>OY282585.1:6943647-9684647 GCA_958298965.1 Chrysolina haemoptera
GACAATACAGCCATGCACTTTCTGCCTACGACTTATCCTATATCAAACGCAGACGCAGACGGAACTTCTGGAACTCTAGGAAATGGACGGTTCTAGGCGTTTTCATCGCCGCAGAAGTTCTCGTAGCTTCATATGGATTATATAAGAAAGGTGATTCGAGCGAACAGACAAACTGAGGCCGCATTCTATAGAAGTTCAAGTTGAAATATTAGTATCCATTGTTGTAGTCAGATTATTGTAGCAGTATATTTGAGTTGAATAATTAGTTTATTGAAATTTATTATTAATTAATTTATTATTGTAAATAAACGAGTCATATATAACTATCCAGTAAATGAACTAGGTAAGAACAACACTGTTACCCTCCTATATAGGCCAAGCAGTATTTTACCTTAACTCTACAGTTTTAGAAAAAATATTGAATGCACAAATTAAAGAATAACTTAATAACTAAAAAAAACTTGTTAAAAATTGTTATTTCCATCAACAATCAGTAACCACAATCTCCTTCCTTAACATCAGTCGGTGTTCAGACCCGATCATAGTCGCACTTCAGCACTTCTTAAAGTTATTGACGATTGGTTATCCGCACTTGATAATAGTTACTTTTTTGTCATTGTTGTTATTTCCATCAACCGGCTACCCCTTTACGAGCAACCCTCAGAAGTCCTCGAGAGACTTGTGCGAGTATGGAAAGATGCAGCCCTTACCTTTCGACGTGTGATACCATTAATGCAAAAAAAACTCTAGAATGTTCTCGAAGCTTCTGGGAAAATCTAGAAAATTCGAGATTTTCATGGAATGAACCGGAACTGAGGCTCCGAAAGGTTATAGAACGTACTGAGTGACCTAAGTGAAGTTCTCGAAAATTTGTCCACCAAACCAAGGAGGTGCCGTGGAACAATCTAGGATAGATGAGAAACTCTAGAATAAACTTAGGATGAACCAAAACAGAAGTCCCAGAAAATTCTAGACCCTACTAAAAAGGTACTCATGTGAAGTGTATTTATGAATGTCCTGTATCATGAGGTTCGTCTACGCTAATCTCCGATACCACTCAACAGATTTTAATGAAATGTGTTTTTTGGTCCAACTTGAGATATTTTTATCCCTCAATATTTTTGATTGCAAATTTGATGATTTTTTTATAGGACATGTAGCTTCTGTAGGCGAATTCGACATAAAATGAGTCCGACAATCGACAATAACATTAACAAAAATATATTGGAAGGGTTATAGTTAGTCAATCAAAAATAATTTTCACGTCTAATAGGCACGATGATATAGGGCAGGACATCTGTCGGGCCCGCTATATAGTTCAATATATTTTCCAATATTACGGATGATAAATAAAGCATATGTTCCACATATCATGCTTTCAATCTCATCGAAAACTAATGCAATATGCAAATCTATAAAGCATGCGCATGTATTTTTTTTTCACAACTGTCAAAAAGTCCTAAAGTAAAGTAAGTAAGGGAAAAAAGTATTGAATTTTACCTCGAGAGCTAAAATCTAATCTTTTTCCCGTGTATAATACACTATTTTTTTTTGTGACGGGAAAACGACGATTTAATCAAATATCCACCCTATGTGTATTTATATCCGGGAAAAAAGTACTCACTTTTCCCCCGTGGGAAAAGTAATTTCATAAAATAATATACTATATAGCAAGGGACTAAAGTGAATGTTTAAATCCTGCACGTGATGTTTATTGCCTGAGGGCTCACAGAGCCCGAGGGTCAATAATCACGTAAGGGATAAAATATCACTTTAGTCCTGCGGTATATACGCTATTTTTTGCACTTCCCAGTATTATAAATTTCAATAATAATACAACTAATTATTTTGATGAGTTATATAAACATGTTACTTGGATTACTCGGTAGGTAACGTCATGGCAACGGTTTCAACAAACTTTTTCAATTCAGTGTCATTAAAGTTAATGTTGACATTAACCGATACGTCAAGAACATGACATCTCTTCACTTTCCTCTTTAATATTCACTTATCAAATGCAAATAATCGCCCATTTAGTTTCATCAATTGCAATAATTTTAATATCACATCAATCTAAATTCAATCAGTAAAATTTTTTGTCCTAGTTATTAATAGTGTAGCTGTGGTAATGTTTGTTTGGCACTTTAGTCCCGGAACAACTTTAGTCCCGGAAGTGCAAAAAGTTATATTTTATTACCTGTCAACAGGGATAAAATATCAAACATGTTTCCCGTCACAGAAAAAAAGTACATTTTTTTACAGTTGTTGCTACGCGACAGAAAATTGTATACAACAATGATGACAGATCGAAATAACAACGAAATACTGTCAAAGAGCCACCATTTTCTGGGTCAACTAATAGCCTATAAATGTCTAATATACAAATGTTTCACCGATAATATTCATAGCGTTTGACAATAAGGTGAGTGTATTCAAAAATTGCGGAATATTATTCACAGCAATAATAAATGCGTACAGGAACAATTGAACCTAATTCACAGTAGGTAATCCAAGGTAGCCCTCTATAGCTGTTTGGCCTTCAGAAATTATATAGTTAGTTGACAATAATTAATGAAATTGGTGAAATGGAAGTGGAAATGAAAAGTGATGAAAATTGAACAGAGCGTAAACAGAAAGGTAGGTATTCGTTGCTTTACCTACAAGTACCGTTCATTTTGAAGAAAAAAGGTGTAGAAAAATACTGTATGAAACTCGTAGGAATTGACGCACGAAGCTGTAGGCCTACTCGTCAAAGAAGTATCACTTTACTCACTAAAAACATAAATTACTATTATTGCCATTCCACCTCTTTGTCACATTATGAAAATTGTATCTTGGATTTTGGCACAAAGCGAAGTGTTTTTCTTCTGGTGTTTGAACTTTATACCTTATCTAAAACCCCTGTAGATAATAACAGCGCATCTATCGCCTAACCTCCTTATAAACAACAGTAAAAATTGTTGGAGATGAACAGCATTCGAAGTAGGATTTGAATGCTGAAAATAGCAAGATGAAGGGTATAAAATATCGGGCGTATTTACGATGTCTGCTGATGGGTATCAACTAACACGCCATCTGTCATTCGATACGCCAGCTCACCTTACAATATCGTATTCCATACCCAAGTAAGGCCCGTGCTTGTATTATTTTATAAATAACATCTGAGTCGGTAAGATTAGCCTGCAAACATTAATTATTGATAAGCATTGTTTCTTGATCCGTTTGATAATGTTTTTGATACCGATAAAAGCAAAAGTTACATTTTTGGGAGAAATTGGATATACAAGTCTGAAAAACTCGTAAATGAAAAGGTGTTGCGTATAATATAACGAGTGTAGGTGATAATCGATTTGTTAGACGCGTTTATAATGAGTACTGCTATCTGCTGATTGAGGAGAATGCAACATATACTCTGGTTCACAAATCACAAGTGCTTTTTTTTCAACTTTTTTCAGCAATCTTGGAAAAATATGAAAGTTGTGTCATTCGATTCGAAATGGCGTTTAGATGGTTTTTAAGAATAAAAAATTGCAAAAGTTATAAACAATTTAGTTTAAAAAAATAAAGGGATGTGGTTTTTTGCAAATAGCTCAAAAACAAAAGATTTATATTTCCCAAAAAAAAGTCGAGACTTCCGGAACTGTGGGACACAAATATACAGAGTGACCCATTTGAAAATTGTTACTTATTATCCGATTCAGAAGTTTTTTTTTCAATAGATGGAGCATCCATAGTTCTAGTTGATTGCCATAAAGTCGAAATAAAAATAAAAATTTCAAGGCCTATTTCGATTTTTTTTCAAGGTCAAAAATTCAAAAAACATACTAGCGATTTTTTTAAATAGAATTTGACGAGGCCACTGGATTCACGATATTTTCAAATACTTTACGTGGAAATAACATGGGAATGTGTCCATCAATAAAAAAGTTATATGGGAATGAAATTTGAAAATTATGTCTTTAAATCAACCCACCACTTCAATTTCAGAACATTTATCAAAATACTGACTACACCACTGGATTCAGAATATTTCGAAATAAATTTGGCAAGAATTTTATGGAAATCTGTTCATAAATAAAAAAATTATAAAATAATAAAATTTGAAAAAAATGTTGTTTAGTGGAATTTCAGAAAAAAATTATTTTATTAGTTTATAATTTTTTTATTTATGAACAGATTTCGATGAAAGTCTAACCAAACATATTTCAAAATATTCTGAATCCAGTGGTGTAGTCAGAATTTTGATAAATGTTCTGAAATTGAAGTGGTGGGTTGATTTATTGACCTAATTTCCAAATTTCATTCCCATATAACTTTTATAATGATGGACGCATTCCTACGTAATTTTTACATCAACCATTTGACATTTTTCAATTAGTTATGCAATAGTTAATTAACAATTTTTTCTACTTGAATGTGAACATTGCAAGTGTGATCATAGTTCAACTATAGATCTGCTGAGATTTGTTTCCTTCTATGTAACTATTTTTGAAAGGCCGTTGGAAGAATAAAAAATATATATAATTTTTTATTAACAATTCACGTAGTTTTTTTCAATATTGATAATGATCCGTTTTTTTATTATCGTAACGTGAATCTTGAAATGTGAATCGTTCTGTTTCGATGCCATGTTGTCTAGGAAAATGAAACTAGCATTTTGAATAATACTTTGTCACCAGCCGGTGTTTGGATGTGGCAAAATTACTTTTTTACGGTTGTCTCCTTTTTTTCAAATGGCATCTTTATGGTGCACTCTGTATAACAGAAAAAAAATTGAAAAAATATCAAAAAAATAAAAAAATACAATCAAAAATTTAGCTCATTATATTCAGAATCTGTTCTAGATTTCAAAAATGTGAAAATATATTCTATTCATTCAGTATGAGACCATTTCCGGTGAAACCGAAACTAATGCAGAATTCCTTATTATTCAAAAGAATCATATTTTAATTCGTCAATATTCCCCTAAATTATCGTGATTTGAATCGGATCATTTCTCTCAAAAATAGGGGTGGGCTATCTCTCAAACACACCCGGTTTATTCCGAGTCGAGTATATTCAGTCTCCTACATATTTGAAAAATTTAAATATTGTGAAGAAATGTTTTAAAATCCGAGTTTTTCATGATTTTTCATAAAATGCGAATGACTTTGGTAATGAACTGAGAGTAAAATATCAATCAAAGCGCATTTCGTGCCCGGTTTTGATACTAAATAACGATGTTTATGGCATTTTCTTCTGTTTATGAAATACTCCACAAAACATTGGAAACAAAATCTGGTAATTTTTGATTTTCTGGGCTCCTCTTCCTCTTCAAATCACTTGGAAAGGCATCACTGCACTGATATAGGTATCAAAATTTGAAAATTATATTTTAGGTAGTATGAAAGTTATCAAAAAAGACTTTTTCGACCAGCGTGCGTGAAGTAGTACTTTTCCGCACTCATATGCGTGCGCAAAGTTACACTTTTCCGCACACCGTGCTACTCAAAAATCACATCGGTAGGGAATATTTATATTTATTTTAGCAGTTGTAGACCATTAAGTATATGCAATGTGAGAAGCCCTTTCACCTTTCAATCGTAATTCCGATATTTGTATTTCATCTTGAAACAAAAAAATAAAATTGATATTTTTTAAGTACTCTAAATAATTAATTATATGTCAAGCGTGCGTCAGTCGACTTTGAGACATTGATATGTATTTTTTCTTGTACAGTTATAGTTCTTTCTTTCAAGTTAAATTAAAAGTGATTGAATTAATTATGATTTTTTAATCTTGGTTTTTATCTGATATGAAGCAAAACCCATCCGAACTCCGCTTCGCGTCGTGTTCGTCTAACTTTATTTGCATGCGGAAAAGTAACACTTTGCGCACCTAGGAAAATAACTATTTTCGCATTATTGGTCTAAGACCTTGATTATCAGCACATTATATAAATCTTTAATGTGTTTTTTCTAAAATTCAGTGTCCTTGATGAATGAGAATATACGAGGCTGGATAAAATTTGCGAATAAACTAGTTCCACGCACAAATCATACAAACATTCTATGATATTATAGGTACCTAAATGTAATAAAATTCAAACAGAAAGAAATAAAGTTTCATTGTTACAAAAAACAAACTCAATAACCATGTATAATTATCCCAACTTTTTATTTATATCTCACCTTTATGTCGTCATTCAAATTCTCTTTCTTGATCGTAATTTTCCGGATCGACACTTCTTTCGTTTCGTTCGTATCCATGAAAACGAATTGGGAACTGAAAACCGAAACTGGAAATATCACGCGATCAGCGAAAAATCGCACTACTTGCAACAACACAAAAGTGTGTCAGAGCGCGCACTGTTCTAGCCGAGGTTTTCAATTAGAAGATTATTTTGGTACACGAAGTGGGGTAGTTCGCGCGTTCGCGCCACACTGATTTGAATGTTAACGCGCAAGTGTGATCGTTGCTGCGGGAGCGCGTTATTCAGCTGTATTGTTGGTTGACGAATTCACAACGACGATTAATAGCACAGACCATATATGGTCTGTGATTAATAGATTAGTAAACTAAGGGTGAGTTCCCAATGCATCGTTTTTGCTTTTCGCGTCGCGCGTCACACCTTCTTCACGCATTCTGATTGACGAATTGGTGAATCGTGTAGAGAATTCGCCAATCAGAAGCAAAAACGATACATTGGTGGAATATTGGCCTACTGCAACCAGAAAGAATGTCATTCAGTATTCCTCATGGACTGATGCGCATGCGCTATATACCAAAAAAACTCATGAATATAATACATTGTTGTTCGTTCATTTCGTTTTCTACAATATGTTAATCACTCAGACATGGAGAATTAAGTTGGTTGTAAAAGATATTGCTCACTGTTATTCAAATACAATTTGTACCTAGTATGGAATATTTCAAGACATCGCTGTCATGGTGTGTCTCCAGAAGTACCTTCAACAAATAATAAAGATAATGAATATACTGGAGTTTTATCCCAACACCAAACCGCTATTTTTAAAAACTCGACGTGTTTCACACGTGTTGGGATGAAACTCCAGTATAATATATAGGGTAGTAAGGTCCCAAAAAGTGCAGTGCAAGTATAATATATGTATATAATATAATATATATATAATATATATAATAATATATATATATATATAATATAATATAATAATAATGAAGTTATAGTGGATAGATATTCAGATTCATTGTGCAACCTTTATGGGCAGTCATTTGAAAAATCAAAAACGTATTTGATTTTTCATAACGGCTGAGGTGAATCTTTCAAATGAACTTGACTGGTGTGTTTAGAATGAATATGAGATTCGCTCAAATGACGGGATTGACTTTAGTTTTTAATTCGATCAAGATGTTTATTAGTCAGTCTGTATTCCCCGCTCCATTATTTATCGTGCTTTTGAAATAAACATCATTTCCGACGGACCACAGGTATCAGAGGTATCGTTAAATATTTCACGGTAACCTCCCCAATCTACTGTTGGAGTTTTCACAATATTTCAATGGATTTCCTTTATTTTATATTTGTACTCGTATCAGTACTGTATCCGTAAAGGAGCCAATCAAAACAAATAAATACAGAACATTTAGAGCGTGAGCTGTCATGTGCACCAACGAAACAAAAGTGACATATGCATTTAGTATTTATAATGTGTGTCATGTGATGTCATGAAATACAAAACAAGTAGGTTGGAGCAGGTAGTTTCTAATTTAAAGTAAAGAAGTTTAGTAATTTGAGATAGGTAGAATAGATGTCGAAAATGAATATTTGGAACCCTTGATTGGTGTGAATACAATTCAAGAAATAGAAGCTACAAGCATAGCTCTTGAGATATAGCTAACTTGGGTAGCTTCTATTTTTTTAATAGTATTCACACCAAAAATTCCAAATATTAATTTTCGATATGAATTCAGGCAACTTTCAAATCAAAAAACAATATGCCATAAGCGAGAACTCTTATGTTTGTTTTAGGCAGTGGTGGTGCAAAGAGACTATACACGATTCGATGAGGTATTCCAATTTCTTATGTGTACCGGGCGTCTCGATAGTAAAAACCCTATCGATGGTCTATCGATGTTTAACTAACTATAACACTTCCTAGGGTGAAACTCTGTAACTTATATCGTATAGCGATAGCGAAGCATACACTATCTCTTTCCTGTACCTTGAGAATTTGATAGCGTGTGCTTCGTTGAACTTCGTTTCGCTTCACTATGCGAAACACGTTACAGAGTCCCACTCCAGCACCCCTAGTTGTGTTTGACTCCACATCGATAAATTCCTCCAGTAACAAAGTTAACACTTCTGAACCAAAGAAAATAGGACTTTTTGATAGAAATGCATGAAGCATGTGCAATTTACAAGAAGAAATTTTTGACCCTTGTGTCTGTTAACTGCAAGACAGTTCACATACGAACGTCATATTTTTTTTGGTTCAGAATTATTAACTTTGTTAATACTGGAGGAATGTATGCTTGGGGGGTCAAATACCCTGGGTGAGCACCTATGTATCTGAATCGGCCTTTACAAAAGTGGTGGAATTTTATCGTTTTTGTTTTTTGCGTCACGCCTCTTTCACGCATTCTGATTGGTGAATTGGTAAATTGAGTCGTGAATTTACCAATCAGAATGTGCGACGCGAAAAGCAAAAACGATATCTTGGGAACCCACCCTAGAGATTTTTGTCATTTGAGGAAATCTCAGAGTCATAAAAGACATAGAGATGCCCTGTCTATAACAACACAAATACCTGTTTTGAAGTGACCATGAACTATCCTTTTCTATACAATTTATGGGCGAGGGGGGTGACGGGTGGTGAAATGTTATGGAGAGTTTGTTTACATTTATAGTATGAAAGACTATAATACAAAGGAAGAATGACAACTTGATCCGAATGAAATGAGCGAGCATACACGAAACTACCCGAATGAATACGGACTTAACATGTATGAGGCCCTCGCTTGTAAACATACAAAGTTATGTTGACTTCAAGACAAGGATGGAGAAGGCATCTCTATGGTCTTTTATTACTCTGAGGAGGAAATAACCAAAACTGTCCCTTGTCCCTTGTCAGTGTCAGTACTGTCACTTTTTATAACAACAACTTTGTAGTTGGAAATTATTTTAACCTCGAAGATGTATTATTTTTAATACAGTATTTGTTTGTGATAAATATATTAACAATGAATTCCAGCGACACACCGAAGCCACAATCAATTACCATTGACATAAGTACTTTGAATATTTGTCGAATATGTTTGCAAACTGGTAAATTACAACCATTTAAAGAATCCAGTATTTACACTACCTTCATTAATATTCTGTATTCTTCTGATACAAAGGTGAGGACTTCCAAAATCAATAGCTGAAAATACCTAACTTATTTTTTATCCAGAGTAATGAAGAGGATCTGCCACAAAATATTTGTAAACGTTGTGTCGGAGAATTGAAAAATATTACCCTATTCATTGCGAAAATCAAGAACAATACTAAAACACTGAAACAGATTTATCAAAATGTTTGGAATATTGGAACGGACGGAGAAAATTTGCGAGTGGACGAGGACTCGCACATTAAGGAGGAGTTTTCTCAAGAAGACGGTTGTGATGAAATAAAGGACAGATCTTCAGAAGAACATATCATTCTTGAATTTGAATCAGATGATGATACTCCATTTATAGAAAACCCACTTGAAGATGACTCAAATGAAGAACAGGAAATGAAACTTCCAAAACTTCACACCTGCAATATTTGCAACAAAGATTTTACATTTCAGACGAGTTGGAAGTATCACATGAGCACCCACTCAGAGGTAAAATTATGGGAATGCTCTTCATGTGAATGGGCAGGTCTTGATGAAACTCTTCTTGAGGTACATGTGAAAAGTGTTCATGGAAATGAAGATGGTGAAAGCAGTGTTGATTACACTGAGATAGACGAAAAATTCGTCTGTAATATTTGTGGACAATCTTTTTTTCAAAAAAAAATCCTGGAGGAACATCTCGACATTCATGCAAATGAAAAATACTGGAGGTGTAAGGTTTGTGGATTGAAATTCATACTGGAAACGACACTAACCAAGCATATGGAAGTGCATTCGCAAAACAAACAAACATTCTCTTGCCATTTATGCAGAAAGGCTTTTACGAAAAAATGCTTTTTAGATACTCATATTGCTATATTTCACGGGCCTAAACAAAAACAACCTAACCCAGTAAAGCTGGGTAGGAAGCTCTCTTTTCTCTGTTCCAACTGTGGGAAAAAATATTCATCAGAAAAGAGTCTTCAGAAGCATACTGAAACCTGTGCGGATGAATTTTCATTGGACATGTTTCTCTGTGTGCACTGTGGAAAAAAATTCACCTACAAAACAAACTTGAATAGACATATTCAGATAGTTCATTCAGCACAAAAAAGGTTCAGTTGCGGAGTGTGTGGGGAAAAGTTCACAGTTAAAAATTCTCTGAAATATCACATGAACATTCACAGTGATTCTAAGCCATACCAATGTACTGTGTGTTCTAGGGGTTTTCGCCAACCTAGTGCTTTGATGAGGCACAAAAGCACAGTGCACACCAAAGAGAAGAAAGCCCAGTGTACTATTTGTTATAAATGGTTGAAGTCAGATGAAACTTTGAAGTCCCATGTGAAAAGACATTCAGAAAACTGGTCATGTTGAAAATTGTCACAGATCTAGAATAAAATGAATTTTTTGTCAAAAATTGTTTTTATACCTATTGTATATTTTCAGATATCTGCAGGTTCCTATTGAAAAAATATACTTCATTTTCTGAATCATATCTCATTGTCAAAATCTTATAGAATCATAAATTGCAAACAGTAAAGTTAACAATAAATAAAACGCATTTATCTAAACAATAAATAAACAGAAATATGGTCACAGAGTGTGCTGGTTCAAAGTTGGGCTTACTTCTAAAATTAATAACAAATATGTAAAACAATAAATATCACTAATTCTGATTATAATTGAAATATACAAATAAAAGATAATTCATCTAGTGGTGATATGGCCTTAATATCATCAGGTACAAGTAATCTCTGGTATAAAGAAATCTACATAATAAGTGTACTGATAGTGATGCAGTGAACCTAAATATAGGAATATTTGGGTCGATAATACCACATACGACTAACGTTGAATTACTTCTGATAAATTTTCGTACAGAATTAGAAGATTATGAATTTTTTGTCAAAAGTCATAAACTTTGCTTGGCAAGTTCTTGAATCTGAACATTACACATCTAAAGAAATAATTTTTTACATTTTAGCGCATTGATTGAATGAACGCTTTTCTTTGAAAAGTTTATTTTAATTTTTTTTTTTGCTGATGCCATCAAATCTAGGTGGAGCAAGCATTGGCACAGCCAGGGGGGTGGGGGCTGCAGCCCCCCTCCCAAGCCACTAAATTACTACTGTTATTCATAATACTCGGATAACGAAAAAAAAAATCTCTGGTAACTGATGAATAATATGTTCACCCCCCCCCCCCCCCAAAGTGAAATCACAGCTGCGCCACTGGGATCAAGTATAAAACAAATCAGTTAAATGTTAAACTTATATTTACCCGATATTTCCTGTTGGATTTTGATTGTGAAACATCCTGTATATTTTACTTCAAGGTCATCTTGTCATCTATCAATTGTGACAACTGTTCAAGTGTTGGAAAAAATGTTTCTCCTGCTACAGTTACTATTTCAAACTGCTTTTGCAACAGATTACTGCAAAATATGTGAAAATGGTACCCACACCATGTGTCAATTCAAGGTAAGAAAGAATTTCTACAAACAAATTATTTAGCAAATATTTCCTCCACTATAAGCAGGGAATACTATAAGAGCAACGAACGCTCAGGAAAAAGCCAATATTTTTGCCAACATATATATGATTGTTCTCAAGAAATGTTCCCCTGAACCAGCACCAGTTCTTTGCAAGTTCAACCTCCTCTTCTGATTTGGGCTTATTATCCCGAAAGTCAGAGAAACAACAATAATCATCTATATTATATGAAGTACATAGAATGATCGACAAATATGGTTATATTTCTGTCATCAGAGATTAACTGGTGGTGACTCAATTGCTTTTCTATTGAAAAATAACACCTGTCCTTAGCATTACATATCTGCATGGCGTTTGATGGCATTTATATATATTCCATTACATTTTTCCTACACACTAAGTGATTACTCGGGAAATCATTATTTGGCGCGGAAGGAAATAAATTGAATGAAAGTTGTCTGCTTTATGTCTCATGAATTACTACAAATTACCTTTCAAGATCACCATCAGAAGCGTGACGAAAAGGGGGGGCTGCCCTCACCTTCATCTGCCGAATCATTCGAAATCTCTATTTGCTTCAGTCACAGATTATGTATTAGATATCTTCATACTATGACCCCCTCCAAGAATAATTCTGAAGATCATGGTGAAATAGGAGAACCACCAGATGTGTGGGTCAGCTGGATATAGAGCATCAGAGGTCGATTGGGCAGTGGTTAGGAAGGTCGTTACTCATACACATAACTCAAATGGATAGTCGACTGATCTGAGCTTTTCAAATCAACCGGTGCAGATCTGATCATACCGGTACAAACTTGAAGACCCATTAATCTGTACGCCAATCAGTGTTTTAATGAGGCTGGGCTTATCAATCAGTCCCATCCCAGTTAGTTATAACACAAATAAATGGTCTCAAAGACAGTAGAGTGCTCCACATTCAAGTTTCAAATCACGCATGAGTGAGGTGAATTGGTACTCCCATCACAATCTCATTAACTTCTATTTGGGGTCCTCTTGACCGGGCAAAGGTATCACAATGTGATGCCAAATGTTACTCACAATAGTGTAAATATGACATAGCTGAGAGATTCACAAACTCACATATTTGTTGTTCCTCAGATCGACACTATTAATTGTGAACATAAATTGACATCTGTTGTCACAGCATAAGGAATAAAAGTGATATCGCAGAGATGTTTGTGTTAACTGGGATGCTAATTAAGTGCCCGAAGTCAATAAGTTTGATGTCTTTCTCATTGAAAACATTGGAAAAACTGCTTGACAGGTATACCAGAGATGAGGTACTGGCTTCAAATCATCGATTTTGTCGTAGGAGGGGCCGGCAGCAGATTGTTTGGACTACAGAAGAGTGGACCTCAGTGATCAACTGAAAAAGTACATTGTCGATATTCACAACGACATTCGCAACTATGTCGCATCCGGACAAGAAACCAAAGGACGCCTGGGTGGTCAACCTCCAGCAGCTGATATGGCTCATTTGGTAAGAATGTTTCAACTTTTTCAATTGTATTATTTTCTGTATTTAATTCATTATGTGATGTTTGGTATAGTCAATACGTAATTTTGAAAGAAGATTATTGTCGTAATTTGGGTTTAATCACGACTTGCTAGGTAGAATTTGACCCTTATTTAGTAAAACTGTTTTATAGAAAAATATAAAAACAAAGTTTATTTCAATAGGTACAAATAAATGGTGAAAAAGGAATTTACTTTAGAATTGGTTCTCATTCACTCCCCAGCTCCCCCCATTTTCCTAACTAACTTTTGGCACGGTCGATAACGAACTCCCTGATCGAACCATCAGTTATTTTTTGGAAAACTCGTATTTGCTATTTTAAACATGAAAACTACGAGAATATAAAACAAGGCATGATTCGAAGAATAACATTGCCATGACCGGGTTGAAAATTATAATCATGAAAACGAATATACATTTACGGGGTGTTCGGACTTTTACGACAATACCCCCCCGGCCAAAATTGCGCGTCCCGAGCGATAAAAATCTCAACTAGTCTGATGATTGGATACAGGTTTACAAGACAAAACAAAACAACTTTTTTCAAAGAAGAAACACATTACAAAACAACACAGAAGTCAATACATAAATTGTTAATACAAATCTGCAGAAGACATCAGCTTGCACCATCTCCCTCTGGACACTCGTACGAACTGCTACATTATCTCTTCCAGGTTCCAAACGAATATACATTTACGGGGTGTTCGGACTTTATAATGCCAGTTTATAACCTTGACTAGTGTACATCTTCAGTTGTATTAAATGGTGGTAATAGGTTTCTTTTTTGTCTTGTATATAAGATGTGACTGAGATGCAAAATTCAAGTTTTCGACCTCAGCAGTCCCCTGGATCACTTTTGAATATCTCAAAAAAAGCAAAAATGTCGCATTTTTTTCGGATTTTCCCCATTCTGACCATGAAGGAGCACGTTTCGTCGAAGATCATCCCATACGTTTCTAAACTCGATTAAATACCTAATAGTTTCCAAGATACAGCTTCTCAGAATTTGGCAATATATTCAAATGTGAAAATTTCAAGATTATTTATGTTTCATCATATTTTCTGTATATCTTCAGTAACCTGTCTGATATGAGTCAGTGGAGTAAACATTTATTCAATTCAACATTTTAAAGGTGAGTTGGGTGAGGATAGGTTAGGTTTGGTGTGGGAGGGGGAGGGGCCACTGTTCACATCCGGACAACTGAAATTGAAATAAAAAATGTATTCAACAAACATTTACAGCAAATGTATACAAAAAATTAATTAAAAACGTTTCCTCCTCTTCGAACGACCAGTGCCAAGCAAATCCGCCTCCTTCAGTACCATATTTATTGTCTTGGATCTCATGAAATAGAATTGTTCCTCGACAATAGTATCTCCAGCGAGTTGGCTGACTGAATAGTCGAGCAACGTATCCATCTCATCGTTGTCGTCGAGCTCGTCCAAATCGTTGTTAACCTCGTCGTCTACCGTAATTTCAGGGATGTTCCGCAGACAAGTGAACACTTTTGGCATCCCTTTTGCAACTGCAGGCAATCATGTTCAACAGGTTTGAGGATGCTACTTCCCTTGACGTCGTCTTTGGGGAAATGCCTCGGGCTGTATAGCAACCCATCCCCATTTGATCGAATTATTTTTGTAACCCAGATACTGCTGCACCAGGTGGTATATGGGGAATCATAGCATCTTGCGTGTGAGAAAGTCTCTGGCCAGGTTGAAACTGGTCTTGGCTGCAGCCTTTGTGAAAATCTGGTAGTGCAGGTCGTTGAGGATTTGACTAGACGTTTCTCCACCGTACAGCTCAACGAAAATTTTCTCCCCGGCTTCAGCTACCTGGGCAGGTGTCGTTGTTGGATTAGAAAAAAACTTCAGCTTTCTCTTTAAGTTCTGTAGTATTTGAGTTTCCCTTGGCCGAAGAAGCATGAGGTGGAATCACAGCCATTGAAGGCATGAGTAAAAGGGATAAGTTGACTGTCTGCAGATGTTGAGGAAGTGGAGTGGAAGACATGGCGTTTACTTTTCAATGGTATATAGTACTTCGTGAGACCGGTGAGGATGACCAACAAGTATACGTTTTCTCTTGCAATAACCACGACCTGAAAATATCAGATGCCTTTCTGATAGCTGCAGTGATGATTAGCGTGTCCGCATCTTCTTGAGCCTGAAAAACCTTAGAGAGTTTGGCGTCAAATGTGACCGTTTTACTGCCTCTGATACCCCAATACCTTCCTGCAACTTTTGTACCTCCAATTAATGCCGCCGTGCATCATGCTATTTCCTGGCAAGTTCAATGCAATGCAATTTCGAAAAAATTCAAATCGAAGCGTCTATCATATTTTACACCAAATTTCATGCTAGTAGATGATATTCCCAAAGTGATAGATAGTACTGATGTTTACTAGCATGAAACTTACTGAAAATTATGATAGACGCATACGATTTGATTGGTTCGAAATTGAGTTGCATTGAACTTGACAGGAAATAGCATAATGTACGGCGGCCTTTTTACCCCCATTTTACTCACAATTTGTCATTATCGCAGACCACGAAATTACTCACAAATGGCAACCCTGACCGTTTGGGCCTTTACTATCAACTGAGCGGGAAGTCGAGGAGGGATGTTTTGAAAAGAACAGATGAACCGTGTGGAAGAGGACTGGGAACGGAGTTAGACTCCCTTGTTTTTTGTTGCTCGCTGGTATACTAGCAGGAAGCGAAAGCGATACATAGTATATATAGTTCAATGCATAAACATGACAATTAGCTTAAAATTTTCGAATTTGGAAAATTTGTCAGACTTTGAAAAGCTGTAGGTACCTCTCTAACGCTATTAGAGCTACCGAGACTATTCTTTATTTCTTATTGTAGCGAATTTAGTCTAGTTCAAAAATGTACAGTGTCGTCTTTGTCGAAAGCAGGCTCATTCATTGTCAAAATGGGACAAAACTAAAAAAAAAGTGCAACAATTCGACAGTTTTTGGGATATTCAAAAGTGATCCGGGGGGCTGCCAAGGTCGAAAACTTGGATTTTGCATCTCGGTCACATCCAACACCAGAATACTGGTTCCTAGTTACAATGCTAAAACCGTTTCAGAAATGGGACGAAGAATTATCAGTAATGGCGCAAAGATGGTCTGATCAGTGCATTAAAATAAATGCAACATTGCAACACGATGTTTGCAGAACAACCGGTAGAGTGCTCTGAAATATATACATATCTTATTGTTACACATATCTGATTAGATATTTTTTAGATCGATTCGACGTAGGGCAAAACATATTAACTGCCATCACTATCGACTCCAAACTTCCAGAATTGGCTGATTTGATACTGAATTGGTACAAGCAAGTTGCGGATGTGATTCCGTCTGATATAAAATACTTCTCTGGGTAAGAAGTTATTTTATGTTGATCTATATTGGAGATGTCTAGCAAATTGGTTCCATGGTTTTTTAACACGGCTGCTATAATTTGCCCGTTATTGGAGGGACTTTCCTTATAGCCAAGTTGAAAAGTTTTACACGTCAAATTTGAATTTTTCATTTATTACATATCGTTCAAGTTCATTTTTATATTACGAAAAAAAAAAACATTATTAGCTTATGAGCCATTCAAACCAAAATTTATAAATCTTATATCTTTAATCGAGCAATTCTTGTATATAGATATTTTCAATCTTGGAAAAAAGGGCTCTAACAATTTGGATGAAATTTTGTATATACGTAGATACGGTTTACATTTTAAGCTGATCTACATAGCCGTTTTTCCCCAGAGAAAACGTGATTTTACTAATTATAATAATAATAATGATGTGAATTTTTGGATCTCGATAATGGGTTCAATGATTTGGATCAAATTTTGTATTTAGATAAGATATTGCTACTATTTCTCGAAAAAACGTGATTTTACTTAGAATATTAATATTAATGATTGTAGTTCATATTAGATTGGAAAACGAGCGAAGCTCGGATGCCCAGGTACTATTTTGAAAGAGCGAAATTGAAAAAATAGTGTACACATGTCCAAAAACAGTTTTTTTGGACTCGCAGACTTCCAGGATGACTCGCCTACGGCTCGGCCTAGAATCTTATCCACTCGTCCAAAAAACAGTAAATTCCGGTCTTGTTACTTAAATTACTATTGGTGACATGTAAAACAAAAACCGAAACTAAAGAATATAGTATTTGACTTACAAAATCAAAATAAATTACGTTCAGACCGGAATTCCACAGGGCATCATTTTCATAAAATGTACATGCATTTCTTCGGTATTCAGGTTAATGTTGTTGCTTTTGTTTGTCTGGAATCATTATTTCTTGTAGGGTACGTAGAGGACAATTCCTGATTGGGCAATATACGCAGCTAGTTTGGGCGAAAACCGAGTACGTTGGTTGCGGATTGTCAATATTCAGGGAATCTAAGGATAATAAGTTTTTCAATCAGCGTTTGGTGTGCAATTATGGTCCTGCAGGAAACGTAATAGGGTGGCCTACTTACCAAATAGGGCCTCCGTGCTCTGGGTGCCCTACAAAGGAATGCGATATGTTTCAGAAGAGTCTCTGCCGAGGTGAGTTGAATACTTTTTTATATTTCGTAATTTGTTCACTGTTGTGATACCTGTTTAAACTCAGTTTAGGTTTGACTGTTTTGAGTCGAAATTCGTCGCCAGAAGCCTAAGCAAATAATATATAAGGTCCTTTTTGAGAAAAGATCGCTCAGTATGATCTGTTTAGTTTGGGCGGATTTTAGTCTTTATGATATGGTTGATTGCAAAAATAACATCGGGAAATCTGTAAAAATATCGAACAGGTAGTCCAGATAGAGAATGCATAGATATTTGAAAGTTTTTCCGACTGTGTCGGACCAGAAAAATCACAACGAAAAAAATTATTGGTCGGTGGTTCGGACCCTTTACTATCAGAAAAATGAAGACTGGTACGTACCGAGAAGCTGAGCACCTGGTGCACCTATTAGAACAGATAAATATATAAATTTTAATAAAACACTTTTTTAAGAAAAGCCTTTATTTAAATCAGGTAAAAAGGAGAAAATGAACCCATCATTCTACATTATGAAATTTTATATGAGATGTAAGCTTGTCGCGAGAGTAAATCTTGGTGTGGGAAATTTTTAATTTAATATGTAAGAAAAATAAAGATACTTCTCGCAAGAAGTTTTGACTGGGCCAGGCAGCACAGTTGTTGAAACTTTCGCTTTCAAAACCATTGACTGCTGGTCGGCTAGGTTCGAATCCTAGCGACTACAGATTTTTATCTGATGGCCCGAGAAAGTGCTAGTAATCGCACGTTAAAAGGTAAGACCTCGTTAATCCTTGGCTCGCACAAGTTTCGACTTTTCAGGGCTGCCGTTCGTAAGGGGAAGACAGCTGGTTAACGAAAAAACAATTTTAACAAAAAAATAATCTTATAAAATTTTATAATGTAACAAAATGGTGGGTTCGATTTCCTTCAAAGTTTATTCTCTTCTTTTTAGCGTATTTAAATAAAAACTTCTCTTTAAAAAGTTTTTTCCATTCATTTATTTTTCATACATATTCTTATGACAGTGATAGATGTATTCTGCAAAAAAAGCTCAGCATTTCTGTGGGTTTATAACAGATATGTGTAAAGAATTTAGGACGAATAGACAAGAATGATTTTAAGTTCAGGTTCATTCATTAATATTTTTATTTCGGATGAGAAATCAAAGGGTGGTATTAGTGAATTTTCTTTGAATAAATTAAGCTGAGATTGATGAGCAAATGACTGATTATTATAAAAATGGTAAAACTATTCCTAGTCAGGATTCAGTATGATCCACCAATATTTTTTTTTTTGTTTCAGGTAGGGAAATGTCACGCACCCCCTCAAGATTTCCTCTCAAACTAAACAAGTTTGTATCATTGGAAATGGATAGTTTGATATGCTTCATAAATCTTTATAAAACCTCTGGACAAAAATTGGATAATTGCCTTAATTTGACTGCTGATTTCCCAAATCAATACAAGAGTGAATTGTCAAAAGAAGTTGACCTTTCCACCCCCATACCCTCAGAGCACAAGTCAACAGTGCTTGAGATCATGGAAGGGAGTTCTACAGAGCTGCATCGATCATCACATCTGATAAACTACCTAGGAAAAAATGACCATAACCCTTACTTTATAAATTTGAAAGCTACAATACATAATGCAGATGATTTAAATTATATCTCAGATAAGAATAAATTAGATCAAAAGTCGAGAAATGAGAACTGTATAAAACCCTGTGGAAATATTCAAAATAATGCTCATCAACTGAGAAAAAGTGAGTAGTATAGACTTTTAAAGGATATAAATATAGACTTGAAACCTGACAGACTGAAAACTACCAACGAATTTTTTATTTGATAACATACATCTTTATCATTTCAGATGGCGAACAGCTTATTGTGAGGAATGATGAAGTGATTTTTCCTAATAAGATCCACTTTAGGAGAGAAAGGGGTGTATGGCAAGATGGACACTGTAGATGTAATAGGATATACCGTTCTTCATGTGATATGTACAGAGCTAAAATATCTTTATTATCCATTATAATTATTTGTACAAATATGTTAAGAATATTTCAAATAAATTACATCAAAATCTGATCCTGTCTTCATTTCAACGGATATTAAATGTGTGTTTTTTATACATCAACAAAACTCGTTCAGTTCAGCCATAGTTTTCCTTACTTCTTTTAGATTCTCTATCAACACATTAACAGTGAACGGGGTTAAAGTGAGAGAATCGGCTTTTCCATTCACAGTCAAGTCCAATACTGCACACATCAAATCCTGATCAGCCCTAACATTGAAGTTCTCCAATGGATTTACTCCTAATGAAACAGCTTTGAATTTTTCCGTCAAGTTAACAATCTGTTCGTCTAATATTCTTTTAATGGAGGTGCTGTGCTCTCTGGGTAGCCCCAACTGTTGCAGCTCACTTTGTAAAGCACTGCTATCACAACTGAAGCGTGTTGCAGAAGAGAGAATATAAGTTAAACAAGCAATACAAGCCTTCAAGTCTATTTCACAATCCATCTTGGATTCAGCAAAAAGTTTTTCAGCTTTTTCCATATCTATAGGTGGGTTAACTATTGCTTTAGCTACCAGTTGACCCAGAAGCTTTAGTTTCACAGAAGATATTCTAGACAAAGTATTTATTTCAACTAATACCCAATCGGGACAATCTGCATCACCACAAAATCGAAATTTCATTATTATTCGTACTGAATGCTTAGTGAATACTATGAATTTTATCAACTGGTTATTTTTTCTTCCAGCAAAAAGTGGCCCAAGGCGTGTCGATGAAATTTATGGAAGACAATCCAGAGTTTTTGTAAGAAACAACTTTCCTGGACTGAATAATGGCGACGATTGTTTCTGTTTATTTCACTTGAATTAAAAAAATATGTATTAAATTTATTTAAATAAACATAAAACTAATAAAAAACTCAATAACCTACAAATACAAACACAAACAGGTGACAGGTGACACCACGAGACCACTGGCTCTGACACTTAACACTAGGTTCATTCGTTTGCATTGAGGTGTAGAAATTTCGGACACCCGGTGTAATTCAAGGATAATGAACACTAGTGTTCAGAGTCTTTGGGTGTATTTACACTTGATTTTCAGTAGTCTTTTGTAGATGTTTTGAAACATTCCTTTGTTCAAAATGCACTCAGCTTCACTCGATTTACAATGTGGTGTAAATTACACCACATTATGTTACCTTTCGACAAGGGTATTAAAGAATAATCTATATTGTTTTATTTCCTTAGATGCGTTCATAAACTTAATCTTAAGAACTGCTTACTCCGAGTCGTTCGTAAACGTACTCTAGCTTTGTGGAGTATGCATTGACAATCGTTCAGAAACTCAAAGTCAACTCTACGTACTCTGCTTTTGAAATGAGTAGTGATATGATCTGACAGTAAACAATGAGAGGGAATTTGTTTGATAGTTTGTGTTTGTTACTCTTTGTATGTTCACATTTCTACCTGCTTTCAAAGTGAAAATTTTGAAAAATATGGAAGTTTCGACAATTTATAATATATAGATTGTAGTCTCACGATATGAATTTTCATATATTGTTATTCTTACAAATAAAGGTATGCTTCAAAGTGTAATGAACAGTATTTCACTACTGGAATCCTTAATAAAGAAAACCCCAATTTCATGAATCATCACTGTTAATTTCGTCATTGACACTATTTGAAGAGTTTTTGAACGACTATTCGGGAGTAGTGATCGACATACAGTATCGGAAAGTTTTCATCTTGGATATGGTGGTTTCATGAGAGCGTAAAAAATAGCTTTGCATAGGGAAAAATCACGTATCGCGAGATGGCGCTGCGAATGACAAAATGTAGGATCGAGGTGTGATAAAACTGTCATTCTGTAGGAATCAATTCATAACCTACAAATAACATTATTTATTATTTGTCCATAAACTATCGAAATATATCACTTACGATACATAAATGACCGAAACTAACATAAAAAGATCACATTTCAGCCATATAAACACACACTATCAGTTTGTTGGTCACACCATGAGTATTTCGAAAGATTAAAAGTAGATGTCGCCCACTCCGAGATTCTTCCCTGTTGAGAGAGCATTACAATTTCTCCTCGACTCACTCGAAGGAATATCGACCGTCGCTGTGTGCGGTGTTTCGCATTGCCACGTGGTCTGTTAATGCGTATTCTCTTTATTTCTTGGTCATTGCTCCCCAACGGTGCATTTGATCAGTTTGCTGATTGGATTCACACAGTCCTTTGTATTGATGACACAATTACACTGGATTCAAAAGGGGTTTTCCATTTGGGAGTGTTAAGCCCCAGGGCTTCTTATTCTAGACTAAACCATTGGTACGTTTTAACATATGTCATTTTTCAGCCGATGATTAAACTAGAATTATATGACATCGCCTTGTCCTTCAGATCATTATTTTTCACTATGTAGTTTGCGCTCTCGCAGTGCAAAGGCCACTGATTTTTAAAGAAGAAATAAGAAGAGGAGTATGTCTCCCGCCAACTGCCTGCCTAGCTAACTTCATTACGCTTCTCAGTGCGAAAGGCCATAGATGTGTTTTTAATTATTTTGCTTAAATTGAGAAACTGAAAGTATTCTTTTGCGAAAATTGTGAAGAAAAGAAAAAGAGAACGGTCCAGTCCACGGGACCTCTTATGCAAACTTGAAAAACAGCTCCAGACACGAAAATGTGGAAGCCGTGTTATTTTTAGGTTAAGGGCTAGGTCTCGACTACGTTATCCAAATAGCAACTCGAGATATCCCGCGTAGCAGCTACTGGCCCGGGGATAAATGGTTCCAACAGCAGCCCGAGATACCCCATCAGGTGCCACAGGCCGGGGATAAATGGTCCAAATAGCAACTCGAGATATCCCGCGTAGCAGCCACTGGCCTGGGGATAAATGGTTCCAACAGCAGCTCGAGATACCCCATCAGGTGCCACAGGCCGGGGATAAATGGTCCAAACAGCATCTCGAGATATCCCGCGTAGCAGCCACAGGCCCGGGGATAAATGGTTCAAATAGCAACTCGAGATACCCCATCAAGTGCCACAGACCAGGGTAAAAAGTCAAGTGAAGAAACACGAGAAATCCCATCCAGAGCCACAGGCTGGGGATAGTGACCCTCTATAGATGCTCATAGGCCAGAGGTAGGTAGGTATTACCAAACATTTCCAGGTGAAGAAATTCTCCCAGTTCCCTCTATTGATGCCATAGGCCAGAGGTAGGTAGGTATTACCAAACAATTCCAAGTGAAGAAATTCTCCCAGTTCCCTCTATTGATGCCATAGGCCAGAGGTAGGTAGGTATTACCAAACAATTCCAGGTGAAGAAATTCTCCCAGTTCCCTCTATCGATGCCATATGCCAGAGGTAGGTAGGTATTACCAAACAATTCCAGGCAAAGAAATTCCCATAGTTAAAAATGGAATTTCAGTTGAAGGTACTTACTGACGACCTTGACAACTATTTACAGCCAATTGGAACTGACAAAGAAAACACACTGTGTAATGGAGTCACAGATGCTCCCCAAAAAAAAAAAAAAAAAAAAAAAGAAAAAAAAAAAAAGTGGCATAAAACATATATGTTATGTCCGGGTTTAGAAAAAGAGAATAATTTCTCATTCACATTGGTAAAAAATTTGAGACAATGAAAAAATCTCCGCCATGCTTTTATTTGCCAGAACTTTGACCCAGAAAAGTCTGGAAGTCTCCTACCAGGTGAAAATTTCCAAATATACAGACAATACTAGATAATCAATCAAAAATTAGGTTCTATAACCATTAATTATTACCACAGTTATGATCATCAGTCTCCACTGTGGTAGTCATTATCTATGAGAAGAACATTTGTTCACAGTAGACAAATTAATCCAGGCAGTTCTTAACTCGTTTCTCCAGGTTCCTTTTTAGAGATAATTTGGATGCAATAAATTAATAAATAAATAAAAAACCAACCGCTTCAATGGTCAATAACCATAATCGGCACCATAACACACTTTTGTATATCACAGCAGGGAAATGAACAAATATCAACCTCCAAGACTACTATGTATATCATCAAAGGGTACGAATCCCATTCTATATAAAACCTAGGCAATAAGATCACAGATCTCTAGGCACAGTATGGAAAGTAAGCACAATAAGTGAAATATCGAAAAGATTCATCCCAGATTTTCAAAAATAATAGGTTTATACCCAAACCTCAACACTTCAAAATGAAAAGTACAAGGACAGTTTTGAAGCAAATTGAAAAGAACTTCTTTTTGTCTACGATTGTTTTAAAAGATGCATACTCGGTGCCAGTGCATGAAAAATTCAGAAAATACCCAACATTTAAAGTATGTGACACTTATTATCAGTTCACTTGCTTTCCCTTTGTCATCTCTGTAAAATAATCAAATCTCTATTGGATTTTTCTTAGACAGTAATATGTTACTTGTTTGTGGGTCATAATTGAATGATTCTGGATTACCGCTAGAACTAAACGGGAACGCCTTGTCTCATGTTAGTTCTGTAACAACTTTATAAAAAAGCATTGGATTTATCAACAATTATAGGAAAAGTAGCCGAAATCAACTCTGAATTCTTAAAAGTTGACAACTGAGCTGCCACCTGAGGAAAACAAGAATCATTAGGTCAGTAATTAACTGTTGTACAAAACACAAATTAAAAATCAGAGAAACTGCAAAAATCAATATGGCAGAATGTTCAGAATCATTAGACAACATAATTTTAGCATTGAGAATAGGCCAGGGCTACGATACCGAAATGGTATACCAAACCTCATTAAACCTTAAAAATGGTGGTTTAATAATATTTTTTTTAATCATACAATGTGCATCAATAAAAAGGGAACATACATATGGTGGATGGAATGCAGCAGAGGCCTTGAAACATATTAACCATCTATTGTTGCTGGCTGCCTCCTATGCAATCAAGTGTTTTTTGCAGGCTTGCTTGTCACAACATAATAATATCTTGGTTCATAGCGCCATTACCAGCCATAGCCTATATAAATAGAATTGGCAGTGTACAATTTTGGCTGTGTTAAGAGAGAGGCCTCTGGTTGGTTGCCTCCTGTGGTGTATGTTGCTGAAGGCGAATAGAGCTGATGGAAATTTTCAAGTTGTTGACTCAGTGCTGCACTTCTAAAATCGTTTCAGAGTCTGTGAAACCAAGCACTGATATCTGCATCCAAGTTGCATACCGAGAGATCCGGATGCGGCAGGTGCCAGGAGGATCATGGATGATCAAGTTATAGGTGTGAGGTGTGAGGTGTAAATGTTGTACAACACTAGTTTAGGTTGTAGCTTGTGGCCAAATATTCAAGTAGGCACTTAAATTTTTTATTGTAATGTAAATTTGTTTTTTGTCGGACTTCCACTCAGGGCGTGTCAAAGTTTCGATGTCAAACGCAGTGTTGCCTCTGCCCGGGATCCACACTTTGTGCACAGAACACATAAAACGTGAAAATACTGTAAATAAAACTGAACTTAATCCTAAGTCACACTACACACTATTGTAGTAGTACCCTCACAACCATGATTCCCAATGTTTAAGAAACTTCTTATTAGAGAAATGTTTGTTATGGAACCTAACGATAAATTGTCTCCATTTCCAGAAAAAAAAAAAAAAAAAACACGTAAGTCGCAAGAAGGTTTCCATAAAACAGGGACTCTCAGAGGAAACTTGAAACAGTATCATTATCTTCAATCACACAAAATCAATATCTCACTTTTGACAGGTATATATAGACCCTTCTGCAGAAAACGCAGCAGCTGTCTTATATTTTTTCCAGAATCCGTTGGACAATTAATAATACCTGTGAAATGTGACACTTTCAACCAACAGCGTCCAGCACTAGGTCTTATCTTGCCAGGCGCTATGTAACAATAAAATTCTCTTTGGAAGAGGTTCTTGAAACGTATCGGAAGAATGAGACACTCAGATGAGCCGCATTATGGCGTAACATAGGATCCAGAAGTAGTAAAATGGTACAATACCGAATATCTATAAAGTCTTATGGAAAATTAGGCATCTCAGATTTTCCCAGAAAACTTATCCCATGCAAGCTCTCTGCAGGGCATAGTACCAGACATTCCACAAAATTAGGTTAGAAAACATATTCAGTAGTTCATGAGTGCTGACAAATATCACTTACCATGTGAAAACAAGTAGGACACCAAGTGTCAACCGCTTTGGAAAGTCGAAGATCCATATTTGTGCTTAGTAAATTGCCTACATGATTATAATGGTGGAGCCCAGGGTGTGGGAGTAATCAAAGTTTCACTTATTCTTGATGACAAATAGGCTCTGTCAACTAAAGAAAAATTTGATCAGATGGGTTAAGAAAATAACCCTTCATACTATTAGGTGCACGTTGATATCAAAATATTCTCTGCCCATTCGACACGACAGGCAATATAGCTTACCTCAAAGGCGTGTCGTGGATGCAATCAGAAATAAAAGTGCCGAAAATGTCGGAAAGGACAAACATCATTTGAAAAATTCTATGATAAACCTTTGAGCAACCACATAAAACTTGCGGAAGCTGATGTTGAACAGTTTTGAAGTAATTCGTTAATAAAAATCTGAAGCGATTAATTCACAGGAAAATAACTAAACTTTGCCCATGATATCCGCAAAACAATTACTATCTGCAATATTTTCGCTATCTTTAAACAGCTACATAGTGAAAAATAATGATCTGAAGGACAAGGCGATGTCATATAATTAAACGATCAAACGAACTTACCTGTGAAGTTCGATCGGGATTATATGACATCGCCTTGTCCGAGGATCATCCCACAACCGAAATTGAAACTCCCGCCCTAAACAAATATTGCAGGCACTTCGAGCGTAATGAAGTTAGCTAGGCAGGCAGTTGGCGGGAGACATACTCCTCTTCTTATTTCTTCTTTAAAAATCAGTGGCCTTTGCACTGCGAGAGCGCAAACTACATAGTGAAAAATAATGATCCTCGGACAAGGCGATGTCATATAATCCCGATCGAACTTCACAGGTAAGTTCGTTTGATCGTTTAATAAGAAGCCCTGGTGCATCAAACCCTTAAATAGAAAGCAGCTAAATTGTGGTGTATATTGCATTACACCACACTACACCTCGTTGTAGGGGAAAGAACCTATTGATAGCCTGGGGTGGTACTCTGTAACTCGTTTTGCATAGCGAAGCGGAGCGAAATGAAGTTAAACGAAGCACACGCTATCAGTCTGTGGTGTACCGGAAAGAGATTCCGATTTTTTCGTTATCGCTATCGCTATGCGAAAAAGTTACAGAGTCCCACTGCTTGCTCGTTTGTCATGATCACTGATCTAATCAGGGTGATATTCACTTATTTAGGACCGGTCTTATAGGTTCCAGTTAAACCTAAGATTAAACTTAAGTTTACGTACAGTTTAAACTTAAGGTGATCAGGGGTGGTCCTCTGTAACTTGTTTTGCATAGCGAAGCGAAGCACACGCTATCACTTTGTGGTGTACCGGAAAGATATGCCGATTGTTTCGTTATCACTATCGCTATGCGAAAAAGTTCCAGAGTCCCACTGCAGCACTTTGTGTTTGGACGTTTTATATAGCTTTCGTTTTTTAAAAGCATATTTTTGGTTGTTGTGTTGGCATCCTTGATTTTTACGAATGCTTATTCGAATATTCACATTGGCAATAAGTAATATTCTTTATTTAATGAGTTTTTGTTTCCTACTGAGAGAAAATTATAAAATATCTGAAAGTTTAATATGTCTGGAGGCGAGAAAAACGTACCTAAATAAAAATTGGAAACTTCTCTGAATATGAAGTGTCTACAGAAACTTTTGAAATCCCAAAAACGAGTTATGAATTCCATGTCATTGCAGCGTGGAAGTGTTCTGGTCTGTTTTGAAATACTTGGGCATTTTGGGGTGCTTCTACTAAATTAATGATATCTTCTCCACCATCCGACAATATATCTTTAAAAATTAATATGAAATCGTCTATATTTAAAAAAAGACAAAGTGTATACACTACTTTCTAGTACTCTGCTAAACACAATCTATATCAACTGCCCTTTGCTGAAACTTCACTTTCACTTTACAATATAATAACATTACCCAAATATGTCTGTCTTCTCTCGTATTTAATTTAAAAGTCGTTCATGATTACATCTAATCCGAAAGGTCAAACTCAAACCGAAGTTAACATAGGGACTTATTCCACCATCAGTTACGTTAACGGAAGGATTCTCCAGTTAAACTGAAGATTATTGTAACAGACCTGAAATTTGATAAAGACTTCTCGAATTGTTCGAGATCGTTCGATGAATTGATGGAAAAATCTTAGAAGCACTAACTTTTGTTCTGGATCAATCGTCGAACATTCTTATTGTTCTTGACATGATTTTTTGGGTTTATGACCTTCCACAATAATCTGAAAATGAAAAAAAATTTTAATCCAAAGAAATCTGTACAAGTGTAGAAGGGAAAATTAATTAATTTGTCCGATAAGTTACTGCGTTCACAAGACTGATATCTTGAAAGAAATTAATTTTTGTCAGTAACGTACCCTACACTGAATTTGCCTATCTGAAAAAATGAGATCGAATTAACAAAGAATACTTCTTTTTTTGAAAACTGTTGACGTTTCGGAGGCTGTATCTGCCTCCATTATCAAAACTTCTTAGAAAGACGCTGAAGAAACTGAATTTGAATTGCGATTTTGGTAATAAGACCTGTCCGAAGTTCCCGAACGACTTTTTTGATAATAAAGAGAACCTGTTTATCAAAATATATATCTACTAACACAATTGATCACCTATTTTCAAATAATGATTTATCGGTGCTTCGACTTGACCTTGCTCGAACTGCATAACATTTTTAGGTTAATACCAGAGACCCAGAGAGAAAAAGAGCTGCTCTAGCTTGTGCCCTCATAGGTCGAGGTGGTACTTTTGGAGTCACTTCTATCCACTCCCGTCACAAAACCCGAACGCTGAAATTCGCACTCCTTGGACGCTTTTCATTATACCCGAACGCATATGGTGTTTACCGAGTAAATAGAGTCAAAAGAGTGAGCAAGCCGAACTCAGCTATTGTTGTCAAGTGAAGTTTGAATAATAAAGGCAAGTCCATACCAGTGTACAATTATTTTCGAACCCGAAGACGCAACATTATCCTCAACCCTGGAACCTATAAAACGTCATTTCTCGCATAACCTAGGGCACTCCAAACTGAACCCAAATTAAGGGTGTGACGTCAAGTCTTTCAATGGAAGTAACCCAATAAACACCATTATGTAACATTTATATAGTAGTTACATAATTCTGTTCCTTTGGAAGTAACATTTTACGTAAAATGTAACTCACATTAACATGTTAAAACTGTTGATAATGTCCGGAACATGTGCCTGTTATTTTTACATAAAAATTATGTAACATATTTCCTAAACAATTAGGTAATTTTTCCATGTAATAAGAATATTTCTGTTTTACATAAAGGAGACTTCATTTATTTATATAATATTTATGTAATATGGATATTTCCAATTTACGTAAAAAATAAAACATCTTGTTATGTAATAAAATTCCTTAAAAATTACGTAACAATTACGTAATTTCGCTTATGTAATATGGATATTCCCGTTTCACATGAAAATGACCTCATCTTATTAGGTAATGTTTTATGTGAATACTTTATATAATTTATTTTCCTAGCCAGAATGTGGATTAGAATGAAATATTGGTGTGGTTGAAACTTTACATTAGTTTCAGAAATTTCAATTGCCAACCAATACCAATATTTCATTATGATCATCTGACATTCTGGTTAAAAAAATTATATGAAGTATTTACATAAACAAAATATTAGGTATATCTAAGATGTTATGTTACAAAATTACTTCAGGAGATAATTTATTCAAATGCAAATGGAAACATCGACATCATCAAATTATGAAATATGATCAAAAAGTACTATTAATAAAAAAACATTTGCTGAAAGAATTTATGGTGGGTTGTACAAATCAAGTTCACCAATAGTTCAAGTAAACTTGACTCATGCAGTTGCTAGGGATTAGCCAATGAAATTTCTAGTTCCTTAGCAACTGAGCTCGGTTCAGTTGAACTGTTGGTGAACTTGATTTGTACAACCAGCCCTTACTTCTTTCAAGTTGAATGCTATTCCATTTGATAGTTGAACATTGTTTTCGAATAAAAGAAGCAAATCATTTACTTATTTATATATGTATTTCAAAACAAACAGTTATTTTTTTTCTCTTTTGAGTCTTTGCTGTGAAAGCCGGAACCATTCAGTGGCGTGTTTTTCTACCTCATTGAGCCTGGCATCTTTATGAAGGCAAAGCATCACCTCTGAAACCAAATGAAAATGCTATTGAATCAGAATATAATTATACAGGAAAAGTTGAACCACATATTATTTTGAGAAAATAAAATTTATTCCATGTGACATTTCATAAAGAAAAATTCCTATAATGAAGTCCAAAACTAGTTTCTGAAATAAAGGGTTTTCAACATATCATTAAAAATAATTTTTTGGATAATCTCAGATATTACAAAAGTGTGAACTTGGTATTATAGTTGAATAATAGCCTCATTATTTTGATAATATCAATCATTTAAATATTTGTCATTGAATTCTAGAAATTTAAATCAGTGAGAAAATGTTAAAATTTAAAAAGAATCTGAAAGGTTATTCAATCCTGAATTTTACTCTCCCTGAATTTCAATAGGACTCTCTATTAATTGGGTAGAATGTATTACACAATAATTTAAAAAACTAGAAAATCTAACAAGGAAATCCTGTAAAAAATCTAAATATATCACAAGATATATTGTCAATCGAATTCACTTCTAACACTACAGACATTTCACTTTTGAAAAAGACTGTGCCAATAGAATAAATACTATATTAATTCATTTCACTGACAAATGAAGATGTTACAGTGACAAGTTAAATAGTAATAATCCAACAATCAAGTTCAAAACTCATTTCTAAACATTGCTGTGACTGAATGTAACTATTCTGACCATGCATACCTTGACTGACATTTGATGCTCAAGTACGTTTAGTTTAACAGATGAGCCCTATTGAAAATACCTTCAAATACAAGAATTTTACGAAAAAATTCCACTTTTCTTTAGAATTTTGTGAATTCAATATTCAGTAAAGCCTGTTAAAAGTAACAATGCTATTGACTATGAGTTGGAGTATGAGTTGCTTCAGTTTATACATGAAATTTTCATATTTAAAAGCACTGAACTGATCTAGACAACCGTGAGTCTTAACATCTTCAGCCAAATGAATTAAGTTGTGTACATTATGTGTCACATACTCTGCACTGAAAAAATAACTGAACTTTTCTACAAAATAAATTAAGAGTTGGTTGGCATAATTTATGTTGGTGGTACTTTGATCTTTTTCACATAATAAACGAATTGCTACGACTAAAGATAAAAAATGATTGTATGCTTTGTGACTGAGAATATTTTTCATAATAACTGGTCCAACATATAGTAAAAACAAACGAAATTCAGTGGCTTTCCACCTTTCTACGTCACACACACTTCTAGGTTTTCTTGAAAAATCAGAAGTAATATATTCACTGGACTCAAGATACAACTTTCCAACTTGTTCAATTTTTGTCTTGTCCAGTCGTATAGCCTTACTCCCTTTTAACCACAATGTTAAAATACGTTTAGTGACTCCTAGTAAAACAAGATGCATATAATCAAGAGGTATTTGTTTAACAATATCAAAATCTATAGTTTCTAAAATTGTGTTTCCTCGGTGATATTCTGGTTGACTTCTATTTCTAAATGATTCATTCGTTCTTGGATATGAACTTGTGGACAAGAAAACAACCCTTCCTTCCACATATTCTCCTTCGCATGAACATTTTGAACAACTGAAATATCCGGTGTGGTTCTTGACATTGGTAATGTAAGATTTTGCTGGGGCATCACATATAATGCAATTTATTTTAATACGATAAGTTTTGTTATTCACACAAACCCCATTGGTATGTAAATTTTGATATTCCTCCACGAAGAATTTCAAAAACTCAGACGAATTTGTCGGTTTACTTAAGCCATGAAAAATACCAATTACAAATGGAGGTGAATAATTGTTATCGCCAGAATTCTCGCCCACAATATCACCCAGAATAGGCCAAAATTGACTACCAGATGATTTTGAAATTGGCAAACCATCTACATTGATATTCAACAGAATTTCTGTGTTTTGATGAGTACCTTGCAGAATGTATTGATTGATATTTTCAACTAGACCAAAATGTATATACTGACCACCTTCAATGTCAAATTTATTTTCAATGTGCCTGGGAGTATTCATCAACGTTCGAGAATCTTGGGGTAACTCATCATTATGTCCGTGTCTTCTTAAAATTTTTAAAATATCATTTATGAATCTATGAGATACCTTATGATCATGAAAACAGTCGCGAAGTTCATCAGAAAAAGATTTAACCAATACTGAATTTTTTTCAGAAATGCTATCCCCAGAAGGGCTTTCTTTTTTGCCAAGAGTGTGGGTGGTATGGTATGAAGTATGTGCCTCTACAAGCGGGAATAAATCTAAGTTGTTCATAATGTTCACACCATTATTATCACATGAAGAATTTTCTTTCAACTGAGAAGCATGGTGTTCCTTATTATTGTTATTCTTTTTTTGTAATTTACATGAAGTTTCAGATTCACAAGCTTCTAAAGATAAAACACGACGTTTTTGCCTCTCACATAGGTTGGAAAAATCTCGAGGCATGATTTTTGTTATAAATTGTGAATTTGACAACAAATAATTAACAATAAATAACGAATGTAATTACTTGCCTTAATGATGAGATGGGTCACCACTCGTCACACTGGAAATCTCAAACACAATCCCTATTTTTAGTTAATAACTAATTAACAAAGCACTCTCGATTCTCGTATTCTCGATCCATATGCCACTCATGAGTCATTAAAGTAGAAAGAGGACGGGAGGCGGGCGGGAGCCCAGCCGGTAGCTGGGAAGCGGGAAACTGCCGTAGCGTGGCTGTCATCTGTCATCATGTACATAACCTTACATGATCACAGAACGAATAGATAATATTATTAGATCTGTGTCTGATATGGTAGAAGTGGTGTAGGAACAAATATTATATATTATATAATGCTACCAGAATGAATTAATATATTTTTTTAAGCAGTAGTTACGTGAACTTCGGGAAAAAATTAAAGATTTTTGAAAAACGGTCAATTCTTCACATATTTTTTACATAAAATTGACATAATTTATTTATGTAAGAAGTATTTTCCCACTATTATGTAAATATTATGTTATTATAACAACATAAATTCGATATATTTTTCTAACGTAGCAATTACGTGAATTATAGTGAAAAATTAACCATTTGCTAAAAACTGGTCAATTGCTCGCATATTTTTCACATAAAATTGACATAACTTAATTACGTAAATAGTAAATTCCCACTATTATGTAAACATTACGTAAATATAACAACGTAAATTCGTTATATTTTATTTACTTAGTAGTTACGTAAAATTATAGTAAAAATTGACCATTTGGAAAAAAAATACAATTTTTCACATATTTTTTACATAAAATTGACATAACATTTTTACATAAATTGTGTTCTTTTATTATTATCTAAATATTACGTAAATGTGACAAGATTGTTTACTGGGAAATTTCTCGCCAAAATGAAGTTTCCCATGTCGAGAAAGTAAAATAATGGAGAGGAATAATACTTTTATAATGAACGATCAATCATTATTTTATACTTATATATGCATCGTTTTCTGTGGCTATTAAGCTTCTTCTAGTTTTTTCTGCTTTAGGTAAACACAACACGTCATGCCGCACTGCTCATACGATATTTGAAGAAGCCATGCAATTGAACCTCAGTCATGACTGTCAAGAGTTTGTCGCCAATCATGGTATTCCATCAGCCTTTGTCAGTAGTTCGTCGCCAAAATATCACTATGTTAGTTTTTTTAGGATAGATTCAAAACTAATGAACACTTGCTACTTGCTACTACTTTCCCAATCTACCACACTGTAAATATATTTCATATTCTTCACGATATTTCAGAAAACGAAACGAATTAAGGAAAGAAACACGTACGCAATCTTGTTCGGAGCCCTATTTTGTCCATTTTCACCATTTTCAGTTGAAAATCACACAAACGACAGGATTATTCAAGCTATAATAATTGGTCATTTCGTTTATTTCTCGGTGTAATGTATAAGACACTAGCTGAGTTCGGCTTGCTCACTCTTTTGACTCTATTCACTCGGTAAACAACATTTGCGTTCGGGTATAATGAAAAGCGTCCAAGGAGTGCGAATTTAATTCAGCGTTCGGGTTTTGTGACGGGAGTGGATAGAAGTGACTCCAAAAGTACCACCTCGACCTATGAGGGCACAAGCTAGAGCAGCTCTTTTTCTCTCTGGTTTTAACATAAAAATGTTATGCAGTTCGAGCAAGGTCAAGTCTAAGCACCAATAAATCATTATTTGAAAATAGGTGATCAATTGTGTTAGTAGATATACACTTTGATATACAGGTTCTCTTTATTATCAAAAAAGTCGTTCGGGAACTTCGGACACAGAAAACCGCGGTGCTTCAAAATTTGCCACCTGTCTTTATCCACTTTAGCTCCACTCTCACTCCGCTCCAACTCCTTATAACCAATCCGAACCCACCTACTGCATTTTGAATCAGGTGCAGTACTGGGGGTCTATTCTTGAACCATTCGGTTTCGAATCGTATACGAAAAAAAGAGAGAAACATATATGTTTCATGTGGATTGGTATGAAATAGTGAATCGAATTCGCATACGTAAAAACTCGAGAATAGCACCCCTGGGCAGTTACACAAAGGAACGAATAAATAATTTGAGTGTAGTAATGTGCACCACTTCCCATGCAAACTAAAGGACCTAATATGTTACTCGTCAAAAATCAAAACACTTCTGTGTTTTGTGGTTTCTGTGAAAGATGGCAGAAATTGATGATTCAAAATATTGTAGTTTGAAATCGCTCAAATTACGTAAACGATCTAGTCGAATTAAAATGGGTACTGGATGAAAAATTTGATGTGCGCTTACCAGGTAATTGATAGTATTTTTGTCTCTCTAAATTCACCTATTTTCAACTTGTAGATCCAGAAGAAAAATGGCGCAATTAAATTCAGTACTGAATATTCTATTCAGAAAACCACCTGAAAAATTGAATATTTTTAGACTGAATTATTCAATGAGAGTTTCACATGAGGTGTTGACTGAAGGGCCAGTGCAAATTCTAGAGAATAAAATAAAGGCTAATGAGCTACAAAAAGATGAAGTCCATACGAAAATAGTACATCAACTACAGAATATATATGAAAATATCAAAGGATACAGACCCACTGAAAAGAATATATTTACTAAATTCTTCGCCGCCAAAAAACCTGCACCCAAAGGTCTTTATATTTATGGATCTGTCGGAGGGGGCAAAACTATGCTTATGGATCTTTTTTACAATAGTTGCAATATTCAGAAGAAAACTAGAGTGCACTTCAACGCTTTTATGATAGAAGTTCATAAGAAAATGCACGAGCTGAAACAGGAAATTGTTGTGGATTACACTCAAAGAAAACCTAAACCATTTGATCCTATTCCTCCAGTTGCCAATAGGATCATTCAAAAATCCTGGCTCATATGTTTTGATGAGTTTCAGGTGACCGACATCGCTGATGCTATGATATTGAAAAGACTATTTACTCATTTATTTGACAATGGAGTTGTGGTCGTCGCTACAAGTAACAGGGCTCCTGAAGACTTATATAAAAATGGTTTGCAACGGTCAAATTTTGTTCCGTTCATTGGCATTCTAAAGAACCATTGTGAAGTAGCAACTTTGGACTCTGGTATAGATTACCGTTTGAGAAGTATAGGCACAAAGACGAATTACTTTGAAAAGTCCAAATTTCCACTAGACATGGTCAGTCAGATTTTCAAAGTTCTTATATCAAAAGAAAACGATGTGGTTCGTAGTAAGATTTTTACAATATTAGGAAGGAATGTGACTTTCAGGAAAGTTTGTGGAGGAGTTCTCGAATCATCTTTCGAGGAACTCTGTGCTAGACCACTTGGTGCCAACGACTATTTGCACTTGACACAGTTCTTCCACACCATAATCATTAGAGATGTACCAAGGATAAATCTTATAAAAATGCGCTCTGAGGCTAGAAGATTCATCATTCTTATAGACGCTTTGTATGACAACAAAACCAAGGTAATAATAACAGCCGAGGTGCCTATCAAACAATTATTCTTTATTCCTAGAGACGGACCCAAAGAAATTAGTGATGAAAATAGAATGTTGATGGATGACTTGAAAATGGGGGAACAGGACTTGGCTGCAAATATTTTCACTGGAGATGAAGAAATTTTTGCTTTTGATAGAACTTTGTCCAGGCTCACTGAAATGCAAAGTGAGGATTATTGGGGTAAAAAGAAAAAAAATATGCCTTAGGGAGACTTGATTCTTGGAACAGATTGTTGGTTCCTCAAGGCCTTAGGGAGACTTGATTCTTTGAACATAGATTTTTGGTTTCTCAATGCCGTAAAGGGACTTGATTCTTTGAACATAGATTTTTGGTTCCTCAAGGCCGTAAAGGGACTTGATTCTTTGAACATAGATTTTTGGTTCCTCAAGGCCGTAAAGGGACTTGATTCTTTGAACATAGATTTATGGTTTCTCAAGGCATTATAGAGAGACTTGATACTTGAAACATAGATTTTTGGTTCCTCAAGGCCTTAGGGGTACTTTATTCTTGTAACATAGATTTTTGGTTCCTCAAGGCTTTAGGGAGGCTTGATTCTTGGAACAGATTTTTGGTTCCTCAAGGCCTTAGGGACACTTTATTCTTGGAACATATGTTTTTGGTTCCTCTAGGCCTTAGGTATACTTGATTCTTTGAACATAGATTTTTGGTTTCTCAAGGCCGTAAAGGGACTTGATTCTTTGAACACAGATTTTTGGTTTCTCAAGGCCGTAGAGAGATTGATACTTGAAACATAGATTTTTGGTTCCTCAAGGTCTTAGGGATACTTTATTCTTGTAACATAGATTTTTGGTTCCTCAAGGCCTTAGGGAGGCTTGATTCTTGGAACAGATTTTTGGTTCCTCAAGGCCTTAGTGAGGCTTGATTCTTGGAACAGATTTTTGGTTCTTCAAGGCATTAGAGATACTTTATTCTTGGAACATATATTTTTGGTCCTCAAGGCCTTAGGTAGACTTGATTCTTGGAACATAGATTTTTGGTTCCACAAGGTACTCACATGAACTCACAGAACATGAATAAGTTGTAGTATGGTATCATCATAGCGTGTGAAGACTTATCAGAATATATTATGTGCTTTGCTCATTTATGTTTGAAGCCAACACGAAATTTGTTTATTTGTATAAGGCACTTTATAAATTTTACGTACCACTTTTCTATAATTTGGGTAGTACTTCTCTTATTTTGAGAGCAATTTTTGTTTTATTTTTTTTATTATTCACCAGTTGTTATATATTTATTTAGAATTTTGTATTTTATGATATGAGTTATTATTTCAAGTTACCAAGGTCTTTCAATATTGCACATGTACTTAAAATATACAGAAGACTATATGATTGTTATTATTTTTTTAGTTTTTATTATATGACTAAAATCTTGTTAAATATGTAATTGCTTTACTTGGGACGTCCCAAGTAGCAAAAAAATTTGTTTTAGGATAATAATTGAAATTGGCCACTGTTTTATTATCGTCCAAAATATAATTTTCATTTTATAATTGATTGGTTAGTTTTCTTTGATTTTCCTCACAGTTTTTGTTAGTTTATGACGAATACAATTTTATTAAAAATCAATTTATATCAATTAAAAGGAATCCACCGGAAAATAAGCAAATAAGGTTTTTATTGAAATCACTTTATATTTCAAATTTCGTCGGTTAAATGCTTAGATTTTATGTTATATTATTCACTGGTGATATTTCAATGGGATAATGTTGTATAATATGCATTCTATGACAAATTTTTTAATCAACAGGCGCTAGAGTTATGATGTACTTGGCTTTTCAGAATACCACCTGTACTCCAAAAATAAATAATGTCGGTGCCAATTGATAGTAGATGGTAAAATTTACCAAGCTGTAAACAGTGCAAAAGCAACACTATATAAATGTGTTCCAAGTGTCGCGAAAAATTTAGGCTCTATAAATAGTTATTTGAATGCATTTTTTTTAAATAAAAAAGAGAGAGGCAAGATGGGCAACATACAGACTCTACCAAGCGGCCATTAGTCTACCGCAGGCATGTGTCAGAATAGCTCACAACATTCTGGGAATGCCCTCAGACATCATGCCTAAAACATCAACCTTCACATGTCCTACACTGTGGTCTTCCCTGAAAGAGAAGACTGGGTTCAGAATGAAACTGACCTATGTAGGGCAAATGAACGTTGGTTTACCGATGGTTCCAAAACTTTGGAAGGCGTCGGAGCCGGAATATACGGGATGGACCCTGTAGTGAAACGCTCATTCAGTATGAGTAAATTAGCTACGATATTTTTGAGGCAGAGGTATATGCCATTGAAATGTGTGCAAGGGAGCTGGAAAATCGACACCACACACGAAAAACAATAAAAATAATTTCAGATAGTCAAGCAGCACTGAAAGCACTTGAATCCAATCGCCTCAAATCTAGAACAGTATGGAATTGCAGACACCTTTAAACCGAAAATAGCACAATGCAACGTTACCCTAGACTTGATATCAGGTCACACGGGCCTAGAAGGGTCAGAACCGGTAATCGGTTTAGCAGATTTGCCAGGAATGTTAACAGCCTGGGCAGACAATAAAAGACTCGGTATTGGCGTAGTCTACTGGGACTAGCCCATTCCAAAGCGTTTATCGCCTGCAAAATCGGACTTGCACAAGATGCAGAGTGCCGTCTATGCATGGAGGATGATGAAATGGCTAAACACATTTTATGTACATGCACTTAAGCAGCCAGAACAAGTTTTTCAATATTTGGCAATGTAAGGCCAGAAAACTTGGTAAATTGTTCTTCCAATGTATTGTCAATTTCGTTAAGAGATTGGATATACTGGGAGAAATAAAACCATAGGGTGAGCCACAATAGGCCATTTGGCGCAGTGGAGGGCCTGATATGGGCCCACTCACATTCAAACCTAAACTAATCTAACCATTATTATTAATAAAAATGCAGTCAAAACATAAAAAAATGTATTTCTCACCTTAGGAACTAATATTATATATACAGAAAATTGTAACAATAATTTATTATGTTAACAGTTAGTTTTGCCACAACCTCAAAACTTTATCTTTCCCACCCGATGCGACCCTCAATCCATCCGTGGACCAGTCCACGGCAAAAACCTCATCAGCATGACCTGGTAAGTCAATTTCCAGCTTCTTTGTTTTCATATTCCACAGCTTCAAAGTGGAATCACCACTTCCGCTTACTAGCAGCCGGGAGTCAGCCGAAAACGATACCATGTAGACGGGCTGGACGTGACCACGCAACGAACAAATAAATTTGCCTGTTTTCGATTCCCACAGTTTTATCGATTTGTCGTAGGAAGCTGAAGCCAGTATTCTACCGTCTGGAGAGAATTTGACATCTATGACAACCTGTTGATGACCTGAAATAAAATAATTTAAAGATGAAGTTTGCCGAAGATGGGACTCGGGCCACAGGCAGATCTGACGTCGTTTGTAATGATCTATCCCTACACCAAAGATTGGCAAAAATACAATGTTTATTTATATTTTTCACTTTATAACGGTGACCATGATATTCTCGCAAATTTCAGACAGATTTCGTTGCTATCCATTTTATTAAAAATAATCCTTGAAGAAGTCTAGCATGTCTCAAATTGTCAGAATAATTGCTGTTTCTATAACGGTCTCAGAGATTTATTTATATTTATTTGTATACACGGAAACCTTCATTACATAGTATAATACACGTAAAAATATCAATAATACCTACCTTAATACTTATTGACTATTCATATATACAGAATATAAAATAGAACAATACATCTGTTACACACAGAAATTCAACATATCAGTAAATATTACGCAGAGAATTTTTAAATCTATTAAATCAGCAACCGATAATATCTATATCGGAATCATTTATGTCCTTTCATGCTGAGGAACTCAGGAAATCTAATTGGAACGATGAAATAAATAATTTTGAGTAATTTTGAATGCACAAAACCTCAAAAATTTATTGTATTGCTGTATTATAAACTTGTAAAAAGGAGACCAAACTATAGAAGCATAATTCAATTTAGAGACGACTAATGAAATATACACTTTCCCAACAGAATTTATTGAAAATTCAGAGCAATTGCGAAGTACTATTCCTAAAATTTTCGACGATTTCACCGAAATTAAACATTTCATATAGACTTGAAGGGTGTTTTCCCTCCAAAATATTTTTCTCTATTGTTTTCGTAAAATTAAATATTTTTTTAATAAACATGTGAAATTTCAAACCAACACTCGTATTAGCACGTTCACGACCGCTATTCTAAAATTTGACAATGCTATAAACCAACTACTTACTTTGATTTTCTTATAACATGTTTTTCTACAAAACTATATATGTTTTCACGTAACTTTACTTTTGTTTTATGTTATTATATAATGCCACAAATATGTGACGTTGGTTTAAGGTAATTATAATATTGAAATAAACCACGTCACAATAAGTGACATGATGTTTTGAATAAAATGCACATTTAAAGCTTTTATGTTCGAAATATCACTCTCCGTAATTTCATCGAAATACGTTAAAATATGAACCATTTGATAATGTCGTGAATCCAGTGGTGTAGTCAGATTTTTTCAAAAAAAATCGCTAATAATTTTTTTGATTTTTGGCCTTGAAAAATAAGATTAGTTGGCCCTGAGTCTTTGAATGTCTACCTAACGAAAAAAAATCTTTCCAATCGATTGAAAAATGTAAGTTTTATAGGAGTACTTCCATCTTAAATGGGTCAAACTGTATAACGTGCCTATGTATCATTGATGTAGTTCTGAGTATCTAAACGACCAGCAACATGTCTGCATGAAATGATGCTCGTCTTCGCAAGTTCACATGCCTGTGTGTAAAGTTATATACCACTGAGGTATTTCTAAGTATCTAAATGACCTGCAACGTGCCTCTGTAAAAATCTGTTTATCTCAAGCAACTTTCAATGTGTCTGTGTGAAAAGTTACTTATCTATAAGAGTTCTAGTGTGTTGAAGTAATGTAAAGGTATTTCTGAGAATATAAATAACCTGCAACATTCCTGTGTGAGAAGTTGCTCGTTTTTAAGTATTTCACTAACCTGTTACCTACTTTATTATGTTATTGAACCCTACTTAATGTATCATGCAATCTAGTCTGATTTTTATTTTACATTTACTTACCTGTTAACCTAGCTAAAGGCTTTCTGTCTTTTGCCGGGTATATATAAACTGAGAAACAAAGTGACTTTTATTTGCTGATTCAAGTGCCAAGTAGTGAGATTAACTATCATGAGTGTCAAAATCCATCAATTTGTTTCTAGTATATTCCCATCATGATAATATTCATTTGTTTCATTCTTGCTTACCTGTTAACCTAGCAAGAGGCTTTCTGTCTTTTGCTGGATCCCATAGAAATAGTGTGAAATCGTCTGATGCTGATGCTAATCTCTCTCCAATAGCTTCGGTCACTTCACAGTACCTTTTCAAGGCAAATTCTTGTGACTTTTTCTTGTCTGATAACAATGTGTCTTTGTGGGAGTCTTTCACAGGGTCGAAAGCACCTTAAATATTGATAGGTTTATTTATATGTTGTAAAATTCATGCAATTATTTTTTCAAAACATTATTCTAATTTAGTTCACTGGTAAATCTTACCCATTCTCAATATGTAATCTGTATTCAAAGCTAATGCATTTACCCAGTGGGCATGTCCAATTAGAGTCCTGCATAATATCCCATCCTCTGACCTCCATACTTTTACCGTCCTATCCAGTGATGCTGTGTAAATGAGCCCTGCACCACCCCATTTCACCACTTGAACACATTTCATGTGGCCGGCAAGAGTAAGAACTGTATTACATAAAATACTGTCCCATATTCTAACATCTCCATCTTGTGATGAACTTGCCAGTAATCTACAAACAAAAATCACTGAATCGTCAACTTCTTTATATTTCGTATCTAATATCGTAATACCTGCACATAGGGTTCTTATGATAGGGTTCCCAAGACAAACTTGAAACCCATTGCTTATGTCCGAGCATCGTTTTGCCAAGCTGTTTTCCGCTAAATGGATCCCAAATGATAATTTTACCACCCTGGTCTCCTGAAGCAAGTTTCATGCTATCTGGAGACCATGCTAAACACAAAACTGCGTTATTGTGTTGTTTACATGTGAACAATGGAGTTTGCGTATTAATATCCCAAAACCTAACTGTTTTATCACCTGATCCACTTGCTAAATGTTTTCCATCGGGACTGAAACTGACTGAAAGAACTGGCATAGCATGTCCCGGAATGGAACTTGTGCACCTAGTTACGGGGCGTACTCTAAAAACGGCCTGCTGTTGATAGATTATATCGACAACGCCTTCCGTATTCAGATCTGAATTATTCAAAGCTTTCTGTAACGAGTGTGTAATTTCGGTATCATTGACGTAGAATAAATATGATATGGGTTCCTCCTGTTGCAAAATAGCATTACAAATCAGTGTGAGTTGTTGAAGAGTGCTATCTATAGGTAAATCCATCAAATCACCCGCTACTTCTCCAGATTCTGATTTGAAACAGCAGGAAATCAGTTTATCTGACGTATCCATTTTCCTTAGTATGAAAAACACCGTATAAACAAAAGTACTGAACACAAATTAAATTATTATTTTAAAATCATCAAACACACTGTACATGTAACCTATACCACGTTTTTATGCACTTCAGCACCACTTCTCCTTTTTCGCTTCTTCTTCTTAATTGTTGACGTTGTTCAAAAGAGACATACAGCCAAGTTACTCGGTAGTGCAGTCGCGAAATGCTTTCTCCATATATTTACTAGATTATGTTCAGCATTTAGGAAGTTGCCACCGCTAATTTCAATATAAAGATTGATGACAATCGAATTATATATTTTCGAATAGTTGGCACAAAGTTTCTATAGCATTTAATTTTATCATGTTATGTCAGCTCGTAGCAGCGAGTGAAGAGTGACGTTCATCAGGTTTTGGATAGTGGGGTAAGGTTTCAAATCCCACATAAACCACACTTTTTTCTTTTTTAAAATCGATGAGTGTTCTATTTTTATTATAATTTTCAATATTTGTATCTTTAATTCCTTAGGTTGTATATATTATGGGAATCATGACGGCAGGAAAGATAATATAAAAAGTGTATAAAAATATTACAGATTTGTTTATGATTAAGGATGGTCGTAGAAAAAGTATAGTGTGTAATATACTATTTTCTACGATAGATAGATAGTTTATAAAATACTAGATTATTACAATTTTTAGAACTTTTATCACAAAACTGCCAAACAAAGTGACGTTTGTTTGCTGATTCAAAAGTGGAAAAGTGCCAAGTAGTGAGATTAACTGTCATAATAAAGTGTCAAAATCCATCAATTTATTTCTAGTATATTCCCATCGGATCGCGCATGATAATATACATTTGTTTCATTTTCATCACTATAGAGTGAAAAACTATCATTTTCCTAAAAATGAGTGAAAAATAGTTATTTACCTAACGAGTGCGGAAAGTAGTACTTTTCCGCACGCGACGGCAGTTGCACGAACGACGCGGAGCGAAGTTCGGGCAAGCCGTTAAGGGCGGAAAAGACATTTTCCGTAAGAGTTAGGTACAATATTTTTCCTACGAGTGTTTTTGTCCATCTTATTTATGAAAAAACAAGGCTTTTAATAAACAAGTTTTTATAATAATGCTACAAAATGACTTATAAGAGAGAATAGTTACATAGATCATTTAGTTAGTCCTAAATATCCTCATTTTCAACAATACAAAAATCGTGCGGAAAAGTAAAAATCGTACGGAAAAGTAAAAATCGTGCGGAAAAGTTATTTTTTATAAATTTTATATATAATTTGTTTAAAATGTGACTGGTTATATATTTACCTGTACATTGTTTATATACAAATATTTGTTCTGTAAATAATGGCATTTTATTGATGTTATATAAGGTGATTGTAACTTTGTAATTTTTTTAAATTTTTATTTACGCATACTTTAGTATCCTACTTATTTTTTAAACTGATTATTATCCCTTTGTCAATGATAATTTTTCTTCTTCTGATAATAAAGCATATTTAGATTTGAATTAATTGGATGTCAACAGTTCCTGAAAGAGAAAGAAAAAAAATATATTTCACTTTTGTATTTTGAAGTTATTTTATTAAAACTACTTATTATATACTCAAAGAGCTTAACTGGTTTACTTGATTCCAAAATAGACAAAGTTAAAACTGACTTTAAAAAATTGATGAGGTATGAAATGCACAATAAATTGATTCTCATTTATAGCTTAAAAACTAAATACATGGTGCAAAAATTTGGTTGAAATGAAATTTATGATTTCCAAAAATTTGGGTTTTGTTGCAGTCTTCTCTCGAAGTTTGTGTACCAATTTTGAACCGTTGACAGTGGAACATAAGTAGCGGTTGGATCTGGTACCATGTTGGCCTGTGTGATACTATAACTCAAGACATAGTTCATGAAGTTTTCCAACATTTTTTGGGTAAATGTCACATTGGCTTCTAAAGAATTGGGAGAGGGGACGTCCTGAATATTTGAAATAGATTCTAAAAATAAAGGAGTGATTTTCTAGAGTAAAGAAGATATGATATCTATTGGTGTAAAGTTACCCACAGATTTCTTGCCACATATGCTAACCTAGAGGAAACCGAACCATTTGTGGTTGGAAAATTCAGTTGTAAGTAACCGGACTAAAATTTGTGGGTAGGTTTCTATAGTGAGGACCAGGAGTCCATCGCCCCCTCTATAACTTCTTTATTTTACATATTATATTACAAAAAATAGTAAATACATAAGTTGTAGGGTTTCATTCGATCTCTTTAATGGTTTAAGTTTCATTTATACAGAGTGTCTTTAAAAACGCAGCGACTTAGAAGTTTATTTTTTTAAGTAGGACACCCAGTATTTCAATGCATGATCGGTTAGGGATTATCATAACGAATCCATCAATACCAAGTTTGATGCTGTTATCTCCAAATACTACGGAGATATTGACTATTATTTTATTCCTTAGCTCAATGAGTGTGAGAGAGATTTTATTGACTCGCCAGAAATAGTTTCTCTCTCCCACTCATTGGGCTTATGGATAAAATAATAGGCGATATCTCCATAGTCTTTGAAGATAAAAGCATCAAACTTGGCATTGTCAGATTCCTTATGATCATCGCTAACCGATCATACAATGATATGCAAGGTGTCCTATTCAAACATATTAACTTCTAAATCGCCGCGCTTTTTTGAGACACTCTGTTTAAATGAAACTTAAACCATTAAAGAAATCGAATGAAAAGCTACAACTTATGTAATCAACATTTTTTTGTGATCTGTTAAATAAAGAAGTAACAGGGGGCGATGGACTTTTGGTCCTCACTGTATGTACTTATATAATTTAATGATGCGGCAAACATTACTGCACTTGACACACAGATACAATGATGCATATTTGGGATATTATACAACTCAGATGAATTTGAGGCCATCAAAGTATCATTGCCTAGATAGACGGTGGTTGATGTTGAATCAGAACCGTCAGAATCGTAAAATAGCTCTAAGACATCACATAGTATAAGGTTGGTTTAAAAGTGGTAAACCGATGATGTGAGTTCAGGAAAATCACGGGAGATGTAGAGAATTTCACATAGAATAACATGATGGAAACCGTTTTTCTGTCAACCATACAGATTTCGAGTAAATGATTTTCCTTCATTGAGAAATATCTTCGAGGCATCCCACGGTATAAAAGTTGTAACCAGATGATGTGTGTTCATAGAAATCACACGAGATATAGAGGATTTTATGTAGACTATCATGGTGAAACCTGTTAATATGTCACCCCTACAGATTTGGAGTAAATGATTTTATTTCATTGAGAAATACCGTCAAGATATCACACACTATAGAAGTTGTAACCCAATGATGTTGATGAAAATCACATGAAATATAGAGAGAAGATTTTATGTGGATTAGCATGGTGAAAACCGTTTCTCTGTCACCCTTACAGATTTGGAGTAAATTATATATTTTTTTGTATGACTTTTTTCTGTTCTTGCTTGTCGTGTCATTGAATTATATACATACGTATAAACCCAGCCACAAATTTTAGTCCAGTTACTTACAACTGAATTTTTCAACCATAAATCGTTCGATTTCATCTACATCAGCACATGTGCTGGGAAATCTGTGGGTAACTTCACACCAATCTGATATATCTTACCTATCGAGATTCCTATTTGAGCATTATGAACTATGTGACTTTGTCCAAACATCATGTTTGAATAATCCCCCATTTCATCTAGCTTTTTCAGACTCGATATCCTATAAATGGCAGAAGGTTTTTGATTCGAAAGAAAACCTAAAGGTTGCCAATTTGGGGGAGCGTTTGCATCTGGCCAGCTGAAATACACTGGATAAAATTATTACAATATAGGAACAAACACTGTAACTGAAAGCTCACCTTGGCCAGCTGTTCCCTCAGGAAAGGGCACTACACCTGTTAAAAACACCACTATATGGTTTATATTATCAGCATCATTGATGGTCGCGACCAACTGAGTTTCACTGATTTGCTGGAATTCTGTTTGAACCTAGAAATGAACAATGGTTCATAAAAAAAATCATTATTCTCGCGATCTCTTACTAATCTTCCAGAAACTATTATGCCAAACATTGCCATATTGGAGAAATAATGCCAAAGCCAAGAGTTGTTTTGAAATCTTGTTCTTTTTGTAATGTTTCTTTTTTCACGGTCAAATGTTTATGGTTAAGTTTCTGACAGTTTACATCGTTTACGAGCAAACTCTTGGCTTGCCTCAACCACCTCAACCCTCAACTTCAACAAAAACCCAACAGACGTCACTTATATTCACGAAATGCATCACCGCTAGATGGCGCTCAAAATTTCGACGTAAAACGCAAAGTTCGCATGGTAATTTTTGTGTCATACTATTTTTGGAAAGAATAAGGTTTTTTTTATCCTGACTTTTCTCTCGGGATCTCGAGATCCTAATATTTTTTTTTCGAAAACTGAACTCAAATGTAAACATCTTATTCCAGAAGGGGTCTATTCATGTGGATTGGTGTGAAATAGTAAATCGAATTCGTACAAACTCGAAAATAGCATCCCTGGCTTCTTATGATAAGACAAGTAGAAGACTTCTATGTTCTTGACTTTTGCGTCCTGTTTATTATTTTTCCTACGAGCGTGCGGAAAAGTAACTTTTCCGCACGATTTTTTGTTTTGAAAGTTGTACTTTTCCGTACAATTTAAAATCGTGCGGAAAAGTTACTTTCCCGCACGATTTTTACTTTTCCGTACGATTTTTACTTTTCCGCACGATTTTTGTATTGTTGAAAATGAGGATATTTACGACAAACTAAATAATCTAGGTAACTATTCTGTCTTATTAATCATTTTGTAGCATTATTATAAAAACTTGTTTGTTGAAAACTTTATTTTTTCATAAATAAAATGGACAAAAACACTCGTAGGAAAAATATTGTACCTAACTCTTACGGAAAATGTCTTTTCCGCCCTTAACGGCTTGCCCGAACTCCGCTCCGCGTCGTTCGTGCAACTGCCGCCGCGTGCGGAAAAGTACTACTTTCCGCACTTGTTAGGTAAATAACTATATTATACGTTGTTACCGTTACGGTGGTCGTTCAAACAATATCACTTAGATCAACCTAGATCGTTTATTTTGGTTCAGACACAAACTACAAACAATGACAGGTACTATAACTATGGTATGTATTAATTTTCCATTCTCATATTAGTTTTAGTGCAGTTTTCGAAAAAATATTGTTTGCATCTCTAACGCAAAAGTATCATTTCGCATTCTCTAGATTCAAAAATATCCGTTTCAGACATTTTCAGTTTTCACCCTTGTGTAACTCTTTGTTTTTTGACAGCTATCAGCTAATCATGTGCAGTCTTGTGATGCTTGCGCAAGCGTTCAAATTTCGTCTAATAGTACGGTTTACCTCAATCTATTACTAAAATGTCTTAACTACTAGTACAATCAATTTCAACCTCGGAGTAATAAGCCGTTTTCGATTGGCGTTAGGTTCTGGTAGAGGTTGACATAAAAATGACAGCGGTTTACTTGCTGGTACTGTTAATGACGTCATAGTGAATAATGAAACGAATGTGTTGATTCATTACCGCAACCAATAACCAACACATTCGTTTCATTTTTCACTATGACGTCATTAACAGTACCAGAAAGTAAGCCGCTGTCATTTTTATGTCAACCACTACCGGAACCAAACGCCAATCGAAAACGGCTATAACGAATGTGTTGATTGATTACCGCAACCACTAACCAACACATTCGTTTCATTATTCACTATGACGTCATTAACAGTACCAGAAAGTATACCGCTGTCATTTTTATGTCAACCTCTACCAGAACCAAACGCCAATCGAAAACGGCTACTTTCAAGTGAGAATTCGAATAATTCCATACCTCAGAGCAATAATAATGTTTATATTTGCTCTGAGTTCCATACTTCTCTGGGTTTGGTGACAAGAGTGACAACTGACAAGTGACTATTCAGCAGATTGTGCCCGAGAGTGGGGTAAACGTAATTAATGTTGTTTTTTACAGAAATTTAATGTATTGTTTTTATAATTAGTTTGAAGTAAAAAATACATTGTTGTAAGCAGTTAGTTGTGGATAATCATGGTGAGTGTAATATTATTCAAGTTCCAATTTTCATAGATTGATCGTTGAAAATTACTGCATTTGACAGTTGTTGCTAGAAATATAATGCATGCAAAATTGTTGTTTATGATTCATTCTTTCATCTTAACTCACTTTCAAGTGCAAATGCATTGAAAAAAAATTAGCTAGTCAACAAAATATGTTTGTTGCACAGAAAGTATGAGAACTGTAAACTATTTCTCAGTGAGTAATCCAATTATTCTGACTTTTCATAAAAAATCGATAGCTTCTTGCACTCTCTCTTCAATAAATATCTATATTGAATTATTGAAACAACTATTTATCATACGATTGGTTTTGAAAGAAGATCCAAATCGTCCAACCCAACTGGCATATAATTAATTTAAATGTTTTAATTCATCAAAAATATTATTTTGGTTGAAAAATATCTAGTAGCCACAGTCAATGAATATGAACATTTGAAATGTGTATAAGAGAAGACCGACGGTTTTTTTTATTCAAGGCGATTATAATTATTTGAACACCCTAAACCTGCCTAAACCATTTTTAATTTGTGATGTCTGCACAAGGCAACACTATTTAATCCCATGTTCCATATTAGTACAGTCGGTATACCTAGAAAATTAGTAGAGGTCCCATACATAATAAAATCACAATAATCCGTTTTAGGGGGACCATATTTTACGAGAAGGGCTCAGACAGATTTGAAATTATGGTCCGATTCTGAAGCCGCCATTTTGTTTTTTGCCTTAGAAAAATTCCATAATTCATTGTCACCGAATTTATGTTAAATTAGCTTGCAAATGAAGTATCATAATTTGGAATACGGAAAAGTTGTTTTTCCGCAAGAGGGCGCTAAAATAGGAAGTTAGGTAGCGAAAATTGACATGGCTGAATTCCTTATGAAATTACCTTTTTAATGATGTGTCACACTCACTACTTTCCCTATTGAAATTGTTTGGGTGATAGTGACCAAGGGGAGGGGGGAGAGGTATGACAGTTGAAGTTATGATAGGAAGATGTCCCCTTTGGATTAAAAATCGACGTGTTTTTGCATTTTTTTCATAACACATTCGTTTTGAAGATATTCGATCAGTTTCGTTTTCGGTGTCCCACCCTGTATGAAAAAATACGAAAATAGGGAAAATTAATTCATTACTTTTTACCACGTCATACCTATGTCAGTCTATTTTATACCATAAAAATACTGAAATAATTTTACCTATTTTCTCTTCACCATTTCAGTAAAATATAAACTATCAGCGAAAATTTGTCAATTTTCAGGATGCTGGTAATTTTTTCAAACGGAATATTTGAATTGTTTACTTTTGTGCATCAAACTCACACCATTCAACGAGTGCTAAGCTGGCATTGACGACATAGCGGAATCAAATTTTGAATAAGTAGTTGATAATTTGTTCCTTTTTTGTTGCTAATTTTGTTGCTCAAACTATTCGAAAAAAAAAGGACAATGCTAGGTTAGCTTGCTCAGGTTAGATTTGTGTGTGAATCGCAAGCGAAAAACTAATTCACGCATTTACTACTCGCAAGCTAGGTTAGCTTACTCATGTTAGGTTTGTGTGTAAATCACGAGCGAAAAACTAATTCTCGCATTTTCGACTCGCAAGAGATTTATTCACCAATTTCCTGTAGTCTAAGCAAATTTACAATTCAGATTTATTACTACTCGATTTGTTTTTTTGCTCAGCAACTGATTAGCAATTGTAAATAGTTGGGGCAACTAAATTAATTTTTCCTTAACAAATTTGCAACAAAAAAACATGAGATTATTACCTATTCAAAATCCCACTTACCCACTTTTTCATACTAGTGACAATGCCAGCTTGATTATAAGCTAGCATTGTCCTTTTTTTTCGAATTCTTGTACAAGTTATGATACGTTAAGTACGCCACTGCAACACGTCTTGAAACATCATTCGTACTACGACCTCTCCAGCAAATGGAGAGTTTAGCATAAGGTCACGACCCCTACCGGGAAATATTTGAACCTCTTTGTCAAGGATAGTTAGGTAAGTTAGGTTATGTTTTCCTGCATGAACTTGACCTGCTTTGTATAAAAAAAACACTCGTTTTCAACAATGAAAAGTTAAACACAATTTAAATTGAACGAAACAAGAAATAACAATGATTGATATTTCAAATTTCAAACATCATATTATGACAAACAAAACTGACAAATGACGAATGTAAACAAAGTCCTTGACAAAGCCGCCATTTTCCTAGCGATAGTGGCGGCACCATCGGTCGATTTACTCGCCAAATGCTAGCCCGTGTGCATTGTGAGAGGGGTGTGCTCACGATGAGAACGCCGCGAGAACGCTACGCACACGTCGCGAATGCACTCACCTGTGTGCATCGAGCCTAACAGTCAAATCTGGCGCGTGCTTACCCAATAACGGCAAAATAAATATGCAGTTTCGATCATATCAATCTTTGTGTGTGTGACCACCTTTATGTTGACTTAAGTAACGTTCCAAATTTTCAGAATTTTGTTCCAATGGAAACAATGAAAATTTCTATTGCCCGGTCATCTGCGATAATTCCTTGTACATGAATTCTTTGAAGTAATTTTTGAAATTTGGTTAGATACGGATATTTTTTTTTTCAGTATGTAGCGTGTGGGGATGTCATTACCAGTATCACAGTATGAGGCTCTGCTGGCTGAGGTTCGTGGCTTGAGGCGAAAAGCCCAGCACGTTCAGCAGCTAGCTAGGCCCCTCCTGCCGGCCGAATCTTCGTCCGGTACGTTTCTGGTGGATTCTTGTAGGACTCTCAAGAAGTTTGGATCGCCTATAGATGATCTGCCGCCTTGCAATGTTAGGGTGAGTTTATTTCACTCCGGGAAGTGAACAGAGTTCAAGAATTTTCCCACCATGTGGGAAATATAGGAAATTCTTGAACTCTCTTCACTTCCGTCTTTGCTACCGAGGATTGCTTTTTCCCACAGGTGGCGCTCCGACTGATTTATTGTAAGTCACTGCTTCATTTGTGAGGAAATATTAGTTATACAGTGGATTATAATTCATTGGGCTGGGGCAGGACGCAGGACGCAGGACGACTCTACTGTCACTGACGAGCGGCAAGAACCGCGAAACGCGTCTGCAGCTAACTGAAGGATAATCTGCTGTATAATTACAATAAAAATTTACAAATGTGAAAATACTAGTTTACCTAACAAGTGCGGAAAGTGATACTTTTCCGCACGCGATTGCAGATGGCCGAACGACGCGTTAGCCGCCAGAAATCGCGTGCGGAAAAGACACTTTACGCTCGTGTTAGGTACACTATTTTTTCCACTAGCGGAAAAAACACCGAAAAGTTAACATAAAGAGAAGAACATTTATTATTAAATATATATTTCCGTCGACCGTTCATTTATGATGTATTTTAACGCACTCAAAATCGTTGATTAATGACCCCTGTTAATGAATGATTTTCTATTAATCAACGATTTGATTATATGCAACCCAACATACATTGCTCTTATACATTTTATATTGGTTAGTACTATCTGTCATTATTTATTTCTCAATTTTCAAATAAAATGTCAGAAAATGTTCATTATGTACACCAGTTGTCACCCAAAACCATATATGGTCCCGTGGCGTAACGGTAAAGTTCACCTGGCATGCAACACTGAGGTCGAGAGTTCAAAACCCACCCAGGGTAATTTTTTTTTTAATTTCAATTTGAAAATAAATAATAAAAAATAAAATAAAACTACCACTGAGAAAAATTAAACATTGAAAGTGAGATATCTCTATTTTCGAAAACTACTGTCGACGGAAAAGTTCTGTAACAAACTCGTGAATTAAAATGGCGATTGATACACTTGTTCGTTAAATAACCATTAAACTATACAACCATACTTCGTAAGCTTTCTATTTTAACCTTCTGCGACGCAATATTTAAATGTCAGTATAATCCGCAAAAACTAAACAACTACTATTCCGCACTAAAATGTTTTTTCCGCACTAAAAAGAGTTCGGAAAAAACTTTTTCAAAACTAAAATGAGTGCGGAAAAGTGGATTTTCCGCACGCTAGTAGAAAAAAGAGTTTTTCCTACGAGCGTGCGGAAAAGTTACTTTTCCGCACGATTTTTCGTTTTGAAAGTTGTACTTTTCCGTACGATTTAAAATCGTTCGGAAAAGTTACTTTTCCGCACGATTTTTACTTTTCCGTACGATTTTTACTTTTCGCACGATTTTTGTATTTTTGAAAATGATGATATTTAGGACTAACTAAATGATCTATGTAACTATTCTGTCTTATTAGTCATTTTGTAGCATTATTATAAAAACTTGTTTATTAAAAACCTTGTTTTTTCATAAATAAGATGGACAAAAACACTCGTAGGAAAAATATTGTACCTAACTCTTACGGAAAATGTCTTTTCCGCCCTTAATGGCTTGCCCGAACTCCGCTCCGCGTCGTTCGTGCAACTGCCATCGCGTGCGGAAAAGTACTACTTTCCGCACTTGTTAGGTAAATAACTATTTCCACGGTGAAAAAAGTAAATATTTACGAGATGCAGAAATGTCAAGTGTTTTTGACAGTTGTACAAAAACAATATTTTATAGCTCCTTGGACATCATTAAAAAATATTTTTGAATAACATTTTTTGACGGACGGCTTATTGTTTATTCGGAAAGTACCAGTATTTTTTCATAACCTAATATTCATATTTCATTAGTTAAAATAATTGTTTTTGTTTAAGCGTCCGATCTGGGTGACGAGCGCGCAAACCGAATCACCCGTGTTCATCCGTATTTTCATCGCACAATTAAAATTATAAATATTTGTGGTACAGTTCCGGAAAGTGTTTTTTTTTTGAGAAAAATTCCTGCTCTCTGGATTTTTTGATCGATTTTGGATATCTGCAATAGTTTTTGAAATACGAAAAACCAAACACCTCTTTTTAGTTTTTTTTAATGTTTATAACTTTTGCATTTTTTGCGAGCGGAACTTTGTTTTTTGATATTTTTTTCTGTGTACCATTACGAATTGAATGACACTTCGCTCATAACTTCCGGTCTGTCCAGAAAATAGTCGCCCAAAAAGTACTTGTGAACCAGACTGAGTCTTACACATGGTTAAATTCCTGTCTTGCATCCGAGATCATCTCATCTCGGGTACTTATAAACCATATGTATGTTATCGCCCGGCGTTAGTGGGAAACAGTAAAAATATCATTAAAGATTATGTTCCTGTTACTTCCAATTAACGTGTCGTTAATTGATCGAATGCGTCTACTTCACTGCCAGCTTCAAGCGAAGTTGGATTATTTTCGACACATACTTGGAACGAACGAGTTATTGCTGCATATATTATTTGAAAGAGAAAATGAGGAAAGAAATTGTGAAAACGATGGAACATATCTAAATATGGAACATATCTAAATATGATGATTGTTTTTTATTATCGAAAGCTCATGAAAAAGATTTTTCAATTATTTTTAATCCACAATCACCTTATAATTATTAATTATTATCCACACTCATTAACAGTATAAAGTACCACTTTATCCACTAGTGGAATGATGAAATTACTTTATTCCAGTCAAGTGGAATAACGACAAATACAATCTTGCATTAATCACATTTTACTTATTTCTTATTCATTTTAGTATTAACATTTATATTAAATCGAAAATAAATAGCAACCTTCGAAACTGTCCAAAAAAGAGGCATTCGTCTCGTCGGTGTTACTTCGCTCACAAGCTCGCTGACTCCTCTGGGACACTGCAGGAAGGTTCGGGATCTGTCTCTGTTTTATAGATATTTTTATGCTCTTCCGAAATATCATCAATCGTTCCACCATTAGCGGTCCCATCGAGACTGACCCGTCGAGCTCGGCCCTCACATCCATATGCCGTCACTTTGGAGACATGCCGAACATCTCTGTTGCAGGGCTCGTTCTTCTAGCGAACGGCAAAGCTTTGGAACTCGCTGCATCGGAAGGTGTTCCCTGGGGCATACAGCCTGCAGAAATTGAAGAACACCAATTCCTACCTATTATCCCTTGGCTCTCACGATGTTCTTGAACAATACGGGATTGTCCTTTTCGTGGTAACCAGACTTTAAAAAAATCGAATTCAATTTCAATCGGTAACTGATAATAGTTATTTATTGTACTCGCTCTCGCGTCTTGCGCAAATAAAATGTATCTAAAACACGCATGCAATACAACGTTTTATTCACAATCACATTCATTTAGAATCAGAATCGCGGAAATTTTTCATCACAAAATGATTTGACGTTTTGCTCTAACAGCGGCTGTCACCTCCTCAAAAATCATTGAAATAACATACAAAAATATCGGGAGGTGTTGAATGGTTGCTATGTATTTTTGATTGTTGATATTCAAGTTTGTATTTTTCATTATTCCACTAGTGGAATAAAATAATTTCATTATACCACTAGTGGATAAAGTGGTACTTTATACGGTTCATAAGTGTGGATAAAACTTCAATTATAAGGTGATTGTGAATAAAATTATATTGTGAGATCGTACAAATTTTTTTTCGTTCAAAGGTTGTTAATTGGGATACATTTCGTTGAACCTTCTACATGTTCCTGCTATAATTTAATCGCATCATCGGCCATGAAGAATAAACATATTCATTAAAACTTAATTTGAATTATAAATTGATGTATGTAGCCGTTACTACGTGGTAGGAAATCATCATGAAAAATGATAAATAAAAATTCTTTTTTTACCACTTTATATTTGTAACACGTTTCTGTAGTTTCGTTCTATATGGACATTTTCAAACTATATTTCAAACTGACAACTGGATATAATATAATAATATACAGTCTGTCCATAAAGTAACCCCCCCCCCTGTTAACTTTTGAACGGAGTGGAATTTTTCTTTGACATTTTTTTGGTCAAATGGTAGTTCATAACCTATTTTTTGACTATGATAAAATAATTCCATCCAGCAAAATTTTAAACAAAAATATTGGTCCAAAACAAAATGGCGCTACAATATTTTAGAACTCTCACAAAAGGATCCTTTCGAATAAATGGCTATCAAAGAGCTTTAGTGCAATGATAAAATATTTTTTCGTTTCTGCAAGAGCTTCTTGTCACTCAAAATGGCAGATGGGTGCCATATTAGAAAAAAATTCAAATAAGTAGATAAGTAGTGTAATACCTCGTTTTATTGAATCTCAGCAAATCTCAGAAATCATGTACCATATGCGTTTCTGAGAGTAGATATCAAAAAATATTTTTTCATTTCAATTGAGCTCGTTTAAAGACATTTATTCAAAGAAATCGCGTATAAAAGTTCTAACATAATGTGCCGCCATATTAAATTTCTAAGGATTCTAATTAATTGAGTTTCCAACATTTGCGAGCATAGTGCAAAATTCCAAGTAATGATTTGAAAATGTAAAATCGCTTTTTCCTAGTCTGAAGGACCTTTCATGTTAGGCATATCTTTTAGAAATAGGTCGTCCACAGTGTCCTACATGTACACTTGAGCTCATAAGATTTTTCGATTTCATCTATTCTATCTTTGGCATCGAAAAAAAAATTAGATTGTTTTGTTTTGTTGTTGTTGTTTTATAGTTTAAACTTGTTTTTTCCGTTAACCAGCTGTCGTTCCCTTACGAACGGCAGCCCTCAAAAGTCGAAACTTGTGCGAGCCAAGGATTAACGAGGTCTTACCTTTCAACGTGCGATTCCTAGCATAGATTATCTGGGATGTGGCCTGAATGATACTTCTGCATTGTTTTTCCTAAAGTAGCTAGGTTATCTAATGCCAAAGATAAAATAGACAAAATGAAGAAATCTGGAGGTTATGAGCTTAAGTGTCCAGAATGTAACAGTATTTGTGTGGGACGATGTGGACGACCTATTTCTAAAAGATATGCCGAACATAAAGGTTATTCAGATTAGGAAAAAGCGGTTCTACATTGCAAAACCATTCCTGGAGATAAGTAAAGGGAAGTATAATACACAAATAATTGAAAAGCAATAACGAAGCGAAAAATGCAATAATATTCGGGGTGACTCATTTAAAATATCAAAGTTGTTGCTACTTTTCAAGATACCTCCTATGATACCATTTGAAATTGACGATTTTTTATGCAAACGATGTTCTCCAATATGGAGTTGCCCTCTCTGCTAGACGTTCTTCAAAATCGAAAATTCGAGTCGTCTTTTTAATTTTAAAAGGGCCGTTACAGAGCGGCCCTTTTAAAATTGTGTACAGACACAGTAGTGAGAAAGTCGCCAATTTTATTCATTGCACGAGATCGAGCGAGGAACTATTCATTACGACGCCATATCTAAATAAGGCAACGCTCATTCAACGTAGTTGACATTGACCAATTTAAGGAATACCTTTTCAGGCGTGTACACAGTCAAGGCTTACGTACATTTTACGATTCTTAAAATGATGTGATGGGATGCAATTCCCCAAAGTGATGTGAGTCGGCTCATATTCATTGTTTTTCGATTAAATTTGTTTCTTTCGTTTTCCTTGATTGGTTGTATCATTCATGTGAACAATCATTTTATATAACCGTATTTGTTCATTCAAATATAGTGATATGAAAATCAACCAGTGTGGAGTTGTTCATATTCCTCACATACCTACAGTGGTATTCAAGTGCCCACCATTGGTAACTTTGTTATCATCAAAGACATAGTTAGACAAACACGCGCTATCAACTTTATGAAGATGAGAAACAACTCGTGATAATGATAACAATCATGTAACTAAAATTGAGTTTCTTAGAGAGGGGACAAGGGGGTCATTTTGCTGAAAAAATTCAAATAATTCGAAAATAAATTCACTAGAGCCTGTCTGAAACGAGGTATCAACTTAACGAACATAAAAAACAAATAGTAATGATGATAACAATCATATAAATGAAGATGAGTTTCTTAGCGAGAGGACAAGGGGGTCATTTTGCAGAAATTAAAATAAATCGGAATTAAATTCACTAGAGCTTGTCTGAAACGTGATATCAACTTGATAAACATAAAAAAACAAATCGTAATAATGATAACAATCATATAACTATAGATGTGTTATTTAGCAACGGGAAAAGGAAGTAATTTTGCCGAATTTAAAATAATACAGAAATAAATTTATTAGAGCCTGTCTGAAACGAGGTATCAACTTGATTAACATAAAAAACAAATTTTATTGATGATAACAATTATATACTTAACTGAAGATGAGTTTCTTAGCGAGGGGACAAGGGGGTCATTTTGCCAAAATTAAAATAAATCCGAAATCAATTCACTACAGCGTGTCTGAAACGAAGGTTCAACTTGATGAGCTTATTGATAGCCGTGCGGAAAGTACTTTCCGCACACGTGAGAATTAAGGTCACTTTCCATGGGAGAAGAGAGAGCGTATTGTGTTACTTTTCTATGTGGTCGTATAGGAGTTTTTTTCAGCACTAGTACGGAAAAGTGACTCTTTCAGCACTAAAATGAGTGCGGTAAATGGACGTGCCAGCACTCTGGTAGAAAAATCCTTTTTAATTCGTAATCCATTTCTACGATGTTATTTTATACATGCATTATATAGTGGTTATTTATCTTGCAATCCCAACTCATCGGATAAAAACTGAAGTGCAACCTCCCCCTGTAGATGCCCGAAAGCCCAAAATAGAATCATGGATTCGTCGATTTCAGCCAGGAGCCGGCGCACTTTCCTGCTTTCCTGCAATGCACCACGTTTGACTTTTAGATTTCAGCTGACAGTACTTGAGTTGCTTTCTGTGAGGTTGGATTTCTCGCGTGTTTATTTTTGTCGTTGCTCTTGAAAATAGTCATAACAATACGGTACCACCTATTTGGATGTTTTTGTTTCGGAGTTTAGTGGAGTGCGGTGATTTGTGAAGAAGTATTCCACTAGTTTTGGTAGATGATTCGCTAGTCGAGTGACCACTTTTTATTTTTGTGGTACGGCTATATTTATATCTTTATGGTTTTATAGTACCCGAATTTCATACTTATCGCTGATTATATTTGCTTAGATATTTTTCTAATAGACCTGTAGACAAGTAAATCAATCTCTCTCGAAAAGTAGATAGCTATTACGTTTTACGGCCCAATGAATCCAATGATCTCATGGAAATTCACGTATCGTACATTTTCATTACTTGCAGTTTATTTGACAGATGTGTTGTTTATGTGGGGTGAGCTCGACGGTACACTTTGGAAAATACAGGGCGATATGTCAAAAGGAAGTTGCTTGCAGAACCGTACCTATGTGTGATATACGCATTTCTTCAAGTTCCAAAATACAAGCGTTTCTTAACATTATCGCGAACGTAACAGGTAATAATCAAATTTCTTGGAACATTTTGCTGAGAATTTTGAATTTGGAACGGTACATCTGAACTTACTGGAACCCCTTGAAACATCGGGAACACCGCGAAACATCGGGAACACCGCAAAACATCGGGAACACCGCGAAACATCGGGAACACCGCGAAACTTCTAGAATTCGTTTTCTCTCAATTATGTGATCTTTGGACCTCTCTTCCTCTTCGTGAAATAAACTTCTGTAATTGTTTCGAAACTTCCATGGCACTTTTACAGTGTGTCCAAGATATGGATGGGATAGAATTTGGATCTCGAGTATGGCGGGTCTTACAATATTCCTTAAATTAGGGAAAATTCTTTTTAACCTTCCGGTAGTCGTGCGTATCTGATATATACATGACCGTAACTTTTTAGCGCGTTGTTTATGAATCTGTTGATTAATGGAGTTACTGGAGTTGTTCTGCCGTTTACCTTCCTGTCTTACAAGCTCTAAAATGTAGTATTTATAAGAATTCGTTGCAATGAACTGGTCAACCAAAAAGTGCTACTTGTATCTGAGAGATACACCTCGATCAATAATTGAGTTTCATTAATCTGCGCATATATATTTATTTTATTAACATAAATGCGATACTTTTTGTTTTATCTAGAATCCCTTAAAATATTTTTCTCGTAGATTTTGAAAAAACTCATAAAAAGTTAATTGTATCTGAGAGATACTTGCGACCACCGTTGTAACTGTGGAAACTATCCCACTCATTTACATATCATTAAATATCATCTAAAAAGTATTGCGCATTCAAGGTTATTAACTATCATCTTCAAGTATAATGAATTAGCATTTTCAAAAATTGGAAAGTTATTTCATCAATTTTGGTCAAGTATCTGAGAGATACACCCGCGATCATTATTGTCGTGCCAAGACCCGCGACTACTGGAAGGTTAAATCGAGTTTGCAGATGTAAGCTACCTTTTATAAAAAAAAAAATGCGAAAACAAAAACGCCTAGGAATTTGGAAAAAAAATTCTACGGTTTCAGACGTTGAAAATTACGGCAAAATAATGTAGAAAAATCCGTAAAAATAGTGAAATCATGGGACCACCGTATGATTCAATAATAAAATACAGACAGCCAGATAGAGAAGGTGTAAGAATTCGAAAAAATGTCCGACTGTATCGGACGTGGAGAACACGTGGAAGTTTGGAAACATTTAATTTGGAAAAATTCGTAAAAATTGATTGATTCAGACAGATAATTAAACAAATTCTAATGCTTAAAAGTAATAAAATAAACGTAAAAAAGTCTCTTTAAAATTTAAAACAAGTTTTTATTTACCTTTAAGTTGTTCAACTAATAATTGAAAAATAATATATAGTGCATATAAACAAAAAACTTTCAACAATTCGTTTTTCGTGTTTGAAAGTTTGATTTGCACACGCTAAGGCATGCTTTAAATAAGTAACAAGGGACTTTTTAGTTCAATATTTTATAAAAGAAAGCTTGTTTTTAAGAAAATTGGCTTTCAGAAAAGTCAGTTCATCTCATAAGTAATATTTGTATGGTTTACTAACAAGATGCAATGTATCAAAAAAATACGTTGCTTCGTGTTGTAGTTGAATATCTTGATACGACAGTATATCTCGGTTAGCCAACCACAGGAACAATCACGATATGATAATTTTGAGATTCTGCATTATTTCAGCCATTTCACGTTCCACTTTTGCGTTCACTGGTGAACTAATGTAGATTTAAAATTTAAATACGTACAAAGGAAATTCAAAATTATACAAAATGCTTAGAAGAGTCAAGAATGCCAAAGTGAATATGAACATAAACATGTTCTCACTCATTTCGACTCTATACAAAATAGTTGAATAGATGAATCAATTTAATTGAATTAGTTTCTGAATTACCATAATATTATTAATTCACGGAAACTGGGCTTACAACGTAAAAAAGTATAAATTATTATACTTAACTGGGAATACTTCAAGGTTGGAGGCGATACTGGGGTTATATAGGCTGGAGACTGTCAAGGGACATTAAGACCATTAAGTATTACAGATCATTTCAGATCAGATCACATGGTACCCACTGTTCATGGACTGATTCTCAGCGAACCAACCTAGTTCACTATTGTAGGTCCTCGACGTGACGTGTTGTAGGTCTTCGAAAGTGACGTCAATACAATATACAAAAAGCCAGTAAGCCGAACTGGCATATATTTCCCGACGTATGTTTTCTATCCTCTGTCCTTTTTCTCCTATCTTCTATGCCCTGTCTGCTGTCCCGTGTCTGCTGTCCCGTGTCTGCTGGCCATTGTCTGTTGTCTTCTGTCTGCTGTCCCCGGTTGCTATACTTATTCCGCTCATCTAACTCACTGAATATTTGCCTACCTGCTTCACTAATTCAATTGTCAGCATCATCGTGGCTCTACTTTTTTGTCTACCCGTCATCGACTACTATATACTGCTGGCATCGACTACTGCCTCCATGTTTCTGCCTATCCCTGTCTGTCAGTTGTTGGCCTTTTTGTTTCGATCTATGTACTTTGTAATGATTTGTACTTCGATGGCCTATATCGTCTGTCTCCTCCGGCCTCTATGTTCTATTAATATTGTATCCTCTGCTTGCTGTCCTTTTTCTTCTATCATTTATCTGCTGTCGAGTGTCTGATGTCCCCGGTTGCCTGTTTGCTGTCCCCTGTGGCCTGTTTGCTGTCCCCTGTGGCCTGTTTGCTGTCCCCTGTGGCCTTGCTGTATTTTTTCCGCTCATCTAAATCACTGAATATTTGCCTAACTGCTTCACTAATTTTATTGTCAGCATCATCGTGGTTCTACTTATTGTCTACCCGTCATCGACTACTATATACTGCTGGCATCGCGACTACTGCCTCCATGTTTCTGCCTATCCCTGCCTGTCAGTTGTTGTCCTTTTAGTTTTGATCTATATACTCTGTTATTTGTACTTCGATGGCCTATATCGTCTGCCTCCTGGCATCTATCTTTTAGCTATATTGTATCTTTTGTCCCTTATTCTCTGTCTGCTGCCTGCTGCCCTCTTTATTCTACCCTCTATCTCTGGATGTCCTCTATACTTTTTTATTGCTACTTGTAAGATATGGGATGCTGCTGGGTGGTGCATTAAAAATAAATGTTTCTTGCGAGCGATTTCTAAAGAGCACCAGATTTAAAACAAAACTTATCTCTTAATAAATCAAGTCTCTGTAAATACTCTCTGCACTAGATTGAAAGCATTCAACATTTTCCAAGGATTTTGAAAATATAATAATATACATAACCATCACAGATTAATTATTGGTGTCGAAAAAAAAAAATAAATATATTGCTTTGAATACATTGCGAGGAAAAAATGGAAAATTTATTTGAGGAATTTCCTGTTTGTCATTAATATTTTTGTTAGGTATATTGTTAGCGTTAAAGGCATTTTTCCCAACGAACGTAAATTGTAGCCAGTTACTTAACACAATGTCGCACGGCTAAAATTATACTTGACATTAACACATTGGGCGAGTTATGGCTCGACTTTCTGTTTATATGCTGGTCCCTAAAATAGAAACTTCACATTTTAAGTTATATTTTTATTTCAATTGTTGTTGAATTAATACATTTTTTTGGGAATGAGATTTCATTCTCTCAAGTGATGGCTGGAACACGCGGAAAGGTAACCTAACCTGGCTTTATATTATAGATTTCATCACATATCGTACAGGGTGATCCACAGTACTGGTCGAAGTTTGTAGCTTTTTACGTAAATTTTTTTAAAAGCCCAGTTAACTTTTGGTTCTATTTCTAAATCATTTTGTTCTCTGTAATTTCAACCCCCCTAGGGAAGGTAGTTTTTTCAAATGATAAGGGAGGTTACTATACATTCTCTGAGAGGAGCCGCATTGATTGTTAAATTTGAGCAACAGTTTGCCATGTAATGTCAAACAAAGAAGAGCATTATCGCTAGCAATCACTTCTTATCTTTAAATTTTATCGATAGTTTTTTATTTTCCACGAAAACTCTTTGTTTGGCAAAAATATGGCACTAAACCAATTGATAACATCACGAGTCCGCTAAGACGAGTAATTTTTTCTAAATTCGGTTTGTTGGAATGTTTTTGCCAAATAATCGAGTTTGAGTGATGAAAATAAAAATTTATCTGATAAAATTTGAAGAGGTGTATTTGGCAAGATTTTTTTTTTCGCTAATTCCGATTATGGTATATTTTTGACGAAAGTTTACTCAAATCTAATTAATTTTAAGAGTTAAACGATGTTTTATCAAGGGCCAGGCAGTTTTATCATCAGAAAAAAATAATCACAGTAAAAACACAAGAGCTGCTTTTTTTCAAAAAAACTTGTCATTTTTACTCATTTGTGGATAACCATATGACTCTCGGTATGGTGCAAAAACTGGCCCTTCGTGGAAAAACATCGACGGAAAATTTTTCCAAAATATCGTTCTTCATGTTCAAAAATGATACTCATCTCAGTAAGTCCGCCTCAACTTTGAGATCTTCGTATCTTTGAATTTCTACACGACTTCAGTTTCGTTCGCGTTTAGCCTTATTTAATGGTACAACCAGCCAATACAAGTGCAGATAGATCTTCACCACAGTAGTTGCGCTTGAGAATGTCTGTAGCTAGTACAAATGAGGGCTCAGACAGAGACCCTATGGGACGCCTGATTTAGTTAGATAGTCAAGAAGCGTGTGTTCACTTTTACCTCGAACGCCCTTCTAGTCAGGTATGAGTCTATGAGCCTCACTAGGTACCGAACGCAGAACCATACCTGTATTCTTCTGATTGTGAACGGTCTTCTTAAGCCTTAAGGCATTGATGTGAGATACCTTTTGGTATACGCCTGGCATTGCTATTCATCTGTCCAGTATTACGAAGCCTGTGGAAGACTCAATTACAGAGGCTTGACAGATGCACAATGAAGTACTCCGTATCATCACTGATAGTGACAGATACATTCGATTGGATGAGTTGTGAGAACTTGCTGGCGTCGACTCCTATCCGTAAAACAGCTATCTTCTGAGTTTTTCTCATTACTATAGAGGCATCCCTAACATTACGGAATACTCACGAAAATGAGCCCCACAGAAATGGGGTTTACATATCGAGCGTGACAGGCCTATTAAGGGCGCTTACACTGACTGAGGTAGGACATCCTGAAGTGAGAATGTAGTACAGGCAAAGCGTGCGACTGCCAGAAAGGCATAATTAAAATCAATGCTACACGCGTTTTTGTGAGCATGTTTAGATCAAGTGAAATCTATGAAATTAAAGCACTAGACATGCACTAAAGCTCCCAAATGAAATAGAATATCCAGAGATCCAAAATTATGATGGTAAAAATCAGTTTGGTAGACTTTTTAACGAAGTTTGTATGTGATGATAAATCCATGGTTTTATTTTTGTGTAGACTGTTTCCGTCAAAATTTTCAAAGTGAAAGATATCTTCACGGAATAAAAATATTCGAACTCTGCTCTCATATGGGTTTTGATGCCTGCATGTAAGCCAGTTGCTCATGAACTTGGGTTCTGGATTTACGACTTGAATTATTTTGCTTTCGGTTAGTTCCCTGAGTCACTCCGACCCTGTTCGTGTCGAGCGGTATAATTTTTCTGGTCACTAAACAAAAGATTGATAATTGAAAGTGGAGCAATAACGGACGTTTCGCTCGGAATGAAGAATTAGATTCGTAATAAGAGTGTAATCTTCTGTAATGGGCATGTGGTATAATGCTGTGTGATTGGCGGAACTGTTTGATGTGAGATTTCCCTTTATTTGTTGCATGTAACCGTGCCAGACTTCGCCTTAGAGCGCACATAGAATATTCACAAAATTGAAAATTCACTTGACATGATGAGTTTTTGGGTATTTTTGGATATGCCGCTGTCTGAAAATGACAAAAAAAAATAATTCAAGGAAATCTTTACAAGAAATTACTGTGTTCACAAGACAAAATATGTTCAAAATAACTAAAAAATTCTTCTTTTCTTCGAAAAACGTCGTTTCGGAGATAACATTTTATTTTCACGAGTTTTATAAATTTTTTAGAGACTAGCTCCCCTGCCGATATTTTTTTTTCGTTATTATCCACGTCCGAAAATGTCGTTAATTGTTTCACATTTCTACGCATTCTCTCTCTAGCATTCAGGAGCTCAGGGAAGTTATTTTCTCCACGATCATCGCAGAATTTACCAATATTGAAATCAAATTTGATAACAATATAATGACATTCTCTCTCTTGAGATTGAAGAAATATTCTGTAATAGCTCTGTTCCAATGCAGCTTCAATCAATTTCTTTCTAATAACGTTATCCCTGACTGTCATCGAAAATCTTTGATTAAGTTTTTATAGTTTTCAAATAACTTATTCATCTTAAATATCGAGCGATATTTGAATTTTCATTCCACCAAATTATGAAGCAGTGTCGTTCGCTGGGAACAGTTCAATATACCACTTGTCACTTCTTTCATGTGGAAGCCGCGTAGCAAAGTAGTTCTAGAATGTTGGGATGATAGTCGCGAGGTCGCAAGTTCAAATTTCAAACTCGAAAGGTAGCAAAACAATTTTTCTTTTTTTTCATTAAAAATGTATCTAGGAAATTTTTTTGTATTTTACATATAAATATTTTTAATGTATCTTATTTTGTAGTGCATGAATAGTTCAGGTGAACCCATGGTTAGTTACTTTTCATTTAATTCAATTGAAACTTTTGTGGAGAAAGTATAGTCTGTTACTCGGTTAAAATGAAAATTCGTAATGGACGTGTTATTATGGCGAGTTTTCGCAATTTTTTTTAGAGAGAAGGGTCTGAGCCTCTTCAGTGATTTTTTTCGTCGTTATTTTAGACGTCCGAATCCGTCAAAAAAATATTTCTCTCTCTAGCTTTTGGGGCGACAGACAGTATGCACTTTTTCGAAACTAATTTTTTCAACAGACTTATTCTTTTTCTCATCGTTATGGATTTTTTTGATTTCATTACCTTGAGATTTCGCTTTTTTTTTCGAGAAGGAGAGGGTAATTTTCGATTTCCGAAACCGTCGGAAATTTTTCCCAATATTCTCTATTTAGCCTTCAGGGGGGCAGCGGGGTATTTTTTTTTTATTATTCTAACGTCATGGGTTTTTAGTACAACTGCAAATTTTTAGCCCAATCGGATTCTGCTATCAAGTGCTTGAAAAATTGTTTGGTAGTTTTGAACCGGAAAGACAGACAGAACGACATACAGAAATTAATGCGAACAGAGTAAGTTAAATACAAGATTGTAAAAATTAATTTCATGGTTTTCAGAACCTCCTGTATGAAAATGGATTTTTGACCACACTGTAACTCCTAATAAAATTAATAAACTCACTTGAAAGATTATCATACTGTGAAAACTTTTGAAGATATGCATTTTTAAAGATCCTAGTGCAATCTCAAAATCTTTCACGAAAATCGTGTCAACTAATTACTACAGTGATATTTTTCAAAATTGTAATAATATACAGGGCGTTTCCGAAATTGGGTCAATTAAGAAAATGGGTTCAGTAAATAGCAAGAATTTTCGTTTCTGAAGCAGCCAAAAATTTTTGAAATTTTATGAAATCGGTTTAGTTCACATACCTTTGTTTGGGAGGCACTGGTTTGATTCTCCAGGCCACAGCGTGTCTGCCCGCTGGCAGTGTTTCAGCGCGGTTTGCGCAGGCTGTAGACCTTTTATCAGTGATTACCAAAAAAAAGTCTTAAAAACTTTAAAATTCAAAACCTCCCAAAATAATTTTTTTCGACGAAAAAGTATTTTTTCATTTTGTTTTGTTTTGTCATCTTCTACTTCCCATTTATTTTATTGCTCCAATTTCGGATACACCCTGTATAAGGATATTTCAAATCTTTTGTTTATGTTGATTTATGTAATATTCCAAATTTTAAGAATTTTGTTCAAATTGGAACTTCTAATGAACAGGTTGTGTGATACTGCCTGTGTTCTGGCGAAAGCATTTAATTGAATGAATAATTGGCGAAAGCGTTTTTAATTGTATTACCTGATCCACTTGCACTTAACTGCTGAAAGTATCTCTTTAGTATTTATCTTCAGAGTTATCTAAAATAGGATGTCTAACCGTACAGTAATTTGATGAACTTCGTATCTGTATAATTTTCAATTAATACTGCACAAATTTGGATTGAAGGAAAAGTTATCCTCGTATCATTCAATACGTTCTTTCCTGTACATTGCATGTTGAGATACATGTCAAATCAAACAAAAAAGTTGCACGCAAGAAATTGAACATTTGAACTCTTGATACTCTCAATAGTTGGATGACTAATGCGTCCGCGAATAGAAAGAAGGCCATGTAATTGGGACTTGGGTCGTTAAGCCTCCGCTTGTCCAGTTTTACTGAAACAATGCAACACAACACAACTTTAGAAAACTAAACATGGGTGTTTTCAAATAGACCATTCGAACAGCTGCTAGCAAATGGAGATGAAGAAAACTGTGTATTATTTTCACTGAGTTTACGAGGTTGCCACTAAAATTATTCAGAATCGCAGTAGGTATGGCATGCCAGTTATCATTGCTATTGAACTTATTTTTTCTACAACCGCATAAGTAGCCTCAACGCAAAGTTAATTTTTTTGAGGAATGTCATTAAATGACAGCTTTTTCGCTCCAGAACGACAAAATTGAGAAAATGCTCGCTCATTCAGTTGTTTCCCCGATTTGCCGGCGTGCAGATTATCAATAACGTTTAAGTCAAGACTGTAAAGATGTCCTAGTGGATAGGGCTTCTGCACTTCACGCCGGCGACCCTATGTGTTAGAGATATGGATTGTATTACCAGCAATTTGGATACCGACTTTGGCTATATCTATTAAAACTTGTCAGAATTTTACATTCAATTTTAATCTAGTAAATAATAAAAGAAATTAATATTATTATTAGGTAATCAATAATCAATACAGTATCGAGTGTTTTGTCTGTATCTGAGATCTGCGCTTGTCGAAAAAATATTGTGTGGATTACGAGCACAAAGTATAATTGCCGCTTTCCAAAGATTACCGCGCTCCACTTCGCGGTAACTCTTTTTGTTCGAGCGGCAATCCGTCACTTTGCGCTCTAAATACACAATTAGCTATTGAAATTGCAAAATTTTGTTTTTTCATTTTTCATTATTTTGACCTTAATTTATAATCCTAACAAATCACCATGTTATTGATAGTATTTGATAATATTCGCAAATAGAAATCAAATTTGACGGCCTCTGCTTTTCTTAAAAGTTATTCCTACAATTTTCGATAGTATTCAATAAGATAATTTCACGAACAAACCAAGTCAAAAATATTTCACTGTCGTGAATTCTTCAATAGTTATACCTAATGAATGATAAACATGAAGTCAGCCTGACATTTATGTCATTCTAGGTAACAATATCATTGTTTGTATTAGTGGTTGCCCATGACGACGTGATCTTACCGGCTAGAAAGGAAGGAACTGTGTACTATCTATCACAAGCACACCGTTTTATTGGTCCTTATATCGCAGGAGATGGAAGTTTCATATCGTGAGTGAACGTATCAAGTTTATCCACTCCTTTTCGAAAGCAATAAACAGTGTGTCTAACTTCTCATAGAACCCCCCCCGTATATTCCGTAATGATTAAAGTACAACTCTGCATATTGGTAGATATACCAGCAATGAGTCAAAATATTTTCAAGGGTTGATCTGAGTGACGTACACTGCCCGTCAGAGGCAATGCAAACACCGATGTTTACGAACAATTATAATAGGAAACAATATACAGTGCTAGTCTAAAGTCCGTTCCCCCCCTACTAATTTTTGAACCACCTGGTATATCGCAACGAAATTTGGAAGGCTTAAATAGGAGATAAAAACCTACTTTTTCATGAGAAAATTCCAGCAAAAGTTTCAAAATGGCAGCTGAGCGCCATCTTCAATAATTTTTTTTAAATAGAACACCTGGTATATTATTGCATGATCGGTAAGGGACGATCATAAGGAATCCAACAACACCAAGTTTCATGCTATCATCTCCAAAGACTATGGAGATATCGCCTATTATTTTCTCCCTAAGCCGAATGAGTGTGAGAGAGAATTTATTGACCCGCCAGAAAAAGTTTCTCTCTCCCACTCATTCGGCTTATGGAGAACGTAATAGGTGATATCTCCATAGTCTTTGGAGATAATAGCATCAAACTTGGTATAGTTGGATTCCTTATGATCGTTCCTAACCAATCATGCAATGATATACCGGGTGTTCTATTTAAAAAAATTATGGAAGATGGCGCTCAGCTGCCATTTTAAAACTTTTAGCTGGAATTTTCTCATGAAAAAGTAGGTTTTTATCTCCCATTTGAGCCTTCCAAATTTCGTTGCGATATACCAGGTGGTTCAAAAATTAGTACGGGGGGAACGGACTTTAGACTAGCACTGTATATACGCTCAAAACCTCAACGGATGGAATCAAGACATTAAATTCTGTACCGATAGGCATTTTTGCTGAAATATTGTATGTTCTGATAAACCAAATTTGTCTCACTTCCCATAGAAACACCCCTGTATATTCCTTAATTATTGTAGTAGAACTTTGTAAATTTCAGGATACGTTCATGTACAAATGTAAAAATAATGTAAGTGGACAATATAGGCTCAAAATTTCAACGGATTTGGAATCAGGACATCAAATTTACTACCAATTTATATTTTTTTATAAAATAATATCTCTTCTGCACATCATGTTTCCCTTCCACTTATAAACTTAACCTTCTCGCAATGAATGTTTTCAAACCAATATCAAAAATAAGTTATTTATGGAGAAATTTACTTAAAATTCCTCATAACAAATACATTTTTCAAGAAACACACTGATATTTCTTGTTCGGATTAATGTTTTGACGTTGTCAATAAAAAAAACGACAGTCAAGTTGTTTATTATACTGAATTTCGATATATTCTAATTTGAAAGATATTTAATTTAGAAATCCATTAATTTTTAAAGAAAAACTTCCTCATATCACAGGAACTGAAACAAATTTGAATTTAACAACCTAGGAAGTTTTCAATAAAAACTTTATTCTAATTGGTAGCCTGTTTTATCCACTAATATTATATTTAGCAAACATTGGCATTTCCATCGCCTCTGACAGGCCATACACTGCCTGCCAGATATTTCAGATCAACCCCAGACAAGATTCATACTTGTTTCCATGAGTAGCGAGCCAACTGTATAAAACATTCTTACCATTCAATACGCTCTATATGGAAATCTATTTTCAAAAATCAATTTCACGCACAATGCCTCGAACCGTTATGTGAACAACTAGCTGTATTCGACATTCAAAATAGCATTTGTAGCATTTACCACTGCCATTGTCTTCCATTCGACTGACTGTACTGAAATGATTTGGCAAGCGGTGTATCAATAAAATAGTTTGCTTCCTCACTTCCGCTCAGACTTTTTGTTGGCAAAATAATCAGTATTTTGTAAAGGGGAACATTCTCCATTAAAATGTCCAGCGTGGCTTGTGCCGGGGAAGTAGTTATTTTCTGTTAGATATTGCAAATAAATCACATTTTTCATTTTTCAATTTTCATGGAGAATGTTCCCCTTTTCAACATGAATACCTCCCAAGAGGTTATCTTGAACGATGGAAAATAGCGACTAAAGTTTGTCTTTCAGTCGCAGATGATTCCACAATAGATTTTATGAATTTCCTATTCATATTTTCGAACTAAAATCAGTATTTATTAGACAAATGTCAAATAACCCGTAACAGATCATCCAGCTATTTATATATCAAGTTGCAAAATGAGCGTGTTTTTTGCACCAAACCTGGTCCAACACGTCGTGTGCAAAAAACTCGCCATTTTGTAATGTGCTATATACAAATTTTTTTGTAATTTCGTCGGAATCTCCATTCACATAATATAATGGACTTGATACGAGCATAGGCAATATCTACATTTATATTGAATTGACAAGTTGTCACGATTGAATTATACGTCATATTGTCTTTTGATCAAATTTATCAGTTTTTGGTAATTTATTTATCCAAAATCTATCGTATAAACAAAGAGAGTGCTTCTGATAGGCACCGACAAATCCTACAATGTTCCTGATTATATTGAAGCTGCCGCAGAGAAGGTAATATTGAATGTATTACAGAATAAATCTGAACCAACGATTTTCATATTCACACTAGTATCGATATGAACTCTTATATTCACATTTGTGTGCAAATATGACCGTCATTTTGACATTCAAAATATAAACAAAAAGTTGCACATTGAAACGAAATTAAATTACAAAGACTTATTTGTTTATAAGCTAACAATTCAGTATATTTTTTGTGATTGAAAATTCTTTTTCGAAAAATAAAATCGGAAAAGTAGTAAAAAACAAGGGATCTCTGAATATTGTAATTTAAAATAATTTTATCCCCCTGTTCCCCTGATATCCAGGAAAAGAAGTGTAGAAATCCGGAAAAACTCGACGGTTTCGACGTTGACAATTACAACAAAAAATGTTTATCGGAGGGTTCGAACCCTCATGCTTCTCAACAGAAACTTCAAAAACTCGCGAAAATAAAATCGGAAAAATCCTTAAAAATAGTGGAAAACATGGGACCAGCGAATAATTTGATTTGAAAAAATTATTCACTCCTACCGCCTCCTTCTTGAAAAAAATTGCAAAAATTTGCGAAAATAAAATCGAAACAAATCCGTGAAAATAGTGAAAAACATGGGACCACCATATGTGATTCAATTAAAAAAATACCTCCTTGTCTCTCTGACAGGGAGATATAGAACGTGTGAGAATTCGGAAAAATATCTGACTGTTTCGGACGTGAAAAATTAAGAAAAAAATGTCGGTTGGAGAAGTCGAACACTCCGGAAAAAATGTGCGAATTTTGTGAAAATAAAACTGGAAAAACTTCTAAAAATTTCTAATAATTCCCAAAAATTCCTAAAAATTCCTAAAAATTCCTAAAAATTCCTAAAAATTCCTAAAAATTCCTAAAAATTCCTAAAAATTCCTAAAAATTCCTAAAAATTCCTAAAAATTCCTAAAAATTCTGAAAAAAACGGCCAGTCAAAAAATTTAATTGAAAAAAACCATTGCCCCTTCCTCCTTGAAGGCTAGATGAAGAACGTGTAGTAATTCGGAAACATGTAAATTGGAAAAAACTGTGAGAAACATCGGGCAGTCGAATAATTTGTGTAGCTTGACCTTTGTGTCCATTAAGGTGGGATGCGTGCCTAGAAGCTGGATGGCAAGGGATATCAAACATACGCCTATACGTACCAACATCTGCACAACTTTGCACACCTATTCAGGCAGATAATTAAACAAATTCTAATGATAAAAAGAACCAGATGAAATAAATGTAAACAGTCTTTTTAAAACAAGCTTTTATTTATAAACTATTGAACTAAAAAGTTAAAAATAATATTTAGTGTATGAAAACTTGAGACGCGAAATGTCGACTTTGGAACTCGCTGACTCGGGAGGTGTTCCCTGGGGCATACAGCCTTCAGACATTCAAGAAGAACACCAAGATATATATATATATATATATATATATATATATATTCATTTAATTTCATGCATGTATATCAAGATTCAATACTCAGAAGTACATTAATATTTTAGATGGGAATATCTGGTTGTTTTTGCAAGAATTCGTCATGATGAAATTTATCATGTTTCTGTCGTAGGCATACTTCGTGGGAATTATGAACACCTCCGTATTATGCGATTTCATAACGAACCAATATGTCTCCCACATTATTTCCGTGAGCGTATTGTTTGGTTGTCTGTGCGTTTGCATAAAAGACGTCAACAAATGGTTGGGTTTTAATGGATTTTCAATAATAGGCCAGGATTGTGTTTGTTATCAGAATTTTCATCCACATTTTATTGATGCTCAGACTGGATAAAATTTTGTGTTGAGAATCGAATAATCGAAAACACCATGTTTGATAATTAACGAATATTTTATTATCCAAATCATTTTCAGTTCCAGTCTACCTCTTTTTATTCTGTGGATAATCGTTTGCGTTGTTTTTGTCGTATCTTCTGTACACTTGAATTGGAAATTTTAAAAACTACAATTCACTTTACTTGGTCTTTTAATTTTCTTTCGTAATTATTATTTATTGTGCTGTTCCTGACTGATACCGAGACATTTAAATTAAATACCGGGTGTCAACGATTTTTTTAGATAAGCCATAGTTACCAGAGTTCCAAGGCTGTGCATTTAAACTTGCCAGTGGTACTGGATTCAAAAATTGGAAATTTTTCCAATATTTCAGTTTCCTCCATCACTTCCTGGTTTCACCGATCCTATTTGAATGATATTTTTTTTCGTTAGGTAGATATTCAAAAAGTCCACTAGGATACCAAATTTCATGATGATGTATACAATATTTTTAACTCATCGTTCATGTGCATTACATTAACATACAGTTCTTGGGGAAACCGCTGGGGAATTTTGGTCTACATTGGGTTTAGTGGTATTAGTCGGGCATTACTTGAAAATTATTGGGTATTACAGGTATTACTGGTGTATTATTCGGGTATCAGTTGAAAATATATGGTTAGTAGTCGAGTATTACATGGGTATTACAGGAATTATTCGGAAGTTAGAGAACATTACTGTAAATTATAATCGTTGAAAGGCAAAAAAAGTCTTCAAAACATGGAAATTGGGAATTACAGGAAGTATCCGGAAATTAGAGAGCAAAATAAAGGTAACATTAAGACACGATTCCATATTTTTATTACTTTTCTGACTTGGACATTACTGGCATTACTTCGGAGTATTAAGAATTAGATTATTTGGGAAGCGGGGATTGGCGCAGTGGTAACGCCGGGACTTCGTGATCGAAAGGTCGCTGGCTCGATCCCCAGGCAGGGCAAGATTTTTTCCAGTTTCAAATATAAATGTGAGTGATTGAATCTTGTTGCTGGCTGGGGATAATCCTCTACGATTCACTGTTGCATTAATAATTAACAGTGCTGCTCCTAAGGTGGCGTATGGAGTAGATTGTAGATTGTAGATTGTAGATGGTCGTACAGGCTGTGCAGCCTCACAAGCACCTATAAGTTCTTTTGTGCGTGACCCTTGGTCTATTCGAGGCCCGGGATTCCGAGACTTCTTGTGAAGTTTATCAGTTTCCTGGGAGCTATAAGTTCCTGATGTCGGAGGGCGTTAAGAAGGCCCCTTCCAGGAACTTAAGCCTATTGCAGAAAAGCGCTGGGCATTCGCAAAGCAAATGTTCTGCAGTTTCCGCGAAGTTCTCGCAGTAACGGCAACTATCACTCCCCAGAGGGCAGTGTCCAGTGAGGAGTCCCGTTACCATCTTCAAGCCTTTCTTGTTTAACTCGAGAAGCTGTTTAGCTTTCTTTGGCGATAGGCTTACTAGTCTTTTCGCTTGTCTTTGTCCTGGCACTTTATTCCAGTGAGATTTCATTTCATCGGTTTCCCAGCGTCGGAACGTCTCTTTCAAGTGTGCTTTGGAGAGTCCACAGAAGAGTTCTGGGCCGGGAAATTGTGTGTTTGCCCCTTCTTTGGCAAGGCGATCTGCTTCTTCGTTACCTTGAATTCCTCTGTGACCTGGCACCCACATCAGGGTGACCTGATTGTTTGTTGCCAGTTGTCTCAGGGATTTTTAAATATATAAAAAAAGATTTCTTAAAAATGAGAGTGATCCTTTAGAATCATTATGTTTGGATGAAGGTTTAACCTGGACATTTACTCGGAATTTACTTAGGATTTTTGGGTGCACACAATTTCCTCAGCGGTGTCCCTCTCGACATTTTTTATCTCAAAACTATGGGATAGCATCCAAAAAAGTTAAAATATACAGGGTATATTTGGAATTCCAAAGTTGGGGTCGTTTCCATTGAAAGTATTTTTTTTTAAATTCTAGAATCCAATACCTCTGTCAAATTTGAATCTTGTACCCTTGGAACTTTGAAAACCATGACTTGTCTTAAGAAAACGTTGATACCCGGTATAAATTCATTATTTCCCAGTTGTTTTCTGCGAAATGTTTTCAGTGAATGAATGAATTATTTGCATTGCATCAAACGTTAGAATAATAATGAGTTTATCCAATTTTAAGAACTGTTAAAATATGTTGACTGATTTTTCATATCACATATCTTAATTCAGAAGTATGACGTCTATTGAACACGCCTCATTGATTTTTTCTTGTTACAGAATGATGGTACATCAGAACCTTTAGACTATACTATGGAATCTCTTCTACTTGGTCGACACACTAATTCTGCGTCACCAAATGTAAGTTTATTCACCAGTTATTCTGTAAATGATGACTGAGTTTTTATTGCCTTTTTTTATGAGTGGATAAAACAAAAATAGTTTTCCATCTAGATGTAACAGTACATTCTCTGAAATATTTGTTATAAGCTCTATGAATTCTAGTCGTTACCGACCGATGTTTTACCCGTTTACTCCCATTTACAACTTAATGGTCTGAGCTGTTATGGCAAATACCTGTCTGAAAACAACTACTCCGGTGGCTAACATCGCGACGGGTATTGAATTATATCAAACAGATACTTGTGCAATGTTACCCATTACAGATGATACAATTGCCAGTGCTCCGTGTGATCAACTGGAAGAATTTTTTTCTGATTCGAACAGGGGGGGCACCTGCAGACTTGTTTCGAGGTTTTTGCAATACAGGGTAGGTCACTAACAGGCAGCTATGGGGCCATCTGTTCCCCGTCTGAATCATCACACCACTCGGTCTATTTGGTCATTCTGGTCTCACGCTGTTGAAACGGTTGTAAGCCGGTCCACCTAGCGAAAAGAATTTCGGTTCTCCAGGTTTACAGATTCAAAGTTTGGCCATAATAGCCTAGAGCATTGTAGGTGTATTTAACGATCTCCTAAAAGAACTTTGAGCTTTGTGTTTAGATATCTAACTCAGTTATACATTTTTGTTGGACATGTTGAAAACGGTTTCTCGCAAAAATTGATGGAGTTCCTTCTGGGCTTGGTCTCTTGTTTTCAAGAGGTCTAGGTTCTGTTTTGTTCTGCTCTTTCAGTAATAACTCTTTATCCAACTTTTAAAACGTTGGAATGCATTCTTCAACAGTACGATCATGGAGTCGCCAGTAGCGCGGAAGGCGATACGACTTGCAGCGAAGACGAGTACGGGGGGGCCACGAGAAGTAGCACGAAATTGTCCGTCAGCAGCGAGCCGGCCCCAAACCGCAACCGCGGGATGCTGTCGTTGTATCACGGCACGTGGCCCGTGGAGAAAACGATGTGGAATTCGGAACCGACAAGACTAGGTGCCGGCGACGGTCATCAGCCTGCGAAGAACCATTACGGGAATCACATGGTGAGAATTTGAAACTATAGTGCATTTACATTTCAAATACGGACGATGTAAAAAAAAGCACGTGAGCGCCAAACTAGAACAGAGTCGTACTATGGTTGTTAACCTTGTGAAATGAATTTGAAAATGTATGCATATTTAATATACTTTTTGAGCAGCTTCTATTTCTTGAATAGTAACGATCGTTAAAATGTGCATTTGTCATCTTGACATGCATAAATGTTCATTGAAACGTCACGTTTCTGAAATGATTTTTTAAGTTTAATTCAAGAAAAAGTGACCAAAAGTAAACCTTAAAACACAATACTGAATCATCAACATACAGTGTGACCCATTTAAAATGGAACCACCCCTGTAGAATGTGCATTTTTCGATCAATCTCAATTTTTTTTTATTGAAATATTAAGCATGAAAAACTGTATCTTGACACTAACTTTCACAATTTTAGTTTCATTTCCAAGGCACTCTATGATTTTTTTTGTTTGTCAAAAACGGTAAAAGTTTATTAGGCAATTTTTGTTTTCAAATTTGACTACACCACTGGATTCGTAGTCATTATAAATGAAAACTGTCAAATTTTCATTAAAAAATATTTGTTAACAACGAAGTTACAACAACTTCAATTTTGGAAACAAAGTTTTTTTTTTAATTTTTATTCAGATTATAGACATATTTGAGATCTGACAACACTGTCATCACCAAGTAGAACACCAGTGAATTTGTACAGTGAAAATCCGAAGTCAATAGCTCAATCCGTTCTACAGTTATAACACCTGAAAATATGGTAATGTGAGAGATTTGTGGTGCAAGCGTTTTGTAATAAAAATCTGACTACGCCAATGGATTTGTGAATAATATTCCTTCAAAATCATTCATTTGAGTGTAGGTTACGAGAAGTGTATTCTAGAATAACAGAAAATTAAAAATTCATTTTCAAGTTATGCAGTACTTAGTACATTCTTCCGCACATTACCATATTTTCAGGAGTTATAACTGTAGAACGGATTGAGCTATTGACTTCGGATTTTCACTGTATAAATTCACTGGTGTTCTACTTGGTGATGACAGTGTTGTCAGATCTCAAATATGTTTATAATCTGAATAAAAATTAAAAACCAATACTTTGTTTCCTAAATTGAAGTTGTTGTAACTTCGTTGTTAACAAATATTTTTTAATGAAAATTTGACTGTTTTCATTTATAACGACTACGAATCCAGTGGTGTAGTCAAATTTGAAAACAAAAATTGCCTAATAAACTTTTGCCGTTTTTGACAAACAAAAAAAACCATAGAGTGCCTTGGAAATGAAACTAAAATTGTGAAAGTTAGTGTCAAGATACAGTTTTTCATGCTTAATATTTCAATGAAAAAAAAATTGAGATTGATTGAAAAATGCACATTCTACAGGGGTGGTTCCATTTTAAGTGGGTCACACTGTATATGGAAACAGTAGCACTTTTTTTAACTCCGGAAATATTCGATGTAAATTATTATGAGTATTCTTTGTTCGAAATTATGAAATCTCAAAATAAAATTTAAACACAAACAGTGTGCCAAGTTACATTCATGAATATGTCACTTAATAAACTATACCCTCATTGATGTTTCATTTCCACTTGACATTCAATGTTGCCAATCGTACTATTATAATCAATTTACTGGAAATTTGTCAATGTTAAACACAAAAGAGTTTTTTTTTGCAATCAGTGAGTTATCACCGAAAGTATACGTATGCACTACAATATCACCCTCACTGAAACATCTATTTGAAGTATGAGTTATTGAAAACAAGATTGTTATAATCATTTTGGTGATTTGTTCAGACGAAACTACACCAAAACGATTCATATTGTGTCAACAATACTGAACTATTATGGGTGATGATACAGCAATAGAAGTGACGGCCGCTTGCCGATGAAATCAGGATTTCAGGAACAGTCATTTTTATCGCGATTAATACACGCCTATCCTGACAGCCAATGAATTTCCTCTAATTTCGTTGAATCAGCCAATCAACGGTCAATTCCAGTTATAAGAACCGACATAGATTTCTCAATAACTTATAAATATGCCCTTTGACGACGTAATCAATCACTCGGTGGTTGTCAATGTTGAAATTTCTATCGTGACATTTGTCACTCTCAGATTATTCTTGAATTTTCAACACAACATAAAATGGCAAGTTTAAGTCTAGAATGTTCCACATCAAACCGTTCAAATTTATCAAGGTATGAGTACCATTCATATGCGCACTTATACATTTTCTAATGCGAATTGCAAGAAAAATATTTAGGAAATTCAAAAAAAATTAGATTGTTGAAAAGAGAATTGAATTATCTTTTCAACGATTTGACACGCGAACCCCATGTATATTAGTTTTCAACTTTCTTTGATAGACAATAAAAATGTTAATCTCCTATTTTAGATATTGGTCCATCGTTATACTCAAGTGATTTGTCTCTTGTTTCTTCTTGATTTCTTATCAGGTCTATTCCAATTAGTAATGGAAAAGGCTATTTACTTAGATTCACTTGCATTTAGTGAAAGCTGATACGCATTTAGCTATTCTTGTCAATTTTTTTTTGATGTTTCGATTTGAAAAATGTTCAAATGCCAGATTTTTAAATTTTATTTCAATGTCATGGTGGTACGATAATTATTAAAAAAATCGTTTGAATTGGACAACAAATAAATAATCATCATTGGTGCCTCGTTTTTTAACGGGTCACTGTATATTCATAATTATTTTTTAGGAAGCTCCAAGCGTCATGAGCTTTGCCTCTAGCTCTGGTGGTGCCACATTGGATACAGTTCTTGGTAGTCCGGATCCGAGTAAATGGTCCTCTCAGCAACTGGAAGCAAAGATGGATGTGGTCCATAGCCTGTTGGCCATGTTAGGAGGCCAAGATCACGTTGACATGGGTGAAACGCTATTGGCCTTGAGCAGTTGTCCGGAGAGTTGCCTTGCCATGCGGCAATCAGGTATTTACCAAAGGAGATTATGATTATCGCAAGTCTATCTATTCAGGCAACTTTTATCTGTTCTTGAGAGCTCTGAATGTTAATTTGGCTTATTTATAACATGGTATACAGAATTTCAATAAAAACTGTTCAGTTGTATAAGGATGTAGAAAAATTTCATCGGCATATATCATTCCCAGTATAAAATATAAAAAATATACCCAATAGAGATTCTGTTTTGAACTGAACCACTGTTCCCCTCCCTGCTGTTTTTCTTTATCACAATTTACATGCCAGTCTATCGCAGTAGTACCATTAGTAAGCCCTTAACGATTGAAAATCACGAAGAAAGACAATATACAAATTTTTTGAATCATTAATGTGTTTAGAACTGCCGGAAGGGTCAAAATGTCGATGAATTATGTGTAAAGCCAATGAATGATGACAAATACCTCATTTCTTATGTCCATCGAGAAAAAACATCTACAACCGACATCTGTAGTTCAAGATCAATTAAAAGCAGTTGAACTGTGATACAACCAAAGTGAAAAAACAGGTTGTAAGGATAAATGATAGGTTACATTCTGTTTTTTTTCAATGTCTTTAAGAAATGAGGTTATGTTATCACTAATTCCGATTAATGCAATTTTCTAGATGACAGTCGGGCGTAACTCAACTTCATCTTGTCATTTAGGTATTATTCAATGATGAAACTACTCTGATATTACAAATCCTCATAAAAAGCGAGAACACGAAATTTTAAAAATTGTCGCTCTGCCTTATAATACACTTACGTTACGTTACGTTTACACCTAAAGCTATAAAAAAAAACGCATTTCTTCCAGGTTGTATCCCATTATTAGTTAAATTAGTCCAATCAGACAGAGACGGTGATACAAGGAGAAAAGCCGCACAAGCACTACATAATTTAGTTAATTCACAAACCGACGAGAAACTACGGAAACGGGAAACGAGGGTGTTGAAGCTTACAGAACAATGCAGAGCATATACGGAGGCTTTGAGGAATAACACAGACTACGAACCATTAGATAGTAGTAGCTCTGTTTCGGAAGGTAAGGTTTTGCGTTAGTTTATCATCCTTCCCGACAGCTCTTTCTGTTTTTTAGATGGAGATAAACACCCAGTACAAACAGTTGCGCATCTCATGAAATTATCTTTTGACGAAGGCCATCGCCAGGCCATTTGTCAGCTTGGAGGAATATATACTATCGCATCCCTGGTAGAGGTAGGCTGACATGACTCTTTTGAATTTTTATTATTTAGACAGTTCACAATTATTCTCACAAATCTTGATATTTTGTTATGCACAAAACGTACCAAAAACAAAAAGAATAATAATAATAATAATAATAATAATAATAATAATAATAATATATTTGTAAATATAACAAAACAGGTTGTTTCATAGTGACGATTGCATAATATCACTGTTACTTGTTTAAGGGATTTGTGCATATGCGCATTCGCGTTAACTTTTTCGTACGGCTTTATTCAGGAGTATATCTGCATATTGAATATTTTTCAATTAACATTAATCAAGGCGGTTTCTGAAATTGGGTATTTCTCTATATGTGTCAACTTTGGAGAAAAACTCTTAATTGTATTCAAGAGACCATTTCTATAAACATGTAATGTTATTTGGGTAATAAAGTTGATTGATTTCTCGTCAGTATCAGATTTTCTTCGTAATGAAATTTAAAGAATCTGGGCTATTATTTCATCATTTCAGATATAAGTTCTTGACTTTTATAAGAGTTAAAACGCCATTTATAAAACTCCTAAATATAAAAATTTACTATTTTGGTCCTTTGGAAGCAAATAATTCTCTTATTTATGAATTAATATTCTTTAAATTCTCTTTATACCAGCTCCAACTAGTTTTGCAAAAATATTTAGTGTATACACGTAGTTTGATACTCTGAACTCCAATCTAAAAGTTGTTGTGTGCACTCCACGTAGATTCAAAAAGAGCGGTTTTTGAACTAAAATCTCATGCAAAATCCAGGTAAGGACTTTCTTTATATAAACACGATTGGCCTCCCTTCATTATTGCATTGATTTTTAAATTTGCGGGTAGATGGCTTCTTGTATTTTAAATGAAGGCTTTGCAAATTGTATTTGTGTGAATAAATAAATAAATTACTGCTCCTGTTTCACTTAATACCTTCCTATTGGTAATTGTTTCTCCTTCGCACCTTTTCTTTTTTCTAGTACATAGCTTATTTCCATGACGTGAAGAACTGTGATCTGATAAAATATATGCTCACAGGTACTTTATTAGCCGCAGTTATTCAACAACATGATATTTTTCCATTCAGGCACTGTGGGTACAACCCTCAGATCAATGAAAAACCATTCAACCATATTTTCCCAGATTGTTATGGATTTCTTTGGGTTGGGTTCCACTTTTCCATTAACAAACATGTTATTATTCTCTATTGATATAATTATTTTTGGTGGTTCCTTTTTGTAGGAACAACCATGTATTAATAATGTTGATTGACGTCTAAACTAACAGCTGTACGTCTTTCGAACGGACGCAAAGTGCGTAAAAAATAAATAATTGTGGTTATGTATGATTTGGCTGGATCCTGGGTCAACACCAAAATACCTTAGGTGTTCTATCCATTGGCGCCTTGGTGCAGATACTTTCAATACATATGCAAAAGATTTACAAAATCAGTTACACTTCAAGACGATTTTCCTAATACTCTAGTTTTTTTATACAACATTGAAAATTTCTGATAATCTGTTGGATATTGAGAAATAACCAAAGAACTTTTGAAAAATCCTTAAATATTCACATGAACTAAAATGGTTAAATACATGTTTTGTTGCATTGTACATATTCAACTTCATTATGTTACAGCTAAGACAGAGTTTTACAATGAGGTCTAAAGTTGTAATCCTTTTCATCAACTTTACCTACATTATCAATAATCATTTGTATTTTCTCTCAGACCTGCACATAAGCAACTTTCCAAACAACAAAGTTTGTTTAATCTTTCAAGGAGTAATATTAGTGTCGGCCTTAGTGTTTCTCACCACTGAATAATTTGCACTTTTCTAGGTGGAGCATACAATGCACGGTAGCACTTCGACTGAATCCCACTGTATCTTGATGCGTAGGTATGCTTGTATGGCCCTTACCAATCTCACTTTCGGTGACAGCGGCAACAAAGCTTTGCTATGCTCGATTAGGGAGTTCATGAGGGCGTTAGTGGTGCAGCTGCAGAGTCCTAGCGACGAGTTGCGACAGGTATTGCACTTTTTCGATTCCTACATATTCTGGTATACAATTTTCTCAGTGCATTTATAACAGCACGAAATTGAAGTTGACGTAAATGAAGTTGGTATCGAATAAACTTTCCGTGAAAGCAAACACATTGTTCTTTTAAGTACAAAACGCATTGTTCTTTTGAGCAAAAATCACATTATTTGATCCATAGGTACATGATGTACCGTAACTATAGACGTATCGAAAATTATATTTGTATATGAGAGTTGAAATAATTCACATGTACAGTAAAACCAATCTACCGATAAATCCCATGCGTTCATGTTGAGTGTTTTATCACTAAATATATTACGGACTATAATCCGGAATCCGACAATTGCGCAGCACGTTTTCACATCTAACGTTAGGCTGGTTTAACTGTATGTTGGATTTCTATTCGTCACCAGAAAGGGTACCTTGCGGGCGGACGAGTGAGATCGTAAAGTAATCCTCCATAAATAATTTTGACATTTTGTCATGTTCGAGATATTTTAAATTATTTTAGGTTTTATGATGGTTGAAACGAACCCCTTGTTAAAAAATATTTCGTAGTTTCTTTTGAAATTGCACTAGTAATAGTATTCCGGATTTTTAATATTCAAAAAAGGCTTTCACCTAGTGGCGTAGCCTCTTAATTTTGTCTCAGTTTTTTCAAGTGTTCACAGCTCTAGTTTGGTGAAAACGCTGCTATATTTTTGAAACGGTTAAATTATCGTCTGGAAAAAGTTTATTCAAGATGTTCACTAATCACTTGGATAAAACTACGTTAATATTCTTCATTGTAATAGTTTTCGAAGAACTCGAAAACTTTTGTATTGAATAATTTTTGCTAGCTGTCTTTAAGAAGTAATCCACCGTTTTCATACATATCAGTTACCTTGTTTAATAATCCATCCATATCTATACATATCAGTGACCTTGTATAAATAAATTCTCGTATGTTCTTTCTAACTGTAGTTTCATATACATTCCATTACACAGGTGACTGCAAGCGTTCTGAGAAATCTGTCGTGGCGAGCCGATTCCACGTCCAAAGAAATTCTACGAGAAGTCGGGGCGGTGACGGGTCTCATGAAAGCCGCCATGTTGGACAACAAAGAAAATACGTTAAAGTCAATTTTATCGGCCTTATGGAACCTTTCCGCCCACTGCACAGAAAACAAATCCGAAATTTGCTCTGTCGACGATGCTTTGGGATTTTTGGTGAATATGTTAACCTACAAAACCCCCACGAAATCCATGGCGATAATCGAAAACTCCGGAGGAATTTTACGGAACATTTCCAGTCAGATAGCAGTGAGAGAAGATTACAGGGATGTCTTGCGGAAACATAATTGTCTGCAAATACTTCTGGATCAGCTTAAGTCGCCTAGCTTAACCATCGTTAGCAATGCCTGCGGTACTCTCTGGAACCTTTCTGCGAAGTGTTCGGTAGATCAGGAAATACTGTGGGAGTTGGGCGCTCCAAGCATGCTACGAAGCCTGAACCATTCCAAACATAAGATGATAGCAATGGGAAGCAGTGCTGCTTTGAAGAATTTGCTTAGCGCGAAGCCACAGCAGATCGTGCAGCCACAGCTAGACTCTACAGCGCTGTCCTTGGACTTGCCAGCATTGCCGACTTTAGGGGCGAGGAAGCAGAAGGCTTTGATGCAAGACTTGGATCAGAACTTGAGCGAGACGTATGAGAATATCGAGAAAGATTCGCCGATAAGAAAGTACGACAAAGACGGTTGCAAGTCTAAACGGAATTCTTCTAGTCCAAATTTCTTGGACGACTCTCATCTCTGCAACACTTTTTCTAACCTCAACTTGAATGAACCATCCACGAGCTACACCAGCGATCTTAGATTGAAACCAAGGATACCACAGAACTACGGAAGTTCTAGTTTACCATATATCAACCCCACTAACAAGCACAACAATTCTTGTACTTACATACCAGTTAGAAATAAGTTTTCGGATTGTGCTTATGAAGATGAAATAGATGTAAATGATCAGCCCATAGACTATAGTAAGAAATATTCCGAAACCAAGTTGCCAAATAGCGATGCCAATAGCGCGTCTTCCAGTAAGGAACACGGGTACTCTTATACCAAGCAAGAGACTGAGAAAGAAAATTTTAGTATGTATGCGGAAACCGATCTCGATCAACCGACGGATTATTCCTTGAGGTACGCCGAGGACGATTCGGATTCCGAAATTTGTGGGAAGATTCCAAAAAACGAACCGCAAGAGTACGTGCAAGACACGATCAAGACTTACTGCACTGAAGGCACGCCTTACGAAACTCCCTTCAACTTTTCCACTGCAACATCGATGTCTGATTTGAGAGTAGACGACAAATCGGTCATAGACAACGATAAGCCGAAAGTGTGTCGGCCGAAAATCAAAAAAGAAATAACCGAGAACGTGGAAGAGAAAGACCGGTGTTCTATAGAGGATATTTCTGAGCTTGACGCTCGCGCTAAATTATCTGACAAAATCCCAAAGTCTGAACTCAGCTCGGGGTTGTTGTCACCTGAGAAGCCGGTGAACTATGCGGAGGAAGGAACTCCCGGGTATTTTTCTCGGGTCAGTAGCTTCGGTTCTCTGACTTCCATTCCGGCCAATGAAATACTCAAGCCTTCCAATGAAACTGAAATCCCATCATCGGAACCGGAACAGGAGGATTTGCCGGAGATAAAGCACAGCGAAAAAGTCTCACCAAAAACTCCCAGTGAAACGAAGGCGGTGAAGTTTGAAGGGACTGTTAACTATGCCGAAGAAACTCCTTTGATGTTCTCCAGATCCAGCTCTCTGGCGTCGTTGGACAGCATAGAACAACATTCTATACACGATGATAGAAGTTCGGTAGTATCAGATTTCAGGTTGGTACCATTAAATATTGCATGTCTTTTGTTTCTTTTCTATTAGGGACTGTTTAAAATTTTTAATGAAGAATTGTAAAATATTCATGATAGTTATGTTCTGGTTGATTTACGGTTTTTGCCGTGGTCTTCTTTGATTACAATCTCCAAACTTTTTGACTGCAACTGCAACAGTCATCTTCAGTTGCATGGTTGAGGTACTCTTCTTGATGAATCAACTGAAACTGAAGCTCTTGTTTCTGGGATGCTATTTATGCCCTAGATCAGGACAATCATATTGAGAATATTGAAAATACTCAGAACTTCAAAGATTTTACATCTAAAGTGGAACAATGCAAAAGCAATGCACGGCTTGTCTTCCGGTAGTCGGATCAGACTCTTAATAGGTCCGATTGGTAGGACGCACTGCTCTTGCATCCGAGTCGGACGTCCGATCCGATATCTGTTCGTAGGTGTGCGATATGATCGTATAAACTAATAGTTATTCGAGCGTCAGATTCCCTGATCCGACAATCGTTCCAGACAATCGGATCCGAAAGTAGGAAATATGCGGCCGCCCTTACAGTGTTCTCCGTCGGACAACATATGTTCGGCGACTGCGTACGTCTCAGTTTGTCCCAATCGACAACTCCTCTTGTACTCGACTAGGCAGTTACTCCGTTGCCCCTTTTCGTTTGTCCTATATAAACCTTGCCACAATTACATGAACCCTGTAAACTCCTGCTGATGAGTGGATCTCTACTGTATTTGGCTGATCTGAAATATTCCGATATTTTCTTCGTTGGTTTGAAAAATAATGTGATATATTTTTATTATATTAGGTACACAAAATTTCAAAATGAGAACAGAAGCATAACAAATCGTAATAACAACCTACATACGATGATATATGAATATTTAGAGATTGTGTACAGAGATAGCATCTAGGTGGCTGAACAATTATATTGTGCTTTGAAGCAGTCTTGATTGACATCGAAAAGATTACAATTGTTGTGTACTACAGAAGATGAGAGAGAAAAGTAACGAAGTGTCAATGTTGTAATATTTTGATATATAAAAATTTATTGGTGGCTGGATGTGGTTGTCTTTCATTTTTCAAATAGCAGCTTAGTGTTAATTGTGCAGTTGAAATGAAAAGACTTTGGATATTTTCAGTCGCCTCCCGAGTGGTATTGTATCTCCGAGTGAGCTACCAGATTCACCAACTCAGACTGTTCCACCAAGTCCAAAACCGAGGCAGAATCCATTGGATTTTCCATCGACTTCAAAACCTAGAATGTCATTGGAAGGCCGACATCTTGCCCTTAGATCTATTCCAAAACCTAGTATTTTTGAAGATAACATAACGAAATTCAAGGAAGAAAGTACCCCTATTCAATTTTCGTCAGCCACTAGTTTGAGCAGCCTAACAATTGATGATCACGAAGAGACAAATGACCAGGTTTGTTTTTTCATTTGGAGTGTACATATAACTGAATATATTCCATGTGAATGTTCTCGGGAAGTAGAATTGTTGGTGGATGGTGGAAACATTTATGTTTAATATTTATCTTATACTTGTATTCCAAAAGTTTTCATTGTTATTGTCAATTGCATTTATTTTGACTCTTTATATTCAACCTTCAATTCAAAATCATGTCACATTCTTTTCCCAACTCACATAATAGTTTACATTTATTTTAGACAGCTATCATGAACAAGTAATATTCTTCAATAATGCTTCTGTAATGCCATTGTTTATTCAGATGTACTCAATTAACTATCATATTATTTTCACAGTATATTTCTATTAAAACGAAAACTATTAATATTCTGGAACCTCTATAAATAGTTATTAAAATATTTTTTTTCCTAATCAGGAAATCCAAATTAAGCTTGAAGAAGTTATTCACGAAGAGGAAGAGCTACGAAAAGATGAAGAGACGGAAAAAAAGGACGCTGAAAAAGAGGCCACTTCTGACACCAATGATGAATTATTCATTGTGGAATCTGAGGATGATTGTGATGAAGACATTTTGGCTGATTGCATTAGCATTGGTATGCAAACTAACAGGTGAGGAAGGTATTTTCTTGCTAAATAAATATTGTAGACAGTTGAAATTCAGTTTTGAAGTGTTTAAGTATTTAGATTTAGAGACTGATAATTTAGTATAAAATTGTCCGTCTCTAATACTCGAAATAGTTTTTGGCTCTACTTGCAAAGTGGGGCAGCCTATACTCCGTTTCTAGGGCCGCGAAATCCTTGATTTTCCTTGGAGATATTCTTTAAAGGCTCAAGAAACGATCTTCGTTGGATTTTTTAAAAAAAATTTATAAACATTGTGAAAAATTAAAAACATGAATAAAGCATTAAAATTTTTTTTGAATCCAAATATGCCGTTTGTTTTGGTTCTTATTATGGAAAGCTACATGAACATATACTTTTTTTATTTTGTATTGTTTGTAGGAAAATTGAATTTTTTCTTGGAAACCTAATCATTGATAAAAATAATGAATTTTGAAAAAAAAATGGTTGAAAAAATCTTAAAACGAATTTGTTAATTACCAACTTTTTCATGCAGGTGAATAATAATAATAATATATTTTGATCTTCCATATTATGGAGGAAAAAAAAATTTGTTATTTGTTTATTTCATAAACAAATTGTTATAAATAAATAAATTTTGGCGTTATATATTTTTTCAACTGTACAAAATAAAACCCCAAAATTTATTATTGTTTTTTTTGAAGATAAAACGGTCCCTTAGTATTAATATTCACCTGCATAAAAAAATTGTTGATTAAAATATGTGTTATCAAGCAATACATTTTTTGAAACCATATTTTTCTTAAAAATCATTATTTTCATCATTGATTATGTTTCTGAGAACAAAATTGGATTGTCTAATAAACAAAGCCTTTTTTTATAACTATCACAACAATGGGAATAAAAAATAAAAAAAAGTATTTTATGTATCTTTCAATAATAATAAAACAAAACAATGGGCTTATTTGTATGAAGATATTTTTTTTCATTTCATTTGTCTATGGTACATTATTTATAAAACATGTAGAAATTACGATTTTCTATTTTTCCCAACGGGGATCGTTTCTTGAGCCTTTATAGAATAGCTCTAAAAAAAACAAGAAAAAAATTGGTTGTACAGTTCCAGAAGATTTTTTTCCTTCATTGAATTCAATCAATTTTTGAGAGCAGAACTTATTTTTTTTAATCCTTTTTTGTATGCTATTACGAATCGACTGAAACCTGCATATAATTTTCGGTCGTTCCAGAAAAATACTCTACCGAAAAACACTCGTGAACCACTCTAGGTGGCATTGATTTTTGTTCATTGGATAAATCAGTGACCACTTTCAAAACTCTTGGTTCCTTGCCGAGGATCCTAGAATTATTTTATTGTCATTAAATTCGCTAGAAATAATTTTAGAAACTGAAACATATTTCTGCTCCAGACATAACCACACAAACTCGACTACATCTTCCAACTCTGTTAAACTTCCTCTCTCCAATTTTAAATATGCCGAAATACCTCCAAACCTCAGTATGCCGCTGTCTCCGAGGAACCCACGAGTGTTGTCTCATCCAAAGGTCCCCAAACGAACCTTCAATGGTCAAACGGAAATATCCTTGGATCAAGGCGATACCGTAAGGGCGTACTACACTGAAGATACCCCTGTGAGATTGAGTCGAACAGGATCCAATTCCGATTTGAGTCTGATGTCGGAGTTGAACGAATCTAAAGTGGGTTCCAGACGAGGGGATTATCTGTCAGATGATAGCAGTAACTTGTCAGGTGAGAGGTGTATTCTTCTTTTAATAAAGAAACATGTGTTTAAGTGAAAATATCATTTCAATTCAGATTCAGTATAAAACTTTCAAAATGTAGTTCATGTTTTTAATTTTAATATTCAAGCACCAAGTATATAAATTAATTTTTAATTTATTGGTGTTCATATGGATTGAAAACTGTCTAATTATCTAATTATCTAGATATTAGTGGTTGTCAGTAGTAGTAAGTGTATTTTTGACAGTATCGAATTGTTGATCTGCACTGTTAAGTTTTCTGAGAATCTTGAAATAATCATCCAGGATTTACTTATTTTGGTCCCAAGTTTGCCCAAACCATTATAGCAGCAATTCCTGTATTGGTGTAGTGAGGGTGTCGTGAAATTGGAGTTGAAAATAAATAATTTATAAGTGTATTGAATTGACAATTTCAAAATGGCATTTTAATGGGACGTTAGCCCAGTGAAATTCCATTTGAAATGGGATACAAGAAGAAATGTGAAAATGATTATTCAGAATTTCAACTGATTCTATTTCAATTCCAAAATTCTGATAAATCCCTATTAGATAGACCAACTGATGTATGTGGAAAGGCCATACCAAATATTGTTGAGTGCTTAAAAAATTAAATTTGTTTATTGAAAGGAATTGTTAAGGAGAAAGATCTGTTAATCAAGGAAAAATAATTATCATTAATTGATCATATACTGAGCCATTCTCATAAAAAATGTGAAAGGAGGGTATGCTTTTGATAGGGAAATTTGGGTTATTCGTAAAGAAACTTTTAAAGTCTTTCAAATACTTAGAAATGAGTAATGTAGTAAATGAGTAATGTAGTAGCACAGTTTAATTTTTTTAAAAGTATCATGCATACTATTAAATTCGCTGTATATTCAATGACCCTTAATTCTTTATAATTCATTTACCAACTGTTCTTTGTCATACGTGACGTTAAACATCACCATTGAGTTGGCCATAAAAAAAGCTAAAATTTGTAATTTTTTTTTAATCAGTTAACTGTTTTCGAGGAAATTGCTGATAAATAAGAGGGGAATATTGAAGTAACAAACTGAAATACTTTGATTTACTAGTAAGTTTTACTTTTCTTAAATGGCTTACATATTTTTGTCTGTAGCTTGGAGGGGGTGAATTTAAGGACACATGTTTATGGGAAAAAAGTCCTATTTTGACCCCAGGAATATACCCTTGCAATATTTGAATTGAATTTTGAAACACCCTCTATATTATTATATTCATATATAAGTCCGTACAACAAGTGAAACTTCATAAGACTGTTCTGGTTTATTAATGCATAAAACTTACAATACAATATCAATATTATTACTATGCTGTACTTTTATATATAATTGCAAATAAACTCACTATTATTATTATTAGAAGTGCAGAGGCTGCAACTGCAGCTAGGCTAGTTGATTCTCATTGGCCTGTTTTACCATCCACTTAATTTTTTCCCAGGACATCTCACTTATTTATTTTGTTTTGTCATATTTTCTATTATTGATTTTTTGTTCTTTTTTTCTTCATGGTAAATTTGAAAAATAGCATTTAGCTGAAAGTTCATCATTTAATTGTATTTCTTGTGATGAATAAAGAGCTATTTATTATTATTTGATTTTTATTTCAGTATTGAAACCTCCGATTTTTCTATACTTCCAGGTGATAATGACAACATTCTAGCCGAATGCATCCAATCTGCCATGCCGAAAGCGAAAAAGGAACCTCCCAAAGTTCCCGCCAAACCCGCGCCTTCGTGCTTGCCCAGGAGGAACATCCCAACTAGCGTAACGACCAAGTACAGCCCTCCGAGTAACGTGAGACGAACTGAAGCCGCAAAAGCGAGAGATATTAATAGGAGAGATAATTCGTTGCCGCCTTACTTGAACGCGGGGGGGGATGAAATGGAAAATTACGCGGTCGAAAACAGTCCGTGTCATTTTTCGTTGAGGAGCAGTTTGAGTGATTTGACTGTCGACGGCAGCGTTGCTGGATTGAAGAGGTAAATGATGGAATAATCGTTTTTATTGAAAAGAGAAACATTCTCCACATTGCAAATTGAAAAATGTGTTTTTTTATACCTAATAAAAAACAACTACCCTGGCTAAAGCCACACTGGACATTGAACCTCTCTGATATATATTGTGAAAAGACCCTAACTGAAGTAAAAATCTGAAAGTGAAAATTTGTATTTTCATTCAGATAGTTGATTTCTTAATTATCTGTTCATATTAATAAATGAGATAGGAAGAATGATATTTAAAAGGATCACTCGCAGAAATCGTTCAAAAAGCACCTAAGAATTGTAAAATCAGATGCAATTTCACTCACTAAGAATATAAATGATGGAAATATTTCTTCTGAAGTGAAATTTTTCCCAATTTTTTCGACTTCCCTGATGATCTTGGAAGAGTGAAATAGATATTCGTTGACAAAAATGTATTAGGGGTCTAGCTAAAGAGGTGCTTTTCTCGCATCAATTTAATGAACGATATCTGTGACTTTTGAATAACATTTTCTAATATAATTTATTATCATGAATTTTGTTTTTTAGAATTTTACTAGCAGATCATTGTCCAGCGTGGTGTCAGCCAGGGCAGTAGTTGATTTCTGTTGATATTACAAAAAAATCACATTTTTCATTTTTCAATGGAGAATGTTTCCCTTCTCAGCCGAAAATGATTCCACAACTGATTTTATGAACATCCTGTTCATATTTTGAAATAAAAACGAAAATCTTTATTATGTACTGGTAGAGTTCTTTATATTTGGATTCATGAACTTTTTTGGTATTATGAAAAATGGATAACGAATGCAATGATAACGAAAAATATGTTTCCCCTTTGTCACACACTTTTTCGTATTCTGTGTGTCTCCCTTCACATTGGAACACCCCAGTTACTTTTGACATAGAATTGTGAATTTTGTAGGATCAACAGAATCAATAGATGAAAGTTACAGGAGTGTTTCCATGAAACTTCAAACTGATTTGGTTTTTTAGAAGTTAATAAAAATCCAGTTCTTAAAATCTGCTATTTTGTCTTCTATAATTTTTCTGTTGGCTGGCGCTGAATATCGCTGTTGGCGTGCAGTGTGTGTATTGTTATGAATTTCTATTTGCAAGTTTTCTATTTTCATTGAAATTTTTGTATTTTGAAAAGATTTGGTTTTTCCTGGCCCCACGTTGGGTGCCAAGTTGTTATGATTTTATACAATTTTAATATTTTTTTAATGAATAATTTGCTGCAAAGTTTTAAAGTTTTGTATTTTTCTAAGTCGTGTGAAAGTTTTGGGCTAGATTTAAAAAATGTTCGGCTATACTCTAATCTCTTGAGGTGAGTTCCATAGAAATAACCCAGTGAGTATTTTCCCAGACCATTCTTATGAAGTACTACTAAGTTCTATGCATTCAATGCACAGGTTTCCTTTCTTCATGGATAATTCTCAATAATATGGAAAATCATAATATTACTATTATATCTGTAGAATACTGCAGAACCTTGAAATCTATAGATTCAGAGGTTTTGGTTCAAACAATAATTTTTATTTTTTTATTTGTTGTAACAAATTTCCCAGGCTTTTGTAGAAAACCCCTCAAAAGTGAGCTTGTCCGAGCAAGTCAAAAAGTGGATTCCGAACCACTTTAGCACCGTGATGGCGATGGGGATCGAATCCGAGCCGCCTGGGTGAGAGCAAATGCTCTTTAACATTTCAACCACTTCGCTATCTATCTGAAAACAGCAATGTTTTATTCAATATTCAATGGTGTCCCACAAGGCTCAGATTGGGCACTCTCTCATTCAAATGTGATATCAACGAAATCCCAGTACAAATGTACAGAGAACAAGTTTTTAGGTCCGCCAATCGATGTGAAATTAAGATTTAATTTCCATGTCGGTAAATTGTGCAAACAGTTGGCTGCAGGTTGATATGCTGTACGGGTTGTCTCTAACAAACTTGATGTTGCCAATGCTTTTGACTCATTTTTTAAGATATGGTATTTGCTTTTGGGTATTGTATTCACAGTACCTCTTCTACATGGTCGATATTTTTTAGAAAAGGGCTATAAGATATTTATGCAAATCCAAGTATAGTAGTTCATGTTGTGCATTGGAACACTGAATTTTAACACTGTCATGTCTTCTCATACACAATAAGTATGACGATAGATAAAATGAAAGCTAATTCAATACATAACTCACGACTATTTCTCCATTTCACAAAAGGAGCAAAATATTCATCCCTAGCTCCATGAAAGAAATACAAAGTGGCATTCAGACCAGAAAAGAATTTGAAAAAGCTCTCACCATATCTCAATTATCTTGTAAATATCAATGGTTTTTCAGTTTGATTTGAAACTTAGTGAATTTGTTGTATTTACATTTCTCATTTGATGATAGTGAATAATTGAAATATGGGCAAATGTGACATATTCTTAATCCAATTTCTTTGAGATGTGCACAAAACTTTTATTGTTATTTTATCACATGTGACAAGTCAAATGATAAGATCCTTCAGATATAGATTATATATTATGTATGCTTTTCATATTTTTGCAAAATGTCTGGTATTTATTATGCTTATCTTATCTCTGCTGGTATCAGAGTTCAAATACAAAAAAATTGTGCTTTGCCCTCATATTTCCAATTGACCCACTAATTTACTTTACTGTTTGGTTCATGAATACAAACATGCACTTGTTTCTATGATGATTTGAAAGTTATTGCTTTACATCTTGCACTCTGAAATATAAATATTTATTCAACAGGTCAGGGCCAAATATTCAGGCAGAAGATTCTTTGAATAAGGGACCCTCAAACTCAGGTACGTTATTTGAATTTCAATACAATTTATAATAGATTGTGAGAACTGTGTTTTGATCACTTATATTTGCAATAGAATGAATAATATAGTAGATATTTATGTTATAAGAATCATAATGATGATCATGATGGTAGTATCCCTGAATGTTAGCGAGGCGAGCCCGATAACAATATTTTTCAAATTCCTTTAGTATTTCTACAGATTCATTCAAGTTATTCGCTATGAAAAATAGTGAGCAAGCTGTGCCTTACCATTTTGTTGAAAGTACAACTATTTTCACTCTGGTTTGATTGCGGTCGTTTTTTTTTGTAATTTCTTCCTGACATTTTATTGTTCCCATGGATCTTTTTGTGGTTCCGAAGTACACCTTTCTGCAAGTCTTTTGCCGACCTAAAGCTTTATTGTATCTTCTTGGTTGGTTTGAAGACCGTTTTTATGTTGTGTTGCCCCAAGAGTTTCAGTGACAGTGAAAACTTCGGCTGCGAAAGCCTTAAATATTTTAGTACAACAGCAAATTATTCATTCACTGTCAAACACACACTAATGTCAAAAAAAATTTGATGTGCAGTGAAACCTTTGAAAATGAGCAATTCTAATGATAGTTCATTTTCCGATTTGGAGGATGAAGTTTTGTATTTTGAATCAAATTGTTTGAAATTACCTACTTGCATTTTTTCTTATAAAGTTCATTCATGCTAGGCATTCAGAAATTTTTAAACTTCATTATAGTCCTCGACCCATGATGTCACTAAAATAAATTCACATATTAATGTCATTGACATGCAGGCAGATAAAAGATTCTTAATTTATTCTCTCAAGGAAAATATTTATATAACAATTCAAATAAACCAGTATGGTAATATACAAACCCATAGTAGTATCCCACAACATTATTATTATCATCAAACTTGAATATGGTGAACGACTCAATGTAATTCCTTACTTCTAGCAAATCTAAGTGTTAATCAAGAACAAAATGTTTCACAAGAAGAGAAGTCACGACGTGAATCTTTGTCCTCGATAAGTGTGGAGTCATTGGGATCTCTAGAAGCAGAGCAAGCATTATTGGAGCAATGCATTTCTTCTGGAATGCCTAAGGGTAAAGCTGAGACTGAGACAAAACGAGTAGATATCGACATATCTAAAGAAAGGTGAGAGTTCAAGTTTAGCAGTAGTGGAATATTTCATTATTTGAAATTCAAATAATTTGACTACAACTGAGCAAGTTATTGGTTCTCGGGTTTATTGGCCCTGGTTCACAGGCAATTCTATATGACATTTAGCTTACAACTGTGTGAAACAATTTCAAGGGCAATGTGACAAATGTATTGCTGACAGAAATGAAATCCTCTGAATTGAAAATAAGCTCAAGTTGGAACACTGCAACAACTTCTTGAAAAATAAATTGGCCTTAAAATGCCACACACTCATATATAAATATCGATTTATTTTTCAAAATAAGTTCTTGGCTGCATATGATAAAGACTTCAAATAATTTGAAGTGTTTTAGAAATTGTGCTACTAACTTAATTGAACTAGTTAAATCGAACTGTTTAAGTTCTTGTTATATTAAAACAACGATATCATACAGTCCACTTGAAAACAAGACAAAACATTTTTTATGAAACTATGCATTTAGTAACTAGTTTGAAATATGTTGTGGCTAGCTTCCGGGTGGTCTTCTTTGGTTAAAATTTCCACTTTTAAACTGCAACTGCGGCGGTCTCTTTAATGGCATGGTCGAAGTACTCTTCTTGCCGTATCAACTGAAACTGAAGTTCTCACCATCCACTCCCGTGGGTTGAAACCTGGAAGGAAGAGCTCCCCAGCATCCTAACATGCACAGACGCTCCCCCTCCCATCCACCAACCCTTATATCTGACACTCTGGTATTGGTATTGGTTGGTATGGATGGTGACTGATGCGCTGCGACCTAGTTAGATCTATTGTGCCCCATCTTCTTCTGCTATCTCAAGGTGTTCTCGTTTACAGCATCCCCTCAAGCCTCAGTTCCTTCAGGAATTTTAGGATTTTGAGGGGGTCCATTTGTGGTATTTCTTCCACAGTCAGCTGGTGTGATCCCAGTATATTTAATCTTTTGTGGTGTACAGCATAACACTCCATCAATATGTGGTGAGGTGTTTCAGGATGTTCCCCACAGAATCTGCAGGTGTTGTCCTCCTCTAAGCCTAGCTTCCTTAGGTGTTCTTTGAGTCTGCAATGCCCCGTTAGAAATCCTGTGATTGTCTTTAGACTAGTTTTGCTGAGGTTAATCAGTGTTTTCGATCTTGCTCGGTTGAAGTTGCCGAGGAGATCTTTGGCCTGCCTTAGCCCTGGAAGTCTTTGCCAGTATGTTGCTCTCATTGCTTCTTCAGTTTTATTGAGTTCTTCTTGGAAGTAAGATTTTCCAAGTCCGCAGAATGGTTCTGGCCCGATCAGTGGCGTTGATGCTCCTTTTCGTGCCAGGGTGTCTGCTTGTTCATTTCCCGATGCGATGGTGGGTTCGCGCATACTTTCTGCTCGATTTGGGTGACATGGCTTCGTTTTGGTGAGTTTCAGTGCTGTGTGCTAGATATTTGTTAGACTAGTTCTCTCTTCCTTTCTATTGAAGTTTTCTTAGTACTTGTGAATTTATATGGCTTCTTAATACGTTATTGCTAATGATTCAATGTTGCTAGTCTCTTGGTATTTTCGAAAAGGATCTTGTATTCTCCGTAGGACAACGCATATTATTTAGAAGTCATTGAAATACACAAGCACGAAGAAAACTTCAATGGAAAGGAAGAGAGAACCTATCAATGATCTGGAACATTGAAAGGCGCCAAAGCGTAGCTATGTCATTCAAATCGAGCGGAACGTAAGTGCGAACCCAGCATCGCAGAAAGTGTGCGCCAAACCAGCCAGGACGAGAGCTTCAGTTTCATTTGATACGTCAAGACGGGTACTTCGACCACGTCCCTGAAGATGACTGCCGCAGATGCAGTTGAAACATTAAGAGATTTTAAACAAAGAACATTAATGCCAGCCGTGAAATCCTACATTCCTGTGTTAATTTGAAATAATTCTATTTCTAGACCAAATTCCAAAAAGACCATGGGCAAATCGCAGAGTCAGGAAAGACGTCATGCAGAGCCCGAAGCCGTCCAGCCAAAAAACGTGAATGCTGCGTCTGTTGCCGGGAGCACAACAGTTCGAGCCAACGAGATGTGTCCCATCATGTCAACCGCGGCAGCAGGCGTAGAAGAAAATCCAGAACCAGAGATAGGGACAAAGAAGGCAGAGAGACGAGGACCAGTTCTAGAGGAGCTAGAGAGAATAGAGATCCGAATAGAGAATCTACCAGCAGAGACAGGCAGTCCCATCATAGATACGTTACGGGACAAATGCTTGCGTTTAGAAGAGATCTCATACACAGGTGAGCTAGTGGTGTATATTTTTCGGAAAGTTATCCGGGAAAGTTTTCTTTGGAATGCTAAAGTTCAGTATACTCCGAGACCGAAATAATAGTCAGTGACGTCAGTCATTAGTTTAGAAACAACACAATGGAGCTGCTTAAAATAATATTCAATATTTCGCAATAAAAACTATGGTACCCCATATCGATACTACCAGCGTATTGACACGAAACGCGCACCGGTGCCGAATTCATTTCGGCCTGTGCAATAGAGCATACAGAGCATTTAGCAGCCTCTCCTTGAACGAAAGTTTTTGGTCGACGTTAGTGATTGTACTGATATTTATAGACGGCGGCACGGAGGCTGCAACACTGAACGACCAATTCATTGCATTCCCAGCATTTAGGTTGTTGATACCTGTTGCATAGTCGTGCTTGCGGGATTATTGGGGTATTGCTTTGTTTTTGTATGGTGTTTCGTAGCTTTATAATTCCTTATTTACATAAATAACTATTAATCATAAGTGTTGTGCCTTGAACATGATAACTGACAAACGTCTATATGGATCCCTATGAAATTATTGAAAATTGTGCGGGAGGTTAGGTTAGGTTAGGTTAGGTTAGGTTAGGTTAGGTTAGGTTAGCTTGGCCCTTGCCTTTCTTGCCTCTCTTGGGCACCCTAAAGCTAAGAATGAGTCACTGGCTATTATTTCCGTCTCGTATAGTCTGGAGAATAAATTAATATCACGAAACAATTGATCATGTCCATTGTTTTCCGTTTTCAGATCTCACGAGGAGTGGATCTAAGAAACCCATCGAAGACATCTTGAACACCACTTACAACAGCTTGGTCATAGAAGACCATCTCGCCCGAAGCTGCGACGGTTCCAAAACGGTCGACAACCGCATGTTGGACCCCGAAGCAATGATCGAATCCTTGGATCGCTTCACCGCCGAACTCGTCTCGCAGGCCAGCCACCTCAACAAAGATGACGACAAGTACAAAGTATCCACCGGCGACAATACCTGGAACGACGACACGTCGCCGAATGACGTCACGTTTCCCAGCATCTCCGGCAGCGCCCCCAACGTGATCACGTTCAGTAACGAAGAAGAGTTGAATGACTTGAACGGTGTGGACGTGCCGGATGGGGTCAACGAGTCTGACGGCGTCAACCAGTCGAATGGCGTCAACGAGCCTTCTGGCGAGTTTTTGTCCATAAACACGTCCACCATGACGGACAGCACGCTGATTGCCATCGAAGCCGGCAAAATGGTTACGATGTTCAAGAACGAGGCCGAAATGTCCGAGAGCATAACCAGCGTCGCGTCTTTGGAGCTCGATCACGTGCAGCCTCCCTCGCAGATGAATTCTCTGACTAACAGCGCCGTGGGCTTGGAGAAAATCGCACCCCGTAGTCCCAGGCTGGCGACGAGGAAAAAATCTCTGCCGGCGGGGCTGATGGTTAGAAGAGCGCTGAGCAACTCGCTGAACCACGGGTCTAGCTTGGAGAGTCTGGAAAACCACAGCCTTTCCAACTTGGATCACGTCAACGCTCCTTTTGACCTCTACGATATGGAGGGGAGCATGACGAGCGTGGCTAGTTTACCGAGCGAGATGGATCAGAGGTAGTGTAGTAGAAATAGCGTTACGAGGTTTAACTAATTGCAACAAAAATGATTCTTTCCAAAAATTGGGGTAAGATGGAAAAATATAGAAAAAAGTTTTTTGAAAAAGTTGCTTCGAATTTAATTTTAGACACACAATAAAAGTTTGAAGATTTAATGCAATTAAATGGAAAATAGCAATTTTTTTTGAATATTTTTCCATCTGTATAAATTTTTTAATTTTTTTTCTTATGAGTAGCTCTGATACAGAAACATTTGTATTTCAATGATAATGACAAAACTTTCTCATATTTTCCACACGAGAGAGCACTAAGGTAAAAAAAAATGGACTTCAGGGTTTCACGCTAAGATAAATGCTACCAATTTATCGTAACGATTAAATCGTTCCGATGTATCGTTGCATGTGAACAGGTCATTGTAGCGATGTATTGAAATTGGATTGGATGGTTGATGCCGGCCGGCATCAATTTCTGCGAATCGTAATGACAAGTTGGAACATGTAAATAAGTAGCAGCCATCACCACTATTGGACCTGAAAATACGAAAGGCATTTTGCGCAATAGTATAGACGTACATTTTTAGTATGTTGATTAGGACCATATTACCTATCGTTCACAACAAGAATCATTTGTGTTGCGATTTGTTCAAGGTAAAGGTGTTTTTTACATATTTCTATTCCACTAAGGGCCGACTTCGTCATTAACGGACTCGTGAACAGGGAGCCGCACAGCCTTCAGCATCCGATATTCAACGCGAAGCACCCCTTCAACGAGCTGGACAACATCAACCCTCCTTCGCTCTTCCACGAGATCACGGACTTCTGCAATTCCCTGGCAGATGTACCTACAGAGGCCATACGCAGCGAAACGGAGATATTCGAGGACTGCTACACGCATCCTGCCGACAGCACCGTGCAGGACTTCACTTTGGAGGAGGATCCCAGTCAATGCTCTGACGCCAAGAACGGTTCTCCTTTGCCTTCGGATCTGAGCAGCGCGGAAGTGTCGCCCAAAAAGTCCAAGAGTCTCACGAAATCCATGATGACGAAACAGCGCAGGAATTTGGCCAGGGATCGGTACAAAACCTACACCGTGGCGGCGGAAATGGTGATGAAAGAAGAAGAGGCCAAGCTGAGAGAGTGCGGGGACGTTTCCGAAGAATATAAAAGCGCGCAGGAATTTTCTGTTCGAGGAACGAGTCCGGTTAGTACGACGTACGAGTCACCAACAGGCAGTATGGAACAGCCCAAGTTGACCCCCAAAGAGAAACGACAAATGAACAGGTGAGAATTTTCAATCATCAAACTTGTGTCATGGTATTGGAATCAGAAATGTTCGATTGCCATTGGATGTATAATCAATCTACAACATATGTTATGTTAAAACATTATTTATTATTGACGTCTTTGATCATCATCCACCAGATATGAGGATAACACAAAACAAGCTAGAAATATGAGCCAGTTCTGGACCTTCCCCCCACCACTTAGACGTCATCAGCTATCTCACTCATGGTACACTTTCCTTAGTAGGAGGTATGAGCCTGTTCTGGATCACACCCCCACCACGTAGTCATATTTAGTGACCTCCAGGGTTACGTCTAGTGCATAGGTATCATGTTTGTCTGTGACCTTGAGATGCACTTAATGGATTTCATTTTGGGACTTTGAGGTGACAACGATTATAAGTGGGAACGATTGTATACCCAGTAATGAAGATCTTGGTTAGGTACTGTTTTTTTTTTGTTCTGATAGTATTCAGTGTCCTTTGTGTTCTAGTTACAAACATTCTACTATCAAGTTTGTAAAGAGTAAGCATAGAATGAAAACTTGCATGGCAGTATGATCAAGATGAATGGTATCCGGGCTTTGAGGCCGTGGTCGGTTCACCTCCGTGGAGGCGGTTTCCTTGGACGTTGATTGGGTTGTCTGACCATCCCACACAAGCACGGGCCAAGTACCGGCCTGCCTGGTCTGTTTGCAAGTGGCTTTGACGTCGTTTTTGTCAGTGCTTTTCCAGTCCGTCTTAATATAAGGCAGAAAAGCTCTATGGTGTTGCCGTCAGCTCGGTCCAACCATGGCTTGTAAGAACTAGTAATTTCTTGCCGGGTGTATCCATTGACTTGCAATGCGTGATTGAGATACCGTAGCTCCGATTTTAGATGAACCGGCTCACAGACGCGTTGCGCCCTGGTGTTAAGAGTTTTTAAAACGGCACGTTTTTGCCCAGGGTAATGGTTTTAGTCCTTGTCACACAAAAAGCCCTGGATGTAATTTACAGCGGGTTCAAAGAGGAGTGGAAAGTAAACCTTCATAACATCACAATACTTCAATTTACATGAAATAAAGCACTAGAAGAACTAAGGTATCGGTAGTGAACCAGAAGTCATATTTGACCGCTGGGGAATTTTGCCTCGGGTTAGTGGTATTAGTCCGGAATTAGAGGCATTACTTGAAAATTATGGAGCATTAAAGGCATTACTGGTGTATTACTCGGGAATTAGAGGAATTTGTTGGGAATTATTGGGTGTTACACGGGAAAGGGAGGTATTATTCGAATATTATATGGATATTACAGGATATTACTGGCATCACTTCGGGGTATTACTCGGGAATTACTTGGGTATTAGAGGCATTAAGTAGGATTTTTGGGAATTAGATATTACAAATAAATCACATTTTTCATTTTTAAATTTTCATGGAGAATGTTCCCCTTTCCTCAGTAGTTTCCCCCTAGGTATAGAAGTATATCGGTGGTTTACTAAGCGGGTTGGATATGGACCTGGTGATTTAATATCAGTCCTAATGCCCATTTTGTAATACTCAATTGGCTACTGCCCAAGAAATTTACTTTTTTTATTTAATATTCAATTTGATGTGCCCTCCCCTTAGATCTGTGATAAGATTGACCATCTTTGCATGGATTTTAATCAGTATAATAGGGGATCTCCCATCAATTGAGCAGAATAACTTGCAACATACCTTGTGCTTTTTGTTAGAAATCAACTCAGCTATAAAGCTAAATATTTGTCTTAGATGAAACCATATTCTACACTTGAATATTCTTTCTCGTACCCGTTTTGGACAGGTCTTCATGGCTGCTCGCAGAATCCAACATACACGAAAATTCCAACGCACTGATTCTGATAGTTGGTGGTCATGAAGAACACACACACATTTATATTATATATTGATTTCAAGTTTAATGTATTTTTGCAATGATTTTACGCTGTTGTACTGTTAATAGATATTATGGTACTCTTTGCAGGTCCCGTTTCGAGACGCAAGTCGTAGACGAAGCCTTGACGAACATTCTCGTGCAACCAGTAATAGAACCTCGATCTATAGACACCAAAAGCCAAAGTTCAAACTCCAACAGCTGCGCCTCATCTCCCGCCCAGAGCCCCGCCCGAACGAAACTGAGCATAAGACGGAACTTTATGCAGAAGAGACTGGAAAACAAGGATAGGTTTCGAACGCAAACAGTCAGCGAATCGAGTTTCTCGCCCGATTCGTCTTCCGCATCGCCTCCCTTGTCTGCGAACGGAGAAACGGCAATACAGTTGCACCTACAGAAGGAGGCCGATCGAGTGGTCAGAACGCTGCGGGACATCAAGACCCTGCAAGACGATCTTATCGATTGCGAGACTCTGAGCCTGGTGAGCAACGATGACGACTCTGAGCACAATTCTGGAGGTTCTGTCAATTACAGAACGTATCACAAGAGTTGGGGCTTCAAGAAAAACGTACCCGTCATTCAAAGTCAAACTACGCCACCGATCGAACCAGAAACCTCGTTGGATCAAAACGGGCTCGACAGGGATTCTGAAGACGAGAACAAGCCGCAAATCATCGGCAAGCCAAAGATAGTCAAACCCAGTGAGCATCAGCTTCAGGAGGAAGATGCTGATAACGATGAACAAACGAAGGGGATAAGAGGCAGGAGAAAACCCCTATACTCGAAGAGCAATATCGGTAACAAGATATCTCCGAAGAGCATAAAACCGGTGAAAACTATGACTTCCAATCTCGTCAAAAATGTGACTTCGTCCATGAAGTTCGGGACAGACTTGAAATCTGTCGTCAGCAAACAGAATAAGAATTTCCCCGCGAAGCCTACGGCTGCGCAGAGTAAAGTCGGCAGCGGATATAAAACTGGTTCGAATTTGAGTTCTGCAAAAACCAGTCCTGTAAGAATGCCGGCAAGTAAAAGCATTCCTAGGCAGAATTCTAAAATTGTGAAACCCAGTAGTGCCCCAACGAAAGGTAAGTAATCAAGTAGAGATAGGATTTTTATGGATGTTTTTTAATTGAGAGGAATACTCTCACATCATGTTCGCTTGACATCACTTCTAACAGATTTTGGTATGATTTCAATTGTAGGAAAATCAGGTATCATAGGATGAAATTATCACATCTTGTTCACCAAGGAAATATAGACCGGGACGTGAAAGATTTTATGTGATGATTTTCTCGTTTATGCCTTTGAGAGGACTGAAAGATATAAAAGTGTTGATGAAAATGATGGAAAATTTGAGCGGTCCCCGCGTGGCTTTTGTATGGAAAATTCAATTCTCATTTGCACAAGAACACTAACCTCACTTGGAAGCCTTATTCCTATCGTTTTTCGGTGCTAGAATCTATTTAATATTCTGTTGATGAACATGGCAGCGACGATAGCATCATCCCAAAACACAATGTGTAAATACGAAAATTGAATTTTCCATATGAAAGCAACGCGGGGACCGCTCAAATTTTCCATCAGCACTTTTCTATCTTTCAGCCCTCACAGAGGCATAAACAAGAAAATCGTCCCCTAAAATCTGTCATCATCTCCCAGTCTAACACCATAAGATATAGTAATGCTATGTTCTAGGTAAACACGATATGTATGGTGAGTGTGATACGATGTGTGTGATGGGACTCTAAAAGTGTAAGGATATTATTTGAAAGTTTGATAGGTACAGATGTTACATCCAAGTGAGAGGGAGATAGTTCTAAAATACACTTGAAAGACGATGAAGGGTTCAAACTGAAAACTTGTTTAGAAAACTCATATTTTGACACCAACCACTCGCATGTTGCCACCAAATTATATTAATGTTTTTCCTGCACTAGTATTGGAAAAAAATTCCTGCACTAGTGTTGGGAAAAATTTTCCGCACTGGAGCGGGATAATTACATTTCACAAACCAAATTGCGTGCGGGTATAGGGTGTAAATCACGCTCGCTTGTAAATACAAACCTTTTTCCATACGTCTTCTCACACTCGAATTCTCGAATCTTCTTCCACACAGGTGTATTTTGGAAGATTGCTTCAACCATACATTTTTGATATTCATTAGATAATTTATAAATGATTAAAATAAATAATTTCGAATAAAACGTGCACAATACATTAATTAATAGAGAGATGAGGGAAACCTTAACATAATTCATAAACATCAAACTATTGTATTAAAGACATTCTCCTTTAAAATTTGTACTAAAATTCTGTCTTTGGAATCAACAATGTTTCAAAATGTCATCTATTTTTAAGGAACCCCAGTATTGGAACGTCAAGGTACTTTCACCAAAGATGATTCCAGCGTAAGCAGTAGTACCAGCACACCAAAACCTTCCAGCAAAATTCCCGCGCCTTCAACGACTCGAATACCGACGTTCGCCTCGAAAATTGCCAGAACGGTCGCACCGACAGCTTCGAAAGTACCGGGAAATAACGCCAACAAACCACCGGCACCTCGAAACGGATTCGTTAAATCGGCCAGTTCCGACAGGGCGAATAAAAACGTGAGAATTTACAATCGATCGACGAGCGCCGATAGCAGAGAGCCCGCTAAAAAGATTCAGGCGAGTCTGTCGGTCCAGAGTTTGAAAGATGGGAAATTGCAGAACGGTGCGGTGAAGAAGACTTTGATTCCCAGCCTGGCCCAGAGGTAAGAATAGTGAGTCAAAAAGTAGCTAGTAATTGCAATTTTTTTTTATATTCAATAGTAACACCCATCTTTAAAAAAGGAGATCACAATGACCTTAACAATTACAGACCTATAAGTGTGCTAGACAGCATATCTAAGCTATACGAATTGAATATCAAATTTCAATTGACCAGTTTCTTTACTTCAAACAAATTATTGTCATCTTCGCAACACGGTTTTACAGCAAATAAAAGTACCGAGACAGCTTTATGTGAATTCCAAAATAAAATTATTCAATCTCTTGATAATAAAAAAATTGTTATGGGCCTCTTCATAGACTTCTCTAAAGCGTTTGACTGTGTTAGTCATGAGATTCTATTATCAAAATTATCAAGGTATGGACTGAGGGGAACACCGTATTGCTTGCTAGAATCCTATCTGTCTGACAGACAGCAAATTGTTAAAATAAACAACACTAACAGTAATCCCTTAGGCATTACGCAAGGTGTCCCTCAAGGATCAATATTAGGCCCCCTCCTATTTCTAGTATTTGCCAATGACATCATATCACACTTGAATGAACACAATAAAATTATTACAACATGTTATGCGGACGACACAAACATTTTAATTATAGAAGAGGATGTATTATCATTAAAGTCATTGGCTGAGAATACCTACACTAAAGTGATAACATGGTCAGACAAAAACCATCTGATAATTAATAAGACAAAGACCAATGCCCTAATGTTTGGTGCAAATAATCGGGAACACCAACAGCTTTTGTTGTTTGAAAATACTGATGATGTCGTGGCTTCTTCTGAATCTATCAAAATGCTAGGAATTACCTTTGACGCAAAACTCTCATGGAATTCACATATTGACATTGTCTGCTGCAAACTCAGGAAAGGATGTTTCGCACTAAAGTTTATGTCGAGTCATTGCAGTGAAAATATCCTTCTGCCTTTATACTATGCTCATTTCCATTCTCATATGAGATACGGAATTTTGAATTGGGGAGCAAGTTCTTCTGTACAAAGGGTGTTTTTATTACAAAAATACGCAATTAGAATAATTGCAAAACTAAGTAGAAGAGACTCATGTAGAGATATCTTCAAAAAATTAAATATTCTGACTGTTATCAGTATGTACATCCTCGAAGCGTGTTGTTTCATTTTCAAGAATAAGGCTACTTATAATGCCATCAGAACACAGCATGAACATGATACCAGACGAAAAAACCTTATTTTACCCCACCGGCATAGCACTGTTCGATATCAGAAAAACTTTGAATATATTGGTTGCAGGTGCTATAATTCTCTGGCGGATCACATAAGGAATGCACCTTCTATAACGATTTTCAAATATCGCCTGAAAAAATATTTACTCCTCAAAAACTGCTACACCATAGAAGAATTTTTTAATTAGGAAGCCTCATGTATGTGCTTATTAATATGTATTTATGTGAGTAAATAAGTGTATATTTTTATGTTTATATGAATATGTGTAAATCAGAATGTTTTCAGTATATACCCTTCGACATTTTTCACAATTTCGATGTATTTTTTTTACAAGATAATTGATGAAATAAATATTATTATTATTATTATTATTATTATTATTAATAATTGGAAAAAGCTAAGTAAACTCGGTAGAAGGGTATTTTCGAAAAATGGGAAATTTAGAAAGTTGATTCAATGCAAAACATTTCTCTAGGAGATGCTGTATTATATTTAACTTTTGTTCAATGTCAAATATACAAAGTTTTTCCGAATTGTTGGATCATAATATTTGGAAGCATGGAAATACAATTAATCACACCAGATATATTAATATCAACCAAGAATTCGTTGAGTGTCTTGACACTGTCAATAACCTATAATATTGCTCTGGTGGTCACATTTCGAGAATGTCTGCAGTATATGAAGGCAAAAGAAAGATCGCTTGATTATGTAATGCAATGACGGTTATTGCAGTCATACAACCTGTATGCCACTAATTAGCCTTTAAGTAATAGTGAATATAGCAACATGCATTTGAGGTTAGGAGGGGTTGATCAAAGACATTACTTCATAAGATGAGTTGTCTGGATCTATTTCAACACTTTCACAAAAGAAAAATGTTGCAGGGAAATGTTGAAAAATAATGTATGAAGAGAAACTTCAGTCGGATGTAAAGGTTTTCCCGAAAAACCTGCCCTTCTCCCAAAATAGTTTGATTTACCCTTTTTTTTCATTTATACACCTTTTATGTGGAACTGGCATAACTGTCATTTTCTAAAAATTCATAAACTGATCTGAAAATTCCTATGACGGCTATGTCCGTCATCAACATTTTCTTCAAAACGTCAAAACCGTATTTTTGTTACTAAAGGAATACCCAACATAAACTTGTTTCAACTTACTAAAGTATTTCAATAATAATGGGAATATACAAGTTTTACACCAAACAGCGAATATGAACAAGACTTCCACTTAAAACACTTGAACACTACTTAATGTACTTCTGCAAAATAGGGAAATGCTAAGATGAACTTGAACTTGTACTTGTTCAGAAATTTTCGTTTCGAATTTTGATGGAGTTTAATGTCTACTACCATTGTTTATAGAGAAAGAAGATAGTTAGTCAGTGCCTGTGGAAATCGCGTTTGATACAATCGCGCGAGACATCTAGCCCGATAACGACGAACCTAGCTAGAAAACATACCCGTACGAATGCGCCACCTACAAACATTTTGCAATTTTCCAGGTATACTTGAGAATTTCTATTTTTGCCAAGGAATCCAAGTATGTACCATTCGCCCTGACGGGGACGGACTTGAAATTTTCTAATGATAGTTTTTAACAGAGTAGCATATTTTATACAAATATTCAATGTTTCAATAAAAATGAAATGTTGAATGAACTAGTCATAAATTTAAAAAAATTAACGTGAAAGATGAAGAATTTCCACTTCGTGTTGGGAACTTATTAATACCAATTTTGTCATTTTGAATTCAATCATCATGCACAATACTGTGCATGGTTCAATTTGAAAATGAATGTGGAATTTTAGTGAAAAATATCTTTTTACCTACGTGTGGTGTGCAGTGTATTTTTTAAGCCATAATCACTGGGCGACGAAGCTCATAATAATACACTACCGGTGAACAGAACAGAACTGATAAAATATGTGACAATTAATCATTATACAATTAATAATAAATTTTGCAACTGAGTACTTACAAACTTCCAAGCCATCATGGTCATGTTTAATCTTGTGAATTGGTTGTTCATTATAACATCTATATATAAGAAAAAAAGAAAGAAAACCGTTAATTGGTTTATTACTCCAGCTAAGTGGATTGAACATGTCAAAAAGAGTAAATTTATAAATACAAATACATAAGTTCACAAACAATAAAATTGTAGGTGTATATAGGTTGTAGGTGGTTGTATATAGAACAAAAAAAACTTAGTTATTCACCTAGATATTTATTCAGACAAGTAATTTCATATTTTCTAAAATATTCAAAATTTTAACTGCTAACAGTTACAAAGTGGAGAAAATATGTACAAATATACCAATGTGTTTTTCAGACTAATTGATCATCATTTAAAGTTGTGCCACACTAAATGCTCATAGTAATATTAGTAAATAAAAGACGACTTGTTAGTTATAATCAGAGTATGGTGTAATCAAGTGAAAAGAAAGATAACGAATAACTAGTCTTTCACGTGACAATTTCACAAATGATCAAGAACGACACAAAACAAATAAACACAAAATTCACTGGGAATGGTCTTGATAACATAAAGTTACAGGTAACAGTAAATTGGTATAAACACTGAAACTGAAATGCATGGAATCTCGAATTTACCAGTACAACGCTGGATAGGATGCACATGTCAAAATTATATTTTAGAGCCATCTGTCGATTATTCAATAAATTACATTTTACGAACTGATCAAATACATACGTTAAAATCAAGAAAAGACGTGACTGGAGACTCGTGGACTAGCGACCTCTAGTGATGGTCTCCATTTGAATCCAACTGAAAGTACGTAAGATTGGCCAACTATCTTCTTTCTCTATAAACACTGCTACTACGGAATTGGGTGCACTCCCTTACCTTTCATTAGTCACTTGTCATCCGTCTTGTATTATCTGTTTCGTGTATATTCTGTCACTTGTCATATTGTTTGACTTGTTTTTTTTATCTCAGAGTAATGAAAGACATAGAGATGCCATGCCTATACCTACACAAATACCGGATTTGCGAAATGTCGGCCAGACCCAAGGGATATTGGCGAGTAAATCGACCGATGGTGCCGCCACTATCGCTCGGAAAATGGCGGCTTTGTCAAGGACTTTGTTTACATTTGTCATTTGTCAGTTTTGTTTGTCATAATATGATGTTTGAAATTACTTACTTACTCCTGTTCTCGGCATTTTCACTATCGCTGATGTAATCAATCCACCTGACAATTAATACAATTAGATCTAGTTTCAAAATAATAAACTCGAAAATATTAGTTCTATCGAATAATAACGTCGATATATAATATTTATTTGGTAAAATTGTACACAAACAAAGCAAGTTCATGCAGGAAAACATAACCTAACTTACCTAACTATCCTTGACAAAGAGGTTCAAATATTTCCCGGTAGGGGTCGTGACCTTATGCTAAACTCTCCAATTGAACAACAATTTGTACAGGATGGTCCAATCCCTATGTTGCAATGTAATCTCTCAATTGACGTCACCGTGATACCTTCCGCATGCTCTTGTGTATCTATATATCTATGTATTATGTATATACATATATAAACCATTGAGAAGGCATCACGCTGACGTGAATTGACAGGATGATAAAATCAGTCGATTGGACTACCTTCTACAAATAGTGTTCAAAGTCCTTGAGCCGGACCCGGACTATCCTTCTCTACAATTCATGGGCGAGGGAGGGGGGTGGGGTGACGGGTGGTGAGGCGTTATGGACAGTTTGTTTACATTTAGAGTAAGTCGGACCATAATACAAACGAAGACTGACAACTTGATCAAGACAAGGATGGAAAATGCCTCTCTATGTCTTTTATTACTCGTGAGTTTTTATCAAAATCACTTATTTTGATTACCTTCGCACCCTTTTAAAAAAGATAACTCCCTGTATTTAATTTAAATTCCACTGTCCTCTCAGAAATGATTACAACTTTATTGATGCCAAGAAACATTTTTGTTTATAGAGGGATAAAACGAACTAATATATACATTGAAATGACTAAACTTGCAGAGGTTATTAGTTAGAAGTTGCGCAGTTCAGAATCCATCAAAATTTAAAAAAATTAGAGATTTTGATTTCTTCACCTTTAAATTGAAAATATGATGATACAAAAAAAGAGTTTTCCACAAACTTTCCTCTGATATCATCACAATTCAAACGTAACGTTTTTGCACAACCATCATGAACGTGAATTTGGACCACCTTGTCAACCTAGATGATGAAACACATTTTTCAATTCTATTATTAAAAGTGTTGTGTTCATCTCCGTAATTACATTTTTTTTAACTTCAGAACTCCCAGTAACACAAGCTTGAATTCAAACGGCAGCAGCAGCAGTTCCAAAAAACAAGTCACAAGTAAGATTGCTAGTTTGTGGAAGAAAATAGAAGATAGTAAGAAGCAGCCTCCAAAAAAAGACACGAGGAATTGGATTCAGCCAACTCCGGCTGCGGAACCTCCCAGGCTGATAAGAAGCAACACTTTCGATAACAAAGATGGCATCATACTTAGAAATCAGTCGTCAGGAGAGGATTGTACCACGAAGCGTATTTCTAGGCTAGGCTCGTTTGTAGTGATGGATGAAAACGGAGCTGGATTGTCCACCGCAGTCTAGCAGTTTGTGTTTCATCATGAGGGCATTGATTTTTAATAAGTTTCTTTCTTTCTCTTGTGTTTCATGTCGTGGATTGTAATCATCAGAAAAAATAATCGCAGGTTTATTTTTATCTGATGAATTAGTCATTGCAGGCATTGTTGGTTGATTGTGTTATTTGCGCAAAGATGTTCTACTTTTAAAAATAATTTGTATCGTTCGTTGCGGTTGAATGTTTTTATTGACGAATTCCGGTACTTTTTTGTTGTTTTAATATTTTTAAAAGCCATGAAAACGTATTTCTAGTCCTATGTTTTTTGTCGTGAAAAGCATTTACTTAGTTGAAGACTGTATATTTATGTTACGTGATATAGTAGTTTAGAGTACTTGTATATACCCTGTTTAGATAAATGTAGTGTTAGTTTTATAATATTTGTATATCTAATTTACTTAGTTGAAATAGTAAAGAATAAGAATGGCCAGCATTCGAACAGGAACATTCGCAAGATTGTTGCCAGTTGGAGGCTTTTCCGTTTATGATGGAATTTCAAGTTTTGTTTTATTTCTGACCAATGATAATTAAAAACAGAGACCACTTTATGATTTTTTCCTAGCCTATTCCGTGATTCAAATATTTCAGGTAACCTTGCCAAGCAGAAAATCGAAGCAAAAACCAAAGGTAAGTTTTTAGAAAGTTTTATTTAACTTTTCTTGTTTATTTATTTGTAAGTTGGAAATCTTGCAAGTAAATTTTGACACACTTAAAGTGGTAAGATTGACTTAAAACTTGGCAGATGTTCATAATTCCAGTGACAACGCTTTATGGAATTTTTGTCAGACAAACAAAATAAAATGGCTGATCCTAGATGGCTTACGAGTTTGGTGATTATGGACATATTTTATTCAAAATTGTTATGTGGGGGTTTTTGGGATCGAATATTACGAATTTTTTGACAAAATTTATGAATTTTTTGACAAAATTTATGAATTTTTTTTTTCAATAAACTTTAGAATTTCTGTAAATTAATGAACCGTGAATAACTTATCCTCGGATACCCGTGACATGTTATAATTTAGGGCTATTCTCTATGATAGTAGTACACTTACTAATTTTTATCTTCAAGTTAATTTTAGTTGAAAACGGTTTTATTTTCTTTTAAGACCACTTGGTGCCTCGAACGTTAGAGTAATAACCCGAAATTCATTGTATGATAAAATTCAATAGCTAAACTCATCTAGTTATAGCGAAAAACTAGAAAACCTATACAGGGTTTCCAAAAAGAACCGGAACGGCCGAATATTTCAGCAACGGCTTGACATAAAGTTATGAAATTTGGTACACGGGGGTTATCAGTTGTGCCGGATCTAAAAATAATATTTGCAACGTTGCCAGATTTACAGTTTGTCCTATGGAGCCCTCAACTTTAATTTTTTAAATGTAATACTATGTTTATTTTTAGCGCATTCGATTTGTCGTCTTCAAATTACTATGATCGTATAATATCAAATTTTTATTCCCCTAACTTTTGTTAATGTTGCAATTCATCATTTCGTTAAAAAATATCATAAAATTTCATTATTTCGAGAAATCGTGGCGATATGATAATGAAAAATAATTATTAGAAATTTTTTGGCAAGTCCGATCTAAAAATACCATTTACAACGTTGTCAAATTTGGACGAGGTATTCACAGAAAAGTGGATTGGGCGAAGAGGAACGATAGAATGGCCAGCACCCTCCCCAGATATGACCCCTATGGATTTTTATTGGGGACATCTAAAAAATAGGGTGTACAAAAATAGACCACTAAGTTTAGATCATCTAAGGGAAGCAATTCTATACAAATCGACTCTTATAACACCAGAAGTGTTAAATAATACTATTGGTGAATTTTATGACAGGCTTGGTTATTGTTTGGCAAATAATGGCCAACATTTTGAACACTTAATACGTTAAGTCTTTTATTTTCTCGTTTAGTTTAGACCTATTAATGTTTGTCATTGGATAATTTAATCATATTTAGTTTATCAGTTACCATAATAAAAAGGAATATCAAATGAAATACACAAAATTTAAAAGGAAATAAATACTTAGGAAGATTTAGTGAAACCAACATGTAAATTTGACAACGTTGTAAATGGTATTTTAATATCAGAATTACCAATAAATTTCTACTAATATAATTTTCATTGTCATATCGCCTCGATTTCTCGAGATATTGAAATTTTGTGATATTTTTCAACGAAATTTTGAGTTTCCATATTAACAAAAATTAGGGAAATTAAAATTTGATATCATGGGATCATAGTAACTTGAACACAAAAAATCGAATGCGCTAAAAATAAACATAGCATTACTTCAAACAAAATTAAGTTGAGAGCTCCATAGGAAAAACTGTAAATCTGGCAACGTTGCAAATATTATTTTTAGATCCGGCACTACTGATAACCCCCGTATACCAAATTTCATAACTTTATGTCAAGCCGCTGCTGAAATATTCGGCCGTTCCGGTTCTTTTGGGAAACCCTGTATATTTGATCATTGGAAGACAGCTCTGATTACCAAATTAGGGATGTTAAGCATGGAATTGCATATCTATATTCTCAATTCAAACAAATATGGATTGAAAAAATTAACAAAAAAAGAAAAATACATTACTTCAAAAATTAGAAAATATTTCAAGAAATGTGTTGCCGCACAACTTTCAGAATTTGGAATGTTTCTAACTACTATATTCTTTAATTTTTTTTTTCTTCAATGTAAAAGCTTCTTTTTCAAGCGCGCTTTTACCGTCTTTGACCTGAGAATTTACAAATGGAAATGTATGCTTGATATCCTTAATTTGATCTTTGGAACTATCTTTCAATAAAAAAAATAAAACTATTCTCGTTATTCTGGTTTTTCGTCAAAACTAAGTAGGTTTTTCTGATGGATTATACAATACAATCGTTTCAGAAAGAAAAATTATGAAATTTATCACCGTCTAACACAGTGACATTAAATTCAAAAATGTATGTTCCATATAGTAGCCTATATGAGAAAAATACCTCTATGTGCGTCAGATATCATTACGAGGATGCTTATGAAAATGTGTTGTGAAGAAGTGTTCATTTTGTTCGAACTCTGATGATAATGCCAGAAAAAAAAATTATTAGAAATTAGAAATTGAATAAAATAATATTTTTCGAAATAATTTGTTTTTTTCCATAGTGGACATCCGTATCTTAGCCTACTGTACAATCTGTTCAAATATAAAAACAAAATAGGGATCAACCTAAGACTCTTGATGTATTCAATACTCCATTGAAGTTGAATAACGCAAGCTACTGGATGTTAAAATTTTGGAAATGGTTCAGAGGCAGATGAAAAGACATCTCTTATTTTTTGTACACATTTTATTAAGAGGAAGGAAAATCAAATAATTATGCTTTATAATAATAGTAGTTTATTGATATTAAAAACTAAAAGCATGGTCACAGATAGACAAAGAGAAAATGATCAGAGCAAAACAAGTTTTATATACAATTGCCGATATTTTGCTGCCAATCAACTAAAGTAATACTTAACTGATAAACTAGAAATACGTATCAACCACGGTTACTACACCGATTCTGAATCATATTTTGATTTATTCGTTCAACAATGGGAAGTTGCCCCTCAAAGAAAAAGCGAACTTTATCAACAAAACAATGTAGGATGAAATTAGAACAAAAATAATCACATTAGTTCCAAGTATGCGCTATGAATACAGTATATACAACATGTTCAGAGTCTAATGTGGAAACTATAAAGGAAATCATAGTAGGAAAAACTGGCTTGCCTTATATTATTTTTAAATCAGTCCAAATCATTTATAAGTAATGCGGTATTGAATTATTTTCAGGTGTTATATACAACAGGAGTGGGCATAATACTCCTCAAAACACCTTACAATATTCCACTGATTTTATTTATTGAAAGTTTAGTGAAAAACAACTTAGCTCATGAACAAAGAGTTTTTCAATGTGCTGCTATTATCTTGGTTCAACCAATTTTCTTACATACAGAGAGATGTGAACAGTTGCAATTTAAGTAGAAAAATTAGTAATTTCTATCAAATCTGCCAGTGAGAATCTAAAAGCATGGAACCAATCGATTTTGTGAATATTCCAAGTAGAAATAAAGTGCACCCATAGAGTAGATTAAATTTGATAAAACACCAGGTAATATTTTTAGTTTCATATGCACATTTTTCAACAATAAAATTTTCAACATTTTTTTTTCAAATAAAATAATATCATTTCAATATTATTTTCAAAACATGTTCTAGACAGCATTTTCAACAATCCCAATATACTATTATTTGTTTCACTGGTTCCTTGAACATACCAATGAAATTTTTATCTTAGTGTCACTAGTTTTTACCACATTGTGATATCAGTATTCAAAATTGGTAAAACCTGTTAAAATTAGTCCATTTCAATTGGTCTCTGAATAAAGGTTTTCAATATTCAAATTGACAAAAATAAATTTAATTGTTTGAACAGTAGTTATTTATGAGAATATCCATACACTCTTACTCAATAAGGATTGATAAAAGTTAATCCTGGCAGGCGAGGGTTTTAAGTAGTTCAAATACATGTTCATTGCAAGTAAATAGTAAATTTCAATGTCAAGGGTAAACAAATTAGAATTCAATGGAGACATGAAAAATCGAAAATTTAACAATGATTCCAAAAGTTTTCAAACTTCCTTTCCTCAACCTCTTCCATCACGAATCAAGTTTGCAACCAATTCAAGTGTACTAAACATTTTTTTTTTATCGAACTATGCAAAAATCTAATTTGTAAATTAATTTTCAGTGATGGATGTTGTTTCAAATATTCAAATTCAACTTGACAATGATCAGAAATGTGCCATCTTGTCTTTGGATGTGTAAAGCATTTGACACAGTTGATCATAAAGTATTAGTCAAAAAATGATATAGCATTGCATTATAAGTCTACATAAATGGATTAAAAACTATTTTTGGGATAGAAAACAATATTTTATTTAGGAAATAATCGAAGTTCACTTAAAGATATGAATTGTGGTACACCACGAGGTTCTATTCTTGGCCCTTTTCATATTTATCTATATAAACTCTTTATGAAATTGACTCGTTATGGGCTACTATCTTTGTTCTCTTCAGCACATACTAATTTTTTTTATGTTCGGGCTCCCACAAAAAGTAAAATCCTGTATTTTCCGAGAACATCGTGAGAGCCGAGGGAAAGTTGGTAGGAATTAGTGTTTTCTTGAATTTTGAGCAAAGGTCTTCAATTTGGATTGTCAGAATTATTTTCTTAATATTTATTAACATTCTCTGTATTTTTATTCATGTTAGTTTCAAAATTTGAGTTTTTTTTCGTTGTATCCCTTCTACACACATGTAACGTTTATTGGGGTATTGAAGTGTATTGATTCGATTGCCAACATACCATGATATCAATATTCAAAACAGGTACAATCTGTTGATGAAAATAGGAAATTAAATTGCTTGAAAAGTACTAATTATTTTCGAAATATACTCTTAAATCATTTTCAACAATCCCAATATACTAATCTTTGCTTTTCTGGTTTCTAAGTTACTTGGAAGTGAAAATGAGAACATTTAGAACCCCTCAATTACAAGTTGATGGCGATTTTTCTAATAAAATATCTCAAAAGAAGGGGAACAGTACAATGGCCTACACGTTCACCCGATCTTACCCTATTAGATCATTTTGAGAATGTTAAATTTGACATATTAAAATCTATCTCACTTATGAGACTACCCTTAGTCAAAACAACACTAAGAAATATTTGCAAATTTGAATCCAAATTATTTACTGCAGCAGATATCAAAACCAATGTAGCAATGATCAACATACTTCATATGGCATGATCTTAACTGATCCGTTGGAATATACAACTGAAAGCAAAAATTTCTACAACTCTGCCTGATTTATCAAATTTATTCCTTTCTTCACCGATGCACTGTTGTTTTTTTACAGACCCACCATATTGTAGACACCATAATGTCTAGTCTTAGTCTACATTTCATTGGCCCAATTTTTTTCTTTTATTATTTGTATCACATAATCAACTTGAATTCCAAATTAATTGTACTGATTTACTGATAATTGAAATGTATCATGGTAAAACTCAGTACATTGAAAATTTGTGTTACACATCGAGTGGACTATAAAACTATTCATATATTCACTATTTTTTAGAATTTTACAGAAAGGTTGAGGATGACGTAGAAATTTGAACTACAAGAAATAATTATCAGGCCAAAAATCGATCACAAATTAATGAAATACATCTTGATTGTCTTCCTCTACAATATCTGAACTCCGTCAAAATAAGGTTCTTTCCTGGAATTTGACTAACTGAAATTGGGAAAATACTGAATTGTGTATCACGATCAAAAAGTAATACTGCAACACAGCACACTTGTCTTTATAATAACGATTTTTTTCTACAATTTTCTTCAACCAATAATTAATCATTACAATATCAACCCAACTTTGTTATGCAAACGCCCTGAAAGTAGAAAATAGAGGAACATTTTTGCCAAAAAGAATGGCAGAGTTTAGAAACAAAGGGAAAAACTTTTTCTACGCAAAATTGTATTCCTTGTAAAAGTGTATGCACTTGTTCCAATTTAAGACACACCTTCAAACTTTGATTATCTCCTCAAACTCATACCTATTTGAATGAAGAAAATTATCTCCTATATATGATTCCAAATTTTTGAAGAACACTGTATATGTACTTTCAGTGGTTACATTGCAGAAGAAATAGAGGGATCAGTACCATTTTTACGAAATTTTTACAAAAGTGTTTTGCAATTTTTTTTAAAAGTCTTAGAAAGAAACTAGATGGACATTCTTTAGCCCGAATTAATTTTCTTTAGACATGAGTGCCTTAACTGAGAATATTTTGTTAGATTCAAAATGGAAATTAATGAAACACTTTATAGCCACTGCAGGAGTGCCGCATGGATCAATACCCGGGCCACCACTCTGTCATATTCATAAACTACATCCGATTTTAAGTAGAAATAAACTACTTGGTAATTGTAAGTAATAAGCTAATTTCTTCTTTTTGGAATAAGGGTAAACAAATTAGAATTGATCGGTCTCACATACAATGATATCATTGTCGAAATTTTTAATTGATAATACCCTTTTGTTAACAAGAGGAAACGAAACTGTTTGATGAATACTGTCATATTAAATGCTGTAAAGTTATAACAATGCCCATGATATGCAATTGGGAATAAGTAGAAGGTAATACTGGCGGGAAAAGGTTTAGATGAGTTCAACAACTTCTTAGTTGCAAGTGATTAACCAATTTCAATTGGTCTGGGAATGAGGGTAAACAAACTAGAATATAATGGGCCTTTATTGTTGATCTAATAACACAATTTTATCAATATTCAAAATTCTAAATTGGTATACCTGTTTATAATAACAGGAAAAACCCAATTTGAAAATAACTGTTATTTATTCCATACTATTATAAAAGGTGACGCATCTAAAATCTAAAAAAAATATCAAATTATTTTTGAAAAAAACTGAGTACACCACTAGATTCGCGACATTTTCAAATAAATAGTTCGAAATAACGTTGAAATACGCACATCAAATGAAAACAGAATAAATTAAAATTTTATCAAAATTTTGACCACTGGATTCAGGAAGTTTCGAAATATCACTGATCAGAAAGTAATCGAAATTTCTTTTTAATAAAAAATTATAAGGGAATATAATATGAAAAATATATCATTGAATGGATATTTTTTTATTCCATTATAATTTTTTTTTATTGATGAACGGATGTCGATTAAAATTTCACCAGTAATATTTCAAGTCATCCTGAAACCAGTGGTGAATTAAGAATTATAAAAAAAAATCTAAAATTCAAGGGAGGGGTTGAAGGGCATATTTTTCAAATATAATTATAACTTTTTTATTAATGAACGCCTTTCAATGTAATTCGAAGTAAGTCATTTGAAAATGTAGTGAATTCACTGGTGTAGTCAGATAATTTCTAAAAAAGTCGCCAATAATTTTTTAAAGTTTATTTACCTTGAAAAATAAGAACACTTGGCCAAATATATAAGTTTTATAAGGATGCTTCCATTTTAAAAAGGTCACACTGCCTCTAAATGCCTCTAAACCCTTACTCAATAATTATCAGTAAAAGTTAATCTTTATGGAAGATGGTAGGAGTTCAACTACCTGTTAATTATTGTAAGTAATCAGACAATTTCAGTTGGTCTCCGAAATTAAATTGTTGCCCATAAACCCTTACTCATTAGCGATCGGTAGAAATCAACCCCGACAGGAGAGGGTTTGAATGAGTTCAATTACTCGTTAATTACAAGTAATCCTCCAATTCAATTGGCTTTGGAATGAGGGTATACAAGCTAGAATTTAATGGGCCTTTATTTCTTGAGCAAAATGGGCATTAATATAAATGAGGGTTCCTTCCAAACAATCTTATTTCTGTTTACAGCAAATAATATTTGAAAATGGTAAAACCTGTTGATGATAACAGGAAATTGAATTGTTTGTAAAGTATCATTATTTATAAGAATACACAAACCCTTACTCGATAAAGGCTCATTAAATTCTAATTTGTATACCCACTTGTAATCATCAGAGGGTTAAATAATCTCCTGCTATAAGAAGACCGTGATTTGTTCATCAACAGTACATGAATTCCACTGTAAAAAATAAATTGTCTATCGAAATAGAGAAAAAGTAACTAGGAAAGGGAAAACAGTATTTGTTCTAATTGTGTAAGACAGGGGTCAGTCCCATGTTTAGAACACCAGCTCAAATAAGTAGCTTGTTCCGTCAATCTCAGGTACACTCATCCAATTATGAATTACTTTTTTCAAAAACATTTTCGAAAGTCTTGAAAAGTAACGGCACTTTACGATGGAGCTTTTTTATAACATTCCCATATCTTTTATGAGGAAGAAAGTAATCAAAGTTTGAATAAAGAACAAAACCTTTTGAGAAGTTTCAAATGAAATGCTTCCCCTTTGTAACCTAACTCTGCAGTTAACCATAAAATAAATGATTTGACTATCATTTGTCAAAGCAAGAATTCTTTGAAATATTACAAACGGAGATACGAACTGGAGTAAACAAATTGATTTCTTATTAATAAATGTATGTTATTAAAAAACAACTTAAAATTCAAATAATTCCAAGGAAGTCGCTAAAAAACGTCCAAAGTATCAGCTACAAAAAGGAACCTTTTTATATATTACATAACGTTTTATGAAAGATAAACTTCAATGTCAGGATGCACAAGTTTGAGGTGCATCTGAAAAATACTGTTAATTATAAATTTTGCATTATCCAAGACCACGAAGAAACTATGGTTTTATAGAAAAAAATATTACCCAGACCACAAAACACCTAAAACCAGTACTAAATTGCACAGTTCATCAAATCATTCAAAAAAGAAAATAAATTTCATAACTTCAACAACAAACACACTGGCCAGCGAAAAATACAAACTCCTACAACAAAAACACTCAGTCGCCATACTCCACTCGAGTATTCAGGACAAACCTAAAATCACATCTCCCTAAAACCGGATAACTGAAAAAAAAAACAACCACTAACGTGTGTTTAAACCGTAGGCACTAATATAAACAATTTTTACTTTTGAGACAGTTTAGTTTATTACCAACGAAAACAGATATAGAATGATGCGTAGGACGCTCAATGAGAAATGAGAAAAAACAAAACAAATGCACGACCCGTCCGGAACTTAGCCATCTTCTTTCGGAGGGGTGAACCAACCTTTAAAAAAAGTTATTCATTAATCATCAGAACAAACAAAAAATCACACCACACTAGAGTTGTCAAGAAAAATTGTGTTAAAACTATTTGTCCCAGTTATAGTAATTGTTTCATGATTCCTCTAGAAAAACTACTAAATAAAACAATCGAATGCATATGCAGGGTGGCCCATTGTAAACAGTCCATAAAAGTTTAGGGCCACTTTGTATAACATTTCATGAGGAATGGGTACATGAAAAATATAATAAATAAATATAACGAATTCTCACTGAACCTACCATAAAAGAAAACAACTACTGTCCCCTATGACCTTTGGATAACATCTTTAAATTGATTACTGCAGAGTAGTTCTTGTAGAAAGCTTGGTTTAAGAGATATAATTCAACGGTCGTAGGGGGCAGCAGTTGTTTTCTGTTGCCGATGAAAATTTCTATTGCATAGATTTATTCGAGTGTTCGGATTATTTATTACAAATTTTTCATTATAAAACTATCTGAAACTATTTGAAATTTTTGATTATGTGCCGTTTAAGTCAAGGGCATTAGGCACTTCTTAAAATCAAACTCGACCTATTTCACTACTACCCAAAAAAGTAACAATCATACAGAACCGTCCGATTCTAAAGCCCATAAGTGGACTACTAGTTTTCTCAGAAATCTTGCAACAACTTGACAGAGGAGGAAGTGAGGGAATAGAGAAATAAGAGAGAGGAGAGAGAAATAAGAGAGGAGACAGAATTGAGAGAAAGAGGGGGAGAGGAAACAGAATTTAGAGAGAGGGGGAGAGGAGAGAGAGAGAGGAAAGAAAGGCGACAGAGATGAGATGAGGCAGAAGAGACAGAGAGAGAAAATAGAACAATATAGAGTGCGGAAAAGAGAGAAGAGGAAAAAAGGTGAGTGATATAGATAATAGAAAAAACAAAAAGTGGAGAGAGAAAAGAGAGAACGGGAGAAGAGTAAGAACGAAAAGTGAAGAGAAATAACGAAAAGTAATAATAAGAAATACCGAAAATTGAAGAGCAATAATTATAAGAGAAAATGAAAAGAGACGCAAGAGAGAGAAAATAGAGGCGAGAGAGAAAAAAGAGACGAGAGAGAGGAAAGAGAGGGAAAAGAGGCAACAGAAGAGAAGAGAAACAAGAAACAGAAGCGAGGATAGAGAGGAAATAGAAGAGAGGGGAACCAGAAGAGAGGAGAGAGAGAGAGAGAGCAAACAGATGAAACCTAAGAGAAGGGAAAGAGAAATGAGAGAAAAAGAAAACGAGGGGGGAAAAGGAAACGAGGGAGAGGGGCAGTGAGAAACAAACTAGGGAAAGAGGAGAGAGACAAACTAGGAAGAGGGGAGACAATGAAAAACTAGGGAGGTGTTGAGAGAGGCAAACGAGGGAGAAGGAAGAGAGACATACGAGGGAGACAGAAAAAAGAAAAGATGGAAAGAAAGAAAATAGAGGCAGAGGAAAGATAAATAAAGATAAATGAAATAGAGAGAACAGATAAAAATGATATGGCAGACAGAGAAAAAAAATGATATAAATAAAGAGAAAGTGAGGGTAGAAACAGAAAGAACAGAAAGGGAGAGAGAAAAGAGGCAGAGCAAGAAAAATATTAGAGAGAAAGAAATAAAAATGGAGCAAGATAGAAATGACTGGAAAGGTAGAAACATAAAGGGAGAGAGAGGAGAGCAAGATAGAGACAGAAAATATAAAGAAAAAAGAGGTAGAAATGGAGAAAAGAAGACATGGAGAATAGTAAATAAGGGGGGTAAGAAAAAAAAGAAACAAAGAGAAAGAAAAGTAAGAGAGAAATAAATATGAAACTGAAATAATAGCTATTTTATGATGCCACTCAGTTGAGTGGTGAGGGAAATTATGGCTGGATTACAAAACTACAGTGTGGGCTATAATTTTTGCAACATATGGGAAACATTTTTATTATCTGACTCACAAAAAGCATTCAAGAACAAAACCGAAAAATTCTATTTTAATGAAAAAAGTTTGATTCCTAAAACAAAAAAAAATTTCAATCAACAAAGAAATATTTAGAAAAAATTACAATTTTCAATTATTTCAGTTAAGTATTTCAAATTTCGCTTAAAAAATTAGATTTTATACAACTTTCAAATAACTTTTTTTGTTACCTTCAAAAATGACACCACTTATTGTTCATCCCTAATGAAATTTAAAAATTTGCTGCCATATTTGTGGTCACGTGACATATGTTAAAATCAATTTTTAGGTTTTCCGATTTGCAGAAACTTTTCCCTATGAACTGTTTTAAATACCCATATGTTGCAAATATTATGGCCCACACTGTGTATATTTTTCAATTTATGACCCAAAACACACTCCACAACCTGTCTACATGTCGATATATATAGATATATATTTATATATACCTTATCAAAAAAACAATCATACAAACAACTGCCATACCACAAAATAAACAACTCACCGTTTTTCTCATGTATCTGAACGAGTGATTTGAAGCTCTGTTGTGCGCGAGCTAAACTATATTGTCCCTGAGTGCACACTTTCGGTGCCCCGAATTGTATCCTCGCCTTGCCTTTGACCAAAGTCGCAGATATCTGCATGATCACGGCCTCAACTGTGTAGGCGCTGGACCAGCCCTGTTTTGTCAACAGTTCCATGCAGATGGCACCACCGACCAAAACATAACCCCCTAAAAGGAATATAAAGTAAGTAATGATGCACCAAATATGCAATTCATTTGACGGTAAAATAAAATATTAGGTATTTTTCTTACCTGAAATTACCGGATAAACAACTCGAACAAACGGGGGCTCGAAAGGGTAGGTATCTTTGAACAACATGTTCAGAGAAATGGAGTCCTTGCCCTCTTTCTCTTTGAGAATCTGTAGGTCATGATTGAGAGGACTGTCGGGGTCGACACACATTAGACGAACGTTCCATTCGTAGAGTGAATCGTTCACCAGATCGATCTCGTACATTTTGTTTTTGAAAGAATCTGATCTGTATATATCTCTCAGTTCTTTCATCAGTCTATCTGTAGCTTGGACTGAACCAGAAACTGAACCCTGAGAAAGAAAACAATGAAAATGGAAAAGTGTGAACAAATATAAAAAAAATAAAATAGAAAATCATATACTATACACTCATTTTAGAGCCTTGTCTCATGACAACATTAAGCTACAGTTGAATTGTTAGAAAAATTATAATTGAAATACAGACGCCATCGAATTTACCTTCAAATAGTCCAGCCTTTGGTTTTGTCTCAAACGTTCTAAGGTTGCTAAATGTTCTACACCCATCTCATCTGCTTTTGGTCTGTTATCTTCCATTTCCATAGCGAGATCCTCATCAGCATCACTATCTTCTTCGGCATCGCTGTCTCCTATGTCTCCGTCAGCATCACTGTCTAGACCTTCGTCTTCCATTGCCTCCATACCTCTGCTACTTATTCTATAAATAATAAACGATATATTGTAGTGTCCAGTTTTCTGTTATATTTAACTTTCCATTCCAACTGACAATGCCATAAATAAATACCCTTACGTTTTTGTCACGTTTTTGACACCTAATAAAATATTTGCATTCTAGCTGTCATAGTATGAAATCAATAGTGTTAACTCATTAGCAATTTATTTTAAAGTTTTGAGTTTACAGTTCACTAGTATCAATCAGTTGATGAAATGAATGGTAAAATCCATAATGGTATCTATATACCATTTTGCAATGGCATGACACTTTATCTCTTGAAAACAAATCAACTAACTTTAAAAGCTTAAATTATGATACAACAGAATGTAGTTTTTATCTTGACTTTATTTGATGGTGATTGTTAATTGCAAAGCAGATAATCAATCAATGAAATATACTTTATTCATTTATTGTACACAGAAGAATTCTTATTGACAAAGCCTTCTCTCAAAGTACTATATATTCATTTTTGTTATTATCACTTAACTGATAAACTAGGAAAAATGCAATTCATTTTCCTTTGATAATAACAGTATGATAATCTGTTCTATAAACAAATATAAATATGCAGTAGAATTTAAAAATTATCATTGTACTACACAAGATAACACTGAAACAACATGTTATGGTAGTGGGTCAATTCTGACCCCCTTCCTTGCAATCAACAGACTATTGCAGCTGTTTTCTACAATAAGATATCTCCAACAACCCAAACTAATGGTAATAGGAAAGACATGAATAAGATTTTTTAGTGAAAAGCATTGGTTCACCAAATGGTGAGAATCTAGTCCTGTCTACTATTTAATAAGCTAATAATAATGATAATGGTATAGTCAACAAGTGCTTTTTAGGTCAAATTTTTTTCGCCTTCTCCGACAATTATGATTGAAGTGTCATTCGATTCGGAATGGCATCTAGATGATTTTTGAAAAAAATGAAGTTCCGCTTGCAAAAATTGCAAAAGTTATAAACAATTAACTAGAAAAAAAAAGGGGGGTTTGGTTTTTCGTCAATATCTCAAAAACTATTCGAGATAATTCAAATGAAAAAAGATTCAAAAAGAGGAGGAAATTTCCTAAAAAAAAAGACCCAACTCCCGGAACTGTAGGACTAATATTTATAATTTTTCCAGAGGGTTGAAAATACGCTAAAAAACAGGTACTCTGGCTTTCGCAAGCCACGCCTCCTTCGAACCTTTAATGAATAAATATTATTTAAACTTATTGAATATGAAAATTGAAAATTAAAAAAATAGATCAATAAACAATAATCCGTGGTCAAAAAATGTTTATCGCGATTTTTCAGTTATATATGAATTATTTAACAATTTTTTGTAGCACGAACATTAACATTGCAAGTGCGATAATTGTTATTAATCTGAGAATTTTTTCCTGTTGGAAAAATAAAAAAATTGTTAATTTTCGTTTTGTTATTAACAATTTCCTGGGGTGAAAAATTATAAATCTTTATTAAATATTTATTTTTTTTTGTCATAATATTATTATTGGCCCGTTTTCTTATGATAAGAAGCTATTTAAAAAACGATTTTTAATAATTTTTAACTCATATTGATTATAAACAAATGCGTTGTTTATGATATAATTTTTTTTGTCTGTGATGATAATAATGATTGAAAAAAAAATCGTTTATTTAAAAAAAATGGTATTGCTTAAAAACGCATTTGTTAAATAACAATTTTTTTTCAAAATTAAGGAATCATTATTTATCTTGGTCTTTGATATTAAAAAAAATCGATTATTATTTAAATTTTGATTGTTTATTTAATAAACAATTTGTTATAAACAAATTACTTATCTTTGTATTTTTTTCTTTTTCTAATTAAAAAAACAAAAACTTTAATTTCGCCACTCTGACCTAAAAAAAAAATTTAAGACTTATTTATTCGTTATTGATTAAACAACAAATTAAGTAAAAATTTGAAGCTCTGACTCAATTATTAAAAAAAATATATATTTATTTAATTATACCATTTAAAAAGTTACATGAGTTGTAAGGTGATAGTTATATCAGTTTATAAGATATTTATTTATACACAAAAGTAGAAAAAAAATTTCTGAAAGATTTTTTTATCAACAAATGGTATAAACTAAATAATTGAGTCAGAGCTTCAAACTTTGGCTTAATTTGTTGTTTAAATTAATAAAGAATAAATAAATCTTACATTTTTTGTTCAATCATAATTTTCGGAGAAGGCGAAAAAAATTTGACCTAAAAAGCTATAATAATATATAATCATAATAATGATATATGATGATAATGACAATACACAACCTCATTCATCAAGCCACATTTCTACCAGAGTGTTTTTTTTTCATCAGTCAAGACAGTATCCAGAATGAAAATACAAGTAATAGAGACAAACAGTGACAATTTTTCTCTCATAATGTTCTAAGCGAATCACACCCTTCCACCTTGCAAAGGTATCTAAGAGCAGGCTTTTGCAAAACAAACACTAAATGGAACAGTTCTTGGTTGCAGAAGTCCCAGTGTACTCGATTTACTTTTGTATTAAGTCTAATCTTACTATTACTTGTAAAAAATTCTTTTGCACATCAAAGGTTTACCCTTACCAAAAAACAATCTTGGTAAGGAATCTGCTATCTATAATGGGCTAAAAATAATTGCTTACCATTATATTTTATACTTTATACAAAATGGAAGAATTTTTTAGTTGTGAAATATTGTATCGATATTTAAATATGCCTGCCTCTTCATTTTCGCAATGATTTTAATATGCTTACATCTATCTTGATCATTTCAATCATACAAATTTTATTCAGCTTGTACAAGTACTATTTTGTTGTTTTGTGGTGTGTTTGTTTTTTCTTTTACCTTGTAATACTTAATAACTTTGTCTATGAGATTTGTTTCTTTTGACAATAAAGCATATATAATTGATATCTGATAACAAATGTCTTTTATTTGACTAGAATATGTGGCTGCCTTACTGTTTTATATCCAAACAGATTGTATATTTACTATAACTAAACTATTGATTTCAATCTTTCTTGTACTCATCATTTACAAAAATGTAGACTTTATATGATATTTATATCTATTGTTGAACAATTGCAATTGAAATTTAGTTTTTGGTTTGTTAATAAGATAACGGCTGATTATTGAAGTTCTATTATATGGGGATGATGATATCACTGTTTTTCATTTTCTTCTCATTCCTAATAATTTTTAGACATATTAATACTATCTTCATAATTTTCAAGATATTGGATATAAACTTTGTAAATATGTTAATTAAAAATTGTAAATGAAAGAAAAAATATTGAAACATATGATAATGGAATTGAACATGATAAAATTTAAAGTTCCTAATTTTGATTTGAATCTTCTTATTTTTTATATCAAATCAGTGAAGTTTATAAACAACCTGTTTATCATTACTCATTGTTTTACCTAATTTATTATTTTATTTTATACACCCACCATTACATTAGATTTTTCTGAAAAAAAATTAGGTGCAATTCAGATGCTGAACTTTCCTTTCAATCAACTGTGTGTGCCTCTTGGCCTTTTTGCTGCAACTTTATTGCTTGCAAAAGAGAAATATTCAAGGTCTTATAAGAAACTAGAATAAATCAGTTCTACTGACCTAACTGAAAATGTAAATCATGATGAGCACTCTTCGCACAACGGTCTATAATCCGTAATATATCCATTGATTAGGAACTCAACATCAGAGTACCAGCAATTTCACATGTTCAGCTAGGTTTGTCAAACTGTAGTAAAAGTCTCAAATAAAAATACATGTGAATGCAGTTCCATATTGCTTGCAATGAAGTTTAGCAAAAAGACGGTAATGTAAGCTACTACAGTTCTTAAATATCATTTTCAGTAGATGGGAAACATTGAGAAGATCTACATTATGAATTTTGCACTTCCATAGTCTACTGTTAGGAATTGGTGGCAATGAACATATAGATAACTTTACATTGGATTTTTCCATCACTAAATGAAATAAATGATATGAAATTCAAAACAACTTACCGATTGGTCATTTGTGGGTCTAATAGATGCAGTCTATCTAGATCTGGAGGTTCTGGTAGACTATGAAGCCGACATAGTTCCCTAAGAAGTATCATCACTTGATGAAGGACATGATTATCCAAACCTACTGTATTACTTAAAATTTGCACAGCATTTGTTATACTAGTCTCTTCGGAATCTGCAAACCAAACTGGTGGTACAGCTGGGTAAGTTTCCTACAAATAAAAAGAAACTGTAATAACAGGTCTACATAGTAGTACTTTTTCATAATAAATATGACAATTACAGCTGTCTGGTTTGTACATATGTTTAATGTCAAAAAAAGAACATGAATAAAATCCTTTGTTGTGCTCCTTAACTCTCCTTTTTAAGAAATAATGCAAGATTCCTTATAGAAGGAACTTGAAATAAAGTTCTGAGAGTCTTTACTTACCGTGATATTTGCATGGATATCATATTTTTTCCCGTTGTTTCCTATAAACCTACAACTCAATTCGTCAACACTGGCCGAGATTATCTGAAACCGTTCATGGTTTTTCGAAAATACCGACTCTAATGTCCTTATTTCCTGTTTTAGGGTATTCAAACAAGCCATAGGAATGACTAACTATAAATTTTGATAATTTTTCAGTTGTGAAAAATTATACAGAACACTACTTTTCAGCACTTGAGCACTCCCCACAGTCCAAAATGGCTGCTCAAATAGCCCAATCGAATGGCAAATGCTAGAAAGAGAAGATTTGATCGGAGTCAATCGGCTCTGTTCGTGCAAATCAAGGCTTTTCAAAATAAGAGAAAACCGGGAATAACGGGACTTTTAAAGTGGGATTTGGGGCCAGTAGTGCCAGCACTGTCAGCACGCATGAAATCATAACATATATATTTCCACCATCTCAAATCTCGAAGCAGTGATGCCAAAATTGCCAAAGCAAATGTATAATTTCTATTACTCGTTAGGGTAGGATCACAAAGGTTTATTCGTTTGCATCGAGGTGTAGTAGCACTTTCCTACACCTGGTGTAATTTACACTCGATTTTGAGTGTTCGTTTGTAGATTTGACAAATTCCTCATTCCTTTTTTTGAACTGCACTCAGCTGCACTCGATTCAAAATGTGGTGTAAATTACACTATCCTACACTACACCTCGATTCAATCGAATGAAGCTTGAAATAAAACGGTTATATCTCAGTAGGATGGAAAGGTGATACTCTACTCATCGATACATTGTAATGCAGTATCATAGTATCACATATGACAATATCGAATACTGAAAAATTCACATATCAAATAATATTGATCCTTTCCGAAATTTTAACCCTAAAGGCTCGTTCATACCCTTGCAAACATTCCCAATTTCTGTGCGATTCGCAAATCGAAAAAAAAAACACTACAGAATCGTTCATTCTAATAAGGCAAAAAATCGAAATGAAAGAATTACTTTGAAATAGTTACAGTTCAAATTTAAAACTCAAAGCTTGTTTCACAAAAAAATACAACCCAAATTCAAATGTCTTAGGTTTATATCATTCTGTCAAAGTCAAACCAACGCCGATCTAGTCAGTTTCGTTTGTTTATTATCGACTGATTCGATTAATTTGTGGCCACGTGACGACGTGACTAATAAAATCCACTCTAATCTGCGATCTATTCAATATTGAATAATAAATCAGTTTTTCAAAATTTAGAGTAACTAAATGATTAGGACTACGTTATACACACAGTGCACTCCATTACGCCATGAAAAAATTTACATATTTTAAGTTTTAAGATACTGGACATCCCCATTAGTGTGACGACATGACGCCGAATTTGTTGGTGTAGCGTTACGTCCATTGCATAAAATCGGTTTGTTTGCATCCAAAGATTGTCTTACACTAACAAAAATTGACGAAGTGAATTCTCCACTAAAGGCGCGAATTGCGTAATATTCGGGGTGGGAATGTCGACAGAAACATATGATGGAGAATGAATATACTTTGGTTGACCTATGTACGGTGTTTTTATCTGCTAGTATTTTGACTACCTGACTTCATTGAAAACTGTAATACATGTCTATGTTGCTGTAAATAAAACATATAGCTTTTTGGAATTTTTTATTAACTTCATACACTCTGGTTGACATTCATGTTTTCCTCAGTTTTACATAACAAAAAAGCTTCCTGTCTTCTGTTCTTGTTCGGTATTCGATAGGTTAAGTATGTTCCTACAAGTAGGAGAATAACTTGACTTAATAAAGACCAAGATGCTCCAAAGTGTTTATTGAGCTCTCCCAATACTAAGACGATGAAAACGCCGAATGCTTGAGTTGATGCATTGAGAATACCAGTGCCTGTGCTTTCATCCAATGGATACGTAATTTCCACTGCCATTTCGAACCCCACAGACATATAGGAGTTGGAAAAGAAGCTAAAAATTCATAAAATATAATCAAAACCAATTATTAATAATTCTCGGGAATGCATATAGTACCTATCTAGGACTTTAATTGTTCATGCTTGAATTTTCACTTTTTAGATGAATATTATAATAATACTAATATTATTGGGAATTCAACATAAGGGATACTCCCTCCGGTGTGAAGTTTTGACACTATAGATAAGTACATTGAAATTATTGTTTTCGTCAAAATTCCCAAGATTTTAGCTATTGTTTATGTGCATTTTGTTGAACCTGTAATTTCTATTAATAAGTGATGAATTTCTGGTACATATAAATGGTGAATATTCTGTTCTTCTGTTGACATAATGTACTCGAGAGTAGTTCAATTTCTGCCACTTTGGCGCTGGCATCTAATGTTGAATCTCCAATAGGAATGTAGGCTTGCGCGGCTGGCGGATCAAAATGGTGAATATTTAGTTCTTCTGTTGACATCTCAGAGTGATAAAAGACAATGAAGATGCCTTCTCCATCCTTGTCTTGAAGTCAATATAACTTTGTTTGTTTACAAGCGAGAGCCTTATATAATACATGTTCAGTTCGTATTCATTCAGGTAGTTTCGTGTATGACCACTCATTTCATTCGGATCAAGTTGTCATTCTTCGCTTGTATTATGGTCCTTCTTACTCTAATTGTAAATAAACTGTCCATAATATTTCACCACCCGTCACCCCTCTCGCCCACAAATTGTATAGAAAAGGATAGTTCATGTTCACTTCCAAACAGGTATTTGTGTAGGAATAGGCAGGGCATCTCTATGTCTTTTATTACTCTGAGGTTGACATAATGTACTCGAGAGTAGTTCCATTTTTGCCACTTTGGCGCTGGCATCTAATGTTGAATCCTCAATTAGGCTAATATTTATATTCACTTCGGAAATATATGCAGCAAATCGGTAAAACATGAGGCAATTCAAACCTTCAAACGCAAAATAATCTGTGATGGTACATTGAACTGCCGAGTACAATAGCTGTGGAAAATTGTACGGCCATAAACATTTGATCCGCGATCTATTGTCATATTTGACGGAGGCGCCCTCTTAAACAAACCATCTTCGTTATAGTCACGGAAACATAAAATTGTTTTATGTCCCCATGCTTTCACAAATGATGGGCCGATTGTGGATCCTGTTTTAGTTTTAATAAGCTATACACCTACAAACGCACAAAATAACTTTATTATAGGTCGAAGTGCTTGTGAGGCTGCACAGCCCTGACAAACAAAAGATCAAAGCGCCACATTTGAGTGACACTTCTGTGTAGGTAAGTTGTTCTGTGATTCAACATTTGACATTAATGATACGTATATGTTCATATTTCAGTTTTTCACGTTGGCTGTTGCCAAGGACATTAATAATGTCCTTGTGTAATGTCCTTGCGTGTACGACAGCTACATGTGATATAAAAGTATAGGTAGGAACGTTCATTAGGTACTGATGATTCTCATGATTGCTCTTACCCAAACATGGCATACGTTAAATACATCAACACCTTCTTTTTTAATAATAACATTCCCAAGAAAAGAGCAGCGCTCACAGCGGTCATAAAATAATTGAACAAAGTGGTTTTCCTGAAATAAAAGAAGAGTTTGATAATTTTAGTATTATATATTATGTGAACCACATACTTGTATTTCTGAGTTTTGTCCAAGTATACCCCATTCATCAGGGATCCGAAGATTCCACAGATGACAGCTACAAATGCCATCCTTCCAACATCCTCTTCGCAGTTCTGAAAGGAAGAGTAGGTGGCAATTTATTTTTATATATAGGAAAAAAATAATAGTTGGCATCATATTTTCAGGATTTATTATGAAATTCGACTTGGGCGTTGAGTCGTGCTTTGGAAATGGCCTTACCCGAACGGGAGCCACGTGATTTTCGCTATGTGTCAAAAGTTATTTTATTCCAAAAAGAGAAAAGTCACTTCTATTTTGATTTTACACATCTGTGCCAAATTTGAACATTCTGTTGGAACTTCAACAATAGTTATTTTTATATCTAGTGCGCGAAATGCTACTCATTGTTGCTGCGCCTCGTTAAAAAAAAATCAGTTCTGGATCACCAAAATATTTCGAGCGTGAGATGCAAACAAAATTTTTTCTACAAACGTCAAAGAAAATAAAAAATAGGTAGTATAAAATTTTGTCACAATTTGAAAAGTGTTGAAAAGCCTTATTTAATCATTGTTGTTGAACATTCAGATATAAATGATTTCTTGGATTTTTGCTTAATTGAGGATTATATAGGTTAGAATATGAAAATCCTATATAGTTTACATGGTAACGAAGAAAATGAAAAAAGGTGTCACTTCGCATATTGTTGTCAATGCACGAACCTTGTCATTTTGTGACGTTTGTAGAAAAAACTGTTTTTATTGCCTGAAATGTTCGTGAGGAAAATTACTGACAAATATGCGCCTCAGTTAGCCGTTTTGTGGAACTTATTTGAAAACGGTTGTAGATAACTAACAATCAAAACGTCGTGACTTGGTAACCGTATAGCCAATGAAAAGTCCAGATCACATTTACTCATTGTAATTTTGGTAATGATATGTACATTGAATTTCCATATTATGTGGTTAAGTAAAGGTTTATAAAAAAAAAATGAGTTGAGCAACATCTCCTGGACTGGAAAAATAAGTGTATTATTGATATTTGCTGAACGTCCATTGGTTGCTCATTATATGTGTAGTTGGTTAAAAAAGGTCCAAAAAATTATTGACATCCTGTGGATAGCCAAAAGTGTGAACTTTGTATCATCTCATGGACGTCCATTGAACGTGTAAGCCCATTGTCTTCATGTAGATGTCCAAATGTCTAGAGATGTTCATACAATGAACGTCTTTTGGATTTCTAACGAATTCCCAATTATTTCCATAGTAACCTACCAATGGAACTTATACATACAATTTTACTGAATTACTTAGTACTTACTGGTAAATATTGTAGAACAAATTGATTGAGTAATGTTCCGATAGATGTGAATACTGCTATATTTATACCATAAGCCACCATATGATAAATAAAACCGTTTCGTGACAGTATTGCTTTGAAGGAAACTAGGAACACTCGGAATGAAGGAGGCTTAATTTTTCTCGCTTGTTCTTGTTCATCACTTGGAGGCAAAGGAGGGTGCCGAGGGAAAACTGAAAACAGTATCCAATTATCTAGTGTCAGATAAGACTGATGATTTGATTAACTGCTATAGCGGCTTTATTTTCATCCAATAACAAATACAGCCGTTTAAAACTTAGTCACAATAATAAACAGTTTTTGTGGATATGAATCTGCTTAGTGACACTTTCTCAGAAAACTAGTTTATTATTTGTTGGCTGTGAAAATTAACAGAGCATAATAGAACATTGGTTCCATTAGAATACTTACAAAATAATATGGCTATTGAAACGGGAATCATGTAGATGGTCAATCCCCAACACAAAGCTGCCAGATTTGATCCTATCAGGAGAACATCGTCATGGTTTTTAACCAATGTTGGTGGAACGAAGAAACCCAACGCAAAACCCAATTGGGTACCAAATACTCCAAGAGCACAAGCTGTTGAAGCCTGAAAAAAAGGTGTAAAAATCACATCAATGAATTTTTTTATTGTGAAAGAAATCACCATAATTTAAAATAGAACCAGAGATAATTATTTGAGTGGAAAGAACATTGGACGAGGAATTGCACCAGGGAAGACCTTATTGTGTGTTGATGCATTTGTGTCAGTACGGGTTATTAATCTCAATTATTATCCAGTGACCTTGAAGGAAGGAAACATTTCGTGGGACTCCTCGTCAAATTTCTCTTTGATTAGAAGTGTACGCGCTAGTTTCAGCTAAGCCACCAACTTACCAGCATAATTAGGAAAATTGGTTGTTATCTATTCCAAAAATAGAACCAACCAGCTCAATGATCGAAATTGAAAGAATTAGCCAAGATATATCAAGGAATATTAAACAAAGAATGTTGCACATGATTGAAGTTGAGAATGCTCGTTCAATCCGACAAGATAAGTATTCCCTTCCGAGAATAGACGACACCCTAGACTCGTTAGCTGGCTCTACGATATTCTCTAATCTAGTCGCTTTGAACCAGCGTGCCAAGACACCGCACATTATTCGCCAACAGTTAAGTTTTACCTGGTCCCCTGACTCTGGAAAATGGGGCTCTGAAGCTTGTGTTGGAATATAAGGATTGTGGGAAAGAAAGACGCCTTTGACATCGCTGGCCTCTTTCCAGAATGTGACCACGAGAATGGATAAATCTTCGTGGCAATAGACTACTGGGTGGAAGCCTAGGCCCTGCCCAACCAGGAAGCCATCACCGTTGGCGACGTAATGCTTGAAGAATCGATTTCGTGTTCTGTTGGAGCTGTACTCGGACCAAGGCAAAAAATTCGACTTCAACCTTTCCAAGGAAATGTGTAATATGCTGAATATCCGAAAGGAAATAACTACAGCTCTACATCCACAGTCCGTTGGAATGGTGGAGCGGGTGGATAGTACGATCAACCGTCATTTGTCCAAGGTAGTCTCGGACCACCAAAGGACTGGGACCAGTATCTCCTTTTGTTCCTGATGGCCTATTGTTCAGCAGTGCATGATACAACCAGCAAAACCCCTGCTAGTGTTATAATGGGCCGAGAACTTCAACTTTTCTGTTACCTGAAGTTTAGGACGACAACAGGAGAAGGCATTGCGGGAGAGGACTACAGCAAGCCATGAACGATCTCGTTTGAACAACCTAGAGTGTCGGCGACAGAATTAAGGAGACCTATGATATTAAGGCTGATGCTGGAGAATTTCAGGCTTTTGACTTCGTTTGACTCATCAACCCAGAACCCGTGGACTATCACCAAAGTTGTGGAATTCGTGGAATGGCCCGTACAAGTTCATAAAGAGGATTAAGAATCTTCTCCACCGAATTCACAAGCCACACCGAGGGAAACCTAGAGTCGACCATTACAACAGAATGACTTCTTACGACCAAGTTTACATCCTCAGACCACGGGAGGATGAGATGCCTCTTTACGTTCATATCCAGAAACTCGATAGGAAGTTCTTCATGTGGTTACTCGAGAGGAGCAACGAGACGTTTTCGAGGTGCCTGTTGATTACGACCTAGCTCCCTGTGTGCCAGAAGATTTCCACATGTCCTGGGGCATTGCTGTGGTGTTCTCTGAGAAGTTAAGTCGATTCCAGGAACAACGGGAACAGAACCCAAAAGTTGGAGGGGTGTTGCAGTTGAAGAAAGGCCAGATAAACCTCTTTTAGTTCGTTACCCAGAAGCACTCTTGAGATATACCGTCCTATGAAGATGTTTGAGGGATCTTCACCTGATTAAGAGATGTAATGCTGGACCAGAATCTTGTGGACCTGGCAGTTTCAAAATTGTTGGATTGATGGCCTGGATTAGAGAGATATTGAAAGTATGTTGGAGTCTATAAAGACCGTGAAGTGTTTCTTCCATGGAACTTCACGGTGCAGATATGATCAATCTTGCAGATATCTATACACTCCAAGGATGACATTTCAGGGAGAAATATTTTAGATGTGAGTAATGTAACAAGTTTGGCACCGGACCTGACCGCTTTAGTCTCACTTGAGACAAAGATTACGTCACCACGGATATTACCAAGAGAGAGCTAATCACCGCTACATTTCGATGAATGGAGGATTCTAATTGCTCAAAGATACACGGGGCCTCGACGCGACTAGAAAACTATTGAATTTCCCAGCCTATACTGACCGATGATCTGCGGGGATATATAAGGAAAGCACGTATAGCTAGGTATATAGGGTAGACAATACTTAGTGCTATTCAGGGTTGCATATCAAAGAGATCTGGTGGAAATAAACCATTCATCATATTTAGTTAGTGTATATAAATTAGCTATCTTTAGTTGTAGGAATAAATCATGTAGACAGAGTTAAGGGCATTTTTATTACAATACGTAACAATTTGAAGTTGGCATTACTACGAAGGGTTGAATTCAAAGCAATATGTATTACCTCACTAGGTTTAAACCAAACTGCTGCGATTTTAGTTGGTAGACATAATACGAATACTTGGGCAGTTGATCCAATGGCTTGTCCTATTAGTATCACGAAAAACCGGTCTCTCCTCAGTGAGAAAATTTTCGCAACGGCAGCCAATGCTGTTCCCAATCCTCCAATCAGGGCTGCTACTCTCAAACCCTGAAAAAAATTAAAAATAGTTCTGAACCATTTTCGAAATTTTGGTTTATCATAAAGTTGGCAATAGTTTAATATTTGAGAAATCACAGAATAGTGGTTGACAAGGGTAAAATTTATTTTTCGATTCAAATTCGGTAGTGTACCCTGACGATGATTGTCAATAACCATTATTCAATTAGTTGGTTCAAATTTGTTATTTCCGTGAATCGGATGCATCCTTACGAGCAACATTCGTGAAGTATTCGAGATCTAAGGACGAAATAGCCCTTATCCTTTTACGAGTGATATTGGGTAGGGGGGCGATTTGAACCCAAGATCCTCGATTGAATGGTTGAGAAGCGGATGCTTCACCAATACGACTACCGCGGCCCAATATATCAGGTGACTAGCACCCCTATTTTGCCATTTGATTTTTAAGATATCAAAATGAAACTCGACACAGTCAATATAAAAGTCAAATGAATGCTACATTTTGACGTCTGTGACAATTATGTCCGAATTCCAGTTTGGCCGGAAATTAAATCAATCCTTGATTTTTAAATAATATTATTGCGTTTTCTGAATAGACTAAAGCTGTTTTATCGGTTTTTACAACGAGTTGATTGAAAATTAAATAAATTATTATTATTATAAAAGGTGACGAAACAATACAAATTTGATTATTGACCAACAAATCCAATGACTGGGTGTATTTTCATTTTTTATATTCACTTAATTGCAAAAAAGTCGTTTTTTTTTTCAAATGACCCCAACCCGCAGCACCTCCCAAACAATTTTTCTGAACCAATCCAACGATATTTTCCAATCTGAAATCTCATCTCATCTGTATTGAACTCATAAACGTATAGGGCGGAATAGGGGTGCTGGTGATATTGTTGTCAGCCGGTATATATTTAATACTCAAATGGCTTTCTAAATATGAAGAGATTTTTCACAGTTTTGTCTGTGTCAAATTCAAAATCTTGAAAAAGTTTTGAAATTGATGATAACATTTACTGTACTCCGGCATTATTGTTTTCCATTTAATTTGTATAACTAACATATTTATTACTTACTTATGCATGAATCACATAATAATGAACCATTTTCATGTGGTTTTCGATTCTATGAAATCTTTTATGTCAGCAATAATATCTTGAGGCAAAGTAAATGGAAATAACATGGAATTATTATTAAAGAATAATAATAATGATTGGCCTTTTATTTTTTGGTGGGGCACTAAACCTCAGGGCGATAACATGTATAATAAAAGTGGTATTTCTAGCACTTTAGAGTTAGATATGATATGATATATACAGGGTGAGTTAGAATAAGATCAACAAACTCCGAATACAGATTGCTCCCCTCATTTCGAGGTGAAAAGTTTCTGTCAAAATTTGTCCTAATATGCATCCCCTTTGAGGTAAAGGGAGTTAATTTTTTTTCTCCAAATTTCCTGATGGAAAAAATATCAAACTTGGCACACTAATCAAGGTTTGTCAGCGTTGACAAAAAAAACCTCTGAGAGTTCAGCTCCCCCAAATTCAAATTCTACCCGATCTACTCCTGCAGAGCCATAAAGCCTGTGGATCTCGGTTGAATAGTTTAATTAGACTTCCTTGACGTGACATAATTTCATTGGATTTTTCAAACAATTTGAAAAGCGAACAGAAATGACGTAACAGTTCGATCAAACTATTTGACCGTCGGCCACTAGCTTAAGGCGGCGGCGCCGTCATATAATTCAAATGGAGGCCAGCCAGCCAAATTTCAACCCGACAGTGGGATACACCCTGATGGGCACAAGTACGTTTTTCAAACGTGTTATAAACGTGGCATTGGTTGAATAAACGATTCTGGTTGAAAATTTTAACGGCAATAATTTAGTGTAATTTTCAACGTTGAAAGAATACGTTATAAAGATGTGTTTTCAACGTTACTTCCTCAACAAGTCGTTAAATATACGTTTAACAATCGTTATGTTGATTCAAAAAGAATTTTTGATCAAACTTGCTTTATGCGATTCATTTATCAATGTTTATGATACGTTCCTTAACCTTTTTTTGGTCAATACAATGTTGTTTTATTGAGTATCTTCGATGTTCAAAAAACCTGATTGAAAACGGCAATAAAGCAATAATTAGGAAGCAATTGGTTTAATTTTACGTTGTTTCACGCGACATTTTTTCGTTGAAAAAACGTTCGGTTTTCAGCTATTTCACAACGTTATTTCAACGTCCTTGTGTCCATTGGGACTCAAGTCTAGCTTGATGTAGATTATCTTTCACTATTTCAAAATGGATGGACTCACAAATACTCTGATAGTTTGTCAATTTGATAATATTTTTCTTCATTTATGTTTATTTGACGTTTATTCTAATATATTCTATGATATTTGCAACATCATTACGTTCACTATAACAGTGTCCAATACCTTATTGCTTATTGCAAATTTTCACCAAAAACAATTAACTTTTCGCCCAGAATCAGTTACAGATTTGAAATTATGCTTCAATTAATAGTTAAAATAATTTATTTGTCAAATATTTGAAGCAAATTTCAAACTTTTATCAGTTTGAAACGGCTTGGCCAATTTCTACAAACAATACGGTGTTGGATAGAGAATCGGAAGGACTCCAAATCCAGGTGCCACGTGACCCCCCTTTACTTTGAAAAAAAATGTCGACGGTTCCCTCCTGACACTAGGCCAAGTGACCACAATCATTTTTATGCCAAAGAGTAGTAAAAGTGGTACGTTTCTACCTAAATTTTAGTCGACTTCTATAGCTGGTTCCGTTCAAAATTTCACGTCCTCGCTTTCGCCTTCAGTTAGAATTAGCACTTTATACAATCATATAGCGAAACTGATAATGTAATTCAATGAATATAGGTTAGGAATCAAAATGGATGGAAGTCACGAGAATACTGAAAGCTCCAACGACTTCAAATCAAATAGAGAAAATAGTAATTTATGTATCAAGTGAGTAAAGTGATACGAGTAGGAAATGTTGACGACGCCGTAGTGCGGCAATTCCTACAAGTAAAAAAAAACACTTTACTCACGAGTTTGATACAGTATTTTTTACAACTGTCAAAAAACACAACCAATTCAGATTTTTTTGCAAATATGAAATGAATTTAGCATATTTATTGATTCATAACTCGAACAAAGTTCGAAGAGTATGCCGGAGAGTTGAGTTTCAAACAAATAAAACGAATAATTTCGATAGAGTCGAAATACCTTTCTCTTCACACTATCCCGCAACATGGAAAATTTGAAACGAATATTAAAATAACATATTTATCGAAGTCAATATTATTATTATTAATGTTGATTTGACTTTCGAATAACTAGTCCATCGAAAGTAACTTTTCATTTTTTTAGATTTGTCTTCAAAATAATCAAACAATACTCGTGAAGCTACGAATACCTTGTTCTTTCTTTTTCCGTTCAATCTTCATCACTTTTCATTTCTACTTAAATAAAATTCATAGTTATCAAGAATTCGTTATCTGGATGGATGCCTAATTTCACAAATTTCATTAATTATTGATGTCAACTAGTTTCTGACAGCCAAACAATACCTTGGATTACCTATTGTGGATTAGGTCGAATATATTCGCCGTGATTGTTTGTAATTTTGATAATACTTATGTAATGGTAAGAATGTTAAGAATATTATTGGTGAAACATTTGTATATCAGATATTTATAGGTAATTAGTTGCCAAAGAAAATGATAACTGGCTTTATGACAGGATTTCGTTATTATTCGGATCTGTCATTATTGTTGCATGAAACTGTCGGTCGCCTAGCAACAGCCGTTAAATAAAGTGCACTTTTTTTACGCTTTTCCGTTTAATAATGAAATCGTATGTTGATAGTGAAATATTGTGATACTTTACGCACACAAATCACACAAAAAAGTGGACTTTTTTGACAGTTGTAGAAAAAACATATTTATTGTATTGTCCTAGGTAAATCATACATACATATTCATTAATGAATTATTATTCGTAAAGTACGATTTCTAGGAAGATACTTCTTGAATGAATAGCTAGATGTATGTTTCTGAATCAACTCTTGAATACTTGAATGAATCAGACAAAGTGGGGAGTTTTCACCTGTTATACAATATTTGCTGCTAGTTCATTTGGTTGACAGTAGGTGTCACGTGATCAAGTATTTTCAAAACAAATCATAGTCACTGAATCTGGTATTCAATTGGAAATATTTCAAGAATAAATCACTTATTTGACGGATAAATTGATGATAGAAATGAAAGTATCATTACAAACCTTTTTATCGATGATATAAGATACAGGGAGGACTATAACTGGATATATAGCCATATAAATGATCGAGGTCCAATCCACATCAAGTGCGCCAACATCATAAAACTTCATCACAATATTCGTTATGATGGAATACTCCAACCACTGAAAGGAGTTTGCTGCACAATATAAGATGTATATCACAATTATCGCCCATCTTCGTTTGTAGACTTTGATCTGCGGTTTTGGAGACTTTTCTAGGAGATCTTTACTTTCAATTGGCTCCATTACCGCTTAAAATCTGAAAGTATAATACTTACAATTATTATAAATTCCAATGACTCAGATGACTACTTTCGGATAGAGAGATAACAATGCAAATTTTGCAAGTTAAAAATAATATATCCTTAAAGAAGGTTACACACTTTCGAACATTACGTCCTAGGTGATATTGTTAGTTCCGCAGATGATACTGTAATACAGTACAGCAAAAATCTCGGATCCATATGCGAAAGTTTTTCATTAATGTTTCTCAAAAAGTTTCGTTCTTAATAAAAGTTGGTGTATACAACTATACAAAATACGCGTAAAGGCGTTATTTTTTCTAGCTGTTTTTTCAGGTATTTTTTCGTTTTTTTTGTCTTTTTTTTCGTTTTTTTTGTTTTTTTTTCCGGGTGTTTTTCCTTTTAGGCATGACACTTTCTGAGAAATCAATAATAAAAAAGTTTCCCATAGGGAAAAAATAGATAGTTTTTAAAAGTATTATGTTCTCTATACAGTGAATATCATTTTTATTGCAAGCTTTTATTTGACTTGCAATGTATGAAACTCAATATGGCCATGACGTTTTATTTTTTACAACATGACATTTGAACTTTCCAAAATTTTGGATACGCTATAGTATGAATTACATTATTAGGCAGATATTGTAAGTAATTAAAAGTCAATCGTATTAACCATTACAGAAATATGAGTAATATAAAAAGAAGGTGCAACTGGCCGTATTGCCAACCAGGTATATGGAAATATGCCCATAAAAAATATTGTTTATATAAATACAATTAATTTTATTCGGGAATAATTGAATCAAAAGGTCAAAATAATAACGCCTAAGGGTTATCCTTGATAGATTATAAGTTATATCGGCCTCATTTACTGACATACCCCCGTTCACAGCTTGAAGCTCTTGGGTTGAGTATTCTTGCCTCCAGTGACCTCTCATTCCTCTAGAACGAATATGACCCGTCTTTATTCATTTGACAAGGGAAAAAAGTTTCGAAAACTCGCAGAATTAAAATCAGAAAAATCCTTAAAAATAGTGAAGAATATCTCATCGTTGAATGATACAGTTTCAAAAAATTTCAGCCCCCTTGCTCGGAAGCTAAATAGAGAACAGTTTCGATCATGGAGAATTAGGACAAAAAAAATAAGTTCGTCGGGCGTCTCAGACTTCACCCTTCTCAAAAAAGTTGCGGAAACTCGCTAAAAATTGTTAAAACATTGAATCGTTGAATAATTTTCGTAATTTGATCTGTAGGCATGTATTCGGTAAGGTGGGATACGTTGAAAGTTGTCAAAAATTGCGAAATTGTAATCGGAAAAATCCGTAAAGATTGTGAAAAATATCTGTCGAATAATTCACTTTCAAAAAATTTTAAAAAACATCAAATCGGCGAATAATTTCAAAAGCTTGACCTGCATGTCTGATTCCAATAAGGTGGGATATACGTGCTGAAAAGCAGGGTACTTAGCAAATGTATTAAAACAGATAATTGAACACATTCTAATTTTAAAAGTACAAAATAAAATAAACTTGAAAACTTTTTGCGAAAAAGCTTATATTTAAAGGCGCTGAAAAATAATTTAGTTTCAAAAAACCATTCTCTCTTAGGCGTAAATAAAGAACGCAATATAAATTCCAAAGATTTTGAAATTGCAAAGAAAAAAAAAGTTGGTTGAAGTTCTTGCAAACCCCTCTTTTTGAAAAAAGTTGCAGAATTTCTGAAAATTAAAATCGGAAAAATCCTTGAAATCACTAAGAATAGATAGTTTAGTCGCAAAGTATGTTTCCACTGTACGCCACTTGAAGAAAATAATTACCTTTTAAATAAATTTATTTGAAATTTCAAATTTAATATAAAAATACTTAGATACTTCTCGCGACAAGATTTTATATATTTTCTTTTTTTAGCATATTTGAATGAAATCTTGAGTTCGAAAAGTCTTTAAGCTTATTTTATGCTCGTTAATGACGTTTTTTACCTACCTATATAGTTATCTCATGTGGAAAGGGCTTTACCGCCCTTAATGACATGACCAAACTAACAAACTGAAATTTCTTGTTGTTCCCTTCACACCAAAGCCAACTTATAATTAAACACTCTCTAATAACTACAAAAATTTAATTTTCTTTTAGTTTTTTTATAAGGCGTATGATCACAAATTCCCCATATGACACTAAGGTAAAAAACGATTAAAATTTCCACAAAATTGATTGTCTTTGCGACATGTTTCGATACACAGTATCTTTTTCAAGCGAATGTACTACATGTACTATACATGTACTACATGTACTACATACTACATTCGCTTGAAAAAGATACTGTGTATCGAAACATGTCGCAAAGACAATAAATTTTGTGGAAATTTTAATCGTTTTTTACCTTAGTGTCATAACTATGGATTTCCATCAAGTAAAGGCCACGTCAATCCAAAATTCCCCATATACATATCGATACAACAAACAGTTTTTGAACACAAATGATAAGTGATCAAATGTATTTACTTACTCAGATAATAGGAACCGAACGAAGAACATGATGTAACAATTACAAATGAACAACTTCGATCAGCATCTAGGAAATTCATGTAAAAATAATTGTGGCAAACCAATGTGCACTCAATTTACATGTGGGTATCGGAAATTCCAAGTTACGTGAAATGAATCCAGGAACAGTAAAGTAGTCAACAACCACTGCGAAAAAATTGAATAACTTCATAACCACTAATGAATCTCACGTACAATAAAAAACTTGACTTAATTGAATCTTGTGAATGAAATAGTAAAATGAAGTATCCTTCTCTCCAAATATTTCCACCATGTGAAAAATATGAGGCAAAAATCTGACAGAAAACAACTACTTCCCTGGCTAATACCACGACGGACATTGAATTACATCTGACAGATATTTCATTTATTTGATACTCTCCGGCAAAAATTATTGAACACCAATGCTCAATTCGGTCTATTTTCATAAGACAACTTTAATTTCGTCGAAATTAACACTAATTTTGAGTTCAAACTCGAAATTAACACTAATTTCGAGTTTAAACTCGAAATTAAGAAAAAAATATCGCATGTCCGCTCTACGCCTTCGTATATTATATTATATCGACTCATATTCCGTTTGTACCCCGTTAGCTGCAGATGAGTTCGAAATATTTTGATGTATGTAGTTTTCGAACAAATAATAATTTTTCGCAATGTTTTTTGAATCAATTTCATAAATTTATATTCTCTCTTTTCACCATTAGACGTGTAATAAACATTAAACCAAAATAACCGTAACAAAATTCATAACAAAACATCGCAGCACTCATTGATTCATCTCAATAATTTTATAAAGAACCCGAATTCATGCCGTCCTTCCTGTTCTATACAAATTATAGTCATTTAATTCACAGTGTGGCATTTTCAATAAATAGGGAATATGTGAATTATAAATTACGAAAATCTGCACATAAAACAAATAATTTGACATTAACTTAAACTAAAACTTTGTTTCAAAAGTCTACTAGTAAAAAGTTTGATTCGATCAATTGTACCTACTATTTTCCTCTCGAGATGTTGCATTAGTCTTGTATTATTTAAAATCACGGAATTTATATCATGTTTAGTACAAATTGCTATAGAGCGAAAAATGTATTTCTTTGAAATACTGACAGATGGCTGCTTGATATACAGATTATACCGACTACTCCCGGCGACTATTGTGCACCATGCAAATAGTCGTTAATAGATCGTGTTGATTGGTCCTTACAAACGGGAAACAAAAGGGTGATTGGTTGATGACTGATATTCAACAGACGAAGGAAATAATCTAGAATATATCAAAATTACCTAGAAACCTCAATGAAGTTGACTTGATTGATACATTATTCATTGTCAGTGATTCCGAGTAGTCACTATTGGTTTTTCAATAGAAAACTTGCTCAAAATAATTCGGAATTGAAAATATGGTTCACTGATTGAAAACTCACCAATATTTGATTTGCCTAAATGAGTGAAGTAGTGATAAACAATACAGTTGACGACTGAATTCGTGTAAGTTTTTTCGTCTGGAACAACATAAGCCATAATTGGACCTCAGCACACTTGAACAAACTCGAAGCTGGGCAGATATTCGAAATGAGAAACTTGTGGAAACTCGTAACTGCATCCAGAATTTATACCACAAAAGACCATAAAAGTCTAAGCTGAACAGCAAATATGACACTAATAACTTAAGTGCGTTGTTATTATCCTATTGAGACATCGCTGACGTTCCATTGATGTAATGAGAAAAGCGAATCGAATGTAATATACACAGTGATTTTTGATACCAGTGGAATATATTTTTCTTCTGCAACTGCCAAAAAATTCCACTTTTTTGTGTAGGAGTTGGTGTTCCTGAAGTACTTTTTCTAGCGGTTGTTTGCTTGGCGACAGAAAATTACATTGGAGAAAACTGACAGATCCGAATAAAAACAAAATCTCGTTAAAGAGTCCAGTTCTCATTTTATGTGGCAACTAATAGTTTATAAATATCTAATATACGAACGTTTCACCGATAATATTCGTAGCGCTTTGACTATGAAATTAATGTTACATCAAAAACAGAAACAATCGGACAAGTGGAAAAACGAATCGCAACGGACAAGTGAAAAAACCAATGGCAACGGACAAGTGGAAAAACCAATGGCAACGGACAAGTGGAAAAACCAATGGCAACGGACAAGTGGAAAACCGAATCGCAACGGACAAGTGGAAAAACGAATGGCAAAGGACAAGTGGAAAGACGAATCGCAACGGACAAGTGGAAAAATTAATCGCAACGGACAAGTGGAAAAACGAATCGCAACGTACAAGTCGAAAAACAACGAATCGCAACGGACAAGTGGAAAAATGAGTCGCAACGGACAAGTGGAAAAACGAATCGCAACGGACAAGTGGAAAAACGAATCGCAACGGACAAGTGGAAAAACGAATCGCAACGGACAAGTGAAAAAATGAATGACAACGGACAAGTGAAAAAATGAATGACAACGGACAAGTGGAAAAACGAATCGCAACGGACAAGTGGAAAAACGAATCGCAACGGACAAGTGGAAAAACGAATCGCAACGGACAAGTGGAAAAACGAATTGAAACGGACAAGTGGAAAAACGAATCGCAACGGACAAGTTGAAAAAATAATTGCAACGGACAAGTGAAAAAATGAATGACAACGGATAAGTGGAAAAACGAATCGCAACGTACAAGTCGAAAAACAACGAATCGCAACGGACAAGTGAAAAAATGAGTCGCAACGGACAAGTGGAAAAACGAATCGCAACGGACAAGTGGAAAAACGAATAGCAACGGACAAGTAGAAAAACGAATCGCAACGGACAAGTGGAAAAACGAATCGCAACGGACAAGTGGAAAAACGAATTGCAACGCACACGGGAAAAAACGAATGGCAACGGACAAGTGGCAAAACGAATCACCACAAAATTTCAACTTGAAGTTTTACGGGCAGATTGTAAATGTACTTATCCAATTTGAAAACTAGCCCGTAATACTTCAAGTTAAAATTTTGTTGCGATTCGTTTTGCCACTTATCCGTTGCCATTCGGTTTTCCACTTGTCCGTTGCGATTCGTTTTTCCACTTGTCCGTTGTGATTCGTTTTCTACTTGTCCGTTGAAGTTTCACTTCTACTATGTGTTCCAGCACACATTTCGTTTTTTTTCGTAGGTTTACTGCAAATTATGATTTGGTTAGGTTAGGTACATTTCAATGAATGCATTTTTTATTTAAACTTTTTTTTTCATCAACACTTTTGTCGTAGCCGGAGGTAAGAAAGCGAAGGTAAGAAAACAACAGCTGTCCCTCCTATCCCCGCTCTCCATCTAAATACAGTCGTTGCCTTTTCCCGCCGCCAGCAGCTGGAGAGCGACATATCGTCTGTCCCCTCGACGCGGCCGTAACGCTTTTTCGTGACAGAAAATCCTGATAATAGAGGAGTTTCACTTCAAAAACAAAATTGGGAAAATAGTGACGTCCGCATACAAATCATAGTATGAAAATTTTGACATCGAATTATTGTAACTCACATGCTATTGTTTCATCTTCCATAGCACACTTTCATGAAAATGATCCGTAACGAGGGGAATACAAAAAGTATTTTTTTATAAAATCTGAATTATACCGGTAGTTTGTGAATCGGAAGTACGATATATCGATGGAAAGGTAACTTTGTACCGAATTGTAATTTGTCATATAGAGAATTGAAAGACGTTTTGAATGAGGTATCACTCGACCCACCATATTGAAAGATATACAGTGCGGCTTTTAATAGTCCCCCCTGTTAACTTTTGAACGGTTAGACGTAGAAACATGAATAAAAATCCGTTTCGAGGGTTTCACCAAAACTGTTTTCTGAAATAAAAAATATGGTGATTGCTCAAAAGGGGGCGCGGGGGAACCATCAACTAACATTTTTAAATGACATGGAGGGTCCAGTGGCACATCGTCGAAAAGGAAATTCCATTCTAATTCTTTCTGAATTTTGTTAATATTTTTTTTGCAATTTAAATTCGAAATATCAAATATAAATGCGGATCTGAATACTACTCACACCTCGATAAATTTGAATGGTTTGATGTGGAACAATGATGAAAATTTTTTTGAAGGGTATTACCGATACTACTTCTTGGGAGAAGAAACATTGCAATAACTCGACAGATGGCGCTGGGGGCACATTGATTTAAAAATTTCGAAAGGCATGAAGACAGAAATTGGGAAAAAAATTATAGACAAAATTCAAAAATATTGAGATGGCTGTAAAGAGAATTGAATTCTCTTTTCAACGATGTGCCACTTGACCCCTATGCCATTTAAAAATGTTGAGTCGATACCTTGCCCTCGCGCCCCCATTGAGCAATCACCATATTTTTTCTTTTTTCTTTCATGTTTCTACGTCGAACCGTTCAAAAGTTAACAGGGGGGGGACTATTAAAAGCCGCACTGTATAATTTTTTTCATGTAAAAGAGTAGCTTATGAACAATAATTTCACAAAAAAAATCAAAGAAAAATTCCCATCCGTTCAAAAGTTAACATGGGGGCGGGTTACTTTATGAATCCACTGTATAAAAGAAACCACATATTGAAAATAAATTATATTCAAGAATAATTTCATTTGAAACTCGATGTGTCCGACTGGTACTCGCTGAAATCACCAACACGCTGAACTGGAAATGCAATTATACACGACAAACGATTTGTCTTCCTCATATCTCAGATTGATTTCTCGGTACATGGTACCTACTCAGTCATATCGCCGATACAGATTTTCGTTTAAGCGTAATCTTTCTTTTCCTGCTGTGGAACCGCTGTGAATTCCGCTCCATTGATTTTACTGAAGGCTTCTTGCCTCTTCAGCTTGTTCGGTGTCAATATCGTCAAAACAGTACCCAATCCTAGTACCACCGTCATTCCTATCAGCGACCAAGCCGTCCCAAATCTTTCTGTGATCTCCCCAAATGCGATGGTGAGAAGCACCCCCACGATCTGCGATGTGGCGTAAATTAGCCCCATTACTGTACTTTCAGGCGACGGGTAGGTCATTTCTGTTGCGAATTCCACTCCGGCTGGTAGGTAGGCGTTCAGGAAGAAGCTGGAAAGAGATTACCAAAGATTAGACAACTTTTTAATTTTTTATATCCTCATTTAAGTTAATTTACAATCAAGTGATGTTTTACAAAATGAAATAATTTTGGAAAACATTTCAGATAGTTTCAATTTCAATTGTGCATCGAACGAAATAATTAGAAGGTCAACTTTTGCTTCGCTAATAATACTTTCCTAAAGTATGGAAGAGAGTGTGTACAAAAAAAATCCACCAGAGTATGAAGACCTATATGGATTACCAAATTTATGAAGAGTTTTTGAGAGAGCTGTCGAGGTACGACTCAACATGTTGTTATTACAAGTTACGCCATGTCTTGAAGAAACCTAGAAAAAAATTAACTCTATTTTGGAGTTCTTTGTGTCGATGAAATCAGGACCTCGGATAAAAAGGCAACAATTTTCAGCTGCATTTCCTCGTAGGGTAAATATAACAGTTCTGGCAACCTGATGTGTAGGAGTTTATGTTGATACTTGCCACGGAGAACGTTCTTTTACTATGGTTTTTCTTGGGAGCGACGTTGTTCCACCCCTTGGAATTGTGTAAATTTTTAATTTTTTGCATTCTAGGTACGATTCTGAGAACGATCACATACATTTTTCGAAAGAATTTTTATTATTGCATCCAGAGTACGCTGGACACACTTCAATCGATGTGATGAACATGAATGAAGAGTAAAAAATAATAAAAAACATCTTTTAGAGAAGCATTCTTCGATTCAAATTTTCACGAAGACTCCATTGATGGTTTCAGATCGAAAATTGGATAGATAACAATACTTATACACTGATTGTTAAAATGTTATCGTTCAAAGTATGCTCTGGGTACAAAATTGAATGAAACTGAATCAAAAATCAATTCTCACATAACAGAAGTTCCTAATGCCTGCATACCAAATCAGTTATAGGACAGCACAAGGCTGCAATGTCTCATATGGCACCACAATTCAGCCGATGAAAATTGCAAGTGTACAACCAGTCCCCAAAAAGGGGAAAAAGACCCTACCCAACAACTACATCTATATGTTATTTCGGAGCTCATGAAATATCTAGATCGCTCAGGAATTATCAATAATCGACAATATGGATCTCGGCATCAGAGATCAACTGGTGACCTGCTTGCTTATTTTTCAAATATTTGGCAGCAAACTATTGAAGAATATGGTGAAACTCTGGCATTTACATTAGATTTCTTCAAGGCGTTTGATCGCGTTTAGTACCAGGGACTCCTTTGGTAACACCCCAACCATCTTCCAAGAAGAAGTACATGCTATAGAATCATGTGCCCAGGAATGCCTTAAAAGAGGCAATCGATCGAATGGCAGAAATCTATATATTGTCAGATAGCCAAGCAGCACTAAAAGCGCTGAGGTCATACACCTGTGAGTCTGAGCTGACTTGGAACTGTAGGGGCCTTCTTAACGCCTTCACTCCTCAGGAACTTAGCTCCCAGGAAACTAATAAACTTCACAAGAATCTCGGAATCCTGGGCCTCGAGCAGATCAAAGATAAAACACGAAAGACCTCCCTACAATCTATGACTTGCATCCCTTGTCCTGCTTCTGGATATCTAGCTTTCTCTCAGACCGATTTATTCACTGGTAATCGATAGAATATCATCTGATACTCTACCAATATATGCTGGTGTTCCGCAGGGATACATTCTAGCACCAACACTGCTTCTTCTTCCAATCCATGATTCCGCTTCTCTTCCAAAGCTCCGATAACAGCCAGAGTGATAGCAGAAATGAACGGTGAAGAATTGTGAATAAAATAAATATGGACAAAATTTTTTAATCCAGTAGGTTTGCCAAGTTCAAATATCATATAGACCGGGGGATAGTGGCAGATTTTGGGATATGATTATACTCAGTATGCCTTTTGGAGGACAATATTGTCCGTATATCCTCATGATAATAATGCATGAATCGAAAAGTCGTCGTAGGTTCTTCATACTAAATCTATTCTTTTTTGTGTGTGTTGGCATCGACTGCTATGCTCATTAGTCAATTGAATAATAATAATATTAATATTTTCTCAAATTTTGTAATGTATTCATTATAGTATTCTATTAGACATGGTAGAGAATGCTTACACTTGAATCGATGGAGATTTGCATTTATTTGTGGAAGAAGCTTCTGATAATTGTCTGCAGTAAAAGTTGAGGTCAACCCCGATTCTATAAAACAATTAGGTTGCTTCTGAAAAAATCGTATATCACATGCACTTACACTCACCCAAACACGGTTATTGCTAGATAAGACAACCATTTGCTTCGTGCTGTTAGGGCATATAAAACTCCTCCCATTCCAATGGTACTCATGAGAAATAAGACAAGTGACGTCTCCCTGAAAAACAGAAAAATAAATTACTCCAGTCACTGAAATCTTAAACGTAATTGCAAGGATTCGAAATTATGAGTAATTTCTTTGAATAATATTAACAAGTACCTATTTCGAAAAATAACAAAACTTTGTTATTGGGCTTTTTTTTCATATTTCTATCGTATATGTCATGAGTTAGAAAAATTTGTATGTGATTTATGAATTTGAAGAAATATGAAGCTTTTTACGGGTACTCATACAAATTTTGATAATACACATATGGCACTACGAAAAAACGTGTGAAAAACATTTTCTATTCAAATAACTGTTTTGAATAACACAACTCACTTGAATCTATGTGTTTTGTCAAGCACGAATCCGGTCAAAAGGGCCCCCGCGATACCAGCAATGATCATCACCAATCCCATTCTTCCAGCATCTTCTTGAGCACCCTGTAGAGTTACGAATATCAATATCGAGATCCGTTATTGATAATGACAGTCTACTGAGAATAATTAAAAGTTCTGAAAATTCAGACAAAGCTTCATTAAGTAGCTTATAATATTTGCCCATCAGCAAAAATTTTACTGTTAACTCTTTGTATGGCTTTATTGGAGCTAGTCTGCCACGGTTTTCCTCTGTGACTTTTTTTGTTTCGGGGGCGTTTTTCCAAAAAAAATCCGATTTTTCAATGCGTTTCCCGCGTGTTTCTTAACTACATTACGACACTACAGAGAGTGATTCGTTAGGTCGTTTTAGGGCCTTTAAAAAAACGTCAACGCCCTGTATCTCAGAAACGAAGCAACTCCGGACATGTTCATAGAAAAATTTTTTCTTAAAACGACCTAACAAATCATCCTCTGTAGTCTCGTACTGTAGTTAGGAAACACGAGGGAAACACTAAAAAAAAAACTTTTTTTCTTTGAAGAACGCCCCCGATACAAAAAAGACACAGAAGAAAACGGTATCAGACTAGATAAAATAAAGCCATACGGAAAGTTTGGAGAATATTGATTTTTATCTCGTCATCTTCCAGGCACCACCTACATGGGGAATCCTCTACTATCCCAATGAGAACCAGGTCTACCAAGAGACACAAGTTTTTAAGTTTTTTCGAAGGCTAATAATATGGAGCTCCGATTGTCCCATGCCATATTTTTATGAACTGTTTTTGTAGCAGTTTTTTCATTGCAGCAAGAGCTAGGCTAATGGGGATTCCTACGATGGGTTCTGGCCCAATTGGTGGTCTATCTTCCTTCTTGTTTCCGAGTTCAACTGAGTGTACTAGGACCCATGTGAGACTAGGACCGATCTTCCCTCGATAAAGTGGTTGCTATTTCGCGGCGGAAATTTGAACTATAATTATTCATTTTCGGGTTTAAAGCAGTCGTTGTTTTTTAGAATTGTTTTCTTATGTTTTGCTAGCGCGAGTGGCTAGCTTCTTCAGAGGTCCGTCAATCTCTGATGTTAGCTGGGAACCACCTCCTAGCTGATCTTAGGCAATATTTATATACGGCCAGACATCATATTGACTGGAGGTTGATCGATATTCAATGGAACTTTCTTAGTATTTTTGAGAATCGGATTTAGTTCAGTTTCAGGGTTTCATCCTACCTATTGAAATCAAACGTATAAATTTCTATCGCTTCTTGTATGAGTCGGCTGTGATACCCTTGAGTGGGGACATATTCTTCAAGCACTTTCTGTCAGAGTGGTGACAATTCTTCTTTTCTGATTAGGATGATGGTTCGAATTACTATCACAGTCAGAAGAATATGTGAACCAGAACATTTATATGAAGAACTGCAAACTTGAATTGGCCTTGACATCAAAGGAATACGGTGTATCCGAGATCAACTAGGCCATGAAGCCAAAGACCTCCTGTGGTCAAAGTATGGATGAAGCACAAACGTCTGCACGTATATATTCACTGTATATTGCCAGGGTGATGGAGAGAATCGAGAAAATCTTTTTATTTTTTTTGATTAGTTGCCGGACTGTATTGCACATGTGGAAAAGTGTATAGAACCACTAAAAGATTAATTAGTACGAATTTGAAAGAACATGAAAGAAACTGTAGGTTACGTCAAACAGGCAAATCGACAATAACTGATTATGCGCTCAGCTCTGATGACCGAGGAGATTATATCAGGCTTATTGCCTTGGTAATTTTTTCCCTTGAAGAATAGTCAGGCCCCCTCCACATCCGTGAGGAAAGTGATTATTGTATTCAAGAATCATGTCACCTAAGCCTTCTGCTTTTCACCATTCAGGATATTTGCCATTATAACGAGCTTGGAGCCTGCAGGTCTATGAACCAAGAGTTCCAATTGTTACAATGCTTGAGACATCTAGATGTAGGTGAAAAAATATAGAATAACCTAGGCCGTTCTGACTGACACACTGGGGATTACGGATAGTTGAACTGACAAATGATTGTAGACAACTCACTTTCGACCGAGCTGAACATATGCTTGCATAGATATACAGTATCGGAAACTTTTCATCTGTGGTATAGACAGAAATCTACGCGAGCAACAAGGAACGCAATGATATGATAATACCACATAAATAAGAGAGACGCACTACTGCGCTCCTCTCCTGTTGTCTCGTCCGACACACGACTCACGTTGATATCAGGAGAAACTGTAATGCTCTCTCAACATATAGCACGGTTTTCTTTACTCATCCATTATCCATTACTTAAACCCCTTACCGGAAAATAATTCAATACAAATTGGTTCAGCAATGTTCCAATAGCTGAATATATTCCTAGGTTACACCCAACCGGCACAAGGTGTATGAGAAACGCCTTGTTCTTCATCAGTTCCAGGATTGACTTTGCGAATAAGGAAACGGTAACTTCTTCCTTGTTTTTCCTTTCCTCAAGCATGGCCAGACTAGGCGGATTTATAGGTTCCTTTGGAAAATCTGAAATAGAAGATACCGATTAGTACCATTGCCGGCTCGAGGCAAATTTTAGCATGGAACGAGATCCAATTATAGCGCCCCCCTTGCTTGTCCCTAATACACAATGTGTCCCTAGATAAGTGGGACTGTTAGTACTTCACGTAATGAGAGATTCAGTGAAAGTTACTCCAGTATTGAGAAAATTGATACAGAACCAGAAGAAAATATGACCTTGTGATAGAAACGCAAGTGAAAGGCACGTATGTGAATGGTCTTGCAGTTTTCAGGCACACGGGTCAAAAATGCATATGCTTGTGAATTGCACATGCTTCATAAACCCTGCGTGGGCACCCATGTATCTTAATCGGCATTTATGTCTTGAAATCAGAAGATGAAAAACAGATTCCGTGTTCCACACCGAATGAATACAAAGGTTCAATTGATACTTACAAAAAAACACTATGAGAGCCACTGGTGTTGAAGTAAGGAATATACTCCAGCACATCACTTTGAGATCTGCTCCAATTTCTTCCAGATTGTCGCTATCGGTTACTAAGATTGGTGGAACGAAAAACCCAAGAGCAGTGCCCAATGTCATCCCAAGAATTCCAAGGGAACATACTGTGGATATCTACAATGAGACAAAGATCCAATGTTATTTAATGCTATGGCTATTTATAGCCACAACGAAGAAATATTTTTCATAAAATACATTTATATTTCAATAATAATAATAGGAATAAAACATGAAATATTGGTAAAAAAGTAGATGACTGGATAGGCAATGTGTCACTCTTATGGCGGTTTTCCACTAAACGAACAGTTGAGTTTATGTTATGTTTGTGTTTTCTAGAACTGGAAAAACAAAAACAAAACTGAAACAATCTCAAAACTATTGTTTCCATAAAGAGGGCTATATTTTGCTCGAATTTTGTTTTTGTGTTCGATCCTTTTCCACTGGTTGTCGCGAAGTAGTGAGAACACAATGTATTCTTCAATAACCAACCAACATGTTTTAGTTGTTTAGTTGCGACTGGTTCAAACTGAAATCCTTAAGGCGGATTTTCACCAAACAGACAAAACCGGAACAAAACAGAAATTATTGTCAATCTCAACAAAACCGCAACTTTTCAGAAACATTTCAGAAACATTCTGAAGACAAGAGTCGCTGGCGACTGTTTCTGTTGTGTTTTTGAAGTCCCGGTCACAGGCGGTAACTTCAAAGGGTTTTTGTTCGACTACAGACAAAGTCGGCGTAGTGGAAATAGGTTTCGACACGTCTCTGTTTTGTTGCCGTATTTTGTAAGTTCAAAATCAGCGCTGGACATTCTCAGAAACTTATGGAATGATGACTGTAACTCTCCATGCAATCCAAAGTCATCGGTTGTCAACTGAGTTAGCATAGTGCCATTATTATTTTCTCGTCTATAGTCAACGGCGATCTCATCCAGTACCTGGGGTTTCGAAGCTTTTTCCTTTTCTTTTCCATGAACCGTCCACAAGGCATGATGAATAGTATATACTGTAACAAGGTTAGAATGAAAATTCTATGCGAGTGGAAAGTGCGAGCTGAAAGCGAGCGTGAGGAACCTAACCTTGTAGCAGACTGAGCTTTCTCTACAATCACAAATTTTACATATAATCAAATGGAAAACCAACGAAAAATTATTTTGCCATTTCAGTTCACATCTTGTCACTACGATGCCTGTCAAGGCTAACGTTATTGTTGCTACAACAGTGTTAGAATATTCAATCATTAACAAGTGATGAAATGAAATACACGCAAAATGCATAAGCCAACAAGTGTTGTAGAAAATCAATAAGAGAGAGACTGTTAAAATTATGTTATCGAATTTGATTTTAGAATTGGACATTCTGTCTGCCGTCTGCCGAGTGGAAATGAGTGAAAACATAAATGAAACCAGAAGTCCGGTAGAGTCCGTTTACGATTTCTTTGTGTTTTGTTTCCGTTTGATTCGTTTACTGGAAAACCTCTGTGATGTTCAGAGCATTGAGAGCCGCCGAGGGAAAACAGGTAGAAATTGGTGTTCTCAACTTTTCTAATCGGTCCTGAATAAGTAACTGAAAAATTTGCTTTTTATTAATGGGACTTACACTGTATATTCCAAATACCATCCTATAGTCAGTCCTTGTTGAATGTCAATAACTCAATATTTCATAATATCTTACCTCTGCAGGTTTAAACCACGTAACAGTCAGTTTTGACGGTAAATTCAAAATGAACGTTTGAGAAATAGCTACTATCATCTGCCCCAGAAGTACCACATAGAACAAGTCTTCGCCAATAGAAAGTAATTTCACACCAGCCCCCAGAGCTGTGGCCACAGCTCCTATCAGAGCTGCAACTCTCAAACCCTGAAATAAAATAACGATTATCAATTATTTTCGTTTCGGAATTTTTCATCATTATACGCTCGTTGTAGAATATACTTTCATTGGGACCCATTTCATTCACGATAATCGAATGCACCTCTTATAGAATTGCTAAAATGTTTTGTAATGAATTTTGAATACACTTCCCTAGACTATTACTCTAAGATTCATACTATTCCAGATAAATACAGCATTAGTGAAGTTTTTCCGATAATATTTCTGTCAAGTCTGAAATTATCCGGCATTAATTTAATGCACGAGAATAAAATCAATTGAAAATTTACAAACAATACCTAATAAACACTTACAACAACACGAAGAAGCATTATTTTTCACATAAAATCACGATCTATTAAAAAATATACATCGGAAATTACCTGTAAGTATAAATATACTTTAAAATTTCCCGAAGTCATCCAGTAATTGTTCAATATTTCAGTAATTAAGGATATACAGTGCGGCTTTTAATAGTCCCCCCCCAAATTCGAAATATCAAATATAAATGCGGATCTGAATACTACTCATACCTCGATAAATTAGAACGGTTTGATGTGGAACAATCAATTTTTTTGAAGGGTATTACTGATACTACTTTTTTAGAGAAGAAACATTGCAAATACTAGACAGATGGCGCTGGGGGTACAGTAACTTAAAAATTTTGAAAGGCATAAAAATCGAAATTGAGAAAAAAATTATTAACAAAATTCAAAAATATTTAAATGGTTGTGAACAGAATTGAATTCTCTTTTCAAAGATGGGACACTTGACCCCCATGCCATGTAAAATTTTCGAGTTGATGTGCCCCCCGCGCCCCATGTCGAGCAATCACTATATTTTTTATTTCAAAAAGTAGTATCAGTACAACCCTCCAAACGATTTTTTTTTCATGTTTGTTCGTCGAATAATGTTCCAGGTTTTCTTGGCAAATTCATTCAGTAAAACTAAAACAACTGGCATCTCAAACTTCCTTTCAAACTGTCAAAGAATTTTCGTAAATTTCACTTTATTGTCTTTTCAGTACGATCTAGAAGTTTCCGGAACCTCTGTTCCTCTGTTCAGGTTCATTTCTAGATTTTCTGGAATACTTGATGAGTGAATTGCCCCAATTTCCTTATAATTTTCCAAGAAACATTTTAGTGCATTAGGATTCTTATCTATCCGATGTTTCATTTAAAACCATTGGTCCTGAAAATTAGAAATTAAGGAATGGCCGTTTAAAACATGTTTACATTTGAGGAAAATTACTTTTTTTAAGAAATAGTAGTAAAGAAAATTTCAAACCCCCATAGGTTATCAACTAGGCGGAAAAAAGTACGTATCATATTTTTTCTACAAAAGTTAAAAAATGACAAGGTTCGCTCATTGATGACAATGTATTCCATTTAAGTTACAAAGTTGGGGTCGCTTCCGGTGAAATTGAAAATGATAGGGTAGCATGGAATAATGAAAAAAAATTAAATTTTTCAATTTTCGAATTTAATATCCTACCACGTGTAAATATCGTACATTTGGAACTATGGAAACTATGGCCTGTCTGAAGAATATTTTGATACCCGGTATTGTTCAGAGAAGTTCAATGATTCTTTGCGAATTGTCGATCGAAATGTTAATCACTCACCATTTTGTCAATGATGTACGATGAAGTACCAGTATGGGCCAAATGAGCATATAAGCCATCGAGGTCCAGTCAACTGTACTCGCACTAACATGATAATATTTGGTCACCACATTGGTTATAATTGAATATTGTATCCATTGAGCTGTACTGAAAACCGCAGAAAGAATATAAATCGCCAAAATAAACCATCTTTTCCGGTGAGCTTCTATTACTACTGGAATTTTCTCGATTTTTTCCGTTATCTCTCCAGAGCATCAATATATTCTGAACAAAAACGAGTTGATAAATAATCACACTATATATAATGAGATACTCTTCAACTGATTAGTTACGCAGATTAGCAAATTGTAATAAGTGTATTTCATAATTAGCTATGACTATTGCAACTATTGGAAACTCATATAAATTAGGTTTATTATGTAATATTTTTCATTTATATAAACTAAACCATTTGTGATAAAAACGCATTTCTTGGACAATAAATTCATCAATCTATATAATCAACTAGGCGGAAAAGAGTGCGTATGGTATGTTTTACTCTTCATTCAAGAGCACTTTAGTTGCAAAAATAAAAATTCTTCTGAAAAATTCTTCTGAGTGTGAATTTTTTTTCTCAAAAAGATGAGATCGTACTCAGAATCGACCCAAAAAGTAAAATTAAAGAAACATATATAGGGTATTCAATATTAATTTGAAATTCTCAAGTTGTGGTCGTTTGTTTCCGGTGAAATCGAAAGTGATAGTGATATACATCCGTCCTTCACGGAAATGCAAGAGGTTAGATTACACCCTGTATAATGAGGTACACTTCAACAAATTATTTTCGCAGATGAGCAATTTATGATGAGTGTATTCTATAATTTACTATGACTATTGTAATTATTGGAAACTCATATAAATTAGGTTTATAATATATGCAATATTTTTCATATATATGTATATACATAACCAAACGCTTTGTTATCAGAAAGTATTTCTTGGACACAATACACTCATCTAATCTGATCAACTAGGCGAAAAAGAGTGCATATTAATATTTTTTTACTCTTGATTCATGTTCATCACATTGATTGAAGTGCGTCCAGTGCACTCTAGATGCAAATATGAAAAGTTTTCTGAAAAATCGAGAGTGTGAATTTTCTTTTTCAAAACGATGTGATCGTATTCAGAATCATCCCAAAAATTAAAAATAGGGAAAAATATACATAAAGGGTATTCCATTTGACGTTCCTAAATTCGGGTCGTTTCCGGTGAAATAGAAAGAGATAGGGTAGTACGAAATTATGAAAAATATTAAATTCAATACCCTTCCAAGTGTCAATATCCTACACTTGGAACTCTGGAAACTATGGCCTGTCTGAAGAATATATTGAGTGTCGAGACGAGGATCGATTTTAGCACCACCAAACTTGGTATGCTAGAAGTTGGAACCATGATAAACACGAAAAAAAATTGTTTACCGGAATTCCAGGGGTGGAACATATTTTTTTTTCGTTTAAAAATAAATAAGGTGAAAGACAATTCTATTCTCCACAAAAATGATTCCCAGTAATTTTTTATGAAATGCGCTTGTTTTCTCAGAAAACATGATTGAACGCCGACATCAAATTTGATGTTCACGCCTCTGAAAGTTCTGACGGAGCCGAATATTTGATTGGTCATAACTGCTAAAAATGATCGGAGAAGGAAAAGGACTAGTTCATATCGTTTCTGAAGACTCCTACCTTCTCATGCAAATAAAATATGCGAGTATTTGAGTATCTAAAATGTGTTTTGTCGCACTTCACGGAGATGTTGCGGGTGATGCGGAAATCATGAATAATTTAGTATATATGGAATTATTATACTGAAGCAGCAACCCATACCCTCTTTGGACTATATGCAACAATTTTAGAGTAGTGTGACAGGTCCCACTTTACATGCCAAAAATAAACCTTTGTTTTACTTCTGCCTCATTTTTAACTCACCCATAAAACCGGCTTTCTCTTCAGTAAGTGTTGAAAATAATCGCTTATTCATATCCTGCATATATGTTTGTGAAGTGCAAACCTCAAGCTCGAAATCACATACTTCATTTTTTATGTAGGATGCGTTTGAGCGATTATTTTCAACATTTACTGAAGAAATTGCCGGGATTATGGGTGAGTTGAAAACTGAGGCAGGAGTAAAACCCAGTAAAGAGAGTACTGATTCCTACTTCAGTATAAAATATCCATGACTTTCGGATCCTCTCTAAATAACGTAGAAGGGTTATGTGAAGCGGAACAAAACACATTTTGGGTACTCAGATACACACATGTTATATTTGCATCAGGAAGTAGAAGTGTTCAGGAACGATATACACTTTTTTTTTCATTCTACTATAATTTTTAGCAAAGTTTTGACAAATCTAATTTTTGGGCCTGCCGGAAATTGCAGTTAACGCGAGCCTGAAATTTGATATCGGAATTCAATCAGGTTTTCTGAGAAAACCTCTCGCCTTGTTGAAATTGTTTCTTGATAAACCTTATACTTTCCGAAACAACAGCAAAAAAATATATTTTTTTTCAAATTAAATTTTTTTAGGATTTTTTGGTAAACAATTTTGTTTCAAACAAAAATTCATACTTCACTTGTGGCTTATTTGCCTGTGGTTACTGTACTATAAATGATTCCTCACGAATTGTAGATTGAAATGTTGATCACTCACCATTTTGTCAATAATGTACGATGAAGGGAAAACCAGTATGGGCCAAATGAGCATGAAAGTCATGGAGGTCCAGTCAACTGTACTCGCACTAACATGATAATATTTGGTCACCACATTGGTTATAATTGAATATTGTACCCACTGAGCTGTACTGAAAACCGCAGAAATAATATAAATGCCCAAAATGGCCCATCTTTTCCGGTGAGCTTGTATAACTAGTGGAATTTTCTCGTCTCTCAGGTCGATTTTTTCCGTCACCATCTCGCCAGAGCATCCATTCAGAATAAAAACGAGTTGATAAATAATCATACTTGTCCTATATATAATGAGGTACTCTTCAACTGATTATTGTCGCAGATTAGCAAATTTACCTTTATAATTTATATCATTTTCAATTATAAAAAATACGAGGGTATCAGGTAATTTGAGGAAGATAAATTTGATTGATTCCTTTGAATGAGAATTATTGTGACTGAAAGATGTTTTGCTTGACAGTCCAACTCATGTATAATTATTTCTATTTGTGAGTACAAAAATCGAAGTTTGGTTAAATAAGAAGGAACAGAAATGCAAGTGGATAAATCACAAATATAATTTCCATTCAAGAAAACCCGTATATTTAAAATAAAATATTCTTCAAGTTTACTCCAAAACACAGGATTCAAACGAAAATACTATATACTTGAAACAATAAATCCTACAAGTTTACTTCAAAATATTAGGTTTCGATATAAGACATCAGAATAACTTGGATAAAAGATCTCTGTACTCAAATGTACAAATTTTATGAGTTTTCTTCAAGATAATATGTTTTTAGAATAAAGGAATACTCTGCCTATGGTGTGCGTTCACTTTCTGAAAGACCCAGTTCTCCATTGAGAAGTTATGGTGGATAGAATAGTTCAATTCTTGAATGTGTTTGGAATCGCACGTTAAAAGTTGAGGCCCTTGTCTTCCCTGGCTCTCACGAATCCCTCGAAGACTCTTGAATAAAACAAGAAATATTTCCACAAAATTCACCTTTGCTTGATATTCCGTTACCCTCGTACTTGAAATCGGCAATTGTCATCTCGAAACGTCCTGTCTGTTGGAAACGACCTGGCTTTTGTATTCTCATACTCATATATTGAAATATACGAGCACAGTCATAAAACTGGTAGTTGCGATATTTATTTATGGATGGGAATTGTGTGCTGAAAGTCTTTTGATATTAATTAAGAGATTTCTATACCTACCATAGATTTTTTAAAAATAAGAAATTCCTTTATCCAGCTGTATGGACCTGTCCATATGGCCAAGGCCTCAAAGGCACACAAGCACTTGAAATGACTTTAATTTTGAAAAACATTTTTTTCCAAAAAAATTAAAAATTTCCAAATACAGAAAAATGAAAAAATATCTACCAATACCAATAGAATGGTAGGTACCGGAGTTCATATGGTAGGAATACTTTTGTAAGAACATGTTGATTTATTATTTGGTAGGCACAGATTCTAAATATCTTGAAAATAAGTATATGAAATAACTTCGTGACTACCATATTTATTGCAAAATATTAAATTACTTCCAGGTTCATCTGAAGCTCCATAAATGAAAACAAGACTGCTTATCCCTTATTTCCATGGCATCAACTTCAATATATTAATTATATTTTTGATAAATTTTTTCCAGATTTTTTTTTATCTATCTCATGTGGTTGTAGCTGAAATTGAATTATTGATATTTGTTATACCATTTCCTTCCCATAAAGATATCACGTTTCAGTTGACAATTATTTACGACGTAAATATGAGATTGTCTTATATGATTTATAAATTATCATGTATTAAATGAATTACCCTCAGATTTACTGATTACATTGCAGAAACAAAATACGTGGTGGCAGTGTTTGACATTTGCCGGGAAAAAAGAGAAATATGTTTGTGTATCACCTGCATATAAATGTGAGTTGCAATATGAGACAATGGACTGAATTGAAATGGATGGTATCATTGGTAGGTATTGATACTATACAGACATAAGGTATGCTGGCAACTGTGGGCTCGGCCTTTGTAGTGGCAAGGCATACTTTGGTTTCATTCGCATCGATTCATACCAAGTTGTTGGAGTTTGTTCACGATTGTTCCTCCTTCATTTCTGATTTCACTGGCTGATATCGGAGTTTTCGAAGATAAAGTGGTTTGAAAAGTACCATCATCGGCAAAGCTTTGCACTGGACATGAGGTAGCTCACAACAAATCATTGATATAAAAAAATAGTCTTAGTGCTAAAATAAATCCCAGTGGAACAATAGCACTTCTTGGTAGAGTATCGGATGATACTCCATCGACCACCACGTGGAGAGATCGATCTGAGAGAAAGCTAGATAGCAAAGAACACAACTGGAAAGGCAGGCCATAATATGGTTTGGCAAGGAATTCTTGATGCCAATGCATCTAATGCAACGACCAGTGTTTCACCGTATTTCTTGATAGATTGCTTCCAAATACGTGAGACACAAACAAGCAGGTCACCACCTGATCCGATGCTGGAAACCATATTGTCGATCATTGATAATATCTGAGCGTTCTAGATATTTCATGAGTTCGATGTTTACGGCTTTTTCTGTAACCTTCGAGATTACATATAGCAGTGCGAAAGATATGTAGTTACTAGGTGTCTCTTTTCCCTTGTTGGAGAAACCGACAGTTGACATGAATCACCTTGTCTTGATGAGTCGATGACCAATGAACTTGACAAAAAGTACCAATGCCATGAAGAACAAACCATCAATTCCAAGAATGAACATTATAAACACTATTATCTGTGAATTCGTCAAAATCGTCTTTTTAATCGTAACCTTCAATTAATTACTGTTTTTACAGTTAAGTATGTGTTGATAAAATAATGGGCTTTATAGTATTTGCATGAATAATTCACTTTGCAATCGTATAAATTGCTACACGCGCTCAATTCTCTTGCTCGTGATGTAAATATTCCTACATGTATGAACAAATCAAAATATCAATTCATGCTCATTCAATAATATACCAGGATGATTCAGCATACAGTTCTACCCACATAGCTGCAACCATGAAAACATGCACGCCCATGATGCGCATTCGTCGTACAACGGACTATAGTCCGTAGTATATCCAGTGATAAGGCACTCAACATGCACGTTTGAGCAAAAAGTGAGAATATAACATGTTCAGCTATGAGGTTCGAACTGTACATATAAAACACTTTGGTATGATCCGAGAATATTAAAATGTCATCAGTTTCAATACATCAGTAACTACTGTAACCAAATCAAAAGCCATATTTCAGCCTGGAGTAATGAAATCGAAAGAGGCAAAAAACCAAAGTTGATCACATTACAATCCAATGTGACGGACGTCTGGTGTTTCTGGAAATGCCATCAACGTTGTTTTTCTGGAATAAAACACCCTGTATGTTCCTACACATTCAAGTTTTAGAGGTCAAAACAAGTTCAAACGTTATATCAAATGTAGTTTTTCCGAAACAATTGAAATTATAACTGATTTTTTATTCACCTTGTAGATAAATACAAAAAAATAATAATTTCGGTAAAATCTAGAGCATGCACATGCACATTAACTTAATGGACACATATTTTAGCCAAGCTAGACACAAAATAGACAGTTGTTAACACATTATGGCTCCATATTAACTAGATATTGGAAACAAAAGACAGAATCAAGACACATTTTCAAAAAGTTTTAGGTATATTTCAGACTCGCCATTGGACAAAATTTGGGCCATATTTAGAATACTTTCAATCACCATTTTGATCGCATTTTCCACTTATAATGGTCCAAATGTCGACAATGTGCCTTTAAAATGTGATTTGTCCAAATTACAGTGTCTACACAACGTCGACACTTTTAATTATATTTTATGCACCCACTGAAAGTAATGAAAAAATGTATATTCTATTTCGATGCAATTTTTGTATGCAACGTTTCAGTTGACTAAACGGACTAAAAAATACCCAAAAATACAAAATTTATGTATTTATTTCATCGCGTCCAAATGTCTAGATGGGATAAATTCGTTCTCGTCAGAGCAAACAACATCAATCAATTTGCACCCATTGATCGTTTGAAATTGGCTACGATTAATGTGGGAAGCTGAATACACTTTCATAGAATAAATGAAAAGGAATTTTTGTATAATTTCTTCAAAAATGCAAAGCGCTTTCGGCTCCAAAAGTCAGGTAACAGGAGGTATGACAATTTGTGAAGACATCTTAAATATAATTGATAATATTTTTGTTTTATACAGTGCGGCTTTTTATAGTCCCCCCCCTCCCTGTTAACTTTTGAACGGTTTGGTTTGAGCGATAAAAAAAAAAACCGTTTCGAGGGTTTCACCGACACTACCTTTTGAAATATAACGCATTGTGATTGCTCGATAGATGGCGCGGGGGGGCACAAAAAACAATTTTTTTTAAATGGCATGGGGGGTCGAGTGACACATCGTTGAAAAGAGAATTGGATTCTCTTGTCAACCATCTAATTTTTTTTTAATTTCGTCAATAAGTTTTTTCACAATAAGCATTTGAAGTGTCAATGTAACAAAAAGAAAACAAACTATTATGACATGTAGTATTTAAATAATTAGAAGCAAAATTGTTGTCAATTAACGAAGCAGGTGTTCAAAATGTCCACCTAATACTTCTTGACAATAAAAAATTCGATTCACAAATTCCTGCCGAACATTATTCAACATGTCTGCAGTTATACCAGCACAAACCCGTGTTATTCGTTCTTTAAGTTCTTCCAAAGAGTTGGATTGTTGCTCATACACTTTGGATTTGACGTATCCCCACAGAAAGAAGTCACAAGGTGTAAGGTCTGGTGATCGTGCCGGCCATTCGATTGGTCCACGACGACCAATCCATCTCATAGGGTATGTTACATCCAAATACTCTCGAACTTGACGTTGGAAGTGTTCCTGAAATTCGTTCTCATTTTCTTCTAATATTCCAAGTATGAGTGATTCAACCGTATCTCCTAGTAAATCCAGGTGCAAAATACCGTTTAAGTTTTCTTCCAGAAATAAGGGACCTCCAATATGGTCTCCGAGAATTCCAGCCCACACATTTACTTTCTGTGGGAACTGTGTGTGACCTTCTCGAAAGATATGGGGATTTATATCACTCCAGTATCGCACATTTTGTGTATTCATATTTCCGTTCAAAAAAAAAGGTACTTTCATCTGAAAAACAAATATTCCTAATGTAATTGGGGTTCCTAGCTATCTTTTCCTCCATAATTTCACAAAATTCCATTCTTCGGTCTGGGTCGTCTTCTGTGAGTTGGTGTAACATTACTAATTTGTATGGATGGAACTTGTGTTTCTTCAAATACTTTTTTACTGTAGCTGTTGAGACCCAAATCGTACTTGCTACACGAGAGGTACTTTGTTGCGGATTTACCACCATTTCGGCAATTATCGAAACCTTTGTCTCTTCCGGAATTGATTTTCGACCAGCTCCACCTTTCCTACGAACACTGCCAGTTCTGTTGAATTTTTCAACTAGTTCCCTCAAATATTTCCGAGTTATAGGATGTTCAGGAAATTTTTCATTAAAAATTCTCTCCGCTTCGTGGTAGTTCCGATGGGCCTCACCAAAATTATAAATTGCTTCAATTTTTTCTTCGAAAGGACGTATACGAACCATGATGATATCAAATATTCAAAGTAAATAATAATTATAAGTAGACAAAACTCCTCAGTGAATATGAATACTATAATTAATCAATCCATTGTACTTTTATAGGTAACTAATTAATTATTGTCATTTAAACAAATCCAATAAATAGTCCTTTCGTAGTACCTCTTATTACTTTTGTCATTAAAAATTAGGTATAATTTCGATATTCAAAAGTTATTGAGGTAAGGTAAGGAAACGAATTCAGATCCGCTCTTACACTTGACACTTCAAATGCTTATTGTGAAAAAACGTGTCAACGAAATAAAAAAAAAATTTAAATGGTTGAAAAGAGAATCAAATTCTCTTCTCAACGATGTGTCACTCGACCCCCCATGCCATTTAAAAAAATTAGGTTTTTGTGCCCCCCGCGCCATATCTATCGAGCAATCACAATGCGTTATATTTCAAAAAGCAGTATCGGTGAAATCCTCGAAACGATTTTTTTTTTATCTCTCTACGGCAAACTGTTCAAAAGTTAACAGGGGGGGGGGGACTATAAAAAGCCGCACTGTATATATATTATATATGGACTCGATTTGTCAGTGACAGTAATTTCTTTTCAAAGATTGATAGAATTCTTAAACTTACCTATGATTGTAAGCAGAATTGAAAAAGCATTCTGAGGATGTATTACTTGACCCATCTATAATTCAAAGTTTTCAAAGGAATCCATGTTACGCAGTTATTGGCTAGGTTCAAATTTCGGTGGGCTATCTGTATATCGCCTCTAGCTTCAAAGTGTACAACGAAACTTCTGAATTCCATTTAGGAACAAGCTTTTCGTCTGTGCGACAAACACCCTTATTTCTTTGGTTCCCTCAAAGTTAGTTGATTTGCTCCCTTTTCATATATTTTTTCATTGTGCCAAGATAGTATTCTGCAATAACCTTTAATCGGATCAATCGTTCTACTGTAGGCAATTTTATTTCATCGATATTGACTCGACTAGTTCACTCTTCTCACCCCTTTGCTGTCAACCTGGCGATTTGCCGAACATGTAGTATAACCTGGGGCCCAATTCTCAAATGTCTACTACCCTATCTCTTTTTTATGCTTGGTCGAGAAAAGTGAAAGAAATATATTGTCGCATGCGACATAGGGTAGTAGATATTTGAGAATGGGGCCCCTGAAGTTTACAATCTCCAAATATTCAATAAATGCCGGCAATGTCGGCTTTCTTTTCACTAGTTCTCACTCTTCCAATAAACCAGAATTTAAAAAAAAGTGCAATTTAGTGAATCTTCAATATAAATAACTAATAAACGTAAATCAGAATAGATCGTAAGCATGTAAAAAATAGAATCCACCAAACTATCTGATGTTTGATTTACTTGGATCTTGTATAATATCGTTGTTTGATCAACGATAATATCATACGTACATTGATTGTGAAGTGTCGTTGTTTACTGCGCCATCTGTTTTGTAAAGACTGTATCGGTAGATTCTGAGGATCTTGCAAAAACAGGAACCTACCATAGAAAATCATAGTTCGCACTAGTGGAAGAAAGCGCAATTGACAGTTTCGCATCGATAGATGTCGTGGTATATCATCATTCGAGAAAAAACAGAACGCTACGAGACGAGACAGGTTTCCAGATTCCTACCTCACAATAGTTTTAGATGGATTGTGTTAAGTTCACAGAAGTGACAGGAGATGGCGGAAACTATCTGTTTTTGATATAAATAATGCTAGTCCTAGTTTTCACAAAAAACTTGATGTGGTAAATAGAAAGGAGATATAGAAGATCTTTTACGTTCGCATACGAATACTGGGAAGAATTGCTGTCTCGTTTTATATAGGGTGTTTTCAAATGACACTCACTTCTGCCTGTAGATAACTCTTAAAATATGACAAAATGATATAAGGAATGGGGGTCCAACCGATTACTTTTAAAAATATAGGGGGTAAAGTTAAAAAAATTAAAGTTTTTATTTGGTTACTTCAAAATGAAATAATATATCAATTCGAAATTTAGCAGGTCGTTTTTAAATGAAAAGAGACATATTTTAGTGAAAAATCATGTTTCATATCTAGATCCAGTGGCGAGCGGGTAGAAGAGTATGCCCCCTTTTTCCCACCATTTTCTACGCCCATAGCATTTAAATATTTTTTCAACTTTTTTGTATTGCTCAATAGTTTCCACGCAAAAACGAATGACCTTTAAATATCAAAAATTTTGTGGTTTATGAGATATTTAATGTTTTTATGAAGTCTGCAAAATCGCTTTTTATTAATGAAATAACTACAAACATTTTTATAACCACCAGACGTTTGAGGCTGATATTCTCAATCGTATTGAAAACAGACCAGAGTTAAATCTTCAAATGTAAGTAACAAATCTATGTGGAAAGTTGTGAATGAACAACAGTTGTAATATCCTTATAAGTATACCCGAATTCATGCCCCAAAAACCAACAGATTATCCTCATCCTTCAAATTCACACATGAAGGAATTTTCAATTCAAGGAATAGCCATGTCTGGGATGACGAAAATCCATTATGTTATTCGAGAACTGGTATTCCAGGAAAAATTCTCGGTTAACGTGTGGGCAGGTATTCTTCGAGATTGTATAGTGGGTACATATTTATTTCCTAATATACTCAATGGCGATATTTACTGTATTTTTTCAGAGAAAATATGGGTAATGTATGGTTTTAGCACGATGGGACATTTGTACATTATTCTCTAGCAGTCATACAACTTCTAACCTAACAATTCGGAAATAACTGGACATGGGCAGATCTAGTCAACTATTCTGGGGGGGGGGGGAGGGGATGAAACTTATATTAAATCGAAAGCAAAGATAATTTTTAAAAAATTATATTATTTGGGGGTGGGAGGTAATTACTCCAATTTCCCCTCTAAAGCCGCCCTTGTAACTGGAAATGTGGCCAGCGAGGTTATCGGATTTGAATCTAATCGATTTTTTTTCTGTGGAGTTACATGAATTCCCTTGTGTACGATACCATAATACATATGGAGGAGGAACTCAGAGCAAGAATCAAGGCTACAGAAATTATTTCTGGCAAACGCGAGTCTTTACAAGGTATACGATTTTCAATGAGAAAACGTTAATGTAAATGGATGGAATGTTGAACGGCTTTCGTAATTTTCATACTATTTAGTATAAAATTGAGGTTGCATCAAACATTATTTTATTTTGTAATTCGTATGTTATTTTTTTGCCATTAATTGTTTTGTTAATTGTTAGAGCCAGCATGTACCTAGGAGGCTAGGAAAGATATGGTGGACTTTTCAATATATTATTATTCGTTTTTGTACATAGTTTATTCCTACGACGAGTGATAACATTAATGAAAAGAAAATGAGTTGGAAACAAATATTTTTAACAATATTTTCTCAATATTTACCTAGTGGTTATATAGTTATTTATGCAACAAGTGCAAAAAGTAAGTCAACGTGTTTCACGTCGAGTGCAATAAACTATTTTTGCACGAGTTGCATACACCATTTTTTCTACGTTCATGCAAAAAGCAAAAAATTATTTATTAAGGTACGGCACTAGGTATTGGAAAATGAAAAGCGCAACTTAAATAATTAATTATTACTGTCGATTTGTATCGGAACAGATCACTTTCATCCATTTTCCATTAATAATACTCATTTCAAAACTTTCAATTCTGTAATTTTTGACTGACGTTTCTATAACCACAGTTGCATTATAAAAATGAAAATCATAGTAGCCGTGAGCGCGTATGTTATCACGGTAGACGGTATACGGTTGGTTTAGAACAAAGCGGATTAGTTTTGATTATGGAGTGTTTTTCTCGGGAAGCCATAGTTTGTTTAACTCTGGCTGCTAACATTAATACAAAATAATATGAAATATTTAACTGTTTAAAACGTATTGCCAATCTCACAGAATATCTGCTAAATATGTAGTGGGTTTGAACATTTATGTTTGTCATGATGACAGCACGTTGAAGTTGAATGACAGATGAGTGCAATAAAAACTTTATTGCACTAGTGCAATAAAGAAGTTCTTCTTCCACCAAATATAATTCAATAAAGTTTTGCTTTTTGCATGAATGTAGAAAAAAAAAATTACACAAAATAATTAAAGAAACCCATGAAAAATATTGTTGGTTATTTTATCAATGAAAAGCGATGCTACATACTTCATATAAACATTAAATATCTCATAAACCACAAGATTTTCGTATGTAAAGATCATTTGTTTTTCACGTGAAAACTATTGAACGTGAAAACTATTGAGCTTAAAAATTTAAAGATGGGGGAGCAGCCAAAATATTGAAAAAACTTCAAATACCAGGTACGTAGAATATGGACGGAAAGGGGAGTATACTCTTCTAACCGCACGCCACTGGAACTAGATATAAAACATGATTTTTCACTAAAATGTGTCTTTTTCATTTAAAAAAGACCTGCTGAATTTTGAATTGATATATTAATTATTCATTTTGAAGTTATCAAATGAAAACTTTTATTTTTTTTAGCTTCAACCCCCTGTATTTCCAAAAGTAATCAGTTGGACCCTTCATTTCTTATATCATTTGGTCCAATTTTACGAGAGGTGTCTACATGCAGACGTTGTTGTCATTTGGAAACACCCTGTATTAATGAACTTACAGGGTGACCCATTAGTACAGAAAGACCCATTAGTACAGGGAGACCCATTATTACAGGAAGACCCATTAGTACAGAGAAGTGGAATTATACGAAAAAAAGTTTCGAAAGAAATTATGTGTGTGTCTTCAGAAATATATAGAAATGCATGGTGATGTTCCGTCAAAACTAATCTGACTAGTTGTGATGAGAGAACGATGAAGTAAAACATTCTGAATTGATATGCCATGATATTTTAAATGTTATATAATATATGGTTTTTGAGAAAACTTGAAAAATTAAGTTTTTATTTTGTTTCTCGAAAGCTGTGCATAAGATTTTCTTCTACATCTCTGTCATAATTTTATTTGAATTCCCAAATAACTCGAATTGTTATCAGAATTTTTTAAGTACCCGTTTATTTTTCAATGGGTTTACGTGGACCTTAAATAAAACTTTTTAGTAGGAAAAAATTATCAGAATCCTTGGTTCAATATTTATGTATTTTCGACCTTCTTCATACACCGTAGACGAACACAATTTTCATTCGACTCGAACGGCCAATGAAAGTTTAATATATCTATCTATCGGAATTCATTGTACACCACCTCAGAGTTTCAGTTATATCCAGCAATCATCAAGAACAAAGGGTATTATGGCCTCCTTGTTAATTCATGGAAAAGTCCGGCAAATTAGTAGAGGATCAACTGACTTAGTTAGGAACTCTCGGATCAGGCTTTCCCCAGGGACAGGGGAGGACATTATAGGAAATGGGGAGCGGGCAATCCCAAACAGGACTCGCTCCCTTTGTGTCGAGGAGTCGGCGGCAAATTGCTAAATGCTGGATATGATTATTACGAATGCCCTTTGGCGTGTTTGCCGAAAACAAAGGCGAGAGTTATGGAATGAAACTAGTTTCGTGGTTCAGAATATAGTCTCATTTCCTTCGATGTTTTTCGCGATTAGTTCTCTATGTTCGAGTAGGAATACTGGGTGAATATTTTGGAGTCGAATTCATAACATTTCAATCTCAATATTTTGAATAACTCAGTTGTGTGGAAAGGAAGTTACTACCATTAAATATTATTAGTATGTAGTTTGTGAACATCTGCTCAGAAACTAATAATAATGGGTGTCCTCGAAAGGAGGTTCGCCCCTTTAACTTTTTTGTTTTTGAACATATTGAAATGCAATTGAAAGGATCTGTATGAAATATGAAACTGCATTTTTTGATAATTGAGTGAACTTCATAATCCAGTACGATTGGGTTTTGAGACAAGAATCGATTGTAGCACCACCAAACTTGGTATGCTAGTAGTTGGAACCATAATAATTACGAAACAAAAATGGTTTACCAAAATTCCAGGGGTGGAACATTTTTTTTTTCGTTTAAAAATGTATAAATAGATTTTTGCTTTAATCTTGGAAAATATATGATTTATCGGAAAAACAACTCAACAGGGTGAAAAACAATTCAATTTTCCACAAAAATTATTCCTAGTAATTTCTTATGAAATGCGCTCGTTTTCACAAAAAACGTGATTGCACGCCGATATCAAATTTCAGGTTCACCCTTACCCGCCGCTGAAAGTTCTGGCGGAGCCGAATATTCGATTGGTCATAACTCTGCTAAAAATAATCGGAGAAGGAAAAGGAAAAGTTCATATAGTTTCTGAAGACTCCTACCTTCTCATGAAAATATAATATGCGAGTATTTGAGTAACTAAAATGTGTTTTGTCGCACTTACTACAGAAGCAGCAACCCATACCCTCTTTGGACTATATGCAACAATTTCAAAGTAGTGTGACAGGTTCCACTTATACATGCCAAAAAAAAAACTTTGTTTTACTCCCGCCTCATTTTAGACTTACCAATAAAATCGGCATTCTCTTCACTAAATGTTGAAAATAATCGCTTATTCATATCCTGTTTTAAACCTAATAGTGGGAGGTATCAACATAATGGCAATAAAATGCACAATGATAAATTTAGTGGTAATATTTTCGGATAAATTATTTGGGGCATAATAGTTGTAATTGCATGTTGTTCACAAAAATAGAAACATTTGGGGCGAACAGCATAATATTCATAGCAAAACCATAATATCGGGACATCTCTAAGGAACTAATTCACACTACATAATCGAAATTAATTGAATTGTCTATCTCTCGAGACAACGAATTCTTGATGACTATGAAATTTATATCTATTGGTAGAAATAGACAGTAATCTCTCTCTGTATAACTGAGAATTCCGATATCTTTAATTTGAAAATTCAAATTATTCCATTTTAAGATCGATATATGTAACTATGATTCGATAATATTATATATGACTCCGTGGCGCAACGGTAGCGCGTCTGACTCCAGATCAGAAGGTTGCGTGTTCAAATCACGTCGGGGTCAACTTTTTTTTTCAACAATTTCGTTTCATACTATTTATATTTATTTATTGTAAGGCTGTCCTGTACAAAGATTTGAACACGCAATAATGATTGAACTGGACATGGTATATTTTATTTTTAACAAAGTTCTGGTTACTACGAAAAGGAAAATCATGTGTTGTTCAAAGAACATCGTGAGAACCGAAGGAAAGTAGGTATGAATTAGTGCTCTTCTTGAATTTCTGAAGACTGTATACCTTAGGGAACACCTCATAAGGCAGCAAGTTCCAAAGCTTTGCCGTTCTTTGGAAGAACGAGCCCTGGGAAAGATATATTCGATTATACTAAATAATTACTCCTTGCAAAATGTATAATGTATGTATCCAATTTCATGCACTCAAATGTCTACGTAAGGTTAGTTCGATCTGGTTCGATTATACTAAATAATTACTTCTCGCAAAATGTAGGTATTCAATTTCCACAGCCTATATTATTTAATTTTGTGGTGAGTTCAAGCTTGGGATTAATGCAAAAATGTCGGAATCCAAACTACACATAAAAATTAGGTAAATCTAAAATATCGGGAAACGAATTACACATTTTTTCTGACCCTTTTTAATCTGGGAACCAAATTACATGTTCCTGTTGAAAGAACATAGAAATACTACCTTTATTCCTCACATTTTGCCCTTTAAAAAATAAATTAAGTTAAGTTAAGTTATCCATCCACCAGGTGGCTTAAACAAAATTCTAAAACTTCTCGTCCCTGGAAAAAACACTGCTAATGAATATTTTATTTTTATTCATGGAATTCTACAACTTCTCGAATAGAAAATTTATTATCTCAGTTTGGTACCGAATTCTACAGAATCATTCGATCTGGAACCTTTCCTTCCTTCCGAATTTTTTTTAGGATATTCATTACTCTTGTGAGTTTCTTCATATGGTTCAGAACTCGGATTACCGTAAGGCTCATCAGCAGCTGTGATTGGAACACCTTCTTCGTCAGAATTTCCAACTATAATCTGATTAGGAGACAATGGTGTATCGTTTTGACTTGTTTCATTGTTATTGTGTTGGTAACTATTGCTTGTTGGGTTTCCTGTGGATCCTGTTTCACTGACAGTATGATTTTTCTTAATTTTGGATATTGCTGCTACACTTGATGCAGCTGCCTCAGCTAGTTTTGTTGCATTTTTTGCTAACTCAGAGTTGTATATTTCGTATTCTCTGACTTCGTTCAAATATTCTTCAACTTCTTCATCTAGTTCTATCACCTTGTAGTTGCAGTGTTTAGATGAGCAGGTGAAACAATACTCAATATCTGTGTTGTTCTTGTCGCATATATCTTCTAAGGTGCAACCTCTTTGGAAATGAGAATAGCCATATTCATTTACTAGAAAAAAATGCGGTCTTTAATAAAAGAGTCCAATACCCGTCGCGGTATTAGCAAGGGCTTTCAGACAGGTATTTGCCATAACAGCCTACGCATGCATTGTAGGTGGATGGGAGTAAAAAGGGTAAAACATCCAGAGTCGTATAACGAGGTGAATGGCGCCTGAGGCGAACATGTAAGTTTGCACCCCGTAAACAATGATGAAATCTCAGATAGATAATATTATTCAGATCAAAAGTCATGTTGACGTCCCGCCCTATAGTAACGGCCCTGAAAACATCGATCGGCAACGACTATCGTCACTTAACGGACTATCGTCACTTAATGGACTATCGTCACTTAATGGACTATCGTCACTTGACGTACTATCGTTACTAAACGTATTATCGTTACTAAACGTACTATCGTCACTTGACGTACTATCGTCACTTGACGTACTATCGTTACTTAACGTACTATCGTCACTTAACGTACTATAGTCACTTAACGTTCTCTCAAAACAAATGTTGCGTTCAGAAATCTATAATTTTTAAGTCGCATACCCCGTTGTCTTGTGGCCAAATGATAATTTTCCAGAAATCGATTTGGGTAGGTATATGTATGCCAATATGGACTAAGTTTTAAAAATAATGATTCGTATACAGGGTCTTCGGTAAGATGATGAAAAATCTTTTTTTTTTTTATTAGAACACTAAGTATTTTCTAACATTTTTAATATCCTAACTTTTACTGGTACGGAGATATTCAACATTTTCTCAAAGTGTTGGAGAAATTCAATTTCATTGGAACTAGCCACGGCAGATGTAAGAAAAATTAAGAGATGCAAGAACATGCCATTTAATGAAATATAACTTTGAGATTTCTGGAAAAAATATAATTTGTCCACAAGAGTCCAAGCGTTTAGCTCGACTAATACTGTACGTTCAATATTTACCTATTCCTATAACGAGACATTTAGCAGTAGGTCCTTGACACGTTTGGTGCTTAGTCGTTTTGGATCTTTGTCCATACCTACAACGACTGTTCACATCTGTTGACTGGCACGACAAGCACGTCAGTCCAAACACTAAAAAAAAAAGTAAAATGTGAAATTAGAAAGATACAACACGTTATTGCAATAATTAAGGTAAAATCATATTTTTTTGATTCATTTGGCAGTGCCAAACGGAAGATCATTCGATAACTGATGTACACATTCCTCGAGCATCTAACGGCATACAACTACTGTCCTTTACGGATAATGAATTATATCCGTCAGACACTCGTTTGAAGATTCTACAAAAATAATTTCGCATGCATTCAGAAAAATGAATTCTTTTTTGAACAATAGTCAAAAAAAGGAAAACTTTTCAGATAATTCCATGAATTCAGAATTTTCATTAAAACCGTGGATGTTATATAAGTATGTAAGAGCAAACTTTGCAATTATTTTTTATGTATGGGGATTGAATCCTGAATCCGGTATCTGTAGGTACCGAGTAACCTTACAATAAAAGCATTCATTATTATTATTTTTATGTTTTTATTTCGAGTCTTTTCGGAATTTCGGAAATTGTAAGAGATGAAGGCGAGGGGAAAACCGCTGGAGAATTTTGGTGTACATATCTTGGGTATTAGTGGTATTAGTAGTATTACTCGAAAATTATTGGGTATTACAGGTTTACTGGTGTATTATTTGGGCATTACAGGAATTATTTAGGAATTATTGGGCATTACACGGGAAAGAGAGGTATTACCCGAGGATTACATGAGTATTATAGAAATTATTCGGAAGTAAGAGAACAATTACTGCACAATTATAATCGTTGAAAGGCAAACAAAAACATGGGAATTGAAAAATAATATGAATTATCCGAAAAATTACATTTCTGACTTGGCATTAGTGCCATTACTTGGGGGGTATTACTCGGGAATTACTGGGTATTACTCGGGAATTACTTGGGTATTAGAGGCATTACTTACGATTTTCGGGAATTAGTGTACACAATTTCCTCAGCAGTTTCCCCTCGCATAAAGGGTTGTTCGAATTACGGCGAAGTTGCCAAATTTGATGCTTGAGAAAGACAGTTCCAGAATTTGAAAAAAATCAGAATACTTTCGGAAAAAAATTGATATATGAATTAAAATAACACTCCATCAGTGCCTTACATATGACATTGTGTTTTTTTTGTTTCCTAGCAATTATCATAAACTTTTCAATAACGGTCCTTTGTTTTCTATTTCAATTTCTCGTTTCGCCTTTTGAAACCCCAAAAAGTGGATTTTCAAACGTGCCCATAAAAAAACCTGTCATTTTTTTGTAATTATTCAAAAACATAGATATAGGAATTTAAAATTCAACAGAGGATTCTGGGAAAGGAAAATTGTCGTTGACGAAGTGACTTTCATATTGATAGGATATCTTTTTGAAAAAATAAAATCTTATTTTTCTAAATATCGCCGAGAGTACAAGGATTTTTTGAAATTCCAAAACAGAATAAAATTTTGGAAATTTGTCATAATTTAAACAACCTTGTGTCTGTTGCAATACCATGGCAGATTTTAATATTTTATTTGGGATAATATCATATAATTCCTAACTAGGTCTTATACACATCATGTGGCAATTTAATAAGTGGCAAATTAATTTTTTTCATTAACAAAGGGGATTCAAAAGTGGGACTAACACAGTATTTACAGATAGGTCATTCCTCAATACCTATACAGAATCAATAAAATAAGGAAATTTCCTTTAATTTTTATCGGTGAGTCAGATTGATATTAAATTAGGCACAGTAAAATTCAGGACTTAACTTAAGAAATGAGTATCTGAACACGATTCAATAATAAAATTGACTTTTCGTTTAATCGTTGTCTTTCGAAATTAAAAATTTTATGAACGAAATTATTAAAACTGCTCAGGTGATTTTAGCCCATTGCAAGTAACAGTTGCTTCATTCTTATATCAAGACGTAGAACGGAAATATAGAAAAATATACTGGGTGCCCTATTAGTATTTACTCATTCACCTTATTCCCGCACACTTTTTCTAAACTCTTCAATTTTCAAAAACTAATTTGAAGGAATAACAAGTCGACTATAAGTTTGTTTTTCATATTGTAAAAAAAATGTTACCTTCTTCGGCAAAAACTGAAATCATTGCAGCACATAACATGAATTGAAAGAACTTAGACATGTTCAACGTATGAATTCAACTAGTAAATGAATGGGTTGAGTTAGGATTTTGATAATTGCTTTCATGGAAAAGTGATTAAATATTTCAGTCGAGTACCTTCATTAGCAGTAATGATCTAGTAACCATCAAAAATATTGATATTTCGACATTAAAATTCCTTGAATTAAGCTTTCTTGTATTATGGTGTCTAGCCACGTTCATTGCCAATTAGGGAAGCAAAGTAACAAAAGATCCACAATTTGGATGGAAAAATGCTTTGATATATTCTGACCCAAAACATGTCCTTTTCATAACAATGATTGTACTACAATCATTTACGTATTTTTCACAGAATGGTCAGATATTAAATATTTATGAAAATTAACACACGTTAAAAATTAACATACAGCTTATAGAATTACCCCTTTAGAGTTTTGAATATTGCATACGAACTGAAACGCTTTAGCACGATTATCATCGAAACGTGATTATAATCTGGACAACACCATGTTCCTGGAGTGTCATGTCATCACAATGGTCGTTCGATTCTGATATAACAGCCAGGGTTCTGACAAAATCCAATTTTTTTAATTTAGTGCTTAGTGGTGTGGAGAAAATGAGAAAGTTTTCATCATTGAAATACAAATTTTTCAGTGTGGCTAAGTTATTCATAAGAAAATAATTTAAAATTTTTGTACAGACAGGAAAATATTAAAAAATAGCTGTTTTCAATTTTCTTTTCTCTATATGTATATAAAATCAAATTCTAAGCAACTTTTTCGAAAAAAATTTTTTTCTGTATCTTGCTGTTTTACCTCACTTTTTGCTTTTTCATAATACTTTTTTTCCATTTGCCGCCATACCAGCGATCACGTGACATGAGTCAAAATCTATTTTTAGGTTATCGGACATGCACAAATTTTTGCTAGTAACAGTGCAGGTAGATTGCTACTGAGGCATATTATATTCCTTCTAGAGATATTTGATCAAAGCAAATTCGAATCAAACCACTCTTTAATGCAGTCAGTGTCTCTAGAATTGGTTTGAAATAGGTTAGTCTCATTCTTATCAAGCCTAGGACATATGGCCGGAGAGCTTGCGACGAATTTTGGGAAGGTCCTTTTTGGCACGTTGAAATTGTGAAACAATATAATTTCGTAAATGATTTTTGGCACACAATCAGTTCTTGAGGAGTACTTTAAGAAAAAAATTGTTCTGCACGCGAGCACCTATGGAAAGTGGGGAAAATTCCTGAGAAACTCGGAAAATCAATAACGTGGAAAGGATTGGAAATTTCGATATAATGTATAGGAACAAACTTGTAGAACGTAAAAAACTCCATAAAAAGGTATTCGTATGTTTTTTTTAATGAGCGTCGGGGTAAATCCCGAGTTGGTCGCACGGGAATATGATAATATCAAATATAGCTCATTATCTCTCATAGGAAGCTATTTTCGATTACATATGTGGAAACCTTTTTATGAAGATTTTTACGATCTCCAAGTTTGGTTGTGTACATTATATCAAAATTTTCAACCCCTTCCAACTTATTTTCCTCACTTTCCATAGGTACTCGCGTGCAGAACACTTTCTATTGGATTTATTGTCAGGTTAAAACCCCAGAATTTTTGAAGAAGCCTGGTAATATTTTATAACTGACAAAAACGTGTTGAATTTCTTTTTCGAATTATATGAATACTAAACTATTAGATAAAAAAAATCAATTTGCCAAACAATATTATTTTGGATTTTTTTTGCAAATGTATTATTTTTTTAGTTATTGGCTTGGCCGTTACTTGATAGAAATCCATATTGAAAAATATTCTCTCATTCAACTGAAATGAGATAGTGTACATATATGTTCCGCGCCAAATGATCGATTAATCAAAGTTTTCCAATGTGTGTTTGAAGAACTTTTCAAAAATTGTTATGGTGATTCTATTTTTTAAATACATCACTATGGTTACTGTTTGATTGTAATTTTAGTTCCTAAAAATAATTCTTTTGGTGGAAATACAATAACGCGTATTTTACAGATTTTATATTTTCCTGATTTTGATTTTTATCATCACTATTCATGAATTACGAATATTTTTCTATATAGCTGATAGCAATTTAGGACCTTAGTGATTGATTTTCAATACAAATTCAGTAAGTAATATGATTAATCATTCAAAATTTTATAGGTGTTATGGATACACCCTAAATTGCAAAAGAAAAACAAAATGGACAGTTTTTTTGAATTGTAATAAGTTTTACTACAAATGCTTATTGGTCTTGTCTACCACAATTTTTTTACCAATGTTCGTAAACAACATAAAATTACAATCGAGTTTTTAGGAGTAAATAAAATGAATGGAAATTGAATGGAATTGTTAGAGAACTGTTTATTTTTCTGTTACATTAGTTGGTATAGATTCCGGTACAGATACGGTCACAGTTTCTTGTACACTATTGGACACAGTTTCTGAGACAGGCTTGGATAGAGTCTTAGGAATGGTCTCTGGTACAGTCTTGGGAAGACTCTCAGTCACAGTTTCAGGTAAAATCTCAGTCACAGTTTCAGGTAAAATCTTTGTCTCAGGGGTTGACTCAGCTTGTTTCGTTGTGGGTTTTGTTGAGGTTGCAGTGTTGTTTTTGGAGGCCTTCATATCCTTCAGATATTCTTCGACTTCCTGGTCAAGAACCATGCTATGGTAGTTACAGTATTTATTGGAACATGTGGAGCAGTATTCTACGTCCAATCCATTGTTTTCAGCACATATCTTTTTCAAAGTACATCCTCTTTTGAATCGAGCACTTCCATTTTCATCGACTGAAAAAAAAAAGATTAAATTATTTCATTGATGGTGTGAGCATACTTATATTCCTTATTATTTCATCACAATGTGTATACAGTGTGACCCTTTTGAAATGGGAGCACCTTTGTGAAATAATATATGAGATATATCACGAAATAATTAGTAATTCTAAGGCCTACTATGACTTTTTTTTCAAGGTCGAAAGGAGCAAAGTTTTGCTGGCGAGTTTTTTAAGAGAAACTATTGACAAAATTTCACCAAGGCATGTTTTTATAAATTATAACAAAAATGGGAGTTTATGCTGCATATTTTCATTTATTTAAATTTGTAGAACATGACGCGTGATTGCATTTGTCTATTTTGTTACCATCCATGAAACACCTCATCAGGAGGATCATGAAAACGCAGTGGAAGATTTTGAAAATGTCCCTATAAAATCAGCGGAATGAAAAAAAAAATGAATAATTTTAATTTTTGTAGATAATGATATCGATGTGTTACAGATATATGTAGACTACTCAATGAAAGACTAATAATGTCACAATAACTTTTTTTAGAGTTATATTTCATTCTCTATCAGTTTTTATGTTTTTCAGTGAATCAGTGGAAATGGCTCTAACACTGAGTGTACAAAAAATGAAACAGAACTGATATGTGGCGAAAATTATCATAGTTCGAAAGAAGTAAGAGTTGAAATTTTCAATAAAATGCATCCAGACAAAAAAAAAAAAACTAATGAAAATGGTTTAGTTCAAAACAAATATTATATTGCTCACGTTAAGCTTCTCATAAATAATGAAAATAATGTAAACAATTTTTTTATTAACGTTATTGAGATACCAACAGTTTCGAAATATCTCAATTCTCTGCAAGACAAATTTTAAAAGCAACGTCACTTCCATGCATATAAACCAAATTTATGCAAGTACTGCAAGAAACTAAGAAAGGGATTATGAAGCCCGATTTCATTATTTTGCATGGTTTCAGGGAACGTTAGAAGACATGTATTTCCTAAAACATTTTCAATTTTCTCAAATGTTGTTGTTCTCAAAATAGCAGATGGTCGGCCCATCATAATCCAAATTTATTATCTAAGCCAAGGACTAATATAATTTGAAAGTAAATGTATTGTGTGGAATTTCAAGTGAGCGAATTGTAGGGCCCTTCTTATTTTTTAGACAAAGAGATATCTGCTTTTGCCGACAACCCACCATTACAAGGGTGCATTGATTTATTCTTTCAACGAGATGGGGCTTCTGTTCATTTAACGAATGGCGAAAGTGGTTGAACAATGACTTTGGTGAGCAGTGGATAGATCCATATTGAGATAATCCTTGGCCTGCTAGGTATCCAGATCTAACGCCTTGTGATTGTTGAAGTTTTTTTCACTTAATTTTCTCGGTGAAAAATAAATATTTTTTAAATACTCCTTGGAAAATAAAACATAGCAAGTGATACCACATACCCAATGTAATTGTGAGTAGACTCAAAATTACCCAAATCAATCCCTTATTATCTAATGAAAGTACTACCTGCGCGCCACCAAGACACAGAAAAAAAATGTTTCGAAATATTGGTAGAGGTAGAGGAAAAAAGGCCAAACACATTTTGTACGAGATTGACGGAAACTGCACGCATTACCGAACCCTTTTATTCTATACGAGACAATCTCGTACATGGTCCTTCGAGCCCGGATGCTGTATTTTCTGATATTTGGTTGAGTGTGATTGTTTGAAATTATTATTTTCATTGGGTACGGAAAGAGATTTTTAAATTCGTCCTCCAAAGCAGTTGAATTAGGTGCACTGATAAGACAATAATTTTTTGTTCCTGGACATTTTTTGCTCTGAAGTTCTCGGCAACTCAACAATACTTTATCGATTTATTTATCAGTAAAAGTATTTTCCATAGAAATAAAAGTATTCTCACTATATAGGTATTCTTACCAGTTATAAAAACCCGTTCTATATTCTGTTTCGATTTCATTCCGTTAGATAAAATATTATTTATATACATCAGAGATAAACTCGGAACAGAATTGTGGCTTTGTTTATGGAAATGATTTGCATTTGAATTTTCCGTAATTTTACAGGGTGGTATAATAAGATTAAGTTATAAAAAAAAAAAAAAAAATAGATTTCGGTTATTTCTCTATTGATTATATACGGTGTGGTCCCGAACGTACGTTCAATTATTATTTCCATTGATTATTTATTTTTTGATTGCTCTCTCGTCTCTTCACTATGAGTCAAGCTAACAAAATAAAACAAATCCAAGCCTTACGTCAGAACTGTGTGGATCGATTATCAGACTTGCGGATAATAGCCGATGCTGCATTGGGAAATAAAGATTTTCATGTTCAGTTCAAAGCCCGTCTCACATCTCTCGAACAAATAAAACATGATTTTGATGAACAGCATGCAGCTCTTTTGACTATCGTTTCCACAGTTGATGCTCACGATTTGGCTGGTGAAACTGTTATTCGTAAAAGTTTCGATGATAACTTTTATGCAATCAAAGCAGTTGAAGTTCAACTTTTCGATAATAAACGAGATGTTCCCGTCATTGCAAAATCGAGTAATGTTCGGTTACCTAAAATTGATTTATTCAAATTTGACGGAAATTCGAAAAATTGGAATACATTTTTTGACATGTTTAATTCTCTTGTACACGAAAATGACGAATTGTCAAATGTAGAAAAATTTAATTATTTGTTGGCTTCTTTGAGTGGACCTCCACTAACTATAGTCAAATGTAATCGCTTGACAGATGCAAATTATCACATCGCCTATAATGCTCTAAAAACGAGATATGACAATAAACGTGCGTTAGCAACGGCTCATTATCAAGAGCTAGAAAATGCCCCCAAATTGACTGACAACACTGCTACTTCCCAAAATTTGCGCCAACTTGTGGACACGTATGAAGAAAACTTGGCAGCGCTGAAAAACTTGAATTTTGAAACAGACAAGTGGGACTTTCTGATTTTCAATATGCTACTTCGAAGATTAGATTCGAATACGGCTTCGAAATTCGAAATTGAGTTTGGTTCCAATGACATTCCTGATTATTTTGATTTGAAAGAATTTGTTCTCAAACAGTGTGATGCACTTGATAGATCGGTCAATAGCGGTTGTTCGGAAAATTCTCGTCATTTTGAAAAATCGAAATTCAAGAATGTTTCCTCGCGTTCAAGTCCTCAAAATTATCAGCGCCCAAGTTCCTCGTTCATGATTAATACCAAGCCGGCTCCCATTTGCTTTTATTGCAAACAGGATCACTCAATCTACAAATGTCCAAAGTTCTCATCACATCCACCACAAGAACGCTACAATATTGCTAAAAATAATAAATGGTGTATAAATTGCCTTGGCAATAAACACCAATACAAGGATTGTTCCTCATCAGTACGGTGTGCTTTTTGTAAAATGAAGCATAACAGTCTTCTACATTTCAATCAACCCCCTCATGATCAAAATGTATCTCTGAGTGATTCAGCTCCAAATAATAATCCATCTTCTCACCAGTCAGTCACTTCCCTCACAAATTTAGTGCCTTCTAAAAAATTGGTGCTCCTCTCTACTGCTCTCATTGAAGTGCGCGACCCTAAAGGAAATTTCCATGTAGCTCGTGTTTTGCTCGATTGTGGAAGCCAAGCCAACTTCGTTTCTGAAAAATTTTGTAATAAGTTAGGTTTATCCCGCCATAATATAAATCTATCAATTCAAGGTTTAACTCATATGAATTCAACTGCATCGAAAGCAGTTTCACTTACTCTCCGTCCATGTCAAACTCCAAATCCTCTCATCACAATTGAGGCAGTAGTCCTTTCCCAAATATGTGATGATATGCCTCGATTTCCCCTTTCTCGTGACACATGGTCACATCTCTCAAATATTAAGTTGGCTGATCCCGATTACCATGTTCCCAAGGCAATTGACATGCTCTTGGGAGCAGATATATTTTCTCAAATTCTCCAACCAGGTAAACTCTCTGGTCAAAATAACGAACCGACTGCTATCAATACTATTTTCGGATGGATACTCATGGGAACCGTGAGTTGTAATCTCTCCTCGGTTATATCAACTTCATTTTTTTGTTCTTGTGATCTCTCTATAGAGAAAACTCTGAAACGATTCTGGGAGTTGGAAGACGTACCTAAAACTGCTAGTGCTTCCCCCGAGGATGAACAGTGCGAAAAAATGTTTCTCGAAAATGTTCGGAGAGACGCGTCCGGCAGGTTTACCGTCTCTCTCCCGTTCCGTATTGAACAGCCTTTATTTCCCCATTCTCGATCAATTGCCGAACGACGGTTTATTTCTTTAGAACGCCGATTATTGGCCGACCCTCTACTACACAAGCAATACTGTGAATTTATGAGAGATTATTTGGACAGTGGACACATGTCCCCCTCCAGATCACAAATTATCTCTGATAGTTCCTACTACATTCCCCATCACAGTGTTATCAATCCCAACAGCTTAACCACCAAACTCAGGGTGGTCTTCGATGCTTCCTGCAAGGCGTCAAATGGAATGTCAATCAACGACTGTCTGTTGATTGGCTCCAAACTCCAGAGAGACCTTCCCACTATTCTGTTGAATTTTCGCCTTCATCCTGTAGCTCTAATCGGAGATATAAGGCAGATGTTTAGACAGATCAATATTAGGGAAGCTGATCGTATTTACCAAAAGGTTCTTTGGAGATTCAGTCAGGATGACCCTATTCAAGAATATGTCCTCAATACAGTCACTTATGGATTTTCATCTTCTCCATTCCTCGCAAACCGAACTCTCCTTTACTTGGCTGATATACAAGCTGAAAATTTCCCACTAGCGTCAAAATGTCTGAAAGCATCCATGTATGTGGACGACGTAGTGACATCTTGCGAATCTCTTGAAATTGCTCATGCTCTCAAAACAGAACTCATTTCCTTACTTAAGAGTGGAGGCTTCGAGCTTCATAAGTGGGGTAGCAATATACGCTCCTTAGTAGTCACCAATACAATTTCACCACCCGTTTCACTCGATTTCGATAAACCCACAACATTAAAAGTTCTTGGTCTACAATGGAATTCCTCTCTCGACACATTTTCATTCAAAGTTAATTCAATTAACTCATGTTGCACCAAGAGAACCATTTTGTCAGAATTGGCACGTGTTTTCGATCCCTTGGGGTTTCTTTCACCAATCACCCTTTACGCAAAAATCCTCATTCAAGACCTTTGGTCCCATGGCCTCCAATGGGATGATACACCCCCTCTTGATATACTCCGTAGTTGGAAAAAATACCAGTCTGACTTACCCAGAATTTCTGAAATTTCTATTCCTCGCCACATACTCCCGTGCTCTTATGCATCAATTGAACTCCATGGATTCGCGGATGCTTCAAAAAAGGGCTACGCTGGTGTTGTTTATCTTAGGGTGATCCACTCTCAGGAAAATATATCCACATATTTTGTTTGTTCGAAGTCAAAAGTAGCTCCTGTGAAAGTGGTATCCATTCCACGATTAGAACTCTGTGCAGCTGTGTTGTTATCAAGCCTATTATCTTCAGTCGTCAAATGTTTCAAGGAAAGTCTCCAATTTTATCGCATTTGTGCGTGGACCGATTCGACTGTCACCCTCCATTGGATTCGTTCCTCTCCCCATAAGCACAAGACTTTCGTCAGTAATCGGATTAGCTCAATACATGATAAGTTTCCATCTTCAATTTGGCAATATGTTCCTTCCGAAGAGAATCCTGCAGATTGTGCTTCAAGAGGCATGATTGCGTCCCAATTCCTAGAAAATCCGTTATGGTGGGCGGGGCCTCCATGGTTGAAATTGACAGAGTGTAATTGGCCGATTACTCCTGAGGTCCTTGTTTCAAATAAATCTATATTAGAAGAGGAGAAACGATTTGTTTTAACAACGCTCACTTCTCCTAATTTTCTCGACATTCTCATCAATGATAACTCATCTTTGATGAAAATTCAGCGAATTCTTGCATATACTCGACGTTTCATTCAAAACCTCCGCCACCCTACTGAGAAAATATTTTCTTCTCTATGTGAAATTGAGCTTCATTCAGCTCTGCTCGTTCTCATTAAACAAGTTCAAGGTCAGAGTTTTTCTGAAGAGTTGTCACTTCTCCTGGCGAAAAAACCTGTTCATAAAATTCTGAGGAAGCTTAATCCGTTTTTAGACGAAGCGGGTCTCTTGAGGGTGGGCGGTAGACTCACGTACTCAAATTTATCATACGATAAGAAATTTCCTATTCTTCTTCCCAGTTCTCACCGACTGACATTCTTGATAATTGAGTCCACACATAAACAATTCTTACATCCAGGAGTACAAACACTCCAATATTTATTGTCACAAAGATATTGGATACTATCTCCCAAAAGAACTATTCGTAAAGTCATATCAAATTGTCATCGGTGTTGGAAACTCAACCCTACCCCTCTTCAACCTCCAATGGGAAATCTACCCTCTTTGAGGATTTCTCAAATAAAACCGTTTTCTGCAGTAGGCGTCGATTTTTGTGGTCCGTACCTGATAACTCAAGGTAAATATAAAAATGCAAGGCAGTACAAAGCATACATTTGTGTATTTGTTTGCTTTGCCACGAAGGCTCTGCACTTTGAGGTAGTCAGAGATTTATCTTCTGATGCATTTCTTGCAGCATTAAGACGTTTCATCTCGAGACGTGGTAGATGCAGTTACATTTTCAGTGACTGTGGTACCAACTTTGTTGGAGCTTCCAGGCAAATAAAACTTATGGCTGAAGCTGCATCTTATGAAAATATCACTTGGCATTTCAACCCTCCTAGCAGCCCCCATTTTGGTGGACTATGGGAAGCGGGAGTGAAATCCTTAAAATCCCATATTTCCCGTGTCATCGGTGAGCAAGTTCTCACATATGACGAACTCGAGACACTTGTTGTTCAAGTTGAGGCTGTCTTAAATTCACGCCCCTTATGTCCCATCAGTGCTGACCCCAATGATTTGTCAGCATTAACTCCGGGGCATTTTCTCACTCTTGAGCCTCTGAACGCACTTGTTGACGCAGACTTGAATCATATTCAGTTGAATCGACTGAGCCGATGGCAGCTCGTGCAGCGGCTCCATCAAGACTTCTGGTCTCGCTGGTCAAAGGAATATCTACATACCCTTCACCAAAGGTCCAAGTGGACAAATACTTCATTTACTCTTAAGCCTGGCACTCTGGTGCTAATAAAAAATGAGAATTTACCCCCTCTTCAATGGTTACTTGGTCGCGTAACTGAAATTCACCCGGGTCTCGATGGAGTCGTCAGAGTTGCCACGGTAAAAACCAAACAAGGTTTGTTCAAGCGTCCATTGGTCAAATTGTGTGTCTTACCAGTGGACAGTTCACCTCTTGTATAAAATGTTACACATTTTAGGTGGGCGGTTATGTACAGTTTCCATTCACCTAATTAGTTTAAGATTAGATTAGTTTATAATTAATTGTAGTTAAAGATCTCTTAAAATACCCATACCTACGCCCATGCCTTTTCGCGATTCTTCTGTGATTTCTATCCCCACTAGGAGACCAGAAAGGGCCTCGGCGTGACAGTACCAAAAAAGGTTACTGGGACGAGTACGTACCAATACCAATAGAATTGCACATTATTCATCGCGTTCTCTCTGTTCTTTCTCATTACTGCGCCGGCCGGTTGCATGATCCTTCAAGAGTGCATCCTCCAAAAGTGCATCCTACAACGGTCCTCCAGACATCTCCAATCATTCAAGGTAAGAAATCACAGTCGCTCTCTCTCTCTCTCTCTCTCTCTCTCTCCTCTCACTCAACTCTCATTTAATTTTATGAGAGATTTCCAGCGGTCACAGATTCGATTATAATATCGGAAACTGCACGCATTACCGAACCCTTTTATTCTATACGAGACAATCTCGTACACATTTTCTCATCAACATTTTTCAATATCTTGTCAATTTGAGTACTTTTTTCGTCACCACTGTCAACTTTTTCAAAATTCCCGCCATATTTGAGGTAACGTGATATAGGCAACGGATTTTTTTAGTTGTCAGACACACATAAACCTACATTAGGGTGATTTAGAAATTTAAATAACAACATCTTTTCCCATATGTTGCCAACTTTCTGGGACATTGTATCACTTTCTTGCAAAAAAAATATTTTTCAAATAAATTTGGCTGGATCCCATTTGAAAAGCTTTCAAATCTATGTGTGTCCTCTCGAAGTGAAAAATTAGTATTGAAAACACTACCTTGAATTGATGGGGAAACACAATTATTTTTAACGAAATCTTTTTTCATCAGTTGTCTAAATTTCCATGATTGTAATTATATAAGTGAGTTTATTCAGATAGTAAAATAAAATAAGAAATAAAATAAAGTAAGATGTAAAGTAATCATTTTTGAAGTGTTTATGCAGCAGACCAAGATAGTATAAGAAATAAGAAGCTGCTGATCAAAATTTGGAATTTTATATAAGCACCACATTCAGCCTTTTCCTATTTCTATTCGAAGGTCTTATTTTAAATCAACAGTGCCTTGCTTTATTCATTAAATAATAATCCGCCGTTGCCATCATTAACCTTATAATGAAATCCTGGTTGCCTAACGGCATCTTTACTAGGCTACAGAAGTTTAATGGCGATTTTCAATATTGGCAATACAAATAATAAATAGTGCAATGAGAAAATAAACAAAATCAAGCACTCAGCCGTATATTTTAAGTTTCTTTTTCTTTGACGTGTTCTGGATAGGCCTTGTTACTAACTCCATACGCCATCTTAGGAGCAGCACTGTTAATTATTAACGCAACAGTGAATCGTGGAGGATTATTCCCAGCTAGCAACAAGATTCAACACTGAGATTTTTACATCTGAAACTGAAAAAAAACTTGTCCTGCCTGGGGATCGAGCCAGCGACCTTTCGATCACGAAGCCCCGGCGCTACCACTGCGCCAATCTCCGCCCCACTCAGCCGTATTATTCATATGTATGTGTTCTGTCATCTGTCAATTGTCTTGTCAACTTAAAAGAAAATAAAAGGTAAGCATGTTTTATTTTACTTCTCTTATTTTCTTTTCTGCATGAACTTTTTATGGGTGTTGTGCAGTTTTATCTTTTTATATTATTTTATTTTATTTTACTTGCTGTATAAACTCAGCATTTGTCATATCATTTGTAATATTTTTTTTACAGAAAAACCACTAATATGCATTCTATTATTATGAATATTATAAAAAAAGTCTGAAATAGCTAGTTTTGAATTTGAATTACCTGTTGCTTTAATATAACATCTGGGCTTCCGACCATAACATGTCTGATATCTTTTTCTTGATAAGCGAGATCTCCCACCAATTTTACAATGACCGTTGACATTCGTAGAGTCACACCTCAGGCACATTAACCCATAACCTGAAACAAAATATATCAATTTTGATTTTAGTTCGAAAATATGAATAGAACATTCATAAAATCAGTTTTGGAATCATCTGCGACTGAAAGACAAACTTTAGTCGCCATTTTCCATCGTTCAAGATAACCTCTTGGGAGGTATTCAGATGTAGTTCAATGTCCAGCGTGGCTTGTGCCGGGGAAGTAGTTGTTTTCTGTTAGATATTACAAATAATGTTCCACTTATCAAAATATATCAAGTTTAACCAACTAGGAAATGAAAGAGAAATATGTAATGACATGTCAAAAAATCACTGGGAAAACTTACCTTCATCAATAAGGATGGAAACAGTTATACACAACACCACTTGCCATAACTTGGGCAACATGCTTATTTTTTTAAATAAATACAGAGAAACCAAGAACAACCGTCTATGGCTGATAATTTCAAATAAAAACTTTCGAAACTACTCAAATTCGAATTACCACTAATAGTATTATTTGTCCTTTATTAATGACCTACCATCTGACCTTTCTTAATTGAAATAACAAAAGTAAAACGTTATAGGTGGTGTGGGGATATTTCTTGAATGAGATATGTTTCTCAAAAATTGTTTTTTTCCAAAACCACATTAGCATTGCCAATTTTCAACTAGAGTGTTTAAATCATTTGATATTATTAAAAAAATTTGATCGTCAAGAAAGTACAGAAAAGTTGATTTTTGTTCAAAAATATGAATATAATATTCATAAAATCTGTTGTGGAATCATCTGCGGCTGAAAGACAAACTTTAGTCGTTATTTTCCACCGTTCAAAATAACCTCTTGGTAGGTATTCATGTTGAAAAGGGGAACATTCTCCATGAAAATTGAAAAATGAAAAATGTGATTTACTTGTTATATCTAACACAAAAAAACTACTTCCCCGGCTAAAACCACGCTGGACATTGAATACCTCCCAAGAGGTTATCTTGAACGATGGAAAATAGCGACTAAAGTTTGTCTTTTAGCAACAACAGATTTTATGAATATCCTATTCATATTTTCGAACAAAAATTAAAATGCAATACCCATGACAGGTCCATGTCAAAAAATAACTTTCAAAGTGTTACCGCAGAAGAAATATTTCCACCATTTCCAATCTTGATGTATATAATTACTTCTGAAGAGCCTGCTTTTCAATTCTATCAATCTCCCTGATGAGCTTCGTAAAGCGAAATAGATTTTCATCGACCAAAATGTATTGGGGATTAAATGCGAGAATGAATTTTCAATGAAAACTAGAGAAAATTAAAAAAATCAAACATCTGAATAAAAAGGCGAATTTTCACTTTCAGATTTTTTCTTTTCTTTTCAGTTAGAGTCTTTTCACAATATCTATCAGATATAGTTCAATGTCCAGCGTGGCTTGTGCCGGGAAAGTAGTTGTTTTCTGTTAGATATTAGGTATAAATAAATCACATTTTTCATTCTTCAATTTTCATGGAGAATGTTCCCCTTTTCTACAGAAAAGTTGTTGAGATGAATGAATTCCACAAAATAAATGAATCATCAATCTTACAAGAAACATATTTATTGGTTTCAGCATGATAGTTCGTCAGCACTGAACAAAAATTGTATAAGTACATATTATTTAGTTGTTATAGAATGAAAACTATTCTGGGCTTTATATTTTGTAGCATTTCTTAGAACACATTCGACCAATTTGTCATGTGAGGAAATACATGCATGTGTTCATTCCATTATTTGTAATTTATGACGTGCATTCATTTGTTTATAGTTAATGAGGAACACGCTTGGTCCGTTAAAAAGTTTCTGAAGGCGAAACAAATTTGTCATGTGTTATAAACCATCACTATTTTGTCACCCAGAATTCAGCCACTGCTTCATTTATCAGCTCATGAGAACTGGAGAACAGGGTGTTAGGAATATTAACGCCAAAATTCAACGTGATAATTTTGAAGAGAATTCTAAATAACGAAGTAATCGGCCCTTACGATTCACCACAAATGGCAACATTTATCTGAATTTTTTGCAAAATGAATTGCCCCTTCTTTTATAAAATGCGCATATTTTGTTGCGACAAACAATGTGGTTTCCAAATGATGGCTGCTCGGCGCATTAATAATTATAACGTAGGCGTTCGACAATGTTTGGATCAAATGTACCCAAGGCGATGGATAGGACGCCGTGGCCCAATCCTGTGGCCGCCCAGTGGCCCTATTCTCAAATGTCGACTACCCTATGTCGTCTGCGACAAAATATTTCTATGACTTTACTAGACCAAGCATTAAAAAGAGATAGAAATATTTTGTCGCATGCGACATAGAGTAGAGTAGAGTAGAGTTTATTGACTACGTTACATAATTTAATTACATTTGTAGCAGGTCCATTTTTTGTACTAATATCGATAGTTAAACTAATATCACCTAGTTAAAATTTTGATTAAAAGACAGTACATTTTTAAAAAGACAATACAGAATTCATTCTGACTGAAATAATCTAGACACTATACTAGGCACAAGACAATCTACAATAAAAATTCTGTTGATAAAGAAAAACAAAGAAGATAAAATAGAATCAAATAAGCTAGATTACAGCCCAGGTGGTTGAAAGTTTTTCACCAGTCCTCGATCTTGTGGTCGAAGACGAGAAACTAATTTTCCGAGTAAAAACAGTATTTCAACAAAAAAGCTTTCACTTTATTTTTGAACATGTGGAAATTCAGCTTTCTTATTGCTTCTGGTAGCTTGTTATATAAGTGTAAATTTAGAGAGTTTTTTTGAGACATTGAAAGCCTGTATCTATGTGTTCTCAGTAAATTTTCTAACCGAGTATAATACTGATGTGAATCCGAATGCCTGGCATAGTCCGCTTTATTTTTATGTATTTCAATGATATGAAGCTGAAAGAAGAGGGCACGGCAATGATCCCTGTAACCCGCACCTGCAGGGATACGAATGACCCTTTTTTGCATATGGTAGTAGACATTTGAAAATCGGGCCCCAGATCACCGTAATCAAGTGATAGAAAAACTCGGTGTCATTCAAATCAGGTATTTTACCCCCATTTTCGAAAGATGGTAGCAATTTCAGAAAAACTTTTTTTTTTTACGTCTGAAAGCACCACTCATCAGCGAAGATATTTAAATCAATCTTGATTTGTAGACGTGGCACCCAGTAAACCGAGGTTCCGAACTTCTAAAAATGCCCATTATTTCGAAAACGGTAAGATTTTAACTGAGGTGAAATTTTGATTTTCTGAACGGTTATGTTCTGGTCTATCCCCAATTCCAAGATTATACAAGGTTTAACGGACACCCTGTATGTAAAGGTCTTCCACAAAGTATCGCCAAGATTTTGTTACGAATATATTCATTCATTGTTTGTATAGTGACTTTTCTCAAAATAATAAAATTCTGACCTTGAAGTCGGAATTTTATTGAATATTCAATTCCATTCCGATTTTCGTTTGAAAATATGAACAGGACGCTCATAAAATCAGTTTTGGAATCATCTGCGGCTGAAAGACAAACTTTAGTCGCTATTTTCCATCGTTCAAAATAAATTCCTGGGAGGTATTCATGTTGAAAAGGGGAACATTTTCCATTATCATTGAAAAATGTGATTTTTTTGTAATATCTCATAGGCAAACAACTATTTCCCTGGATAAAGCCAAGCTGGACATTGAACCACATCTGATATATATATATTGTGAAAAGAGCATAACTGAAAAGAAAAAATAAATCTGAAGGTGAAAATTTGCATTTTCATTGAGATAGTTGATTTTCCAATTATCTATAGTTTTGATTGAAAATTCATATAAATGTATGAAAAATGGGGAATGTTATTCAAAAGTTTCACTCACAGAAATCGTCCATTTCATTGATGCAAGGAACGCACCTCTTACATTAGATCTCCAATACATTTTTTGTCGACGAAATTCTATTTCGATCTTCCAAGCTCATCAGAGAGATCGGAAGAATTGGGAAACAGACTTTTCAGAAGCAATTTCACACAAAAACAATGGATAAGATGGTTGAATTATCTTCGTCTGAAAGACAAACTCTAGTCGCAATTTTCCTTCGTTTATATTGAAAAGAGTAATATTCTGCATTGAAATTGAAAAATGTGATTTTTCTGTAATATCTAACAGAAAACAACTACGTCCCTGGCTAAAGTCACGGTGGACATTTAACCAAATCTGATAGATTATGGAAATATTTGCGGTAACATCGGTAACACAGAAGAAATATTTCCATAATTTCCATCCTTGCTGTGTGAAATTGCTTCCCAATTCTTTCGATCTCCCTGATGAGCTTGAAAGTGCGGAATAGATTTTCGTCGACAAATGTTTTGGAGGTCTAATTTGAGAGGTGTGTTCCTAACATCAATGGAATGAACGATTTCTGTGAGTGATACTTTTGAATAACATTATTCCTTTCTCATTTATTGATATGAAATTTCAATGAAAACTGTAGATAATTAAAAAGTTCATTCTCTGATGCAAATTATCACCATCAGTTTTTACTTTTCAGTCAGGGTCTTTTGACAATATCTATCAGATGATATCGAAATTTTATTTTTTTCCGACTTCTAAGAAGGAAATTAGTAAAAAAAATATTTTTAAAAAATTATATGGATCATCTACGCCTTCGTACTTTTCTGGTTTTGACAAATTTTCACCTTGTAAAATTGACTGCGATGATTGCTGTGCGTGCTCCTTCCAGGTTATATCACACGCAGTTATCACCTGGCTACGATTCCACAACTCTAAAGATACTCTTCATTAGGTCCTATTTTTAATTTCCCAGACATGCTCACACTTGCCGGTGTCAGTCATTTTCAATTTTACGAGTACATCTGACGAATGCTGCCAGCATTCCATGAAGATCTTTGATATTTACTAGCCGAACCTAATTCGTGTTGTTTTATTTCGCTTCTCGAGATGTATTAATTAGTCACGCACATAGTTATGAGTGTAATAAATAGGATGGAAAGTTGACAGACCGCGAGATCAAAACATGTAAAATTTGTCCGTTTAAATTTATTGTTTTCGTTTCATTTTTTTGGGTGGACGTTTGATGTTCATCGTAAATCATATTTTATTACATGTGCATAAAGTCGTATGAACTAACAGCTTTTATTTGTTATTCGCTCTGGTAGGTATAGTTTTATCCTCTGGATGATGGAATGATATCAAGTACCTAGTGTCATGAAAATAAATTATGCAAAATTATTGTAAAATGTGGAATTTAACATTTAAAACTTCGCATCATTTAGTGTATTCTAGTCTAGTAGGTTTGTATCAAAGCCCAATTTCTGGCCTTGCTAATTCTTGACGATAATCCTACTCTCATGTATAATAATTCCCATTTGCCAGTACAAAAATCGTAGTTTGCTATCAGCTAACTAGGAAGGAACAGAAATGCAAGTGGATAAAAATATCGGATGAATTACGTTACCATAGCAATGCTAGCATTTACTGTTCGTTCATCAAGCATTGCGCGTCGAATCAGTTTTATCAAAAACAGAATTAAGATGCGTTTCCTATGAGGCGGCTGTCGCACGCGGCTGCCGCACAGCGTCTGACGCACGTGGCTGCCACACAGCGTCTGACGCAAACGGCTGACGCCAGTATAGCCATTTCCAAGACGTGTTAGTCGCATAGAAATTATAATATATATACTTACTCTAGAATGCCAATTCAATGGGACGAAAGTGTTGTAAAAAGTTCGATGCATTATTTAGTGCGCATGATCAGGACTATTTTAATCCATACCAGGGTGGGTTTCAGTGCGATTTTTAAATGATTCATGATATTGAGTAAAATCGATTTAATAATACGTTGGTGTCAGGGCAGTATATGAGACACGAAAAGTTTTGGTGGGCATACCTATGTTGTAAAACTGATTATTTCCGAGAAATTCATCGAATAAAATAACAATGAAAAAATATATCTTGAGTAGGTAACTATTGGTGAAGTTCTGATTCCCGCGGAAAGAAACATCCTGTATTGTTCAGAGAACATCGTGAGAACCAAAGGAAGGTAGGTAGGAATTGATTTTCTGGGAAACAGATGTTCGACATATGGATGTGCTGAGGACTGGAACTCGACGGTCAGTCTCGAAGGGACCGCTAACGGTGGAACGATTGATAATATTTCGGAAAAGCATCGTTCATGGAAATATCTATAAAATACAGACAGATCGCCAACCTTTCTGCGATGTTCCAGAGGAGCGAGCTAGCTTATGAGTGAAGTTGTTGGATCACCATGCCATGTCATGCCTTTTGCTCTCGTCAAGCTTAAAATGATTTATATAAGCCAAACGTAAAGAAAGGATTGATATTCTTAGTTTTATCAAAGAGTTATTTCTGCTCTATTTATGTTATTTATTAGATTTGCCATCAACAATTCATATTCAAGTAGGTACTTATACTAAAAATAATGAATTCCAGAACCAAGCACGTCAACATTATCAAAATTAAAATTTCACTACAGAAAAACCCGAAAACCAATAACATACACATTACCGATGGATAATTGAAGTAAACAACAGTAATAGGAAAAGCACATCTAAATAAACACAATAACGTTAATGGTTAATTTCCAGTGCTGCCGCTGGGCACTAATCAAAAGGATCACAAGGCCGTATCAAAATCCGCGCATTTTACTCCCAAAACATTGAAAATCCTCACAAAATCCTCCCAATATTTTTTCCAGAAACTGACACAATTGTTATAATTGTTATGAATAAAATGATATGAATTTCTTAAAAAAAAATTAACAATAGTACTAAACTTTAAAAAAAAACGTACTCGAAGTGAAGTGTCACCTGTCAACTGTCAGTATAATTTTATAATAATTGGTAGATGGTAGAAGTACTACTACCAATTCAAGGACTTTGAACACCAGTTGTAGAGGATGGTCCAATCGACTGATTTTATCATCCTGTCAAATGACGTCAGCGTAATGCCTTCTCAATGGTTTATATATCTATATACATAAATATTCTATTTTATTTCATTACATTCGATTCTGAAATATATCCACTCCAAAAAATATCAAATGTCATTCGCACTTGCACATCGATGTACAAAAAACTCATTTAAAATATACCACCCAAAACTAAAAAGTGAATAAACCAGCATAAAAATCATAAAATATCAGTCAGACAGAAGTTCTATCATATTCTTCATGTTCCGTGATCCACCCAAATTTGATTACCGAAATTTCGGTCTTCTTTTAAATTTCATTAAATGATTCTAAATGACCCATCGAAATCCTCACAAATCCTCACAAATATCCAATTACTCCGCTTTTACTCCGCAGCGTTGAAAATACTCACAAAACGGCAGCACTGTTAATTTCACAATGAACACAAATCGCCTAAACCACCAAACTAACCCAAACCGGCTCTGGCAAACTACCTTCCTTCCTCTGCGATAATTGAAAAATGCACTGTTGCACGATCCCAACAAGTCAACGGGAATTTGGGTAGGCTTCACAGTATGTTAGATTATTTTCGACAGAATCTCGACTACAAAGATAACATTTTCTGAAATTTGTCAACGCTGCAGAGCTAGGAGACCGGTTATGGGCATGCGCATTGATGAAAACATTGGAACACTTTTCAGTGTCCCACGAAGAGGGAATTGGCATTCTAGAGTAAGTATATATATATATATATTATAATTTCTATGGTTAGAAAAAGTACCATTTTCTAAGTTAAAAATGCATGAAAAAAAAAACTTTTTTCGTCGACCTCTACAAAAAATTACATTTTACGCACTAAATTCCGGACTATTTTTGAAGGCGAGCACTTTTCGTCCGCAAACACTTTTCGTCCTCAAACGCCGAATCATAGTGACCACAGCAGACGAAAAGCATATGCGGTCGAAAAGTGTTTGCGGACGAAAAGTGTCTACGGACGAAAAATATTTGCCTAACAAAATAGTCGATTATTGATTCTAAAATCGGTAATTAGTAAATAACTATTATTGGATTTGTTATTAGAAGAAATTGAGGACGAAGAATTTTTACTAAAGTAAATAACTTCTACAATCTCCTTCCAAGCTGCATCTTTTATTCTCTGGTACTAATAAGTTGAAAGTTGTAAATCGTTAAGGCGAGGATATTTTCAAACCATTCCATTCCACTAATGTTTCATCTGCAGAAAATAAAAATTTCGACATCGTATGGGCACGACTTTCACAACCGGTAGCTGACGCTTGACTGCCTCGAGAGGGGTAGAGCGTCGTCTGCAGGCGCCAACGTTTGACGCTTGCGTCTGACGCTCGAAAAAAAAACAGATAAATAAATTGCCACAGGAGTCAGACGCGTCAGACGCTGTAACTTTGGATTATTGATATCGTGTTTGTGCATTATGAACAGTGCGTAAACACTTCGTACACACACTGTCTTATGAAAATATAACTTTCAATAGATAACTGTTCTACTTTGCTACGCTCTCGGCTGCTAGTAAGTTAGCAGGAGGGTAGCAATAGAGTTCTTTATTATATTGTCCCGAACAAAGCTTCAGTCGGAGAGGGATGCTGGGTTAAAAGAATAAATAAGACAAAGTATAGATAATATTACAAGTAGGAGGTCTATTGGTACTTTATACAGTAGCTACTTCAACCGTAGGCGATAGAGGTATTAACAGAATTATAGCACCGTTAGCAAACAGCTAACAATGCACCCAAAGTATACTTGAGGTTGACAAATATAATTATTTAACCTACACGGTTTGCATTTATACTGATTATAATGTAGTGTTTGAATTTCTACTGATTATAAATAGCCCAAGTGAGTTAACTATCTTTCCTTTTCAGGACGATGGTATGATGAAGAACTCTGAGGGATAGTGAGGTGCTGCGGTTTCAATTAATGAAAAGCTAATACGTGCAAGATTGAATCTTGCCATGCATATAAGGAATGATCTTACTTGCGGTCTCCTGGGAATTTGGCAGGTCGGTGTCTGCTGGTTATGGCTTCAGTAGAGTTCTAACTAAGCAAGCGTCATGCAAATGAGCGTAAGCGTGAAATAAATATCAGCTTCATTACCAATGATGCTGAATTCAGTTCCAGGTGTCAGTGGAGACTGGACGGTGGTAGCTGGAGCTTCCCAGGTGGTAGACGAGAGCTCGAATCCTTTAGCAAACTACAGAAGCGCAAGCAGAGGGAAGGAAGGAGGAGAAGCACAAAAAGGCCTAAAATACATATAATAGCGGTATAAGAATGGTGCTACAAAGAAAGCTGTAAGCTTCTTATATGACATGGCAGCGGCGTCCTTACCTTAGGTGGTGGGTGGCCTCGTAGAAGTCAGTTCGACTATCAATTTGCGAAATCCCAAAAATAATGGTAAATTATCACCAAAGATAATATAAATTGCAAAATTATTGTAGTTTCTTTCTTTTTTGGCATGCAAAAATCCACTTTGTCGTGATTATGAGCACATGCTTCCATTAAGGTTACCAAAAAGAGAGAAAAGAGAAAGACATATCATAACTGAGACAAAAGGTAAGTTCGATCCTTGACCTTCAGAAGATGACAGAATGTGGCCTCAGCTCTAAGGGCAAACTGGCCAACTCGGAGCAGAAGGGATATATGAAATGAAATATACTTTGATAGTATTTATATCAGTTTGAACCCGTAACAACTTCACTGGCGGAATTTCTAATATTACTCTTGGAAGTCAAGTGAATTTCCGTCAGTATGTTTTTCATTCTCTTTTTAGTTATCCAGACAATGTCATTGTTAAATGGACACGCAATAAAAAAGTTTCTTCCATCGTGCATTGTACCAATTACCTTTACGTATTTCTGGAAATCATATGAATCCTGGGTTGGAAAAGACATTCAGAGAATGTTGAAAATTGAACTGGGAGCTTGGAATCATTGGAATGGAACACATAATGAATAATCCGTAAAGGGCTAATATACCGAAATCGGATCCACGTTGAAAGCAGATTCGCAAGTTTAAACTGCATTAACTACCCTAGCTTACTCTGAACTATGTCTGCCATCAAAGTGTCTGCATTTGATGGAAACATATTCGAAATAGCCGATGTAAAGGAAACAGTTTGATCAAGTCTAACCCTCCGCATATAATTTAAGTAATAACCAACCAACAACTATGAGATAACTATTTGTCGGCTCTTGGCGATTTCAGTTAAGCCTTTCCCAAGGCCCGGAGCACTTCGGCGGCAGTGTTTATTTTGTTTTAATTCGCCACATAGGAGGCTTGGGATGCACATGTTCCGTCTCACGCCACCATTTCGAAAATCCTTCGCTTCAATTGTGTTTTCGAATGCATGTGTGCATGATTGAAGGAATTAATTTGTGTTCGCTGGCAGTTACAATATAAACATACATTTCGTTTGCTTTTAATACCCTGATGATGGAAACACCTTAATGAAAGTTGACCGGTGCAAAGAAATTTAAAAATCGTTATTCAGTGTGTTGAATTCATAAGTTCCAGTCATAGAAATTATAATATATATACTTACTCTAGAATGCCAATTCAATGGGACGAAAGTGTTGTAAAAAGTTCGATGCATTATTTAGTGCGCGTGATCAGGACCAGTTTCATTCATACCAGGGTGGGTTTCAGTGAGATTTTTAAATGATTCATGATATTGAGTAAAATCGATTTGATAATACGTTGGTGTCAGGGCAGTCTACTAGACACGAAAAGTTTTGGTGGGCATATACCTATGTTGTGAAACTGAATAAATCCGAGAAATTCATCGAATAAAATAACAATGAAAAAATATATCTTGAGTATGTAATTGGTGATGTTTCTAAAATATACATATTTTATGGGTTTTTTTAAGTTCTAATTCCCACAGAAAGAAACATCCTGTATTGTTCAGAACCAAAGGAAGGTAGGTAGGAATTGATATTCTGCGAAACAGATTTTCGGCATGTCTCCAAAGTGACTGCATATAGATGTGCTGAGGACTGGAGCTCAACGGGTCAGTCTCGAAGGGACCGCTAACGGTGGAACGATTGATAATATTTCGGAAGAGCATCGTCCATGGAAATATCTATAAAACACAGACAGATCGACAACCTTTCTGCGATGTTCCAGAAGAGTGAGCTAGCTTGTGAGTGAAGTTGTTGGATCACCATTCTGAAATTATTGCCAAGTGCGTATTTATTTCATTCACGATTTTTCCCCGTTCTGCATTCACTGGCTGATATCGGAGCTGTGGAAGAGAAAGAGGTATGAAGAGTACTATCATCTGCAAAGATGATTACTCGACATGAGGTAGCTCCCAACAAATCATTGATGTAAAGAAGGAAGTGTTGGTGCTAGAACTGATCCAGCGGAACACAACTGGAGAGGCAAGCCATAAGATGAATAATTCATCCAGAAATATCCCAGCCCTATTTTCAAAATATCAAATTGGAATCTGAACTGAAAATAGGATACAACATTCAATATAATTATATTAATTAAACTAAAGGTTTAGTTAAGCAATATGCACATCTTTGCACTTGGCTACACCATACTGATGATGACCAACAGTCTGAGGCACGTGTCGACTGTTGGTCTACATTTTAAGGGTTATACCCAATACATTCGTTTTTGGTGAGTTAATACAGCAAGTGAAATAAAATGAGAAATAAAACAAAATGAAGAGTAATAATAAATGGATTGTTTATAGAGCTGAGTGACTCAATATAAGAAATAAGAAACTGCCAATCAAAATTTTGAACTTTGCCATTTTTAACGTTTATAAATATTATATGAATACTTTTTGATAATAAAGGTAGCACTCTGTATATTTTTCAAATGTGTACTTTTTCCTGATGGCCAATAGAACTATAAAAAGAATCTACAAAAATATATAAATGGTTGGGTAACAAGTGCATAATATTGATTACTGAACATAATAAGTTCGAATAATGGATTCCAGGAATATTTCCTTTATTTCCACACCATAGAACCAAGCACGTCAACATTGTCAAAATTAAAATTTCACTACAGAAAAACCCGAAAACCAATAACATACACACTACCGATGAATAATTGTAAACAACAGTAATAAGAAAAGCACATCTAAATAAACACAATAACGTTAATGGTTAATTTCACAATGAACACAAATCGCCTAAACCACCAAACTAAACCAAACCGGCTCTGGCAAACTACCAGCCTTCCTCTGCGGCAATTGAAAACTGTTAACACTGTTGCACGATCCCAACAATTCAACGGGAATTTGGGTAGGCTTCACAGTAATGCTAGGTTATTTTCGACAGAATCTCGACTACAAAGATAAAATTTTCTGAAATTTGTCAACGCTGCAGAGCTAGGAGACTGGTTATGGGCATGCGCATTGAAGAAAACATTTGGAATTTTACAACACTTTTCAGTGACCCACGAAGAGGGGATTGGCATTCTAGAGTAAGTATATATATTATAATTTCTATGGTTCCAGTTCAAAAGTTCAAATGGCAACCCTCCATGTGTGATACATCACTGGAATGCATATACAGGGTGTAATCTAATCTCTTGCATTCCCGTGAAGGACTGGTTTATAATGCCATTTTATAACGAATGGCAGGTGTGAAAAATTCGAAAAAAAAAAAAATGTGAAAATTTTAAATTTTATTGGAAAATTCGGAAAATCTTGGAAACCGCGAAATTACACAGTTTCTTCCATCCGGCAGTTCCAGTATTATTGCGGCTCTGTCAGCTGACGTCCGACGGACAGCGGTTCCCAAAATATCTACAAATTTTCCAACATAATTAAAACTTTGCACGATTTTTTTTCGAATATTTCACACCTGCCATTCGTTACGAAATGGTATTAAACACCCGTCTTTCACGGGAGGGCAAGAGTTTAAATTACATCCTGTATATTACAGTTCAATCCAGTGGTACCCAATTTTGAGAGTATGGAAGTGTTATTTTTCGATTCATATTTTCTGCTACTAAGAAAATTTGACAATAGGTAGTCCCTATAGAGTATTCCAAATAGGATTTTCACCGATTCACAGAATTACTCAAAATTCAATTTCGTTATTCTCCAAACAATAATAGAGCCTGTATTAAAATTCATGTCTCACATCCGCAAAGAGATGGTTTGGCATTCTCGACTGATACAATCCTCAAATCCTTCAATTGAGGCTGACTGAATTTCATGGAGGCCCTTCAACCAATCGTAGGTGACAAGTCTTTATCATAGACAAAACTGTGCTACTAACGCATTTCTTCCAATAATGATGGAGAATGGTGATATAACATGTCGTGATAATGAAATATAAACCTCTGATTGAAGTTTGAAAACAACACATTAAAATAATCATCGTACGCGCCTCCAAATGGTCATGTCGAATTGAATTTGTTGTCTGGTCATTTTGCATCACTGTTGAATATACTGTTCATGTTGAAGAGGGGACCATTCTCCATGAAAATTGAAAAATGTGATTTATTTGTAATATCTAACAGAAAACAACTACTTCCCTGGCTAAAGCCAAGCTGGACATTGAACTAAATCTGATAGATATTTTGAAAAGACTCTAACTGAAAAGAAAAAATCTGAATGTGAAAATTCGCATTTTCATTCAGATAGTTGATTTTTTATAATTTTCTCTATTTTTCATTGAAAATTCATTAAATAAATTAGATAAGGAGAACGTTATTAAAAAAAATATGACTCACAGAAATCGTTCATTTCATTGAAGAATGGTTCGCTTTTCTCGTATTTAATCCCCAATACATTTTGGTCGACGAAAATCTATTTCACTTTGCCAAGCTTATCAAAGAGATTGATATTGTTTGAATTCAGGCTCTTCAGAAACAATTATACACATCCAGGATGGAAATTGATGGAAATATTTCTTCTGCGGTGACACTTTGAAAATTATTTTTTGACATAGACCTGTCATGGGTATTGCATTTTGATTTTTGTTCGAAATTAGGGATAAGATATTCATGAAACCTGTTGTGGAATCATATGCGGCTGAAAGACGAACTTTAGTCGCTATTTTCCATCGTTCAAGGAACCTCTTGGGAGGTATTTATGTTTTAGAGGGGAACATTCTCCATTAAAATTGAAAAATGAAAAATGTGATTCATTTGTAATATCTAACAGAAAACAACTACTTCCTTGGCTGAAGCCATGCTGGACATTGAACTACATCTCATAGATATTGTGAAAAGACTTTAACTGAAAAGAAAAAATCTGAAAGTGAAAATTCGTATTTTCATTCAGATAGTTGATTTTTTATAATTTTCTCTAGTTTTCGTTGAAAATTCATTACAAATTCCGGAAAATGAGCTCAAAAATTGAAAATACATATCACCCAAATAGAAAATGATAGATAAAAAGTGGGGTTAAGTGAGTTAGATTGTGCCTTAGTTTCGAAAATTTGAGGCTTATCTTATCTAAAGTTCATGTTCTCCTTGAATGGTGGGGCAACCCAAAATAAGTTTTTAAGCTCCACTTAAGTCCTAGGTCCACCTTAAGTAGGACCGGTGCAAATAGCTTTTAAGGCCTAATTATGCAGTTTTAGCAGTCTGGGAACCCAACTCTTCAGAAATTATTCTCACTTCATGGCGTCCAGAGAATAATTTACCTTTGGGATGCTCAATATGTGCATAAAACTTCAGTTTTTTGTCGATAATGAGTCCCAAGTTTTTGGTACAGTATGTGTTATCAATGACAACGTTATCTAAAGAAAAATTATCAAGTAAGCATCTGTTTGTTTTATTAATATTGAATGAAAGAATATTTGAGTCACACCATAACTTGATCGTTTTCACATTGTTAGCTATTCATTCTTTCAGATCTTATACTGTTCGATTATGCCACGAAATCATGGTATCACCTGAGTTTTTTTTCTAATCAGGGTCAGGTAGCCGAGTGATTAGAATCACCGCTTTTCAGTCATTCTGGTAGCCGGCCGGTCGGTGGTTTAAAGCCACGCGACTGCAGAATCATTTTTCTAATGTCGCGAGAAAGTGCTAGGAATCGCACATTAAAAGGTAAGACCTCGTTGATCCTTGGCTCGCACAAGTTTCGACTTTTGAGGGCTGCCGTTTGTAAGATGACGAGAGCTGATGGTTGACGGAAACAACAATTTCAACAATTTTTAACAATCTTAACAATTTAACTGATCAAGTCGATATTTGTGGTTACCCATACTATGAATACGGATCTTAATAATATCAATGAATGCTTTCATTGATATCATGATCAAGTACATTAAATAGGTTCGTTATGGTAATGAATTCCATTCATCAAACGAATGAAGCAATAAATTGTATTCGTTCAACTGATGAAACTGTATTCATCAAATTAGTTATTATTGTCCATTCTTCAAATGAATGCTGTATGATTGATATAATGATTCAGATTAGTTCGACGATGGATATTTTTCATCAATCCAATGAACGGTGATTATTAAGTATCGGTTATTCCCTGATTCAATAATTGATATACATTAAATCTATGTTTCAGTTTATTCTCGTGATGCTTTCACACATTGAACTAATTATTTTGTTTATCATTTGAACAAGTGGTATTTATTCAATCATTGCATATCATTCGTAAATGCAATGAAGGCCTCCCACTGATATTGAGCATACAGTGAGTTTCTGAAAGATATGCAAAATAATTAACATGCATTCATTAGAACATCGCAATCCTGATTGAAAGGCGTATCTCCAAGTTATCTTTTATTTCGGCTGGCTCCTTTCGGAGCTCTTCGGATGTCTCTGTAGTCTGTGCTACCTGAGAAGATGCTTCAACGATCGCTTCTGTCTGCTTAAGTTAACCGGCTCTGTGCAAAAAACGAAGTCGTGCGGAGTGGGCCCTCTAGTGGAGGCGCTGTGTACTACCAGCTAAAGCTAACTTGCCAGCAACGGAGATTTCTATGCGAGGATTCGGCTGAACAGATGCCGGCAAAATTTATGAGTATATTTAAACACGAGATGGCTTGGTTCGACATAAGGCTTATTGTTATATGCATGAACATGTTAATTACGGAGTTATATAATGGGAGGAAAATGTTGCTTCTATCTGCCTAACAAAACTGGGACTTTTTTTCATGAAATAATATACATTGTTCCAATGTACTTTTTTCTTCATTTCAATAATCTTTTTCAAAGTCGTAACGAAATATGTTCATAGGTCTGAAATTAGATCATCATTGATCTCAGTGTACCTCTTTCCTCACTTCAATAAACTTTTCCGCAGAATGTAAGAAACGATCATCTTTGATCTCAATAAACTTGAATTCGTTGTATCAAAAATACGTACAAAGTCAGTGAATATTTATTCATTTCCACGATGAAAAATGTATTTTGCCAATGAACGGAGAGGTAAAAAACGGCATTTATTGATATAACGTACCACATTTTTTTCAGTGTACGTTCACAAATTAGCTGAGCGACATATTGGATGCGACCCTCATGGTTTTGTGTCTATCTCTCCCATGGATTCAACCATAATGTCATCTCACTTATTCTGTCGACAATAGAATTCTATGGTACACGGAATCTCATCCCTGAGGGTCGCATCCAAACATGGCGGTTAACTAACGAGACACTACTGCAGCATTGATGTTCGAGTAGACATCACAAAATATTATTGCGTTTTTGTTTTTCCAGGATCATATTCTTAAGAATAATGTACCGTTTTCATACTGATATTGAGATTTTATTTATGTCCTTGATTTCGTAACCAATTCAACATGTATGAATTTTCTGGGGGATGAGCTTCTTTTGATTTTTTGTTAGGAGAAACAATTAAGTTTCAGAAAACCAATTTCAGTGATTCAAGCACTCTGGAGAACCTTTGATCTGTTTTTTCATTTTTGCTTTTTATTCAGGTACTTTCCACAGGCGCGTATTCAGCTTTTGTGCATGGGGGGGGGGTAATTCGCGGCGAAAATTTTTTTGGTCAAAAGGTCAAATGCCTCTAAATTGAGAGTTATATTTGTCAGTGGGTTATCATTAAGGTAGGAAAAAGAGATAATTCGTGGCGAGGGGGATGACAGGAAATAGAAAAGCACCGCAGGCGAAATATTTTTTGGTCAAGGTGAAATGCCTTCAAATCAATAGTTTTGTCAGTGGGGTATCATAAAGGTTTGGGTTTACCAGTGGGGTATCATAAAGTTATGAAAACAAGGATGTCAAATTCATTTTGTTTCATTTAATATGAAAAACAGAAGCATAGGTAGTAGAACAAACAAACAATGACACCTTCCAAATAAAAGAGAAAATGAGATCGAGTATTATGGAATGTATTCAAGAAAAAGTAATTTAACAAAATTAACAGATGCATTCTGAAACTACATGCAACTTTGCCATATACTTATAGGTCACTTGAAGCGGAGATAAATCAGGTAGGTTAGGTTAGGTTAGGTTAGGGGGGGGGGAGGGAATTACCACCATTACCCTAACCTAACCTATCATTTCTGTTGCGATGATGCAGTTTGAGATCTGAAAATGTTCAACAAACAATAACATAACTATTAATTTTATTTCGTACTGAAGAAAATATAAGTGGAAAGAGATCTGAAAAATTTCGAGATGTAGTTTTTTTTACGAATGGTATACTTATAAACAATTTGCAATGAATGTTTCACGATGAAAGCTAATGACCTACCATTACGTACATGCTTGTTAAAAGAATAGGAAATGGCTTATATGAATGGCTATTCAACAAATCGATTACCCCGAACATTAATAAATGAAATATTGTACATTGTCACGGCAATAAATATTTTATGATGCACTATAGTCGGATTCGTATTGAGAAGTCAGGATTGCGAGATATTATAACAATTTCACCGGAGTTCATACAACAGAAAGAGGCGTTGGTTTGATACATATATTAGGGCACGTTCGCATATGTCATTTTATACTGACTTGTAAATAATGTTCTGGCATGTCTTTTATTAATATTTTTTTTCATATAAAATGATAATGAGTGGTAACATTTTGTTGGCAAACTTTCATTGTTAAAAAAAATAAGTTTGTTACAACAAAATTTCACTGGTAGAACACAAATATCAGCAGACTTGGTTTTTCTTGTGAATAAAGTAGCATTAGGAAGAAACGAATCGTTATCAATCGCAGGCCATCTAAATACAAAAAAAATAATGACCACTTTTAAATACTCATTGTTTTGGCAATGGTATCGAGCTGAACCATCTGACAAACAGGTAGGTATAGGGAGAGGAGGTCCGACTAGAAGCAGTTTGGGCTTTGAAAACCTGAACAATTATTTGGTTTTAATTAAATTGTTGTATATACTGCACGACAGTAAACATGCACAAAAGATCGAAAACAAACTTGGAAGCTTTGCTGGACAATATCTCAACTGAAAGTCCTTTGATGAAGAGCTCTTTATGTTCAATTCCAGAGAAGTAGGAAAATATTCGGAATTCAAATATCTTGATGAAAGATTAATAAGCATTTTGATGGTATTTAAGGTGAATAATGTCAAAGTACGCCTTCTTGTGTTGTCGCTTGCTATGACAAGGCACGTGCCGCGCCCACCGACCTCATGCATGGCATCACACGTTAAAAGGTAAGGGCTGCATCTTCACTATCTCGCACAAGTCTCTCGAAGACTTCTGAGGGTTGATAAAAATAACATTTTTTTTTGAAAATTTTATCAAGCCATGTCTAAAAATATTAGGGAATATTTCCGAGAGGACAGCTCGAACGGTAGAGCGCGTGGGTCATCGATATTAAAGCCAAGCAACGTTATGCGAAGTTATGGTTTGTATGGAGACTTACGGACGACCTCCTTCCGAGATCTATTCTTTCGGGTCGTGCTAGGAATCGCACGTTAAAAGGTAAGACCTCGTTAATCCTTAGCTCTTACAAGTTTCGACTTCTGAGGCTGCCGTTCGTAGGGGGACGACTGCAGGTTAACGGAAAACACTTATTTTTTTCATTCTAAAATATTTTGGCAATTCACTTTTTGAGCCTCAGAGGCCAAAACGTTATCTTCGTGGGACCGTTTTGTGGTAGATTTCTGTGAGTGCCTCGTTTATCGATTCATCGCTTTTTCCAGACTTTTTATCTCTCTTATTGTTAGAACTCCCTAATTCAGAGTTTTTTCGTTGGATTCAAAGAAGCCTTCAATTCTGTCTCAAGGGATTTCCTGAATTTTTCAAGAGTAAGGAGTGGAGTAAAAAAGCCTTATAGTTGAGGACAAAATTGAACATAGGTGAACCATAAAAAAATTCTTTAAAAATTTGTTCTAACCGTCATCCGACTGCAGCCATACGAGAAGAAGACTTGTGCGAATGACGGAGTTCTTACCTTTTAACCATTTCTTGGTTTCCTCGTCGACACTAACTGATTTATACACTACAGCTGTCACCTCGACTAGAACTGAAGGTAGAATTTTAAAATTCCGGGTTATAACTTGATTTACAGATGGTTTGAAAACACCCTCAGACGCTGAGGGGGGGGAGTGTATACAATTGTGGTCCTTGGACAGATATTTCAACCTGGATTATTATGCCACACTATTCCAGGCGGACATTATTCACTCCATTGAATTATGTGCAAAAAGATTGTATAAAACCAACCTCACCAACAATTCCATATAATAAAAAAATCGGGTAGTCAAGTAGTTCTTAAAGCACTTGGCGCGTACAGATCAACGTCTATCTTAGTATGGAACTATATCAATAGGAAGATTCAACAGTCTCTCTGGTCTGGACTCCTGGTTACTCTGGCATGGAGGGTAAAGAAGCGGCAGATTCTCTTGTAAAAGAGGAGGCCACAAAAGGCCTCATCGGCCCAAAACGGGCACTTGGCATGTCTCCAGGTAAAGCCAAACAAACACTGAATATGATTACTCATACTTCCATCGTCTTAATGGTTGAAAGATTTGTACTTCTTTCAATTTTCCACTACGTTTTAATTGCTTGAATTTGCAATCCTCTTCAGGTGAATACTGAAAAATTAAGAGTCTACATGATGTTTTATAGGTCTGTGGGTGGTGTAATTACGATTTAATTACGCGCGGTCTTGTGACGCACGTTGTTTCGCGCTTTCTCTCCCTCCAAAACGGTCCATGAGCGCTTTACATACGTTTTCAATTTCCACGCTGAAGGCGCTATTTGCTTTGATATAGGCGGTTTCCATAATGAACTTGAGCTTAAACCAATATTCCTCTCTATGAAGAACACTCGTCTAGTCCCAAAGGATTCTGTGGTGCTATGTCCATACGTGGTCAGTTTTTCTTGATTCAGATGTTTCTCCCAGTTGAGTCCACTTTCTGTGTTCGGCTATTCTTACGTATAATGGCCTCTTGGTCTCTCCGATATAGGTATCTCCAAATTCACATGGGACCTCACTCTAGCCATCGAACCCGAAAGATCATTCAGCAGGTAAACTAATCGGCTTCGTGAAGAAGTAGGATCCTCTTGGGTCGCAGTGGAGGCAGCAATAAACCCACTCACTCAAAACCCAAACTAACCTAACACATACGGCTGGCAAATCACATGGCAAAGTTTCATATTCTCTGTAGTACTTTCTGTGGTTCCTATAGATCCTAAAGATCATTCAGCAGGTAAACTAATCGGCTTCGTGAAGAAGTAGGATCGTCTTGGGTCGCAGTGGAGGCAGCAATAAACCCACTCACTCAAAACCCAAACTAACCTAACACATACGGCTGGCAAATCACATGGCAAAGTTTCATATTCTCTGTAGTGCTTTCTGTGGTTCCTATAGATCCTAAAGATCATTCAGCAGGTAAACTAATCGGCTTCGTGAAGAAGTAGGATCCTCTTGGGTCGCAGTGGAGGCAGCAATAAACCCACTCACTCAAAACCCAAACTAACCTAACACATACGGCTGGCAAATCACATGGCAAAGTTTCATATTCTCTGTAGTACTTTCTGTGGTTCCTATAGATCCTAAAGATCATTCAGCAGGTAAACTAATCGGCTTCGTGAAGAAGTAGGATCGTCTTGGGTCGCAGTGGAGGCAGCAATAAACCCACTCACTCAAAACCCAAACTAACCTAACACATACGGCTGGCAAATCACATGGCAAAGTTTCACATTCTCTGTAGTGCTTTCTGTGGTTCCTATAGATCCTAAAGATCATGCAGCAGGTAAACTAATCGGCTTCGTGAAGAAGTAGGATCATCTTGGGTCGCAGTGGAGGCAGCATTCACTCAAGATCCAAACTAACCTAACACATACGGCTGGTAAATCACATGGCAAAGTTTTATACTCTCTGTAGTGCTTTCTGTGGTTCCTATATTCCTATATATTCCTATATTCCTATTTGACAAAAGCGAATGGAAATGAATTGCGAAGTAATAGATATAGATACGAGCATTAGTTTTCCGTGTTGATCGTGAATGCAGATATTCACTTGTTTTGATTAACATTTACTTGTTCTAACAGGAATAGAAACAAATTGTCTTCTTGTAGAAAGACTTTGCCATGTATTGGGCAGAGATGATTTGGCAGTTGTACGGGGCTGTTGGATTATTTTCTGTTGGATGCTTGCCATCAAAACTCCTATAGTATGGGAAATTTGCGAAAGACCGGATTATTATATAATATTATCATTAATGTATTTTCATTTTATTTGTTAAAATTCTATATCTGTCATTAGCAAGCCTATATGAACTTGACAGAAACTTTTTCATCGGAGAGTAGTGTTTTGCCAAACGAATTAACTGAATATATAATACAATATCCTTAATTAATATCATTATAAAAACGGGGCGGGCTCCATCTCGTGATCTAATTAAAAATCGGCAAACCAGTCGAGGAATGCTCATGAATTTGCACACAATAATTCCATGGAAATAACTCTTTGTTTATAAAATAGTTTACGTGGGATCATCGTCAAGATGAATTGAAAAAGATTAATATGAATATTTATTGTTCCAGAAACGTAGCGGCTGTATATCGTGAAATGAGATTTATCTGAGGACGTTCTATTAAAATTCAGCACGCATGTCGTGGACATTTATTAAATTCATCAATTTCGATTTTTAATTAACGATTTTATACGTATTCGATAGAATAAATTAAAAGTGTATCCATTTTTTCGGAACGCCTTGCTAGATTGTATGAACGATCTTGACTGATTTATTTCATTTACTTTACGGAATAGGTTGACGATGGTAATAGTCTTATAGTGATGTTGTTGATGATAATGATATTAACGGAGCAAGGTGCAGACAACGTGCAGCATTTAGATGAAGTTTTCATCTTGATGCCAGAGATAGAACGAAGTCGCTTCCTATACAGTGCGGTGGGGTGGTAAAGAAAAATAATAATAACTTTTCAGTGTTGAGGGTCTTCATAATAGAATGGTACCGGACGGGGCCTGTATATTCATAAGGAGTTTTGATCCCCTTTTTTGAATGGCCCGTGACCATGATAAAGCAGGGATCGACGCAGAGTGTCCTAAACTCGGTCAATGAGTTGAAATTCCTACAGCAAAGAGCTCATATTAAGACTGCGGAAAATGAGGTTCACCTGCAGCTACATAAAAATAAGCCAATGCATGTTTTTTTTTTGAAAACATTGAAGACCTTGGCCTATTGAAAATTTGACCTTTGCCTTCCACAGGTCAACTGGGCTGACGTAGGAGACCGAGGGATTAGTGATGGCCTGCCAGAATGGTCTTCAACACCTTGGTCTACCGTAGTCGTGTGATGGGACACTAGATGCAGAGCATGTTGTGGGTCACCTGAGACAATAATGCACTCGTACGGTATAGACTAGACATCGGTGTTGCCTTATGCTCTGGAAGATATCGCGTCCGTTATGGAAAATGAGAAGTGCCGAATCTATCGAAACTATACTCATTTTCCAACTTCATGTAAATACAAACCAGTAAGCCTGATGTAGTCCTCCTCGACCATCAAAGTAAGATGATTTTCGTCCTGGGGGGTTCGGCTCATGGCGAAATGAACATCGCCCTAAAAGAGAAGAAAGAAAAGACTGGCTCTACTCAAACAATATTGTTAAAATGTTCTGTTATACCAACAATATTCATAGCTAATAATTACTACTATGACTAATAATTGAGTGCTATCAAAAATATAAATTTGTTATGTCAGGCAGCAACATCACCATGTACCCCCTAAGGTTGAGCCCCAGTATATAATACATACCCTTTCCCTTTCACCACCCCCGCTCTTATTGAACGTATTGATAATCCTGATGATTGGCGGTCAGCAGGATTAAATCTAACCGTGACATATGGAGTGCTCAGCCTTTGTTCGCCTGAAGCTCCCTTATATCTGGCATGAGTTGAATTGTCACAGTGGCTTTGATCATGCACCTCCTAAGGTTGAGGCCCGGAAGGATCTCCCCAGCACTTTTTACGTACTCGAATTCTCCTTCCCCTATTCCACCGCCCCCGCTCTCACTGAGCGGATCCTCATCCTGTTGATTGGCGATCAGCAGAATTCTCTGATCGTTTTGATATGGAGTGCTCAGCCTTTGCGCTCCTGAACTCCCTTAAATCTGACATAAGTTGAATTTAAGTGATTCCCCCCCCCCCAAATCTGGCTAAAGGCCCTATTGCTGTGGCTGATGGCCCTAGCTTGTCTGACTGGATTTCCGATGTGAGGAACCTGAAACATAAAAAAGAAAATATTATTAGTCATTGTATGTTGTACCCTTATTGAAGTAGACGTTGCAGTCGCCGGAGCTTCCGCATTCGTCTTACTTCTTCAGAGCAGTGGGCGTGGCCTAGGAAAATTCGAGGTCGAGATATACTCGATTCGTAAAATGTTTGTAGGTTGAATTTTTGGGTGTTTTACGAGTAGTTTTCCACTGGATCGATGACAGAAGGCTTATGTAATATATGTTACTATGATTCAGCTGTCGTTCCATATGTGGGGACACCTAGCGGTTTCTTACTCAAGCTTGATCATAATTCATTTCAATCTTGTTTAATATAGATCTGAAAATACTACTCCAATCATGACATCTCAAAGCTGTTTCCAATAATGTCAAATAATTTGCAGATCATTTATGCAACTATGTGACTTAACTAGTACATTAAACATCGAGGGAGAAAAATGAAAGATTTTTCCTGAGATGCTATTTATAGCTTGAGGGTAAAGCCTGAGAGCTTCATAGCGAGAACGCCAATAGCTACTGTCGAGGACTTCAAGCTTTCCGCGAGAAAATTCCTCTTCAACACACGGCGGTACGAGAGAACGATCACGATTTCGTCGGTCATATTTTTGTCATTATTATTATCAATTATTGTTTCATGTTACTACAGCAAATTCTGTTGAAGACCAAAAATAAAGAAACCAATTCCGCATTCATAAAAATCATTCATTCATACAATTCAAACAACAAACAGCTACCAGTATCGGAAATACAGTATATTTTCAAAGTAGCCTGTTTCAACTGAATAATGAATGAAATTGATGAAACAGTTTTCTATAGCATCGTATTTCATTCTAAGGAAATCCAAAAATAATCAGGTCTGCCTTTATTTTGTAACGCAAAAATTGCGTTCCTCAATAATCACTGTTCTCTATTGCCAAAAAATTTTCAAAAACCTCCTCCTCGTCTAAAAACTCCGAATATATGTAGTTTGATCTCCAGTTGCATTACACGTGAAAATTCCCAGCTTTTATTGAGTTTTTCCACTAGGAAATATAACTAGTTCTAACCCTGTTACCGTATACATTTGTTGAAATTTATCTAGAACATTCTCCGTGCAACATGAGATTCGAACACATCCAGACGTGTTACTCCAAATTTTGTTTCGAACTCGTTTCGAGGGATTTCTTCATGTCAATCGAATTTTTCATCTAATACATTTCTCCGGAACCATATTATTCCCCAAAGATTCCATCCAGAAACCACGTGTGAAAATTTAACAGGAAGTATCCGAGGAAATGGAATAGAAAGAGATTTCAGATAAAAATAAATTAGGAAGTCGTTCCGAAATCCCTCTGAAAGGATTACAGATTCATATGGAAAATGAGACAATGTCAATTGAATTTTCTTTTGCGGTGTGTTCTCTATAGTCGGGGATTTTTCCCAACACACAACTGCTTTCAGCTGTAGGAAATTTAATAACAGCAGTCTCCCGCAGAAAATTTGTTTCGTTTTTTAGGTTCACAAAGGAACAGCAGCTCTGAAGATTTTTGAATTATGTATCGCTTTCGTAGCGATATGCACTTGAATAGGCATTGTTGATAGTTTTTAGGAGAGTGAGGTGATATAACCTCAATTCAGGTTCATTAATTTCTTGACAAATTCAGGTTCACATTTTCTAATGCAATTTTATTAGAATTATTACAAATAAATCACATTTTTCATTTTTCAATATTCATGGAGAATGTTCCCCTTTTCAACATGGATGGAGATCATTATTATTACTATGATTGTTGCTCGGCGAAACCCATCCAGTGCCATCTCTAGCTACCAAGAGATGGCGCTGAAAACATACTTCAGTTTTTATCTTAGCAATTACCAACAAATACTTATAGGGTTTTTCAATTCAATTGGGTGAACTATACTTCGCTAATAATTGGCAAGAACCATGAAAAAATAATTTCAGCTATAATATTTGAAGAACAATTGTAGAAAACTTTGCCAAGTATCTAACAAGGTATCTCAATAGTTGTTTTCTGTTGGATTATTATTTCCTATACGTGCTGAATAATTACCAATTCTACTAGGTTTTTTGAAGAGGATTGCATAAAATACATGTTTTATTATCCGTATATTATTGCAGACTTAATCAGTTGCTGTTGATTGTTTATACTTAAACAGATGTGACTTTAAATAAACTGTTGTTTTTCTTGATCAATGGTTTTGTAATCTACACCAAATTGGTGCGAAATTTAATCAAACATTGATATAATTAAGACCAGATTGGTATTACGTTACATACATTTCGAAATCACAGGATCCACTTGAAACTGTTAAGACATAACACCAAGCACCGGTGCTCTTTGAATTGTTGTGGAGTAACACCAAAATATGCAGGACTCCTGAGAAAATCAGTCGGTGTAAGCTGGTGTCCAATCTTTGTGAGATTCAGTATTGGGAGTTACTTTATGACTACTCGTTTTTCATCTAGCCTTCGGTAGGCAAGGGTGAAAATTTTTGTTCAAGCGGATGAGAGCAACTACTTGAAAGATGGATTACAAATTTTGGACCGGAAAGACAGATAGACAGAACAACGTACATACAGACAGACATACGGAAAAAGCAAACGCTTGTGAATAAATGCAACGGAAAAAGAATTTCACTATTATCCACACCATCATGGATCACATAGTAAAATTTTGTAGCTTTCCAATATTGGGTAAAATAATCCCAAATGAACTCAAGTAATTGATCGATTTTGAACCAAATCAATAACTGTAAGAACAAATGCCCTGATCAATCTACGTTTGTTATTTCCTCCAATCATCCAATGAATATAATGACCAGTATACATTCTTTTGTTCCAGAAGATCACAATCGCTAAAAATTCTCCAGACGTCTCGGAACAAATTACATTAACAGAAACGTAAAATGAATAGTTCAAAGGGAAGGACTGTTGATCCCATCAGGCATTCAGTTTGTGTAGCGGTTCCGTATCAAGTCCAGGTCCTTTATCCTTTGTATCGTCCATGTCGGCAGCAGACTTTTCCTGCATTCCTTTGTATCGACACAACCACAAACTTATCTTGTAGAGCTGTATTCCGCCCCATTCATGCAATTGTGCGGTCCCTTTCAATGGTACACATACGTGTCTGATTTAGTTTCCGCATTTCCGTATTCGAGCTGAAGAATTGAGGTCCGATTGTTGTTTATTTTCGACATCATGAGAATTACTTTGATTCGCAGAAGGCGAATATTTCCACCATGTGGTCTTCCCTAGCGAGGTGAAGGATAATCGACTGTATAATCACAATAAGCGATTGCAACTGGGTCTTATTGGAAGAACGTTGCACAAATATCAATGCCAGATGTAATTTAACGTCCGTCGTGGTATTAGCCAGTGAAGTAGTTGCTTTCTGTCAGATATCTGCCTCATATTTACCACATGGTGGAAATGTTTGGAGAGAAGGGTACGTTGAGATTGTCGATTTTACTATTTCATTTATTTGATACTCTCCGGCAAACATTCTTGAACTCGATAATACTAATAATGATAATATGGTAGGAAACAGAAGTGGAATGATTTTCATCATGGAGTTTTCTCCTCTAGAAGAAACAAGTATCGCCCGGAAAGATCAGAGCAAACGAAAAAAATCTGATCATGGGAGTTCTTGGTGGAATGATGGAAACACTGCTCTGGAATCTGAAAATTATACCGGCTGGCTGTGAGACGGCAAAAACCTTAGCCGGACGAATGCAGAAAGCCGCCATCGTTGGTTCACTTCGTTATTTACTTTAACTTTCATGTGTTGTGTTCTACAAAAATAATTTAATTTTCAACTTCTTATTTCGAATCACCAACATCAGTTCCACGTTTGAGTAAGGCAGAGGAACGAAGGAAATCTGATTCTGGCTGTCCCCGCAAGTTCATACAGGGGCGGCGCTTTCCTACACTTTTGAAAGATAATTTGTTTTGTCAGATTTCCAAATTTCACTGTTTCTCACTACTTTTGGCGAGGGAAGCATACTAGCATACTGTATGATTTTCTGTGAGTGGTCGTTGTTCACCCTGAAGCATAGAAGGACAAATGTGTCAATTTACTATAATGAGATTATTGTGTTGAAAAAAGAATCAGTTTTATCAATAACGTCGTATTCTGTGGTTTCATGAGAGCGTGAAGAATAGCTTGCTATATGTTGGGAGAGCATTACAATTTCTCCTCTACTCGCTCGAGGAAGGGATATCGACGTGAGCTGTGTGCATCTATGGCGGTGTGTCGCATTGCCACGTGGTCCGTTAATGCGCCGGGTGAGGTAACAGGAGAGACGCACAATAGTGCGTCTCTCTTATTTATGTGGTATTAACATATCATTGCGTTCCTTGTTGTTCGCGTATATTTCTGTCTATACCCCAGATGAAAAGTTTCCGATACTGTAGAATTTTTTGAAGATTTTTATGGATTCATGGATTTTTAAGTAATTTTGATCTCTTCTACGTAGACGAGTCAGAATGAAAATGTGATAACGACTGTGGAATATCTAGGTTAAAATGATCCAATGTACTATAATGTTCCATATCATTATCACCTGTATCATGTTAGTCGTTGTATCACGCAATATTTTGAAACAATTTCTGAATGCCTCAATGCCTTGCATGTAAGTTTGTATCCGGTAACAAATTTTTTTCAGCTCCCTACGAAATATGTTCGTTGTGATGATTATCAACAATAAAAATTATGAATTGCCTGCATGACAGTTGATAATGGAAAGAAGATAAAAGTAAATATAATTGATGCGAAAACATACAGCCGCGGGGTGCATATAATTGTATTTGGTATTCATTTTCACTAGAATATCGTAAAGAAATCCAAACGGAGCATCCGTTTAACTTTAAAATTTATTTGACACCAATCTAGATTGCATACCAAATTTTTAATTGTACCGTAAATAAAAGGTTTTCAACTTCAATTTGGTTATCTTGATCGAAAAGTGGATGAACTCCATGACGAGCGGTCGAACTTTTTATACAGAGTGGCCCAAATATTTATATACAGAGCGTGGCTCCATCACTACTATACTTATACAGTATCGGAAAGTTTTCATCTTGGGTATGATGGTTTCGTGAAAGCGTAAAAAATAGCTCGCTATATTTTGAGAGAGCATTACAATTTCTCCTCTACTCGCTCGAGGAAGGAATATCGACGTGTGCTGTGTCGCATTGCCACGTGGTCCGTTAATGCGTTGGGTGGGGTAACAGGAGATGCGCACAGTAGTCGTCTTACAAAAATAATTCTGTTGAAGCCGAAGTAGTCAATTGGAAGCCACGCAGAATGTTATGGATTACACAATTCACTGATTAGTGCTTCAGTTCTGTTTTATTTTGTTTTTCATATAGATACGAAGATATGTCAGATAAGTTCGATAAATAAAAAGAAAAGTCACCCAAAATTTTATTTTTGCGAAAATAAGTGTATTGCCAAAAGAATGACACAGAACAGTAATGACAACGTAAACGTAAATAAACGGATGAAATGTGACATAACGAATCCACATCTAGGAGTTTTCCAAGCAAAAAGTTATACAATACCTAACTGAATTTCGGCGGAGCCTTAACAATAAAATACCGCCCCAGGGCACTCCCTTAGCGGTTATTCACCAGAATCCGAAACTTTTGAAACATTTTTACTCGAAAGTATCGGAAGTGTGAAAATATCCACACGAGCGCACTTTTCAATGGCAACTTCATCGGAATTCATAAAAGTGTTTCTCTGTGCCGAATACATCCGCGATCAAGATGCGGGAGATGCCGTGCCAGAATTACATTTTCAGTAACTCGACTGGGAAGGTGTGCGGAGAATAAACATTGTATCATTTCGGGAAATGTATATCGATAATTTTATATTTCACTCGGGCGTCGCTGGAATAAAGGCGTATGGGTTGTTTGGAGTTGTGTAGCAGGCGGTTTTGGAAGACTGATCAACTGTGAAATGAAATATGGAAATTCCAGAATACAACTAGTTTTTCTGATATTACTAGCAAAGTATCAAGGGAAATTCTGAGTTCATTCGAATGAATGCAGATACCAACTGAAACCCGTCGATAAAGAGAGTGAAATAACAAAAAACACTTTCTACGATGCATATGACTCAATATGTTAACTTGATAGCAGAAAAAAAATTAGGCATAATCCTCAGAGTAAGATTATGGAGACTATTCCACTCATCTTAAAATTCTCACATCATCTGACCAATCGCAAACCAAAGACAACTTATGTTTTCGCGATAGCACCAGCTGTCTTTCAATTCTGATTGGAGGATCAGCTTCGGTATTTTCAACGACGTAATCATGACCAACTGAATAAGTTTGACAGTTCCATCAATAATAAATATAGCTGTATTTATCAAAATGAGTCGCTTTGGTACTCATTTAAATAGAATTATGCACGATGGTTTTCTCAAAACAATTCAGTTGCGTTTAGAAATAAAAGACAGACTTATGACATAAACTCAAATTGAGCAAATCACTCATATTTTCCAAAGTTTCTTACTGCGATATTATTTATGGACCCGCCTTAAGGCAATCTTATTCGATGTGACTGCAACGTATTCAAAATAGTTGCTTACGCTTTTCCTTTGGGGTTCGCAAATTTAATCATATATCCTCTGTAATGAGGGAATCAGGTTGGCTAAAACTAGAGAAGCTTAAAACATTACACTCGTTATCCAACACGCATAAAGTTTTGATCACCAGGAAGCCCGTATATCTATCTAACAAACTTAGAACTTTTTCAAGTATAGATAGGCTCGCCACCCGTAACAGATCAGTCCTCGTGATTCCCAAGCACAAGTCTTCAATGTTCACACGTAGTTTCTCATATAGTGCTCCGAAACTGTACAACTCACTTCCCAGTGAATATAGGTCATTCACAATCAAAAACTCCAAAAAAAAAAAGGTTGAAGTCGCTTTTAGTTAGTTAGTTGTTATTTTTCACAAACAATGGCTCTCTCCTCATAACTTGCGACTATAATTCGGAATATGTAGCAAATTTGATTATTTTGTATACAAACTTTGTGTTTAAGACATTGTTAGAATAAGTTTATTGATTGTATTTTTCTCTTCAATGTATTACCTGTAAATGTGCTGTCAAGAAAAAAAAGGGAAGGCTGACACTCCGCCTATTCACTATTAGTATCAGTTTTCTGTTAACTCATATTATATTATGTTTTTCGTTGTACCTCATATTGAATAAAGACGCTTTATTATTGTTATTATTATATATGATATCACATATGGAAGGATCTCCTAAGTAAATGCAGTTCGGGAAGGAAAAACCAGAGGCTGACAGTAAAGGAGCTTGTAAGCTCTAAAACACATGAAGTTCCATAATACAATGGTCACAGTGGACGAGGCCAAAGAGCCAACTCTGAGTTTCTTTAACTGTCAGTGGTTTCGGACAAACTATCCAGGAATGGGAAATAACGAACATTGTCAGAACTCATCTCAAGAATAGATGAGACAATCTCCGGTCCATATAATCGGTCGTAGAAAAAACTGTAGAGCGAAATCCATCTCTGTCGACAGACGAGATCTCAAGCTGATGAGAGCACCCATGATGGAAAACTAACAAATTCCTATTTTCGTGATATCCCAATAATTTTATTCCTTCCGCATTCGAGAGGACATCACTGTATTCCGAGCTATTAAGATGTAGTGTAGAGAAAAACCAAAAAATCAAAAAACTCAGCAAACTATCTATCGTCCTTCATAACTTCATCAATATCAATTACCTACACTGTATAAACTACAAATACGATTATATTCTGCAACGTAGATCTTATCATCAGAATAATTAACGTGCAGCTTGTACGAAAATCGTGAAGCGCTTCAATCTCATTATATGGAAGTATGATTATTAATAATCAAACCTCTTGAAGATCCTTTGTCAGGATCAATCCAGCTTCTAACGGATTCAAAGCGCACAAAACCTTAATAATGTACGAGTCACATTATGGCAACGGAAAATTTCGTTTTCACCTCTTCAGCTGATTTACGAAAAGTGAATGTGTGTTTTGATAGATTGAGTTCGTGATGAAAGAAAGTACATCATCATTTACAGATTGAAAATTACGAAATTGAACCTGTTCGTGGGCAGTCCGTCAGTCGGGGTTCTGCACTGGGGGCCTATTATCGAATGTATGCGGTAATAAATGAACAGTTTTCCTATTGTAACAAACGAAATTTGGACAGTGCGATGCGAAGCGTAATGAATCTGAAGCATATTACCACTCGAAAACGGAATTTCTGTAGATAAAGTTGAAAGAATTCAAGAGTTCTCGCATATTTGACAGAACTGTCAAAATTTAGTTGAAGAACTCTTCGCAAAAACGATTTTTCCTCAAAGTTGTTCAGCATTGTAATCAGGAAAAATAGTTATTTATTATACAAGGGAAAAAAGTATTCAAATATCTCGAAAACCGTTGATATTTGTGAAACGAAACGTATTCCTTTTTTGTATAGGAAATATTGGGGATTGAGAAAAAGAAGACGAAATCGATATTAATCCAGTGGCGTGAAAGTTGGGGAGGGGCGAATAGGGGTACCCACCTGCCGTACGCACGTGTTTAGAGTTACAAATACATGATTTGCCTTGAAATATGAAACTGAATGCTGTCAAGTGACATATCAAATTTCATTAAGAAAAGTTAAGCCGTTATGGAGTTATTCTGGAAAATATATTTTTTGTGTCACTTTCAGCCTTGAAATAAAGTGAGGATTCTACCATCGGAGTTTATCCCCTTTATTCTGGGACACATAATTCACGATATTCATAATTCACCACCAATATATTCGGGTATAGACGCCTCGTTTGGAGTATGACGCATTCATACCTATCTTCATTCGTACAATGCAAAATGCAACCAGCTACTTGTTAGTGATAACTTTTTCGCATGCCCGTTATCTTCTTTATGGCGCTGTAGGCTAATTATTAAACGGCGATTTATGGTATCTAACACTTTGAGTGTTTATGACTATCAAGGGCACTTCTATTATACAGTGCGGCGTTTTATAGTCGCCCCCCCTGTTAGCTTTAGAACGATTCGCCGTACAGAAATGAAAAAAAAAACCATTTGAAGGGTATCACCGATACTACTTTTTGAAATGAAAAATATGGCGAGTGCTCGATAGGGTACGTAGGGGGGCACATCAGCATAAAAATTTAAAATAGAATTGGGGGATGGGGGGTCGAGTGTCACATCGTTGAAAAGAGAATTCAATTCTCTTTACAACCATCTAAATATTTTAGAATTTCGTTAATAATTTTTTTACAAAAATTCGGTTTTTATGCCTTTCGAAATTTTAAAGTTGATGTGCCCCCAGCGCCATCTTTCGGGTAATTGCAATGTTTATTTTATCAAAAAGTAGTATCGGTAATAACCTTCAGAATATTTTTGGTTTTATTGTCGAGCAATCACTATATTTTTTATTTCAAAAAGTAGTATCGGTGGTACAGTCTAAATATTTTTTTGGTTTTATTGTCGAGCAATCACTATATTTTTTATTTCAAAAAGTAGTATCGGTGGTACCGTCTAAATATTTTTTTTCATGTTTGCACGTTGAACTGTATAGGGGGGACTATTAAAAGCCACACTGTATATCCTTAATTATGACAGGGAGCAAGTTAATTGTACTTAGTGTTGATTGAAGTATGAAAACTTTGATAATGGTAAATACTTCATTGTCAGAATTCTCTTTTTATTTGTAGCAATTTGTAGTTCGTAGGTACGTGAAAAATATATTGCTATTATCATAATGATGTATAGTGAACTACTGCCTTCAGATCGCTTTTCTCGGTGTAGGCTGCCACTGACTGAATTTAGGATATGTTCCAAAAGTAACCAGTTGCTAACCGCTACTTACCAGAAATTTGACAGCGGTTATCTGAAAAATTTATAATTACTAGTTACTTTCGGAACACTATGGTGATTGTGTTGTGATTACTGATTGGTGTCTGGTGACAAAAAATGACATTTAACAGCACAACGCATAAATACATGAGGCAGCAATTAGACTGTCCAGCGTTCCCAATTCTTCCTGGCAATAACCACAAAAGCACATATCTTCAGTCAGTTCAAGATCCTATTAAGAAAAATCGCAATTAATGATAGGTATATACAGTGTTGGTTAGTAAATTGACGTTTGGTTCACCAGCTTTCAGGCAACCGTGTTTCAAATATCACCACTTTTTCAGGATCACCGTGACTTTTTGAACATATTCTTAGAGAAACCACAGAATATATCACATTTCGACGTCATCAAAAATTCATTCATTGTCGAATCTATTCACGGCGAATCAAGTGAACTGAAACGGTTAAAAATACGTTACATACTGTCAAACCGCGTGTATGTGTGTGGTAGGAAGTGAGATGTTATCAAAACCCATTATATATGCCGACCCTCGTCACACCACCGGGGCAGGTTGTTTCATTTTGATGATTTAAGATTAGTCCAAAGCATATTAGTTTCGAGCAGCATCATTATTGCTCCGTTGCTATACTCGGGTTGATTATCAACCCTAGCTATGTCAGCTCCACAAGATGAAAAGCGATTGTCTCAGATACTGTGTGAGAAACAATTCGTGCTGTGATTAGAGGACGTGAGCTAACGATGCTGTACTAATTTTTAAGAGGAAAACTCAATAAAATACGGGGTGATTTCAGAACGATGTCGGATGTATTCCTCATCTAAAGTTTTCGATTTTTCAGGTGTCAAGGTATTTTCGTTAGTTTCAAGAGTAACTTTTCAGGGGTATTGAATTCAAGGATTTGATTTTTTTATTTCAATATTTTATACTCCTCTATCAGTTCCGGTTTCATCGGAAACGACCCCAACTTGGGAATGTTTATGGGAATACCCTGTATATTTTCACTTTTTTGGATTCTAGGAACGATTCTGATTGATTTGATAGCAGAATAATGTATCCCTTTCGTTTAGATCATCTGAAACCAGTTCCGTCCAATTTTGTGTCCACAACATCCTTGATGAGCGAATTATCTCGATTTATTCAAACTTTTGCAATAATCACTGTGGTGGGATCATTATTTATCCGATACTCGATTGGAAACCATTAATGGATTCTTAGTGAAAATTAGAATCTAAGGAATGGCTGTCTGTAGTGCGAGTTTGTTATTTGGAATGATTTCGATAAATGAAGAGATAGACGAAGAAAACTCTGAATTGGAGAAAACCTCACCAGAAATAGTTCAGGGAGCTCAGTTTTGGTAAGCGAGCAGGTTACGCAGTTGGTCCACTTGGACCAATTAATTGTTTTCTTGTAACAACGGATTGGAGGCACCTTTCGATATGAAAAACGAACGAATATTGAAATAATACTTTATTTATTCGAATTTATTTCAAATACATTCTGTTTCACGGCATTATAGACAATAGTAACATTTTATTTTGAATATCAGTTTAAGTAATTACTCACGTATGTTGATGACTGGTATAACATTGTACATCAAAAAATATAGCCGGAATTTATAGAACCTTCCAAAAGAATATCGATGAAAAAAAATGTCAACCCTAATAAAAAAAATATTTATATTGCCAAAATTAATTACAATAGGCGAGGACACGAAAATTTCAAAATATTTTAATGGATTCTACAGCTTATGAACAGTCTAGTGACTATGTTTTTTTGTTGAGTTGTCTGAACGTAAAAAAAAAAATTAAGTTCATAAATTCAAATGACTTCTTTTCCGCGCCATTGTGACGTACTACTCCGAGCAACCAATCTCACTGTTGACACTGTTGACAGCATCAACTAATTTATCAACGTTGCCATACTTATGTTATTCATGTCCAGAAAACACAAACGCTAAAACGAAGAAATTTTGAGATCTGTGGTCATGGACAAGTATTGCAATAATGCGCATGCTCAAATCGGTCTCGTAGAAAAGGCGTGGTCTTTTTTCTTCAGTTTGAGTTATATTTATTCTATCATTCTGTGGTTGTTTATTTTCCATTGAGAAGTTGCTCTGTTATTTTTTGTATTAGATTTTGCAGAATGTCTCTTAAAGTTTGTTTCATACTCAAGTATTTGAACAATAGTGAAAATGGCAATAAAGTATTTATTTCTATTTCTAATATTATGATTATTATAAGATCAAACGAACTTAACCTAAGTGAAGTTCGATCATAATTATATAAAACGCCTTGTCCGAGATAGACGAGTTACCATAGCCAACTCTTCTTCTAGATGTGACACGATTTTAGGTAAAGTTTTCACTGTTACCAAAGTTGGTTATCTGAACGTGTAAGCAAACTACCGATTATCGTCGTTCTGTGATTCTAATGACATACTGGTGACTTTTTTTCCAGGAACCACTTTCGTAAAAGTTCATGTTCACAGCTATTTGTTTATAGTCATTCACTCAACTAGTGCCTATTAACGGGAAAAAAGTATTCAAACTCTGAAATACCTTTGAGGTGAAATAAAAATAAATGACTAGCTTTCTCTTTCGAACATCATTTTTATGGAACACAATAATTCAAAATATTAAAACTATCGAGTTCTTTGTTTATATTCAAACTTATTGTTTTATGACAGATCCAATGTTTTCACGATGGTTTTCACACCTTTTAAATTCGCCATCGTCGTTTCTCTACTGTCACTTCACTACGGTTTTATGTTCTCTGGTTTATATTTTTAGAAGCTTGGCAACGTTGCCGTTAAACGTTAGAATCAACACGACTACGCCTATTGGCTGCTCGGGTACGTACGTCACCAAGACCGGCTATAATTGAAATTTGAGTCAAACGATATTTTCTGGGTACATTTATATATGCATTATGTATTTTACAACACATTTGGAGCACAAATATTTTTTCGTGTCCTCGCCTATTATTTATTTTCATTTTCAAAATCACAGAGAAAAAATGCACAAATACACTTAATACATTTAAATAAGCCAAAACAAATCTTGAAAAAAGGAATATTTCAAATGAGGTGATTTTTGTCTATAGTAACGCAAAATGAATCGATGTTTATTGAAAAGTATACCGAGGAATAATTGGTCAGAATTCGATTGCCCGATATCTCTCCATCTACCTCTATTTTTCGAAACAGTGATAGAACAGCATGTAACTACAGTGAAACTATATATATATATATATATATATATATATATATATCATTCCTCAAACTTTCTATCTCAGAGACCCCGTGACCCAAAAAAATATTTTCAACCTCAAAGTTACATGTCGACTGAAATTACTGAGAGTGTTTCAGTGTAACATTTACATAATTCGAAGTGATAGCATGTATTTCTAGACACATTACCTTTGTTATTTGAGTTCTTTGTGACAAAGTGCATTGCAAATAGGTTTATTATCTAGAAACTTAATTTCATTGAATTGTTAATAATTCTTAGGATGTCTGGGGAGGTTCTGTGTTTATAAATTCTCTTTATGCACCTGGGTTGAGATTTGAGCGGAAAAGTCGTTGTCGCAGGAAATGGGTCCCAGAAGGAGAAAAAAATCTCAACTGGGAAATTACGTGGTTAGACAGTAGAAACTACGAAGGGGTAGAAGGGCCTCGGATTTTTTTATTTTGACTTTAATCTCGGACCTCTGAATTTAATCTCAGACCTCCGACCTTTGAAGTCCCCTGAGAGTAAAGTCGGAATTAAAAAAAAAAAACTTCTTTAATCTCGGACCCCTGACTTTAATCTTGAACCTCGAACCTCGAACCTCGACTTTGAAGATTTGATTGAATTTTCTTAATACTATGTGAATATTAATACCTACCGTGAACAATTCCTAGGTTTCTTCCCCATTTTTCTATCTGTAATAATTTTGATTTCTTTTTCGAAAATATGAATAGGATATTCATTAAATCAGTTGTGGAATCATCTGCGGCTGAAAGACACACTTTAGTTCCATCGTTCAAGGTATTTATGTTGAAAAGGGCAACAATCTCCATGAAAATTGAAAAATGACAAATGTGATTTTTTTCTTGTAATATCTAACAGAAAACAACTACTTCCCCGGCTAAAGCCACGATGGACATTGAACTACAGCTGATAGATATTGTGAAAAGACTCTAACCGAAAAGAAAAATCTGAATGTGAAAATTTGCATTTTTATTCAGATAATTAATTTTTTTTCTAATATCTCCGGTTTTCATTGAAAATTCATTGAATTTATTCAAATAAATATTATTGTTCGGTTCGACCAAAAAAAGTTATATGGGAGTTGATTTTGAAGGTATTTCAAGAGATCAGTCCGACTGTCCCAGTTTGTTGCGATTTTTTCCTCTACTGAAAAGTAACAATGATTTGAGAATGTCTGGGTCAATATTAATAGGAGGTTATGACGAATTGGTTTTTATTCTCTAGTCAGTGCTTCCTTGATTCATTTTGGGTTTCGTCAAATCTAATTTTGTAAAATTTTCCTTCAGCACATTAACTTTGACTATATCCTTACACATTTTCTTGTCCTTGAAGGAATCCACTATTGGTATGTATTTCCTTATCATATGCATTGCATTCTAACGATATTCTCTGAACAGTTCAAGCACTTACCATTCGATGGAAAGCACAAGACTTAAAACTAAAAATCCATTCGTTTCGATTATTAGTTTCACTGGTTCCGAACTCGTCAATATTTTCTGAATAGGGACGAACATTTTCAATTTGAACTGAATAATCCACCTACAAGAGCCAACTTTCAATTAAAAACCCTGCCATTTCAGCTCCGAATGCCGTTCATTCAATAAATTCCTATTCATCAAAATCCATCTGCTGAAAACTAGCGGTACATTTCACAGTCACGGATCCCGCAAGATTCATATTAATAATACCCCTGGCTAATATCCAGTTCTAATTATTCATCGAAAGAGAAACAATAGCTTCAAGTACGCGAAATGAAAAGTTTATTCGCGGTCTGGCAAATCAGAGATATGACAATGCCGGCAATATGTCTACAATATTGCATCCTCTCATTCCTTCTGCACAATACATCATCTAGCATTGTTCAACGTGCATATTGCTACTTAACAAGTCTGGGTGCATGTGGTGTTCACAAGTGTTGACAAAGACTGGACACGTGCTGGCATTGTTGGAAGAGATTGAAATTGTTGTCAACTAGTCCCTTCAGGATATGTGTTTTGCGAGTCAGCATGCGTTTGAATATTTAGTGAAAACTGTTATTCATGATTTGACAAACCTATGATTCGAAACTGTTTAATGGAAGTGAAAGACTCATCTACAACTGAGAAGGTAAACTCTCACGGCCGGTTATCTCTAAAATTTCGGCAGTTTTTGGGTTTGTTGAGAGGTAATTCTTCCTGACGTTGCGTAACGAACAAAGCGTTGGAGTCGTTTGTCTCAGTCTGGCTGATTTGGTGTCTGTGCTGTTTCCTTCTTGTATTGTGATTATCCTAATAGAAGGAGCGACTTCATTGAGTATTTTTTCCGCATTCTTTCTTGAACCTGGAAAAAGTTTCGATCTGGTCTCTCTGGTAACGTTTCATTAGATTAGGGCCTTCTCCCTCTTGGTTGAAATTCTTAAAGGTTCAAGCGCACTTAGCCGAAGCGTCGCGAGCCGAAGCGGCGCGAGACGAAGCGTCATTCAGCTGATGTCCGCGCACTGGGGCGAAGCGTCGCGTTACGTTTCGAACGGCGCGGCGCGAATATTATTTACTTCAGCATTTGAATGAACGCAGTATGTTGTCAAGTGAGCTAGGATGAGCAGTTCATCAGAAGAGGACTTCTTTGTTTTGAGTTTAATTGCCACTATGGAAGAAAAAGAAGAAAAAAACAAGAAAATATGCTGGGCTCATAACATATATCAAAAGAGAGGCATTTACGGAATATTTCATCATTTTTTGTTCAATGATCTTAGACAGAATAAAAAGGAATATTTCAAATATTTCCGTATGTCATAGGAAACGTTTTTTGAGCTTTGTGCTCAATGTCTCTGTATCACGGCTAGATACTGCAAAGGAACAAAATTTGCCACCAACATTAACACCACTTCCTACCAAATACTGCTGAAAACTAAAATATGTGACAAGAATCAACAAATATTTGAATTTTCTTGCCGCCTGTCACCGCGCATTGAGGCGAAGCGTCAAGAAAAACGACTCCTAGTTGGTCCGAGGAGAATTCGCGCGTCGACCGTAGTGCGCGGGCTATCATATAACTTAATATAAATTTCATATAAATTTCTCGGGCGAAAAATCCACAATTTTCTTCGCGTCGCTTCCGTTCGCGACGCTTCTTCTAAGTGCGCGTGCACCTTAAGGGTGTTTCTGAATTTCAATGACACCTCTCAATATTCGCGGGTAAAACCTTGAGGTCCTATCCAGTACCTGGGGTTGATTCAACATAATTGAATAGTTGTCCTCAGTTAGTAGAGGATGCTCTGCAACCGCGGATTTCTCGGAGTGCCCATACCAACAGTTCCGCTTGTGATCGGTTAGGCGGGTGCTTATGCTCCTTTTTGTCGTACCGATATATACGTCACCACAGCTGCAAGAAATGCAGACACCTGGGAGAGAATGGGGCTCTCGGGTTTTCTGCGGATTTCAGACTCTGTCCAATGTTTTGCGTTGGTTCAAATATTGTTCTAATTCATATTTTTTCGGAAGCTTGCCAATCCTGCCTGTGTCATTCCTAATGTACGGTAAAGATGCTCTTCCTTGTGATTTGCGCTGTTTATGTTCTTTGCTCTCTTGGTTTTTCTTTTCAGTTTGGTCTGTTTTATTTCTATTTACAACTGTTTCGTTTAAACGCTACTGATTTGTGGTATTTTTCACATTGTCGTAAGAAGTCCCAGCAGAGTGACGTCCGATTGACTTCAATTTTTGATCACAAAATGACTAAGTGGACATCTTTGTATTACGTCTTCGGAAACCGTACAATGACGTCAAAATATCACAATCACAAAACGTCATATTTATACGTCAAAATGACGTTATTTTCATAGACCATAAAAATCCCATTAAACCGAATGTTTCCAATGTACGTGTATATGCATTGCATTTTAACGATATTTTCTGAAAAATTAATGGACTTTCCTTTCGAAGGAATGCAGAAGACAAAAGATAAAAAATCTATTCCATTCGATTATTAGTTTTACTGGTTCCAAACGCGATTCTTCGACATTTTCTGAATAGGGACGACCATTTTCAATTCGAACTGAATAAACCACCTACAAGAACTTTCAATTAAAAACCCTGCCATTTCAGCTGCGAGTGCAGTTCATTCAATAAATTCCTATTCATCAAAATCCATCGGCTGAAAACTAGCGGTACATTTCACAGTTACGGATCATATTGATAACACCACTGGCTAATATCCAGTTTTAATTATTCATCTGAAGAGAAACAATAGCGAAATGAAAAGTTTATTCGCGGTCTGGCAATTCAGAGATGCGACAATGTGGGCTGCCTGTAAATATGTCTACATAATTGCATCCTCTCATTCCTTCGGCACAATACATCATCTAGCATTGTTCAACGTGCATATTGCTACTTAACAAGTCTGCATGCATGTGATGTTAACAAGTGTTAAAAAAGACTGGACACGTGCTGGAATTGTTGGAAGAGATTGAAATTGTTGTCAGATCTCACTTAGTGTCCTGAAGATGTATTTTGCGGGCCGGGATGCTTTCGAACTTTCCAATATTCAGTGAAAACAACTGTTACTCATATTTTGGCAATACTATGATTTGAAGCTGTTTATTGAGAATAAAAGACATATTAGACCAGGGCTAAAACGATTCTCAATACCCAAATTACAAAAAAAAATCTTCAGAATATGGATGCTCGGTAAAGTTAGAGTAAGTTATAAGTAAACTAAGGAGAATCAAGACGACTCAGTGAAAGTTCTGATTTGAGTTTTTCTATTTTGATTTCATTCCGAAAAAAAATTCCAAATACTTTTATGACGAATGGTTTTGCATCGTGCTAGGTTATATTACTGTATATCAATACTCTGTTTTAATACTTTCATGGTCAAACTCAAAATCCGTTCTTTCTGCCAATCTCTCTTTGGATGTGATTTTACTTGATTGCATCATTTCTCCATTCTGTTGAACGTCAAAGTTTTCACAATTGGGTCCATTACTTTTTGACAATTGCTGTAATGAATTAGACTCCAAATACTCCAATTAGGAGAGCATTTGTTGAACGAAACTTACTGTTATCGCGCAAACCCAAGCTAGCTTTATAATTCATAAGATCCCAATGAATGCTAATACATTTCTGAATTAAACTTCTTGGTCCGGAAAATGCTTACACTTTCTTTATTCTGAACAGTTTGAAAACATTTCTGCAACTCAGAACTTGAGACACTTTGGGAAAGTGTTTAATTAATTAAATCCTTTTTCGGGTAAGTATCCGTAGTCATACTACTTATAAAATAAAGTTAGATTCTGTGAGCTCAAAAATATACAGTGTTAGTCCATTAATTTCATCCTATTTTTCACCAGCAGAGATACTGACTTGAAATTGTAAACTGATGGCGATGAGAAACATGAGACATGAGACAAAAATATCTCAATACTTATACTCATATAATTATTACATATTATGTTCCTGTACACTATCCAACTTTACAATGGCCAAATCATATTTGGAGACAACCCCAGTATTCCAGATTTTTCAACACAGAGGGTTTTTTTTTGACTTCCTTTGCTGTTATCGAAAGAATATTTGAACAATCTTGATTCAAAGCCTTAGGAAACTTGAATAACCAGGTGAGTTACTCTAAAATTAGGTGGAAGGAAATAGCAACAGATGGAAAATACATAATCCTTGAACACACGAATGATAATGGACAAAAACTTAACTTAGCAATAAAAACAAATATGATAATAAACTCAACAAAATTCAAGCACCGCAAAATGCACAAACTAACATGGAAATCAAAAGAGCAACAACTATCCAAATAAATAGATCACATATTCATCAGGGAAACAAAAAGAACGAAAAACAGTTGAAAAATGTGAGGACCTAAAGCGGACCGAGTCGGATCACAATATGATCACAGCTATGATAAAAAAGTGAAAAAAAAACATAAAGCTGAAAAAGGATATAAGAAATAGCAAACAAAACAAACCTACAAATAAATGATGTCTTTATGGGATCGGATTGAGAATTGCCCCATGGTTGATTCTGCCTGTTGTAAGAGGCGATTGGAAGAACAACCATAGGTGGTAGATGGTCTCCTCCATGGGTGAAATACCACCATATCGACTAGAGGTCGATAACTTTCGGTTACATACCCACTTTCATTTGGCTGTTTTTCACTCCCCTTCAATTTCAGGTCTCATTTTGAATATTATGGTGATGAAGTCTCCTCCGGAAGCAAAAAGCAAAATACTTCTCCATTCTAATTTCCGGGTGAGGGGAAATCGAAAAAACACCATTGAAAAATTTGATGATTCATTTTCGTACTCATCAAGAACATCAATGAATATCATCATTGATGATGTTTTGCCTTTAACGGTAATACAAGTGAACTTCTCCACCAACAAGAGCTTTATCCTGCTTACGAACTCCATTCCCACTTCAGATTCAAAGGTAGTATTTCTGTTTACCCTGAGACCAACGTATCCTGCCAAGGCCAAGAAAGTTTGGAGCCGAAAGATTTTGACGTGATGTGTTTCAAGCCAGCTAATACCAAATTACTTATCTCCTAATCAACCATCCTATGGCGACCTCTCTGAATTTTTATAAATAAAATTAGACTTCCTACAAAACTATCCGACCGCTGACCCTGGCTCAAATTTTCCAACGAAACAGAGAAGGCAGATCGTCGAGCGGAGGCATTCGCTATCACATATGGTCTGGAGCAACTGGTCGAGCTATCTACACGCATTCCTGATGTTAACAACCAGTATGTCAATACACTTGACCATTTTCTCACCACCAGTTCTGAGCCAGTATTCAATACTGACAGTAAAGAAGTTTGTGCTCTATATGGGAACTATGACCACAACCTCATATCCACTTGTTGCCCTTTTTCAATATCAAGCTGCACAAGGCTGCTCTACTACACTACAATTTAGCCGACTGGGATGGGCATGTTTTTGTCAGCATTTCCAAGGGAAAAAGTGTGTTTTCCGTTTGGAGATCCAATACAATCGAATCATCAGAAGAGGCTTACAACGCCAAGATACGATCAAAGCTCGTTGACTGTCCTAGTCATTTGCCAAAGCCTTTGGAAGAAATTTCACTTCCAGCTCATTTCCTTGCCCCAACCATGGAAGATAGTACACTAGCAACGAACGCATAGGCAAAAACCAATATCTTTGCAGGTATGTTTGTTGCAATTTCTGTGCTAGATTCTTTGGGCAAACATCCCCAGAATATCATTTCCATCAACAATCATATGCCTAAGATTATCTTTCGTCAACAAACCATCAGACACATTTTGCTGGATCTAAACACAAACAAAGCTAGTGGATTTAACGGAATTCTGTCGATAGTTTTTAAGGAACGTGCTTCATAACTGACATCAGTTCTTTGCAAGTTATTCAACCTCTCTCATAGTTTGGGGATATTTTCGATCCATCTGGAAAGTTGCAAGAGTACAACCAGTCACCAAAAAGGGAAAAAGATTCTACCTATCGCTCTGGTATATGTTATCTCGAAGTTCATGGAAAAAGCCATCAACAATGAGTCTATGAAATATCTAAAACGTGCCGGAGTTACCAATGATCGACAATATGGTTTTCGACATCAGAGAACAACCTGTGACCTGCTTGCTTACGTCTCACATATTTGGCAGCAATCTATTGAAAAATATGGTGAAAATCTGGCCGTTGCATCCGATATCTCCAAGGCGTTTGATCGCGTTTGGTACCAGGATTTCTTACAAAACTTCCATCTTATGGCTTGCCTCTCCAGTTGCGTTCCTTGCTATCTAGCATTCTCTTAAGCTGATCTCTCCACGTGGTGGTCGATGGAGTATCATCCGAAAGTCTACCAATAAATGCTGGTGTTTCGCAGGGATCCATTCTAGCACCAACATTGTTTATTCTTCCTATAAATGATTTGTTGGGAGCTACCGCATGTCCAGTGCGGATGATTCCAAAGCTCCGATATAATCCAGTTAAAGCAGAAATGAACGGGAATGGATCGTCAATGAAATTATACGGACTTAGCAGAAATTCTAGAAAGAGAATCCAACAACTTACATCTTACATTTCAATGCTCGATATTACCATCAGCGCCACCCTGTCACGAAAAAACCATGTGAGGTCCATCGTCAAAAGTGCCTTCGTCAGTTGCAAAGAGGGGACATCTCCACTTTGTGCTGGTTACCTGTTTTTTATTGACATATATGAAAAAAAATATTTGCAATGTTTGTGTGGAAGAACGATGAAGCTCCAACTAATATTCCATAAGACATCAAAGGAAAGGCGTTATAACAGTCTGTGTTTCGAGGGAAGAATGGGACAGTTCTCGGGAGCAGTCCCATTCTTGTGCCAATAAAAACGCTATATTATATGACGAATATTTTTTTTTTATGAATACTATCATTGAATTCTGTTTTTGAGTGAAAAAGTCTCAAATAATGCGAAATATAAAAATACAATATTCAGAAATACATTTTTAAAACGTTTTTCTTTGTTTCTGAAGAGTTTTCAAAAATGGAGCTGTCCTCTTCTTGCACCGAGGTCTTCAATTATTCTAGAATGCAAACAATGAAAATGTACTACTACATTACTCATTTCTGATCATTTGAACCAATTTTTTGGAATAACTCAAATCAAAAGCATACCCTCCTTTTCAATTAATATTAAAAGTTGATTGGTGACGCCGCTGCATTCAGAAACCTTCGATAATCATAATTTGAAAAAGCATACATCAAAAAAACTTTGCAAAAAATGTGTCATTACATAAGCCCAAGTATATTTTTCACTTTTATTTACAGGATATCTTTTTTGTCCCAGTAATCTTGACATATCAATGATAATTTGGTTGATTGGCTCTTCAGCAAATAAAACTACATCTGAGTAATTTTTTCTAGCAGTTTTTTGGGTTTGAATTGCCTTAGGGAACGGAAACTTGAATTATAAATATTAAGCTTACTCCGATAAAAAAACTTCAGTCTAATTCGGTACGACAATTTAATGAATGCTTATGTGATTAACATATTAGTTAAGTCACTTAATTAACAAACAAGGTGAAAATTTGCCGTTTTGAAAGTTAGTCGCGGCTAATGCGATTTTTTTGTATGCGCATTGAATTGCAAATGGAATAACACAGGAATGTTAGAAAATCTAGCTGTTAGGCAACTCTTCCATTAGTCTATAGCTATACTTCCTTCAACTATTTTATTATGCCGCCAAAACAGTTAAACATTTGAAAGATCTAGTAATTAGCATAATGAATTATTTCACGACTAATTAAAGCTATCAGAGTACACGTAAAAGGTGTAACAAGTCGACGAACAGAAATAAATTATATGGGAATGTTAACTTTGTTCCGTAAACGATCTATTGAAAACCAAACAATGGCTTGTTTTTTCTTTTTCCTTTCCTGTGATCGATATTTTCGTTTTATCCTTTCATGTTATTATGAAGTACATACGAAGGAAAAATCCATCGTCAGTTGTAATAATGTAATGAATTATTCTCATTTTAGTTCGAAAATATGAATAGGAAATTCATAAAATCTATTGTGGAATCATCTGCGACTGAAAGACAAACTTTAGTCGTTATTTTCCATCGTTCAAGATAACCTCTTGGGAGGTATTCACGTTGAAAAGGGGAACATTCTCCATGAAAAATGAAAAATGTGACTTATTTGTAATATCTAACAGAAAACAACTACTTCCCCGGCACAAGCCACGCTGGACATTGAACTACTTCTGATAGATATTGTGAAAAGACTCTAACTGAAAAGGAAAGAAAAAATCTGAAAGTGAAAATTTGCATTTTCATTCAGATAGCTGACTTTTTAAATTCTTTCTAGTTTTCCTTGAACAAATCATTAAATAAATTAGATAAGGAGAATGTTATTAAAAAAATATCACTCACAGAAATCGTTCATTTCATTGAAGCAAGGTTCGCTTCTCTCGCATTTAATCCCCAATACATTTTGGTCGACAAAAATCTATTTCGCTTTGTCAAGCTCTTCAGGAGGATTGATATAGGATTGAAATAAAACAGGCTCTTCAGAAGCATACACATCAGGGATGGATATGAGAGAAACATTTCTTCTGCGGTGACACTTTGAAAATTATTTTTTGACATAGACCTGTCATGAGCATTTCGATTTTAGTTCGAAAATATGAATAGGAAATTCATAAAATCTTTTGTGGAATCATCTGTTAGATATTACAAATAAGTCACATTTTTCATTTTTCAATTTTCATGGAGAATGTTCCCCCTTTTCAACATGAATACCTCCCAAGAGGTTATCTTGAACGATGGAAAATAGCGACTGAAGTTTGTCTTTCAGTCGCAGATGATTCCACAATAGTTATTTATGATACAAGTGTTAAAAGTGGCATTTTATTTTGTGAGTGGGGAATATTGCGAAACGAGCGTTAGCGAGTGGAGCAACCCCACGAGCAAAATAAAATCACTTTTAACAAATGTATCATACAAAATTTTTTGTTCAACAGTTACTGCTAGTAAGAAAAAAACAAAAAAAAAATAAGATCCATAAGGATTCGAACACACGATCTTTGGATTACAAGGCTGACTGACAGATACTTCAAATATAATAAACCTCAACGCACTTTATTTATGAATGTCATTATTTGTCAGTGATGAAGGACATTCTACAGTTGGACTAAATACTACTTCGTTTGTAACTTCAAAAGGAATTAGTATTATCAATTGCGCAAACGACCAAATACATGTGTGAACTTTTATAAACGATTCCTCTTGAGTAGGTGTTCTGATTATAATATCTGATTGAAGTGTTTCTATTAGAGAGATCTATATTACTGAGTATCCATCATCTCATCTGTCATTTTACTTTTAACACTAGTGTTAAAAGTACTTTTAACACTAGTGTTAAAAGTGATTTTGTGAAAACGTCAGTTTTTAGTTCATGTGTCAATGAATTAAAAACGTCATTTTTAATGTCAGTTGTACAAAAAAGATTTTATGAATTTCCTATTCATATTTTCGAACTAAAATCAAAATGCTCATGACAGGTCTATGTCAAAAAATAATTTTCAAAGTGTCACCTCAGAAGAAATGTTTTTCTCATATCCATCCCTGATGTGTATGCTTCTGAAGAGCCTGTTTTATTTCAATCCCATATCAATCCTCCTTGGCAAAGCGAAATAGATTTTTGTCGACCAAAATGTATTGGGGATTAAATGCGAGAGAAGCGAACCTTGCTTCAATGAAATGAACGATTTCTGTGAGTGATATTTTTTTAATAACATTCTTCTTATCTAATTTATTTAATGATTTGTTCAAGGAAAACTAGAAAGAATTGAAAAAGTCAGCTATCTGAATGAAAATGCAAATTTTCACTTTCAGATTTTTTCTTTCCTTTTCAGTTAGAGTCTTTTCACAATATCTATCAGAAGTAGTTCAATGTCCAGCGTGGCTAGTGCCGGGGAAGTAGTTGTTTTCTGTTAGATATTACAAATAAGTCACATTTTTCATTTTTCAATCTTCATGGAGAATGTTCCCCCTTTTCAATACAATTTTCATTCAATTAAAGACATATTTATCCATAAAAATATGATCTCTTATGTATTTACCGCCGAAAACTCAATATATTCTCTATCCTGCAAGTCTTATCACTTTAATAATCTCATTGAACCGCCTTGTATGATATTCAGTGTGAATGCCGATCCAGTTTGCGATCTTACTAGGTCAATCTTCACAAAAATTGCCAAACATCATTTTTGTTTTAATAATAATTATAAGTTCTCTATTGTTGAACATTACGAAACTTTGTGCAGTGCCTTGATATTAAGTAATATCGGCCTTAATTAAAGCGTCAAGAGCCGTGCAATATCTTTACGATCGCAACCGTAATGAAATGTTGTGCCACTGCAACTGCTTGTTAGCGACTGGCATTGTATAGTAAGATCCTTTGTGTTTTTCGCTTAATATGGATAAATTGTGTAACAGCAAATGGCTGCGAATGTTATAAATTAGTTTGGAATATCTGGAGTCGACTCCTGTATTTGTGATGAGGCGGTCCCAACCAACGGTTCAAGAGCTGATTCGTTTGGAAAATGTGTACTATCCATTTGCCTGATATTATGAGATACCAGCTGCAATACTTTGTAAGCTGAATGACATAATTATAATTATTGTAATTATCATTCATAATATTGTTTTTCTGCTACCGACACTCTAAATAGTACATATATGCTTAGCAACAAAACAGGTGAACGGCCTATATCATTCGTTCACTAATTCATTTTGACAACGGAATGCAAATAGTGTCATTTACATGCCTAAGGTAATAATGACTTTGACTTTGACAAGTAATATCTTCAGCTTCATTTATATCTATTTTTAGGTTTTGAGACTTTTTGAATATTATTGTTGTCTGTTCATTCGGTAACTTAGTTACTCGTACAAAGCCACAGCGATCCGTTTTGAAGGGGAAATGGCATCACCTCTGAAAAACTACCCCTTTGGTCATAACATTTTTTTTCGCCTTTAACTCGTCAACAGTTGAAAATATCGATGAAGAATTCATCACAAATATTTCGATATACTATATCAAACACCTACGGGTAATATTTTTTATCTTCTTTTTTCTTCATTACTCAAATATATTTCGTTACTCTTTGGACGTAATTCTAAAGCCCACGCAGGATGTCGCGGGAAGAAGTTACTCAAGGCAGAAGTTCCCTTGAGACCGATCACCAGCTGTAGAGACTCAGCTACCTACAATCTAGCCAAGTTTTTACTGCCAATTATCCAACCGCTGCAAGGAAATACCCCAACGTCTGTGAAGAACTCCAGACACTTCATAGAGATCCTAGAAGGGGTCAGAATCGCACCAGGAGACCAATTAGTCAGTTTCGACGTGGAAAGTCTCTAACGTCCCGGTAGAAGGGGCCTAACAAAGTATTCGGAAAAGCTGCAATAGGACACAGAGTTGGAGAACAGGACGAACCTACCGGTACTGGGCCTTATGAACATGCTAGAATGCTGCCTCAGGAACTGCTACTTTCAGGGGGACGGACTCCTGATGGGTTCCTCATTATCTCCCGTAGTAGCAAACATCTATATGGAATGGTTTGAAACATTCGGTACAGACACAGCCCAGAAGAAACCTCAGATGTGGTTGAGATATATTGACGACAAGTTTGCCATATGTAACCACGCAGATGAGGAACTGAACAACTTTCTAGAACATCTGAACAACATCGCAAAGTCCATAAAATTCACTATGGAAAAGGAGACCCAAGACGTTTTACCTTTTCTAGACGTGAAAGTTCAAAAGAACAAAACAATGCCAAACATCAGTGTACAGAAAGCCAACTTACTACCGAATTAGATAATATCAAGAAAGACCTGAGACAAAATGGGTACCCAAAGAAACACATTGAAGAGGTTCTAGTCCGCAAGGGAGACAACAACAAGAAACCTGACGAGCCGACACAAGCCAACCTGTGCGTTCCTTATGAATAGAATCGAATATTTTATTTGACTACGTTACATGATATAACACAAGAACTTGAAATTATAATTCTTCTTAAATCAAAGAGAAACAGTGACATGTGTGTTACCACAAAAATGTTTTCTGAATTCATCGACAGAATAGAAGCAATACCTCAACAAATATTTTTTAAATTTTCTCTTGAAAGTGTTCAAACTGAGCTCTTTGAAATCTTGAGGCAAGATATTGTACAGAGAATAATCTAATGAATTTTTTTGTGATACGTGCAGACGAAATCGATTTATTCTAATGTGATGGGAGTTTCGTGTATTATGTCCGTGAATATGAGATTGTTTCGTCAAGGATGATTTTTTTTATGTATTTCAGTCAAAACGTAATATAGAAATAAAGTTGGCAGTGGCATAATTCTAAGTTTTTTGAAATTTTCTTGACAGTGATTTCTGTATCCAATATTAGCCAGTACTCTCAATTTTTTTTTGCATCCTAAATATTTGAATAGAGTGACATGAATTTCCCCAAAGTTGTACACCGTAACTAATATGGGAATGGAACAGTGCAAAATATGCAGTTTTTAATATATTTGTATTGGTGATGTACTTCAATTGGCGAAGGACAAATAGAGATCCTGAGAGTTTTCTCTGCAGTTGGGAGATATGTGCCCAGTTGAGTCTATTATCTAATGTAATGCCAAGTAATTTAACTTCATTAGTTTCACAATAAGATTTCATTTGATTATTAGCAGATATCTGGATGAATTGTGTTTTCTCACCATTCATTTTTAATTTATTAGATGAAAACCACTCATAAGCACTATTAGTTACCTCGTTGAGTTAAACCTGTAACGTATCATTATTATTATCCGACAGAATGAAAGTAGTGTTGTCCACAAAGAGGACCGATTTGAACGGCATCATATTATTGCACAAGTCATTTAACTAAATTACAAATAAAAGCGGGCCCAAAACGGACCCTTGCGGAACGCCATGCTTGATAGTTCGAAAGTATGATAAGTTACCGTTGATCTTTACTGCTTGTTGGCGATTAGTAAGATAGGTTCTTATTAAGTGAAGCGGAATACCTCTAACCCCATAAAACTTCAATTTTTCCAGTAGAATTCCATGTGAGACGCAGTCGAACGCTTTAGATAGGTCACAAAGCATTAACGCAGTCTGATTGCCCTTCTCAAGTTCCTCAACCACACCAGACACTGCATGTATTGTTGAACGCGACTTTCTGAAACCATATTGTGAGTTGCTGAAAAAATTATTATTCTCAAAGTAGGCATAAAGCTGAACCTTAATTATTATTTTAACCACTTTACTGAATACTGAAATAATACTCATTGGTCTGTAATCATCAATGACTGCTGCATCAACTTTTTTAAAAAGGGGCAGTACTTTAGAGAATTTGAATATGTCTGGAAAGATACCAGTACATAAAATCAAATTGATCAGTGTAGTAAGAGGTTGTTTTATTATAGATGAGGTTTCCTTTAGTATTTGGCTGTTGAGTTCATGGGTATCCGAACATTTGGAGTCCTTCAGTGAATTGATTGCTTCCGAAAATTCTACCTCGTGAACTGGTCCAGCAAGCTTTAGATTTATTTTTGGACGTAGAAATAATGCAGATGTCAATTTGTTACTATGTTAGAGATTTATCGGAGAGAATAAGGTGAATCGGGTCGAAATACCAAATATGGACATGTTTCAAGTCAGGTAACACCATTCGCAGCCACCTCACAAAAAGAAAAACCACGTAACGCTGACAATGACTCGAACAACTGCATCTACCGCGTCCCTTCAAATGCGGCGAAGCGTATCTTGGAGAAACCAAGAGACCATTAAGCGTGGACTCGCTGAATACAAAAGAAACACTCAACGAGGAGAAACAAGGAAATCAAGGATAGCGGATCATGTTTGGACGACCCAACACAACATCAAATGGACGGAAGCCGAAATCATCCACAAAGAGGAGAGCTGGTATAGAAGGAAGCTTAAAGAGAGTGCATATATTATGAACAATAATGTCTAGTCAAGCAAGCATAGAAATTTGTAATGTGTGGAAACCCTTAATTAGTGTTATGGGTCAATGGAAATTACGTTAATAATTAACAATGCTGTACCAGAGAGGAACCGGCACGGTAATTAACATACGTACCTGGACACAGACAAATTACCCCCAGGCTAATAACAGAAATGAAGACCAACCATATATGAGAAGTATCCTTGAGAATGTCCCATTACACTTGAAAACGACTGTAGATCTCAACAGTTGAAACGTCGCGAATAAAAATTGCAAAGAATTAATTTTTTTTTCTTTGTCCGTATAGACAATGGGAGTCCAGAATAACCTTACTAAAAGTGAAACATTGTCAACCACTTTCAAACAAAAGAAGTTATTATATTAAAATAATATGAATAATTGATAGTTGAAGTACTTTCAGATATTAACTGACTCTGTCAGTTCAAACGTATCAAAACGCGAAGTAGCAGTGAGTTTTCAAGGCATTTCATTTCAACCGTCACGGATAATGCCGCAACGCCAACCGAAATTTGACACGAAAGAACAGTTCGCAACCGAGAAGAACTAAATGAGTTTTCGCACTTTTTTATTCATTGTTCCTTTTTCGTACTGTGATGTCTTTTTAAAGTCTGACTGAACTACAGAATGATTTCACAGTCTGAGATGACAGTCATCGCTTCAGTACACAGGCCTTAATAAAAGACGTACGCGCAGTGAGTGAATAATAATTATCGAAACGTTTTGGTTGAAATTTGATTGGATTGAGTAGAAAAAATTAAGCTGAAAGATATAATGTGCGTTTCGTTCATCATCAGGATTATGAGAAAGATATGAAACTTTAAAACCTTTTAATTTATTCCAAAGAGGAAGTACTGCATCAAGCATGGGTACACTTTCTACCTCTCAAAAATTGGATAACATTTTCTCGCACCCACTAATCCCATCCAAGCCACAGTCAATTTTCTTTGATAAACCCAGAAGTCCTTCTATTTCCCAACATTTAGATGATATTTTCATTCGACCCCAAAAATCTGCTGCATTTCACGTCAACAACGAAACTCGAACGGACGATAACGATAGCTCAAACACCATATTAAGTTATTGAAATTCTCCGATTTCATAAATATTCACCACAGAGAACAGAAGGTGGAAATTGAGGTTCAATTTAAGGGATCTTTAGCGTGACTATCTACCGGGATATTTCCCGAAATTTCGGCGGTAAAACCCGGCACTGACTGACGGAAAACCACTGCACGACCCTGCTCGTCATGTCTTCAACAACAACTCACTGTGGGTGGTATATTTAACACCACTGACACTGTTCTTGGAGAAAAATCGAGAACAAATTATGCTAATTTTGACCCATCAATCAAAATTCCCTCACGATTTCACCAAGACGGCTTTTGAAACAAAATTGTTTTAATTAATTTCGAGACTAAAACAAGACCCTTGCTCATTAGTGTTGGGCCTTGAGACGAAGACGTAGTTAATTTTCAATTATTTATGTGAACATTGTAGGAACAATGACGTTCGAAATTAAGTTTTATACGAGGTGGTATAGAAATACTTGGCTGAATGGAAATGGAGTTAACGGGTAATAAATAATTCTGATGAAAGTTTTCATACAGGATGTCCCAAGAACTCTTGAATGTGAAGATGAGGACAAAATATAACCAGTACTTCATTGAAACGCTCTGTTACCGAGTTACGGGCACTTGAAGTTACAATATGAGAAACGATTTTCTTTGATTAGGAGAGCCACTGTATAGAGGGCGGCAAGTTTGGATACTTCAAAGTGCTTTGTTATGGAATTTGTCTAGAAAAATCATGATTTATTGGATTTCGATGCAAAAACCCTTATCAAATAAAGAGTCAATAACAACCATACGTGTACAGTGAACACCAGACTCAATTACAAGAGTTAGTGAAGGAGATGAAGTAATAAAACAAAACACAAATAGAAACATTCAAATAAAAAACATTGAGTTGCGTAGTATAATAACACTCGGCTGCTCCTCATTTAATAAACGTCACGCTCATACAAAGAAGTTATACCTTACGAACATGTATCACAAATATTTTTCGACTATTTTCGAAGATACATGTCCATTTTGTTGTGGATTTCACTATTTGACAAATCGAATTTCTGTTATTGAAAATTCACAAAATATGTCCATTTTTCAACCAAAACACCACACACGCCCTTATTTACTTGTTTTCAGTACTTTTTTTTTGCAGAAAAAACTACAACTTTTTGAAAAATTGACCCTTCTTCAAAACGTTGGTAAATAATAGAACTTTCATTGTCCAACACTGAATTTTTGGTGCTTTTCAGTTATCACTGTTGGTGATATGATTATGATATTGTTCTTGCGTCGACTCTCGTGGGATCTTCGCTCACATCGTCTTTTCGAATTCTAATATCAAATTTAATAAAATATTTGAGTTTAAGAGCAAGCGAAGCGAGCCTAACGACAGCCAGCGCAGCGAGCACGTACTTTTATTTACGTTTAAGCATAGGTAGAAAAGGTTAGGTGAGGTAGGTAGGTTATGTAGGGTAGGTTATGTAGGGTAGGTTATGTAGGGTAGGTTAGTTCGGGAAGGTAAGTTGGGTGGGTTGGGTTGTTTTCCCTTCTTTTGCCTTAAAATATTGGATGTGCAGAATCATAAAAGTGATACCAACTTGATGAATAAAAAATATCAGTCATTCAATGTTGATCACAATTTATTAACGTTTTGAAGAAGGGTGAATGTTTCAAAAAGTGGTAGTTTTTTCTGCAAAAACGTACTGGAAACACGTAAATAAGGGCATGTGTGGTGTTTTGGTTGGAAAATGGGCATATTCTGTGAATTTTTAATAACAGAATTTCGATCTGTCAGATGGTAAAAATCCACAACAAAATAGACCTAGAAATTAGTCGTGACCGCCAAAAATTTCATTTGAATTTTTTGTAGAGGAGACCAAAATACGTAAGTTGCAAAAAAGTATTTTTAAAAATTCGATGGCTCTCTCTAACCAAATATTTACTATGGGTATTTTCATAGACGATGCTCTTCAGAAATATTATCAATCGTTCCACCGTCAGCGGTCCCATCGAGACTGATCCGTCGAGCTCAGTTCTCACATCCATAGGCGTCATTTTGGAGACATGCCGAACATCTCTTTCCCAGGACTCCTTCTTCCACCAAACGGCAAAGCTTTGGGACTCGTTGCCTCAGAAATTCAAGAATACTGTAGTATCTTACATTTTGCTAACACACTGTAGCTAAATTTATCATACTTGAATTGTCACTAAGAAACCAAGATAACTTTTCGACGTTTTCTACAATTCACGTCTTTTAATTTCTTATAGAGAATTTCCAATAAAAATAGAATATACTCTATAAATTGGTGACCCCGACGTTCCACTATGACAAGTACACAGGAAGAATCAACTGCAGAGGTTTCGGCAGTCATGAATTTTAAACTACCGGAATTTTGGCCCAAAGACCCTGTAATATGGTTCGCTCAGATAGAGGCGATTTTTGCAACCAGAAAAATAGTAGCGGACAAAACTAAATTTAATGTACTATTATCAACATTATCTCCAGAACTAGCAACCGAAGTTCGTGATGTTCTACTGAATCCACCGTCGGAAAATGCGTATGTCACGTTGAAAGATGCCATATTGAAAAGAACTTCACTCTCTGATGGAAAACGAATTCAAAAACTCCTATCCATTGAGGAATTAGGAGATCAAAAACCATCCCAACTACTAAGGAGAATGCAACAACTTCTTGGCAATCAGGCTAGTTCTGTCGACAAATAAATACTGAGAGAAATCTTTCTCCAAAGACTTCCCACAAATGTTAAGATAATTTTAACCACCCTTGGAGACGAGTCATCATTAGAATCACAAGCAGCTGTAGCTGATAAAATCATGGAGATAACTCCTACATTCTCCCAATCCAATAACGAATATCTAAGTGTGAATTCTGTTAATAAACCTTGTTCCTGTCATACTGATATATCAAAATTGTCTAAAGAAATTGCAGACTTATGTGACCTGACGAAATCCTCACAACTTTCTCAAACACAACGCCCTTCAACAAGGAACATTTCAAGAAATAGATCCCCTTCCGTTTCCAGAAATTGTTACTACCACAGATTGTTCGGAAATCAAGCCCAAAAATGCAATCCTCCATGCAAATGGTCTTCGGAAAACTGTCATACCAGCAATTGAATACGGCCAACATTGCTGGTGCACCTGGCCGTCTTTTATTCGTCCCGGACAAGACATCTGGTTTGAGATATTTGATAGATACTGGTAGTCAAATTAGTGCTCTTCCAGCAAAATTTCTTCTTAATAAACAGGCATCAAATTTCACACTTCAAGCAGCCAATAATAGTAAGATTAAAACTTACGGCTCTCGTTCAATGACCTTAGATTTAGGGTTGAAACGTCTTTTCAAGTGGGTTTTCATCGTTGCTGATGTAAAATACCCTATTATCGGCATTGATTTTCTACAACATTTTAAATTAATTGTTGACAGTTCTAAAAATATTTTATTGGATAATTTGACAAGACTTCATGTCAGTTGTATAATGTCAAATATTCCGTTATATCAACTTTTCTATCTACAGGGTGATTCAAATTGCATATTCCAAAACATTCTCAAAGAATTTCCATCGTTAACTCAGAGTAACGTTAATTACTTTGATGTCAAACATGATATTACACATTGCATTGAAACAACTGGTCCTCCAGTTCATGCTCGTGCACGAAGGTTAGCGCCAGAGAAATTAAAAATCGTAAAACAAGAATTTGATCACATGTTAGAACTAGGAATAATTCGTCCATCTTCTAGTAGTTGGTCTTCTCCATTACATGTTGTACCAAAGAAAGGAGGTGACTGGAGGCCTGTTGGTGATTACAGAGCCCTGAACAAGGTAACCATTCCTGACCGCTATCCTGTCCCACATATACAAGAATTTTACTCTCATTTTCAAAATTGTGTAATTTTTTCAAAACTTGATTTAGTTCGTGCCTATCACCAAATACCTGTCGAACCTTGTGATATTCCTAAAACCGCAGTTATAACTCCTTTTGGTTTATTTGAATTCACTCGAATGAGTTTTGGTTTAAGAAATGCAGCACAAACATTTCAAAGGTTTATTGATAAAGTCATTCACGGATTAGATTTTTGTTATGCCTACTTAGACGATGTTCTTATTGCAAGTTCTTCAGTGGAAGAACATAAAAAACATTTGAAAGAAATTTTTCTCCGTTTTGAGAAATACGGAATTGTTTTGAATGTTGATAAATGCGAGTTTGGATCTGAGGAACTGAATTTTTTAGGACACAAAATCAATTCCACTGGTATACAACCTCTGCTAGAAAAAGTCGATGTTATTAAAACATTTTGTAAACCTAATACAGTTCGTAAACTTCGAGAATTTTTAGGCCTCGTTACTTTCTATCATCGTTTCATACCTAACTGTGCGAAGATACTGGAACCACTTCATAATATGCTTGCAAATAAAAAAAAAAGGTTAAAGACTCAGATACATTGGTTTGGGATGAAGTTTCAAATTCATCTTTTGAAAATATTAAACTTGCACTCGAAAAACAAACTTTATTGTATTCTCCACAACATAATGCAGTGACAAGCATTGCAGTTGATGCTTCTGACAGTGCTGTTGGTGCTGTATTACAACAATATATAAATAACTCGTGGTGCCCGATTTCATTTTTCTCAAAAAAATTGTCCAAAACTGAGACGAGATACAGTACTTTCGGAAAAGAACTACTAGCCATTTTTCTAGCAATAAAACATTTTCGTTATTTCGTTGAAGGTAGAGAATTTTTTGTTCTCACAGATCATAAGCCTTTGACGTTCATGTTCTCCAGAAATTTTGAAAACCATAATCCTAGGGAAATTAGACATATGGAATATATATCAGAATTCACTACAGACATTCGTTACATTAAAGGTTCCGAAAACGTAGTGGCTGACGCTCTATCCCGAATCAACTATAATGGTTTGAATAAAAGCGATTTGATCGTGGATTATGAACTCATTGCCGAATATCAGAAGAATGATACCGAATTATTAAACCTACTAAAAAAATCTGAACTTTCACTCAAATTAAAGCAAATTCCTATACCTGGGAACACTAATAATACAACTCTATATTGTGACGTTTCATCTAAAAATCCTAGACCATTCATTCCTTCAACATTTCGTAAACAAATTTTTGCTAATTTTCATTCATTATCACATCCTAGCATTCGTATGACCCAAAAACTTATTAGTCAAAGGTTTGTCTGGCCAAGTATCAATAAAGATGTTAGATATTGGACGAAAAACTGCATTCATTGTCAAAAAGCAAAAATAAACCGTCATACATCGGCACCCTTGCAGAAATTTGCTGATCCAGACGCACGTTTTGATCATATTCACATTGATTTGGTTGGTCCTCTACCATCTTCTCGAGGATACAAATATTTATTGACTTGTATCGACAGATATTCCCGATGGCCTGAAGCATTCCCATTATCCGATATTTCTTCTGAAACTGTTGCAATCACTTTAATTTCAGGTTGGATATCAAGGTTTGGTGTGCCTTCAATTATAACAACCGATCAAGGAAGACAATTTGAATCATTTCTTTTCAGAAATTTAACAAATTTTCTTGGTATTAAAAGAATTCGTTCTTGTGCATATCACCCTATGAGTAATGGTATTGTTGAAAGATTTCATCGAACACTAAAATCTTCCTTGAGATGTTATGCTGATGCTTCTCAAAACTGGGTTGATTATTTACCGTTAGTTCTATTCGGGTTTCGCTCGGTTATTAAAGTTGATTTGGGATGTTCATCTGCGGAAATGGTTTATGGAACAACACTTCGTTTACCAAATGAATTTTTTGAATCATCCAATGAGCCTGCTTTGGATAATTCGTCATTCGTTACTAAATTGAAAATGTATATTAAGAACCTCAGACCAGCTTGTACCAGAGATCAGTATAACAGAAAAATATTCATTTCTCAAGATTTGTTCAACTCCACACATGTGTTTATGCGAACAGATTCTGTACTCAAAACTTTGCAATCAAGGTACACTGGTCCTTTCAAGGTCATTCAACGGAATGAAAAATGTTTTACTATAGATGTCAATGGTGATTCTAAAACAGTATCTATCGATCGTTTAAAACCAGCTTATCTTGAGAACTCATTCATAGAAATTCAAGGTAGATTGCCAGGTGCACCAGAAGTGAACAAGATTCCATAAAAAGTTTCTTGGGACTCAACTTGTGTTGTTATTGATTGATACCTACATTATTGTTGTTAACCTATAGTATTGTTATTATTAATATGTATGTTTATGATTTTTTTTTTTTTTTTTTTGGAGAGCGCCTATGTAGTATCTTACATTTTGCTAACACACTGTAGCTAAATTTATCATACTTGAATTGTCACTAAGAAACCAAGATAACTTTTCGACGTTTTCTACAATTCACGTCTTTTAATTTCTTATGGAGAATTTCCAATAAAAATAGAATATACTCTATAAATACCAATTTCTACCTACTTTCCCGCGGCTCTCACGATGTTCTTTGAATAATACAGGATTTTACTTTTCGTGGGAACGAGAGTATAAGAAAAAGAAAAAATCAAATACCATCTGATATTTATTCTTTCAGCAAAAGTTGCTCCATAATCAAGTGAAATTTTATCTACATTTGAAAAACTTTTTTACACCTTACTAACAAAATTACTATGATTCGATTGGTTAGTTCAGACTGTTTTCAGAGAGGACGCTACTTGTCTTGTTTCTTTTGCCAAAATGAAGACGGCCTATAAAACATCAACATCCACATAAAATGTATAGTGATTCATTAGGTTCGAAAAAAAAATCGTTTTTTGTTTCATATAACGTAATTTCATTAGAATTTTTATGACATCGTTCTTACAGTTGATCAGGTTATTAATGTTTTCTATGCTAATCTAAAACCCACGAGTACATTGACTCAAACCGAAATCTCTCTATCAGAACTAACGAGAAATCATTATCAACGATATCTGAAATCGATTATCGGCCGCACTGGCCACTTTTAATAGAACCATAAATAATAACGTATGACAAATAATTGATTGGATGGGCGAGACCAACAATATTTCTAAAAATAATTGAATAAATCTAATCTTGGTGTGGAGATATTGGAGATAATTGGAAACTAATTGGAACACTTCATTATTGCTAGCAGAATTTGCATTAACCAGAACGGAATTATGTAATAATACGTTCCGCGAGGCATTGATCTTTCTGAAGAGCTGAAGAGGAAGCAATCATGAAGATTTATAAAAGCGCTGAAATTGTTTGGACTACACACTGCTGCATGAATGATAATAGTAATGATTGTATTTTCTGATGCCTGAGAGGAATCGAGTTTTTCAAATATAAATTCTGTTAGATTTATCAAAGCGATAGGACGAAAATAAACCTAATAGTATGAAAAAGAATATACTCTATTTCTTTGAAATTAAATTTATTATTAGAGTGATATAGGTGATTATGAAGCTTCGTTTTGAATATAGATCGAGTTTGTAGCATCAATGACTGTGCGTATCACGGTTTCTAGTTAATGAACGTGTTCACTGAAATGAGGGGTGTATATGGTTTTAACGAAAACCTTTCGTTGGGAATGAATGGAAAACTATAACAAAAATAATTTTGTCATGAGATCTGTGCCAAAGTTCTCAAGTCACAATTGTGTCAATTTGTTTGTTTTTCCATTAACGACACACACCATAACCTAGCAGACGCCTTCCTGGCTGCTCTCAGGAGGTTTATTGCTAGCTGTGGAAATGTCTTTATCTCTATAGCTAATGTGGGACCAACTTCTTCAATACCCATCGATAATAGAACAGAATGTTTGACAAATTAGCTTGCTTGAAGCTATTATATGGTATTTCGACCCCTTTGCATCCTCAAACTCTGGAAGGAGGGAATCCGGTACCAAATCTGTAGAATAGGCAAGGGTAATTAGGGATCAGATCCTAACTTTTGAAGAATTCCTCACCATCTTCACTTCACTGTAAAATATAAAATACTGTGTATTTTTGTTGGGAGGTTTATCGTGTTTTCGCCAAATTTGCTTTGTTATGTGTTTCATCTTCAATTAAAATTTAAAAACAGAAACGTAAAATAGGTATTTTCTTGTACGAGTAAAAGCCGTTCAAAATTTGGTTCTCGATTATATAGTGGTCAAATTCAGATGATACCATTAGCAGAGCATGGTTCCTTCCACAAATTAATTAGTGATCCTGTTTTGTTTTCCTAATCACAGTACCTACATTGTGTGCATTCTTGGGGTTTTCCCAGCAGATGCTGATGACAGTGCCCCTTTAGGAGTTTTATCACCATACTGAGAGAGGGTGTTTTGATAACGGTTCGGTTGGAATCTTAATCATAATTTTCTCATCATTATAGCCCTAAACTATTTCTGCGAGTCTGCCCAATATCCTTGTATATTTCATGAGCTGATTCTGACCCATTGCTCAATGCCCTAGCAATAGCTGGGCATTTGCTCTCCTATTAACCGTGAAACATGAGAACAAAACTGAAAGAGTTGGAGTTTTTCTTCATCTCTCGGACTAATTTGGAAGTAAACCTGAAGAGCCGTTATGGCGACTTGATTGTCGAGGCGAATGACTCTTGAATCTCTTGTTAAAATCTTTTTCCGATGGTTCGATGAGCTCTGTTGTTCCATTAACTATTATGAGGATAACGTCAGCATAGCCCTGGTACACAATCCTTCCTGGTTTGGTTGACAAGGAGACTGCCACAACGAGGTTTCAGAGTAGTGGAGACAGTTCACTATGTCTATGTCCGCTATGTCCACTATATCCACTATGGCCACTATGTCCACTACGTCCACTGAGTCCATATGTCCACTATGTCCATTATGTCCTTTACAACTAAGCATGGCAGATGGCCACTGAATTAAGGCTGTAGTAAAGTTTCTTTTCCGAAAGGCTGATGTGATGACACATCAATTGTCTTTTTTGCGTAAGGAAATGCAATGAGAATGAAGCATCTTTTTCGAGAAAGATTTTTCAAACCTAATTCTACAAGCTTTCGAAATATACCTTGGATTTTTGGAGGAACGAAGTATTGACACAGCTTCAACAATAACGACTTGGCAGTTCTAGAGAAATCTCAGCCAAACTCAAGATTATAATCACAGCAACATACTTGTAGAAGCTTTGCCAATTACCAAAAAAATATAATTCATAGAAAGTAGTAGTAGTTGTTTTCAAAGAGAAGTATAGACGCTCAACGTAACAGATTGAACAATACAAAAATATAACAGTGCAACGTGAACTGAAATGACAGCTTGTTAAAACGCCCAATACACACGGTGAAGTAGAATGCGCAAACCTAATCTGTCGCGTTATGTAACGCCATCGATTGTACGCATTCCGTACCTATCATGATTCAGCAATAACCTCTTATTTTGCATAAGACAGCGACATTGTCAAACCAGGTAGCTAGAAACATGAACACCAGATCGAACATTTGCTAGATTCGATACCTACACCGAAGAGAAAGTGAGATATAAGATTGTAAGAACACGACTTCGGCGTAATTACGGAGATTGTTGCATCGCTTTGGTTTGTACTTTACACATTTATTTCCACTGGAGGGTGCCAACTCGTAATGAATTACAAACTTCAGGGCATCAATACAAGTCTAATTGACAAGCTGATGAAGAGATTAATCTGTAATGGGTCTCGCTTAGTTGACGGTCCTTCAGGTTAGCATTTTCAGGTTGAGAAATGTAAATGTTTGTTATTTTATCTGCAAACACGGTATCAGCTCGATGTGAAAGTTAGTGGCGAATGTCAAACCCTCTTTTTAATATACAAATCAGTAAAACGCAAAGTACTGATTTGTATATCCATACCACTCCACTTTGAGACATAATGGACTTCTACCACAGGCCTCTTTTTAATGTTCTCAAACTAGGCTGGCCCTGGAATTTCAAGAATCACAGTATGGCATGCGAAAAAACTTCGATTTGGTGTGATTTGGTGTTCTTTAAGCAAACTCTGGTAGCATTAAAAACAAACATACCACTGGTTTTGATAACTTATCAATATGAATTTTTGAGAGTCTGCCGGACAATGCACTCAACATTATGGTTATTCTTGTGAATGGTATCATTTCCGGACTTTTGAGAACGGAAAAAGTCATTCTGTTGCCTGAACAAGGAGATTTAAACAATCTATCAAATTTGAGGCAAATTTGTTTAATCCCAACTCTGGCAAAAATCATTGAGAGTATGTTAAGTATGACAGGTTTTTCATGTGCAAACATACTGAATTCTCAGAATTTTGACTCTCACATAAAAATATAAAACATTTAAAGACATAATACATAACAATATATAGAAATATAAAAAAATAACGAACATAGGCATCTCTGCTCACGAGGGATTTAGATGAAATTGGGTGAATCCTTATATTCATGCCACATGCTCACATAAGGATGTCTACAGTAGGCTGTGTAGTGTCCGCTGTAGGTAGTCCCACTATGATTAGACAATTCATACAGACCATAGCGACAAGGCCCTACGGAATCTTTCTGTTGAAGAAAACCGTTTCAAATAGATAACTAACACTTTAGGGAACTTCTGAATTGATATGGATTTCGTGCACTTCCATCTCTCTTTGCATTTCTTACATGTCGTCTTCTTGTCACCATCCAAAGTTTCTTCCATCTTGAATGAATCCAAGCATTGTGAAAGTCTTAGTTGGCCTGCTCTTCGACTTATTGGTAGAAAAAGGTCCCAGAAAGGATCGAAAGTGACTGAACAGTGACCACAATAACATTTGAATATTTTAACTGGCCAACAAAGTTATCTACAATTTTGGAATTGTCCGTCCTCAAGTATCTTGACCATGACTCTAGACCCTTCTCACTGTCACTTAATTTCTCATATATCTTCGTTGCTCAATTATGAAGTCCTTCTAACAGGAATCGTATGAACTCCTGAGTATCTTCCTGGGCATAACCGATGAAACGAGTAGCAAATATTTGGATAATAGTCACATTCACACGAAAAAAAGTACTGGAAGGACTTAGGTCACCGGTACTGAACGGTATAGAAATTCCATTTGCCCAAGAGGCAAAATACTTAGGAGTCATCTTCGACCATAAGTTGACCTGGAATCAACACCTACAAAAAACCATAGAAAAAAGTACTGTAGCAGGAGAATGTGCGGAAAAAATTGGGGGCTACAACCAAAAATGACTACATGGCTTTACGCCAGAGTTATCAGGCCCATGATAACGTATGGGTCGGTGGTATGGTGGCCAAAGACCAAGCAGTCAGGAGTGGTTTGACGGCTTGGAGGACTACAAAGACAAGCATGTCTGAGTGCCACCGGGGCCATGAGAACCACCCCAACAGCCGCCTTAGAGGTCTTGCTCAACCTACCTCCACTACACATATACATCCAAGCCGAAGCCAGGTCTGTCATGAGCAGGTTGCTTAGAGGACAAGCACCCTTTAGCAATATGCACGGGAGAGACTACAACAAGCTATATGAAGAGTTGGATAACGACCCGGTTACAAGAATGCCATCAGATGGCATTCTTCCCAGATATAGCTTTGACAAAACTTTCAAGACAAGTATAACGGACAGGGATGCGTGGAAGGGGGGGCCTCCCATCAATGCGGAAATCGCTGTCTACACTGACGGCTCCAAAAAGGATGAAGGTGCAGGAGCCGGCATTTACGTAACCAAGCCGAAGATGAAAATCTCACTGAGCTTGGGCAAACATGCGACGATATTTCAAGCGGAAATCGTTGCAATACATCATTGTGCACAAGAGCTAATAAGGCACGATTTTTCACGAAAAAACATTGCCATATACTCAGATAGCCAAGCTGCGATAAAAGCAGTCAACTCAATGCAAGTTACCTCAAAACCTGTTTGGGACTGCATAGAAGCCCTAAAAGAGCTGGGCAGTCAGAACAGACTGACACTAGCCTGGGTACCAGCACACACAGGTTATAGAGGCAATGAAGAGGCCGATACACTAGCCCGAGAAGGAGCAAGTGAGGCCCTGAATCGCCCAGAACCGCATTGCGGTATAGCAAAAGCTGTACTAAAAACAAACACCAAATCATGGATTCAACAGAAGTCTCAAGAATGGTTGAACAATGCACCAGGGATGAGACAGGCCCAAGAGTTTATCAAACAACCGCAGCCAACATTCACAGACTATCTACTAAGCCAGAAGAGGAACACTACTAGAATAATAGTAGGACTTCTCACAGGGCACTGTAGGCTCAACAAACAGATGAGTACAATAAGCCTGGCAGAAGAAATGCTATGCAGGTTCTGTCAGGAAGAAGAGGAAACATCAGAACACATACTATGCCACTGCGAGGGCTTGTCAAGGCAAAGGTTTCTAACGCTGGGAGAAGAAAAACCAAGAGCTCCCAGATTCATGGGAGTTCTTAAAACTAGCCTGTGAAGTCTCGTAAAGAAGACAGGGCTAGACAAAGAACTCTAAATGATCTCGAGGACAAACAATAGATCTGAAAAGGTCGTGGTGTAGAGGCTTGTAGCACGAAAGTCCCTAATATATAATCTATAATCTAAATATTTGGATTTGACTTTTCGAGAAGACTGTTTTCACTCTGTCTGACAAATCTTCTGACCAAAGTTCCTTGATCAACTCAGCAAATGCTTTTATTATAACTCCCTCCCTAGATATGTTAGTGTTTATATTCCTTGTGTAGGCGTCTTTTTCCAAATACTCAAATAACCATCGTGTGTTCGATAAACACTGGATAACATTGTTCGTGAAGCATGTGATACCAATATTTTCCAACCCGAGGAGTTTTGACAATACTGTGGTCTACAAGTCTGATGGTTTTGAAGCTGTTTGTGCTGCTATCGTCTTCGGAGTAGTTTCTCATACGGTGATTGTCCCTGTTCGGTATAGTAAGGGAGTCGAGTTGAAACTGTTGGATATTAAATTGTGCCTGTGTCAATGCAGTCGGCACTGTTGGATACTGAATTGAAAGTAAAATTGTTGGACCTCGCAAAATTGGTGTTGGATATCGGGTTCATAAAGAGTTCACCTAGAGATGAAGAAACAGGAAAAGAGCCAAAAAAGAAAAAACATTACCTCTTTTGATGCAGAAACTGATTTTCTGAATGAAAAATTTGGTAGCTTTGGGTTCGTTTATTTCCGCAAAGATATTTTTTTCGATGTCTCCGATGAATTTTTTTGCTTGTAGTCCAAAAGAGCCAAAAGTCTCATTGCCAATAGTCTGAAAAATATAGTTGTTTCCTAAATTCTCATACTTGCGTATTGATAAATGATATATGCATACGTGAAATACAGCAACCGATGTCCATTGTTTTTATGGGAAAATATATTACTACGTCAAACCCATTTGAAATAATTTACCATCTGACTCATTTTTGATGCAGAATTATTGTTAGTCATGTCATGATGGATGGGTCGTTCAATCTAATGGTTACCTTGAGTTTCGGGTGGGCATCAGAATTAATGTGCTATTTAGGCCGGACAGCTAGACATATTTTAAATGGCATACTTTGATGTAGGGATATGAATTGTTTCTTTCAACGTTTTCTTACTCATCTCATTCCAAAAAATATTTCTTTGAACAAAAATAGATCCTGCTTACCAACAGTAATCAAGAATCATTATTATGGTGATTATAATGCCATAAAATATCAAGATAATTGAACATTGAGCACTGTTTGGGGGCAATTCGGACATTGTAGTGTTTATCCTAGTTACTTTGGCAATAAAGTTCAGCAATAATTTTTTTTTATTTTTTAGGAACGAAGTAGATCACAGAACTGGGCAAAATGTGAAATTTTTTGGGATTCCTAGCACTGGTAATAATTTTTCACGTTTCCAGGACCTGCATCGCCCAGACAATAATTCATAACTTCTTCATTATGAATTCTGCCAATTTCATATTTCAGTATAACAATCACAATCAGTTGGGAGAACAATAAATCTCAACTTCCAAATTCAGTGACAAGTACGCAATATCGGATGATACGGACAAACTTTGACAGTGAACATTTTTCCGGGAGCTGGGATGGTACTTCATTATCCAACTGGAGTTTCACAATTCCTTAGAGTCGCTTCCTGTTTTCATTCTTCAGAAATTACATTATGTTTTTCGAAATGATAAAAAAAAAGGATCTTTCAAATATTTTTCAAATTGTCGCAAATCATCAAAATATTCCCATCTCACAAAGCAAAAGTACGACTAATAACAACCATTTGCATTTTTACAGGCATACTCGACATTCCAAACATGCATGAACTTTCTAAATCAATTGTCTGTCACCGCGGTGGTTTTTATTACTCCACTCAACCATAGATCCGCTATAATGATCTTGAAAAACCGCAACTGTTCATGAAATTGATTATGTCCGCAGTTGTTCTAGAATATCAGCAACTCCATTACATGCTATCATAAGTTACTCGTAGTTGACGTTTATCGCAACATTTTGTTGGTTAGTGGCGATGTACAACCACTATCACTCGATTGTTCTGCAGCGTTTCATGTTATATAACAAATTATATCAGTAGATGCATTAGGCAAATGTTTCTAAGCGAACAAAATCGAAGTCGGAGTATATCAGTGCCTAAGTGAGGAATCACACTGATCGACCAGGACCGACCATCCGCGACCGTCCATCTACGACCAAAAGTAGAAGTAGATCAATGAAAACTTTCAAAGTCACACACTAATCGACCATCCACGACCGACCACTAGAATAATTTTTTAAATCTGACATTAATTTGACATTCGAAAGGTTATGTGAATTGTCTGTTCATTTATTGAAAATAATTTAAATTCATAATATCAATAGTTTTGCTTTAAATAATGAGCAGTACTGATACTGAAGGAGAACATTTTATTTTTCCGGTAGGAAATATACCTATTTACATGAGTTTTGTTGAAGTTAAAAGCTCCTCATAAATGTGTGTCAAAATGACATTACGTCAGGATAGCGTGACACCGACCAAAATTTACAACAGACTACAATTTCGAACATGGTCTTTGAAAAACGGTCGAGGACGGTCAATGACGATTATACAGTGTGAGTTGTGCGATAAGAATATACGTGTTGAAAATTTTGGTCGTAGGTGGACGGTCGCGGACGGTCGGTCTTAGTCGATCAGTGTGATTCCTGGCTAAAACAAACAGATTTATGAAGAATAAGTTCACTATTGATTTTCAAATATGCATCAGCGTGAATGAACATTTTGAAAATAATGGAAGACACAATGGAGTCACTACTTCCCAAATTATTTTATTCTTAATCAATGGTACGGGTTGCTTCTAGTGAAGAAATATTTAATTCATTTGATTTTCTCTTCTTTTTCTGGTTCTCATAAAAAAGAAAAATTTTGTAACGTTGGTAGACATTTCCAATGGTTCGGCAGACGCCGATAAAAAGAGACAAATGTTCTTAAGTTTTCCATCCTTGTTGCAGTTGTGATTGGACACTATAATGGTGGGGTACTTAAATGTCAAGACACCATATCATTCTCCCCGCCATTATAAATGACAAGCCAAACATTTCATTTCATCTCCCCGCCATTTAGGATGGAACTTTTTACTCTCTTTATCGGTGTCTGCCAAGCCAGTAGAAATCCCTATTTCTGCGGGCTATTTGTCTCACGGAATACCTCCCGAAGCAGCGAGTTCCAAAGTTCTGGAAGATATGGAGAGATTGTTGAACCATTTGTTCCAGATATTAGTTATTGTCTGCAGATCCTACCCTATACTGATAAGGCAAGAACCCATAAATCGATTTAGGTGGTCCAAATGTTTCAATGAACATTTCCATGCAACTATCAATTGCGGAGACATCCTTGTAGGAACTCTGCACAGAAATTCATTAGATGTAATTCAACGTTCGTCGTTGTATCAGCCAGGAAAGTGGTTGTTTTTTGATGAATTATTCCTATTGTATAGGATTATGGCAATAAGCGTCGTCCTGGTAGGGCAGGACATCTTGTTTCTCTCTTCCAAAGTTTTAACGTTTGTTGAAAGAACGAGTCATGGAAAAGAGATGTCCAAACTGATGGCATTTAGATGTGATGACTGAGCTTGACGGGTTAGTATTGATGGGACCGCTAACGATGAAACGGTTGAAAATATCTATGAAACAGAGACAGATCGCTAACCTTTCTGATATGTTTCAGAGAAGTGAGCAAGCTTGACGAGACGAATGGCTCTTTTTTGGACAGAATCCGAGTGATTCAATATGTGCTTAGGTTCTGCACTCCACATATGGGAACAGTATTCCAGAAAATGTCGGATTAGTGCCATAAAAATCATAATCAGTGAAATATTTCTTGGCACGAACCAGGTTTTTGGAAGGCACTTTTGAAAATGGATTTTGCATATATTTCTCATGAAAGGGTACTGCTGATGGTCATAACGAGTATTGAAATAAAAGCTTTCATTGGTATGGATACTTCTGACTTAGTAGCGCTGGCCACTGTGAGATAGGCCTTCCTAGAGAAAAGACATGCTTGGGTTTTATTCGCATTGAGTTCTACCAACCGCTGTCTTTAATACCTCGACACGTGTTTCAATCACAAAGTGATCATCTTCAAGAGGAAGATTGATCGGAGCTTTGGAAGACAAAGCGGTATGAAGGAAGCTTTATTTCTCATTTCTTCATGATGATCTTTTATCACGTAGTGACGGATACTTCCATCAAAGAAGGTGCGGTGCAAGTGACAACTGCAGAATGCAACGAACAAAAATAAGTAGAGACAGAAAAAGAAAACGTTTTCGATGACAAAGGAAAATTCAGAAAATATTTGTGATAGTTATTGTCTGAAGCCCAAAGTAGCTTGACAGACAAAAACAAACAGAACAAGAAAAAAGTTTTTCCTACAAGCGTGCGTGATTCAACCTCTACCCGCACGCAATTCAGTTTGGAAAGTGTCATTTTCCCACAGTTGTGCGGGAAAAGTTTTCCCACACTAGTGCGGGAAAAACATTTATATGATATTCTCGTAAAATATAAGTGGTGGGTGACAAAATATGAAAGTTCAAGATTTTTTGTTGCAATACTAAGTGAGTTTGTTCAAAATCATCCATCATTTTGCACTATTTATTGAAAAAATGAACAAATATTGATAACGAGTAGGTAACAATTGATGTTGTCATTTGTTTGTAATTGTCAGAGTGAATGAAAATCACCCTATATATAGGCTTTGATTGATCTGATAACGAGTAGGTAACAATTGATGTTGTCATTTGTTTGTAATTGTCAGAGTGACAGACAAAGCGTTACTTATATAAAATTTTCGATTCAGTGAAATTGCCACAATGGATTATTCATCTGATGAAGAACTTCCACAAGAAATCGTGCAAGCAGCTACAGATGCGAACTTAGAGTTATTGCCAACGAAATCTAAACAAAGGTATGAGAAGCAATACACGAGTTTTATTGAATGGTGCAACAATAAAAAAGTGAAAACACCAAATAAAGTAGAAGTATTCTTGGCTTATTTTCTAGAAATGTCTAAAACATGGAAGCCGAACACTTTATGGGCAAGATATTCAATGTTGAAGAGTGTATTCAAAGTAAAGCAAAATTTGGATATTAGCAAATTTTACAAAATAATTGCATTCATTAAAAGACAGAATGTCGGTTTTCGACCGAAAAAGGCCAAAATCTTCACTCAAGAAGACGTTTCAAAATTTATGACTGAAGCACCCGATGACATATACCTCATGATTAAGTTAGTAGCAATTTTTGGATTAGCTGGTGCTTGCAGACGAGAAGAGCTGACAAAACTCACCATTGACGACATAGACGACAAAGAAAACCTGATAATTGTTAATATCAAGGATTCCAAAAATCATTCCTCTAGATTCGTGATATCTGAAGAAGCAAATGATGGTTATTTTTTGAACGTATACAGAAATTATGTACATTTACGTCCAAAAGAGACTTCTCACCGTCGTTTATTCTTGTATTACAAAAGTGGAAAATGTACTGTGCAATGTGTAGGAATCAATACCATAGGAAAGATACCCTCCGAAATAGCAGTATATCTGCGCCTTCAAAATCCAGAGCTTTACACTGGTCACAGCTTCAGGCGTTCCTCAGCCACTTTACTTGCTGACTGTGGTGTGGGTATAACTAATATCAAACGCCTAGGAGGATGGAAATCGACTTCAGTTGCAGAGGGGTATTTAGAAGACTCCACCAATCGAAAAAAAGAAATGTCCAACAAAATTCCCAATTTGAACACTACATCGTCTTCCGGGTGCATTTTAGAACCATCCACGTCTATATCGATCGGCGACGATTTGATGCCTGTGCCTGCACATTCGATTTCTTTCGATAATGTATTGCCCGAGTTACCTTCTTCTTCAGGAAATCAGCCATCTTCAAGAAATATGCTGGCTTCCGCTATAAATTTACATAATGCATCAAATTGTATATTTACAATAAATATTACGAATAATTAGTGGATAGAAAATGTTACTCTTGTTAGTTGTTTCCATTTGCATGAATAAGTAATTGAAAAAATGAATTTGTTTCCTACGCTTGTAGAAAAAGTATTGTTCCTAACTCATGCGGAAAGTGTCTTTCCCGCACTCGACTGCTTACCCGAACTCCACTCCGCGTCGTTCGGGTTAACGGCAGTCGCGTGCGGGAAAGCATCACTTTCCGCACTTGTTAGGAAAATTACTATTTTGTGTTTCATCATCTTTGAAATCGAATATATATTATGACAAATAAGAATCTGAATATGATGGAAAAGGAAAAACAGAAGAACACAACGACAGTAAAAAGACAGGAATAGAGGCAAGTAATTGAATATACAGGAAAAACAGAAAAAACTAACAAATGATATACAATAATACCGTCTATATAAATGTGTATCTCGGACATTCTTCTTAGCTACCTTCTAGAAAATCAAAATCGATTCAGGTATGTGGTCTCGTTTTAATCAACAGTTCTGTTACTGGTTGAAGAGTGTTCATTAACTGGACAATTTTGTTCATATACTGGTTGATGCATTTTGTGGAAAATTATATTTAACGTCTTCCCGAAATATATTTGAATATTTTTTATCGAATAAGTCAATACATATAGGTATTAAGAATTCGTTGAAAAATATACTAACGTCTAAAGTGTTCATGTCAGGTCACCTGTTTCTCTTCTGTTTTTCTTACATTATTGTATTCTTATGATAATTTCAATGCACTGTCAGAGCAGAAGATTGTTCTTGCAATTTTTTTTTTAATCAGAGAAATCTTTGGATCACAACTCTTTCGAATCACTGGCAAAGTATGGTTTCCATGGATATTGTCGATGTGCTTTTTTCTCATGGCTCCTACAGAAAAATTTAAAACAGATTATCCGATGAACTTAACATGAAGATTCTTGCAGTAGGATTTGATATGTAAATAAGTCCTGGAATTTGCAATGTTTTGGTTGAATATTCATTTTGATGATGCAGATTCCACATGACCGTTCTATTAGAAAATTAGATTTTGCTACAATTCTCCAATCGCATGCCAACCTGTAAGATCTGAAATGTCGCACCTCAACAATGAAGGTGTTCTCTTCGAAATATCGAACAATACACTTATCGCAAAGTTGTGCAATAACTAAAAGCTTTAATTTTTTCAACCCACATTCAAGTGTTCGATAATTGCAGTGTAATAATTCACTATCCTGATATATCGCAATGCTCATGTTTTATTGTATAGAGACATGATTTCTACTTCGATAAATCCCAATGCAAAATAATTACATGAAATGTGCGTATATGTGCATGTAGTGGTAATGAAGGCAATATTATTATTATACAGGGAACTCCTTGAATTTCTTCGAATATTTTATTATTGTTATGTATAATATAACAAGTGCCGATGAAATTGCCTATTATTCTTCCACTTCACTTGAGAGTTATCATAAAATTTGAAAATATAACGAGTGCGTATATAGCACGTGTTGTATTTCCTAAACTTTTATACTGAGTAAATGTGAGAGACAAGGATATTCAGGACAATCCTACTTATGTATAATAATTCCCAATTGTGAGTAAAATCGTAATTTGGTATTGGCTAAAGAGGAAGGAACAGAAATGCAAGTGGATGAAAAAATCGGATAATTTACGATACCGTAGCTGTTCGTTTATCAAGCGTTGCGTGTCGCATCAGTTTGACAATTGTAAATGTCAAAAACGGAATTAAACTACAAATAATATTCCAGTAAGAATGTTGAGATTTGGATTTGGTTCTTCCTAAACATCATTCTTCTACATATTGTTCTTTAAGTTTGTTAAATGAAGTTTGATTACGCGATGTCAGATCCGGCAGGATATTTTTTACAGTGATTTTCTCGCATACTTACTTCCATATTCGAAAACAATCATAAAAAATATCCAGCTAAATCTGAGAATGTATGTATGAGAATTTCACAATTCGCTCTTTTTCCGTATATGTACCAATAATTGAAACTGGAATTGATTTATTACATCTCATTCAGATACATAGATAATTTCAATTCATTACAATTTGAATTTTGAACATTGAATAAACAGTTCTGAAAAACTATTTTCGAATTTGTTTGCTTATTTTTCGTTTCATTAGAGCTGCTACCAAAGTCAGTTTTTGTTGACATCGCTGAATAAAGAATTGGAACTTGCTTTCATTTCCGTTAGGATTTCAGAGTGTCTTTTTGGGTGAATGTTCATATAGGATTATAGAGAACCTGAACTACTGTGTTCTGTTTTCTTAATCATTTACTTTTTCTTGTTCGAATCACCGAATAATATTTCGAAAGCTACACGATATTCAAACGTCATAGTTAAGCGTCAGAATTTCCGTTACCATGGATATCGAGCTTGTGGTATAATCGTTTATTAATTCGCTGCAGGAGACAATTATCAACTGAACTTCCAACCTCATTATTGCATATTTGTATCAAAAGGAGCAATTTCATTGAGTTTTTGGCAGTTGCATGGAATTCTCAAGGATATGTATCTTCAGGCAATAGTTAGGTTTGCAAGGTTGTAGAAAGCGGTAGAATATTTCAAGTTCTGGCGGGAACATGCCACTTGGGATGGTGATGGTATATCAATCCCTGAATGTAAAACATCAGCCCCCAAATTTTAAGGGTCCCAGTCGTCTGTAACGACGTCACCAGGATAGCAGCCATGATAACATTATGTTTGTTCTGTTGGTTGTTATGTCCTGTTGCTTGTTGATAACACTTTTTTTCAGCAGCTCATTGAACACCAGTAGAAGTTTAAAACTCTTTTGCGGTAAATAAGAAAGCCCAATAATAAGTCAAAATAATTCCAGTTATCTTTTGGGCAAATTTGGTGGTTATTCATGACCACTTCACACTGCATATTGAAGTCGTACCTAACTGGCATGTTATCTGTCAGTTTAAACATGACTTTTGTATTCCAAACTCTTTTGATATCCGATCAGCTTTCCTGCAATTGAGTTTACTATGTCTAACTCAGTCTGAAGGCACTGATTTCTGTTTCTTGCCCTTGTGAAACACACTGCACTTTCTGCAGCTTGCTAAAATTTCACCATATCATTGAAGCATAGGTGACAATAGGTTTGATGATGGTTTGGCTTGACCAGTGGATCAATATTTTTTGTCCCTCTAGATCAACATCATAATTTTATTTTTATTTTAGACTGAAAGTCCCTCCAGCCATGTAAAGAATTTACCAGTTTTGTTAGGCAGGCAGGTGCTGATTCCATAACTCCGTTATTAATCAGTGCATGAATGTAATAATAACCCTTATAATATGTCTACCTAAGCCACTGCGTGTTCAAGTATTGAAGCTCCTGGATTTCGCCTGCGAATGCTTCGTCGCTGGGAGGTCGGCGCTACTCGGTGCTACACGCTATCGATATATGGCCATTGCGCGCAACATCGTTGTTTGTAAAGAGATGGTGATCTTAAGGAGACACCAACGATCAACTGCAGTTGCAGTTCTTGTGTCATCCGCCAGATGTAATAATATGGGTATAGGGAAGTAATAGGTATATGTAGATAATTGATCACGGATTTATGTCAATCCGTTTCTTTTACCGTGTTGAATCAAAAGCTTCTTGTTAGTTTTGTTGCTGCCACCCTTGTGAGGTGATATTTTAGTTAATGCACGTAGAGTGTTAGAGTATCTATTTTCTTGATACAATAATAGTTGTATTATATGACATTGTAATCAATATTGATAATTATTTTCTATATTAATTGCGCTGAATTGTTTTTTGAATATTTCAACTGATAGCAGAAGATACCAAGGTTTCGAACCCAGGAAAGCCAAGTGAAATTTGCCTTTCTGTCTTTTGGTCAATACCATAATGTCCCCGGAAGTATTACTTTTTCCACTGAAGCCGCCTTTGACTAGTAACATCGAAAAGGCGTTACATTCATTTTGTTTTGCTCAACAGTCGCTAGTTTTCGACACCTCAGTACATTCGATTGGCAAACAGGTGCATTTTTTTTTCTCGTTGCATTTATGCAAGCACCACTGATTATAGAAAACATAAAGTTATAAGGTGAGGCTTGTTTCTATGTAATCGTCAAGAATATTCTGAACTGAAATTGGGAACAACCACAATGCAGGGACAAACTTTTGAACCTGGGCATTTTTCTGAGTGCGATAATTCTACTTTTTCCCACCACCAAGGTGGCGTACGGAGTTAGTAACAAAGCCTACAAAAATACTACTGCTATTATTAGTATTTTTCTACTTCGAGAATGTTCTCGTTTGCATCTCTTTCCGAATCTTCGTCATATTATTAGTATTTTTCTACTTCGAGAATGTTCTCGTTTGCATCTCTTTCCGAATCTTCGTCATATTCGACAAAACTAGCAACTCTTCATCTTCAAATCCGTAAGTGATTATTCAAAAAAGACTGGATCGCTTCTGTACGGTATTGTCCAAACAATTTGAACGTGGAATTATATTTATTCCAATGAACTCAAACGGATATGTTTACAATTATAACAAATTATTCGTTTATTTCCATATTGGTACCGAATACCTGTTCTATAAAAGGTATTTGAAACATGTGTTAATGCATGTAGATTTTATTATAGCTATTATTTTGCGATAACGACATGAAGTGGGTCGAACGCGGATTATGTACTGAAAATAACTTGAATGTCGAATGTGATAAATGATTGTGAATGTTGGAATACTTACAAGTACATTGTGAGTGGTGGAATACTTACAAGTACATTAAAAAAGGTTGGGGAATGAATTTCATCGAGTTTTTACGTGACAATTGCAAATGTGAACTCGATAATTTTGTGTCATTCAGCTAACATGGTTGATGACTTGTTCGGAATTATAGTTTTTATGAATACAACAAATACTTATATCACCGATTAGTAAATGAAGTAGGTAGTGTTGAAAAAATAACATTCAACATTACAAAATACGAACAGGGTGTTTCAAAAAGCATATCAAAAAAGGCAATATCGAAACAACGATCGAGTTGGTATTCTACGCGTCTAGACTTTCTTGGATTTTCGTAAACAAACCATTCGACTCTAATGCTTCCTGGTCGCAATCTTCCAATAAATTCGTTAAATATATTAATTTTGGATGACATATTTGCACTTGACTCAACTCTTTGCAGTATTTACATAAATTGTACTTTTCAAAGCATTTCATTTTTCTCAAATTGTTTAACGCAAAAGCTTACAAGAAATGTTTTACATAAGAATATCTTTGTTTGCTGGTTTACTATACAGTAACTCAATGTAATTTACCAATATAAACCTCATCTGTCAAAAGCATGGCCGCCTATATCACGGCCACCTACTGCAACAAATCATGTTAATATTATATTTTTTACATTAGAAGTGTTATGGATTACTTACACAAAAAATACATTTCTACCACTTTTAGTGACCTAAAATTATGAAAGGGCGATAGACTGATCTAATACCCATCTGAGTTTTAGCATTTGGTGTAAGTTGGTAATATTTTTTATTTAACGAAACGACTTGACAAGCAGATAAATTAATTTAAAATGTCAGATTGGATTAATAATTTTTTTCCAAATTATGGTGTTAAATTTTCTTACCGAATATCACGCAAGCTTAAATTATTCCTGGAATAAATTCCGGAAATAATTTAAGCTCTTGTGATATTAAATTTCTCCATTGTACTAAATGAGCCGTTTTGTGTAAAATTGTGAGAGACGAATTCACACATTCACAGACACGCATGAACCGCTACATTTTTATAACTGGTATAGATGCAATATCTGCATAAATTATATAATAATTCATATTCCATTGTGTTGTCACACCGAACCAGAATATAACGATGATTAAAACATTTTCGACAGAGTTGTGTAACATTCCTTTCAACATATCTATTCACTTGGTATTTCCTAAACAATATACATTTCAATTTGAATTCTCGAGGAACAATAGTCATTCAGCGCTCCTACTATAATCGTGACTGCGACCTGTTTTATCGACAATGGTCTCATCTAAGATTGTGAGAAATTGGGATTGGCAGATGCATGGAAAATTAAATATTCACTTGAAATGTATTGGTGAATATACCGGGTGACCCGGAAACAATTCATCCCTTGTATCTTCGTTGTTATTCTATATATGTTTAAAATTTGGTATGTCTATTCGACAATTATACAATTTAGCACCTATCAGACCAAATATGATACTTTCGGTTTGACAGGAAATGCATCAAATTTTTTAAATTCAAATGGAAAGTACCATTTTTTATCAATGATTCGTTATTAATTTCCTTTGCAAAGATATGTCACAATCATACTTCCAATTCACAAACCCCTGATATAGATTTTATAAAAAGTTACTTTTTGTATTCCCCTCGTAACAGAACATTAAATGCCAACATAGGATTTTTTATGTAGGTAAAAAACTCCTATCTATATTAAAATACAAAACATGGAAGGAACTACTTATTTTTGTTTTCTATTTATTTTTTTATAAAGACAAGTTGAAAGATTTAATACAAATGTTGGTATTGTATTTCAATAGCAGCATTCCATTTGGTCCTTTGAGGAGCACCAGAGCTACTCACGAACACCGACACCATTCCGTTCTTTTTGGGTTGTGCTTCAAGCCCTGGTGCAACTCCACAATCATTCCCCTGCCCCCTCGAGCATCTACTTCGTGCAACAAACCCTTTTTGGTTATGTTCAAGTAGCGTTAGAATCAAATGAAATACGACACAAAATGGATAGTGGTAACGAAAAAGAGTTAAAACTGGATGATTTAAGGTGGATTCATGCAACATCACTAAAACTAAAATGAATTTAAGATTTAGATGAATTTTAAATTAAGAATATGACGGTGTTCATGCAGTATCAATTTAACGAAATTAAGAAAGTACTAGACATGTGCATATCGTTTCAACTGTCAATTTTTGAAACGTCTTAGGGTATTCTTTGATCAGAAAACAGAAGGTGAACCATAACCTGAGATTATCGTGGTTTGTTGTTTTTTGTTTTATCTATTCTGGTCTGGTGTTTACAGTACAGCATGAAAACTATCACCAAGAGAAGTGAGTATGGTTTAGTACTGAGTACAATATTGCTTCTGCGGGAGCCTCTGGTGCTGTGAGGAATAAGAGATATAGAAAATATGGCGTCAAACCTATGCTGAAATTGCGAACATAAACAACCTCTTTCCTCTTTGAAAGCAATCAGCTGTGAGTAAAGAGACTACGCATGCGTCGTTTTTGATTTATGGAAGAAATTAAGTTATTAGTTGAAAGTTGGCCAATGTTAATTTTAAATGCTTAATTTTTTGCGTGAACACCTTCATTTCATTACATTGTTTTATGTTCTTAATTTTAGTTTTAAATTCATTCAAGTTTTATGAATCCACCTTTAGGCTCGATTGCATCAAGTAACATTTAAGTAAACTTAAAGTTAAGTGGAGCTTTAATAAAATCTCATACACAAATAATGTAATGCGAGTTTTTGGTCAAGCTCTACCTAACTTTAACGATACTTAAATATTCCTTGGTGCAATAGAACCTTATTGAATTTTAGTAAGCAATGAAGATTATAATCGAGAAGTACGACCAGAATTCAATAAATGAAATAGTAAAATCGATAATGTCGAAGTACCCTTCTCCCACCATGTGCAAAATAAAAGGAAAAAATCTGACAGAAAACAACTACTTCCCTGGCTAATACCACTACGGACATTGAATTACATCTGACAGATATTTATGCAACGTTCTTCCAAGAAGTCCCAGTTGCAATTGCTCATTGTAATTATATCGCAAATTATCCTTCATTTGGCTGGGGAAGACCACCTGCAGACGCGTTTCGCGTTTCTTGCCGTTCGTCAGTGACAGGGTAGGTCGGACAACATTAAAGTCGTCCTGCCCCAGCCAAATGAATTATAATCCACTGTATAACTAATATTTCCTCACAAATGAAGCAGCGACTTACACTAAAAGTCTGTCGCAGCGCCACCCGCGGTGAAACCAATATCCCCTCAGCAAAGAAACCAGGAAGTGAACAGAGTTCGAGAATTTTTTGCCGGAGAGTATCAAATAAATGAAATAGTAAAATTGACAATGTCGAAGTACCCTTCTCTCCAAAAGTTTCCACCATATGGAAAATATGAGGAAAAAATCTGACAGAAAACAACTACTTCTCTGGCTAATACCACGACGGACATTGAATTACATATGACAGATATTTGTGCAGCGTTGCAGCGTTTCACAAATATCTGTCAGATCCAAAAAGAAAGCTTCTAATATGAATAGATTAGGAGTTTCTAACCCACAAAAAAATTCTACGTTAGCATTCAAAAGGAATGAGTTTGTTGATTTCGAAAACTACGGAAAAACAAAAATTGTGAAAATATCTACGTCTGCATACAAATCATAGTATGAAAACTTTAACATCGAATTATTGTTACTCACTACTTGACACCGCAATCACGAATAAGTTGTGCCAAGATTGGAAATGACTGGTATTTCATTGCTTCATAAATATTTTGTCATTAATCCAAATCTGAATTTGAAAGATATCTACGGAAATGAACAGAATGGAAAACGTGTAATTCTAAATATTCTGTGGTAGACAGTTCTATTGAAACTCGAATGTTTTAACAAATTATGGATTTTTCCATTCGTTCATGTGTATGAAACGTTTCAACGGAATCCCAAATGAAAACATGTGAAACATCCTTAACGCACGTTTCAGGAATAGATCAGAAACATGTTATATTTCACATTAACAGTAAAAAGAAAATATATTTCGCACAAAATTATAACTACATTCTACATACATAATATTTTCAACGAAAATTTTAGTAAAAATGTAATAATAAAAAATGTACAAATAATGTAAAAATATATAACATAACTAAATAAGTGAGGAATCACACTGATCGACCATCCACGACCAACCACTAGAATAATTTTGTAAATCTGACATTAATTTGACATTCGAAAGGTTATGTGAATTGTTTGTTCATTTATTGAAAATAAGTTAAATTCATAATATCAATAGTTTTGCTTTAAATAATGAGCAGTAGTGATACTGAAGAACAATATTTTATTTTTCCGGTAGGAAATATACCTATTTACATGAGTTTTGTTGAAGTCAAAAGTTCATCATAAATGTGTGTCAAAATGACATTACGTCAGGATAGTGTTACACAGACCAAAATTTCCAGCAGACTACAATTTCGAACATGGTCTTTGAAAAACGGTCGAGGACGGTCAATGACGATTATACAGTGTGAGTTGTGCGATAAGAATATACGTGCTGGAAATTTTGGTCGTAGGTGGACGGTCGCGGACGGTCGGTCCTAGTCGATCAGTGTGATTCCTGGCTAAGCGATTCAGTGCCTTCCTCCTCATAAAAAAGAACAACGGTCTCTCCGCTTACAAGTGAATCTGATGAAATTGGGGACACTTTCGAATCATTATACTCGTGCCACAAGCCAACCTATGGATGTCTACAGTAAGCTGTGTAGTGTCCGCTCCGGGTCGTCCCACTATGATTAGACAATGCGTACAGATTGTAGCGACCAGGATGAACATTATTGGCTACATAATTACTCAAGTCCAATCCCACTAAAGGAAAATCAACGGTGACATTCAATTTTCCTTGGAAACTTTCCGTAGGTGGAAAACGTTTCAAATGAATTACTAACACTTTCGGGAATTTATGAATTGCAAGGGATTTCGTGCACTTCGAGCATCTCGGCTTTTCGTCTCCATCCAAAGTTTCTTCACATGTGAAAGAATCTAAACAATGTGATAGTCCTATTTGGCCTGTTTTGTGAGGGATTGGTCTACCAATTTCCCTAGAAAGGTCCCAGAATGGGTTGAAGGTAACTGAATAGTGACCACTTCAGTGTAGACTTCAGCTGACCAACGAAGTTCTCTGCAATTTTGGAATTGGCCTTCCTTGAATATCTTGACCATGACTCTTGCGCCTTTTCACTGTCACTTAACTTTTCGTCTATATCTGTCATGAAGATGTTCGACTTCTCAGTTATTCTATTCACATCTTCATGTAAACCATCCAAAAGGAACCGTAAGAACTCTTGAGCATCTTGCTGGGCATATCCGATAAAACGAGGTGCTAATTTTTGAATTTGACTTGTCAAGGAGGCTATAACAACTCGATCCAACGAATCATCTGACCATAGTTCAACATATTACATTCTTACTTTTGGGCATTGAAGTAGTTGTCGATTTCAAACGCCAACTATTCTATGGAAATTATTTGCAGAAATCCTGTATTTCAGTACCTACCGATCTACTTTTCAGGAACCATTCAAAATATTTCTTATGTGTTTCTTTTGAAATATTTCGGGAATATCCATATTATTTTGTTTCATAAATGTTTTTATAATTGGTTATGGCACATCTCGTAAATGTTTCGTTTGAAATATTTTCTGTGAAATATATCTGAGTGAGGTCAAATATAAATATGTTATGTTTTATAAATGTTTCTTCTGGGACATTATATGTGAAACATATCTGAAACTATCCATACACAGTTATGTTATGTTCCAGATAAATTTCTATCGGAACATTTTCTTTGAAACGTTTCATACCTATGTCATTTCTGGTGTATGGTATGTTTCACAAACGTTTATGAGTCAAAAGATGTAATATTTCAGACACATAATTTGGTTTACTGGGAAATAGTTTCTGAAAGTTGATTGTCAATAATTGTTTCAGTTTTACGAATCTGTATATTTTTTGTTCTCATTTTTTTATAACAAAGCCACTCCATATCAAGGACCACTGCATGTAACAGAACAAAGGATGTAAAATGCTATTATTTTCATTGTTCCAAGTTCGCTGATACCGATCTTGAACGCATTGAATTGGAATTGGAGTTATTGTTTTCATTGTCACCATCAGAATAAAGAGCGAAAGTGTTTCGACATATGGCGGCTTTTTTTGATGAAGAATTGTTTATGTTCCATGCAATTCAAATTATCATTTTTATTGGAGGTGTAACCGAGGTATGCCCTTTAATAATAGTGGTTCACCGTCATCTTGAGGTTACAGCATACTACGAAACTCTCGTTCCGATGCGGCTGTAATAAAGCTTCGTTCCCTACATGAATTATACAGGGTGTTTGTATCTGCGATCTTTATCAAGAAAAAAATAAAGTGTGATTTTCTGTAATTTGCTAGAAGAAAATAAACATCAACAAGAGATGAAAATAATGTTTTTTTTTTCAAGAGGTGAGAGATTGTCCACGATCGAAGCGGGGAGGAGCGAGTGTGGCAATCTCACGAACGAAAAAAAAAGGAGTATGGAATGCAATTTTTTCTACAATGGATGTTGTTTATAAAATACTGGATTACAAATTTTTAGAACTTGAATGTTTATAAACTAAGTGACGTTCGTTTGTTGATTCAAATGCCAAGTAGTGAGAAAGGGAACTAAGTTATTTTCAACTTCTTATTCTCACGGAAAGGAAAATCTTGTCATGTAGGTAGAAATTGGTGTTTTTCTTGAATTCCTGCATGTGAGGACTGAGCTCGACGGGTCAGTCTCGATGGGACTGCCAACGGTGAAATAACTGATGATATTTCGTTCACGGAAATATCTATGAAACAGACATATCGTCAACCTCTCTGCGGCGTTCCAGAGAAGTGAGCGAGCTTGTGAGCGAAGTATCGCCCATAAGACAATTAACTTTTTTTTGGAGAGTTCCAATATGTGTTTTGGGCACTCCTGAAATTTTCCAGTTTTACGGAAGTACCCCCAAATTATAAGAGAGGTTGAGTAATTTGTAAAGAACTGGTGCGCATTTCTTGAGAACCATCGGCGGAAATCCCTCAGTTCTATTAGCTTTGTTAGTGCTGATACTCAGCAAAATGCATCTGATAGTTCGATGGTGGAAGACAATCTCAGGAATATGATTGTCAATGGGAATGATGTTCTCGTTTTTTTTTTAGTGAACCGAGCGTAGAATTTGCAGCTAGCATGTTGGCAAATACATTGTATTTTTTTAGAGTTCGTTGCTAGGGTTCAATCTTCCTTGGTTAGGGGAAGAATTGAGCTAAAAGTGAAATTTCTTTCCACGTCTTTGGGAAATGACCAAAAATAGCGGGAACCGTGGGGACCCTCAAAGAGCTTTTGATCAACTCTTGGCGTTGTTAGCCTCTTTCGAGGATTCTACTATCTCATTGCAGATATTTTTTGCTTCGACATATACCGGTATGGTCTGGACAGCTGTGGAGCAGTTTGAGCTGAACCAGGATTTACTAGATGATTTTCTCCTTGAAGTGTAAAGTATACATGTTTGCATCCCCAGCGTTATAATCTCAATAATGCCTCGGCGCTTTGCGTTGGATCTCGACATTTTTTCCCATGGAAATGCTGAAAAAAATATACGAAAACCATTCCAGTCGGATAAACTGTAGTGCTACAAATTTCTGTACTTAAGGATCAAGATTGGTGGTGAGGAAAATATCGAGTGTATTGGAATACTGGTTAGGGACATCAAAAATGCATGTGGGTAACTCTACCAGTTGCTATTGACCTATGGACCTATGGACTTATAGACCTATGGACCGGTGGACCTTGTTGGTGAGAGAATTCCCTTGTGTTTCTGTTTCGAGGCATGCTGGTCATGATGTTCTTGTTGAGTCCACAGATATCACAAATTTTTTGACGGCGTGTTACCTTGAATACCTCTCGCCTGGTAATGGAGGGGTATTTTTATTTCGGTTTATTCTACTGGAGGAGACTTCATCATAATAACTGTTCAAATAAGACCTGAAAATTACAGAGGAATGAAAAAAGGTGACCGAATGTTATCGATCAAACACTAAAACATAGAATTATTCAATTCACATCACATATAGTCGTTATCAGTGAAAAAATGTTACTCTGTATAAACTCACCTCCATTTGGCCCTCGCAATGATGTAAGCCCTACAGCGTAACATGTATTTCAAATTCAAGCTGAATCTTTCAAAAATTAGCAGTGGTTATAAAAAAAAAGATATTTCAAAACAATATAGATCGGTAAGGAAGCATTTGCGGGCCTATGCTTGTATGAATATTCAGTTAGAAAATAATCCAAAGAATAATTTCCCTTCGTATGTACATGATATTTTGCAACAATCTGTATAATGCACCATTATGAAAACATATTCGTAATTCACTGTGTGGAGTACCTACTCTGTAGGTAATTGTACGGAAAGTCTGGAAGTACTTTGTCATTTCTAAGCAATTCCTCAACGAATCATTAGAAAATTATCTCTTGTTCACTCATGAAGATAGGCACAGATGAATATCAACTATTTTAATGTTTAATTTTTCGAATACTTTCATTATAATTTGTCAATTATATGAAATTTATACTCGGGAAATATCATTAATTGTTGAGAAAAACAGGAATTACTGGTAACCGGAAATCCATTAATAATAAGTAAGTACATTATCCTTTTAAATGGAATTCCTTTCTTCAAAGAATCAAACGCGAAGAATTCAGTATGTAGTTTTAAATGGAGATCATATCATAAGTGTATCAAAAGTAGTTGGTTGGAACTTCAATTATGCTCGGATGGTGTCATGCAAGAAGAGAGAGAGAGACAAGAGATTCATTATTAAATAATTCCGTCAATAGGGAAAAAGCACTTCCTTATAAAAAAAATTATTTGACCATGTATACGAACAGATATATGAACAGAGAGAGCCAAAGAAGGGAGTTGTTTGCTGAAAGGAGAATATGGTTATCCAGGATTTATTATGCAGAACTTCTAATGGGCTCATCTTGCATTTGCTCAAATGCCTTGCGGTAAACGATCAAATAGTGGCACAGACTGATCAACTAATGCCGCTCTAGAGGACGTGCTTTACTATAACATCAGGTCAAGCCAAAGTTCAAACAAATCAGATTATTTTTGAAAGATAGTGTCTTCGCAACAGGATGGTAGTGGATGTAGTGAGTTCCTTCTCTGAACTGTCTTTGACCATGTAAATGCAGGGTTTGGAGCGCCCCTCTTCAAGACAGCAACACTTTCGATACTGAACGGTGTGACCAGAACTTTGTTACCAAGTTGGAAACCGTTCAGCAAAACACCCAAATGAAGGAAAGAAAATGAAGTTTCACTGCAGCTGTACAAGGATAAGCTTATTCCTATATAGACAGTCAGAGACCTCGGCTAATCCAAAAACTTGATCTACGCCTTTTTGAGGTCAAGTAGCCGTGAGTTGGAGACCAAGGAATACATATTGGCCTACAAGGATGGTGTTTTCAATATCTTGGTCTACCGCAGCTGTGTGGTGGTTATAGAGGTCCCTGATACTAGATCCAGGGCCTACCGCAGGACATCTGAGACCATAATGCATGTGATGTCAGCATATGCCGATTTGACAAATACTGCTGAAGAAATACCAACAAAATGGTGTGTACTACAGTACACATGGTGAGCGAAAGGGTTGAAATTTCAGGAAGAGAGTGACTTCAGAGTAATATTTCTATATACTGACGTTTTTAGTCGATGGATCCGACACAATCTCACGGTTTTATTCTTATTAAAATTGTGAAAAATGAGGTAACAGAATGGGAATATTTCACAAATTCGACTAGTCTACTTACTGAAGAATGAACCCATAAATCACATTCAGAGTGATGCCTTGTTGCAATTTCTGACTGCAAGGGATATACATTTTCGAAAAGATGCAAAATTACCATCAAAACTCACTCACAATTAGACTCACTCACAATTAGAAATACCCGACCAAAAGTATAACCACTAGAAGGTATTCGAACTTTCTTGGGATTCCACAGGATTCAAGTACCCTTTCTGAATGATATATTTGAAGTTCATCTGGATTAAGTCCGAACCCCATACTGCATATGAATTCTCATGTTCTGGATGAACATCCATACTTTTCGAAAATTTGCCAGTTCTTGACGATTTGTTTTCGAGTTTTAATGGTTCACTTAAAATCAAAATAACTATGTTATTGATATTTTCGTCTATCTCTTTGAACTTTGCTGAAATGGAAGACCCCAGTAGTTTACTTTATTTCAACTCAAGAGATACCACGTAGATGTGAAGAGTTCATTCCGGAAGATTAAAGTAGAATGCGAGCACAAAAATCAAATTGTTGTACAGCACAAACAGCAAAAATAACATTTTTGACACCTTGATCGATTTGCAAATTGGACTGTATAATAGTATTAGGATTTTTGACATGATTTTTTGGGTTTATGACCTTCCACAATCTGAAAATGAAAAAATTTCAATGACAACCCCCGGCCAGCAAAGTTTTTCGAAAAAGTGTAAACTACCCTTATACGGGGGTTAATCCCAATTTTTTGTATGGTGGCATAAAAAGTACATTCTGTGCAATCATTAGCTACAGTTTCAATGAAATATCTTCACTGGAAACCATCGGTCAGCAAAGTTTTCCTAAAATTCACAAGTATAAACTACCCTTACGTGGGGGCTGATCCAATATTTTCCTATGGTGGCACAACAAGTACGTTTTGAAAAATCATATTATACTGTTACAATGAAATACATTCACTGAAAACCCCCGGCCAGCAAAGTTTTTCGAAAAATTTTTTCCTACGGTGGCACAACAAGTACGTTTTGATAAATCATATTTTACTGTTTCATTGAAATATCTCTACTGGAAACCCCCGGCCTGCAAAGTTTTTCGAAAAATCACAAGTATAAACTACCCATATGTGGGGGCTGATACTAATTTTTTGTATGGTGGCACAAAAAGTACGTTTTGAATAATCATTATTTACTGTTTCAACCAGATATCTTCACTGGAAACCCCCGGTCAGCAAAGTTCTAAGAAAAATTAAAAGAATAAACTGTCAACAAGTCTGAAATCAATGAAATATTATATTTCGGTCAGCAAACTATTTTTTCCCCAAAATAGTCACAGCCATTTCATTCTTTCCAAGTAACTTTTTTCTGTTCAGAAGATGTTTCATTCGGGACACGTGGTGATTGTTTCAACTGCCTCGGCCTCAGAAATGCTCAAACCGGCAACATAAACTCTTCGAAATGTACAAAATGCACAGTATAATACCGATTGGCTGAAACTACGCGTCATCGTATATCTTCAACTAGATGTAACTGCTTGTCATCGGCATTATTCCGAGCAAAATATCAAATTACCATAAAATGTCATCCACAAAAGACATTACTCAGTGGGTATGAGCGAATTCGTTACTGGCTCGACCTTACAACAATAGTGAAAGTCGAGCACTTGCAACCACAAACCTCAGCCGGTTTCACCACGAATACCAGGTCTTCATATGTAACGGTTGGGGCAGGGACGGACTCGGTTTGCGGAATACCGTGGACGATTTAACATTGTACTTGAAAAACTTTCATAATATGTGTTGTATTTCCAGGAAGTTTCTTATAACATTGAATTTTTGGATCTCATACCGATTGAGTTAGGTGTACCACAGGGATCGGTCCTGGGTCCACTTTTGTTTCTAATGTATGACATGCTATAAATGATTGGATGACATAATGTAGTCATTGAATATTTCAAAGACTATCAGATTTTTTATTTGTGCATCTTGGTTGTAATAAGGGGCAACAATTGAAAATATACTGTTATGTATTTAAATTGATAAAGTGTTGAGAACTGCAAAAATAAATTTGCATTGCATAACTTACCATAACGATCTATACGAAAATCTATGAAAGCAGAAATTAATGATGAAGATTTGCAATCGAAATAAATATGGACTCAGCAATAATTCTAGAGTGGGGATTCAATAAGAAGAATTTAATAAAACCCAAGCATGCCTGTTCTCTAGAAAGGCTGATCGGATAGTGACCAGCGTAACTGGGAGTATTCCTACAGAAAAAAAAATCCATTTCAATGCTCGGTGTGACCATCAGCTGTACGGTTTAATGTTAATTACATTGCCAAAAGTGCCTTTCGAAAACTTAGTTTTTTGTTTCATACCAAGAAGTATTTTACTTCCCTCAACTAATTATGATTTACAAGTCACAAATCCGATCTGTCCTGTAATTCTGTTTCCATATGCGGAGTGCAGCACCCAAACATACATTGAAATTTTTGGGTTATGTCAAAAAAAGTCATTTGCTCACTTCTCTGGAACACATAAGAAAGATTAGCGATCTATTTCAGTTTTATAAATATTTTAAAGGACGATGATCTTCTCGTTTTACCGTTACGGTCCTAGCTAGACTGACCCGTCAAACTCAGGCCTCACATCCTTATGCCGTCACTTTGGATGCATGCCCATCATTTATTATCCAGGGTTTGATCTTCCAACTAATGACAAAATTTTTGGAACTCAATTCATGAACATCAATTCCTACCTGCCTCCACTCTGCTCTCACGATGTTCTCTTAATATTACAAGATTTTCAGAACCAGAACCAGAACCAGAACCAGAACCAGAACAAAAAAAAAAAAACGAAGAACAATTCACTTTTCCAGATACATGACTCCATCCATTCTGCCTAATTTTTGACGCCGTTCTGTTTTTGATCTCGGTCATTTCTTGCGCCAGAAATATTTACTTATTCGCAGAGTACTGGTCTCATTTGAATTTTTACTATAGGGAATAATGTTACTACGACGGTTACCGTTTTTTATGCGTTGTTCTAAGAACGCCAATTGAGGAAATAAGTGGTGGAAACGCATGAAAATCCTTCGTTTTTATGCTGAACAACTAGTAACCCTTTTTGTGAATGTTGAAATTACAGAAAATAGTATTTAAGTCAGTGTAGGAATCGAACCGATGTATTTATAGATTTTTGGTGGTTTTGTGACTCACGTAATATTGATAATGAAATAGTTGATAGTGGAGCTGTAATTTTGATAACATAGGAAAACGAGGTATCTACTGAAAGCTCGTCAGGAAAAAGGATTAGACAAGGTAGGTATTCTGAAGGCGAAAAGAGCAATTTGAGCCCACTTCTTACCGTCCTTCATACTTGATCGATACAAATGACTCTTGGAATAACGTTTCTTCACTGGAGCTGTACTGGGCCTCCAATTGTTCACTTCTGGAAGGAAGTGAGCCATAACACTTTATTCTTACTGACGCCCGAGGGTATATATAATTTGGTTTGAAAAATCATGAGTACAGTTGACCGAGACACACAGTACTCATAAGCGTCATTGTAACGTCCGTATAGAGGAAGGAAGAACGTTACAAAGTGGTTCATCATTACCTTGTTCGATCTGATATACAACGTAGTCGAATGACCTAACATAACAAAATCCACGGATACAAGGTCTGGTAGTAAAAGAGGCCATTCACAGGGACATCTGCAAATGCTCTGATCTGTAACATCAAACCAGTGCCTCACTTGTGAAATTATTGTCACAAGTTTACTTCGGGGTTGAAATGTTGCCTGAAGACGGTAAAATTGTAAGAAATTTGTTGAAATTTGATTGACAAGATGCAGTTCTGGCAACTTTTTTTAATTTATGATCTATATATAAATTGCCAGGAGGTAAAATGAAAACAGAGTGAGTATTTAAAAAATTATTATATCACCAGAAATTTCTACACAACAGATTAAAGCACCCCATGTACATAACTAACACGCTGAAGGTAAATTATACATGGAAGAATATGAATTCTTGCCACAGTCCACCTCTGTTAGCCGTGTTACCATTTAAGATTCCTCTACGTTCATGATATTAATATCGATATAATATCTCTGGAGATAAAGACTCTAGCTGTCTGTTGATGATTAATTCAAATCTTAATTAATAAAAGAAAAAGTAAATTGCTTTGTGTTTCTACGAGTGTCCTTGAGTCGAATCAAGATTCGAGTGTTTGTTATTTTGTATCCGATTTGATTATTCGTTCAGTGGGTATTTTAGAGTACCCTGGAGATGTCTTTTGATCTTGTTTTCGTCTCATTTCAGCATCATTTCGGAATTTTACAATTTCGAGAGACTGAACCATGCACCTCTTGAAATCAATAAGAGATATTTCAGATGATGGAATTGTTGTGCAAGAATTATTCATTTTGGAGATCAGGAAATAAAAAATATTTGCCAAATAGAAGTATTAAATATTATCATATATATACAATGTCCGCGAAAATCTTGGAATCATATGGGGAACTTTGTCATTAATAGTTCTTCAAAATATTGTATTTCATAAAAGTTGGTGTATACAACGAGACTAGTCGGAAATCAACCGATATTCTAAATTCACTAAAGAGTAAAGTGACGTTACCGTGGAAAATATCGAAACTTGTTATCGAATGATATTTCGAGTTATCCAGTTTAGTCTACCAATTAATAATTCTTCTTGATGTAAATACATTTGAGCTAAAAAAAATCAGTATGGAACCTGCTACCTTCTGTTTCAAAAACGCGTTGTCCAACTAATATTTTACTATTAGAATTATTTGTATTTTTATTAATATTAATCAGACCTTATTTCTTGATTTTTAAATAATTTTTTGAGAATAACTCGCCCACTCTACTATTATTGTTTAGCAGATATATGAAATTCAGCATTGGGATTTTTACATAAAATCACAACTGGCTGGCTCTAATGCTTGAAATAATTTTTCATGTTTTTTTATAATTTCGTCGTCTTTGATACATATGCCTTTGACCTATTTAGTTATTGACTCATAGATCATGGAATATTTCCACCATGTAGAAAATATGTGGCAAACATCTGACAGAAAACAACTACTTTCCTGGCTAATACTACGACGTACATTGAATTACATCTGACAGATATTTGTGCAACGTTCTTCCAAGAAGACCCAGTTGCAATTGCTTATTGTAATTATACAGCAGATTATCCTTCATTTGGCTGGGGAAGGCCACCTGCAGACGCGTTTCGCAGTTCTTGCCGCTCGTCAGTGACAGGGTAGGTCGTACAACATTACAGTCGTCTTGCCCCAGCCCAATGAATTATAATCCCCTGTATAACTAATATTTCCTCACTTATGAAGCAGCGAATTACAGTAAAAGTCAGCCGAAGAGCCACCCGCGTGAAAACCAATAAGGAGTCCTCGGCAGCAAAGACACCAGGAAGTGAACAGAATTTTCTGCAGTGGCCGTAGGTAAAAATATAAATACTTGTTTTTGTAATAAAAATAGTAAGTTTTATTATGTAACTGAAAATTCAAGTAATTGTTTTTGTTAATCGTTATAAAAAATATTTCCATTTCACCTTACTTTTTACGCAACAAATTACCCAACATTTAACAAGTTTATTATATGACACCAAATGAAGGCTTTCTTATCATTATTGTGGAATTCCAGTTCGAATACAAACTGTTGCCAACATAATAACAATCAATTATAATTTTTCCAATACACTGAGCAATTCAAACAGCCAGAAGCCAGGTGGTATTTTCCCCAAAAAAAATTATTATAAAGCGAAAGTGAACTGTTGCTCGAAAGTGAACCAATTAGCCCGCATTACATACTAAAATGGCCATTATCTAATCAGTAAAGTGGATCAGCTATTGCTAAATGATTCTTTGGTACATAACAGGTACTTTGATATGATCGGTATTCAAAAAATGGACCTGTCAAATGATATTAATTGGATATTGATGAAAAGTTAATAATATCCACGGGGCTTTATCGAAGGGATCATCTAAGTGGAACAAGATCGCCTTAAATTATTCATTGGGAGATAATTACAGACGTATGTCTTGTGTGATATATCTGGTAAAAAAATCAAATATTCAAGGTTATGTAAGCATTCTAGTCTGAAGGTAAATGGGGATTATAATCAGTTATAGGTCAGAAAGAAAATTTCTGAGTTTACATATTGATGATAAGTTGAAATTCGAAGATCACATTGAAAACTGGCATCAGGATGTTTTGTAGTAAGAACCGCTTCGTGCGAACTCGATGTAAATATGGCAAAGAGTGTGTTTTATGCATTAGTCGACTAGCATCTGAGATAGTTTGTGTTTGGGGATAAACATATTTTCAATATGGTTTTCGTTTTGCAACACAGAGCAATTAGGACTGAATTCCAAGATTCTTGCAAGCCACTTTCCATCAAACATAAATATTTTACCACTGTCTTACATCTTTATTTCAGAAGCAGTATGTGTCATTCACAGCAGATTTGAAGACGGAATCCATACGATAACACTAGACCACAACTAAATTCCGTAAAAAATCTTCTTCTGGCTTTCTACTCATTAGGTGAGAAATTTTAGTGTTGTGATATTCAACTTCCTCATCTTATCTAGTTATTCAATATTCAATTTTAATATGTTACATTGAATCATCAGCAAAAAAATGTGCTCTTCTGATAATATTCATTGTCTAGTTTGTACTGGTATTTTTTATATTTCTTCATAATATTTTTTTATAAATGAAACAGTAAACAACAATGTAAACATAGTCGATGTACCCTCCTCTCCAAATATTTCCAGCATGTGGAAAATAGGCAAATATCTGACATTCAATTCAATTCAATTTTATTCAGTTCAGATATCAGTACAAAACAATTCAGTACAATCCATATGATAGAAATAGAGTTTTTATTTTTTGTTCCAATTCGGTACCCTACAAAAACACCTAAGCACTTATGTGCTTGTGTTGTGTTTTGTAGGTTCGGATGGGAAGTTTTTTTTTTTTTTTTTTCTGTAGTTATAAATAAGTACATGGTTATGTATTGTTTTTCCCCAGAGGATCATATCATTTATCTAGTTAGATCGGAAGAAAGAAGAAAATGAAGGAACACTTATGTATAAGGTCAAAATATTTTGGCAATTTTAGTTTTATTTGACCATATGAAATTTTTTATGGCTAATTTGTATTTTTTGAAATTTGGAATTATTTTGTATTCTAGCGGTAAACAATTGTAAAGTTTTGGACCAAAGAAATGAACGAAACGTTGAGAATGGCTTTTATTGAGTAAAGGCAAATGCAAAGACATTTTTTCAACTGACCTGGTAATTTTTTTGGTATTAGTCTCATATTCGTCTTTATGGAAAAACATCCAAATTAGACATGAATATGTATAGAGGTTTCTCACATCAAGTAATTTCGTTTCTTCATAAAGTTTTTCGGTAGAAAATAATCTTCTTTTTTTATACATCACTTTAATAATCGTGTTTTGTGCAATTTGAATATATTCTATGTTATTATTATACATACCACCCCAAGCTGTTATGCAGTATCTGATGACAGATTCAACTAATGAATAGTATGTGGTAAGTAAGTTTCTTTTTGTTAGGATATCTCTCAAGTTATAGAATTTGTGTATTAATTGTCTTAATCTTTTTGCTACGTATAGAGCATGTTGGTCCCATCGTAGATGTTCATCTATGATAACTCCCAAATATTTCATTTTGCTAGTTTTCCCAATTTCAGGACAAGTACATACCTTCAGACTGCAACTGAATTTATGAATTTTGATCGTTCGTTTTTCTGGTAGATCATTACTAAGTAATGCGATATTCATAAATTTAGTTTTATCAATGTTTAAACTCAAGAGGTTATAGTCAAGCCACAGTTTAATGTCCCTCATTCCGTTTTCAGCTGTTGAGAAAACCTTTGACCAAGAATTATCAGTAAAAATAAGGGCTGTGTCATCGGCATAGGAGATAAGGTGACCCTCGAAATTTTTTAAGTGTGCGATGCTGTTGATGTATACAAGAAACAGTATTGGTCCTAACACTGTCCCCTGTGGTACACCGACCGTTACTGTAGACCACTCGCTCATTTGATCATCCATTTTGACTTTTTGTCTTCTCTGTGACAGGTAATCCCGCAAAATATTCAGCGTCAGGCCTCTTACTCCGTATCTATTTAATTTTTCGAGTAGCATATCATGGGATACTGTGTCAAAAGCCTTAGCCAAGTCAAGAAAAATAGCTAGACACTTTTCTGACTTGTCCAGGGCATTGACACACTTTTTTGTAAATTCCACTACTGCCTTTTCTGTATTAGAATTCTCAATAAAACCAAATTGTTTTTCAGTAATCACGTTGTGGGTGTTGAAGAAACTGCATAGCCTTTTCTTGAGGCTTTGTTCGAATACTTTCGCGAAATTATCTATCACAGAGATTGGCCTATAGTTTCCAGGGTCACCTCTGCTACCTGATTTGTGTATTGGAGTTATAATTGATTGTTTCCATTGAAGTGGTATTTTACCTTCCCTGTAGGATAAGTTTATAATATGTACCAGCGGTTCAAGAATATGTGTGTGAACTTGTTTTATCGTTGTGGTATGTATACGATCTGGACCTGGTGAACAATTGTTTTTTAATTTCGAAATCAACTCAATTACTTCATTTCGTGTTACTGGTTGTAGAAATAAAGTTGAAGGAACTATCGGTTCATTTAAGAGGTTTGCAGGTATGTCATTTGGTTTTTCAATTTTTTTTGCCATTTTTAATCCTATCGATGTGAAATATTCATTTAAGATATTTGCTTTCTCTTTATTATTTAGTATAATTTGTCCATTTGGAAGGTTCAAGGTAACTTCCGAGACTTTTTTTTCATTTTTACTGTTGTTAGATATCTGGTTAATTATTTTCCACGTTTGTTTTGAGTTTCCTTCGACTGCATTAAGTTTTTGCTTGTAATATTCATTTTTTGTATTTTTTATTAATTTATTAAGTTTGTTTCTGTATTCGTTATATTCACTTTTTAACTGTTCTGATCTTTGTTTTTGTAGCGTTCTCTTCATTGTATCTCTTTTCCGTATTGATGTGAGTAATCCAGTTGTTATCCAAGGTTTTATCTTTCTTTTTTTATTAGAAATCTTCACTTTTTTGGTTGACATTATTATGAAATCATTTAATTTGTTAATAAAAAAGTCGTATGATGTTTGTACGCCTTGAGAGTTCAGTACTTCTTGCCAATTTTCTTTTCCTATTAGATGGTTGAGTTTGTTGTAATCAGTTTTCTCATAAAAATTTGATGTGTTTCTTTTGTTTAGTTCAATATGTTCGTTTTTAAATGGAGAGTAGATAATTAGTGCGGTCGAGAAGTGGTCTGATAGGGTTGTTTGTATAACAGATGGTTTGATTACATTACTTATAATATTTTTTTTACTGACAAAGATGTGATCTATTATGCTATTTGTTTCATTGAATGTTCTGGTAGGGGTATTGATATATGATATGAATCCGTGTTCATGTAATATATCGAGATAGTCGTTAACATTTTTAGAGGTTTCCAGCATGTTTATATTTATGTCACCAATAAATATTTCTATTTGATTTTTTGATAGCCTTGAGAAGTAGTTTTTGAGATCATCTTGATATGATGTTACATTTATGGATGGCAGTCGATATGAGGCCGTAATACCAACATGAAAATTTTTTCCAGTGGAAATTAAGATTCTTAAGAGATTAGTTTCTGTTAGATAGAATGTCTTTACATCTGCCTTTAGCCTATTGTTTATGTAAACAATTAGGCCATCATTTTTATTTACCCTCGAGTCGTTGTAATGTGCAGTAAAATTGTCAATATTGAATTCACTTACCGAGTCGATATGCCATGTCGCAGATAAAACAATAACGTCCAACTTTTCTAATGTTTCCGCTAGGTAGATCAGTAGTTCGTCAAAATGTTTTCTTAAACTCCTAACATTGAAATGTACTATTTTCAAGTCAATTTTTTTATCTTCATTTTCCTCGTTACTCCATTCTTCAAAGTCATTGTAAACATTAGTTTTTATATCTTTCTGATTGTCTAATATTTCTAAAAATTCTAACATATACCCTGTGAAGCTTCGTAAATAATTTTATATTGCCTTATAGAATGTGATATACAAACAAAAATAATAATCAGGTAATATAAGGATTGATAACAGTGGCTACAGAGTATACGATCCTCGCCCTCCCTAATCTCTTTATACGCTATCGCCTAATTTAAATTACAATTTCAGTCTTCAACTTGACCAAACAATTTAGAAAAGTCAGCTTTGGATTTAATAATATTTATTTTATTGTTCATTAAAACATAAATTTTTCCTGCTTCCGTCCAAACACTGTTTAGAGAGGTTTTTTCGACTGCATTCGCCAAGAGTTCAACTCGCAGAGCTGTCAGGTCTTCGCGAATTACAATTCCAGTACCCTTTAGTGACTTTTTCCTATGGTATATTTCTTGTTTTTTTTTCAGATTCTTCATTTTCAGGAATATACCTCTTGCTTTTTCCATTTTTCTACCTACTCTATAACATATTTCAATGTCATTTTCCTGTATGTCAATGTTCATTTTTTCATTAATCAGTTTAACTAGTCGAAGTCTTGTGTTTTCTTCGGGTTCTTCTTTCATGTTGAATATTCTTAGGTTCCTAGCTCTGCAGTCTTGGTCCATTATATCAAGTTTTTGAATAAGTATTTTATTTTCGTTATCGATGTATTCCAATTTTCGATTAAGAATATTTACATTATTCTCGTATGTTTTTTCAAGTTCGGTTTGCTTCTTATCTATGCCGTCGATCCTTTCCTCAATTTGGCAGAGTTTTTCTTTCAGTGTTTTTGTGACCGCTTCCGACACACTGTCAACAATGGTTTTAATCACTGACTGGTCTCTTAGACTTTTATTTATAGCATTATTCACTGCGTTTTTTATTTCTTCACTGATTTCACGTGTGACCACCATTTCAGGAAATTTTCACTGTTTTTTATGAATTTGTAGCACTTTATAATATGGTTATACAAGTTGTCAATGTTTATTGGGCCGTATTTATCGATTTATGATCGTTTTAACGGGAGCAACGATTCCGTACCTACTCGCTGTACGATATTCAGACTGACTGACATAAAACAACTACTTCCCTGGCTAATACTATGACGGACATTGAATTATATCTGACAGATATTTGTGCAAGGTTCTTCCAAGAAGACCCAATTGCAAAAGCTTATTGTAATTATACGAAAAAAAAAAAATTCTGTGACGGGAAAAAGTTTGACATTTTATCCTTGTTGACAGGTAATAAAAGAACCGGGAAAAAAGTGAGTACATTTTCCCGGATGTACAGGGTGTCCCATTTAAAACTCGGCGGGCAAATATCTGGAAAATTAAGGAGGAAATCTATATTTCGTATTCAGGTACTCAGATACTCACGTTATATTTGCATGAGGAAGTAGAAGTCTTCAGGAACGATATGCACATTTTCTTTTCCTTCTACTATAATTTTTAGCAAAGTTATGACGAATCTTATCAATTTTAGGCCCTGCCTGAACTTGCAGTGGCGGGTTAGCTCGAACATGAAATGTGACGTCGGCGTTTAACCAAGTTTTCTGAGGTATTACTGAAAATCACTCTAGTGGAGAATTTATTTATCTCTCAACCTACAGAAATCGTTTTTTGATAAATCTTATATTTTCTGAAATAACAACAAAAAAAAAAAATTTTAAATGAATTTTTTTTAAAATTCCTCCTTTGAATTTCGTTTCTTCATAAAGTTTTTCGGTAGAAAATAATCTTCTTTTTTTATACATCACTTTAATAATCGTGTTTTGTGCAATTTGAATATATTCTATGTTATTATTATACATACCACCCCAAGCTGTTATGCAGTATCTGATGACAGATTCAACTAATGAATAGTATGTGGTAAGTAAGTTTCTTTTTGTTAGGATATCTCTCAAGTTATAGAATTTGTGTATTAATTGTCTTAATCTTTTTGCTACGTATAGAGCATGTTGGTCCCATCGTAGATGTTCATCTATGATAACTCCCAAATATTTCATTTTGCTAGTTTTCCCAATTTCAGGACAAGTACATACCTTCAGACTGCAACTGAATTTATGAATTTTGATCGTTCGTTTTTCTGGTAGATCATTACTAAGTAATGCGATATTCATAAATTTAGTTTTATCAATGTTTAAACTCAAGAGGTTATAGTCAAGCCACAGTTTAATGTCCCTCATTCCGTTTTCAGCTGTTGAGAAAACCTTTGACCAAGAATTATCAGTAAAAATAAGGGCTGTGTCATCGGCATAGGAGATAAGGTGACCCTCGAAATTTTTTAAGTGTGCGATGCTGTTGATGTATACAAGAAACAGTATTGGTCCTAACACTGTCCCCTGTGGTACACCGACCGTTACTGTAGACCACTCGCTCATTTGATCATCCATTTTGACTTTTTGTCTTCTCTGTGACAGGTAATCCCGCAAAATATTCAGCGTCAGGCCTCTTACTCCGTATCTATTTAATTTTTCGAGTAGCATATCATGGGATACTGTGTCAAAAGCCTTAGCCAAGTCAAGAAAAATAGCTAGACACTTTTCTGACTTGTCCAGGGCATTGACACACTTTTTTGTAAATTCCACTACTGCCTTTTCTGTATTAGAATTCTCAATAAAACCAAATTGTTTTTCAGTAATCACGTTGTGGGTGTTGAAGAAACTGCATAGCCTTTTCTTGAGGCTTTGTTCGAATACTTTCGCGAAATTATCTATCACAGAGATTGGCCTATAGTTTCCAGGGTCACCTCTGCTACCTGATTTGTGTATTGGAGTTATAATTGATTGTTTCCATTGAAGTGGTATTTTACCTTCCCTGTAGGATAAGTTTATAATATGTACCAGCGGTTCAAGAATATGTGTGTGAACTTGTTTTATCGTTGTGGTATGTATACGATCTGGACCTGGTGAACAATTGTTTTTTAATTTCGAAATCAACTCAATTACTTCATTTCGTGTTACTGGTTGTAGAAATAAAGTTGAAGGAACTATCGGTTCATTTAAGAGGTTTGCAGGTATGTCATTTGGTTTTTCAATTTTTTTTGCCATTTTTAATCCTATCGATGTGAAATATTCATTTAAGATATTTGCTTTCTCTTTATTATTTAGTATAATTTGTCCATTTGGAAGGTTCAAGGTAACTTCCGAGACTTTTTTTTCATTTTTACTGTTGTTAGATATCTGGTTAATTATTTTCCACGTTTGTTTTGAGTTTCCTTCGACTGCATTAAGTTTTTGCTTGTAATATTCATTTTTTGTATTTTTTATTAATTTATTAAGTTTGTTTCTGTATTCGTTATATTCACTTTTTAACTGTTCTGATCTTTGTTTTTGTAGCGTTCTCTTCATTGTATCTCTTTTCCGTATTGATGTGAGTAATCCAGTTGTTATCCAAGGTTTTATCTTTCTTTTTTTATTAGAAATCTTCACTTTTTTGGTTGACATTATTATGAAATCATTTAATTTGTTAATAAAAAAGTCGTATGATGTTTGTACGCCTTGAGAGTTCAGTACTTCTTGCCAATTTTCTTTTCCTATTAGATGGTTGAGTTTGTTGTAATCAGTTTTCTCATAAAAATTTGATGTGTTTCTTTTGTTTAGTTCAATATGTTCGTTTTTAAATGGAGAGTAGATAATTAGTGCGGTCGAGAAGTGGTCTGATAGGGTTGTTTGTATAACAGATGGTTTGATTACATTACTTATAATATTTTTTTTACTGACAAAGATGTGATCTATTATGCTATTTGTTTCATTGAATGTTCTGGTAGGGGTATTGATATATGATATGAATCCGTGTTCATGTAATATATCGAGATAGTCGTTAACATTTTTAGAGGTTTCCAGCATGTTTATATTTATGTCACCAATAAATATTTCTATTTGATTTTTTGATAGCCTTGAGAAGTAGTTTTTGAGATCATCTTGATATGATGTTACATTTATGGATGGCAGTCGATATGAGGCCGTAATACCAACATGAAAATTTTTTCCAGTGGAAATTAAGATTCTTAAGAGATTAGTTTCTGTTAGATAGAATGTCTTTACATCTGCCTTTAGCCTATTGTTTATGTAAACAATTAGGCCATCATTTTTATTTACCCTCGAGTCGTTGTAATGTGCAGTAAAATTGTCAATATTGAATTCACTTACCGAGTCGATATGCCATGTCGCAGATAAAACAATAACGTCCAACTTTTCTAATGTTTCCGCTAGGTAGATCAGTAGTTCGTCAAAATGTTTTCTTAAACTCCTAACATTGAAATGTACTATTTTCAAGTCAATTTTTTTATCTTCATTTTCCTCGTTACTCCATTCTTCAAAGTCATTGTAAACATTAGTTTTTATATCTTTCTGATTGTCTAATATTTCTAAAAATTCTAACATATACCCTGTGAAGCTTCGTAAATAATTTTATATTGCCTTATAGAATGTGATATACAAACAAAAATAATAATCAGGTAATATAAGGATTGATAACAGTGGCTACAGAGTATACGATCCTCGCCCTCCCTAATCTCTTTATACGCTATCGCCTAATTTAAATTACAATTTCAGTCTTCAACTTGACCAAACAATTTAGAAAAGTCAGCTTTGGATTTAATAATATTTATTTTATTGTTCATTAAAACATAAATTTTTCCTGCTTCCGTCCAAACACTGTTTAGAGAGGTTTTTTCGACTGCATTCGCCAAGAGTTCAACTCGCAGAGCTGTCAGGTCTTCGCGAATTACAATTCCAGTACCCTTTAGTGACTTTTTCCTATGGTATATTTCTTGTTTTTTTTTCAGATTCTTCATTTTCAGGAATATACCTCTTGCTTTTTCCATTTTTCTACCTACTCTATAACATATTTCAATGTCATTTTCCTGTATGTCAATGTTCATTTTTTCATTAATCAGTTTAACTAGTCGAAGTCTTGTGTTTTCTTCGGGTTCTTCTTTCATGTTGAATATTCTTAGGTTCCTAGCTCTGCAGTCTTGGTCCATTATATCAAGTTTTTGAATAAGTATTTTATTTTCGTTATCGATGTATTCCAATTTTCGATTAAGAATATTTACATTATTCTCGTATGTTTTTTCAAGTTCGGTTTGCTTCTTATCTATGCCGTCGATCCTTTCCTCAATTTGGCAGAGTTTTTCTTTCAGTGTTTTTGTGACCGCTTCCGACACACTGTCAACAATGGTTTTAATCACTGACTGGTCTCTTAGACTTTTATTTATAGCATTATTCACTGCGTTTTTTATTTCTTCACTGATTTCACGTGTGACCACCATTTCAGGAAATTTTCACTGTTTTTTATGAATTTGTAGCACTTTATAATATGGTTATACAAGTTGTCAATGTTTATTGGGCCGTATTTATCGATTTATGATCGTTTTAACGGGAGCAACGATTCCGTACCTACTCGCTGTACGATATTCAGACTGACTGACATAAAACAACTACTTCCCTGGCTAATACTATGACGGACATTGAATTATATCTGACAGATATTTGTGCAAGGTTCTTCCAAGAAGACCCAATTGCAAAAGCTTATTGTAATTATACGAAAAAAAAAAAATTCTGTGACGGGAAAAAGTTTGACATTTTATCCTTGTTGACAGGTAATAAAAGAACCGGGAAAAAAGTGAGTACATTTTCCCGGATGTACAGGGTGTCCCATTTAAAACTCGGCGGGCAAATATCTGGAAAATTAAGGAGGAAATCTATATTTCGTATTCAGGTACTCAGATACTCACGTTATATTTGCATGAGGAAGTAGAAGTCTTCAGGAACGATATGCACATTTTCTTTTCCTTCTACTATAATTTTTAGCAAAGTTATGACGAATCTTATCAATTTTAGGCCCTGCCTGAACTTGCAGTGGCGGGTTAGCTCGAACATGAAATGTGACGTCGGCGTTTAACCAAGTTTTCTGAGGTATTACTGAAAATCACTCTAGTGGAGAATTTATTTATCTCTCAACCTACAGAAATCGTTTTTTGATAAATCTTATATTTTCTGAAATAACAACAAAAAAAAAAAATTTTAAATGAATTTTTTTTAAAATTCCTCCTTTGATTTTTTGGTAACCATTTTTTTTTCCAATAATACATGATGTCGAGATGTCATTTGCCGAATGTCAGAGTAATTCATTCTTCACTTTTTGCTCGAGTTTGTCTGTCGTTACTGGATTAAATGGGTTTTGAATACTGAGAACTCTTCAATGAATATAATCTACAATAACTATGGAAGATGTTTTTGAAGTCATTTCTACACTCGGACACCAGTTTGGATGTGACCCATGTGATCCAGTTCCAGTATTGCAGACTTACTCATGCTTCCTGACCTCTCGATGCTATGTCAGTTCAGAACTCGCGGGGTGTTGTCCCTTTCCATCACTAGGATGGGACAGCCCTCGTATTACTTGTTTCAGATGAGGAAAAGTTCATGGTTCATTTCTCTTCCGACCAATTGGCTTGCGCCTTTGATTCTGTTAGTGGTACGCATGGCTTTATGTTAAATATGCAGGTACAGAAGTGACCCTCCTAGTAGGAACTCTAGTTGTTGCCGTGGATTTGTCATACCCATCAGGCCAGCATATGAACTTTGTCTAGTTTATTTCTAGCCCTGCTCCTCAGCGTACCTAGCCACCATACTATGGCTCCGTACGTTGTGGTCGGGAAAATAATTTTCGTGTTTATCCAATGTAGGCTCTTGGGAGTTAGACGAGTGCTCTTCTGCATGCCTAGTACCTGCATGTTGTCTTCTTGATGTGATCAGTAATTTGCTCGTTCCAGGTCAGCTTCGCGTCTATTAGGATATTTTTTTGGTACGATGCTAAAAAATGCGAAAAAAATGTAAGCAAGTAAATTGAAACTTTGAATTTTTGAATAAAAGTCTTCAATATAAATAATAGAATCAATATACTGAGGAAGAAGCGAAAATAACGAGAGTGTTTCTCTGTTCCTTTTTCTTGATCAAACTGAAGCTGGTTATTTGAAATAAAGTTTTATTAACATGATAACCAATAGCAGGTTGCAAAATGGCCGATTCTTGAAAGAAACAACACATTACCTAAACAAAATTCAAGTGAATTACTACTATTAGTGTCGAGCAAACTTTCCGTATACGCGAGCACAATGTTCTTCAGAGCAGAAACCACATTGAATCCAATCTACTAATGGCCTTGGAAGGACGTTTGAAATCAAAAGAATAAGGTATCACTCGACCAACAAAATGCGCCAAAAATAAATTTTTAAATCGGCGACCTGACGCCACTTTGAAAGATAATTTTTTTTATTATTTTCAAGGACCATTTGACAAAAAAATATTAAAAATTATATCCGTTCAAAGGTTAACAAGGGTGCAGTTCCAACATCATTTACCGACAATCAATTTGTTTTGGATGAATATTTTTATTTGAAATTTTGTTGTCATGAAGGGAACTGAAACACGTTTTGAATGAAGTATCACTCGAGCCCCAATGCCGTTTGAAAACTTCTTATTTTCAGTTTTTACATACTTCATGACAGGCACTGTATATTATTATTATTGGTAACCGAAAAAATAGGTGAATGATAGTTATCTGTGAGTACATTTTGTCCGTAGAGACTGGCTGAAATCCCACCGATTTGATTTGGAGGTTTATCAGCTCCACCCATATAATAAATAACTCGGACCTTCATTGTATGATGCTTCTGTTGACCAAGGCAATGCTGGAGATACCTACATTGTTTCTTTGTAAGAGCGCTCTATACCAAAACCAGAAATAATAAAATTTATTAGGTCATAAATCCTCGAACGTGTGAAGGCGGTAATATATGTTTTATATAATACCTCACTCGTGAATTCTTTTTATAAAAAAGGTCATTGAACATTTTCACTGTGAAGTAAAACCATGTTTGTGATGATTAATAATTGAAAAACGGGAATTTTGACGCCATGAAGTCCTACAGAAGCTCTTTAACTGATCTCATACATGGTTATCACATATTCGATCAACTAGTTTCGTGCATGCCCGCCTATTCAATTCGGAACAAGTTAAACATTCAAATTAGCAACTGCAGAGATAGCCTTGTAGGAAACTCTGCAGCAAAATTAATTAGATGTTATTCAACGTTCGTCATGGTATTAGCCAGGAGATTCCTATTGCATAAGGACACCTCGTTTCTTTCAGTTATGTGTTCTTCATTTATGCGCAGAGCAGGCTCTGTGGGACCATTAGTTTTGGTACAATTGCAATTTGAATTTTTTTTGCAATCTTTTCCAGCGTGCCTGGATGCTTTAGTGATAGTCCGATTTGATATCTCAAATGGATTTCTGAAGTAGATGTAAGTATAGTACTGAAAATTGTATATTCTCGTTTTTTTTTCGCTACAATGCCGCGAAATGGGTGAGTAATGCTTGCAAACATGACTGAAAAAGAGGAAATTTTTTCTTTCTGTTCTGTGCTTTTCCATAATTTGACTGCCGAAAGTTATTTGTTCTACTTGTTGTTCCTCCAACTTTTGCCAACGCTCTACCTAAATTTATTCACCTATAACTCAGCTTGTTTTTGTTTATCTGATGTTTGGTCTTTTTCGTTTTGCCAACTTCTATTCTTAATTTGTTTTATCTCTTTGGTCGTTTTTCTTTTGTCCTTTTTTTTATCAATTTGCTTTTTTCTATCTCTTTCATCCTTTCCTTCTCACAACGTTCCTTCTCAATTCACTTCTTTCTAGCCCCTTCATTTTGTCCTTTTGCCTTGTTCTGTACGCGTCTTTGTTCTTTCTCTTCTTTTCTTCGGGTTTCCTCTTCTTATTTCTTTTTGCACCTTTGTTATTTCTTTCCTTTTCTTTCTGCTTCCTTCTCTTATTTCTCTGTTCATTAATCATCGAAAAGAATTACGTCATTCGTTTGAATGAGAGATATTCCTGATCATTCTTGGACTTCCAGAACTATCGAGAGTTCACGACTTTGAATATGAATAACACGTGAGCAGCAGACCGAGGATAGTGAAATAGCATACCTACCAGTTTTCAAATAAATTACTAGTAGAAATCTTGTTGATGAATTTGATAGAGAGGCTTTGAGTGCATTTCCTTTACAATACTATCCTAATGGTCCCCAAGCCACTTGCTGATGTCAGTCAGTCATTTCCTTCCGTGAAGTGCTTCAGAAAGGTGTGTAATTAAGCCTCGTGAAAGTCAGCTGCGGCTCCATGGGTGGGTTGAGCAGTGACAGCCTCCTATTCACGTAGAAAAAATCAGTCATTTCCTCCCGATGGAAAATTTGTCAAATGACAGTAGACAAAATACTTCGAAAATTGTTGGCTATAAGGTGGAGTATTATGTCAGCTGGCGATTTTCCAAAAAAAGCGTAAATTATACATAATTGTCAGTTTGAACTGATAATAATACCTGATTGTCAGTTCAGTTGTTTAAACTGGCAATTATAGTATTTTTTTCATTACGTCCGTTCAGCGCTTTCGTAGGTAGAAAACCTATTTTTCCGAAAATTTCATAAAAAATAATTTATTTCTAAAACCCCTGCAAATTTTCAAATTTCACAAGATACGTTTTCTGATTGCCTTCAAAAAACCTACAGGAAATCGGAAAAATCGATATATCTCACAAACTAATGCAAAAATCACGAGAAATACCTCTCGATTAACTCTACTGACCCTCCAACATGTTTTTTCCGAATTTAACAATCGAGCGGAAAAAAAATAAATCCAAAAACAATAGAAATATATGCACCAGAATCTCAAAAACTAATCGAGATATCGGAAAGTGTGTACGAACAATTTTATTGTACTCTCAATCAGTACTACAAAAAGTTAGGTGTGAAATTTTCTTTTTCTTCGGAAAAAATGTCCTTTTCAATTCGTCTTCAAAAACCTAAACAAATATCCATACTTTCTTCCCCTAATATCAATAGTCCGGGTAATATTAAAAAAAAATGAAAATCGAAATATTTGACCGTACTAATGGTAGCAATGAAAAAATATAAATTGAATCGACTTATCACTAGGAGACCCTTTTATACGTCTTAGCCACTTTTTTCCAACTTGATTATAAAGTGGAAAAATTGTTTTTCCTACGAGCGTGCGGAAAAGTTACTTTTCCGCACGATTTTTGTATTTTTGAAAATGATAATATTTAGGAATAACTAAATGATCTATGTAACTATTCTGTCTTATGAGTCATTTTGTATCATTATTATAAAAACTTGTTTATTAAAAACCTTGTTTTTTCATAAATAAGATGGACAAAAACACTCGTAGGAAAAATATTGTACCTAACTCTTACGGAAAATGTCTTTTCCGCCCTTAACGGCTTGACAGAACTCCGCTCCGCGTCGTTCGTGCAACTGCCGTCGCGTGCGGAAAAGTACTACTTTCCGCACTTGTTAGGTAAATAACTATATTCCCATATTTTTGTGCTCTCCTGTACACTGTTTGGAAATTTAGAATTTTGATAACTCAAATACAAGTTTTTCGAAATGTACCAATTTTTTTGAAGAATAACATTTTCTGACATATGGATAATACATTTTTCCTTATACGGTGCAAACTCTTCGAATCTCACTGTATAATATTTCATATTCCTTCGTGTTTGCCCCAAAACAATCAAATATTCTCCCATGTCATCAAATGTGAAATAGTTATCGTTTCTATTATACAATACAAACGAGATATTGTGTTTGTTACCCAGTCTACTGAATTTCAGCCACCACTCGATTTTATGAATTGAGACAAGTGTTCACATGAAACTGAATTAACGACGAATGCCACGTACACATAACGTATTTGAGCTTGTCGATGTACTGTATGTTTATAGTAATTAACATACAATAAGCGATCATTCATGTAATAATATTTGTTGATGCTATCGATGAAGTGGGAATATAATCGCATTCAAATAACATGGTCTGGTGGTATCTGCACTTGTTTTATTTGTTCGATTATTGAGAGGGTGTTTGGGTGAGCCAATAATGTCGCCCACGAAAGCTGTTCAAGGAAATTGTGGATCGTATGGAATATGTCCATGCAATCAGTTCATTAATTTAGGGTATGGCGACATTACATTATTATTTGGTGAAAACATGTGGGACTGTATATAAGAATATTTCTACATTGTACAAAATGAGTCCAAGACAAGCATGTCAACCATAATATCGTAAACCGTAATGAATAGTTCTGGTTGAATTAAAGAAAGTGATGCCAATAGACATATCAGATTAAATTCAACCAAAAATAGTGAAGTTATATTTTCCCGAAACACAACTCCATATTATTACGATATGTAAGGTTTAACCAGCTGTCACCTTCAGCTGGGGTGAACTCTAATGTCATCAATTCGACTTAGAACCGATACTTCCAAAGCAACAAGAAGTTGAAGGCAGGATGTTCCCAAAATGGTACTGCGAACAAATCCTCAGTTATGAGCATGATACTACCCTAACAACACAGGTTCGTCCCTTCAATTTCCCAAATTTGGTACAAAGACATGTTTGGGATTTCCTAGAGATGTTCACAGAAGATATTCGGTGAATGCCGTAGATGGTGCATCCCTGGGACAACCCAAGGAGGTCCTCGTTTCCAAATTTATTGACATCACATATTTGTCCATTTTGGTGGCCAGCGGATGTACTTGGTGAGAACTAGGGAGGTCTAGAAGTATGTCCAGATGATGTACCTGCTTTGTAAGGTTATTGATCTCAGAGTCATAGGTTCGTGTCCCACGTTGGGCGCCATATAATGTAAAGAAAACTAGCAAATTTTGCATTGAAAGTTTCGAAATAGGACTTTGGGATAGCTTGGCTGACCTTGGTCTGTTCTGATGGACACCATACCACCTAACGTTGGAAGGATGCTAGAATTTATTGAAATAGGCACCACCATCAAAATAAATCAAGTTCCTATAGCTGACAGTATCCGTGTGTTTGAAAGTTTCCTTCTAACCGCAGGCATCTTTAGTTGATTACTGACAAGTTTCCAAAGGTTTACAACCCTTTAGATACCATGGTGGTATCAGTTTTTCTATCCGCTACCTGCCCATTGTTTATTAGGATGACATTCAATTCTCCAAGTCACGTAAAAACCATCAGTGAGCGGTTCTAAACATTTTTTATCTTTACCTGGGTCGGCTGGACGTTCTGCTGACATAGATACAAACAGTCCTTTCTTCTGAATCAGTATTCCTCCCTTTGAATTTTTGGCTTCACATATTTGTTTTAAAAATTATAGAATGTTTAGTCTCCTTGACACTCAAACTCTAATTCTCCATTGTATCCATCGATGCCATCAACAACTTCTTCACAAGGGGAGTATGTCTTGGATCGCCTCGGGAATCAGATGCATTATGGATCTAAAGTCATTAAGTTTGTGGGTTGATAAATCAGAACATGTTAGCATAATATACTTTTGAGCAAAATTTTAGGTGTCCCGAATTATACAGGGTGACCCAGAGTTAAACCGCCAAACGTTCAGTATCGGTTTTTTAGGTGAAAATAAGAATTTTTCTTCATACAAGCATGTGTCCCAACTTACTTCGTTTTTATGATACAGGGTTACAAAAAATATATATATATATTTTAATATAACTAAACTGAAATAAGCCTTTTATTAAGTTTTATCAATATCAGCCAAAAAGTTTTTGAGTAATGAATAAATAACTGATTTTTTCTAAAAACTTTGACACCCTGTATCTCGAAAACGAAGCAAGTTGGGACACATGCTCATAAACCGATACTGATCGTTTGGCGGTTTAACCCTGGGTCACCCAGTATATCGGCGATTGTACATTCTATACATTACACTCGCGTTTATCTGTATATCAGAAGTAAGTACCACTTTATTGTCGGTTCGTTGATCATTACCTGTGTTTGAAAAGATTTCTGTGGAGGCGCAGGGGTCCTGAAAAGATATAAGAATTGAGAGATATTAAGAGATATTAGGAGATATAAGTAATTATAATTGCTGTTTCTGAATAGCTCAATTCCTGATTGCCATTTCCGTTGTTAATTTGCTTAGTAGCAGTAGAAACAACCTAAATAACCTTTCGTTATTTCACTAGATTTCAATTGAAATTTTGATGACATACATACATGACATACTAGATTTCAATTAAAATTTTGATGACATACATTATTTCTTTGGTCAGTTCACTCAGAAAAAAATTAAATGTGTGGAAATGGACTGAGATTAAGATACGGAATCTAAACTGCAAAAAACCATGCAAATTATTTGAAAAAAAACTAAACAACGGTTTAACGGAAACAAACGCCACATATATCAAAATTCCGTTTCTTAAAATGGTACCACATTTGTGTACAATTGCAGGTTATGAAACAAAAAAATTGATAAATTCTCCAATCACCTCTAAAATATTTTGGGTTTCAAGCATCTATGGAATCTTTATCCGTCTGGATTATGACTCCCTCTATGACTTCACTTTTTTTTCTGCAACAGTCGCTGAAAAAAGAACATATAACGGCACTATAACAGACAGCACGAGCAACACGTAGGTAGTTCTTTTTACATAAATGAAATTTTAACAATGGCTGGTATTGAAGATAGACTTTGTCACTAGATGGCCATAGGGCAAGTTTTTAAATTCATCGATGGATCCATCGATGAGCATTGCATCCTTATTCAACTAATGGAAAATGACAATAACAACACGAATGCGCATTATCCATCGATGAATTTAAAAACTCGCCCTTAGCTGTCTTTTCATTAGTGGTTATTTATTGAACTACTGAACATTGTATTCATTCACCTGTCGAAACTATCCAATTGATAGTCGTCTCAAAACCCAATTGTACTGGATTAATATGTATATTAGCAATTTTGGAAAAATAGTAGTCATCCAGTTGAACTGTTTAACATCGTAGTTGACTGAAACAGCTACAGCACCGGTATTCACTTAATTTTATAGTCCTTTCGTAACTCAACATTGTTGTATACATAAACGAATTCAATACGTAAATTTTTCAGCGAAATCTCATTGTTCCTTCTTTGTCCATGATAATCGGACGGACGCAAATGAACACACTCTATTCAGTTTCGTCAGTTCCATATTAAAATCACTCTCGTTAACTTTCAACTATTGCTTTGCATACGTGCTACTTTCGACACTTCCTCTTGGTAATAATTTGCATTATTTTCCGCCCTGTCGCTCACACTAATCACAATCTATTAACACGAAGTTGAACTGATTTTTTTCCATAACAGTCCCGCCTTTTAATGGCATGCATACAATTTTGCCTTCGACGTACTCGTTTTTTTTTATTGTTGATTTGGTTTGAATTATAATGGTTAGTACGGCTTAAGTGTTATCATTGATATACATATTGAGAAAACAGTAAATTAATGAGATTGTGATTATATGTCTTTGACATATTACATTCCAATAATCATTATTTACGATACAGTGGCAATGACAACAAGTTTTTGAAACATAAAATAAAACAAAATGTGATCTCAAAGTTGTGATTGCGTGCCTTCCTGCTCATAGAAGAGAACATAGGCCCCCACTGCTCACGAGGGATTTATATGAAATTCGGGATGTTTACAGTAGGCTGTATAGTGTCCGCTGTATGTAGTCCCACCATAATTAGATAATGCATACAGACTATAACGACAAGGAGCTACGTTGTCTGCGGCATAATCATTCATGTTCAATCCCTCTAAAGGAAAATAATGACGACATTCAATTTTCCTCGAAATCTATCTGTTTGAGAAAAACGTTTCAAATGGAACACTAAAATTTTCTGGAATTTTTGAATGGATAAAGATTTCATGCACTTCCTTCTCTTCTTGCACTTTGCACATGTCGGCTTCTCGTCATCGTCTAAAGTTTCTTCCTTTTTGAATGAATCCTAATTGGCCTGATCTTTGAGGTATAGATAGGGAAAGGTCCCAGAACGGATCGAAGGAGACTGAACTTTGACGACAGTTAGTACATTTTAATGTAGATTTTAACAGACCAACGAATCCACAATAATCGAGTTTCCCATCCTCAAGAATCTCGATCATGACTCTTGAGCTTTATCGTTATCACTCAATTTATCATCTACCTCTGTCAATGTTGGTTGACGTTTCTCCGTGATTCCATTCAATTCCTCATGTAGACCCTCTAGCAGGTATCGTAAAAATTCCTGAGCATCTTCCTGAGAATAACCGATAAAACGGGGTACAAATCATTCAATCTGAATCTTCAATGGAAATGTATCAACTACTCGATGTTTTGAATTTTCTGACCATACTTCCTTGATCACCACTGCGAAGGCTTTGATCAAAGCTCCTTTCATACTCTAGAGATACTGGTCTTTATATCCCAGATATATGTATTCTTTTTCAAATAATCCAACAAAAATCTTGTGTTGGAAAATAAAATTTAATTTTCAATCAAATAATATTCATTTGAGAATATTTCTTAACAATAATATTATATTATTATGATATTGAGTTTGTATGTGCTTTGTGAAAAATTTTAATTTCCATGAACTAAAAATTCAATAGAAATGTGCATATCGTTTTATTTATAACAGTCAGCTAGGAAACAAATTGACAACAGTGTTTCATTCCACATAAGAATTGATAAATCTTTGAGGGTTAAAAAGTTACTCGAAATGTCCATATCAATGATCTTCGATGACAATCAAGGCTAAACCCATCAAAATTTCTCACAGACATTGAGAAATCACTATATCGTTTCTGCTCTATATTTGGAATGCTACCAAAATATCAATCATGAACAGAACTAGTTCAACAAGTTTTCCGACTGTTATTCTTTATACTTCTTTCTTTTTTCTTGGCCAAGTTTTCAGCAGTTTTCATTGAGTAATCTATAAGGATGAACGTTGACAAGACAATTAATGTTACTGCGTCTTAAATGAAATGGCCGTTAACTATGCGTAACATTAATACAAATTTTCTTTTTCTTTGATGAATCAGGCAAGGCTAATGTAGGACATTAATTCTTACTCGCCTTATCATGAAAATAGGGTACCGTCAAATGGAAAAAAGCACTCTGCTTTTATAAATTTGAATAGTATATTAGGATATACGATTCGAAAAAAGTTCGAAAAGTAGGCCAGAGAGTTTCAAGTAAGTGAAATATTTTGACGGAGTCAAAATCTCCTTCTCTCCACACCAGTTCACAAAGTAGAAGATCTGTCAGAATACATCCACTAACCCCTACGAACATTGAATCGAATCTGTCATTATTTGTGCAATGTTTCTCCTAGAGGACAAAAATCCTCACTTTTCGAACTTTGGTCGAATCAACTTTGGGTGTTATTATTCATCGGGTGTGCCAGGATAACTCTTATGTTGTCTGACCTATCCTAGCACTGATAAGAGGGATGAATCTGATATTAAAAGGAGGGCAATCTGATCAACCCTTTAGGATTCACTAAGTATCCACACCGATATATCAGAAATATACCACACTGGGAAATTTTGGTGTACATGTCTTAGGTATTAGTGTATCAGTGGAAAGGCAAAAAAGGGCTTCAACAAATGGGAATTGGAAATAAATTACCTACATGCAGTTTCGAGAGCAGTGGCGGTAATCAGAATTGTGCAATGATAAAATAAAGTCTTCAGAATTGTACTCTTAACAACAAACCTAACATTAAGACACGACTTTTCTGATGGGCATTACTGGCATTAGTACTGTAATACTCGGGAATTACTTGGGTATTACTCAGGAATTACTTCGGTATTAGAGGCATTACATACGATTTTTGGGAAACAGTGTACACAATTTCTTCAGTGGTTTCCCCCTCGGCTAGCAGCCAGATTGATCGCCCAAGAAACAAGATTGAAAAATCATGAAGTGTAATGGTGACGGTAAAATTTTGGAAGAAGAAGCACATTGTGATTATAATATAAGAGAAGTGATGATACCAAATCGAATAAAGCCAAAAATACAAGATGATGTAGTCTTAGGAAAAGGAAATATAAACGAACCAGAAATATAAGGTGATTGCTAACGTATCAAGAGGCAGTGACAGAACCAGTTAGAGATAAAGCTGTTATAGAAGGAGAGAAAAAAGCCCTAGATAGAAATAACACATGGACATACGTTGAGAAATCAATTCGACCTCGTCGGAATAATTCGTTGGAGTACATTAGGATGTTGAATGATTTTCATCGTCATGGACTTTGCACCTACGGTTGAATTGTTCAATGGCATGAAAATGGCACGATGAGTACTTTTTTTTTTGTATAAAACGCACCATTTCACTTCAATTTGATATCTGGGGAAAGTTACACTTACCCTAGGACCAACAGTTACATTTACCCCTTCGATTAATTTAGGAGGGGCAGGTGTAACCAGTTATTAAAAATTTTAAAGGTTGATCGTTCACAATATCTGATTCCAAAATGGGATCCTCGTCAAAAATTACCAGGGATGACAAACTTCATTTCGAATAAACCAAATCCATAACGCTTGAAACAAATCAATAGAATAAAAGTGCATACCTGATATTTTAGTTAATGCGTATGCTCACTGTGAAAAAATTATATTGCTGTCCTCTTGCCCATAACTGTTGAAAAAAAAATCATCAATTAGAAAAGAAAAACTTCAAATCTAGGTAACTGTAGTTTCAAAACACATTTGTGATCCTATTGAAAGAAAAAAAAAATGATTACACTAACTCCGTGATTACACTTAACCTACTTCACCCTATGCTAGAAATTTTACCGTTTTCAGAATTGAAGTGACAATTTTCCTTAAGAATATATTAAGATTTCTTTCATTTAAGATAATTTCCCAAATCGCTTCCTAACGAATAAAATACCGTCCTTATCATGGAGATTCAATAGTTGCACAAGATTTTCTTGTCCTCACCTATTACACTAAACATTTTCTCTTGATGGTGTAATAACGCATTTGTAACCACGATTCAGATTCAGTGACTTTCAGTGGCATGATTTCCTTTGTTTATTTCCGTTATCTTTTGTTATTGCCAACAACACTAATTATTATGAAGAGTATGAAATTATAACATCGTTGTTAATGATTATCTACTTCAGGTGAAAATATAACAGTTCTAATTATGTTCGGATTCTCCTGGGAAAAATCACTTGTTCGAGCTGTTCAACTGACAATTAAAAAGCAATAAATGCAATAATTTGCATTTACAAGTGCAGCATTTGTAAAGGGATCGCACATAACTTAAGCATTAGCTCTGAGAAATGTAGTAATCACCATTAAAACGCTAGGATTTGCTTACTAGTAATGATGGGTCACGAGAGAAATAAAGTTAATTAATCATTTATTTGACATGCCCCGGACGATTGTTGAACAAAAAACAAAAACACAAACAGGATATCGAGGACACTTTTATTCCTAAGTTTCAACGAGAACCATATTCTATAAATATCGATTAAAAATATGTCAGTTTATAAGATGTCACCAAAAATACTGTTGCGTCTTCGGGTTCAAAAATAAGTGTACACTGGTATGAACTCGCCTTTATTAATCAAACTTCACTTGACAACACTGTAATTCAAGTCACTGTCAAATCTGATATCAAAATACTTGTATCCAAGGTAACTCAAAAGTCAAAGTAACTTCCTAACTAACTTACTTCATCTCACAAATGCATTGCTTTTATATACAAATGAAGTTCTACAAAACTTAAGAAATCAATAGAACACAAATAGAATGTTCGACGATTGATCCAGAACAAAAGTTAGTGCTTCTAGATTTTTCCATCTAATTCACCGAACGATCTCGAACAATTCGAGAAGTCTTTATCAAATTTCAAGTCTGTAACAATACAGTTAAGCGAGAGAAGCGAACCTTGCTTCAATGAAATGAACGATTTCTGTGAGTGATATTTTTTTAATAACATTCTCCTTATCTAATGATTTTTTCAATGAAAACTAGAGAGAATTTAAAAAATCAGTTATCTGAATGAAATGCGAATTTTCACTTTCAGACTTTTTCTTTCCTTTTCAGTTAGAGTCTTTTCACAATATCTATCAGATGTAGTTCAATGTCCAGCGTGGCTTGTGCCGGGGAAGTAGTTGTTTTCTGTTATATATTACAAATAAATCACATTTTTCATTTTTCAATTTTCATGGAGAATGTTCCCCTCTTCAATAGTTAAGCATTCTTTCAATTTCTTCAGATATCGATTAACTTTATATCTTCACCCTAACCTGATAATTTAAAAAGTAGCCATGGAAGGCAAATTATTACACAATTTTGACTTCCATTTCAATATCGCCATTCAATAAAATACACATTGTGTTATTTTATTTTGCTCATTTCTATTAAATCACCTGGTGAATTTATTCAAACTGATGAAGATTCAAAATAAGTCTTCAATTAAATCGTATTCGTATTAGAAATATCCAGTTCAATAATATGCTTGTTATTGTTGACCAGTTCTTTTATTGCGGGGAAAAAACTTGGTCCACAGAGTTTTCACTTAAATGAGAGTTTAGTTTGACTCTATATGGCTACCTAATTCCACTTTCATCTTATATTTTGAGCCTTATTCTTGATGTTACTTGATTCACAATACTAGGAGTTCCAAGGATTACTCCAAAAATTATCATTAGCACCCCAATTTTGCCCTTTGTTTTTCAATGCATCGATATGAAACTCGACACAGTAAATATAAACATATTTTGACATTTCTGGCGATTTTGTCGGACTTTAATTTTTGCCCGAAGTGACATCAATAGAACTCGTGCCGTGATGAAATTAGAGTCATCATAATAAATGACATAAAAAAATACAAATTTGTGTACTGAACAACAAAGGACCCCGCACTTCTCTATATGGAAAAAGACCTTCAGTTGAATTTTCCAAAATTTCAGTAGGTATGTTATAGTACTCGATCACCTTATTAAAAGTGTCCATTGGCCCGACACGATCTCATGACTAGTTTTCGAGATATTGGGTGTTGAAGTTGAACGTGGCCATTTTTATTTTTTTATTTTTCACGCAATTAGAAGTTTCAATAATTTTTTTTTCTGTCGGTCATTATCAATATCATCAGACACGAAATTCTGATTCTTAAATAAGACCTGGTTTTCAATTATCTACAGGGTGATTTTCGAACAAATATAAGCTTACCTAATCGATAAACATGAATTTTAAGGAACTTGATGATATTTTTCAATTAAAATGAATCAGAATATGATGAACAAACTCTTAACGAAAATAATTTACAACTTGCAAACTCATACTGGGTGATACATTTTTTACCATAAATAGCTCACTATTTTTGAATGATCCTGTATATTTCAAATACCATCACTCTTTAATTGAGGACCAATTCTGTATCTATATCAATTTGAAGAAATCTACTGGGTGATTCAATAGAAATTAACAAAATAAAATACCGAAATGTGTGTGTGTGTTTTTATTGAAATCACCCCATATTTTGAAATTTCTGGTATTTTAAATTGTATATGCTTTCTATGGCATGCACATCAGGCAACAAAGTTACCATTATTAATAATAATAATAATAATAATAATCGAATTTATTGATAGGTAAGCAATAACAATAAAGTACAAAATAATGAGAAAATCATCAGTCCTATCAAATGGCGGGATTCAATTTCTGACTGGGTCACAAGTGACTCAGCCAGATCTTGCTCTTCCATCCAATTCAATTCAAATTCAATGGACCGGAATTATATTTTGATAATGCAACAGAAAAGTGTGTCTGTAGTTAGTAACAGAAACAACTCACTGCTGTTTTCTTTGAACTTTATTTCGATACATTTGTTCAAACCGATGTAGATTCAAAATGAGTTTTCAATTAAATCGTATTCGTATTGGAAATATACAAGGTTACTCAAAAATACTAGCCATTTATGGACAAAAAAAAATAATCACCCAGTATGTTTGAAATTCGTAAATTATTTTCGGTGAAGGTTTGTTCATTATATTTTGATACATATTAACTGAAAAATGATAAGAAGTGACTTATAAATGATGTTTATCCATTATGCTTGTTTTTGTTTGAAAATTAGCTAGTAGATAATTGAAAAACAGGTCTTAGTTAAGAAGCAGAATATTGTTTCTGAAAACATAAATGATGACCGCTAGAAAAAAATTATTGAATCTCCCAATTGCTTAAAAAATAATTAAATAAAAATGACAACTTTCAACTTCAACACCCAATATCTTTAATACTAGGCATAGGATCGCGTTGGGCCAATGACAGCGTGTATTTTGATATTTTGCGTGTACTTTATTGCAAAAATGTTGTTTTTCAAATGGCACTAGCCTTCCGCACCCCTTCAGTTGAATACAACTTTTTAAAATCACTTCAACGGTATTTTCAAATCTACAATCCTTTGTGTGATAAACTCAGGCACGTATTATTATTTGTTGTCCATTAGTAAACGTGTACAAGTAATTTTAAAAGTAATCCAGGAAACACAAAAAATGTTCGACAATTATAAAAAACTTCATTTACAGAAAAAAAAAACAGTTCGTCAATACATATAGTGGAATAACTGTTCTGTTCGTGGTTTTTAACGATAATATGTATTTAAGAGACGAACAAGTAGACATCTTATTAATTTACGGCGATCGTCGTAAGAACGCAAATAGAAGCTGAACGTCTGTATGCGCAACGGTATCATGAAAGTCATTTCAAACAATATATCTCGTTTTTAGAGAGAAAATTTAGACGAGATGAAAATCCTAATAATCTCAATATTATTATCAAGAAGGAGGTAATAGAAATAAATATAGTTGCTTGTGTTGGATTAAATCCTATGGTTTTAACATGACGAATAGGATACGAACTGGATATCGTCGTGAATCAGCAAGAAAAATCATCAAAAAGCATGCATGGATTTCGTTCATGAGGATATCGATCGCATCAACATTCATATGAAAACGATGCTGAACGAAAGATACATTACGTATTGCAACTGGTTGCTTCAGAAATATGATGAACACCAGAATTTCATAAAATGTATCATTTCCTTCAACGAGTCACGATTAACAAATGTTCAATGGACAGAATATCAGATATTCGCCTCGATAAAATCAACATCTAACGAAACAGGGCAACTTTCAGGAGAAATTTTGAGTTAATATGTGGGTAGGAATGATTACAATGCTTTTTCAAGGAGGTCTGAATGATCAAATGATTCTCAGGAGGAGAACTCACATAATGCTACTCCAGTAGTGATATCTTGGGCATACATTTGGTGAACAGGTATCGCAACAAATAGTCCCATCCGTTGGCCTCCACATTCTCCGGACCTCACACGTCTAGCTTTCTTCATGGGGCTATTTAAAAAATTGTGTATACTCTACATCTACGGCAATTTTGGAAAACAAAATAAGTCAAGCGTGTCAAACTATTATCTAATGCTTGATTAAGTTGCACGAAATTTCATCTCCAGAACTAGGAGATGCGTGGAAGAGGATTATTATTATTATTATTATTATTATTGTTATTAACAATGTCTTTTAGAAATCCCCAGAAAAAATTATCCATAGGGGTCAAGTCTGGACTGTTAGGTGGCCATTTAATGGTTCCATTATTTCCTATCCATATTGGGAATACATTATTCAAAAGTTCTTGAACGGGTAGGACATTATGAGGGCCCCATCTTGCATCCAAATTATACTGGCAAGCTAAGGTTCTGAAAAATTTTGTATAAGAATATTTTCTACTTCTACTAATTTGGTTATTCTGTTAAAGAAATGTCACTAAACAAACATAATATATTTCCGTAGCTTACTTGAAAAATATTAACTTTCATAGGAGGTACTTACAGTAACAACTAGTCCACAACTTAACATAAAGGTACACACAAGTGCAGAAAGTGTATTTATTATCTCAGCACTCGTAGTCCGGAGAACATCGGAGATGTCCTGTCTCAGCTCAATTAATTATAACCTCAGGTTCAATAATATATCCTCCTATGACAAAAATATTAATTTATTTCCCTCATTTAATATTTTCCGGCAAATACATTTTGTACTTTTGTCGAATTCTCTCAAATTACTGATACTTCTGAAAGCTTTCCGTTCGGCTAAGAAACTGAGACTGAATGAAAAAGTTATTTAAATCAATTTGTTGCTATACCTACGTGATATGCTACCAATTTTCAGGTATAGGCATAATCAATAAAAACTAATAAATCATTCGAAATGATATATAAATTGATATGCACTGAACAAAGACAATAATTGCGTCAAAGTCGAAAATTATATCTGATGTGCCTCAGGCAAAAACTATTTCCACATAAAATATAATATAGAACACTATAATATCTCATACAATCTGTGAGGTAATGATATAATCTTGATATTATATAAAGTGTCCATTCTTAAAGGCGGACCAACGTTTTATATTGATTTATCAGAGAAAATTGAAATGGAAGGAACTGCACTTTGAAGGGTTGGACTTTCTTGACAAATACATGGAATCCAACTACTTATCATCCTAGTCCTATTCGAATGAAATCTTTATGCAGTCTACATGCAGTTGGTGATGAATTGTTTTGGAATTGATGAATTATGGAACAGGCAATGAAATGGAAAAACCTCATCACATAACAAAAATGAATTAGGTTCAACTTTTCAGATATTCAAAACATGGAATGACTTGGACATATTTGTCAGAGACAAATGATGTAGAAATGTCTATAAAACAGCAGATATAAGATAATTTCAATAAAAAGAGTATTCATTCGCATAAGAGTAGAAATGATGGAAAAGTAAAATTCAAATATAGTGAATTTTTTTAACATCTTGGAATTAGCATACGTGCCTTCCTATAAACTGGAACCAAGGGTTGGAGTCCCAGTTCTTCTGATACGTAATATTGATGCACCACATATGTCACACAGAGAGCTGAAGAGGAATATCCTAAAGGCCATTATCCTTACCGGAGTAGCTGAAGGAGAGCTTGTTGAAATAACACTGAAGGGAAGTTCTCGGTGAAGTTCGACCACCAAGGAGCGTGAAACTTTTTAAAATATGAGATTGACTGTTCTTGAATAAGATTCTGGAAAATTCAAGAAAATCTTAGAATGAACCATAGCAGAAGCACCGGAATTTTCTAGAACATAATGAAAACACCCAAGTGACTTCTTGAAAGCTCATCCACCAGTGTGGCATGGTGGTGGAACTCTCAAAAAGTAGTGCTTCTCATTCTGATCCAATTGACCAATAATTTGTTATGATTTGCTCTTCTGGAACCAAAAATTTTTAAAAAGAAAGTTCATCTGTGACGTTCATGATTCCATCGAATAATTTTGTTTAATAAACACTATTTGTTATTTGTCATAACTCGTCAAACATCAGGTTTGTTTTGGTTCCTTGCAAACAAGTATTGGAAGTCTATTCGCCCAATTCTTGTCAGACTCCAACTGTGCAACTACTTTGGGCAGTTCTAACTCAGAACCAAAACAAGCCTATCATAAGTTCGCACTAATAATTCAGTCCAAATGTCTTCAATGAAGAAAAACGAGATATGTTGAAACTTTATTATAATTTTTTTTAGGAATAGTACGAAAACAGCACAAATTATATCCGGAAAGACAACAGTCGGACAGAGAACATTTTTCAGAATTTTGGACAAACTCTCGACTGATTACGGTGCATTTAAATACCCAAAAATAAATTATGTAAGCAGAATGGAATGAAATAACTTATTAGCCGTGATAAAATGATTGTTTTTTTCCATATTCGAAGAAGTATAATCATTGTTGGTACTTTTTTAGATGAATGCAGATTCTTCCCGGCAGAAATGGATGTGCAATAGACTAGCGTTTGAAGCGAATTCACAAAAAGTGATTTGAAATGTTATAAGATACATATATTTCACAAAAACTGCATCCAGGTAATCCTGAGAGAATTTTGCAGCTGGCTCTCGAATAGGGAAGACTATACCAACTTTTTGAAAAGTATTATTTCGACCGACGAAAGTACTTTTACGAACTGTGGCATTTTTAATAATACTGGCAATCATCGCCAGAAGACGAAACGTCGGATAATAAATCTGAACATGCAAACGTGTAGATGAAAAAGTCGAGTGAAAGTGACGTAGTTTTGGTGTTTTGGGTAGCTTCTATTTCTTGAACTGTATTCACACCAAAGGTTCCAAACATCCATTTTTGATGAAAAAAAGTAACGGAAATGTGTTTTCGGTTTTGGGCTATGTTGCCAAATAATGCGAGAAAAAAATTTAAACAAAAATCCGATTTTGCGGATATTTCAGGAAATAATTTTTTAAGTTTTTTGTCGTATCTCCTGTAGTTTGGCAGATCCCATAATGGTGAGGGTCGAATTTGAATCACCCTGTATATTTAAAGATGCGATTATCAATTTTACTCTTGAGAATTTTAATGTTCGAGAACACATCCACAAAACTGTTCACATTTTTAGAGTTGCCTGTGCCACCTATCGAGGCAAGCTACTTTGAATTAATGGTTCTACGTGTACGTTGACATGCCATCCAACGCATGCGATTACAAACGATTCGGCGGCAATTGTGAAAGACAGAAACACCTACTGGAAACTAGATCAAAATGACTCATGGTCGATCATTTGAAGTTGGGCCGTGACATTAATAAGAACTCATATAAGTATTCATATCCAAATAAAATCAAATTGTTCCCTATTGATCAATATTTTTTGTAAACATATACAAGGTGTATTTGCATGAATTGACACGATCAGTATAGAGAGAAGTAAAAGTAGCATGACACTAAACATTTGTAGAGACTGTAAAAGAATCATTGAGAATTTAACTAAATTCTCTTCGTTATAGTGGCAATATATCCAGTTTCCTCGGAAGTTTTCATCTTTTATATTACTAATACGACCTGTTTTTCACAATATTTCTGAATTTCTTTCATAAATTCAATTGAAATTCATGTATTCAAAATTCACCTTTTTTGAATTATTCGAGTTTCTTTAAAAAATGCTACAATCTATCAAACATATGCAATTTTCATGAAGCGAGCATTTTTTCCGTCGTAATTTTCTATGTTCGGAACAGTACTTAGGTGCGTATTCACTAAAGCATTCGTTCCGTATGAGCACCGAATGAGCACATGAGATGCTCGGTTCAAGCTCAGGCTGCACCGATCCGCAGTAGGTCGCGTACAAATATTCATACTCATCAATATCCAAATTAAATTCATATCTGTAATAACCACAAAAAGAATATCAGGCACACTTTCATCGTCTACACTGAGCACGAAAAAATCGACAAAAAACGGATCGTTCCGAGCACCGCACGCGCATTCTGTTCGTGCTCGAATCAGCGTCCACACTGTCCGAGCATTCGCTCGATCAATGCTCATTCGGTGCTCATGCGGAATTAATGCTCTAGTGAATAACGCACCTTCTAAAGTCATTAAGGATTCGTATGCGTTCAACAGTGTGACCCATTTAAAATGGAAGCACCCTTATAAAACATACATTTTTCCACCTTCCAATTGGTTGTTTCCTTTATCATTGGGTAAACATTCAAAAAGTCTACTAGGACACCAAATTCCATGGATGGATCTTCATTTCAGGGCCAACTTTTCTTATTTCTCAACGATAGAAAACAAAAAAAATGGTAGCCATTTTTTTAGAAAAAATCTGACTGCACCACTGGATTCATGACATTTTGAGATGGTTCATGTCGAAATAACGCTTTTTTAAAATTGAAGAATTAAATTTTCAATTAGTTTTTACTTTTTAGTCCATGTTGGAAGTGAAGCGTGTTCTTTAGTTTTTCTAAACTATTAAGGTGGTCTCGGAATAGTTATGAAAGCATTGAAACTTTCTTGCAAATTTTGAAAATATCTATTCTGTTACAAATTTGCAAATATCTAATTAAGAAAAAGTAGATTTTTCCAAATTGCATGAAGTTCCAGATCGTGTAAAAGTTGCAAATTTGTGAATGCGTCAGGATAAGTGTTTTCAAAATTTGCAACAGAGTTTCAAATTTTTTGTATTCATCCCGAATTATTGCCATTTTCACAATGTTCTGGGATTCGGAACAGGTTGGGATTTATTGCTTTCTCGATGTAGATACCATTCACTAAACCAAAGTTTGAAAAATTCGGAATTACTCTTTAATTTTTGATTTTCAATGTCTATCTCTATTGGCCTACCAACGATAAGAGAGTTTCATCTCAACGATTAGGGTTAGCTGAACACAGTGATTGCAATTAATATAGGAAAGGACAAGGTTCTGTTTCAATCTCCACCTGTTAACTTGATTATTCATTTGTTATTGCATTTCCAATCAATATATAAAGATTGTTCCTAAAATAAGAGCTATGGTAGATTACCCTAGACCTGAGACTACAACACAGATAAAACGTTTTGTTGGGATGTGTTCCTGGTACAGGCGTTTTATTCCTCATTTCAGTACCCTTATTAGTCCATTGAATGATTTATTGAAAGGTAAAGGTAAAAGGCAATCAATTGTTTGGAATGATGAGGCAGAAAAAGCTTTCATAGAAATCAAACAAAAACTAATTTCAACACCGATTCTGACCATTGTTATTATTTCATTCACTTCTGTAACACTTTCTGAGCACACTAACCTAACCCATTAAACTTATCATCAAAATACATCAATCAGTGGAGACGACTTTGTGTTCTTTTTCCAAAAAAACTTGGTCTTTCACTTCGAGTATGGACTATTACCTTTTCATACATCTATCAGAATTCACCACATTAAATTAATTTTTCGACCCCTGATGCTTTGACCTTTTAACAATTTTATTTGGTATTTCATCGTATTATAGGCGGTTCATAGATCAAATAAAGCAACTACTCGTCATTGATATGCTAGGTAAGGTTGAGGTTAGGTTTGGCTTGAATTATCATCGACAATGAATACACTTTTGTGTGACATATATTATCCTTAGACCTTGAGCAGATTACAAAGCAGGAAACGTCTTCTGATTTTTTGGCATTTCTTGGATCGTTCACTGATATCAACTATCACTTTGGCCCTATATTGATGACGTTATTTCGACTGATAGCTGATGAAAGTTGACATGACGAATATAATCACTGATCAAACACAATTTTTTCTTACATTCACCAGTCTGAAACTTTGCTAGTATCTGAGATCACCCCCGATAACCTACGAATAAATCACGTATACTTTTTGCACTATCCGATACTTTGCAATTATTTCCCACCACAATCTCAAATTTATAGGGCTCTTGTATGATTAACATAGGAATAGTGTGGAGAACGAGTATTTCCCGAGCAATTTTCCTGTTTTATTTCCCAGCTGTCGCCTTTGGCTTTGATAAGAGTGAAAGATCGAACCACTAAAACGCCCAAACTTTTATCGGTAGGATGCTGTGTTCGGTCCATCTTTGGTACCTTATATATTTTTAAGAAGCTTTCGCGAAAAATATGGGTCACAAAAAACGCCTCACGCTTTGGGATGTTACAGTATTATTCACTCGTTCGTTTTATATTCTCCCAGCGCAAGATGAATATTGATTCCATATTTATATTTCCAACCAATCTAAAATTAGTGTAAGTCTATATTAAAAACTCGAATCATGATATAATACGACACCCATAGGTGAGTAAACGTACTTTCTTCATCCAATTTATTAATTATTTTGAACTAATTTTTTTAGATAGGAAAAGTAACTGACGAAATTGTACTATTTTTTCAAGACAGTTATTTTCTAAACGCAGTACTTATCGTAGAAAATTGATTTTTTGGTGGGGGGTGCCGCCGGGTGCCATCTGCCGCGACTTCATGTTTCGGCAAGATTAATTTATATGGAAAAGCTTAAAGCTTAGTAATCCGCGTCGGCTGCTTGAGGCCAATGCGCAAATACGAACAGTCCTTCTTCAATGTCTGCTCAAGAAGTGCAACGAACGCACCGTGTTGCATGCCCAACAGGTTCATTTACCGAGACTTAGACATCCACCCGTACTACATCGACAGATTACTTAGACAACGTGCAGAGACTATACTCAGGAAAGCAGAAATCCAGACGAATCCACTCCTGACAGACCTTCACGAAAACAGATTCGAGCAAGACGACCGAGACAGACACAAATACAGACAACCTGTTAACCAACCGGCGACTCCAACGGCAACTTCAACAAGATTACCAACCATACTTTATATGTTTCAGAAATAATGATTTCAACGAAATTAGACAGACACGCGGGGGATTTCAGCCACTTTTTGGGGCGTCATGCACATTAAAGCAATTGCAACATTTCAACTCATGTCAGGCAAGCAAAGGCTAACACTCCATATCACACGGTCAGATTTCATCCTGCTGACTGCCAATCATCAGAATGAGGATCCGCTCAGAGAGCGGGAGCGGCGGAAGGGGCAGGGGAATGTCCGAGCATGTATCATATGCTGGGGCTCTCTTTTTTCTGGGCCTCAACCTTAGGGGGTTCATGGTGTGTATGTTAAGAGTTCCTTGTCTAGACCTGTCCTCATTATTAGACTTCATTGGTCAGATCTCGGGTCTTTTATATATTGTGAGGGTTTTGGTTTTTTCTCCCCTATCACGAAAAAACTTAAACTAGTCAGATATTTGCAATAGCACAGTACGTGCCGAGATTTCCTCATATTCTTGGCAAAATCTGCCTATGGCTGCTACTGCTACTTCTGCATTGATTGGAGGTCATCCATTCTATGCCTCTATGTCACTTTTGAAAGTTTTTGCGGATCTATATTTGGGAACCATATCATCCGATTGCAATCCCATTATGAGGTCAGAGCAAGACCTTCAATGCAACTACTGGGGCTACCTTCATAGCTCTCGTGGCTGCCAGGCTGGCTTGCTCTTGGATGCCCCGTAGCATTTGGATCGCCCTAGCCTACAGAGTCTTTGGCCATCGTACCTACCACCATAGCGACCATACAATGCCTGTACCATAACTGATATTCTGGGACCCTATTCTCAAATGTCGACTACCCTATGTCACATGCGACAAAATTTTTCTATCACTTTTCTCGACCAAGCATTGAAAAGAGATAGAGAAATTTTGTCGCATGCGACATAGGGTAGTGGAAATTTAAGAATCGGGCCCCTAGTTTTAAGAGGATTTACAGTTACTTCATCTTCTTGGCGCAACTTATAATTTTGTATAAAGCATTCTGTTAATGCTCCGAGACTGTTTCTGTGAATTTGCCTTTCGCAATACTCGGAATATTGTCGAAGTACCCTGGGCAATGAATGCCTTTGGGTGTTAGCCTCTCCAATAATTCCTTTTACTAGGATAGCCCACATGAGAGGTGATACATGTACCATTAACTGACTCGTCTTTGATAGTGTGTTATGATCATTCACCTCAATTCTTTATTGTTATTCAACAAACCAATATGATCCATATACTATAATAATCATAACAATAACGTGAACTTACCTCACAAACACCAGACATATTTAATACATTTGTCCCTATCCAGAAAATAGTAGGACCGGAAGCCAGATTTTTTTTTATTTTCGGAAATCGAAAAATTTTCGTGGTTCCCGGTCCCATTATTTTGAAACAGGAACAGATATAATGTACACCAAATTAAAACATGCATCCCTAGCGCTGTCCGCCAAAAAATTTAATAAACATCAAAAAAATAATGGAACCCAAATAAATGTCCATCGATTTTAATAAATGTTCACCAAATTTTGAATTCACGATGTTTGACTCGCAAGCTAAGTTAGCTTGCTCAGGTTAAGTTTGTGTGTCAATTGCGAACGGAAAAATATATTCACGCATTTCAGAATTTGGTGAACATTTATCATTTTTGGCCAACAAAAGTTATTTTGAGAAACAAATAATATAAGAGACTAGCATGATGTAAATGTTTACTTAATTTTGGTGAGCATTTAATATTATTGTACAGAAAAAAATGAGTAAATTTGGTATGCACTTAAATACCACTCTTTTGAAACGGCAGTAGGTTCTAGAAGATTATTATTTCACAATCGACCAACGTAACGAATACCGTACAAGAATATTTTGTCCGAAGAGCACATCTTCCGATGGAGAATTGGAGATTTGACGGCATAGTAACTAAAGTGATTTTTCTATATAGCAGCATCGTTCTGAATATATTTCTTGCTGGGTCATTTAACCCCTTCAAAATGTACTATGGGCTTCATAGTATCAAGTATCATATCTCTGAAATCAGAATTTTTCAATTCATTCGAGACTACAAAAAGGGAAGGTGCAATTGCCGATGACGTCATAGCTTTAACGAAAATGGTGGCTAAAATAAAAATTTCACGAGTAATTTAAAAACAAACTCGATCCGCTCAAGGAATTTTTTGAGAACTTGTTCCATACTAATGCTGGAACTGTACAGTTGAACAAATTGTAGTCATAATAAGATAACAAACTCAGTGTCTAAAACTGCAACAGCATCCTCATAAGCAATTGCAATGCATGGAAACAATTTATATAATGCACTTATTTCCAACGTTAGTTTGTAATTATCCCAGAGCAATCCACACGGAAATTTGATAGTTTGTAGTTTGTAGAAAACAAACCAACCACGATATTATTGTTTACTTCTATGCTGTTCAGTTTTCCTTCCATTATCGACTTCAGTTATGAAGTTAGTTTTGACATCATATCCATTCCTTTAACCATAATAAGATAAGTTATGCAATGTTGACTGAAGATGATTGACAACAAATTTTACCGCGAAAGCCGCAGACCTAGAACACAAACTCAGTCCAAGAGGAATAGAGCTTTAGTTGTTTATAAAATCTTCCTTAATGAGTCAAGTTGGAGTATTTTTTTTATGTTCTGGTTGCATCGAAAAGGAAAATCCTGTAATGTTTGGAGAACTTGGAGAGAGCGAAGGAATAGTAGGTAGGAATAGGGATTTTTTTTTAATTCTGAAGCTTTTCCGTTAGTTGGAAGAACGAGACCTGGAAAAGAGATGTTCAACATCTCTCCAAAGTAACGGATTATGAATGAACTCGACGGGTCAGTCTTGATGGGACCGCTAAATGATTCGTAATGTTAGTCATTATTAACATGATCCAAGATATTCACTCATACTTCTTGCTGTAGTTACTCTGGGATTCATGATATGATGTATATGTTTATTTGAAGACAATGTTATAGCTTGAGTATCACTAGTATCTTGAACTTTCATTCTTATTCTGTCAGCCTTTTTAAAAGATTTCCGTTTATTCACTTGAATGGCAATCTTGATTTACGAAACTTTTTCGTATTCTACTACTTATTAATTATCGGGGTGGAATAATGAAACTTTCAGAACTGATGGAAATGCTGAAAATGAACCAGCTGAGTGATGGAAATACCTATTTATATGGTGAATCAAATAAAAATTCCTCCAGATTCGTGATCAGATTCAGATATACTTTCAAATGAAAAAATTTCAGTTCTGATAAATCCGACATTGCATCATTATTCATGAAAGTACCCCATTATCTTATGGAAGAGTTGATCTGATAAATAAAGAAAAATAAAAATGTTTTCCGTAAAGGTGAAAACTTCGAAGATACATCATTTTTTTGATCGAAAGAGTGAAACAAAATTTTACCAAGATATTGAAAACAACAAAAACCAAAAAAAAAAACATAAAATACTAAAAAGAATATCCGGCGCTCTGAGGCGGCTTAAAAGATTTCGTTGGAGATTTCGATTTCACAGCTGCAGAAACACCCGGGAAAACCTGCAACTCCTTATTATTGAAGATTTGGGATTTATTAGTTGAAAATTTCTAAAGAAGTGCATCAAACTGTAATCAGTGAGATAGAACGATGAAACTCTCGGAAATAATGGATTAGCTGAAAAAGCAGCAACCAACTTATTATAGTTTTGGTCCAAGCTGGTTCGAATAAGATAACAATTTTTCGAGTAACTGACTACAATCGGGTATCTAGTGTCTAGTATCCAACACAACACTCGCAATAATATCGAATATTATTTCAGATAAACGTGTCAGATCTTTGATATCATCATTCTCGACGAAAGGTATCTTATTCACTTTTTTTATTATTGATTTACTCATGAGGAATTGTCGATATTTTATCTGAATACGTTGCAAATAGAAGACAAGTTTCGATACGTCTTATGGCATCACCAGTGATACATTTCTTCAGGTGACAAAAATCTCCTTATGAAAGTTTCAACATTTCGGCTCTAGATTTATACTTGGTGCATGCAAAATAAAAGCCATTATTTCACGTCAGTTGAATATATTGGTAGATCAATGATTATGGTTACATTTCAACAAGTTCGTTTTGAATGGATCTTTCTCAATGTTTTGTACTGTTTTGATATTCTCCATGTTAACTAGTTGAAGGTTCATAATTTTTTTTAACTTAACTCTTCAGTATTTTCTGATTCTCTATATCATATCTCAGAGTGCCTAAGATATGCTTTTCCTACTTGGGCATTCACATTTGCTGAACAGTTTTGGATTATATTTTTTTTCCAATAACGTGCCATTCATAGGAAGAAGGAAGGCTGTTTGGGTTTATATTATTCATATTCAGTTTGGAAGTAATGATGAATATTTTAGTATATCGGAAAAAAATAAGTTGACATTGATCTAACAGAATAGTCATTCCATTATTTCACTTAGTACCCTGAAAACATTTCGGAAAGATAATAGAGTTGCCATATGGAACAGATCAGTTCTAGTCATTCCCAAGCAAGTTTTCAATTTCCACGCGTAGTTTATCATATAATGCTCCAAAACGTCACAACACCCTTTTTAGTGAATATAGGTCATTCACAATCAAATATCAAGAAAAGGTTGAAGTCGCGTTGATATGGTTAGTTCTCATTTTTATTACAGACTATGGCACACTCTTCGTGGATTGCAACTATAGTTCGGAATATGTTGCAAGTCTGTTTATTTTGTATACAATTTTTGTGTATATCAGTAGTTTAAAAGTTTTAATTGAATATCTCCCCTTCATTTCATTTATTTTGTTGTCAAGGTTGAGTTTTCAAAACAGCCAACACTACGCGTATTCACCATGATTATACACTAAAATTCTTACAAAAATTAATGACTTCGTTACAAGATCTGATACTGGATGAGATATTTTCGATAGCCATTTTGTAGGTACCGCCTCTTAAAACCCATATTTTCTTTATTTCCAGGATTCTTCAAGACTAGCGACATCAACAATGTCAATTATATCTCAACAACGCTCCACTTTTGTAAGTATCATTGTTGAAGAAACTCGGCAAATGATTAATGACCGCTTCATCATGACATTTCGTTCTCAGCTGTGCCAACATGGCAGCCAGTAATTAGGAACTTGTACCCCATACTGGAGGGTCAACAAACATTAACCGAGAGCAGAGCACTTCGACGTACAAGTTCAGATTAAATATGCAGATAACTCAGTTGTTGCCGATTGGGATTTATCAAAAGTGATTTCCCATAGCATCGAGCGCTTGTATCATGCATGAGTTATGATGAATTTCGATGGTTAATCGAAATGGAACTAGCCTTATTTAATGGTACTTGTTTGTAATTCCCTTCTCTGCCTGGTCCAATCATGCTAATAACCTAGTTAATGGCTAACTGTCCCGATGGGATTTATCGTCAATAATACGACTACAACTACAAGTCGCTGGTATAGCCATTGTTCTTTCTCTGCTATAAATTAGATATTCCGAATTGACGAATCAGTGATCGATTAAATTAAGGGAGAACATGTCGAACATAAGTTCAATTATTGATGAGGGCAGCTCGACAGAAGGATGCGAACATGTCGGTGTAGGATAGCAAAAAGCGTATGTTAAATAAATCATAAGTCAATTAGTTGAATTTTATATCCTAGGCTGAAGAAACAACTACACGAATAGTCTGGAGTCGGTTGGCAGCAGATTATGGAGTTTTGTGAAATAGGGAATCGAAAGGATGTACACTCAAGTTGGGAATCGTAGATGAATAATAATTCTAATAATAAGTACCTGCTTCATTAATCTAGAAAATGATCTATCACATATTTCACTTTGTTTTCTCCTAGTGTATGATATTTGCAGACGATGTAAAACTCTATATTCTCATAAAGACTAACGAGTGCTCAACACTTCAACACAATTTAAATTACATGCATGAATGATCCATCACTGATGGATTGGGATAGTCGATACAAGATAAATGGGTCAAACATGACAAGTGTTGACAATGTTGAGGACTCGAGAGTTCTGTTCGATTCCAACTAACTCCACATATAAACGCAAAAATGGTCTGATTATGGATTATGTCTGGAACATTTTGAGATTCCATTCATTTGTTATTGAACAATAGTTTCAAAATAGTCCGATATCTTAATATGTTGGACTTTTTTGTTTTGGTACAAGTTTGGGTTCTATTTTCTCATATTTGAAATATTATCTGTACCTAATTATTAATTTTTTTACTTTCTTTTTTTTTCAGGGCATTAGTTATGTATTTTCGTACCATTGCTATAAAACGTGATGTTTTTTGAAGCTATGAAAATATTCAGAGAAGACTTCTGAGACAGGGGTCAAAATAAATCTGTAAGTTTGAAACTACAATTATCAGACTATTTCAACATTTTTGAACATACCAACCCTTCATAACCGAAAAATAAAAACTAATTTGATTACCTTGTTCAACCTCCTCAATAATGGAATATCATGCCCGAGCTATTTTTTTTCTTGGTGTGTAGACCTTGTTACTAACTCTATACGCCACCTTAAGAGTAGTACCGTTGATTATTAGCTATTATTGAGTTTGTTAAACTTCAGACTGTAACCAGTCGCAATACTCATCTTTCAGCAACAATTCATTAATACCACTAATAAAACTGGGATATGGTAATTGTAATCTAGGGTTGAATATTTTCAATGTATCCAAATACAAATTTAAACCATCTCACCGAAAATTGTAAACTAATTATTCTGTCAATAAGTTATTCCATAAGTATATGGTATACTTTATCTTAAGCAGTACGCGCACTGAATCCGCGCGACTCGAATCGGCACAGTACAGCATTGTCGAACGTTTTTCATTCTTCTTATTTCAATATACCTCCGCGCACTCATTCAGATCGGAACGGCAGAGACCGTTCGACTCGACTCGACTACGGCCGACAGTCCTTGGGAATAGTCCGGGAGGCAGACACAAATTTCGCACCAATTCCTACAAAGCTGATTTTATCTCATTTTGTAGTTTTGATATGGCAAGTAAACGGAACGGCAGTCTACCACCCCAATATGGGGGCCAACATTAATTATATTTTTTCAAACGTGTAAATAAATGATACGTAAATGCCTTATTCCTACAAGTATGAAACTTGATAGAGTGCTCAATGATACATAAAAAGGCAGTATAATGATAGTCTACCGCGTCGGAGGGGAGGCCATCATAGATCTACCACCCACGCAAGGTGTTCAGAAATTAATTTTTTTGACTTATTCCTACAAAGTTGAAATTTTTTTCTCAAATACTTCAGTTTATAAGAAGTCTAAAAAAATAAGTCTACCGATTACATAAAGGTGCAAAGCCCTGATAGACGCAATGGAATGCACGATCTCCCGAGCGCAGCCGCCGCGCCGATCCGCTTTAAGTCGCTCCAAATGATTGCATACCGGGATTAAATTAATATTTACAAAGCTGCTTTTTTTATCTGTACGTATTGTACGATACTTATTGTCAACTAAAAGCGTTAGCGAGAGAGGTTTTTGGTAGTATAATGTTAATATAAAAAAACTTTTAAATTCATTTGTTTTAAATAACTAAAATTTGTTTCTTCTTTTATGCAGAATAACTAAATTTGTTACAATTGAATTACTATTATAATAAGATGTATTTTATTGTAAGAATATAGTATTTTATAATAAATAAATATATTGAATCACTCGCTGGTGCATCCGCACTTGTACTTGGAGAAGGCTCAGCAGGCGATTTTGCAGGCTATTTATACTTCTGCGACAATGCCGTGAAATGTCTGTAACATCCGGAATGATACCCTTCAAGTCCACTTAATTGAGCTGGCAAGACGACATCACTGTACACCAATTGATGTTTTTTTTTTACTTCCAAAATTTCTGAACACTTTACAAACTTATCTTGTGTTAACTGCAAAATTGTTTGACCTTTTGGCTTCTTATGGCAAACGAAACAGTACAACTGAGAATCCATGATGCTTAAGAAACGCGTCCTTCTACGTAGACGACTGAAGGCCACACTGATGAGCACATGAGCAGCTCTGCTGGCATAGCTATAAATTCGACGCTGTAAGCATGAGGAGGGGATGGAACCCCGAAAAGGTCAGAGCCGTAATATGTAGGGAGCAGGTATAAAACCATTGAACTAACCAACGTGTTTGCCGAGCCCGAATAACACGAAACCGCCGTCGGGATACGACGTTCACTCAGCTGTCCATTTTTCGTTATTAAGTTTACTTTTCAATTATTTAAAATTATTTGAAAGCCGCAATCCTTCAATAAACTTCCCGCTCAAAAATTTAGGCCATATCTACCGAAGCTTTAGCCACAGTGTATCGCAAGTAGAACACGTTTCGTTCACAATAATTATCGTACAATACCTACAGATAAAAAAAGCAGTTTTGTAAATATTAATTTAATTCCCGGTATGCAATCATTTGGAGCGACTTAAAGCGGATCGGCGCGGCGGCTGCGCTCGGGAGATCGTGCATTCCATTGCGTCTATCAGGGCTTTGCACCTTTATGTAATCGGTAGACTTATTTTTTTAGACTTCTTATAAACTGAAGTATTTGAGAAAAAAATTTTAACTTTGTAGGAATAAGTCATTAATTTCTGAACACCTTGCGTGGGTGGTAGATCTATGATGGCCTCCCCTCCGACGCGGTAGACTATCATTATACTGCCTTTTTATGTATCATTGAGCACTCTATCAAGTTTCATACTTGTAGGAATAAGGCATTTACGTATCATTTATTTACACGTTTGAAAAAATATAATTAATGTTTGCCCCCATATTGGGGTGGTAGACTGCCGTTCCGTTTACTTGCCATATCAAAACTACAAAATGAGATAAAATCAGCTTTGTAGGAATTGGTGCGAAATTTGTGTCGCTGCCTCCCGGACTAGAAGAGAACTAGTTGCTGGTCGAATCAGTGCGCGGGTAACCGTCGGCGTCGTGCCGATCCAACCCGTTCCGTGCCGATCCGAGTCGAGCGGATTCAGTGCTCGTACTGCTTAAAACATTTATTTTCATCTAAAATATCACACGACTCTACAAAAAAAATTATTTCATGATTTTTCCGTTGCTTATAGACTAAAACGAACGAAAAATATACCCCTATTCCATGTAAAGTTTGCTTTTGTGATAGTTATGATAATAATATTAATTTTCAAGTTTGTATGAGAATTTTAATTAATTCTAATACATTCAAAAATACTGCACAATAAAAGCGGTGTTTTTACATTTACACAGTGTCTCCAGATGGCACTCCAGTCTGGAAAAAGTTGAAATGTCGTCACAAAAGTGTAAATGTCAGGAGTATCCATACTTTCCACTTCCATTTCAATGCTCAACATTACCATCAGCAGTACCCTTTCATGGTGGTCATGAGAGAGCCATGTGAGGTCCATTGCCAAGAGTACCTCTCAAAAACTTGTTTTACTGTTACGCGCCAAGAAATATTTCACTTCCCGTCAACTGATTATGATTTATAAGGCACAAATTCGACCTGTTCTGGAATACTGTTCCCATATAATATGGAGGGGAGCACCCAAACGAAAATTGAAACTTTCAGCTCGGCTTACTTCTTTGGAACATCGCAGAAAGGTTGGCGATCTGTCTCTGTTTTACAGATATTTACATGGACGATGCTCTTCCAAAATATCATCAATCGTTCCGCCGTTAGCGGTCCCATCGAGACTGACTCGTCAAGCTCAGTCTTCACATTCATATGCCGTCACTTTGGAGAAATGCCGAACATCTGATTTCCAGGGCTCGTTTTTCAACCGGCAAAGCTTTGGAACTCGCTCACATGATGTTCTCTGAACAGTACAGGATGTTCCTTTTCATGAAAATCAGAACTTGAAAAAAATAATGATGCCCTTCGCTTCGCGTCGAGTAAACTACATCCTGCGGGAGGAAAAGTGGCACTTTCCTCCCTAGTAATACAAAAAGCTAATTTATCCGGCAGGACTTTTGACTTTTGACAAAGGGAGAAACGTTTCTTTATGTTCGCTAGTATTTCGGATTTCCTCCGCCAAATTTTCAACAAAAGTTTGAATAAATAATTGATTTATTCTGACGCCCAATTTGGAAATGGTGGCGAATTTGGAGAACGATAAAAGATGATATTTTCTTTGTTTTGCGACTCTTTCGTATTTTTTCTATAAAATAACAGAATTGCTTATGATTCATATTTAACAATGTTGCCGGTCTTACCTGAGGTGGCAAATTTGTATAATGTTATTGAGCATTAAAATACAACTTTCGTGGGAGTTTAGCTTCTTTTGTAATTGTTTCCATTTTTGATTCAATGGTAAAATGATTGGCCTGAATCATAATGTACTTTTTTTGGGATCAACTTCATTTAAATCTAGCATTAGCCAAGGAATTGGAAAAATGTAGGTTGCATACATTCCCCCTAGCACAGCTATGATGTTGCTAGGTAAAAACAGGTAAGCAAGACGTTATTATTATACTCTCAGTAGTTATTGCATCTACGTTTTTTCCATAATTATTATATTCTCTACCCAACAGTATTAGGTTGCCTAAACAAAAATGTGTCGCATGCATGATTGCAGATTTTAGATGTTAAGTTCTAATTGCGAGTAATCATTGTATAAGCGTCAATGACGGAAGATATCGCATGTTCAATATATGAAACAAACAAAGACCAAGAGAAGTTTATGAAAAAGATTAAAGGGCATAGACTTCAATATGATACCACCATGCTGGATCTCACTCAAATAGAAAATTTGGCAAACAATCTATTGATACTCAATGCATGAGACTAATGCATACTGCGTCAAAGTAAGTTCTGGAGATTGTTGTTGGTTTTAAATGACTATTTAAAGCCAACGTGGTTTGTAGGAACCCCAACACAAGTTGAGGGTATAATCAGCGAATCAAATCAAAAAGAAAACGATGTGAGGAATCACAGTAAGTTTCTTTTATCAATATTTTTCAATAAGATATTTTGTTATCAATGAACCAAAATACGTGAATAAAAAATGTTATCTCAGCAAAATCTACTTCTCTCTAAAACCCGTTTGTGGGTGTAAAACTGCTGCCTTATCTTATATGTAGTTGAAAACATACCTTAAAAATATCATTACGAAATAAATGATATTTATATACAGGGTGACCCAGGGTTAAACCGCCAAACGTTCAGTATCGGTTTTTTAGGTGAAAATAAGATTATTTCTTCATGTAAACAAGTATCCCAAATTACTTCGTTTTCAAGATACAAGGTGTCGAAGTTTTAAGATCGAAATATATTTTAAATTTCTGAGTACATTAAAGTAAGCCTTTTATCACCGCAAACAAGCATGATTTTTTCTAAAAATTTTGACTGCCTGTATCTCGAAAACGAAGCAAGTTGGTACACATGCTTATTTCAAGAAAAAAAATTATTTTCACCTAAAAAACCGATACTGTGATACGTTTGGTGGTTTAAACCTGGGTCACCCTGTATATACTGAAGTTTCGCAATTCTAATATACTTTTTTACATATAACAGAGGGACAATAATACCACAACATTTTCATAATCATTATAGATGTTCATCATTTGTTTTTATCTGGTGGCATCGCTATAATAACTCATTACAAAAGCCTAGCGAGTTACTCTTAATCAGAATCATTTTTAGCGGGTTATGAATCACGCAAAACATAAACACATAACTCAATCATGGCACTCGAAATTACAACCACCGTTTCTATTAAAGAGTTACTCCGTCGTAGCAGTAAATCAGCAAGTTCATGAGTGGTAATTTTTTTCAGTCAGTTCCTCGAGATGCGGTGGAAATCTTCAACAAGGAAGCTGATTTATAGCTTTGTTCAACATTAATTAAATATATTCCCCTCATTAACTGGCATATTGGGAAAAACACCGTCCGTGAAGTAGATAGTACGTCTATATTGTGATAAGTGAGTTTTGTGAAATGAACAAATTTGTTTTTTTTGTCGTGAATGAATAATTCATTAAAATAAAAGATATCAATACTGTCAAATTTGTTTCTTTGAAAACTACACTATTCCTCACTGGAAAGAGGAGAAACAAAATACTTCAATACCAGATGGAAAAACAGTTACACATGGATGAGTTGATATAGATTCATAGATTATGAGAGAATGATATCTTTCAATTTCTGCTACAAAACGGTCTGAAGTTACTGTTAGCCATCCTCATTAAACTGCAAGTCTGGCGAGAAACTGTGTACCAGCCAGTTGGTTGACGGATATAGTGGTATACAAACCAAAAATCAGTAGAACAAACTCACATCCCAAGTTGTTTGGACCAAATAACCCTACATCTTTCCTTCTAAAAGTACTTGAGAGGGTGATGGACTAGCATATCAGGCGGATGGATCTCTATATATCCCCTCTGAACAACAATAAAGAGTATGCATATCAAACTGGCAAATCAACAGATTTGTAGCATTTGACAACCTTGTTGGGAAAATAACCCAAACTCTTAACGAGGAGGTTGCGGTGGCCATATTTCTAGATATCAAAGGAGCATTTAATAATGCACTAACAAATTCTATTGGATCAGCATTACATTACCGTTTGGATCTACGCCATGCTCTTGAACAGAAAACTTACTACATCTCTATCCACAAAACGAGGCCATTTGGTTTGAGGTCTCCTGGAGTTGCCAACAAGGTGGGGTTCTATTTCCCCTCATGCCATTGATGGATAATTTACTGAATGTCATCGAAAAAGTTGAGCTCCAATCATATACTGATTACCTTGTAATTTGAGCAAGGACTATGCTATATTTTCACCATCAGACGTTTAATAAACATTAAACCAAAATAACAGTAAAATTCACAACAAAACATCGCAAAATTCATTGTATCACCTCAATAATCTCATAAAGAACCCGAATTCATCATTTAGTCCTTTCTGTTATATACAAATTATAGTCCTTTCATTCACAGACTTTGTTGCATTTTTAATAAATAGGGAAAATGTGAATTAGAAATGTAGGAAAATCTGTATACAACACAAATAAGTTGACATTAACCAAAACTAAAAATTTGTTTCAAAAGCCTACGAAAGAAAAATTCTATTTCGATTTGATCAATTATCATTGCACCCGAGATATTGCATTGTCAAATTTGACAGGTTTAGAGTAGCACATGACAGAAGGAAAGATTCAGCGCACTTCAACAATAATCCGCACGTGATCGCTTCGTGGCTTGCTGGTATTTACAATGGTAATGGTCTAATGACCATAAACTGCTAAACTGTCGTTTGACCTTTGACCAACACTATTGCAAATTGCAGGAAGCTACGAAGCGAATCTTGGATTAGAAATACTTTAGAGAGCATACGCTATAAAATCATTACACTTTTTGGCAGCGGGCTGGCGGGCTAGCTGTACATAAATCTGGTAACAATGCAACAAAATGGCGAACGAGTTTTGTAACTATGATCCAATTCTATTCACAGTTGGTATCTGAGTGTTTTTGGAGTCGGCAATTATAATTCTTTTGTCAATATTGGAAAATTCAAGATGGCGGCTCCAATATGGCGGACAAGTTTGGTAATAATTATCCAATTCTATCCAAAATTTGTATCTGGGGGTTTTAGTGTTGTTGATTATGATTCTTCCGTCAAAATAAAAAATTTAAGATGGCGGATCCAATATGGTGGACGAGTTTTGTAATTATGATCCGATTTCATTCAAAATTGGTATGTGGGGGTTTCTGGGTCGGAAATTATGATTTTTTTCATAAAAATTGAGAAACCCAAGATGGCGACTTCGAAATGGTGGATGAGTTTTGTGATTATGTTCCGATTCGATTCTAAATTGGTATGTGGGGGTTTTCGGGGTAGGGATTACGGATTTTTTGTCAAAATTATTAAATCCACGATGGCGAACGAGTTTCGTAAGAATTTTCTGATCCTCTTCAACTAGCCGACCAGCAGTCAATGGTTTCGAACGCGAAAGTCTCAACCACTGAGCCACTTGGCTTTAGTATAATTGAACCAGAACGAACTAACCTTACATAGACATTTGAGTGTGTGGAAATTTAATACACACATTCCAATTGGGAACCAAACAAGAAGGCATATCATGAATTATTGTCATTAGAATATCGATAACAACTATTGGAAAATACATGGTGTCGAGAAAGGCTGTCGGAATAAAAAGACCCTTTTGCAGAGTTTGGTACCTGACAAGTTGGGTGTCGAAAAGAGACCCGCCGATGAGATTTCATCTTCTGACTCTTTAAATATCCTCGGGTACCTAATGGCAGAGTTTCTGACAACTCCAAGGTAACTTCTTCAACTTAAAGTTTGAGAGGAGTTCCTCCTACTGCATTTTGCGTCCTTTGTTTTGGTTACAGTCTCTTGGGTTAAACTCATAATGCGTTTATTGATATTGATTGTACAAAGCGTATTATCGAGAACGTGTGTAAACGTTGGCCACATGGCTATTACACAAATGCAATTAAAATGGATCTTCTGGTGCGGTGCAGCGAGGATGGGGTTGCACAGCAATAATTATATATAAATCGACCCTCATCAATAACGTTCAGGCTTGATGTGAAATACGTCACAATATACAGAGTCATAGATTTGAAAGTTGACAGTGGTGTTATTTCGAAAATGAAAAAAGATATTGAGAAATACCCAAACCTGTTACTTAATTCCAGGGGTGTTATTGTCAGTAGTAATAACCCAAGGACATTGATAATTATAGCAGATTCCGAAAGCTTGTTGGTTGGAAACAGACCGACGCTGGAGCAACAAGCTCGAGGAAGTTGTTATATTTATCGATGTTCGGGGGTTATTCGGATAGAACATTTTTTGCTAACCGATATACTTTTTAACATTGCAATAGTTTATAAATGCTTTCCATACAAATTTGTTATTGTTAAGAGTATATTTTGATATATTTGATATGAAATTTTCAATAATCTTCTCGTCAGTATTACAACAAATCATGACATAACTGATATTTTGACGTTATTGAATATTTGAAACTTCAAAATCGAAATAAATCAAAATATGTTTATCCATAGCAACGTGCCTGAGAGTGGTTTGTATTTTATCGGGTCAATTTGGGTTGTTTAATGAGAAACTGTTTCCTAGCAATTCGACGAGAATAACTACTGTCAACTATTAAAAACACTACACCGAAGGTTGTATTGCTTATGGAAGAATTAGGTAGTATCTCATATACAGAGTGACCCATTTGAAAGCGGGCCACCTCTCTAAAACTGTTATTTTTTATCTGATTGAGAAGTTTTTTTTCAATAGATAGAGCATCAATAGTTCAAGTTGATTGACATATATTTGAAATAAAAATAAAAATTTCAAGGCCTACTTTACTAAGTTGTATGGGCAAGAAATTTGAAAATTTTGTCAATAAATCAACCCACTTCTTCAATTTCAGAAATTACAACAAAATCTGACTACTTCTAAATACATTCGGTCAGAATTTCATCAAAATCTGTTCATAAATGAAAAAATTATAAAATAATGAAATTTGAAATTAATGAAATTTTAGGAAAATTTTATTTTATTATTCCATAATTAACGGATTTCAATAAAATTCGGACCAATTATATTTCGAATCCAGTGTTTTTGTCAGAATTTTGATAAAAGTTCTGTAACTGAAGTGGTGGGTAGATTTATTGACAAAATTTTCAAATTTCATACCAATATAACTTTTTTATTGATGAACGCATTCCTACGTATTTTTCACATAAACCATTTGAAAATGTCGTGAATCCAGTAGCGTCGCCAAATTATGTTTAAAGAAATCGGTAGTATGTTTTTTGGATTTTTGAACTTGAAAAAAAATCGTAGTAGGCCTTGAAATTTTTATTTTCATTTCGAATTTATGGCACTCAATTAGAACTATTAATGCTCTACCTATCGAAAAAAAAACTTCTGAATCGGATAATAAATAACAGTTTCAGAGAGGTGGCCCGCTTTCAAATGGGTCACTCTGTATATAGTCGATTGTCAAGGTCATTATTTTCATACAGTAGCCATTTGAAACACATTTCAGAGTGAAAGCACTATTGCGGGAATTACACTTTTGATGATTCAAAGTTTGAAAACTTATTACGAGTTAATGAGAAAAAAATGCCCTGTAAGAGGAATCTCCCTAGTGCTTGAATAATTGCGAGAAATTTTTCGACTACAAAAAGTTTTTGAAATTTTTCTTAAAAATTTTATTTACCAGACAAATTTCCGACAATTAATTCAACACGCGGGGGATTCGGTAAGAACATTTCACACCAAAATATATCAAACAATTCATAAGAAATACCTAACCATGGGTTCACCTGAACCATTTATATACTACAAAAAAAAGTGAATATACAGGGTGTAATCTAACTTCTTGCACTCCGTCGATGGATAGGTGTATAATGCCATTTTATAACAAATGGCAGGTATGAAAAATTGGAAAAAAAATTTTGGACATTCTTGATTTTGTTGGAAAATTCGGAAAATCTTGGAAACCACTATTCGAAATTACACAGTTTCTTCCATCCGGCAGTTCCAATATTATTGCGGCTCTGCTCCGGTCAGCTGAAATTTCGACGAATTTTCCAACACAATTTAAACTCTCCACAAATTTTTTTCGAATTTTTCACACCTGCCATTCGTTATAAAATGGCATTATACACTCGTTCTTCGAGTGAGTGCAAGAAGTTAGATTACACCCTGTATGAATTGAGATATGATCACAAGTTAATTCTTTTCCAGATGAAAATGCTCCTACGCTGACGATATTACAATCTGAGCCTTTGCCAGGAACTTTCATTCCGGAAAAACTTAGCCAGGACCCTCAAAACGACAACGACCTAAATTTTTACTTATACAATAATAATAAATAAATCATATGTAATTATTTTTCAAGATTTTTCGTTGCAATTTAAACTTTTGTACAATAACGGACTCCATTGAATAACTTGGAAATTTGTAAATTTTCAAAAAATTACATATAAAAACTTCATTTATGTAAAAATTGGAGTTTTTCAGTAAAAACTTTGGATTTTTGCTGAGTCAGCCCAAATACGCCCATATTCAATTAGCGATTGAGCCCAAACGGTTTGTCAGAGAAAAAAAAATTGTAGAAAGTTGAATGTAATTTATTGAAAAATTAATTAACGAAAACTCGATAGTTTTGAAGTCATATATTTCCATGTTGCGTCATGAAAATTTGTTAACAAACCTCAGATTCGGACACAGCACCTCGAAAAACATGTAGAATAGACATAATCAAAATTCTCCCACCACTTTCTTGGCAGAAACACAATTTAATCAACTTATGAAGAAAATTCTGCTGTGGAATATTGAAACTAGAATGACTATATATCAAAAGTGTGGCATAATTCTTTCAGAATATTTTTACACTAATATCCAGAAAAAGAATATTTTACATGAATTTGAATCATAAACAAATCTGTATTATTTTTAATAACACTTTTTATCATAAACTTTTCTGCCGTCATAATTCCCATAATACCTACAACCTAAAAAATAAATGGAAGATACAAATATTGAAAATTATAATGAAAATCGAACACTAATCTTTTTCACACATGAAAAAAAAGTGGTGTATTTGGGATTTGAACCCCCACCCACACTATCTAAAACCCGACCGTACTCTCACTCATCACTCGCTGCTCACATAATAATATTATGAAATTAACTGCTATAGAAACTTCCTACCAACTATTCGAAAATATAGAATTCGATTGTCATCAATCTTTCTTTATATTGAAATTAGCGATGTCAATGTCAAATCCTCACTATTCCTACTCATTTTCGATTAATTTTTTTTAAACGAATTTTGTAAACACTCATCAGAAATGTTAAATTATTAGAACGTTAACAAACTTGATTCGATCTTTTATTATTCATGATCATCAAAATGACATCAAAATGACAGAAAGTCGTGTGAAATGAAATATTCTGTACTTAAATAATACAGTACAGTTCGCGATGTAGAAATGAAAAAGTGTTTACAATCGGCCTACTTCCTTGATCGACAAAGCACATAAATTGGGTATATTTCCATGTGGTCGTAGAAAAACATCCTTTAAGCATATGAGTGTACGTCTCAACTGGTCTTTTTGGATTCTTCGAATTCCTAGTTGTTGAAAGTTGTTGAAAACTCATAAAATCAAAATTGTTCGAAGAGTAGCTGGATAGAAAATCAAAATGAAATAACGTTTTTATTCGACATTTGACGAAATTCAGAGAAACGTCCACACCATTTTTCATTATTTCTAAAGCCAAGAATAATTAAATTCACATGATACGGGCTTCAAAGGTGACACTGTGTGTTTTAAAGTCCGACTACTGCCAACAAGGAAGAGAGAAAAAAAAATTAGCCTCAAACGCCTTTTTTTGTATCTATTGATACACGATCCGTCTAATGAATATTAATTGATTATGTTAGAAGTTGTGATTGCCTGTAGCAAAATTAAAATACACAAATTCCAAATTTAGTGGGTGCAGAACCTCTTCATTAGGAACTGTCACCAACACTAATTCGCGAATTCATAAAAAATTAACAACTCACCATTAATAAAGACACTGAGCACATTTTGTGCATAATTTGCATAGCGCTAGGTGCTTCGTAATAATTATTAAGTACCTAACAGAGCCTTAGGCCACGACCTCTGCTCGTTGAAGCTTGATTAATGAACTCAAGGAATCCAGTTTTACTGTAATATAAGCTTCATATACTTCATCGGATTATTTTGTCATGTACGCGTAAGGTTTATTATAGTCGGTGTCTATGGCTTGAATTATTTCCATGCGACAACTAGTTGTAAGGCGAAAAAGGTAGATTCAATAGCCGACTAACAATAATGAAAGAAGAGTCTACAGGGTCCTGCAACAGTGCGTCAGGCTTTCATAGCACTCATACCATACAAGTTACCGATTTTGTTCGAGTGTAAACTCAAACTGATGACGTGCGAAGGCGTATTACAAAAAAATAATTTCATAAGGGTGTGTACATTGAATTTTTTCAAATGGAATACCATGTATTTTTTACATATTCAGAATCACCCTAATGACCTTAACTCATGACCGCAATATTGGCACCAGTCTTTGGCAGGTTCGGATACAAAATTCAGAAATTGTGTGAATTAACTATTACACTATAAATTAACTGAGAATTACATTTGGGATGGTTATAGGATGCTACTGTATCATTTTTGAAGGTCAGCATCATACAGGTTCTTCAGATTAAATGTTTGAACTTCGAGAATTTTAAATCGGATTTTCTCAGATTTTGCTGTATATTTTTCGAAGAATCGACGTAGAATTGAAATACAAACATTTTTTTGTAATATGATATGCTCATTTCCAGCCGTTTCAAAGATATTTATGAAAACTAAAAGTCGGGTCGTGTGAAATCATGATTAATTTCAAATAAATAGAAAAGATAGAAATACAATGAATTATAAACTGAAAATCAACGTTCAAAATATGAGATTTCATGTATCAACATGAATTAATTGTACTATGGAACGACTTTTCGTTGCTTGTGGCTTTTCGGATTTCAATCCTCATGATTGGCAAATGCATCTAGAGTGTCAATGCTATTCACATAATTTAAGGATTCTTCTGTTCACTGGATTTAACAATTTGTCAGTGTACGACTTGGTTTCAATTTGAAGGTAACAAAATTAATTTTGATAAAGGTGTACTCATTAATATGGGTTTTGTATCACGAGATAGTGGAAAAAATTGTCTTCTAGCTAGTAAAATGTATGTTACCCTTTATCCTGAGAGAAGACATCAGGAAGAAAAAAGCTTCAGGAGATTGCTTGAAAGATTTGTTGAAACTGGCAATGTGTTGTATGAAAAGGAAGGAAGAAGTAAGCCTGTCACCAACGACGAAAACGAATTGGCGGTGTTAGTGACTTATTAAACATCCTCATATCAGCCAAAAAAATATCAGGAAGGAATGGAATCAGGTATTAGTGAGAGATCTGTACAACGTATTCTGAAAAGCATCGTTTTCACTCCTACCACGTTCAGTTGCATCAAACGCTCACCGATACTGATTTTCAACATCGCATTGAATTTTGCGATTGGGGAAGATATGAAATACAGATCACATGTTTTTCAACTGTTTTATTTTCTGATAAGGCAACTTTTCATATAGTAGTGGGTGTGCGAATCGACACAATTTTCATTTTTATTATACGGAAAATTCACGATTTTTCAAACAAATAGACAACCTGGACCAATGGTCATTGAATGTGTGGGGTGGAATAATAATAATACCGTAAGAGGACCACATTTTGTCAACAGGCATTTCAATGGACCTATCTATGTACCTAGATTTGCTAAGGAATATACTGCCTGGGTTATTGGTGGATTTACCCCGATATACTAAAAGATGGAGCTTCGGCACATTTTTCACAGACTCTACAGGATCACCTCCAACATACTTTCCCCAACAGATGGAATGGAAGAAATGGACCCACCAGGTGGCCTGCTAGATCACCTGATCTAACCAAACTCGACTTTTTCTTGTGGGGACAGGTGAAGCGAACAGTTTACAATGATCCACCAACAACTCCTTTGAATATGCAACAAAGAATAAAAAATGTATTTGCCACTATTACACCTGATACGTTGGCAGAAGTTAAAATGTCTTTCCGAAAAAGAATCAGATTGTGTAAAGACATTTTGAACATTTACTTTAGTTTCCATTTCGTCATAGTTTATTTTTTTCGATTTATTTGAAATAAATAATGATTTCACACCACCCGAGTTTAAGTTTTCATAAATATCTTAAAAACGGCTAGAAATGAGCAATATATTATAATACAAAAAAATTTTTGTTTTCCAATTCTACGTCGATCCATCAAAAAAAAAAATACAGAGTGTTCCATTTGCAAAATCTGAGAAAATTGGATTCCAAATTCTCGAAGTTCAAACATTCATTCTGTAGACCCTGTATGATGCCGACCTTCAGAAATGATACGGTAGCATCCTATAACCATCTTAAATTGAATTATCAATTAATTTACAGTGAAGTACATTTATTTTGAAAAAAATTAATTTATGTCCAAACCTGCCAAAGACTGGTGCTAATATTGCGGTCATAAGTTAAGGTTATTAGGATGATTCTGAATATGGAAAAAAATACAGGGTATTCCATTTGAAAAAATTCAACTTCAATTTGCCACACACTTTTGAAACACTCTGTACATCTGAAAATATTTTCTTGTAATGTGCCTTTGTCAACAGTTTGAGTTTACACTCCAACAAAATCGGTATCTTGTATGGTATGAGTGCTATGAAAGCCTGACGCACTGTTGCTTTGCTGGACCCTGTATATTCTCGTATTCTCTAATCACGGGCCCAACCAGCAAAGCTTGAATTTTTAATGGATTGATAAACATTTACCTATTGGAAATAACATTAAGCGAACGAGAATTGATTAGTTAAACATAAAAAAGGTAATCCGATTATCTTGAAATTACCAAGTTAACGACATATTGAAATATTTCTCATCTTTGGAAAATTCGTATACTGGGTGTCAACATTTTGAAAATTGTTTGTTAAAATAATTGTAATTTCCGTCAACCGACTGCACGCTTACGAGCAACCCTCAGAAAACCTCGAGGGATTTTTGCGAGCTAGGGAAGACGCAGCCCTTACCGTTGAGCGTGTGATGCCATGAAAGAAACCGTTGACCGGTGACGACGCGGTGAATCCAACCCGCATACCTTGGATTGGGAAGTGAGCACATAATCTTGGCAGAGATATTGAAATCAAGAATTTAAAACTGTAACTGAAATTTTATTATTATTATTATTATAGCTGTTTAATGATCATGAGCCAGTGGACATGTACAAAGCATCCCTCTGATCTTTAATGCCAACGTTTCGGCAAATGTTTTGCCTTCTTCAGGGCCCAAGTGTAAATTAAGAGGAATATTGTTAAAAATATGATATGATTTTTGATGAGAAATCATAAAAGTCAAAAGCGGGAGTATAGTTGTGTATAAAAATTTCATCAGGTATAAAATTGGAACAATTGCATTGGTCTCTCCTATGTAGGAATCTCTACATTCACATGGGACCCCGTGAATACAGTTTTTGCTGGATTCTGTTATATTTTCTTGGTTCGCCTTGATGAGGAAGCTTCGTAAGAGATCGCTGCATTGAAAGCAATTCTTGATATTGTATTTGTTCCCGATTCCTGTTGAAGGAGGGCAACGGGGTGTTGTGGTCGTTTTTCGATCGTCTTGATCCTTTCGAGTTATTTCTGTATTTCTCTGTATAAATTCCTTGGGGTATCCGTTTTGGCGTAAGTCATTCTTGATGTAGTTTATTTCGGCTTCCAAAGACTCCAGGTTGTTGTAAATACACATCGCTCTCTTCACCAACGTTCTTACAATACCCTCCTTCGTGAAATTTGAGTGATAAAAGACATAGTTGTGAAACTGTCCTATGTGTATCTTCTTTCTGTAAACAGAGGTGAGTATACCAGTATCTTTTCTTTCAGCTTCCACATCGAGAATCGACAGGGTACTATTAGTTTTTTTTTCATCGAGAACTTGACTGAATCTCTCATGTTGTTCATTCTTGAGAAGGAGTCGTCAAGGTGTTCATCTCCGTGGATCCTTTAGATGAATGTTCTATCTAAATATCTTAGCCATAGTTTTGGTAAGTATTATGCCTCTCTGATTGTTCAAACCACTCCATGCATAGTTGACGGCCCTATTCTTGAAAGTATAAGTTATGAAAGCAGCACTGCAGAAGTTCCAATATTGCTTGAACGGGGATTCTACTTCGATATTTTTGATAAAACATGGTTTGAATTCTGATTCCATCTGGAGAAAATCGCTTTCTTACATTATTTGTTATGAGTTTCGAATCGTTATCAATCGCAGTAAATGTCCAGATTTCCTATCTTCTTGCATACTATTGCAATCATTTACTGGATCTATGACGTTGAAAAACTTTACCACATTTGCAAAAATAGTGATGATATTGAAAACCATCAATATGTAGGGTAATTAGAAGTACCTAGTCCTAAGTGAGTCTAAGATGTTGCCTCGTACTCACAAGTTCTCTTGTTTCAACATAAGTTGTATCCCATCAGGAAACTTCAAGAAGTCGTTAACACAGTATCCATCTGATAATGATACTTGGACATGCGGTAATGTCCGTTTACCTCAGGAACAACTTCCCGAGGCAGCAAGTTCCAGAGCTTTGCCGCTGTTGGAAGAACTAGCACTGGGAAAGAGATCTTTACCGGCATATCGACGAGTCATTCTCGATGATATCGTTAACGGTGGAGCGATTGATGATATTCATGAAACAGAGACAGATCTCCAATCTTTTTACGGTGTTTCAGAGAAGTGAGCGAGCTTCTGAGTGAAGCATCACCGACGGGAAGAATGGCTCTCTTCACCAGTTGTGTAGTACATTCCAGATACCGCTTTTTATTTTTTCTCAATATCATTAATGAAAAAAATGTATTTTTTTTTGTAAATTTTGGCGTTTTTAAACAGTTTCAAGGTACCCCTGGCATGGGGCACAATGACAGAAAATTAATTTTTTGGAAAATTGCCACTCATGGACACATATGATTTCTATAATAACGGTCGATGCATTTTTTCCATAGCTCAGATCTTAAAATGACAGCAAAAAATCAAAATGTTGAAAAAAAAATCTGTTGGGGAGCTATATGCACCCTTCCCTAATGTTTATGGTAATACCGAACATTGTAATGGAAGATTTCATTGGTTTAGATACTCCTGACATAGTTACACTGGCCACTGTGAGATCGACCTTTCTAGAAAGAAGACATGCTTTGGTTTTATTCGCATTGAATTCTAACAAGTTGTCGTGTCCCCATTCTAGAATTGTTGGTGTTTACACTAATGAGGTGTATTTTAATTAATTGTCAGGACTGTATATTGTTCAATTGATTATTAGAAATAAATCAATAATCTTCCACTTGAAATACTTTTATTCCTTTAATAAACATCTGTTCATATTCAAAATGCGTGAGCTACTACATTTCACTCGATACCAAAAAAATAATATTGGAAAAAAAAAACAATAGTCTGTCACGATCCGCTGAACAGAACAAAAAAAACAGGTGTTTATGAAAAACGCAGAAATTCGTTTCAGAGAAATTATCGTACAGTGGCGGCGAGACAGGATTTATACATTTATGAGTCAAAATATTATAGAGAACATTTCCTTCTTAACAGTTGGTATTCCGTATTTATTTCATTAACGATTAGTTCCCGTTCATTTCTGCTTTAACTGGCTAATAAAGAAAGAGGTATAAAGGGCATGATAATCTACAAAGCTGTGCACTGGACATCAGGTAGCTCCCAACATATCATTGATGTGAAGAAGAACCATTGTTGGTGCGAAACATCAGCAGTTATTTCTAGGGTAATGGATGATATTCTATCGACCACCACGTGAAAGAATCGTTCTGAGAGAAAGTTGGATAACAAGGAACACGACTGAGCAGGCAAGCCATAAAATGGAAGTTTGACTGGGAGTCCAATGTGTCAAACGCGGTAAAATGACTTGGAGATACTCATTCAATGCATCAGCCAGAGTTTTACCATATTTCTCGAAAGATTTCTGGACGAAAAGTAATATGCGACAAGATAATGTTGAAGCTTTGTGTTCGTATGGAGAAAGATATTGAGATCGTAGAGACTAAGACAGAAGGGTAAGATATTTTCCACTGGTTTCTTTCCACGCACTGTGACAAGTGAGAGAGATTTCCGCTAGGCTCAATTGATTTATTGGTGAAATTTAGAAATAATCATTAGTCTTTTGTGAACAAATTACGACTCTTTTCAGAAAGATACTCCATCATCTCTGAGATTCTTGAAAATTTCAAGTTTGTAGAGAAAAAAATCGTCGTGTTAACATTTCAAACCTTTCATCTCATCCAGAACCACGAGAGACGGTAGATAAATTCAGCTTCCATATATCCAGCGTAAGTACCCGGTAGAGCTGAATAATTGGAGTGATAACAGTATAGAAAATACCCTGACCGTGTACGTTGTTATTTTAAATCACCAGTATCGCGATATTATCAGCTGTAGCTCGGTGTTGGCGAACGCACTCCTGCCCATTATCGCTAATGTACGTAATTAATTCGGACACCTCACCGGCAAATCTGAAATATGGTCCATTGTTCTCTTCACTAACTTGGACGGGGTTCGGTCTCGAAGGGCATTTCTACGTTCTAGTCGGAAGTGGTTTCAGTTGACACATAAAGGATTTTCAAAAAAATTGTATGTTGTGTAGTTGGTGTTGAAAATGGCAATTTTTACACGAAGACTGACAGAGGTAACGACACGAACCAAAAGTGAGCCAAAAAAAGTCGCTCGATTTTGGAACGCGCTTTCACCACTATACATTTTCTATGATTAAAGTACATATCACTAGTGCCAAAAAAATGATTGTAAGGTAAACCTGGGTAAGTGTGATTCGGGGGTAACTGTGAACATATCATTTTAAAATGACAGAAATACACCGATAAAAGTACGTTTTTTTGTTCTCGGTAATATATAGTCCTAGAACACTTTTTTTTTCTCGTACTGTTGATAAATATCGTGTTTATACTCACCCTTTAGTATTTTGCATAATGAGGTAAGTATGAACATTTTATCAGTGCAAGTGTGAGAGTACATTTTTAGCGATGTAAAAACTTAATAAAAATTTTTCATTTCAGAATATGCCAAGAGTCTATGTAAGGAACACTAACAAAGGAGCGGCTCATTCAAGAGCCCATAGACTATATCATATTCTGAAAACTACCTAATGAGATGAAATATAAAATATGAAAAAAAGATCCATAGAGTGGGCCGCCGACGCTCATAGTATCGCGAATATCTTTGTGATTCTTCCACTTAGCCTTCTGGCGTTTTGCAGGCAATCTAGGTTTGAGTCATAGAATAAGTATAGAGATTGCCAGAATGCACCAAGTCACATGATTATTGCAACATTAGCGCTTTCTGGCGGGTCTTTATCTTCCACCTACTCTTCTGCCATTTTTTTCTCTACTTATTTGTTTAACCTTCGATTATTCTGCAAATTTTCAGTACTGTACCTTATGACTTAGTTAACGTAAAAAAAATGCATATTTAACCCTCTATCCTCGCGATATTCTTCCAGGGTGCCTTCTGGCGGCCCGTCTCACGCTACGTCGGTAACAACCGAACCTGTAGATAACCATTAGGAAAAGTACAATTTTTTCACACTTCTCCGTAAAATAATGTAATCATATTTTTCTATTGAAATAATTATATATTTTAGGCACTCAATCACTCAAACTACACGAAAAAGTACGCGTTTTTTACAGTTGTGGAAAAAATATTGTACAAATCCCACAAGTTACGAAATTCCTATATTCATGAAAAATTCCAATTTCCAAACATCAGTAATTATCATTCCAATGGCAGTTGGGGCTCAAACGAAGTATGCAATTTCTGCATGAATGTATTGAGCATTTCGTTTTGGAGTTGAAATTTATTATTTGCATTCGAAAATAAATGGTCTGGTTCACATTAATCCAACATGAATTTCGGGACATAGCTGAATGCTTGCCATTTCTAAAGCTCTCTGTGATAGGATAATTTGTTGGCTCCAGCATTGTTTCATTCAGGTGTTCAGGACTTGTTGATATTGACATATAATGGGTGAAATACAGTTGTTAGTGTCATATGAATGTAGTGGGTATGTTGAACTATTAAGTCTCCCAACAATGTATTCAAAAATCTATTCAGTATTAAACTTCAATGGATGATGCCCTCAGTGTCCAATAGTGGTATACTTCAATAATGAAATTCGCATATTGATATTGAAAGACAATGTCGTGCTTTCTTCAGGGATTATATTATAGAGTATTGTAATGAAAAGTGTTTCCTGAGTAATATTCTGTTCCTGTTTTTATAATATTCTCCTACTTCAATTTTGCTGCTTGTTTTGAAGTTGGTTTTCAAGAGGGACGGAAATGTAGTATTTCTCCATGGATACGCAGGTGCTGACTTGTCAGGAGATACCAATAACAGAAAATCTACATCTGGTTATGTTTCCAAATATTCATTTCCAATATATCTGGGACTTCAGTCAAACAGAAGGAGAACCATGTAATTCAACAAGCTGAAAGTAAACCTAAGTTCTGGTTGAGAAATGTTGACGACACATTCATAATATGGAACCATGGGGACCAAGAGTTCCAAAGATTTCTATCTAATATTAATGGCGTAAGGGACAATATCAGGTTCACAATGGAAATCCATCCCTACATACATCTGCTTATACAAAGAAAATTCACACCGGAATCTATTTGGCCTAGGACTCTAACCACCCGAGTTAAAAAAAAGGCATTGTAAGGACATTCGTCAGAAGGGAGGAGACAATATGCAGTGATCAGGAAGCACTCCAAGCTGAATTGACTAATATAAGGAGTGATCTGTATCAAAACGGATATCAGGCGAAAATCTTGGAAGATGTTAGAAGATAACCCACTATTTCCAAACCAACCGAGGGAGTAGAACCGTACATGAAAGAAATCTCCAAAAAGATTAGAAGGATCGGGAACAAGTACAATATTAAAAGCTCCTTCAAATCCGGAAATACGTTAAAGGGTTTTATCACGAAAACCAAATCGAAAAATCTCACCACCTTCATCAAGAATTGTTTTTACGAGGTCCCATGCGAATGCGGTTCCTCGTACATCGGTGAGACCAAGATACCACTGGTGGTGAGGCTAGAGGAATTCAAACACTTTACGCAGCGAGGTGACACATCAAGATCCGGTATAGCAGAGCATGCATGGAAAGAACATCACCGATTTCAACACTGGTTCGAGAGGAAATGTATAGACGCTGTTTATATCTAAGCTAACAGAGAATTCAGTCGACACAGCGTAGAAATCAAGAAGGTTTGGAAACCGTTTATTGATGGTTTTGGCGTGAAACAAAGAGGTGAAGATCACTCTAATTACAATGGGCAGTTAACAGGTAGAAACGAGTAAAATAATCCAATCCAATGATAAATAATCAATTGAGATTACCAGCCATCAAAACAAAACAAACAAAACAATTGATTGAGATTACCGGGTATATAAACGCGTAAGCCTTTGAAAATTGTACTGACACCAGAAGACGACTGCGGCTAGAAGCAGTTGAAACGTTGTGATTTATACAAATTAAAAGACGATGGAAGTCCGAAATGAATGTACTCAACATACATCTGTATGCTCATGATAAAGCGTACTTATGTTCATTAGCGCAATATAGAACTCATGTTAGTCCCGACTTCGACGTTTTCAGCTAGTTACATCTGCATATAGTGAGCTACGAAGCCAGCTACCCCGGCAAAGATCACTTTTCTCCTCAATTCGACTCGAATTACGTCGATCAATTCAACTCGTGATCAGACGTCGTGAGGACTTTGTATAATATTCAGACAGGGCCGACTTGCCCCTTTGGAATATCACGAATTTAATCAATCGAGCGAAATTTCAATTATATTCATTAGGCTGATATTGGCAAATGATGTAGGACATTCACTAATATTCCACAGCATTGCATATATTTGATCAAAACGAATCATTTATTTCGAAGAAAAATTTTTCAAACGGCTATAAATAATCCCATGTTTTCCTGCCCGTATATTGAGAATTGACACCTTAATTTTTTTTAAAGTTGTACTTTTTTTAGTATGGGATAATCCATGTTTGAGAAATGACCTCGATGATCTTTCTGAAATGAAAGATGTGATGGTCTCAGTTTACTTTTGCTTAAGTCATCGCAATGTTATCAACATCAAACAATTATGAAATTGTTTTCTCTCACGGTGAAGGGTGAAGGAAATACTGCCACTATTTACGCCAGTAGAAATAGACATGAAAAATCGAAAATTTAACAATAATTCCAAAAGTTTTCAAACTTTGATCAAGTGAATGATACATGGAGAAAGCAATAAATCTCAGTTTGCAACCTCTTCCGAACTACGCAACGTTGTCAAAACGGCAATTAACTTGAATTTTGCTTTATACTTGTTGAGAAAATTTCAAAAATTCTCCTAACTTGAAGAAGTATTGAATATATTATTTCATATTACAAATTATGTTTGCAACCAATTCAAGTGTACGGAACATTTTTTTTAACGACCTATAATGTTTTTCTTTGATATACCATAAGAGATAATTCCAAAAGTTCTGCAAACTTGACAGATACATCGGAATAATATTCCGAACATTCGTGTAGGTTTGCAACATTTTGCGTTGATCGGAACATATATTTTCTTAATGCGTGGTCATTTTTTTGATCAAGGTGGTCTCGAAATAATTGCAAAAGCTTTGAAACCTTGTTGCAAATTTTAAAAACGTCTATTCTGATGCAGTCATAAATTTGCAAACTTGTACACGATCCGGAACTTCATACAATTTGCAAAAATCAAATTAGTAAATTAATTCCCAAAAAACTAAAATAAAAAAAAAAAAAATAAAAAAAAATAGGAACGATGTATAATCACATATACTTAGATCTATACAAAAAAATATCACTATCGCTGATGTCCGTGATAATGGTCACTGAGTGTCGAGTAAGGAACGGAAAATTGCTCTTCATTGAAATTTTTTGTGTTACTTCCTCCACTACCGTCTAAAGAGATATTTCATAATCATTTTTCTTTCCCCTGGGTCCAAACTTTTTTTGGTAGTGTCGAGGCACCTGAAAACAAATGAACAGAAATAATATTTGGCAACACTGTACAGGTCATTTTACCCAATTTTAAACTTATATAAACATGTTTTCCTACATGCACCTACCTTAAGTATCGCTGAATACTCCGCACTAGAGTACAACTACACTCCTACTGACTAGGTGGACAGCTTATAAGTAGATAACAACGCAACCATTCCATTTTACGCGCAATTTTCTCCACAGAGGCGTGATTGATCGATTTTGCACCGCATGATCGGAATTACCCCTTTTGACGGTACTCAGAAAAAAAAAAATTTCACCTGAAAAGAGCTAATAAAGTGTCTGAAAATATAGCAAGTTGTACAAAAGAAGCCCTCAATCCCGAGTAAATACAATTTTTATTGCAAATTTTTTCATGCTGCTAAATAAGTTCGAAGCATTCCCAGACCAGCGAAGACTTGATGCTATGTACAGTTGTGTTTATTGAAGTGTTGTACAGCAATTGTATGCTGTCTAAACTTCAGAGTACAGAAAAGTGCTGTAGAAGGTTTTGATTACCAAATAACTGCTATGTTTCTTGATTGAAATGGCGTTCAATCAAGGATCACAGGAGTTTTTTGGTAATGAAAACCTTGTATAACCCTTTTTCGAACTTTGAAGTTTAGACAGAATACAATCGCTGTACAACACTTCATTGAACACAACTGTACATATTGGAAGTTATTTCATAAAAAAATGGAATAAAAAAAGTCTGTCAATCCGATTTTGCTGAATTTGGAAGCATCAAATGATCAGAATCTTCAATATGAGATCACAATCATGAAACAAATACTAATTACTTCAACCAACGAGATTTTATTAGAAAGCTGTCATTGAATAACTACAAGCATTTTTCACCGAACCAGACAACCTATGTTGGTATTAATTATGCAGGTAAAGACTCGGATGATAAAATATGAATTTTTAGACGTTGTTTTGAATCAGAAAAATTCACCAACGAGATTAGTGAGCCTCAATTTCAATCCAAGTTCTTTTTACTTTTACGGCCCTGGATCCAAGATGTCTTTTTATTTCTCGATGGTCACGTCACTGGTGGAAGGACAATTTCGCTTTTAGTTTCGTTCTGCTTTTTATGATTTTTATTTCTGCCTCTCTGAATCACGTAATTTAAAGGATGTAATAGTAGAAAAGCAAGAAATGTCCAACGATAATAATATGCTCATTAGTATCTACGTTCGTGTCTTCTTTGTTGAACATCGATGTACAATATTTTTATATTTTTGCTTTTGTGTTGCAACATTTATTATCTAGAGACATAAAAATGGCTACGTAGTGAAAATGTGTAGGGTAGATGCGAATTTCATTTCCTCTCAGTTTGAAACATTTTTAAGCAAGATATTGCGATGAGGAAATTGTAGCAGAAAACTCGAGTAGTGTCAGTCTGAAGCCGAACAATTTTTTGCACGATATATTTTCAGTGAACAAGGGTCTCGATGCGCTAATAAAATATCAAAATCATAGGAATACTATTAAAAAAACGAAATACTTTCAAAGGGTGAATTTTAGACATACAGAAACATCTGCTGGTAGCAGTTCAGAATTGTTGTTACATTCTTCCGGAGTATGTGTTTATGAGAAATATTGCAAATTGGCCAATAATTTAGGTATGCTAAATGACATTTTAAATTTGATTTGTCATCAGGGTGTTTAGTTTTAGTCCAGCAGATGCAGTAATTTTTTGTAATTTTTTAAAAAATATTTGTGATAACTCTGAAAGAACCTTAAAATTTTGACATCATTCGATTTGAATAAATTCTGTTTTAATGGACAACATGGCACCCGAAAGAGTCGTTTCACATATGAAAAATCATCATCAACAAAAATGAAATTCAATGAAGTTTAAAAAAAAGGAAAATTCAATAAAGAAAGGACCCCGCACATTTCTTATAGGAAATGGCTTTCCGTGAATTTGGCTGAATTTTTGGTATGTTGCAGTTCTTGATGAGCCGATTAAAAGTGTCCATAGCCACAAAGCTCAAAAATACACAGTTTTCGAGATATGGATTTTTTGGGATAATTGCTCATCCATCGGAGAGCTTTCATTTCTTGGTGGGATGGAATTTCAATATTCGAAGCTTAGCACCCGACTGAGAAATGATCTTCCTCAGTTATACTAGGTACCGTTATCAAAAATTTTTCATACACTGCTCCACAGTGCCGATAGAATGACGTAGGATGACGCTAGAATCATTTATATTTTCGGAAAATGACATATATTGGGTATTTTTTGACGAGAAACGATAATAACCGATTCCAAATATATCTGATGTCCAATAATATCTAATATATGTTTTCCAAAATGTGCATAACGAGGCCCAGCGAACTGTAATGAGGAAAAAATGAAAAAATCTTAATCATGTAGCATCAGAGATAACAATTGTTATCATTATTGATGTCATTTACATATTATATGTGATTTGTTTCTCACAAATCTCAATAATCTATCGAAATGGATAATAGCTCCTCACAGCCAAACGAATACGTGAAAATTTCTGCATTTTTGATACGTGATGGTTCTTTCCAGGTAGAATGGGGTAGTTCAGGTGTTGGAAGCAAACTATGAATGGAACTTTCGACATTTACATCCAAATTCTTGAAAACACTATCTATTGTGTTACATTAAAGTTTACAAATAAAAATAACTGTTTATTCATAAGATTGTTTACAAAATGAATGAGGAGATTAATCGAAAACAATGTATTAGTAAGAATAACATTCATAACAATAACAATAATACTGTTGCCGTAATAATTAACAGTGCTGCTCCTAAGGTGGCGTATGGAGTTAGTAACAATGCCTATCCAGAACACGTGGCTAATGACCGTAGCAGTCGATGCCAACACACCAAGAAAAAAAAATGGAAATCGCCATGTTTTGACGGCATAACCAATTTTTGTCTGAAAAAGCGTCATGCAGCACATAAGAATTAACAACAGAATGATTAACAACAACAAAATCATTCTGGATTGGCTGACAAAGAAAAGGACATACCTAATACCCAAAAATGAAAACATATAACTAGCAAAGATACAGACATTTTCACGGATTCGTTTTGCTGAGAGATGCTATCATTCATTTCGAGCCATTCTGAGGAAAATATCTTGGCACCCCATTGTCAGATTATTGATATTTGTGAGATATAAATGACATATCATATGTGAATGACATTAATAGTAATCACAATTGTTATCTCTGAGGATATATGATTAAGATTTCTCCGTTTTCCCCCTTTACAGCCCGCTGAGCCTCGTTATGAACATTTTGGGAAACATATTCGATATTACTGAATATTAGATATATTTGGAATCAAATATTACGGCATATCTTCAAAAAATACCTGAAATATTACATTTTCCGAAAATATAGATTATTCTAGCGTTATCTTGTAGCATGGAAAGATGTATGGAAGATCTTGGAATTTGTATCTCGTTCCATAGGCAGTGAAGAGCAATGTCGAATTCCACACCAACAAAAAATGAGAGCTCTCCGATGGATGAGCAAATACCCCAAAAAATTGAAAAAATCCATTTTCAAAGCTCCATATCTCGAAAACTGTCCATTTTTGAGCTTTGTGGCTGTGAACACTTTTGATCAGCTCATCAAGAACTACAACATACTAAAAATTCAACCAAATTCACGGAAAGCCATTTCCCATAAGAAATCTGCGGGGTCCTTTGACTGTTATATTAAAAATTTGTTCTGAATATCAAAAATGTGAAAATATACAAGTTGTTCTATTTAAAAAAGTCACACCAAGACCATTTTTGGCGGAACCGGAGGTTCTACAAAATTCTTCTTCATCTCAAAACGATTTCTTCTGAAAATAGGGGTGCGCCTTCTCACAGAATTGCCCTGTATATTTATCATAGCAATGGAAGAGTGAAACTGATACACCGAAATATAATATCTCATGTTCTCGTTTTTCGAAAGCCCGTGGACTAATCAACATTCATAAACGTTCAAAATGACGAACAGAAAGAAAACCAATTGATATTTTGTGATTCCATCAGTAGCTGACCGTCTCATTAGCCCATATGTACAATTTTCATTCAACTACCCGAAGAATTGATGGCCCGAATAACGAAAACTGACTTCATATGGTAGCCCGTGGTTCTCCAGCAGGTGTCTTGATGGGTGGACCACCCATAAGGTAACTCATCGTGTCACTGCACACAGGTGGAATTAGTGGTTCAGGTGTCGGATTCACCACTCCGAAGAAATATTCCTAACCGTGGGGTTCTAATTGCTTTATTTGTCATTTCTGGTTATTTTAGGGGCATTTGAATGGAAATGTGTTTTAATTAATTAGTTGCTTCCTTATCTACCGGATGATACAACACAAAGGAAAGCCCCTGTTACTTTTTTACCTAAATGTGTGCAGATAAAATCAATATTTAAAACTTCTTTGGTTCCTACTACTGAATATAATGATCGTTCATGTCACAATTAATTAAGCGTGTTTTATTTTCAAAAGCAACTGCCGAAATACGTTTGATGATGGTGTCCATCAGTCTATCAGTTCAATAATGATAACAAATAACAATTTTAACGATTGTCATAACTTGTTTTTACAAAACCAAAACGATTCGCGACTACATCAATTACTCAGTTTGTACTTGCAATAAGGACGGTAAATGTGACGGACATTCCAGTTTTGAACAAAAAAAAAATTAAAACAATGGAAACGAATTCATTTTTGAATCATATGTTGCCCAAATTGTGAAAAAACGTACAGCCTAATGAAGAAACTATTTTTTACAACAGTTACTCGAGTAATGTGTAATTTTTACATCGATATGGGTAAATAAAATTATCTTTCTAGAAAATTGGATTGGATTATAACTATCCGATATTCCAGGTGAAAGATATATGCTCTTCGCCGAGAGTTAACATTTGTTAAGTTGAGGAAACATTTATTATGCGGTCTTTCGGAAAAGCTGATTTTAATCCAGTAACGACGGACAAACTCGAGCCAAAAGTGGAGAATGAGATGCACTCTTGAAACTTTGCACATGACATCTCGACATCATATATTATTAGAAAAAAAATTGTATATCAAAAAATCAGGGGTGGAACCTAAAAAATTGTTCATTTGAGAAAATATGTTTTTTTTGTTTTTATTTCAGAAAATATAAGATTCATCAAAAAACGAATTCGATAGGTTGAGAGATAATTCAATTCTCCACAAGAATGATTTTTAGTAATACCTTATGAAATACGGTTGTTTTCCCAGAAAACGTGGTTTATCGCTAACATCACATTTCATGCTCGCGCTAACCCACCACTGCAAGTTCAGGCAGGGCCAAAAATTAGATTTGGCATAACTTGCTTAAATGCTTAAAATTATAGTAGAAGGAAAAGAAAAAGTGTATATCGTTGCTGAAGACTCCTACTTCCTCATGCAAATATAACATGTGAGTATATGAGTACCTAAAATGTGTTTTGTCCCACTTCACATAACCCTTCTACGATATTTACGGAGGATCCGAAAGTCATGGATATTTTAGTTGATATACTGAAGCAGAAATCAGTACCCTCCTTGGACCATATGCAACAATTTTAGACTAGTGAGACAAGTCTCACTTATACATGCCACAGAAAACACTGATGGGTTTTACTCCTGCCTTAGTTTTCAACTCACCCATAATCCCGGCTGTTTCTTTAGTAATTGTTGAAAATAATCGCTGATTCACATCCTACATAAAAAAATAACAGTGTTATTAAACATATAGACATGATATGAATAAGCGATTATTTTCAACATTTACTGAAGAGAATGCCGGTTTTATGGGTAAGTTGAATATGAGGCAGGAGTAAAACAAAGTATTATTTTTGGCATGTATAAGTATAAGTGGGACCTGTCACACTACTTTCAAATTGGTGCATATAGTCCAAAGAGGGTATGGAGTGCTGCTTCGGTATAATAATTCCATATATACTAAATTATTCATGATTTTCGGATCATCCGCAAACATCTCCGTGAAGTGCGACAAAACACATTTTAGGTACTGAAATACTCGCATATTATATTTGCATGAGAAAGTAGGGGTCTTCAGAAACGATATGAACTTTTCCTTTTCCTTCTCCGATCATTTTTAGCAGAGTTATGACCAATCAAATATTCGGCGTTCAAACACGTTTTCTGAGACAACGAGCGCATTTCATAAGAAATTACTGGGAATATTTTTTGTGGAAATTTGAATTGTTTTTCACCTTGTTGAGTTGTTTTTTCGATAAAACATATACTTTCTAAGATCACAGCACAAAAATTGATTTTTCTCTAGAAGGATTATGAGGACCTACAACTATAACTTGTACGCATTGTCGAATCACAGTGGAACTACATCTAGCGGACACTACACTGCTTACTGTAGGCATCCATATACCGGCACGTGGCACGAGTACAACGATTCTCATTTCCCCAATTTCAGAAAAATCCATTGTTAGCGGAAAGGCATACGTACTCTTCTACGAGTAGGAGGGAATCAAATCACACATTTGATATTATATTTAGTTTTATTTTATGTGTATCGCATATTTGTATTTGTTGAATTTAATATTCATCGAGGTCACTCATTAATGTTGACTTGACTTTCGAATAACTAGTCTATCAAAGTAACTTTTCATTTTCTTTTTAAACGAAAATGTTTCACCCCTGGAATTTTGGTAAACATTTTTTTTTCGTGTTTCTCATGATTCCAACTACTAGCATACCAAGTTTGGTGGTGCTACAATCGATCCTCGTCTCAAAACTCAATCCTACTGGATTATACAGAGTGGGCCATTGAAAACGAAACAGCGGCTTTGTAGGTCGACAGAACCGAGTTATATAAAAACGCTCGGACACGTCAACCACATTTTCGAGGGGGACATCGTTCGCGATGAAATTCACCCGAAATACATTCCATCCCTCGGAGCTGTGACTACCACCCCTAAATTTTTAAATGGCAACATATGGCAAGTGATACCTCATTTGAAAGGTATTTTCCTTCTTAATATCAAACAACAAAAATAAATCAATTCCATCGATTCGTTTTCGAGATATAGGAACTTGAAGTTGGGAAATTACTTTTTATTCACTCAATCAATAAAAACAATATCTGATAAAGCAACTGTCGCAATAATTATTACTATCAATGAATTAAATGTTCAAACTGTCTACCACCCATTTCCATACAATAGTACAAGTTCTGCTCAAAATGAGACCTCACATTTCGTAGCATTTCTGGCGTTATTCGACGGCATTCTTCAATAATTCTACGTCGTAATTCTTCCAGAGATTCTGGTTCGGTTGCATAGATTTTGTTTTTCAAGTGACCCCACAGAAAAAAGTCGAGTGGGGTTAAATCTAGAGATCTGGCTGGCCACTCTATAGCGCCTCTTCTTCCAATCCAACTTCCAGGAAACATTCTATCCAAAAACGCCCTAACAGGCTGTGCATAATGTGGAGGTGCCCCGTCTTGTTGAAATTTCAAGTGGTCTTCATGGTAACGATTGTCATTTTCAATGATGTCTACTAATTGTGGATAAACAAATTCATTCAATAATTCCAAATAAGTTTCTCCTGTCAGGCTACCGTCGAGAAATACTGGTCCAATCAAACGGTCCCCAAAAATACCGGCCCAGACATTGAGTTTTTCGAGAGTTTGAGTATGGACTTCGTGGAAAACATGTGGATTGGCATCTGACCAAAAACGACAATTATGACGATTCACAGTCAAATTCAAAAAGAATGTAGACTCATCAGAAAAGCAGATGTTGAAAAGAAAATTCTCATCAGCATCTATTTTCGTAGTCATAATTTCACAAAATTCCTGTCGCCTATCAAAATCATCTTCATTCAATTGGTGTACCAAATGTATTTTGTAGGGGTGAAGTTTATGATGTTTCAGGATTCGGCGGATACTGGTTCTACTAATATTGGTAACACTTGCCAATTTCCTTGTGCTCAATGTTGGGTCTGCATGAACTTGTCCTAAAAGTGCAACTTCAACAGGTTCATTTCTCACAGGAAATTCACGTTCTGGGTCTCGTTTCTTGTTGGCTACTGATCCAGTTTGACGAAACTTTTGCACTAATTCTAGAACGTATTTTCTAGCAACAAGTTTATCTGGATGCGTTTCATTGAACAAATTAGCTGTACGGTTACCGCATTCATCATTCTTGAAAAAAATTGTTATTATTTCAACTCTTTCCGCGATCGTATACACCATTATTGAGGAAATATTCAGCAGCTGTAATTCACTCTAATGTCGTTCAATCAACGATCAGTTTGACATTGCCAGACGTCCAAAATTGCGATTTGGCGAAAAAATTTATCGCATACATATTTTTGTTGTACGCGCATTGGAGTCGAATTCGAGAAAACGTCTTTTTATCGATTCTCAAGATGAAATAAGAATTTGAAACGGAATTGCATGTTATTTGTTGGTAAACAGTTAGATCATTTAATTCCTTGACAATGATAATTATCTTTAAACAGTTGCATTGTTAGATCTTATTTTTATTGATTGAGTGAAAAAAAAGTGATTTTCCAACTTCAAGTTTCTATATCTCGGAAACGAATCGATAGAATTAATTTATTTTTGTTGTTTGATATTAAGAAGGAAAATACCTTTCAAATGAGGTATCACTTGCCATATGTTGCCATTTAAAAATTTAGGGGTGGCGGTCACAGCTCCGAGGGATGGAATGTATTTCGGGTGAATTTCATCGTGAACGATGTCCCCTTCGAAAATGTTGTTGAACTTGTCCGAGCGTTTTTATATAACTCGGTTCTGCCGACCTACAGAGCCGCTGTTTCGTTTTCAATGGCCCACTCTGTATATGCTTCTACTATGAGTGTTTATGAGCAATAAAATCAGACTAGGACTTTGAGATGTAATTTGTCTCGGTGCTTTCATGAATAATTGATATCCGGAGTATGAGAAATCTCGAGAACCGGAACATGACTATTTATAAGTTCTAACCTAATATCCGCAAGACAGAATCAACAAGCAACTAATTCCAAGTCGGTACTGACTTGAGTACATTCGCCCGTTTCGATTTAGTGGTGAATAATATGTGAAGGGATGGCGGCAAGGGTCAGTGATCGCGGTCAAGACACCTATCTAGGGATCTTCAGTGTCCTGCATAATTCATGGCAACATACATGGGTAGCACTGGTTGAAGTTACTCGAAGGATTTGACTTCATCAATCTATTAAACTGGTTGCCTCACTGACCTGTAGCGATTTTATAGACAACGATATGAGTTGAATAACAAATTTTCGAACTTGAGTCAGTAAAACCAATTTTTTTTTGAATTGGAGATGAATTGAGAAACTGTTCTAATGATATGGAGTTTGTATATAGGATGTTTCCAAATGAGTGCGAAAGTTTTCAGAGGTTGATTCCTTGTCGAAAATTAAAGTGGGTCTTTTTAGGTAAATAAAAGCTCTTAGGCCTGTCCTTGAAAGTTACAGGCTTTTGAAAATATGTTAAAAAATTTTGTTCTTTCTTTGCTTTTGTGAAATTGTTGAAGGGTTGAAGAAATGGAATTTTGTGGGCATGTTCTACCAATAAAAGTTGATATTGAATATTAAATATTTTTTTGATTTTGTTGTGATCTTTTAAAGTAGTTAAACATGCAACCCCTATTCCATTTTTCACCAGAATTTTATAGAAATAAAAAATCAAAAGATTAGTGAAAGTAATATTCACTTACTAAAATGAAATGGAGAAGCAATGTAAGAATAATTCAATAATTGTTAGAAATAAACCAAAATCGTGAAATTAATTTGTGTTACCAAAGAAATTTGATAACAGAAAGGTCGCGAAGAAAAAAAGGTTTTTTGTACAACTGTGTTTTTAATTCGTTCGATATATGAACTGAAAGCTGACGTTTTCACAAAATCACTTTTAACACTAGTGTTAAAAATACTTCTAACACTAGTGTTGAAAGTAAAATGACAGATGAGATGATGGATACTCTAATAGAAACACTTCATCCCTCGCCATTATTCCCTATGGATAATAACATTGGGCATTATTCTGCAAAAACCAGAAGTATAATACTCACATTATTTATCAGTCGTAAATATAAACGATTATTTCAGTATTCCAGTATTCCATTATTTATTCGGACTTCAATACCATACCTATACCAGGAAATGCCTACTACTAGGAAATACCACGTATAGTGAATGAATGTCCGACCAGAATCAGCTGATATCCTGCCATCACTCACGTCTGTTACTGTTTCCTAATGGGAAAAATAAATACACATACAAAGCCTCGACTATACCATTAACGATATCTGAAAAGCGTTTTATTACCGCCCATCAAAAATTCAAATAAGGTTCAATTGTTGTGCACGTCGAACTTGACCCGGGCCGTGGATTAGCATGCTCATGTTCGGATATGAGGTTGAGCACCCAGATCGCATCTCAATATAATTGAATTGCAAGCAAGGATGAGAAGACATGCTGGTCAATTACAGCTCAGAATCGTATCACGAACGAAATTGGCTAAGAATTACACAACAGAATTCAACTAATAGCGATATTAGATTCATTTAACACGATGATGGTGAAAACTCTGAAAGAATCAGTGTTATTCTCACGAAATAATCGTAACTTTATCTGTATTTTTGAGTTATTCTATATACTGTATAAACTGTGCGAGTTTATGTCATACTAGTTCATTATTGTGATTTTATTGCTCAGTTACCAACTATCTAATGTCGTACTTTATGGCCCGCGCGGTCATACAGAGAAATAATTCTTTGTTTAACTTATTCTTCGTATTCCATTTCGTAAGCATCTTTAGACTTTTTTGGCAAAATATTTTCAGTTGCTTTCTTTGCTTTTTCAATAATTTCGTCAGGAATTCCAAAATCTTCGTTCATTCAAAATCTTCGTTCATTTTGACTTCTAACTATGACACATATAAATCAAGTTAGCCACATTACATCAAGTGTTTTGGCGACATTCTGATCTCACCCTGACCTGACGAATGCGAAGAACTCGATGGAATATGGCCATCTTGATAGAAAAATATGGCCCAGATGAAACTCATGCGAATATAGTGAACAGAATGTTCATAAAATCAGTTGTTGATCATCTGCAGCTGAAAGACAAACTTCAGTCGCTATTTTCCATCGTTAATGGGGGGTATTCATTTTGAAAAGGGAACATTCTCTACTAAAATTGATCCAAAATACGCATATGTCACATTGGATCTTCAATACGGTTTTGTCGAAGAAAACTTCGCTCTTCCGAGCTCATCAAGGAGATCGGAAGTATTGGTAAGCAGGCTCTTCAGAAGTAATTTCACACAGGAAGGATGGAAATGATGGAAATATTTCTTCTTCTTGAAAATTGTTTTTTGACATAAACCTGTCATGGGTAGTGCATTTTGATTTTTGTTTGACAATACGAACATGGATGTTCATGAAATCGTTACCTATGTAGTTGTCATTTGGCAGGTACTACAAAAAATCACATTATCCAAATTTCTCCATTTTTAATAGCGAATGTTTTCAATATAAAATATACTTCGTGCATACTCATTTTATCTACTTATGCCCCACAAATGAAAGCTTACGTTCACAGAAGATTTCTGAAATTCAGAGTCTTCTTTTTCACTGTAGGGAAGGCACTCTATAGCTGCATTGATTTATTGGGGTTCAATACAATTTCCCGTTCAATTTGAAGCAGCTGCAAGCATTCCGACACGAACTGTTTTGAATAACAGGGTTCAAATTAATGAATTCGAGCCAATTAGGAATAAATATGTCACAAAGTCGTTATTGAATCCATTTGCACCCTTCATTTGGCGCGGCTGCTGCAAATTAAATAGTGCTAACGATCAAAAAGGGTTAATTTCTTAGCAATCAATTCCATTGGTGCCATATATCCGAGGCATGTATCAAATAATCGAAGGGTCACTCCCTTCGAAAGGGTTGATACCGCGTAACGCAAGTGAGTGAGCACCAGAAGGGGGTTGGGGATTCAGGAAATATGGAGGAAATTGAATCGGATGATGTCTTAATATAACTGAAGGAGTGTGAATGGAGGATTTTATTAGAACAAAGTGATAATGGATGAGAAATGGGCCGGTGAATAATCACTTCTGTTGAAATGATAATAATATTACGAATTTATTAGAAACATTGGTATTGGTAGGTATGTATGGTGACTGATGCGCTGCGACCTGATTAGATCTATCTTCTTCTACTATCACAAGGTGTTCTTGTTTACAGCAGCCCTTCTAGCCTTAATTCCTTTAGGAATTTTAGGATTTGAGGGGGTCTACTCGTGGTATTTCTCCCAGAGTCAGCTGGTATGATCAGAGTATATTCAATCTTTTATGATGTACAGCGTAACACTCCATCAATATATGGTGGGATGTTTCTGGATGTTCCCCACAGAATCTGCAGGTGCTGTCCTCCTCCAAGCTTAGCTTCCTCAGGTGTTCTTTGAGTCTGCAATGCCCCGTTAGAAATCTCGTGATTGTCTTCAGACTAGTTTTGCTGAGGTTAATCAATCTTGCTCGGTTGAAATTGCTGAGGAGATCTTTGGCCTGCCTCAGCCCTGGAAGTCTTAGCCAGTATGTTGCTCAAAGTGCACTACAACGTAGATCCTTCCAGTTGAATACAAATTTTTGCAACCAATTATTGAACCCAAAATCCATTGAGTGTCAAGCTGAAAAAAAAACGTATAATACTACTAACGGCCCCAGCAGTCAGTCAGTCAGTGGCGAAGGCGCTATAAATAAATAATTTACCAAAAAAACATTTTGTGGTGGACCAAATTGTGACTCCGAACCATTCCCAAATCCACTTGAACACACACAAAAAATTTCATCAAAATCGGTTCAGTCGTTTAGGAGAAATTCACTTGGATGCACAGAGGTATTTACGAAAAACAAAAATCGTATATTTGTTATAAAATGTTCTTAAGAGGTCATGAGCGCGATCATGTTATACATTATATAATAATTAGAAAATTAACTCAGCATACAAAATATGAGCCAAACATTTTCCAACAATGATTCATTATCGATTTCAAATATTTGGGGCACTTTGAAAATTTTCAAAAAGCTTATGAAATATACCCTCTTGAACCAAGAAAGTTGATATGTACCTCGAATAATCAGAGAATGGCTTCATCTCCATAGATAACAAGTTATTTTGATGAATATTGAAAAATTGTTTACATGTAACCGTTTGAACGTAATGAATCTATCCGGCGAATATATGTATATTGCAATACGTCAAAATATGCGTTTAGAACACGAAATATTGTTTGGCCGAATATATACAGGAATTTTGCGATCCATAATCAAATAACTTGTACCGGGTCGTTTGTGTCAGATTGATGCCAATTTGCAAACTGATGTGAACTGCTGTTTCAATAAAACGAATAACGTTAATAAAATCCGCGTGTGCAATATCGTGCGAAACATGGTCTGTTAAATAAATATTCATTTCGATGATTACTTCAATCTATTTATGGTTATGTATAAACAACAACTTTAATTTTGTTATGTCGTTTTGCGGTACGTCCAGAGGCTAATCATTTCTGGATTTTTGAATTTTTCGCGACCAACTGGCAGACACATGCATGCATCGAGTCAACCCGCAGACGGAATTTTTCGATCAAAACTGTTTTTCTACTCCTATGTTAGTAAACATTTTTTTTCGAATATTTCACTCTATGTTCCATCATTACGCTATGCGTCATGATGCCTAGTATAACAATGAAGTTGGACCACTCAAATTGTGTCATTCATATGTCTTGCGTTTTGAATATTCGACAGTGACATTGTCATTTTTTTAAATTTGAAGATCGAATCAATACTTTATAAATTATAAACTGATTTTTAATTTATTAGGAATCTTTGTATGTCTGAAAATATGAGCAAATCCTATATTGAAATGAGCGCGACGCCACCGGAAATTGTTCTTCAGGCTGCTTCTGCTCTGATTTTGTCTTCTCTTTCCTTATTCTCAATATTTTCTTCATAAAGAAGGTGTTGGGTTTTCGATAAAAAGTGGACTAGTTTTTGGAGATTATATTTAATGACCAATCAAAGAAAAATAAGAGAAAAATCATAACATCCAAGCTGTGATTTCCTTACCTTGAGGTGCTGAATAGTAGAGAGTTTTTCTAGAGAGTTGTTGAGCGCTATCACACCTCATGCTTTCTCGAGATTAGAATTTTGCGCCCTCATGGCCGCTGAGGTTTTTTGGTTGCACCTTTCGCGCATACGAGGAGCCTTCCATAAGTTCTGGAACAACAAAAAGGAAAGCATAGCAATATCGCGCAAAAAATGTAAAAATAGTAATACTAATAATGAAACAAATTCAGACAAAACAAAAAACAGAGAAAAGTGAAGACGGAAAAGGAGGGATACGTTTCGTTATCAAAAAAATCGACAGTTTTCAAATTTACTATTAACTATTTACTGTAGGATATTCTGTGAGTTACAAATTCAAAAGCTTGCCGCTTTCGTATTTGAACTAACAAACTTTTGAATCTGCAACTCACAGAATAACCTTCATTACACGTATTAAGAAATTATTTTTGACTTCTCAGCGCATTTGAATAAAAGCTTGTCTTCAAAAAGTGTTTATTATTATTACTCTAATTTTCTTTTGTATATGACTCGTTAATATGTTTTTCACTTAATTTATTGTATTCATTTTTGCCTTGTCAAATTTCAATTTTTTCTGATTTTTGTTCGAAAATATGAATAGTATATCCATAAAATCTGTTGTAGAATCATCTGCTGCTGGAAGACAAACTTTAGCGAAGTTTATCTTTCAGCTCAAAATGCAATGCCCATGACAGGTCTATGTAAAATACCTTTCAAACTGTTACCGCAGAAGAAGTATTTCCAACAATTCCATCCTTGATGTGTATAATTATTTCTGAAGAGCCTGCTATCCAATTTTGATGAGCTTGGCAAAACGAAAGAGATTTTATTCGACCAAAATATATTGGGGATTAAATGCGAGAGAAGGGAACCTCGCTTCAATGAAATGAATGATTTCTGTGAGTGATATTTTTTAATAACATTCTACCTATCTATTTGATTTAATGAATTTTCAATGAAAACTAGAGAAAATTAAAAAAATCAACTCTCTGAATGAAAATGCGTCTTTTCACAATATCTATCAGATGTAGTTCAATGTCCAGCGTGGCTTGTGCCGGGAAAGTAGTTGTTTTCTCTTATATATTACAAATAAATCACATTTTTCATTTATCAATTTTCATGGAGAATGTTCTTATTTTCTTCAATGTTTTCATTTCATAACACAATACTTATATACTTATACCAAGACAGAAAAGGGGCTGAATGATCTATTATTGGTAACCTTCAGTTATAAAACACCGAAAATAATCACTGGGACCCGACAAAATCCGCATTATGTAGCCTCGAGGCACATTTCGTTTAATCCACAACACCCGGTATTTTGAATTTGGCCAATTCTGTGAAACGTCAATAATAGTCCAATTTGAGAACTACTATTTATGATGCTATATTTTGAAATTAATAATGGATTTGATCATTTGATTGCATAATTGCTAACCATTGTTGAACATCCTTCTAATGTTCTCCTCGCGGAAATTCCATAGTTAATGACTAGCCATTTGGCAGCCTGCGTGTGAGCAATTCGAATTCTTACACGTTTGGCATTGAATAATTCAGTTTTTGCCATGCTGAAATAACTCAAATTGAGTCAATTATAGTAAAATACTATCCAACATTTATTATAAGGCGGATAGAAAATGTATTGGAGAAGACCAAGGAATTGACAACTAAAATGTGCAAAAACTGAAATGAATTATAAAGAAATAGTAATTTACGTAACAAGTCCGGAAAACACTGTTTTTTTGGACGAGCGGACAAGATTCTAGGACGAGCGTAGCGAGTCCTGGAAGTCTTCGAGTCCAAAAAAACTGTTTTCGGACGTGTTGCGTACACAATTTTTTCGGTAACCCTGTAGAATAACAAATCGAAACATATTTATTTTTTATAGTCCATTGTAGAAGAAAATTTCGAACATTTTAATTCTTTTCTTGACATAATTTTTTGGGTTTATCACCTTCCACAATCTGAAAATGAAAAAAATTTTTAATCCAAAGAAATCTGTACAAGTGTAGAAGGGCAAATTAATTAATTTGCCCGATAAGTTACTGCGTTCACAAGACTGCTGTCTTGAAAGAAATTAATTTTTGTCAGTAACGTACCCTACACTGAATTTGCCTATCTGAAAAAATGAGATCGAATTAACAAAGAATACTTCTCTTTTTTTGAAAACTGTTGACGTTTCGGAGGCTGTATCTGCCTCCGTTATCAAAACTTCTTAGAAAGACGCTGAGAAAACTGAATTTGAATTGCGATTTTGGTAATAAGACCTTTCTTATTTGTATTAAATATCAAAATGCGAACAGAAGATAGGTACTAACAGAAATATTCTAATTCTTATTTATATAAATATTTATATTGAAATTCGGGCATTTCCGGGACTAGTCCGCAAAGTACGTACTTCCCGGACTAGTATTTTTCGAAGTATTCTCAAAAAGATGCCTATGAAATTATTATCGATGAACTGCAAAAGTACATATCTGATAAAATAGAGTCTTGGATCACAGTGGGTCTCATTACCTTCATCAATAAAAGAGACAATAAGGTACAGCCAATATGGCCATGTTAAGACGTTATACAGTATCGGAAAGTTTTCATCGGGGTATGCTGGTTTCATAGGAGCGTAAAGAATAGCTTGCTATAATGTTGAGAGAGCAATACAATTTCTCCTCTACTCGCTCGAGCAAGGGATATCAACGTGGCTGTTAATTCGTCGGACGAGGTAGTAGGGGAGTCATACAGTAGTGCGTCTCTCTTATTTATGTGGTATTATCATATCATTGCGTTCCTTGTTACTCGCATAGATTTGTCTATACCCCGATGAAAATTTTCCGATACTGTATTTTTCAAATAACATTATTAGGCAGATATTGTAAGTGATAAATACAAAGAAACTTCATAATTATGTACAATAATCTTGCTGAGGCATTCCTCAGGTACTGAAGGTGATTGATAAAAACATTTTGGAAAAATGACGTTTCTCCTATAAATGGTAGGAGAAGAAAACAGGATAAATCCAAAATATGTACTCGTTTGATCAAGAGTTTATCGAGATCTTTTCAACAATTTTATAAATGTTGATGTGATCGGTGGCATTGTGTAACATACAGTGTGTCTCACTTCTCATGGAAACACCTCCGTATCTTCCATAATAATTGAGGTAGAATGATGAAACTATCAGGACAGATGGAAATGGTCAAACTGCACCTACCACCTGAATGGGGTTGGCCTAAGTGATATACACTGCCCGCCACTCGCGATGAAACAAACCATTTTTACGATAAAACATACTAGGGGGCAAAATAGGCACGAAATTCTTTCAGATTCGTGATCAGGGCCAACACTTTTTCACTGAAAAAATGTCAGTCCTGAAAAATCCGAATTTGTCTCACTTCTCAGTAGTACTTATTACCACAAGTGATTGAATTTTCGCGATAAGTATGTCGATTAATTTTTGAACGAATCAATTCAGTTGAGATCACAAAAGAAAGAGACATCAGAAAAATTCAATCACGAGTGGAATTATGAGAAAAATTCAATCACGAGTGGAATTTTATTAGGAATGGCATCATCATGGACTCTGGTACGAAATCTAAAGTTAGCTTCAAATGTATCATGATTCTGAGTAAATTTAATTTTATTCGAATAAAGAATCATCCCAATCGATCTACTTGCTAATTGAAGGCAGATCAATTTCTGTTAATTCTTCAGTTAATTTGAAGTAGATTTCAGAGGAAGGTGAAGTATGACGAAAGATACAGCATAGAGACAATTAACAGTTTTCAGACAAATTTGAAAAAAATTAATAAAAATATACTAATTAGGGAATTTTTTGGGAGTTGAATGAAGGAACAAGTGTGCAGTCAGAAGGACTATCTGAAGTCTTTCGAGATAGTTTTCAATTTATATATCTTTTATATTTTCCAAAAACGGAATAAAAGCTTATTGAGAGAATTGTGGGACACCCTGTATACTCAAAAGACAATAAATATATATATATATAGAGAGAAGAGAGGTAGTCTATTGCTGACTAGTTAGAAACAAATCTTGACAATTTTTTGGGGCAGCAGCAAAACGCAAGTGTACTCTTATAACATTATATTTCCAATATTTCGACAGTGGTTACTGTCATCATCAGGGAGCTACAAAAATGGATGAAACTATGGTAAAATGGTGAGGATGAGAGTCCAATACTTACAATGTTAGTGAGATTGGTCGCTTAACAACGATGTTGAAAAATTAAACAAGACTAAAATCATGTGCAACATGGGGTACTGAATAAAAATTATGTAAAACATTTATAACAATTAAAAATCTAAAAATGTGTCGGATGCAGACAACACCTGTAATATACCACGAGGAGCGTGGGAGAAGAGAAAATTATTTGGTTAGAAATTATTAAAATTAATTATATGTCAAAAGTCAAAAGTCAAATTTTCATAGAAATTATGGAACAAGAGAACAATTGGCCTGAGCTGCTGGGGTTTCCAGTCCAGTTGCAATTACTGCTAAAGAGAAAGTATAATTATGGATTTCATGTAATAGATGAGAAAATTGTATTTAACATTATTTGAATTTAAATATTTAATTTTGAGAATTACAAAATTGAGATTAAGTAATGCCAAAGGAACTGTTGTTGAGAGCACTTGGGTTCTTGTCCAACATTAATAAATAAGAATAGATCTCACTCAAGTGGTTCTTTTAGAACAGATCTTAACCAAGTGGTTCTTTTAGAACAGATCTTAACCACTTGAGTGAGATCTATTCTTATTTATTAATGTTGGACAAGAACCCAAGTGCTCTCAACAACAGTTCCTTTGGCATTACTTAATCTCAATTTTGTAATTCTTTTACTCTATGACATCCCATAAATTTCCCAATTGATTCTCAAAATTAAATATTTAAATTCAAATAATGTTAAATACAATTTTCTCATCTATTACATGAAATCCATAATTATACTTTCTCTTTAGCAGTAATTGCAACTGGACTGGAAACCCCAGCAGCTCAGGCCAATTGTTCTCTTGTTCCATAATTTCTATGAAAATTTGACTTTTGATATAATTCATATAATTAATTTTAATAATTTCTAACCAAATAATTTTCTCTTCTCCCACGCTCCTCGTGGTATATTACAGGTGTTGTCTGCATCCGACACATTTTTAGATTTTTAATTGTTATAAATGTTTTACATAATTTTTATTCAGTACCCCATGTTGCACATGATTTTAGTCTTGTTTAATTTTTCAACATCGTTGTTAAGCGACCAATCTCACTAACATTTTAAGTATTGGACTCTCATCCTCACCATTTTACCATAGTTTCATCCATTTTTGTAGCTCCCTGATGATGACAGTAACCACTGTCGAAATATTGGAAATATAATGTTATAAGAGTACACTTGCGTTTTGCTGCTGCCCCAAAAAATTGTCAAGATTATATATATATATATATCCTAGCTTTATCTTAACTGGTCAGCAAAGACTTCCTCTCTCCTAACTATATATATATATATATATATATATATTCCACAGGGTGGTTTTCGTCAAAAAAAATTATTTTGGGAGATATTGAATTTTCAAGTTTTCAAGACACTAATGGAAATCACTGATCAGAGGTTTACGGCCTACGCAAACCGAGCTGAAATATTGGCAGCTGGCAGACATTCTGTAACCTGGACAATCAAACTAGTGTCTCCCAAACAAAGGTAGCCAAAAGCGCCAATATTTTGAGATTTTTTTATAAAAAAATTAAACGAAAGTAATACAAAATATTAAATAACAACAAACATTATTGCTTCAAAACATAAATTCTTGGTATTTATTGTTACATAATGTTCCATACAACAACCCATTTTATCAATCGCTCCAAGTTCGTAAACACCCTGTCTGGTAAGTGTTATGGCTTATATCAACGCAATATTGGAAAACACGTACGTATCTTAATGCGGTGAAACTCCCCGAGGTCGCAAAAAGCGGTCGGGACTCTTCTACTCCCACCCAACGTAGGACCGAAACTTGTGAGTTATTGACTGAACCGTCGTTATCTCTCGCGGCGGTCAGACCGCCCGCCACAGCAAGTAACGACCCCCCTAATAATGCGACGTCACGCGTCCGATTCACGAACTGTTAGCGACAATTTACCTTAACGAGCTCTGTTTTACTACCAACAATTACCTGCGAAATTTACAGTTGGCCGTCACTGGTTGTGTACCGGAAGAAAACAGAAAAGAAATACATATCGTGAATTATTGGCTTCATTCAACATAATACTACTTATAATAAGCGATGACATTCACATTAGGCCCGAGGTTCACGGTCAAATGGTATAATCAAACTGCCTTGAAGTTACGTTATTCCTATTGGTATATTTCAAACTACGAAAATTATGGGAAAAGTCAGAGAATAACTATCAGTAGCAATAATCCAAGGAAATTAATGATAATTGTTCAAAAAAAAAAAAATGTATTGTAACAAACAAGCTGAAATTGGCCCTGACCGCTTCTCTTCTGGTGGTAAACGACGCATGTGTCACCAGGCTAACCCCCAACTTCAAAGCGACTGAAACATCAACAACGAATATTCGCGGCTGTTCTAAAGATTCGAGAAGCTGCGAGAACCATCTACAGTTGTGCGGACGAACCGTGAAAAAAGATTCAAGAGATTTCTAAAGTCTATTTTGCACCTACATATTCAGCAGCGGCAGCTGATCGAGCAATAGTAAATACAGAGCAGACAACTTGAGGCTGATCTCGACAGAGGAGTAGTTGCATACATATCTACCAGTGTTTAAATAAATGAGAGTTCATTTGTAAAAAATGAATTACAAAAATGGAGTTGTGCATTTTCATTGTGCCTGGTGTTATAAGTGAGATTTTTATAATGAATAAGTGCTCGTGTAGCAGACAGGGCTGGTTTCAGTTTGTTTGTCACGTCACAACCTTCTTGAGTTATCCTTGGGGTGTGTCGGTATCTGCAATATTGTCCATATCTAATACAGCACACCAAATTTTCTACACCGCTAGATCTGAATATCGTTTCCAGAATGCTTCTTGTAACTCTCTTATCCAGCCGACCAAACACACAAAACAATTTTGGGAGTCCTTAAATTTTGGTCCAGCATCTTACCTCTTAATCTAGTGAGGCTCTTCCAGACATATTCATAGATTGGTTCATCTCGAGACTGTTTCTTGGTAACCAGTAGAAGATGTTTCACTGTCCCTTCTTCAACTGTAACACCCCTCCATCTTCCGAGATCTATTTCCGTGGTTTCTGTAGTTGACCGAACTTCTTCGAGAACACCACAGCGTGCGCCTGAATAATCTTCTGCCACACAGTGAGCTAGTCAGCAGATTCCTTGAAAAGGTCTCGCGATCATCTAGAATTACCCTTCGTGTAACTTTCTGTCCTCTTGAGTAAAACGACATGAACTTCTGAAACGCCACCTCACACTCCGATGGTCTGAGGGTGCGAACTTGATCGTGATTTCCAGAGTAATGAGCCAACTTATTGAAATGGAGAACCCTAGGTTTCCCTATAGGAGTAGCCTATAGATTTGGTAGACCATACCCTTTTTTATCCTTAATGACATTGTACGGGGTTTTGGGTTGTACAAACAAACCAGCATCGGCGTTGATGTCATCGGTCTCCTTCATTTTCGACGATTCCCATTCTCTCTTTTGATATGTGTGATTCACTAGAAAAATCTCTTTTCAAGCCAGCTGTGTTGTCAGAAGCTTATTTTATAGGATTCTTGCATTCTCTTGAAGTTCCGTCTTCAAAGCCCTATTATAGACTACAAGTCCGGTCCGATTTTGGAGGGGTCATGTGAAAAATAATATTCAGAATTATAGTGTCATACGAAACAACTCCTTTAGGCTATGTGTCGTCAGTCGTGAGCGGTGCAGGGGAGTACGCAGGTCAAAGAAACTTTCCATCGACGAAAGAGATTTTTCGACAAAAGATTCTTGTACGGCATTTCTCAAGACGATGGATCATTGAAAAATGATCGAATGGGACCTACCGTACATAAAAAACGGCACTGAAAGCCAGCCCGCAAATTTTTGTTATAAATTCAGGTGATTTATTACTGTACACAGGGCCGATCCTAGCAGGTGTGGCGCGACTAAGCAAGGGGCGGCCGCAGGTCGCATACGAGTTCTCGATCGGCACGCGGCTCGCACTTCAATGGTCAAAACAAACTTTATTTTAGCGGGCTCCTTTGTTAAAGGGATGCGGAATCGGTATATTTTTTCTGTGTCTTTACCAATATGAGGGAAAATGAGAAAAACTATTTTCAGTTTCAATTTTGATTTAACATACAATAATACATGCAACAAAATAATGATAAGTGTGAAGAAATATAAGGAATTAAGCGTTCTTTGAAGTTTTAATATTTACTCACATCTTGGAGAGCGGTACGAAATTTCGATGAATTTTGAATTTTCGCCTTTATTTTCTATGGTAATATTGTAAGGTGTGTACAGCTTTTCACGTTTTTAAAATGGTAGGAAATTGCTCAAAATACAAAGTATTCTTGAAAGATTGTTACCCCTTCATCTCCCATTATTCAATTTGCGAGGATTTGTTTCTTCGTCATTATATCCTATGGTATCATAGCAATGTTACAAATTTTCACGTTTTTAAATTGGTAGTAAATTGCTCAAAATACGAGTCATACTTTGAGGGTATTTACCTCAGATCAATAAAAAACCGTATTTACCTTCATATCTCCCGTTATATCAATTTGCGAGTATTTATTTTTTCGGTATCATCATGCATGGTATCATAGTAATTTTCAAGTTTTTGGACAGGAAATTTGCTTGAAATACGAGTCATACTCTAAGACTATTTACCTCAGATCAATTTCTTGTACGGGGATATGGTCTCATCAGATATTTATTCAAACGATATACCACCTCCCCTATCATTACATTTGGTGGAATAATATTTGAATTTGGTAGTTGTTGTGCTGGAACATCATTTAATTAGATTCCAAGGTATTGAACAGTGTTGAAGACAATTGTAATAAACTTCTTTTTGGCATCTGCAGCTCTTTGCAATCCTAAAGAAAAATATTTTAAGTACCTAATTAAAATGAGTCAAGCCAGAATTAGGAGGACATCTTAGTTCCACAGCGTATTGTACTCTTGAATGATTTGTTCCAACTGTTGTTGGGTGTAAACTGACATATGATGCTGAATATCCAATTCTTAATTCATATGCCAAAAGTTTATAAGTGGAATTGCTCTTGTTGAATTCATTTTGTAAAATATAGATTGTTTGGTCAACGCCCGGTTTGACGCTCTTACTGTGAATGATCCTACGCGAACGCAACGCTCGACGCTCCTACTATGAACAGAGCTTTAGGAATTAGTCTAGTCAACAAGTGCTTTTTAGGTCAAAATTGTTCCGCCTTCTCCGAAAATTATAATTGAGGAATTTCGATTCGGAATGACAAGTGGAAAGTTTTTGAGAAAAGGGCCGCTCGTAAAAATTGTAATGGTTATAAACAATTGAGTAACTTAAGTAGACTTTTTGTCTATATCTCAAAAACTATTTGAGATATTTCAAATTTGAAAAATGATTCGAAAAGAAGAGGAAATTTCCTGAAAAAAAGTTTTGATTTCCGGAACTGTAGAACTTTTTTGAAAGGGTTGAAAATACGCTCGAAAACGGGTACTCTGATTTGCGCAAGCTACGCCTCCTTCGGAACTTTAATGAATGAATATCATTTAAATTCATGGAATATGAAAATTAAAAAGTAAAGAAATTCTAAAAATTTTAAAATATTTTTCTTCCGTGGAGCTATTTTTCGAAGGTCTTAGAATAGATTCCCGTTGGAAAAATTTAAAAATTGTCAATTTTTGTTTTGTTTTTAACAATTCACTGAAGAGAAAAATTATGAAATTGAAATTGAAAAAAAAAAAAAGAATTTTTAATATTATCATTGATCCATTTTCTTATGATCAGAAGCTACTTTAAAACGATTTAAAACGACAAAATAAATTTTTTTTAAACATAATCTTTGATGATAATTATGATTGAAAAAAAAATCGTTTCTTAACGAAAAAATTTCATTGCTTAAAAACGCATTTGTTAAATAACAATTCTTTTTACCACCTATTTTGAAAATTAGGGAACTATTTTTGTTTGAATCACTACTTATCTTGGTCTTTGATATTGAAACAAAAATTCGATTTTTATATAAATTTTCATTGTTTATATAATATATTATTTATTATAAACAAATGAATTATCTCTTTATATTTTTTTCTTTGGGACTGTTGTTGGGTTCTTGGATTGTTGGGAGTTGGAACTTTTTTTTAGCAAATTTCCTCCTCCTTTTGACATGCCATTCCGAATCGAATGACACCTCAATCATAATTTTCGGAGAAGGTGAAAAAAATACTGACCTGAAAAGCACTTGTTGACTAGACTAAATACGCTATATATGCGGAAGTCGAATGTCATTCAAAAAACATGCCCATCAGTTTGAGTTGTTGGAAAGAAGCACATTTCTCGGACAAATTGGCGAAGGAGCCGAACTAATTTCGAAAACTAATCTACTTTTGCGTTGACGTGCAGAAAAAATAAGATAAGAACTCAAACGTTGCACCCAGTCCGCACGAAATGAATTCCCTCGTGATAAAACACCTCATCTGGAAGTAATAGAACTTCAAATTAGGCAGGGGACTTTACGTGCCAATTTATTCAATTATATTCTCTGCCTTTCATGTTTAATTGACTGTGATACAGTTTCTTGTACTGCCTTAAACAGTATTCCTGAAACCTCGTTAAATTATAATGAGCTGCAAACAAAAAAATGTGACTCACTAGTTAATTTTGATATGTCCTCGCCAAGCTCGCTTTTTGTAACTTGGGACGTGAACAATGACCTCTGATTATTCAGTTTTTGTGGTTTTGTAGGAAATTACATTCATTTCCAAGGATATTATTATTTTTGTTGAAAATGGGAAAATACTGAATTACTTATTGATTTCAATTTCAATTGTAATCAATAGAATAGAATAGAAATAACATTACTTTTTTTTCAATCTCCTGCTATGGAAAAGTTCATTGAGGTGAGGAAAGGGGTACACTGAAACAATTTGAAATTGTTCATCATATCAACGAACATAATTCATAGTCCCAGAGTACTAAGGTATATATTTTTAAAAAATATTGGCATTGTGATTTTATTTCCAAAATATGAATAGGACATTCATAAAATCTGTTGTGGAATCATCTGCGACTGAAAGACAAACTTTAGTCGCTATTTTCCATCGTTCAAGATAACCTATTGGGAGGTTGAAAAGGGGAACATTCTCCATGAAAATTGAAAAATGAAAAATGTGATTTTTTTGTAATATCTAACAGAAAACAACTACTTCCCCGGCACAAGCCACGCTGGACTTTGAACTACATCTGATAGATATTGTGAAAAGACTCTAACTGAAAAGGAAAGAAAAAATCTTAAAGTGAAAATTCGCATTTTTATTCAGATAGCTGACTTTTTTAATTCTTTCTAGTTTTCATTGAAAAAATCTTTAAATGAATTAGATAAGGAGAATGTTATTAATAAAATATCACTCACAGAAATCGTTCATTTCATTGAAGCAAGGTTCGCTTCTCTCGCATTTAATCCCCAATACATTTTGGTCGACGAAAATCTATTTTGCTTTGCCAAGCTCTTCAGGAGGATTGATATAGGATTGGAATAAAATAGGCTCTTCAGAAGCATACACATCAGGGATGGATATGAGGGATATATTTCTTCTGCTCCTCATCAGCCGGTCAACAACAAGTTATTTAGAAAGCATTCAACTAACCACCATCGAATAATATCACTATATCGTTAACGCATATTAAAAATACCCTTATTCACAGACAATGCACATCCAAAAAGGCATGTTATACAAGACAAAAGTTCAAGGATTATAGGAAATAGTCATGGGGAAAGAGTGAAAGGTTAGTTGAAATGTCCAAATAAAATTATTTGTCACATCGGTTTATTGAACACAGACTTTTATTTGAATTAATCAATCTATGAGGTCCGTGGATAATTGATTATTATTATTATTTTCTTACACACCAATGAATGAGTATTGAAAAAATGTGAGACTCCTGAAGTGAACATTCTGCAGAATTACAAGTGCAGATTAAATATTTCCTACGTATTGCTTAAAAAACCCAAAGAGTTATTGGAAAAGTATTATGGAGATTCCGCTCCTTGGAGTTAATGGTCCATAAGTGGTTCAAGGAGTTTTTATGCGGAAAAACCTGCACACCCTCGTATAAATGAAAAGGGAGAATACGAGGTATTTTTTTGATTATGTCCATATAAGATGGAACTGCAGTAACTTTAATGCTACAAACATGAGTGGTATAAAAACATAAGTTTTATTTCTCATTTTTCATGATGATCTCCTACTGCGTAAGAACCGCTATATCCATCAGTGAATGGAGCGAATTGAATAATGGAAAGAAGTCAATACAAGTGTGCTATTTGAAATGAAGAGAGGAATGAGACGACTGAAAGTTGTACATATCTCATTTTGTTTAATCCTCTTACAGTCGTAAAAATTGTATATCGAAAATTTCAAATTTTTCTATTGAAATCTAACGACGTATTTCAAAACAAAACTAAACGATCTACTGATAATAATTATAGCTGATATTAGCATCTGAATGTATGAAGAAATGAACAATACAACTTTCAAATCGAACGATCTCAAATAAACCGAGCAGATTTATGATTTGGAAAATCGATATGAATTGGTTCAAGCTACGAGTACGTACTTTTGCTGTTTCACACGACTCCAAACTGATCATTATGTTATAAATTTCATGATTCTAAAAAAGTGGAACATCCGCTTTTAATAAATCTGATTACAATTTCAATTCGGTCACGATTTCACGTTTTTGTTTAATGATGGAACAAAGATTTTGTACTCTGATGAAATTATCCCATATTCTTAATAATCTTTGCATCCAATAACACGAAAGTCTTACCAGAATAACGAACATTTTCATAGGTAGATGCCATTCACTCACCAGTCTTATTAAGGCCATTTTGTCTCGTTGATCTTCGCTCAAATATCAATATTTTGGGAATTATTTATTTTTGTATCTAACTTTTCTTCGTACGGTATCCAGGTGGAAAGGACCAGGCAGCGGCCTTATGAAAAAAATGTCACTGGTTAATTTTTCTGAATTTTTGGTATGTTGTAGAATATGACCTCCTGAACGAAAGTGTTCACGGGCCCAAGTCAATGCTATTGCTAGTTTTCGAGGTACAGGGTGTCGAAGTTGGAAAATGGACATTTCTTTGAAGTAATAGTGCTCTCAGGAAAACATCTCAAATGTACTCGTTTCATATGACAAATATTGCCTACACATGAAGCAATAATTAAACGCTGGTTTTTGAGAAAATATATTATTAGATACAGGGTAAGTCAAGCATTATTGAAAATGAAATCCTAAGTCGACCATATAAAATATACATGTGGCAAAACTAAGTAACACACCAAAATTCTCATCATTTCAATATGTCAAAATTGATAAAATCAAACTTTTGTACTGGGTGAGTCAAAATATCACTTTTTTTTTACATTTCGTATATTTTTATTCAATATTTTGAGCTTTAGAGATATTTGACTGCAAATCATTCAAAATACTTTTTGCCCGACATTGATATACAGCGTGAGACAAACGCTTGATGATGACAAAAATTGCAAAAAAGCACTGAGTTGTTTCTATACCGGGTGGCAACAAAAAATAACTTTCAAAAGTGTTACCGCAGAAGAAATATTGACTGACGTGTATTATTGCTTCGGAAGAGCCTGTTTTTTTTCCAATCCTATTAATCCCCCAGTCGTCGACCAAAAAGTATTGGGGATTAAAGGCGAGCGAAGCGAACCTTGGTTCAATGAAATGAACGATTTCTGTTAGTGATATTTCATAATAACATTTTCCCTATCTAATTTATTTAATGATTTTTTCAATGAAAACTAGAGAAAATTGAAAAAGTAAGGTTCAATGTCCAGCGTGGCTTGTGCCGGGGAAGTAGTTATTTTCTGTTAGATATCACAAATGAATCACATTTTTCATTTTTCAATTTTCGTGGAAAATGTTCCCCTTTTCAGGATTTGTTACGTTGTGCTATTTGGTTATTTTTGAAAATAGAAATTTGAGTCTTGTATATTATGCAGGTATTTTTTGGTTATGGTTAATATCCGAATCTGAAATAAAATATTCTATTTCACCTGAATTGACATACATTTTTTCAATTACAAATGGAAGACCGCCAATCCTTTTCAGAATTGGTATTTTTTGTTCCATATTGGAATCATTATAATAATGTGGTTCAAGAAGGCCAAATACAACGGGTTTATTGGTCAAGTAGGCATTGATCCTGCGATTGAGCAAGTTTTCAGAAAAGAGTTTATTCGTCATTTAGTTCTTTCATTTTGAATAAAAACAGTTGCGGAGAAATCTTCAAGCAACTTTTCAGTTCCTCTAAATATATACCCCCATTTCGTGTATTGGTGAATAATTATCAATTTCACCTAATTTCTACTTTTTCCATTTTTTGCTTTACAATATCTACTTGACCAAATAATTTTTTTTGATATCTTGCCATTTTACTCCACTTTTTGCCTTTTCATAGTAAATTTTTTGAATTTTCCGCGTTACCAGCGATCACGTGACATGTGTCAAAATCGATTTTTAGGTTATCGGACATGCACAAACTTCTCTCAAGAATATTTTTTCCTATACTCTAATAATGAACTTTTTCTCATATGGTACGTACTTTTTGGCGGTCACTGTAGAGTAACAAAACACATTTCGTTGTATATACCATCGGCCAAATCCTAATCCTGTACAACTACCAGTTGCAGTTTTTCCGCAAGAAAGAATATTCTGGAAAATACTACGGGCAAGTGATTGTTTTCTGTTGGATATTACAAAAGAAATGAAGAATTATTAATTTTTATGCTTTTTTTCCATTTTCGAAATATATCACGTTTTTCAATTTTTCCACCTTCCCAGAAATGAATAATGGAAAATATAGTAACTAGACTTTGTCTTTTAGCTGCAGATGATTCCTTGTCCGATTTTATGAACGCCCTGTTGACATTTCCAGAAAAATTAAAATGCCATACTTATGACAGTTTCAAATCAAAAATTATTTTCAAATTGTCACCGCAGATGAGATATTCCCGTCATTTTCATCCTTGCTGAGTGGAATTGTCTCTGAAGAGTATGTTTCCCAATCCTTCCGACCTCTCAGATTATCTTTGAGAGTGATAAAGGTTTACGTCGACAAAAATTTATAGGAGGTCTAGTAGATAAAATTCCATTAATCGGTTGCTACACCCTGTTGAAAAAAATTACTGCTGTCATGTGTCGAGATCAGCGTATTTTTTTTCATCGTTGAAAAAAGGGCGAATTTTATTGATATAGAGCAAGCACAGGACATGGACGGCATTTCACTACTTAGTTGGAGAAACGAAGAAAACTCTGGAGAAGAAGAAGCTAGCTCAGGGAGTGTTCCATGGTATTGTAGGTGCCTTTCACAAACAATAATTCCTTATCCTCTATCAACGAAAATATACTAGAGGGCTAGAAATTGATTGTACTTGCTGCAGAGTGGTCTTCGCGTTGAAGAAAAACTAAGGAGCTCCCATCGTATGAAAATGCCCAGAACAACGAGGCAGATCACTTTGGCTGAGAGGACGGTACTTCAGAGTATATCACATGGACATCCAAAGGATTGCAGCAGACTCAGATTCCGAAATGAGGTCAGACTACCCCTTTCCAACTGATGGCAAAACTTCGGATCTTATGGAGCATGGAGCTTGCAGAAATTCAAAATGAACTTCAATTCCTAACTACTTTCTCTAGTCCAAGAAATAAAAGCTACCCAAAATACCAAAACTACGTCACTTTCACTCGACGCGCGTGCAATTTCTAGACTTCTAGCATGTTTACCCACACTTGGTTTTTCTGGTCTTGAAAATTGGATATGAGCAATGTGCTCATTATCTATTGTAACTGACCTTATATTGTAGTAGAAGTAACTATATAAGTGCCTGTGTTTGGCCCTGGTCATAATAATATGGTTTCTGAATTTGCTGTAGCTATACTTCATCTGTATGAAAACTTATACAGACTCCGTGGAGCAGATAATGTCAACTATCATACCAAACATTGCACAAGTCATAAAATCATCCGCAAACTACTACAACAAAGTTTTAAACTGGGGATATCCGGTGACACAGCAACACTTTCCATTCCGCATGGAAACCACGAAATTGCACGTCGGGGCCAGATATCGAACAGTTTGGAACATTCTATTCAGGGCATAAAATAAGTTCCATTGTTGGAGTCATTCGACAAAATTGGTTTACTCCCCTCGGATGGATATTCAAGTTGCGAATGTCTGCTGTATCTGAATTTATATCATGCAGTGATGGAAATTGCTAATATACAAGAGAAAATAATTTTTTTAATTGTTAGATATGAAGAGCACACGGGAAAAACGACAGATTTCTAAAAATAAATTTTCAGGAGAGCGTTTTTCAATTAAAATTGGTTTAGTATTTTCAGCAAGAAAAACAAGCCCTCCTAATTTGTCATATTATTTATATTAATACGTTTTTCGACTAACAGACCTACCTGCCAGAAGATATCCATCGAAATGTAAAATAATCACGTATTTTTTCTGGGAAAAATTATGATAGTTTGATTTTTGTAAGAAATTTATGGGCGGTTTTGATAATAATAATATTTTCGCCAACTTATTCTTATTTATCCTATGTAGTTTTTATTTAGGCGGTAAATGAAGAACATGAAGACCTTTGTTATGTCGTATTTTGCCATATACGAGGTACTGAATATACCAAGCATCTCAGAAGATAGTGTACCTATACAGGGTGTTGGCAAATGAAAGAAGGTTTTTCATTTGAACAAATGTTCTCAAGCCTGTCCTTGAAAGTTACACGCTTCCAAAAATATTTCTTTTTTAGTAAATTACTAAAAAGCATTTTGTGGGCGTGTACTACTAATAAAGAAGTTTCCTATACCGAGTGTCCACGGAAGGAGGCTCGCCCCTATAACTTTTTTGTTTTTGAAGATATTGGAATGAAATTAGGATTTATAATTCAGAAAACTGCATTTTCTGACAAATGACTCAGCTTCATGCAACTTTTTTGTTACTTTTTGTAACCGAAAATTTTTCAAATTTTGAAATTTATTTTTCAATCTAAAGGGCTATGAATACGTTCAAATTATTAATTTCAGTCATAAAGTAGTGGCTCGTCGGGTCAGAAAAAAAAAACATTTCATTATGATTGATTTAATACCGCACACCATTTGGTCTCGAAGAAACTTTCGTCACCAAAACTTGAAAATTTTACGGTAGATCTTTTTGAGATTAAAATAATATTAAAATTCATCGAGTAACCTGTGACCAACAAAAATGTTTTAACAAAGCCATCAATCCATAAACTAATATCTCCTTGCATGAACGATATTCTTAACATGTTTTTCAATCAATAGCGTACACGACAGTTTCCTAATTTAGATTTGGGGAAGTGAGGTAAGATAACATATAAGTAATTTAGTTTTTTTTCAATACACCTTAATTACCTTGTTATATCAGTTATGTAGGTCACAGGTTACCCAATGTATTTGAATCCCTTCAAGTTTTTTAACGAAAGTTTGCGGTATCAACATGATCGTAATGAAATTCACAAAACTTCCATATGAAAAAAATCAATAATACAAATTCTAAAATTGAATTTTATGTACATAGCAAAAACTATGTTTGAAAATGAAATAGATAGAATGAATTAAAAATTGAAGTTACCACAGCAGGTGCATTTTAACCGAAAACTTAAAGTAGTAGTTTTCCCAATACCTACTAATACCTATACCAATACCTACTGTAGAACTAAAATTAATAATTTGAACGTATCCATAGCCCTCTAGATTAAAATATAAATATCAAAATAAGAAAAATATTCCCACAAAAAGTGATACATGGTTGTATTCAGAATGTCATATGGAGACAAAAAAGCTGAAAATTTACCGGTTGTCTCATTTAAAAATCAAAGGGTCATATCACTTCCAGTGAGACCGCAAGTTTCACGAATCTGAGTCACTTTTCAAAATACGCAGTTTTATGTCTCATACAGATCCTCCAAATTTCATTTCAATATCTGCAAAACCACCCGGTATAGTATATTAAAGTATAAGTGGATAAAAAGGTCTTTTAAACCTGCGCGACTTTTCGAGCACTATTAGAGCCCTCTTCCATCTATAACGCCGCGCAAGCCGCTTGGAGAACAATTCGGATTGAAGACTAAAGATACAATGTTCCCGAGAAGCGAAGCAGAATAGTGAATATAAATTATTATTGGACGTGAAATAATTACATATAGAAATTGAAATCTAAATAAATTGTTTATATAGCTAGTGTTAAGTGTATATTCATTACAGTATCATTCAAAGTAACAACAATCGTTGTGTGCCAACTGCCGCACCATCAACATCCACTCTGTTCAAAAGTAATTGGAGATCATCCATCTGTCAACTCCTACGCTCAGCTTGTCAATTTCCAATAGAGACCACCACAGTCAAGACATTCATGTTCATTAACAATTGTTTCACGATTGCCTCTGGGGCCGGCTTTGCATAGCGACTGTTCCTCCTTTGTTTCGTAATCATAATAACGGCAAATTGCAGTATTGCACAAAAAATGTAATGTTCTCATTTGTTGGTAGTCGGTATTGTAATGATGTGAATCAAATTGTGTAGACGGTTGAAGTATCTAACGTTAATAAGTGCTCACGAATCGGCTGATATCGGAGGTTAATGCTGACTTTCAATGGAGGATCAGCTTGGTTTTTGTTATTCGGATTTGATGTGTATCATTGATTTCGATCACTGTATTGCAATTAGGTATCCTTTATAAATTAGTTACACGTTAAGTGGAGAGAGCAATTGTAAATTCAGACAAATATTTCAAAATTGATGATAATTGTCTAAGTTATCACGACTTTTCCTACGTTTCCATCTCTGCCCACTCTGTATTTCGTTAAAACTTCTTTTGTAACCAAATCTTGATTCGGTACCGAGTCTATAAACTATCGTAATCGGCACTTAGTTTTTCTGAAATGAAAAATATTTATAAGATTTATTGTACTTACGTCCTATACAGTGCTAGTCTAAAGTCCGTTCCCCCCCTAGTAATTTTTGAACCACCTGGTATATCGCAAAGAAATTTGGAAGGCTCAAATAGGAGATGAAAACCTACTTTTTCATGAGAAAATTACAGCTAAAAGTTTCAAAATGGTAGCTGAGTTTCTCCTACTACTCGACCGTATAGGCAAGCGGTCATTTTTGCACGCATTTTTCATCCATTTCTCGGAATTGTAGCGAAAAATGAGAATATAGGTTTTGTAGTACTATACCTCTACTTTCAAAATCTGTTTGAGAAATTGAAACCGGACTAGCATTAGAGCATCCAGGCACGCTGCAAGATAGTGGAAAAAAAGTTCAATTTGCAATTGTACCAAAACTAATGTCCGACAGCGCCTGTTTTGTCCACAAATGAAATACACATATTCCACTACTTTCATTGAAAAAGCCAACACTACAAACCAAGAAATGGCAATGGGATAAATAAAAAAAAATTGCTGAATTTTTCGGGTTTTCCCTGTTATTTATAATCCGATTGTTCGTATATTAATTTTCTACAATTCCTTTCCTAGGAACAACCAGATTGCTGTATTCGTTTTTATTTTATAAGCAAAAAAGTAAAAAACAAACGTTTTCTTGTATTTAATTGTTTATAACAAAGTAATAAATGATACTTGCGAGTACGAAACACAAGAGGATACATGTGACGGCACAGTCGGTTTCCTAATCGTATTTCTGTAAAAAAAAAACACTTATTTTATGCTCTATTAACTGGTGTTTTACTTTGTGTGTACCGGATAGATCCGAACACAAACTGAAAACTATTGTTTTTTTTTTCAAATGAAAAGGCCAGAAAACTTCCTTTCCAATGATGTATTTTTTTGGTGTATTTTTTTGGTATTTTCTTTGATTTTGAACTGCAGATGTCGTTTGTTGTAGCTGATTTCGAAAAATACTTGTTTTTTTCTGAATGGCCACAATAAATGAGGTTTTGTCAGCACCAAGTACGATTAATGCAATTTTCTAGATGACAGTTGGGCGAAACTTAAGTTTATCCGGTCGTCTAGATAATATTCAATGATGAGTCTACTCTGATATTACAAATCCTCATAATACTTAGGGCGGGTGAGATAAAAAAAGGAGAAAATCAGTGAAACCTTGTTTTCGGAATAGGAGGCTTTGAATTCAAATTTGGAACACTCTCTAAATTTGAGCCACTTTCAATTTTTTTCACCTCCCTCGTATACGAAAGGATATGCTGGTACCTTTATGAAGAATAAAATTTTCTGTGAAATTTGAATTAAACTTTTTTCCATTTGTTGCCATAAATCTGCCGGTCACTGTATTGAAGTTGGAGGATATTTAACCCGTTTTTTTTTTAATTCACTGTTCATAATTTATGACCTGACAAATTATTTTTCAGTTATTCAAAATTCCTCGCTGTTTTATCTCTGAAGGGGTTCGTTTTCGTTTTTCTAAAAAGTGTGGAGTCATTGTAAATCCAATAATATTTTCCGGCACTTGGTAGTGTGCCCTTCAGGTATATATCAGAAAAAGGGATACAGTAAAGCACCTTGCAGTACACCAAACTCAAAATTCTCTTGGTCGCTGAATTCATCATCTATTTTCACAAACTGGTGGCTGTTCAACAAGTAGCTTCCAAATAATTTCAGTAAAACATTTGTAATACCAATGTTTTCTGGATATTGAAAGAGCTTGAATTTTTCTTGTCAATTCCAAAATTTCTTCTTCAGTTGATATTTTCTGTCTGAAGCCAAATTGTTTTTGAAAAGAATCTTATATTTTGTTACGTTTCTAGTGGTTGATGTGCAGCTAATGCAGTTTTTTCGTTTTCATTTATAACTGTATCAATACAATTTCGTTTATGTTTTGTTGAACTCTTTTTTAGAGATTGTTTGATTTGTACAATGAAACATTTACCGCATTCGCAGGGAATAATATTTCCCATTGCAAATAAAGGAGATTTTGGCGACATTAGGTGAAAATATTGTTTTTTTCTGTATACCATTTATTCCTGGTAGTAGTTTTGTTGAGTTGATAAGATTCTTTTCCAGATTGTATATGAATACGTGGGAATGATAAGTTCTTGTTTTGTCTTCAGGAGATAGGAAATTGAAACGCTTTTAAACAATATTAAATTATTATATTTTCCCTGACAGTGGTAGAAGTTCATTTAAATATAACGTATTTCATGAACTGTCATAAATAGTGTGCCTTGTAAATGGGTAACCAGACAAGAATATTACAAGGGGTTTCTAAATATGACGCATAACATTATTAGCGCAACAGAAACACTTTTGTCTCTGTGAAATGCAAATGAGAGTTTGGTGTCAAGGTAGGTAGGTATAGCCCCAAATCTTTGTAGCAATCGATGAATAACTGAGAAAATATGTAATCAGTTCTAGGGACAATATCTCCACTTTCTCTGTCAATATCCCACAACCAACCCATGAAGAGTGGCAACAAAACTACTTTGAACAAAATGAAACAATTCCAGAAATAGACGTCCCTTCAATTTCCGAAGCAATTTGTCAGTTTTAAGAAGTTAAGTCCGAAAGATAAACTGGCGGAGGGCTGTGTAAACGAAAAGATGTTCCAAAAGCCTTGCCTAAGCACGAATTTATACGCACACGTGTTCGTCACGTGCTTGTTGACGCTAATCCTTATCGCAGTGCTGCCAATATGCGTTTTATCTGACTAGTTGCTGAACAATATTGCCACTAAAATCGCGAATGGTTATCTTGAGCTGGAGGATAATTGTGCGAGCAAAGGAAAATAATAGGGATAGTTTAAAGAGATGACTAATTCTGGTTCGATTTCGTTATCCAGATGAATCCGTAGATTTCATCAAATGAAAATGGATTGAGATTAATCCAGCCTTTCGCAGATATCCTGTACGACCTATACTGTGAGAGAAGCAACGGAGATAATCAGACAGAAGATATCCTTCTTGATAACTGATAAGTAGGTGGGAAATAAAAACTTCCAATAATTTACACTTAAAAAATTATATGTAAATATATATGCTGACAATATTGTTTCGACACACAGTGTCATCTTCTGAGCGAGTTATAAAATGCTATTCTTCGATACTTCATCTTCTTAAATATATGTTCAGGTAAAAATATTGTTGATGTCAAATAATTGAAATAAATATCAGGGAACAATAGGGTTGTTATAAATGAGGTAGTTGATTATTGGAGAGCTATACAGATTTATATGGTCGTTAAGTACTAGATTGTTATTGTTACGTAGGTGCCTCTTAATTTCTAAGGATTCCAATATGTTTAATGCAGACCATAATCCTTCTTACCTGGCAAACAACTGGCAAATGTTTATCAGGTGTTTATCTACAGAGATGTAATTTGAGTGTGCAACATATGGTAATTTTTTGAGTTGATTGCATAACCAAAATACAAATATTACCGAAAGTTGGTGCATATCATATTAGGTGTCTAAGAAGTATAAAACATTTGTTCCCAAGTAGCAATTCAACGTTGCAGCAACGTGTTCGAAAAAGTTGTGCAACCAAACATAAGTTGGGTTGCCGACGTCAACACAACGTTGTCACAACCCTGTTTTACACCAATTTGGTCAATCATTTTTGGGTTTTTACAACGTTTCTGCTGCAACTGTAGGTAGCAGTTGGTCGTTTCCTAAACGTTGCTGAATTTACTTAAAAACAACTACACACCAGCGCCCTCTCAAGCAGCAATGACAGTTTATTGTCTATGGTGTTCAAAAAATAGTTGATTTATCAACCAAATAATTACTGATGGCCAAAATGGACATTAAGAAAAAACTTTCTGGCAACTACTACCGCAAGTTAATATCGAAATATTCCAAGCTCAATATTACCGAAAAATAACGATTACGAAACAGAAATTGCCAACGCATTACATTTTACTGTCAAATATACCATTGTTACATGCTAAAAAACACGTGAGCTTTCAATCTGTTGCGAAGTTTTCAAATGTCAAGAATAGGAAATACTTATATATTTTCATAAACAATTTTCAATGTTGATATCGATTCAAGCGTGAACTGAATACGGAATACCTATGAATTATTTCTAGAAAACTGAAATGAGGCTTTAAAATCCTTTGTAAGTGTTTGTTTTACATCCCAAGTTTTAATGGCCGACCTTGGTTCCAAATAGAATTACACTTTCAATATGGCGTAGGAGTATACAAGTCGTCAAGGCGACCTTGGTTGTCAGTCAGGTAACTAAAAATATACTAATTTTTTACGTTACCCTGCCATACAACCAACTTTATACCCGAAGCGCGACTGGAGTTGCTTATCGGACCAAAAACTGAACCAATTCCAACTAACGAATACATTTCGCTCCACATTTTGTAACCCGTCTCTTTCGCGTTTTTCCCTCAGTTCTTCCAAAATATTAAACTTTTGTACATGGTCATAATCAAGTTGTTTCTCCTGGCTATAATACAGTCGTTCCTCTGAAAAAGTAGTTGCTTTTCTCAATATCTCTCTATTCAGGTTGGCACTTGTTCCTAAAGAAATTAAACTTAAGATTCCAAACTGTCTGTCTTCATGTTAGCTTTTGCTCGTGAAGTTTCTTCACGAAATTTTATTTATCTGTAAGGGAAGACAGTGAATTTGTAAGCACTTTTCATTTCCGATTCGAAAGTTAGGTTAGGATCATTCTAGTCCTTTTTCCTTAACTATAAATACATTTTCTGACAAACAATTTAGCAAACAATAGTTCTTTTCACTGAATTAAAAAATATATAATAAATTGGGTAAATAATTATTATCTAAATTTGGCCTACACGTCCTCTGCAGTAAATATTTGAACGTAGGTTGGTTGTGAAAACGTTTTCAACTCAACTGAAAAATTACCCACTGCTTAATTGAATCTCACAAGGTCGCTTTACTGTCGGGAAAACGTTTAAAATAACTAAAGTTGTCACTGAAACGTTTTTAGAACGTTATTCCCATTCTCAGAATATTTACTACTTGTAGTCGGTTGAGTAAACAATATGACTACGTCGTAGCTGATGTCATGCTTAACGTTAAAACAACGTTGACCGGTGGTTTAGAGAGCGTCGTTTCATAAATGACTAATTTCTACACCAACCACAACGTTAATTTTGGTGTATTATATGGTTGTCGTCGCCAAAATGCTACTTGGGTTCGCTTTTTGGAGTTCTATGTATTGCATATTTGAAATCCTTTATTGGTTTAGCCACAAAGGAGACTATGAAAAGTAAATTTTTCGTAAAATCGCCCGGAAATCATTATGCATTTTCCGATCTTTTCCAAAATCTATACATTTTTGTAGGATATTTGGGAGAAATTCTCAAAAAATACGAACTCGAGAAAACTAAACCCTGGACCTGTATTTTGTAAGATATGAAAAAAGAAAAAATGCCCGAAAAAATTTCCGAGTTTTTCGATCGAAAAAAAAAAACAAAAAAAAAATTTGGGATAAAATTTTTTTGTTATTAACGTGATTAAAATTTCAACTAGATATCTTCAACGGTTCCGTGAATATAAGGTGGTTTCTAAAGACGCTGAACTACAGACAGACAAACAATTTTATTTTATTTTTTTTATTTTGTTATTTCTACATGTATTTTTTATGGGAATTTCATTTCTTTAGGAACCATGAATCTATGCCTTCAATTAAAAAAGTTAGTGACCCCCTGTAAATTATTATTAATATTATTGTTTTTTCTGGACTTTTTCTAATTTTTAATGATGGTTATTTTCTTCTTTGAATTATGGCTCTATCTCTTCAAATGAAAAAGTTGACCCCTCTGTAGATTATTCCTCTGTATCATAAAATCAATCATTTAGTATTCCATGTTTATCGGCTGTTTTTTCATTTATTTGTTGGGTAACGGAAAAATGTTTACGTAGCTTCATCGTAGGTCTGTTCAAGGACGATAAAACTGTTGTTATTTTTCCACTTGGAAAAAAAAATCCCAAAATTTTCCGACAGGAAAATTTACTTAAACATCTCAACGGCTTATGAGAATTTTTTTTCGGGTTCCTAACGGAATTAAAAATGTTATTCTGTCGATTGCCACAGGCGAGAACATGCGTGAGCAACAAGATGGTGCCCTTATTTCAACCCTTGGTACCCTCTTTTCTCTTCAGATACGTAAGAATCACCCCACGTGATGAACATGAATCACCAAAATCAATCCATTACTTCAACTTGCTTTCATTAGATAGCAAGCAACTCAACCTATAATTTTCAACGTAAACCACTCGACTCTTCTCTGATGAAATTCCATCATAGAATTTTCAAGTTGGAATCAATTTATGCAACAAATAAATACCATCCCCTTATTCGATTACCATAATAGTAGTTCCCACAATTTTTAGTTTCATGAATCTGTTATTATGCGTCTCGGTAAATGTAGTGCTTGAGCTTCAATCATTTCTTCGAAATGTTTAAATAATCAATATCTTACCGTCATTAGACTACATCAGACCTGCATTTAAATCAAGCCATCATCAGTTTTTGTTTATATCTTTTCGGGGTTTTCATTGTATGTAAAACGTAATGTTGAGTTCAATAATAATAATAATAATAATAATAATAATAATGTGCATCATTCAATTAAATTTTTACCCTCTTTTAATTTTCTGAATAATATATACTTATATATTTCGGGTATCTCGGAAGCGGCCCTAACTATTTGACTGGGGTTGTTGACACAACTTGTGCCTTGTAAACAAATTCTAAAATAAAGTTTTATTCTATAAAATGAAAATTGAAGTTTTAAACAATTACCGGGTTATTCAACCAAGTATTCGCGGTCTTGTAAATTTGTTACACATACGTTACACATTTGGTCAGGGTTTCATTGAAAGCAATTCAATGACTTATTCCAATTATGCATATTTCCCCACCTGACAAATTCTTACATGTTAACTTTTTTTAAAAGACTTCATAGTTTTTATTGTAACTTATGATTGATGCTGTTTTTTTTACTACAACCCTAGAAAACATCATAGATTTTCATCTAGAAAGAATTCCACCAATTCACTCAGGAAAAGATGTTGAACAAGAGTTTTAAAACCCTTGAAGTCGTTGGAATAGTCGTTGGAACTGTCTCTGTGATAATAGTCACCAATAGTGAGTTTTTTTGGTTTTGCTGCTTCAATATTTAAATCACTGAAGTACATATCAGATGACAAAACGAGCGAAGCTCGGTCGTCCAGGCACCTTCTCATATAATTCTTAATTTTTTTGATACAGTTAATTTGTTGAAAGAACACAGCCAATGAAAGACTGACTAAAAAAATTTAGTAGATATATTTATTACTACAAATCGCTCTAGTAAGACTTTTTGGCAGCTGTATACAACCAAAGCTGATATTTATATTCGGAAAAAATAAAAGTAATGCTTTCAAAACTCATTCCAGGTATCACCCGAGATGCAAAGAAACTCCCAAACATTCCCATCATTCATTTTCGTTAAAGATGTCTGGTGAATTAAGGCTGGCTATATAATAATCCTCCTGCGCATCGAATCTTTTTTAGGACGCACCAGGCTGAACACATCATACTGCAAGTGGATTATGGCGAAGAATAATACAAGCACGTGTTTTAACTCAGTAGGGGTGGATTTAAAACATTTAAAGCCGTAACATGTGTTGATTTTTGTGGATTTATTACAGGATGGCGATAACGTCACCCATGTAAATTGCCCTTAATACATATTTTAATATTTCACCAGGAACAGTCGCTGAACTCTCATTAAGGAGGTTATTTATGCCTGAGGGAATATCCGAAACAAATATAGATGCTCATATCATTGGAATAAAATAGTTTTTGAAAACTGAAAAATAATTTCTACAGTAAAATTATTATTTGAAAGCGTGTAGGTTTGTATTAAAATAAGGAAGTAGCGGAAGTAGCTATTAAACAGCTACGAAATAAACACAAGCGGTGGTGATTTTTTGATAAATTTAACTAGATGCACGAATTTTTGTTGCTATAGAAATCTCACGAGTGGACGAAGTGGAGTCCAATATCACTTCAAAGTATACGAGGAGAATACTCAAAACTCAAATCCATAAATATTTAGTGCGGCACTGCTTGTATTCCAAAGTTGATTATTTCCAATATGTAGATGCGAGAAGGTAAATCAATTCATTGATTGAAAGTTTGATTTTGTGGAGGAAATCCGATTCTTGACATGATTTCTTTGGATTAATATTTTTTTTATTCTCGGATTGTGAAAGGTTATAAATCCAAAAAATCATGCCGTAAATTAATTTATTTTGTAAGTTTTAAAACTCGACTGTGAGTTTTTCACTCAATATTCCATCTATATTTTCTTCGACGGTTTTATTGTTGTTATTGCTTCAACTCTCCACCCTGAATCCCAACTAATTGAAGCGATGGTGACCGCCAGATGTCCGGATTGTTCTTCTGTAGTTTTTTAAAATAATAGGTGTATTGCGCAAAGTAAGTCACTGTAGTGTAGCACAGTGTATTGTAATACAGTGTAGTAATATACAGATATTTTTGCAGACATCACATCATGAAACATAGCTTATTTTTATATGATCAATTCATAGATGGTCTGGGAGTGCTTGGTGAAACCAATTGAACTAAACAAGAGTAACTTCGTTCCCCTCCTGTGGTACAATACTTCATGAAATAAAAAAATACCTCACGAAATACCGTAATCCTGGAAAGAAACAAAAGAAAGAAGGCAGGATAATTCACTACTGGAAACTGTAACTAAAAGGGATCCTTTGACTGCACCAAAAAAAGTTAAAATAAATTAAGAATATCAACGGAAATTATAACAGGGCGCTGACGGCGGAGGTTGTTCCTGAAGAAGCTCGGATTAGTAGAGGCAGAAGAGTGCAGATCTTTCGAGAAAGAGGGCAGTACCTCCAAGCTACATTCAGAGTGTATTACTCTGCGACACCATAGTCTGCGACACTTCTTGATCAGATGCTATTTGATATTCTGATCTCTATAGAAGCTGAAGGGCTGAGAAACTACTTGAGCAGTTGATACATCATGAATGACTGGACTGTAGAGGAAAACACCATAGACTTTTTAGGTTATTGTATATTTTTTACACCCTAATCTATCACTATAGCTATCGCTGTCGCTGTTGCTGTCGCTGTCGAGGTCGCTCTCGCTGTCGAAGTCGCTGTCCCTGTCGAAGTCGCTGTCCCTGTCGCTATCACTGTTGCTGTCGCTGTCGCTGTTGCTATCGCTGTCGCTGTTGCTATCGCTGTCGCTGTCACTGTCGCTATCGCCATCACCATCGTCATCGTCATCGCCATCGCAACCGCTACCGCCACTGCTATCCCTATCGCTATCGCTACCTTTTTCGCTATTGCTATTAAAACACCGAAAACAGTAGATTTTTTCACAGCCGTTACTGTATTCTACATTAGCTAAATAAATTATTATTACACATAATTATTTCTCACTTAGAGTCTATCAAGGAAGGTCTCAGGTTTTTTATTGAATTCGAAGAGTGTAACACGCTGCATATTGACTACCAAATTAGGCAAACTCAGAGCTGCATCGTTAGGAAATGTAAATTCCGTAATTACCCCGTTGCTTTTCCTGTAACAGTTTCTCCCATATTTCGTTTGTCAAACGATATTTAAAGATGTAATATTGTTAGAACAATGGACCATTCTGCCGGCTTGGAGCTGATTAAACAGGGTTTCCTGTATGATAACTTGTTAATTCTTTCCAATCGTGCACAATGAAACGTGAATACCCGGCGAAATATTATTGAACTGAACATTATATACCGTTTTTCAACTCATTTGCTATGTTAATATATTGTTTATCGTGGTTGGAATATCTAACGGCATCAGAATCCTAAATTCATTTTCAACATTCATGTCCAGAAGTCCTACTTGGTTAATTTTCTCGTGCCTCACTTCTTTTAAATTGGGAGGCGTGACAGAAATTGGAATTAAAATATTGGTTGCGCATTGAAATGACTTCCAAGTGAATGGTTACACTTACAATGCATTCCAATGAAGACTATTCACCCTGAATAACCTTTGATGGGTTAATTTTTGTGAATACCGCAAAAACACAGAAACACAAGAGCCTAATTATTTTTTTGTACTCAGGAGTGAAAGTTAAAGGTTCAATGCTTCAAACAAATGGTGACAGTGTGAGGAATCACAAAAGCAAGCTAGCAGTATTGTGATCAAATGATACAGAATGATCTGAAATAAGTAAAATATGGAGTGTTTGAAACTTACTGTCATTTAATTAAAAAAAAAAAAAGAAACTAACATAATGAATTTCAGATGAAGACATCCCTTTGGACAATAACACAGTTAAAAATGAAATGGCTTTGAAATACCTTGAACATCTGTACAATTCATTGAAATTTGAACAGCATGCCGAAATTATTTGTAACAATGTCTCTTCGGGTTTGTTTCGCAGTGATGGTTGTTTCAAATTAATCAGGATTTCCATTATCCAAACCAGTGTATCATTCTCTCATTGTTGAAAAGCATTTTAGGAGTTTGCTTTAGCGATCGTTTGGAGACTGTCCTAATTTTGCAGGAGCGTGCTCTGAAATACTCATGTAGAGTGGGATATCCAGATGCATGCAGACTTCTCCCTCTCAAACATAAATTTCTAACAGTTATTGCAATTTATGTACTTGAAAACTGTTGGGTGGATACATATACAAGCCAATATTAACTATTGTGGTTTTTTTTTGCATTTGACATTTTGTCATTCGGTCAGGCTCAGCTAGAGTATTTAGTAATTAACATTGATCCTATTGACAGTTCTCCTGATCGTGATACCAGAGTTTTCTCCACACTAGTGCGGAAAGAACTTTATACTGAAATGTACTTTCGCGCAAGTACGTCACCGTAGGCGGAGTGCGGCAATTTCTACAAGTGAAGAACAACACTACTCTACGAGCTGATGCATACAGTATTTTTTCTAAAACAGTAAAAAAAACAATCAATTCAGATTTTTCTTCGGAATATGAAATTAATTGTAGATATTTGATGATGTCGATAATATTAACGTTGATTCAAGTTTCAGATATCCATTTCATTGGGAGGTACTTTCCATTTTCTTCAACAACCGTCAAGAAAAAGCGCTTTTTTGACGCATTTCCGTTAAATAATGAAATAATGTTTTGGTAATAAAATATTTATATATTTTAGGTAAACTAGGCAAAAAAGCGCTTTTTTGACAGTTATAGAGAATATTATATTTTCATTTTCACGTTCAATAGTGAAGTACTCGCAATCACTTTCAGGAAGTACTTTAGAAATACGAACACTTTTTGAAAACGGAATAGATAGGATGAAAACATGCTTACCGATATAATCTATTAATTATTTCAAATAGTATAGAGGTTACAGCTTGAAACAACTCGAGTTGTATTTTCAAAGTGTGGATATATGTAGAACGAGTGTATCTAGCGAGTTCTGCAATTTCATATAATGAAAATAAACACAAGCCCAATCCTAACATCTATTTTTGGTCACTTTGTAAACATACCGAACATCAAAACCCTTTGGAACTCACTGCCTCGAGAGGTGTGCCCTGAGGCATACAGCATGAAGCATTTCAAGAAGAACATCAATCCCTAACTACTTTCCCTCTGGTATCACGATGTTTTCTGAACATCACAGGATTTTTTTTGTGAGAACAAGTAAATGAACAAATACCTGGAATGTATAGTATAAATTTTAGATCAGCTCATTTATGTTGTTTGCTAATATTTGTTGAAAAAAAATATTGATCGTTTGTGGTATTTCAAATCCAATGTCAAAAACGAAATATAGACCAAAATAACCAACAACAAACAATTAAAGTTCTGAATCATCCGATATAGAAGAAGAAGAAAAATTGCTTTTCTCCACAACCGTTACAGAATTTGCCAATTCTGAAATCAAATTTGATCACAAAACATTCTCATTCTTGATATTGAACAAATATTCTACGACTTTTACTGTCTTATGCAATTTGCGTGTATTTCATTCCATCACTTGGTAAGGAATTAATTTTCTTACTCTGTTGTAGTAATAATAACGTTAGCCTTGAGTGACAAGATGTGAATTGAAATGTCAAAATGAGTTTTCGTTGTTTTTCCATTTGATTATATGTTAAATTTGTGATTGTTGAGAAAGCACAGTCTGAAAATTCGTGATGCTCGAGGTTTTTCACGATCGCTTTCAGCTCGCGCTCGGAACTTCCCACTCACATCAGATTTTCATTTTAATCTTGTTACAGAATATGCTATTCACTTACTTGAAAAATCCCATGCAGCATTCGAAACTATGTAGACAATAAAATTAAGTCCTAGGACCATTAGGGCTGGTAATTTGAGCTCTTGTTTGTGTGAATTAAACAAAAAAATATTTTCAACAAAAGAATTCAAAGACAGTTGTTGTTTATTATCAAGCTAAGCAGTAAACCAACAGGTCTTGATAAAATAAAAAATTCATATTATTGAGTTACCTGCGAAAATTGACTGGAAAGTACGGAAACAAATTTCTGTTACTTAATGTCCACTAACATCATGATTAACTGATCCATCACACACTGATATGATGATGTTCATATATTTTATCATTAGTTGTTTATCACTCAGTGAGTGAAAGTTTCAAAATGTGGATCTTGACGGTAGATGTCAAGAGATTTCAATCATGAATAAATATAATAACATGGCGCAGTCGGTAGGATTACCGCTTTCTCGGCCTGATTTCTTCTTTGTTGTTGCTCTTGGCATTATAGAAAGTAAAAGTTACCTCCAAAGATTTCTGATAAAACGACTGCGCCATGTCATAACTTCAAAAGGTGAGATGATTTGATGTGCTTTTTATATATTTAATTATTACTTGTTCATCCCCTAGTATGGGGAAGTTTGATAATGTGGATCTTGACAGCAGATGTCAAGATATGTCAGTTTTAAATAAATATAATTGAATGATGTCTATCACTTAAATTTATTTATTTGCAAGTTATAACACGAGTGGTAGCTATTTGAACTTTTGCATTAGGGGTTAATAAGGAGAAAACTGTATATCAAGAGTATTAGAATAATGATTATGTATTTATGATCCACACACAACCTGATTAAATTAATTGAATATAGTATCTGTTTATACCAATATTTCCTGCTTTTTCCAATCAACAGTCAATTTTTTAATTTTACACACTGTATAATAAAAATAATGGAATAAGAATTACATATTCGTGATTCACACACAACCTGATGAAATTAATTGAATACAGTATCTAAACCAATATTTCCTGCTTTTTCCAATCAATTTTATGCCATAACTTAGAGCAATAGCTAGTAGGTGCACCTACAGAGTATTAAATCAACTCGTAATCCATATTTACAAGAGATATAAAACGGATAATGACTTCTTGCTACTGCGGTAGCGGACTTTTTCTTTCATAAATAAGGATTAGTTCTTCACGAGATCGGTGAGCTAGGAATATATGCTGATATTTAGCATCTTGTAGGTGTCCAGAGTCCTGAGTTTCTAGTGAAATGTAAAAGTATATTGAGTATCAAGAACATAAGTATGGTTTAGTGTTTGATGACAATGTATTTCTTGAAACCAGTAAACCTTACCGTTCGGAATGCTTCTTATTTTTGGTACGGCCGTTTGTCAACAAAGAGTGATCCATTTGAAAAATCGTAACCATGGATTCATTAATAGTTGTATTTTTTCAATTATTTATGGTCAGATACAATTTATGTATGTGTTTCAGTAACACATTATGATGAGTTATTCCGAAAGCGAAAATACGGAATTGAAAGATATTTGGAAAATCAGCTATAATTCCAGAAAACTAAAAAAACGGCATGAATACACATACAAAATTTTCGAGAAGTAGTTAGAACATGGAAAGAACATAAACGAAAAAGTTCTGTTTGGATATTCTGTTCAAACGAATAAATCACTGAAAGAACCTGGTAGTTTATGGACAGAATACTCTTATGCTGAAATCAATAGTTTTTCTGTTTTTTCTGTACGATTATACCGACATTTCAAAACACAGTCCGAAAAGAGAATTCGTTTTTACCAAAGGAGAAATGTTCAAGTTTATAACAGGAGCGGGAGTTGTAACATATTTGATTCATAAACTAAATTTGTTAAAGGTAAGTAGAGTTGATTGGACGTATTGAGAACAATAACAATAATAATACTTGATAAAAATAATGATAGGTCATTGAGGGCACACCAAGATGGCTCAAAAGGTTATCTGGCTGATGCTGGATGCACGAGTTCCACAAATCAAAAGCCAGTAGCAAATCCTCTGAGAGATGAACTCCTCGACCAACGCATCAAATAACAAATTGCACGGTCACCTGTCCAAACTATGGATTCTCACGAAAAAAATCCCAAAATGGTTGATTAATAATCAAATAAATTTCGTGGAATGATGCCGGTCGACTTGTTTTCACTCGATCACCTTCCCAGAGCAAAATGGAGGGCTTCCCTTTCAGGAAATATACTGCCTCGTACGTGGTCGTTCTTATCACCAAACACAGAGCGACTTTTGAACCAGGTACCTGAAGTCGAACCTCGTCTCACTGGATGGCCTCCTATTTGCTTTTTTTTTAATTTTTGTGTTATGACTATGAGTTATCTATTTCAATAATGGAAAGACAAAACACCAGCCGAATCCAATAAACTAGCGGCAATACTAAATTCGATAGGTACCCGATATCTCAGAGCTTGGAACCACTGCCAACCGAGGCCAGAGATATGGACATTCCTGCGAGAAATTCGACGTTGGGATGTCAATAGCACTGCTGGGCGAGCGTCGCGTATCGGAGATGACGAGACCTTTTACTTTGGGATAACAAATTGGTTCGAGGAGTAGCTACAACCCCGATGGTGCGAGGTCTAAACATCATGTGAGACTCGTGGAAATGCACTCGGTAACACCTTTATCCACGGCAATAGAAAATCCTCCATTTATTAATTATTAGTGGGACGACATATCGAGTACATAAATAACATATACATAACAAACTTCTGCAGATAAGAACGTTTGTACAACTCCAAACGTAACAATCTTCAGCCGTCAATACCTACTATACCAAATTCCACATTTTACACACATTCTAAGCAAGCCCATGGGCCTTATTACGCGATCGTTTGTTGGTCCTTATAACATGCATTTTCGAAAAAAATAAACAATTTTTGATTTTTTTCCCACTGCGACGTATTAGTCCAACCTTTGCCCATTTTGTGTAATATATTTATGGAACCTTTTGAATAATGTTTCCTTGATACTTACCAGAATGTACGGTGGATACATGTGGAATTTGGTATCTATTCATTGTCATTCAATTATGATTCATTTCATGCACATTCCCAATTACATGGTTATACTAGTTATACTCCTCACTATATTCAAGATGAGTCTCGCGAAATTAATGCAACTCGAACACCATCAATCTGATCCTTATCAAAATAATTATGCAAATACAAAACATACATTTCGTCTGTAACTCGCTCTCCAGTCATCATAATTTGTACATTCTGGAGACTTCATTGACAGCGAAATTAAATGCAACACAAGTTCATGCAGTGATGAACATCAGACCAACCTTGTTAAGCTGGACAGAAATTATGTAATTTAATAATTTGCATACACTTGATTTCAAGAACAACATTTTTGTCGAGGCTTGGGTTGTTTTATTTTCATGATTGATAGCGGTCGTGATGTTGATGTGTCTTCTTTTTTTTGACCAACTTTAGATTCTGTACAAGAATATAGATTGTCTGGATTAATTTTTTAACGGTCTACATATATTTTTGTCCATCTTCTTGGAGATTTTTTCCGTAATAACAAGTATGATTAGAGATGAAGTGAAAATATACTATTAAAAAACTGAGGAGGGTATAAACCGTGAACCAGTCACAGATGAAAAAATCGCGAGCGCATTTGCAAAATATTTTTTTCTGATTCTTGTGCACAGAACCAGAGGTTATTAAATATACCACAAATTTTGACACTATGAGAAGATCCAAAGTATTTTAATATAATATTCACCGTTCATTCAATAAATGAATCTGATTTCGACGAAAAATATATTAGATGGTACAGATGGTTTACCTTCTGACATACTGAAATGGTGTAGCGAATGGGTGAAAAGAGTCCCACTCACCCAAATTTTCAACTTAATTATTGAAATCAATCTATTTCCATCCATGTGGAAAACTTCTATAAGTATACATTTGCATGAACAGTTCGGTTTGTTGAGACATAAAAAATCATTACAAATTTATTTGTATTCTGCAACGAGGTAATTAATACTATAGAAAATAAATTACAACCAGACGTGGTGTTTACAGTTTAGTGAAGCAAAACACATGAGCGGTGTCCAGAAAATTTCAAATACAAGTGGTACATTTTGGGTACTTGCGTTTTATAATTTGAATCAAAACTGTTGAAACAATATGCCAGTAGGCTAAGATTTCTTTAATTTTTTGTTTTTGTGACTATATTTTTTTCATTATAGTCTTCAGTACTCTAATGAATCATTCAGTACTCATTCTTATAAAGAATGTTATTTTGACACTGAAAATGAAATCCATAATAATTTCATTATGACACATCGGAATATAAACTAAATTATAATACGCAAATACTTCTGTAGCGCCTTCTTCATCTGTAATCATTTGTAGATCGAATTTCTACAATTAGTAATGTTTAAAAAATTACTCACATTTGTAGATAGATTCCGCACGAGTTCTTTTGTCCACACTTGCTTTTTTCTAACTTGTTAAGATTCTTTTACTTGTCTTCTTATATTCCTAAATTTTTTATTATAGACATCAGTTGTCGATTTTAATATCATGTGCATCTTTGTGGTTTCATGATGCATGGAACTTCTAGTAACAGTTCATGAAGAAAAATATATATAAATTGATGGTTGTAGCCGATAGTAGGTACTACTACTAAATATACATACGGTTTACTGGATGAATATAATGTATATGATACTTTAAAGCGACTGAACTATAAGTTCAGTCTTCTTATCAATCACGAAAGCGCTGAACGGACATGATGAACATTATATAATCATTGCCAGTTTGAACTGAATATAAGGTTCAATTGTCAGGTTCAACTGACAATTCTGTATTATTGTCAGGTTCAACTGACAATTCTGAATTATTGTCAGTTTGAACTGCCAATTATGTAACTTTCCAGGTTGAACTGGGAATAATGTATAATTTTCAGTTCAAACTGGCAATTATAGATAATTGCCCATTCAAACTGTCAATTATAAGTAATTATCAGTTGAGCTATTACGTATAATTACCAGTTTGAACTGACCATTAAGTATATTTGCCAATTTGAACTGACAATTATTATACATATTTGCCAGTATGAACTGACAATTATACATAATTGCCAGTTGAAACTGACAATTATACCTAATTGTCCGTTCAGAGCTTTCGTATGTTATACCTATAGTTTACCAGAATATCTAATTTCTGCGACTCTTCTCACCACGTCGATTATCATTTTGAGTAGATCAATTATATTTTCGTCGGTTCAAGTTCATAGAAAGCCATCAATGAAATAGATAGTTTTGAATCATTCAATTTTTTTAATCTAGTAAAGGTGGGCCTCAGTTACATCAAATGGTGGTAGTGGGTTTTTCCTGATAGGGGGTGTGACTGAGATGCAAAATCCCAAGTTTTCGAATCACTTTTCAATATCCCAAACTGCAAAATGTTTGCACATTATTTGGTTTGAACATGATGGAGCTTATTTTAGACAAAGAACATTCCATATATTTTTGAATAAAATAAAATTTGCTATAATATGATAAAAGAATAGCATCGATAGCTCTAATAGTTACCGAGATACAGCTTTTCAAACTTGAGCAAATTTTTCAAATTCTAAAATCTCAAGCCAATTTTTATGTTTAGATATATGTCTTAGTGAAAGAAACATTTCCTCAGTTCAATATTTTGAAGGAGAGGAATACAGGCATTGCTTGCTCTAGTTAGGTTTTTGTGTCAAGTGCGAGCGAAAAACTAATTCACGCATCTTTAACTTGCAAGCTAGGTTAGCTTGCTCAAGTTAGGTTTGCGTGTCGATAGCGAGCATTTTCGTCAAGTGATCATTTGAGGTGTGTGATCCTCAAGTATACAGCCGGTTACCCCATTATGAGCAACCGTCAGAAGTCCTCGAGTGACTTGTGCTAGCTAGGGAGGATGCAGCCCTTACCTTTTAACGTAAGATGCCATGCACGATTCAATTCCATTTCAAATAATTTCATCGAAATCATTATTCATGTGTTTTTCAAAACCATATACAAAGCGTAGGTAATGATCATTTCGTTCAAAATTCAAGCAGATTCTTCTTTGTTGCTTCAAAACCAAACTGGAATCGTCACGCTCCATCAATATGTTTCAGTTTTCCTTCAGGCACCCCGAATAATCTCCCAGTATATTCCATATTTCCTGTAGTGGTTGAAGCTTCTCCACTAAATCCTGCTGTAGGAAGTACGGTTTTATTGATATGACCCATATAGGGTTTCATCAAGACGAGAAATCTCGTCTCGAAGGCACTTTCTCGTCTCGTCTCGATCATCAAGACGAGAAATAAACAAACTCTCGTCTCGATGTTTTTCTCGAAAACAAAAACTGAATGTTATTAAAAAATGTCATGTATAGGTTATAACGTATAACACAAGGCTAAGGCTGCACCAAAATACAGAGTATTAAATTTTTTCTAGAAAAAAATTACGTTGAACTATACAGAGGCAATATGCTATGAACTAAAAGCCACGTATAACGAAAAACCGCCGAGTATCAGCACAAGAATAAACAATATTTTTCCAAAAAACGAATCCTTGATGTCTTAATTTAATCTTTTATCAAGTGGAAGTTTAAAATGTTTCTTCGTTCGTGAAGAGAATAATGTCCCAGCACCAGCAACAAACTCATTTTTTATAATCAAAACAGTCGTTGGACTAACATATTCAAAGAATACAATAGAAATGAAGCTGAATTTATGGCCCTCTCCCATGGCAGCACATATATTTTTTTGAGATCGAGAAATCTCGAACTAATTTCCCGATCTCGAAGTGTTTTTTCTCGATCTCGACTCGAAAAAAAAACATCGCCTCGAGACGCGACGCGACGAGATGAGACGAGACCAGACGAGACGAGACGAGACGAGACGAGACGAGACGAGACGAGACGAGACGAGACGAGACGAGACGAGACGAGACGAGACGAGACGAGACGAGACGAGACGAGACGAGACGAGACGAGACGAGACGAGACGAGACGAGACGAGACGAGACGAGACGAGACGAGACGAGACGAGACGAGACGAGACGAGACGAGACGAGACGAGACGAGAAATCTAGAATTTCGAGAGTTTCGTGAAAGACTGTCCCTAAATCTTCAGTGAGTCCGGAATACAGGTCTCGCGCATCCGTTTCCTACACGCACGCTTGTAGGAAAAAGAAATATGCATCTAGGGGACTTCGGAGGTCGTAACTTGAATTTTGCATATCAGTCACATACCATTCAAGAAAAAAACAAGAAATATAGGGGGAATGGGGGTAAATTGATGCAAGGGGCACATTGATACATCACCACTTACTCGAACTGTACAGCAGTGATACAAACGTGAATATCCTTCAATAGATGGCTCTAGTGATTCAATATTACCAGCGAAACTATGGTCGTTTACAATGCAAATTCCACTGTTGACCAATACAAGTGCATTTCAGAGCAGTTTGAGTAAATTTAGAATGTCTCAGATAGATAGTCAGTTTACGTAAATTACGTATTTGTTTTGTTAGGTTTCTTCGTATTTATGTAAGTACATGTCTGATTGAGGTACATATAAGAGGTTACTTTTGTTGATCTTATATAGTTTTTTCGTGAGGTAGATGTTTACAAAAACCGACACGTTGGGGTAGATTGATACAAGCTGCATGGGGCGGTTTGGTGTGTTTCAATTTGCCCCGTTTACAAATGAAGGATATCATCTAAATTTTCGTGTACAACACACAACACCTCCATGCACTTCGGCTGTTATCTTAACACTTTAAATGACCATATCCAAAGGCCCAACACAAAAAAATCCAAAATAATATCCAAAAAACAATATTACAGACACACAGACACACAAGAATAAAATAAATTGCAGATGCTTCAATATCAGAAAAGAGAAAAAAAGACATGAAAGAAAGCGCAACACAATTGAAAAATGCTAAAAAACTACTGGGTTGGACTTCTCGAAAGGAAAATAGCGATGCGGACTTAACTAAGATTCCACTAGTTCTGAATAGTTTTTTCGAATTTGATTTAACCCACTTGAGGAAGAAATCGACATCTTATGTTTTCATTATCCATATTACCAAAACCTCATATTACTAAAGGAACCAGCCGAACTGTTCTTTAGGTTTTCTTTCTACTTTGATTCTTATAATGTACAATGAGCAGCACTGATTACTCGTTTTTTAACTACTAGGTACTTCTTTGATTTATAACGTAAAATGAGCAGCAATTCGTTAGCTTGTTAAATCGATGAGCGATAATGTGTTTTTCTTTAATTATTATAAGAGAATTCACTGAAAGAAGTCGTTAAGATTCTTATTTTTGCATAAAGTATATGAAATATCAATGTGCCCCACACCCTGGTTCAATGTGCCCCATATGCGGGGTGGTTTGATTCAAATCCCATTTTTCACATATTCAATCATTTTTCTTTTTCATTTAACGTTATGAAAACATCTGTAATACACCATGAAACTAGATAAAATTGTATCTGCATTGGTGCATCAAACTTTATCTCAAACTAGCTCTATCACCCAGTTTTCAATTTAAAAAAAAAATTGAATCAATCTGCCCCTACTCCCCCTACTTCCACCATTTTTTAATGTAACTTGATATTTACTGGGACTATTGGTGTTACCGGTGTTTCGAGTCAGAATGACAAAAAACCCCTTTGCTCAGCATAAATCCCACCAGAATAGCTTTCCAACGAATCGTTTTCGCCAGCTTTCTCCTCATCTACTCGTTACTGACAATCAATTTTCGTTTGCATGACGAGCGAGCATATTCGGTAAGTAAACAAGAGGCAAATTACACACAGTTAAAGATACTTAGCATTCAAAGTAAACATACGATGAACATCGATGTAGGTATAACAGATAATGATAGCTCCGAGTCCTGGTATGATTTGCACAAGCAAACACACATGTTGAATATATAATTCGCATCGTGTAACCGAGCGAAGTTTCAGCCGGACTGTCGGGCTGCCTGATTACCGACTGAGTTTAGTTGAGGTACACGAGGCGCTGTCGATCTGCTGATTAATGATTGCTCTGCTGGACCGCACGTTGAAAAAAGACTCTTCGCCGTTTTTATTGATGACTCGCGTTGACGGACGGGCGTCGAATGTCAATTTGATGGATTTGCATTTCACTCCATCTCATTATGGGTGCACTGAGAGAGTCGGTGTGAACTCACGGAGAGATATTTTTTTTTTCCGAAACAGAGAAATGTGTAAAGATCAATTGATGGAATAATCGAGAATCCAACAAACATCAAATACTGCCCTTCACGACTCTCGAAGTATATTCGATATATTTTAAAAAAAGGGATCACTTTTTGATAAAAAATAATTTTAAAACAACCCTATACAAAAGACTAATTTCGTTCCATAAACCCAAGAATTGAAAAACATATTCTTGACCGAAAAACATTCACATTCAGGAAATTCATTCATAACGATTTTCTATCGTTTCAAGCCTGCCACGAGACGTAAATATTATCGCGATTATATATCGACTTCTCGGATACTTTGTCTGCGTATTATTTCTCGAACGGAGAGCTCCAGTTGAATTTTTATAATAACTATATATTACCTCGCTCAGCATGGCATATCTCGGAGAGGAGATACGGCTTACCTAAGCAATTTTGGTGGAAATCGGGTTGAATACTTCTTCTCGGGACTCGATTGGGAGACGGAGTCTGCGAGACGGGCGATGAACGCGGCTGGGGTGTGAATATGCCTTCTATTGGTTCTAAAGACAATATGTGTTTTTATTTTTATTTGAAAGGACCGCGCTCAAACCTTATGGGAAATGGCTTCCGGTGAATTCTTCTGATTTTTTAGTATGATGAACTTTTCAATGTCCTGATCAAAAGGCTCCACGGGCACAATGAAAAATAATGGACAGTTTTTGAGAAAAAAATTCGGTAAAATGGGGAATTTGGTATAGTAAAACGGGAGAAATAGACCATGTTATTTTGCAACTTTATACTTCTTGGAAATTGTAGCATGAGCTTTAGCAATTTTTTCATAGGTCTTGTGTCTTCACAGCACCATTTGTCAATAATTGCAGACTATACAGGGTGATGCATATGGCCATATTCCGAGGAATGATAAAATAATGTTTATAACATTACGAAAACAACAGATTGTGAGAAAATTAGTCAGTGGATATGGATATGGTTCTATAGAAGATGACTCAATCGACATATAGGGGGTAATACAGGGGACAATAATGGAAGTCAATCGTATTACAGAATATATACGAAAAAATGTGTTGCAAGATTTATTGAAGAATAACATATTTTAGAATTTTAATACAACAAATAATATACATTGAAACAACAATTAATCAACAAAACACATGAGGTTCCACCTCATTTCCATTTCCCGCATCGGTAATGTAGTCCAATAAGTTTGTTGATGGATACTTGACATTTGAGTTATGTCTGGCTTAACCAATGAACAAAAGAACACTTGATGTTTGACCACATGTGCCCAGTGTTCCGACACTACCTTACAAGTACAATAATAAACTGTTATATAGTTATTATTTTCATTTGTGTAATGTATCCATATTTTATATTTTATGTCGTTGCGATGACCGGAAAAAACTCAGATTATGGTGCAATGATATCCATCTTCCACGGCTCCTCCTAATATTTTCTTCCTCTATTATGTTCTGTACCCTATTTAACTGGCGGGATCTTTCCAGAATCAGTTGGGCTAATTCTGCATCTGCTACTCTCATTTCAATCACTGGGTGGTATTTGTTAATAATTGCTCCACCAATAAGAAGAAGCATAGAATACAGGATATATTATAAGATGTTCTAGAAACCACGGAAACAATTTGATCCTAATAGATTCACAAGTTTCATTATTTACAACTTACTTGAAATGAGGAGGAGGAGAAGTACTTTCCTACCTGGTTTGAGGTAGGAAAGTGTGTACTTTCTATAGGAGGGTAGGAGAAAATTTTTATTTTTTTTTTATTTGAATAAAAGCTTGTTTTCAAAAAGTTTCTTTTAGTATTTTATTCAAGACAGTCTTGAAACAATAGTCTACGTAATGGCCCATTTACCAGTCCTATAGTTTATTTAACTATTTTAAATGGCGACAAATAGCTTTTCTCCCCACATACAACAACAGCTGACTATTGAAGTTTTATCTATTTCGTAACAAACGACGCACATACTAGACATTCCGTGCGACACGCGCAATTTAGTCGTGATATTTTCACAACTCCAGAAAGCACCCGAATACATTAGGATCCCGTCTCGAGGGCCCATTTGGCGGCAACGGAATATTTGACGAACGATTTCCGTTTGCGCTAACGGCTGTTTAGACGATTTCTGTTTTCGGTTATCCTTTCTGAAAACATCCACTTTTATGAGGTTCGAGGATTTCCGAAACTGCTTGATGGGCGACTTTATGTGATTAACAAAGTTTTAATTTATTTCTGGAGCGATGGGTACAGACTTATTAGCGGCTAGGGGTGGGAAGGCTTTGGGGGTGTTTAACACGTCGTCGTGATGAGTTGAAACACGTGTTCCGAATGGTAGGATTAAATAGGTTATTTATATACCTACTCAAAATGAAGGCTGAAATAATACTTTCAGCTATTCTGCTTATAATGGAATATGATTATTACCACCCTGTTGCCACTTTGCGGGCTCTCTAAGGGTGTCTTATAATATATTTGTTATTGTTAAAAATAGCATTCCTCTAATTCCCGATTCCAGATATTATCACTGCAAAATCAACTTCACATTTCGACTGTTTGAAAGTGTAGGCGAGTAGATATAGACAATAATAATTCCAAGAGTTTTCGAACTTCAATACAAGGTCGGGAAAGGTTTAAAAACAAACTATAAAATTTTGCAACCTTTGTCGAAGTCAGCAACATTATCAAAACTTGAATTTTGCTGTATACTCATTGAAAATATTACAAAAGTTCTGCAAACTTGGAGTAGTGTTAAATATATTATTTCATATCACGAATCAAGTTTGCAACCAATTTGAGTGTCTGCGACATTTTTTATCCCAGAAACTAAAGTTTTCCTTGATATACCATAAAAAATTCCAAAAGTTCTGCAATGAAAAATACCCTGAACAGTTTTACGGATATGCAACCCTTTACGTTTACGGGAACATATATTTTTTTAAAATTCGTGGTTTTTTTTTTGATCAAGTTGGTCTCGAAATAATTACAAAAGTTTTGAAATTTGTTGAAAATTTTGAAAACATCCACACGATCCGGAACTTCATGCAATTTGGAAAATTTCAATTATTTCAAAATTAGATTTTGCCGAATTTTCTGAATTTTTTGTATGGTTTATCAAAGAAAAACACTAGTGTTCGATTTAAAAAAATGTCTATACACTTAAATTGGTTGCAAACTTGATTCGTGATATGAAATTAGTCGTTGGATATTTTGGTATCTAGAATGCATTCGAGAATGGAAGTTATTTTGCTGATGAGCTTCAGCGAAGCAAAATAACCAGCCAAGTATGCAAAAGTATTTCGCATTCCAGATGAAAATAATCTTTTTTCGAAAACTGCATTGAAAATAATATCAGAATGTAAAATTGATAAAGATTCTTTTCATAAATAAGATAGACAAAAACATTGTGATCAACTTTTGCTGAAAATGTCTTTTTCAACGACCACATGGAAATATGCCAATTTTATGCGCTTTATCGATCAAGGAAGTAGGCCGATTGAAAAATACTTTTTCATTTGTACATCGCGAGCTGTACCGTAATGACCATTTCAGTACAGGATATTTCATTTCCCACGAATTTCATGAACAACTAACCTGTCATTTTTATGATCATAAATAATAATAATAAGTTCATTAACGTTCTAATAATTTGACATTTCACTTCAGTATTTACAAAATTCGTTTGAAAAAAATAAGTAATCGAAAATTAGTGATAGTGAGGGTGATTTGACATTGACCCTGCTAATTTCGATATAAATATTGATGACAATAAAATTCTATATTTTCGAATAGTTGGCACCAAGTTTCTTTAGCAGTTAATATAATTATATTACTATGTGAGCTCGTAGCAGCGAGTGAAGAGTGAGGGAACGTTCAGGTTTAGGATAGTGGTGGTGAGGGTTCAAATCCCACATAAAAAATTACATTTATTTTTTCTGATTAGGGTTCGATTTTCATTATAATTTTCAATATTTGTATCTTCAATTCCTTTTTTAGATTGTATATATTATGGGAAACATGACGGCAGGAGAGTTTATGATAAAAAGTGTTATTCGGATGGTCGTAGAAAAATTTTAGTGTACAATTTTCATGAAATGACCCATTTTCCACTCGTAGGTATATGAACTATTTAGTACTCGCTACGGTCGTACTACAAAATTTCATATCTACTCGTGGGTAATGTATGCCATTTCATGCTCATTGTGTAATATACTATTTCCAACCTTGACGGCTTGCCGTCGCGTGCGGAAAGTACTACTTTCCGCACTAGTTAGGTAAATATCCATTGGGTTCTAAAACATGAAAAGTCTTTTACGTTCTAGAAATAAAAAAGAACACTCCGCTAACTGAGAATTTAACGAAAATGTCAACATTTTAGTTCATATTTCAAAAATAGTTAATTATGCAACAAGTGCAAAAAGTAAGTGTTTATTGCACTCAACGTGAAATTGTCCGACGAGGCCGTTAGGCCGAGTTGGACAACACGTCGAGTGCAATAAACAATTTTTGCACGAGTTGCATACAACATTTTTTCTACGTTCATGCAAAAAGCAAAAAATTATTTATTAAGGTGTGGCACTAGGTGTAGGAAAATGAAAAGCGCAACTCAAATAAATAATTATTATTACTATCAATTTGCATTGAAACAGATCACTATCATCTATTTTTCCATTAATAATACTCATTTTAAAACTTTCAATTCTGTAATTGTCAGAATCAATTTTTGACTAACGTTTCTATAACCACAGTTGAATTATAAAAATCAAAATCATAGTAGCCGTGAGCGTGTATGTTATCACGAGATGTGGTCATGGTACAGACAGTTTGTTCTAGCAGATAGACTGTTTAGAACAAATTGGATCAGTTTTGATTGTGGAGTTATTCTCGGAAGGCATTGTTTCTTTAACTCTGGCTGCTAACATTAATACAAAATAATATAAAATACGTAACTTATTTTCAAAACGTATTGCCAATCTGACACAATATCTGCTAAATTTGTAGTGGGTTTGAACGTTTATGTTTGTCATGCTGACAGCACGTTGAAGTAGAATGACAGATGAGTGCAATAAAATCTTGATTGCATTAGTGCAATAAAGAACTTCTTTTTTCACTAAATATAGTTCAATAAAGTTTTGCTTTTTGCATGAATGTAAAAAAATATATTTATCACTACTCCCTGTTTATAAAACTATCGGAGTTATTGTTTAATTTTCGATTTTTAATGTCTATCTCTACTGGTTTAGTACTTGACAATGTTTGGCTTTGAATGTTTTTCTGGCCTTCCATTGTCTAGAGAAAACAAGGAATATGCACAGATACTCTTTATTCTCAGAGATTTGTTTGGGGGTTGGCTGTATAATACACAGTCTTAGGAATTCCAAAAATACTTTATTCCGGAAGGTTGATGAAGCTAATGCTGATGAAGATGATGAAGTTGATGGCTTAGCTTGATATATTCTACAACTAAATATACAACCCTTATTCCCTTGTGAATGTACTTTCATCCGTATAGCTGTGCACTGGACATAAGGTAGCTCTCAATGAATCATTGATGTGAAGAAGTAACAGTGTTGGTGCTAGAATGGATCTCTGCGGAACACAAGCATTTATTGGTAGAATAACGGATATAACTCCATCGACCACCACGTGGAGAGATCGGTCTCAGAGAAAGCTGGATAGCAAGGAACACAACTTGGGAGTCAAGCCATAAGATGGAAGTTTGGCTAGGAATCCTTGGTGCCAAACGCGATCAAATGCCTTGGAGATATCCGGTGCAACGGCCAGAGTTTCACCATATTTTTCGATAGATTGTTGCCAAATATGTGAGACATTAACAAGCAGGTCACCGGTTGATCTCTGGTGCCGGAAACCATATTGTCAATCATTGATAATTCCTGAGCGTTCTAGATATTTCATGAGCTCGATGTTGATAGCTTTCTCCATGACCTCCGAAATAACAGATAGTAGTGCGATAGGTCTGTAGTTGCTGGGTACTTAGGGCCTTTTTTTGGGGACTGGTTCTACTCTTGCAATTTTCCAGTTGTGCAGAAATACCCCCAAATTATAGGAGAGGTTGAATAATTTGCAAAGAACTGGTGTTAGTTCAGAAGCACATTTTTTGAAAACAATCGTCGAAATCCGTCAGATACACTAGCTTTGTTGGTGTCAAGACCCAGCAAAATGCGTCTGATGGTTCAGGCATATGACTGTCAATAGGGATGATGTTCTGGGGTACAATCCAGTAATAAGGCACTCAACATGAACGTACGCGCAATCCTACATGTCCAGCTAGTTTGTTTTGCTGTGAGTTCTAGATAATCTAGAAATCCTTGATCATAGCAAGAAGAGGTTGGGTACTAGAACAAGAAATGATTTTTTTTTATGTTTATGAAGTTCTTACAAGTATTCTAAATGTTTCTATATTATTTCATGATTTTTATAGATAGTGAATAGCGATAGTGATAGATAAAAATGAAAAGAAGACACAGGAAAATATAAATCTCAGAGCAGCATTTTTTATAACAACAGTCGACATGATCATGACATTTATCACAGTATTTTTTTCATGATATCCAGAAGATTTAAAAAAATAATAGTTTATCCAACCAAAAATCAGTATGATTGTGTTGATCGGGTTTTAAATACGTATTACATATGAAAATGATTAATTACCCTCATTACCGAAATCAGTCGAATGATCCCATGAATTCCCACAGAATGCTACAACCAAAAAATACTCAAACGGTAATCCTGTAATATCGAACATCAAATTGCCGTATGTAATATTTACGTATCACCGTTACATCTTGCAGAGAAAAAACAATAATCACAAACCGGAACGTTATCCAATACATGACCGGAATTTAATGGATTCATAACAACTGGAATTAACCACCATTAGGGATAATAAATAGGGATCAGATGGAATGGGACTGAAGTGCTGAATTTCGAGAGATTATCAAGGTGTTTCCATGGATAAAGGACTCTGGATATTGTGGAGATAATGGAACGGATTATGAAATTTCATGGTTCTAGGAACTTGGTAATTCAACTGGAAGTTTTGTGTTGGCCCATGTCAAAAAAGAAAATGTGGAAATATAAATAGAAATTGGTGAAAACATTTCAATATTTTTTAAATCCTCGAGACTGAACTCAGTGAAAGTGAGTAATTTAGGACGGACCATCGAAATTAAGACAAGCAGCTTCAAAATTTCAATGCATACTCTTTACCCTGTCAATTCAAAACTAAGTGTTTTTTTAATTCAACGTGGCCTTAACGTGGCCTTAATGTATATACTAAACTAAAAAACGCTATGACACAAACCCACTTAGGAAAGTCGTGAATAAAGCTGACAACACACCGAAAAATTAAAAGCGCCTTAAAGCAAAACATTCTTGAGAAATGAAGACTGACCACACACACACACCGAGTGATCAAAACTTCTGGAAGCAAAACTACTGTCAGATGTAATTCAATGTACGTCGTGGTATTAGCCAGGGAAGTAGTTGTTTTCTGTCAGATGCTTGCCTCATATTTGCCTCATATTTTCCACTCATATTGTCCACATGGTGGAAATATTTGAAGAGAAGGGACTTCGATATTGTCGATTTCATAGATTTGTATTATGTGTTTAGTTGAAATTAGTTGATTACTTCACTCATTTTCTTCAAAACCAATCATAATGGTAGTTATTGCGTACATACATACAGTGTTATATATAAAATTTACTTTAAAAAACCTGAACAAATCACGACCGTTTTCGAAAAATATCGAAAAGGAATAATAAATGACACAAAATTTTACATCAAAATGTTGTTGAAGTGGTGGGAGGGAGATCCCTAACGTGTATTTCAGTTACCAGTATGCTTTGTGAAGAAAATATAAATGGGGACAAGAAGTTTGTTCCGTAGGGGCCCATGAATTCAAATAAAATTTTAACAACTTTTTTATTTATTTCTTTCAATAAGGGTATTCCATTGTTGATCAAAATTTATATTTTTTCCTCCTACCCCTATACACAGTTTCCTCCCTCAATCCAGGGAGGAAAGTACTTTTCCTTCCCCTTATTTCAAATAGGTTGAATTGTTTCCGTAATTTCTAGAACATCTCATATATCCTGTATTCTGGTAAAAATCAAACATAAATGTTACTTCTACTTTAGTTCGTTAATAGATATTTATGTATTTAGAGCGCAAAGTTATTGATTGTTGCTCGACAAAAAGATTAATCTTTGGAGAACGACAATGACACTTTGTGTTCGAAATACGCACATTATATTTTGTACAAGCGCAGCTCTTAGAAAAAAAAAATGATTGACACTTCAATCAAATAGGCACATAACATTACTTATGAGAAAATCACTCAATATCCGAAATGTATAAGCTATCTAAATGACCAATAATTCAAATCACTAACAAGAAAAAAGTAAAATAACGTTCTCAAAAAAAAAAAAAGTTGCAATTGCTAGGAGCTGAACCTCAAGCTCAAGACGCTAGCCTGGTGCAAACTCTCAGATGGCAGGACTGTATTGTCTATACTTTCCATCGTGCAAGTATAGGTTCGTTTTAGACAAGAGCCTTTGAGATGCGTTTTAAATTTACAAAAAAAGGTTCATTAAGTGGGTAGGAGGAAGAATCATATGTATAACATGGGAGTAAAGTGTATTTTCCTCGCTTGGATGTTTACTGCCCTCCGGTTCGCATCGGGAGGAAAAGTGGCACTTTCCTTCCTAGTAATACAAATAGCTATTTCTATTCAACTTATACCGTTTGGGAATCAAAAAAAATCAGATACCTGCATTGGGAGTTTTTCGCATTGAACCAACTTTTTTGAATAATGAAGTTTTTGCATAATAAAAATGCTACCAATATGGTGCAAATATCTTCACACTCACTGTATTCGAATACTCTGTTTTTGTGGTACTATGCTTTGTTACCATTGTAAAAGAATAGATTATCTCAAATGAAGTAATACCAAAAACGTTGATTTCAATATGCAAAAAGCAATTGCAGTTGAATAATTAAAATAGTACCCACAAAGACAACATGATTATTCAATAAGTTGGGTGGAAGATTGTAGGATATTTTCTCATAAATTAACTTTATACATTTATATTCATACATTTCAGCCCTTCCTTCGAGTCAGTAATATATTCAGTCATTCATTTGACTACGTTTCCTTGAATTAATATCAAATAAATGTTATTATTCGATTTCCATATGTTATCTTTGGAGTTGTTCAGATAAGGAATTTATGGACCGCTTCTGTTTTTGGATCTTGAATTCGTATAAAAGCCGTATAATTTGGCCGTAATAAGATCTCGGAATTGATATATCCGGGTTTGATCCCCTTTTATGCCACTATGAACTCGCATCGCACAGTGGTATAGTATGTAAGTGATAAGGAAGAAGATAGAACATTTGTGTGTGGTACATTCAAACAGGAATCTGGGATTGTTATTTATTTCAGGGTGTTGTACATGCCTCATAATAATAATAATAATATTAATAATAAAGTCACCAATTTATTTTATAAAAAAATATGAACCCTTATGTTTCTTGAGTATTTTAATCACGTGTACAGCTTAGCGGAACTACTGATTATTGATTATCTCGAGGAGTTTATTACGCTGTATTATAGTACTATAGTACAGATATATCTTTTTTATCATAACAGTATCATATCAGTTTAATCGACAGATCAAGACCTATACTCTATCAGCAGTGTTTTTAACGACTGAGACTGAAGAGTAACCTAGCAAAATATAAAAAATGGAGTTGCCATGGCAATGTTAAAAAAAATTTTTGAATCTGTGCTATTAGCGCGGTACGCTTAATGTCATTTCAGTTATGCGAGTAAAAAAGTAACTTAAGTTTTTAATTGACTAGGTTGCGAAAGTTTTATTAAATATATTTTTCCTAATCATAATAATTTTTTCAGTTCTGAATCTTTCTTTGTTGAGTGGAATCGACAAGAGTCACTAAGAAATTTAATCCCGCCATTTTGTGCTGTATACATTGGTGAGAACTCTTAGAGATGTATCTGAGTATACTGTACACATTGCATTCAAGATGATTTTGATCGTTCAATAAGGCACAATATAGTCCAAAGAACCAAATTTCTTCACACAACCTGTATACTATCGTTATTAATAGACTCATCAAGCCCTGAACTTGGTTTAACAACGTTGATTCCGAACAAAAGTTAGTGCTTCCAGATTTTTCCATCTAATTCATCGAACGATCTCGAACAATTCGAGAAGTCTTTATCAAATTTCAGGTCTGTAACAATATTATTACGAAGAAAATCCAAATTATTCAGACATGTATCAAACATCATTATCATGCTTATTTCGACAAAATCAACTCCTTTGTTCGTTAAAATCATCACAATTAATTTCCTTGTTTATGTTGTGCACCCTTCCACACAAACTACCCTCTTTATTATATCACGAGAGCATATCTCCTTTGGTTTAGTTACATCATAACACATAAATATGCGTGAAAGGGTAAACCGTGTAAGTGGTGGCAGGATCAATGGATTTCTGTGAACTTTTGCGTTTGTTTCAGAAATATGTTGACAAAATCATCAGTATTTTATTACGAGCAGGAATATATTGAGTGAATGAAGGTATCGCCTTTGAAGGCATCATGTAAAAAATATTGTTCAAAATTTGGGTTTCATTAAGTTTTAGCATGCGCCGAGCATAAAAAAATATTACTAAATATACTGAATGAACCATCTCATATGGAATACGAACAAACACTTCATATTTTTTTGATATTTTTGCAATATCTTATTATTATCTCTCAAATACTTCCGAGGATTGTTCGTAAAGATACAGCCTTTTCACGCAAACACAAATGTTTTTGAACAAAAATTTGATATATATTTGATATGGAAAATACCTCTGCATAATAGCTATTTATATTTGCTAAGAAAAAGCACAATTTAATATACTGTGGAACTCAAATTTCAAAACACAATCATTTTTACTGTCATAATATTTCGATTATTTCAAGATTCAGGTACCTATTTTCATCTTTAAGTGAATTATATTTTAAAAGTTGAACAAAAAATATGCTCAACTCGACCTACTGTAATATTAATATATTGAATGGTAAACTCATTTTTTGCTTCTGAGATATTTCGTTCATTTACGATCTATGCCTATGTCTCATTCTTTGAATCACATTGTCAATATATTATTTATAACTATACGAGGTGGTCTCACGTAAACATTCAGGTTTCCTCATAAATTATAACATTAGCAGATCGGGATCTTCAGATGATGTGGTGCTGCAGGTTTTTTCGGGTTTTCCTGCAGCTGAAAAAGCAAATGCGCCACTGGAATCAATCAAGTCGCCCCGGAGCGCCAATTAATTTTTGTTGTTATTTTATATGTTGTATCACTTTCGTTTAATTTTTTTTATTTGTGTATTTCACAATAATAAACAAATATAGTAACATGGATAAAGTGATACATTACACTGAAGGTTTTTCAATTATCTTGACGAATACATGAAGTCAAGAAAAAGGTTCGTTGTGTGGGGTAAAAGTGAATTGTTTTAATTTTAGTTCGAAAATATGAATAGGACATTCATGAAATCTGTTGTGGAATCATCTGCGGCTGAAAGACAAGCTTTATTCGCTATTTTCCATCGTTCAAGATAACCTCTTGGGAGGTATTCATATTGAAAAGGGAAACATTCTCCATGAAAATTGAAAAATAAAAATTGTCATTTATTTGTAATATTTAACAGAAAACAATTACTTTCCCGGCACAAGCCACGCTGGACATTGAACTACATCTGATAGATATTGTGAAAAGTCTCTATAGATATTAATTTGTCAATTGTTCCTCCACACAGTAATAAATTTTAATTTGGAAGTTTTTTCAAGAGTTTCCTATTATTCTTGTTTTATATTTATAACTATTGCTTCAGTAATCTACCGATTTTGTTTCGAAATAAAAGTTTACTTACTGGGAAATCATCAACAGTTTCAACCTTTACGGTGTATCATCGTATAGTTTCTATTCAAACTATAAATGTAGCATATCTCAAGTAATCGCGGTTCAAAAAATTAATATTTATATTACAAATATGAAGGAGAATAATTTTATAGGTCAAGTAATATCCTACGTCCAATTGGCCCAGAAGATGGCACTGTCAAAACGTAAGTGTTTAAATGCAATTTGGAATAGAATTTTCCAAACAACCTGTTTTAATAAATATTATGACAATATTATAATAACCTTTTCAGGTGTTATATCCTTTTGGAGTGGAAAAATGGCATTATACCAAAGCTGGTTAACTGTCAACCCTGCACCCCATCATACATCTAATATGTCCACGCGTAGAGCAAGGATCAATGTGCGGAGGCATGAGGCGACTTTATGTTTGTAGGGTGGTTATAAAAAAGCGCGAAAAGAAAGACATTTTGACCCTCGAGAAGGGGATCCCCTATTTTCATCCCTACGGTTCAATTTGGCGTAGTTAACCTTACCAAAGCCCGTTGATTCTACCGCAACAGACTTTTATATTGGAATCTTGAGGGGAGAGTGGGATCGACCTAGAATATATAGGAACATTCGAATAATCTTTTAATATGTTAAATTGAAGCTCATTTCTAAAGATAATTTTCTACTCTTAATTCCATATTACTATGAAATCGTTATTCTTCCCTTATTCTGCCGCTTCATGACAAGCCGGTATGATTTTCAGATTAGAGAGCCAGAGCAGCATGTCAATCATTCATTATCATCATTATCAATTATCATTTGAAATTTTCAGTCAGGTCCCTTCTCCGAAACTCAGACACATTAGGAGGTCGCTCCTCAAACTATGGGATAAGCAGCTACTGGGTCCAGGAATCGTGTGCTCTGAGTAGACGAAATTATCCGATGACAGCCTTCTGCATTCATCCGGCCAAGAAGAGTGTTTGCAACATTTCTTCTTTAGGGCTTTGTTGGGCGAGAATTGTTTTCAAGGCATTTTTGACTGGATCTCATCATCCTTTCCCATACTTCTCCCATTTGGCTTGCTGCTGGTGGATTTTTAAACCATTCGATATGTCTTACACAGCAAGACCGTTGGATCTGATATGAATCTAGCTTTGAGTTTTTCTGCTCCACAAAGGTTAGTTCCATTATCGGAATGTATTTCAGAGACACTACCTCTGAGGAGGCCAATTCGAGATGAATGGCTCTTGTTGGCTTGCAGGTGCAAACCCTTTCCCTAAGATGGTTTATAACTTACTCTCTTCCCTGATGGTGATTCAACTTGTGATACTGATACTGTCTTATTAGCAGGATCGTCATGCAGTGTTTCGAGTCCAGGATTATGGGCTGTCTCATATGTTTATTCAGATGTTGTGCTCCATATAACACGTCACTGAGCCTCAATATATTGTGCTGATCCAAAATTAAATTGAAATTGGAGAAGCGACCTCGAGTCCTTCAGTTCTTCTGTTGATGCATTCTTTCGATTTCTTCCAAAAAACATTCTTTTTGAGAATGTCTGATAAGTTCAAACTCAGCTTTTTTCCTCAACAATTTGTTCATTTGAATGGATTTGGGTGCTATTCCGATTCTATGTTGTGGCCATTTTCGATAGTTTTAGCCAATCGTGATTCAAGTAGGGCTGCTTGAAGTTCAATTCTTGGGACAGTCATGGGTTTTAAAGAAGTGAGATCTTTTATTCGAAAATATGACACAGAAGCAAAACCTTTTTTGCTGCCATCGTTGAAAGTATGTAGTTAAATTTCTACAATGTAACACTACTGAGGCCATACCATCGAGGGATTTCTGAATTTCTAATTTTATGAGGTGCTGTCACCCAGAATATCCATTTTTCGAAAAAATCTCGACTGAGTTTATCATCACAACCAATGTTTTGTGACCAAATTTCTTGCATAAATATTTTTGCTTGAACTATGAAAGCTGCTAGGAGACCAAGTGGACCATAAACTGACATCACCACCTTGATTACTTCTCTCTTCGTAGGAATATTGACTGCCTTCAATATATTTTCGTGTTTGATCGAAAATACATCAGAAAAACTCAAAAGATCGTCTTTCGGGCTCCAAATCAAACCGGATGTTCGTTCTGACGGGGCCCACTTTTGAAAGTCCATGTTTGGATCGTAATTCATCTGAAATATTTTCCATTACTTGACTTGAATTGCCGATCCTATTCGTCATTTCAAATGTACCACGACTATGCATTTTGATGACTTTTTTCACAACTTTGATGGCTGTTTCTTTGTTTTTTTCAAAACTATGTAGGTAATCGTCCATATAGTCGTATTTTTCGATGGCTTCTGCAGCTTCAGGACATTCCTTGGGATATTTTTTGGCATTCTGGCGAATAACATAAGTTGCACAACTTGAAGAACAAATTGCACCGAAAATCATGGTTTGCATTTGATAAATGAGAATGGGACCTTCTTTGTCTCTTTTTCGCCACAGAAAATGTTGCGAGTCCTGATCATACTCTCGCATTCGTATTCTCAAAAACATGTCCTATATAAACATGTTTTGCCAATATACTTATTTTTGCAAAAATAAAGTTTTTCGTGACTCTTCGTTTTTATTTATTGAACAATTCCGACATATATATCGTAACTATATGAAAAACAAAATCAAACCACCCAATCCGACATATATATCGTAACTTTATGAAAAACAAAATCAAACCAGAAGTAAAGTATTAGTCAGTGAAATGTAGTCCATAACAGTTTGTATGAGTTGGTTTTGTGGAGAAAATTTCTGGACATGGCCAATTTTTCTCACCTTCCGATATTTTTCTCTTCTCGCCCCCACACACATCTAATGATTTCGGGGAAAATCGAGTTTCCGAATATATAGAGTTTGATGTATGAATGCATAACTGGCATGTGCTTTGAATGTTGCCCGCTGCAACACCACCTGATATCCGCCCAATATTGCGTGGCTTTATCGCAGTTTGTAACCAACGGGTCGCAGCGATGGATCGACTCCCTGCTCTTTTTATAGTGATGGAATAACAGCGGGATCTTGAAGGAAATGAGTTTCAGAAAAATGCCCAACACTAGTTGGTATTGACGGCAGGATGGCATGTTTAAGGACTTTTGTTTTGGATAGAATTTTAAACCACGAGCAGGTGATAACTGCTGGTAATAAGAACTAAGTTACAATATCAATGCAAGCGTCTTAGAATTGATAATAATGTTTTTATAATATAATTGATATTAATGAGAAAAAGGATCGATTTTCTGGGTGGTTGAGGAGTACACGCATGCTGCCGAAATGGAATTTAAGATCGACAAGTGAGCAGAAGAGAACGATGCGAGAAATACGGAGACGATGTCCAGCTCATAGGAACCAAGAAGCATCCTCTTGATATGGGAGGGAGGGATATGGAAGTTGCTGCATCTAATATGCTTGCCGTTCCGATCCTACTCTAATCCTTTGTAAACAGTCGCAGCATGATGAATCTTTATCGTCAGTTCTACGGGTAGATATATTATTTAACTACGTTATGCTATAGAACATTTGTAGCAAATCACAAAAATTAAAGAAAAATAAAATAAAATATGGTCTGTATACATATGTAGACATTACATGGTACACACAGTAAGTAGTAGTGACATAAGTTATTCATAAAATAAAAAACGAACATAATGTGAAATGTCTAATAACGTTAAGTTGGATCGAAACACCTCCTAGGTGGATCAGCCATGTTCTCGGCGATATTGTAGTAACACTTTTCCTGCAGTCCTTTGATAGAGTTCTAAACGTGGATTGGTTTTTACTTTTCAATGTATTAGGAAGTATATTGTGCCTGATCAGATTTGCGTTGCGTGTGTATAATAGTCATGGTAATTTGAGTTAGGAATTTTTCTTATTTTCATGAGTAGAGACTGATAAATAGAGTTGATAAAGGCATGATATCAAGTTGGCAGAATAATGGCCGACAATATTCCCTATAACCAGCACTACAGATGATTCTAATGAATTGCTTTTGAAATTTGAACAAGTTTTGAAAGTGAGAGGAATTTCTATGCTCGATATTACCATCAACAGTACCCTTTCATGGTAAACCGTATGGGGTCCATCACCAAAAGTGCCTCTCAAAAACTTGGTTTTCTGTGTAGTGATAAGAAATATTTGACATCCTGTCAACATTTCCTTTATATAGAGTGCAGCAACAAACACTCATTGAAACTTTTGGATTTTCTCAAAAGGAAAGTCATCCCGTCGGTCATACTCCGCTCACAGGCTGGCTCACTTCTCCCGAACACCGCAGAAGGGTTTGGGATCTATCTCAGGTTTTCTAGATATTTTCATGGACGATGCTTTTCCGAAATATCATCAATCGTTCCACCGTTAGCGGTCTGTCTCATTGTGACTGACTGGCCGTCAGTTTGGAAACACGTTAAACATATTTCTACAAGGGCTCGTTCTTCAAACGAAAGCAAAGCTTCGGAATTTTCTGCTTCCGGATGTGTGCAGAAATTCAAGAACACCATCTCTTACTTCCCTTCCTCTGGCTCTAACGCTGTTCTCTGGACATTACAGGATTTTTTTTTCGTGGAACCAGAACATAAGGAAAAGAAAAACTTTCCCAGACAAAAGGAAGGCTGTAGACCTTTCAGTTTGAAGATTCTGTACCAGACTGAGTATTTTATCACAAGTATCTGCAAAGATAATCCATCCGTTTCACGTATTATCATCAATACAATTGCAATTTGGGTCAGATCTGCATGAGACCGTTAATTACTCTACCGATAAATCGAATCTCAGTTTCAGTATAAAAGGAGGCTCAGAAATAATTTATTTTCAGGGACCCATGACAAATTGCATATTATTATTTTTTTTTTTGGAAAGAGAACACAAAAATTTAATAGAGCAAAGGATATAAATCCAATCGCAAACAACATGTCTTGTTGCTCTATTAAATTTCGTGGAGACGACTTTGTGTTCTTTTTCCAAAAAAACTTGGTCTTCCACTTCGAGTATGGACTATTACCTTCTTATGCATATTATTAGTTATTTGAAAATCTGTGATACTGCTCTATTTCCTATATTTCCCCTATACATATCCAGTAAAGCTTGTATTATGTTACGAAATGTTCCAATCATCATGAAATTCAAAAAGTATCAATGTCGAATATGTGCAGCCCGTATGGTTCTGTCACCGAGCTGGAACCCGTTCAACAAAAAGCTTACTTTGAAGCTGCGGAGATTGAAGTACTCCTGCAGATACATAAGGATGAGACAGTACTCCTGCAGATACATAAGGATGAGACAATGCACAGTGTCTCCAACACCTTGGTCCATTGTAGTCGTTTGATGGTTATAGAGGTCAAGGACACTAGATGCAGAGCGTGTTATGGGGCTCTTGAGATCATTATACAATCGCTGTCTACTGCGATACTCGTACGGTATAGACTAGACGCCGGTGTTGCCTTATGATACTCTGGCGAATATTGAGTCCATTGTGGAGTATGGGAATTGTTAAATTTGTTGAAACTACTATTATCCTACCCCCAAAAAAATATGAGCCAACTGCTGTAACTCTTCTCGACCGTCAAGCTAAGTCGATTAGTGTCTCTTGGCGGAACTATATCGCCTCAAAAAAAAAAACGTACTAGATATCAAGCTCCACTCTTGAAATCTGCAGGCTTCACTCAAGCCACTGGTGAAATAGTGGTTCAGATCATAGGGGTACTTTGGGGAGTGGTGGAAATGAAACGATTCTCTCCAATCTGGAAATTATGGCAGATTGCCGTAATGCAGCAGAAATCTTAGGCAAGGCACGCGCGGAAGTGATCACCAAGTGACGTGGCAGTGGTGAAATTGCTAAATCTTTCAATAGGTTAACCCTTCTTTAGGAATTTCACCTGCTACTTAATCACAAACCCAACGTCACTTGGTAATCACGTCGGTGCGCACCTTGCCTTAGGTGGACAAATGGGGAAAGCCGTCATATATGGTCTACTTCTTCTAGTCATGGCATATGATTCTCAGACCCAGTATTCACTCATCCAACGGACGAGAGTAGTGACTATCTGCGTAAATGACACCTGATGATTCCGGAGGGCGGAATATATCGGGGCTCATCTGTGAAAAAATAAATAGAATCCTCATTGGTCCTTGAGTCTGATGAGATAGTACACGCATGTTATCAAAATGCAATTTGTTAGAATATCCGCTTCATAGATGCATTAAGACTTCAGCAATATTTGTTTGAGAATATAAATGTACAAAATTCCCGCATTTGCTGACAGAGCATAAGAGAACAAATCCATAATTTGAATTATGGAAACACGAGGACCCAATAAAGGCCCCAAAGCCTATTTTTACTAACTCATAATCAGTTTTTTTTTTTTTAAGAATATTAAGGTCTTGTCTTTGGTGCGGAATTTATTGCCTCCGAACCTTGTTCAACTGACTAATAACCAGGGCGTGGGTAAACTATAACGAACTGTTTGGTTGTTTGGGTTGTATAATTTCCTTGAGAGATAGAACAATGATATAGACAGTAGCAAAGCATATATGGTTGGAGCACCAAAACAGTATAATTTCTAAGTGGCTAGACCAGCAATGGATCAACTTTCAGTCAATCCACTCTACAAGCACTGCAGTAGCTGAACCAACAAGCCACCTACGAATTCCTTCGACTATTAATACTCAAGGTGTACAACTACGTTATGGTAATGGTATTGATGATTTGCTATTTGTTATTTCTAAATTGATATTAATATTTTACTGGTTCTAGGTTCTGAGCACAAGCTTCAAAGAGTTCGCAACAGGCTATATGGTGCAGGTGCTTAGTTAAAGTGTGAGAGAAAAGATACAGCTCACTTGTTAGATCCGAGAGATGGAAAGCAGTGAAGGTCATGCAGCGTACTACGAATTTTAGTCTATTTAGTTATACTGTGTGGTTCTACAGCCTAGCAGTGTGGTGAAGTGTCTTCATGGCATCTTGATCAATCCAGAACCCTTGTATTAGCGACTGGTATTATTAGCATACCCTTACGCTGGAAAAACTACTAGTACAGAGTATACATAATCTATTCCGTACAGGAAATGGAATATAACCAAAAATAAAAGGCCCTGCAATGGAAATTGTACAATTGTATGACTGCATTGAAACGGTGGTTCATCGAAGTGCTGTTAGAATAATAATAATAATCTGAGAACCTACCTTGATGAAAGGTGTCCTCGAGTATCAACTTAGGTGAGTTGGATTTAATTGAAATTTGGGAACTAATGGGAGCAAATACTCTTAGAAATAATCAGTGGTCCTTCCTCTGACTATTATTTTCCCCACACGTTTTCCAACCTTCTTAGATCACAAAAAAGAGAGTCTTATACCTCAAAAATGCCTAACCCCTCTAGTTATTTTTCATAGATATCCTTAAATTCTAGGTTGACAGTACTGGCTATCCAAACAGAGAAGATGAGTTAGTTCAATTGCCCTCTCAGCTGACAGACGAAAGTGAGGTTACGTTGCTTCATCATTATTAACAACACAGTTGCATTTCAATTCTATGAAATAACTTCGAAATGAGTGATGAACGCTATGAATTGCCAACTACAAGGAAAGCAGATTCGGTAAGTTATAAGTAATGTTATATTTTAAATACCTAATTCTTTTTTATTTCAGAACTCTACAAAGTTGGATTATGGAAGAGCTTTGGAAAATTGAGATATTTTAGTCTGATACCTGGAAATTATTTCAATAAACTGAGTAGTTGAATGAGTTCTCATATTTTTTTGGAACAGTACCACCGTATCTTTTCTGAGTTCTGGTAACTCAAACTAATCCGTAACAAGAAGCACATAATGTTCTCAATAAAGAGAATACAATTACTCATTAGAAAATACGTTGCACTCACTTTGACATTAATTTATACAAATATTTCTCCTGATATGATTTAATGTATTTCTGACTTCTGCTATCTAGGACGTCCTGATGAAACTGAACAGGAATCCCTGTTTCGTATCGTCTGAGCCAATTATCTGAATGGATTAATTAACAAAATGAGATAATTTGAAGGTAGTTCATCATCACATCAGAGTAGAGCAAAGCGAGAAAAGGGCGTGAGCACGCCAAAGGGACCGATCCCTAATTACAGATGGTGGTTTGCAGCGCTGCTGAACTCTCTTCGGGCTCTTTGAAATATTATCGCTGAATGCAAGGTGACTTGTGCGGTTCTGCAAGATACGAAATAGTTGAGCGCTGTGGTGTAAGGTGGAATGAGAAATGTTGAATGTTATTCCTCAGACAGGCATGAAGTTTGTTTCGTGAGCGGTGGTTGCTTCCATCAGAATATTTTGATATTAGCAAATAGCGGTTGTTTAATCTTCATGATTTAATGTGTTACAGGATGTGAAATTTAGGATATTCAGTTTGAAAGTTTTAGACATTGGCGTAAATTGATTACATTTATTGCGGCCTTCGGTTGTCTGTATTGTTTCTATGAGCACGACGATTCAATCTTCAGCAAACCGTCTTATCTATACGTATTCCCAGAGATCCTGGAACTCACCAACCTATAACTTGATCAAATACATGCCTGCGATTCTAAAGCCACTAAAAGGAAAGAGCCATTCCCACGTAAAGAACCCAAGGAACTTTGTCAACATCATAAATGAACAAAATCTACAACCTTATCAGCTTTTATGTAGAAAACCGTTGCATATAGAAGAATCGTTGAATATAGTAAGAAAGACTCGAATGAAATAACCAACTGCACGAAAGAACTGACAGTCCTGATGGCACCATTACAGAATTGCTAGGAACCTACCTACGCAACTGTTACTTCCAGGAGAAAGATCGCTTCTACCTTCAGGTCGACAAACTTCGTATGGACTTCCCATCAACACCGATTGTCACCAATGCATTCAGGGAATGGTTCGAAAGCTTGGGCATCGAGGCAGCCACACACAAACCTCAACTTTGGCTCAGATACGTTGATGGTACGATCATATTAGGGGATTATGGAGACCGCAACTCCTCTAATAAAGTTAGGAGGGCCATTAAATTCACCATGAAAAAGGAGAACAATGCTTCTCTTCCATTTGAAAGAGTTAGGGTTCCACCAGCTGCAGTAAAGAGAAGCAAATTTTTTTTCGGATGGTTTCTGCGACTTTCCTTCTGACTGGCCAGTTTCCGGCGGTCGTTCTTCTGGAAAAGACGTGGACTGTGACTTGGGGGTTTTCTTGTTCGTTTTATATGGAAAACTTTACTTTTTTGTCGAGATCGCGGTTTTATATCTTCCGTTCGAGCACACTTCTTTCATAGCTCGCTTCCCCTTTCACCTTGGTGAAAATTGACTCCCACAGCTAGTTGAAATATTGGAATACACTGAACGACGCAGTAAATGAATTTTGGTTGAGTGAATATAATGAATATTTGAAATTGAGAAAAATAATTAGGGCCAGTGAAAAAATACGCCGAACAGCTATACTCCTTCCGAGCTCAGGAATGGAAGTACTTATATATATCGAAGATACCAAATCCAAAATATTTTTAATTTTGATTAGGGCCCAGCCGAGAAACAATGGAAAATATTTTAATAAATTTTAGTCGTCTTCTATATTCTTTCCGTTGAGATATGTTGTTCAGGAAGTTATCATATGACAAAGCGGAAGGAAATTTGGTTGAAAATTTTTCTCCCGAAAATGTCTTTTGTTAAAAATAAGCCGGTCTCCTATATTCTCACAACACGCTTGGACAGAACACCACCGCATCCAGTGGAAAGATGCCAACGTCATAGAGCTCGTTCACATTATGCCACTCAGTGGCGCTTCTCAGTTGTGCTGCCATCGTCAAAGCATTGTTTCGGATGGTGGTATTCACACACGACCACAGCCACCGTTTGTAACCGCCACAAACAGTCACGATGGTTCTCTTCGCCTAAGAGTCGAGCCACAAAAAGAGGTGCTGCCGCCATCTAAGGGCTCCTTCACACTAGAGTAGAGTGATGAGAACGCGTCGCAAAACAACACTGCACAGAACTGTGAACCACACAGATTCTCCAGTTCCGTGATGGACGTGGACGCTGCTTGCACTGCTTCTGCGACGGAAGCTAAACAGAAAGTGTATAGAAGAAGGAGATGGTGGGTGCATCATATATTGCCATCACGGGCTGAAAAAGGACTTTATCACACTCCATACAAGAATTTACAACAAGACGAAAAATTTTTTTTATGTTTCTCCGACTTGAAAAGATAAAAAACTTTTGTCCTCTAAACAACAACTTACCTCGTCATCACTTCACTACCAAGTGACCAAAAAAATAAAATAAAGCATTGAGTTGAAGGGATTCACACAGACCGTATCGGCAGAGCTACTTCCGCGTGGTGCATTCATGGCGCTGCTGTGGCGCTACGGATGGGGTTACGTTATAGTCACTGTCACATCAGAATCAGAATGGGTTGGGACTTCAGCCATGATAAAAAGTTAGTACAATACCGACGATTTTATTTCCGAATTCAACATTACATCCTTAGTTGCTGCTTAGTAGCAAAGTAGAAGCGCTGTTGTGGCGCTGCTCAAAAGTTTGACTGAGTGGCCCAATGTAAATGGTCTCTCAGACAAGGAAGAACACTAGTTCGATCGAAAATTCATAGAGTCGCTTCCCTATAAGGAAATAAGAAAACGGACAGTCCTGTTAATAACATAAAAAAAACTAAAGACAAAGTTCCTCTCATTACTCTGGCATTCAGTACACACTTGATAATGATCGGAGATACTAAATTGATTTGAAACGTGTTAATAGAATCAAAACAGACAATGGATACCGTCAACACCTCTCCTAGGCTATTCTTCAGAGAAACACTTGTGTTGACTTTTGATATAATACTTATTGAAATTCACTTGTTATTTCAGTCGAGGTGGTGCTAATGGTGTAGGCTGGAGGAAGAGGTGAAATGGTCTCTGTGATGGATGGCAAGAACTGTTTGCTAGAGATCGAGAGTCGCGAGTGAAGTAGTCTCTAGGGGGACTAGTGAGAACCGACTACTGAAGATACATGTTATTGACTTTCTCAAAGAATGCTGCTGAATTCTCAGAGGACTTTTTTTGAATTACTCGCATCTAACAACGTATCTCAACCAATTTTTCATTGTAAGCCGAGAGTAATTATATCCTGTTCAGGTACTAAACTTCATAAGCCTAAGTGTCAAATATCAAAACAAATTTGACTTATCGAATATATCAAATGACTCAATCAAATTGTGCAACCATATTGAAATGCATATGGTATCGACCCACCCACACGCATTACCGATGTCAGAAACTAGTAAGCGAGTACAATTGATCTATTTCCTCCCACTAATCCTGATCCATACAGTTCAAAAATTTGTGTTCCATTTGGGAACTCCAACCACAATCTCATCTCCACTCTTTGCTCTTTTTCATCACCACTTAAGAGCATAATGCTCCCTTGTCTCATATGGCACTACAATTCAGCCGCATTTCTTCCTCAGCATGTCCATGGAGTATGATCCAACTCTCCACTAAAGAATGGTATTCTGTAAGGATCCATTCTGGCATCAAGACTTTCTGCTTCATGTTAATGATTTGTTGGGAGCTACCTCAGGTCAAGTGAACAGCTTTGCGGATAGTCTTCAATACCGCTTTCTCTTCCAAAGCTCCGATATCAGCCAGTGAAAGTAGGAATTAATAAGGAAAATCGTGAAAGAAATGAATACGCACTTGGCAAATATTCTAGAATGCGGATTCAACAACTTGAATGCGTTTTTTCTGCCGATCTTACACTGGCCAACGTAAGTATGTCAGTATTATCCATACCAATGCAATACTTTTTCATTGAAAAACCATCTAAGGTCCATTTCAGAAAGTGCCTCTCAAAATCTTGGTTTTCTGTTTCGTGCGAGGTCGTATTTCACTTCCTGTCAACTGATTATGAGTTATAAGGAATCCTACCTGTGATGGAATAATATTCTCATATATGGAGTGCAGAACCTAAACACAGATTGAAACTTTTAGATTATGTTATACTACATTCGTCTTGTCGGTGCGATATTTCTCTCACAAGCTCGCTAACTCCTCTGGAACTTGAAAGGTTGGTATTCTATCTCTGTTTTGACCATGCTGTTCGGAAATATCATCAATCGTTCCACCGTTAGATGTGCTATCGATCTAAAATCTAATAATTTTTTCCCTTGTATAATAGATACCTATTTTAACATTTCATTTCAATTGTTTATTAATGAAGACTTGTTTGAAAAAGTATTAGAATCGTCCTCTTTCCCAACATACTGCATTGTTTTCCCACCACGCAGTGGGATAGAAACCAAAAGTAGTTTGTTCAATCAACTGGTGGCATAGAGTGCCCAATCGTTTCCTGAATATTGCATGGGCGCGGTTGAATATTTCATCCTTGCAGCCTCGACTATAGAGGACCACCGCGGTTTTCAGCATGTGTTTGAGAAGCTGGAAGTTCGCACGGAGACTCGGTTAATACTTAATTTGCTTCTTGTTTCTAGAATGCGTTGAAAAAAGTTTGTTGGCGGAAGGAAACTAGGGAAATTACCAAAGGAAGTCTCGGGGGAACTGAAACACAACTCTACAACTATATAAGTGAATAATCTTGAAAATTCATTTACTGAGTGGAAAGCAGCATTTTTGAGACTGGGAGAAAATCTGAAAAAGACGTCGATTTTAGCCGAAGTTATTATTCCATGAAAGGTTTTGCATAGAAAGATGCTGTTATTGAATGAAGTAATTTCATTTCGAGAAGCTTACATTCCTAGTGTCATTAGGATTCAAAAAATTTAATTCAAAAATATCCGAACATATTTTCACATCTCAGGGCGATAATACGATAGAATGGAATAATACCAAAATTTTGATAAGAGAATCAAACCAAGAAAAGAGGAGGTTTAAAGGAACTGCCTGCATTGTATTATCAGATGATTGTTTTTCAACAAACTGAATGAGAATGGACCGCATCTGGTAACCCTTTCTCAGAGAAGAAATGAGAAAAACAACATTCAGCTAATTTTGATAATGGTGGCGGATACAGATTACGAAACGTCAACGTTTTTTTGAAAAAGATGAGTATTTTTTAGTTGATTTTAATTTTTTTTTCAGGTAGGCAATAGACACCAGTTTTGTAAACGCACTCATCGAGGCAAAATAATTAATTTACCTATCCTCTTAGACATGTGAAGATTTTCTTAGATTAACGATTTACATCGAGTTGAAATCAAAAGAACTTTTCTAGATTGGATTGACGAGAGACAGAGAGCCGTTGATGAGGGTATAATTTCAAGTATTGGAGTTCCACAAGTTTCAGTGCTGCAGTACTTTTCATCAATGACATGGTTCATCATATTAATGCCAAAATTATGGCTGTATTTACAGATTATAATCCCTTAGCGCCTGTACATAGGAAGAATTGACTGATTCGAATTATGCTGTTTCAACAACTAGTGTGCGCAAATAGGTCTGACTTATTTTTTTTGTCAATATTCAGAGAATAGCGTGAGAGCCGAGGAAAAGTAGGTAGGAATCTGTTTTCTTTCTGAATTCCTGCAGGCCGTGACTCAAGGAACACCTCTCGAGGCAGCAAGTTCCAAAGCTCTCCTTTTGTTGGGAGAGAGAGTTCTGAAAAGATATGTTCGGCATGTCTTTAAAGTGGCTGCATATGGATGTGAGGACTAAGATCGATGAGCCAGTCTCGATAGTACCTCTAACGGTGGAACGATTGATGATATTTCCGAAGAGCATGGTCCAAACAGAGAGAGAATACCAACCTTTCAAGTTCCAGAGGAGTGAGCGAGCTTGTGAGAGAAATATCGCACCGACAAGACAATGTAGTATAACATAATCTGAAAGTTTCAATGTGTGTTTAGGTTCTGCGCTCCATATATGAGAATATTATTCCATTGCGGGTAGGATTCCTTATAACTCATAATCAGTTGACAGGAAGTGGAGTACGTTCTGGCACGAAACAGAAAACCAAGATATAATAATAATAAGTTCTGATAAGCTATATTTTAAAGGATAACGGAACATTACTTGAATCATAGCACTTTGATATTCGGCAAATGACTGATTGACATAATATATTGTTAGAAAAAAAATGTATACCAAAATATCAGGGGTGGAACCCAAAAAATTTTAGTATAAAAATATATATATATATATATTTTTTGCTATTTTTTCGGAAAGTATAAGATTTTTCAAGAAACAATTTCAACAAGATGGAAGGTAATTTGAGTCTCCACAAAATTGATTCCTAGTAATTTCTCACAAAATGCGCTCGTTTTCTCAGAAAACCTGATTGAATTCCGGTATAAAATTTCAGGCTCGCCTCAACCTGCCACTGCAATTGCCGGCAGGAACGAAAAATTACAGTAGAAGGAAAAGAAAAAGTGTTTATCGTTCTAAGTATCTAAAATGTGTGTTGTCCCACTTCAAATAATCCTTCCACGATATTTATGGAGGATCCGAAAGTCATGGATATTTTAGTTGATATGAAATAATTATACCTAAGCAGGAATCAGTACCCATATGCAACGATTTTGGACTAGTGAGACACGTCTCATTTATACATGCCAAAGAAAAAAACTGGGTTTTACTACTGCCTCAGTTTTTAACTTACACATAATCCCGCCAATTTCTTCAGTAAATGTTGAAAATAATCGCTCATACACATCCTACATAAGAAATGGAGTATGTGATTTCTAGCTTGAGGTTTACACTTCACAATAGTATTATTAAACATAGGAAACATAAGGATAGGATTAAGCGAATATTTTCAACATTTACTGAAGAGAATGCCGGTTTTATGGGTGAGTTGAATATAAGGTACACTACTCTGAAACTGTTGCATATAGTCCAAAGAGGATATATAGGTTGCTGTTTCAGTATAATAATTCCGTGAAATGTGACAAAACACATTTTAGGTACTCAAATACTCGCATATCAGATTTGCATGAGAAGGTAGGAGCCTTCAGAAACGATATAAACTTTTCTTTTTCTTTCTCCGATCATTTTTAGCAGAGTTACGACCGATCAAGTAATCGGCTCCGCCAGAACTTTCAGCGGTGGGTAAGTGTAAACCTGAAATTAAATGTCGGCGTTCAATCACGTTTTCTGAGAAAACGAGCGCATTTCGTAAGAAATTACTAGGAATCATTTTTGTGGAGAATGGAACTGTCTTTTACCCTCATGAGTTGTTTTTTCGATAAATCATATATTTTCCAAGATTACAGCCAAAATCTATTTATTTTTAAACAAAAAAATATATATGTTCTACCCCTGGAATTTTTGTAAACAATATTTTTTCGTGTTTATCATGGTTTCTACTACTAGCATACCACGTTTGGTGGTGCTACTATCGATTCTCGCCTCAAAACCCAGTCGTACTGGATTACGTAGAAACAATGGATTTAAACAAGTTTTTCAATTTATTTTTCGTAAATGTAAAGATCCATCTCCATCACCATGGTTCACTAGTGTTACGGTTCTACAGCATAGCGGTAAAATGGAATGACTTTGGCCATATTTGAGTCCTGAGCTCAGGACAATAAAAATGGTGAATGCGAAGATTTGAATTTTGAGGTTTAATTTTTCTGTCATTATAGGTAGCTGAAACCATGAGGTCGACTTCATTATTGGACCCAATCACCGTCCTGACAAAAATACAATCAACACGTATATTTTTACACCTTTTTCCCTCACTATCTGAATAATATACATCCGATAACTCCAATATGGTCCAGCAACATGTCAGGCGACGTACACCACCGCCCAGAGAACTGACAAGACAACAATGGCTCTCTTCATCCGTTATTTCGCCCATAGAAGCTACGAAGTGATATTGGAAATGGAATATTTCGCTCCGATACACTCTTTCATGGCGTCAGATGTAAATAAGGGATGTAACTGATGCATAGGCATAGGGTTGTTGGATTAAAATTTGAAATCAGTTGGAAATTGCGAGGTGGTGATGGTGATGCGTATGAAATATAGTTTGGTCAACGGCAACTTAAATGCTTTACGCACTAATGAATATGATAATAATTAGTGTTCGTTCATCATAATTAGTAGGGAAAAGTTAATCCCATACTTCGTAAAATTTCAGGGACTTGGTCCAATACTTCAATTAATAATATTCTTAAAACAATTCGGTTCTAACAAATATGCAAATTGTCCATGAAGATCAACTCGTGTCATCCCCTTATGAATTAGCTAATATATTCAACAACTTTTTCGACAATTCTAAGAGAGGAGCCAAGAGTAACTCACCAACTATATTTGTTCAACTTTTCACAGTAGAGAAGATGATCCGCATAGTAGCAAAACTCAAAAATAAATCATCATCAAGATCTGATGATCTCAATCAACAATGAATTTAGTTCCTTCAGAAAACAAGCCTTTCCTCCAGATCAACTGAAATCATCAAAAGTTATTCCAATACATGAAAAAAAGCCAGAACAAAGTTGAAGGACTACAGACCAGTATCATTCAATCCAGTATTTTCTAAAACTATACAAAAGTTTATTGGACTTTGAAAAGATTCCTTCAATACTTCTTGGGATATTTGCAAGATACCAAAAAAGTTGTAATTTTTATTACTAATTCTTGTTCAATAGAGTATAAAACCTAAGAAACACTAAGAAAATCTGAAGCTGAACAAACAGTGTTATGAAAACTGATAGATGATAGCATGTGGTTCAACTGTGCGCAAGATGTTTTCTGTCAGATGTGTATTTTTTCAAAACTTTTATAGAGAATAGAGTATGAAACCTAAATAACAGTTGTTTAAGACATCAGGATCGGTGCATTTTCCACTGAGAAAATCTGAAGCTGAACAAACAGTGTTATGAAAACTGATAGATGATAGCATGTGGTTCAACTGTGCGCGAGATGTTTTCTGTCAGATGTGTATTTTTTAAAACTTTTGTAGAGAATAGAGTATGAAACCTAAAAAACAGTTTTTAAGACATCAGGATCGGTGCATTTTTCACTGAGAAAATCTGAAGCTGAACAAACAGTGTTATGAAAACTGATAGATGATAGCATGTGGTTCAACTGTGCGCAAGATGTTTTCTGTCCGATGTGTAGTTTTTGTACAATCGCTTTATAAAAAATTTAAGGACACTTCTTGCTTGACGTGCCGATATGAGGGAAATCGTCATATTCAAATTTTGTTAAAAGTATGTGGAAGAATATATCAATATCTATAATTTGCATATTTTAGATTTTCTTCTAAGAGGTGAGAAATGTGTTGAAAATGTCACTTGAAGTTGCTCCAAACGCTTGAAAGTGGCCAAATCAAGGAGCGTTAGAGGGGGAGTTGCATTGTTGAAATCACCACGCGGTTATATCCTCCTATCCTCGATACTCCTCCACTACTGCTACTCGACTCTGACATGAACACACTTTCAAGCGTTTCCCGCCTCTCAGATGAAAATGTAAAACATACAAATTCTAGTGTTTGATCTTTACTTCCAGATGCAGTTCACAGAATTTGATTATGATGATTTCCCTCAAATCTACGCATTTTGATGTATGGAAGTTTTCCCGGATTTTCTTAGAAGAAAATGCACCGATCCGGTAGTGTAAAAAATCATTTTCTAGGTTTAATAATTCTCTACGATTCTAGAACGATTCCTTCAATAGTTTTGGGAATATTTGCAAAAAACCAAAAATGTTGTAATTTTTTCTCACAATTTCTTGTTTTAAAAATTACAAAAAGCATTTTTAAGAACTATCTCATAAATTAGCATAGGGCATTTGCGTCTTTCATTTTGTGGGTGAAAAAACTTCTATAGCTTGGTCTACAATGGAACACCGAATAGACATATATTCTTTCACCAATACGTCGATGATGTTGATGACTAAAATTTTTCAACCAATTTGGATGATTTTTTTATTCCATGAATAAGTCTATATTTTCATGGCAGACTATTCCTATTTTCAAGGTAAACATTTAGAAAAAAATTAAATTTTTTGAGAAGAAATCTGGCTACACCATTGGATTTATATTTTCAAATGGATTATGTAGAAATAACGTTGAAACGGGTCATAAATACAAAATATACGAGAATAAAATAAGAGAAATATGTTGTTTACAAAAGACAAGACCAAGAAGGTGCTCTTTTTTCTGATTTAATGGTAAAGTTTACAAATTCAGTTATTGCCATTGCAATATATTCCTTAGTTGTGTTTTATCAGAAGCTGCTGAAATTAAACTTGCACATCATGTTACGACATAACTTCTTTTGAACAATATCAAAATCATGGCTTGGAAATGAGATCACAAACGCTATGTACATGCCATTTATATTATCATCAAACTGAAAGCCCGCGTAGCTGTTTAACTATTAGAACAATGCACAGTCACAAAAAATATTCAACAATTGATTAGATGAATGAGACTGGTATTGCAAAATCAGTTATGAACTACAAAGAACATTCCTTATTTTCCGTGACACTTTAATGTACTGATTTAGGTGGCCTCAATTGCTGTTTTCCATCGCTGACTAGACTGACTATGAAAAATGACCTTATAATTCATTAAATCAAACTATATAATGACAGACACAGGAATATAGCTGCAGATTAAAGCCAATTACGCTGGTTCATTGCCATTTGTCACGATATATGGTTGTAAAATACAAAGTGACATAATTCTTGACTCCGTACTTACAGCCGGAAATATAACTTTACTGGATGTTAAAATACAGGATTTGTTACTGCAACTTGCATGCCGGCTGAGTTTATGATGTTTCGTGCCTGAAAATGTTTCGGTATTATGTATATTCCATTTGTGAACTGGAAAAAGTGTACCTGTTCGTAATGAATGTGTGTCAGTTAGTGCATGTTCATTGATGTGCCCGGAAGATATAGGCTACCAAATAGAAGCAGGGAAGCCCATTGAAGAAGCCGTTTTTGATTCGGGTTGGCTATGTTTTATTATTGTTCAAAAAGAAAAACGCCAAGAACATTTGTTTCGAACCGAAACTGAACCTATAACAACAAAAAAAACTAAAAAAGTTGAGGGGGAAATTCTATATCAGAATTTAGGCTCCTATATGCTGAATAAAATATCAAACTGAATTTAGGTGAGAGGCATAGCGTCATCCAAACCACCAAACAAGTAACATATTTTGCATCTTTCCACTGATCTTTGTCGTTCTGTAGAAATCAATTACTTATTTTTCTCATAAACATGATGTTATAAATACCCTATCAATTATCAAGCGGCATATTATCCGATATATTTATTTCTGGATATCCAAATTGGAATTCCTATCAAGATCTATATGACTTTCTTCGCAGATTTTTCTCACATCAAATGAAACTCCTACCATATTGAATATGCCCCATGAACTTCTAATAAAAGTATTTACTTTTGAAATTCAGAATATCCGATGAAATCCTCTGCCATGATATTTCTGGCAAAGAAGATGGTTCTCTTGCACTGCAGAATTTAAATGTAGAATATTCTCCAAACCTTCTTAGCACTACAAGGCATACATGACTGACAAAGAGGTGAAAATTTCACCCCCATAAACTACAAATTCTTCACGATGAGAGTGTTGGCGAATTGAATGTTAGAAATTGAAGAGCCAAAAAATAATCATTCACCACCATCGAATATAACTACGAGTATACTACGAGTATTGAAAATGTAACAATCGATAATACATTTTTAGAAAAGTCACATTGAGCATGGAGATACTATACATCATTATTATCATCATCAACTATCTGCCACGTGACAACAAATCTTTTGACGAATCGTCCGTGCATGATGGAATTGCTGAAATACCTTCATTCCAACTCTAGCCTCCCACACGCGACAGCATTTACCCGTAATGCACTGAATCGTGTTGACAGCATACTATTATAATTATCAATTGAATATTAGATCTAATGCTTTTCCGCTCCCACCCAGTCGGCAAGGAGGAAGGGGAGCTCAACGACGGAACAGCTATTGTCTTGCGTTAACATCTCCATTTCCTCGTGACACCCTATTATTGAAGTCTGAGAATTCATTCAATCGTGTTACCCCAAGGATCTTATCTGGGGCCTGTTCAAGATTTAGTCGGCATCTCGTTATTATTCAAGCTTCCAATTCAGATATATGACAAACCAGTGGCAATTTGCATGGCCATCTCGATGCTCAAGCCAAAAAAAATTCACATAATATTTCATGAAATAGTAATTTTTTTAAAGGATCACCCTATATTTCATCTAATATTTCTCAACAAGAAAGCTTATTTATCTGTCATTCGAATTGTACATATTTTTATGAATAAAATCTAATTAGTGCAAATGTAAGAGTAGACACTGTTATGTAGTTGCGGTGTACCCTGTATAAATTTCGATTCTCACTTAGAATAGTGTCATATGCTTTCATTCATGGAAGACATATTTTACTTCCGCAGCATTTCATATCTCGAAATAATTTCAATGTGATGGAAAATTTATACCGACCTTCTAATCGTCCGATTGATTTGAAATATGCCTGGTGAAAAAAACAAAATGAAAGCTCCAAAGTGGCGGACGAGTTTTGCGATTATGGTCCGATTCGATTCTAAATTGGCATATGGGGGTTTTCGGTGTCGGAGATTTTTTGACAAAATTCTTACATTCAATATGGCGGCTCCAATATGGCGGACGATTTTTATGATTATGGTTCGATTCGATTCCAAATTGGTATGAGGGACTCTATGGGGTCGTAGATTATGAGTTTCTTGTCGAAATTCATGAATTCAATATGGTGGTTCCAAGATGGCGGTCAGTTTTGTCATTATGGTCCGATTCGATCTTAAACTGGTTTTCGGGGTCGGAGATGAATTTTTGTCAAAATTCATAAATCCAGGATGGTGGGAGAGTTTTGTAATTATGGTATGATTCTGTTCAAAATTGATATATGGGGTATTTGGTGTCGAGGATCAAGAATATTTTGTTAAAATTCATTTGATCGTGGACGAGTTAATATTTAAATGGCCTTCTCATTGAAGAGCTAGACAGCAGCTCAAAACTCTGAGGAAACGAATTTTGTAATAACCATGCTTTTTCGGAAATCCATAGATCAATTCAATGCGTACTAACTAAATACTACAAAATAAAATAATAATGAAAATAAAACTTTTTAATAATAAGCTTTTATTCAAATGCGCGAACAAGTAGAGAATAATTTCTTCAGATGTGAGTAAAAACTTTGCGCGGCAAGTTTTGAATCTGTAACTCACATCTAAACAAATATTTTTTTACTAATTGCTGCATTTGAATCTGAGCTTGTCATTGATTTTTTTAAATCTTTTTTTTATTTTCTTTTGGTAATTTGTTTGGTATTGGTTCAGAAAATGTTTATGCCTATAGTGTTTTCCAGTTGAAAAAAAAATGTGTTCATAGACGAATAAGTATTAGTTGTTATAATCAATGTAACAAATTGCATCACTTATAACCCTTCTTTATGTAACAAGCCCGTTTCACAAATTGTATCTTTTGAAAATTAATTTACCAAATTCATTTTTAATCTACACGTACAGGCTATGCATCACTTCATCAAACAGGGTGTAATCTAACGGGTGTATAATGTCATTTTATAACGAATAACAGGTGTGAAAAATTCGAAAAAGAATGGTGAAAAGTTTAAATTATGTTAGAAAATGCATCAAAATTTTGGGAACCGCTGTCCGCCGAACGTCAGCTGAGCGGAGCAGAGCCGCAATAATACTGGAACTGCCGGATGGAAGAAACTGTGTAATTTCGAACGAGGGTTTTCAAGATATTTCGAACGAGGGTTTTCAAGATTTTCTGAATTTTCCAACAAAATTTAAATTATTCAAAAAATGTTTCCGAAGAATTTTTCACAACTGCCATTTGTTATAAAATAGAATCATACATCCGTCCTTCATGGGAGTGCAAGAGGTTAGATTACAATTATATTGTACTGTTGGTAAATATAATTATTATTATTATCATTATTATTATATACCGTGTTTTCGTCTAATACAGACGAACTTAACACATAATGAACGAGTATTCTCTGTTATATGGTAGAATTGATAATTATTGGATCTCTCGACCGTTTTGGATAGGGATTGAACAGTCGAGGATTGTGAGAATTTGGGGATGTGTAACGAACGTCGATTCAACAAGGGTGGAATGCGCCACCCTCGATCGTAGGACTGACGGAAAGTTTAGGCATCACCGAATACTAAACTACCGGTATTAAAATGATGACAATCGATTACTTATTTTTAGGAAACTATATACTGAGATTGAATTATTTGATATAGAAATATAAGAGACTGCCCTAGTAACTTATCATTATTATTATCATCTATCAACCACGTGACAGCAAATCCTATGACGAATCGTCTATGCATGATGAACTCCGAATTTCTGAAATACCTGGATTCCAACTCCAGTCTCCCACACGCGCCAGCATTTACTCGTAATGCACTGAAATCGTGTTTATGGCATACTATTATAATTATCAATTGAATATTAGATCTAATGCTTTTTCGCTCCCGCCCAGTCAGCTAGGGGGAAGGGGGCTCGACGGCGGAACAGCTATTGTCTTGCGTTAACATCTCCATTTCCTCTTGACACCCTGTCATTAAAGTCGGAGAATTACCTCCCACCGGCCCACACAGGTAACGATTCAAGGTGGTTGAGAGATATTATGTCTGAATGTTGAGGAATTACAAGTTGACTTTTTTTATCGCCATAAATGGTATTTTTAGCGCATTGCATTATATGCAGCGGCGTTGGTAAATGGAAGTACAAACAGCTAAAATAATTCGAAAATTCTATGAGCAGGATTTTAGATTATACTTTGTTTTATTCGCCAACTGCCGACGAATTTTTTTACGCCAAGTCCAGTCGCAATGTTTTTTCGATAAATGGCAAATTTTCATCAATAACTTTTTGTTGACCTGATCGAGTACAATGAAATTGTGTATAAACACTTTTCCATATCTAGTTTAGTTTTTGAGATTTTGGTGCTTTCATAAAAACATAAAAATAAATACATCATAGTGGAACTACCTACAGCGGACACTGCAAAGCCTACTGTAGAATCCGCGAGCACATGGCATGAATATAATGATTCACGTGTAACGTCAATTCCATCTTAATCCCTTTGAGCAAAATGCCTATGTTCTCTTCTATGAGCAGGATCGTGCCAATCGTGGTACCTTAAGAATCCGGTGCTTCTTCTATTTTTTCTCGTATTGTCTGTCCAATATTCTATATTCTGCTAATGATCTACCTATCTGAACGTTGACAATAATCACGAGCCATCCCAGGAAACTTCATACTGGGGTTTCTTTTCTCCATTCTGCTCTCTTTCACAGGAAGTAACTTAGAACATCCAAATATTTTTTGGAATTCAATTTTCCTCATGAATACAAACTGAAATTCATCAACCATATCCATACAAACACTAGGCATCACAAAACCCTCATTTCATTAGAGAATGGGGATTTCAACAAAATTTTGTTTCACTGATTTTTGTATAGTTATGGTTGATACATTTTCAATTTGCATTCAAGGGGAAAATTGAATTCCAAAAATATTTGGATATTCTGAGAACAACGGTGAGTGACGTCTGGATAATTAACTCATACTATAATTGTTGGTATCAGTTGAATGGGGCTCCTGGACATTGTACACGTAAAGCGAGCAGCGAACTCACTAATTTGTTCAGATCTCATTCACTAGTTTGTTCAGATCTCACTCCTCTAGATTTTTATCTCTGGGAAAAAATGAAAGAAAAGGTTTATAGAACATCTTTGAATGGAGAACAGGAACTGGATAGAGGGTGAGATGTGCTTTTGGAGAAATCCACCCGTCGCAAATCACGGAAGCCACGACTGATCATGTAATAACGTCGATCCACCAAATTTTTAATAGTGGATGGTCAGCATTTCAAGCATCTGAGCTATTGAGTTTTTGCTTTTTCAGTATTAAATGTGTTATAATTGGGAAGTAAATTTCGTAATAATATGGGTCCAATGAATTTAATCAATATGATTTTTCATTCTTCAAACTGTTAACATAATAATATTTGCCATACACCCAGTATGAAGAAAGGTTCATGTATTTTATTGAACCTTCCCCAAAAAAGATGAAGGTCTTATTTGTTATTCGATAGATTTTCCACCAAATTTTATAGTTGAAATTTTATACTCAAAAATTATTTATATATCATAATATATCATAAACGGTAAAAGAAAGGTATAGGACGAAGTCAATAAAACTTATTCATATCATCACAATTGACAAACGACATCAGAAGTTACCAGAGGAAGCTTCGAAGTGCGATACAGCTGAAACCTGAGGTTCTCATGTGATTGCAGCTTCCATATTTTCCAACAATTATCAAAAATTACCTAAAAACGGAATGGTATCCATAAAGAAATGAGCACAACTGCCATTTCTTAAATGGCAACATGTACTTTTCAATTTGTCATGATGAAAAGTTATGAATTATCAGTTTACCCGTGTGAAAAGTTTTGGAGAATTCGTAAAGGAAACGAAGATACAATCAAGTTTCATGATGAGTGTCCCTAAAATTGAATGTTCTTCAACCTAGGCGGCTTAGAGTATAATTAAGAAAGCAATACACAATAGCTCATATTATTGCAACGAAGTCAAAGTTTGTTCTACGCATTTAATCAATGCTGCTTTTTTGTTTCGCTTTTTTATGTTCATGGCCGCCCTCGTTGAAGAATATCTAATTTTGAGAACACTCATGATAAAACATCTTGTATTTGCGAGTTCTTTGGGCATTCTTCAAAACTTTTCGAACGAGTAATCTGATAATTAATCAATTTTCGTTATGACGAAGTGAAAAGAACATGTTGCATTTGAGAAATAGCTTTTGTGAGCATTTCTTTATGGGTACTATTCCGTTTTTAGGAAATTTTTGGAAATTGTTGGATTATATGGGAGCTGCAATTACACGAGAAACTCACTTTTCAACTGTATCGCACTTCGAAGCTTCCTCTGATAACTTCTGATGTCGTTTGTCAGTTGTGATGATTTAAGTTAGAATTTCATGGCCAACTTTGTTTGACTGAACAATCAACTGTATCTCCGCCATTTTTCAACCGATTTCCACTTTTGAAGAACAGTGTTATCACAAATTGCGTGCTCTTTCGGATAATGAAAAAATATGTACAGGGTGTCACTAAAAAAAAGAGTATGGAGTCACTTCCGGTTAAACCGAAAGTGGTGAATTTTCAGTAAAAGTGTCAAAATATGCGTATTCAAATACTATAGCGACATACCAAATTTCATAACTATCTTCATAACTATAGAAAAATTGGAAGGCGTACCTCACCTCGTGGCCACCCCGTATATGGCGTGTTCCATTCGAAATAACAAAGTAGTTATTACTTTCTGGTACAAGTGGGAACACTGTATTGATCAAAATATTTCAGAAGGGTTGAGCATGTTTGATTATCCATGCCCACAAATTTTTGAAATGATCAGTCGTTCCTTTCTCCATAAACTTCTAATGAGCCATCGAATGTGAAATTCCCTGTATATACCGCATATCATTTCCAACCAGGGGTGGGATTCTGTGTACCATAGAATTCTATTGTCGACAGTTTTGTTTCTTTCTCTCCCATGAATTCAACAATGTCATCTCACTTTTTCTATCGACAATAGAATTCTATGGTACACAGAATCTCACCCCAGGATGGCCACATGGCCTCTCCACCTCTCCTTGCGTTGGGTTTGTCTCTCTTGACACTCGACTCATCCACTACAGCAATCTGTCTTCCAAACAAATTCTTGATTCTCGATCCTTGAAGGAAATTTAGCGGAGTGAATATAAAGCAAAATTTTGCTACGATGCATCGTTTAAAAGTTACAGGAAAAAAACTGGAAAAAGTGTCGTTTTGGGGCATGACAAAACTTTCACGAGCATATAAAAAAAATCAGAACTACCTGATTCAATGTAGGTTAGAACCCCTGTAGAGACTAAACTAAGAGCTCCTTCTTTGAAGCCTGTCGAAAATATATTTCTAGTTAATATAAAGTCCAGTCCACCGCTGAACTAAATGCCACAACTTTTCGCTAAGCTCATTAATACTCAACGGAGGATGCCCTATTAGACTTCATGGCATAAAACGTAAACAGGGTCATGTTCCGCCCGACAAACCCCATTAAATTATCGATAATATCCAGAAGCACGGGTACCTGCACTTTGCGGAGGAATATAGTGTTAATAAGATATTTCAGTTAACACCATCCCTGCTCTGTCCATACCATTACCGAATTCCGCCTAATCGGTACATTATGCAAAGCGATGGTACTTCAGTAACGGCGAATCGTCTAACTCCAACTTAGGCGTGGGGTCATGTTAATCTGAAGTCGGTAAAGCAGTGCGTTCGCCATTGATATGGCACGTTGCCAGCCTACTAGATCAGACAGTAATGATAATTGAGTGGCCATAATGGCGTGAGTAAGTATTAGCTAATTAAGATTTATGCATTAGATATGCAGAATATGGGCCTATTGAAAACACGGTTCAGCCAATTATTTATTGATTTGGAGGTGGTTGTTGAATGCGGAATCAATGGTTCGTTATGTCCGATGGATACTATTGAATCGCATGATAAATTATGTGAGTGTACGTTTTCGAATATCACTGTTCTATCTTTGTACCACGTGGTTTCTCTTCGTTAGGTGGTTCCATATAGGATATATATAAAGTTATGCGGTGTTGAACTGTATTGATTCTACTAGAATTGTAATGAAGAAAAAATAAAAAAAGGAAGAAAAAATATAACTTTTGTCCAGTTTCCACTTACACCTTACTACTCTATTACGATCGGTTTCGGCTGTTACACCATTTTCAAGTAACTACAGATCAAGTTCGTGAATATATATACATAAGAAAGTAATTAAAGAAAGGTTGGGTTTGATTACCTAACTGATGTTTACAAGCAAGTTGGAAAATACCTGGAATCTACCTGATGAGTCAATCTAATTTATCCAATAGGGGTTCATACAATCGGTGGGTCCAACTTTGTTATCAAAAGTCACAAATTCAGAGGTGGAGAGCTACATAATTCTAACTGGTCATTGAGGGTATCAAAATTGGGGTTTTTATTCATTTTATTTATTTCCAAGGCTTCCAACAAGTTCATTTCTCTTCCTTTATTGCACGTATGAAGGATTTTCATGTTATTTTTATTTATTGTATGATTCGTTTCTTGCAAATGTCTATATATAGCTGATTTTTTATCTGATAACACATGTTCACGGTACCTTATTTCAAATTTTCTTCCTGTTTGTCCTGAATAAGCTGCTGTACAATCACCACATTCCAGTCTATATATACCTGATTTTTTCCATTTATCCTTTTTGGGTTTTGCATTAAATTCAAAATAATTTTGTTTGAGGCATACATCAAAGAGGATTCAAAAATAATTTTTACCTGCAAAATTCGGGTCTCCCAATGGGCTCTCCGTTAAGTCCCTTACTAGCCGATATTTTTATGAATAACTTAGAAAACACCCGTGTCCTAAATAACGCCTTATCTCATAAACATATTGCATTCTGGTTCAGATATGTTGATGATATTCTCGTAGGTTTTAATGGCTCAACGAGACAGATAAATCAATTTTTGAATTTCCTTAACACCCTTCATGATAAGATAGAATTCACGGTTGAAATAGAACAAAACAATAAAATAAATTTTCTAGATCTTACTATTACAAGCATTAATAATAATTTTCACTTCAACATATACAGATAAGATACTTTTGCGGATTGTACAATACCGTTAGATTCCTTCAGTCCATTATCACACAATTATCAGCATTCAGATCAATGACGCATAGGGCATTTATGATTCCTTCATCGGATAAGGCTTTGCAAGAAGAAATAAAAATCATAAAACAGGTTGCAATAAATAACCAAATTCCAGTCTACTTAATTGATAAGATCATCTCCATTGAACAGCAGACAATGATCAGGAATGAATTATATCCAAATCAAATAGGACCTAAAAGCGATAAAAAATATGCTAGTATAAGCTACTCGGGAAAACTCTCAGAAAATATTGAAAACTATTTTTCAAAATTTAATATAATAACTTCATTCACTAGTAGGAGTAATTTAGGGAATATACTATTCAATGCAAAACCCAAAAAGGATAAATGGAAAAAATCAGGTATATATAGACTGGAATGTGGTGATAGTACAGCAGCTTATTCAGGACAAACGGGAAGAAATTTTGAAATGAGGTACCGTGAACATGTGTTATCAATAATCGATAAAAAATCAGCTATATATAGACATTTGCAAGAAACGAATCATACAATAAATAAAAATAACATGAAAATCCTTCATACGTGCAATAAAGTAAGAGAAATGAACTTGTTGGAAGCCTTGGAAATAAATAAATTGAATAAAAACCCCAATTTTGATACCCTCAATGACCAGTTAGAATTAGTAGCTCTCCACTTCTGAATTTGTGACTTTTGATAACAAAGTTGGACCCACCGATTGTATGAACCCCTATTGGGTAAATTAGATTGACTCATCAGGTAGATTCCAGGTATTTTCCAACTTGCTTTTGAACATCAGTTAGGTAATCAAACCCAACCTTTCTTTAAATACTTTCTTATGTATATATATTCACGAACTTGATGTAATCTGTAGTTACTTGAAAATGGTGTAACAGCCGAAATCGGTCGTAATAGCGTAGTAAAGTGTTAGTGGAAACTGGATAAAAGTTATATTTTTTCTTCCTTTTCTTATTTCATCATGAATTTCCACAAAATAAATAGATCATCAATCAAACAAGTTGATGAAGAAAAGATAATAAATGCTCAGAAAGCAACATGTTTGAATAGTAAATCAAAGAAGAACTGATATCGTCGGAGTTTATACAACGAATAAAGTTTGAAGGTGTGTGCTATTGAAGAGTATACTTTCAATAACAATTATTTTGATAAAATCGAAGAATACCCCTTCAAAGCGTTGTTTATGCATTTGATTTCTGCATGGATTCGATGCTAGAGGAGTGTTCCTTGCTTGATCGTTCTTTTCGTGGCATATGCGATGACTCTAATGTTGTCTGAACTATCATTGCACTGATGAAAGGTGTAGCGATATCTGAAACATTTCATTGTTTCCTATAACGTCCATCAATATTCCTATAATGTCCATCAATATCGTCATATTAGCTTCACCTCTCGATAGATGTTCCATTTTGGGTGTTCCAAGCTATAATTGTTCTGTGATGCGGAACGCGTCATTTAGTATATTCACAACGTTGGAACCTGAGAGGGAAAAAAGACGAACTTCTTCCGCACGACAAGGAATCGGCCCTTTTTGAAGCGAGCTTTGAAATGGGTCACAGCGTTTAGGCTTTCGAAGGAAAAATTTTGTTTTTTTTACTTGCAACGAAGAGATGAAAGGTCGTATATTTTGATATAATTATTTCCATGTTATTACTGATGTGATCGATTGGTAGATTGATATTCTATTTGGCATATTCTTTCAAATCTATGAACTTCGATTTTGCAAATTTCTCCTGATGAGAAACAAGATGGTCACCTTTTTCTTTGCGCGTCACTAATGGTTGTCTTGAATTTATTGAATATTTAAAAATCTCAATTTACAAGAACAATCATCCAGATCTAGTAATCATGTACAACTGATTTTTTTTTCCATTCAGAACAGGTTTATTAATTTTTTTTCTAAATTGTAAAATATAATTGAAGTCGTTCTGGTAACATGGCTTCTATTGAACAACTGATTCCTACTTTCTTTCATCTCAGTTTTTACGAAAAAAATATTTTATAACCAGAAAAAAGTCACTTCAATACGATGTTTGGTACGCCTCTGATGAGGATTTTTCAGCTTTCTATGTACCACTTTTAATGAAACCCTTTGACAGGATCATAGGATACTGTACACATCTAAAGCAAACTGCAAAATATTTGTCGATAAATGAAAATCTGGTTTTTGTACCGTGCACACAAAGATTTATTGGTGGTTATGTTCAATCGCGCTTTCATGAGCTACTTTGATCCTCTGTGTAAACTTTGGGTGATTGAATTGTAACGAATTCGTTGTTGACAATGATGGTTGATTAATATCAATTTTTCGACATCAGAAATTCTCAGAAGTTTTCTGAAATATCCAGTATTTGAATAATGGAAAGTATATCATGATAGGAATAAGTATGAAACATGAAAAAATATGACGAAGGGAGTTAGCGTCTGTGATATAAATATATCGAAGAAAAACTTATGGCACATTGAAATTCCAGGAAATAATTGTCAATGAGCAGGAGTCGAACCCAGGACATCCAGATTTCCAGACAGTGCTCTACCAACTGACCTAACGAGAACGCATGCATTCCAACTACATATTGCCATACTGCTTTTCCATTGATTTCAATGCTGGTGGTGTCACTTACAAACTACAGCCTTTGTGAGGTGTTGGAAAGTAAGAGGTTGGATAGGAACTTATCCCTGATTGGCATTCTAGAGGATTCGAAGAGAATTCTTTCTAGAATTTTAAAATTTGTCCCTATGTCGCAAATTTTTCTTCATTATATTCATATCCCAGACGCTAACTCCGTTCTTCGTTTTCATGTTTAGCTAACCTTGTTCATTGGTAGGATATTCAGACCTGATCCCTGCTAAAAAATATCGCTATATGTCAACGATACTGGCTGTAAAATTAAATAGAATGTTGAAGATCATTGGAAACGAATGAGTTCCCATCCAACCTCTAGCTTTCTAACTAATCACAAACGCCGTAGTTTGTGAGTGACACTTTTGAAAACAAAAGCGGTATCCCGATACGCAGTTGGAACGCACTTCTCGGTAGCTCAGATGGTAGAGCACTGACCGACAATCCAGAGGTTGTGGGTTCGAACCCTGATCGAGAAGAATTTTTTCTGTAATTTTTGAATGTGTCTGTATGCTACTTATTTTTCTTCAGATTGAAAAAATAAATGTGCTCCATGTTGAATCCATCCATTATATTCCCGTATTCATCAGGAAGATATTCAGTATCTTGAGGATATCCAAATTATAAATCATGTCGTAAGAGTAGACTTGAAAAATATTTATATGCAGTACCTCTTCTATTTTTTATTATAATGAAAAACTGGATTCTGTAACTCAGTTTCCTGCGTCAACGAATACAATACGACTGTTCAATTTAATCTGTTAGATTCTTGTTCACGTTTTCTACAAGAATTTCTTTGATATTTGTCCCGTTTACTTATTTCAATCTCATCAAAACATTTGAACTCGAATGCAAATTCTCAAAAACACACACACACACAAGATACTAAAATGAAGAAAATAGTACAGTGTTCGACAAACTAGCTGGATATGAGAAATTGCGAGTACGTTTATATTGAGTGTTTTATCATTGGATATATCAAGGACTACAGTCCGTTGTCCGACGAGTGTGCATCATGTTTTCACGTTTTCAGCTAGTTTGTCGTAGTGTAACTTAAATTAATATAGCAATAAAAGGGAACGAAAAGAATAAAATAATTTCTCCTAGCCTCATACATATTAACTGAATACAAATCATACAAATGGTCCTTAGACTTAGTTATAGTGTATCTTTGGTGGCAATGACAATAATACTTCTCATGCTGATCCCAAACAATCTGAATAATTGAGATCGTGGTGTAATGAATTTTGTTCAATAAAAAATTGTCTTACTAGTTAATGACCTTCCTTCAAGAAGTTCATAAAATGAGACGAGGAATTGTATATGGCTAAAAGACTAATTTCAGTCGCAGGATAATTGAAAAATCAACTGAAAATCTGTGAGAAATAGAACTCTTACTATTCAATTTTATTTTATTTCTTTCAGTTACGGTCTCTTAACAATATCTGTCAGGTGTAGTCAACGTCCAGCGTGGCTTTAGCCTGGAAAGTAGCAATTTTGTTTTAGGCATTGCAAAAATATAACATTTTAATGTAGAATGATGCAGATTTCAACATGAATACCTTCCAAGAGGTTTTCTTGAATATTGAGAAATAGCGACTAACGTTCGTATTTCAGCCACAGATGATTCCATATCTGATTTTATGAACATGCTTTTCATATCTAAAAAAAAATCTATAACTTTGACAGAATTATTAAACAAAAAACAATGTTTGAAATGTCGCCGCAGAAGGAATATTCCGATCATTTTCCTCCTTGCTGAGTGAAGTTTCTTCTGAAGAGTATGTTTCCCAATACTTCCGAATTACCTGATGTCATTGAAATAGATTTTCGTCGAAAAAAAAAAATTATTCAAGGCCTAGCGAAAGAGGTGCAATTCTCGAATTTATGAATCGAATGATATCTTTCAAATAATATTCTCCCATCTCATTAGAATGCTAAATTTCAGTTTCAGATATTTTGAAGTATGTTTTCCACTATATTACATTAGTAGTAGTAGAACAACTTTTACGTCTAGAGAATGAACTCAACGAAGGTATCAGAAAACTTGTAGAGGTATCGAAAAATCATAGCTTGGTTTTGAACCCAAATAAGTCAGCTGCTATTGTCTTTGGTAAAGATAAAAATCGACAAAGGGTCATAGATAACATGTCTTTGAAGGTGGAGCAACATATTATCAAATTCGAAAATGAAATAAAAATTTTAGGTGTGAAAATAGACGAGAATATGAAATTTAAAAATCATGTTGCTCTGCTCATTCGAAAATCTTACGGTATAATGAAAAATTTGTACTCAAATAGACATTATTTGAACCGAAAAATAAAAACAAATCTCTGCGACACCCTAATATTATCTTTGTTCAATTACTGTGATGTTGTCCCTTGTTGGCCCTTGTCTTGATCTCATCACATCATCTCGGATACAGAAAGTTCAGAACTCATGTATCAGAATGATATTCGGACTACCATACAGAACCCACGTCACACAATATATAAATGAAATTGGTTAGCTGAAAATGCATCACAGAAGAGATCTCCATTTGGCATGCTTCGTTCACAAACTTGTGACAACGAAAACCCCTTTCTATTTACTGGAAAAACTAATACCCCGACATCAGATACACCAAATTAATGTTAGAAATCGTCAACTATTGACGATACCTCAACACTACTACTTTCTTTGAGCGCTCCTTTTCGTGCCAGGCTGCAATCATGTACAACTCAATTAGTGATGATACCAAACAATTGTCACTATATTCATTTAAGAGAAAACTTAGGGACACCTTGACCCGTAGACAGTGATCGCATCTCTTTTCAGCTTATTTAATTTATTTTCATTTTCATTTCGAATTTTCGCATATTTTTGTATTTAATTATTTTGTAAGTATTATGATACACTTTTATAATTTCACTATTATTTAAGTTAAATTATATTATCTCGAATGTTACATTTCCATATGTGCTTGTACTTGGTTGAGTGGAAGAATAGCTCTTCTAAACTCCGCCAGGTAAAATAAAGACCATTTATTATTATATTATTATTATTATAAATGATCCAGCCTTTCGCTGAAATGAAGAAAAGGCCCCGTAGGTGTGACTACACAAAAAAGTGAATTGAATAATTTGGACAGTTGCCTCAAAATAAAAATAATTTCGAAGAGAAGTGTATTAACAAAGCCAATGACAGTTACCCTACCCACCACACCAGTAGTACTTGTACCCGCTTCAACTGTTTACGTAATAACGAATGTGTTTGATCTCGCGCCCATGTGTCAACATGCAAGTTGCAGCTGAAAGACAACCTTTAGTCGCTATTTTCCATCGTTCAAAGTAACTTCCTAGGAAGCATTCATGCTGAAAAGGGGAACATTCTCAATTTAATAGTATATTTCATTAGGAGTCCAGAAAATAGGCTTTTTCCGTGCGCGCGCGACAAATTCCCGTGGGAGGCGCTGCCGAACACGAGAATTTGTGACTCTTCTGTAAATTGATAATAATATGTCTGGAAAATTCAAGAACATTGTGTATACGAATGAGACTGGTCTATACCCAAATCAAATATAGCTATATAGAAAATACTTCTCTCATACCGTACTGAAAGTTTTGTTCGATAATGGCATATTTTCAGAAGTGAGTTCAAGTATGTAACCTTCGAGTTCATTCAAGAATTTCAATATTAAACCAAGAAAATATCCTGCATATTCTCCGAATATTCGATGTGTCTAAACTTCAGCGAACTTCTTGATAGATGTTTTCCACCCCAATTTATTAACTTCGCCCCTAGTTCGGCAATAATATAACAATAACTTTGCGTGTCAGTTCTACCGAGCACAATGAAATAGCTATAATTATTGGAACAGTTGGCAACTGTGGGTCTATTAGACAGGTGAGAACAGTTCCCGTTCTAATTCCTAATTGATTGTCCATGTGCAGATAATTATGTCGATATGGCCCGAAACGGAAATTTTAAACGATGTTATTTCGTCATGAACATCACTGTCACTTGTGGGTTCAATCAGTGAGTCAGCGATTATTGATTCAGTTGTGGAATATTTAAGGAGTCAGAATAGATAAAGGAATCTGTAACAGTTCACGATGAGCTTATCAAGTAAGAAACAAGATGTCCTGCTCATTGCAATATTCCTATACAGTAGGAGTAATTGGGTCAAAAATCCATCAGAAAACAACTACATTCCTACACTGAAAACACAAAATAGTGAAATTACAATCAAAATCTTTGGTTATATGTAGCCAGCGGTATTGAATGAATTATCACCATTACAATTGTTGAATTACTGCTTGAGCGGCATAAACACAGCTAGTATTGTAAGTCAATTTTGCCATTGGTACTTGTATACAGTATCGGAATAGATGTATTCCTAGAAAGGAAAGTGTCAGTTTTGCACCCGCAATGTAGTTTACATCCAAGGGAGGAAAGGCACTTTATTTCCATGTAATGCATATGATTTTTTCTCCTACCCACTCAATGAACCTTTTTTTGTAAATTTAAAACGCACCTCAACTGCTTTTGTCTAAAACGGACCAATATTTGCATAATGGAAAGTATAGACAATACAGTCATGTCCATCTGAGAATCTGCGGTGGTGCAGTGGCTAGCGTTTTGGGCTTGTAATCCGAAGGTCCCGGGTTCAGCTCTTGACAATTGCAACTTTTTTCTTGTTAGTGATTTGAATCATTGGACATTTAGAAAGCTTATACATTTCGGATTGCTATTGAGTGATTTTCTCATAAGTAATGTTATGTGCCTATTTGAATGAAGTGTCAATGATTTTTTTTCTAAGAGCTGCGCTTGTAGAAAAAATAATGTGTGTATTTCGAGCACAAAGTGTTATTGTTACACAAATAGCTATCAAAGAACTAAAAAGGCGAGGATTAGCGCAGTGGTAGCGCCGGAGCTTCGTGATCGAGAGGTCACTGGCTCGATCCCCAGCCAGGACAAGATTTTTTCAGTTTCAGATGTGAATCTGTTGCTGGCTGGGGATAATCCTCCACGATTCACTGTTGCGTTAATAATTAACAGTTCTGCTCCTAAGGTGGCGTATGGAGTTAGTTACAAGGCCTATACAGAACACGTGGCTAATGACCATAGCAGTCGATACCAAAAAAAAGAACTAAAGTAGAAGTAACATTCATGTATGATTTTTACCAAAATATAGTATATACAGTGACCTCCAAAAAGTATGTACCATATGGGAAAAAAGTTTATTATTAGAGTATTAGAAAAAATATTCTTGTGAAAAGTTTGTGCATGTCCGATAACCTAAAAATCGATTTTGACACATGTCACGTTATCGCTGGTATGGCGGCAAATTGAAAAAAATTACTATGAGAACGCAAAATGTGGGGTAAAATGGCAAGGTATCAAAAAAAGTGATTTGAAAAAGTTGCTTAGAATTAAATTTTATACGCATACACGAAGTTTGAAAAGATAATAAGAGAAAATTGAAAATAGAATTATTTTTTTAATATTTTCCTAGCTGTATAAAAATATCAAATTATTATCATATGAATAGCTTGACCATACTGAAACATTTGTATTTCAATGATAATGACAAAACTTTCTCATTTTCTCTATACCAGTAAGCACGAAATTAAAAAAATTGGATTTTGTTAAAACCCTGGCTGGTACAATGGTTCGTATCTAACAGTTATATCAGAATTCCACGACCATTGTGATGACATGACACTCCAGAAACATGATGTTTTCCACATTATAATCAAGTTTCGATGATAATCGTGCCAAGCGTTTCACTTCGCATGCAATGTTGAAAACTCAAGCCTCTTTAATTTGACGCACTATTTTTAAGATTATGTGCGAAGTGAAACGTTCGTGCACGATTATCATCAAAAATTGATTACAATCTGAAAAACACGATATTTTTGGATCTCCCTATCATCGCAATAATAGTGGAATTGTGATATATCTTTTAGATACGAACCAATGTAACAGCAAGGGTTCTGACAAAATTCAATTTTTTCAATTTAGTGCTCTCTGGTGTGGAGAAAATGAGAAAGTTTTGTAATTATCATTGGAATACAAATATTTCAGCATGGTCAAGCAATTCATAAGAAAATAATTTGATATTTTTCTACAGCTAGAAAACTATTTAAAAAAAATTGCTGTTTTCAATATTTTCACATAATCTTTTCAAACTTTGTGTATATGTATAAAATTGAATTCTAAGCAACTTTTTCAAATAACTTTTTTCGATATTTTGGCATTTCATCCGACTTTTTGACTATTCATGGTAATTTTTTTCAATTTGCCGCCATAGCAGCGATCACGTGACATGTGTCGAAATCGATTTTAAGGTTATCGGACATGCACAAACTTTTCCCAAGAATCTTTTTTTCAATACTCTAATAATAAACTTTTTTCCCATATGGTACATACTTTTTGGCGGTCACTGTATAAGATGTTCTAGAAATTACGAAAACAAAAGTATTGGGTATTATTGGGCAATCTTCAACCCATGGGAATGGGAAGGTCCTCAAAATAGTACTTGAAACAAAACCCAAGATTTGGACAGGGGGTTCAATATTTCTATTAATTTTTTTACTCGGGTATTAGAGGAATTACTTGGGCATTAGTGGCATTGGTTCGGGGCATTACTCGAGAATTCTTTGGGTATCAGTTAGGATTTTTGGGAATCAGTGTACACAATTTCCTCAGCGGTTTCCCCCTCGAATCTTACCGAATGAAGCCAAGTGTATACACGACAGAGTTGTACGTATTCTGGTAATTAATATATGGACTCAGCTTATACATCCTTTGCTCAGACTTGGCGACTTCCATCCAAGCAATAAAAAATCCTTTTAGTAAACATCCGCCGATACTAAGAATCATAGCAGTGATGATCCACATTCAGCCTGGAGAAAACACCATGATATTTGTTTTATTTCTTAGCCAAATAATTGACAGAAATGAGAAATAAGAATCTGCGGCGAGGGGGAAATCGCTGGGGAATGTTGGTGTACATGCCTTGGGTATTGGTGGTAAAAGCTGATTCCGAATCCTTTCTTATTTCACCGTGATTCTGTCATTTTTATATATTTTGAGTAATTGTGGATATTTCATCATAACATACTTTCTCGGTGTGTGAATCGTGTAACATATGTTGGCTAGGGTTATTCGTTATGAATGATAATCCTTCCCAAACATGAACAATAGCAGAAATATTGCCCCCCATTGGGAGTGGGCCGACAAACATTTGGCAACCAGACTAAAATTATAAAGCACCACAGGAGGTTGCTTTCAACGTCTTTTAACCTCTTGTTTACACCAATGTATATAATTCAAATAAGATACTTCGAAGACCTGAATTAATATCATATCAATTTGAGAGCAAACTCCAGAAACCACCCAAGATCATGGAATTGCTCTGTAACAGGGTGAAGCAAGTCAACCTCTTAGTTAAATTATCGGTAATGAGTAAATTGAATGGGAATTAACGACTACATAAAAATCCGTAAAAGTAAACTTCATTCGGGTTTTAATGAAATTTTATATGTAGTTTAGTAATTCTACTGATGAAGGTTACTTAGTTGTTGAAATGTGCATGTGAAAGTAAGTGTGTTGAAAGGAAAGAAAATAATTTTTTTTCTCATATCATCGTATACTCTTAAAAAAAAGTCAGAATTATTGGATATCGATTGAAAGAGGCTTACACGCGGGATTCAATTATCACATTGCATATACTTATGGTTTCGATTATTTCTGCTCCAGAATAGACCATTTCAGAATGACGTCACTGACAGGTCGCCATCTTTACTTGGGGGACAAACAAAGTTTTTTTTTGTTTTAATCGCTTTGTTGTTTATATCGATTTTTGAATTTCTGTCCTGTAATTTTTGAGAATAGGTAATAGGTTTGACTTTCGTAATTGATGGTATTCGGTGATAACTGAAATAAAGTGTAATATCCGTTTGTATTGTATTTGTGTTTGCCAAGCAAATTTTCTGAAAAGTTTTCTAGTCCAACAAAATAATCTGTGATATCATTGAAAATGCTTGCGTTTTGTTCGGTTCTGAAATGCTCTATGTGAGCTGAAAGAGACAGGGTATAATTTTTTAGATTTCTGTTGCCGTTTCAACAAATTGAGAAAGTTATTTGAATGCATTATCTGGTGAACGTCATAATGCATGGATAAGGAGTTTAAAACGAGGTCCTTTAACAGAAACGTCAAACTTTCACTATTTGTAAGGGTATACGGGTCAATGTTATTTATCACTTCAATTTTCTTTGAACCTTGCAAGAACATCTCCCGATAGTGTAGCAAAATATGTACTCCGCGACAGCGACATAATTGCAATAATTTCACAAGCAGCCTTTTTCTCTATTATTAATGAATACTATAAACTTCGAATGTACAAACTTTTCTCAAAAACTATAGCACATGAGATACAAAACTGATGTTGACTAAACGGAAATAATAATGCAACAAGACACGTGTTCTGGGATGGTCTATAGAGGACAAGACTCTTTGAGGTATCTGTTTCAGAATAGTTCTCAATAAAATTTGGTTCATTTAGTAAAAAATATCCTAGACGACTTTCAGAATGCTATAATATTATAGTTTGTTCAGCTAGACTTTTTGGTACGCAAACAACATGGGTCATATTTCCAATAATTGCGATGAAAGTTTAATGTGATTGACTTTACAGAAATGAACGATCCCAGTTTTTACGCTGTGTTGATTTTCTATGGACTGGGAATGCTTCCAATGAAGTTCTGTGTTACAAACGAGAAGAATCAGTTGTTGGGCGGGGCTTCACATGATTTGCCGATTCTGATATTTCAATTTTCCAATGTATGATAATGAAAGTGAAGAAATTTCAGCCATGTGAATATATTTAGAGAGCCCACATCTGGGTGTTCAAGAGAAAAATATGGATCCAGAATTTCTGAATAAATGTCTCCATGATTATTGATTGAAAGTTTTTTTTAAGTAGAGGAAACTCGGTTCTTGACAATGTCAAGAGTCAAGATGACACCATGAGGTTAAGAGACCAAAACAGACATATTTCCTGACATATTTCCCATATTTGATGGCCTCTTCAGAAAGAGAAAAGTTTTGGTATATCGTACAAGAGCTACTCGCTAAATTGTTTGGGAAACAAATTTGCCATAACCCAATCTGATCCCTTTCTTGTTTCAACATAATATTCCGATCTAATCTCAAATACTACAGTCAAATTAGAATCCAAAATCGATATCACGTTCAAGAAATAAGGTAGTAACGATTTTTTCATACAATGTTCAAGATGATGTTGGGGTACTTTGACCAAGTTTTCGACCTCGAAGCCACTCCGCAACTTAGTTTCCCGGTCCAAAAAATACAGTTTGTTGCACTTTCAGTTTCTGATCATTTAGTAGTGGTTTTTCGACCATAACGCTATGATGACTATGATACTATTTTTAAACTACATAAAATTTACTAAATTTAAAACTTTTTTGTTTCTGTGGAATCAATAGTTTTCAAGATACAACTATTCAAAATTTGGAGGTTTTTTCAAATTTGCAAATTTTTCATGGTTTTGCATAAAATCGCCCCCATATCAGTATGAATCGCTTTCATATGGTTCAGAAAAGTTATGAAGTTGTACAAAAGAAATTGCAAAAAATTTTCGAATTCGAAAAAAACACCAACTTTGAAAAACTGTATCTCAGAAACTATTGGGCCTATAGAGACAAGAAAAACAAAATTTTGTAAGTTCTACCTTGTTTAAAAAATGTATGTATAGTCACGGTCGAAAAACTACTCCTTCGTGGTCAAAACGGCCAAAAACCTAAAAAAGTGCAAAAATTGCATTTTGGGCCAGGAAACTAAATTCAGGAGGGGCTTCGAGGTCGGAAACTTGGTCAAAGAACCCCTACATCGTCTAGAACATTGTATGAAAAAAATCGCTTTTACCTTATTTCATGTACGTGAGAATTTCCAATTTGACTGAACCGAAAGCCCTGATTTTTCAATCATCGGCGGTATGCTGCCTGCTTGAAGGCGACAACTCTGGAACCAGGGTTTATCAGTTGATGTTCCTCTTCATGTGTTAGATTTTGTTTGTGTAGTATCGTACATTTTGTTAACATACTGTAGGTAAATTTATCATACTTGAATTGTCACTAGGAAACTAGTATAACTTTTCGACGTTTTCTACAATTCATGTATATCCATTTTCTTATAGAGAATTTCCAATAAAAATCGAATATTCACTATTTAAGTTTGTTCTACTAAATCCACCGTCAGAAAATGCGTATACGTCACGTTGAAAGATGCCATATTGAAAAGAACTCCACGCTCTGATTGAAAACGAATTCAAAAACTCCTATCCATTGAGGAATTAGGAGACAAAAAAAAACATTGGAGTTGAAAATTTCAGGAATCATCCAAAAAATTAGAGAGCTGTAGCGGAAATCAGAATTGTGCAATGAAAAAAAAATGGTCTTCAGAATTGTACTTAACAACAAACCTAACATTGAGACAGGATTTAATATATATTTACCTACGGCCTCTGCAGAAAATAGGCAAAAACACGCGACTCACAGCCCCAGTAAATAGCTCCTTAAGCACGGTAAACAAATCGCACAGTTTTCGTAAACAAAACGCACAGTTTGATGTATCTCGGAAACGGCTCAATCGATTTGGGGGAAATTTTGTATGTAGATAGGGTTTGGCTTTTTAAGTTCATGTATTATAGATAGGCGTCTTTTTTGGAAACACACGATTTTACTGATAATAATAATAATAACGATGATTTTTGGATCTCGAAAACGGCTTCAACGATTTGGATGAAATTTTGTATTCAGTAAGATATGTGTTGGGGTACCTTTCAGCACACACATTTGCATAATAAATGATTATGCTATCAATAAATTAATAGCATGCCCGATCACCTCTTGAATAACATGTTTCTTGGAAAATTTATTGGCCAACAGTATACTAGGTTTACGAATTCATTGAGTTATGGATGTACACTAATTTCGTACTTGTCAAATTTATTTTCATTTCCATGGCACACTTTCCGTTTACCAAACAGTGAGCATTCTGTGATTGAAATAGAAGTAAATATGAAAAAAATGTTTTCGTTACTGAGTAAACCTACATGGCTATCTTTGAGGAATGGAAAAAATGGTTTCATTTTATAATGAAAATCAATTCACTTATCATAATTTCACAATTGTATCTACGTATCAAACCTGTGAGTTTCGTGGACTGACATTTACAGCAAACACAAACTGGCGAATATAATCGGAGCGAAAATGAAGGAAGGGTCTATGGAACATTTCATCGTTAGATATGATTTTGAAATACGTCGAGTCCATGGAATTTATGGCAAAAGACAAGGACACAATAATCAAGATAACAATGACTGGAAAACTCCCACCAACTCTGAAATATATATCTCGAATATGTGTTGCGAGGCTATAAATAGCAATTAGGGACAGACAGCCATGGAAATGCGTTTGGGAAAGGATGGCATTGTAAAAATAATACTGCTCGTTTATTATTGACAAAGCGACAAAGCACCATCGGGAATTGAATACACCGGATTTATAGCTCGATATCGACAATGGACTTGAGAGAATTAACACCAGCGTAGTCTGATTTCATCATGGAGTTTATTGTATGACTAGAGAAAAATTGAATCGAATGAACAGGAAAGTTTGAATTGAATGGTAGTACTGTCCAGCGTTCGTTTAGTAGAATATTTCGAATTTTTCAAACTAGAACATCAGTAGATTGATATTGTGTCCATGATGTACGAGATAAAAAAAATGCGTCATTTTGCCACATTCAAAATAGTTATTTATGATACAAGTGTTAAAAGTGGCATTTTATTTTGTGAGTGGGGAATATTGCGAAACGAGCGTTAGCGAGTGGAGCAACCCCACGAGCAAAATAAAATCACTTTTAACAAATGTATCATACAAAATTTTTTGTTCAACAGTTACTGCTAGTAAGAAAAAAACAAAAAAAAAATAAGATCCATAAGGATTCGAACACACGATCTTTGGATTACAAGGCTGACTGACAGATACTTCAAATATAATAAACCCCAACGCACTTTATTTATGAATGTCATTATTTGTCAGTGATGAAGGACATTCTACAGTTGGACTAAATACTACTTCGTTTGTAACTTCAAAAGGAATTAGTATTATCAATTGCGCAAACGACCAAATACATGTGTGAACTTTTATAAACGATTCCTCTTGAGTAGGTGTTCTGATTATAATATCTGATTGAAGTGTTTCTATTAGAGAGATCTATATTACTGAGTATCCATCATCTCATCTGTCATTTTACTTTTAACACTAGTGTTAAAAGTACTTTTAACACTAGTGTTAAAAGTGATTTTGTGAAAACGTCAGTTTTTAGTTCATGTGTCAATGAATTAAAAACGTCATTTTTAATGTCAGTTGTACAAAAATGATTTTTCTGATATCTGAATGAGTTTCTAATTCTGATTAATTTCAAAATGACTGGGATCGTCTCCGCATGTTGTTCTCGGCACGTCCATGAGAAAGAGTGTGTTTCTTTTTTGGAGATCCAACAAAATGCGCAGAGACAAAATATTGTAAAAAATCAATTTCGGTAATAGGGTATTTCATTAACAAGACGTTTTAACCTATCTAAGGTCATTGAACGAGAGTCGTAAGATTTAATCTAACTATTATTGGCAGCTTGAAGTGTGAAATTTGATGACTGTTTATTAAGAAGAAATTTTGCTGGAAGAACACTTATTTGACTACCAGTATCTATCAAATATCTCAAACCAGATGTCTTGTCCGGGACGCATATAAGCAGAACGTACCACGTTTCAGTCAGCGGCAGATATTCTGGCTCTCTGATTGGTTGTGACCATACACAGGTGCATTTTGCCCATCCAGACTGTCCATCCAGACTGCATTTTGCACTGACGTGAATTAGTTTTTTGCTTGCAATTGACACACAAACCTAACCTGAGCAAGCTAACCTAGCTTGCGAGTCGAAAATGCTTGAATTCGTTTTTCGCTTGCGATTTACACACAAACCTAACCTGAGCAAGCCAACCTAGCTTGCCTGTTCACCACAGGGAATTTTTTCGAATAAATTTCTGGGCGACAAGTGCACCACGTTTTAGTCCCGATGGCAAAGTGCACCTGTGTTTGGTCACAACCAATCAGAGAGCTAGAATATCTTCCATTGACTGAAACGTGGTACGTTTTGCTCATATGCGTCCGGGACGAATAAAAGACGGCCAGGTGCACCAACAATGTTGGCCGTATTCAATCGCTGGTATGACAGTTTTCCGAAAACCATTTGCATGGAGGATTGCATTTTTGGGCTTGACTTCCGAACAATCTGTGGTAATAGCAATATATGAAAACGGAGGGGGATCTATTTCTTGAAAAGACCCTTGGTTGAATGCCGTTGTGTTTGGGAAAGGTGTGAGGATTTCAGCAAGTCACGTAAGTCTGCGATTTCTTTAGATAATTTCGATATATCAGTATAACAGGAACAAGTTTATTAACAGAATTCAAACTTAGATATTCGTTATTGGATTGGGAGAACGTACGAGTTATTTCCATGATTTTATCAGCTACAGCTGCTTGTGATTCTAGTGATGACTCATCTTCAGAGTGGTTAAAATTATTTTAACATTTGTGGAAAGTCTTTGGAGAAAGATTTCTCTCAGTGTTATTGATTTGTCGACAGAACTAGCCTGGTTGCCAAGAAGTTGTTGCATTCTTCTTAGTAGTTGGGATGGTTTTTGATCTCCTAATTCCTCAATGGATAGGAGTTTTTGAATTCATTTTCAATCAGAGCGTGAAGTTCTTTTCAATATGGCATCTTTCAACGTGACATACGCATTTTCTGACATCACAAACTTCGGTTGCTTGTTCTGAAGATAATGTTAATAATAATACATTATATTTAGTTTTGTCTGCTACTATTTTTCTGGTTGCAAAAATCGCCTCTATCTGAGCGAACCATATTACAGGGTCTTTGGGCAAAATTCTGGTAGTTCAAAATTCATGACTTCCGAAACTTCTGCAGTTGATTCTTCTCGTGTATTTGTCATAGTTGAATGTCGTGGCCACCAATTTATAGAGAATATTCGATATTTATTGGAAATTCTCTATAAGAAAATTAAAAGACATGTATTGTAGAAAACGTCGAAAAGTTATATTAGTTTCCTAGTGACAATTCAAGTATGATAAATTTAACTACAGTATTTTAACAAAATGTACGATACTACACAAACATTTATATCTAACACGTGAAGAGGAACATCAACTGATGAACCCTGGTTCAAGAGTTGTCGCCTTCAAGCAAGCAGCATACCGCCGATGATTGAAAAATCAGGGCTTTCAGTTCAGTCAAATGGGACATTCTCACGTACATAAAATAAGGTAAAGGCGATTATTTTCGTACACTGTTCTAGATGATGTAGGGGTTCTTTGACCAAGTTTCCGACCTCGAAGCCCCTCCTTAACTTAGTTTCCTGGCCCAAAATGCAATTTTTGCACTTTTTTAGGTTTTTGGCGGTTTTGACCACGAAGGAGTAGTTTTTCGACCATGACTATAAATACATTTTTCAAACAAGGTGGAATTTGCAAAATTTTTAGAAGAGAATCCTGCTGCTTCCACTAGGAAAATCAGCTATTTGTTGCAAGGAATTGTTTGAGAAAGCTCAAGTACTGGTGGTTCAAGTATTAAGTGCACCAGTATTTGTATGCAAGTGATAGTTACCCCACGGCCATGAGAAAGACCATTCTTCAAATGGCATTGCAGTTTTCAAGGTATTCATGTCGTAAAAGTGAAGATGGCTGGCTGGATGCCCACTGGTGTAAAAAATAGAGAGCACATCATATACAGTGAGGTCCAAAAGTCTGTCGCCCCTCCCGTAACGTCTTAATTATACATGTAACAAGAAACTGTTGAATACAATACAGAAGTTGTAGGATCGCATGCGATCTCTTTAATGGTTTGAGTTTCATTTATACAGAGTGTCTCAAGAAAGCGCAGCGATTCGAAAGTTAATTTTTTTGAACAGGCACCCCGTATGTCATTGCATGCTCGGTTAGGGATGATCATATCAATAAGGAATTCAACAAAACCAAATTTGACCAAAGACTACGGAGATATCGCCATTTATTTCATACATAAACTCAATGAGAGTGAGAGAGAATTTATTGACCCGCCAGAAGAAGTTTATCTCTCTCACTTATTGGGATTATGGATAAAGTAATAGGCGATAGAGTTGCTTCAACGAAGTGCTCAGTTAAAGGTATCTTCTCATAATATAAAACCCAGACTTTTGCAGTGGGGCCATGTTAGGTCAACAGTTGAAGCTTAGGAAAATTATTCTAGCACATTTTTCAGAATCTTCCTAATATAATAATAATAATAATAATAATAATAATCGCTTTTATTGACAGATAATGGTGAACAAAAATGGTGAACAAGTGACATTATTTGTCAAAAAGCAGAGTTAGCTCTGGTTCGGACTCAGTGAAGAGACGAACAAGTGCTTTCTTCCACTCAACCTGAGGAGTTAGTATTAGACTAAGCTAAGTAACCTAAAACTATATTAACAACTGTTTATATTCAGTAATGCAATACGTTATATTTCAATAAATCTACATGGAATTATAAATAAATAGCAGAGTTATTATATTATCAGCCATCCGAGTTCTTGGAGAGGGGAAGAGATGTGATTTCGTCTGCTGAGTCCGCAGATTAGACGTACACAAGAATTTGTGTGATTGATTACTTGTTTATTTTGTGGAAATTCATGATCACTTTGATGAAACGAAAGAACACTCTTTTGTCTTATTTCCACTAGATTTTTATTGTTACGACCGGTTTCGGGTTTTATCCCATTATCCCAGTTTTTATACTTGATAATGGGATAAAACCCGAAACCGGTCGTAACAATAAAAATCTAGTGGAAATAAGACAAAAGAGTGTTCTTTCGTTTCATCAAAGTACACAAGAATTCTAGACCAACTGTATTCGCTGGGCGTCTCTTTTGGTGATAGCGGGACCGTAAATAGTGTCGGCGTAATTCAAGTGTGAGAAACTAGCGACTCACAAAGAGTTTCCTTTCCATTTTTATCTAACATTTTTCTGTTGGAATATATTAATTTGAGGTTACAGAAAGCTCTCCGAATGAGTAGATTGACATGGCCACTGAAATTGAGTGAGGAGTCAAGAATAATTCCCAGGTTTTTTGAGCTCTCAGAGAAGGAAATAGTATCTTCCCCGAATTTTATTGTCATTAAATTCTTGCAACGGCTACGAGTGACTTTTTTGCCAAAAAGAATAGCGGAGGATTTGGAGGGGGTTATTGAAAGACAGAATTTTTCAGATATCGAGATGATAGCTTCCAAATCAGAGTTCAGTTGGAGATTAGCCAGGGGAAGATTTTTTTCAGGAAACGATATGTATAGCTGGGTGTCATCTGCATAAAAGTGACTACTACAGAATTTATAACACCGGACTCAATATCGATCCCTGAGGAACTCCGTTTTCCACTACCAGGAAGTCAGAACAGTCACGTTCTAATAAAACCGCTTGCAAGCGGTTGTTCGAGTAAGCTCCCAACAAGCAAGTAGCGGCAGCAGAAAAACCAATATAATGGAGTATAGCCAACAGCAACTGGTGATTAATCCTATCGAAAGCCTTTCTGAAGTCGAGCATGACCAATCATTGGAGATAATCACTGTTCTATTCCAATACCAGTCTTGATGTCACTTTCGGATTCATGAGGGCCTTCAGTGACGCCTGGCTGTCTGTGCATATTTCTATCCGTGCATTTTCCTCATACTAGTTCCTCTCACGCATTGCAAGATGTCGTACATCTCTGCTTTGAATACGGAGGTATTTGTTCCTAGTGAGACGCTTATTCGGTAGTTTCTCCTCTCACTGTATATTCCAGCACCAGTTCTTTCCCTGGTTTTCGATCCGTCCGTGTACCAGATCCTCTCTTCAGGTTTGTCCCTGATGTTGTCCACAACACGTTGAGGCTCTTTCAAAAAGCGAGAAGATTAAAGAGGGATTTTATGTATTCTGCGATCTCACTAGTGACTTCTATGCAGCCACTAGCATTCGTATTCCATCAAGACAGTTCTGTTTGATGGTAAACAGAACGCCTTGATTGTGAAAGGCCTATTGGCCGTTACCTGGTCCAACACACACTGGATACGAGGCGCGTGTTCTCTCGCCGACTTGATCTTAGCTCCCATTTTGTGTATGCATCGCTCATGCCTCCTAACCAGAGAGAGCTATTCCTTCTCCATAGGGTCTAAAAGGCGTCAAACACAGCACAATTGATCTGCTAGATGACCATCGTGGATATCTGCATTCACCTATGCCAGTTGATCTGGCTTCAGGGTCTTAATTTAATAAAGCTCCCTCGAGTTCGGTGTTATGATGTGAGCATCTTCAATAATCGAAATGACAAGTGGCACATTTGCCACTTCTGCCACTTTGTTAACCGGCTAAGGGGTAGCTCTGACATAGACTCGTCGTTGAAGATGTGATACTTGATCCCTAAGGTTTGGGGCGGAAAGGCGGCATGATTTGGATGTCTCACACACCACAGAGCATGCATTCCCGCCATGTATCATCTTCGGATGAGCTCACTGCTCTCGTAGCAATGATTATTGATATTATCATTTACCCACACTGAATCTTTCAATTCAAAACTGATTGGAAAACTCTTCCGGCGTCCGAAAGCCACCCTGTTCTAATTAAACGTTTAATCACATATACGGCGAACCCACAGCCGATCACAGAAAACTCGACCTCAAACAAATTCAATTAAATTCCACCAATTCCACCTCGTCAACATATTCTGTTTACATGAATGATATGGCAGAATTGACTCTAGAATACATACTTTAACATACAGCTCTTGGGAAAGTCAATATTGAAACAAGTCGCATCCGCGATGAGCTCAACGCCTAACCAAATGTAAACGAGATCTGACACTGATAGCGCTGACTTATATGTATGGTGGTAGCTTCGCCTCCGATTTGAATGTATCAGAAAAGCAGGTAGTATCGACAAGCAGCCCATTAAAACACGAGCCATGGGCGTGGGGTCAAGTGGCAGTTGGGCCTTCGATTCTTGAATGTTAAAAATAATATTGTTTTGTTTTTTTAGTTCAAAGAATAATGGTAGATTCTGATAATACCATTCGTTATATCAGCCCCAACATGAAAAAACTTTCCTTCATTCACCCTTACATTGTTTTTTTTTTCAAATCTTTTGAGAATATCTGATATTTTTTGACATTGTTCTGTTCTGTCAATACCAGGAAATATTATATTATCTATATAACATGCTATGACATCTAAACCATGTAATTATTTTCATAGCAACTTGAAATTGAGCAGCACACTCCACTCCGAACGGAAGCATATTATAACGAAAAGGACCTTCGTGAGTATTGATAACTAAAAGTGGCTCAGACTTCTTCTCAACCTCAATCTTCAAATAAGCATCAGTCATATCAGTTATACAAAAATGAATACCTTTCGCTACAGTATGAATGATATTATGAATAAAGGGTAACGATAATGGTCCATCTCAAGATATCAATTCACAGTTTGCTTGAAATCAACTCAGTTAACGCCTTTTCTACCTTTACGTGGAACTATAACAATAGGACAAGCCTACTCAGCATGCCGGTACCAAAATTCCCTTACCCACCTCAGATTCGAGTTTCTTTTCCACTACTGACTTTAAAAAAAAATACGATTTGTGGAACAGCGCAGCAGAATCCTCCTTGGGTACCAATCCGTTCAGTTCCACAATAACTCCTCTTCGAAAACATTTGGAAAATCTTGAGTGTTCTACAATTTGAAAATAAAATCTAATCATCGTGTTTCCATAATTGCTGTGAATTCTTTCACTTGAAACAGTTTTCACTTTCTCTTCATACCTATATGAAGGAACATTCGGAAATTTCGTCTGAAATTCTGCATGAGACATCATATACAGTATCGGAAACTTTTCATCTGGGGTATAGACAGAAATCTACGCGAGCAACAATGAACGCAATGATATGATAATACCACATAAATAAGAGAGACGCACTACTGCGCGCATCTCCTGTTACCTCGCCCGACGAATTAACAGCTCACGTTGATATCCCTTCCTCGAGCGAGTAGAGGAAAAATTTGTTATGCTCTCTCAACATATAGCAAGCTATTCTTAACGCTCTCATGAAACCACCATACCCAAGATGAAAACTCTCCGATACTGTCTACACTAGCTTCTGTGTCCACTTCCATTTCAACAATTTCACCATAAATATACCATAGTTCGAATGAAGCATGACAGATTTTCTCGAAATGAACTTGATCACTACAGCCATGAAATGAAAAATAAAATGATATTGAAATAAAAAATGAAATGAAAAAATGAAATGGAAAATGAAATGAAAAATGAAAAGAAAAATGAAAAGAAAAATGAAATGAAAAATGAAATGAAATGAAAAATTAAATGACATAAAAAATGAAATGAAATGAAAAGTTATAAATGAAAAATGAAATGAAAAATGAAATAAAAAATGAAATGAAAAATAAAATAAAAAATTAAATGAAAAATTAAATGAAAATGAAATGAAAAATTATATGAAATGAAAAATGAAAAATGAAAAATGAAAAATGAAAAATGAAAAATGAAAAATGAAAAATGAAAAATGAAAAATGAAAAATGAAAAATGAAAAATGAAAAATGAAAAATGAAAAATGAAAATGAAAAATGAAAAACGAAAAACGAAAAACGAAAAACGAAAAACGAAAAACGAAAAACGAAAAACGAAAAACGAAAAACGAAAAACGAAAAACGAAAAACGAAAAACGAAAAACGAAAAACGAAAAACGAAAAACGAAAAACGAAAAACGAAAAACGAAAAACGAAAAACGAAAAACGAAAAACGAAAAACGAAAAACGAAAAACGAAAAACGAAAAACGAAAAACGAAAAACGAAAAACGAAAAACGAAAAACGAAAAACGAAAAACGAAAAACGAAAAACGAAAAACGAAAAACGAAAAACGAAAAACGAAAAACGAAAAACGAAAAACGAAAAACGAAAAACGAAAAACGAAAAACGAAAAACGAAAAACGAAAAACGAAAAACGAAAAACGAAAAACGAAAAACGAAAAACGAAAAACGAAAAACGAAAAACGAAAAACGAAAAACGAAAAACGAAAAACGAAAAACGAAAAACGAAAAACGAAAAACGAAAAACGAAAAACGAAAAACGAAAAACGAAAAACGAAAAACGAAAAACGAAAAACGAAAAACGAAAAACGAAAAACGAAAAACGAAAAACGAAAAACGAAAAACGAAAAACGAAAAACGAAAAACGAAAAACGAAAAACGAAAAACGAAAAACGAAAAACGAAAAACGAAAAACGAAAAACGAAAAACGAAAAACGAAAAACGAAAAACGAAAAACGAAAAACGAAAAACGAAAAACGAAAAACGAAAAACGAAAAACGAAAAACGAAAAACGAAAAACGAAAAACGAAAAACGAAAAACGAAAAACGAAAAACGAAAAACGAAAAACGAAAAACGAAAAACGAAAAACGAAAAACGAAAAACGAAAAACGAAAAACGAAAAACGAAAAACGAAAAACGAAAAACGAAAAACGAAAAACGAAAAACTAAAAACGAAAAACGAAAAACGAAAAACGAAAAACGAAAAACGAAAAACGAAAAACGAAAAATGAAATGAAAAAGTAAATAAAAAAGTAAATAAAAAAGTAAATAAAAAAGTAAATAAAAAAGTAAATAAAAAAGTAAATAAAAAATTAAATGAAAAATTAAATGAAAATGAAATGAAAAATTATATGAAATGAAAAATGAAATGAAAAAGTAAATAAAAAATTAAATGAAAAATTAAATGTAAATGAAATGAAAAATTATATGAAATTAAAAATGAAAAATGAAAAATGAAAAATGAATAATGAAAAATGAAAAATGAAAAATGAAAAATGAAAAATGAAAAATGAAATGAAAAATGAAAAATGAAATGAAAAAGTAAATAAAAAATTAAATGAAAAATTAAATGAAAATGAAATGGAAAATGAAATAAAAGATGAATTGAAAAAGGAAATAAAAAATGAAATGAAAAATTATATGAAAAATGAAATGAAAAATTATATGAAAAGTGAAATGAAAAATGAAAATGAAGAATCTGTACAGCTTGAACATAACTCATCTCAGTTAGATTTTTGGCAACACCAAGTTCTTCAAAACGGCATTTGTACCAATTAAAGTAACCAAATAACTCAAATTCCTTTTCTCAAGGACTTCAGTCATCTCAACGATGAATATATACTTACTTCCAACATGTGTGATTTAGGTCAGGTTGAAACCTTCGAATCTTGTGCTATAGATAATTATTGTCGAACCAATCTAGATATCACGTCACAAATTTTTCGAGAACTGCAGTAATTCCTAATTTTCCAAAGTATCGAAAAATAAAGTACGGTCTTTTCAAATAAATCATCAGATACCGACTTCATTCTCTTTGTGTATCGTTCTGATCAACTCCAGTATGCGTTTTTAATGTGAATTTCGTAAACTTCGGTAGTCAAAAAGAAAACGCTACGTCATTCTTCACGATGCGATCCCCTGGTGGAACGCTAATAGTTTCGAGGAAGGTTTTAGAATGAAATTGAAATTTATTATCGGCGACGGAACAACACACGGCGGTATCGAATAGCGGGTGTCCGATCCAGACGTTGGGGTACATGAAATTGAGACTTATTTGAATAGGGGAGCCTTGGCCCGCCGTGTCGCTGACATTTTCCCCGAATACTCTGGAAGACTCATTTATTATGCCGACAACTAGATGCACGGGTGATCATCGAGCCGGTGCATTCTTCCTGCTGCAGGGAATTATTTTGCGTTCCTATTTTATAATCGTTTTCTGGAAGATTAGTTGAAGGAAATTATACCAATATTTACGATGCAGGAAAACTCCACATCTCCACAATTTATTGTTACCATCAGATGTTATGTAACGGTAGAACGATAAAAACCATCCATCAATCAGTTAGACGGTATCACAGCAGTATATGTTTCGAACCTATATAGGTTCATCATCAGCTAAAAAAAATTGAATTATGGAGAAGAAAAAATTTTATAAATGAAGATAATAAGTATGTAACACATTACCAATAAAGGGAATTAGTCACATACTTGGTATTATTATCGGAAGGTTACATAACATCTGATGGTGACAATGAATTGTGGAGATGACTTTGAGTTTTTCTGCATCGCAAATCTATACCACTCCACTTCGAGATACAATGGACTTCTAGACTGTTTTGGCCAGGAAAAAATATACTTGGCAGCTTTTTTCTTACTTGTTCCATAAGTTTTATGTGGTGCTGAATCCGAATTTTAACTTTGCTACTTTCCACGAACGAAAATCGCAAAAGCCTAAAACATTTGGAAATATTTTCAGTTTTTTGTCAAAATGTCAGATAACTAAGCAATTTTTGAGGTAGATCAATTTATATAAAAATAGAGTACAGTTGTGTGCATGAAAATGTCATACAAGGCATTGCACTAATTGCATTAGAAAAATGTTGAAATGCGTTATTGAAAAAAATAGTTCGAATTTCGACACTAAATTGTCAAAGTTGATGAAATATTCAATTAAGATTGACAAGCCTCTGGATCACAATTGCCTATAACTCCTGTACGACTTTTTTATGCTCACAACTGTACATCAAAATTTATTTGTCAAAACAACAGTCGGCTCTGTTTTGTAGTTAAAGCTTGTACCAATGATGTGGAATAAAATGTTTATCTTACCTTGAATAGTTGGTTTTTTAATTCCCTTTATAAGAATAATATTGAAATATCATATAATAGAGAAACAAGATGTCCTGCGCTACCAGGACGACGCTTATTGTCATACAATAGGAATAATTGGGTCGAAAATGCATCAGAAACAACTACTTTCCTGGCTAATACCACGACGAACGTTGAATTATATCTAATGAATTTCTGTGCAGAGTCCTACAAGGATGTCTCCGCAATTGCTAGTTGCATGGAAATGTTCATTGAAACATTCGGGACACCTACAGATCGATTTCTGGGTTCTTCAATACAAATATCTCAAGAAGGTTCTGTTTCATTCGACGTGTCACGGCTTAGATTGACTATTTTCTTCGTTTTGACTTTGATGTGTCACGATCAAAATATAAAATGAATATTGATTGAAAGTTTAATTTTGTGAAGGAAATTCGATTCTTGACATGATTTTTTGGGTATTTAACCGTCCACAATCTGAAAATGACAAAATATAAATCCAAGGAAATCTGTACAAGGGACTGTTGTCTTGAATTATTTTTGTCAGTAACGTATCGTGCACTGAATTTGCCAATCTGAAAAAAATATATATTTCAGACGAAACTAAAACTCAATGAAAACTCCATTAATATCAGATTTTGAGATAATGTTATCTTTTTTGACAAAGTCAAAGAAAATCTGCCAAAAAAATCATATTATCTAAAAATTCTGCCAAAAAATCACATTATCTAAAAATCAAATATAGTTTTGATAACGGACGCGGACGAAGTAACCGAAACGTCCACCTATTTTGTAGAAAAAAATTATTTGTGGATAATTTAAACTTTTGTTACTAACACAAACTAAAATTTCATTCATTTGTAAACTTATTGAGGCAAATTATTTGATTTGATTTTTTATACTTGTACAGGTTTTCCTTATATCTACATTTTTTCATTTAGTAGTCATCATAAATAAATTTTGATTTTAATTTTCCAAAACTCTTATTTTTCTGCAGTACGATAGAGCTTCATATTTTGAGAGTTCATTTGATGAGCTATTCAACGGCATGCCATGTAAACCACAGTATAATATTGCTTTTTCAGAGGTGAATAACGACCAAACTGAAAATACATTATTCAAAAACAGCAACAAATGAATAAAAATCAAAATGAGTAGATATCTGAATATAATGGATTCCAAACAAATTTTGTTTCAATAGTTTTTCCGTTGAAAGCATTTTCGTGTTCGATTTTTCATTATTCATTGAGTTCGCTTGATAGTATTCATTATTTTTTGTATTTTTACTGCGCCTGGTTTATAAATATCTAGTATCGGCGTGAAGTTCCAGGCTCAGAGTTAACAAATTATTTCAACTCCCTTTTTATTTGAATAATATCAATAAGCATTTTCATTTTCAGAACTGTTGCGACCCAGGAAATGTTTTGAAATGAATGCAAGCAATCAGTGGAAACAAATTAATGAGCATCTTGGCAGTTCTCTCGAAAAAGTATAGTACAGACATTTCACGAAAAGTTTCAATGAGTCACTAACATTCATTATTTTTCTCATACCTACTGAAATATAGTTTGAAACTGAAACATTCAAAGGAGAAAATCAATGAATTGTACATACAGGGTGGCCAACTGATACGAAACAGAAACATTTTGGAAAAATGCCAAGTCCGGCAATTTTTGATGGAAAAAGGGCACCCTTTTCCAGGATTTTTGACTCCGCCACGTGCATCTACAAGCGAGGGTGAGAATCACCCCAAAATATTCAATCGGCAATGGAAGTTTTTGAAGCTGTGAAATTGTCAGCACGTCGAGTGCAATAAACTCTTTTTGCACGAGTTTCATACAATATTTTTTCTACGTTCATGCAAAAACCAGAAAATGTTTCATTTAGGTGGCACTAAACTGTAAGGAAGACATTGTTTGTTTAAATCTATCTGCTAAAAGTAATTCAAAAACATTTTGTGTAATTCACATGATATTCGAAGGAAATAATTTTATTTTTAACAAATTGCATTTTCTAGTAATTTCATAGTCCATTATATAATGAATATGATGAAACATGCAACTATTCAAAACTTAATACAATCTTACAGAAAATGGGCTAGATTTGGCGTCGATTTGAAAGTTTATGTCTGTCATGATGACAGAACGCTATAGTAAAATGAAAGATGAGTGCAATAAAGAGACAGTTTTTCCACCAAATATAGTTTTGTTTTACGCATGAACGTAGAAAAAAATTATTGCTGGCACTGGCCAAAACCAGTAAATACAATCCTTCACACATCTAGACCACTCTATATGCAGATTGCTGCTGTTAACATGTAAACAGACCAAATCCTCTTTCAACAGGTAATGAAACTGTGATTCAAGATCATTAAAACGAGTTCGGTATGTAGGAATTCAAATGAATGGCACTACAGCGGAATTGTTTAGACTTTTGTGGGAATCACTAATTAGTAATTGGGATAACTTGATACTATTTAGATGTGATTCTACCCAAGAGTTAGAAAGGGAATGTAATGGGCATGTAACAAATCTGAATGTAGATATCCATGTAGGAGAAAAATAAAGCGGATACTACACTTTCGAAGGTCTATGTTTTTCAAAGTTTCTCAATAATTGAATTCTAAATGAGTTTTTGGCATAGCAGATAGAGGATGAAAATCAGAACTAAATTAAAAAAATGTGGATTCACCAGGATTCGAACCCGGGTTTCATGGTTTCCGACCATGTGCGTTAGACTGCTACGTCATCGATCCTGTTTCGAAAACTGGCCATTCACATTTCAAATTCAGTTAGTATGAGACGATGATGGGGGGTTAAATGAAAAGATGGACACATTCGAATCTCGGTTGATCCATATTTTTTTAATTCAGTTCTGATTTTCATCGTTTCGTGTGCTATGCCAAAATTTCATTTTGGAATTTGATTCAACCATATACGTAAAACTACTTCATTATGTATATTCACTTGGCTGAGTCATACACACTTGAAATATCGGATGTCAAGTCGGCCGATAATTCTATATGTGACACATCAATATAATGTCACTGGGTGTGTATGCAAGAATGTGTCTATCTTTTCATTCAACCCGCATGATCGTTTCATATTAACACAGAACTGAATTTGAAATGTGAATCTAAGGTTTTCGAAACAGGATCGATAGCTTAAGGGTCTTATGCACATGGCCGGAAACCATGAGACCCGGGTTCAAATCCCGGTTGATCCACATTTTTTATTTTGAATGAACAAAAACAAAAGTGTCCGGGGAGAGTACAAATACAGAGAAAATGAGTAAATCCAAGGAAGTCAGAGACACATTGGGATGTAATATATGTGGAAAGAAAAATCATTCAAACAGTCAGTGCAGGTTTAAGTTTGCAACATGTTTTTGATGCAGAGCTAAAGGGAACAACGGGACGATTTGTGACAAGAGAAATTTGTAATACAATTACTTAGGAATTGAGGATATCATTCAGGAAACAACGAAAGAGATTGTATTTATAAAATTAACTCACATTTTTCAGGTAAATATACTTCTCTTATTTGTGATATATTCAAGGAAAATTCACAAATAAACCCAAAGACAGTTTATTTTTACATTCGGCAATTTTCATCTAATCGTCATCCCATCACAGAAATAACATTTTTCTTCAATACCGTACAATGTGAAGTAACTCTCAAATAAGTAAACAATGAATTGATGAATAGATAAGTATATCATATCACACCTTCCCTCTCAACTAGTAACTAGTAAGTCAACCTATTGGGCGGTTTCCTACTAGGCGAACTTCTTCTTTCCGTCTGCTATGCTAAAAATTCATTTTTGAATTTAATTCAACTACAGACGTAAAACTACTTCATTATTTCTCAATAATTTAAAATATTTTTTTTGAGATCCTGTTGGAGGGTCAACATGCTGACGTAACACTTATTTATGTTATAAGGAATATAAATAGTAGCCGTTACACACAGTCTGCATAATTCATTAATATCGGTTAAGTAGTTTCCGAGTTTAGCTCGAACCAACACGGGATTTTTATATGTATACAGTATCGGAAACTTTTCATCTGGGGTATAGACAGAAATCTACGCGAGCAACAAGGAACGCAATGATATGATTTATCATATAAACAAGAGAGACGCACTACTGTGCGACTCTCCTGTTACCCCACCCGACGCATTAACGGAACACGTGGCAATGAGACACACCGCACACCAGCTCAGGTCTATATCCCTTCCTCGAGCGAGTAGAGGAGAAATTGTAACGCTCTCTCAACATATAGCAAGGTATTCTTTTCGCTCTCATGAAAGCACCATACCCAAGATGAAAACTTTCCGATACTGTATAAGATATAAGGCAACACTTGAAATTGAATCCTCCCATCACCCAAAGATATGTGTTCTCCGATTATGATAATGGTTCATAGATGTAGCGATCTAAGTGTTTTCGTTAGATAACCATGTAGGTACCATTCCGAGTACATTTTGTGAACATACCCTTCAGATTCAATATAACAAGAACCCATTTCCAATAAATCGTGTAGAGGCTGAAACCAATACATGAAGTATAACGGTTTTGTACTGAGGTTGTTATCGAAGCCAGTGAATATAAATTTATGTTTGAGCTGTATTTCCACAAGACGATTATTGATGGAGATTATACATGTCGAACGAATAGAGAGGGGGACAAACAAAATATACGTTAAAGCGAAAGATTGCAAATATGTAAAAGTGATCGGAAATTGTTATATTGTTCAATGAATGATTTTCGATTGCATAATAATGCATAATATGACTATTCAAATCAAATCAATTTAATAGTAATTTACGTAACAAGTCCGGAAAATACTGTTTTTTTGGACGAGTGGACAAGATTCTAGGACGAGCGTAGCGAGTCCTGGAAGTCTGCGACGTGTTGCGTACACAATTTTATCGGTAACCGTGTAGAATAACAAATCAAGACACATGTATGTTTTTATATTTCTTTGTAGAAGAAAATTTCGAACATTTTAATTCTTATTTGTATTAAATATTTAAATTCGAACAAAAGATAGGTACTAACAGAAACATTCTAATTCTTATTTATATAAATATTTATATTGAAATTCGGGCATTTCCCGGACTAGTCCGGGAAGTACCTACTTCCCGGACGGTTGCCGAAAAAATATTTTTTTGGCAATGTTTTGTAGAAATATTGAAAACATTAGAATAAATATGAAAATTAAATGAGATGAAAAGTATCCACAACTAGAAATTCAGTTTTTTTTTGGAGGAGGGACTAGGTAGCATCAGGTAGATATTTTGGCATGATATGGTTTAATTTTAGTTTGGAGAGTCTTATTAGGCCAGTAGAGATAGACATTAAAAATCGAAAACAATAATTCCAAAATTCCGCAATATTGTCAAAATGACAATTCACTTGAATTTTGCTGTGTACTCGTTGAGAAAATTCCAAAAGTTCTGCAAACATAAAGATATTATTTCATTTCACGAATCAAGCTTGCAACCAATTTAACTGTACGGAACATTTTTTCTCATCATGGGCTGATGATTTTCTGTGATAAATCACAGGAAAAATTTCAAAAGTTCTGCAAACTTGATAGATCTATGGGAAAAATATTCCGAACAGATATGCAACCTCACACGTTGACCAGAACATAATTTCAAAAGTTTTTGAAACTTCGTTGCAAATTTTGAAAACATCTATTCTGATCTATTCACAAATTTGCAACTCTGTACATAATCCGCAACTTCATGCAATTTGGAAAAAAGTAATTATATTAAAATTAGATTTTTGCTAACTAATTTGCTAACTAATTATATTAAAATTGCTGACAAATTGTATTGTGATTTTGGAAAATAAAAAACTTTACATGATATAACCATTGAATAAGGCCAGTTTTGAAATGATTGCCAGTTTTTGAATGCATTTTTCAATAGAATGCGGCGATTTTTTGAACACTATAAAATGTTCAGGACACAGAGGTCTACATATTGAATGTACAGACACCACTGACTCATTTTAATTCAAAAGTGGATGAGGTGAGTTCCTCCTCCTGATTTTAGCTCCATACAAACCAAAACCTATTTCTTCAATACTAATCATTGGATAATTAGGACGTAGAATGCCTCTATTCAAATTTCTAGGTTAGAAATATATTGTCAATTTTGAATTTTGTTTCTCCACAACCTTCACAGAATTTGCCAAGTCTGAAATTATATTTGATAACAGAATGGTAACATCAACGCTCTTCATATTGAACAAATATTTTAAAACACTTGCTGTCTTACGCATTTTGCGTGTATTTCATTCAATCACTTGTATAAGAATGAATATTCTGACATTGTTACGTTAGCCTTGACTGGCATCATAGTGACAAGATGTGAAATGAAATGTCAAAATAATTTTTCGTTGGCTTTCCATTTGATTATACGTAAAATTTGTGGTTGTGGAGAAAGCACAGTCTGTTACTCGGTTAGAATGGAAATTCGTTATGCTCGTGGTTCCTCGCGCTCGCTTTCAGCTCGCGCTCGGAACTTCCCACTCGCATCGAATTTTTCATTCTAACCTTGTTACAGAATATACTATTCATAACTATGAAAATAGAATTAACCCACTGCGTTGTCACCTTTACAATAATTACCTTCATGTTTTCCATTCTTCCCAACCAAATTTTCAGATTATCGTTTACTCGAAATGCTATCTTTCTTGTAGCATCAATTTTTGTTTCTACATCTGGACGAATCGAGAGATAAGAGACATTAGGAAGAGAGCCAAGAAAAGCATCAGTGAAATTTTTCATCAATGTTTTTTCCAACATAACGATTGAAATTTTTTTAAATAACACCCGTTTTATCACATGTTGGAAGTCCAAGAACTATGGAACATTCAATATCAATTAAAATTACCGTTAAATTGATAATATTGTTGTAATTGTAGAGACATTTCAATGTACATTTTCCTATCACCTCCTAACTCTGTGATATTAACTTCGGTTTTTTCAATCAAAGACTTTGGTAATTTGAGATATTCGAATGTATGATGAGCATTTGTTTCTTGTGGATCCTTCCAAAAAAGTTTACTGATGATTCATATATCTCTATTAACCACAGGGAAATTTTAGTTTTTCCAAGTTTCTACAACAACTGTTTTATTTTGATATAGGGTTTTAATATAAACTCCTCCTATTTTTTAGCGTCACACAATTCAAAATAGCCGAATTCGGCGCCAATTTTTGAGCCCCCGTATAATTTTTTTGAAAAGTTTTCGAAGATTTAGGAAGTTTAAGATCCTATTCAGGCAAATTCTGACAAGTTTTGACGTTTTTTTTCCTCGGATGCTGTCCCTTCGCAAGCTACACCTCAGCCTTTTGGGCTTTTTGTGTTTAAGTTTTGACCTTACTCTCTTTGTTTGAAAAAAAAAAAATATTTAGCTGAAACTGCCAAATATTCAAAAAAAATTAAATAACTGAAAAACTGAAGCTCTTTAGATATTATGATGGTTGAAATAAAGTTATTTCGAAATTCTAGAATTCTGAAAATGCAATAAAAAACAGGGTATTCCATTTGAAAAAATCAAAATTGAGGTCCTCTTCTGGTATAACCGGAAACAAGCTCATCGGAAATCTCCCGTGTACACATTTTCAGAAAAGTACCCCCATGCAGTTGTTTGCCATATATAGCCGACTCAGCTTATCCTGGTATACCTTGTATATGAGGCTCTGAAAAACTAATGTTCGAGGCAAATGAATACCACCCATGTTTCAAAAACTTCAATCCGAATCTTCAACTACCACTGTATGACAGAATTGACGACACATGACATTCCTAATTCTTCAATAGAAGTTTCCAGACACTACCTTGTTCGCCCATCACCTCCAAATTCCCATTCTTCCGAAGTCTCGAACTTGTAATTCAAAAATAGATTCACTTGTTTGGGTTTAGCTCATTTGTTAGCTCGCTTGTAGCCGCCTACGTTGAAATTGTTTTCCTTTATTCCCGATATTGTAAGGCACACCTTATATGTTTACTTTATTGATGTTTGTTTTTTATTAAAAGTGAATCAATATTTATTCGCGTTGTATAGCAAGTGCATAATGTGTTATTTCAAGGAAGGAGAATGAGCTTTCAGAGGCGACTACTAATGAATGGAATGTATAATGAATTTATTTGCCAGGGGAATCTAGTGGGTCTTATGTTACGATTAGGGATGGCGCCGTGAGAGTTTTTCAGGTCTCCAGAGTTTATATGTTGAATTCTTCAGAAAGCAGTCAATTCAGTTCGACGAACAGACATTAAATGTACGTTCTTATAATTGAAAAAATTATGGTGGAATGATGTTCTGGATATACAGTGTGATCCATTTGAGATGGAAGCACCCTTATTAAACTAACATTTTTCAACCGATTGCACTGATAAAAAGGATGTCTCCAATCAAATATATACAGTGCGGCTTTTTATAGTCCCCCCCCCCTGTTAACTTTTGAACGGTTTGACGTAGAGCGATAAAAAAAAAACGTTTCGAGGGTTTCACCGATACTACCTTTTGAAATATAACGCATTGTGATTGCTCGATAGATGGCGCGGGGGGCACAAAAACTTAATTTTTTTAAATGGCATGGGAGGTCGAGTGACACATCGTTGAAAAGAGAATTGGATTTTCTTTTCAACCATCTAATTTTTTTTAAATTTCGTTAATATGTTTTTTCACAATAAGCATTTGAAGTGTCAATGTAACAAAAAGAAAACAAACTATTATGACATGTAGTATTTAAATAACTAGAAGCAAAATTGTTGTCAATTAACAAAGCAGGTGTTCGAAATGTCCACCTAATACTTCTTGACAATAAAAAAATCGATTCACAAATTCCTGCCGAACATTATTCAACATGTCTGCAGTTATACCAGCACAAACCCGTGTTATTCGTTCTTTAAGTTTTTCCAAAGAGTTGGATTGTTGCTCATACACTTTAGATTTGACGTATCCCCACAGAAAGAAGTCACAAGGTGTAAGGTCTGGTAATCGTGCCGGCTATTCGATTGGTCCACGACGTCCAATCCATCTCATAGGGTATGTTACATCCAAATACTCTCGAACTTGACGTTGGAAGTGAGGAGGGGCCCCATCTTGCTGGAAGGTGATGTGTTCCTGAAATTCGTTCTCATTTTCTCCTAATATTCCAAGTATGAGTGGTTCAACCGTATCTCTTAGTAAATCCAGGCACAAATTACCGTTTAAGTTTTCTTCCAGAAATAAGGGACCTACAATATGGTCTCCCAGAATTCCAGCCCACACATTTACTTTCTGTGGGAACTGTGTGTGACCTTCTCGAAAGATATGGGGATTTATATCACTCCAGTATCGCACATTTTGTGTATTCACATTTCCGTTAAAAAAAAGGCACTTTCATCTGAAAAACAAATATTCCTAATGTAATTGGGGTTCCTAGCTATCTTTCACCCGCTAGAGCTTTACTCTAGCGGGTGCACGCGAAACCCTGCTACCGGAACGGCGCGAACCCACGCGAAAGCGCGCACTGCGACTGCCGACTGGGACCCTTATGCTTCCCAATTTAAGTTGGTGATTTTGTTTTTGTCACAGTGGTTATGTGCAAAATGAGCTGCTATAGAAGTGCAATATGGAGGTCCAATTATTTCTGCACGATTTGAATTTAGGTCATATATGGACCAGATGTCCATATATGACGATGATGATGATGAAGATATTTTTGTTTTCAAAAGGTGTGTGATAATGGTGAATGACACTGTCGTTTCTATATTCGATCGCATTTATATGCGTCACCGAAGATGTACCTACGTTGATTATATAGTTTATGAAATTAAAATATTACAAAACTATTCTCATATATAACCATCATACCTCAATTGTTCGCAGTTGTTCTCTGTTTGTTGAACTGTACCATATGAACATGGCTTTCATGACATTTTTATAACCAAGTCCACATTTGTACTGAACTTCCAAATGCACATAATCTTGAATGAAAAATTGATTGCATTATGAAGAAGAGTACTGTTCGTTATTGAAGTTGAAATATTCCTGCCTCAACCAACTCACACCATCGAACAAGTATTCACAATAGTGTTCATTATCAAAGTTGAAATATTTTTGTACCAAACAACTCCCATTATTCAGTGAAGAAAGTGTTAATATGTCTCAAAACAGTTTCCTTTCAATTCGTCAAGAGGATTCTGTCAAAAAATCAAAACTTGAATCAATGCAATTATGCATTGATGCAAAAAATCCCTTTTATTAGTGTGGAATGATTATTTTTTCGTTGGGTAGAGATTCAAAAAGTTCACCAAGACACCAAATTTCATGAATGAATCTCCATTTTCAGGGCCAACTAGTCTGATTTTTAAAAATCTAAAAAAATTACTAACAATTTTTTAAGAAAAATTCTGACTATACCACTGGATTCGCAAAATTTTCAAATGCTTCATATGTAATGAAGAAATATGGTTTCCGTTCTTTGATGCCGTGGTAGGTACACCTCTGCGGAGGCGGTTCCTTTGGACGTTTCGCTCACAACTGCGGTAAGCATCTTCAGCTTGGATGTTGTCTTCTCGAAGACCAAAGGAACCGTTCCACGTAGGTGAACCGAAAACCGACCACGGTCTCAAAGCCCGGAAACCATACTTCTTCATTCTACTTCCGGCCGTGGAAGCCTTTATTCTATGCTTGATTTGTAAATTACTTTGAAATGCGTCAATTAATAAAAGAGATATAAGAGAATGAAATTTCAAAAATATGCTGTTGAATCAACCTACTAATTAAATTTTGGAAATTTTATCAAAATTCAGAAGACACTACTGTATTCACGATATATCACCTGCACAAATTTGGTCGAAATCTTTTCATAAATAAGGAAATCATAAGATAATAAAATTTAAAAAATATGAGGAAAATGTCATTTTATCTCATAATTTTAAATTTTTCTTCATTTATCAACAGATTTCCATGAAATCGTGAAGAAAGCCTTCACTCTATGCTCAGATTTCCATGAAATTATAGTCGGTGATATTTCCCTGAATCCAGTGGTGTAGTCAAAGTCAAAGTCGAAATTGAATTGATGGTTTGATTAATCGACATATTTTTCAAATTTCATTTCCTAATAACTTTTTTATTGATTGACGCATTTCAACGTAATTTACATATGAACCATTTAAAAATATCGCGAATCCAGCGGTGTAAGCAGAAAAAATTACTAGCGATTTTTCTAGATTTTTGATTTTGAAAAATAAGATTAGTTGGCCATGAAAAGGGAGATTTATTCAAGAATTTTGGTGTCCTGGTAGGCTTTTTGAGTGTCTACTTAAGTTTTATAAGTGTGCTTCCATCTTAAATGGATCACACTGTATAAAATCATTTATTCATGACTATGAATATAATAATAAAATATGATATTAATGTATATTTCAGTCCATATCAAATAATATTATGCCCGAAAGGATAGCTCGAACGGTAGAGTGCGTGTGTCGTCGATATCTGAAACAAAGCAATGCAGGTCGAGGTTGTCGTTTGGATTGTGACTTACTGACAATCTCCTTTCGAAATCTTTTCTCCTCGGATCGTGCTAGGAATCGCACGTTAAAAGGTAAGACCTCGTTAATCCTTGGCTCGCACAAGTTTCGACTTTTGAGGGCTACCGTTCGTAGGAGGACGACAGCAGGTTAACGGAAATAACAATTTTCACAGTACAATTTTTAACAAAAATAATGATGTTTTTTCTGTAACGGAAAAAAAAGTTTGACATTCCATCTCTGTTGACAGGTGATGTAATACAACTTTTTATGAAATAACTTTTTTCCCGAGTAGCCAAGCGGGTAGAATGTTGGCCTGATAGTCACGAAGTCCCCGTTTCAAACTCAGATGGGAGCAGAACTATTTTACTTATTTTTTTTACATGAATACCTCCCAAGAGGTTATTTCGAATGATGGAAAATTGCGACTAAAGTTTGTCTTGCCGCCGGATATGATTCCACAACAGATTTTATGAATATCCTATTCATATTTCTGAACAAAAATCGAAATATCATATTCAAATTCTCTGAACTGCATCTGGAAGTTAAGATAGAACACTACAATTTGTATATTTTGAGTTTTCATCTGAGAGGTGAAAAATGTGTTGAAAATGCTTGAAAGTGTGTTCATGGCATAGTCGAGTAGCAGTAGTTGGGGAACTATCGAGGAGAGGAGAGTATAACCGCGCGGAGATTTGAACAATGCAATTTCCCCACTATCGCTCCCCGATTCTGCCTCACATACACACACAAACACTTTCAAGCGTGTGGAGCAACTTTCGGTGACATTTCAAGACATTTCCCACCTTCTAGGTGAAAGACCAAAATAAACAAATTATAAATATTGATATCTTCTTCCACATACCTTCTTACCTTCAACACAATTTGAATAATATGACGATTTCTCTTAAATTGGCACATCTTGCAAATTGTGCCCTTAAATTTTTCATAACGCGATTGTACAAAAATTACAGAACGGACAGAAAATATCTTGCGCACAGTTGAACTACATGTTATTATCTATCAGTCTCCACAATATTGTTTGTTTAGCTTCAGTGACTTTTCTCAGTGGAAAATGCACCGATCCTGTCGCTTAAAAAAATATTTTGTATGTTTTATAATTCTGTACAAAAGTTCCATTGACTGTAAAACGATTCCTTCAATACTTTTTGGGAAATTTGTAAGAAACCAAAAAAGTTGTAATTTCTTTCACTATTTCTTGTTTAAAAAATCCACAAAGCAATTTTGCTGTGGCGAAAACCAGGATTCTCATTTACGAACTTTCTTCTAAGAACTAGTAAGGCCATTTGCGTCTCTTAATTTGTGTAAAAAAAGACCCTATTTTTTTTATCTACAGCTTGGCCTAAAAAGTGTAAGTCTGAATCCACCTTTACGTTCTGATATAACTTTGGATACCATTCTACATCCAATCTCATTTGCATTTCAATAGCCTCAAACATTCTCTTCACAGTTATTCATAATATTTTCCATTACTATAATATCTCAGATCCCAGCCCCTCAAGGAGAGTGCATGAATAATTCCCCAACAAACTTTTCAAAGAAGTCTGGTTGCGGAAAGCAGCAAAGTTAGCAAGGAAAGAGTCCTAGTCAAGAGCATTTCTGCGCTGTTTGTTCGTCCCAAGTACCCTCGATCATCCCCGTTACCAACATTTTTCAAGCAAACACTTCAATTACCACTGTGATAATGGTGGGACGGTATAGTAGGACTCGAATTGGGTTTTGAATATGGATATCGCAATTTTATTCACAGGTTGGGGTCTTAAGAGGACATTCAAAGCTTTGTTAGGGTAGAAAATTCGTTGCGGTCGTTTTATAAAAATATCATCGGAAAAGGGAGTTAGTGATCTATGTGACTTACGTTGGAAAGTGAGAGATAAAATTATTATCACATTCGAATTTTTAACGCAATTATTTGAAAATATTGATGATAAAATTCTATATACGAGGTGAACTACCACCTCTTACCGAAAATTATATGGGTTTCTAGTATATTGTGTAGAAACAAACCTGTACATTTATATAATCATTTTGTTCGTCAAACTTTCAAAACGTACCACTGAATGAACCTGTCTCTCGGCCTGAGTACGAACTCTCGATCTACAATGTATGTGGTTCCACGCGAATCTACAATTGCAGTCTGTCAACTTCAGTTCATCACTCACATTTATTTCGAAGTATTTTTGTTATCCGATCATTCAAAAGGCATCGAAATATTGGATCGAATGTGATTTCTGCTCTAAACCACATTGTGCTCGCGTATACGGACTTTTCGTTCTGCACCAATAATTTTCACTTGAATTTTCCCGTGTAATTGTGTTCGTTAAAAATCATTCATTTAGCAATCTCCTATTGGTGGTCATGCTAATAAAACTTCATTTCAAATAACCAGTTTCAGTTTGATGAAAGAACAGTAATAGAAATACAGTGATTCTGCATTTAAACTTGTGTTTATCCAGGGGCGGCACTTTCCTACACCTACAAAGAGGTTTTTTTTTACCAGATTTCCAAACCACTTTGTTTTCTACTCCTTTTGGTGGGGAGAGCACACTTTATAATTTTTGGTAATTGGTCATACTTCACCCTGTATAATACTCACGTAAAGTATGGTGACATATAAATACCTGTTTAGAATGGCAGACGGTTGATGGAAGTAACAATTTTAACATTTTTTTTTATTTTTCAACCTTCACTTGGACGGCGAATCGATGAGACTTTGCCAAATACATTTGAAACATATTGAAGTACATGTTATCGAAGTTATTTTTGTTTTTCAATTTGTGAGTATTCTATCATTTCAACAAGAAGACCGATTTACTGTTCGAGTCAGTTCAGCATTTTGCGAATAGAGAGCGCCAGAGTGAAACAAGAGGACCAATTTAAATTATCCGAAACCTAACATAAAACAACACTTTATAGCATTGGGAAGGTAGAACAGCTGAAAATAAGAATGGTTTGAACCATCAGAAACACCTAATAGAGATATCACTTTGTACTGTTATTATCAAAATGTAAGAGATCTTAATTCAAAAGTGGAAACTTTTGTCATTGCGTTTTAAAAATTGCTTAAAAAATATAATATTTTTGTTTGGTTCACTTATCACTGTTGTTTGTCATACGTGACAGTAGAGTTAAGAATTGTATGTAGAAAAATTGAGGTGCATTGAATATACAGGGAATATACACAAGGTGAGGCACCGAAAACGCGCGAAACAGATCGAATATCTTCAAAACGCATGTGTTATGAAAAAAACAGAAAAACACGTCGATTTTTAATCCAAGAGGGACATCTTCCTATCATAACTTCAACTGTCATACCTCTCCCCCTCCTCTTGGTCACTATCACCCAAACAATTTGAATAGGGAAAGTAGTGAGTGTGACACATCATTAAAAAGGTAATTTCATAAGGAATTCAGCCATGTCAATTTTTGCTACCTAACTTCCTATTTTAGCGCCCTCTTGCGGGAAAAACAACTGTTCCGTATCCCAAATTATGATACTTCATTTGCAAGCTAATTTAACATAAATTCGGTGACAATGAATTATGGAATTTTTCTAAGGCAAAAAACAACCATAATTTCAAATCTAACCTGCCTTGGAGGATCGGAGGTCCCAAGTTCCCTAACTTCCTTCTTCGGGTGAACGCCACAATGGCTGTATTGGACTATAATGGTTAGGCTCTTCTTATCAGATTTAGAGCCATTTCCATTATTCCCCTACCTTGGACCATAATGACTATATTATCTGCGTACCCAAGTGTTTCGTGTCCACCTCTTTCTAGTCTGATTAGCAGGTCCTCCACCACTAGGTTACATGGTGACCTTGGTTTCTACCACTGGAGAGGAGTGGGTGATTCTTCCTCTTGACATGCAATCTATCAACCTGTAGCAGGTTTTATCGATGCCTTGTCGCCCCGATGCCCTTGAGATTGAGATAAAGATGTGTTGTTAAATGCTCACTCGATGTCTGGTGCTTTTTTTTCTTGTTGCTGTTTCCACCTTCTCTACGAGTTGATGTGATGATGTCTCTGTCGATTTGCTTGTTGTATATGAATATAGATCCTTCCGTAGGGGTTGGTTTACCAACACTATATTCCTGATGTATCTGTCCAGCAGTTTTTCCTGTGTCTGAAGTTTGTTAGACATTTGGACACGGCTAACTGAACGCAGAAAAAATGAGACACAAAATTATCATAATTATGAGCAATGTCACGTAAAAACTTTAACAGATTGACGCGGTTGTAATTAGTAACAAGTCTGATGATTTGTTCGTCCAGCATTGGTACTTCTTGAGCTTTGCCGGTGGTTTATGACCGGTTACCAACTCCTCATAGTACTTGTTCCGACCATGCTGAATCTCCCTTCTTTTATAAACTTTAATCTGGTTAAGTTTTTCCGGATATTACTCATAATTATGATTGCTAGATAGGAGTTATTAAAAATGTATTATTAATTTTGTGTCTCATTTCTTTTACGCCCAGTGGTCTTTGCGCTTAGTTGCCCTTCCGCCTAGTTAGTTGTTCCTGCGCCTAGTTGGCCGCACAGAGTTGAATCGCATTCAGTTGGCAGCGCCCTAATGTCCTAGACCCCCTTATGTTTTGCATTGAGAGGGTTAATTGGCGAATCAAAAGGATACACATCAATATACACGATGTTGGGGTAAGACAAAGTATGTCGGGTCTGCTAGTTTTTTCATGAAGAAAAAAATGTTTAATGGTTGAATATATTTGTGCAGAGCTATCGCGTGCTGCAAATATAAAAAAAATACCTGATGATGCTCAGTAAACGTGGAGATTTTTCCCTGTCGCATTTCCACTCCTGAAAAAACCCGACAACAATGATACCGTGACTGCCATAAATCGGGGCATATATGGCCTTCTGCAAGAGTCCCGACCTTCTACTGTTAGCAAAACCGCACGTGAAGATAATTAAGCCAGAGCCGGCCTTTATGGATATCACGACTTTGCTAACATGATGATTTACTTTGCTTTGATAAACTTTGTATATAAACTATCTCTTTCGGTCGGTAATTACCACGAAGTGGATTTATACGGAGAGATTCTGTGAGCACTATTCCCGCGACGATCGTTTGTTAACGAGAATGTAACGGGATTTTGCGATTGTGACGAGTTGAAATATGAACCGGGATAAACTCAGGAATGGAGGTCACTGGGGTACCCGTTTGCAGGTTAAGATGGAAAATACGTGATATTTCAGGGAATCACACGATTACAGGCGTGGAACTCCCGTTGAATTTGACAATATTCAAACTGTCAACAAAAATAGGGGAGAGCGGGGGAATACCGCGCAGTGAGGCGCAGTGAGACCTAATCTCCGTGATGAGAAAATCGGCAACACCGCACAGGAATCAATTTGAAGTCCTACTCATTATTTCTAAACATCTAAACATTTCTGATATCTTTCATCGTGTTTTTTTTCAATTTCAATTTTCAATGTTTTGAAAATTTTTGTTAAATTTTAAATTTGTAAATCGAACACTTGATTTTTACTAACAATTACTAACAGGTACATTTCAATTCAATAAACACCCAAAACACCAAAACAAGGTCACTTTCACCCGACGCGCGTTTCGCCAAGAAAGTTAACATCCCCCAGAGCTATCCTCAAGAGCGTAAGCTTATAATTATCCTCAAGAGCGGCAAGCTTACAGCTCTTGGAATGCTAACTTTGTGGGCGAAACGCGCGTCGAGTGAAAGTGACGTAGTTTTGGTGTTTTGGGTAACTTCTGTTTCTTGAATTGAGTTTACAAAAAAGGTTACAAATATTCATTCAATATCAGAGAAATATAAAGTTTGTTCATGCACATATGTTACTGCTTCTTTGGTGATTTTTTCTGTTTGTTTTTCATTTTATTTCAATAACAATAGATACAAAACAGGGTCAGTGTCGATATAGGGTAATTCCACTCACGGTGAGCGGTATTGCCTCATGTCGATGATTTCAACGGTCAAATATACTGAGGTGCCCACTTTTCATTTCAGATGGTCATAATTTACAAAAGACAGTTGAACGAAAGAGTTGGTCGATTGAACAACTTGATAATGCCATAGCTGCCATTCGTTCAGGTGCTAAAATACGTGCCGCAGCTAGAAATTTTGAAATTCCGGAATCAACATTGCGAGATAACTCAAAACAACAAGGCAACCGCAACAATGATGAATTTAGTTCATTGAATCAAAGTTAATTTCTTTTACTCACCTTCACCCAACCTCAAACAACATGCGCGCTTTTACCCTAACGGTTGCCCAATATTGTTCCACGAGTGAAATGCACCTTTACATAAATTAAGTTTTTTGTAAGAGCTCTAGTATTTTTTTTAAACCCATGTACCATCATATACTGAAGATGTGTGGGAAATATTTCCCAACCTACCAAGCATTTATAATAAAAAATATGAATTTTTTTAATTACTCCGCTTAGGTGTTCGGTATTACCCCCATCAAGGTAACATAATTTCAAGGTTGGTTGAAATTGAAGGTGAAGTCGAAGTGATAATTCACGAGTCCGTTAGAAGTGATGAAAATGAAAAATAATCTCATAAAAATACCGCAAAAAAAACTAAAAATACGGATTTCGATTAAGAGTAATCTATCTACCCTTATTTATGATATTATCAAAGAAGTTCATTTAGAGAAGTTGTTTAGAATCGAAAACAATATAAATATTTGGAATCACAGCCATCTACGCAACAGAAAATGGTTTTCCAAACTTTTTATAGTTCTAGCCTCATGAAGAGTACTAGTATATCATATACACTTGGATCGCCTCCGTCATATTTCTACAACTATATTTCGATGCGAAAATTGGTACAATTCATCATTTTTAGTAGAATATCGACGTTTTTTGAAAATTGTTTTAATTTTCTCTAGTTCTTTAGTGCAAATTTGATATTATAAAGGAAATTTATTTAGACAAGTTGTTTAGAAAACAATATTACTTTTTGGAATCACAGCCACCTACGCAAAAAAAAGATTTTCCAAATTTTTTATAGTTCTAGCCTCATGAAGAGTACTAGTATCTCATATACACGTTAGTCATACTTCTACAACTATATTTCAATGCGAAAATTGGTACCATTCATCATTTTTTTGAAAGTTATTTGAATTTTCACTAGTTTTTTTATGTAAATTTAATATATCACTCTGTATGTATGTCCTTATAACTGTCAATATGATTCTATGGAAGAAAGTTATTGAATAAATCAATTAATTATTGGTAAACCGTTAAATAATTCTGCAACTTTACGATCAGTTAAATCATAAAACATCGTATATTTTAATTTTTTTTATCAATAAAGTGATCGTAAAAAGTTGCAGAATTGTATTATTCAATCGTTTACCAATGATTAATTCATTTATTCCATAAGTTCCTTCCATAATTCATTCTGATAGTTATTATGGACATACATACAGAGTGATATATCAAGTTTGCACCAAAAAAACTAGTGAAAATTCAGAGAATGATCAGAAAACGTCGTACAAATAAAAAATTATACAAAAATTCCGCATTGAAATATCGTTGTAGGAATATGAGAGAGGCGCCTAAGGTGCACATGAAATACTAGTACACTTCATGAGGCTAGAACTATAAAAAATTTGGATTTTCATTTTGTTGCGTAGATGACTGTGATTTGAAATCGTTATATTGTTTTCGATTCAAAGCAGCTTTTCCAAATAAACTTCTTTGATAATATCAAAAATAAGGGTAGATCACTCTTGATTGAAATTTCCTTCTGTACAACGTTTGAAAATTCAGAAATTTGATAACTCAAATTGAAGTTTTGCGAAGCACCAACTTTTTTGAGGAATAAAATTTTCTGACAACTGCATAATAAAAAAGTTTCCCATATAGTGCAAACGGTTTGAATCACACTGTATATTGATTGACGGAAGAAGTATAAAAAATCAAGTCACGATCAATTTCGCTAAAAAAAAAATCCAGAACATACACTTTTGACAGTTTTGCCATAGTTCAACATCCCCAGCGACAAAAAGTTCATCCAAACAAAATTTGTTCAAGGTCCCGGTGGAAACCGAAATTTCGCATCGATAATCAAACTTACGCACAAGTAAACTCACTAATTTGCTTCTCATGTTACCTGACATCACCCTGACGGAATAATCCATTTGTTTGAAATTTCAACATCAATTCTGCCATTAGCTGTTGGTAGAAGTTTCGAGTCTCCCATGAAGTTCAGCCTATATTACATTACTATATTCGAGTTTAGACAGTTTCCCATCGACCCGATTAAGTTCGACAGAATTCCGATGAATAAAATATAAAGAATGTACCCGGGGATGATCCTGGATCTCGCTTACTGCCTCTCAGTCCTGACGCGAAATTGTTTTCGACATTTTAATGAAAGAGCAGGGTGTTTCAGAAGACAACTTTTCAATTCAAATATTCTCTGATGTATCACTAATTTATGAGAGAATATGGGTGGTGACGAAAGAGCTTCTTTCAAACGAGCAACTGAATCCGACATAGACATAACTTTTAAACATCGGAAGAATAAAAAGTTCACTGGCCATGATAATATACCAATCAAAATGTTGAAACAAAATGCTGAGATCCTAAAAAGATCATTAGTGTTCATGAAAACCCATGCAAAAATAAACGGGTAGTTAAAAAATTCTTATGAAAATTCGAGTTATTTGGGCATTCAAATAAACTTATTACAGAGATGTAGAAGAAAATCTGATTAACAGTTTTCGAGAAAAAACAATAAAAACTTAATTTTCAGAGGACTTTTCAAGTTTTCTCAAAAACCATATGTCAGATTCCAATTGAAATACCATGGAATATCAATGTCAAAGTAAGAGAAAATCACGACTTTTTTCAGAATGTTTTACTTCATCGTTTCCTCACAATTTAAAAAAATTGAAAACAGCTGAGAAGAACCTCTTTGGAAAATGAAATTTATATGAAATTTAGCACAGTGAACATTGAGGAACTATCCATACTTCTTTTCAGAATTTAAATCAGATGATTTTTATCTTTAATAACGATTTTCAAAACCTCTGACAAGAAACGGCGAATCGCTGAAATCGCTCCAATAAGTGCTGCCTCTGTAGTGAATGAACAAAACGACAAAAATAGTTGTGCTTTTGTCCACCAGATGTTGCACATAATTATTGTCACTACTCTATTTACTGTACAGCGTTGCCAATAGTACTAGACAGCGATAACCGATGTAGAAATAATTGTTTCTTTTTACGGAAATTTGGGTTTTGTCAGTGGAAGACTCGGACACAATTGAAGAATTATGAAATAAGTTTTATGTTTTTTGATTTGAAATATCAGTTTTGGAAATGGAACAGGATGCAAAACAGAAATGAAAAATAAAACTTGAACTTACTAGTGAGATTATTTGTGGGTCTCTATATATGGTGAGTCTGAAGGACAAGAACTACACATCACTGTTTCTGAAAACTGTGATCTACGCCCATTACAAAACTGAAGACTCCGCATTTTCCGAAACTTGCAAACATGACTCAGAACGGGGTGTTGAGTTCGAAAAACGAGGCCTCCTCCCAATACAAATCTGAAGGAGCCTTCAAATTTTCTGAAATTTGCAGATAGGGCACAGCAAGGGACACTGAATCCGGATAATAAGGTCTCTGAGGTCTCCACTCAACGAAAATCAGAAGCACTGCAACTTTTACCAAATTCACAGAGATGACTCAACAGAGGTCACTGATCTAAAAAAATGAAATCCCCGAGGTCCACACCAAAAAAAAATTGAAGCACTGTAAATTCTAATAAATTCACAGACATCACTCAACAGAGGTCACTGATCTCGAAAAATGACATCCACGAGGTTTCCACCCAACAAAAAACTAGAGGCCCGGTTAATTTCTCTAAATTAACTGACAAGACTCAGTAGAGATAGCTTATCACTACTAATGAAGTTTGCGAGGTCAACATCTACAAAAAACCCGGAGATACTGCAAATATAAATTATTTTGTAAATCTCTGGACAAGACTATTTATACGAAGAGTTGGAAAAAAGAGGTAATGCCAAAGAAATTACCGAAACCTTGAAAAGATATCCTAAAAATACAACAAACTCATAATTCCGAAAAACAAGAAAATAAACCACCAATACACAAACGATAAAGGAGGTATGGATACAATCGTTAGTATCGCCTTTAAAATTGGAAGGTATAATGAAATAAAGAAGAACACGAGCTACTCGTTCTCTAAATCCAATATGACGTACGCCCCAAGATGGCGTCTTACCTTTTCCTTGACAACCTCCTTGACAAGTGTTTAAAGTGAAAGGGTTTGACTAGTAAAATACGTTACTTTACGTTATTATTATTATAATTCAACAGTTTCGGAGCAACACCTAATTGAAGTGAAAGAAATCACAAAATCATCAACAAAACTAACCAGGAGTGTAATAATAATGTTTGTTATCAGTAATCCGGTTATCCGTGATATACCCACACATCGCTTAAAGCACATTACCATACAATACCTGCTGATAGTAATCCTGTGAGCTATTTCGCATTTCTTCGAATAATGTTGAGAGTTGGCAACAATGCATTTCCATGAGGATATTCGGTAGATATTCCAGCAGAAAACTAATATATTTGGAATTATTAGAAGATCGCTGCCACTATGGTTATGAAAACCATTTGTTTCCAGTGCCATCTTACAGTTCAGAAACGAGAAAAATATGACTTTAGGTGAATCTTAACATACCTTGTTGACCTATCCTTATTAAAAAAAAAAATCACTTAAGTTATTGTTCAAAAAAGGTGACGAAGAACAACCAACAAAGTACCGTCCCATATCACTACTACAGCTCCTTCAAAAATTCTTGAAAGTGTTATGAAAGACCAAACAATCAGCTTCCTAGATGAACACAATATTCTCACGAATTCGGAATATGGGTTCAGGAAAAATATGAACACTTCTGATGCTACATCCGAGAGGACAGCTCGAACGGTAGAGCGCGTGGGTCATCGATATCAAAGCCAAGCAACGTGATGCGAAGTTATGGTTTGGATGGAGACTTACGGACGACCTCCTTCCAAGATCTATTTTCTCGGGTCGTACTAGAAATCGCACGTTAAAAGATAAGACCTCGTTGATCCTTAGCTTGCACAAGTTTGGACTTCTGAGAGTTGCCGTTCGTAGGGGGGCGACAGCAGGTTAACACAATACACAAGATCTCTTAAACAAACTTGCCATCAAAATTGGAAATAAACACATTCCACCAGTTACATTTTGCGATCTATCAAAAGGCCGATTCAGATAGATGGGTGCCCACCCAGGGCATCATGATGAACTCCTAAAGTATTAACAAAATTAATACTTCTGAACCAAAAAAATATATGACTTTTTGAACGTATGTAGTTTACAGGAACAAAAGGGTCAAAAATATATTCTGCATGGGAGATTTACAAGCAAGACAGTTCACATACGCTCCTTTTACTTGCGTTTCTGAAAAATTATATATTCTTTGGTTCAGAAGTATTAACTTTGTTAATAATAATATATATAATAATAATAAATTCTTTAATTCCAGTAAGATCATTTTTACATGATGTTGGAAGAGTCGACATTACACATATAAAACAATATTAAGAATTACATCACAGAACATATAATTAAAATGTATAGTTGATATCCATAATGATAATAATAACAAATATTTTTTTCCTTTGATCGTTGTTACACGATATTGGAGAAGTCATCATAAAAGAGCAGGTATTGTATAAATACGCATGTACATAAAATATATAAAATGGTTCACAAATATCACAGGTAGAAAGAATTTACACAACAAATATTGAAGTAGTGAGAAATACAGAATAATAAGAAAGAAATTTATCGACAAAATCTATTTTGGCACCATTGTCATTCATCTAGGAATTCATGTACTTTATAGTAACATTTACTTACTAAGAGTTTTCTCAATTTATTTTTGAAAATGTTGTAATTCTTTTCACTTAAAATTTCTTCTGGTAATTTGTTGTATAGTTGTATTCCTGCATAGGAAGGAGCATTTTCGAAAAATCTTGTTTTATGGCATGGTATCTGTAGAATATTGCCGTGTCTTGTATTATAGTTATGATTATCTCTATTTGTCAATAAATTAGGGAGTTTTGTTTTTATTAGAAGTATACATCTCATGATGTATATACAAGGCACAGTGAGTAGATTGTTTTCAATGAAATATGGCTTGCAGGATTCCGTACGTTTCAATCCAAATATTAATCTTATTATCCTTTTTTGTGATATCAGCAGTCTTTGAGATGAAACTGCATTTCCCCAGACAATTATATTATAGTTTAAATGAGAATATATTAGCGCATAATATATGTTGATTAGTTGATGTCTATCAAATATGCTTTTCATCTGTAGAATGGCATACCGGTAAACTTTATCATGCCGGGTCAAAAACCCTGGGTGGGCACCCATGTATCTGAATCGTCCTTAAAGAGTTTGTATGTTTCATTACAGAAATTGAAAATATATGTCATACGACGGATTGTATACAATTGTATACATAATATCAATTCACCAATAAAACAATCACTGAAATAAAGGAAAACTTCAATATGGTATTCAACAGGGATCGATTCTGGGTCCAATGTTATTCTTGATATATGTCAATGATATAGTCGATAATTTTCCGGATGTGGAATTCTTGTTTATTCGCTGAAGGTACGAACACTCAAACAATAATCTTGAAAATTCATCGATGCCGTCTCTCCAGCAACTGATAAAAATATGGTTATGAGGACTAAGCTCGACGGGGCAGTCTCGATGGAATCGATTGATGATATTTCAAAAGAGCATCTGTGAAACAGAGACAGATTCTGCAGTGTTTTGTTTTTTCTGACAGAAGAAAGTTTCAATGTGTGTTTGGGTGCTGCACTCCACATATGGGAGCAGTATTCCAAAACAGGTTGGATATGTGCCTTGGTAATCATTATTAGTTGATGGGATGTGCAAATACTTCTTGACACGAAACAGAAAACTGAGTGTTTGAGAGGAATTTTTGTCAATGGACCTTACATGTTTTTTCCATGAAAGGTTACTGCTGATGATAAAACCAATCATTGAATGAGGTTATTTCAATGGTCCCGAAATAGTTACGATGGGTTGTGGTAGTAGTCAGGCAAGTAGGCCCCAGTGGGCCCTTTTTGCTATTACGCTGGCTATGATGAATGGTTGAAATTATTCAATCTCGGAATTCTCACGAGCTCTCTGAATCTACAAAAAATGATTATCCTAAAATTAAACTTCTATTTGTACAAAAAAAATGTGAATTTTTACTTTTTACTCCCTACCATTCTCTAACTATAATAATTATCACCCAGCTTCCTCTTTCACCATGTATACTTCTTACTGAACATATCTATCAAAATCTTCGAAGAATATATCCGACTTTTTGTTATTTGTCAAAAAAAGATGGCGCCTTCAAATGACAGTACCACAATTGTATAAGGTAGAAATTAATCTGTTTGTATTGAGTATTAGAGTTAGTGAGTTAGTTAGTTAATCCCAATACTATATACTTCATATTCATATTCACCTACTGCAGTTAGTCGAAAGTAATAATTAATGAAAAATTCACGGCAAAACTCAAATATTTGATTAAACCTCCTTATGACTTGTGACTAAAACTTATGAGTTATGACTCAAAACTGCTGCATGCATCCAACATTAACAGGTGTTTGAAGTGTAAACTGAATTATAAACAATAGTATCTTTTATGATACCGGTTTTATAAGTCGAAGTACTCAATCTTGAGGTTTCATTTGAATAAAAACAAGAACATAAACATCTCATACATGCCAAATTACAAGCTTTTTTAAAACGATTATAACAAGGAAATGAACCAAAGGAAATAAAAGTTCTTGAATCTCATGTTATCAATCGCTTCATCACAAGAGATTGATGAAAATTCATACCTTGCGTTGTGTAGAGAATATTCCGATGACTCACCTTCACAATAAGTCAGAAAAATTATGTAAATAATCAGACTATTGAGCTTAATTTGGTGTTCAGCCCAAACCCCAACGGCGAATTTCATTAAAAATGATCAAGATACCAATTTTATTATATTTGAATTATTAAGAAGTAATTGTACTATTCAGTGCAATATTAAATGATACAATATGCAATATAATATTGTGTTTCAATAATGACTTCAATAATGACTTCATTTCATACGCAGAATATTTTTTTTGTTTGTTTCAAATGTAGTCCACTCCTCATATCCTGGCTTGGTCTGTGTGACTGTACCCAACCAAATATATTTTTTGAAATAACAAACAATTGTTGAACAGTATTCAAATCCAAATAAAAAAGAAAACAGTTTGAATGACTTGAGTTTATCAAGACATGCTTGTTTTGGAAACTGAAGATGCCCTTCAACTCAGTCACTCCCATGAAGCTATCATAGCAAGCTTTGAAGAAACGTCACATTAATAAACACTCGAAACTTGATCGCAGCAACCAATGGAAACTGTCATTCCCGATTATGCAAATGTTTTCCAGACGGGAACGCCATTATTATCGCACAGACGACTCGTTTCTCAGCATTTTAGTCATTCGGTAATTTTTTTGAAAATGCCACTTGCGATTATTCCATAGGCGGGCCTTGTCAAGGGGATAGATTGAGAACAAAATAGACAATTTTTGTTTCAGCTGTGAATTTCTCTCAGTTCGTGGTCTCTTGCCGATACAGTCTGGTTGCATATTCATGGATGAAAGAAACAGTGGAGGTCTGACCAGGTCAGGAGCTAAGTATATCTACCCATCTCATGAAATAATGGGTGAGTTGTTTGATTGTTATTTTGTCAATGCTGCAACTCTTGATTCTGATATAAAATCAGTGTATATTTTTTTCAGAGTCATGTGTTTTTCTCAACAATCTTGTTTTCAAGTATTATGAACGTTTATTCAACGTTTGACAATTTGTTTGCTCTCCTGTACATTTTGGTGAAATGGAGTTATAAAGTTTATCTATTATGCTGACGGAGGAATATATACAGTACGCTCATCTTATCTAATAATAATAACCTCAAATGAAGGAAAGTATGCACTGGGAAAGGGTTACTAAAAATAGTTGTTTTGTGTTGAAATTGAACGATGGCGTCTTCATTGGTACACGAATTACCAAAAGTTCCAGTCAGTGCAGTACAAGAAGTGGTTATGTTTTGGTGGGACAAAACTGAAAATTTCCTCATTGGGTCTTTACCAAGAACTACCTAAATGGTATTGGGAACAACATTTGAAAGATGTCACTGGCAGTTCCCTGGACAGATGAAGCCAACGGCGCAGTACTACTTAGACTGACAAGTCCAACCTAAGTAATTAAGTACCTGGACGTAACTTTCTCGATTACGAATGCTTGGATGCGTCACTTGGTTACATGAGGAAGTCCACTCCAAAACCCGCCTTATCCACTTTTTAAGAAAAATGAGTTGACGGTTTCTGTACATTTAAAAATGTAGACCTTTATATCCTGAACAGGTTACAATGTTTTGAAATTAATTTTCAAACTATCATTCTGAAACATAGCTCGCCTTATTAAATGGTTATATCGTGTGAGGTTTTTATCGTGTAAAATTTTCTTCATTTTGCTCAAAATCACCTAACATGGATGAGGCAAGCTTTAGAATGGACATCCTCACATGCTCTAGGCCGCTTTCAGTGACATATCACCATTGTCAACAATCAATTTCACCTCGAGGAAGCTCCCCAAGTCCAGGAACGCAGACTGTCGGATGATGACCTGCCTCATGATAGATACAACAGAACACTCCGCAATTTTGACCTTCTTGTCGCATCCCGATGCTACCACACATAGAGCAATATATTTTGCGAATGATGAAACCACGTATAGAGCAACAAATTTTGTGGATTAGCATCAGAACAAAACAGTCCAACTCGGCATCCAGAATATCAAGACTTTTTTAGAGACCAACATTCATGGTTACGCACAACACCAGATCATCTGCAAATGCTAACCAAGAAATGCGTTGGCCTTCGAATGTGAAACCAACTTATCTGTCAAGTGTGCTTGCAGACGGTCTATAACATGCAAAAGAGCTCTGGTGAAAAGAGGCCTCCCTGTCGAAGCTCACGTAATGGATTGACTGTCCTATTTACGTCCCTTCCAGAATTTTTTTGGCAGAATGTTTGGATAAATTCCATATTTTAATGTACTACACGTCAATAGAAAGGGTATATGATAACTTTCTATTCGCATGAAGAAACATCATCAATAGGTAGAGTGTCGTGTGAAACTCCATCAACCACCAAGTGAGAAGATCTGTCTGTGATAAATCTATATAGCAAGGAACATAATTGGAAGAGGGAGTTAGCCATAAAGTGGAAGCTTGGAGCCCTTGGTGTCCAACACTATCAAATGCCTTGGAAATATTCAATAGAATGGTTGCTACTATACAGTGCGTCTTGTAATATTTCCCCCCTGTTAGCTTTTGAACGGTTCGACGTAGAAACGACGTTTAATAGGATGGGGGGACTATTGAAAGGCGCACTGTATATGTGAGATCTGGGCAAGACTTGGTGACCTACTTGGTGGGTCACCAGTTGATGTCTGATGACGGAAATTATATTGGAATCATTCCTAACTCTTGAACGTTCCAGATATTTCAAGTGTTCAATGTTGATGGCTTTTTCCATGACCTTCAAATTACCAGATAGCTGTGATATAGGTCTGTAGTTGCTAGGAAGGATCTATTTTTACTTTTTGGGTAGCGGTTGGAGGAGCAGTTGTTTTCTTGCGATTTTCAAGTTAGACGAAAATACACCCCAATCTAATGATTGATTGAATACCTCACGAATTTTCATCGTGCCTTAAGTCCCTTTCGAGAATTTTATTGTCCCCTTGCACATGCTTTTATCTTCAACATATACCGATTTTCGTTCCATCGATGATATGCTGCCCGCTTGAAGGCGACAGTTCTGCGGCAGTGTCTGCTAAAACGAATTTTATCAGCCAATGTTCTTCTAGATATCTTTGCATCTCCAGCATTCTGATGTCAGAAATTGTCCCAGCGCATTGAGTTTGACTTCGGAGAAAAAAACTGTTACTCCGTTTGAGCCAGTTAGAGTTGCGTACTTTGAAATCTTCCGTTAATATGACTTTAGATATTGGATGGAATAGGAGAGGAAATGAATAAATATGATTGCTCCAAATATGCTTAAAGCAAAATTTCAATTACAGCCGTTTCCATTCGATTCTGAAACTCAGAAAATTTTAAAGCTACTAATAATGTTATTCTGATCGCGAGAATGGCGCGAGAAAGAAAAAAAATGCCAACAGAGTTTTCACAAGATGCTGAATCCACTAAACATATTTTTTAAGTTCCATGTTCTCACCTATTCCTGAATGAAGTCCAGTTTCAGTGATGAAAACTCGAAGAAGTCGCTGTTCATGGGGATGAGTGAAGACAGCAAAGAAAAAAATTGATCTGTTTGGTATAAGCCAGTCTGAACCATATCACGTCAAACTCTTCCGGCTCCAAACACTTTTCGCGAGGGAAACACTACCTTTGAATAAAAATTGACGTTCCAAAGTAATATATTTTCCTTCTTAATTCGTAGGAATTCAAGGTGAAAAGTTTTATAATTTGTTGGAAATTTTTTTTAAAAGCTGAGTTTGTCCGAGCAAGAGAGACCCGGGACTTGCAACTTAAAAACTGGATTCCGAGCCACTTTAGCTCCGTGATGGTGGTGGGGATCGAACCTGGGCCGCCTGATGGGTGGTAGCAAACCACATCGCTACATAAAGAAAGCTCTGTTAAGAATTTGCAGAAACAACTTCACAAGTGCACATAAAATGGAGACTTGCTTTTAGTTTACTGAATCACTGATTTTAGTTCAGGTTCAGTAAAACCAATCTAGCCTGACATTTTAAATTGCGCCTACGTTCATCTTAGTGCCTTATCACTGGATATATTACGGGCTCTAATCCGTTGTCCGACAAGTGCGCAGCACGTTTTCACGTCTCAAGCTAGGTAGGTTTCACTGTACACGTATCATAATTATTATAAGCAGTCATTTGAGTCGGTGCCTCCATTGTCATTACCCCCCGTATACGCCAATGTTTACTACTTACTGACGCTTCTAATCAGATAAGGGCTAGGTTTTGTAAGCAGATACACCGTCTGGGGCTGCAAAGTGCCAAATAGATACCCTAAAATGATATCGCGGGGTGCATCAAGTTAGCGGAGCGAAACCGAACGAAAGGGGAACATTTGAACATCGAAACATCTGAGCATCTGCCAAGATAATGCGATTCTCTGGGGGGACTCACTTGCAGAATCTAATTGAGTTGTGTGCAGCCACAAGAGCATCTTGATGCGGAACAAATGTACGGATATATTTCCGTCCTTAGTACACAAATCATGATTATGATGGAATGGGTTATTGCGACTAGAGGATGCTTCCTTGCCAGCGTTCGTGCTAGTTATGATAGTAACAATGTCTATTGATTTAAATGCGATACAATTCAAAGGTAATTGGATGAACAAGTTTAGTTATAGTATACTAGTAATATTAGTTGAAAAGGGGAACATTCTCCATGAAAATTGAAAAATAAAAAATGTGATTTATTTGTAATATCTAACAGAAAACAACTATCAATCCTCCTGAAGAGCTTGGCAAAGCGAAATAGATTTTTGTCGACCAAAATGTATTGGTGATTAAATGCAAGAGAAGCGAACCTTGCTTCAATGAAATGAACGAGTTCTGTGAGTGATATTTTTAAATAACATTCTCCCTATCTAATTTATTCAATGAATTTTCAATGAAAACTAGAGAAAATTAAAAAAAAAATCAACTATCTGAATGAAAATGCGAATTTTCACTTTCAGATTTTTTCTGTTCGGTTAGAGTCTTTTCACAATATCTATAAGATGTAGTTCAATGTCCAGCGTGGCTTTTGCCGGGGAAGTAGTTGTTTTCTGTTAGATATTACAAATAAATCACATTTTTTATTTTTCAATTTTCATGGAGAATGTTCCCCTTTTCAACATGAATACCTCCCAAGAGGTTATCTTGAACGATGGAAAATAGCGACTAAAGTTTGTCTTTCAGTCGCAGATGATTCCACAACAGATTTTATGAATGTTCTATTCATATTTTCGAACTAAAACTCAATATTAGCTTCAGAACACAGATACATGAAACTTTAATTTTCCGATATATTCATAACGTTTAAACATCCTGTATAGTGAAAATTCGTCAAAGAATTAACAATAATTCGCTCGACGCTACGTATTTTCTCATTAAAGTTACACTCTTTTGCAATCATCCGACGCTATTTACGTCGTAAAAGAGACGATGTAATTTTAACAAGTTTTGTATACATTTTAATTATCATCTGTCAGCGAAAGTAATATTAAAACAAGTTAATTTCATTTTCTGCAGGAAGTCCCGGTCCAATTCTGCACCATGTGGCGAATTTTAATTTTGCAGTCGTTACGAAATCGTAAAAAATGTTGAAGGGATTGGATCTGAGGATGCCATGAGAAACGAGACTTGAATTTAAAACAGTGCCATTCCATCAATTTTTGTAGATAGCTTTGACTGATATATCAGTACAGAAAAAAACATAAATGTGTCTGATTCTTATTATTGTTTGTATTCGTATATCCGAAGAGTAATTCATAAAGTGTATCACAGAAATGTTCTACCTCAAATACATTTTTAACGGTAGAAGATATGATTTTGGGAATTAGAACTGATAACATCATTTGTTTCACGACTCTAAACCTGTTCATACCCTAACTCCAACCCCTGAAATTTCATATTTGTACCCTACCATTAGTGCCGCGTCGAATGAAATACATTTGAGTGCAATATATAACAGTGGAAAAAGCAGAAGGTTGGAAATTTAATCCAAATGTCACCCTTTGTTTGATGACAATGATAGAATTCTATCAATTATCGTCATATGCGGTATCAAGAAAGTCTAATGATTGAATATGTACCGAAATAATGGATCTCAAGCATAAACCTGGAGCAATTACTTTTACTTGGAGTTTTCGAAAGATTTTTAGGGAGAGACAAACCGTTCAATGATTTTATGAATATCACCCACTATGATGTATGCAAGAAAACCTAACGTTGTGAATTCGTATACCTGTTCTTTATGAAAATCCAGATTTTCTTCTTATTTGCGAATATTCTCAGTGGAGGGGCGTTGTTTTCTTGGACTCACGCAAACTCATCGATTCCACTTACTCCTACAACGTGGCTGATAGAACATTTATCATTCCATATTTTGTAGAAATATGTTCCCAGAAGAATTATTTTCCATAAAATCATTCACGCACTGTGGATGAAATATTTATTGACTTCATCGGCTGTGATATGTTCTAGAAAATAAGGAGGTGTGCTGTGGGTTGTTTTCACAAGGGCACTTTTCTCCCTTGTAATACAAATAACTATTGGTCTCATCACAATAATTGTAGAAGCAAAATATTTTTTTGAGTACTTAATTTAGATTGTAAATTTCTAGAAGAAAAATATTTTTTTAAGTACTTGATTTAGATTGTAAATTTCTCACATACAGAATGAATGACAGAGAACATCTAGAGAACTTAGAAATGACATCTATCTATACTGAGATTCTAGCCATAAAAATTACTCATTTCATTTTTTTTTGTGTAGAGTAGAAATGAATATTTTGAAATAATGGGTGGAATAATGGATGAATAACTATACACATTCCACTCTACTTTTTTTGGGCCCTTCTAGTAACCGTTGAGTTCAGCAAGAGATTCACGTCGATCCCCCATCGTATATTATTTTTAAACATAGAGATGATGGTTCAGTCTCAGACACATAAATTATTGCGAATAACCGAGTCATGGGCCGATGACCGCTAATTCATGGACTAATATTCAACGTTAGTTATATGGTGAGTTACGTTGTTGTTATCGTTGAACATATTTCGATTTATTGCCTTTATTATTCAGCACCAGTTATCCGTTGATAATTGAGATTGAATTAATGAGTAGATATGATGGGAGTAATAGAATATCATCCATTCATGTTACTGTTTCCTTATTGTTCATGTAAATTAACAACAAGAAGATATTGCTTAAACTATATAGAGGAAATAATTTCAAATATGAAATAGCTTGGAGGTTGGCAAAAAATTACTATCTTCACATGCTCTTTCGTGTTCAGTGAAAAGTATTTCTGTCCCCATCGATTCCATTGTTCCCCACATATTTCGCAAGAAATTTGAAATGGATGACCCTTGTCTTGATGATATTATTATTCATACAATTTTTGTAGGAAAAAAAAAACTGTTTCGAAATTCTAGGTTTTCTACTTAGTACAGAAAACCACAGAAAAATGTAAGCCACAGGTGAATAATGAATCGTAGCACTTTGAAACTCGGCACATGACTTCTTGTTAGAAAAATAAATGTTTACCAAAATATAGGGGTGGAACCCAAAAAAATTTTGGTTAAAAAAAATATAATTTTTTTTGCTGTTGTTTCGGAAAGTATAAGATTTATCAAGAAACGATTTCAACAAGGCGAAAAATAATTCAATTCTCCACAAGAAATATACCCAGTAATTTCTCACAAAATGCACTAGTTTTCTCAGAAAACCTGATTGAATTCCAATATAAAATTTCAGGGTCGCCTTAACCCGCCACTGCAATTTCCGGCAGGGCCGAAAATTAGATTTGTCATAACTTTGCTAAAAATTATGATAGAAGAAAAAGTAAAAGTATTTATCGTTCCTAAAGACTTCTACTTCCTCATACAAATATAACATGTGAGTACCTGAGTAAACAAAATGTGTTTTGTCCCACTTCTCATAACCCTTCTACGATATTCACCGCGGATCGGAAAGTCATGGATATTTTAGTTGATATGAAATAATTATACTGAAGCAGGAATCACTACCCTCTTTGGACCATATGCAACGATTTCAGACTAGTGAGACAAGTCTTACTTACACATGCCAAAGAAAAAACTGGGTTTTACTCCTGCCTCAGTTTTTAACTTACCCATAATTCCAGTAATTTCTTCAGTAAATGTTGAAAATGATCTCTCACACATCCTACATGACCATGTGATTTCAAGCCTGAGGTTTGCACTTCACAATTAGTGTTAATAAACATATATGCAGGATATGAATAAGCGATTATTTTCAACATTTATTGAAGGGAATGCCGGTTTTATGGGTAAGTTGAAAACCAAAGTTTTCATTTTGGCATGTATAAGTAGAACCTGTCACACTTCTTTAAAATTGTTACATATAGTCCGAAGAGGGTACGGGTTGCTGCTTCAGTATAATGATTCCATATTTACTAAATTATTCATGATTTTCGGATTATCCGCAAACATTTCCGTGAAGTGCGGCAATACACATTTTAGGTACTCAAATACTCGCATATTATATTTGCATAAGAAGGTAGGAGTCTTCAGAAACGATATGAACTTTTCCTTTTTCTTCTCCGATCATTTTTAGCAGAGTTATGACCAATCAAATATTTGGCTCCGCCAGAATTTTCAGCGACCCACTCGTACTGGATAAACTGAACTGATTTCGCCAGTAGGAGAAGTTCAACAATTTACTTGACTGATCCGAATTAGATGTACCCATACAGTCAACCCTGTATAAGTCTTTCAGCGGATAATAACGTTGCTATACATTACAAGTTTTGCGAAAAAAAAAAAACACGAAAAATGTTACTTCTCAGATCGAAATCATTAAGTTTTTCTGGAAAAGTTATTATATCCTATCGGGTAGCCCAATATTTCAAATATATTATTCATTTCTACAACTTCCTTCAGACTAACAAATGAAGTTGAATATCTTTTCACTCTTTTCTGTAAGTACCAGTATCTATGTTAATGGCATGTTTTCTTTAAAGAGTCGGGGGGAGATATTGGGATTTGCTGACGATACTGCCGTCTTCTATAAAGCAAATACCTGGCAAGAGTTGAAGGACATTGTAGAATCAGATTTTCCTTTGTTGAAAAACTGGCTAGATCATAAATTATTAACTGTAAATTTAGAAAAAACATACTATATGCCATTTAGTTGCAATAAATCGAACACTCCACCTTTCGAAAGTCTAACGATAAACACCACTGGACAACATCACACTATTCTGCCAGAGGAAAAAGTGAAATATCTAGGCGTTATAATGGATACAAACCTCAAATGGGATGCACATATAAAATATACATGCAACAAACTTAGATTCATTATACACAAATTCAAGTACTTGAAAGATATTCTACCTTTTCACCAACTAAAAGTCTTGTACCATGCTTTGGTGGAAAGTCACCTGAGATATAGCATAGTATGCTGGGGAGGCGCATTAAAAACACACCTTCGTCCCCTAGAAAATCTGCAAAAGAGGTTTCTTAAAATTATTATGTCCAAAGAGTTCAGATATCCCTCAGACGCACTATTCCACGAAGCCAAAGTGTTTGACATTCGCCAACTATTTTATTATAACATAAATATGAGATATCACCAAAACAAACGTTTCAACCTGCCTAGTCATTCTTACCCTACAAGGAAAAAACATCATCATGTAGTTCCACAAATGCAGAAAGCTATAGGACAGCGAAGTTATCAATATATAGCACCAAAATTATACAATACTGTTCCACAAAACATAAAAAAAAATCAATAATTCACAAACGTTCAAAAAAGTACTGAAACAATTCATTTTGTGTCAACCACGACGAAATATTTCGGACATGATATAAATTTATTAACACATGCACATATAATCACAAAAATAGTAGCAATGTATTTATTATCTCAGTTTCCATGTACACAAGTTGGATTTCTTTAACTAATAAGGTCTTGGTCCACCAAATTTCAGTGTATATTTTAGATAATATGTTATCTCGAAAATTTTATCATTATAAAAAAGATATGTTTTAAAAGTTTACTAGTAATATAGGTTTCTGCGTAACATTGTGATTCACATCTTTTAATTCTGTTGATGATATTGTTGTCTGCTGTATTATATTTATATTTTTATGTTTTTACATTATTGTTAGTGTTGAGATATTTTATTATATAATTGCGAGACAAGTGTTCTTACACTTATCGCCTGTAGTGATATTTATATTAATCAACATTTTGTTGCTCATGTATATTGTATTTGCCTAATAAATATCTTTATTATTATTATTATGTAGAGAAATTTTTGGATGATCATGCCAAACTAGATTGAAAACTAAAATTTGATTTTAAAATAAAATTTATGCCAGAATTCATTTCAAAATTATAAATTCGGATGTACAATGTACAATGTAAAAAATATTTCTAAAAACAAACAATAAACGTCCCATTTACATTTCGAAAGTTAAGTCAATTTCCGGTGAGACCGGAAGTTGTATGAATTCATCGTTGAGTCAAAAAATTACATTTAGTTCGAATTATATTGATATTGGCAAGTATGGATGGTGACTGATGCGCTGCGACCTGATTAGATCTATTGTGCCACATCTTCTTCTGCTATCACAAGCTGTTCTTGTTTACAGCAGCCCTTCAAGCCCCAATTCCTTCTGGAATTTTAGAATTTTGAGGGGGTCTACTCGTGGTATTTCTCGCACAGTCAGCTGGTGTGATCCCAGTATATTCATCTTTTACGATGTACAACACTCCATCAATATATGGTGGGGTGTATCCCCCACATAATCTGCAGGTGCTGTTCTCCTCTAAGCCTAGCTTTCTCAGATGTTCTTTGAGTCTGCAGTGCCCCGTTAGAAATCCCGTGATTGTCTTAAGACTAATTTTGCTGAGGTTAATCAGTGTCTTCGATCTTGCTCGGTTGAAATTGCCGAGGAGATCTTTGGCCTGCCTCAGCCCTGGAAGTCTTAGCCAGCATATTGATCTCATTGCTTCTTCAGCTTCATTGAGTTCTTCTCGGTAGAAAAAACGAAAGCTCTGACCCGTATCGAATTCCAACTGAAAAAACGGACAAAATCTCTTAGAATTTTTCCAAAAAGTCTGATCGAAAAAAAAATGTAACTCGACAAAGACTTCGCTTGTTCTAGTAAAACGGCTTAAATTTTGATTCGATATCTTCAAGGGCTCCGGAGATACTACGTTTCGTAAAATCAACCCCCTCCCCGGACACACTACATAATTTTTGAAGAAGTTTTATTTTTCAACGGGGATCATTTCCTCCAAAGTAACTATGGGTCTCAGATGTCAAATAAAAAAGGTTGGGTCCCCCTGGAGAACTGTGTAGTATAATACTTATCTAAAAGATCGTATTATAACAATACATGGGCCAGTTCTTGGAAAATTCATTTAATTCAGTCGAAATGTTGATGAATTACCTTTTCACGGTCCTTTTCATACCACCATGTTTACGACTGCATGGTGTTTACAATAATTAGATTGATAATCATCATTGTTACTTCTGTAGAACTGCGAGTCTTAATCCTGTACATCCGCTCATCCGATTTTTTTTTCTTATAATTATACGTTACCGTTGAAACAACTTTTCAATACCCCAACAATTCCAACCGACGACTTCAATCTGAATAATCCAATTCTTCAACTAATTATCGAAATTATAGAAATGAGTTTTGTTACTTAATTATCGCAGTAGGTGGCGTCGCTACTGAAAGCCTGAATAATGATGGCTCTCAAATAAAAAATTGATCCCATCTTCATTACCGGTATACGGAGACCCCATACCGTATCGAAAAAAATTAAGAGTGATTGTGAGGCGTTCACGTCATTCATCAAATGTGGTGTACAACAGGTGAGAGGAGTATATTGGTGAAAAAATGGCGCGAAATATTCCAAATTGTAATAGTCGGGGATGCTTTGAAGTGAAAAATGGCATAATATTCTTATCAATAGTCCTATCCAAAATTTAGTAAATAGAATCGTTTCATGGGTCAAAATATGGGTGATCACGTCGAATTTATATTATATGAAAGTGTATGATCTTTAATGAAAACTAATAAGGAAAGACCTGAGTAAAATCACAAAAATAATTTGAATTTGTAATGCTGATTGATTTTGCTTCCAAGTAAGTAGTTTGTTTCTATACACATCAGAAAATAGTAGTGGGACATGGAGAGGCTCATCAATGAGATAAATTCAAAATTTCATGACGAAGCCAAGGTCCTAATAATCCGTCCGTGCCAAAACAAATTCAATCCCGACAAAAAAAAAATCTACCGAAAATTTTAGAAGAAAGTCTTTCAACAGATGAAGTAAATAACATCTTGCATTTAAGAAAAGAAATTAAAATGACACATCAAGACAGCAATTGACAAGTACAAATGATAAATGAGGATTAGAGAAAATTTTACAATAGTTTATCTTCAGATAATCCAGTACGTTTTGAGGCGAATATCGATTGTAGCACCACCAAACTTATGCTAGTTGTTGGAACCACGATAAATACGAAAAAAAAAAAGATTACTGAATTTCTAGGGGAGTTACATATTTTTTTATTCGGTTAAAAATAATTGAATAGATTTTTGCTGTAATCTTGAAAAGTTCATGATTTATCGAAAAAACAACAGACTAGGGTGAAAATAAATTAAATTCTCCACAAAAAGGATTTGACGTAATTTATGAAATGCGCTCATTTTCTCAGAAAACGTGATTGAACGCCGACGTCAAATTTCAGGTTCACGCCGCTGAAAGATCTGGTGGAGCCGAATATTTGATTGGTCATAACTCTGCTGAAAATAAAAAGTTAAAGGAAAAGTTCAGATCGTTTCTGAAGACTCCTAAATGTGTTTTGTCGCACTTCACGGAGATGTTTGCGGATGATCCGAAAATCATGATTGATTTGGTAAATATAGAATTATTATACTAAAGCAGCAACCCATACCGTCTTTGGACTATATGCAACAATTTTAGAGTAATGAGATAGGTCCCACTTATACAGTGAACGCCAAAAAATATGCATGTGGGAAAAAAGTTTTTTCTACCAGCGTGCGGAAAAATCCACTTTTCCGCACTCATTTTAGTTTTGAAAGAGTCACTTTTTAGTGCGGAAAAAACAATTTAGTGCGGAAAAGTAGGTTTGTTTAGTTTTTGCGGATTATACTGACATTTAAATATTGCGTCGCAGAAGGTTAAAATAGAAAGCTTACCAATTATGGTTGTATAGTTTAATATATATTTGATAATAAATTTTCTTTATGTTAACTTTTGGGTGTTTTTTCCGCTAGTAGAAAAAATAGTGTACCTAACTCGAGCGTAAAGTGTATTTTCCGCACGCGATTTCTGGCCGCATTATCTCTGATATTTCTGGCTTTAAAGTTCTCTTATATTATGCCTTTTATAATATTACTGGGGAAATTGCCGTGCAAGATCCGCCAAAAAAAATGATGAAACAAAAGGCTACAAATTTTCCGAAATGGGAAAAATGTCATCAATGGACTGACCAATCCGCGGTCATCTGCGTACTAGTTGCACACTACAATTAGATTGAAAAAAAAAATTGTCAACTTCTACCTGCTACTTGTTACTAGTTAATTGTCTGCATAAATTGCATTCATTGTTAGAAAAGAAGTTAACTTATAGTAATTGTTAATTGATAAATTATTCCTGTCATAAGCTGAGTAATAAATCTCATAAATGGAGTCCATTTTCGTACCACTTTCCGCATTTGTTAGGTAAACTACTATATTATGAGTTTGTGCATGTCCGATAACCTAAAAATCAATTTTGACACATGTAACTATGAATAGGCACAAATTCCGGTAGAATGGCAAGATATCGAAACCAGTTACTTGAAAAAGTTGCTTAGAATTCAATTTTATACACATATTCAAAGTTTTAACAAATAATGTGAGAAAATGTTGGCAGTCACTGTACATGCCAAAACAAAAACTCTGTTTTACTCGTGTCTCATTTTCAACTTACCCATAAAACCGGCATTTTATCAGCTCAGATATTTCCTGGTAGTATAATTCATTCCCTTTAACACCCAGTAATTATTCTCAAACCGGCAACACTGCGACAAGAGAAAGGAAGTTATGATTGACATTGACAGTTAAACTACCTGAATTGGGCATGCGCACTCAAATTTTTAATGATAAAAAGTGATTTTCTTCGCCTGTTAGCTGGAGTACTCTTTGGTTTACAACTCTAATATTTCTAGCCATAACCGTTACAAAATTGTAGTATATCGATCTGAGACTAGAGCTTCAAATCTGTGTAAACAGTTGTGATGTTTAAAAAGTGGCAATTTGTTCAACTCGAACAAATTTCCAACTCCTTCCAAAACCCTCCACAAATTCTATTTGCTTCGTAGATTGTCTAACAAAGCACGATACCATTTAGGGTAGCTCCGGATAGTTTCCACAATATGTGGGGGATTACCCGATAGCCAAAGGGTCTTATGCGAACAGAACAACGAACATGTCGTGTCCGTTTCATGTGCAAATTCTCAAGATTTGAAATTGAAAGTAAGCGGAGTTTCACCGAGACATTTTATGATGTTGCGTATCTACTCGGAAGATGTTTTATTCAATGGTTGTCTGATAATGCGACTTTATGATCCTGTCAGTCCTGTTTGCCTTGTGTGGGTGACGGGTGGGTTATTCATTGCCTAATAAGAGGAAGTTTCGTTCACGTGAAGCTTGTTATAATTATCTTTTGCATTACTTTGATTAAAACACTTTCGCTACGGCATCTGTCCTGAACAGGTTTGAACCATTTTAGAGTGTTTTATTACATATATCGATTTGAAATGGTCACAAAGAATCATGTTATTTTTTTTTGTAGCCCGAGATCCTTGATGTGAATGTAGGACGATATCCCATTGATTATTGTTTTTTGAATTAACGATACGAATATGAGTAGTAAATATTTCCCAATAACTACCAATAACTTTAATTATTCACTCATAAAATAGGTAAAGAAAAAAATCAAATTCAACCGGTTTCATAGAGAAGAAACATAACAACGATGCATATAATGTACTGAAAACTGAAACATAATCAAGTATGTACCAGATACCAGTCATCACTCCACTGTGCTCATCAATCTAGGAAATTAAACAGTACAAAACAAAATTGTGAGGCGTGATATGAGCAACCGTAGATAATAGAAATTTGACTCATTTTATTTGAAGTTTTCAGTTTTTTAGTCATATAGGTAGAGTAAAACCTAAAAAGTGTGTCTCACCTAAACTGCTTTTGCAGCATTTTTTTCAGTGCAGAAACAGTCAGGATGATTTCTGGCCCAATTAGTGTCTTCCTTGATTGCCTTTTTGTTCCCAAGGAACTTGGATTCCGAATTTTCGTTTAACCAACGCATTCCTACACTCGTACCCCACCTTGGAGACATTTATTGTCTAGATTATTGCGGATGCAAGTGATTATGGCATATACTTCAGTCTGAAAATAAATATACCTTTTCCTAGTCCCATCTCTTTTGAATATCCCTGCTACTGACTGGCCTGCTAATCTAGAGCCGTCTGTGTACCAGACAGTGTTACCTTCTGCTTAGCTGCAACGCCAACTCGCACAACACCATCTAGGGCAGCACGGACACAAATCAAAGAAGTGATACATTGTTAGAATTCATACTCGCGGCTAACCTAAATGTACTCAGTGTGGGATGTGTCCCCACCTTTGTAACTAGGTCTAGGCAAAAAGTATTAGGTTTAACGCTGGGCAGCCTGAGCATTAGTAGAATGATAAGGAACCGGAGGGTCTCAGACGAACTCTCTCTTTCCGACCACATCATTATGTTCAACGTGGAAGGGCTTGCGACACAAACAACCTTCACCAAAAATCCTAGAAACACAGATTGGGAAAATACACCACCTTTCTAAAATGCAACCTAGAACTGATCAAGTTCAGCGGCAACAGTCACGTCGAATTGTAGCAGACCCTAGAGGAGGTTAAGGGGGAATTATGAATACATACGTATCCAGCTGTCCCATAAAAGAGTAATCACAAAGTGGTACCACTGGGAAGTAACAAAAGTCATATGCACTCCCCAAAGACTGAAATGGGCAATTGATTCCTTCCAACCATTCAAGTCACTCGGAATTGACGGTATATTTCCGGCCCTTTTACAAAAAAATTCACTCTGGCGCTCGGGTACATACCGAGTAACTGGAGGGGAGCACGGGTAACCTTCATTACCAAAGTAGGAAAGATGGACCCTACCCTCTCGAAGTCATCTGCCTCTCATCCTTCTTACTGAAGACACTGGAGAAGATGGTAGATAATTATAATAGAACCGAGATACTGAAGAGGGTGCCATTGCACCCCGGGCAACATGCATACAGGGCGGGCAGATCAACGGAAACCGTTCTGTATGTATACATAGATATAGAGGGGGTATTTGACAACACCCTCTCATGAAGCAGAGGCCCTAATGAACAAGGGAGTAGACATAACCACATCCAGATGGATGTGCCAAACGCTGGCTACAAAAACTGAAACGAAAGTGGGCGACATCGGCTTTTGGATCAGCACAAACAGGGGATGCCCACAAGGAGTGGTAGACGAACTACTCGGAACACTGACCAGGAAGGGAGTCACTTGCCTTGAATATGCGGACGACATAGTCATTATGGCCAAAGGCAAATTCGAAGGAACCCTCATAGAAAGGGAGCTAGAAACTACCAACAGGTAGGGTTGGGAATTAACTTATCAAAAACCACAGTAGTACCATTCTCTAAAAGAACAAAGTTTCATCATCAAAGCACTGTTCGCCTCGATGGAGCAGACTCAGAATGTCAGCAAGAGGTGAAGTATCTAGGGCTTCTCCTAGACTCAAAACTACTCTGGAACAGACACGAAGAAAAGATCGCTAACGAAGCAAAATCATCACTGGTGGTGTTCAGGAACATTGCAGGAAAAACATGGGGCTGTAATCCATCAGTACTGCAATGGACGTACACCATGTTAGTGAGACCTATGATCACCTACGGAGCAGTAGTGTGGCTCGCCACAACCAAGAAAATCTTGGATAAAGTGCAAAGATTAGAATGTCTATGTATAACAGGAGCGGTGAAGTCGACTCCAACAGCAGCAGTAGAGGTCATTCTGGACCTCACTCCTCTCCATAGCATGGTGAGAACTGCTTAGGGGTTGACTAGTTGGACTCAAAGGGACAGCATACGGTGTAATGGGATCAACCACACCGAGAGTGCACACCATGCTGATTTCCCAACTGACGAACTAACCAGAAATTTTTTTCGAATGGAACTAAATACTAAGCATCTTCCAAGAGAAAATTCACGTCATAGGAATGTGTATTCAGTTCAACCTAGACAGGAAATACCGGCAACAAAGCGTTGAGTTCCCCTAGCATCAACTCGAAGATTATTTGAAAATGCCTAGACGGACTTGATGATCAAGGCAGGAACAACAAAGTGATCCTCATCTGGGTGCCAGGACAGGTCTAAGTGAGTACTTTCAAGAATAACTCAATAAAGTTAGGAAGCAATGAAAGCAACATACTGGCCAAGATTTCCCAGGCCTGAGGAGGGCAAAGATCTCCTCGTCAATTTCAACCGAGCAAGATAGAAGACACTGAATGAACTCGCCAAAAATGGTCTAGAGAAAAGCACGGGATTTCTAACGGGGCATTGCAGACTCAAAGAATACCTAAGGAAGCTAGGCTTAGATGAGGACAGCACCTGCAGATTCTGTGGGGAACATCCGGTAACACTTTAACATATATTGATGGAGTATTATGCTGTACACAACAAAAGATTGAATATACTGGGATCATACTAACTGACTTTGGGAGAAATACCACGGATAGACCCCCTCAAAATCCTAAAATTTCTGAAGGAATTAGGGTTTGAGGGGCTGCTATAAACGAGAACACCTTGAGATAGCAGAAATAAATGGGGCACAGTGGATCTGATCAGGTTGCAGCGCATCCGTCACTATCCATACTCACCAATACCAATCTTGCAATGCGCGAGATGACGAATACTTTCTCTCTCTAATTCGCGAACCTAATACGTTTATTGACATTCCTTGCTAGATTTGCCAAACTGTATATCAGAGCTCCATAAAAAAAACAATGGGAGAAAATTAACATCAACTTAAGAATGGTTCTTTAGTGAATTCTTGAGAAAATCCAAATTTTATATCAGACCGTCTTCAACATCAGATGACATGATTCATCCACCCATTTAAAAAAAAATGTCAACTTTCTCGTTATAAATAATGATATTAATTAATTTCAGTATCCGCCTATTTCCATCTTTTTCACCTTTTCGCTATCATGTGGTCTATGAATCATCACGTTCGAAGCGTATCTAAAAAGTCCAGACAAAGTATTAGACATTCCGTGAAAATATTAATGTTTGCAATTATTCAAGATACCTACACTCATTAATACACGTTCAATCCGAAAGAAATATTCAGCACGCTGAATATATAGGATGTGGTAATGAGTTTTTGGAATTGGTGAGCGACATGCGCGGAATGTGAAGGAGGACTGCTGATAAATCTGGTGGCTTTTTATTTTCTTCAATTCCTTGAATTATTCATGGCGCTTTGTATTTTATTCGATATGATATTATGCAAATTATTTCATGGATCGATAGATGAGTGAACAATCGAGTTTTCAGGCGACAGACATGTTAGCTGTTTGAAGGATATGTACAGCATAGTCCACAACAGGATCACTTAGTCTCCTATTCAATTTAGTACACTTCATAACATTTACAATATGATCTTATAAAGTAGAGTAGAGTAGACTGACTACGTTACATAATTTGATTACATTTGTAGCAGGTCCATTTTTTCACTAATATCGATAGTTAAACTAATATCATCTAGTTAAAATTTTGATTAAAAGACAGTACATTGACAATAAGTCAATACATAATTCATTCTGACTGAAATAATCTACACTATACTTTAGGCACAAGATAATCTACAATAAAAATTCTGTTGATAAAGAAAAACAAAGATGATAAAATAGAATCAAATAAGCTAGATTACAGCCCAGGTGGTCGAGAGTTTGTCACCAGTCGTCGATCTTGTGGTCGAAGACGAGAAACTCATTTTCCGAGTAAAAACAGTATTTCAACAAAAAAGATTTCACTTTATTTTTGAACATGTGGAAATTCAGCTTTCGTATTGCTTCTGGTAGCTTGTTATATAAGTGTATATTTAGAGAGACATTGTCTGCCATAATCCGCTTTATTTTTATGTATTTCAAGGAGAGAGTAGTATATATAAGCACATGGTAATGGCATGATATGCAGTTGAAAGAAGAGGGCACGGCAATGATCCGTGTAACCCGCACCTGCTAGGATACGAATGACCTTTTTTTGCAAAATGAAAATTTTATTTGAGTGGCACGAATTTTCCCACAAAATGATTCCATAGGTCAGGTGACTATGGAAAAGTCCAAAGTAGCTGGATCTAACGGTATCAATACCTACTAGGTTCTTTAGTCTCCGAATCATAAAGGTAGCACTCTCAAATTTATTCGTCAGTTTCTCCACATGACAGTTCCAATTAAGTTTATCGTCAATATATACGCCAAGCAACTTGACATTATGCCCATCAGATATAGTTCCATTGGCAGAAATAATGAGATTTTGGTTTTTCTCCGAATTCAGCAAAAGCTTGTTGGTGCCGAACCATTCCCCTGCTAATTCCAGAGTGTTACTGGCGAATTCGATCAGTTCCACCATATCACTCTTTCGGTCAATTAAAGTTGTGTCATCAGCCAAAATAATACTTTTTTTAGGTAAAATATGATAAAAAAGGTCATTTATGTATAAAATGAAAAGAGTCGGCCCCAAGATAGAACCCTGAGGGACCCCATGTATAATTTCTTCTAAGTTTGATTTGGTGAGGTCGCAGAGCGTTAAAAACGAATGTTCCCCCAGTTCTAAGCCTTCAACTACGGTAGAGATAACATTTGAATCGCTTTAGTCGTTGAGCCATTCACTATACAGAGTGAACTGCGACCAATAAAATAAGAACATTTTACAGTCTGCTCTGTCTATCAAAAGAAATGGAAAACTGAGTGAAATTTGGAAATTCGAACCAAAAAAAAATCTTTTTGTATGTGCAGTAAAGTGTCGCCCCCGGAAATGGACAAACAGACTCAGTATTCCTCCGTTCCTTCTCTTTAGCCGAAGCAGTTTATTCCTTGGTTGTAGCATACCAAGAGATAATTTGCGCATACCTAACACAGCACAAATTGAAAGTTAATGTAAATGAAGTAGGTGTCGAATGAATTTTTCATTAACGTAGACGCATTTTTCTTTTGAGTACCAATCACATTTGATCCATAAGTATCAATCAATGCCTTCCAGACGACGATCGACGGATGATAATTTCTCCGTGAACAGCACGCACCGCCACTACTTACTAATATTGACATATAGCAAAAACAGTTGTAAATAAAGTTGGAGTCATGGGATCATTGAAATTGAACATCAACAGTTCGAAGGCAGAGAGTTAAGACACGGACTTTCGTTTCACTGGCGCGTCGGTTACTGGTTGTAGTTCAACATGTCTATACTATGTGACCAATTTAAAACAGAAGCATCATTAACATATTTAAACTGGATTAATTTTTTTTTATCGGGTAGACATTCATAAAGTTCACTAGGACACCAAATTTCATGAACGAATCTTCATTCCCAGTGCCAATAATTCCTTAAATACTAAAGAATCACGCTTTCAAAATAATATGAACAAAAGACTGAAAAATAACCTATAGATTTGAAGAAACTAAAGACACACGCTTCTATAGTTATATGGACCTAAAAATGAAAAATAATCACGAAAAATAATCACGAAAAATTACCTTCAATGTTAAAAAACCGTGAGGTTCACGAATGGCAATACCTAATAAATTAAAATGAAAATAACTGACAGCAAGCTTTACAGGTTCTTTCAACATTAAAGGTAATTCTCAAAAACAATTTTTTACTTTTCAGCCATAAGCGTGTATCTTCAGTTTTTATGAAACTATGATTTATTCCAATACGGATCAGGATAATATATCTTTGATTTAGAATGGAAAAATGCAGATATGACTCAAATTTGAACTGTTTCATTAGTTTCACCAAGATTTTGCCAAAATATCAATCGATTTTGGAAAATTATTATAACAAATTGTTCAAACATCGTAAACCTCAAAGTATTTTGCCATCAAAAACTTTATTTCTATGGAATCTACTTGAAAAAAAAGTTGTGTAATCTATGAACTTAAAAAAAACATAACCCTGTGATAAGGTGCACAATTTTACTTAAAACTCACCTTTAGAAAATGAATAATATGGCGATTATTTTGATAGAAAAAGTTGAAGATGATGATTTAATTATTAATATTGGCGAGTTGTAATTAGAAGTTCTAAGACTCCGTATACAGGGATATTCTTCTTCTACTAGTCAATACTAAAAATATTATGTAATTCTTTGAACAAGCTTCATCAAACGCTGAAGCTCGTAGACCTGCAGAATAAGTAAATATCATTTATTTCTTATTAACTTGTTGTTATTAAAACTGCTTGAAGAACGATTGGACATGAAGTAGAAAACATTGTAAATACGCCTATGTACGAATTATATTAGTTAGAGAGCCGCGGGTCTGAAACCGCGATAAGAAGCTCGTCTTCCGTTTGGTGAGATGAAAGTCCACCTCCACCTCGTGAACCTCAAATTCCAAATAATATTTAAATCAGACAGGGCCCACTTCAGGACGGAGAGAAAACGTCATCTTTTTAAACAATTTATATTATGTTTCCGTTATGATAATTTAGTCAGTAGTAAACAATAGTGTCAGTACCCTGTATGCCGGGTACTCGCCCTATAGACAAGAAACCATAGTTTAACCAGGTTTCACCGGGTACCATTCATACCCTGCCGAGTAGTCGGGGTACACACATAAAATGAATAATAGTATTTTTTTCAAATTCAAACATATTAAAAAAATCAACAATGATTACAAAAAAGAAAAGAAAATCAACATGTAAGTAAATATAACAATAAAAAGATAAATACTTTCCTTCCAACAATTACTAGTAAATAGTAATAATATTTCATCCGTTCAAAGTAATTTTCAGTTGTGTCTACCCGGTACTCTGAATACCGGGTACTCGGTACTTGTTGCTCGGCCTAGCGGTGAATTTTAGATCAAACTCGGTACCCGGCATTGTAAAATCCTACCCGGTGCATCCCTAGTAAACATCCGCCAAAGCGGATGACGATTTGCTTGAGGCGCATTACTCGAAACCTATTATTGAAAATTTTGGGCTCCAAAACCGACCACCGCAAAAATTCGACGGCTCCTATATACGCTTAATTTTGCGTTCAATAATTTTGTTATGGTCTTTCCATCGGAAAAATCTAGAATGCTAATGTAAGTCGCAGGAATTAGTGAAAAGCGGAACCACATGTATGTATTTATGCGCAAATCATCAACATCATTGCCAGTTCATGTATTTACCTATATGATAACCAAATATTAATGCTTTTATGATTTATATACGTACAGTATATATTGTGTACAGTTCCATAGTGACAGCCAAATTTCGTCAATAATCAGTTGCTCAAGTTATAAAGTTCACTGCTTGTCTAATATAATCGAAACAAATATCGACAATAAGTGGAGCACATAAACTCGTGATACGAACTAAGATTTTCCAAAAGATAAGTTGGCAACACTGTGTGTGTAATTCGTCTGAAGATATTCAAGTTCAGAGCCGGCCTTGTCTCTTTGTAGAATTCACGGCATAATTCAATATGTTTCGTATTTTACCATATAACTATATAGTCCATAGAATTTCATTCAAACCCCCTCTGGCATGGCAGCCGTGTTACTGCGCATGATCATGGGCACCGTTTTGCGTACGTTGGGTTTCGTTTTTACACTACAGCATTGGAATTCTAGGTTCTTGGATTTCTGTGGGATTAATCAAATAAACAAATTGAAATTGAGCTTGTTTATGGGTAAGAAAAAACTTATTTCCGAATAAAAGGAGTCTCAGAACTCCTTATTACCAGTGTTAACAATAGTAGGATTGTAGGAAAGGTAAGTAACAACCTAGCATCCTCATGTTTAACAACCTGTATCTCGAAAACTGTCCATTATATCTCGGGGTACGAAATTCTGGATTACCAATTACCTATTTCCATTTTATGGAGTGATGGCTTTTCGCCAAGTATAGTTTTTATACCCAATTCCACATGATGACATAAGTAAATATTTTTGATTTGTAAAGTTTTTACCACATTAAAGATTTCATTAGAAGAATAAAGAGTTGTTGGAAGTGAGAGATATAGGACAAAAACCAACCTGAGCAATAAGATGTCTAAAAACACTGGTGTACCGACTGATTCGATTTTGTTTAGAATTTTTTGAAGACAAAACAAATGAATGAGTGGTCTACTTTTATAAACCACTCCAGAGATGGCGTCATCTTCCTCGTGTCAACACTGTCAACATTCCAAGGATATGGTGATTGTGATTGCTAATTGAATTTTAAGGAATTTTATTAAACTTTTTTATTACCATACGAAAGTAATAGTCCAGACTCGAAATGGAAGATCAAAAGTTTTATTGAAAAAATAACACTACTAAAATTGTGTAATTTTTTCGAAAAAAAAAATCTAAAAACCATTTGAAAATCAATAGTTGTGTAATAAAAAAAAATGTGCAATTTTCTTATATTATTAATGTGTTTCTTCATTTTCCTTATATTTTAATAATTTGATCATGTTCCGTTTTTTTGCCGACATTCCAGAAAGATGAACAAAGTAGGTACTTAACTAATTTATATTCAGTACAGAAATTGAGTACTCACCACTTAGAATCTGAACATACTTTGAAACAGACATTTTATTTCAAAACGCCATGCATGTTGACAATATTTTATGGCAAAAATGTTTTCTAATCAATTCTGGATGCGTTTTTATATCTTACCGTTTCTTGAAAACTTCCATAAGTAGCGATAAAGTTAAAAAATATAAATTTTTCTCCATTCCCACTGAAATCTATCAATGTTTTGTCTTCAGTAAGCTTGTTAAAGTTTTGGTTATTTTCCATGCATTCCTTTTATTTTGAAACGGGGAAATCTTTTTGGTGTAGTTGATCAAAAAATACACTTTTCTGTCGAACAATATTGCACAATAGAAATATTTTCACTATTAAAATGTCATATTGGTCATAACGGTTTTTTAAAAGTGGAAGAACAAATATAATACTTTAACTCATCACAAATATCAAATCCCAAATGCAATTAAACTCAAAGTCACAAAATTATTCTTTATTTCTTTAAAAAAGTTTATAGTGAAAACTCGGGCACAATGCACAGATATCAGCGCGAGAGCACGCGCTGCGCATTAGATTGACAGGTGCTAATGGTGAATTTCCATGCGATGCAGCTGAACTGCAATACTTCTATGTGAAATTTGAGTTAATTATATTTCAGCAAAAAAATTAATAAATCATGTCGAAAATATAACAAATAAAACCGATTGGGGACAGTGATTCCGTATATTCCAATAATTGTATTATTTTATTAATTTCATGTTCGTGAATCGTGGGCAAAACTTCAAACATCTGTTCATGAAAATTAACCCTAACAAGTAAATCGACGGATTCATTTGTTTTCTCGTAACCAAGTTGGCGAATCAGTCGGTACACCAGGTTTTTAGGCATCTTACTGAGCAAGATCGAAAGTTTCGCATTAGATGCAACCGCCGCCTACTACCGCAAGGTGGAATCAACTTGGCAGGGCACACCCGACTCGACATGATATTCCCAACGATCAATTTGATGCGAGCCATTTGTTCTCATCTGGAACACCACATCATTTACGAGTATATTTAGCGTCCCATTTTTGCGGGATTTCTGCCAGTAGGTGTATGAGATATATAATACCGCGCACCACTCCCTCCTTTCCTGAAAAAGTACCAGAACGATGTCATTAGTCTTCGACAACAATAAATTGCCCAGCTTCGAAGAAAACTGTTTCAGAGTTATTAACATCCTCATTGTAATACAGAACAATGGTCAGACTTATTAAATATTATAGAAGGAAACATAATTATGTTTTTTTTGTCGGTAATTCTTGTCAGATCCGGTGCAGGTATTTTTGTCGACCAGGACGATTCAGGCAAGTACAGAGCAAATTCTTATCCACAATAATAAATGAGTCTATTGTTTTCTCAATTTTACAAAATGAATACTATTTCATGATCAAAATGTGTTGGAAATAAGACAAAAGGCGAAGTTCAATCTGAATTCCGCAAACGTCACCAAATTGATCTTTCATTTAACCTTAAAAATATCTGAAGTGGAACAGGATGAAAGGATTAAAAAAACACTGAAATGAAAAACAACGAAAAAAAACGCATTTTCTCTGGCATGAATGTACGATTGAGTTGGATAGCACATCCTAATTTTCCATGTCAAGAAATCTAAATATAACAAAATTTTGACACTAATATATAGAACACAGCCACTCATTTTGTCGAAGAGCATGAGGGCAGTTTGAACTCCTATGGAAGTAACATGAACAAAATCTCTCAATTATTGTTGTTGTTGTTGTTCCTCATTTTAAACAATACCGAGAAACGTCATTTCACATTTTGTTACAACAAAGTGAAAATGGATAACTAGTATAGCGTTCCATTTTTGATTATCGAAAAAAAAAAGCAAAACCAACTCAATGTCTTTTTTTCGATACTATGACTGAAAAGTAGACCAGATCTGAGTCGGAATCTTGTAATAAAAGTCGAAAAATTGAAACAAAAATTAAATTTGTTGTGGTCGTTCCACGCTTTGGTATTTCATTAATTTTGTTATGTAATTGCACTAAAGCTCTTGGTATTCCCTCTCTGGCAATTGCAACAAGCATTTCGTTGAAAGAATGACGCGAAACATCTCTTGGAAGTTTCAAACAAACTTCGCCATTTCAACACGTCTATAATCATAATGACTATATGTTGGTTGTTGACTATGATGTGATGAATGATTATTATTTTTTTTCAATATCCCAATCAGGCCCTGTCTGATGCTGTCCTTCACCCAAGGTGTCATTCTTCATGCCCATGTGGTGAGTGATTACTGGGTCCAATAATCGTGTACCCTGAGTAGACAAAGTGAATCAAGAAAGGTCGCCCTCTGTATTCGTCCGGCTAAGATTTCTGCCGCATCACAGCAAGCCTGTATGATTATCAGATTAGAAAGCGGTGTATCCATCATTCCACCAAGTACCCCTATGATCAGAATCATAATTTCAACAGAGTGGCTTGTCTGTTCTTCAATGAATTCGGCACTTCTCATTCCCAAAACGAAATCAATATCTTCGGGAGCGTGAGGCAATACCGGTGTCTCGTCTATACCGTATGAGTATCGAAGATGGTGATATAGCACTTATAGTGCCGTATCATATCTATGGATATAGTCTGAAACCACATATGCTGGACATCATGCTAACATCAAATGGATTATGGTTTCAGGCGCTCCACGCGGTAGGCCTTGCATTCAGTAACATGGACCTCTATACGTGTCTACGGTGAACCAAGGTATTGAACACACCCACCGGTAGGCCATTATGGATAACTGGGTCTCAGATTTCAGCCAACTTGACATCAGAAATGCTCAGGTCAAGATTTTGGATAAGTCGATGTCGTTGACGTATTGAAGACTCCATACCTTGGCCTATCTCTGTGCCGATGCAGCAGAACTGTTTTTTCCACGGCCTTGATTTGAGCTTTCGGCCACATGTATTACTTGGTGATATAGTTGGTGTTACGCTGCTTGGTGTCGAAAGTGAGAACAAGTTCATTGTCGGGCTGCTGCTTTGAAGAGAAACGCTTCATTCATTTTTATTATTATTACCAAACCGATGTCATTCACGAACGAGTATCCATCAGGCCAAAGCAACTCTGTTGGGGGCACCTAAATTGTTGAGGTCTCACATAAACCAAGAATTTATATAAACGTACTGAGAGCTTTTGTAGCCAATTGGCTGTCAGAACTCCTGTTGAATGCCGTTCTATGCTAATCAGGATTCTCATTCTTATTTTGGCACAGAGTAGATCAGTTCCTACACTTTGGTTGGTTTTTGAGTCAGGACTCCTTCTCTTCCTCCTTTCAGTATTTTTTTCATGGTTGTTTTGGAAGTTCTTTTGAAGCTACACTTGGAAACCGCTCCGTCCACATGGCCTCTGCGGACATTTTCAATATCGTATCTACCTTCCGTTCTTCGTATACTTCACTCTGGTCTGTGGGAGGTGAAGAAAACCTGTTATGAGGAGGTTATGAGTAAATTGTGAGGCTATACTGTTTTCTCATCAGGCATACTTACTAAAAACTTCACCCCCTTTCAGGCCTGTCTGACTTATTGTCTACGGTGACATTTGGGTCTGTTGGTCCACTGTATATGTATGTAACACTCATCTTCCTTCCAGGAAATTCACAAGGAGATTCACAATAACAACTGATCACAGTAGCAGTGATAAACATTTAAAAGAGTGAATTTTCTAAGAAGTTTTTGTAAGGACCCAAGACATTTGCGACAACTGCTGTCGGATGCAGTAGTAGGTGGATAAAGGATGTCCCAAGGGCTTTTTCGTGAAGACACAAGTAGATTGGTTGAGGCAAGTTGAGGACAGTTGGATGAAAGGTGACCAACGGCCGAAATGAAGAACACTGAAAACGTTTTCACCGATTTTATAGAGGTGGCGGAACGGGGATACAAAAAAAAGTTAGAAGGCACTGAAGAAAAGTAAGGGAAGAGAGAAGAAAGGGCAAAAAAGGAAAAGAAGGGAGCTGGATAACCAAACAGTTGAAGAAGGGATGAGCACAAAGATACAAATGAGAGAGTATGAACAAACGAGAGAAACAAAAAAAAAATGGAACCTGTTTTCCCACATCACTTTCGAGTATATTTAGCATCTCATTTCTGCTGGTTTTCTACCAGTAGGCGTATGAGAAATATAATACCATGAACTACTCCCTCCTTTCCGCAAAAAGAACCAGAACGATGTCATTAGTCTTCGACAACAATAAAGTGCACAGCTTCAAAGAAAACTGTTTCAGAGTTATTAACATCCTCATTGTAATTCAGAACAATGGTCAATTATTAAATATTATATGGGAGGAAACATAGTTATGTTTTTTCTGTTGGTAGGTACTTGTTGTCAGATCCGGTGCAGGTATTTTTGTCGCCTAGGATAATCCAGTACATAAAAAGTTCTTGATAATAATAGTAAATGATTCTATTGTTTTGTTATAATATTCTGATTCTAAAAGGGCAACGTGCTTGATTTAAAGGGTAATTTCATTCTCTATTCAAAAACGTTACAGTTTTCAAATTTGTTTAAATAATTTAGGGTGAAATAACGTGAATCTCAAAATAAATTGAAAATGAAGAACTAGAACAGCATTCCATTTTGATTATCGAAAGATAAGCAGAAACTAACTCAGTGTCTTTTTTTCGATACTATAACTGAAAAGTATACCTAAAAACTCAACGGTCTTAAATATTAACGAGGTCTTACCTTTTTACGTGCATTTCCCAGCATAAATTAAGGTAACTACTATTATCATTTTCGTTAGAGTAATCCCAGTTGGGCCCTCCCTACAGTGTCTTTAGTGGACAAAGTAAATGTGTCTTTAGTGGACAAAGTAAATGAAGAATGACAACATTCGCATTCGTCTGGCTAAGATATCTGCCGCATGATGGCGAGCTGGTATAATTTTCATATTATAGAGCGGCATTTCCATCACCGCCAAGTCCCCGATGATCAGTACCATCAATTTGATGAAGTGGCTCGTATGAAACCTGCGGTGTTCATTGAATAAGTCTCGATATTCAGTCCGCTTTTCCTCCACTTTCCGGATGATGTTCGTTTCAGCAGGAGACGAAATATATATGACAATTATCGTCCCACTTTGATGGTTGACGAGGTATATATCAAGGTGGGGAGCGAGTGGTTTAAATGAATTTGGTACTTTCAATCCCTCCAATCCCTTGGTCTCAGATTTGACCATAGAAAGGCGATAGGAGGACCTGCTGGGTTTCGTCTGACCTGCTGACTTATATAGACTAATTCTGATGATGTCGTCCACCAAGTTTTCCTACAGCAGTGCTGACAAGAAGCTTTTTTGATAGCCTTATTCAGGGTACCCGTTATTGACGTTCTTCCTACTACAGCTTCTATCCATCTGCCAAGAGTGAATTTAATTCCTTATCTTCCCAAAACCCTTAGAATAGACTTCTTCATTGAATGCTCGTTCGAAGTCTAGAAAGGTGGCTATATCTTAGTCATCTAGCGATTCCTAAAAAGAAGGTCAGATCTAAATTTTCATGTGCATTTCATATAAGGGTCAAGTAGCTCAGTGGTTGAGACTGAAGCGTTCAAAACCATTGACTGCTGGTCAGCTAGGTTCGAATCCTCAGCGACTTCAGATTTTTATCTGATGGCCCGAGAAAGTGCTAGGAATCGCAGGTTAAACGGTGAGACCTCGTTAATCCTTGGCTCGCACAAGTTTCGACTTTTGATGGCTGCCGTTCGTAAGGGGACGACAATTCAAAGTATCCCTTTGCTGAAGAACTAACAAAAATAATAAATCGAAATAATTTTTATGCAACGAATATATTATCAACGAAAAGATGTGTATTATCACTTATACAAATTGTACGGTTCTTCAGATATTTTTCATTTCGTTTGTTCTATCTCATGCATCAACCATTTTTTCCATGCTATTTGGTTTCATAGTGAGATATAATCCGTGGTGACCGGCAACTTTACCAATAGGTTTATTATTTTGTAGCCCCATCAACTTGAATAAACCAGCAAAGGAGCAAACATTGATTATACTCCTACTGAAAGATCCACAACATCTACGGATAGTTCGCCAAAAAATAGTTTCATTTCATCATTTACGAGAGTTGACGAACGTTTCGATAATATTTATAGCGACGTCATTAAGACTGATGATGTTTTCATTGGATGATTGCAACTGAATTACACTCGAGTTAATATTATTCGTTGTGAAACGGTTATTGAATTATCTAATTTGGCTTCGTTAGAAGAAAAGTCGTAAATGACGTGTTGATATTTTATTAAAGAAACCTTGTAAACGCGCTCAATAAACACAATTGGTTGATTGGTATTGATGGAAAAAGAACGGCAGGGTTTCCTCGACAGTTTTCCTTGGGGTGTCGAATCTAATTACCGGCAGGCAAAAAACATCTAATGGATCTGTGACATCGTTAACAGCAGCTCGATACTTCCGTCATTCTTCAAATATAAATTCCGTACATACATTACCTCCCACCGACTATTTTCATTGTTATGGTGGTAAAGCAGTAATTAACATGTTTCTTTAATTTCGAAAAGTTTAAAATCTTCACGACATTGGAAATCGGGACACAAACGGTGGGGATAAATCAGAATAAAACAAAATATAAGATTTTAAATAGGGAACGAAGAGATTAATAGATGAATTGAAATAGAAAATGGTAACAATAAAAAAATTCCTTCCACTATAGTTCACATGCTCATTTTATACAGCAATGCCTGTGAGCTGTTCAGATTGTTAAGAGAGGTCGTGGGTATCGTTATCTGTCAGTATAGATAGATCCTTTCGGTGATCAAAATGAAACTAAGATATCTCGGCACCATGTTCTTTTTTTATAAGAAAATACCGAAGCCAAGAAATTTTCGAAGTAAACAGTTAAACAAGGAATTCTGAAAACAATACTCACAACAGAAAGTACAATCTAAGCTGTTATGAATTTCCCAAAATCGAGACAATAGCTGAACACGCAAAAATCAAAGCTGCTCTACTTGCCTGATGAAGTATATAGCCAATCTGGGATACTCAACAGTATTTCCTGAAGCTCATATATTTGAGCGCTGAGATCACGCTGTGGAGATCACAGATTATCAAATGGAATGTGCATGATTTGGGACAAATCCAGTCTCAGATTTATTCAAAAGTATGTTTAGTAATTGTACATTTATATTTCTTTACAATAATAATTCATACAAAATGAATGTGCAGGGTTGGCTGAATCAAACAATTTATCAAAGACGCAATTTGGTTGAAGAACAAATTTTATAAAGCTCAATTTCAGGATCTTCTTAAGCAAAGTTAGAGAAGGATCCTGCGAAATTTTATGTTTGTACAATATTTTATTCATGAATGGGTTGAATATTGTACCAAAAATGCAATTTGGGTGAAGATTATAAATCTCCAATCATTCTTGAACCCAGACACTTCTCAAGCAAAGCTAGAGGAGGATCCGATCCCAAGCGAGCATAAGAAAATTATTTTCATGAAGATATTGTTTTCCATAAATTCAAAAAGGATAGTTGAATTTTTACGTTCAGAGAGATACGAAGAATTACACCAAAAAATTGATCCTTAAATAAATAAAAGGTATACCTCCAGTCTACTATACTACTATAGTGAGAGAGTCTAATGAGAGATTCCAATGAGAATATTTCTCGTTACCAATAATCACAAAGCGAGCAGATTCGTGATGGTGAAAAGTCGTCAAAGCATAAAAAATATCTTTTGGCTGGGCATTTCCATTCAAACATGGATGAGATCAGTAGTTCAAAGAATCATGAGAGAGTCTAGCTTCATAAGAAAATAAATTCACAGTAATAACTCACTCATGAATCCTGCACCCGGATTCCGAACTCTCGAGTCGAAACGATATATTCATCCTCTTTCTTCACATGCTATTAGTTGAAGAGGTATATATCGTTTCGACTCGAATCGAGAGTTCGGAATCCAGGTGCTGTCCTCTAAGCTGCCAGACCATTCCTTGTTGGAGATCACTGTCCAGGCTCAGAAGGAGTGCATTGAAGACGTCCTAAGTCACTGCTCGTATATCTAAGCAGGATTATATTTTCTGAACATCACTGAATACCATTGAGTGATTCACCAACATGAAATTCAGTGAATAAAGATAGAATTCCAGATGGGAATTGTGAAAGGTTACTCAATGTTTTAGGGCTAGGGTCAGGTAACCGAGTGGTTAAATCGTCGTCTTTCAGTCATTCTGGCTGCATTTGTGTCAATATGCAGGTCGTAGTTCAAAACCTAGCGACTACATAATTTTTTTCTGATAAACAGAGAAAGTGCTGGGAATCGCACGTGAAAAGGTTAAACCTCGTTAGTCCTCGGCTCGCACAAGTTTCAACTCCTGAGGGCTGCCTTTATATTTTGTTCCAAAATATCATTGTTGAATAGTTTTGATTTATATTTTGTTTGATGAATACCTACATATTTCAAAAAAAATAATTCAGCTGGAAATAAAGTGTCTCAATGCACTTACTCATAGTAGGACGAGAAATGAAAATCATCCAAATCTATACTCTAGTTCGTGAGTTGTAGATAATGACTCATCGTACATTTGCAATTTGAAAGTGCAGAGAGGAAGAAAGTGGCAAAGTAACACTTGATTTGATGCTGAAGTTGATTTTTGTTCTATTTCTTGACCTGCTTCATATAAATTATGAACAGTACAATCTATGAGTCATATTCTAGTAGCTAAATAGCTTTGTTTTATTTTTAGGAGATTGATACACATTTTTTGTATTGAAGAGCCAAATTATAAATCATAAAAATTCTTCGAAAGAATTGAGATAACATATATAAGTATATTTCGACCATTTTATCTGAAAATAACGGTAGTCTCCTTCAACGATTACTACATCGATAGTTTATCGCGGTCATAAATAAACAATCTAATCATGTTTTAATTCTGTAAATAAATTAAATCTCCATAGAATGCGGCACGATAGCCCGAATCGAAATAATCCAATAACTCAATCATCTCTCATTTTACATATTATCTTTCTCATAATTAATATGGTTTCATCGGTTTAATTTGTCTTTCAACTTGTAAGAACGGATCCGAAAGATATAAATTCGAAAGTGTTATAACTAGGTGAATGATGAACAATTATTTGAAAATTGCAATACATAACTCATTATCAATAATAAAGGTGTTGAGTATCTGTAAATATAAAAAATTTATTTCGCTGCGATTTAATTTCGATGGCTCCTAATGAATCAGTGCCGGATTTATACTTACTTACGCCAGGGGCTAACTATTACGACGCCGCGGTCCGCCGCTGACTAATAAATTTCAGTTGTCACTTTCAAAGTACCTGTTTACTGCTTTTTTTTCACAGCATATGACAATAACATAAAATCATTACGATAACGAATCAAATTATATTTACTTCACATCTTCACGATTCACCGCCGGGGGCTGATAGTCCCATAGCCCCACCCTAAATCCGACACTGGAATGAGTTCCTAATTACATACAATTCTCACAAATACCAATATTCTCCAAGGACTGCAAGAGAATCCGATTGATTTAGAAACTTGGCTTGCTTCGAAACCAAATTGTTCATCTGGCAACATTTAAAATTTGTGAATTCAACCTTCTTTTGATTATTCCAAACATCTTTGATATAATATGACTCAGTAATGGAATTGGTCTGAAATTGGTCTATATTTGCTTGTAATTGTTATACTTTTTTTTTATAAAACAAGTGAGTTTCTTTATGCGTTATCATTTCTTTATCATTTGTGTCAATATGTTATGGATATATGGTTTGTGGCAAAACGTACATTAGCTATGTGAAAATATGTTTCATTGAAATGGCCGCTCTGTTCCTCAAATTATTCCAAATTCCTAGCTCATTACTCTTTTGAAATGAAGAGATTGATGTGAACATAACCACGAAGGCGTAGAAGGGCCAACAACAAATTATTCTTTGAAACATTTGGAATTGCCACTTTGAAGTGACAATTGCCACTTTGAACTGGCAATTGTCACTTTGAACTGACAATTGTCATTTTGAAATGACAATTGTCACTTTGAACTGACAATTGTCACTTTGAAATGACAATTGTCACTTTTAAATAACAATTGTCACTTTGAACAGACAATTGTCACTTTGAACTGGCAATTGCCACTTTGAACTGGCACATACGGGCCCCATGTCACTTATCTTTGGTTAAAAATTTGAGAAATCTGAAATGAATTTTTTTATACAATTAAATTTGAAAAATATGCCCTTCAATCAACCAACCAATTCAATTTCAGATTTTTTATCAAAATTCAGAATACACTACTGTATTCAGGAGATCTTGATAAATCATTGGTCAAAGTTTAATCGAAATTTATTCAGAAATAAGAAAATAATAAGATAATGAAATTTGAAAAATATGTTGAAGGAATTTTGGGAAAATTGTCATTTCACATCATAATTTTGAATTTTTTTCATTCATCAACAGATTTCTGTGAAATTAAAGTCACTGATATATTGAATCCAGTGGTGTAGTCAAAGTTCCGATAAAGTTTTGAAATTGAATTGGTGGGTTGATCAAACGGCATATTTTCAAATTTCATTACATTATAACTTTTTTATTGATTGACGCATTTTGAACGTAATTCTTATATGAACCATTTGAAAATATCGCGAATCCAGTGGTGTAGTTAGAATTTTTCTAAAAAAAATCGCTAGTAATTTTTGACCTTGAAAAATCAGATTACAAAGCCCTGGAAATGGAGATTCCTTCATGAAATTCCGTGAATTCTGGTAGACTTTTTGAATGTCCACCTAATGAAGAAAAAAGCTTTCCAATCGGTTGGAAAATGTAGATTTTATAATGGTGCTACGGTCTTTAGTGGGTCACACTGTACAAAAATGGAATATACTTGAAAGCGTTGAATATCTTCTTTTGTTCATCTCCCATATAATTTTCAAGACTGTCTCACGTTCACTCGAGGCTTCCCCTGTCATGTCGAAATCGGGTTTCCTACCTACTTTGCAGTGAATCAAATACGTCCACAGTCAAAACCAAATCAATGAATGAATCCTTTTCATCTACATATTCTCCGTATTCTATTTTCATTTATCCAAGTGAATGGCATGCCGTGATATATCCAATAAGGGAAATGGGAAATTCAAATCAATCATAGTAAAATAGATTTTCCGAATACGTTCCTATATGAAGGAAATCTATGCTATTTTCTTCCTTGATTGTTAGAAACACTGGCATATTTCACATATTGCAATCATAGGAAAATGTCCGCCCACATTGTGTCGTTTGCTGGTTTGAATCTCACTTTGCAAGCGACTTGTTTACTCATGAGAATTCTTGTCGTTCAAACAGGTATGAATTTTCATAGTAATAAATCGCTTTTCCAAGGTGCGTGTAACACAATACCTTCCTCACGAAACGTTGAAATAACTGGGAAATCCTGAGGAGAAAGTTGGGCAGTGGATTGGGATATTCCATACCAGTACGGTTCAAATTGAAGGAATTGATTCATTATTTTGTCATTGGGTGATCCTGAAGAAAAATCATGCCTGGCGTCATCTGTGTAAGCGTGTCAAAACTTTGAATTCACTAGAATTTCTAGAGATATGAGCGGAAACTGTCTCAAAATATAGGTTACACAATGTTATTTCCATATTCAACATTACTTTTACGTAATTTTGTTTTGTGCAATTGATGCAGTTGCCAGTTTCATTTATTTCAATTACACAGATTTTTATTTAGTCTCCAATAAATTCAAGACATCGTCAGAACATTCAGTGACACAACTATCATCAAACTTAAAAACCAGTCCGTTATGTCTTTGGCCAATGAGTAATAATGACCACATTCAACGCCAGAACCACAGTGGACAGTGACTGCATGAAGATTATGATAGTGGTATGCTAGATTAAGGTGTTCATCTATTTCGAACTTTCGGAAGAGCGTCTTATTATTAGATTTAATGGTGCCTCAGCTACACTCATTATCTTATAATTGTCAGTCAGTTTGGCCCATATTCGGCAATCATCACCAGTTAAAAGTGCTATTTCCAGATGATGCCACAGTAAGCTTTGCACGGACTGGTTATCAGTCATATCAGGAAATGCCAGTTGGAGCTCCAGAAAGCCACAGACGTTTTTGCTAACTCTTGAACATCTACTACAACGTAAACTAGGATTTTTTCAGCAGAAGATTCACAAACGCAAGACGAGATGATAAATTCATACGAAACTGTAGCTGCATGAATGGGTCTTTGAGTTTTGAGAATAAGTAGTTAACATTCTCGTTCATCGTTAAAATCTCGTTCTTGAAATTCTTCGTAATGAATAACACTTGTAAAATGCTGTTCAAGTAGCGTTTCCCAAATTATCCAATCCAATTTTCTTCGCAAGACTTTCAGGAAAACCGTAAGTAGGAACTTGTTCCACAAAATCTGCATCAGATCCATTTCGCAAGCCGCAATCGATACTTCCAAGTGAAAGGGAACCAGAACCACGAGGATTTCAACTCAGGCAGGAATGACCTTATGTCCATTGGCCGCACTGAAAAGGAAGAAGGTGGATTAATAATTCGCGAATTAACCTTGATAAAAGACTGAGGACACATATCTCGGCTTGTCCCTTAGTTCCGTACTGAAATGAGGGCAATGCATGATCTCATCCAAATTATGAGATGGAGGAATAGTTCCTAAAACCGAAACAGCATTTGTTGAATAGCAAAACTAATTCTTTCTATCAAAAAAAGTGGTAGAACGGTAATCTTTCGTTGCTTGGATCAATCTCCTTCCGAGTTCATGAACGAATAACAGAGATTCCGGGCAATCAACACTAAAAGTTTCAACCGCTGCTGGACGGAACGAATAGTTGTTACCGAGAATTTGGGATTTTTTTCGTTTCAATTTTCTTCGAACTTCGAACTTTTGGATAGATGGGAAGCTGCAACCGTGTCAACGCAAGTGAAGTCCCATACCACAGGTTTACCGTATTTCCAGGGTATGAGAGACATACCATCTGGTAGTTTCCCATCATCTCGACTGGTATTTAAGGGTTTCAAAATTGCAGGAACATCCACTGACACCATAGCCCGTTTCAATATGTCGTTCACCTGGTGATGTCGAGATGTACGCCCTGCACTTCTCCTGCAGCTTAAACCATGCGAACCTTTTTTATCAACGAAACCACCACAAACGCAAGTATGAGGCACAGAAATAGATGAACACATCCTGAGGCCCACTGCAATTCTATGTATTTCTCTCTATTGATTTTCTCTCTATTTCTCTATATTTCAATATCACGCATGGAATAACCGCCGGCTTACATTTTACATTACCTGGTATAGAAATTTCTTGGTTGGAATTTGAGATTATATTATTATGGGACCTGTACACCCCTATTTATATGAATTTTTTTTTATTGGAATCTACATTTCAAATGCACATAGTCAGGGCTGGCTAACAAAAGTCTCCTCCCTTAACAGTAGCACAGCATATTCAGTGTGGGTATAGTATTTTTTGAAATAATTCCACTTTGAATTTTCTATGCATTTCAAAACCAAATTCATTGCAGCTGATTGCTTGAATTTTTATCTGACCAAATTTAATGCTTTCGAGTTTTCTGTTTTTGAAAATTGCCGCCTTAGGCGGTTGCCTGACCCGCCAAATGGACTTACACATAGTCATATATGTTCGCATTTTCTTTCCACGAGTTATGTATTCAGCTTTTATATTTCCTAGAAAGAAACAGGTGGGGCAAGAAAATGTTAATTGAAACATTTGGACCACCTATAGATCGATTTCTTGGTTTTGGCCTCATCAGTATAGGGTACGTCTCTGGGTCTCTGCAGACAAGAATTGATATCTGCAGCAAATGATTCAATCAAATCTCAAAGCAAAAGCTAAGACCTTGATCGTAGTGCAGCGTTCACTAAACCACGAGTGCCTTCCCAACTTCAGCCCAACCAAGAATAACCAAAATGCGTTATTTCCAAAATCACAGTAACATGTAAAAGGAATCTGCAATTTTCAACAATGAGCTTGTCAAGAAAGAAACAATGTGTCCTGCACTACCAGGACGAGCTCATTGCCATAATCCTATACAATAGGAAAAATGTTACTGTGATTTCGAAAATCATGAAATTTGGGTATTGTTGGTTTTAGAGTACTCAGAATATATCGGTCTCCATTGAGAATAACTTTTCCAAGGCTTTCTGTAAATTGTTAAAATTGTTATTTCCATCAACTGGCTGTCCTCTTACGAGCAACCCTCAGAAGTATTCGAGAGACTTGTGCGAGCTAGGGAAGATGTAGCCCTCACCTTTTAACGTGTGATGCCATGCAATAACCCAAGTGTTTTCAGTAAATTAACCTTTGCTGCCATACCCCAATTTGAATCTCCTCATAGCAGTCTGAATCTGCCGATCGCATCATTCCAATATTGCGAGTATCAAATATTTAATTCCTTGACCATGTAGTTTCTCGAATCCAATTTTGTATATTGGTTTGCCCTAGTATGTGCAACTTTCCAGTTTTCCTCGCGAATCCCGATGCATTTCGTGCCAATAAAGAATGATTTTAAACTTTCATGAAATTCACAATATCTCTCCTGCTGCCATTAAACCAACTCTCGGATATCCCCGCTATCGTTAGTCGTAATTTTAAAAGCTGAGAATCCTCGGAGTTTAAATTTCCCCGTGGCACGAAGCAGACAATATATTTGACCAATTATCGAGGCCTCTGTACGACGCGACATCGTGATAAATACGAAGAGACGGCTATTATTTTATTGGGACTGTAACAATCCGAACCAAAGTTCTGCACGTTCATTCACGAATATTGTGGAACTCATTTACAATGGAATACTCTGAAAGTCATTAGTGTCCTGGATTATAAAACACGCTTTCGATAAAATAGCAGTAGACATTACTGGACCATTGATTGCCGATCACAGAAAAAGATTTTTTTGTACTACATTATTAGAAAACTTCATTTTCAGCCAATGAAAAGTGAGGAAAATGTTACTTTTCCTCCCTGAGAACAAAAATTTTCCTTCTTCCAAGTTCTTCAATACCTTCACACAAGCAAGAGTTTTTATTAAACCGACAATTATTTTTTTTCCTTTTTTTCAACAACAATACAGTGAGGACTTAAAAAGTCTCCCCCCACCCTTCACTTCAAGGTAACGAGTTCGGGTGGAATTCTGGTAAAAAGGTACCACTTTTGATACTTTTTGAAATGAGTGGCCTGGTGTCAAGAGGGCACCCTCAGCTTTTTTTTTCAAATATAAAGGGGGGTTCCCGTGGCACATGGTTTTTGGAAATCATCCAAACCGTTTCAAACTAACAAGAATCTCCGTTACTGATTCTGGTTGAAAAGCAAATTTTTACGACAAAGCTATATTTTTTTGTTAAGTCATGATGTAGTTGTCACGAAACTCCTGCCTGCTAGTACTATGAAATGGACTATCAAATAGCGGGCTTTTGATATTTTTTTTCAAAAAAAACGAAGCAAGTTGGGACACATGCTTATCTGAAGAAAATATGTTAGTTCCACCTGAAAAATCGGTACTGAAGGTTTGGCGGTTTAACTGTAAATCAGCGAGTAGTAGATATATCTGAATGGAAGTGTTCAAATCAAACGCTTTTCAAGTAGTAGGTACGCCGAGTTGAAAATTCATGTGGGAATCCCATTACATCCAAAAAGTGACATTTTCATCGAAAACTTTGATAGTAAAAAAAACCTTCATTTTGATATGATTGATATTATTCAAAAGTTATCTATTGTTCGCAATAGAAACATGTTTTATTTAAAGTAATGTATTCGTTTTTCATGAGCCTCGAGAACGAGAAAAATTTGTGATTCTACTAGAAAACTTTCAAATATTGTTATATTTTGATGCGCTTTTTGAAGCACCCTGTACGTATTTCCACAAAGTAATATGGATATCTTATTTGAATCAAGAAAGTTCATAGCCAACATCCGATAAAGCAGGAAAATATCAATCATGCAATAATTGGTAGTATACCGGGTCTATCTTGAATGATGTCATTAATTTCAGGTGGTGGTTCCTGGTCACATTTTAAGAATATAAGTTCATATAAACGTATGTCCTAACTTGCTTCGTTTCTGTGTAAAGGATTATCAACAGCGACGCCACTGGAATTAAAATTCATAATATAATTTCATGAAAAGAAGACCCCTGTTACTACTAAGAAACACACGAAGTTTAATCAGAATCGGGTAAAGAAATTTGTGTAATTGATGAAAAACCGATTTTTCATTAAACTTTTGAAATCCTGTTACTCGGAAACGAAGCAAGTTAGGAACTTTTTTTCATAAAATGTGACAATGAATCACCACTCGAAATTAATGACATAATTTAAGGTACACCCTGAATGAAAAATTAAAAAATTAGAGGTAAATATATAAAGTAAGTAAAATATAGCAAAATTCAAGTTAATGTTACGGACTCCGAAACAGGTTGCAAAAGTATAGTTTGTTTAAAGCTTTCCCGACCTTAAACTGAAGAAGTTTGAAAACTTTTTGAATTATTATTTATTGATTGTCTATTTCTATTGACCTACATGAATAAACTGTATGGGATAATGTTTTGCATACATTTTTGGGAACAAATATGTAAATCTCTTATGCTGATACCCTTCTATTCATATTGCATGAATTATATTCTTGGAATTTCTCTAGTGGATGTGAGGTTATACTTTTCCAGAAAACAATACTCATTAAATTGTACAAATTATTGATCAAGACTTGACATGCGACTGGAGATCGACCAAAATGACACAATATTTCTCAGAATATTCGAATTCTAAATCCGACCCAAAACCGATTCCAGAAAACGATATCGCTCAAAGTTATTGATATTGCTTTTATACATTACCAAACCGCATTTAGATAATTCCGGATCGCACTTTCGAATATATTTTATCAGAACGATGCCGAGAACGATCAGGTACGAGGTCTGATTAAAGTCGGAAACAGTTATGGGCAGACGAATGTTTAGACACTTTATGAGATGTGGTTTTTTGGTTAGTGTGGCGAAAAAAATGTCAAAGTTGTTTCATCATTAGTGAGGTGCGTCAGAAATATTTCTATCAGTAATTTAAATATACAGGGTGTGGCAATAGTGCATCAGAGTCTGATTGCACGAATTCTATAAAACCAAAGTATACTGAACAACAGAGTGAATAAACAGAAATAATTGTCGAATATAGGGTGAACCTAGAAACATCTACAAGGAAGCACTAGAACAATATTCACCAACTTCGATGGATTGGATTCATTGGCCTGCAAGATCCCCAGATCTTACTACAATGGATTTTTATGGGGATATGTAACAGAACTGATGTACAGAATTGGATAATATGAAAAAATATTGATAGATCAGTCGAAAACACATGTGTCTGTTAACAATGTTTTGTTTCGATTTTTCAATCAAAGAATTCGAGATTCGTTTGAATAATTGAGTTCATGTTTTTATATGACCATTGTAGTCAGTAAAACTGAGCGATTGAATTTTTTTTAAATTCATTGATTTTAAACCGGCTAGGAATAGCTTCAGAAGTGTAAACAAAAAATATTGGCATCCCAAACCTAAATCAAATGGTTGAAAAATATACTGGGTGTTCCATTTGAAGAATCAGAGAAAATTCAATTTAGTCTCTTCCGAATTGAAAAATCTTTCAGCGAGCCAGTATAATCATTGGGGGAAAAGTGACTAAGAAATATGACTAATCTGTCTAACGGATGTATTTATTATTATTTTCACTTAAATTCCATAATCGTGACGACAGTGATTTTTTTGGCAGGCATCTGCAGATGGTATTATTTCAACGGAAGAAAAAAATTGCAAATTCCAGTTGTTTGCGAGATGGTGAATAAAATTGGAGGGTGGATGGAAGTCAGTAAAGAGTTTGAGAAAATGTGCTCATGATTCATTTCATTTAAAAAAACTCTCAACCGTATGTATCTTCCTTGGTTCACTCTCTAAATTCAGCAATATTTTCCAGATTCTGGCTCTGTTGTCTCGTTTATTATGCTACTTCAGTTACCGCCAAATCAGTGGAGGTTCTAGAAATTAAGGGCGAGGGAGGACACCATCGCTGGGGGCCGAGTATTTGGTGAAAAGACATAGGTATTCAATCTTCATAAAACAAATAAATGTCACGAAACTATAAATAAAGAAATGTAGCAGCAGACTTTCGAATTGTTTTTTGACAGTTTTCGGTTAAGCCAAACTACAAGACATCATCACTGCTGCACCATCATGATAACTCAAAACTTTGAAACTATTCGGTGTCTTGCAAGGTTGTTTCTTGGGACCACTTCTTTTTGGACTTTATATTCGTCATTTTCATGAATACGTCAGATCGGGTAACAGACATCATTACGCCAATGACACACAACTATGCAGTTGTTTCAGTTTTTCTGATTCTGAACTCCACGAAGGAGGTATCAATAGAAACCTTCACCTGTTGTTTGATTTGTCCTGTGATTATCATATAAAACTCAGTTCGAAAAAAGTGATGCTTTTTGGTTCCAAAAGTAGGCGAAATAAAGTATGCGATTATCTTTCTATTCGAATTTACAATAACGTTATTCCTTTCGAGACTGAATGTAAAAATTGGGGTTGGATACCGACATGAGGTTAAAAAATATATCAGCCATTTGGGTAAAACTCTTTCTAATGTATTCAAATATAGAACCATTGTCGAGGAAAACGAAATTGAATGTCTACCAATCTTCATTTTCTCAAAACTGACTTATTGCGAATGTATAGACCCGCTCCGCATCAAAGTGATGCAACAGGAGTGCAAAACATTGAAAACAAGTGCGCTCCTTTTTTTATCCGCATATCACGGAAATCAACTGATTCCTTGGATGGTACCGAGACGGACGTTGCAACTGTTCATTTGATCTCGCCATAAAAGTCCGTAGGTCACAATATAAGCTTCTGCGGCACGTATGCATGCATTTTCACCCCCTCGTAATAACTAATAAGACGCAGCTATCGCACGTAAATGACCCACAGGTTGATACTATCCTAGATCTTCCAGAGATATACGTGTCTTGGTGGAGTAGAGCCCTTATGTTGTACGTGACCTGGATTTGGAAGTTATCCTAATTTACGGTATATGAAGCTTCCTTTCGAGCTGCATCGTCCAGAATTCAGTCCCTTGGGTTTGGAATACATCGCTGAAAGTTGCTTTTGCGTGAGTTTGGAGTTGCCTGGTGAAACATGTCGGTAACGTTCCTGTTAAAGTTTCATATCATCTAAAAACATGCAGTGTCACGGAATAGAAGTATTTTCTGGATATTTGACAGTTTTATATATGTTCTATATGTACATTTTTTGCACAGGGTGTATATTGAATAATTTCATTAACATCAGAACTACAATGAATCGTGGGTCCTATATTTCGCACACTGCATGTAAACTATATTGGATTTTCATATTCTAATATATCCTCCTCGATCAAGCAAACATTAAAGAAATAATTTATTTTTAACTTTATGGTCCTCAATCCAGCGAAAATCCAAAAATCATTTATTTTTGAATGTTCAATAATAATTAAATAAAGCTTTCACGTTTCACGTTTCAAATTGTGACAAAGTTTTATATTACCTACCTATTTTTTTTGACGCTTGTTAAAAAAAATGTATTTGTATCTCGTGCGCGAAATACTTTGGTGATCTAGACTATTTTTTTTAACTCGGCTGCGCCTCGTTCGTGCGCCCAATTCTCGATCACCAAAGTAGCATTTCGCGCACTCGATACAAAAATAACTATTTCCTATGAGCGTGCGCAAAGTAGTACTTTTCTGCATATATTTTCAAGTTTAATCAAAAATTATTGAGTAAATTATGTATTTTTTTATTTTTGTTGTTGGTATTGGTATTGGTAAGTATGGATGGTGACTGATGCGCTGCGACCTGATTAGATCTATTGTGCCCCATCTTCTTTTGCTATCACAAGGTGTTCTTGTTTGCAGCAGCCCTTTAAGCCACAATTCCTTGAGAAATTTTAGGATTTTGAGGAAGTCTACTCGTGGTATTTCTTCCACAGTCAGCTGGTGTGATCCCAGTACATTCAATTTTTACGTTGTACAGCGTAACACTCCATCAGTATGTGGTGGGGTGTTTCTGGATGTTCCCCATAGAATCTGCAGGTGCTGTCCTCCTCCAAGCCTAGCTTCCTCAGGTGTTCTTTGAATCTGCAATGCCCCGTTAGAAATCCCGTGATTGTCTTCAGACTAGTTTTGCTGAGGTTAATCAGTGTCTTCGATCTTGCTCGGTTGAAATTGCCGAGGAGATCTTTGGCCTTCCTCAGCCCTAGAAGTCTTAGCCAGTATGTTGCTCTCATTGCGTCTTCAGCTTTATTGAATTCTTCTCGGAAGTAAGATTTTCCGAGTCCGCAGAATATTTCTGGCCCGATCAGTGCCGTTGCTGCGCCTTTTGGTACCAGGGTGTCTGCTTGTTCACTGCCCTCTATACTTCAACGTGCCCCGGCACCCAGATCATTAAGTTTGTCTAGGCATTCCCAAACCATCTTCGAGTTGATGTTAGAAGAGCTCAAAGCTTTGATGACTGCTTGACTATCGGAGAGGATCCCGATTTCCTTGTTCCGGTATTTCCTGTTGAGGTTGAACTGAATGCACCTTTCTATCGCTTGAAAAATGCTGGGGAACTGGCCCATGGTTTCGGAGTATTTGGTGCGAGGCCAAAGACTCCTGGTTCAGTTCCCTCGGGAGTTTTGTATCCGTCCGTGTACCATGTTATGGCAAAGACATGCTAGTCTTTGCACTTTGTCCAAGATCTTCTTAGTTGTGACGAGCTCAGTTCTGCCGTGCCACACTACTGCTCCGTAGGTGATCATAGGTCTCACCATCATGGTGTTCATCCATCGCAGTATTGATGGGTTGCAGCCCCATGTTTTTCCTGCAATGTTCCTGCCCACCATCAGTGATGATTTTGCCTTATAAGCGATCTTTTCTACGTGTCTGTTCCAGAGTAGTTTTGAGTCTAGGGTAAGAAATAATAGGTTTAATAGAAATAATAGAGCCCTAAATACTTCACCTCTTGCTGCCATTCTGAGTCTGATCCGTCAAGGCGAATAGTCCTCACGTGCGCAAAGTGACTTTTCCGCACGCAAAAACTCATCCGAACTGCGCTTCGCATCGTTCGTCTTACTGTAATAACTATTGCCGATTTTGATGAAACTGGATGTGTTTGTGAGCATTAACAAGGGGCTCCTCTGTGTGAAAGTAGATTACGGATCATAATCCCAGTGGCGTCACAGAGGGTTACCTTATTGATATTAATGGTGAAAAACATTTTAAGCCATGGTTTTTCTATAAGTTTTAATTATTGTTAGACTGAACAATAAAAATACAAAAAACGTTTTTGAAGACGAAAATGCACTGAAAATGAAAAAATTATTTCCTACATTGTTTGGTCTAGGTTATTCTGTAACCGATTCAAAATCTTGCCGCGCAAGTATACCTCTATTATGTATCCGCGGCAAGCCTGTCACTCACAGAATCAGCCGGATCAAACAATGAGTGCATTTGTATGAGAGCTTCTCATTAAAATTTTTTGTAGAATATTAATTTTTGAACAGTATCGAATCAAAGTCAGAATTATATATGTATTGAAATAATGTATATAAATCATATATTATTTACTTCTGAATTAATTGACATTATTGTCGAAAAGACATTAATTTCTGAAGTGAAAAATGTTTCAACCGCAACATTGGTTGTTCGAAATTTTCACAAAATGTTTATTGGTTACTTTTGTTTTTTTTTCTTAGAATTTAAAAATAATACCAGCTATAAGAGAATTCTGATTGTTCACCAAAGTAGGTACAAGCCAACAGTATCGTAGAATTGTTGTACCACGAGTACTCAAAATATAAAAACAAACCGATTGATTGATAAAATCACTGTCCTTTAGGACGAGTGATTTTATACGGACTAGTGATTTTAACTAAATTTGGTTTGTTTGAATGTTTTGCTAAATAAACGAGTTTGAGTAATGAAAATAAAAAATCGAAGAACGAGTTGTATTTGAAAAGAATATTTTTTTCACCAATTTGGCATGAAAATACATATTTTTTGCGAAAAAAGATCAATTGAAATCTGTATACATACATTGAATAACTTGATTCTGTACGTCAACTCAAAATGTCATACTCACGTAAATCTGATGATTGATGTTGATAGTTTAATGTAAACAAGGGGTATTATCAATAAGCAGTGGTTTTATCTAGGGTAGTATAATAAGTGGTATGATTATTACCGATAATTTTTTCCCAAAATCGACCCACCTTTCACAAAATTTTAAAACTATCAAAAATTTTTATTTGCATTTTTCACATATTACAAAGTTACACACAACGTTGCTGTAAAATAAACCAAGCTACTCACAAAAATCATGAATGGCGACTAAATTTTGAAAAATAAGAAAAAACATTTGTTCAGATAACGAAGATCCACATACATTTTTAGTAAATTCAAAAGAAATGAAATATTTCTGTCGTACACAGTGCCTACATTCATTATTTGTTATGGCAGGGACAATTATTTATATGTAACAGAAAATTATCAAAAATTGTTACATTATTGGAAAAGCAGCATTTGACCTCCTCCAGTCTGATGCGCTGCTTTCGAATTTCAAGGATTCCAAGAATCAAGGCGTCTGTTCGCTTTGCGAGACCCAGCGCGGCAAAATTGAATTGAAATTCTACATTGCCAACACTGCATTATGAAAAAGCGATTCACCTCACTCCACAAAAAAATAACATCCAACTTCAATTGGCAATGGTTTTTTATCAGCCTTTAATCTGAAAGGAGATATATATCAACGAGAAGAGTGTATGCATAAATAGCAGATCTTCGATAATCTAGACAAATTCTGCGACAATTTGCATTGTGCGGTCTTCTGTGCGGCAAACTGCGATTCTTCTTCTTCTGCTTGATTTGTTTACGCACTTACTCCATACCAGATTAGGGTTAAACTTATGCACCAGTCGCTGCAATAATTTTATCAAGCTGAATACTCGATCCTCAATTAAATGGCTGGCTAAGGAAACTGGAATTTATTTCTTCTTATTCCAATCGATTGTCTGCTTGTAATTGTATCGGAGATTATCTTCGGTACGTGTTTTCTGCATACTGCTCGCATGTAGATTTGCGAAAGATTCTTTTTCTGTTGTTACGGTATTCGCTAGTTGCAATCCTTCGGATGAAACTTAAATTACTGTTGTTGAAATTAACATTGAATGGTTTATCACACAAACTGGATGGAAAGAGGTATTTGACAGGATGGAAAGGATTCAAATCAGACTTTCAGTTACGGTTCTTTTCTCTGGGAGAAATGTGGAAAATTCAGGCAGTATTGCACGACGAACATATATCATTGTTTTGAAATCCGAGACAATATTAAATTGTATGCACTAGCAGGTGGTAAAGTACACTTTACCGCCCGGTTCAGCGAGCGTGAAGTGGCACTTTACCGCCCGCGGGCGCATCATGGCCCGCGGGCCGTAAAGTACACAAAATTCTCAAATCATCTATATTTACACATCATTTCATGCAAGACCTAACACGAATCATGCTGGTGGATGATCTGCTGGCCATTCTCTCACTCTGGGAGGTCGATCTGCAAGCATATGCTGACGATCTGGTCCTAGTAATAAAAGATAAATCCGAAAAGACGATCTCCTACGTCCTTCAGGATATACTGGATACCATATATGAATGGTGTGAGAGGAAGGAAATGTCCATTAACCCCCACAAAATGGTCATAGTACCGTTCACTAGGAAAAGGAAGCTGGAACATTTAATACCTCCTTCCATCAATGGTGTAACAATTTCATTTGCGAGTGAGGCAAAATATCTGGGAATAATCCTAGATAAAAAGCTGAACTGGAACTCGCATTTGGAAAAGACTCTCTGAAAGGCTAGCCTATCATTATGGACATGCCGCAGAATATGTGGCAAAACATGGGGCATGTCACCAAAACAAGTTTACTGGCTGTACGTGACCGTCATACGACCCATGATCACGTATGGCTCTGTAGTCTGGTGGAACAAAGGCCAACAAAAAATGGCCCAGGTTAAACTTAACGGACTACAGAGACAAGCGTGCCTGACGATTACTAGGGCCATTCGCTCCACGCCAACGGCAGCAATGGAAGCTCTTCTTGGACTACTTTCTCTCCACATAGTTCTGGAGAGAGAAGCAAGATGGGCAACATACAGACTCTACCAAGCGGCCATTAGTCTACCGCAGGCATGTGTCATAAGAGGCAGCAGCATGCTGGAAGGCATAATAGCTCACAACATTCTGGAAATGCCCTCAGACATCATGCCTAAAACCACTAACCTCAACACGTCCTACACCGTTGGCTTCCCTGAAAAAGAAGACTGGGTTCGGAATGAAACTGACCTATGTAGGGCAAATGAAAGGTGGTTCACCGATGGTTCCAAAACTTTGGAAGGTGTCGGAGCCGGAATATATGGTATGAACCCAGTAGTGAAACGCTCATTCAGTTTGGGTAAATTAGCTACGATATTCCAGGCAGAGGTATATGCCATTGAAATGTGTGCAATTGAGCTGGAAAACCGACACCTCACACGAAAAACAATAAAAATATTTTCAGATAGTCAAGCAGCATTGAAAGCGCTTGAATCCAACTGCTTTGAATCCAGAGCAGTATGGAACTGCAGAGACACCTTGAACCGACTAGCACAAGGCAACAACGTTACCCTAGTTTGGATACCAGGTCACACGGGCCTAGAAGGAAACGAAATAGCGGACGCCCTAGCAAAAGGGGGGCCGAAACAACATTCACTGGGCCAGAACCGGTCATCGGTTTAGCATATAGCACTGCCAAGAATGCTACAACCGCCTTGGTAGACAATAAAAGACTTGAGTATTGGCTCACTCTACCAGGACTGGCCCATTCCAAAGCATTTATTGCTTGTACAAGGAAAAAACAGGACTCTGACAAACTTATAGAACTCAGTAGAGCACATCTCAGAGTTATAGTAGGTTTGCTCACTGGCCACTGCAAACTCAAATACCACATGCATAAAATCGGACTTGCACAGGATGCAGAGTGCTGTCTATGCATGGAGGATGATGAAACGACTAAACACATCCTGTGTACATGCCCTGCAGCGGCCAGAACCAGATTTTCAATATTTGGCAATACAAAAGTAAGGCCAGAAGATCTGGTAAACTGTTCTCCCAATATGTTACTCAATTTCGTTAAGAGATTGGATATACTGGGAGAAATATAACCATAGGGTGAGCCACAATAGGCCATTGGCCGCAGTGGAGGGCCTGATATGGGCTCACTCACATTTAAACCTAACCTAACCTAACACCAATCAGAATTATTTTAGTTCAATAGAGAAAGACTCTTCCTAACATTTCTCCATAATCGACAAATTTTCAACGTGGAACTAAGTCATATAAGTCTGAACATTGAAAATGGGGTTGGTTCAGGTATTGATTCTGAAGATGGGATATTCTCTTGTACATAATTATTACATATTGAAAGCTTCATCACAGCATCTGCATCGATACAAAAACAAGTATATTCATTTCAGAAGTGGATGGTTGGTTCAAATAACTGTCTGGTATCATTCCGGCATAATCGTTGTCAAGTATTTCAGTGATGGTCAATTTATTTGATATGCATTCTTCAATATAAAAGCCCTGAGCTATTATAGTTTTACATCCTCCATACTATGTTATTCTTGATTATTGTATACATAACGTATGAAACGTGTGGACCATTGGAATTCAAGTCAGTATTTGTGAATCCCTAATAAACCACTATTGTATACTGTATTTTTATGACATGTTACATGATTTTTACTAATCTGGTGTTTTTGAAAAATATAATAGTCCTAGTTCTAGTTTAACCAAATAAAATGATGAATACTTGAAGTTATTTAGGGGCGAAAAAAAATTGCGATTTTTTACGAACAGAAAGGTTATTTAGAAAAATTGGCATATTTTCATTATTTCAGATATAGAGGTTGACCCATTTAGAATAAAATCAGTTTTTTTATTCCAAGTGAATTAAAATAATACATTTGTTACCGCAAATGAGCATGCCAAGTTTTATTAAAATCAGCCAAAATATTTTTGAGTAATGAATGAAAATCCAAGTTTCTTCTAAAAACTTCGACAGCCTCTATCACGAAAACGAAGCAAGTTGGGGCAAGTCGGGAAAAAAAATCATATTTTCACCTAAATAAACGATTCTGAACATTCGGCAGTTTAACCCTGGATCACCCTGTATAATTCAAATTCAAGTATAAAATAAGAGTGTAGATACCCTGATAAAATAGTGGGGCGAAAAAAAAAAGAAAAGGTGAGTGAGGGGGCGGTTGTATTATCAACTCCGTTAGCAGCCATTAGGCTTAGGTTAGTAACTTCAGCAGACCATTGGGCCCAGAAAACAGCTGTCTAAGGGGCAGCTACGTTGGCATCTCCTTTAGCACAGCGAAAATCTTCGGTAAGTTATAAAAAGCTGTCTAAAGAGGCAGTTACGATGGCACCTTGTGCAGCAGCTGCGGGAAGGAAAGCCATGAAGCCATTGTCTAGAGGAGCAGTACCTCTTGCAGCAGCCTGGTCAAGCCTACCTAAGTTACGCCTACAGCTACTTCAATCGGAATTTCAGCCAAGGAAAAGCTGTCTGAAAGGTCAATTACATTGGCAAGCAGTCTCTGTAGTAGCTGCATGAAGACTAGTTCAGTTGTTTTGACCGGCTGGTCCAGGGAATACCTGTCTCGGGAAACAGTTGTGTTGAGCTCAGTTGAGTTTCCTATAGGAACGTAGCACAGGTAAAAGCTGTACCAGCCGCGTCAAGCCTAGTTGATGACAGGGGTAGTTCAGTTGGAACAATAATTTCGGTTGAGTTACTTCTAGAGGACCGTGGTACAGGAAAGAGCTGTACCAGCAACATTTAGCCTATTTTAACTACTTCAACCAAACATTGGCTTTAGGAAATCCTGACTAGAGGCGCTGTTGCATGCAGACTAGTTTAGTTATTCCAACAGACCAGTTGGCCAGGAAATAGCTGCCTTAGGAAACAATTGCGTTAGCACAGCGTATAGCAGCTATGTTAACACACTCTTTCAGCCGCGTCAAGCCTGGTTTGGCTACTATGATCAGTCAAGAAGAAGCCGCCTAAGGGGTCAGTTACTGCAGCAGCCACGTGAAGACTAGTGTAGGACAGGTCCTTCTGACAAGGAAGAGCTGTTTCAGGAAACAGTTGTGTCAGCATAATATTCAGCTCAGTTTAGTTACTTCTATACGACCGAGGTAAAGAGAGGAGGTGTAGCAGCCGTGTAGAGCTCAAATCAATTACTCCGACAGGCCATTGGGCTTGGAAATATCTTTCTGAAGAGGCAGTTGTGTTGGCATCTCCTGAAGCAGTTCCGTTAAGACTGGTTTTGTTACTCCGACAGGTCTTTTCGTCAGAAAAAAGATATCTGAGCCAGCAGTTGCGTTGATAACCCACTTAGTGGCCATGTTGTATTCAGTTGAGTGACCCCCAAAAAAGCTGTATGTGAGGGGTCAGCTCCGTTGATAGCCTGTGTAGCAGCAGCGGGATTTCTCCGACAGGTCGTTCGGCCGGGAAAACATTGTCCTCTAATTAATTACTCCTATTGGACCGTGGTACAGGGAGGAGCTAAAACGGCTTAAAGCCTATTTCAGTTATTATGACCGGTTAAGAAATATATATTTGAAGGAGCAGTTGCGTAAACTCCTGTGGCATCCACGTGAAGACTACTTCAGTTACTCGGACAGGCCATCGGGCCTGTGAGAAGCTGCCTGACAAACACCTTGCGCTTAGTTGACTTACTTCTGTAGGACTGTGGGACAGGGAAAAGCTGTCTTATGAATTAGTTGTGTCGGCAACCTCTGCAGCAGACGCATTAGCTTTGTGAGTTATCCAGGTACCTACGATTCGAAATCTGTTATAACAACTGTAGTCTGTCTTTCTAGCCACTAGTGATTTGGTCCATGCCATTATTGACCGGAGCAAGTGGCCATTGCAGCATCCTCACCCAAATCTGGTCTCCTCGTCTTTCGAGGGCATTCTTCTAGTGCCTGATAACAACAAGCCATGCAGTGGTGTCCTCCTTCCGGAGCACGATACAAAAATGTTACAGATGAAAAATTTCTCAGTAATAGTTATCTGAAGAGATGCATCGGTAAAGGTATGATAGGATAGATCTTCAGACCTGACACCAATCTCCGTAAAAATTTTTAATAACCGTGGATGTAGCAATGCAATATCATGCTTACTTCAATGGTCACACACACATGAAAAAAACGCATGCTTTTGTCCAAGTGTGAACATGTTTTTGAGCGATAAAGATACCCAATTGACTAATTCAATTTTTGCTAATAAAGAATTCTCCAACACTCCTGGTGGCTTCTGAAATAACCCGCATCATGGGACTACGGCATGAAATCAAATATTTCCAACTCCGGAAAAAGCACTGGCAGAATATCACTGGCAGAATCTCACTCGGAAAGGGGAACATTCTCCATGAAAATTGAAAAATGAAAAATGTGATTTATTTGTAATATCTAACAGAAAACAACTACTTCTCCGGCACAAGAAGTTATTTTCTGTTAGATATTACAAATAAATCACATTTTTAATTTTTCAATTTTCATGGAGAATGTTCCTCTTTTCATCGTGAATACCTCCCAAGAGGTTATCTTGAACGATGGAAAATAGCGACTAAAGTTCGTCTTTCAGCCGCAGATAATTCCACAACAAATTTCATGAATGTCCTATTCATATTTTCGAACGAAAATCATCACTCGGAAGTCTCATCAAGCAACCGCCGACACGTTGGTAATGAAGGCGCGTGTACGGGCTCCTTTATTGTTCAGGTGGTAACGTCATAGCTGTCTTTATAACTTCAAAAGGGTAGAGAGCTTTATGCGCGAATATGTGCTAACTGCAAGATTTATGGTACTGTGTTATTACAGCGGGCTGTAACAACGATATTAATAAAATAAGTGACTGCTTGCGCTTGGGTGAAGAAGATTTATTCATGATTCAGTTGTTTCAGTTAATTTGGGATGATAGTTAACGAGATAGACTGCTTCGTAGATTGGATTAGTTTCACGAACTCATGAAGTAAAATGTAATGGATGTCATTTCCATAATTTCGGATCCTATCAGTGTCCTCCTGGCATTTTGTTCTAGGAAAGATGAACAGGAAATTTTCCTTTCCGAATTATTCATTAAGGACCTTCAAAACTTCCGATGGGATGATGAAAGTTGCCATCCAAGGAAGAGGAAGCTCTTCAAAACACGAAAATGACAACTTCCACATGCATTTTTTAATGGAAAGATTTTATGGAAAAATGCAGAAAATTACTAAACCCATTTTCTATTCCAGCATTTCATTTAAATCAGTGGAATTGTGAACTATAAAAACTACCATAAGAATAAATGAACTGAACAAATAAATTTCACGACCTCGAAATAATTTTATCCCCACACATTCCCAAAAGTTGAGAACACAATGCAAATATCTGACAACAAACAACTACTGCCCTGGATTTTTTTATGTGGTTGTTCCAACAAAAAAAAAAATCCTGAAATGTTCCGAGATCATCGTGAGTGCCGAGGAAAAGTAGCCAGTATTTGGTGTTAATCTTGAATTTCTCAGGCTATATGTGAGTTCCAAAGCTTTGCCGTTCGTTAGAAAAACAAGCCCTGGGAAAGAGATGTTTGGCATATCTCCAAAGTGATGACATATAGACTCAGCTCGAAGGGCCAGTCTCTATAATAATGATAATAAACGACTTTATTTGTTTCATATACAAACAAAAAAGAATACATATATTATGAAATTGACACAAAGCAAAAGGCCAAGTTCAGTTTATAAGATGATATAAAATCTGCTTAAAAACTGTTCTTCCACTTAACCTTTAATATATCGCTAGGTATGTTGAAATTAACAAAAAAAAGAAAAGAAAGAAAGTTAAACAATAAGAGCTAAATTTTTATCGTACGTATATCAGGATTGCGTTGAAAATAAATGTTTCTTGTAGGACTTTGCAAACTGTAAGATTTGAACATGATAAGTTATAAGTTGAACATATTTGATAAGTATAACTACGCCTGAAGTGTTCTGGTCTGAAGATTGGCGGTGAAAGAGTTCCTTCATATCGGATATTTAGGTTATGTATATCGGATCGATAGGTGATTTTTCTGTGCAAATATGACGTTGTGTTATCGTGAATTATTTTTTAAATCTTTCAATTTGTGTGAAATATGTTCTCTTCTGCGGATACCAAATATTAATCAATCGTAAGCATGAATTTTAGATTAAGATTATTGAATAATCAAGGTCTTCCTCCAAAATATGATTGGAATATGATGAGTGTGTACGGAAAAAATAGCTTCATTTTTGCATAAACAAAATTTAAGAGTAGCATATAGAACAGATAACACGTCAGAAAAGTTTATCAAGACTAATAAAGATAAAACAAAAAAATCTGAAAAATGAGGAGTGAATAAGTTTGTGGATCTTGCTCCACGGTATATATAGGCCAGACAGGTAGACTATTTGAAAGCCGCATACGTGAACACCGCATGAATTATGAAAAAAATAAAACACACTCATCATATGCCAATCACATTTTGGAGGAAGACCATGACCACTTGAAAACTTGGCAAACCGGCGACATTGCTACCTTAGTAAAGCCTAATATATGAAGTCGCTCATCAAAAATTCGAATTATATACAGTGTGTCCATAAAGTAACCCACCCCTGTTAACTTTTGGACGGATTGAAATTTTCGGATTCAGTATCAACAACAGATTATCGACAACAGATACTAGGTAAAGCAAAATAAATAATATTAATATCGACCCAGGTAATCGGGGCAATTAGTTATAATAACATCCCTTATTTAAAAGGAATTCCTTAAATTAGAACAATCCATCAATTATTCATTATGATATGGTACCTGTATAAATGAAAAATTTCCTTATTACAACTCGTACTTAATTAAAATACAATTCAAATGATGTCGACCCCCAAAGCCATTTCAAAGAAAAAATAAAAATGGAGGACCGATGTCATTTTGAAAAAATGGACAATTTTTTGAGGTCAATAAGTAGATTATGAACCATCATTCAATCAAAAAAAAAAAAAATGAAAACAGAATTCCTATTCATTTTGTTTTGGATGGATATATATGTTTTAAATTTTGAGGACGTATAGAAAATTGCAAGACCTTTCGAATAAAGTGTATCACTCGACACCCCATACCATTTAAAAAATTCTTTCAAAAAGGCGTCGAGCCGCAATTATGAAAGATAGAAAAAGATTTTGTGGTCAAAAAGTTATATCATATTTGCACTATCCACGATTTTCTCCGTTCAATCTTCATCACTTTTCATTTCTACTTAAATTAAATTTATAGTTATCAAGAATTCGTTATCTGTATACCTAGATGACCAATTTCACAAATTTCATTAATTATTGTTTTCAACTAGTTTCTAACGGCCAAACAGCCATAGCTACCTCGGATTACCTAGTGCAGATTAGGTCCAATAGTTCCTTTGAGGTATATGCTATTATTTTGAATATATTCGCCGCGATAGTTTGGAATTTTTTGATAAAACTCATTTAATAGTAAGAATGCTAAGAATATTATTGGTGAAACATTGGTATATCAGATATTTATAGGTTATTAGTTGCCAAAGAAAATGAGAACTGGCCTTATGACAGGATTTTGTTATTATTCGTATCTGTCACTGTTGTTGCATGAAACTGTCTATTGCCTAGCAACAGCCGTTAAAAAAGGTCCACTTTTTTTACGCTTTTCCGTTTAATAATGCCATCGTATGTTGATGGTGAAATATTGTAATACTTTACGCACACAGTCACACAAACAAGTGGAGTTTTTTTGACAGTTGTAGAAAAAATATTTTACGACACACTTTTGAAAAATTTGTTTCAATCACTGGTGTGAATTGAAAACTCACTACGCTTGCTGTACAAACCTTCACGCCGGTGTTTTGAACAACCTCTTTTCACACTCGTATCATAAATAGCCATTTTCGCACATGTGAGACTCATCATGCCTGATTATTTTCAGTCGAAGTAACTGTCAGATATCAGAAACAATTTGCTGCTGACTGCCACTGGACAGTTAATACGCAAATTACATCAAACAAAAACAACCATAGGAAAAAAGTCAATCCAACACCACCTAAATTATTAGCAAGGGCATATCAGCATGCGTGCAACTTCTAAATGGGGCATAAACACATCAATCCATCTAGTTGGCACTGTAGATTAGTCTATCTTGACAACTCCGTGCCGCGGAAATGAGAGTCATAAGTAAGTGTGTCCATTTACCGCATTCAACCCAATTTTGAACGTCGTTTAGAAAAACAATTTCGACACGGTGAATTATTATACGACAGATAATGAATTGCTGCAGAGTCGAGAGATGAGAGTTGGAAAAATCGGTACATTAACAGCATGAACAGCTTTTTGAAAAAGGAATAAATACATTTTTCTACGACCACATGGAAATATGCCCATTTCATGCGCTTTATCGATCAAGGAAGTAGGCCGATTGTAAAACACTTTTTCATTTCTACATCGCAAACTGTACTGTAATGATAATATCAGTACAGGATATTTCATTTTTCTACAACTATCAAAAAAAGTCCACTTTTTTGTGTGGTTTGTGTGCTTAAAGTATTACAATATTTCACTATCAACATACGATTTCATTATTAAACGGAAAAGCGTAAAAAAGTGCAATTTTTTTAACTGCTGTTGCTAGGCAACCGACAGTTTCATGCAGATCCGAATAATAACGAAATCCTGTCATAAATCCAGTTCTCATTTTGTTTGGCAACAATAACCTATAAATATCTGATATACAAATGTTTCATCAATAATATTCTTAGCATTCTTACTATTGAGTATTATCAAAATTCCAAACTATCTCGGGGAATATATTCAGGGGTAATATAATAAGTGGTATGATTATTACCGATAATTTTTTGGAATATTAATGAATGGCAATCCTGCGGACTCGTTGTATTTTCTTGCATTGGGATTGCCAATGAATTGATATTCCAAAAAATTATAGGTTTTTAATCATACCACGAATTATATTTAGGACGACAATATATCGATTTGAAATAAAGAAAAATCGTGTCACCTGGTAATTGATCCTTTACTTCTAGCCGTCCAACGCAATACTCTTTACCACGGTCTCATCTATGATACCAATGGACATTCGTCCCCAATGATCGCTCATATTGATAAATAAAGATAACTAGTCAAAACACATAAATTTGACGTTAATAATTTAAATCATTATTTTCACTTGACAGATAGTAAAACAAAAACTAAGCAGATTTATCACCGTGAAAATCCAGCGACAAGCTATATTTTCACTGTTCCGATTCTATTGGCTGAATTTCAAAATTTGAAATCTACTGATTGGTTGTTAAGCAAGGAAATATATTGTCAAAATAATAGCATATACCTCTAAGGAACTATTGGACCTAATCTACACTAGGTAGTCCAAGGTTTGGCCGTCAGAAACTAGTTGACAACAATAATTAATGAAATTTGTGAAATTGGCATCTATACAGATAACGAATTCTTGATAATTATAAATTTAGTTCAAGTAGAAATGAAAAGTGATGAAGATTGAACGGAGAAAATCGTGCATAGTGCAAATATGAGATTTCCTTGACATAGTTCAAAGAAAGAAAAAGGTATTCGTTGCTTCACGAGGATTGTTTATTCATTTTGAATACAAAAAGTTACTTCGATGGACTAGTTATTCGAAAGTCAAGTAAACATTAATAATAATAATATTGACCTCGATGAATATGTTATTTTAATATTCGCTTAAAATTTTCCATTTTGCGGGATAGTGTGAAGAGAAAGGGATTTCGACGAAATTATTCGTTTCATTAATTATTTGAAACTCAACTCTCCGGTATACTCTCCGATATTTGTTCGAATAATGAATCAATAAAAATATGCCAAATTCATTTCATATTTGCAAAAAAATATGAATTGGTTATTTTTTTGACAGCTGTAAAAAAATACTGTATGAAACTCGTGAGTAAAGTATCACTTTACTCACTTGATACATAAATTACTATTCTAACGACTGTTATGAACTACTAGACTGTAATTTTTATGATCATAAATAATATAAGATCGAATCATGTTTATTAACGTTCTAATAAAATTCGTTAGAAAAAAAAATAAGTAATCGAAAATGAGTAGTAATAGTGAGGAAGTTTCTATTGCAGATAAATTCATTATATTATTATGTGAGCTCGTAGCAGCGAGTGAAGAGTGAGGGAATGTTTAGGGTTTGAATAGTGGGGGTGAGGGTTCAAATCCCATATAACCCACATTTTTTTTCTTTTTTGAAATCGATTAGTGTTCGATTTTTATTATAACTTTCTATATTCGTATCTTCAATTCCTTTTTTATGTGGTTTATATTATGAGAATCGTGAAGGCAGGAAAGTTTATGACAAAAAGTGTTATTAAAAATATTACAGATTTGTTTATGATTCAGATGGTCGTAGCAAAAGTATAGTGTACAATTTGCATGAAATGACCCATTTTAGGCTCATTGTACAATATATTATTGTAGGTAACGTTTCATAGATTATTCCCATTCCCACACAGTGCATCACACGATAAAAGGCACTTCGTCCAACAAAAAAATTGTATAGTTCAACAGACCGATCGAATATGTTCTATGAATAAGAGGCTATCAGAAATAAATTGAAACATTTCCCTCTCCACCAGTAAATTCCAGTATCAGAAAATTCCAAATGACACATATAGTTGAGTGTGTTACGATCTCACGTCATCTGTTTTAATACCGACATTTTGTTCCCTATAATCATTTATGTCTGAAATTTTGCTGGCATATACAGGGTATAATCTAACCTTTTGCATTCTCGTGAAGGACGGGTGTATTATGCCATTTTATAACAAATGGCAGATGTGGAAACTTCGAAAAAAATTTGTGGAAAGTATAAATTGTGTTCGTCGAAATTTGGGAACCGCTGTCCGCAGAACATCAGCTGACCGGAGCAGATTCGCAATAATACTGGAACTGCCAGATGGAAGAAACTATGTAATTTTGAACAGCTGTTTTCAAGATTTTCCGAATTTTCCAACAAAATTTCAAATTTCCATAATTTTATTTCGTATTTTTCACACCACACCTGCCATTCGTTATGAAATGGCATTATACGCCCGTCCTTCACGGGAGTGCAAGAAGTTAGATTACACCCTGTAGAGAAATGGCGTCAGGCGGCGAAAAAAAAAATATTTCGAAGAGAAATTTCAATCTGTTCAAAAATTAAGAATGTGCGTGGTTACTTTATAACAGACTGTATAATTTTACGAATGAATTACTGAATAAAATAATTTAAAACGAATACAAAATATTTGTTTGTCATAATCAATTATAACTCGACTCTTAGGTTACCTATATGCTCAAGAATTCGTTTTCAATATTCTTCCTTCAATAATTTGATATTTGGGAACTAAATCATAACAATATGGCGCTGAAACTGTATGATGGAATAACTAAAACCCACATTACGATATACTACACAGCGAACAATGGCATCTGCATGGAATGGTATAATTATAAACATTTTATAGTGGACCAAAACAATGGCTTTCCATGGCAAGAGAAAAATATCGTGTATAAAAATGTCTCATTGTTATTCAGTCGCACAAAAAAGGCATATTATGCATTATTCATTTTTCGGTGTTCGTGAAAATGAGCCCACATGTGTACACGTGAAGTGACTGCTTTCAAATAATTCAAATGGACTTTTTGTATTTTGTTCAGTTGGTGAACATGGCTCAATTGTACGAAATTATACTCGTTGTCATCATTATCACATGTCATTGTTGAAAAGGAAAATTTTCATTGTTATAGAAATAATTGGAATCCAATGAATACATCGCTTGATTTTTATAATCCTTTTTATCATGGCATATGTCAGGAACATAATATCGCAATATGAAATATGAAATACATCGAAATGAACGGTAGATAGATTAATTCAATAAATTACTATTATGAAAAGACCAGGTAAGCACTACAAATTATCCTGAATATTGTGATCAATAAAGTCTCTCAAGACTCAAGTTGTATAATATAATTCCAATGCTTTTGATCTTTCGGAGTTTATGCTGATTTTTTTTAAAGGATCGATTCAGCCATGAGAAAAAAATTTAAATCGACCAATAGCATCAAAATTACATTGATAATTTCACACATCCAATTTCAGCCACTCGAAAAATTGGTTTTTGTTTAGTTGCCATGGCAACCCAAAAAATTTCCGGACATTTTTGTCCTCTGTGCATCATGGGCGAAATTACCAAGTGGAATTTTTTCTGTCAAATATTTGACATGTGATAGTTGACAGTTACCTGTCATGTACAAATGGAATATCATTTTCCCATATAAAACTCCGCACGGAAAATATCTGGAAAATAAAATACGATATCCATATTTCGTGAAGGCAGATTATTTCGATGTCATTTATGTATAGTCCATCACTAAGCATCATCCGTTATGGCGTCGCGATATCGACGCCAATTTTTTTTATGGTGTCGGTGGTCTGGCGGTCTAAGGCGCAGGCCATTCAGAACTTCAGTATAGCGGTAGTCGGTTCGAGCCCGATGTAGGTACGAGGGATTTTTTCTCAAGTACCCAATATCGTAATCGATAGACGACCACAGTAGTTGTTGAAAGCAAGTGTATTGTGTGTTGTCTAGATGCCAATGTCGACTAGTGCTATCTTGGAGTGCACGCCGGCCACCCGAGGTGGTGCTGTAGGTTTTCTGGGTTTTCTTGCAGCTGAAAAGTGAATACGCCACCAAAAATCAGTAAGTCGCCCCGGAGCGCCACGGCAAATAATAATAATAGCCGTCCTCTACCCGCACAGGCCATGCCTTTGGGTACACTCTACGAGTGTTTATGAGGGAGTATTATTATTATTATTATTATCCCAGATTTTTCTATGCTATTATAGATTCTGCATGAAATTTTGAATTCTGCCATATAGCACATTCGTAGTTTTCCTTGAATACTGATGAAAAAAGACAATTTTACTGCATATCATAAACTGGGTCATGAATGAGTAAAAATTAAAATCACTAACATGAGTTAAATTGATCTATCAATTATAATTATTGCATTGCCTCTTCAGTTTAATCTAGTCGTGTGTTGCTGGAAAATCGCAGACAATACAAACTAAAATTAATATTTCAAATTACCGAAAAAATATTTCACTTTGACCAAAACTCGATGATAGTAATGAAAAAATTAAAGTAATAGAATGAATTATTTTATTTTATTATTATATTTTATCATTCCCTTGTAATACACAAATTGTGACTTTTAATTAATTCTCGATTTGTAGCAGCTGAATTGTCACTCGCGATATGTAATCACAAACATTTGTGATTTTAGTTTTTAAATCCTCTACATTTTGTGGACTTTCTACATAAAAAAAAACTGAGTCATCAATATATCCCCAGAAAAAGAAATCCAGTAGAGTCACAACAGGACCACATCTTCACTCAAGTTTGCATTGGTTAATTCTTCAAGAGATTCGGTAACAAATCACTTCCATTCATCAAAACAAGCTGTTTATTCGCTGGGCGAGGAAACAGGAGAAGCGCAGTAGTGCGTCTCTCTTATTTGTGTGGTATTATCATATCATTGCGTTGCTTGTTGCTCGCGTAGATTTCTGTCTATACCCCAGATGAAAAGTTTCCGATACGGTATGTTGTATTGACACGAAGACACATTGCTTTCTGTATAATTGGCCATGTCCATGAAGACACCTGCATTTTAAAGACAAGCGTTAAGCCGTACCCATTCTACTTTTGATCTTTTGAACAAGAAGGCAAACTGAGTTGAAACTGCGTGAATTTGTTTTTTTGCTCGCAATTGACACACAAACCTAACCTGAGCAAGCAAACCGAGTTGAAAATGCGTAAATAAATTACTTGCCCACCTGACTACCCTCACCTAGACCTATTTACAATATAAAATTGTACGAAATAACGAATATTTATCACAAATTTAGAAAGAACAGGCGTGGGGAGCAGCCATTTTGACGGTTCACTCCGCTTCTAGCGTAAACAAGAGCGCATGCGGACCTGCGGGATCACAAGTAGAATTGGTACGGCTAGACGCCTTTCATTTTAAAGCGTGTACCCCTTCCATCACTCTCGGAGAGTTCTTGCAGTCAGACGCTATCAAAATACCGTTTTTATCTGTCTACTGGGCCACACGTTAAAGGCTGTCATATGAATAACACGTATTTCAAGTCTGCTGGGGACGGTTCGGTACAATATCAAATGCCTGCTATAGCAGTCGTGTCGCAGCTGTCATGATGGCTATAGCAAGTTTGTCCACGAATGTATTGATACAGCTTACAGAATTATCACTTCTGAATGTTAATTCAAAAACAGTATGAGGTAGAATAACAATTAAACATGAATAACCAAATGCTTGAGGGAAAACAATAAAAAAAGTTCCAGCAGTGAGATTCGAATTCACTGTTTAATATCATCTTAACTATAAACGTAAAAAAGTTTCCAGTGCAATTTAATTTCGACTTACCCGAAGGAAATGACAAAAATTCCAGGAAAATTTATTGACACACAAACCTAACCTCACCAAGCTAACCTAGCTTGCGAGTTAGTCAAAAATGCGAGTATTAGTTTGCATGCAAACCCAGTTGAAAATGCGTAAATTACTTGCCCACCATACCTGACCTGACTACCCTCACCTAGACCTATTAACAATATAAAATTGTACGAAATAACGAATATTTATCAACCTGCGGGATCACAAGTAGAATTGGTACGGCTAGACGCCTTTCATTTTAAAGCGTGTACCCCTTCCATCACTCTCGGAGAGTTCTTGCAGTCAGACGCTATCAAAATACCGTTTTTATCTGTCTACTGGGCCACACGTTAAAGGCTGTTATATGAATAACACGTATTTCAAGTCTGCTGGGGACGGTTCGGCACAATATGAAATGCCTGCTATAGCAGTCGTGTCGCAGCTGTCATGACGGCTATAGTAGGTCTGTCCACAAATGTGTTCATACAGCTTACAGAAGTACCACTTTCAAATGTTAATTCAATAACAGTATGAGGTAGAATAACAATTATGCATGAATAACTGAATGCTTGAGGGAAAAACAATAAAAAACAGTTCCAGCAGTGGGATTCGAATTCACTCTTAAATCTCATCTTAACTATAAACGTTAAAAAAATTCCAGTGGAATTTAATTTCTCCTTACCGCAGAAAATTTTATTAGTTGCTATGGTAACGATAAATACAGGCCTTCAATTGGTGAAAAAAGATAGGTGTGGAATTTTCTTACTAATTTCTCCGTTATTAATTGAAATATACATTCAATTGTAACGGAAACAATAATAATTATGTCATCACTAAACCCTATCAATTATTTCAAATGATTATGTCATAACCTCGAGGTGACACCTATATCACAACAAGTTCTGTTCGTTAGGAAATATCAATGAATGGAATAATTTATGGCTATATTATACAGTTCATCAAAAATCTATCCAGATAACATCAACATATTGTGTAGTTGGTTATTTTGTGTCATCCATCACTGTATATAATAGACTCCACTGACTTTTTATCGGTAATCTGAGACACAAGAGCAGCAGAATGAGAAACTAATAATATATGATTAGAAGAAATGAAAATTGTTAGTCAATGGAATTCTCCAGCTACCAGATTCCAATTTGATAATGGGAACTTTAATTTGATCTCCGACAGTTATATTCGAGTTGTTTGTTTTAATTTCGGATTCATATGTTTCGTGGGATTGAGAAGCATATTATGAAGTGAGTGCCACATGAATTGGGGTGAAACACCACAGGGATTATCGACATTTCGTTTTTCCTACAGAGTGTGACAAATTTGATTCGTCGATTCATCTCAAGTGATATTGTTCTTGTGATAAAAGTTTCCTTGAATTATGTATCAATGAGACGAGGATCGATAGTAGCACCACCAAACTTGGTATGCTAGTAGTTGGAACCCAACCTTTAATGGAAAATCTTCCCTCTCTAAGAGTGTCCCAAGTCAAACCCTTTTCTTGTATTGGGGTTGATTTTGGAGGCCCCTTCACCATCTCTTTAGGCAGATTTCGGGGTTCCAGATCTCACAAGGCATACATCTGTCTTTTTGTTTGTTTCGCTACTAAAGCCCTGCATTTAGAGTTGGCTACAGATTTATCAATAGACACATCTTTATCTGCTCTTAGACGCCTGATCTCTCGTCGCGGTAAAGTGAATATAATACACAGCGATAACGCAACAAACTTTGTGGGTGCCTCCCGTCAATTACTCAATCTCGTGCAAAACGCTGCTCAAGAAGAGCATATTGAGTAGAAATTCATTCCCCCTACAAGTCCCCACTTCGGTGGATTGTGGGAGGCTGAAATAAAGTCAGTGAAGTATCACATTTCTAGAGTCATCGGTGATCAGGTACTTACCTACGAAGAATTTAACACGTTTATTGTTCAAATTGAAGCTATTTTGAATTCAAGGCCACACTGTCCAGTAAGTAATGATCCAAAAACGATTTATCTGCTTCGGGTCATTTTTTGATCTTAGAGCCCTTGAATACATTTCCAGATGAAGATTTGTCCTCTCTCAAATTAAATTCTCTTTCACGTCTACAATTAATCCAGAGATTAAATAACGATTTTTGGTCGAGATGGCATAAAGAATATCTCCATACACTTTTCCAAAAAGGAAGGAGGACTGAACCAACTGCAAACATTGTTATTGGGACTATGGTCCTCCCCAAAAATAGATTAATTCCTTCCTCACGATGGCAACTTGGAAGGGTTGTTGAAACGCATCCCGGTCGAGATGGGATCGTGCGCCTTGTTACTGTGCGAACTGCTCAAGGGTTGTTTGTGAGGTGGTGAAAGTATGTCCTTCACCCCTGACTAACAGAAAATAATAATAAAATACACTTGCATTTTAGGTGGGTGGTTTGTTCCGTCTTCACTTTTCTCTGTGTTTTGTTTTGTCTGAATTTTTTTAAATAGTATTACTATTTTAACATTTTTGCGCGATATTGCTGTGCTTTCCCTATTTGTTGTCCCGGAACTTATGGAAAGCCCCTCGTACGCGCGAAAGGTGCAACCAAGAAAATCTCATCGCTCATTGGCCATGAGAGCGCAGAAGTCGAATCTCGAGAAAGCATGAGGTGTGTTTGTGATAGCGCTCGACAACTCTCTAGAAAAACTCTCCATGATTCAGCACCTCAAGGTAAGGAAATCACAGCTCGTATTTCATGATTTTTCTCTTGTTTTTCCATTATTGCTCATTGAATATATTAATTGAATTTATCTCAAAAACTTTCGACTTGAACCAGACGATTTTCAAACTCCTGAATCGCCAAAAAACAGTCCGCTTTTTATCGAAAACCCAACAGTTATTATTGTCATTATCACAATTATTCTGTTTAAAGTAATTATCCTTATTATTGTACTATTTTCTTTATATCATTCTGAATAAACATTATCATTATTATTATTATTCTTAACGTTGTCGAACCAATAACGTAATTAGAGCTGACACCGCACCTAAGATTCTCACAAGATCCAGTCCACACTGAAAAGTAAACACATCCAAAAACTACTGTCTCGAAACATTCCAAATGGTCCAATTAAAACAAACAACATGGTCGATAAAGCCGACCCAATAAATCCCTGCATTGTTTTACTATCTAATCTGTGATCGAGATCGGCGATCTGCCGGGTAAAAAGTCTCGGACACCAGATCAATTTTAAATACCACCCTAACAAGCTCCAGAACACCGCTTTTAGGCTCTTAAAAACATCTGAAAACGTTTGTTTTGTGGAGGTGGCCGTGTTAATGGTAATTCCTCTTATGAATTTTGAATGTAGCGAATGTTTTTCGGAGCGTAGGTATAACCTGCCTAAAATCGAAATATTTATGTATTGATACTCTTGTTTTTGTAGATATCTGTCTCAATATCGTGAGATCCTTAGAAGTTTATCCGAAAAATCCAGTCCATTGACTAGTAAAATATTTTTTAGAAACGAATAAATGCGCCCTTTCTTTGAATAATGAACGAAGAATTCATTATATACTGCCAGCCAAAAATAGAGCACTGTCAATGACGTAATATGACAGTTGCGGAACAATGTCATAGGGGGACAAACAAACCAAACTGAACGAAAACAAACCCTTTGAACCAATTTCCCATAAGGCTACGTGAATATTTCTGGTCAATTGTCTGCGAAAAGTGATTTCCTAGGAAAAGTTCTTTGCACCATTGTGATAATCAATTCATCAAATGTCAAATGCTTTGTTTGTCCCCCCATGATCGCAATGTTGTGACGTCAGATGACAGTGCTCTATTCCATGCTAATTATTATCATTATTGCACGGCGGGACAGGATTTCCGCCGAAGTGCAGGTAGATGTGTATACTAGTTTCTGTCAACTTCATCTCGCCAAAATTCAGGGAACTAAAATATGATTTTTAGAGATAAAAACGAATTCTGTATCAGTTCCGGTTTCGCCGGTAATGGTCTTAGATTGAGTTTTTTCAATAAAACATGTTAGGGGCGAAAATTAAGGGAATTGGGCCTTGAATGTGCGATAGATATTTCACGCCACGGATTTTTCGCCAGTGAAAAAATCCAAAATTACCCTACTACAAGGGATCTTATGATAATATAATATAGTATTGAAACAGCAATGTGTAGTAGAGTACTGTACAGTACTGATAATACTGAAGTTGCCGAATCTTCACAGAAGAGACAAATCACTCGGAAGTATTCTTCCACCAGAAGTTGATATGGAATAAACACCTACAGAAAATAATCCAGAAAAAAATGATAGCCCCCAACCTGTGCAGAAAAATGTGTGGAAAACACTGGGAGCTACAACCAAAATTGATTATCTGGCTACCGCTACCATCGTAAGACCCACGATAGCATATGGTTTGGTGGTTTGGTGGGCAAAGACTCAGTAGGCTGGGACAATACAAAGGCTAAGCGGTATCAAAAGACAAGCCTGCCTGGTAGCCAAGGAAGCTATGAGGATAACCCTAACAGCTACCTTAGAAGTCTTGCTGAACCTACCGCCACTTTATGTCTACATACATGTCGAAGCCAGGTCAGTCAACAAAAGATTGACCAGAAGGCAAGCGCCCATAAGCAGACTGCACGACACTAAATGCTATAGAAAGAGTTACAAACCCACTCTATAATAGAAATGTTATCGAATGAGATGCTTTCCAAGTGTAGCTTCGGAAGAAACTTCGAAACAGTTATAACAGGCATTGAGGCATGGACGGAAGGACCTCTAATTGATGCAGAAAGGACTTATACAGTGCGGCTTTTTATAGTCCCTGTTAACTTTTGAACGGTTTGCCGTAGAGAGATAAAAAAAAACCGTTTCGGGGGTTTCACTGATACTACTTTTTGAAATATAACGAATTGTGATTGCTCGATAGATGGCGCGGGGGGCACAAAAACCTAATTTTTTTAAACGGCATGGGGAGTCGAGTGACACATCGTTGAGAAGAGAATTTGATTCTCTTTTCAACCATCTAATTTTTTTTTTTTTCGTTGACACGTTTTTTCACAATAAGCATTTGAAGTTTCAAGTGTAAGAGCGGATCTGAATTCGTTTCCTTACCTTACCTCAATAACTTTTGAAGGGTTTGATGTGAAATAATGGGACGGAAAATATTTTGGGTGGTATTGAAATAATAATGTTTGAAGAAAAATACCTTAATTGTTCTTGTGATTCACAATTGCAATCAATACCACGAAATACGATCAATAAAGACAATTCACAACATTAATAATTATTCATTTTGAATTCCTTTCAAAGCTTAATTAGGTATTAGGATATCGAAATTATACCTATTTCATTTATTTTTAATGACAAAAGTAATAACAGGTACTACGAAAGGACTATTTATTGGATTTGTTTAAATGACAATAATTAATTAGTTACCTATAAAAGTACAATGGATTGATGAATTATTGTATTCATATTCACTGAGGAGTTTTGTCTACTTATAATTATTATTTACTTTGAATATTTGATATCATCATGGTTCGTATAAGTCCTTTCGAAGAAAAAATTGAAGCTATTTATAATTTTGGTGAGGCCCATCGGAACTACCACGAAGCGGAGAGAATTTTTAATGAAAAATTTCCGGAACATCCTATAACTCGGAAATATTTGAGGGAACCAGTTGAAAAATTCAACAGAACTGACAGTGTTCGTAGGAAAGGTGGAGCTGGTCGAAAATCAATTCCGGAAGAGACAAAGGTTTCGATAATTGCCGAAATGGTGGTAAATCCGCAACAAAGTACCTCTCGTGTAGCAAGTACGATTGGGGTCTCAACAGCTACAGTAAAAAAATATTTGAAGAAACACAAGTTCCATCCATACAAATTAGTAATGTTACACCAACTCACAGAAGACGACCCAGACCGAAGAATGGAATTTTGTGAAATTATGGAGGAAAAGATAGCTAGGAACCCCAATTGCAGTAGGAATATTTGTTTTTCAGATGAAAATACCTTTTTTTTGAACGGAAATGTGAATACACAAAATGTGCGATACTGGAGTGATATAAATCCCCATATCTTTCGAGAAGGTCACACACAGTTCCCACAGAAAGTAAATGTGTGGGCTGGAATTCTGTAGGTCCCTTATTTCTCGATACGGTTGAACCACTCATACTTGGAATATTAGAAGAAAATGAGAACGAATTTCAACGATCACATCACCTTCCAGCAAGATGGGGCCCCTCCTCACTTCCAACGTCAAGTTCGAGAGTATTTGTATGTAACATACCCTATGAGATGGATTGGACGTCGTGGACCAATCGAATGGCCGGCACGATCACCAGACCTTACACCTTGTGACTTCTTTCTGTGGGGATACGTCAAATCCAAAGTGTATGAGCAACAATCCAACTCCTCAGAAGAACTTAAAGAACGAATAACATGGGTTTGTGCTGGTATAACTGCAGACATGTTGAATAATGTTCGGCAGGAATTTGTGAATCGAATTTTTTATTGTCAAGAAGTATTAGGTGGACATTTCGAACACCTGCTTCGTTAATTGACAACAATTTTGCTTCTAATTATTTAAATACTACATGTCATAATAGTTTGTTTTCTTTTTGTTACATTGACACTTCAAATGCTTATTGTGAAAAAACATATTAACGAAATTTAAAAAAAATTAGATGGTTGAAAAGAGAATCCAATTCTCTTTTCAACGATGTGTCACTCGACCCCCCATGCCATTTAAAAACATTAGGTTTTTGTGCCCCCCCGCGCCATCTATCGAGCAATCACAATGCGTTATATTTCAAAAGGTAGTATCGGTGAAACCCTCGAAATGTTTTTTTTTATCGCTCTACGTCAAACCGTTCAAAAGTTAACAGGGGGAGGACTATAAAAAGCCGCACTGTATACAGAGGCTCAAAAACCGAGAACGGTGTAGGCAAGTCAAAGATAAGCGTTTAGCACTATGCTTGGGTGAACACTTGACGAAATTTCATGTGAAAGTTGCAGCAATACCTCAATCCCAGTGCAGGAGAGTAACTAAGGCAGGAGTTCAAGTTAAAGACCATCGCCATACACAAGATTTACTAGCCAGAGAAGGAGCGCGATGTGCTGCTATTGGTTCAGAACCTTTCTGTGATATAGCAAAATCACTGAAATAAACAAATACTTGGGTGAAAAGCAGTCTCAAGAATGGTGGGACAAGGCGCCGAAAATGAGACAGACCAAAGAGTTCATTGATGAACCATCGCCAAAATTTACGGAGTACCTACGAAGCCTGAATAGGCGAACAAAGAGGATTCTGGTTATAGTATCCTAACAAGGCACTGCAAACTCAAAAAATACTCAAAAACACGATAACCTGCAAGTCTTGCCAAGAAAATGTTGTGCTGAAGAAAATGATGGATCTAGAAGGGTTGCGGTCATAATCAGTATTCTTGCCAAGAATATCTGAATTATTATTCATATTATAAAAGCTACTTGTTTCAAAGCGATCATTAGGAAATATTTTCCACTCTATCCCCGAATTTCATTTACTGAAGAGAAATTAAATTTAAATTACATTCGAGAGGTATAAATGCCAAGAAGGAAATCTAAAATTCAAATGTACATTCAACAATAGCGCGTTCCATATTTAGTTTGGCTTTTTGAATAATTCGATTACAACTCCGACTTGACCTTTATTTCTGGATGCTCTGGATATATTAAATAACTCGCAAAATTCCAAAAATTTCCTGAAAGTATGATGAATTGATATTCATAAAATGTGGATGCCATTCGTATGAAAAGGTATAATTTGTATACAAAATTCCTCATCGGCTGAGAGGGACTGAAATATGCCACGGATACTTGGATGAATATGGATCTTATGAAAATATACGAGGCTGTTACTGAAAATATTGGGTTTTGTCAAGCCAGCAGCTAATTGTTAATGTGATATTCGCGGGTCTAGAAATATTCATCACAACAATTCTTCAGCAGCGATTCTTCGCCAACAATTCTTCAACGACAATTCTTCGCCGAGGAAGATTCATCGCCAACAATTCATACCTCCAACATTCCTTTGCAATGACATTTGAGTGTGTGGGAATTGCACGAGTGAATAAAACAATATCAATCAACTTCATCTGGCTGTACAGGATGAAGTACGTTTCGATCCCTAACAACACAGGGACACGAAATTTATGAAATGTACCGTCGGTACAAAGACATATTTAGGACTTCGCAGGGATGTCCCGCAGAGAATATTCGGTGGATGCCGTAGATGCTATATCCCTGGGACTACCTTGTGTTGTTGAGGATGACACTGATTACTGCTGGATTGAAGAACCCAAGCGTGATTGTATTTTGATAAGGAATTAGTTTTGTGAAGTGTTTTTACCAACTACTATTATCTATTGTCAAACAAAACATCGACGCTGTACGTACTATGATTGACAGCGATTGGCATATGTCAACGTAAAATAGAGACATTTTTGGGTATTGGTGAGAATCGGATACAGAATGACTGGCATAACGTCACGTTTTAGATACAGGTTTTCATTAAGGGTTTTCAGAAACTTCGTCTGCTTGGGCTCTTCTAAACTAGGTGACACCACAATTTAAAAAAAATTGTAGTAGTGTAAGGGTAAAGCAAAAAAGATACATTGGGAACTCACCCTTAGGGTCTGCTTGACTGCCCGCTGGCAGTGTTTCAGCTTGGTTCGCTAACGCTGTAGACCTCTGACCAGTGATTACCTCCCAAAATAATTTTTTTCTTCTACAAAAATGCATTGGAGCCCCTAATAATTAGAGCGACAGCAATGCCCTCAGACGAAATGAAAGAGTTATTCTCACATTCTACAGCAAGCTCCTTCACTCTGACCTATATCTAGCTGCTCGTTCCTCATCTCTGATGTTGTATCGCAATTCACAGATATAAGGGTCTCACCGAAAATCTTTAATTCTGAAAGTACCTATACAAATTATTGGAACCCTTGCTCAAATAAGAATGGCTAGTGAGTATGGCATACAACTCACTTACAATGGTAGTACCTATCGTATATTGTAGATGGTATAATCAGGGCAAAAGATCAGAGAAATTGTACAATTCTTATCTTGTTGGATTTCAGTAGAGCGTTTGACATGATTCGTCATGATTTGTTACTAGTCATTTTATATTATAGAGGTCTCTCTTAAATGTTGTCTCTCTGATTGAATCATTTCTGAAAAATCGATAACAAAAAGTGACTATTGATGGAACTGACTCTCATTATCTGGATGTTCATTCAGGTGTTCCACAAGGGCCTATTTTGGGGCTCCTGCCATTTGCTATTTATACAATCAATTTAGTGAACAGTCTTTATTAAAGCTTTCTATATCAAGCAGTAGAAACTGCTTGTTCACGCATAAATAAGGACCTTCCGGCTTGCACTCAAACAGCTTCGAATCATGGCTTAATCATAAATAATGATAAATCCATTCGGTACAACAATGTGAATCTTGAAATAGTCGAGAGTGCGAAAAGTTTGGGCGTTCTGCTCGACTTTCATACAAATTGAAAGATATTGGCTAGTTGAATATAAAAAATAGACTAATTCTGCATTATAAGGAAATTACCTATAGAGCCGATATCCACAATCTCAATGAGAGAAATAAAGGATTGCTCACCCCATCCAGATACTAATCAGAGTTTTTCAGACGTAGCTTCAGCTTTCAGTTTTTTATATTATATTGGACAAATAAAAATCATTTCACAATTAATAGCGACTGACCTCAGGGTTGGTATCTATAAAAATTGATCTTTTATTTTCATTCCGTACCACTATGTTTACATATTTTTTTTTGTTTTTTGATTTTTGTATTATTTTAGCGAATGGAAATAATAAAGACGGTTATTATTATTGTTATTATTATTATCCCAAACGAATTATGTACCATGTGCAATCAAAATGAACCCGAAATACTGCAACATATTCTCTTTGACTGTCCAATATATTTTTCTATGAAACCCTCAGATGTTCGCTACCTTACAAGTTGTAACGATCTTATAGCATTTTTCGAAAATGTAACTTCTACTAAAGCAAAAAAAAAATGTGTAGTCATGTTTGGAATGTACTGAAACTATTCACTATTTTTTTTTCTACATAAACATATTGTTTTTTGTTCACACTTCAAAATTAGGATATTCCTTTTCTGTAAATTGAAAATGAATTTATACCTAATATTTGTAATATTCTATGTAATAAATTAACAACCTATGCTATATGATATTGTAATCATTAAGGGCAATAAAGAATATTGATTGATTGATACACTACTTTTTTCTTGGGATTTTCATTCTTACTCAAAATAACTGAACTAAACTTTACAGGGTCAATACCTTTCGATCCACCTTCAACTTCAATTAAGTATGTCCAAACAATTTCAAAACAGACCCTGCTCGGATCTCTTGGCGACAGAGGCATTTGACGAGATGCCTTTCTCCCAAATATGGAGCAAGGATGACGGTCGACAAAGAAGTGTCCGATATAAATTAGGTTAGATTTGGACGTTCGACCTGGGATGACCGTAAATATGTCGCCCAAAGCTAAAACATCACCTCCCGCGTTTTCTGAAAAAGGACGAGAATACCGTCTTGTAGATAGAAGGGTTTTAAGTTGGACAATTTATTGCTTCGATCGGGGCTTTGTTTGCAGTGTTTGCGAGGAAGTTTTTTATAAGCAGGAAGCTCGGAGACACGGGATTTCGTCAGTATATTTCATCGTTAGAATGGTAGATGAAACTGATATAATATTTAGCGCATCGAGTTTATTGAATATGTCAATGTTACGAGTCGAAAATTCACACAAATCAGCTGTTACGTAATTTCTGGCAACAGTGGAGTCGTGATGAGTTCTAAAAAAAAGATCTTATCGTCGATATGTTGGGCACCAAGTGATTTAAATGAATCACACCTCAAAACTAAGACTCAAAGTCAATTTTATTATAGCCGATCAGGCTTCAAAGTGTTCTCTGTATCAATAACTTGGGGTCGGGGGATAGCTGTACGTTATTGACCTACTTACCTCTCGAATGCACCAAATACACAATAAAAATGGTAAAAGGCCAAGCATAGGATATGTTATAACAATAATTGTTATACCTATATATTATAGGATATTGAATATATACACACAAATACACTCAAGCAGTGAACTTGTAGAGAACTGAAAAACCACTATGTGGTACTTAGCCTCATATTCCTGGGAGCTTATATATCCTTTGTAAAAATCATTAACAGGGTGGATTTTCCAATCGGTGAAAAAACTTGTAGAATTTTAACAGAGTAGAACTTTCAAATATAAAACCTTGGGTACCAATAACGCAATCAAAGTACTTACAGAAAAACGCATAAAAATATGAATAGAATTAGTTGGTAATAGCCTACAAGGTCCATAGATCGTTATGATATTCTTGAAACTAACCTCCTAGCAGAACTCGCAATGCATTCAGAGACGTTCCAGAATTCACGAATTCATGAAATCCCTCATATATACACATCCATAATATGCCCAAAAGACGATTGATAATGAAACCATAAAACCACAAATCGTAATACAATCGTCTCGATTGGAAAAATGTTGGAAAATTCGTCGAACGATATTGAATAATCAAAATTCTATTTCCACATTCAATTCCTATGAAGACAGCATTTAATAGTTATTTATGTACCAAGGACGAAAAACTGTCTATTATAGTCGAGTCTGCAAATTGATAGCTGAAGCGCAGCCGAGCAAGCGAGACACAATAGACAGTTTTTAGCCGAGGTGCATATTACTACTAATTTCCGATTTTCGAATCGACAATCGACTGTTTTTTAGGGAAGTATTTTTCGTCCGTAGACACTTTTCGTCCACTGTGGTCACTATTATACGGCATAATGACCACAGCGGACAAAAAGCGTTTGCGGACGAAAAGCGTTTGCGGACGAAAAGTATTTGCCTTTAAAAATAGTCGATTTTTCGTCCGGAAATTAGTACGTAAAATGCCATTTTTTGTAGAGGTCGACGAAAAAAAGTATTCTCAACCGGCTATCACACGTAGGAGTACACTGTTAAAATTTTATTCGGGTAAACCTGAATAAATGAATGTACCAAATGATGAAATAACTATTATAATTTTTAAATAAAAATTTCAATTGATTGAAAATTCGCTACACAGCAAAGCGCGTGCTGTGAACCCAGGAGTGAAAAAGTGACGATTCATTAACAAAATTTATATTTCTTTTTTCTGCAACGCCACTATTGGACCCGCACTCCTTGAGTAATTTCAACATCATACATATTTTAAATCAATAACAATTTGATTCAATTTAATATGTTAATTCATCAGGATGTTTTAAATGAGCACCAAAGTAATTATTGTGCTAGAGTTATTTATTAAAAACAAGCTTCTCGAGAATATTGTGCGGCAAATTTGTACAGGAAGGTTCAAAATTCAATATTAATATTATAAGAGCGTATTCCTGGGGTCGAAATAAAACTTTTTTTCCATAAACTTTTCCCAAAATGTATCCCCTTCAAGCTACAGAATCGCAAGTGGCGCGAAAAAAATAGTAAGTCTTGATTTTTGATTTTTTAGACTCTAGTGATTTCTTTGATTTCTTCTTTTAATTCAAGCGGGTGAATGAGGGCTGCCAAGAGATTTTATGATCAAAATTTTTCAGCCAAAAAAGTTTATATTTAAAAAGCACCATAAAGTTGGGTTAAATTTGCTGGTGATTTTGATGTATCTTGAATGGTTTACACCTTTTTTGGTTTTTCAGTGTAAATTTTGTGTTTTGTGTTTAGCTTGGAGGAGGTGAATCTTGAATGTTTACGAAAAAAATAGTCTTAGTTTGAATGCAGGAATACGCCCTTTAAATATTTATATTAAATTTTGAAACACCTCGTGTAATAATAATGGAGCTGTATTCAAATTTGTACTTACATTAGCTGGAGACATTACGGCATTTTCCACTAACACGATGTGTAATGTAGATCAAGGACGTCGATAATGGGGGGTAATGGCGGTAATTACTCCCCAAGAATATTTATAATATAGGATTTTATGAGCAAGTTCAATATACCTAAAAGTCCCCTAAGAATAAAAATTAAAGCCTTCACCCCCCCCCCCCACCAAAAGTAACAAACAAGCACCAAAAAACCTCAACCAGAAATGGAGTTTATGAGCACCTGATGAAATGTTAAAAAGTTGGCATACATATTAAAGTTGTACCTAATGTAATACATGAACACCAAAAACATTGAATGATCTCTCACGCATTTTCAATAAGCAAGCTAGGTTAGCTTGCTCTGGTTATGTTTGTGTGTCAAGCGTGAGCAAAAATCTGATTCACGCATTTTTGACTCGCAAGCTAGGTTAGCTTGCTCAAATTAGGTTTTTGTGTCACTTGCGAGCATTTGCGGCAATTCATCATTTGGTTATACGGAATAAAATTTGACGAACATTTAGCATTTCTAACCAACAAATTCTGGTTTATTTTGGAGCTCAAATATTTAGTGTTCAAGTAAGAATTATGGTGTCAACAATAATTAGTTGCCGCTGAAATATATAAATGATAAACTTTAAAACTCAATACTTTGGGACTCAGAAATAAATAATTTGGTAATGAAATTTTGGTGCTCAACTATGATTTTCGGTGACACAAGATGAATATTCGAAAATCATATCAATGTTACTTTGGTGCTCGGTTGAATACTACCCCTAATTCAATATATAACTCAGTAAACCTAGTAAACTTTGCTGTCCACTAGATCTCTTCAGCCGTAAAATAGACTTTTCATTTCAATTCCATTATGGTACTAATTTTTCGCTCATTATGTCACCACAATACAATGACATAACCTCGGGCATTACGATATCGTTTTGACATGCTAGCAGATAAAAGATATCATTTATAACCTCGTTGCAAAAATATCATTGCGTCCACAAAATTTACTACGATCCGATATGAGCTCATTATTTTTTACACGTTAACTCAAAAATTACGTCAATGTTGGTCAACCATGTTGGTAATTTATGACTTTGAGCGCGTGAGCCGGTGCCATTAGCACGTTCGGTCCTTTAAACACCTCATATAGGTAAATGGATAATTGAGGACATGCGCTTGTGTTTGTTTGAGGAACATTGGGGTTGCGCCCCGTTTACGTCATAATTCACCACACGTTTAATTCATTTCTTTTTGTTTGGCTAGTTGAATGACTGGTTTGTTTTGCTCGTTTTAATCTCTCTGGTGGTGATTTATGAGCGAAATCACACGCATTTGTTTGTTTTTGCAACGTTAACTTGAATTCGTGAAGAGGTTTGATGTTATACCAGAATATTGTCTGCTGGCATAAAAAAGAAAGTGAATGATTGTCTTGATGATACCAGGAAACAGATTCTTTTGACAATTATTATAGTATACCTGGTGTAATCCAGTATAGACAGACAAACTCGAGCAAAAAGTGAAGAATGAATTGTAGCACTCTGAAACTCGGCACATTACATTTCATCATTATGTGTTATTAAAAAAAAAATTGTTTACCAAAAAATCAGGGGTGGAACCTAAAAAAAAAATTAATTTAAAAAAAATATATATTTTTTTTGTTATTTCAGAAAATAAAAGATTCATCAAAAAATGATTTCGATAGGTTGAAAGATAATTCAATTCTCCACTAGAATGATATTCAGTAATCACTTTGATGAAACGAAAGAACACTCTTTTGTCTTATTTCCACTAGATTTTTATTGTTACGACCGGTTTCGGGTTTTATCCCATTATCAAGTATGAAAAAAACTAACTAATACAATTGAACTCTAAGCCTAGTTATATAGGGAGTTTGCAGGTAGGCTGGATGTAGAGGTAATTAAGAGAACAAGGGTGAAACAATATAAACTTAAACCCTGGAGGTGATGGAAATTACCTGGGTTGTCAAATTTATAAATTCAAAAGTGGAGACCTACACAAATCGAGTTGCTCGTTGAGGGTTCTAAATTTCGGGTTTTTAATTGATTTATTAATTTCCATGGCTTCCAACAGATTCATTGTCTTCCCTTTATTACATGTGTGTAGAATTTTGAGGTTATCTTTACTTATCTTGTGTTTGGATTCTTGTAGATGTTCGTACATTGTTGATTTTTTGTCTAAACCGACGTGTTCACGGAACCTTACGTCAAAATTTCTACCGGTTTGGCCTGTATATACTGCAGAGCATTCCACGCATTCTAATCTATATATCCCTGATTTTTTCATTCTGTCTCGTTTAGGTTTTGCATTGAATAGAATTCTGCCTAAATTATTATTACTTATAAAAGCTGTTGTTATTTTGAATTTAGAAAAATAATTTTGGATGTTTTCTGAAAGTTTACCTGAGTAAGTAATGCTACCATATTTACGTGTATTACGTTCTTCAATACACGTTCTTCTACACGTAATAAGTGATCATGAATTTCCACAAAATAAACAAGTCATCAATCACACAAAATATTCAGTAATACCTTATGAAATACGCTCGTTTTCTCAGAAAACGTGGTTTAACGCCGACGTCACATTTCATGCTCGCTGTAACCCGCCATTGCAAGTTCATGCAGGGCCAAAAATTAGATTTGCCATAACTTCGCTAAAAATTATAGTAGAAGGAAAAGAAAAAGTTCACATCGTTCCTGAAGACTTCTACTTCCTCATGCAAATATAACATGTGAGTATTTGAGTACATAAAATACTTATTTGAAATGCAGAGAAAAATATAATTATGTGTAGGAAATATTATCGATGCATCTCTGTATATCCACTTCCTCGTTCAATACGCATCTAATTTACCGATGATACAATTCACAAGTAAAGTTAGCAATACACTTGCTGAAATATTTCTGCAATGAAATTATATTAAATTTCCAAGCTGATCCCAGTGAACCTTTTGCTTAAAAAAATCTGATTGGTTGAGATCTGGCAAACTAGGAGGCCCTCGTGAATCTTCATTTCGAACTAACGTTTATTCACCAAATTCATCATTTAAACATTCAGAAACAATTTTAGCAGAATGAGTGGGTTATCAATCATGTTCAAACTGTGTGGAATAATTTCACTTATATTATACTTCATACATGTAGATTAGTAATTAGGTCAATATTTGACATATGTCAATTTCAAATATTATATCTAACCTCCTGCATATATTTCAAATTCAATCCAGTCGTATCTTACAATTTACAATTTATAACTCATAACATTTTACCAGTGAACAAATTGCTGTCCTATAATCCTATTCAACACGCTTACCCAGCTTTGCCGGTTTTCTCAGTTTTTAAATGTTTGGAAATCCCCAGGAAAATTTTTTGGTAGTTTTTATTCAAGGATTTCACGAAGAAACAAAACCGTCTTTCCTGGACTGGTATTTTCCGAAGAGAAACGACAAGTCAAAGTCAGTCAACCGAGACAGTTCATTCTTCGACTTCAAAGCGTTCGGTCGTTATTCAATCAAAACCTCATATCTACATAGTGCCTCGGCTGACATTCATCTTTATTTCGATAAAAAAATGTATCAAGCGTTACCTCAAGAGTTCGGCTTTGCCACAGAAATTAAAAGTTACCCACTAAAAACAAAAATAGGTGATATGTTCCTATAAGGCAGACATCGACAAAACTATTTATACTCGACCATAATTTTTGTCGTTGTTGTGAACTCATACTGTCCAAAAAAGCCATGAGTTTGTTTCACAAAAACTGTGAGTGGTAATAATCTGTCTATTTAGTTGAGAACAAAATATGTCGAAACCGATATTAATCCGGTGGCGTGAAAGTAGGGGAGGGGCGATTAGCGGCACCCCTCTGCGGTTCAAATTACAAACACATTATTTGCATTATTTGATTATTCTGGAAAACATATATTTTTTTGGCACCCGGTAACTTGGTTATCATTCATCTTAGGGTATATGTTCATTGAAACTCATAGCCTTAAAATGGAGTGAATATTCTATTTCTGAAATGTACAGATTTTATGAAAAAACTTTCACCAACCAAATTTTTTGACGGGTGGTGTCCCAATATTCTGCTGACTGACTCTGTCCACATAGTTTTTAAGTTGTCTTGCTATCCATACAGACCAATTTTCAGATTTTATAAAACAGTTACGAAATATGTGTTTTTTTTACAACTTTGAAATCACCCCTGCGCCAGTTTTCCAAGAAACTGGCTATTAATTTTTAGCTTATTTATGACCTAATATCACAATATCAGCTTTTATAAAACTGCTGTATTTTTGATCCCTCATCTCTCGGACTATAATAGGCATTAGGAACTAAAGTGAAAATGAGATTGTTCTTCATTTCGTACCATACATATTCGCGATATTAAATCACCTTGATATGGGTAACGGACCTATCTATGAATAATACACAAATAATATGACCATGAAATTTAATCATAAAGGGTTGATAAATATCCAGAAATAATTAATGCGCAGAGAAATTATTAAAACGGAGGTACCAAGGGATTTTCACTTCGGGTATTACAGAACCTTGCCATGAGTGTTAGAGATTGCTGATGATTTAATTTTAATGAGCATTTATATCACCTGTTTAAGATAACAAATAATTCATTTATATTCAGCCCTTCCATTTTTATGCATCGGATATTTCACTGCAGTGCCGGATTCAGGAAGGGGGGCTATGGGACTATCAGCCCCCGGCGGTGAATTTTAAGAGGCGGTAAAGCAAGCAGCAATGTACTCGATGCCGACGAGGCGACAAGTATATTATATTGCTTCGTGCTTTTTGTTTAGGTTGTGAAGTTGTGAATTTGATTCGTTATCGCAATGATTTTATGTTATTGCCATATGCTGTGAAAGCAGTGAACGGGTACTTTGAAACTGACAATTGAAATTTATTATTTGACGCCGGCACGCGGCGGCATCGTAATAGTTAGCCCCCGGCGTAAGTGAGGATAAATCCGTCATGATTATTGGTCTACAAAAAACTGACATTGACATTTTGTAAATATTTGCCTACTTTCCGACACAAATCAGAAGTTTTGATATATATGAAGATACAATACCAATCGATGTTCGTTAGATTTGAAAATTAAATTATACGTAGTATGGCTTTCTGTATAACGAACAGAATAATATTGACGGTGCTCCTTTTCTAAACCATCTACTAGCACAATGTTCCGTCTCATATGGCACCACAATTTACACAATTTAGCCGACTGGAATGTTATTGGCATGTTTTACTCAGCATTTCCATAGGAACGAGTTTGTGTCACTTTTGGTGATAAAACACAATGCGCCGAGACAATTTCTGAGATCATAATGCTGGGGATGCAAACATATATATATATATATGTATATATATATATCTAACAAGTCAAGATAAACATCATCTGATGAATGAAATAGTAAAATCGGCAATGTAGAAGTATTCTTCTCAACATCTGACATCTGACAGAAAATAACTACTTCCCTGGCTAATACTACGACATACATTGAATTATGTCTGACACCTATTTGTGCAACGTTGCAGAAGATTATCCTTCATTTGGCTGGGGAAGACCACCGGGGGAAAATAACCAACAAGCATTCCTCACTAGCAAAGACTCCAGGAAGTGAACAGAGTTAAAGAATTTCGCTGGTGAGTATCAAATAAATAAAATAGTAAAATCGACAATGTCGAAGTACTCCTCTCTCCAAAACTCCTCTCTCCAAATATTTCCACCATGTGAAAAATATGAGGCAATATGACAGAAAACAACTACTTACCTGGCTTATACCACGACAAACATTGAATTATATCTGTCAGATATATAATATCCGATATAATATTCTGTCAGATATAATATCTGCATATGCTGTTTTTTTTTAAGGTTATGTAAAAATACATCAATATTGAGCTCATGAAATATCGTGAACGCTCATGAATTACCTATCAATGATGGATAAAATGGTATTCGGCATCAGAGGTCAACTGGTGACCTGCTTGCTTATGTCTCACATATTTGTCGGCAATTTATCGAAAGATATGTTGAAACTCTGGCCGTTATATAAGATATTTTCGAGTCGTTTGTCTTTCCACTTGTGTTTCTTATTATCTAGCTATATCTCACACCGATCTGTCTACATGATGATCCATGGAGTATCATCCGACACTCTACCAATTGATTGTGTTGTTCCACAGGGATCTATTCTAGATCAAATACCGTTTCTTCTTCCATCATTGATCTGTTGGGAACTATCTCATATCCAGTGCACAGCTTTGCAGATGATAATACCCTTCATACCGCTCTTTCTTCCAGAGCTCTAATATTAGCAAGTAAAAGCAGAAACGATTCGTGGAAGGGATTCAATGCGAATGAAACCCAAGCATGTATTTTCTCTGGAGAGGCTGATCTCATAGTGACAGCATGAGTATCCATACCAATGAAATATTCCATTCCAATGCTCGGTATTACAATAATAATAATAATAATAATAATAATAACCCAAACTCTGTCACTGAGTTGGAACCCGTTCAGCAAAAAGCTCACATCAAAGCTGCGGACATTGAGGTCCTCCTGCAGCTGCACAAGGATAAGCCAATGCAGGGGGTGTTCTTCAAGAACATTGAAGACCTTGGCTTATCCAAAAACTTGACCTTTGCTTTCCTCAGGACAAGTGAGCAGAAGTCGGAGACCGAGGGATTCATAATGGCTTGCCAGGATGGTGTCTTCAACACCCTGGTCTACCGTAGCCGCGAGATGGGTATAGAGATCCCCGACACTAGATGCAGAGCGTGTCGTGGGCGCCTGAGACCGTTATGCATTCAGCTTTCAGCATGTCCAGCATATGCGGTCTCAGCCTATATCCACAGGCATAACGCCTCTCTACGAGTGTTGTACTACCATCTTCGAAACTCGTACGATATAAACAAGACACCGGTGTTGCCTTATGCTCCGGGGTATATTGAGTCCGTTGTGGAGAATAAGAAGTGCCGAATATATTGGAACTATTCATTCCCCACCCTCAGGCAAATACAAGCCAATAAGCCTGATGTAGTCCTCCTGGACCATCAGAGTAAGACAATTTTCCGATTTTCGTCATGGAGTTTTCGGCTCCTGGTGAAACAAACATCGTCCGAAAAGAGGAGGAGAAACGGACTAAATATCGAGACTTACTCTTTGAACTCCGCAGGCTCTACCCAAATCATTCTGTTAAAATGGTGGTTCTGATTATAGGGGTCCTTGGTGGAATGATGGACACACTGCTCTCGAACTTGAAAAATCATACCGGCTTGCCGTAATATGGCAGAAATCTTAGCCGGACGAATGCAGAAGGCCGTCATCCTTGGTTCACTGCGTCTGCTCAGGGCACATGATTCTCGGACCCAGTAATCGCTTACCCCACGGACGTGGGGAGTGGTTATCTGGGTAAACAATCCAGCGCGCCGTCTGGATGTGTCGGAGCTCCCTCATAAACACTCGTAGAGTATACCCAAAGGCATAGCCTGTGCGGGTAGAGGACGGCTATTATTATCATTTGCCGTGGCGCTCCGGGGCGACTTACTGATTTTTGGTGGCGTATTCACTTTTCAGCTGCAGGAAAACCCGGAAAACCTACAGCACCACCTCGGGTGGCCGGCGTGCACTCCAAGCTAGCACTAGTCGAGATTGGCATCTAGACAACACAAAATACACTTGCTTTCAACAAGGTCTGTGGTCGTCTATCGATTCCGATATTGTGTACTTGAGAAAAAATCCCTCGTTCATACATCGGGCCCGAACCGACTACCACTATACTGAAGTTTCGGACGGCCTGCGCCTTAGACCGCCAGGCTACCGACCACTCGGCAGTGCCTTTCAAAATCTGTTTCGTGCTGAAAAGTATATTCCGTCAACTGATTATGATTTATAACTCACCACTCCGACCTGTCCTGAAATACCGTTTCCACATGGAGTGTAGCACACAAACACACACTGAAACTTTTAGATTATGTCAAAAAAAAAGATGTTTGGCACGTTGGTGATAATTGGCCCGTTTGTGATACTTGGCCCACAAGCTCACTACCTTCTCTGGAACACCGCGATATCATCAATCGTTCCACCGTTAGCAGTTCCATCGAGACTAACCCGTCTAGCTCTGTCTTCACAGCCATAAGCCATCACTTTGTAAACATGCCAAAAATATCTGTCTCTGGTCTCATTCTTCCAAAGAATTGAAAAGCTGTCTAGGGAAGTGTTCCATGAGTCATAACGCCTGCAGAAATTCAAGGACATCGATCATTATTGTTATTATTATTTTTACTACCTATTACTATTATTATTATTCCTGTTTAGTTTTGAGTGGGCCCACATCAGGCACTCCACTGCGGCCCATTCCTACTTAAAATTATTCGCCTCTCACGAAGTTTTCCAAACATAACAGAAATTTCGTTAGCGTATGAACTAGAACATAAACAAAAAAAAATATGAATATTTTCTTTCAACATAGCAGAAAACTTGAAGTTGTAGCATTTTAAAATGCCCTATCCGAAAATCTTCCCATGAGGGATCAAACACTATCGAGTATAAAATCCTGTATAATCCTGTATAATAATTTCTCATGTGACAGCGTCATTTTTATGAGTTTTCCGGTAGTAACTTCATTCTCATATACTTTCTCTTAATATGTTTGTGCACAAAGGATTATATAAACTCCTTATCAGCTGAAAGTTATTGGTGTATATTTTGCCAGCCGTGTGTGTGTTTTTAAGTCACGTAAGTTGTATAATCTTAATTAAATTTATCTTTTATTGCCCCATTTGCACGCGAATGCCCAGTTGGAATAGTTCAAATATCACTGGAAATAGCTACAAAGTATGTCAGCTTTTATATAGGGTGGAAGAAAAATAGGACACAAAAGGCGTAGCTGATGTGTTTTCTCGAAATATTTCTATTGATTACGATAATATGTTAAATTATTGACTGTCTCATGGGTGTCAGGGAATCTGAAATTATTGATGATGATACATTTATTATTATTGACACACTGGTGAAAAGTATTTTAGTAAGTGGCTTTCTGAAGAATATTTTCGAAAAATCGTTAGTCTCTGAATAAATTCCTTTATGCAGTCTCATTCATTGTTACCTCAAATGGAACTCCGAAAATATCGAACTATACCTCTAATCGTGCCTCTGATTGAGATGATAATAATAGAAAAGTCCCGATAATATCTTATTCAAACTCATCTGGGACATTTTCAGATATGATCGAGAACAAAAAATGTATTTTCTCTTTTCAAAAGCAAGGGCTCGAAATCTGTCATGAACATAAAAAATTTATTGAATGTCAATATTATGTGTGCAAAGTAAAATATACCATCTCATTATACACTCCCTAATTCCCTGATTTATAAAAAATTTGAATTTTTTCCTATTGAAAAATAACTCAGGTTGTAACTTGTAAGTTTGGTTTCCTCAAACTTTCATTTTTGATCCACTTCTCCACATTCATGAGGATGTCAATAATATGTCTATCTCTTCCATTTAGATGAAAGATTTTGGGAGAAATTAGGACAGAGCCAGATTTCGTCGAAATTATTATTAGACCAGGTGAATTACCTTTTTTTGATTGAAAAATTCCGTAAAGGGTAAACTAGCTTGTGAAGGATAGAAAAGGGTTTAACTAATGTGGGGACGAATATTCAACATTTGAATGCTTGCAGTCGAGTAGAGGAGGGGGATAAAAAGGGGTCAAATCGGTTTTTCACAATTTGCAGCGTAAATACGTATTTTATCAAAAAATTTTGAATTTAAAAGTTGTTAATAATTAAAAAATCTACAACTTTGATATCAACAAATTCTTCACATAACCTCAAAATTGCCGAGTACAATACGAAAACCTAATATTTTCGTTTTTATTTTATTTTTTTATTTTTTTCCGAACAGAAATTGGCATGAATGTAGTATTTTTCATGCCAAGCAAGCAGATATTTTATTTTTGTCAAAAAGTTCAGTGGCATTTAAGAACTTGATGATTTTCGCGAAAAACTCGTTTTTTTCAAGTCCCTGAAAAAGCTTTTTTTTTCATTGTAGAAGGTTCTGTGGGGGGCGCATTCTTTTCGAAAAGACTTCAATTTTCATATAAGAGAAAAAATATACTACCTCAATGGAAAAAATTTGTGGAAATTGCAAAAAACTGAAAAATTGAATTCTGCTAGTATCGACTTTCTCACTATAGTTACAAATTTCATATTATTTCTTGTAATTTTTTTCAATTTGCCGCCATACCAGCGATCACGTGACATGTTTCAGAATCGATTTTTAGGTTATCGGACATGCACAAACTTTTCCAAAGAATTTTTTTCCAATACTCTAATAATAAACTTTTTTCCCATATGGTACATACTTTTTGGCGGTCACTGTACATTCGGTAACCAAAAAGATGCTATTTTTGACACTTCCTTCTGTAGACTTTTCTCTTTGTATTTCAAAATATCATTTTCTTTTTATTATGTTTTCAGAAATTCCAAAATGTTTTTGTCCACGGACCCCTAGTTTTCATCTAAAAATGAAATCAACTTGATATTAAAGTCACTTCCACTCCAATAAACATTTTTTGAAAAATGTACTGCCAAAATAAAAATAATTTTTAAATTTCGCTGACGTATGTAATAAGTAAATTTGGTTTTTCTTATTTGAGAACCCTGGGTAGGTTGGTATTGTCGCATGACAATATGGAGACGGTGACTATGGTCAATTGCAATATAATTCTGCCAGCAATACTCTTGGGTAATATTTCCAAACCGGTAGAAAAGTTGAATTCCATAAACACAGAGGGTATTCGTTTGCAACATTCATGAGGACTCTTCACGAATTTCGATGAAACCGATTGTTCCTTTGGTGTTGTGAGAAACCAGCTTTCAGCACTTATGCTCGTATGAAATGCGTGTACATAACTTGTCGTACACACGGCGAATATCTATCTATAGCATGAAACAAAAGTAAAAACGTGAAAATGCGGGTCGTTTTAAGTTATGGTGTCCAGACGTTGACAGAAATATGTATTCTGGTAGCTTTTGCATACAATGGCCGCTGAAACTGATTCTTATCGTTTCACTCGACACTTTTTTGTTATTTCTAAATCGTGTTGCAAAAATGGTGTGGGTTTATTTAGTGATTCAGATTCAGTATCGGTGGCTGCAAATTCGATTCCACTGTATACTGAATGGTGAAACGATGGTGATAAAATAATAGTTTATTATTCAACAAGAATCTAATAAAAGCTATTGGTCACGAGAATTATCTGTAAAAAAATGAAATGAATTTAACAGCTTGATGATCTTCCTTAAACGGCTGTTGTTTATTGATAAATCTACGCCATCCGCGAGAGAGAAAGAGAGAAAGGAAAAGAGAGGGAGAGTGAAAGAGAGAGAAAGAGAGAGATGTAGAAGAAGAGAGATGTGAAGAGGGAGAAAGAATATAGTTTATCCATAGCTGGCATTTTCATAATGCATTTATTTACTAAGGTCGTGTGAAGTCTATAAAATACATGTGTCTCATTTGATCAAATACACTAATGTCTGTTTAGGTCATATATTGATTTGACACATTATCAAGAATCAATTGACGGCTGCTTGTTTCATCGAAGTAACTTCGTTTCTTCATGAGAATTATCTTATTCACAAAGTGTCACCTATACTATAAAGTCACTTTATATACCAGGTAGCCATGAGATTTGTTACGTCATCACATCTGGTTATTTGCAAAGATAGAAATTTGATTTTTGAATATGTATGAGAGAAGTTTTTCTATTATTTTCACATTTTTATTAGCAATCGATAAGGGCTTAAGATTTTTAACTGCTTTTGTTTTCAATGATAGCAAGTGGTCTATATTGTCAAGATCACATCCAAAAGTTATTGAATTATTTTCGAGATATTGAGAGACGGACAATTTGAATCACATCAACCCTTCACTCTCTTCATAGCACAAGATTTGATTCTTGCATAATCATTTGCATTGTCAGCTGGCAAAAAATGGTATCGTCGTCTGCAAACAGTGTGAATTTTCCCGTGATATTTATATTCGTCAAATGACAAACATGGCATATTTTTGGCTCTAGTACTGAACCTTGCTGCACACCACTCGTGTTGGTTTTCACCATGTCACTACGACATGAAAATTATAAACAGAAGCAGCCCAGTTTCACTTCTCTGAAACCATACTAAAGAAGCTCCAGCAACAGTACTTTGTGAACTACACAGTCAAAGGCTTTAAAAAAATCACAAAAAACTTACTGCTGCAGTAACCTCTTCTCCACTGATTCTTGTATAAATATTTTCTATGAATGTGCAAGTTGGCCTTCGTCAATTTGAACATTAATTGGTTTTTCATCAGAAATTTAGTTATACTTATCTCATTGAGATATTCACGTGGAAAATAGGTGTATAGTTTAAGGAATCATCTTGATTTTCACCATTATGGATTTGGTATTACCAAAAATAACTTCAGCCTGCCCAATATGGGAAGGTTGAGCTACCTACCAGGCGCGTCCCAGTTGGCCGATAGGAAACGACTGTGGCCCTCACAGCCACTGGCCAGCGATAGTCATAAGTAGGGCGCGGGAGCCTTAAATCTCCCTAAATCTTTACGAAAGAATCGTCGTGGACCAGCTCATGACTCAAACCTTAAACCGCGTGTGATGCAAGGACCCGTTTTACACCGCCCGGACTGCGGACTGCTAAATCCCCCTCCCCCAATCTCAAGGTATTGTGCGTGCCGAAGAGATGAATGGTTGAGGGGTACTCAACCACTAGCGATACACTCACCCAGTTTTATTTAGCATTTTGCATGAGTGGGGGTTTCACATGCGGCGACTCCTCTTCCCCCCTTCAGGGCCCATCAGTCCTCCTACACTATTGTAGGGCTTCTTCTCGGGGACCTTCAATATATTTTTATTTTTTCCTCCTCCTTCCACGCGGATGGGCTCCAATACGTGGTCCTCCGCAACCCCACCTCATAATCTCCCCGACCCCAAACCTCTCTGAAAAATATTAATAATAATAATATAATAATAATGTTTATTCAAGAAACTTCAACTGTGTTACATATTTTTTTTCTTATGAATAAACAGGGTATTCACTGAAGCTGTATTGGATACAGCTTGTGTGTGATAGTGTGAAAATTTTTATTCATATGCATAAAATCTCTATCGAATGTGAAGAGATAACATAAAAAGAAGACAGTTGTTCTGCTCAATCCATATTTAAGTAGTATTTTTAGTAAAAACAAAATGAATTATTACATATGAACCAATTCTTATAAATAGATTAGAAGATAAGATATAAAATGGATTGGACGTTATATAAATAAAAACGTGATTATAAAAATGTAAAAGACAGTTAAAAACATTCAAAGTACAAATAACCGTGAACATAATATAAGTACGCAAACAAACATTTTGATTTAGACGAAATAATGCTAGTCTTGAGTTTATAAAAGAGTTAAGCTTTATTCAGTACTTGAGAGTGACCCCTTTTCAATTGTTGTTAACTATCTTTTTTTCAATGGAAACAATCAAGTGTTACCGTTATAAATATCAGTGTCACACATCAGGAAGCAAGTTTTAGGAATACAAGGGTCCTCAAATCGTCCCATAGGAACGTACGAACAGTTTTATTTCTGTGTTATTTCATTTCAACAGAGCAATCACATTTTTTGAGAAGGTTTGATGATATTGACACTTCATGTTCTCTATAAGGTTCATGTCTTTTCCCATACAGAAATTGTGAAAGCTTTCTTTTTCAATCCTTCGTCGCTCAAAGTAACGAGAACAGAACTTTATTATGACACCATCACCTTTATGAGAAGTTTGTCTTTATGCTTCATACTGTGCAAAGTGGAACATTAAAAATTAATTTTGCAATTTTTGCGTTGAATGAGTTTCAGAATGATAGTCTGGGATAATGAAACCCTTCATGGTAGTTTGTGAACTATGCGAAGTTTTTAGCGTTCCTTTGACACTCATCTATTCTAAGCATCTCTGTGATACATTTGTTTTGCAATCATCCCAGTGAATGGTACGACCTGTGAAAATATGATTATTTAGAATGCATGTGCTCCAGAACACTGTACAACGTTCAGTGCGAAGACTCAATGGACACGAAGGAGTTGTACAGTGTGCTCATGAACTACGGAATATACTCATCTTTACCTTGAAGATAATTGGTGATCTCAGTAAGATTCAATCATCCTTTTTTAATGGTGATTGAACACGTGTCGAGGTGTTCAAAATAACGGTTCGGTTATCACCTACACCAAATATTGTTCCAAAAATTCTCGATTATAAATCAATAGTATATTGTACAATGAGCTTGAAATGACATACAATTCCCACGAGTAGGTATATGAAATTTTGTAGTACGAGTGGAAAATACCCCCTTGTGATCACTAGCCAATCAATTCAATATTCTTGGTCCATAAGAATGGTCGCTCATAATACTTGTCATATGTTCGATCAGAGAAATTTTAAGTTAAATGTACATTTATTTGACAAGGTGAGTAAGAATATCAATATTACAACTCTGAAACTACATTTCACATAGTTTACATAGTTTATTTTATTTCCGGAAGTGTTCGACACAGGGGAGAGGATGCCAATGATGGTAGTTTTTTTTTATGTAGTAGAAGTAGACTTAAGTTGATGTCGAATTCAGTATATCATAAAATTTCTTGGAGTATTTCATAACGAATTTTTTTGTTTCAGTTTTATATTTCTTTGCGTCTGAAATCTGTTTTAGGTCAATCGGTAAGGTGTTGAAAAATTTGGGACCGAAGAAAAAGAAAGTTCTTTGTGTTAATGTTTTTTTGAAGTGTTTGATATTTAGATCCATATTTGTGGTAAACCTGTTTATTCTTATCTTTTTTTGATGGAATTTCTCTTGATTCATGAAGTTTCTTTTCAAACATTTGAGAGTACTCATATAAGAGTTTGATATTTAATATATTTTCTTCCTCATATAGCTTATCGGTGGAAAAGCGTTTATTCCTTTTCAGTATAATGTTTAGGAGTGTGTTTTGTGTTGTCTGAACAATGTTAAGTGTGTTGTTGAAAGCTCCATATTATTACATATTTCAATTGGATTGTGAAAAATCCTTCATTTTTGCCACTTCATGGATGAATAATTATATTTATATATTAAATCGAAGGCAACATTTTCTCATATTCTTTCATATTCATATAATTAGGCCAGTAGGGCTCCGATTTATACAGGGTGTAATCTAACCTCTTGCACTCCCTTGGAGGACGGGTGTATAATGCCATTTTATAACGAATGGCCGGTGTAAAAAATTCGAAAAAAAATTGTGGAAAGTTTAATTTGTGTTGGAAAATTCGTCGAAATTTTGGGAACCGCTGTCCGCCAAACGTCAGCTGACCGGAGGAGCACCGCAATAATACTGAAACTGCCGGATAGAAGAAACTGTGTAATTTTGAACGGCGGTTTCCAAGATTTTCCGAATTTTACAAGAAAATTTAAAATTTCCACATTTTTTTTTAATTTTTCTCACCTGCCATTAGTCCTTCACGGGAGTGCAAGAGGTTAGATTACACCCTGTATATCTGCTTGAAGGCATGGAAAATTCATCAATATTGAGCATATGAAGTATCTGAAACGTTTTCGAAATGCAATCGATCGAAAATATGATTTCGGTCATCTTAAATCAACTGAAAACCTACGTAACAGATGATATTCATCGATAGAAAAATTGAATTGTACTCACTATACAGGGTAACCCAGGGTTAAACCGCCAAATGTTCAGTATCGGTTGTTTAGGTGAAAGTAAGATTTTTTCTTCATACAAGCACTTGTCCCAACTTACTCGTTTCCGAGATACAGAGTGTCAAAGTTTTCCGAAAAATCAGTTTCTTGTATTCGTTACTCAAAAACCTTCTGACTGATTTTGACATAACTTGGCTTGCATATTTGCGGTGATGAAAGGCTCATTTCAATGTACGTGGAATTGAAAAAAACAAATGATTTTTTTTAACTTTGACACCCTGTATCTTGAAAACGTATCAAGTTTTTAACATATACATATACATAAACGGTACTGACCGTTTGGCGATTTAACCCTGGTCACCCTGTAGATTTAATGGAAGTGCAGAATTCCTCTGGTTAGTAGGTACATGCGAAATAAGTCAAACTTCCTAGTTCATCTAACTCTCGGTTGATGGCACAGATTCATGTAAAACCCATCCATTTATTTCTAAAATTCCAACCATCCCAATGTTCCACCAATATTCATATTTTTTTCCTTGGTGTGATGGCATCGACTGCTAAGGTCATTAGCCACGTGTTCTGGATAGGCCTTGTTACTAACTCCATACGCCACCTTAGGAGTAGCACTGTGGATTATTAACGCAACATTAAATCGTGGAGGATTATCCCCAGCCAGCAATCACTCAGATATACATCTGAAACTAAAAAATCTTGTCCTGCCTGGAGATCGAACCAGCGACCTTTCGATGACGGAGCTCGTGCAAAGCGCCATTCCCCGCCACATACCAATATTGATTAAAAGAGCCAATATGCAATTGCACAGGTGAACACACAAATCTGGGTCTGGCGGTTACCTTAATTGCCCGAAAACAAATAGGAAAATTACGATATTAAAGTATAATCTGACAGATGAAACGAATTGCAGCAAAACCAACAGCACGTGCTGACCTGCATGTGTTTATTGAAACCGCACTCTATTATTTATAGTCTAGTTTGTGCGATTCTGCTGAAATTTCAGGGACATTAGGCTAATAGCGATTCAACAAGATACATTGTGTCCAATTCTTGTGAAAGTATTTTTTGAACGAACTCGATGAAAAAAACAGTATGAGGAGAAAAATGTATGTGCCTCTAGATAATGGAATGTTTCGTGACAAATAAGTACCAAAAGAAAAACTAATGAACGGAAATTTCTATTATTATTCTTTTCATGGAAACTCCCATAATTTCTCCATAAAATTCCGAGTTTTAGGGATTTTATAGAAACAATCGTTCAACGACGAATCCACTTAGTTTCTACAAAAATTCTGTACCAAAAATTCCAAATTTGTCTCACTTCTGATGGAAACACCCCCGGTACCTTCCGAGATTTGATGTAGAATTCTAACATCCCGAGATTCTGCTCTGTCTTTCAGTTCGATTGTGTTTTGAGTTACTGTGATATGAACAATTTCACTGCCTGTTTTACCTGCTGCCGATCTGCCAAAGACAAGTGCATTTGATTAAGTAGCGTTGATAGAAAGGCAAATGTTTTTAAATATGGATAGCATGGATTCAAGGTCATCATCGATTGGTTAACAAGCTTCTGCGGTGTCTTTTTCGTCAACACTGAAATAGACTTGAGTATATTTGCATAGAAATGAAAAGAGCGGTGCAGTACAATTTTGTGAATTACATGTTTGTGAAGGATGGGTAGTAGTCCCAAGATAGATCCTTGTGGAACACTACTCTTCACATGCGTCTATTGTACTATCTGCACACGCCTGAGCATATTATTATTCATTTACTCACCTGCACTATCAGAAGACCAGTGAAAGATAGAAGATAGCGGCTGGTGATTATTTCGATGGAAGAAATTTCAAATCGATTCAGATTTTCTGTCTACTCCTAAACCGAATGAAAACAGTATTTACAACTGATATTTGATTTTCTTTTTGCAGAATAATTGAACAAGAGATATGTTTTGCATAAGATTATACAATGAGAAAATCATCAGGAATTATGGAGCGTATTTTCCAAATATTGCAGAAATTAAATGAATATTATTTTTTAGTTTTTCCCGAGAGAATTGAATAAATGAAAAGTACCCTTCTCTCCAAATATTTCCATCATGCGGAAAATATGAAGCAAATATCTGATAGAAAACAACTACTTCTTTGGGTAATACCATGAAGGATATTGAATTACATCTGACATATATTTGTGCAACGTTCTTTCAAGAAAACTCAGTTGCAATTGCTTATTGTAATCATAAAGCAAATTATCCTTCATTTGGCTGGGGAAGGCCACCTGCAGATGCGTTTCGCGGTTCTTGCCGCTCATCAGTGACAGGGTAGGTTGGACAACATTAATAATCCACTGTATTACTAATATTTCCCCACAAATGGAGCAGCTCTTTACAGTAAAAGTCAGCCGCAGCGACACCAGCGGAGAAACCAACAAGCAATCCTATGTATCAGAGACACCAGGAAGTGAACAGAGCCGAGAGTTTTTGCTGGCGAGTATCAAATAATTGAAATAGTAAAATCAACATTGTCGAAGTACCTGAAAAGCGCCTTATCAGATGAAAAATTATTATTATAATTATTATATCCAAATGCACCACCCAGAATTGGCGGCAGAGTGCCTAAAGTTATTTTCTCATCTAGCAGCATCGCTCTGTACAAGTTTCATGCTGGATCAAATGACCTCCCAAATTGTTATGCGGGCTTGTGGTCTATAATGTCACCGATTTTGAACCCGTTCAGCAAAAATCTTTCATCGAAGCTGCGGAGAGAAAAGTCTTTCTGTAGCTACATAAAAATAAGCCAATGCATGGGGTCGTCTTCAAGAACATTGTAGAACTTGATTTATCCAAAAATAAGAATAAATAATATAAGTGGTCTTTATACATGTTACACAATTTCACAGGTAATTTGTCATAACTTTTTTTATAACTTAGATGAATAGCGAAGTTCAGCCATAGTTGTTTTTTAACTCGATCCGGGGGAAATAAATGAATTGAAGATAGTTAACAACGAAAAGGAAACCGCTGAGGAAATAGTGTACACTAATTCCCAACAATCCTAACTAATTTCTCTGATACCCGAGTAACACCCCAAAATAATGCCACTAATGCCCAAATATTTCATCTAGTACCCGAGTAATAAAAGTAATGAAAATATTGAATCCCGTTCTAATTCAAGTACTACTTTTGAAGACTTTTTTTTTTTTTGTTCAACATATGTGATTTCCACCAGTGTTCTTGTTTTTTGGCCTTCCAACGATTGTAATTTTCACAATATTCTTTAACTCCCGAATAATTCCTGTAATAGTCATGTAATACTCGAGCGTTATCCTGAATCCCCGGCTAAAGTCCATCAATTTTCAACTGATACCACCCATTCCCGACTAATATCCAATAATTTCAACTGATTCCTGTAATATCCGACCAATACCCAACTAATACCACTAATTACACCAAAAATCCCCAGCGCTTTCCCTCTCGGGTAACATCTGAGTAACAAGAAAAAGTATATTTAAAATTATTATGAAATAATTAATGGACCAACAGAAAACGAATGTATATTCCTCCGACGGTCTTATATTATTTTTCTAATCGTACTAAGAAAATTAATTCTTAATTGTTTTCCAAAATTCAACTTTCGCAGACAGCTGGTTATATTCAGTGCATGCCTTGAATAGTGCTGTTTTATGTTTAGGTATCAATAAAGGTGATCTGTTTCGTGTACATGAATTAATAATGGTGGAAAATATTATCGGTTTATTGTGCATATAATCTGGTTGCTGAAGTTTTACAACTTTGTGGAAGTTTTCGAAGCTCATCCAACCTGTTTCCTTATATCGTGAGATTTATGATCGAATTTTCTAATTCCATAGCAAAACGTAGGCAAAAATATAGTTATGCTGGAGAACAAAGTTTCGAAATTATTTGCGAATATGGGTCCTTAGAAACGTGATCTGTAACACCTACTCTGAATTATTAATTACAGTTACTTGTTTTACCTTTAATTGTATTATTTTGCACGTAGAGCTTGATATTCAGTGTATATTCAACAAGTAGTGGATGATAGATAACTACCAAACATTAATGACTTCCGATGATGGCCTCAAATTTTTGCGTGACTTCGTTCCATTCAAACTCGACCCAATTCCATATAACATTTATCCTTTGTTCCAATGAACACAAAGAAACTGTCTTGTGAATATAATATTTTCAAGAAATTACCAAAAGAACGTGAATAGTAAGTTATCCTACTAATTTCGTTTAACTATTACAAATTGATGCGATCAATTCTATTAGCAACTTCCATTGGAAGGAAATTATGTAATGTTAAGAGGCCATGGGCGCGATTACATTTTGGCCGTTTCGTAGGGTAAAAGAGTCGATAACTCAAAACGGTTCTCGTATCGATTTCAAACAAGGATAGGTTCCTAGAGACGTTTGATTCTATATAACTATGTCTGCGGCAGCACCTCAAGATTCTTTTCATGGATAGTCGAGGAAGCTGCAGTGGTATTTCTCTTACATTAAAATTTGAAGCAATCTTTGTCCGATCAAAATGAATTTGGTATAAAAAGAAAGGTAAAACGTTGATCTATGTACGTGCGGTAATGTATTTTTGAAATTATTTGTTCATCTACCCAAGAAATTGCGTCAAAATAACTGTATCTTTGGGACATTTTTGAATTTTTTTTGTACGTAGAATCAAACTTTCTCTGGAAGCCTGTCTTTGTTTGAAATCTAAAGATAGAATTTTTATTATCATTGTCAAAAGGTAGCTTATGAACTACCATTCAATAAAAAAATTCCTCTTCGTTCAAAAGTGGTTCAGGGGTGGGGGGTTACTTTATGGACAGACTGTAGAATAATCCCACGATAGAGATATTAAAGAAGGGGAACATCGCCAACATTTCCATGATGTTCTGAAAATGTTAGAGAAGTTGATGCAGTGTTCCATTGTAACCAGTCCAATTCTTGTCTGAATAGAATCCCAAGGATTCATTGCTTGCTTGGGTGGTAATAAATAATAATAATGATAATAATGACGTTTATTCATGATAAAATCGATACAAAGATCAAAAACATAATTATGAATAAACATGGCAATATCCACAGATGGACTTGTGGTGAGATGAAATAGATGAATACGAAAATAAAATTTAATTGTACATGCTTTAAAGTTGTTTTTTTATTTATTTTTTTTCAATAAAATATAAATAAATACTAGATATAATGTCTGGTGGAATAAAATAGATATATACGTTAATACAAAAAGGAATTTTTTTTTGCTTCATCCAGCAGTTTTCTGTATATCTTTTTATATTTCGAATAGTCAATGAACCCTCAGTTAGCCAAGGTTTTTGCTTGTGTTTATTTGATTCTGTGACAGTTTCTAAAGGGAACGCAGCTTCAAAATGATGCCTGAAAACCTTCAGAAACAATTCAACCTTTTTGTTTGCATTATTATTTGAGTGAGTCATTTCATACTAATTCTCTTTCTGGAGTGCCGCCAGGAAACAATTAATATTATTTGATTCATTAATATATCTGCTTTTATGAGTTCAACAGTGATGTTCAAGATCTGACATGAGTGATGATCACTTATATTACTTATGAATGTCTTGCTGTTGTAAGTGCTTCCGTTCAAATTAACACAAATGTTATCCAAGCAATTTTTTACACGGGTTGGAGAATGAATAGTTGGAATTATACAAAAAGAATTGAAACAATCTTCAAGGCTCTCAAGATTTTCAGAGTTTTTTAAGAAGTTGACATTGAAATCTCCATCTACCACCAGTTTTGATTTTTTATATCTATCAGTCAGGTACTGTAGAGTTCCAATTAGCTTTTCTGAAAATATATAAAAATTTCCATCAGGACTTCTATATGCCACAATAACTAAAATTTCAAGGCCTCTATATGTACTTTGTACATTCAAAATGGTTTTCAAGGCATACCGTGTAGACTTTATCATATGCAATACCTTCTTTCACAAAAATTGCTACCCCTCCATGAATAAATTCATTCCCACAGAAAAAATTTGCGATCATAACCCGAGATTTGACTGGACATTAGTAGGTCTTTTTTCACCCAGTGTTCACTAACACAAAATATATCACAATTTATATCACTCAGAAGCAGTTTATTTCTGATTCCTTGAACATTTTGATGTACTATTTTGAAAACCGATTTCTTGGAAGTAATATTTTCAGTGGATAGAATATCCAAGGTGTTACTCTTGGCTAAATATCTTATGCAAATTTGAATGTATTCACTAGAAATACAGAAATCGGTATGTACGATGAAAATTCACATAAAATTTGTGCAAAACTCACTTAGAGAAATCTGTAAAACTTATGAAATTTTTACCCAATTTTTTTCTATAGTGTCTCAAAAAAAAGATTCAATTAATTCGCGTAAACTAAAATAATTATCGTCCCCAATATTAAGTACACCATGTTCCACAATTAACATTGAAGATTCTTTTATATAATATCAATTTCATGATCACTAAATGATTCAAAATGGCGTGTGTGATACAGAGTCCGTTCCTGGCGCCAAACAGGTCAAATTAAATGTTGTTTGTTATTCACAAAAGCTCGTTCTTCTGTAATCGCCGGCGATTTGCATTAACGATTCCAAATTCAACATTCCTTTTTGAATAACAAAGTCGAAATTAACGAGACAACAAAACCATTATTAATAGCCGAAGCGGATTTTGACATCATTTTCATTTGAAATGATATGAGATCGCAAGCTTTAATCGTGCGTTAAACGTTATACCGTATTGACTCCCATTTACTGGGATGCCCGTAATACGAACCATAACTGACGTACCCCATCGAAATGAGTGACAGTACAATTTTGTATTCACGAATATCATGCAGATGGGGATTGAAAATGGAAATCACTCATTTTGAATTGGAGATAGCAAGCCAACTATGGCGTAAGATCACAATTTTTTTAACGTCTCCACATTTCAGAATATGTCTGAATTGAAACCTGCTACCCAATATTATTATACTTGTTCAAATAATTGTGCACACTTCTCAACAATAAGTGAATGACGGACATTCTAGAATTATCTAAGAACTGCTTTGAAACATTTAGAATGGCATTCACCTAATCATAATCTCAAACTCGTTTCATTGTATGATTGTTCTAGAACTCCGACAGCCTTATATAACTACTGAAATATAAATATATATTTCAAAAGTGAATTGATTTACTAAACGACAAAAGTGTTGTATAGTCCAAATCGGCTTATCGTGCGGGTTAGCGCCGCTGAAAATTATTATTATCAACACATCTGCTTTTCGAATATGAAAATCGTATATGTCTGTCTCATGTATCATTGGGATTTCATTTGAACGGGTATGATTCAACACAAAGAAATAAGAGGAAACTAAATAAATTGTCGGTGAATAAGTCTCACACCCGCACGTTAAGACCGATTTTTACTATACAGTGAGGACCAAAAGTCCGTCGCCCCCCCTGTTACTTCATTTTCCATATTACAAAAAAATGTTAAATACATAAGTTGTAGGGTTTCATTCGATCTCTTTAATGGTTTAAGTTTCATTCATACAGAGTGTCTCAAAAAAGCACGGTGACTTAGAAGTTAATTTTTTTAAATGGGACACCCTGTATTTCATTGCATTATTACATTCTACGTTGAATTCTAAACAAGTTTGATAAATGGTTTTCTATCAAAAAAGTTAATAGTTTTGGACTTATGAACACTTGTCTTGTAAATAATTATTTCGACTACTTTTGCGCCAGTTCAATGAGAAAATCGTAACAAATGGATCACAATGTATTCCACTTTCCTATCCTAACTTTTTGAAAGCCATCCAATGTTGCAAACTGCTGATGGCACTATGTGTAACTTACCTCGTCGTACCATTTTACAATTGTTAGAGTTGTTGAATCTCACGAAAAACTAGTACAAATGAAGTTGAAACATTTTATTAACAAATAAGGTAGTCCATAAATACAGATCAAGAATCATTAAAAACTGAAGAGATATTTTAATTTATAACTAAAAACGGTGAGTTTTTATCTATTTCAAAAGATGTTCGACATGTCCACCATGCATTTCTTGTCACATAAATAGTCGGGTTGAAAACTCTTCCCTAACATTAATCAAGGTTTCAGGTGTTATTTCTGAACACACTTCAATAATTCGACGGCGCAGTTCATCTAACGACCCAAAAACTGTCTTAAAAACTACGGATTTCACATAGCCCCAGAGAAAGAAATCAAGCGGTGAGAGGTCCGGTGAGCGAGCTGGCCACTCTGTTGTACCTCGACGTCCAATCCACCTACCTGGATACCTTTCATCTAAGTAATTTCTCACCTCCCGAAAATAGTTTGGTGGCGCTCCATCTTGCTGAAATGTTACATTCAAGTAAAATTCATGTGGGTTTTGCGCAACGATCTCATCGATACTGGGACTTATTGTGTCTTGCAGCATTTGGAGGTATCTGGGACCATTTAAATTTTCTTCCAAGAATATGGGACCTACAATGTGGTTACCTAAAATACCAGCCCAAACATTAATTTTCTGGGGAAATTGAGTATGCCCCTCGCGGAATTCATGGGGATTCTCATCACTCCAATATCTACAATTCTGGGTATTCACATTTCCATTTAGGTAAAAAGTGCTTTCATCACTAAAGCAGATGTGTTGCAAATAAAGTCGATTTGCAACAATTCTTTCTGCCATGGTCTCGCAAAATTCAAGTCGCCGGTCTGGATCGTAAGGATGGAATTTATTTTGTTTTAAAACCCTCGTTACTGATGTTTTAGAAACATCACATGTCTCAGCTACTTGCTTAGTTGATTGTTGTGGGTTATTTACCGTTTCGGCTAGTACTTCAATTTCAACATCTTCCGTAATTATTTTCGGCCTCCCAGATCTCGGAGCATCTTTCACGGTGCCAGTTTGGTTAAATTTTGCCACCAATTTCTGCAGATATTTTCGACACATCGGACGTTCTGGAAACCGTTCATTGAAAATGCGAATAGCAGCGTGGTAATTTCGGTTAGCTTCACCAAATATGATAACGGCTTCAACTTTGTCTGCTACTGAACGAGCCATATTAATCAACAAGAGACATTGAAAACCGTTTGAAACAAAGTTTTGGAAACCTACAAAATGTCAATGACATTTGGCAAAAACAGATAAGAGTTTTTTTTCGTTGTCATGGATAAAATAAACGCACCTAGCGTGCATAGCCTACCTCATTAAGTTATTCGTGAACTGGTGCAAAAGTAGTCGAAATAATTATTAAGTGTTCATAAGTCCAAAACTATTAATTTTTTTGATAGAAAACCATTTATCAAACTTGTTCAGAATTCAACGTAGAATGTAATAATGCAATGAAGTACAGGGTGTCCCATTTAAAAAAATTAACTTCTAAGTCACCGTGCTTTTTTGAGACACTGTATGAATGAAAGAGATCGAATGAAACCCTACAACTTATGTTTTTAACATTTTTTTGTAATATGTAGAATAAAGAAGTTACAGGGGGGGCGACGGACTTTTGGTCCTCACTGTATATTGACTTTTCAATACTTGACATGATTTTTTGGATTTATGACCTTCCACAATCTGAAAATGAAAAAAATGTTTTAATCCAAAGAAATCTGTACAAGTGTAGAAGTCAAATTAATTAATTTGCCCGATAAGTTACTGCGTTCACAAGACTGCTGTCTTGAAAGAAATTAATTTTTGTCAGTAACGTACCCTACACTGAATTTGCCCATCTGAAAAAATGAGATCGAATTAACAAAGAATACTTCTCTTTTTTTTTTCCTCCACAAAATCAAACTTTCAATCAATATTGACCTTTCAATACTTCTGACAGCCTTAGCACCAGCCGAAAGTTCTTCCTACTACCGTAAACCTGAAAGAGAAAAAACTGCTGATAGGATATATTCAGCAAGTAGCCTCAAATACGAAGAAGTAACCAATGACTTTCTGTTCTTGCATGCCTTCAGTGGATGTTAGACTACGTTATTCCTATTCAATCAGGGAAAAACTAAATTTTGTACGCTGATAGTGGAATAATTCTTATTCCATAGTGATTGAGTTTGTTAATCAGTTTCTTATGGCATACATAGTCAAACCCTATCAAAAATGTCTCATAGAGACTGATAAAAATAAATTATACGAGAATTCATGACATACAAATTGGATGGTGAAACCGCAAATTCGTATAGAGCCATATTCGATATTCTTTAGTATTCAAAAGATATTACACATAAACAATCATTCAATTTCTAGTGACATTTTCTAAACTGAATCTATGATATTTGAATGTGTTTTCAGATATAAGTGTTATCCGTTTCAGTGATTCCTGAATGAATGCTACATGTTTCTATGAGATCATGCAGTTTTAAAATAAATATAAGAACATATGAGATTTTATAGCAGTCACGAGATTATAAAAAAAATCATTGATATTCTGCGAGATTGTTCCTGGCACGTTCCATATTAAGATACAATAATAATCCAATAGATTATTATATGCGCAAATGCACGTACAGAAATAAGTCATTTTCTACTTCAACTGCTGATAGAAAAATATGTATTTCACACATTCATTTCTAACAGAAACGAAAAAGTGGTAGATCTGTGCACAGTTTTAATAGGTACCTGTTCCTCGTCCGCGTTATCACACTTGGAACATAATGAGTAGATAAATTCATTCTCGATGATCGGATTATGATAAAAATAAATTTAATCATTTGCAAGTCATTTTGAAATATATATCATTTGCAGAAGAAGGTAAAATAACCTTGGGTGCATTATGGTTCTTCTGATATGTTTTGAAAATACCGAGTAATATAATAATAATGATCTATTCGAATATTACAGAAATATTCTAGAAAGGTTTTCCTGGAATGTTCCATTTCGTTGATCTTGTGTGATAGTGATCTTTCTGAAATATTCTTGAAATATTCTGGCTTAAAATGATAATGATAATCTATTTGAATATTTTGGTAATATTCATAGGAATATTTTGTTTAGAATGTTCCTTTTGATTTCTTATTATTCCTACTGTTGGATCACAAGAAATCTCATAGGATTCGCATAAGATTGGATACGGAATTCCAAAAACAGATTATACGATACCGAATAAAATTATAAATTTGAGGAATACCTTATCGAATCGTGTAGAATCTCTTTGTACCACCTCTGCCTAAAACAAATTCTTATACTTTGTATCCTTGTTTTCTTATCGACACTCGTGAATTCTCAGTGATTTTGAATTGTATGAAAACTTATGGGAATCGCATAAATTTAGATAAGGAACTCCTGATCTAAACCATTACATTCTGAGCCTACTGTTTCCGCATAAAATATGGAATTCCTGATACAGACTATCGAATCCTGAATCCACATTCTTCATGTTATACCCAATAAAATGAGAAATTGTGAATTTCCACACATTTCTCATACGTTGGCAAGCTGGTGAATGAGCATATAGTATCATTGTGATTGAAAGTGGAATACCTCATCGAATTTTATACAGTGTGTTACACTTCTCATGGAAACACCCTCGTATCTTCCGTAATTTTTGACGCAGAATCATGAAATTTTCAGGATCGATAGATACACTAGAAATGAACTCACTGCACAAAAAGGGTCAATCTACGTGATATACACTGCACGCCAGTAGCGATGGAACCACCAATTTTTACGGTAAAACATACTAGGGGGCAAAATTGGCTTGAAATTCCTTCAGATTCGTGATGTACTATAAATACACCTATCCACTGAACAATTTTCGGTCTTGAAAAAATTCGAATTTGTTACACTTCTCATGGAAACGCCCCTATATCTTCCGTAATTTTCGACGTAAAACTATGATTATCAATAACAATAATTTGAATATATCATTAAATTTTTCTGCGCGGGCCAGAATATGTTTTTATAACTTTGAACTTGGATTCCAGCAATATCAAATTTCAAATGAATTACGGATAGTTCCTGAAAAATATCTATTTTCAGTAATGCATAAGATGATAATGAAATAATTGTGTGAAAAAGTATCACTTTATGCACTGTCAACAGTGCGTAGTAAAAAAAAATACTGTGCAATAGGTACTTATGCATACAATATTGCCACTTCCTCATAATTCGTTGTTATAGCTGCACAAAAGAGTCATCGAGTAATTTTCTTATATGAGACTAATTGGCAGCTGCTTTCGTTTCTTAGTTTGACAAAATCTATGTATATTTTGAAAATCTCCATCGACCCTGGAAATTTCAACAACAATATATTTTTTCGAAAAAATTGATAGTTAACGACTGGCGACAATGTATTGAGGCAATGTCTGCATTTCTGGGATATGAATCCTAAGAGTTTCATCATTATAACTCTATAATAACTAAAGGATGGTAGCGTTTCCATGAAGAGTGAGACATATTAGAATTTTTCAGGATGAAAATTATTCAGAAGACAGGTGAATCAGTAGTAATTTGGACATCCTGAACACGAATCCGGTGTGCAGTGTATATTACGTAGGTTGACCCTTTTAGTGCAGTTAGTTCATTTCTAGTGTATTCATCAATCCTGAAAATTTCATGACCCTACGTCAAAACCTACGGAAGATACGGGGGCGTTTCCATGAGAAGTGAAACAAATTTGAATTTTTCAGGACTGAATTTTGTTCACGTATTTATAATTTGGAGGTGCTGATCACGAATCTGGAAGAATTTTGAGCGAATTTTGCCCCCTAGTATGTTTTACCGTAAAAATGGGTGGTTCCATCGCTGCTGGCGTGCAGTGTATATCACGTAGGTTGACCCTTTTTGTGCAGTGAGTTCATTTCTAGTGTATCTATCGATCCTGAAAATTTCATGATTCTGCGTCAAAAATTACGGAAGATACGAGGGTGTTTCCATGAGAAGTGTAACACACTGTATAGTTTCCTGGAACAACCAGTGACTGATACAAACTCGTATGACATGTATTCGGGTATGCTCATAAATTACATCTACTTATAAATCCTCATACAACCTCCCAATAAGTGTATGTGCCAGGGTTACGTACGTGTATATTACAGAGTTTCCACGTAGATCCTTATAAATTCTCATAATAAGTCTATATTTTTTCCTAAGATTTCACGTGACATTTTTGGCAGGAAAGGCATTGGTTTGAATGTATTATGTCATATGCTCCCCTACTAAAGTTGAGATCGATCCTTGTCAGTGAAACTGGGCGGTTTTTTGCCGTCACCTGTGAGTAACTACGGTCAGTCTCGCAATCGCAACATGAATCCAAACCGCCTTTTCGAAAAAAGTTCATTACAAACAATTAAATTAATTTTTCACTTACTTCTTTCTGATCGTATCTCGTGGGCCAACAGTTCGGAATCGAAGTCATATTTCACGTATTGTTTGTTTTGAATTCGCTATATCAAGAGATGGCGAAATTGAATCAATGGACACTGGGTGGAGTGGCAATATATTTGGTTTTTGTTTCCAACTCACTGAGAGGTTGGTTTTTGTTTGTTCTTCGATTATATCTGCAATTAATTTTACTTGGGGTGATTTTCTGAAACTGAGTTATGACCAAATGAATTCAATTTATTAGGATAGCTATACTAGAATTCTTCCGAAACGACTGCAATGTTTGATTTGATTCCATTTTTGCCACACAGCTGAGAATTTTCTGATGTTTCTCTATATTTATAGGCGGTCTCCTACAAAGTTATTTTTATTTTCATTCCATTCTGAAGTGCAACTAATTCAACTCGCGAGTTCAATGAAAAAAAGGCAGCAATAGTCCGGGTTGAACACAAATTTTATAATCACCAATAGATCTGGCAGTATGGGATGTTCACAGATTTCAAATTGTCTCCCAATAAAATAGAAATAGCTTGCGAATCTTCACTAAACCATATTTAAAATATTATTTGTTGCCTATTCTAAAAGTTTCTTCGTCAGATATGTACTTTTCCAAATAGATTTTTTTTTGTTACAATAAATAGAATTAAATTTTTTTATTTCATATCTCTTTTATAATTTGCACATAGCTTTTCCGAATAAAATTTTTCGATATTTTCTCAAACAAGTGTATTTCTAGAAATAATTTTAATTTCATTTAAATATCCAAACACGAGAAGATGAACGGCACTGTACAACGTCCTTTGGGGTTCCTTTTTATGTAGAAGCGATTGCACATATCGATATTTGTTAAAATTTATTAATAAATAAATTTCCCATATGATGCGTACTTTCTGCCGATCATTGTTCAACATTCGATGACTGTTTAAAGAATATTGAAAGAAGATCGCAAATTATTATATTCGAAAAGCGACAGCATATATTCAACTAAAAAAAAATTAGGTATATTAATCAATAATGCAACCTTATTTTGACTACAGTCATATTTTGACTATAGTCATATTTTGACTATAGTCATATTTTGACTACAGTATTATTTTTTTCTTTTTCAATCTATAAAAGCGCAACAAAGGCCAAAACTACAGAATTCCATGTTCCATGGTTCTCATTTATGAAATATAGCGGACGCAACAGACGTTATCCTACCCGAACATAATGAAAATATCAAACGAGCGTCCATTATTCATGCACTTATGTTTGTTTTCTGCTGTGTATTTTCGATTTGCAAACTAACCCTTCCAATAAATCTAATGTTAACATTTTTGTCCAATTAGTTTTTTGGCGAAGTCACATTTACATTTTTTTTTTAAATTGGTTAGGTGGTTTCGGAGATTAGTGTGGACGAACATTTCTATCTTATAGCTGCGAGGCCTGAGTATATGATCTTAGATTATTTCATTCCTGTGAAACCTTCCAAAGACTCTGTTCTGGTTCATTCCACAGTAATCTTGAATTTTCTAGTACTTTCCAGAAGCTCACAGAACACTCAAAACGTTTTTTTCAAACTCTTGAAATTTTTAGAAAGTTACAACACCACGGCACCTCAAAAACTCACTTGGGTGTTAACTGTTTGTTCTAGAGACTTTCGGAGCTTCTGTTTCGCCATCTCTCTGGTGGCCGAACTTTCGAGAACTTCGACTCAGTGTCTTCCAGTATCTCTCTCTCTCATCATCTAGAAACTTCCAGAAAGCTGACCAAATTGCAAAATCTCGCAATTTTTTCGTCCTTCATCGATTTGCAAAAAAATTTGGAATCAGGCTGATGGCACTATTAATTTTTTAGTAGTGAAAACTACCCCCAATTTTCAAAACTTATAAAATAACATTTTAAAGCTTAAGATGGTAAAATTTAGTTTGGATTAGTTGAATAACGATTGTTTTATGCCTTAGAATGCAATATCAAAATATTTCCACCCTTAAAAATCAATCCTTGTAGAGCTCAACGTAAAAAAAATTTACCTGAAAAAAATTATTAATTTATCGCATTGATTTAATTTAAGAAATCTGTTGCTTGAATCATGTACTAATTTCACTTTGCAACGTTTGAACCCTCATAAATCAACCCCCATTTTCTATCAATTTCTAATTATTCTAAATCGTTCAGCTTTAATTCTTTATTATCTTTATGTAAAATCTTGAATATTTCATCGCAATTATGATTTTTTTCTGAAATGTGATCAGTTCTACCAACAAGTGAAATTCACATTTATTGCGCGAACGCTCATATTAAGTGCCTTATCACTGGATATATTATAAACTCTAGTCCGTTGTACGACGAATGCGCATTCTGAACGTGCACGATTTCAATATGTTAGTACGATAACTGTACATGACTGCTATTTCCAAAAATTTTTCAACGATATACAGGGTGTTTCCGAAATTGGAGCGATAAATGAAATGGAAAGTAGAAGATGACAAAACAAAACGAAATGAAGGAATATAATTTCTCTCAAGAAAACATATTTTGGGGGATACTGAATTTTGAAGTTTTCTAATTTTTTATGGTAATCACTAATCAGAGGCCTACAGCCTGCTCAAACCTGCAATAGATTGTCTTTCAGCCGCATATGATTCCACAACAGATTTTATGAATATCTTATTCATATTTTCGAACAAAATTCCCAAGATATTATTTTTTCTATATATTTTTAATCCCGTTTAATTAAATATCAAATAACTTTTTTGGTGATTGTCCACATTATAGATAACATCTATAATTTTTGATATTTGTTTCTGAGCTAGGAGGAAATATTTGGTTTTCGGAATCGATTTCATTATAAGCAAATGCTTATAATCAAGTTTTTCTGGGACATATTCATTTGTATTATTGAGGTTATAGACAGATGAATCTATAGTTCGAGTATTTGCTCAGATTCATTCAACTGGCCCTTTGAATCGAAACATTTGTTCAGGTTTTGTTGCGAATAAGATAAACACTGTAGTATACATGTATCCAGCGCCATCTTTTATTACTCTTCTTTTCCTGTTCCTATTCTTCTCTAAATTGTGTAGTACTTTGGAATTTGGCGCTACTTCCATTTTACATTGGACAATTTCTCATTTCAATATTTTGGCATATAGGATCTGATCTTTGAACCTCACTGAGAAAACATTAAAAAAAGTTCTTACTGAATAGTTTCGTTTTAATGTGAAAACTAAATCGGTGAATATTCAAACAATGATCAGGTGGCAAATTCGTATTACCCGTAGAGGAAAGGAACCAAATTTGAGATACTTTTTTTGTAAAATGAAAATAAAATATGATTTATTTTAAAAGAACAACTATCATGAACTTGGTACATCACTGAAACAGTGTAGTAGTAATAATAACTAAATTTGAGCTTGGGAATAAACTTTACAGGTAAAAACAAATTGAAACTCATAAAAGAAACAAAAGAGTCTTTTGAAATTGAGGTGCCTAATTTGAGACAGTCTCGTCCCCAAATTTGGGATAGGGTCCTAATTTAGTACATCACTCAAAAAATCCTTTTTCCTCGCAAAAAGCACAGGAAAATATAGAACTTGTCAATTCTCCACAATCCTCATGGGCCCATCTAAAGCATTTGACACATTTAGCCCATTTTTCACCATGTTTGTCTTCTGAAAATAGCCCCGTACAAAATATACACTCAGCGTCACTGCCGCCACTTTCATCCGATGAGGAGTCGTTCAAAACAGGCTCTTCGCTGCAAGAATCAGAACTGGATGATGACAATGTACGTTTGGCTTTATTTTTTGGATTTGGACCTTCTTCGTTTTTTTGTTTTTTGGCCTTCCTTGATTAATCGGTCTTTTCATTTTCTTTTCCATTTTACCGATATCTTTTTTCACTCCTTTGGCTTTATTCTGTTTCGCTTCCTTTTTCTTTATAATTTCTAACAGCTCTTCTTTATAGGGAGTTGTTGTTATAACTGCAGCTTTCCCAGCATTTTTTCTTTGTTGGCTTTTTTATGTACTGGAATGGGACAAATATCCATAGGAGATACCAACATTTTTTGAACGCCTTTACTTGTAGATGGCAGGGAAATATGTCCTTCGCACTGCAGTAACCTCAGTGGTCTTTCTTTTGCTTTCGGAGGTGATGGAGTTCTTTCATTTTTACGTTGAATTTCTGTTCCCAAGAAAGAGGAACCAATATTTTCCTGTTCTTCTTGGTTTTGCGATAACATTGGATCTTGCCCTGGAGTTGTATTTTCTGTTGATGGTTGTGTTGGATTTTCTGTTGGTGGTTGTATTGGATTTTCTGTTGATGGCAGTGTTGGATTTTCTGTTGATGGTTGTGTTGGATTTTCTGTTGAGGGTTGGGTTGGTGCTGTAGATGCATGAATTCCAAAATCGTGATCTCTGAAGATATAGCGATTGAAGGGTACCAAGCCAGTTTTTTTGAAAGCTTTTGATGATACTTCCATTGTAGCAGCTCGACTGTAAGCTTTACCAAACAATGCAGCAACAACATATGGCGAAACCGTACTCAGTTGGTTTTCACGTAACCAGTTTTCTACTTCTTGAGCATAATAAGTTTTCAAAGGCGACATAAATCCAACGTCTAGAGGTTGCATTTTATGGGTAGAGTGTGGGGGTAGGCATATAATAGTTACGTGGTTTTGCTTGGCTAAATCTATTAGTTCAATATTGCGTGTGTGGGAGTAGTGTCCATCTAAAATGAGTAGGATAGAATCAGATGCACTTGGTTTAACAAATTTAATAAAGTGGTCTAACCACCTTGTAAAGCTATCACTTGTGACCCATCCAGATTTATGACAGTTGTAAATTGATCCAGCGGGAGCTCCATTCATTAATTCCTGCTTCATATTCTTTCGAGGAAAGATAATCATAGGTGGTACAAAAACACCGGTAGAATTCATACAGGTAACTACTGTTATTAAGTGCCCTCTCTCTGCTGATGTTAGGGATGATATTTGTTTTTTCCCTTTTAGAGAAATAACTCTACTATGTTTATGTTGGACAATGGTTACACCGGTCTCATCGACATTGAATATTCTGTGAGTTGCATTCTGGAATTTATTGAACTCCTGTTCGTACAAATCAAAAAACTTGGATACATTTTCCGGTGAAAAGGATTTGACACGAGCTGCTGACATTCCTTGTGGTGTTCGCATTGATAGTTGGGGGTGTCTCCTTAAAAACAAACGTAACCATTTTTTTCCTGCAGTCTCTTTATGCGAATTAAATTGATGTCTGATACCGTTTCTTATGGCTAACTGAAAAGCCAAACGTTTAATATCTCTAGATCGTAATCCAAAAAATCGTTCCTCCATATTCAACGCATATTGGACTAATTCTCTTTCTAGTTCAGGAGGCAGAACTGTTTTGCGGCCAATTTTTGTGTTGAGTAGCTCTTCTATATTTTTATTTGACTTCACATACCTTTCAACTGTACCTTTAGGTACTCCAAATATTTTTGATGCCTTTAAATAGCCCATCTGTTTTTCTTTTACTGCTTCAACAGCTCTTTTCATGTCATTATGATTCCATAATTTACGTTTCTTTGGTGCTGGCATCTGTAAAAAACGTTTATATATAAGTGTATGATGTATTCAAACATTGTTTATGCTATTTTTTATCATTTATATAACAGAATATGCACAGCTAGATAATTAACATTTTTTTTTACAGTATACTTCCTATCAAGGGTTCTAATTTGAGATAGTCTGAAATTGAGATTCCAGTACTATCTCAAATTAGGAAATTCGGAAAAAAAATTTTAAGCAGCCATATTTTGGTCATAACTGCTACAAAATGAGTTTTTGCATGACAGCATAGTGGCTTTAAGATTATTTGTTAATTAAACCCTACCACAGTGGAATGATGACCTTACCTTACAAAAATATTTTCAGATACAACAGTCACTCACAAAATTTTCCAGCACACAAAGTTGGATAGATGTACACTGCTTGGGAATCATGTGGTAACTGACAAAAACAACAAGTTCACAGACTCTATTTGGCCTAAAACCCCGAACTTTTGCACGTTGTATATAGATGGCACCAGCCATTCTGCCAGAAAGCTACTGTCTCAAATTAGGCTCCTATCTCAAATTTGGTTCCTTTCCTCTACCTAAATTAGGAATTGCGGTTGTCAATTTCCATTAACTAATACAAAGGCCATCATGGTACAGTAAATAACCAACTCGTTTGCATCATACAGGCCCGCATATAAAATTTAACGATGATAATATTAATTACCGTAGTTAATGATACACAGATGACATACAATAAACTGTGGCAGTTTATCAATAAATGCCATACATGATCGCGTTTTCCCAAAGCCTTTACGGTAATTTGCATGATTTATCCCGTTCCAAAATTTAAAGCAACAAACAAACATAGAAAATTAGTTATCGAATTGGATTTGATAGCAATTTATTTCCTAATGTGTTTTAACTACGGCAAATGACAATAATAGTAATTGCATAATTATTCTTACAATATACCTATTTTGGAACAAATATATGAATATGGCTATATTACTTGAATACGTTACCTCTTTTCCTTGTACCAATTGAAAATTGGTAACTGAAAATTCAGACACTAAGTACATTCAATAAAGCATATTAATGATAAAACTGGTTGACGATGTCAAAAAAGGCCCATCAGTGGTACCTCATTTCAAAAGGTATTCAATTGTCTATATAGCCATGTCTGTTTTTTTGAATTTCGTTATGCTTCGTAAAAAAATAACATTCAAAATGTTAAAAATTATCATGTATACTATTAAATTTTCTGTATATTCAATGCACCTCAATTTTGTTACATGCAATTTTCAACTCTACTGTCACGTATGACAAACAACAGTTGATAAATGAACCAAAAAAAAAAACATTTAAATGCTGGTTAAAAAAAAATTCTTTGGTTCATTTCAGAGCTGTGCCGGGCACTGACTAAAAGTGCTTCGAGCACTAAGCACTATTGAAAAGTGCTCCGAAATCTCGAGCACTAAGCACTTTCATTTATGAACTGCTCGCGATTACTAAGCACTTTCAAAAAGTAATCCGAATCAGGGAGCACTAAGCACTAAGCACTTCTCAGACTGTTAGATACTCAAGTAACTGGAACTTAATTAAACAAGTAAGATTTTCACAATATAATATTACATCGCGACATATACAGCTACACTTAAGCTTTTTTAAGCGGTTATTGAAATTACCGCTTGAACAAGCTACAGTGAAAAGAAACATCTCACGATGTAATATGATTTGTTGAAATCTTATCGTGTTTGATCTAGTTTCAGTACTTCACGTTTCTTACAGTCTGAGAAGTGCTATGGATTTCCATCCAGTAACCACCGAGTCAATTAAAAACTTATTGTTACAGACCTGAAATTTGATAAAGACTTCTCGAATTGTTCGAGATCCTTCGATGAATTAGATGGAAAAATCTAGAAGCACTAACTTTTGTTCTGGATCAATCGTCGAACATTCTATTTGTGTTCTATTGATTTCTTAAGTTTTCTAGAACTTTATTTGTATATAAAAGCGATGCATTTGTTAGATGAAGGAAGTTAGTTAGGAAGTTACTCTGAGTTACCTTGGATACAAGTATTTTGACAGTGACTTGTATCACAGTGTTGTCAAGTGAAGTTGGAATAATAAAGGCGAGTTCATACCAGTGTACACTTATTTTTGAACCCGAAGACGCAACATTATGTTACTTCTTCGACTCACATCATAACTGAAATGACATTCAGCTTACCGCGCTATTATCACAGATTCACAATATGTTTCTGAAGAAATTTTTTGAAAACATAACCATAGCGAATTCATACTGTTTAGTTTCAGCGGTTAAATAACCTTCTGACAAAGTAGGTCTTGACCTGTCAATTGAAACTGTGATGATAACCTGTTAGGATAAAAAAGATACTACTTGTGATTGAAATACTCGTTACGTTTATAACACTTGCTACACAATATACTATTTTGAAACAGAATTGCTTGAATCAACAATTTGATTCAAATAATAGGAATATGGATTAAATGTTTGGTTTTGTGGTTTTCTTGACATCATTTTTTAGGTGTTTAATATCCCATAATTTGGAAATGAGAATATGTAAATCAAAATCATATCGAAATGGGCCGCACATGGTTACCTCTTCACAGGTAAGAAGTGAGCCAACAGAATGGTGATTGACATTGCCTGTATCAAGATAGCAAATGCCACCCCATCAACGAAATTTTTGGCAGATTTCTTTTGACTTTCGTCAAAGAAATGTGCATAAGGACGAGAACAAAAGTTTTTATTGGTGGGGGTGCCGCTAGCTATGATCACTAGTGAGTTATGGATTATCACACACTAGTGTGTTATTTAATAGTTATGTAGTATAGTAGCTCTGCTTTTGTACTTGAAGCACTTTGTATATGAATGATTATTATTAGTTGATCAAGTCACTCTTATATAAGTATGCTGTCATGACGATTTGGAATGTTGCTATAAATAAATAATTTGAGTTCGAAATACATAATTATTTCCAAAGTAATATATAGGATATCCCAGGATATTACAAGTTACGTGAGTTATTTGAGTTTACTTGTCTGAAATGACATTAATAATGACAGTCACAACTGTCATGTGTTGGATAAACAACTTTATTCACTTCTGATTAGATGGTTCCTCAATGGCGTAATAATTCAGAATTACAAAAAAATTTGAAAGTTTTATTTATAATATCAACTGTTTTATTTTTAACTGTTTAATCACTGAATTTTAAAGAAAAATTAAAATATTGCCAAAAAGGACAAACTAATTCAGGAGCTTGTTCATACAAGCTATCAATCTGATAATTTTCTTGGCTGAAAGTAGTAAAAGACTTAAAAGTATACGAGCTCTATTTCACATGTAGAATCTAACAGTTTCAATTCCACCTCCAGACGAAACTTAAGGAAAGCGAAAATGGAAACCCTTCGAAGTTGTTTGAAAGTGTTCGCAGGGATGAGAAGGTTTTTTAGCAAATTGAAAAGAAAAGTAGATTTCCTTTTAGAGAGGCTGGATATCCTATCCTTACATTTCACCCGCTATAGAAATAGAATAGAAAACAAATTACTGATTGTTTTCTTCTTGATCCACTTAGCTTTCAGTTCAAACAATACATAGAAACATCTCGGTGAGAATGTCGATGGGTGTTCGTATGAAATTGAGTTAGTTTTTGTGAACGTTGAATGATATCGCAGATATAAGAATGGACTGGATAATTTAATTGGTAAGAAAATTGTTGAAAATTGTTAATATTGACACATAACAAATGTACACAATTGTGAACCCAAACTACCTTAAGACTGATCAAAGAGTTTTACTGGGCGCTGTGCTGAGATCCTTTTCATCTCATTTCTATACTTCCAATGCATCTGTCCTTATATGTATATGCCAAAGATATCTCAATGCTTATATCAATCGATGGCGATTATGCTTTCACGTAATATCGTGCACAATTATGTACGTATGTTTATTCATGGAGCATGTGTTACATCTCTCTACTTCAACAAACAGAAAACCCATATTAGAAGAAACATACTTCAGAACTGAAAGATGTTACCTTTAATAATGAAGTGCCAAATCTAAAATTTATTTTCTGGGCGATGTGTACTATCACTTTCTCTCCTTGAACTCCCGAATCTGAATTTCACCCATCAGCAGCTTCTCTATAGATGTCCAATTTTTTGCCTTTATTAACAGGATTCCTATTAGTTTTATTCAGGTTTATCTCAATGCTAATATGGAATATTCACCAAAATGAACTTCTGATAACTTTTTGGTATTGACTCTACAGTTGAATCTTCTGTTTTTCTTTGAGTTCTGGTTTCCACGAGAAGTAAAATTCTGCAATGATCAGGGAACATGGTGAGAGAAGGGGGAAGTTGCTAGGAATTGGTAGTCTTGAATATTTGCAGGTTTTATGAAAATATCTAAAAAGCAAAGAGAGATGGCCAATCTTTCTGAGGTTTTTCGGGGAAGTGAGCGAGCTTGTGAGCAAAGTATATCAAATGATACGAATGGATCTTTTTGGACAGAAACTCAAATATGTGTTGGGTGCTGCACTCCACATATGGAAACAGTATTCTAGGAGGGTTCAGATTTGTGCCTTATAAATAATAATAAGTTGACGGGAAGCGAAATTCTTCCTGGCACGAAACAGAAAACCAAGTTTTTGATGGGTTTTTTGACAATGAATCTTTTCCGAAAATTAGATTTGTCATAACTTTGCTGAAAATTATAGTAGAAAGAAGAGATATATATCGTTCCTGAAAACTTCTACTTCCTCATGCAAATATAACAAGTGAGTATCTGAGTACCCAAAATGTGTTTTGCGCCACTTCATATAACCCTTCTACGATATTTACGGAGGATCCGAAAGTCATGGATATTTTAGTTGATATGAAATAATTATACTGAAGCAGGAATAAGTGGACCATATGCAACGATTTTGGACTAGTGAGACACGGCTCACTTATACACGCCAAAGAAAAAACTGGGTTTTACCCCTGCCTCAGCTTTCAACTCACCCATAATCCGGCAATTTCCTCAGTGAGTATGTGCTTTCAAGCTTGAGGTTTGTACTTGTACAATAGTGTTATCAAAGATATAATATGCAGGATATGCATAAGTGATTATTTCCAATATTTACTGAAGGAAATGCCGGTTTTATGGGTAAGTTGAAAATGAGGCAGGAGTAAACCAAAGTTTTTTTTTTGGCATGTAAAAGTAGAACCTGTCACACTACTTTAAAATTGTTGCATATAGTCCAAAGAGGGTATGGGTTGCCACTTTAGTATAATAATTCCATATTTACTAAATTGTTGATGATTTCCGGATTACCCGCAAACATCTCCGGTTTTAGGTTCACAAATACTCACTTATTATGTTTGTATGAGAAGGTAGGAGTCTTCAGAAAAGATATGAACTTTTTCTTTTTCTTCCCCAATAATTTATAGCAGAGTTACGACCAATCAAATATTTGGCTCCGCCAGAACTTTCAGAGGCGGGTAAGGGTGAATCTGAAAGTTGATTTCGGCGTTCAATCACGTTTTCTGAGAAAACGAGCGCATTTCATAATAAATTACTAGGAGTAATTTTTGTGGAGAATTAAATTGTCTTTCACCTATATGAGTTGTTTTTTCAATAAATCATATACGTTCCAAGATTACAGCAAAAATCTATTTATTTATTTTCAAACGAAAAAAAAATATGTCCACCCCTGGAATTTTGTCAATCAATTTTTTTTTCGTATTTTTCATGGTTCCAACTACTAGCATACCAAGTTTGGTGGTGCTACAATCGATCCTCGTCTCAAAACCCATTCGTACTGGATTATGAATAATTGAAAATTTAAAATTTCCCACTTCAGCCTCTTCTTACTGTTATCTTGAAAAATAATTTCCTTTTTATATCTGCCGAATAAATTAGGTTCTGAAAAATTGGTCTATTATATAATTTGAAATTTTTTGAAAAGAGTCGAAAGGTCAGCATCATTGTACGAATAAAGTCATAGTAAAAACCAGTTTTCTAAATTATCACTTCAGAACAGCTCTTTTACTATGCGAATGTACTAAACATGAGAAAAATTTATTGCAACACTATTACCATTTGGCAATATAATCACCAATCCGAACTCATCGACATCGTTCACAGCTACAATACGAGAAAGAAGCAAAATAAAACGTAGTTTTGCCCTAATCTGAAAAAACTATTTTCCAAAGATCCTTCTCATATTTGGCGCCAAGAATATACAACGAATCACCCCTTGAGTTGAAACAAATCAAAACAAAAAATCTATTCAAAAAAAAAACTTGATCAATGCCTTTTAAATACTCCAAATACTCTGTATGTTCTTGGATGAATATAAGAAATGATTAAATCTACCTAATTCAAATATCCGTCCAGTATATCTATGCATCCATCCTGATGCTGAACAAACCAGCCGAATTGAATTGAAAGAAAACTTGAAAAAAAACCAACTGAAAAAAAAAATAAAAGAATTTTAAATACACATAGATATAAAAATTGTACCTATTACATTTTTCATACTCTTCCATACTATGTTACATACATAGTTATAACATTAATTCCATTTTTAACCCAGTCATCCAACTACAAGAAAATTATTTTAAGAATTTTATTATTTTAAGATTTTTATAATTTTAAGGGCTAAACAACATATTTTATCATGTAAGAATGTGAATACCTGAATACCTCTTGTATCGTGTAGTCTTTATTCCGTGGAGAGGAGACAAACAAGCATCTCACGCACAAGAATAACCAAATCCTTCTGTGAGTTTCCTTGTTTATTTACCTCCTGCATATTTGTGCAGTTAGAAAAAATGCATTGTTATATTTTTTATGCTAATGGTAAATAAATCAATCAATCAATCAATCACTAGCTTTCATTGTTGAAATTTTCATTTCCGTCAACTGGTTCGAAAGACTTTTTTCAACAAGGAAAAACGTAGCCCTTACTTCTCAACTTGTGATGCCGTGCACGAGACTATTGACCGCGTTGGGCTTCGAATCCACGTACCTTGGATCAATAAGCGCCACCAAGACTTGGTATTTGGGTACATACTGTATAATGTAAAAAACACCAATGAATTAACTTTCTATAATAAGGTTCATTGCTAACTACAAAAATGTATTTAATTCTCCCTCGTACTGATTTCAAACACCATGAAAACGAATAAACGCCATATTAATTCGTAACTTACTAAAGCTGCTGGGTAAACCTTCGATTATTAAACTTCATCTATCCCGAGGCAAACATAAACAAAAACTCCAATGCGAATCTCCCCCCTAGCAAGCTGTTAAACTAAATTAAATTTCGACTTTGAATCTAGACGTAATATAACTTGCATATTTAAAGTTCAGTGACGGGTATGGCGAGGTTAACGCTCCAGAATGTGCGCTAATTTGGCGAAGGTTTCACGGAGATTGTCCAAATAGAATTCCATCAGAAAATTCGCGTTGAATCCCCAATGGGTGTTGGCATATACTAAATAAAGGAGACATATTCATTAAATATATATTTCCGTCGACCGTTCATTTATGATGTATTTTAACGCACTCAAAATCGTTGATTAATGACCCCTGTTAATGAATGATTTTCTATCAATCAACGATTTGATTATATGCAACCCAACATACATTGCTCTTATACATTTTATATTGGTTAGTACTATCTCTCATTATTTATTTGTGATCTCAGAGTCCTTGGTGAAACTATAGTATTGTTTCGCTGAATCAAAATAGGGAGAGAAAGGCAAAAATCGACTTGGCATAACTCAGGAGAGTTTTGTGAAGGTAATTTTGAAAAAAATTCAAAAGTGTTCCGTCGAATTTTCCATCCTAACCAAGTCAGCAAGAACTAAACGTTTAAAATGATGCAGAAAAGAACTTGAAAATACCATACCGAGGAGTAGTGGATAATCATCTCATTATACGATTTTCACATTCTGTCTGTTGTTCCTACAAAGCTTATTGGAAGATAAATTGACCAAATGAAATTTTCTATATCGATTTGTTCTGGATTTTCATTAGATTTGTTCCTCCAGCATCGCTCAATCAATCCGAAGTTATAATCAAAAGATACCCCAATGAATTGTAAATGTACTCAAATGGAGGCAGTATTAAACCTTTCATGTGTTTCGGCATCCTGAAAATGGATTAGTAGTCACCCCTAGAGTCCAAAACCACTGAAGTATTATTGGCGTAACCAACTCAATTTGTTAGTTTCTGTGTAGGGAGATACAGAGTTTAATAATTCTACTGAGTGAAATATCGCCCTTTTTAATGGGATAAGCCTATTGTATGTTTTAGTAACTCTAGGGAGGATCATTTACCCTATTTTATAACGTGGTCCGTTCTTTATTACAGCCGTTTGAATACAGTGGCGTGATATGGGGCCAAGATGCTATCGAAGAATTTTTTTTTAAGCTGGAATCATATACATGTACCGTAATCGGTTTCAAGTGTGTGTAGTATTACGATATTCGTCAACAGATATTTCTTTGATCTTCATCGTACCTACAATATTCTTCAGATATCCTAGAATGGCTGTATACAGGACGAACTTTGACCAAAAACTCATTCCATACCAGTATTCTGATCTTTGATGTGTTGCTGTGTTGTGCCCCACGAAGATATTTATTTTGCAGTTTTCCATTGGGAGATTTGCTAAAACTTAGTTTTGAAGCGCCAGCTTGAGTCGCATCACGTTTATTCTGGTTTTCTCGAAAAGGAAACTCTCTAATGTCCAGGAAACATTGTGGTAGCAGAGGAGAACTAGGTGGAAATAAATGCTCTCCTTGAGTTTCTGCAGGCTGCATAACTTAGGAAACTCCTAGCGAAGCAGCATATTCCAAAACTTTTTTTCTTTCGGTGAATGAAGGAGCCTTCAGAAAGAGATGTTCTGTTTGACTTTAAACTGACGACGAAAGGATGTGTGGACTGAAATTGATGGGTCATTCTCAAGATTTAAAAAAAAATATCGTCAATGGAAATCTTTATAGAATGGAGGCAGATTGCTCATGTTTCTGCAGTGTTCCAGAGAAATGAGCGGGGTTGTGGGTGATACATTAGTGACGAGACGAATGACTCTGTTCACACTTCATATATGGAAACAATATTCCAGGACCAGTCGGATTTGTGCCTTATAAATCAAAATTTGATCAAACTGACAGAGAGTTGGATAGCCAAGAACTCAGCTGGAAGAAAAGCCATAAGATGGCACTACCAGAGCTCAGTGTTAAGAGCTTTTCAATAACCTGCGAGATAACTCATAGCAGTGCGATAGATTTGTATTTGCTAGACAGGGTCTTCTTCCTTGTGAAGTAATTTTACGCTTGAACGGAAATATCACGAAATTATAAGATAAGTTGAATAACTTGCAAAGAACTGTTGCTAGTTCTAAAGCTTTTTTAATCAATAACGATGAATGGAGTTGATAAGCATGTAGGCCTTTCAATTAAGCCAGTTATGCACCCAACACCACTGCTGGTAATCAGTTCAACTTTGCAGGTATTCGATTTTGCGAGTGAAAGACCATCATTATAACCGTTACCTTCCTCGCCCTCTTCAGGTTCAGAATGGTACTACCAAGGCGTCTTCCCGTATTGCTGCCAGTGCTGGGCATTACGCGGGGATGTTGGTGACTGACTCGTCATCCTTCAAGCACCACCTGCATTCAGTATTCGTGAGACCCATAATGTTGAGGTGCTTGTTCAAATGGCAGTGCCCTACCACAAATCGGATTCCATTTCTGCTCATTTGAGAGCAGAGTCCTGGTTCCTGGATACTCCAGTATGACCGTGGATCCAAAGTAGCTATGCTGTTATTGGCGGTACGAAGGCTATCTTTGTAGATAGTCAATAAATTCAGACACCAGGAATGAACTGACTCTGTATGCAGTGCCGCTTGGCTATCGGTGAAAGGTTAGTGTATCCTTGACCTGAATAATACAGTGTCCTACGAAAAAGGGGTATTTATCGCTAGTCCTTGAGCTCTGAGTGATCTATCGATTTGGAAGAAAATAGTCTAGAGAGCAGAGTATTATTAATTGTTTGAAAATGATGAAGGATCCAGCACTTTCACTACGTAAAGTAGTTCTCGGCTAATTTTGCTCAACATTTGATATGTTGTAGATCCTGTTGTGTCATTATGCAGTCTTATTTACAAACCAGTTTCCGAGCTACAGGGTGTCAAAAGTTCGATTTGTGCTATTTTAGGTATTATGCATTGATCTGATTCTCGTGCTCTAACTAAAAATTGAACTTTCTTAGAAATAACATTTTCGCATCTAATTTTAAGATCATGAGTCCCTTCATTGAAATAGAAATAATATCTCACAAAAGATGTTGTATTACAGAATGGCAAGAAACTGTTCACAGATCATTCATGATTTTCACTCAATCGATTATAACTAGAAAACAAACAAACTTGCCAATTTAAAAAAATGTGGGTCTTTATCAAGTTTGTACAAGAACATAATGGAGCACTCTGTATACTACGGCTTTTGCACGTACGACTGGGAAAACCTACCTAGGACAATATGACCATCCATTTTGTAGGACCAAAGTTTTTTCGAGTACTTTGGCAAATTATCTCGAGGTTCAACTGAAAAACTAATTGTTTTTAATGACTTTTTTGCACTCACCAAATCGACATGATTGACGCCTGCGCAGTTTATTAGCTACCAATATCGAGAAAATTCGTGAAGGAAAAAGTTGGGCGTCTCGGGAAAATGAAGCTACTCGGGAGGATTCAGTCTGTTATTAATCATATTTGAAAATAGGCGTGGGATCCTGGTGTATTTGTTTATAATTTCACATCCGACGTGTCTCAGTCTGAGAGTCATTTAGGTGATTTGGAGGAATCTTTCGGCTCCACGGCTCCACGTGAATCACCTTGTAGGTATGTCTGAATAAATTCAAGAATTTTTTTAAATACTCTAGGCTATCGTTTCAGAACTTTGGATAGCTAGCTCTATTCTATATTCCACGGAATGAGATGGTTATGCCACCACCACAATTTTGAAAATTCTCTAACATAATATATCCCTTCTCGATATAATAAAAGTTTCGCAATTCCTAAGGTGTGGGTAATTTACCGCTGCAGAACGTGTAGATAGCAATAGAGTTATTGGAATAAATCTAACAGGCACGTAGAATTCAGCAATACCAGTAGCCTATCTATATTATTTATCACACGGAACAAACGGGAGTGAACTTTTACACCGTGAGCGAACTGAAAGTTTGATAGTCGTTACTTTGTGGTCTTTGAAGGAATATAAGTGCAAATTGGAATTTCAAACTATTTTCCGTTCCATGCAGACGCAGGTACAATATCTATGTATCATAAGAATTATATACACTGCTCAACAATTGTGGAGTATATTCCAAGGTTCTCACAGTTATCCAATAATGATGATTATCACAAAGTAAGAAAATAGAAACGTTTCAATTAGAACAGATATCCTACTTGAAAAATGAAGTATGTGATTTCAAGCTTGAGGTTTGAACTTAACAATAGTATGTTATTAAAAATATATGCAGGATATGAGTGAGCGATTATTTCCAACATTTACTGAAGAGAATGCCGGTTTTATGGGTAAGTTGCAAATGAGGCAGAGATAAAACAAGGTTTTTTTTTGGCGTGTATGAGTAGGACCTAAAATGAGGCAGAGGTAAAACAAAGTTTTTTTTTGGCGTGTATAGGTAGGACCTGTCACACTTCTTTAAATTGTTGCATATTGTCCAAAGAGGGTATGGGTTGCTGCTTCAATATAATAATTCCATATTCACTAAATTATTCATGATTTTCGGATCATCCGCAAACATCTCAGTGAAGTGCGACAAAACACATTTTAGGTACACAAATACTCTCATATTATGTTTGCATAAGAAGGTAGGAGTCTTCAGAAACGATACGAACTTTTCATTCTTCTTCTCTGTTCATCATCTACCAGAGTTATGACCAAGTTCGGTTCCACCAGAACTTTCAGCGGCGGGTAAGCGTCAACCTGAAAGTTATTGTTGTGTTCAATCACGTTTTCTGAGAAAACCCTCTTTCACCTTGTTGAGTTGTTTTTCCGATGAATCATATACTATCCAAGATTACAGCAAAAATACATTTATTTATTTTTAAATCTTAAAAACAATATGTATCTCCCCTGGAATTTTGGTAAATAATTTTTTTTTCGTGTTATTCATGGTTTCAAGTACGAGCATGGAAAGTTTGGTGGTGCTACAATCGATCCTCGTCTCAAAACCCAATCGTACTGGATTATATTTGTTAAAATTCAACCGCATCGAAAATGGGATATTGGACGCCTGTGGTGTCACTCAATGAGAACAAAAAGTATTTTACCCCTTCACCACACAAGTGATTTAATTCCTAGATGCGCATTTCGATAACAAAGTTACCTTCATCAGTAGGATTACTAAACTAACTGTAAATAGGCATACCAGTCTTTTTTATATCAAATAATTAATTACCATGGGTTAATCTGTGTACTGGAAGGTACCCTACCTGATGGGTAGGTATAGCCCACCCAATAAACAATACACCATAGGCACTTAATTATTCCTTTACTGGTAGCAAGTCAAATAGTTTGGAATTTAATGGACCATTATCATTATTGAGCAAGGGTTTCGAGCCCCTTTTTCGAATAGCGATACTCTCATAGCAATCTAATTTTCTGTAATGCTTTTTCGATCAATTGTTCCACCGTTAGCGGTCCCATCGAGACTGACCCGTCGAGCTCAGTCCTCACATCTATATGCCGTCACTTTGGAGACATGCCGAACATCTCTTTCCCAGGGCTCGTTCATCCACCTACCGGCAAAGCTTTGCAACTCGCTGCCTCTGGAGGTATTCCCTGAGGTATACAGCCTTAAGAAATTCAAGAACACCAATTCCTACCGACTTTTCTTTGGCTCTCACGATGTTCTTTGAACAATACATGAGTTTCCTTTTCGTGGGGACCAGAATTTCAAAAAAAATATGCATGGATTTCCGATTGAGTCCCAACATTAACATGTTTATTTTCAAATAGAATAGCTTAAAAACTTGAACTGCAACCCAAAAATGAAATTCTCTGACAAAAAACATGGGGTATTGTGAGTGTCCGCCACCTCGAACATGTCGAAAAAACGGAAAATTTATTAATAAACAGCTGATTTTCTCAGGATCCATTCATTAAGAGCTATAAAACAATCTTTTCATATTGTCTGACACAGAACACTTCCAGTCTGACGCGTCGAAGTTGTCGATTTCATGAACACAAAAAAATTATAGATAAACGTGGAAACATGGAAATATTATATGTATGTATGAAGGCCAGTTCTTACTTAAAATGTGGCATAAGTGTCTGAACGTATATTGGGGCATAACTAGAGCGTGACAAAAAAAAATATTTCAGTTATCACATTAAAATACATTTTCCAATTTGTAATAATTATTAATAAATGCGAAACTGCATGCAGAGGGTGATTTGTTTCGTCGTTTTAAGAAAATAAATTTCGCCCCCTCAACAAAAAAATCACAGATGAAAACGTGTCAGATGACCAATGAAGCCATACAGAATGTTTAGAGAGACTATCTATACATTTTTTGTGGTCATGAAATCGTCAGACTGGAAAAAACGATCCAGGTTCTGTGTCAGACAATATTAAATGAGTTATTTACAGCTCTCAATGAAGGAATTCTGAGAAAATCAGCTGGTTATTAATAAATTTTCCCATGGTCGGTTTTTCGACATATTCGAGGGGGCGGACAACCCCAATGCCCCATGTTTTTTGTCGGTGAATTTCATTTTTTTCCTTTAGTTCAAGTTTTCAAGCTATTCCATTTGAAAATAAATCAGTAGTCGTCATAACGACGTATTTAGGAATTTTTTTAGAAAAACGCCTCCGAAACAAAAAAAGTCACAGAGGAACACGGTGGCAGGTATCAGTAAAATTTTGCCGATGGGCACTCTAACTAGGATATCAGGACAGAAGTTTGGAAGAAAATTCATTTCAAAACAACCGAAGCTGGTAGTCCACCTACCGTACATTGGAATCTTCGAATAGGTTTGAAGGATCGGGAACAAATACAACAGTGAAAAGAATTGCATCTATGAGGTCCCATGCGGATGCTGATTTGCGTACATCGGTGCGATCAAGCGACCCCTAGCTGTGAGGCTAGAGAAACATAAACGCTTCATGCAGCGAAGCGACACGTCAGAATCCGGTATCGCAGACCATTGTGTGGAAAGAACATCACCAAATTCAAGTGAATGGTGCGGTATTATTACATGGGAAGGAACACTGGTTCAGAAGAAAATTTAAAGAAGCTGTTATATCGAAGCCAACGGATCCGCCAACCCAGCGTGTGGAGATCAAAAATGTTTGGAAACCGTTCATTGATGGTTTTGGCGGGAATAGGACTATTAAAATCATCCCACTTAACTAATGGGCAGGTAGCTGGTAGAAAAATTAGTAACAATTAAGCAGTTGAAATGTTATAAACAATACAAATTATAAGTAGATAGAAGTCCGAAATAAATGTACCCAATATTTGGTTGATTATTACATAAAGGTATATTTATATGTTATTTGCTTTTTGAAACGAAGGAATTATTCCTATAAACCAAAGAAGGCGGTAGCTTTTGAACATCAAATTACGAAATTTATTACTGAAGCTCCTGATGAATATTTTCTTCCAATTCAATTGAAGTGAATAATTCGTCCCATTTAACCCTGAGATTTTAAAAACTATTAAAAACATAATTATAATAAAAATTCCTCATACGAAAACCTAAACTAAGACCAACAAAGCTAGTAGATCTGACGGAAATACGCCGATTGTTCTTCTAAAGTAACATCAGTTCACAAGCAGTTGTTTTCTAATAGGTATTTGCCGATAAGGAAACCGCTGAGGAAATTGTGTACACTAATTCCCAAAAATGGTAAGTAATACCTCCAATACCCGAGTAATTCCCGAGTAATACTCCCCAAGTAATGCCAGTAATGCCGCCCGTCAGAAAAGTAATAAAAATATAAAATCGATTATTAGTGTTAGGTTTGTTGTCAAGTACTCAAGTACAATTCTTCTGAAGACCTTTTTTTTTCATTGCACAATTCTGATTTCCGCCACTGCTCTCTAATTTTTCGGATGATTCATGTAATTTCCAATTTCCATATTTTGAAGACCTTTTTTTCCCCTTTAACAATTATAATTGTGCAGTAATTGTGTTAAAATTGTGTTTTCCGTTAACCTGCTGTCGTCTCCCCACTAACGGCAGCCCTCAGAAGTCGAAACTTGTGCGAGCTAAGGATCAACGAGGTCTTACCTTTTGTTCTCTCACTTCCGAATAATTTCTATAATACCCATGTAATGCTCGAGTAATACCTCATTTTCCCGTATAATGCCCAATAATTCCTAACTAATTTCTCTAATGTCCGAGTAATAAACCAGTAATAAGTAAGTAAGTAAGTAAGTTATTTATTCAGTTAGTAATGTGCTAACAAGATACACTAGAAAATACAAATAAAAATATAAACCTATTGCTCTGAGAACAGTAATATTAGACTAAAACATGGAAACATATACACATATTCTCATACACTTATAATCAATAATTGGATGTGATATATTCAGATTTGTATTGGAGATGCCACCTAAGCGAGCTTGTGTTGTGGCATCATCGTTTTCATTAAAGCGTTCAACTGAAAATAAGTGGGAAGGAAACACATGTTCGCGAGCAAATATGAGTATAAATAAATTGAATTGAATCAAATCTAGATTTCTAGTGTAGCTTTCAGGAGGTCAAAATTATTCTTCACAGTTTTTCAGTTTCTGTTTCTTTATTTTGATACTGGACACATTTTTTAATTCGGAAGGTAATTGATTGAAGAGTTTAGGTCCTATATAAGTGACGAACCTCTGATTGTGGCGAAGTCTAACAAGAGGGACCTCAATATCCAAATTTGCGTTTCGACGGGTGATGTACTGGTGAGTTCTATAGGATAAGGGTGTACTTATGACCCACAAGAGACAATGATAGGAGTAGAGTTTTATCACATTGAAGACACCTGCTTCTTCGTATAGGAATGAGGTGGAAAACCTTCTATTTTTTTTAGAAGGATTTTAAGCAGGATATTTTGGACTGTCTCTACGTTGTAATACATATGTAATACTCAATAATTTTATTAATTTTAAATTTTGGATATTAATTTTGTGATGAGTTTCTAATAAATGATCCGCAACACTCGATTTATTTTCTCGTGAATATTTAGCATGTGCCAAATGTTCACGGAAACGAACATTCGTAGATCTTTTGGTTTGGCCATAATATACACTATCGCAGTTTTGACAGCTAATTTCATAGATTCCTGATCTGTCCAAAGTTGGAATTTTATCTTTCGGATTACCTAACAACTTTTGGAGATTGTTCGTACTGCTATGTACTAGCTGAAGGTTTGCGTCTCGGAAAATAGAGTTGAGACCTCTCGTAAGCCGTGTATCGTGTGTGATTTTAATGAACTTTTTCCTGTCTTTAGGTTGCTCTAGTGTGGTTATTTGTCTTAAGGACGTTCTGAACTTTTTCTTTTTCAACAAATTATCTACCATTTTCGGGGAATACCCATTACTAATGGCAATTTCTTTAATGGTTTTTATTTCTCATTGAAACCGTTCAACACTGAGTGGGAAGTTCAACGCCCTGTGAACAAGAAAATTGAAACTTGCCATCTTGTGCTGAATGTGGTGGTTGGAATCAACGGGTATAAATCTGTTGGTGTTGGTTGACTTTCTGAAAATGTCTATTTCTACACATTCCCCATTCCTGATTACCAGTGTGTCCACATTAGAAACTCATCACAAAATTAATATCCAAAATTTAAAATTAATAAAACCTGTTGATGATTACAGAAAATTAGATTGCTATGAGAGTATCGCTATTCGAAAAAGGGGCTCGAAACCCTTGCTCAATAATGATAATGGTCCATTAAATTCCAAACTATTTGACTTGCTACCAGTAAAGGAATAATTAAGTGCCTATGGTGTATTGTTTATTGGGTGGGCTATACCTACCCATCAGGTAGGGTACCTTCCAGTACACAGATTAACCCATGGTAATTAATTATTTGATATAAAAAAGACTGGTATGCCTATTTACAGTTAGTTTAGTAATCCTACTGATGAAGGTAACTTTGTTATCGAAATGCGCATCTAGGAATTAAATTACTTGTGTGGTGAAGGGGTAAAATACTTTTTGTTCTCATTCAACCGCATGTCAAGTAAAACTTTCACGTAACTTTATTTATCTACTCGTTATGCTCTAACTTTCTCTTATTGTCTCTCATGGGAATTTGAAAAATCTATGGAAAGTTTCTGAAGTGGAAAATTACAGTGAAAAAAATGTTAGCTCTGGGATTCGAACCACTATTTTTCTCCAAAAAAGTTGCAAAACTACTGAAACTCAAAATTGTAAAAATCTGTCAAATAGTGTGAAACATGAATTGTCGAATAGTTTTTGCTTGGGCAACTGGCATACCTAATAAAATAGTAGTTTACCTAACAAGTGCGGAAAGTGATACTTTTCCGCACGCGATTTCTTTCGGCCATCTGCAATCGCGTGCGGAAAAGACACTTTACGCTCGTATTAGGTACACTATTTTTTCTACTAGCGGAAAAAACACCCAAAAGTTAACATAAAGAACATTTATTATTAAATATATATTAAACTATACAACCATACTTGGTAAGCTTTCTATTTTAACCTTCTGCGACGCAATATTTAAATGTCGGTATAATCCGCAAAAACTAAACAAATCTACTTTTCCGCACTAAAAAGAGTGCGGAAAAAACGTTTCCGCACTAGTGCGGAAAAGTGACTCTTTCAAAACAAAAATGAATGCGGAAAAGTGGACTTTTCCGCACGCTAGTAGAAAAAATAATTAGTAACATGAATAGTGAAGAATCATTATTTAAAACGAGCTTTTATTCATAAACCAATGGACGAAATATTTAAAAATAATATTTATTGCTTAAATAACAAAGAACTTTTTTACAAAATCATCATTTTATTAAAAACGATAGTTGTTGTCGCCGGATGATTCAGGATATTATGGCAACCATATGTCTAAAAACAACTACTTTCTATTCTTATACAGCGACAGGTATTAAATAATATCAGACAGATTCATGTACAATGTTCCTCATTTCAATTTCCGCTTGTAACTTAGAGTTTGTGTTAAGATATTTGATTTTTACAGAAGCTTAAGGCTTAAGATAATATTTCATTTTTTGAAAGTTTGTTTTTCATATTATACATATTATTTTCAAAATTTCATTGTAGTGGTTTATGAAGGAAAACTTGTTTTTGAAAATATTTTTCATGTTTATTATTAAGATCTGTCTGAGTCCTTGGTGTTAATGTTCTGTTTGAAAATTATTTGCACAGACGTTTTACTGATCCCAATCTACACTGCTAATGCACGAACCGAAATATGAGGATGTGCCAACACATTTATACAATTTTTCGCAGTTTTCTAAATATTAAAAGGCATTTCGACCTGGTTGTCGTCGATCAGAAAAGCGCTGCTCATGCAATTTTCTCGAATAATTCTCTTCACAACTACAAACATGAGTGTTAGTCGAAAAACAAAAGTTAGGGGTGGTTTCTCAGTGGTTGTTTGCCAGAGGGTGGAATTTGCTATCCTGAATAAAAGTGCTTATGGTCTCCTACGACATGAATATTTTATTTTATTTTTTTTTTCAGCGAATAACTGAAACTGCTGGTCTAAAAGCTCTAGGACACCCGGTATACTTTGACCGACCCTTCGATAGAGAAAATCGAGCTATCTCGAAACTTTTCTGAAATATCTCCTTATTCAAAAGTAATGAATTTCAAACCTAAGAGGTAACAAAAATTTTTTTTTAATTAAGTAAATTTTATTATTGTATTATTGTAGTATTTTATGAATTGCTTGATTCTTTTCATTTCATATGAATTGAATTTCTTTTCAAGAAGAAAATACTAAAGTTTTAGGGTTAGGTGGAAGAACAGACATTCAGTCTAGTCACTGAATGAATTATTGAAACTCGCCCAAGTGACCCATTGTAAATTTAATATTTATATAGAGAAAATAAAGACACATTATTATTATTATTATAATGTGTTGAGGAATTTGTTTGCGTTATTAACGAAGATCTTTATTATTATTATTACTCGGTTAGAATGAAAATTTCTTATGCTCGTGGTTTCTCATATAATTTGCCTTGTTATAGAATATACTAATCTATCATACATGAGGCTCTTTGGCCACCGTATACAGGGTGTTTCAAATTTGATCCTCACCATTGGGATCTCGGAAACTATGAGAGATACGATGATGGTTAAATTGGGGCAAAGTTGTACATATACCTGACTAACAATATGCCGTTGAGAAAGTTCTGAAATTCCGTGTATATCCGGAGATATCCGGAAAAAACAGAATTTTTTTCTGGCTTCATTTTTCGAAGGATTCGAAAATAACTTGCACTTCCACATTGCCACTTTTCCCCTGCTACATAATGGTGTTTTCAGATTTGATATCCGACGTTTCGTCTTCCGGCCACCATCATCAACTTTATTTTTTCTTATGGGCGCTACATTGGATTCTTTCTTTTTGAATAGAACCAGATTTTACCTTTTCAATGACGTATCATAAGTTATCATTATTTTTAAAAAAATTGGAGATATTGAAAAAACTTAATTCTTATCATTATAGGCTTTGACTTTGATGTTTCCAAATTTGACTTTCAATTTGTTACACTCAATAACATTTAGTTATTGTACAAGTCATTTAATTTTTGGCGGAAAATGGCTTTCACGAACGAAGAAAAAAGAGATATGATACAAATGTATTACAAATACAATAGAAACAGTGTCGGGACATCGGAAATGTATTTAAACTTGTATCCCGAAAGACGACAACCACATAGAACTATGTTCAAGTTATTGGATCAAAATCTCACCGAGTTTGGTTCATTTGAAAAGCCGAGCCCCAATTTAACCATCTTCGTATCTCTCATAGTTTCCGAGATCCCAATGGCGAGGATCGAATTTGAAACACCCTGTATATTCCGACTTGGAGTTCGGTTTCTACAATGCCTCAAGTGAAATTAATTGAATCCGAACGTGTTATTGGACTCGGGTTTCGTAATAAATTGCGCGGTACAAAGTAAATCAGAATGGTTTATTGCTTTGTTCTCGCCGCTTTTAAGTAAAACTTTACAGCACAATGGGGAATTTTATATGAAGATACCGGGAAAAATAATTTTGCGGCTTGCTTCCTTCCTCGCTCCACTCTGCTGCATAGGTGAACCCTGATAATAACTCCGGGAGGAGAAGGGGATGATTTGCATTAACACTGTTGCAAAGGATGTTTGGACTTTCAGTTGGGTTTATTAAAAAAAAAATACGTGTTCATATAACGGATTCACTTGAAATATAATAATCCAGTACGATTGGGTTTTGAGACAAGAATCGATTGTAGCACCACCAAACCATGACAAACACGAAAAAAATTGTTTACCAAAATTCCAGGGGTCGAACATATTTTTCATTATTCCGGAGGCTCTGTTTTGGTTTATTCCACACATTTCACGAATTATTCAGAAGTTTCAAGAAGCTTGTAGAGTATCTAAGACTTTTCCATCTTATATTCTGGAAATTTTCATGCTTCTTCCAAATTCTCTAAAACTCCTCTTGAGTGTCTTTTCAGAAAGTTCTATAACCTTCAGGAGCCTTGAGTTCTGGTTGATTTCACGGATATCTTGATTGTTCGAGAACTTTCCAGAAGCTACGAAAACATTCTGGATTTCTCCTTTTTATATTCTAGTTTCCAGAAAGTCCACTATGACATATCTATTTTGGTGGTCGAACTCCACATTAATGTGTTTTAAGTACGATCTAGAATGTTCTGTGCCTTCTGTTTTGCTTCAATCCAAGGCTTTTTCGAATTCTTCTGGAACCCAAAAAACATTTTAGAGCTTCCCATGTTATATCCTGAAAAGTTCTAGAGCATTCCCGAACCTCTGTTCTGATTCACATTATAGATATCTGTAATTTTTTAGAACTCCGAGAACTTTCTCGAATTCTTTCTTTTATTCCAAAACTTTCAGAAAGCTCCACATCACATCCATTTCCTGATGAAGTAAATTCTAGAATATACTGGATCTTCTGTTATGGTTCTCTTTCTGTGTTTTTGACGAAATTTCCACAAGCTTCAAGAACATTCTAGAATATCCTTTCTCATACACCCCAAAGGTCCACAACGCCAACTTTCTTGTATGAATTTTCGAATAGTTTCACCACCATGCCCACACTTTAGAATTCGAAATATGGAGAATCTCACATGATTATTCTCTTAAGTACGGTGGAAAACTTTGTGGTTCTGGCTCTGGTTGATAATATTATTATAATTATTGATATATCATTATTATTATTATCATGGTAGGTTCATGAATATGCCTGTAGAAAAGAAAAAGATAAGAAATTTGGAAAATGTCCCAACTGCTAGTAATAGTTAAATCTTGGAGTGAAATAAATTAATCTTTGTCCGAGCCTACTATGCGAAATAGATCGATACTTGAAACTTAGAAACTTTGTGCGAAAATCTTTGCAAATTGTTACCCGAACCGAAACTTGAAACGTACTCCGTAGCAGATATCTAATTTTTTCTCTTCGAGCGGGAAGTAAGATTTTAATGAACTAATTCAAGCTATGTTGAGAACTGGATGAAAGACCAGACAAGTTTAGTGAAGGATGAAATATTTACACAAATTCTTCCGGATAAGTCGTCTCCAAGTTGTTAAACTTGTTAAAATTTTATGCCAAATACGCTAGGAAATTTTCTTTTCCTGATATTTAAGTGGAAACTTCCGAAAAGAAACATTGTAGCAAGTTATCGAGCATTTGATGAGAAATTACGGTTCGTCTTGCATTCATCGTTGCTTGATAGGATTGTTGAATATTAACACTATTATAACGAAAAGAGGAACATTCTCCATGAAAATAGAAAAAATAAAAAAAGTGATTCATTTGTAATATCTAACAAAAAACAACTACTTCCCCGGCACAAGCCACGCTGGACATTGAACTATATCTGATAGATATTGTGAAAAGACTCTGAAAATAAATCTGAAAGTGAAAATTTACATTTTCATTCTCTAGTTTGCATTGAAAAATATCGTGAAATAAATTAGATAGTGAGAATGTTATTGAAAAATATCACTCACAGAAATCATTCATTTCATTGAAGCAAGATTCGCTTCTCTCGCATTTAATCCCCAATACATTTTGGTCGACGAAAATCTATTTTGCTTTGCCAAGCTCTCCAAGAGGATTGATATAGGATTGGAATAAACAGGCTCTTCAGAAGCATACACATCAGGGACGGATATGAGGGAAATATTTCTTCTGCGGTAACATTTTGAAAGTTATTTTTTGACACAGACCTGTCATGGGCATTGCAGTTTGATTTTAGTTCGAAAATATGAATAGGACATTCATAAAATCTGTTATGGAATCATCTGCAGCTGAAAGACAAGCTTTTTTCCATCGTTCAAGAGGGAGGTATTTTGAAAAAGGGAACATTCTCTATGAAAATTGAAAAAATTAATGTTCCCCTTTTCAACATGAATACCTCCCAAGAGGTTATCTCGAACGATGGAAAATAGCGACTAAAGCTTGTCTTTCAGCCGCAGATTTTATGAATGTCCTATTCATATTTTTGAACTAAAATCACCATTATAACCTTTTACTGCGCAATGTAGCAGATATGCTATATATAGTTTTCAGAGTATTCAAGTATTGAAGTAATTACAGAATTATAAGAATCATGTCCTAGAATATGATACAGTTGCCTTTAATGTTCTATATGTTCTATACATTTTTGTAAAGTACACATTATTTCTTATGAAAAATAAAAAAAATAACGATTATTTCTCAAGATCTTCTCATGAGGATATGCAACATCTCATTTTATGTGTTTATTTTCGATTCGAGCACTAACCCTTCCAATATAAAGGAACAATTTTAACAATTTTTTTCAATTACTTTTACCCAATTTATTTCGAATGATATTTTGGATGCGATAGCACAAACATGTTCCCAGTATTTCCTAGATTCTCAATGCTGGAATCGGAGAGCCCAATGTCAGAAGTTTATAAGAAAAATATTCGACGAAGAATAGCCAATTTTTGACTTTGGTTGTTCTTGTTCTAAGCCACAGATATTGTTGTTAACATATTCGTGGATAGACCTGCCATAGCCCTGCTATAGATGTCATTTCAGGGGCTTTTCAAAAATAATGCGGAAATACATGAGAATGGTATTGCAATTATACTAAGGAGGCTTTGAATGCTGCTGTACAGAAGTATTGTTTTTGTTTTGTTGTTTTTTTGTTTTTTTTTTTTGTATTACTTCTATTTACTCTCATTTAACCCTTATACCTGGTCTACAAGTAAACAGGAGCTTTTTTTTTTCAAGTAATTCATGATATTTTTCCATGAGGAGTTTTGGAGAAAAAAAATGATATGTAAGTTTTTTTCATACTTTTGACACCCTGTATCCCAGAGGGTATGCATTTTAGGAGACACCTTGATGGGAACTTTTCACCTCGAAATGAATTGACGAATCTGTATTGGGAGTTTGTCGGTCTTATTCTGACTTACCTTGTATATGATGAAGAAGTGACTGAATACTTCTCATAACTCACCTGAAATAAATACAGCATCAAGAAATATTTGTATATTTATTGATAGATTAAAAGAGCATTTTCTAAATAGCTGGCATTACGTTGATTTGGATACTTATAAGTGGAAAGTGATTTTTGTATGTATTCAGAATGTTTCTCAAGTGATCGTTATGTTTTTGAACGAGTAATATTTGAAAATTATATATATTTTTTCATTTTACATCTATCTTTAAGATATTCGTTAATTATACTCCATCTACGTTGCTGGCTCTTGACTAAATATTTTTTTTATATTTTTCTCTCTCTCTCTCTGTTTCTCCCTCTTTCTCCCTCTGTCTCTCCCTCTCTCTCTCTCTGTCTCTCCCTCTTTCTCCCTCTGTCTCTCCCTCTCTCTCTCTCCCTCTGTCTCTCTCCGCTCTCTCTATCTCCATTTCTCAAAAGAAGGAACTGGGCGGGCACTATCAAGGCACCATTTCCGTTTTCGTCTTCGTAAGTGAAATTATCGTAGGTAATATCACAAGACCATGACAAATAGCCGACTATTATTTTTTTCATAATTCTATCGGGAGTACTTTTGACAATTAAATGAGACCATATGAACATTAATAATCATAGGATAACTCCCTCCAGCTGAAGCTGTCGGGAGTATACTGAGTAGATTTTTCGGAAGACCACTTACCTTTTCTCCGAAACATGATTTGGGGTAAAGTGAAATGATCGAATACAAATATTGGGTTTTGTCAAAAAATAAGTTCATAGTATTACCGCAGAAGAAATATTTCCATCCTTGATGTATATATCTGCTTCTGACGAGCCTGCTTTCCAATTCTATCAATCTCCCTGATGAGCTTTGCAAAGCGAAATAGATTTTCATCGACCAAAATGTATTGGGGATTAAATGCGAGAGAAGCGAATTTTGCTTCAATGAACGATTTCAATAACATTCTCCCTCCCCTAATTTATTAAATGAATTTTCAATGAAATCTAGAAATAAATATAAGAAAAACCGACAATCTGAATTGTCTTAAAATACAAGTTACTCGAGATGAATTGAAGAAAATAATAGTCTCTATTTGTCATGGTCGAGTGATATTTATAGGAAGACTATTTCATGAACAGACAAACTTTACTCATTTTTGGTGTTTTTGGGATGGATTAGCTCATGTTCACTGATTTCCGTAGTAAAAGATAACCGAAAACGAGACATTCCAATTTGGAGTTAATTCAAACTTGACAGTTTTCTTTGTTTGTTTACGTAAATATCCGCGTGTTTACCTAAATTATCGTGTTTACTTGAATATCCGCTCATATTGCATGTCACGTGACTTCAACCACGTAATTTCATAGGTGCAGTCATGTGTGAGTGAAATAGTCACTATAATATTTTATGTGAAAAATTCAATAACAAATTTTGTCGGCCTTATTTGAATCAACCTTTACGTTTGTTTTTCCTTTTGTCGTCACTGTATAACCTGGGCTAATACGAAACTTATATCCAGTCGCTTCTTTCATTTCAACAACATAACCTACTTCTCGATAACACTCCCCAATGAATATTACCTTCAGTAACTACTTGATACGTGAAATGGATACCATGTTCCAAAGATACATTCGAGACTAGGGACGTCCATAAAGAAGTTCAATACACTTTTTTCTCTTTGAGTGTTACGGCCTCCGAGGGCACTTATAATTCTCCCCCAATCTCCACTCATTGAAACCGTTTTCATGTTCCGCGATAACCGTAGAATTTGTACTAAAACTGGTTCCTCTTAAAGCTGATTTGGTAATCTAAATTAATCTTATTGGGGACTAATTAAGACTCCGTATCAACCCTCTCATAAAGTTTATTGGTAATGAATATTTATTGCATTCAAACTGAAATCTGCATATAGTGAATGTGGAAGTGAAAAAGTATAGCCATTATCCTCGTAGTACAGTCGGTGCAGAAATTTCCTAAACAAAAATTCGGCATAATATGTCGATTTTTCCAAAGCGTTCGACAAGATGACAGGGTTTACAAAGTAAGGGTATGCTTTTTTCGCAGACGATAGCAAGTTCTTTGGAAATCCCCAAACTAGTCATGCTGATCTTCAGTCTGATCTCGTTTCCGTGAGAAGGTGGTGTGAAACTTGGAACATACCTCTGAATGTCGGCAAGTGTTGTGTGTTACACATCGGTTATAACAACCCAACTTTTGATTATCTTTTGGCAAACAAATCGATTCCCAAAGTAGACAGCCATAGCGACCTGGGAGTTTATCTTAAAAAAAAACTTACTGCTGCTAACAGCCGTTGTCAAAAAAGCTAACAGTCGTACATATCTACTTAACAAATGTTTCGTCCATCCTGATAAAAGACTATTCGGTGAACTTTATAAAACATACATTCGCCTTCACCTGGAATATGCTGTCCAAATCTGGTCCCTTCACTTGGAGAAAGACATCCAACTCCTTGAAAGGGTCCAACGCAACGCCACCAGGATGGTAAGAGGATTCAACCTACGATCGACGACTGCCTCAGCTCAATCTACCCTATCTGAGTGACAGACGCACCAGAGAAGATGCGATTCCAACCCACTGAATACTTCACGATGACTTCTCTGTAGATCTCTCGAGCCTATTTCTACTTCAAGATGATAGTAGGTTGCGTGGACATCCTTTGAAATTGAGGTAGGAATCCTTTCGAACAACTGTACGTCAAAAATACTTACACAAACAGAATTTTCACGAAGTGGAATACTCTACCTCCAGATGTCGTGACAGCCCCAAGTACAAACAGTTTCAAGAACCCTTATGAGACTCTTTTGTACATCAGTGAACATGTGATATAGTTTATACATTATTATTTCATCATTTTGCCTCCTTTCATCTTATATAAAATCATATCATTTGTAAACTCATAAATTCATAATTAACTGGGCACAATAGGCTATGCCTCTGCCCTTGTTATATTTGAATAAATGAATAAAATAAATAAAAAAAAATCTCTCTTCATAAACTGTTAGCAGAGGTTCCATACATCATATAACCACCCTTCTGCCAAAAAATCATGTTTTTGCCTATAACTCGCCAACTGTTGAATGTATGTTTTGAGTTTTTCAGCAAAAATATGACAAATTTCAAGAATCTGGTAACTTTTTCGAAAAGAACATTTTTATTTTTTACCTTTTGGATATCGAACTAATTCCATCCAACTGTGATTGAACACATCTCTAAATTATATTAATGCCCTTCATTATGCATCGCTGATGCCAAACGCGATCAAAAGCTCTGAAGATATCTAATGCATCGGCCAGAGTTTCACCATATTTTTTGATAGATTGCTGCCAAATATGTGAGACATAAGCAAGTAGGTCACTAGATGATCTCTTATATGGCGGAAACCGTATTGTCGATCATTGAAAGTTTCTGAGCATTCTAGATATTTCATGAGCTCGACGTTGATACATTTTTCATTGACCCTCAAGTAAGGAAATAGCAGTGCCATAGATATGTATAGTTGCTGGGTAGGGTCCTGTACCTTTTTTTGGAGACTTCAGATTTATTCAGGGTAGAAGTGTACATAAGTATAAAGGTATACAGTGAATTATTTTAAAGTTTCTATTGAATCACAAGATTGCACCTAATCATACTAAATGCTTGTGTTGTGTTTGTCTGCACTCCTCCAGAAACATTGACATTGTGCAGAAATTCATTGATGGTGATAATTTGTGACAAAGACAAAAAAAAACATTTATATTCAATATATTAGGCACAATGAAGGTGAGATTGACTCATTGTTGTAGTGAGATGTTTTAAAGGATAGGTGGGTACTGATTAACACATTGTGAATTTCTCTTTGATTTTTTTGGACGAATTTTGTTTGTTTTTTGTAATTTATATAGTTTTGTTATTGTCTTCAATTCTGGAGGTGGAATATTATAGAGTTTCGGTCCAAAGAGGAAAACAAATCTTTGCGTATGACTCTTTTTGAACATTGGTATATGAATATTATAAGTCTAGTGATCTGGTATTTTTCACTACTTTCATGGGACGATTAAAACGATTTATGTAGTGGAACATCCATTCCAGGCATTGATAGGCACATGAGCTTCTAATACCTAGTATCTGCAACTGCTCATATACTTGAACAGTTGAATAAAGTTTTGCTTTTTCAAATATAATCTTTAGAATTCTGTTCTGCAATGACAGGAGTTGTAATTTTAGCAATCATTTTCGTGTACAAGAATACTAGTTTTTTCTACCTGTTGATCACTTGCTCTCTTTGATAAAATGAAATGAACTTTTTTTTAACATTTAATCTCTGTAAGTTTTGGTATAGCTATTTCTTAACTTGTCCTAGTCCATTATTTGCATCATTAATAATCTCGTCCCAAGTTTTTGCAGAAAAAAATCAAGATAGTGCCATCGGTATAAAAGATTACATGACCTTTACAGTTTTCCAAATATCCAATAATATTTATGTAAATAAGAAACAATATTGGACCCAAGACTGTTCCTTGTGGCACACCAATTGTTATTTCTAATGGATTGCTACAATATTCTCCAAGCTTTACTTTCTGTGATCTCTTGTATGAATAATTTTGTAGAATATCCTCAACAAACCCTCCAATCTCATAATTATAAATCTTCTCCAAAAGTTATTCGTGAGATATAGTATCAAACGCCTTGGCAAGATCAAGAAAGATAGCGAGACATATGTCTGATTTATACAAGGCGTTTACGGTTTTTTCCGCAATATCAAGAACTGTTTTTTCTGTATTAGAGTTACTCAAAAATCCGTATTCTCTTTCAGAAATAACGTTATTTTTGTTTGAAAAGGTTATCAGTCTTTTTTTAATTGTTCGAAAATTTTAGCACAATTGTCGATCACCAGTGGATCTACTGGATAGGTATGAAATTATTTAATTAGTTTTGTTGAAATTTTATCTGGACCTGGTGAACAATTGCATTTGAGCTAGGATATAATATTGATGATCTCATTTCTTGTTGTGGGTTCAAGAACCATTGTCGATGGTACTATTGGGTCATTTGAGAGCTTTTGAGGATGTTCAAACTGGGTTTTATTTATATTTATATTATTTTGCATCTTCAATCCTATTTCAACGAAATATTTATTAAATATGTTAGAGTTTTGTTCCTCTTTCGTAATAACCATGTTATCGGTATCTGTTATTGATATGCTGGTTGAAGAATATTTACTAGTATTTCTGTTTGTAGTCTGGTTGTACTCTTGTAATTTTCCAGTTTCCAGTTTCATAAGATGCATTTATTAACTAGTAAAGAACTGGTGTAATTTCGGGAAGACCATTTCTTGGTTTCCAGTTCCTTGGTTAGGGAAGGAAAAGACCTGGAAGGGAAATATATTCTCACGGCTTCGGCAAATAACGAGCTTCGATTGTATCTTGGCGCTGTAAGTCTTCATCGAGGATTCGATTTTCTCCCGGCAGATATTTATTGATTCAACATATTCCGATCTGGTCCCAGAGCTTTGACTTTTCAACAATCAACGGTATGCTACCTGCTTGAAGACGATAGCTATGGAGCAGTTTCTACTAAACCAAGGTTTATGAGATAATGTTCTTCTAGACGTGTAAGATACGTTTGCATCCCCAGCATTATGATCTCAAAAATTGACTCGGCGTGTGTTGGATCTCCAGAAAGTCCCATGCTGAGAAAACCATTGAAGACCAGTCGGCTGAATTACAGTGCCCTATGAGACGGAACAGCCTTGTGCTGCTAGAAGGTGTAGAAAATGAGCAGAGTAAAGATGTGGTTATGGTCGTAGTTTCCAAGTGAAGTACAAACTTCTGCTTAGATCGGAATTGGTGGTAGAAAAAAGATCAAGTGTATTGGCATACAGATTGTTGACATCACCAGTTGTTCTAGTCCATAGGTGATAGCGAAGGCTTCACCTTGACGACCTGCCTCGTCTGTTCTGTTGGAAAATTTGAGCCAGGTAGAGTTGGGTACATTGAAATCTCCAATTTTAATGACTTTTGCTGTATGACGTCGAATTTTAGTGATAAAAACTCAAGGAGGTTCATTAGGAGATAAGTAAAGGCAGTGAAGGAATTTGATCTATTTGGTATTAGCCAGCTCAAACCACATCACGACGATGTTTTCGGCTCCAAACTCTATTCGCGTTGACATGATAGATTAGTCCTAAAGACAAACACTACCTTTCAATCTGAACCAAGAATAGAGTTCGTAACTAGGACAAAGCATGTGGACCTTGTTGGTGAAGGAGTTCACTTGTGTTTCTGTTGGAGCTAGAATATCAGGTTTTCGTCTGTAGGTGATGATGGACATAATGTATATTCTTGTTGAGTCCACGGATGTTACGAAAGGTAATCTTTAAATCTTACGGTGTTATGTGTCACCTTGAGTACTTCTCGCCCGGAAATCCGAATGGAGATGTATTTTGCTTTAAGTTTATTTTATTCTAGGAGACTTCATCATCATAAAAAATGTTACAATGGGACCTGGGAATTGAAGAGGAAAGAAAAGGTAAAGGTTGACCGAAAGTTACCTAACAAACATGGAAAAATACATTTCACAGCACTTATATGTTTTTTTATGGATTTTAATATGTTTTGACTGGTCTGTACCGTTGGGTACCGTTGTGTACCAAACTCCAATAAATTACTTATCTACATTTATGGATAGATCGCGCGCAAGAAATTTGGTTGTACAAATTCGCGTGCAAATCCATATTGGGCCCAAAAAAAATTATTGAAGAATTTTTTTTCGGAAATTCATCAAGATATCTTTTTTGTATTTAACACTTTTCTGGTATTCTCAACGGCTGGTGATTAGCGAGTTATAGGCCAATTCAGATGGTGCTATAACTCGAATTGAATCAACTTGTTATCAGCACGGAGGCTGAGAATTATATTCTTTATCACTTGAGTGATTGTCGAATACTAAATTCGCTCTTAGAATATCTATAACAGGAGAGATCGTCGCCAATCATCATTATACTTGATCCGATATGAAAGTGTATAAGTGGGTGTGTCTGCCCGATTCGACTTTTAGCATTGTAACGCAAAATATGTTGGTATAAAAAGAATGATCTGGATGAGTCTCGTGTCTTGCATGTGGAATAAATGAAGAAGAATACAAAACAATCGGAAATATTTCTCCTCCATTGTTCGAAGCTTCATTGGGGTTAAAAATTTGGGTATATTTTATAATTTGAATATAAAATAATCGACTTCATTCAATTTTATTTATTTTTAACTGACATGTCTTGACATCTAACTGTCAATAGCCACGTTATCGAACTTTTAATCACTAGGTGATAAACAACTAATAATGAAATATATGATGATGCGACAACACATCATATATCATCTCCCCGTTTTAAGTGGAATCATCTTTCTATTTCTCTATATTATATTGAGGGAAATTATTCGCGGACAAGATATAGAATATGGGATAACATCTTCTTTCAATAAATGAAAAAATTTTCCTTCCATAGGTTCTGAAACATTCTCAAAATTTGAACAAAAAAAACTTTATCAGAGCTGCAAACATCAAAGTATCGCTTCAGAAATTTCATTCTGATTTCTAACAATCGTATGCATAGTCATTTGTCAGCGACTCTCCAGACTGTGACTGACTAATTATGGTGTCCCTCAAGAATCAATACTGGGCCCAATACTATTCATATTATACAATAATGACATCAACAGCCAGTTACAAAATAGTGATATATAAGGAAATCAATACTGTTCATGGACTTCTAATGATGTAGAAAAAGCGGCTGAGCTAAATTTTTCAAAAAAACCAACTATTTCAAGTAGACCGAACAGCACAAATACAGAACCAGTTGACCTATTGGGCTTTCATATTGACAGCAAGTTCTCTTGGAATTCGCATATTGAGCATCTATCAAAAAAAAATTCTTCAAGTCTGTTTCTGCTACGACGATTGAGAATGCCTATGTCTCATGATATGATGAGAATGGCGTATTTTGCTTTTATAAATAGTAACCTACAATATGGAATTTTGATCTGGGGTCACAATGCCAACATAAAAAACCTATTCAAGCTGCAAAAACAAGCAATCCGAATCATATCCGGTGTTGATCAAAGAACACACTGTAAGGACCTATTTATTCAGTATAATCTTCTCGCCCTACCTAGCATGTATGTGTATAAACGTTTGGTCTATGTAAAAGAACACTTAGACATCTGTAAACCAATCAGTGAGTATCATGATTACAATACAAGAAATAGAGGTAATATTGCTATTTCTGCAAACCGGCAACATGACCCAAATTTTTTCAACAAACTACAACAAAATGAAAAAATGTGATTTATTTGTAATATTTAACAGAAAACAACTACTTCCCTGGCACCAGTCACGCTGGACATTGAACTACATCTGATAGATATTGTGAAAAGACTCTAACCGAAAAGGAAAGAAAAAATCTGAAAGTGAAAATTCGCATTTTCATTCAGATAACTGATTTTTTTCATTCTCTGTAGTTTTCATTGAAAAAATCACTAAATGCGAGAGAAGCGAACCTTGCTTCAATGAAATGAACGATTTCTGTGAGTGATATTTTTTTAATAACATTCTCCTTATCTAATTCATTTGCCACCTTGTTGAATGATTTCGAATTTAGTAAAATAGCACAATATCAATCAAAACGAGGAAAAAATATTCTGAGCTAGAAATCACTTTTTCTTACTTTTTATCAAAACACGATCATTGAATTTTCATGGTTCAGTTAATTGTTTTCCGAAAAGCGTATTTTCATATAGATAGCCGAGATAACACTGAAAAAACACTTCAACCCCAAAGGGAATTTTTCAAAGGTTAACTGAATTCAGGACGTATTGCGAGCTCTCGACGCTCGAGGGTTGCTTTCGTGGCCGAGAATCAACGTATTGAATGACAATTTGTCGATTTATGATGTAATGGTGGTTTTCGTTTTATCTCATCCGTACTTTTTTGGAGTTCATCCTTGAATCAAATCGTGAACGTTTCAAAGAACTTTTCACTCCACATCGTTTTGAGCAAATTAAAGATTATGACAGTGCCTTGGACGGGATTGGACGTTATTGTTGGTATGTCCAACAAATAAGATTCTATAGCGGCTTCATAGAGGAAAGATCATCAATAATAAGAATTGCTCGTGACGGACACTCATCAAAAATGGGTACGAATCCAATAAAATAGTTAGAACCCTCACAAAGAATTGTATTTTTTGAAAACTGAACTCAAATGTTGACATTTTCGTTAAAATCTCACTTAGCAAAGTTACTCTTTTTAGATCTAGAACGAAAAAGAATTTTAGATTTTCTAGAACCTAAAAGACGTTGTTACCGTTAGGGCCGATTTCCACCAAACAGAAAAAAACGGAACAAAACATAAACTCTTGGCGATCTTAACAAAACCACAACTTTTCAGAAACATTCCAGAATTATTCTGAAGACAAGAGTTGCCGGCAACTGTTTCTATTGTGTTTTCGAAGTTCCAGGCACAGACGGTAACTTCAAAGGGTTCACGGAAAGAAATACCTGTGTAGACTTTTTCATTTAACAGTGTTAAAAAAATGTGTAAACAATGTATACAATTGTCGAAAATTAGTACACCTGATTGTAATATGTTTTTACCAATGATTGTTTATTTTGGTTTGTGGTGAAATTTTCCCCAGTTTTGTGACTTTAATATACAATATGTGTACAATATGTGTAATACATAATTGTGGATAAATTTCACACATTTTTTATTCAGAACGTACAACACGAAATGTGTAATACATCACAAACAAGACTACCCGCTGATAGAGGGCACAACCTGCGCTATGCTAGAATTCACTACGGCCGAGGCTTACTAGCAAGACTAAAGCAATCTTCCACGACCATTCAGCCCACGACCGGATAAAGAGAAAAGGATAGCTATGGAACGAGAAAGCATTAATGAGAGAGAGAATGAAAGAAACTCATTCTGTAAATGTCTCACACAATAGGGAGTATTTTAAATTTATATTCCCTAACAGCTATTTTAAGCCTTGAGTAAAATTTTTATAAAATATTGAAAATTTTTTATTTCAATTTTGTCCACAGAACTGTAATAAAAACAAAATGTTGTGTGAAATAATAAGACAATATTGTGTATTTTTCAATTATATAGTCAACAGAATTATACTAAAAACAACGGTGTTTTTAACCAATTCAAACAATATTTTGTAAAAAATGGATTCAAAGAAATATACACAATGTGGACACATTATTACAAATAAGGATAAACAATGGTGTGTGAGATTTCTACTTAAAATTGTTTCTGTAACCATTCCAGGCACAATTTGTTCAAAAATTTCAAACAATTATGAAAAAAAAAAAACTACACACATTATTCAGTCAGATATCTGAAACAAAGCTCAGAGTTCTTTTGGGAGATCGTTTGATGAGGATAGTCGTCGCAGACCGATGTTTTTACCCTTTTACCCGTTTTTCGACATTTCTCATAGCTTAACTCCAACTTCAATCGAGTTATCAAAAAATGCAAAAAACATTCCTTGTTTCAACAAGTATGCTATATAAATAATGGACAATTCTATTAAAATATTGAAAGCAAGGCGACTATAATGGATTCTGTGGTGCATTCGCTTTTACAGCTTCAGGGGAACCCGGAAAATACTGTTACACCACATCATCGAAAGGAATGGAATTTATTGGTTGGAAACTTATGTAGAGTACAATCTGCTCTATGTTAAAATATGATGTATGGTATGTCCAGAGCCTCTAGAAATTCCATTGGCAATTCTCATTCTTCCTATCGAGAAATTAATTAAACTACTATATTTCGTTGCTTGGCTAAACCTCCTTCCGAGTTCGTGAATGGATGACAGAGAATCAGGACCAAAAACACCAAAAGTTTCAACAGCCACCGTATAGATCAAATTGTCACTACCAAGATTCTGGTATTTTTCACTCTTCAACTTTTCTCCGGAAATGGCCCCAGATTCAGGAGGCTTTGAGCTTTCAGATAATATGAAAATAGTTCAACCCTGTTTCCATTGTATGAGAGATATACCCTCTGGACTTTTTCCATCATCACTACTGGTACCGGAAAGTTCCGAAATTGTAGGGATGCCTGCTGATTCCATAATCCATTTCAAAATGTCATTCACTTGATAATGACGAGATAAGCTACCTGCATTTCTTCTACAACTCACACTTTGCCCATCTCTCTACTTCACTACCAAGTATGAGGAATGCAAACACCTGACCCCAACCTGAGACCAACTGCAATTCTGAGAGATTCATCATCCAAAAAATTTCAAGTGACCAGACCGGTAAATCGTTCAAACAAGCACCAAATTTCTTGACCATGGCTGCTTTCAGATGAGCCTTCTCACATGAATAGACTACAGAAGTTAATCGATTGTGATATTGAAGATATATAGGACGCTCTATAAAACCTTTTGTGAGCTAGCAGGATCTATAGGTGGATCCATATCACGTAGTGATTGCCAAAGTGATTCACCTTCAGCATAGCAATTGTCTTTCATACCGACGAATATCGGAAGGAGAAAGGAATTGATAATATCAAAAACTCGATTTACTAAAGACAAAAAGATGAGTTGAGCTAAGGAAGGTGCCAAGCGCAGTCTTTAACCGCCAATGTTTACAGAAAGGGGAGATTGAAGTCAAGATTAATTTTTGAAATCATTGTAACAAATTGAATTGTACACCCAGAAGACTCAATTTTGCCGTAAGTCTGATTTTTTATCGGAAATCAATCCTAGTCCAAGAAGTTTCGAACAACTGATTATTTTTGAAATCCTTTGAATTCTTCATTACCGGTAATAGAACCATCATCTGAATTGCAACAGTTGAATTCATACAACTTTTCTAGAGGTTATTAGTAGTCAGACTGAAAAGTGCTGATCGCTAAAGGATCACCTGGTTGAACAGCTTTTTCAGGCAATATTAGATGCTCACCAAAACTCGATCATGGAGACGATAAAACGCTATTGGCGTAGCTCGTTGTTAAAATATCTATCATCATTCAAATTTTCATCGTGCACAGAACAGCATAACTCATGGTCCATTAATATTATTATATCAAACACCCAGAATAGGATATTTATAAGCGATCTGTATCCATGGGAAATAAATGAAAGTTTTCATCGCTAAAACTAGCCTACTTATAGAAAAAGTTGTGGCCATTGATTGGATGACGACCCCATCATATGGAAAATTCATTGAATTCGTCAGGTGGCCAATTTTCCTTTTGAATTATCCTGTCAAATAATTTGTGATTCACGTTGTTTTCTACTGTATATTTACTTATTTCTGCTCTTTTTTCAGGTGATAGCCTTTCTGAAACATAGTGATGCACCATGTATATCGTATATCCCATCGGAATAACTTTCACGAAGGAAGTTGCTTACCACGTGACTCATTAGAGACAACGTATTGTCTCTTAATGTTGCTAAATGAAGTGTAAAGGCCTCATAAAATCATTTATTAGTTACCTTACTTCCTCATCGCTAATAATTGTAAATGAGCTACGCCTGTGGATGATAAATTCACGTGCATCGATCGCTATCTGAAGTTTCCGTTAATAAAAAAGGACGGAATGGGGCGATATTTCCGCTTTGGCAATCGAATACAAAAGTTCAGATGTTGCCAAAGTGGTGGGATTGCTGTTATGGAAGGTGTTTTAGAAATGAGCGCACTCATTAAATTGTTTAGTTTTAGGGTTCTCAATAAGTAATATTACTGATTGACTTTTTACACATAATCGGGTATAAAATGAGAGTGTGTGGTGAAGGTTTGGGTAAAGTCGGCTTCACAGGTATTTTCTGGTTAAATGACAATTTCACGTTGTTTACATTTCAACTTATATCGACCAACAAATTACATTTCAAAACTAACATAAATGTCCAATAAAATAGAGACACGACTTCAAAGTGACCTTGGGAATGCTGAAAATCGTTCTAAAACCTCAAAATATTCCTTAAAACTAGTTATCTGAGTTTTTCCCTCCAGGGGTTGAGCATAACATTTGGTGCCTGAAAAAGTCAAAATTTTCGCCTACAACTCCTAAAGAACGCATCCCAACGGAAACCTTCTCGAAAGACAAATTAAAGCACATTGAATTCTCCGTCGATTTACCTCCATAACTTCAAAATCGGACCAATTCATGAGCTAGTAAGACGACAATTTTTCTGTAACTGTAGCATCCTAAGTAATGGTCGTATCAAAACACTTTTTGATCGAAGTTGGAGATGATTCAACGACGAGTTCAGCGAACCCATAAATTTTACTATTTAACCAATTTTAACCACACTTATATGCCAAATTACAAAAACAGCAATTTTAGAATATACTATATCTTGCTTTCGGACCATTATTACTTGTTTTTAGAATGTTCACATTTACTTATCCAATTGAGTTATATCATCTTTCAAGTGTTATATGATATAAAAATATATACTTCAATTTTAATCTCAATTATTTCACGAATAAACAAATGCAAACGAATTCATTATAAAACAAAAATTATATTCAAAACTTTCTCGGCCTCTTTGATGTGCTTGGACCCTCATCGTGCTCTACCCCATCATCTTCTGGATCATCTTCCGTCACCTCCATCAATTCGTTGCTGAGGTCCTCCTCAGCAAGAGGAGTGGTGAATGCTTCTTCCTCAATAAGAGCGTTGGGGCATGCCTGACCTATAAAATTCAGGCAGATTGTTGAACATTGGAGTACTGCCTTTCGACAGGTACACCGCCCCCTGCCATCATCCTACAATTGCAAGAGATGCGAGTGAAACATCTCGGTGAAGAAAGGTTTCTTTGAGGTGGTTATTGGGATGACGCCAGCCAGGGAAGTCAATCGACTCAGAATTAATTGCTCTTCAATTTGTCTCTGAGTAAGGTTTTCATTAGGATACGTTGTTTAGGAGTTATAAGCGAGAAGCTGGAGAGTATCCGGAAATTTTGACGTTTTTGGTGCCCCAACAGTTATGCAAACTCAGTGTACTCGTTTTCAAGACTATCTTAAGGAACCTTTCCAGCTTTGCCCAGGTCACTTTCAGGTCTAATTTTATTATTCACGATACAGAAAAAGTCAAAGTCATCTCCACAAATTTAATATAACCACCAAGTGTTAGTGATGGTAGAACGACCTGAAACTATCGATCACTAACACTTGGTGGTTGTATTGAATTTGTGGAGATGACTTGGAGTTTTTCTGCATCGTGCATCTATACCACTCCACTTCGAGACACCATTGACTTCTACTATAGTCCAATTTTATTAGTCTAAAACTCTTTCATGAACACGTGTTATATTTCTCTCACATAGGTAGATGTCTTTGTGCGGATAGACTCTTTCCGTTGGATGACTTTGGAATTCTGGTGACTTGATCATGCCAAGCTATACTAGAGTATAACAATTGCCGCTTGGCTAAAACTGTTGCCATTTCTCTGGCGTAGAAATATGCCGGGAGTAGTTAAATGACGACTTTGTTTCCATTCTGTGTTTTCTTCTAAATATCCTCTTCTTCACGATTCCTAGCAGTTCCACTGAAGACAAGCAGCAATTTTTTGTGATGGTGGATCTCTTTGGAGGGCAGTGAATACAGTATGTTTAGGTTGTGATAAAATAAGGTATTGATCGCAGAAGGATCTTTGCTGAATTCCACTTTTCTAAATTCAAGTTAAAATAGAAATTTCTTGTTGAAAAGGGGAACATTCTCCATGAAAATTGAAAAATGTGATTTATTTGTAATATCAGAAAACAACTACTTCTCCGGCACAAGTCACGCTGGACATTGAACTACATCTGATAGATATTGTGAAAAGACTCTAACTGAAAAGGAAAGAAAAAATCTGAAAGTGAAAATCAGCATTTTCATTCAGATAACTGATTTTTTTAATTCTCTCTAGTTTTCATTGATAAAATCATTGAATAAATTAGATAAGGAGAATGTTATTAAAAAATATCACTCACAGAAACCGCTCATTTCATTGAAGCAAGGTTCGCTTCTCTCGCATTTGATCCCCAATACATTTTGGTCGACAAAAATCTATTTCGCTTTGCGAAGCTCTTCAGGAGGATTGATATAGGATTGGAATAAAACAGGCTCTTCAGAAGCATACACATCGGTGATTGATAAGAGGTTATATTGAACGATGGAAAATGGCGACTGAAGTTTGTCTTTCAGTCGGAGATGATTCCACAACAGATTTTATGAATGTCCTATTCATATTTTCGAACTAAAATCAGAAATTCCTTGATTTTTTCAACGGAGATCTTTTCTGAATCATTTCACGAATAGCTGTAAGGAGTAAAAACAAAATCCAGGTTTTCAGTTTAGAAATAATCAGTGCTTTTATGTCAACTTTCAACAGGTAAGAATTAACTAATTAACAAAATCATAGTTATTAGAAAAATTGGTGTAAAAATTTGTTGTTGACGGATTATTGTTCATTTATGTGTTTGGATAGTATAAAAATATTTGTATTCCTTAATTTTTATATTTGATGGGTAATTTTTTTTCATCATGCTTCTGAATCGGTCGATGCACGTGTAAGGACCACTACTCGTTTTGATCCCAAGTTTCACATATGAATTGAAATTATAAATATTGTCAGTACAGTACCAAAAGCAGAGACGTTTTTAATAGAAAATGACCTGCTCTTTGAGAATATTTTATTCAAATCTTGGTTCAAATAATTTTTAAAATATCTGCAAAAAGCCAAACCGTTCTTTTTGTGTTTACTTAATTGATGCAAGTTTTGCCGGCCCCAATTTTTCTACTTAGATGCCATTCCGAATCGAATGAGACCAAAATCATAATTTTCGGTTTTCTAGGTCAGCTTTTTGACAAAATATCACTTGTGAACCGGACTATAAGTCAAACGTATAAGTCGGGAATTCGAGATCCCGAGTTAGAAGTCGGGATTGAAAAAAAGAAGAAACCGGGGCCCTTCTACGCCTTCGTAGATATCTTTTGATTTACATTTTTTCATTTTCAAATTTTGGAAGTTTACGGTCATGTTAAAGCGGGACAACTCAAAATTTAAACATTGTACGTTCCACTAGTAAAGTCAACATCACCAGCAGCGATTATCGATCGATACAAAGTTGGATTTTGTGAAAATTTATTCCAACACAATAATTCTTGAAACCACCAATAATTCTCCTTCGGGAAATATCTAGAGTTTGGCAAATAGCGTGAAAGGAAAGTTTAAATTGATGGAATTCATACAGAATAAGTATTTCGATAATTAGTTCCGAACAGAAATCTGATTAGGAAAAGCCTTTCGGGGAAATGAATTGCGGTTTAATTACATCAATTTTGTAGTATTTGAGTTCAGTCGACGGTGAACTGAAATCACATTTCACGTAGTGGAATGAGAGAACTTGTAGTGACTTGTCTTTCCTTTGAAATAGTAATTGGATGATTTTTTTTTAGACTTTATGTGACTTATGCATTCAACTACTGAAGTTCGATCGATATGTTAATTTAGAGAGTGGCAACCACACAGGAACACTCATTCTGAAACATTATGGAATGGAATTATCACGTGGGGTCCTTTTCTCATGTCGGGTAGAAATGGCAAATCTAGTTCCGAATGTCGAGAAACGAATGAGATGTACGAATTTAGAATGAGAAAATATTCGGGCGATGAAGAGGTTAGTATAACTGTACATTCAGTAATCCAAAAGTCACTCAACTCCACAGTGCATTTCGCGATGTGACAGATACACCAGTTGTAACTCATAACGTGTTCAACGGACTGTACTGAGAACTTCTGCTACCGCGCATCGATAAGCGTGGCGATTTTACATTCATAGTCAAATTTGCCAAGCTGTACCTAATTGGATCTTTCTGTGTCGAGTATTTATTTATTCATTGAACATTTGTCGGAAGGCAAAGGAATAACCCGAGGAGGAATGTCTTGGGTATTAGTGGCATTACTCTGGTATTAGTCGGGAATTAGAGGCATTACTCGGGTATTAGTTGGGAATTAGGGGCATTGCTTGAAAATTATTGGGCATTACAGGTATTACTGGTGTATTACTTGGGCATTAGAGAAATTAGGAATAAGTTAGGGACATTACTCGAGCATGACATGGGTATTACAGGAATTATTCGAAGTGAGAGAACAATTACTGCACAATAATGATCGGTGTAGAGCAAAAAAAAAACAAAGTTCATCAAAACATGGCAACCGAAATTCTCTGAAAAATCATAGAATAGTAGCGTAGCGGAAATCCAAATTGAGCAATTTTTATATATTTATTAATTTATATATTTTCATTACTTTTCTGATGGGCCTTACCGGCATTACTTAGGGGGTATTACTCGAGAATTACTGAGTATTACTCGGGAATTACTGGGTATTACTCGGGAATTACTTGGTTATAAGAGGCTTTAATTACGATTATTACGATTTTTGGGAATTAGTGTACACAATATCCTGAGCGGTTTCCCCCTCGGAATAACCTCACAAAATATTTTGTTAAAGTTCATTCAGGAAATTATTATTTTACATAATATGGTTGCAATATGTATTTACGACATAGGCCCAGTGAATACGATTATCATATATTCGCAGGTAATATTATCACAAGACCATAACAAATAGCCGACTATAATTTTCTTCGTATTTCTATCGAGAGTACTTTGTATTTTGACAATTTGATGAGACCATATGAACATTAGTAATTAGGTAATCTGTGAATAATAATGTACATATGGTCGAATTGAATTGTCTCAAAATATAAGTTAGGTTAGGTTTAAATGTGAGTGAGCCCATACATCAGGCTCTCCACTGCGGCCAATGGCCTATTGTGGCTCAAAAAAAATAATAAGTTACTCGAGATGAATTACAGACAATATTTGTGTCTATTTGTCATGGTCGAGTGATATTTAGGAAGACTATTTCATGAACAGTGTTCATATATACGTTCATATTCGATTCAAAAAAGACATACAGACAGACTGTTTTTTTGTGTTTTTCGGGATAGATTAGCTCATATGTTCACCAATTTCCGTAGTGAGCGTTAACCGAAAACAAGACATTTCAATTTTGAGTTATGTCAAACTTGTCAATTTTCTTTATTTGTTTACCTAAATATTCGAGTTTACCTAAATTATCGCATTTACTTGAATATCAGCCCATATTGCATGTGACTTCAATCATGAAATTTTATAAGTGCAGCCGTGTGCGAGTTGATATAGCCGATCATATTTTCTGGACATATCTCATAATCCAGCAAATCTACAAGAATTTTTTTTTCGGCTCCAGATAAAAATACTAATCATTCTTCGAGTGCACGAATTTAATCAGATTCTACGGGTGATGGTAGTTTAAAAAGTTTTTCAGTTTATTATAAAACTTTGAAAAGCAATAAATTGTTTTAGTGGACAGTTTCGAATCATATGCTGATCATTCTAGAGAGCAGAAGTTTGTATTGTTAAAGATAATCAAATTGAATTCAATTAGGACCAATTAGATTGGTGCTTAAATTTAATTTACGCATTGTCGTAAAAAAAGAATGAATATTAGAAACCTTATTAGATTTGGTAAACATTGGTATTTGAGAAAATCTTTCAGTCCAAGTACTTACTAACTGAATTCATAAAATTCTGGCAAACTACTGAAGTTCGTATTCGATAGCTGTATCTATATCAACTTGGAATCAATGTACTGCTGAATATCTGCCAGATATGATTTCATGAAGGAGGTGTTGACTCTTTCCGCGAGTGGCTGAAAGATGTATGTTTGTAGACATTCTCCACGAGTGTCTTAGGATGTTCTCCAGTAGACCCTACCCACACAACACACGATATCCTATGGACGTCCGATACATGTCCAATTCATGTCGGAATATCCTTGGATCAATTTTGGATACCTATAGCATATCCAAAATACATCCAAATAGGGACTGTTTTCTTGGATATGCGATGAATATCCAAAGGATGTCCCATTTCTACGGTTTGTAGTATTTGAGTTTTAAGAGCAAGCAATACCCTTGTTGAAACGAGAATCGGTTTTGAGCGTTCAGTTTTATTTTTTGGCAAAAATTTTGTTGGCACAAATGATTCAATTCGTTTGTGAGAATTCGGAAATCTGACTGATTTTTGGTTTTGATGATTTTGAAGAATTTTTTTTTTATGTTTTGACAAATGAAAAAAATAGGCAAATTCCCGAATTCTTAAGGAGATTATAGACTCAGAAGATGAAAAAAAAAAAATTGTATAAAATCGTTAGTTTTGACGCAAAACCGATTTCTACGATTAGAAGCTACCTACCTTATTGGCGCTCCCAGCTACGTAGTTTGTTTACGGACAAGTGCTTCGTTACCTCCACTATCGCTCTTGAAAAATATATCCCCATACATCCAATATATGCGGCGCAATGGTAAAATTTTACTTTCGTGATGACGCGCTAACGTTGCCTCTTAAGTTCTTTTGTTTAGATTTTTCATTTGAATTGAGATAAGATTGTTTTCGGAAGAACTAATCAGTCCATATTCGCTGTGATTTCAGAAAAAGTTATTTGATCCGTACATCTGAAAAAGTTCTACCCTAAAAATCAAAAAATCTTCGAGCACCTATTCAATATTCCTTCAATACTTCCTGTCTTTATATGAAGATAAAATAATCCAGGAAACGTGTACTCAATAAAATTTACAAAAAACAAAGGAGAGCTGGAGACAATTGTGAGTATATATCGGAAGTAGACCCAATAGATACTCGATGAACTACGAAATGTCAAGATAGATGCTGATAGAACAACTCTACCAAACATTTATGATCTCTGTGGCTTTTCTAGATGTTTCTTTTGACTCCGAAGAATCGTTGGGATTGCTGCTAGAAGTATATCTGTCTGAAAAAGACCAGTTTAAGGCTGTTGTGAGTATTCATCATTTGAATTTTGACCGGACATAACTTTTCAAGCTACAGACATCTCAAAAATAGGTGCTACATCATATGATTTCACAAAAGGATGCTTCTCATCAATAATCACGACTGGTTTTGCTTCGCAGTTCAGATGGCAAAGAGCTAAAGGGAGATGGTAGCAGAACCTATCTGCTTGGTAAGAAATATTAATGAATGTTACATAATTATTTTTTCATACTTTTAGAAGCTGCCAAATTCAACAAAATAGCAGATGATAGAAAATCTTTCGAACAAGCCGATGGAAGCCGATGCTAGTATCTTGTTCCTGCTATGATGTTTTTTTTTTCAAAAGGAAGTTACCTATCAAAGAATGCATATTTTATATAATATTATCTTTGTTTCTCACTCATGAATACATGTTTATATGAGACATTTTTTGTATGTTTAATTTTTCTCTAAACTCCAATCTATCATAGAATTATCATTGCATTTAAACTGAATGGTTTCTTAGGCAAAATTATAAATATTATTTTCCTTCTCCGAAAAAAATTTAAACTACTTTTCCTGATGATCTTTGTGAATTTCAGGATTTCATTTACTTATCACTTCTGTCAATTGTTCGATAAGGGATATATATTGGACACCCATGAGATATATCTCATGGACGCCCCTAAAGGATATCTTATGTACGTCCGTAATGGATGTCTTACGAACGTCCCCGTTGGTTGCCCGAGAACGTCCATCGAAAGTCCATAAGATATCCTTCGGATAAAAACCATAAAATCGATATCCATCGAACATCTATTGGATGTCCAGGTGTTGTAAGGGTAAGTTTAATGAATGTAAAATCGGACATCTTAATTGCAGCGTCTTCGGAGTCACAATAGTAGACTTCTTGTAAAACGTTGTCTCTCGGGACATGTTTTCAATGGAGAACTGTGAATTATTTTCACTATTCCCTTTGATAGTTAAGATTTCCCGTTTCAAAATTCGTATTATTTTCCGAATTATTATGAACAGAAACATGAAATCTGTACTTGGAGTATTGAATCATATCTAAAACCACCTGTATGAAAGGTTCGTCATATTTCCTCGGTAAAATCTGAAAGGATGTGTGGAAATGCAAAACACCTGTGCGGACTGAAACTCGATATCTCTGTAAACTGATCTATAGGATAAACTGATTGAATCCGGTTGAACTTAATCAGTCAGTGCAAATGAAATTCCCACGTCCACTTAGATACTTTGCACTTGTAAGACGCGGTATTAGGGATTACATGTTATGAACACCTGTTAACCTTTTTAATTTTCTCTTACAAATCGAGAGCGGATAAGCAAATAAGTTTGAGTATAATGAAACAACAGTTGAATAGTTTCAATAATCGTATTTCTTGTTAGAAAAATGAGGTTACTTTCGAATATAAGGTTCGTAAGATCCTTTAAACCGCTTTGAAACAGAACAATCTTTCGACCGAAATTGCATTGAATGTATATTTTTAAATGAGACGCTCTATACAGTAAGAATTTTAATCAAGACTAAAGTACCCCTATTTTCGGTAATATTAAAAGAATACTGGAAAAAGTTGTTAACAATCAGAAAAAATATTCAGATTTGAAATCACAGTCCCCCAAGCGCCAAATTGGTTTTCCTACTTCTGTATGTTTTTGTGCTCACAAATAATGTAACTCAAATGCGCCGTAGGGACTTTTTTCCTATCACTTCAATAACATTTCGATGCAAGAGTTAGTCTTATTTATAATCTGGAAACCATTTTTTTTAAGTTCTGGTTCTCACGAAAAAGAAAATCCTGTATTGTTCAAAGAACATCGTGAGAGCCGAGGCAAAGTAGGTAGGAATTGGTGTTCTTGAATTTCTCAAGGCTGTATGCCTCAGGGAACACCTCTCAAGGCAGCGAGTTCCAAAGCTTTGCCGTTCTGTGGAGAAACAAGCCTTGGGAAGCAGCATGTCTCCAAAGTGACGGCATATGGATGTGAGGACTGAACTCGACGGGTCAATCTCGATGAGACCGCTAACGGTGGAGCGATTGCTGGTATTTCGGAAGAGCATCGTCCATGAAAATATCTATAAAACAGAGACAGATCGCCAAACTTTCTGCGATGTTCTAGACGAAGCTTGTGAACGAAGTATCACCGACGAGACGAATGGCTCTTTGTTTGGACCGAATCTAAAAGTTTCAATTTGTGTTTGGGTGCTGCACTCCATGTATGGGAACAGTATTGAAAAACAGGTCGAATCTGTCCCTTATAATTCACAATCAGCTGTCGAGAAGTACAATACTTCTTGGCGTGAAACAGAAAACTGAATTTTTGGGAGGAACTCTTGGCAACAGTCCTCACATGGTTTTTCCTTGAAAGGGTACTGCTGACGGTAATACCGACCATTGAAATGGAAGTCTTCATTGGTATAGATACTCCTGACATAGTTTTGCCTGAGTCCGTATTTATTTCATTCACGATTCTTCCCCGTTCATTTCTGCATTTACTGACTCGTATCGGAGCTTTGAAAGAGAAAGTGGTATGAAGAGAATTATTAAAATTTGATAAAATTTGTTAAAATCCGTTAAAATTTGTTCAAATTTGTTATTACGAGTCTTCCAGGTTTTCGGAGAAAACCCCTCAGAAGCAGAGCTTGTGCGAGCAAGGGAGACCCGGGACCTACAGCTTAAAAAGTGGATTCCGAACCACTTTAGCTCCGTGATGGCGGTGGGGATCGAACCCGGGCCTCCTGAGTGGGAGCAAACGCTCTAACACCTCGACCACTTCGCTATCATATGTAAAGCTGTTCACTGGACATGGGGTAGCTCCCAACAAGTCATTGATATGGAAAAGGAACCGTGTTGGTGCTAGAATGGATCACTGCGGAACACCAGCATTTATTAGTGGAGTATCAGATGATACTCCATCGACCACTACGTGGAGAGACCGGTCTGAGAGGAAGATAGATAACAAGGAACACAACCAGGGGGGCAAGCCATAAGATGGAAGTTTGGCTATGAGTCCTTGGTGCCAAACGTGATCAAATGCCTTGGATATATCTAGTACAGAGGCCAGAGTTTCACCATAATTTTCAATAGATTGCTGCCAAATATGTGAGACATAAGCAAGCAGGTCACCGGTTGATCTCTGGTGCCGGAAACCATATTGTCGATAATTGATAATTCCTGAGCCTTCTAGATATTTCATGTGCTCGATGTTGATAGCTTTCTCCATGACCTCCAAAATAACAGATAGTAAGGCGATAGGTCTGTAGTTGCTGGGTAGGTTCTTTTCTCCTTGTTTAGGAACTGATAATACCCTTACAATTCTCCAGTTGGACGGAAATACCCTCAAATTATAAGAGAGGTTGAATAACTTGCAAATACTGCTGTTAGTTCGGGAGCATATTTTTTTAGGACGATTAGAGAAATTCCGTCAGATCCACTAGCTTTGTTGGTGAAAAAGAATTTCAGGCATATGACTGTTAATGGGAATGATGTTCTGGGGTTGCTTTTCCGATGAATCCAGCGTAGAATTTGCAGCAAACATATTTGCAAAGACATTGGCTTTCTCCTGAGCGTTCGTTACTTATGTTCCATCTTCCTTGGTTAGGGAAGGAAATGAGCTGGATGAAAAATGTCCTCCAACAGCTTTGGTAAATAACCAAAAAGGGCGGGACTCGTTAGGACACTCAACGATGTTAGTCCTCAGCCTCAGCCTCAGCTTGACGACCTGCCTCCTCTATTTTGTTGGAAAATTTGAGCCATGTAAAGGGATGGTTCATTAGAAGATAAGTGAATTCAGTACATTAATTTGATCTGTTTGGTGTCAGCCAGCTTGAACTACATTACATCGAAGTCTTTCGGCTTCAAACTTTCTACGCATTGGCATGGTAGGTTGGTCTTAGAGTGGAATTTGGTTCAACGAAACTTGCATAGGATTTACGGCTGAAGATGTTGAGAATTTTTACTGTAGTGAATTTTCTTGAATTTTTAATTTATCACTTCTTAAAAAAATATTTTATATCTCCGTTAGAATTTTGTTTGTATTTTCAGTTTTGTTGAAAATAATGTTTATTTTTGTAATTCTATTATAATTTTATCAAGTTTATACCGTTTTTAATTAATGAGAATGATGTGTATGCATAAACATTCAGAGTCATTCATGCTGCTGGTCGTGAAGTTGCAAATCCTACCAACTACAATTTTTTTTTCTGATGACCCGAGAAAGTGCAAGGAATCGCATGTTGAAGGCCTCGTAAATCCTTGGCTCGCTCAAGTTTCGACTTTTGAGGGGTGCCATTCGTATGAGGGGAGAGCTGGTTCACGGAAAAATAATGTAACAATTTTTACTATGCAATCAATAAACAAAATTTATCAAACACTACCTTATTTACTAGACCAATAAAATGTTTGAATTTTGATGAAAAAGTATTGTTTTGGTATTTTCATCAGTAGATAGACCTAAATTGCAAACACCATGTTGAGATTCTTCAAGTTGAGGTATTCATCAAAGGGCCTTGGTGGATACTTGGTAAAAATATTCATACGAAAAAAGAGCCTGTTCTTCAATTTCACCCTTTTAGTTCTGATAATCTTAACAAACTCTAATCGTGGTCATGTACCGTACTGAATATCGATGCTACTGTTACTTCATGAGTATTTGTAAACATTTGCAACGAACGTTCACCATGTTTACCGTTCAACGTTCTGAATCAGAATAACCCCACTTAACATAGTCACTATTCAATGGAGTATTTGTTTATTCAACATACGTTCTTCCGAAGTTCTACGCAACCAAATTCAAAATTTCCACCGAAAATGTGCTTGCAAAGCTTAAAAATCAACAATCGGGTTGTTGAAATATGCAAATGTGACTGTTTCAATCTGTCTGGAAGTCTCAGCGAATAATTGGGAAAAATGGGTTGTTTTTCTTAACTGGAAAACAAATTCATAAAAACACATTCGGAAGAACTTAAAAATACACAAATACCTTCCACAACTGGAGAATCTCAACTTCGACGTACTTATATGGAGATTTTTACAGGAACAAATTCAGGAAAATATACAGGGTGTATCTTAAATTATGTCATCAATTTCAGGTGGAGATTCCTTGTCCCATTCTAAAAAAAAAAGTTTTTTTAAACGGGTGTCCTAACTTGCTTCGTTTTCGAGTAACTGGGTGTTAAATTTTAATTAAAAATCGGTTTTTCATGACTTACTCAAATTTTTTTTGCCGATTTTGATTAAACTTCGTGTGTTTGTTAGTAGTAACAAGGTACTTTTTTTTAATGAAATTAGGTTTTGAATTTTCAATTCCAGTGGCGCCGCAATTGTTATCCCGTTACTCGGAAATGAAGCAAGTGAGGACACGTTTACATGAACTATTTTTCATAAATTTTGACAAGAATTCACCTCTATGCTATAGCTGTCATCCGGGTTCTGTCAAAAAAAACGAAACAAAAATTTGTATTTTATACAATTCTCACATTTTCTCGTATTCATGACCAACAGAAACTTTTACCCCCTTGAAGCATTATAACATCCCCCACTCGATAGTTTTACTCCATTTACATTTTTTTAATTTTCAACCTGTGGAAGACTAAAACATGCAGAAATCCATTTGAATAAACCTAAATTATTGTCACCTATCAAATTTACCGCTTTATGTTTAGTGGAGTTTCTTTCGCTATTTAAAAGTACTTTTTTATATATCTTATTTCAAACTTCAGGCAGTAAATAACAATAGATTATCGTAAAAAAGGAACTGGATGTTTCCAACCAGGAGTTTTGGATTCCCAAAAATACATTTGACTTTTGAAATAAAAATACATTTTACTTTTGGTCAAACTTTAAATTTGAAGTTGATATTATGTGTTCTAAATTCAGGCAAATTTCAATATTTTTTTTTTAGTCTCAACTGGTTGAATGAAAATTAAAAACAAAATTGACACCATTTTACCTTTGAAAAGAGCACTCCAAAAAGGTGCCACAAGTGATAACATCCCGTTTAAAAAAATCGAGTGGGGTTTTCCTGCACACCTTTCCTCAAGTGAAAAAGCTACTCTGTTAGCAAAACATGTCTTGTTTCAAAATAAATTTTGTGGTGATCGAATCGTTTTCTTATGGAGCTTATACAATTTTGTTTTATTATTTTATTCTACCCTGTTCATAATTATATTAAAATTATTGATTGCTATACCCATGAATGTTTGAAATGTGGAAATACCTCACTTCTATAATACGTACATTTAAAATTTGATTAAAGCACGGAGATATACGATAGATGCTAACCCTGTTCTAAACAACCCTTACTGTTATTCCCTGACTCAGATTAGACATTAACTAGGAACTAATCAGGTATATGCTCAACTATTCAAACGTAATTTGACATGATGTGTATCTGCTGACTCTAATCTTACGAATATGTCCATCAGAGTGGTTCCTAAGAACTTCATATTTGTATAGATGATTCAATCAATCATTTCTATATGTACAGTTTTTTTGGAAAAGGCCCTGATACGTTGGTTTGAAACTGACAGACTGCTGGTTTTCAAATTTTGTTTGGCTCTTATGTTGAATATTTGTTTAGTTATTTGATCAAACTCGAAACTTTCTGAAACTTTCACACACAAGAATATAGTGATTGCAACCTTATGTTTTTTGCTGATATTTTATTATATATTATCTATATATAAATATGGAGTCCTCAGCGTACAACTCTTTTGACCGTTTGGGTGTCATCAGGACTGGGTACATTATTTCAGATTGGATAATAAAACTGAAGGAAAACAATGTCCTGAGTATTCGATACTCAGGAAAGTTCTTGTATTTATTCCGAAGTTCTTTTCACTCCTTATGATCTAGTAAAAGCGGAAAATGTGAGCCATTATCTTGATCAATTTTTTTTTTCAAAATATTTGAAATATTTTTAAATTTTTTTCTGACACATCTGCTTAGTTTACAAAAGCAGGTACGATTATATCGTTACTGCAAATCAATTTATAATATATTTTTTTTACCAATGTTTTTCAGAATATTAAGTATTTGGTTGATGAAGAAAAAGCATAGTACGCACCTCAACACAATCAAATTTGCATTCATGAAGAACATATTCTGCAATGCTTCTTGTAATAATCAGCAAATGTTAATCAAAACAGGTTACTATCTGTATACTAATTTCACGGTTCTGCCGATCTTCAGTGCAGAATATAGGCAGGAAGAATTGGCTCCGGAAGACCGAGGAAAGACAGCTCCTACCATTTGCTCAGAATTGTGGCAGTTTACCGTTATGCTATTTGGGCTCTGTAATGCTCCAGCAACATTCGAAGGAATGATGGAGACGATTTTCAAAGGTCTTTAATAGAAGACGTGTCTGGCATATCCCGATGATATTATTGTGGTTGGCGTGAAATGTCTTAGGCGAAGAAAAACAAAAAAAAGTATGATATCCAGGACACGATACTAGGTAGGGAATAGCAGTAGACGAACTGAAGATCTTAGAAGGAAAGGACTGTCTCATTCCAAAAGACAAACACCATCTTCGAAATTTTCTTGATTTCTGCGCCTAGTATCGCCATGTACTTGGGTTTGCTTCCATCTCTAAACTACTTTCAGTGGTCCAAGGAATGCCAAGAGTCATTCCGTGAGTTGAAGAGAGCTTTGATCGAGGCACTTCTGAGCTATTGCCTCATGGGCACGAACCCCAGAAACAATTTGGAGCTTTTTCAGATCTAGGAGGAGCCAGAGAAGATTATTGGATACTTCAGCATGACACTTGTCAAATCAGGATGCAAATACCGTGTCAGCAGGCGGAGAAGCTATTGGCTGTTATTGAGCACATACATGTACGTGAGAAGATTCCTATCAAGAACTGACCACGCTGACCTTGCATGCCTTCTACAGTTCAAAAACCGTAAGAATCAAACAGCACGTTGGATCAAGAGACTCCAAGAATTCGTCTTCAGAATCGAACATCAAGCAAGGACTAGCTATAAGGATGCAGATGCTCTGTTGAGGAGATTAATCCAGACTACAGCTCACACTGCCGACGAGAGGAAGAGAAGAAAGCAATACTGCAGTAGATGATAACTGGGATAACAAAGGAATTTATAGAGACCAAGAGAAAGACCATCGACTGGAAAACGAGTAATCGAAATCCGTCGAAGTAAAATATAGCCAAGTTATTTAACAGCCATTGAATCCTACTGGAATCAAACGTGCGCTGTCCAAGGTTGATGGTGAACACAGACGTCAAACAGTTTTACCCAGGAATAGAAGACAGGAATGATTCGATCCATGAAGGACAACTGGAAGTGACGAAGGCCCTGCAGAAAGGGGGGCAACGATTTCACAGGGCCAATTGCCGAGCTGGTGCAGAAAGTATGTTGTATGTCCTGCCAGCAATTGGATACGAATATGAGGCCTTGGTGTGCCATTATAGTATAGGCAGCCCATTCGAAAGAATCGCCATTGACATCGCTGGTTTGTTTTGGCAAAGACTACTTCAGTAAATGGGTGGAAGCCTATTCCCCACCTAACCGGGAAAATATTCCCAACGTCTTGGATGAAGAGTGGATGAGTCGATTTGGTATATCATTGGAACTGGAGCAGAAAATGTGTCAGATGTTAAACATCCAAAAAAAAAGATCCACAGCTATACATATGCAGTCCGAAGGAATTGTGGAGCGGATGAATGTGAGGATCAATCGCACCTTGTCGAAGGTAGCCACCGGGACAAGACACTGCAAAGAGGACAACGTCAGTACACTTCGGCGGAGAATGGATGATATTGTTTGTCAAAATTGTTGTAAAAAAAATTGAATCCATAAACTGAGTAAAACCTAGAGTCGTTTATTTGAATTGGTAGGCTCCATACGCCTGTAATCACGACCAAGTTAGCATCGTCAGGCAACCGGAGGATGGGATAACGTTCCAGAAGTTTATGTCCTTGTAATCAAAAGGACAGAAAGTTCAGAAGAGAAGAGTCACGAGACATTTCCAAGGTGCCTGCTGATTGAACACTTGCTCACTGTGTGGCAGAAAATCTGCAAATGTCCAGGTGAATTGCTATAATATTTTTTGAGACTTTCGGTTAAATCCAGTAACTATGGGAATAGAACCCAGAAATTGAAAGGGTATTACATTTGAATGAAGGTCAGAGAAATATCTTCTACTAAGAAGAATTCTGATATAAACTGTCCTATGAAGATATCTGGGAGAGCTTCACCAGTTCAACAAATACGATTAAAGTGGATAAAGTGGATTAAAAAGTTATGAGTATAGGCCAGCGGCATCAAGATTATGGTGTGCTGTAACCATCTTCTACGATCAAACAGAAATACAATAGGGTGTCATTTCAATCGAACTTCGGGTATGCGGAACCATGCAGGTATCGACACGCTACCACAATTACATTGCGAAACAAAATGCCGTCAAGAAGGGGGCAAGATGGCGATATACTGTCAGCCCAGACCGTACCTCGCCAGCTCGTAAACAATGCATGCGTCAACTTACCTCTAACTTCGACGGGAGAATATTTGCATACTCATCAGGTTTCATCAGTCAACTTGTTCAAACTAATCAGATTTTGAGTGTAGAAAATGAATTTGATAGACAGACCTAAGCAGCTGAATAATTTTCTGTTCGATGCGTGCATATGAAACTCCTACAATATAGGACTGAATTATTAATAATCTATTTTTATTTTACAGAATTATGGTTTTCTGCCATGTGAATTATATAATTATTTTTCAACGTCCACCACTGTCCTTTATCGATCATGACAATGGCCGATTCTCCTGCCAGCTGACGGCCACTGAGTAACTGTGTCCGGTTTTCGATTCCTGGCGGGATGGGGATAGACCTCGCATGTCTTGAATTAAGGTTAATTGTTTATGAATGTGTTAATAATATTAATATCGCATTTCACAACATGACTAATGGATAAGTTAGTGGATAATGCATGGGTCATTCCGTATCAGATTGTTTGGGGAGAATGAAGAGCTTCAGTACACGCGATGTAATCGGGCAAATGTGGGAAAAATGGTTAAGGGTTGCCAACTAAGCTTAAGTGTCAAAGTTTCATATTGGATTTTTGTATTTGACGATAATCACGGTTGAAGCAGGAGAGAAGACAGTAACATACAGACATTATTTTTTTGGACAAGTCCAAAAGTAGTACAATAATACTGATGAAGAATACTTTGTTCAAGATATCTTTTATTTTTTTGTCGATAACTTTTCACGATTTTCCAGTTATTCGCGAAAACCCCAAAAGCTGCACCTTGAAAGTTGATTTGAGGGAATAGTTTTTCAGACTGTAAGAAACGTATCAATTCAAGTTTTTGGATATACTGTTGAAAAAAAAGTATATTATTTACACTAGGCATAATTTAACAATAGTTTATTTTTTCGCAAGCTTTTATTCAACTTATCAATAATTCACCTGTACGTTGATATCTTGCAGGTGAATTTCAAACAACTTCTAGTTATCATTTGGAAATCATTTTGTGGGTGTTTATATTTTTGATGACAATGTTTCATGAAGCTTTTGTTGAAATGAAAAAAAAATACACAATGGAGGCTCCAAAATGATAGAAGACTTTTGTGATTTAGGTTCGATTATATGCAAAATTGTTTTCTCGAGTTTTTACGGAAAGCAAATTATGCCATTTCAATAAAAATTTATTAGTTCAAGAAGGCGGCTACATGACGGTAAGCCAGTTTTTTAATTATACCTAGTAGAATTCTGTTCAAAATTTGATTGTCTGGTTATTCGGGGGTGGACGAGTTTTGTGATTTTGATAAGAATCTATAATATTTCAGTTTTCGACAAAAATTTATCATTTCAAGATTGCCGCTACAGTATTGTGGACAAATTTAGTGATTATAGCCGGAAATGTTTCCAGTAGGTACATGATTTTTCTTGGAACCCTAAACCCATTTCCTCGTGCCCTGCTCAATGTCCCTTTGGTTGCGGTCCGATGAGAGTTGATACTGTCCCAGCTCTTGCTAGGGGTATCTGTGCTCTCGTTTTTCTGGATGCCCCTGTGATCTGGTACCCAGACAAGATTCACCTTGTTCTGTGCTCCAAGGTCGTTGAAGTTTTTGTGAGTCTTCCAAACCAGTTTGGAGAAAAACCGGCATGATGGAAGGGCCTTCATTGCCATCTGACTGTCGGAGAAAATGACTGTGGATTGGTTCCTCGGACTCTTTCTCAGAATCTCTTCCGTGCAAACGAAAAAAGCCAACATCTCGTCTTGGAATATGAAAGTTTGAGTGCTAAGGCTCAGACTAATATTTTGTCTCTGTCTTTCCCCGTATATTGCAGCTTCTACCCCATTGCTTCTCTAAGACTTATGTATGTAGCAATTTCGCCTTTTTGACAGCATTGGTGTGGCCTTTGATGTGACTTCCTCATCAAAACCTTGCTAATCCTCAGTAGTTCCTTTACTGGTCCAATTATGTCTGTCATCTGTGGAATATGAAAAGTCCTGATAACAGATGAGTCGTTTTAGGAAAATATTGGAGTGGTTCAGTTGAATCCCTACCCATTCGCAGTTCATCTATCTGTATTTGTTTCGATGAGAAGTTTATGCAAACTTCAAATAATTTTATTACTCCTACTACTATAATGGTGTGGTAGAGTACCTTTTATTTCATTACACTGTATATAGTATAGCCGATATAGCAAATGACTCCAATCGAGAAGAGCATTACATTTTTCATTCCCCCAATGTTTTCAACACTTTTTATGCACAAGCTGCGAATTACACCAGTTTCCCGAGAACAACACAACATCGGATTCTGATAATTGAAACTTATTAGAAACTGTCATTTGTCGGGTTGCGGCTTCTATCCGCGGTTGTTCCATCTTAATTTCTGACGAAGCCGTAATTTACTCCTACTACAGGCAACATTCAGAAGCCATTCTGTTCCTAGACACTATGGTTTGGGAGAACTTGAGCTTCAGTTTAATTTCGGGATTAATGGCCAAGATTAATATATGTTTCGAACTTGTATCGTTAATACGGCAGCTGGTATTATGTATTTGCTGAACTCTGCACTGTTCACCTTGTACTGACTGCAGCGATATACCGACAATGAGGGATATGTGGAGCTTGCTTGTTGCAGCAACGTATGAAATAGTGTTCAGTTATTTTTCCGATCAGAAACAAGTAGAAATTGTTTTTTTGATTGAAAGGGAGTTACTATTTTCCACATGATTTTCCACATGTCTTCAAACGTATCTTTTTGCATTCCTCAGAAAGCTCAAATCGAATCGCCAATACTCATAAGTTTTTGTCGTTATACTGCTCACTATACTATAACGGGTGTCCACGGAAAGTGGCTCGCCTACTCTCGATTACTGGTTTTGCAGATATTGAAATGAAATTAGGAGGATCTGTATAAGAAATAATACTGCATTTTTTGATTCGCCGTGGTATTAGCAAGGAAAGGAGTTGTTGTTTGATGGATTTTTGACCCAAATATATTCCTATGTATAGGAAAATGGCAGTGAGCATCCTCGTATGACAGGACATCTAGCTTATATTATGTAAATAATATCATTTATGCAAGGAGATATTAGTTTTTGGATTGATGGTTTTGTTATATCATTTTTGTTGGTCACAGGTTACTCGATGAATTTTAATATTATTTTAATCTCAAAAAGAAAGATCTACCATAATATTTTTAAGTTTGTTAATGAAAGTTTCTCATTATTCCTATTATTCGTAATGAAATGCTTTTTCTTTCTGACCCGACGAGCCACTATGTTGCCATTTGAAAAAAAATAGTAATAGTTATTTAAAAATCAAATTTTACCCAGCAGATGCATTTTAAGGTAAAACCGTAAAGTTGTATTTTTCATAATAGTTCAGGACTGAAATTAATAATTTGAACGTATTCATAGCCCTCTAGATTCAAAAATAAATTTAAAAATTTTAAAAATTTTTGGTTACAAAAAGTAACAAACAATACATGGTTGTGTTCAGGATGTCATATGGAGACAAAATAAGTGAAAATATACCAGATGCATTTTTTTAATTCCGCTAATCCTTTTCGATAAAATCGCTGCTAAATGCAAGTGGAATATCGAAGTGACAAACTACTTGCAAAATAGATCAGACATCTGAACACAGAGCTCAGAGTTCTTTTGGAAAATTGTTTAACGTCGTTACTGACCGATGTTTTACCCTTTTTACTCCCTTATACACCTACATCGTAGACTTATTATGGCAAATGTGTGCTAGAAAACAATTACTGCCCTGGCTGAATCCACGATGAGCTTTGAATTACATCCGATCGGTACTTATGCAATGTACCTCATGCTATAAGGAACAATTATTGCAAATAGCCGAATTTTGTTTTGATTCAGACAGGAGGACCACCATAAATACAATAGAACATAGAACTTCCTCCAATTTTCACTCGGATTTGTGGTACATCCTGTATGAAACTTATTCTTAAGTGAGTTCATTGGTTTTGTTATAATTTACCAAACGGGAAAAGTTATCTGGATGGAAACTTTACCCCGCTACCGCTGGTAATATCCATCTTCGATGAAATTTCTTCAGGATTTTTCTAATTTCAGAGATTCAAAACGCTGGCGCAACGAATTGTATCACACTCTATTAGCGTTTTTTGCAATTTATGGTTATTAAAATTCCAACACGATGCAAAAAGTTTCCTAAAATAGAATTCGTTTTATTTTGCCACGTGATGGATTACTTGATAACGCCATAAATTAATACGGTGACATTTTCCATTTTGAATTTGAGAATTGTACTTTTAAAATATTTTTGAATAGCGGTTATAAAGAAAAGTCATTGAGTAATATCTACTTATACATGACTGATGATGGAATTGGTATACCAGAGTTTCCATTGTAAATGCCGTAGTTTGATTTCATTTGTATTAATAAGGACCCAACACATTTTCCATGGCAAATTTATTTAGGTGAATTTTTCGGAAATTTTTGATGATATTATTAGAACTATTGGTATTGGTAAGTATGGATGATGACCGATGCGCTGCCCCATCATCTTCTGCTTTCACAAAATGTTCTTGTTTACAGCAGCCCTTCAAGCAATTTTTGGGATTTGCAGGGGTCTGCTCGTGGTATTTCTCCCACAGTCAGCTGGTATGATCCCAGTATTCAATCTTTCATGATGTACAGAGTAACACTCCATCAATATATGGTATGGTGTTTCTGGATATTCCCTACAGAATCTGCAGCTGCTGTCCTCCTTTGAGCCTAGCTTTCTCAGGCGTTCTTTGAGTCTGCAATGCTTCATTGTCTTTAGACTAGTTTTGCTGATGTTAATCAGTGTTTTCGATCTTGCTCGGTTGAAATTGCCGAGATCTTTGGCCTGCCTCAGCACTGGAAGTCTTAGCCAGTATGTTGCTCTCATTGCTTCTTCAGCTATATTGAGTTCTTCTTGGAAGTAAGATTTTCCAAGTCCGCAGAATGGTTCTGTCACGATCAATGGCATTGATACGCCTTTTCGTGTCAGGGTGTCTGCTTGTTCATTGACTCCCACTCCAACGTGCCCCGGAGGAGGGTCACCTTATTGTTCCCGCCTAGATCAATAAGATTGTCTAGGCATTCCCAAACCATCTTCGCGTTGATGTTAGAGGAGCTCAATGCTTTGATGAATGCTTGACTATCGGAGAGGATCACGATTTCCTTGTTCCGGTATATCCTGTTCAGGTTGAATTGAATGCACCTTTCTATGGCGCGAGTTTCCGCCTGAAAAATGTTGGGAAACTGGCCCATGGGTTTGGAGTATTTGGTGGTTTTGGACGCGTCCGTGTACCATGTTATGGTATTCTTTTCCAGTGCTTGAATGGATTCTATGTTCCATTCCCGCTTGGTGTTTAGTTCCGTTCGAAACTAAATTTCCTGGTAATTTCGTCAGTTGGGAGATCGACAAGGTATGCACAGTCGGTGGAGGTTGAACTCCTTACAACATGTGCTGTCCCTTTGAGTCCGACTTTAGCCAACCTGAGGTTTGCTTCCCAATCAGTTTTCCTCATCATGATATGGAGAGGTGTGAGGTCCAGAATGACCTCTATTGCTGCTGTTGAAGTCGACTTCATTGCTCCTGTTATACTAAGATATGCTAACCTTTGCACTTCCTCCAAGATTTTCTTAGTTGTGACGAACTCAGTTCTGCCGTGCCACACTACTGCTCCGTAGGTGATCATAGGGATGATGACCAAATGAATTAGGACATTCTGGAAGCTGAACTACAAATTTACAAAATTTACAAAGGATTCAGTAAGGTTACTCACCAACATTGTGAGTCCTGGTGTAAATGCACTCCTCCGTCTCCACTATTCTGCTAGACTTTTCATAATGCAAATGTTCTTCATGATCTTGGAGAGTCATGTCTCAACAACAACTATTTTTGTTTATATGTAATGGAAACCGATTTTCTCTATTCTACATTTTCCAACATAATAAATCTTCAATTGTGATTTCATGACGTTGACCGTTGTCTTCAAGCTTGACTGGTCCTCGACGAGGATATATAATTTTATTAATTTTTCTCTCCCCTTTGGCTCAAGAATACTCCTCGTTTTGTAATGAGGAAGAAAAATCAAATCAGAGCGCGCTCCCCAAGGATAGGTCCTTTCCACCACTCTCAAGAATCGAGACCATGTTCGAGAATGGCTTGATGACAATTATCTTTATCAGTGGGCAGGTAGACTTGGTTCCTTAGAATAGCCATCTAGGTGGCTCGAAAAGACACCTCTAGATTTTTTTGGATGTTTTAATATTACTCTGCTGAATTCAAAAACAGACAGACTGGTAGAAGAATTGCAAAATTCATTTCTCAGACTATTTATAGCTTTCCAGTTTTCTTTACGCTGATTCATTGTTTCTGAAAGTATGTTTTGTAGAAAATTAAAAAAAGTTACCAGTTTAATACTTTTACTGCCTTCACACTATCAGGTTTCGGCATGAATATGACCAAAAAATTAATAGTCATGCAGGCCACGAACAATTAATGTTATTCGCCAAATTGCTTTTCAAGCATTTTATGTTGGTCGATGAAAGTGTTGGTCATCGTAAATAGACCGCAACTGATTGATTTAACTGCCCTATAAAATTACTCGGGAAATGTTTGTCCCTAGTAACACAGTTTTAGTCCTGCCACAGTTCATCCGTGTATCGATTGGTTTGGGAAAGAGAAATGGAAAATTATTTCCTGACGAATACATTTAGACAGGATTTGCAGGTATGGAGCAATATTGGCAAAAATTATGGGGGTGGTTGAATTACTCTCAGAAACGACATGAATGTTTGAGGATATTGACTAAAAGTGCATATTCTGCATCTCTTGTGAAGATAATCAGCAATACTGTTCATTAAATTTGTAACGAATAGATGATCATTTTTATTACACTTCATAATTCACAGCTTCCTCTTATAACACCATCAGTGTTTTATAGAATACTAGCAAATTTTGTTAATATATGTTCTGCGGTTATGCGAAAAATCTTGAGAATATTAAATAGTAGTTTTTCTACAACTGTCAAAAAAGTACACCTTTTTGTGTGGTTTGTGTGCGTAAAGTATTACAATATTTCACTATCAACATACGATTCCATTATTAAACGAAAAAGCGTAAAAAAGTGCACTTTTTTTTAACGGCTGTTGCTAGGTAACCGACAGTTTCATGCAACAGTGACAGATCCGAATAATAACGAAATCCTGTTATAGAGCCAGTTCTCATTTTCTGTGGCAACTATTAACCTATAAATATCTGATGTACAAATGTTTCAGCAATAATATTCTTAGCATTCTTACTATTGAATAAGTATTATCAAAATTCCAAACTATCGCGGCGAATATATTCAAAATGATAGCATATACCTCTAAGGAACTAATGCACCTGATCTACACTGGGTAATCCAAGGTAGCTATGGGTGTTTCGCTGTCAGAAACTAGTTGACAACAATAATTAATGAAATTTGTGAAATTGGGCATCTATCCAGATAACGAATTCTTGATAACTATAAATTTAATTTAAGTAGAAATGGAAAGTGATGAAGATTGAACGGAGAAAATCGTGGATAGTGCAAATATGAGATTTCCTTGACATAGTTCAAAGGAAGAAAGATTGTTTCAGTATAATTACTCCTCGGTAATGATTGCCAACTTATTGCTACAGACACATTTTCCTAAAAAGCAATGTCTGGAACATATTTGAAGAGCAAGGAACGGTGTTGGAACAGTGCGACCCATATAACTGAACATGTGAAATTCTCATTTATTGCGCGAACGTTCATATTGTGTGCCTTACTGGATATATTACGGATGCGCGTCATGGGCCTGCATATTTTCACAGTTTCAGCTATATGAGTAGAACTGTACTACGAAGTATTATGATATTGTTCTCTCGCTCCAAGCAATACAAACTTTGACGGACATATTATTAGGGTGAGGTATTTTGATTTCCCTCTAAAGTATTTCGAGTGGATATTCCCTTGCAGGTGGCTATCTATGTAGTTCCAACTTTGTTGTCGATATTTTCATTGCATATTTCATCCGGCATGGTTTTGTATAACTTTAGCTGTTGTCCTCCAATGTTATACACTAATTCATGGTGAGTAGCATACTTTCGAAGAATTCAGCTACCGATGTGAATTCGTGTTGGAAATAAAAATACCGGAATAAACTGAAGACAGTTTATTTCTTCAAATCTGCCATCGCCACATTCGTTAATGTTGGTCACCCGACTTCTTCAATATAGTCTATTCAGCATTGTTTATAGGCATACAATCAGATATTTCTACATTCACTTTCAATTTAATGTTTCATGTTATTTCATAATTCGGCTTCACAGATCACAACAGTTTCATCTGCGAAATTAACTGTACCATCTTCAGATGGTAAGTGGAAAAATTCGTTGAAATACAGATTATACAATAATGGACCTAGTGTTGTTCTTTGTGGTATTCCATAGTAAAAGTTCAGAAACGTGCTGAGTAAGTTATCTGTTCACCCTCGTACAAAAATGCCTTAGGTTCAGATTGGTGTGCCTGTAATATATTCATTCATAGTGAAGATAATGTAATATATTTTCATAATTTGAATTAATTCAAACTGTTGAATGAATGATATTCAAAAAAAAGCAGGTATATAAAAACGAATAGGCATCTAAAAAATCTAAGAACAGCCATACGTTCATGTCAAGTTCAGATACAAAAACTGAAAGCGAATTTGTTGTATCATAACAAGCTCCTCACGCGAGAAACCGTCATATTTCACTCAATCGATCAAATTTATGATCCCTATTGCTGACTTCTTGTAAAGTTAGTCTCCTAAGAAACAACCATCAATTTTGAGGGTCAGCTAACGTGCAACCGTTCTGTTACTCTCTCTCTGCGAAGTCACGTTCGTATATATCTATTCCAAGACAGAGATCGAATGGCAGAAGCACGTTGGCGGATTATTTGAATCAATAAGTCAGTCTTTTTATACGGGGAAAAGAAAGTGTGAGTGAACGATCTCTCTGTTGTATCAGTGTCTATTTTCATTGAAGAGGCACTGTGGTCATAAAATATGTATGTACCCTTCGTGATTCATTTATCTAAAACCCCGGGATACCAGGTGAGGTCGGTAATAATCCCGATATCCTACTTTCCGTACAATGAAAATATTATTCATGTTTCATCGCAACCATACAGATAGCTCCGACGTGCAGTCAGAGTCAAGCTCAATAAAATGAGTACAAATTAATTTGAGAAAGGGGTACTGTTCAATTTCCACCTGTAGTTAACTGTTAAATATCATATTATTGAATGAACGAGCTAATTATTGGAGATTTCTTTTTTTGGTTATCATATCGATACATTTTTATTTGCTCATATTCAGTTGCAACATAATAAATTAGAACTGTTTGTATAGTAGATTTGCTCTTCGTTATTTTTTTTCACTTCTGGCGTCCTTTCTAAGCGCAGTAACCTAATCAACTGGACTCAACATCAAGATAGATCAATCAAAATTTACCAGAGTAAATTTGCAAGTTCATTCAGAACCAAACCCTTATGCATACCCCAGGGTCCTATACTGGTCGAATACTGGTTTGACCAAAAGGGAAACCGCTAAAGAAATTCTGTAAACTTCCCAGAAATATTAACTGATTCCTTTAATACTCAAGTATTTCCCGAGTAATACCCCGAAGTAATGCCCAAGCCAGAAAAGTAATAATAAAAAACGGGATCGTGTCTTAATGGTTTTTGTGAAGTAAACTTTTGAATACTTTTTTTTCTGTTTCATTGCAACAATTATAATTTCCTCCAGTGCTCTCTACTTTCCCGAAAATTCATGTAACTCTCAAACTTCTGAATAATTTCTATATTATTAGTATTACTCGAGTGATACCTCCTTTTCCCGAGTACTTCCCAATAATTTTCAACTAATTCCTCTAATACCCGAATAATACACCAATAATACCTGTAATACCCGATCATTTTCGAGTAATGCCTTTAATTCCCGACTCATATCCGAGTAATTTCACTAATTACCCAAAGCATGTACACCAAAATTCCCCATCGGTTTCTTCCTCGGGTTTCATGCCGTTTACCCAGTGAAAAAGATGAAAAAATGTAAAGATTTGTGTTGTTCATGAAACTCCGAAGGGGAAACCGCTGAGAATATTGTGTACACTAATTCCCAAAAATCGTAAGTAATGCCTCCAATACCCAAGTAATTCCCGAGTGATACCCAGTAATTCCTGAGTAATTGATAAGATAGTGTCTTAATGTTAGGTTTGTTGTCAAGTACAAGCCGGATGACCTTTTTTTTCACAATTGCACAATTTCGGATTTCCGCAACTGCTCTTTAATTTTTTAGACAGTTCCGAACGCAACTGCCCTTTAGTTTTTCAGACAATTCCAAATACCATGCTTTGATGAACTTTTCATTTTGCTTTGCCCTCCACTGATTATTATTGTGCGGTATTTGTTCTCTCACTTCCGAATGATTCCTGTAATACCCATGTAATGCTCGAGTAATATCTCCCTTTCCCTTGTAATGCCCAATAGTTCCTAACTAATTCCTCTAATGCCCGAGTAATACACCAGTACTGCCCAAGTATTACCCCTAATTCCCAGCTAATACCCGAGTAATGCCCCTAAGTCTCGACTAATACGCGAGTAATGCCACTAATGCCCAAGATATGTACTCCAAAATTCCCCAGCAGTTTCCCCCTCGTAAAATTCCAACAATGCAAAACAGTTTGTATGTTTGAGCTTTCAATATAAGACCTAACATGCAAAATATTGTACAATCTAATATCTGTAAAATGGCTAAGGCTATAAATCAATACATTTTAAATAGTTCTTTGACATGTCAAAAAATTCGGGATGTTTTGAAGAGTGAAAGTAATTCGTGACCGAAAGTTCCGAGAGCAACAAAATTCAACAATTTTACAATTTTCACACGTTTCAATCTCTGGTTGATCTCCCTCAACATTCCGACACGAATCTGATCAGTTGCAATCCATTGCTTTAATGTGACTTTTCAGCACACACCCTAATAAGTCAAGTCGTTCCGACATTTCGCGACGATATGAACATTTTTTCCGCATGAATATACGTCCCCGGGTTTCAGTCATAGGTGCATGCGAGTTTTGTAGTATTTCGCTCTGACAAACAGTGATAATAGGAGAGTTATGCGCCAACTCTGGCATAAATCTAGTTGGCTCCGTGAGTGTTATTACTGGAAGTCACGCGAAAACTTTCCGAACGCGCTTTTTAGCCATATTAGGTGCATGGGTGGGGAATGAGGAGTATTCTGAAGATAACTAAGCTAACGATAAATTTTGAAAATCAGAATTTAATGTTGGGCACGTTGTACGTTAACACACAGTGTTTCAGAGGAATGTTGATATCTCGAATAATCAATTCATTATTGATTCATAATTGATTCATAATGAAAAAACTAATGCACATTCATTGCAATTATGATAAATACAAGTAAACTATGACCAGTCACAAAAAATAAGCATTTTGTTCTTCCTACCTTTGGAAGTGAAAAACAAAGTGAAATTTAGAAATCTGTACCAAAACATTTACTTTTGTGAGTGTAGGAAAGCACCGGTGGAAAGGCAGAATTAGTGTACCTCCGTTCCTTTTCCTAAAATAAACTGAAGCTGGTTATGTGCAATGAAGATTTATTAGTCTGATACCGAATAAAAGGTTGTGAAATAAATATCTGAAGAACACATCACATGAAAAGAAATTTAACTGAATAATATTGGTTTCGAACGAACATCTGTACCATCCAAGCTATCAATGCCTTTTGAACGATCGGTTAACGAAAATTAATTTTTCAGTAAACACCAAACAAATAAAGGAAGTTACGAGAGTGCTACCATGAAATGTGAGACAAATTCAGATTTTTCAGGACAGATTTTTTAGGGAAATGGTATTTCTGTAGGAAGATGGGATTCCTGATGACGAATCTAAATGCATTTCGAGCAATTAATATTTTTTTGGAATCAGAAGGGTTCGAACATCTGAGTAAGATCTTGAGAGTTTTCGAGAGTAAAGCAGAATCGCTTCCATAAAAAATAAACAAAACTCGTTACTAAACTCAAAGCACTTCTATCAATTTGTTTCCATTTGAATTTAATTCATCTTTCTTTGGAAGCTAAATAGATACGAATATCAAAGTGGCGTTGAAGTCCACCGCTTAGAGATAATTAATAATATGAATCATAATGACCTTAACACCTCGGTCATGTGCTCCCACCCCCGAAATGGGAAAAAAATGAGAAGGGACCAAGAAATATGCAAGTGAAACGTAGTGTTTGAGAAATGAATGATGATAGTACGGAATTCAAACAGAATGAATTTCGTTTATAGACCAAATTAAATAAACCAGTATAAACAAAAAATCCGGATAATACAAAATTCTTGCTTTCGTTTAATATATGAAATAAGGAGGTGTGGAAAAATGTCCACTTATAATCTCCCTAGAGCTTGGATAAGTTTCGAATTTTTTTTTCTGGGTGCGTATTTATTGAAAATTTCCGGAGATTGAAAATTTCCAAAGGTGCCAGCCGAGGGAATTTTTCTTAAAATATTTTGCAACAGAAAAAAAATTAACGGAGAATAATTCAAGCTCGCGGGAGATTCGGTACCAAAAATAACTTTAAAAAATAATTTCTTTGTGATCTAGGAGAATGAGGTTTGAAGCTTCAAATCAAGTACTAGATCATAGGAAAAATATTTAGGTCTGTGTTATATTGGACGATAGGTACCTCCGTTAACGATAAACCTACATATACTTATATTGTATTTTGAATGGTTTTTATGTTTTTTCTTTCACCTTGTCCTAATGCAAAAATTAGGGAGTAGGAGAGTCTTAAAAAAATACATTTCCTCATACTATAAACAATTTTTCCATCGATCGTCCATTTATGATATATTTTAATGCATACAAAATCGTTGATTATTAACCCCTATTAATTAATGACTTTAAAATAATTAACGATTTCACCAAAATCGTTGATGCTCTCGTTATAGACACTTTTTTATGCATTCTTCTTCTTCAAACAGGTATTTTTTAGCGTTAAATGGAAGAACATCATGGTAGCACTTTCCGTTGCCGAGTTGTACTTGCCCGTTCCTCCTCTAAAATATAATTCTAGTGTCGGGAACCTTTATTCCCATCACGCGACTGCGGTAGAACAGGATATTTAAGACCCCATCTTGGCAACAGGCCATTATGACACCTACCAGGAAGACGCTCATTGCCATAATCCTATACCATAGGAATAATTGGATCGAAAATCCATCAGAAAACAACTACTTTCCTGGCTAATACCACGACGAACGTTGAATTACATTTAATTGATTTCCGTGCAGAGTCATACAAGGATGTCTCCGCAATTGCTAGTTGCATGGAAATGTTCATTGAAACATTTGGACCACCTATAGATCGATTTCTGGGTTCTTGCCCTCATCAGTATAGGGTAGCTCTCTGCAGACAATAACTAATGTCTGCAACAAATGATTCAGCAAACTCTCCATGTAAAGGCAGAAGCTGAGACACTGGCCGCAGCCTAGCGTTCACTAAACCACGGGCGCCATCTGAACTCCAGCTCCTCAACCATAGCAATACGCACAACTTGCGTGAATGATTTAACCACCAATACAAATGAAGAAATCTGCATTGTTCACAATGAGCTTTTCAAGAGAGAAACAAGATGTCCTGCCCTACCAGGTCGACGCTTATTGCCATAATCCTATTCAATATTCACAGAAAAACAACTACCCTTGACAAGCTTATTGTGAACAATGGTGGTTGAATAAATAACGCAAGTTTTGGGTATTGCTTTGGTTGAGGGGCTGGAGTTCAGATGGCGCCCGTGGTTTAGTGAACACTAGGCTTCGGGCGGTGTCTCAGCTTCTGCCTGGACATGGAGAGTTTGTTGAACCATTTGTTGCAGACATTAGTTATTGTCTGCAGAGACCTACCCTATACTGATGAGGGCAAGAACCCAGAAATCGATCTATAGGTTGTCCAACATTTCCATGCAACTAGCATTTGCCGAGACATCATTGGAAATTCATCAGATGTAATTCAACGTTGGTCGTGGTATCAGCCAGGAAAGTAGTTGTTTTCTGGTGGATTTTTTACCCAAATATTCCTATTTTATGGGATAATGGCAATAAGCGTCGTCCTGGTAGGGCAAGACATCTTGTTTTTCTCTTGACATATTGCATATTGTGAACAATGCAGATTTCTTCATCATTATGAAACTCTTGATCTCCGACTGCAACCAACTTGACCTGAGGACAGCAAAGGTCAAATTTCAAGATGAGCCAACGTCTACAATGTACTTGAAGGACCTCATGCTCATCCTTATGTAACTGGACTATTTCAGTCTCCGCACATTTAATATGAGCTTTTTGCTGAACGGGTTCCATCTTGGTGATAGAGTTTGGGTAAACCCGTTCAAAATCGAAAAGGATGTAACAACTGAATTCTGATCTTGAACATAACCATAACTGGATATTATTTTGATCCTAAATGAGAAGCCGTCAATACATTCTATGAGAACAGTTACGCATATAATCGATGAGGAATACCAATAATTATTGAAAAGGGGAACATTCTCCGTTAAAATTGAAGTTTTTCTTTCAGTCGCAGATGATTCCACAACAGATTTTATGAATGTCCTATCCATATTTTCGAACTAAAACCAATAATTATGTTTTTCTACGTTCATGCAAAAAACAAAACTTTATTGAACTATATTTGGTGGAAAAACTGTCTCTTTATTGCACTCATCTGTCATTCTTCTATAGCGTTCTGTCATCATGACAGACATAAACTTTCAATCGACGCCAAATTTAGCCCATTTTCTGTGAGATTGTATTACGTTTTAAATAGTTGCATGTTTCATCATATTCATTATATAATGGATATGAAATTACTAGAAAATGCAATTTGTCAAAAATAAAATTATTTCCTTCGAATATCATCTGAATTACACAAAATGTTTTTGAATTACTTTTAGCAGATGAATTTAAACAAACAATGTCTTCCTCACAGTTTAGTGCCACCTAAATGAAACATTTTCTGGTTTATGCATGAACGAAGAAAAAATATTGTATGAAACTCGTGCAAAAAGAGTTTATTGCACTCGACGTGAAATTGTCCAATGAGGCCATCAGGCCTACTTTTCCACTTGTTGCATAAATAACTATTTTAAGATTTCATGCTCAACGTTCAACTTTATCTAAACTCGCTTAATCACTTATCAGCTTCACGAAAAAATGGTTAATAGGTTCATCCAGAATTATTTTTTGGAATCAGAATGGTGGAAACATCTGAGTAAGGTCTCCTTGAGACTCTTTGGAAGGAAAGCAGAATCGCTTCCATAAAAGGTAATAAAAACTCGTTACTGAACTCAAAGCACTCCCATCAATTTGTTTCCATTAGAATTAAATTTCTCGCCCTTCCGTTGGGAGGTAAATAGTTACGAATATCAAAGTGGCGTTGACGTCCACCCCTTAGAGATAATTAATAATATGAATTATAATGACATTAACACCTCGGCCATGTGCTCTCACCTCCGCCTTGGGGAAGAAATGAGGGGGGACTTCGAAATATGCAAGTGAAATGTAGCAGGTAACTGTTAGAAAGATGAATGATGAAAGTACGGAATTCAAAACAGAGTGCGATATCTTATTTCATTTTTAATTTTCTCTTTGGTATGATTTATGGTGGCGCGAAACGCTTTAAATGCTGCAAATTTGAATGAAAGTCGGTTGGAATGCGATCTAGATGTGCAATGGAATAAATAACATCGTGGCGTATATAAGTTTCTCGGTTAAACGTTCATCGGGTTCAGACTGCGAAACAGTCAGGTGTAATGAATGAAACGGAGGACGGATAACAAATACAGGGCGATTCAGACGCAATACCACATTAATTTTACCTTCTAATGAAACTAGAAGAAAGTATAGATATTAGTAGACGTTTTCCTCAAATTTCTTCATACATTGTCACACATAAAGTTCGCCACATGGAAATCTTTTTTTATTATCAATTATAATGAAAATTTGACTCCGCAGTCAGTTTTTGTGCTACTTAAACCTGTCAAAGTTGACATTTTTTTTTAAATCCTCAAAAAAATCAAGTTTTTTTTTATTTCGTGAAATGGTACATGAAAAATTTGCTTCGTTTCCAATTTCATACCCCTGCTCCAAGGACTTTCCACTGTCATTTCCGATTTTTTCAATTTTTTTCAATTTTTCGAATCTTTTGCTCTATCGAATCGAATGGAATATGAATGAAATTTCATAATTTTGATAAAAACGAGACTTCAATGTCATATCTTGCCCAGAAAATACCCACATTGGCCTCTTACCAGAAAAAAGAATAAATGAACCTCCAGAAATTTGTCATTGTTGTTGCAAAAATCATCTAGTTCTTCCATTTCATTATTGAATTGATTCGTATTCTCGTTGTATGGACATTAATATGTTCAGAAATTTTGGGATTTTGAGGGGGTCTACTCGTGGTATTTCTTCCACAGTCAGCTGGTGTGATCCCAGTATATTCAATCTTTTACGATGTACAGCGTAACACTCCATCAGTATGTGGTGGGGTGTTTCTGTATGTTCCCCACGGAATCTGCAGGTGCTGTCCTCCTCCAAGACTAGCTTCCTCAGGTGTTCTTTGAGTCTACAATGCCCCGTTAGAAATCCCGTGATTGTCTTCAGACTAGTTTTGCTGAGGTCAATCAGTGTCTACGATCTTGCTCGGTTGAAATTGCCGTGAAGGTCTTTGGCCTGCCTCAGCCCTGGAAGTCTTAGCTAGTATGTTGCTCTCATTGCTTCTTCAGCATTATTGATTTCTTCTCGGAAGTAATGTTTTCCGAATCTGCAGAATGGTTCTGGCCCGATCAATGGCGTTGCTGCGCCTTTCCGTGCCAGGGTGTCTGCTTGATTGCCCTCCACTCCTACGTTCCCCGACACCCATCCCATCTCAATAATCTTATGAAGAACTCGAATTCATCATTCAGTGTGCCGTCCTTCCTGTTCTATATAAATTATAGTCCTTTCATTCACATACTTTATGGCAGTTTTAATAAATAAGGAATATGTGAATTGTAAATGTACGAAAATTGGTACACAAAACAAATAAACTGAAATCAACCATTAATAAAAATTCTACTAAGCCTACTAAAGAGAAATTCTATTTTGATTCGATCAATTATTTCCTTCCAGAGATGTTGAATTAGTCTTGTATTGTTTAAAATCACGGAATTTCATATCATGTTTAGTACAAATCGCCAGAACGAAAGTTTTTTGAATAGTTATGAAACTGTAGTTCATTGTTTAGTTTACAGAAAATTAGGATATTTCGGGTTTGTTTGTAACTGAATTATTGGTCAGAAAAATAATCAAACTGGATAAAGATCTATCAAAAAAAGAAATACGAGTGTAATAAGAATAAAGAGAAAGTCTTTGCAAGAACAAAGGTGCATTTACTTATTTTTCAGGTAACAGACCGATTTGGGTATTTTATGAGCCAGATATGACGTTAAAATCTCGTAGTCATCAAAAATATGAAATTTTAAACATGTTTCGTTCGAATCGATAAAGCAAAAGATTCGAAAAATTAAAAAAATCGGAAAAAAATCGAAGTGACAGTAAAAATATTGAGCCAATTTTTTATTTGGCATTTTTCGAAATTTACAAAAAAACTTGATTTGTAGATGATTTTTGAAAAAAATTTTGAATTTGACAGGTTTAGAGTAGCACGTGACAAAACAAAAGAGACTTTTTTTTACTAATTTTTCAAGCACAAACTAACTGCGAGGTCCAATTTTCATTATATTTGTTAATAAAAAATACTTCCATATATGGCGAACTTTATGTGTGACACTGTTATATGCTTCATGGAAATGGAAAAGAAAATTATTTACTGAAAAAAAGTATTTCTGTCATTCAAACACCGACTGGTGGCAAAGTACTGAAATCTCAAAATACTAATTTCAGTTTCTTGAACAACATGACCCCAAAAAAGAACGTTTCACATGAAATCATCATTACTCAAAATGTGAAAATATACAAGGTACTCCATTTGAAAAGCTGAAATAAGGATCACTTTCGGTGAAACCAGAAGTACTACAGAATATATTTTTATCTCAAGTAGTCCTCTGAATTTTTGGTTGTTTGAATAGGTTTATTCTTATCGAAAATAGGGGTGCGCCATCTCTGAAATTCACCTGATATAAACATAAGAATGATAAAGATGGGTTTGCTTTTAAATATACGAGGGAAAAACTGAATTAGCCCTAACACAACGTTTCAGGAACGTTCTCTCTAAGAGCATTCAAACGGCACCGGTCCATAGCTGAGAAAATCGTCACATATCAAATGATAAAAAGTAATATCAAAAGTTTCCAACCATTAGAGTCCTCAGTTGACACAGATTAATTTCTGCTTTACTGCAACATGGTGTTGAAATAATAGAGCCTTCTATGGTTCTATAACGTGAGCTTGAAGAGATGCTTTAGTAGCGTTCATAAAGAATACTGGGAGACGCCCCATGGACGAACCAAAGGTTTACCGCCCCATAAGTGCCACCTCCTTCCTCGTGAAAGCAGTGGAGTAAATAATAGATTGTTAGAAGCGAACTCCTTGAGCTGACACCGCTCCACATGGAACAGTTTGCTCATCAAGCACGACTGATGCATAAAAATATCAGCAGAAAATATTGTGTTCATCTATATAGAGGATGCTTCTAGAGGAAAGAAATATAAACACTTGACTGATCATTGTGGCGACTTTTGGGAGAGACAGTCAGAATGACAGCAGGAAAAAGGTGTTCCCAATATGTTCTATCACATTTGCTGTAGTCACTGTTTGTCGAAGCTATACGACGATAGTTTCCCGACTCAATGGGACTGCTGAAATTCTGATTGGAACCCAGCTAATAGCCAAATTAACGAAATTATTTCCATAACGCAGAGTCTTTGGTAAAATTTGGGGTTTGGAACCAAAAATAACCTCCTGGTCATACCAGACGATCATCAAACCCTTGATCACCAATGCTACACTAATATGGTAGTCAAAGTAGCAGCATACTCCGGCACAGGTCAAGCTGCAGAATGTGCAGTTGCTAGCCCATTTGTTAATTTCAAAGGCGATATTTACGTGCCCTACTGCAATGCTGAATCTTTCACCATTGCACCTTTGTGTAATGACAGAAGTAGCAACCAATGGCTTCAGACTGAGCAAGACAGTAAACTGAAGATTTGGAACACATTTCCCTAGAAGCCACGTCTACACCTTCATATAACATGCCAGTTAGGTCTGACTTCATGAAGCAGTTTCAAGTGGTCATGAACAAGTACCAAGTCTGCACAGCGCATGGACCTCAACTAGAAAGGGGTGCATCAGTTTGGTACACTGATGGATTCAAAATGAATAGAAGGGCTGGAGTTTCAGGCTCTGAAAACCCCTTAGTGACACCCCAACTATATTTCAAGAAAAAGTACATGCTATAGAGATATGTGCTAAGTGGTGCCTTGGAAGGAACACCTAAGATGACTCAGGACTGAAAACCATCCCTGGGATAACTGGCAGAAAATAAAACGGCACTTTGATGTGGATGCCAGGTCACAAAGGTATTAGAGACGATGAGGAAGCAGACTCTCTTGCGGAAGAAGGGGAAAACACACAATTTACCGGCCCTGAACCCTTCAGTGGAATCTTCGAAGTGCTGAAATGAAATCTCACTGGAATGAAGTGACAATACAAAGACAAGCGATAAGACTAGTGTGACTAGTGGAAAGGACTAGTATTTCCCTAAAAGTAGGGAATCAGTACATAGTTCGAATAAATTCAGAACATTCGCTCTATAATGGAGTCCATATACCCTAGATCATTGGGCAACACAACAGCAAGAGTGGCATGAATGGTAGTGTATCACTCGTAGCACCGCGTTACGCCTTCGGATATGGGTTGGTTCAGCATAAGCTGTAAAGTAGTAATAGAAGAAAATGTAGTAATTGTGCTAAATGGGCATTCATGTACCCTTTTTTCATTCTCTGTTCTCCACCTCATGTTTCCTGATCCTCCTTTATGAACCTTCATAATTTCCTAATGTAGGTCATTATGTCCGTCCAATCCAATAGTACGGGACCCACCATTAAATAATTTTGCATAGAGGGACCGGTCTGCTGTACAAATTCTGAGTTTTGAACAATTATTATTCCTTCGGTCTCCGACTTCGGCAGACTTGACTAGATTCGATTTCTGTTATGGAGACACTCTTGAAACATCACGGTCACTGTGATGTTTACGGTATAACTATGAAACTGGCGATTTGGGATGCAACCTCTTATGCATCATTTTGCGAGTTGTTTCACAAAGAAATTAAATGGAATAAGTTCGTGGTTTGTTATCATGTTTTCTTGGGCTATTTCTAAATGTGTTGATTTATTCTTGCGGTCTATCATTGAAGATATCAGGTGTGCGTGAGGTAAAATAATCATTCGTGATGGAACGGCTTTTAATCAATTTAGTTTATTCATAATGCCGTCTCACGATGGCGTGTTTTGATATGATATAGAACGGAAAATGATAAAAAGAAGCGATATTCAAATTGAGGTCTGAATTTTATATTCCACCTTCATACCACGAAAAGTCAGTGAAAAATCATCTGTATCAACCGAAAAATCAATAAAGTTAATCATGGCTGAAAACAAATTTACCATTTCATCAATAGTTATTTAACGAACAAGTGTATTAATAAGGGCGATTAACAATCGAGATATTTTAATGTTTGAGATTGTTAATCGCCATTTTAATTCACGAGTTTGTTACAAAACTTTTCAGTTGACAGAAGTTTTCAAAAATAGAATAAGATATTTTATTTTCAATGTTTATTTATTTAACGTTACGATAAAAAACAATCACTATTTCCTATTTATATTAACTCTACTCAAAGATAGTTTAATTTTTCTCAGTGGTAGTTTTATTTTATTTTTTATTATTTATTTTCAAATTGAAATAAAAAAAAAATTTACCCTCGGTGGGTTTTGAACTCTCTACCTCAGTTTTGCAAGCCAGGTGCACTTTACCATTACGCCACGGGACCATATAAGGTTTTGAGTGACAACTGGTGTAATAAACATTTTCTAAAATTTTATTGAAAATTGACAAATAAATAATGACAGGTAGTACTAACCAATATAAAATGTATAAGAGCAATGTATGTTGGGTTGCATATAATCAAATCGTTGATTAATAGAAAATTATTCATTAACAGGGGTCATTAATCAACGATTTTGAGTGCGTTAAAATGCATCATAAATGAACGGTCTACGGAAATAATAATTAAATATTCTTCCCTATTCAGCAAATTTTAAAATAATAAAGCATGATTCCACTAATTCGCACCAAAAACAAGAGAAAGTTTACTTGAACTATTCAAATTACTTCTCAATGAATCATCAAATTTCGAAATAAATTTTCAATTACTATGGCTTTAGTAGCCAAGCAGTAGAAATACTCAAGTCATTCTTAACCATTTGAGAACATAAAGTCAAAATACGTAATTAAGTAATTTGTGAACTATTTTTTATACAATATTATACAGTGACCGCCAAAAAGTATGTACCATATAGGAAAAACGTTCATTATTAGAGTATTGGAAAAAAGATTCTTGAAGAAAGTTTGTGCATGTCCGATAACCTAAAAATCGATTTTGACACATGTCACGTGATCGCTGGTATGGCGGCAAATTGAAAAAAATTACTATAAATAGCAAAAAGTGGGATAAAATGGCAAGATATCGAAAAGAGTTATTGAAGAAGTTGCTTAGAATTCAATGTTATACACATATACAAAGTTTGAGAAAATAATGTGAGAATATTGAAAATGGCATTTTTTTTTTAATATTTTTCTAGCTGTGGAAAAATATCAAATTATTTTTTTATAAATAGCTTGACCATACTGAAATATTTATATTCCGATAATAATAACAAAAATTTCTCAATTTCTCCACACCAGAGAGCAATAAATTAAAAAAATTTAATTTTGTCTCTTGCTGTTACATTGGTTTGTTATAGCAGAATTCAACGATTATTGCGATGATACGGAAATTCAGAAATATCGTGTTCTTTCGATTATAATCAATTTTTGATGATAATCGTGCACGAACGTTTCACTTCGCACATAATCTTAAAAATAGTGCGTCAAATTAAAGAAACCTAGTTTTCAACATTGCATGCGAAGTGAAACGCTCTGGCACGATTATTATCGAAACTTGATTTCAATCTGGAAAACACCACGTTTCTAGAGTGTCATGTCATCACAATGGTCGTGGAATTCTGATATAACTGTTAGATACGAACCAATGTAACAGCCAGGGTTTTTACAAAATCCAATTTTTTTTATTTAGTGCTCACTGGTGTGAAGAAAATGAGAAAATTTTGTTATTCTCAATGAAATACAAGTGTTTTAGTATGGTCAAGCTATTCATAAGATAATAATTGGATATTTTCATACAGTTAGGAAAATATAAAAAAAAATTGCCATTTTCAATTTTCTCTCATTATCTTTTCAAAATTTGTATATGTGTATAAAATTCAATTCTAAGCAACTTTTTCAATTAACTTTTTTCGATATCTTGCCATTTTATCCGAGTTTTCGACTATTCATGGTAATTTTTTTCAATTTGCCGCCATACCAGCGATCACGTGACATGTGTCAAAATCGATTTTTAGGTTATCGGATATGCACAAACTTTTCCCAAGAATTTTCTTTCTAATACTATAATAATAAACTTTTTTCCCATATGGATACTTTTTGGCGGTCACTGTATATTCTCGGAAGAAGCTTACAACGCCAAGATACGATCAAAGCTCGTTGAGTGTCCTAACAGGTTTCGTTCTATTTGGTCAGGAAAAATCCAGTATCTTTTCCAACTTTTTGCAATGAATTTTATGCTGGATTTCATTGTCAGATATGCCTGAGATTATCTTCTGCCAATAAACCATCAGACGCATGTTGAGGGTCCAACAGAGTTTTTGGATCCGACGGAATTCCACCGATCATTTCCAAGGGATGTGCTTTTGCACTAACACAATTCTTCTTCTTCAAGTTATTCAATTTCTCTTATAATTTGAGGGTATTTTCGCCCAACTGGAAAACTGTAAGATTACCACCAAAAACGGGAAAAATACCCTACCCAGAAACTACAGACCTATCGAATTGCTGTAATTTCGAAGCTTATGGAAAAAGCCATCAATCTCGTGCTCATGAAATATCTAGAACGATCGGGAATTATCAATGAACGACAATATGGTTTGCGGCATCAGAGATCAACTGGTGACCTGCTTGCTCATATCTCACTCATTTGACAGCAATCTATCGAAAAATATGGTGATGCCATTGCATCGAATATCTACAAGGCATTTGATCATATTCGGCACCAGGGTTTCCTTGCCAAATTTTCCTCTTATGGTTTGCCTCCACAGTTGTGTTCCTTTCTATACAGTGCTAGTCTAAAGTACGTTCCCCCCTTACTAATTTTTGAACCACCTAATATATCGCAACGAAACTTGGAAGGCTCAAATAGGAGATAAAAACCTACTTTTTCATGAGAAAATTCCAGCTCAAAGTTTCAAAATGGCAGCTGAGCGCCATCTTCAATCATTTTTTTAAATACAACACCCTGTATATCATTGCATGATCGGTTAGGGACGATCATAAGGAATCCAACAACACCAGGTTTGATGCTATTATCTCCAAAGACTATGGAGATAACACCTATTACTTTCTCCATAAGGCGAATGAGTGGGAGAGAGAAACTTTTTCTGGCGGGTCAATAAATTCTCTCTCACACTCATTCGGTTTATGGAGAAAATAATAGGCGATATCTCCATAGTCTTTGGAGATAATAGCATTAAACTTGGTGTTGTTGGATTCCTTATGATCGTCCCTAACCGATCATGCAATGATACACCGGGTGTTCTGTATAAAAAAAATATTGAAGATGGCCCTCAGCTGCCATTTTGAAACTTTTAGCTGGAATATTCTCATGAAAAAGTAGGTTTATATCTCCTATTTGAGCCTTCCAAATTTCGTTGCGATATACCAGGTGGTTCAGAAATTAGTAAGGTGGGAACGGACTTTAGACTAGCACTGTATAGCTTCTTCTCAGATGAATCTCTTTTCGTGGTGGTCGGTGGAGTTTTCGAGGAAAGCGATGTCGATCAAATGCGATTTTCTCAATTTTTTGGCTCTCTCATTAAGTCACATTCTTGAAAAAAAAAACATTCGCGTGGATTTCCCGGCACTGAATTTCCCGATTATTTCACTTCCATGGATGAACATTTTTTTGAAAATTTTCATAAAACCCATCGTTTGAAGAATTCATTCGACCTTGAAAAATTATTGGGCAGAATTTTTATTATTATTTTTTTTTCACTAAGGAAACAGTTTAGAATTTGAACAACACAAATTTACCCGATATCAATTCAAAAATCGATTGTAATTCGGCAGGACAATTTGATGGATAAGAAATTTAGAAAAATATATGTCAAACTATTTATTTTGCCAATTAACTCCGCGATAATTGATGAACAAATGAATAAATGAAAAAACCACTAGTGTGTTTATTTGGTCAAAATTCGGATTCAGCGGGTCAATATACATCAGAAAATCTTGGAAGATCCCGTCGCAGTTCATCGGCCACGAAAACACCCCCTGGCACCGGACTAACAAAATAATTTGTCTTGGGACCGCTGTTGGTGCATATGCATAACCAAACCACAGCCTTGGTAGTGGAACTGTCGAAGTGAGTTTATTTCTCCGTCGAATCTCGCATGCAGTGAGCTGTTTGCATGCCGCATGCACATTACTCTGAGCTACTCTTGATTTACGAAGGCTAGGCAGTCGCGACTTTGTTATACTTTCGATGATCTCCGTTGCTTTCAGGAGAAACAGCCAGACGGAGTTAGAATTCGAAGTCGCCTGACGGAAAATTTGAGGCAACTTTCTATGGTGTGAATTGAAGGGAAATGATTCGCTCTCGCAGACGGTTGAAGTGATATTAGACGGTTCACTTCGCTTTCATTTCATTCGTTCGTTCAGAATCTTCTACTGAAAGTGAAACTTATGAACATAAAATAGATCAAAAGTGACGAATGAAGCCATTAGTGAACCATTCTAGTGATGTTAGCTATTGGGGACTCACATTATTCACTTGCGCTCCGCGTGAACCAAGGGCGCGGATAGGGAGGGGGGTAATGGTAGTAATTACCCCTTCCCCAGAAATAGTCATAAGGAAGTATTTTCAGTATTTTCAAATTGAATTTAGCTTTTACCTCCTCCAAGACAAAAATTTAAGACTTCACCCCCCCCTAAATAAAAAAATAAAAGCCTTTACCCCCGAAGAAAAATAATCAAAACCTTTACCCCCCTCTAAAAAAACTTGTGACGCCCTTGAAATGAACAAAGAATGAAACTTATAAACACAAACAGAACGTTCACTCGACATTTGAGGACCTTTTTCGTAGGAAATTCCATTTCCATTCGTTGATTCGTTCTCGCAGACTGTTGAAGTGATATTAGACGGTTTACTTTGCTTTCATTTCATTCGTTCGTTCAGCATCTTCCACTAAAAGTGAAACAAATGAACATAAAATAGATCAAAAGTGACGAATGAATCCACTAGTGAACCATTCTTTACCTTTTAGGATTCGAATTATTTATTCGCACTCCGAATGAACAAACAATTAAACATATGAACACAAACAGAACGTTCACGCGGTCGACCACGTAATGAAATTATTCAGCAGTATAACGTTCATTTGTATGTCATTTTGTTTGTGTCGTGTAAACGTGGAATGAGAACAAAAAAAGCATGTTCCAAAGTGAAACGTAAGAACATAAAACAGATCAAAAGTGACGAATGAATCCATTAGTGAACCATTATTTAGCTTTTGGGATTCGCATCATTCACTCGTGCTCTGAATGAACGAAAATGAAACGTATGAACACAAATAGAACGTTCACTTGAGTTCGGTAATTTTCGTCTGGCATCGGTAGCGAATGGTCGATCGCGTAATGGAATCGTTCAGTGGTATAATGGTCATTTGTATGTCATTTTGTCTGTGTGGTGTGAACGTGGAATGAGCACATAAAAGCATATTTCACTAAAAGTGAAACGTATGAACATAAAACAGATCAAAAGTGACAAATGAATCCATTAGTGAACCATTATTTAGCTTTTGGGATTCGCATCATTCACTCGTGCTCTGAATGAACGAAAATGAAACGGATGAACACAAATAGAACGTTCACTCGAGTTCGGTAATTTTCGTCTGGCATCGGTAGCGAATGGTCGATCGCGTAATGGAATCGTTCAGTGGTATAACGTTCATTTGTATGTCATTTTGTCTGTGTCGTGTGAACGTGAAATGAAAACAAAAAAGCATATTTAACTAAAAGTGAAACGTATGAACATAAAACAGATCAAAAGTGACGAATTATTCCATTAGTGAACCATTATTTAGCTTTTGGCATTCGCATCATTCACTCGCGCTCCGAATGAACAGAAAAATTAAATGTATGAGCACAAACAGAACGTTCACTCGAGTTCGGTCATTTTTGTCTGGCGTTTGGTAGCAAATGGTCGATCACGTAATGGAATCGTTCAGTGGTATAACGTTCATGTGTATGTCATTTCGTCTGAATGAACAAAAATGAAACGTATGAACACAAATAGAACGTTCACTAGAGTTCGATAATTTTCGTCTGGCATCGGTAGCGAATGGTCGATCGCGTAATGGAATTGTTCAGTGTTATAACGTTCATTTGTATGTCATTTTGTCCGTGTCGTGTGAACGTGGAATGAGAATAAAAAGCATTCTCCACTTAAAGTGAAACGAATGAACATAAAACAGATCAAAAGTGACGAATGAATCCATTAGTGAACCATTATTTAGCTTTTGGAATTCGCATCATCCACTCGCCGAATGAACAAAATGAAACGTATGAACACAAATAGAACGTTCACTCGTGTTCGGAAATTTTCGTCTGGCATCGGTAGCGAATGGTCGATCGCGTAATGGAATCGTTCAGTGGTATAACGTTCATTTGTATGTCATTTTGTCTGTGTCGTGTGAACGTGAAATGAGAACAAAAAAGCATATTTCACTAAAAGTGAAACGTATGAACATAAAACAGATCAAAAGTGACAAATGAATCCATTATTGAACCATTATTTAGCTTTTGTGATTCGCATCATTCACTCGCGCTCGGAATGAACAAAAATGAAACGTATGAACACAAATAGAACGTTCACTCGGGTTTGGAAATTTTCGTCTGGCATCGGTAGCGAATGGTCGATCGCGTAATGGAATCGTTCAGTGGTATAACGTTCATTTGTATGTCATTTTGTCTGTGTCGTGTGAACGTGGAATGAGAATAAAAAGCATCTTTCACTAAAAGTGAAACGAATGAACATAAACCAGATCAAAAGTGACGAATGAATCCATTAGTGAACCATTATTTAGCTTTTGGAATTCGCATCATTCACTCGCACTCCGAATGAACAAAATGAAACGTATGAACACAAATAGAACGTTCACTCGAGTTCGGTCATATTTGTCTGGCCTTCGATAGCGAATGGTCTATCGCGTAATGGAATCGTTCAGTGGTATAACGGTCATTTGTATGTCATTTTGTCTCTATCGTGTGAACATGAAATGAGAACAAAAAAGCATATTTCACTAAAAGTGAAACGTATGAACATAAAACAGATCAAAAGTGACGAATGAATCCATTAGTGAACCATTATTTAGATTTTGGGACTCGTATTACTCACTCGTGCTCCGAATGGACAGAAAAATATAACGTATGAACACAAACAGAACGTTCGGTCATTCTTGTATGGCGTTTGGTAGCGAATGGTCTATCGCGCAATGGAATTGTTCAGTGGTATAACGTTCATGTGTATGTGATTTCGTCTGTGTCTTGGGCACGTGGAATGAGAACAAAAAAAACGTGCACTTGAGTGTTGATTCACCTAAGTGAACCTCCAGAGACGCTAAGCAAATTGAAAAGTCTTCACTGTCAGTGATATGCTGGATCTGAATTCGCTAGAATATATCTCCATTACAAGAGTATACAAGGTGATCTATCGAAAATTTGACATGGGGGTATCAGGTAATAATATCGTTGTATCGTAGTGTTAAAAGAATTACAACGGAATGAGTATAGACTCCAATTTAAATACCTCACTGAAGGCTGTGAGTTTGAAGAAGAGACTTTCATTCAACTAGATGTATTCCCCAAAGGAATATTTGAAAAGTTTAAAATGGAAAAATAAATCAGAAACTCTGAGGAATGAGTCAATTTTCAAATAGTTCTGTACTAAGAAGCGCAACTGGTTGGATATGTATATAAAGGTTGAAGAGTGTAGATTCCAAAACGCAGAACATTGCCCTGATAGATACCTTTGTTTTTGTATTGTCTCAGTCTCTTATTATTCCGTATACTCCCTATGTTAACAACGAATCGCCTGTTCCTGAAAAAAGTCGACATATTATGCCTCACAGCACTTTGTATTCATAATTAACTAGTTCACTTCTACAATTGCAACCTTTCAATGGAACTTGGGCCAACCGTATACGTGACAATAATTCTTCATAGAAATTCTTTGAACAAAAGCCGAATTCCGTCGCTTGGCGTGCTTTGTGAGGGCGTTTCTATAAAGAATTTCGTGAATTATGATGGATGGATACATCGCTTCTTGCTTAGCTGATGCCTATGTAATATCAGTTAATCAACTGTAACATGTAGGTCAGTTGTATTAATCGATACTCGGAGATGTGGGTTGCCAGGTGAAGTGTTGAATCATCTGAATTGTCAATTAATTATTTCCCTATGATGATATCGATCTGATACGATTTAACTCTACGAATATCACCCCCTACCCATTTTATTATATGGCAAAGGTCATCGGTGGTTTATCTGTATGTGAATTGTCGAAAAGAAAAATCAATGTTGACATTTATGTTTCCTCCCTGCATTTCTCCATTGAGAATCGGTCTGAATGAATTATCAATGTTTTTATAAGATTGGACTGATCGGAGTTCATGTTTCTTTAGTGACCCTCCATATTTAGTATTGCAAATTGAAGGATTCTCCATGAACAACTAGCTTCTACCAGCGACTTTACCATAAAATGAGTCCGACAATGTTTATCAATATTATAATTGGAAAGGTTAGTTCGCGAATCAAAAATAAACACTTCAGAGAAAAAAAACATGAGTTCAAAAATAATTGACGCTGTTTTGACATTTTGCGTTCTGTCCAACGTACTGAATATGAAAGAAAAAACGTATAGAAACATAGCGAATATGGTTTCAGATTCTCATTTTCCGAAGGCCAAACTTTACCTTCTCTCAATCAAACCAGTTACTAACATTTACATTTTTAATTCACCCTTTACATAGTTGCAAAAGGCAACTTCCCATCAGGCTGGCCGAGTCTCATGCCCTTGGCGCAAAAAACATTACTTCAAGCTACTTTATAAAATTAAAATATAGCCGTATAAACGAAATAATGCTCAAATTTTAATGTTTTGTTTTGTGAATTAATCATTGTAATTATCTTTATAAAGGATAAGGATGTTGCATGTTGCACTGCAATGATTATGCACATTTTATGATAATAAACTTTTATTGTAATACGTCCATGAGGCCATTTTATTCAGTAATTTTAAAAATATGTGATATGCAAATATGGCACCCAACGAGAAAAAAAATTACGTTGGAATAGCGTGACCAGCTGCCAATGAGCTCGATTTTCAAAGTTGCTACTTCAGTCTGGTCGACAGAAATGAACTAGCCCACATGTCCGTATTCTGAATTTGAACTTGTCTAAAAAAAAATACACCTAGGAGCATTTGAAACGAGTGAAAAGTTTATGGAGTGAAATATAATCAATAGGATAGTATATCGTGCAACTTGTAGGGAAAGTTACTTTTGTCACTCGTATGTTTGCGGCACAAACCTCCACACACGTGAGAAAAGTTGAAGTTTTTCCACATGTTGAACACTATACTTTTTCTACAACTGCACAAATTTAAAGAATACAAGAATTGTAACGCAATATTTATTTTTATTCTCAAACTTCTATAGGTAGGTAATCTGACAGTTCTTGACAGCTGAGACAACTATTTGAAGCTGAACAGCGGCCAACTAGTTTTTGTCGATATTTGTTGATTCTCCATATGAATGTATGTGGTGTGGGCAAAGTGCCGTGAGAAATAATATTTTTAACAGTATGAGCAAAACATGGTTTTGAAAGTAAGTAAGCTATGAGAAATACGCTACTTTTCATAGCAATTGTGGAAAATAGTATATTGTGCAACGAGTGGAAAAGTAACTTTTCCCACATGTTGGACACTATACTTTTTCTACAACTGCACAAATTTAAAGAATACAAGGAATGTAAATCAATATTTATTTTTATAGTTAGCAAAACTAAAGTATCTTACATCTTACAGTTCAATAATTTATTTCAAATTGACTCAATAAAAATATCAAGATGTGAATTGAAATAAAAAGAAACAGTCTAGCCCGGGTATCGAATCCGGACCATCAGTGTGACAGGTGGATTCACAATCCATTACACCATGGATCCCTTATTTTACGTACCTAGCAGTATTAGAAATAGAATTTTCAAACCGATTATAGAAGCTATATTGATTCGAGGAAAAAAAGCGAAAGGAAATCTGAAAATAGTTTACTTTATCAAAACACGAATGAAAACTACATCACGAATTCAAAAGACTTCTATAGGTAACCTGACAGTTGCTGGCAGTTGTGAGAAGCATTTAAATCTGAACAGTGGCCAACTTGTTTCTGTCGATATTTGTAGAATCTCCATATAAATGTATGTGGTGGGGCAAAGTGTCGTGAGAAATAATAATTCAGTAAATATGAGCAAAACATGGTTTTGAAAGTAAGAAAGCTATGAGAAATACGCTACTTTTCATAGCAGTTGTAGATGGATCTCATGGACATCGAGTCTAATGATTGTCTGGTAAAAGTCCACCATATGCCCAAATTCACTGAATATATCTTATGTTAGTACGCCAAGGATGTCTAATGGAGGTACATAAAAGATGTCCATATTTTTTAGTGCGTCTATTGGATGTACATAAATATCAAGTTCACATTCGTGTTCTGTTTGGTTTCGGAGTTTGGTTCAACTCTAAACGTTTGAATTGCAATTGCGGCCGTCACCTCCAGTGGCGTGGTCGAAGTACTCTTGACACATCAACTGAAACCGATGCTCTCGTTTCTGGTACGTCATTTACAATTCTGTTTTGGCACTCGTAGTTTCCGCTCGATTTGAGTGACAAGGCTTCGTCAGAGCTGCGTGTCAGATTTGGTATGGTCTTTGTCCTTTCTGTTGAAATTTTACTTTTCTGGTGCTTGTGTATTTCTATGACACCAAAATAAATTCTGGTTGGAAAATGGTTCGACGTTTTACTTGCCTCTTGATGTTTCCTAATGGGACCTTGTGTTCTCCGTTAGATAATGCATGTTCGGCGACTGCGGACAGTTCTGTTTGTCCCAATCGATAACTCCGCTTGTGCTTGACGAGGCGGGTATCAATGCTCTGTTTTGTTTGTCCGTTATAAACTTTATCACCAAGAAATCCATGGAATCCTGTATACTCCTGCTAATATAAATGGATCTATTTGGTCTTCTGCTGATCTCAAATATTTCAATATTTCCATCGACGGTTTTATTATCTTCTTCTCCAGAATTTTTCCATTTCGGTTGATGAAACCTTCGATGTATGGCAGAGAGACAGTGCCTTGGGGTTGCTCTCCATTGTTGTTCCTTCTCTCCTCCTTTGCATTTCGGTTGGTGAAACATCTGATATATGACAGAAAGGCTGTGCCTTGGGGTTGCTCCTCATTGGTGTTTCTTCTCTCCTCCTTTGTACGCGTGGCACAAATTATGTCTTTTTTGTTGTAGCTGTTCTGTTTCATTTCGTTCGTTATTTGCCTTGGTTGATATTTTCTCAACACTCTGGTCACTAGGGTGTTGAAAATAGTGCGTTTCTGTTCTGGATGATGGTTGGATTCATTTGCATACCTATATCGATCTGTGCGCGTTTTCTTCCTATACAACTCTTCCATCCTTTAGTGGCCAATTCATACATGAATGGATATGATGGTTTTTTCCTAATTCCATTGTGAAATAGACTTATGGGTGGAAACTATTCTCAATTTCTTTTTTTTTTTCGTGATTCAAAACAACCAATGTGTCGTCTACCTACATACCTGGTAAATACACGGAGATTTCTGAGTATATTTTATTTCTGGTATACGTATTCCGTTTTGCTTGTGATGAGTGTAACAAATTGTTGTGAATTAGGTCCTATTTTGCAGTATTGCAGTAATTGCTTGGGTTCTTCATCATCTGTGCTAAACGATTTGCAATAATGTAAATGTTTTTTTGATTCTGTTCGAAAATATGAACAGGATGTTCACAAGATCTGTTGTGGAATAATCTGCGGCTGAAAGACAAACTTCAGTCGCTATTTTCTATCTTTCAAGTTAAACTTTTGGGAGGTATTCATGTTGAAAAGAGGGAACATTCTCCATGAAAATTCCAAAATTAAAAATATGATTTTTTTGTAATATCTACCAGAAAACAGCAACTTTTCCGGGTAATCTGACATCTGATAAATATTCATACAGTTGTTTTTTTTTTTTTTCAATTATCTCTAGTTTTCATTGATGATTCATTTAATAAATTGGATAGGGAAAATGTTATTCAAAAATATCACTCACATGTGATTTTTGCAAAAATCGTTCAATTTATTGAAGCAAGGTTAGCTTCTCTCGCATTCATTCCCCAATACATTTCTGTCGACGAAAATCTATTTCGCTTTGCCAAGCTCATCAGGGAAAATTGAAATATTTTCTTTTTATTGTTATTTGATTTTGTTTCATTCTTTTTAATTTCCTAATTCAAACTGAATACAAACTCTTATTTCAAATTGAATAAGTGGATGTTTTTGAGCCAGCAAAGGCACTGTACAAAATAGGACCGTTAGTGGTTTGAAATTTTAATATATATTTTTCATTTTCACCTAAACGTTGTATCAGTATTCCATAACTATAGTGATAAAATAGCACTCTAAAATACACTTCACTTTAAAATACTACATTAAATTAAAGAGGCTTATGGTTTTCCAGTTTATGTGCGAAGTGGCTTCAATAATCCACCAATACATCTTCGGTGCATCGTTTCGTTTCTTCAAGGCCACCGTTAGATATTTTTTCCAAATACGGAATTGCCTGTTTTTTGCAAATGTTGATGAACTAAAATTATTCAAATTTAATGATATCTCGCACTCAAATTTCAAACGACGTTTCATCTGAAATAACTAACATCTTCCACTAAAAAAATTTCTAATTCTTCTTGAAAAAATATAGGCACCGTTCTCATCAAATATTTAACTTGCCCAATTTCGTGATTTCTCTTTTCTCTGAAATCCTTTCCTTCCAAGTACATTCTACAACTGAGTTCAGTCCTGTACGAAATATTTATCACCTCTATGTTCGCTTCTCTGCAGTAATATCAGGTTCAATTTCTGCATGTCAAAAACCGGAGTTATTTGATTTAGTCATGAACACATGACTTATAATTGGTGTCAAATTCGTAAGGTCTCGATAATGTTTTTATTTATTTCCATCCTTCATGACCATCAACAACAAACGCTGTGACAGAACCACTAAGTCACACGATACATCAAAAATAATCATTGTTGAATAAATTAGTTTTCAAATTATGCAAATGTGCAATGATTATGTTTTTTTATGATACATCAAATAACAGCAAAACAATACTTTATTAAAATATTGAACGACATGAAAATAATCGATTGGCTTTCCGGAAAGGCTAACATGGATGTGGCGTCGCATTTTCTTTTGCAGATGCACGGAAAACCGAAAAAACCTGCAGCACAATTAGAGAGGATGATGAATTTTAAATGGGGTATACTCACCCACAGTAAAACAAACATAGCTGAAAATGTTAAATTCCCACTACGATGCGCCAAGAATAATTGAAGACAGGATTGATACTATAATCCAGTAACGAGAGACAAATTCGAGCAAAAAGTGAAGAATGAATTGTAGCACTCTGATACTCGGCACATGACATCTCGACATTATCTTTTATTAGAAAAAAAAATTGTTTACCAAAAAATCAGGGGTGTAACCTAAAAAATTTTTCATTTAAAAAAAATATATATTTTTTTTGTTATTTTAGAAAATATAAGCTGTATTAAAAAACGATTTCGATAGGTTGAGAGACAATTTATTTCTCCACAAGAATGATTTTCAGTAATACCTCATGAAATACGCTCGTTTTCTCTAAAAACGTGGTTTCACGCCGACGTCACATTTCATGCTCGCGTTAACCCGCCACTGCAAGTTCAGGCAGATATCTCATAACTTTGCTAAAAATTATAATAGAAGGAAAAGGAAAAGTGCATATCGTTCCTGAAGACATCTACTTTCTGATGCAGATATAACATGTGAGTATCTGAGTACCTAAAATGTGTTTTGTCCCACTTCACATAACCCTTCTACGATAGTTACGGAGCATCCGAAAGTAATGGATATTTTAGTTGATATGAAATAATTATATTGAAGCAGGAATCAGTACCCTCTTTGGACCATATGCAACGATTTAAGACTAGTAAGACAAGTCTCACTAATACATGCCAAAAAAAATCCGTATCTATTCGTTTCCTAATTTATTGAACAGGAATATTTGTGTGACAGATGTTCATCTCTCCAATTGGAAAAAATTAATTCGAGTGAACAATTCGACTCGTAGTATGAATCACCCCTTGAGCACGCCCATGTTGAGCCTATGCTTTCAGAGGATAATAACCAAAATGAGATGGAGTTGGGAAAAACCTGCGTCTAACTGACACCTTTTAACGTGAATATGAATTTTTAAGAGACTCGGTGAGTGACAGCATCGAATCGAGAATAGAAGCCATTCATGTTGAAGTGTCAGTTTTTTATTGAACATTCCTTTGCGCTTTTTACTGTAGAATGTTGAAAAGATTTAATTTTAGTTGGATTGGATAGGTGGTATATATTGATGGCGGTTAATAGTGCCTATTCCGAAATAGAAAATATTGTATTTTCCGAATATGATTCGAATGTTTATTTGTTTTCAAGGTTTTTCATGTTCGCATAGCAGTGCGACTGTAGATCTGCGAATATTTCGCGATATTGGTCCAATATTACTAAGACATTTTCAAAATGTTAATGGTGAGAAAACTATAAAACCTTGTCACGAGAATTAATATTATAATTGGCTCAACAGCATTCAAACACCCCAGAATGCACAAAGTAATATGGAAATAACTAGACCAAACATACAACCATTGTGTTTTAACGATGAAATGAACATTTGAAAAAAGTTTGAAGCTCAATGACAAAAATGATACATAGGTCACACAAAGTGCACGAAATTTAAATACATTTTAGAATGATATAACAAAATGCTTCTTATAGAGAAAGAAGTAAAGGTGCAAAAGAAAAACTAACAAAATAAAAAACAGATGAGAAACAGTGGTACCAGAAGACAAACGATACAAAAAAGTTTGGGAAAAACATTACAGGGACTTTTTGATATATGAAGCTGTATAGGAAGAATAGATAGCGATAGAAGATGAAAAAGAAGAGGAAATGAGTGAAGAAAAACGTAATTTAATAAATGAGCACACCAGAGAGGAGTCAGAAATGTAAACATGGTTAATGATACCATTAACATCGAATTTATAAAATACGAATGCCATGAGTATTGAAGAATGGAGAATGGAGAATGTATGGACTGAGGAAAAAATTCCAGAAGAATTGAAGACAGGACAAATAACAACCATCCATAGAAAAGGAGACCAACAAATATGTAAGAATTACCGAGGAATAACACTACATATTGCTGCGTTTGAAAGACCTCAATAATATAAACAAGGTTGCAAATGTTATAAAGAAGAGAAAAATCATTCATAGCCGCGATCCTTATACTGCAACAAGTAACTGGAAAGAAACCAACGATTGATTGCACTGAAAGAGAAGATTCAACAAAACTGAGATAGGTGATATAAATGATAATGAAAACAACTAGAATCGCAATAAAAACACAGAAGGATAAACAGAGGAACTTACAATTGATGAAGGAGTGAAATTTACTTTTACTTCAGTATATGTGCTGTGGAAAATTAACAAAAGTAATGTTAGTACAGGAGGAGGACAAATAATGATATACGCTGATGATATTGCCATATTGACACCAGAAAAGTAATGGAAGAAATGCTGAAAGAAATTATAGACCGATGAGAAATAGGACTAGTTCAAATATATGGATATTTCAAAATGGGAACACAGTAGTTTACAGAAGTCAAAAAGTTCAAATATCTAGGAGAGAAAACAAACTAAACAAGGAGGAGACTGTAAATACAAAAAAAAATGCCAAACACAAATTAAGCATAGTTTGACAATAAAAAATTATTGAATAGTGAAATAGTCACAAACAGAACTGAAATAAATTTTAATGATAGAATAATTACACCAATGTACCATACGTTGCAGAGACGATAAAAATAGCAATTACAGATTGAGAAGTAAATCGAAGATTAGGTAGAGACTGAAAGAGAATATAGCAATCAAAACAAAACAACACGAAATCAGATGGTTGGGAAATATATGCAGGGCGGGAAAATGAAGCAGTAATTCATTCAATGTTGCAATGGAATCTCAGCGAAAGAACAAGAATGGCAATAACGAAATCAAAATATATGCAGGAAGTTGGAAAGGACCTATGGAGAGGAGAAATTATACAATGACAAGAAAACCAAAGATAGAGTTACAAAAACAGCCAGAAGTATTAGTTACCACATTAAGACTAATTTTTCAAAAAACCGAATCTAGATAGCTTTTTGCGTCTCAACGCCATAGCAGTGTAGAGTCATTGAATATATATTTGTAGAATATTATACTCTAAGCAATATTGGCCATATTGGTACAATACTCAAATGCTGGATGAGGAAAATAATTTTTGTTTAATTTTTACTACAAGTAGTGGTAGTCTCTTGAAAATTGTGTGAAAGCAATAAAGTACAGTCCCAGTGAAAATTAAACAAACATTTTCTTCATGCACTATTTCAACATGAATTTCCACAACATAAATAAATCATCAATTGAGCAAATTGTTTCAATATCGCTCTAGTACCCTATTGAGATGATATTGGTATGAAATTGTGAAAATATTGGCAAAATTTTGAATGAATACTATTTTAACAGTTGCAATATGAAATCCAGATTCAGCTAATATGTGATATATCTGTCTTCACTTCTCTCATAAAAATATTCCAACTCGTTCCTGTGAAAAATTCACTGGAGAGTTGGCAGTACCAAGTATTTTTCAAAAAGCTGATTATGAATGTTGTGTATGAAGTAATATTTAATCCTGGCGTTTGAAGGTAGCAAAGTAACTAGCCGAAAAGGGGAATATTCTCCATGTAAATTGAAAAATGGATAATGTGATTTATTTGTAATATCTAACAGAAAACAACTACTTCCCCAGCAAAAGCCACGCTGGACATTGAACTACATCTGATAGATATTGAGAAAAGATGATTCCACAATAGATTTTATGAATATCCTATTCATATTTACGAACAAAGATCAGTATCCAATCCTTCAGTCACGAAATACGTTTTTTTTTGTACCAATGTTTGCAAGTAAAATGTTGACTGCATAACAATCTGCAAAGTATTTTATTGAATATTTAGAATATATGATAAATCAACAGAAAACCGTATTGAACGACAAAACAATTCGTAACTCGTGCTTCAAACATCATGATTCACTAATTTTAACTCGATCAAACCAAGTTATTTCTACCTCATTCACGAAATTCGAATCGAACATCCCTTTGAAGGCTTGTTTGGAATGATCAAGTACATGGAATTGATCTACAATCTGCGTATTTTTCAATATGCCTCCAAGCTTGTGGAATTAGCGCAGTTATAGAGCTCAGCTATGTTGGATTAACTTCGTTATTTTCATCAAACTCGAAACCATTCGGATTCGTTTGTGAAACGAAATTTTGTTTTCCAGCTTAGTCGTGAGTGAATATGATAACATGAAAATTCGAGGTTATTGGCAAGCGCAGTGATAGCTACACCGACAGAAATATTACGATGGTTTGGCAAATTTTCCTAATTGAAGAAAAAATAATAAGAATAAATGGAGAGGAATTTTCTGTGAAGTGTATCTATTTATTGATAATCCATAGCACTTTCGACTCGCGTCAACTTCAGTACTTTCTGAAATTGGATACTCTGATTGAAGAATTCGTTTAATTAAAAATTAGAATGTGAAATTGGGTGAATTTTGTTGAGTGATTACAAGTTGGGCAATAGGTAGCATTAAAATTGTTGGATGAAGACATTTTGAGCTCAAATTGTACATGTTTTGGCTTAATGTGGATGTGTCAGGTGTTTTCGAATGGCAAGTAGTTGACATTTTTTAAAGGAGAGAAATGCATTTTTGGGTCTCATGCACCCTATCGTAAATTTTTGCACACTTCATAGACCTACAAGAAAGACACATTTCATAAAAAAAATTCACTTCAGAACCCTACCGGAACATCTTCAAATGAGTTCTTCTACAGCAGAATTTGTGAAATAGATATTTTGAAAACACAGCTCATGTGCATAATCTGAGTTTCGCGTGTATCGGTGATTATCAACAGACAAATTCCATAGTTTTTAAGAAAAAAATGATGATGCTTGATAACCACACGACGCTTAGTTTTACTTCATGCACACTCTGTCACAACTGAGGTCACAACCCATTACTTATATCATCAAAAGCGTTGAGCCTATATTGTCCCCTAATATAATTTTTAGCAAAACTTGCTAGGTTCATCGCCTCTGGCGAATAGTGTATGTCACTCAGATGAACTTCATGCAATATTTAGACTCATCGCTGGGTATATCTAACGCTCCTGGAATTTACAGAGTTCTACCTCAATTATTACGGAATATACGGGGGTGACATTTTTTCAAGAAAAAAGTGTATCTGTAGCAAGTTGGTGATCCTGATCACGAATCTGAAAGAATTTCGAGCTTATTTTGCCCCCTAGTATGTTTTACCGTAACCATGGGTTGTACCATCGCGAGTGGCGGGCAGTGCATATCACTTAGTCCAACCTCATTTCGGTGGTAGGGTCACTTTGACCATTTTCATCTGTCCTGAGAGTTTCATTATTCTATCTCAACTGTTACGGAAGATACGGGGGTTTTTCAATGAGAAGTGAGACACACTCTATATCATTAATAATATTTATATTTTTCCGGATATATATACATATAGGTAAAAGTAGATATATGATTTTTTTCATTATTAAATCGTCGGTTTTCCCGTCACATAAATAAATTGTGTAATATACACGGAAAAAATACTAGATTTTATCTCTAGGTTTTTTGTCTCCCCCGCTTCGCGTATGTAATCAACACAACCTCGACCTGAAATCTAATACTTTTTTCTGTTGTATAATAAATAACTCTTGCTTTATTACTTCATCATATATGTAGGTATATATACTGACGATGTATTTTTAAATTTCAATGTATTATCGATTAGAAAACTAACTAAATATTTTAAATTTCTCATCAATTATTTCTCATCATCAAAAATGTTTACTATCATTTCTTCAGTTTCGCCATCATTCATTATTATTCCACTCAGGTGTAGAATAAACCTAGCACACTACCTTGGAGGACACCTGTCGCAACATCTATTTTATCAGATTTAATATTGTGTATCCTGATATCTTGTAAACTATACCCTACCAGTTATGTTATAATATTTTAGGTTCTCGGCAAACAGAAATTATCAACACAGAAAATAACGTTAATTTCTTGAACGGAGATGACATTAACATTCTGATACCTACATTTCGTGCATATTTAGGACGTCCTTGGCAACCAATTCTCTTCAAAGTCACACAAATCGTGATTTTCAATCAAATGAAACCATGTAATCCCACATTCAACTGTTCAACTGCAACAAATCAGATTAAAATTCCTTTTAAAGAATCTAATCAAGTCCCCTGTCAAATAACAAAAGGCTACCACCGCTTTTAAAGTCTAATTATAAGGTTCGTCAAAAGAACTGACCGTGCTGTCGCTTAAATTTGAGAAGGTAGGAAACATATTTGCTAAATCATTCCGAGAATATTTCTCCAAAATGACAAGTATATCACGATGGAGATAACCTTCCATTAGTGGGGAACTTATTCATCCAGTATTCACATAAAACTGATGTGTCTTGTTATTGATCACCAAAATTATTGATACAAGAAAACTGGCAATTTTTCATTTCATGGCTAGATGGGGAGCAGCACAAATAGAGGGTTGTCTGATTCAAAGAACTGAAGACCGATAACATTCCTGAATGCTGGTTATAAGACGTTCACCAGCATTTCTTGACATGATTTTTTGGGTTTTTGACCTTCCACAATCTGAAAATGAAAAAAATTTTTTAATCCAAAGAAATCTGTACATAAGTTACTACGTTCACACTGAATTTGCCTATCTGAAAAAATGAGATCGAATTAACAAAGAATACTTCTCTTTTTTTTTTTTTTGAAAACTGTTGACATTTCGGAGGCTATATCTGCCTCCGTTATCAAGTATTCTTTGTTAATTCGATCTCATTTTTTCAGATAGGCAAATTCAGTGTAGGGTACGTTACTTACAAAAATTAATTTCTTTCAAGACAGCAGTCTTGTGAACGCAGTAACTTATGTACAGATTTCTTTGGATTAAAATTTTTTTTTCATTTTCAAATTGTGGAAGGTCATAAACCCAAAAAATCATGTCAAGAACTGGATTTCCTCCACAAAATCAAACTTTCAATCAATATTCACCAGCATATTATACCCCTGCAGTTGAGAAATTGTTATTTCCGTCAACCGACTGCACCCTTACTAGTAACCTCAGAAGTCTTCGAGAGACTTGTGTGAGCTAAGAAATATTAGGGCTTCGAGACCAAGAGATTAGTCTGGGTCTTGATACAACACCAAGACCAAGACTTAATAAATCTTCCCAAGACGAAGACCAAGACTTGACTTTCGAGAACAAGAGCAAGACCAAGACTTTCTCCCAAGAGTCTTGGTCCTGGCATCGAAAGAAAAATAATGAACTTAAATCTACTAAATATTGAAAAAAATCTGATGCAGAATGTTATGGCATTTTATTTAAATTATTAATTTTTCATACGGTAGGTTTTTAATTTTAGTTCACTCAAAATCGAAAATACATTTTTCAAATTCAGTTTTGGAGTTTTATAGTTCACAGCAAGTTGTTGTCACTTCCAGATAAACTTGGCAAAGATTTAGATAAATCATCGTGTATATTGATGCACAGCTGTTTGAATTTCTGTTACCTACCGAGTTGAAACACATTAAGCCAAAATCTAACATTGACACTGCAGAGACTGAAGTCGGTTTATAGGAGTGTTCTACAAGAATATTGAAGACCTGGGATTTTCCAAAATTTTCCCTCCGCATTTCTTAGGTCAAGACGAAGACCAGAAAATCTATGATTCATGATTCATGCTGGTGTCTTCAACAGCCTGGTCTAACGTAGTCGCCTAATGGGTGAAGTGGCCTCGGACACTAGTTGCAGAGCGTGTCGTGAGGCTCCTGATATCATAATGCATTTGCTGTATGCTTGTCAATCTTATGCGGACTCAGCCCATATCCGCAGGCATAAGGTAACTGTATTACCATCTACGATACTCGTATGGTATAGACGAAGCACCTGTTCTGGCTCATGCTCCGGAACATATTGAGTACGTTGTGGGGAATGAGAAGTGCTAAATCTATTGGAACTACTCATTCTTCATCCTGAGACAAATACAAGCCAACAGGCCTAATGTAGTCTTCCTCGACCATCAAAGTAAGACGAAACTAATGTCATCATTCTGCTTTCTGATCTGAAAGTTATATCGGCTTCCCATGATGCAGCAGAAATCTCAGATGGATAAATGCAGACCGTTATACTTGGTTCTCTTCGTCTACTCATGGCACATGATTCTTGAACCCAGTTGTCACTCACCGAACGGGCGTAGGAAGTGACTATTTGGGTAACTATTAGCGGACTCTACGAATGAATCGAGGTTCCGGAGGCAGTGTTCGATTGGTACATTCGCAAGGAAAAATAATAGTAATAACAATATTCATCCCCCTTGAACGCTCATTGAGTACACCCAAAAACATATCCTATGCTGGTAGAGGACGGCTATCATTATTATTTGCTGAGGCACTCAGGGGCGTCTCTGATTTTTGGTGGAGCATTTACTTTTCAGCTGTAAGATGACCGGGAATACCCAGATTTTGCGCATTCTATACTAACAGTATAAAATCTCATTGTATATATTGGTGTATCTTGAATTCCTTCCATATTCAACGCGTCCCACGCACACTCAAATTAAAAACATCAAATTTTTTGTTCGTCCCTCGTATAGAGACTAATTGTATATCAAACAAAAACATCAGTCCAGTCTGTGAGCTTTTGAACAACAATAAATGCTTCAAGCCACCCGCGAGACAAGAGGGTTCTGGTATTTTCATCTCAGGGCAGATGTGGCTACTTACGTGGTCTTGGGCATCCGAAATCTACTGTTATCTGATGAAGATGGCAGATACCGAGCCAGCTTGTATGATGCGATCTGCAGATTAGATATGTGGACCGAGCTTTATGCGATGACATTCAATGGGCTTTTGAACTAGAGTATATGAAACCACGATAGTTGGTACGGTGGACACGGTCGTTACATACAGAGTGAGTCACTCATTACCTTTATTCAATACAATTCCTTCATTTTCCTTCTAGACAACACAAGATTTTATAGGAATTGTCAAAAGAGTAAAACAATCGAATGGACAGTAAAAATCTATTTTACAGAAATTGTAAATGAAAGTTTCAATTACTGACCATATAAATAAAATTTACAAAATAACACGACAAAACTACATGAAGGTAGAAACATATTTTATTATAAAAAATGACTTCTCTGATCGACTACCACAATTAACAGTGATTTATTCCATCTGGTAGTGGGTTGAGAAATTTTGGTAATATCAGGAAAATTAAAACAATCAGTGGTTTTACAGTGTGGTAGTGAAATGTAATTGTTTTGTCTGGTATTGTTATCGTGAGCATATCATCTCACTTTGATATCCCATGTTTTTGAAGATATACATGTACATGTTTCCAGTTTCAATTTTATATTTTTTGAAGGCAAAGGCGTAGGTCTCTTGGTTTCTTCATTCCTGTCATAATCCTCAATACCCTCTTCTGAGCTATGAATATATCATTTGCTGACGAAGATGTGCCCCAGATATAGGTTATATGGAGAATCAACAAATATAGACAAAAACTAGTTGGCTGCTGTTCTGCTTCAAATAGTTGTCACAGCTGTCAAGGACTATCAAATCACCTATAGAAGTTTTTTTAAATTCTCATTGTAGTTTTTATTCGTGTTTTGATAAAGAAGTGAACTATTTTCAGAATTTCTTTCGCTTTTTTCCTTGAAATAACATAGTTGTTTGTAGTAGGTTTAAATTATCGACCGGTGGCAGTTCTGAACTGTATAGCAAAAATTTTCGAATTTGTCATACACGGAAAGTTTTTTATGCCGTTTGTCCTTTATCTACTCGTAAAAATGGTCCCTTGACATTTTTTAGTACAACAGTTTTTTTCGGTAAAACATTTTCGATTTAAAAAACAAAATATATTTCATTGAGGCTAACAAAAAAATGCATAGGTACGAGCAAATGAAGACTTTCCATTTTTTTAATCGAAAACCGTCTGTCGGAGAAGAAAAGTCAAGAGACCATGTTTATGGGAAGATAGAAGACAATGGCTTCAGGGAAAAAGTTGTTTTCTGTTAATGTTAGAAAAAAATCACGTTTTTTCTTTTAATGGAGATAGTTCCCTTTTTCAGTTCCAAATTAATTTCATCATTTAGGTTATATTGATATGTTTATAATTTCTATCAAGATATTGTTCACCGCGTATTTTCTATGTTTATTTCTTGTGGTATTTTGTTTTGTTTCTCAATGCAAGGCAACTCTCTCGGTGGAATTCAATCACGAACAAAAGCAAGTATTGTATTTTGTCTGTATTTCTTTCAGACCATTATTCCGCTACCTGGGGTTGTCCTCGGTCTCTGTGAAATCCATTACATTTCAACTGATAAAATCTAAAAGAAACTACGGAAATCTTCGATTGAGCTATTCCAGAAGATTTGTCGTGTTTTACAAATTCAACCGTATTCACAGAAGAATCTACCAGTAGCGTTTCACATTGCACATAAACTGTAAAATAAAAAAAAAATATTTTCCAATTTACGCAGATTGATAAATCAGTAATGTTGTATAATTCTGAATTATGAAAAAAGTAGTCGAAGTTGTTCAGTTTTACCTTTGCTTGTGTTGTCTTTAATAATTGGTTGTCGATAATTTTCAGAACAATAAACACGAGGGCCAAATACTATTCCCCAATCTAGTCCCCTTTCAGCTCAAAATAATACGCCTATTATCATTTTTTCTATCAGAACTGCACAATGCTGCAAATGAACAATCTGTAAAAAAAATTGCGCTTCATGAAGTCAGAACTCTCATGTGAGAATCCTTCCAAATAAATGGCTATTAACGTGCTTTGGTGGAATGAAAATAGTATATTGTACAATTAGCATGAAATAGCATACATTTCCCACGAGTAGAAAGAGTTGGTCTACTTCTAGTATATGTATGGACTATTACTAATATGTCTTATATATGTATATTCTGTGTTCTCTGGTGGAGATTCGTCTTGTTACACTTTCAAAGATCCATATCTGCATAGTGTGAAAGATGCCCGAGAAGGTCTATGCCCCTGGGATTTGTGTCTCAGTTGCCCCATAAAACGTGATGAGAGATTTGAAAGTCCCATGAGCGAGTCCTTCCCGGTTTTCTCACAGTGTTGCACCAGCAGGTGGTGCTTATATCGTACGGAAAGTAGGGACCTAAAACACATGGCCAGTTCTGCAGTTCGGTCTTCAGTGCACATTCCAGCTACCAGAACGTTTTACAGAATCCTCGTATGGAAAAAACTATGAAATTGGGGATCAGTGGTGGTGCAGTAATGAACCATTCCTTCACCAATCTTCAGTTCCCTAATTTTTTCCTGATATGTCCGAATTAGTAAGTGAGTAAGAAATTCGCGTCTAGTTCGAGGATTCTCTGATAAAACAGAGCTTCTGGGGCTTTCCCGTGGGACTGGGAAAACTAAAGAAATTAGTTGAGTGAAAATGTTTGCTCACCTTTTCCAGCTTCTCCTACATTTGCCGCTCTCTACCTTCCGTTGGTGTTGCTGAGTTCCTCTTCAGGTTCCCCAGCGGTCTCTGTAAAGCCGGCATCTTCGCTCATTGCAGATGGTTTGGAGGTAGCTGTGGATGTTGCTTTGACCGTGATTTCAGGGCTCTCTCAAGAGGACACCCTGGTTTCTGATTATACAAAAGTGAGATTCGAGAAATATGTGTATGTGTGTATGTGTATGTGTATTTGCTGTATTCCAACCTGTACTAGAACGATAGGAAATCACCTGTAACCATTTAACCTTTGAAACTGATTAAACTATTATGACATAACAGTTTTTCAGTTGATGTGTGAAAAAATTTCTATTTATATAGGAAGTAGCGAAATGAGCAGGTTTTTTGCACCAAACGTGGATATTAGATCAATAATAGCGTAGCCAGTGGTCCAACAAGTCGTTTGAAAAACACGCGCCATTTTTTAATAACCCATTTTGGTAATGAGCTATATACAAGTATTTTTGTAATTTCGCTGGAATCTTCATTCAAATAATATAATGAAAACCACCAAATACGGGAATAGGGTAGCAGCACCATTTCTAATGAATTGCATAACGCCAGTCTTGAATGATGGTTGTGATTATGTTTCCTAATAGTCGGTTGCGGAGTCACTGTCAGGATATAACCTTCAGTTGACGAGTTGTCACAATTAAATTATCCTTCAGACTGTCTTTCGCTCAAACTCATTAGTTTTTGATTATTTATTTCTTCAAATGCAAAGACTGAAGAAGTCATTCTGGTAGGTAGAAAACGTTCCTAATTATATTAAGGCTGCCACAGAATGCATTACCGAATAAACGAACGATTTTCATATTCACACTAGTATCAAACTGAATCTCATCTTCACACTTGTGCAAATATGACCGTCATTTTGACAGTCAAAATGTAAACAAAAAGTCGCCATATTCAACAGAAATTACAAAATAGCTATTAACATAAAAAGTTGAAAAATGAGCATGATTTTGCACCAGACATGGATATTGTAATTTCGTTGAAATCTTTATTCATATAATATAGATTACACTGAATACGGATGTATTAGGTTAATAACTATATTTATATTGACTTACACAACATGAGTCTTGACTGATGATTGTGATTATGTTGCCGGGTAGCGGAGAAACTGCCAGACATTCTCTCAATCGAATCGAATTTTTTGGTTATCTATTTCTCTAAAATGTTCCTGATTATATTAAAGCAGCCGCAGAACAGGTAATTTTGAATGTATTACCGAATAAATTGAATCAACAAATTTCATATTCACACTAGTATCGATATGAACTCTCATATTCACACTTCTGCAAATATCACCGTCATTTTGACATTCAAAAATTCGCGATTATGAAACGAAATTACAAAAAATACATTCTAAGTATAAAGTACGTGCTATCTCAATTAAAAGGCGAAAAAAATTATGAACGTATGCGATTTAGTTTGTACGCGCTGAATGCGGTAACATATGAGTGCGCTGAAATGATACCAAAGCTGTAAAATAACATTATTAATTCGACATGAACGATGTTTATGATACCTAAACAGAATGAGCTGATCGGGAAGTGCCAGCAGCATTGCACCAACTATTAACTGATATTATTTCCGATGCATTGTCACTCGTGTATTACAGCCATGCCGGAATACATAAACATTTCTGGTATTTAGTTGGAAAACAATTTCGTCAGTGATGCTACCTTCAATGAAAATGCTGGAAACCAATTGATATTGTTTCAATAAAACTGGTTTAGTGGTTAAATGTCGCTCCACTGTTGTCATACCCCAATGCAGACAGACTATCCTGATATTGAAATTCCAAATCGTTCATTGTTATTTCCCAAAATATCATGAACATCAAAGGTTATATGATCCATGTTTTATTGAATACTTATATTATTTCACAATGGAAATTCTGAATAATATACTGCTATATTTAGGCTTTTTTTTATGTTGAAATAGCTTAATCATTTTCAACTCATATTCCAGGGGTGATTTTGGAATATTCCAAATATTCTGTGAATGGTAATACTATTGGAATATTCTGTATGGAATGAGTGTTGCAGCCTGGAGGTGCATTGGAGCTAGAAGGCTTCTGGACAATTGCCCGAATACAATTTCCCGAAAAGAGTTGCCCGAATGGACAATTTCCCGAAACACAATTGATCGAATGTACAATTGCCCGAATATACAATTTCACGAAGAACAATTGCCCGAAAGGACAATTGACCGAAAAATGTATTTTAGCACTACTTTATAAATTTGTAACCAATATTTTCGGAAAATTCTGTATACCATTATTTCTTCTCTGATTTACAATAACACCCTTGATACCTACTATAATAATTAAGGTTACTCATTGAACGTCTCCAGGTACACTAACTAAAAATATTAACTCCAAAAATTTTATAATCCCTCTTAATAAATAATAGCATCCTGATATCCTAACATCCTAATAACACCCTTAATACCTACTATAATAATTAAGGTTAGAATAAGTGAGACTCCTTAATTAGTCATTATTTACTTTTATTTAAATACTGCGACGCAAAATGGCTTTGAAGTTTGTACTTAGTGAAAAGGGGAAGAGGAAATTATTGATCGGCGGCTATCTTTACCAGAAAGATAAAGAAACTCAATGGCATACGTAAAAACGCTACACAAACCCAAGATGGGCCACATCATATACTATCAACTGCATCAATTCAGCTTGGTCAAGCTACAGCTGCCACTTTGCCAAAAGTGAGCAGCATTAAAAGAACAATAAGGCGTGTACGTAGTAATCAGCAAACCGGCTTTACCTCTTCACAGACGAGACATTGTTTTTCCAGAACAAGGCACTCAACATGATGTACGCGTAATGAAAAATCTATTGGTTTCACTATTATATTCAAATACATTTTTCGGTCAATTGTCCTTTCGGGAAATTGTACATTCGGGAAATTGTCAATTCAGGCAATCGTCCATTCGGGGAATCGTCTTTCGGGAAATTGTTTTCGGGCAATTGTCCTAGATCCCTAGAACCCCACTCAGACCTGTCATTTCCTCCATCAGTTTACAATCGTACGTGAAAATTGTGGGATCTCGATACTCTTGAGCAACCGACATACAGCTGACCATGTAAGATGCAAGGAGTTGCCAAATTAATTCCTGTCACTTCCAGAGTTTGGCCCTGGGACTTGATATTTATGATATATGCCTATTCTAGGGGACATAACGGATTCTCAGATTGTAATGGAAAATTATTTGGGATAATTTGGGCCTTTCGGCCTTTCTTCTATTGTTAGTAACCTTAATGATATTCCTTCCCAGCTCTGTGATACGTAGCCTGGTGCCATTGCACGCATTAGCAGAACTGAGACGCCAATATTCAGCTCTATCTGATTTGGAAAGTCACGCCTATCAGTTCAAAGGTTTAAAGAAATTCTAGAGGAGCGTGAGTTATACTGTCTTCACTGCTCGTCATCGTGTCTATTGATGTGTACTTTTTGTATTCGCCAAATAACCCTTTTAATATCTTTTAATACCGTTTTCTGAGCGTGTAATGGTAAGTTGAGGAAAGTGAATCGATTGTGACATGACGGTTATGACATACCACAATGTCAGTTTGGCATAAAAGATATTAATTAATCATTAGTTACCAGAGACAAACATAATCATAGCTCACTAGGTTTTTTTAGTATAATAATTTGAAAATACACCCCTTTCATTTACCAGCAATTTTCTCTAAAACGGTTAGCTAATTCAAAAAAATGCAAGAGACTGAAATGTATGTTTTTTTAGTGGCCAACTCAACGATGATGTCTGAATTCAAATTTTTTTGGAGGAAATAGAAAATGTTTGCCATCAAATCTGTATGCAACCCTCATTCACCCCTTTCGATTCGAGTTACCTTATTTTTGAATCAAGAAATGAATAGATCGTCTAAAAATACAAGTGCCTGTGAATTTTCAAAATATTTGATGCATAATTGTAGCCACAATTCAAAATTTAAGATTTTTGTTGCGCATCTTGCGATGTCTGTAGCTTGGAGGGGGTGGATTTTAGGACACATGTTTATAGGAAAAAAAGTCTTATTTTGACCCCAGGAATATGTCATTAAAATATTTGTATTGAATTATGTAACACCCTGTATATAAAGTAAATAAAAGTTTGGTAAAAAAATCATCAAAAAAAAAAAATCATTAAAAACTGTTTCATCATAGTTATATACGTCCTGGTATTTGTTTAAATAAATACATACATTCACAGACAATTTAATAATAAATAAATAATACTAGTTGATTCTTGTTGAAAAGGGGAACATTCTTCATGAAAATTGAAAAATGAAAAATGTGACTTATTTGTAATATCTAACAGAAAACAACTACTTCCCCGGCACAAGCCACGCTGGACATTGAACTACATCTGATAGATATTGTGAAAAGACTCTAACTGAAAAGGAAAGAAAAAATCTGAAAGTGAAAATTTGCATTTTCATTCAGATAGCTGACTTTTTTATATCTTTTCAGTTTTCCTTGAACAAATCATTAAATAAATTCGATAAGGATAATGTTATTAAAAAAATATCACTCACAGAAATCGTTCATTTCATTGAAGCAAGGTTCGCTTCTCTCGCATTTAATCCCCAATACATTTTGGTCGACAAAAATCTATTTCGCTTTGCCAAGCTCTTCAGGAGGATTGATATAGGATTGGAATAAAACAGGCTCTTCAGAAGCATACACATCAGGGATGGATATGAGAGAAACATTTCTTCTGCGGTGACACTTTGAAAATTATTTTTTGACATAGACCTGTCATGAGCATTTTGATTTTAGTTCGAAAATATGAATAGGAAATTAATAAAATCTTTTGTGGAATCATCTTTAACGATGGAAAATAGCGACTAAAGTTTTTCTTTCAGTCGCAGATGATTCCACAAAAGATTTTATGAATTTCCTATTCATATTTTCGAACTAAAATTAGTTGATTCATTCATGAAATTTGGTGTCCTACTGGACTTTTTGAATATCTACCTAACGAAAAATAAATGAAAAATCATTCCAATCGGTTGAAAAATTAAAGTTTTATAAGGGTGCTTCCATCTTAAATGGGTCACATTGTATGTTCATAGAAGCTTGTGTGGGAAATCTTTCGTGACAAGCTTTTGTATTATAATATAATATAACAAAATGGAAGGTTTAATTAATTTCAAATATCAAATCTCTTTTTCAAACCGTTTTTAACGATTATTTTTTCATATTATTCAGAAATAAAGATACTTTCGATTACCAGAAATGCTACGTGGAAGTAATTTTGACAATTAACCCTTCCTCGAATTCAGAATTCCCAGTTTTGTCGAATCCGTTCTGAAAACAACAGAGAGCATGGAATAATCAAGGCAAATGGCAGAATAGTCGATTGTTTTCTCACGTGTACCCAGACTGTTTATTCAACAATCGGCAAGCCAAATCAAAATAAGGATTTCGTGGCATTGTCACATCGACGGAAGCGAATCCTTGGGGCAGATGTACCCCGAAAAGGGGTTATTGTTAGCAACGCGCTGCGGAATTATTCAATTCTTGTACAAATATTTTTTCAAAGGCTGAACGAAGTTCATAAAGAATTCTGAGGTCGATGTGCGGATTGGATTCCCTTTTGTTACATTAAGAGATTAAGATCTCAGTGCACTTTGAAAACTGTCTCTGGAGGAAGTTGTTGCTTCTTAATCTTTTCTAGGATTAGGAAAACTTTCTGGTCTCTTGTAGGTTTGCTGGCTTGGAATAACATTTATGGAGGGACTTATCCGAAACTTGTTTGTTATTTCTGAAATGGATTAATTTTGAGGATTCAGTTTACAGGGATTTATGCGTTCCAAAAATGTGTTTTTTATGGAACACTAATTTATTTAACAGGGTGTTCGACCATTTCCAGGGAGGCAAATAGATATGAAGTGTCCCCAAAAAAAGTACAAGCATGTAAGTATATATATTTTTAAATCCGTTATGCTGATGACACTGGAAATGTAAATTTTTATATACATCATCGACAACATTTTTTTTTATCAACATGTTAAAGAAAAATAATGGTGGCGGCCCCAATTCATATACAGCAGTATCAAGAAATGTCTTACGAATGATAATAATAATGATGGGTATACCGGGTGGCCATTTGTTATGTCACGCTATCTGGTTATTTTCAAAGAGAGAAATTTGAAATTTGGGTATGTTGTTGCCATTTGTTTTTCGATTATAGACCATAACAACAAATCCCAAATAGGACTTTCGGTTTCAACATTCTACACAATTGAAACCAATAATCCAAAACATATAATTCGACGGTTTCAGAGGACAGTGGTTGTTTTCTATAGAAAACTTACCGAGAACTGAGCCAGTACTTGATGAAAATTCATGGTAAAACTACAAAGAACATTTAAATTCTCTCAAATGCTTATATACAGTGCGGCTTTTTATAGTCCCCCCCACTCTTAACTTTTGAACGGTTTGACGTAGAGCGATAAAAAAAACCATTTCGAGGGTTTCACCGATACTACCTTTTGAAATATAACGCATTGTGATTGCTCGATAGATGGCGCGGGGGGGCACAAAAACCTAATTTATTTAAATGGCATGGGGGGTCGAGTGATACATCGTTGAAAAGAGAATTGGATTCTCTTTTCAACCATCTAATTATTTTTAAATTTCGTTAATATATTTTTTCACAATAAGCATTTGAAGTGTCAATGTAACAAAAAGAAAACAAACTATTATGACATGTAGTATTTAAATAATTAGAAGCAAAATTGTTGTCAATTAACGAAGCAGGTATTCGAAATGTCCACCTAATACTTCTTGACATTAAAAAATTCGATTCACAAATTCCTGCCGAACATTATTCAACATGTCTGCAGTTATACCAGCACAAACCCGTGTTATTCGTTCTTTAAGTTCTTCCAAAGAGTTGGATTGTTGCTCATACACTTTGGATTTAACGTATCCCCACAGAAAGAAGTCACAAGGTGTAAGGTCTGGTGATCGTGCCGGCCATTCGATTGGTCCACGACGTCCAATCCATCTCATAGGGTATGTTACATCCAAATACTCTCGAACTTGACGTTGGAAGTGAGGAGGGGCCCCTAATTTTCTTCTAATATTCCAAGTATGAGTGGTTCAACCGTACCTCTTAGTAAATCCAGGTACAAATTACCGTTTAAGTTTTATTCCAGAAATAAGGGACCTACAATATGGTCTCCCAGAATTCCAGCCCACACATTTACTTTCTGTGGGAACTGTGTGTGACCTTCTCGAAAGATATGGGGATTTATATCACTCCAGCATCGCACATTTTGTGTATTCACATTTCCGTTCAAAAAAAAGGTACTTTCATCTGAAAAACAAATATTCCTAATGTAATTGGGGTTCCTAGCTATCTTTTCCTCCATAATTTCACAAAATTCCATTCTTCGGTCTGGGTCGTCTTCTGTGAGTTGGTGTAACATTACTAATTTGTATGAATGGAACTTGTGTTTCTTCAAATATTTTTTTACTGTAGCTGTTGAGACCCCAATCGTACTTGCTACACGAGAGGTACTTTGTTGCGGATTTACTACCATTTTCGACCAGCTTCACCTTTCCTACGAACACTGCCAGTTCTGTTGAGTTTTTCAACTAGTTTCCTCAAATATTTCCGAGTTATAGGATGTTCAGGAAATTTTTCATTAAAAATTCTCTTCGCTTCGTGGTAGTTCCGATGGGCCTCACCAAAATTATGAATTGCTTCAATTTTTTCTTCGAAAGGACGTATACGAACCATGATGATATCAAATATTCAAAGTAAATAATAATTATAAGTAGATCCTCTGTGAATATGAATACAATAATTCATCAATCCATTCTACTTTTATAGGTAACTAATTAATTATTGTCATTTAAACAAATCCAATAAATAGTCCTTTCGTAGTACCTGTTATTACTTTTGTCATTGAAAATAAATGAAATGGGTATAATTTCGATATCCTAATACCTAATTAAGCTTTGAAAGGAATTCAAAATGAATAATTATTAATGTTGTGAATTGTCTTTATTGACCGTATTTCGTGGTATTGATTGCAATTGTGAATCACTAGAACAATTAAGGTATTTTTCTTCAAACGTTATTATTTTAATACCACCCAAAATATTTTCCGTCCCATTATTTCACATCAAGCCCTTCAAAAGTTATTGAGGTAAGGTAAGGAAACGAATTCAGATCCGCTCTTACACTTGACACTTCAAATACTTATTGTGAAAAAACGTGTCAACGAAATACAGAAAAAAAATTAGATGGTTGAAAAGAGAATCAAATTCTCTTTTCAACGATGTGTCACTCGACCTCCCGTGCCATTTAAAAAAATTAAGTTTTTGTGCCCCCACGCCATCTATCGAGCAATCACAATGCGTTATATTACAAAAAGTAGTAGCGGTGAAACCCTCGAAACGGTTTTTTTTTTATTTCTCTACGGCAAACCGTTCAAAAGTTAACAGGGGGGGGGACTATAAAAAGCCGCACTGTACATATGAGTAATGTATTAGTACATTTCAATATTTTTCAATCTAGAATAAGTTATCTTTTATGATATTTTCTTTTAAAATATTCTCAAAGAATGCAAAGTGATAACATTGCTCTTGAATCATTTCAATAACAAATTGTCAACGCTGACATTTTCCATTTATTGTACATTGAAACCCATGATAAACACATACGCTTTGTTACCAAAACGTCTGTTTTATTTTGCCTTACAAACTCTGCTCTGAAAAAACTTGCCACTAATACCCAAGTCATGTACACCAAAATTCCCCAGCGGTTTCCCCCTCGAACCAATTGGTATTGCCTTGAATTCTTATGTTGATTTTTGCCACAATTTTGATCTTCAAAGTATCGAATGCCTTGCCCAAGTCAAAGAAAATTACAGTTGTTGGCAGTTTGTCATCAGATCAAACTTAGAACACACTGAAAAAGGATATACTACGAATATTCTTGATGTTTCTGCTGACACCATTCTTCAGTATGGGTACTACGACAGCAATTTGGACAAGATCAGGATATTCTCCCATTTGCCGAAATAAATACCCAGTTTGTGATCTGAACAAAGCCATGCTAACCTAGTTTGCAAGTTGAAAATGCGTGTTCGGCATTTGAGCAAAGTAGAATTTGAGATGTGATTCGGAAATTGATCATTTGGCTTTGATCAGTTCGCGAACTGAGTATTTATTTCTACGGCGAATGGCCGTATTTAGCAATTGAGTCTGACATATCTACACAGTCTTTGACAATTTTTGTAGAAATCATCAATTATTTCCTTTACGTTTTTTCACGTCGTCAGAAAAACATCGTTGCATTTATTTTCTGGCATAGTATATTTGAAGTGAACACTCGCTATCGCAATAGCAAATTATTGATTCAAAAGTGCCTTCCTTATACGAACTGATGGGAATCGTATTGAACTGCTTTTCATTGTTAAAATCTACAACTTCTTCGACAAAAGCAATGATCTCCTGAACAATAAAGCCGTTACAGCAATTTCGGAGTAACTTCATCAATTCTCTATTATTTCTCCACCCTAATACATTTCCTCTTCCTGCCACCATAGTTCAATATTCCCTCCTTATTTACTCAGTTTAAGCTACGTCGATTTCCTATTTACACCCCTTACCGGGATTCGATTCAGCAATTCCCTCATTTCGTAGGTACGATCTGTTAATAAGCTGTTGAGCCAAGCCTGGTAATTTCTTGCTTTGGAACTGGAAACTTTCCTCATTGTTGGCAATGTTAATTTCAAAAAGAACATTCTTGAAACAACGTTGACTGGGTCAGAAGCATTTAAAAATAAGAGTTTAAAAAACTAAAGAAGACGCGTCACTTCCATCATGGACTAAAAAGTTAAAAGTAATTACTCAAATGTAAAAACAGCGTGGGTGGCTTGGATCTATCCTCATAATATCATAATTTCTATTTTAACTTAACAATACTTAGCGCTTAAGAGCTCAAGAAAACTTTTGTCAAGCACCCCACGCTTTTTTTACATTTGAGTAATAACATTGTCAATGTCCAGCGTGGCTTTAGCCGAGGAAGTAGTTGTTTTCTGTTAGATATTACGAATTAGTAAAAATTTTTCATTTTTCAACCTTCATGGAGAATGTTTCCCCCTTTTCAACATGAATACCTCCCAAGACGTTATCTTTAACCAAGGGGAAAAATGCTGGGAATTTTGGTGTACATGTCTTGGGTATTAGTGGCATTACTCGGGTATTAGCGGGAATTAGTGGAATTACTCAGGTATTACTTGGGAATTAGTTGCATTACTTGAAAATTAATACAGGTATTACTGGTGTATTACTCGGGTATTAGAGGAATTACTAATCAAACTGAGTAAAGATTGGTAACTGATAATAAGTTAGTTGGTCTGAATTCACATAATAATGATTCGAATAATACTTATGGTTCACAAGTTTTCACTGAGGAATTCGTAAATAATGAAATAATATCAGATGAAGTTTCAATTCCTAATGGAGAAGGTTGTAGTAAAGACATTTCAGAGTCAGATGTTTCAACACATACTAAAATAGAGAGACCTAGAAGGATTATTAAACCTCCTGATAGGTTGAATATCTGATGTTCATTTATATATCCTGTTTGGAGTTATTTAACTCATTTATTATAATATTGTTATTATATGCAGTGGGTAGATGTTATTGTTTTTGGATATTGAATTATTATTTATCACTATTATAAATAAACTGGCTTCAAAATTCACATTTTCATTCACTACGAATATATTATAAAGAGCACAAAAAAAGGTCGGGCATTAATGGCATTACTTAGGGGTATTACAAGGGAATTACTTGGTTATTAGTGGCATCACTTACGATTTTTGGGAATTAGTGTACATAATATTCTCAGCGGTTTCCCCCTCGTCTTGAACGATGGAAAATAGCGACTAAAGTTTGTCTTTCAGCCGCAGATGATTCCACAACAGATTTTATGGATATCCCATTTATATTTTCGAACAAAAATCAAAATTGTCAATTATTTTCCACTTTTTAGTCCATGTGGAAGTAAAGAGAGTTCTTTAGTTTTCTGAACAATTATTTTTTTATCACTAGAAAATCGAAATCTCCGTCCCCAAAAACTCCCACATACCAATTTTGAATCGAACCTGACCATAATCACAAAACTCGTCCACCATCTCCATCAAAATTTATAATATCTTAAGAAGACCCACACATACCAATTTTGAATCAAATCGGACCAAAATGACTCATCTCGTCCGCCAACTTGGAGCCGTCATATTTGATTTATGAATTTTGATAAAAAATTCGAAATTTGCGACCTGAAAAACCCCCACATATCAATTTGAATCGAATCTGACCCAAAATCACAAATCTTGTTTAACACCTTGAATATATGAATTTTGACACTTTTATCATTATTCTGTAATATAATTTGTGTTCAGTCCTTTTGTTTTCTCTTTAATTCTTTCTTTCCAGTTCCTCTCTATCCTTCGCGTCAGTGGGATTCGATCTATAGCTTGTCAGCAAACTATGACTACTATGCCTTTGCTGCATGTCATTTCTGCTTCGACCTATATTATTCATGATTTTAACTATTAGACAATAATGTATTTTTATCCAGTTTTGAGCTATTTCAAAGTGGGTTTGAAACCAATTGCAAATTTGTACAGAGTACTGAATATTTCCGAAATTGGAGATTAAGAAAATGGGTTGTCATCTTCTACTTCCACACCCTGTATATGAACGTTATTATTATATCATTGAAATATGTACAAAGGTTATTGTCATCCACTTCTGAGCTATATTCAAAATCTCAAGTTTTTAGCGCATTAGTTGGTTCAAAATCGCATGCAAATATCTACCAGAACAAACCAACAAACAAATAAACAAACAACAACCAATCAACCAAACAAACTGGTGAATAAAAAAGGAAATTAATAATAACGTGGGAAAAAAGGGTTTCAACGTATTTTTCCAGTTTCATTTCTTTCCGTATTAATTCTTTTTAATTTTTCCGCAAGATTTTTCTTTTTGAAAGTTGTACTTTTCCTCACGATTTTTGTATTGTTGAAAATGAGGATATTCAAGACTAACTAAATGATCTATGTAACTTACTGTCTTATATGTCATTTTGTAGCATTATTATGAAATATTGTTTATTAAAAATCTTTTTTTTTTTCATAAATAAGATGGACAAAATCACTCGTAGGAAAAACATTGTACTTAACTTTTGCGGAAAATATCTTTTCCACCTTTGACGGCTTGCCCGCGTCGTTCGTTCAACTGCCGTCGCGTGCGGGAAAGTACTACTTTCCGCACTTGTTAGGTAAACAACTATTTCACGCTTCAGTTCAATAGCTTTAAATAAAAAGTTGTTTTCAAAAATTGATTTTCACATTTGTTTGATTCCTCTAACTCTAATAATATTAATCAATTTGTCGAGTATATCTTCACAGATCGCACTTGATGTGAACTCTTCATCAAAACCTCAAATTAACTTAATAATAATTGGCGAAAATTTGCCACTGTTATTCGAATTAAGCGATGACCTAACCATTCATTAAAAATCAGTTCCGCAACCGCCAACTCGCCTGTTATATTATTTACCAAGCTGAATCTTCATCAAACAATAACAATGAAATATCATCAATCTTAATAACTACATGATTATTTTAAAAAGATATTCGGGAATCATCAATCATCGACAGGAGAATAAGAAGGTTGAATCTAACATGGACGCTGGAAAGACAAGCGTTTAAGAGTTCGTTCAACTTCAAACGTTTTGTTGTCGGTCACGAATCACGATTCTTGATTTGCCAGCTCACAAATGGAAACAGTCATAACGACTATTCCACAAAGCATCAGGACGAGAATAATCTTATAAACTTCTTTGTCAATCATTTTCATTGAATAATTCCAAATCTGCTCATGTACAGAATTTACCCGGTATAAATATTACGTATAATAATATCAATACTTTTTATGTGCGATTGAAATTTGATATACAGGGTGTTTCCAAACGACACTTACAACGTCTGCCTGTAGATACCACTCGTGAAATTGGACAAAATGATACAAAGAATGGGGGGTCCAACTTGTTTCCTTTTCCAAATACAGGGTGTTGAATTTGAAAAAAAAATAAATTTATTTGATAAATTCAAAAAGAACTTCAGTTTGAAATTTAGCAGGTCGTTTCTAAAAAAAAAGACATATTTTGGTGATAATCATGTTTCATATCTAGATCCAGTGGCGAGCGGTTAGAAGATTAGGTATGCCCCTTTTTTCTCACCATTCTCTACGCCCATGGTATTTGAAGCTTTTTTACATTTTTTTGTATTGCTCAATAGATTTCAAGTGAAAAATGAATGACCTTCACGTATCTTGTCGTTTATAAGGTATTTAATGCTTTTATTAAGTCTGCAACATTAAACACTTTTAATATCTTATAAACTACATGATTTTCGGTATGTGAAGATTATTCGTTTTTTACAATACAATGTAATACGAAAAATAAAAAAGCTACTGCCATGGCGTAGAAAATAGTAGAAAAAAGGGGGCATACTCTTCTAATCGCACGCCACTGGATCGAAATATAAAACATGATTTTCCACAAAAATACCTATGTTTTCTTTCAAAAACAACCTACTAAATTTCGAATTGATGTATTGATCCTTTCTGAAGTTATCAAATAAAAACTTTTACTTTTTTAAACTTCAACACCCTGTATTTCAAACATTTTTTTTCTAATCATCATAAAAGATTCAAATGTTTTTTTTCAACGGCCCAATTTGGAAATACTCTTGAATTTGACTGAAACTGGTCATATCAACATATTAGACGCCTTGATGCTAGTGATTCAGGAAGGCCATTCGTGAAAATTATAAAGAGAAAGGTCCAAGATTCGAACCCTGCGGAATTACAGATTTGGACAGAAACCAGTTAGATTTTCCATCACGAAATTTCACATTCTGATTTCTACCGTTGAAGTAGCTGGTCACCCAGGCCAAGACCACATAACTTTTTTAATTTTTGTTTTCAACAATTGTAGTGGTTATATCAACTGAGAATTTATTTTCAACGGCCCAATTTTGAAACACTCTTAAAATTTGGTCATTATTAGACGCCTTGATGCTAGTGATTCAGGAAGGTCATTCGTGTAAATTATAAAGAGGGAGGGACAAGATTCGAACCCTGCGGGATTCCAGATTTGTACAAAAACCAGTTAGATTTTTCATCACAGAATTTCATATTCTTATCTCTACCCTTGAAGTAACTGGTCATCAAATCGAGAAGAGGGTGAGTATCCCTCTTCTCGATTTGATGACCACATAGATTTTAACTTTTTTAGCAATAGTAGTGAATATATCAATTTTGCGGAGTAACAGATTTTTTTACAATAGTAGTGAAATATTGTATTTTTTGTTTTCCTTTTTGGGTTGAATGAAAGAACATGAACTTGAATTCTGCCATTTGATAGGTTTAGTTCTTATTCGTTTATGTATTCATTGTATTTTTTTTTACACAAACATGTCAATAAATCCGGTATTATTATTATAAATCCGCATACTACATGCTCTATCCTATACGAAAAATAACGTCCTGCGTGCGGGCAAATATCTTGGGTCCGGCTTCCATTATAGCCATCAAAAATGCCCCAAATGGCAATTTCCTCTATAACACATAAAATCCGATATCCAATATTCTGAACCCCATATTCGATATCAATGGAATCGGAATCAAAGCCGTCTTCTACAATTACCGGGGCAAGTGTCAGATTTTGTCGCCTCCGAGAAATATCCCGAAAGAAACCGGAAGGCTCTTCCCCTTAAGGGAGAATATGCGTTCAGCACGGTTTTATAATAGGGATTCCAGAACGGGTGTTATGGAAATGGTCTTGATAAAAATTTCATCATCACTATCTTGTAATGGCCTCAAAGTGTCTCTGAGGAGTGGTTTTTGAAACGTTTGGCTTTTTCATTCAATTTATAGTACTGCCTTCCAGAATTGGGAATGTGAATCGCTTCAAACGGGTAAAACATATCAAATTTTATATCAATAGAACTGTTCCGTTAATTTGAACCTTCTTTCAGTCACAGTATTTTATCGTTGACAATTATATGAGAATGTTTTTTCAACTTTGTACGTTCCGCTTCTAAGATGTGTATTTTTTTAATTTACGGCATTACGATATATGGGGTTGTTACAATTGATTAAACAAAGCTTCAGGAAACTCTTTGATGAATTGAATTCATTTGTATTACTTTTAGAAATCAATTGTTTCATACTACATAAATCACAAATCACACTCAACAATATTATGGAACTCAACAGTACACCCAAACTTAAATACCAACAATTTCCATAATAGGTATAGTTTTTTTTTGAGTTATTGTAGTAAAGTTTGTACTGTTTTTCATTTGAAACAATTGATTTCGAAAAGTAATGTAAAACAAATTTAAATTATTCTTTTTCCGTTAAAATCTCTGTTAATTAATTTCATTATTGGCGAATTATAATTCAAACTTTGTAAAATTCATAATTCAAACTGAGAAATTCATCAAGAAAAAAAAAACTAATTTTTATTTCCTTGAAAAGACTGAAACCATGACGTCTTTACAAAATATAAGGGGTCGTCCATTAATCACGTGATGTTTTTCAGCAACGTGGTGAGGTTTTAGTCTAGCCGTCCCCCGTTTTTTTGATCTTTAAATACAGGTTTAATCTAATTTGGTTCTTGGAAATTAAGCACCGTAATAAAAATGTCCAGGCAGACATTAAGGTTGCAGGTTGTATTAAAATGATAAAGAATAGGCATAATCATGTGAAAAACATATACAGTGGACCCATTCAAGATGAAAGCACGCTTATAAAACTTACAATGGAATGAAATTTCAAGAATAAATCTACATTTTCAGAGCCAAATATTCTTATTTTTCAAGGACAAATTTTGTTAGGAAAAATCTGATTGCACCACTGGATTCGCGACATTTTCAAGGTAGTTTATAGGTAAATTACGTTGAAATGAGTTATTCAATAAAAAGTTATAGGTGAATGAAATTTGAAAAATATGCGGTTTAATCAACCCACCAATTAAAAAAAAATTCGTGTTCGAAGAAAAATATTTTGTTTTTTATTGAATCTAGAGTGGTATTCGGTAAAAAAATTTCACGCCGAAATATTATCAAGAAGATTCTAGGATAATGACAGTTTTTGATGGATTTGAAATTTTAATGGTAGGTTTTTTATGTTTATTTAAAAAGATATTTTTTTTCAGTTATTATCTAAGCAGCTATAGGTATTAAGATATCAATTCCGGTGGTGTTATTTCAAAATCTGTTCTTAACTTCTATTTTAAGTAATCTATATTTGTATTGTTTGGAATTGAAGAAATATGGCTTGTTATCATTTTGGACCAAGACTACAGTTGAGATTACTCTAAATGAAATACAAAATATCGACTTACTAAATACAAAATAATAATAAGGCGGTTCCATTGAAGTTGTTGGAAATATATTCTGCTACAAGCAACTCGAAACATAATGAACCTGCTTTAGTTACTCAGATATCTCAGTTTTTCACAAATTCTTTCAACTGAAGTTGGTAAAAATATATTTTTTTACGAGGAAGTTCTATTTAAGTTCTATCAAATGGTGAATTTATGTTTGTACCAATTATTTTGAGGCAGACAATAAAATTATTGTTATTATATTATTACTATTATCCTGAATTTATTTTATTTCGACTAATAAAATAGTTGTTTCGTTCTCAATCCTATCACGACGTTTTCACGAAATTTCGTCTCTTATATCTCAGAAACGACACACACAAAGTCAATTGAAGTCCAACATTTTTTTAACGACTCATCTTACTGTAAAAATAAAATTTCACCTAATTCGACTGGAAGTCAATTCCCAATATGTTTTCGTTCGTGGTCCTTTCACTATTTATCTCATCAAGCAGACACAGTTTCTAACTCAGATGCAAATTAACAGAAATTTTAGAAACAGTTTTCCTTGAATTCATTAATTCAAATTTTCCTAATAAAATTCCTCTCTTGCATCGTTCCATCAAATTGCCCGGGTAACTTTCATAATCAGATTAAAAAAATATTTCAATCAGTTTGGGCTCCTGCTAAATCCCGACGGTTAATTGATTATTTTTTCGGCTATGCCTTTAATCTTTTGATCTAAGCAGAAGCTCGAAAGCTAAAGCATCTTAGATAATTACTCACAAATATAAACAGGAGAATGTCTACGTAAAATTAATCAAAGGGATCAGGGTAAGATGTTTCATTAAATTTCCGAAAGGAATTTCCTGATCAAATTTCACACAAATTACTGACACAAAATTACGAGTTCGCAAGCTCACTCTTCTGAAGCGGACATATTCTTTGCCTGGGATCGCACCGTGCTCGGGATCACACGTTGAAATGTAGGACCCTTTTCATTCTCTGCTCGTATGAACCTTCTGGAGACTTCTGAGGATTTCTGGTAGGGGTGCAGTCGGATAACAGATATAACAGTTTTTGAACATATTCCAGTCCAATTAGGTTCTGAGACAAGGATCGATTTTAGTACCACCAAATGTGCCATGCTCTTATCTATTATTATTACTGCTAGACGATGCTGGCAATCTACTCCCTGCTGTCAGATCTATCTCGTGAATACTCCGGATCTTCTGATGAACTTCTATAGATTTCTCACGGGGTTTCCCTGGGGGATGATCTTCTGCATTTTAAAGATATCCATCCTCATACGAGCCAAGTCTTCGCTATGTGTGAGGTTGCTTCTTTCCCTCATCACAAAACTAGCTAGCACATCTGCGCTTCTCCTGGATACCTCTGTGATCTGATACTCAGGCAAGTTTCATCATAATCTGTGATCCTAGGTTTCTGTGAGTCTTCCAAACTAGTTTGGAAAAGCACCTGCATAATCGCAGGGCCTTTATTGCCGGCTGACTGTCAGAGAGCATGACAAGGGAATGGTTCCTAGGACTGCTCCTTAAAATCTCTCTCGGCTTGGAATATAAAGGATTGAGTATCGAGACTTAGACTTATGCTTCACCTCACTCCCTCCCCGTAGATTTCAGCCACTACTCCATTGATTCCCAGCCGTGTATGTTCCGTATATGTTCCGTCAAAGAAGTGGGTTGGAGTTATTTTGTCCGACGGCATCTCAGATGAGTCAATTCTAATGACAACAACATTATGTTAGAGGTGCCTAGGTTACTAGGTACTAATGTCTGCAACAAACGATTCAACAAAATCTCCATGTAAAGGCTGAAGCTGAGACACCGCCCGCAGCCTAGCGTTCACTAAACCACGGGCGCCATCTGAACTCCAGCGCCTCAACCGCAATACCCAGAACTTGCGTAATTAATCTAACCACAAATACAAATTAAAGAAATCTGCATTGCATTGTTCACAATAAGCATGTCAAGAGAGAAACAAGATGCCATGCAGTACCAGGACCATGCTTATTGCCATAATCCTATACAATAGGAATAATTGGGTCGAATATCCATCAGAAAACAACTACTTTCCTGGCTAATACCACGACAAACGTTGAATTACATGTAATGAATTTCCGTGCAGAGTCCTACAAGGATGTCTCCGCAATTGCTAGTTGCATGGAAATGTTCATTGAAACATTTGGACCACCTATAGATCGATTTCTGGGTTCTTACCCTCATTAGTATAGGGTAGGTCTCTGCAGACAATAACTAATGTCTGCAACAAACGATTCAACAAAATCTCCATGTAAAGGCAGAAGCTGAGACACCGCCCGCAGCCTAGCGTTCACTAAACCACGGGCGCCATCTGAACTCCAGCGCCTCAATCGCAATACCCAGAACTTGCGTGATTAATCTAACCACAAATACAAATTAAAGAAATATGCATTGCATTGTTCACAATAAGCTTGTCAAGAGAGAAACAAGATGTCCTGCAATACCAGGACCACGCTTATTGCCATAATCCTATACAATAGGAATAATTGGGTCGAAAATTTATTAGAATATAACTACTTTCCTGGCTAATACCACGACGAACGTTGAATTACATCTAATGATGAGGGCAAGAACCCAGAAATCGATCTTTAGGTGGTCCAAATGTTTCAAAGAACATTTCCATGCAACTAGCAATTGCGGAGACATCCTTGTAGGACTCTGCACGGAAATTCATTAGATGTAATTCAACGTTCGTCGTGGTATTAGCCAGGAAAGTAGTTGTTTTTTTGATGGATTTTCGACCCAATTATTCCTATTGTATAGGGGATTATGGCAATAAGCATGGTCCTGGTATTGCAGGATATCTTGTTTCTCTCTTGACAAGCTTATTGTGAACAATGAAATGCAGATTTCTTTAATAAATACAAAGTAGTTTCTGAAGATCTTTCAAAAATCTAATAAATAACATGATGTAGTTAAGAAATATGTTTGCTGTAAACATTCATAAATTCATCATAAAGAAGACTTCGGAAACAAAAACAAAAATTATACATTATTCAGCCGATCTGTATCAGTATCAGATCAGTTTCGCTCGTGTAATTTGATAGAATCAACTTGCGTAACAGAATGATTCACAACACATCATTCACTCGAGAGAACTTGATAAATATTCATGATTTCAAGCGGTTTGAATCAAAACCACAAATATCTCTTTTTAACAGCTGCCAGTTGCTGCGAGGAAGGCCTGCTTTATCTCGTTACAAAAGTTTCGGACAACTCGTCAACGCCGGAATACGAGTATTTTGTTAGACAGGTGATTCAGAGGTGGGTTCAACCCATCAAAATATCTGGTGGTCTTTTGCTTCGGCCGAAATATGTGTCTGTTCCGGAGTTCGTTTGATGCGGAAAATGCGTGAAATTCTTTTCGAATGATGATGATCCCACAAAAAATTACTTGAAATTTAATTATAATGTTCCACTATCAAGCCAAAAAATATCTCCATCATTTATTAATTTTTTTCCAAGAAGAATTGAATGCTCTGAATCAGATATTGAGATGAAGGTAAATTTTTCTCATTCAACCCTCTGCAAATATTTCCAAAAAATCTCAACTGAATATATCGAACGTAGGAGAAGGTGGGGTAAAGTGACCACCCTAAGAGGAAAAAGAATTTTCACAAAACCACAGTTATCGATAGAATCTCGTCGCATATACATTTCGAATCTTCATATTAGTGTGTATCACACCATATATTTATAATTGACCTCACACTATGACATATAGGACCTATATGCATTTTTATGAAGTTAAAAAAAAAATAGTTTTTTCCGTAAATTTTTGTGAGCCAAGAATTAACGAGGTCTTACCTTTTAACGTGCGATTCCTAGCACTTTCTCGGGCCATCAGATAAAAATCTGAAGTCGCTGAAGTCTTCCATAGTGGAACCTATTCCATACCTTATGAAAACAATTTAGTGGGATTTTACCATTTTTCCTACAATTGACCATATTATCCTTGAGGAAAAAATAATATAATTGAAGAACTCAACTGAAATAAAAGTTTTTCAAAGCATATTGGACATCAAAACTCAATCAGAGAAAGTATAAATTATTAAAAAGGCAACAGTAAATTCAGTCATAACAATTTGACCGATGAAAATAATTTTAACTCATAAACAAAATTCATTCTTGAACTCATTGTTTTCCCCCACACACTGTTCATAAGCCCAATGTTTACAGCTCCAATTTGTGATCCACCCGAGAATCAACCCTTCGTCCGCTTCAGTTCTTGAAATCGTTTCACCGCAAAAAAAAACATTGTGTGTCATTATCTTCATAATCGGAAACGCCTTCTTCGTCTTCTTCTCCAAGGATATTCTCTTTAGCAAAATCCCTCTTATTTTTTGGAAGCTTTTCTTTCTAAAGACTATAAATGCACTACCAGAAAAAGTGGTGACCTTGAAGTTGCTCTCATCTCTCCGCTCTCCGCTCTCCGCTCTCCGCTCTCCGCTCTCCGCTCTCCGCTCTCCGCTCTCCGCTCTCCGCTCTCCGCTCTCCGCTCTCCGCTCTCCGCTCTCCGCTCTCCGCTCTCCGCTCTCCGCTCTCCGCTCTCCGCTCTCCGCTCTCCTTTCTCCGCTCTCCGCTCTCCGCTCTCCGCTCTCCGCTCTCCGCTCTCCGCTCTCCGCTCTCCGCTCTCCGCTCTCCGCTCTCCGCTCTCCGCTCTCCGCTCTCCGCTCTCCGATTTCCGCTCTCCGATTTCCGCTCTCCGCTCTCCGCTTTCCGCCTTCCGCTCTCAGCTCTCCGCTCTCCGCTCTCCGCTCTCCGCTTTCCGCGTTCCGCTCTCAGCTCTCAGCTCTCAACTCTCAACTCTCCGCTCTCCGCTCTCCGGTCTCCGCTCTCCGCTCTCCGCTCTCCGCTCTCCGCTCTCCGCTCTCCGCTCTCCGCTCTCCGCTCTCCGCTCTCCGCTCTCCGCTCTCCGCTCTCCGCTCTCCGCTCTCCGCTCTCCGCTCTCCGCTCTCCGCTCTCCGCTCTCCGCTCTCCGCTCTCCGCTCTCCGCTCTCCGCTCTCCGCTCTCCGCTCTCCGCTCTCCGCTCTCAGCTATCCGCTCTACGTCCTCCGTAATCCGAATAATTTGATGTTTTCGAAAGGAAATCACCTCATTTTTCCAATAAATCTATTATATAAAAAAGAAAAAATTCAAAATAATCAACCTTGATGAATAAAACGGCAATTATGTATGGTTGTCGTTAACGCATTTGAAATCTACAATGTGTGATGAACCACTGATTGTTGGTACTTCTTTCTCTTTTCTAACTGTCAAGAATCAGCAATTGTTTCTCGTCAAAACAAACAGGATCGAATTAATCCCTCTAGAAGTTTCCACTTCACTAGGAATGGATGCAGAATGGTGGTTGAAGATGTTGCTGTTTATGTTCTGCCAATCAAGTCTTTAGAAAGTTTTATGAGTTAATCATAGAAGTGAAGTTGGTTTGAATAATTTGGGATAACTTGCTAACGGAAAAGACTTCCGCGAGCGCTATTTATGACAGTCTTACATATTGACCAAAAAAAATTATATTTCCCAACTATTCTTGAACCTGAAACATTCGTTTTAACAACTTCAATTTTCCGAAAGGATTTCGTCTTTTTCTCCATATTATTTCATTAGCTTTATGTGCACAACTTGTTTTTCGTCAGGACAAGTTATAATTCTGAATTTTAAGTAAACCTGCTGAGAACACTCCCGGAAAAGGATAATAATTCAATTAATAGTTATTATTGCCCTAAGGGCCATAAATTACAGCCTTTCATTTCTTCATTATGAAAATCTTCTGGAGAGAAGATCCTCACAGTCTCACGTTGTAGCAAATGCAGAATGAATAGCAAAAACTTCAGTAACTTTTATAAATTAGAGCTCGCGATTCCCAATATTTCGGAAATCAAGTTAGTGCAGGACCTTTTCATTTGTCTGTTGAAAACTTTACATTTTACTGTCTAATCTTCGCCAAAACTACCAACAGCCATAAAAAAAGAGTCCTATATTCGAAGCACGCGAAAATCTGAAACTGTTCAGTTATGACTTAGTAACTCACAGATCCATTAAACCATTTAAACGTATCAAATTGAGTGAGAAGGACACCCCAAACTAGCCGACTGTGTTTACGAGCTTTACGTAATCATCATTCACTGTGGTTCTTAGTTGAATCTAGTCATTACTCCACCTTGGTAAAATACAGAATGGACTGTTACAAATATTATGACAGTCATATTCGTTCAAAAATGAGAAAATGTGGCTGGTGAGCTGTACAGCGTTGGTCAGACAATTCGAAGGGCTTTGCAAGGATGTGTGATTAGAACCCTAGCCCCCATTCAAATGTTGGAAATAGTAGTAGTACGAGGCTTCAAGTGATGAAGCTTTGAATGAAAAATAAATGTCCTCCAAGAATCGTAAAAGCAATAAATAAAATAGAAAGTAGAAGATGACAAAACAAAACGAAATGAAAGAATACCTTTTTCGGCAAACATTCGGGAAGTACTTACTTCCCGGACGACTTGAGAAAGTATCACTTCTCGGGCTAGTCCGGGAAGTACGTACTTTCCGGACAAGTCCGGGAAATGCTCGAATTTCAATATAAATATTTATATAAATAAGAATTAGAATGTTTCTGTTAGTACCTATCTTTGTTCCAATTTAAATATTTAATACAAATAAGAATTAAAATGTTCGAAACGCTCGTCCTAGAATCTTGTCCACTCGTCCAAAAAAACAGTGTTTTCCGGACTTGTTACGTAAATTACTATTTTGTCTAAAAAGAAATGTTGGTGGATATTGAATTGAGTTTTCAAGACTTTCTTGGAATCACTGATAAGAGGTCTACAGCCTGCGCAAACCGCACTGAAACATTGCCAGCAGATAGACACGCCTAGAGAATCAAACCAGTGCCTTCCAAACGAAGGTATCTGAAAGCGATTTCATAAAATTTCATTAAATCCTTCGAAAAGTTTTGACTGCTTCAAAAACTCTTGCCATTTATTGATACGTTATGTTCCATATAACAACCCAATTTTTAATGGTCCAATTTCGGAATCACGCTGTATTCACAACAACGATATTACAGTAACATTATTTCAAGATTTCGTTGGACCACCCTATACATCGAAACAATCATTCGCCTATATTTTTACTGTGAGAATCTGGGCATATTGCAGATAATTTCAGTCATAATTAATGCACAGTTATGACAAGGTAAAAGCTGCATTACTCCATAAATTAAACGCATGAGTAATATTTCAGGCTTGTGTCAGAGTACAGGCTCTCAAGATTTCACACATGCCGAGAAAAGACATGTTAATTTGCGTGTGATAATATATCTTGTCGCACAGTCGAAAAATATAACGAGAGTTTCATAACTTCAGTTCCATAGACAAATTCAACAACACGCTTAATTACCTTTCTTACAGACTTAATTAACTTATCAGAAACAATTTATTGCATACGCGCGTGAGACCTTACAACCATGGCATGGGTTGTCACTTGCGCAGGAATTTGCCAAAACAAAAATCATGATTACGAGGTGGTTCAGGGAAGCGGAATCATAACTACGTTTAGTTGGCTTAGAGGCATCAGAAAGCAAGATTCTGTTGTTTAAACACATATAATTAGACCCGCCATGACCTAAACGCCAATCCAGTGTTGTGAATTATTCCGTAGCCTCAATTTAAGAAACTCGAAGATTCGAATCTTGATGCACTCTTGGACAAACGATGCATATTTCCTATAATAGTAATTTACGTAACAAGTCCGGAAAATACTGTTTTTTTGGACGAGTGGACAAGATTCTAGGAAACTGTTTTCGGACGTGATGCGTACACAATTTTTTCGGCAACCGTGTAGAATAACAAATTGAGACACATTTATTTTTAATATTTCTTTGTAGAAGAAAATTTCGAACATTTTAATTCTTATTTGTATTAAAAATCGAAATGCGAACAGAAGAGATGTACTAACAGAAACATTCTAATTCTTATTTATATAAATATTTATATTGAAATTCGAGCATTTCCCGGACTAGTCCGGAAAATACGTACTTCCCGGACTAGTCCGGGAAGTGATACTTCCTTAAAGAAAAATCGTCCGGAAAGTAGGTACTTCCCGGACGGTTGCCGAAAAAATATTTTATTTGCCATTTTCACAAAAAACATTATCACATTTTCAAGAAATATGTTATAGGGGACCGTTTCTGCACATTAGAACCATTAGAAAACATAATAATCGATTCTGACATACGTCACGTGACTATTAATATGGCGGCAAAAGTGTTATTTGTAAAGCTAGCAAAAAAAGTTACTTGAGAAAGTTGTTTATAATTCAATTTCAGGCCAAAATGCGGAATTTAAAATATGTATTTGAAAAAATAACACATCGCAACTTTTTCTAAATATTTTTTTACGGATTGGAAAAACCCTGTTTTGGTCTCAAATAATGTTTAGGGATCATTGTAATCCTATGTAATTGATAAAATTGTCATTTTTAGGTTTGTTCCCAAATGGTGGTGCAAAATTTCAAAAACTAGTTTTCACTATTACTCTTGCTGTTGCAATGATTCATATCTTCCAAAATCGCTTGATTTTTTCATTCCTTTTCAAATTTGGAGAGTCTACAGAACACTTTTTCGACGGCAATCATGTTTTGTGGAAAAATAAGGAAAACAATTGCTAAAGCTAAAGTGGAAAATCTCAAGTATTCCACATTGTACTGTGGAGTACATATTATTCTCCTTCTTTTTCACAAAACTTGATTGCCGTCGAGAAAAGTGTTCTATGTATAGACTCTCCAAATTTAAAAAGGTATGAAAAAATCAAGCGAATTTGAAAGATATGAACCACTGCAACAGCAAGAATAATAGTGAAAATCAGTTTTTGAAGTTTTGCACCACCGTTTGGGACCCTAAAAATTAACATTTTAATAATTACATAATATTACAATGATACCTGAAAATCATTTAAGAACAACAATAGCAGCGTTTTTTCAGTAAAAAATATTTAGAAAAAGTGTCGATTTTCGATTTTTCCAAATAGATTTTTCAAATTCCGCATGTAGGACTAAAATTAAACTATAAACAAGTTTCTCAAATAATTTTTTTCCATCTTTACAAATAACCCCACTTTTGCCAATTCGCATTAATTTTTTTTTTAAATTGCCACCATATTGGTAGTCACGTGACGTATGTCAAAATCGGTTTTTCAATATGCAGAAACGATGCCCTATAACGTATTTCTTGTAATACTGTTATTAAATTTTTCCCATATGCTGCAAAACCTTATGGCCCTCACTGTATATGTGTATAAGTTATTGAGTGTTTTGAATTCCTTGGCCCCGAAAACATATAATTTGACACAAAAATCAAGTTTTTAGTTTGAGAGGTTTCCAATGTACGAACAATTGAATATTTGCCTCCGCCATTTTTCAAACTGGCACCCAGAAAAAAGGGTCCCACTCGTACACAGTGGCCACCGGTCCAAATATCATCAATACTACTGTAATATAAAATCTAGCATACTCAGCAAAATTTTTCATCTTGGCCATCTGCCTCTCCACTAATAGTTCATGTCTCAATAATAAAAAAAAAACCTCAAGAACACCTCAAAAAACGCTGGACATTTTTTAAAGTGGGAAAACTTGTCATGACCCTTGTTTCGGCTATGCTAATCTCGACTTATTCTACAGGTCGTGAATGCTTAATTTGTAGCAAACTATGCCGGGTTCGCGGAATATGGATGGCCTCTATAACTTTTTTTTTTTCGAAGATGATGAAACATTTTCAATTATTTAAGTTGTTGGGAGATTCAATAACTTCTCCACGGAAGAGAAGAACTTTAGAACTTCCTAAACCACCTGAATAGTTTTCACCCAAAAGTTCGATTCTCAAAGGCATTAGAAAACTGTCAACTGCCACACGCACAGATCACTGATCTATAATAAAACTGGATGAGCACTGCCCGTTTCGCCCCATGAAAATAATACGCCGAATTGAACCCTCCTAAATTGAAAGTGCGCATGTTCATTGCTCCAAAGTGTCAACGTCATTACGTTAAGACGCCATTATTATCAGTGTCGTCTCGTCATCGTGTGTTCTAGTTCTACTTGGGGTTTGGTCCGTGTTTAGCCGAACATGTTAGATCGGTAAGTAGCGGTTTCTGAGTTTTCAAGTAGCCGGCTGCATATGGACCTCTTGTCACTTGTTTTTAGTCAACAATTTGAAATAAATTTGTTAAAAGTATAATTTTTTCTTAAAAAAAAAAAAATGTAACGCTTTCACACCCAAAGGGCTTTTTTGAGGTAAATATTAGATTTTTGATCCAAAGTTTCAATTCTGGCACTCAATAAAATGATTCCAATTGACAAATGCCAAGCGGTTCCCGAGTTACCGAGGAATAAGTACGGTTGCTCTCGTGCCAGATAAATCACCCAGGTTTCAGGAAATAGTCATCGAATTTTCAGGAATTTGGTATATACGTACCGCCAAATTACCAACCAGAGCATAACCAAGAATATATACGGACCGTACCCTTGTTTGTGTTTACTTATTTGGTGTTTGAAAAATTTTGGCTAGTTATATTTGTGAAACTTGCTAAGTTGAAGTCAAAGACGGTTTATTAGTTTTTTTCTGATTTTTGGGCGAAGCATGCTAGTTTCATACATATAGACTAAAAATACCGTGGGTTCCATTAAAAACTCGCAATGAAGTGTTTTGTGCCAGATTGCTCAAATACTCTGATGGTTTCAAAGAAGGTGTTACATTTCATAGATATCCACTGTTTCTCTGCTTTTGCTGTGTTTTTTCAATATGTTTATCCTTTTGGTGGATTTATAGATTCAGTTAAACAAAGAATTAAATCAACAAACAACAACTGAGAACTAAGAATGTTGAATACAAAAGAACGCATATGAAGGTTTATACATTTTCGTCTGTCACTTATATATGTTATTCATAATGAGTATAATTTGTGAGTCCATGTTTTAATTATTTTTTTCAAATTACCTCACAAACTATATGATAATAATTTTCATCGAGATTAAAATTGTTCCTTAACTTAAACTTCAGGAGATGCCTCTGTTTGACATATCACCATTGATTAGTGACACAGATCGATATCTTGCAAATGGATCGATCCAACCAAAATCCAAAACCGAAACGCACCGTCATCAACACCATCAGAACAGAGCGTTGAGAATATGTGAAGCAAGACACATCAACGGCGAAATACAGGTCAGGCAAAAATTTAACGCATAATTGCTATGCTATTCGATGTGCGAGACAGAATACAGTCGACCAGCACCAAATGTGTAACGAGGCGAATTGGAGACTTTCAGCGACTCATCTGAACCACTGCTTCCCATAGTCAATCGCCGCAAGTCGATTGATTCCGTCTCTGTCTTTGTCTCAGTCACGCCACTAATATCATGTGCTGGTCGACTGCCTTCTGTCTAGCACACCGCATGACATGGCACACGCTATGATGCGTTAATTTTTGCCCGATCTGTAGAACACCTAATGAACCGTCAGCTGGTGACAGCTTTAGGTGCCCCACTTTCGCATACAAGCCTCGAATAGGGTTGGAGTGAAATGAAGATATTTTTACACGAGTGGCTCCTGAGGATAACAATAAAAAATCGATTTCTTCCTTGTTTTCGTCGCATTTCCTAACTACGGTACGAAACTAAAGAGGATGATTCGTTAGGATGTTTCGAGAAAAAAAAAAGTTCCTATGAACATATGTCCGCAGTTGCTTCTTTTCCGGGAAACAGGGCGTTGAATTTTTTCCTACAAGCAGAATGTATTTAGAAACCATTGAAATACACATGCACCAAGAAAACTCACACAGGACAATACCTGAACTTCGAATCGAACCATAATGGTGCCACAAAAATAGGTAATATTCGATCGCTAGTGTACCGCGCATACAGCCTGTGCAACACCGATAAAAGTCTTACCACCGAATTAGACAATATCAAGAAAGATCTGAGACAGAATGGGTACCCAAAGCAACTCATAGAAGAGGTTCTAGCTCACAAGGGAGACAACAACAAGAAACCTGACGAGCCGACACAAATTACCCTGTGCGTTCTTTATGTTAAAGGTCTATCGAAGAGAATAAAGCGAATCGGGTCGAAATACAAAATACGGACATGTTTCAAGTCAGGTAACACCATTCGCAGGTACCCCACAAAGACGAAGCCCCGTAATGCTGACATTGACTCCAAAAACTGCATCTACCACGTGCCCGGCCAATAAGGCGAAGCGTATCTTGGAGAGACCAAGAGACCGCTGAACACAAAAGAAACACTCAACGAGGAGAAACAACAAAATCAGCGATAGCGGATCATGTTCGGACGACCCAACACAACATCAAATAGGCGGAAGCCGAAGTCATCCACAAGGAAGAGAGCTGGTATAGGAGGAAGTTTAAAGAGAGTGCATATATTATGAACAATGATGTCTTTAGTCAAGCGAGCATAGAAATCTGTAATGTGTGGAAACTCTCAATTAGTGGCATGGGTGAATTGAAATTACGATAATAATTAACAATGCTGTACCAGAGGGGGCATGGCGCGGTAATTATAACATACGTACCTGGACACAGACAAATTACCCCCAAGGCTAATAACACAAATGAAAACCAGCCATATATAAGAAGTATCCTGGGGAATGTCGCATATATACACTTGAAAACGACTGTAGATCTCAACAGTTGAAACGTCGTGAATAGAAATTGCAGATAATTGAATTTCTTTTCTTTGTCCGCATAGACAATGGAAGTCCAGATCAACCTTACTAAAAGTGTAACATTGTCAACCACCTTTAAACAAACATGAATAATCATTTTTCAATCTGTTTGATATCACTCTGCATTACATGGAAAAATAGTGTTGATTATCATTTTATTCAACAACCTGAAAAATATTTCCTGTTTGTCGTAAACGTCATTTTTCCTTAGTTATTATGAGGCCTATGTTTACAGTTCAGCTGCCTTCCGCTTGATATGCATCTACAATCATTTTACTTATATATTGACATGAACCTTTGTAGTTCCAGACTGAAAGGCATAAAATGAAAATATGCTAATTATAACGGTAAAAAACTTTGCATTACAAATTTTTTATGTTCTCCGTATGGCCACTGTTTACTTCAAGCATCGAATAAGGCAATATCGAGGAATTTTCGAGAAACATGTCGAACATTGTCATTTTGGGATGAAACGGATTGGTTCGAAGGATTATTTCAATAATACTGAATTATTCAATAGAATGTGAGACGAACCAACATTTTTCTTTGAGAGCTGACTCCTGATCCTCATTTACGAATATTCTTGTTGAAGAGCGTTTCTTGGTGGATATAACACAAGTCCTGATATATTTCATTTCTTCATAATACACACAGAATTTTCTTTTCGTGGGGAACCAGAACTTAAAAAAACTAAAGAACATGCTTTATTTCCAACAGGGACTTAATAGTGAAGAATAATTGACAAATTAATTAGTCCAGTGTAAAAAGAAAGCGTGGATACTTTCGATCTATATTCTTATATTTTTCAGTTAAATTTAACATTACTGAGTTCAAGAGCTCAACAGATTTTTTTTTTACTTTTTAGTCCATGTTGGAAGTAAAGCGTGTTTTTTCAAACTATTTTTTTATGGCTAAAAAACTCGAAATCTTTGACCCCGAAAACCCCCACATACCAATTTTCAATCGAATTTGACCATAATCACAAAACTCGTCGACTATCTCGGACCGCCATCTAGAATTCATAAATTTGACAAATCATTCATATTGTCTGACCCTAAAACCCTCACATACCAATTTTGAATTGAATCTGACCTTAGTCACAAATTTCGTCCGCCATCTTGGAGCCGCCTTTTTTTTATAACAAAAATGTCATATTGCATTGTCACCAGAATTATGAAAACATGCCAAATTTCAAATCATTTAAACGTCTGGAAGTGGGTGAAAATCACGTTCAACTTTTCCTTTACATACATACAAGTAAAGCTAATATACTTAAGCGTGTTAAACAAATCCTTTTGCACCATACTGTAAATGTTGGGTAGCCGAAAATCATTAAAAATTGAATAAATAATGCAAGGATCACAACTTTTTCTCAGATTTGTTCATCATAAACCAATAAGAAATTCTTCTTCTGACAATACGTACCTGGAATGTGGTTTTAGTTAGTGACTTTACACTAACCTTTCAACTTGAGCGAGCAATTTAGCTCATTAATTGGCCTTGGGAGATATAAATAACAATCAATTAAATACTGCCGATACGCCTGTGAAAATCGTATGAAAATTTTACCGACTCATTAATTAATTACTGATATCAATTATCGACTCTTCTTCGTCCTCTCGATGGATATTTATTCAGAAAATCTCCCAGTCATCCGGATGAATCGTGATCTTCAAATAAGAGCTTAAAGCTTAGTGATTAATTATTGACATTGCATGACTCTGTTATATCCTGTAGATGTTTTTTTCTGCTTCGGTATATATACAATAACATGCACTGGATTCCTGGAAATGTTTGTTGAACAAAAATCGATGGTGTGCAAAGATTATGAGTGGTCTGGGGTTTTATGCAGCATAGGTCGATGACAGAGGAATGAAAAATGTATGGAATACTTAAGCTCATTTTTTCGCATACCTATCCCCGCACTATTTCATTTTCATGAGTATTTTCCTTGATTGGATTTACACGTAAGTTGTTTTAGTCTCCGTGCCGACGTTGTATGTGGAACTAGATTCCGAGGGACATCTAAATAATAATTATAAAAATAACTTTGCCAAGAGGTAACCACATTTGAAAACTCTCGCCGCGGCAAGTACTAGCAAAAATTCCGACAGATCTGGTCATTAGAACTGTCGGGAAAGAACAGAATTACTGCGAAGCGTATCCCTGCCAAAAGTGTCAATTGAAATCTCATGAAAAAATATAGACTAATTATGAGAATTTATAAGGATCTACGTGGAAAGACTGTAACCTGGCACATACACTTTTTGGAAGGTTCTATGAGGATTTATGAGCAAATGTAATTTATAAGCATATATAATTTATAAAAGAATGATACAGAGAATAAGAATTTGTTTTAGGCAGTGGTGTTGCAAAGAGACTATACACGATCCAATCTGTATTTGGAATTTCGTATCCAATCTTATGCGAATCCTATGAGATTTCATGAGATTCAACAGTAAAAACATTACGAAATCAAATATTCGAAACTAAACATTTCTAAGAACACTACCAAAGTATTTGAAAAGATTACTTTTTTTTATTTGGTGTTTTGGCATCGACTGCTATGGTAATTAGATATCGAATAGATTATTATTATCATATTAAGTCAGAATATTTCAAAAGTATTTCAGAAAGATCACTATCACACCAGGAAAACCTATATATTTCAAAATGACTTCAATTGCGAATGATACATTTTTTCATCATAATCAGATCACCGAGAATGAATTTATCTACTTATTGTTTCCCTCGTACGTAAATTGTCGCTGATAAACCGTTTTCGTTTCGTTTAGAATGAACTTACAGTCGTGAGCACAAAGCACTAAATGTCCGAATGCATGAAATGAATGTATCTCTAACCAGAGACTTCTACCGGAGTGATTCTTCCTCTACTCGAAAGATGGAGCTGCCTAGACCAAATTTCATAGCGTGGGATCAGAGTGGGCAAATAGCCAGCTATAGTGGGATGCGAGTTGTGAAAATACGGACGAGGAACATATGGCATTAAAACTGTCTGCACAGGTCTACTTTACCTCCTTTTCGTTTCTGTTAGAAATCAATGTATACAGTATAATTTACATATTTTTCTATCAGCACTACTGATAAAAATAAAAAAAATGTAAAGCAGTTGAAGTTGAATATGAATCCAGTGGATTGGATTCATATGGAACGTGCCTCGCAGAATATTATAATGTTTTAAATAATTATGTGACTGCTATATAATATCTCATTATGTTCTCATTAATTTCCGAACTGGATGACCTCATAGAAACATGTAGGATTCATCCCAGGAATCGCTGATAGAAACGGATAACAGTTATGTCTAAAAACACAAAGGAATATGTATCTGTAATGTCTTTTGAATACTGAATATCGAATATGGTTCTATACGGATTTGCGGTTTCACTATCCAACTTATATCTCATAAATTCTCTCAAAGTTTTTTTTTTCATCAGTCTCTATGGGACATTTTTTGGAAGGGTTAAATTCTAAAATATTACAGATGACTTCCTATATAATTGAATGATGCGTGAAATGGGATTTGGGGACCGTATGGTGCTCTGAACCAGACTTTGGTGTTAGCTTGGAGATAAAACAATCTCCAGTACGTTTTCCCTAATGTTTCAACTGCTTCTATCTAGCCATGGTTACTAAGGGTGTCCTGATCCAGAACTCGCTGTTGCGTTTGTGTCAATTCTTGATGTGTTTTCCAAAATTTTCACTTTTCGACTTGTCATAGCATAGCAATATTCAAACATTCTCAAGTAATTAGTGACTATGGAAAAAAAATGGAAATAAAATAAACATTACGGATGTATAAAAATCAATAATGTTAGTTACCGATGACACCCTCAATATTTTAAATAATCAAGCACTGCTATCTGAAGATTTCAGAGTGCTCTGATACAGAATTTAGTGTTATTTTTGCGATAAAAGATCCCTGGTTTGTTTTTTCCAATTTCCACTTTTTAATTTGATCATAGGTAGCCATGAAAACGTAATATTTGTATATTCCATAGAGCATTTTTTGTACGTTTGTACTTCATGACTAATAAAACAAAAAATTCGAATTCAACCAAATATTACGGATGTACTATAACAATAAAAAATGTTGTTAGTTAGTCCCTGTATATTTTAATGAATTAGCATTGAGATTTGGGGGTTTTGGAGTGTTAAAATCCGGTGTTATTTTTGGGATAAAAAATGTTTTTCCCAAATTTTCACTTTCAACAAACCAAAAAAATTATCGTTGAATATGTCCTGCTTCATAGTATTTTCGCTATAATTGATCGAGAATTTCCACTTCATATGGGATTTTCAATATACGATGGAAATATTAATTTTAATCTTTATGTTTTCGACCCACTATCGTACTAATTTATAATGAACTTAGAAAAATAACGGGTTCGAAAATATCCGAACATATTCTAACATCTGATGGCGATCATATGATGGAATGGAATAATACCAAAATTTTATTGAGAGAATCAAATCAAGAAAAAAGAAAGTTGAAGGAAACTGCGTGCATTCTTTCATCGAACAACTGCTTCTCAACCAATTCCATCGAAATGGACCGCACCTGGTTACCCCTCCTCAGAGATGAAATAAGAACTGATAGAATGGTGATTGATTGATACCGAACACCCTATGTATCAAGATACCAAATGTCAATCAAAAGAATGTATGACAGATTTCATTTGACTCTGTCAAAGAAAGGTCTTATTACCAAAATCGCAATTGATATTCAGTTTCCTCAGCGTCTTTCTAAGAAGTTTTGATAACGGAGGCAGATACAGCCTCCGAAACGTCAACAGTTTTCAAAAAAAGAGAAGTATTCTTTGTTAATTCGATCTCATTTTTTCAGATAGGCAAATTCAGTGTAGGGTACGTTACTGACAAAAATCAATTTCATTCAAGACAGCAGTCTTGTGAACGCAGTAACTTATCGGGCAAATTAATTAATTTGCCCTTCTACACTTATACAGATTTCTTTGGATTAAAAAAAATTTTTCATTTTCAGATTGTGGAAGGTCTTAAACCCAAAAAATCATGTCAAGAACTGGATTTCCTCCACAAAATCAAACTTTCAATCAATATCATTTTGTATTCGATGGTTCAAATATTTAGTCTCGACTCATTGGAGAACTAATCACTGAACCCATCGGATGTAACTGTACCCAAACACAATAGCGAACGTACTCGAAGATGATATAATTTGACGTGATGATCCTTAATTATTAATCTCTACATTGGTACTTCAAACGCACCATAACGAATTGAATTCCTCCAAATATTTTATTTAACGTTTTGTAAGGTGTGTCTGAATACGATTTATAGTGACGGTTTGGTTGGACACCGAAACCACCAAAGGTTGTTCTATGAAGAAAACGGATAATATCGTGATTATCCTTAAACGGAAATATACTAATAGGTATAGCTAAAGGTTTCAAATATTTTTGGTTCTTGGGTGGAAATCATCACCATTATACGTAATATCTGGTGTTTCTCAGGGGTCATATTTGGGACCACAAGTTTCAACTTTTGAGGGCTGCCGTTGGTAGGGGGACGAAAATTATAACAAATTTTTTTTAACAATGTCAACTTGAATAATACAATTTTCTGACTCATTAGACTAACATTCGAAATAACTAATGGCATGATGTACAGTTGTGTGCATGAAAAAGTCGTACAGCAGTTAAAAGCTATTGGGAGCCAGACTTGTCAATATTAATTGAATTATCGACTTTGACAAGTAGGGTCAAAATTCAAACTAATTTTGTCAGTAACGCGCTTTCAACATTTTTTAGCTCAATTAGTTAGTGCAATAAAATGCAATTAATGAAATGCCTTGTACGACTTTTTTATGCACACAACTACCAACACTCCAGATCTTTTGTGATTGGTTTATATTTGCTGCCCTAGAAATGATATATGTCCAAATTCTTTCTATTTCTAGGATGATTATATTAAATGATGACACTTTTAATTTTCATATTTATCTGTGTTTTTGTAGATATCTGCAATTTTGAATAGAAATCAAAAAAAACTTTCCAGTCTAATTTATAGCTTGGATTAAATTGAACTTTGTGACAAATCAGAGCACGATAAGACGTGAGATTATCATTTCTTCCCGATATCTGATGTGATTAAACATTTGCTTGTTGTAACAGGGATTATTGCAAAGTGAATTCTTGTAGAAACTCTGCAATTTGTGTCAAAATGAGAATAACAAAACAGGGAGTCTGGATCAACATCATCTGTTGCGCCATTGGTAAACATTATTTTTATGGTGCCTTCAACAACTTCGGATACTGTGATATCCTGGAATATCCTATATATTACTTGGAAATAATTATGTATTTCGAACTCAAATTATTTATTTATAACAACATTCCAAATCGTCATGACAGCATACTCATATAAGAGTAACTTGATCACCTAATAATAAACATCCATGTACAAAGTGCTTCAAGTACAAAAGCAGAGCTACTATACTACAGATACCTAATTCAATGAATTATCATATAGAAACAAACAATGTTCAAGAATATTATTGCTTAATCACACTGCCATAGTGCATCCATTCAGAATTATGTCCTGAACATGAAACATCTTAGAGTCTGAATGAAGGACCCTCCAAAAAAACTTGTGCAGGTATCGTGTTTCAGACAAATTAGGAATTGAATAAATTTGAAACCGCTGGCGGAAAGTTACTTCAGCAAGAATCTTTAATCAATTGAATTAAAATAGTGGGTGGTATTGATTATATCAGGAGTCAGTGATCCAGCCAGTGAACTTCAGTTTCATCTTATTCGATATTGTGTGAATATTACTACTCATAATTTAAAATTTACTTCGAAATCTTGTTTCACTCAACTTGAAATACCACATTTATATATTCTTTTATATTGTATACCAAAAATATCTTAAAATGTTGAGAATATTTTATTGTTATCGACATTTTGGGTAAAACTGGGTTCGAATTGATTTTTAGAACCTGGAATTTTATTTGTTTCACTTTTAGTGTAACTACACAGTTCTGCTACTGTTTTGAATATTCAAAAAACTAACTTCAATTTCATCTTATTCGATATTGTGTGCATATTAGTACTCATAATTCAAAATTTACTTCGAAAACTTGTTTCAACGTACATTTCTATATTCTTTTATATTGTATATCAAAAATATCTTATAATGTTGAGAATATTTTATTGTTATCAGAATTTTGGGTAAAACTGGGTGCAAATTGATTTTCGAAATCTAGAATTTTATACATTTCACTTTTAGTGTAACTGCACAGTTCTACTTCTGTATGCAATATTCATGGATGGAAAAAACTCTCATAAATATTTTGAAATTCCTATAGCTTTGGGAGAATCCTTGGGTGGCAATGGGTTTTGAATTTATGTGTTTGGTAGATACGAAGATTTCGGAAGGAAGACATTTTGCAAATGTTCTGGCTGCCGAGAAAGTGAGTGGGTAACTAATTTATCTAAATGAAATGTATAATTTTGACAAATTCAAAATCCCCTTCTCTCCACACCATCCAACAAAGTGGAATATTTGAGGCAAATATCTGTCAGAAAAAAACTACATTCTCTTAGGAATATTGAATCACACCTAACATATATTTGTGCAATGTCCTCCAAGAGCACACAATTGTAAGTGCTAATTGCAATCAAGCATTGCATATCATCCTCCATTGGTTGGGAATAATGAATTAATTCATCTGATCAAGTTACATGTATAAATACCACATTTGCCATTTGAACCATAAGAATCTGAGAAGAGGAAGGACCTTATCCTCCTCGGCTCGGCGGACAAGATTCTTATGGAAAAAGACAGTCCTCCAACAGGGTCTGGTCATAAACGTGGTGGTCAGGTCGATAGAGAAAGTCCCTGTCGGCCTCAGAAAAGCCGGAGTGCAAAGAGACTAGACCACCAAATGGCGGTCTCATTTTCTTCCTCTATCGGACTCCTGAGACTCCTGTCAAGTCAATATTCAATATAGAATGGCCTCCACGGCCTTTGATATAAACATGTATTTCATTTCCAAGGACTACCCAAGGCAGAAAACGAGGTATGGGCCAAGCCGATGGGAAGCCAAAGGTATGCATTTATGTAAGGATATCGGACTCTGCTGCCTATATTCTACCACAGAGACCTAGTAGAGGGGTAGATTGAAGTGGTCGCCGATATAAAGTGAAATACACGCGAAGACAGAGGAGAAGAACACTTTACAAGAGGTAGCATCACTGATTGTGCACTACGAGGAGGAAAACTATTTCTCCTTTTAGGTTGCGACGCTATTTTTCACCACATATTGAAGGGAAACCACGACGCGAACAAAAAGGGTAGGACAATTTTCGAGTATCTGAGTAATCTCGAGTAATCTGAAGAACCTCAAAAGAGGATCAGTACCCACTTATTTCTCGCCCTTGGTTCGACCAATTGTCGATCCCATGTTATGTTCTTTGGAACTGACGGGAATGAGCAGGTACAGGAATTCTAGAGCTATCCAATGAGACCTCTATGAGGACGACTTAAAAGAATGATTCTGGACCATGACTGGATGTTATGCACTGGAGGCGAAAAAATGAGACGATTGTAAATTGTCTCAATTCCGTTATAAAATCATAATACGAAGCTTTCGGTCCCTTGATAGGGCAGACAAAACCACATGATGAAATTCACAGATAGAGTACCACCGCAAGAAAGTCTGTACAATTCTTGATGAAGCCTTACGGACCGAACAATACAGAACAACTGAAGAACCTACTGCCAAGGAATAAGCACCACACCAAAGGCAGCACGACTCAACAAGTTCCTATCCAAATACCAAGGATCAAGGCTAAAGAAGCATTTTCTGCCCAAAGGCAGATAGGACAGAGAGAAACTACAACATCCTCCCTGTCCATTTTCCGAGCAGGGAACTTGTTGCATCTTCAAGAGTATCATAGTTCAGCGTGTACACCATGTGTACACCGATTTTTCAAAGGCTCACCTCATTTATAAGGCTCAGGAATTTTGGTTTATATGGTTACCTATTGAAACAGTTACTTCTGGGGTCTGGGTTCAGTACTTTGATAAAGCCCATCCTTGAATACTGTAGTATAGAGTGGAGTTCATCCAAAGATACATAAGATACATCAATATTATGAATTATAGATTTTTCAGATATAGGCACTACTTTCCATACGACAGTAATCTAATTTTCTACAATCTCGTGAGTTTATCTCTTAGACGTAACTTTATTGATATATATTCTATTCACAAAATATTTAATAATCTCATTGTTTCCAATAAATGTACAACCGTCTTTTCACTTAACTGTTTCTCATTTCTTACTTCTTATTTTTCCACAAATTACTTTGTTCTCCAATCATTAGATGTACATTTAACACCGTGATATCTGATGACTTGGACATTTTTAACCTCAGTGTAAACTGTTTAAAAAAGAAACTGAAGAAGCTCTCAACCACTTATATTATGCTTACCTAGTTGGGTTATATCTTTTGTTTTAGATTTACAAATTAGACTAAGTTTTTTGCTATGTGGTTACACAATTGTAGGTAACTTTTTTTTTGTAATTGTGTGTTATCCTGTTATTGGGCTCGTCCTGTTGGGTAACCAACATTATTTTCGCCTGTTGCGATTATGCGCTGTTCTTCCACAGGATACAGACCATTCATTTCCAAACTAATGACTACCCAAATGTTCAGAACGAATAAAAGAAAACCCATTACAGTTTACATTCAAATCTTTTCACTCACATGACAACTTAATATATGATAATTCATATGATGTAATTTTTATTCATAAAGGCGCTATTAATAAAAATCATGTGATTTGAAGGTTCGAATAGAATAACTTTTTGTTCGACAAATCCAGCTTTGCGAACGCTATGAAATATAAAAAACCCATCAATTACTCTCGGACTATATTAATCGTTTGGATTCATTGAACTGACGAGATGAAAGCTTTTATATGGCGACTGAAATTGATTTCATGAAGTGTGTCTTTCCTAATATCTTCATACCGTTCATTATTATCAGCATTTACGGCTTTACCGTTGTCAATCTAGATGGAATTATAATCTAACGAACAATTTCAATACGAAACGTGAGCCAGTCGGATGAGCATTGAAATCAAACTCAAAGGCAGAGATAGATGTCCTTTATTTTTATTCATTATTTTTCATACGCTCTTGCGTGACCGGATTTTATATTCGTGAATCTGCTTGTTTTGTTATTTTCACTAATGAAAGGTTTTTTCTTGTTCTTTTTTTGTTACATATCCATACGTATATTTGATTCTGGATGACAATAATTAGTCTTCCTACACTGTAAAAAAAATAGCACAAGACAACACCAGATAACACCATTCGGTGTCCATATACGTCCTGATAATTATAGTGAAAAATAGCACCGACGTATTTCACACAAACACACCGTGATATGGTGTAACATAAATAAAAATACATGGTGTTGATTGAATTCGGAATGATCAGATGTCACACCTGAAAAAAGTCTTAGAAAACACCATCGTGGTGTTAATTGTCCATTTGAATGGTTTAGAAGGAATGATGCCCAATAATTCCTGACTGATTCCTCTAATGCCCGAGTAATACACCATTAATACTATAATACCCATTAATTTTCAAGTAATGCCTCTAATTCTCGAGTAATACCCCTACTTGCTGAATCATTTGTCTGCAGAGACCTACCCTTTACTGATGAGGGCAAGCACCCAGAAATCGATCTATAGGTGGTCCAAATGTTTCAATGAACATTTCCATGCAACTAGCAATTGCGGAGATATCCTTGTAGGACTCTGCACGGAAATCCATTAGATTTAATTCCACGTTCGTCGTGGTATTAGCCAGAAAAGTAGTTGTTTTCTGATGGATTTTTGACCCAATTATTCCTATTCTATAGGATTATGGCAATAAGCGTCGTCCTGGTAGTGCAGGATATCTTGTTTCTCTCTTGACAAGCTTATTGTGAACAATGCATGCAGATTTCTTCAATTAATTTACTATTGTCCAACCCCTTCCTAATGGATAACGACAAGTAGGTATGAAATAAAGAAATAGTTGAGTTTTCATTTTCGCTGTTCACGATGACAATAACTGTCATCGTGATATCCTAACATGGTCTACAACTCTTTCTGCTTGTAATCCGAACACTTTTCATACAGCAGCTTATTTCACATACAAGTTAGTCGACGCTTTTTGTCACCGTGGTCTCATCACCACCAAATATCAATTGCCTACCTATGTTCCGTGAGCCGTGAGAAGTACAAACGATTGGTGTTTTAATTTCATTAACTTTTTGAAAGTTTGGTTGACAAAATCACGAAACAATGTCTTTTCGGAACGCAAAATCCAAGTTTTTATAAGTTTTTTGTACATAATAATAGAACTATTTATTTTTTTTATTAATTCTGGTAGCATATTATGTAGGCGAGGTCCGAAGTAATTTAACATCGTTGTCCAATTGCTTTTTCCGATCTAGGTATCTTGTTTTGTTTATTCTCTGTACACTAATTGTGATCGACAGATTCAAGTTGTATTTTATTGTTTTTCACACTAATTTATAAGTTGACGCAGTAAGCCTGCCTTACGTCAAATACATTGGCCTCTTTAAATAAATTATCACTGGAATATGTAGCTCCTTTTCCAAGGATGATTTTCAGTATCCATTTCTGAATAACATTCAGCATTTCCAAGTGATAATCGTAAACTCCCCAGCCAATTATACCGTAAGATATATGTGACTGTACCAAAGCATAGTATAATATTTTCAAATGATTTACATCTAAAAATTCTTTCAAGTATTTGAACTTAAATAAAAGACCTCTTAGTTTCCTACTATATTTTTTATTTGAAGATCCCATCTAAGATGTCTGTCTATCACAATGCCTAAGTATTTGATGGAGTTTACTTCTGGAATTTCTGAGTTATTTCCGAACCGTAATAAACCCATATTGGGTAGGCGATTGAAATACGAAGTAAATGATAAGTACTTTGTTTTATCTAAATTCAGAGTCAATTTGTTATATCTGAACCACTTACCTATTTTGTTAAAATAAAATCAGTTTCAGGTTCTGTTTTTAGATTCACCCAAGTATCAGATTCATATATTATTGCAGTGTCATCTGCAAAGCTTATAATTTTTCCTTTGGTATCAAGGTGTGAAATGCTGTTCAAATAAATTATAAATAGAAGAGGACCCAGTAGTATTCCTTGATGTACACCATATGTAACAGTCATAGGATCACTGAGAGTACCACCTATGTCACCTTTTTGTTCGCGATCTGATAAATAATTCAAAAAGATTTTATGAATGTTTTCTCTTATCCCATAGCATTCTAGTTTGTTCAAAAGCTTTTCATGACCGTATCAAATACTTTTGAAAGGTCGACAAAGATACACGAAGCAGTTTTTTTTTGTCCAATGCATTATAAATATTACTTGTAAGGTTGACTCTCCTTCTCTGAATCCGAACTGAGAACTAGAAATGACGTTATGTTTGTTCAAAAGCTCAGAAGTCGCATTTTCAGTATTTTTTCAATTATTTTCGCTAAATTCGAGATAAGTGAAATCGGTCTTAATAATTCTAATATTGAAAATCCTTGGAAAACACCCTGTATCAAAGCATCTATTTATCAAATAAGCCAGAGGTTTTTTAATTCAGTTAGATATAGCCTTTAGTGTTTCCGATCGAACGTTATCAGGACTTGGTGATTTTTTAAGTTTTAAATTCCATGATTAATTTATAGACTTCATTTTCATCAGTGTCGCGAAGATACATGGTGTCTTGCGAAATATTTTCAGATTCATTGAAATTATGAAGTACTGAAATTCTATCAGCAAATTTTTTTCCTATCGTTCTGTAATGACGATTGACGATTGTTTATTGTTCTGTAATATTTTTCCATTTTCTAGTTTGATTTTTTCTATTTTGGTTTCGTTTCGAGTTTTATTGCAGATATTATTAACAGATTCCCAAAGCCATTTGGAGCTATTCGCATTTTTATCTACAATTTTTTTTGAGTAATTCTTTTTTGCTGCTTTTGTGAGTTTGTTTAACTTATTCCTATATAAATTATATTCTTGTCTCAAGACATGATTTTCAGGTTTTCTCAATAATTTTTTTTCTTGATGGATTCATACAAAGCAGGCGTTATCCAATGTTTCCTACAATTTACAAGATTTTTGTGGGAACACCCTTGTTAAATTTCAGAGCAATTCAGGACGATTTAGGTCATAATTTGTACAAGTTCACGAAAAATTCACCAAATCGATTCACGTTAATTTTTATGATGTGCGGATTTGTGTTTGGTCAGCAAAAATCATACAATTTTGCAATATTCTATTGGGTGTCATGCTGAAACTTCACCAGCTTTAGAAAGAGAAGGAGTAGAGGAATTTCGCTCAGTTTTCCACTTCACTGACATTTCAGTAAGCAGGTAAGGAACAATTCATTTCAATCAAGGAAAAAATGGTAGGATCGTGCAAAAACGCTATACACATCACGAATGTTGAGCACTTCAAATCTCAGACAATAATTCCTTCTCCTCCAATCAAAAGTCTTCGATCGGTAAAATGTGCTTACAGTTCTTGATACTTGATATACTAATTTTCTTCTACCAGAAGAAACAATTGAGGAAACAATCTTTTGAATTGAAAGGTAAACACTGGTTATAGTCATAGAAAAATTATATTATTCTACTTGCTTGTAACTACTACTACCTCGAATGTTTGCGTCGCAAACTTCATTCTCATGATGAGTATACTTGACATTATTACACGCTTGTTGAAAAATTTACTATTAATCAATAAACTACAATAATTAACTCGTTATAGGTTCTCATGTCCCTTCTAAATATTCATAAAGGGAAATCCATCACTAAACGGCTTTACTTTCAGCGTCGAAAATCAATTCCAACTTGACAGATCTCTGATGTATCCATCCTCATAACCGATTCGACGTGCCTAATCGTCGAAAAATGATTAACGTCCACTGCTAGACAATAAAATCAGCTCGACGATTTATCAAGACCAAAGTCCCTGTCACGGCGTCCACCACACGAATCTGTTTAGACAATACTTCGATGTAAGCTCATTAGTGTATCCGATTAGGACGTATTTTTACAACAAATTTTTCCTGTTAAGCCCCACAGAATGTCGACTTGTTTGGTAAATTCTATCCGACATGAGACAAATATCGAGGACTCGCATCGGTATTAAACTGTAGGGAGTGTCCAAGGCTTCCAATAAGCTGAATTTATCCGGATTATGAGATAAAGAGAGGCTGAAGGAGAATATATGAATCATTTCGGTAAACAAGTGGCTCCAAATGTATTTTGGGAATGTTTAACGATACAGCGCGATGTTAAGCGTCAGGTGAATTGGTTGAATTTATGGAAGGATCAAAATAACTGGATATTGAAGGAGAAAGGTGTTATAGAGCAGAAGTACAATATTTACACTCAGTGTGGATATTCCCAAACAGGGAATTTGGTTGAATTTGCATGAATATCTTTTAAAACTAGAAAATGTTACCTTCATATCAGAAAAACATTTGAATGAAGAATTTACCCGTGTTAAAGAAGGTTTAAGAGAAATTCAATTCAATTTAATTAAATCTTCATTGTTTATAGAAACAGTTAGTTTCATAACAAGGGGAACATTAAAAGATATTAGTAATAATTAAAAAAAAAACTATAAAATAAAGGGCAAAACAGATGCCATCCGTCATAAAATATATGAAGAATAACCCAGAATACCTGGAACAGACACGTAGAAAAGATCGCTAATAACGCAAAATCATCAGTGATGGTGTGCAGGAACATTGCAGGAAAAACATGGGGCTGTAACCCATCAGTACTACGATAGATGTACAACATGATAGTGAGACCTATAATCACCTACGGGGTAGTAGTGTGGCACGGTAGAACCGAGCTCGCCACAACAAAGAATATCTTGAAAAAAGTGCAAAGACTAGCTTGTCTCAACCCCCACCGACTGTGCACACCTTGCCGATCGCCCAACTGACTAAATTACCAGGAAATTTAGTTTCGAGAAATTTTTTCGAATGGAACTCAACACCAAGCGAGAATGGCACATAGAATCCATTCGAGCACTGGGGAAGAATACCATAACATGGTACACGGACGGGTCCAAAACTCTCGAGGGAACTGGAGCAGGAGTCTTTGGGCCTCGCACCAAATACTTCGCACCCATGGGCCAGTTCCCAGTATTTTTCAAGCGGAAATTCACGCTATAGAAAAGTGCATTCAGTTCAACTTCAACAGGAAATACCGGAAAAAGGAAATTGTGATCAATCTCCGATAGCCAAGCAGCCATCAAACTGTAAACCCTTGTTGACTTTTGGGGGCAAATGTTCACGGTAGCTCTTTTTTTTGTCTGGAAGCAATAAATAGGTCGGGGTAAAATGTCGACTGTCAAATTTTCACTGGGCACCACCCATATTTGATTATTTTAAAAATGGGAAAAATTGAGGTGAAATGAACGATATCTATCCAAAAAGGGTACAAAATATTTAATGAAATCTGTTGTAACGTTGACAAAATCTTTGGATACGGTAAACGACGTGTAATAAATCACAATTATTAATCCAACAGATACTTAGCTGACAGGGTTACGCAATTTCTCGAAAATTATTCTCTCCTCTCATAGATCTATGGTTGGCTCACACGAATTTTAGCATAAGTATTAAAACAATGTACAAAGTAAATAAATACTACTCTTTTTCGACGACGGCGGTTTGGTTTGGGCTTACTATTTTAGGTCTGGTTGTTCCCACCGATCCAGTAAAGCTTGTACTTGCATTTGAGAGAAAAACACAGTAAAAATTGGACAAATCTGACCTGTGAGTCCTGGATGTGGTAACGCCACCAATATTTTCTGACAGAATTCTGATATTTTTCCGTTCTGTGTCCTTGAAATTTTCATAAGTTTTCAGTACCTTTATTCTCCCTTATAGGTATGACATCTTGAATATCAACCAGATTCTTATCAATATTGAATACGAGACAGGCTTTTTTTGTATGGTAAAAGAAGGCCGGCAAATCTTCTAGCTGGAGAATGGCCCTTTTTCATGAAAAAATTATGTAGGAAGTAATTGATCTGTAAGGATTATCGCAAACAATTCTAGCCACCAGTGCCCATTCGCTATCGATTTCAGAGTCAAAAACCGACACAATGAATCCGTACTTCAGCCGTTTCGAGTTCCTATACGTCGTTCGCAGTTTCGCTTATTTGTATGTTGGCTTTTCAGTGTACAGACTGTTTCCAAAATTGCTCTGAACATTATTTATATGAATAGGACAATTTTGCCGTTACAAAACCTTCGAGCTCTTCTAACATCAACTCGAAAATGGTTTGGGAATGCCTAGACAAACTTAATGATCTAGGCAGGAACAACAAGGTGACCCTCCTCTGGGTGCCGGGACACGTCGGAGTGGAGAGCAATGAACAAGCAGACACACGGGCACGGAAAGGCGCAGCAACGCCACTGATCGGGTCAGACTTCGGAAATCTTACTTCCAAAAAGAACTCAATAAAGATGAAGAAGCAATGAGAGCAACATACTAGCTAAGACTTCCAGGGCTGGGGAAGGCCACTCAAAGAACACCTGAGGAAGCTAGGCTTAGAGGAGGACAGCACCTGCAGATTCTGTCGGGAAAATCCAGAAACATCCCACCATATATTGATGGAGTGTTACGCTGTACATCGTTAAAGATTGAATATACTGGGATCACACCAGCTGACTGTGGGAGAAATACCACAAGTAATACCACAAGAAATACCACCAGCATGATTAAAATTTGATAGACCAGTATCAGTGTTGATCGTACAAAATTATCTCCTTCATTTTCTCTATTAATAATTCATGAAAACTATTTTTAACGACCTGTTTATTATAACAATGTTCCTTACGGGGTTAAACAAAGAACATAAGTATGGCAAACTCGAGTAAACTAGTACTCTGGTTGTTGCCGGGCGTATATTCAATAGGATTTAAGCTCCATTTTGCGGAGACTGTGTCTGCCTCCATTATCAAAAATTGCTGAAAAAATTGCTTGAAAAGTGTATTTGAATTGGCTTGGAAACGATAAGATCCTTCTTTGACAAAGTCAAATGAAATCTGCCATACATTTTTTTGGGTGAAATTTGCTATCTTGATACATAGAGTTGTATCAATCAATCACCATTCTATTAGTTCTCATTTCCTCTCTGAAGAGAGGTAACCAGGTGCGGTCCATTTCGATGGAATTTGTTGAGAAGCAGAAAAGAATGCAGGCAGTTTCCTTTAAGTTTCTCTTTTCTTGATTTGATTCTCACAAAAAATTTTGGTATCATTCTATTCCATCATATGAACGCCATCAGATATTACAATATGTTCGGATATTTCATGTTCTTCTTGATGTTTCACATATCTAACTTTTACCACACGAACAAGGTAAGTTTTAAACACATTTTTTTAACACTCATCAGTGTTTTCGGTTCTCGTATATGTAAGTATTGATCCCAAAGTATTGGTTGTTTTAAATGTTGTTCTTACATCAAACCTATTGTCAATCCATTTTATATATAGGTGAAACATCAAGACCATTGATTGTGCGCCGGGAAGAACACAAAAGTTACACCAGAAATCGAAAAATAACAGGTTCGGAAATATCCAAACATATTCCAACATCTGATGGCGATATGATGGAATGAAATAATACCAAAAGTTTATTGAGAAAATCAAACCAAGAAAAGAGAAAGTTAAAGGAAACTGCCTTCATTCTTTTACCAAACAACTGCTTTTCAACAAATTCCATCGAAATGGACCGCACCTGGTTACCTCTCATCAGAGAGGAAATGATAACTAATAGGTGAATAGAAAGGTGATTGATTGATACCGAACACCCTATGTATCAAGATAGCAAATGTCACCCAAAAGAATGTATGGCGGATTTCACTTAACTTTGTCAAAGAAAGATCTTATCATTCCCAAACAATTCATATACAGTTTTCAGCGATTTTTTCAGCAAGTTTTGATAACGGAGGCAGATACACTCTCCGAAACTTCAAACGTTTTCTGTAAATAAGAGTATTTCTTGGTTAATTTGCAAACATTTTTTTCAGATAGGTAAATTCAGTATAGAATATGTTACTGACAAAAATTAATTCCATTTAAGACAGCAAGTCTTGTGAACGCAGTAACTTATCAGTAGTAATAACCCATGGACATTGATAATTATAGCAGATTCCGAAAGCTTGTGACCGACGCCGAAGGCGGAGGTCTGTTTTCTATAAGCAACAAGCTTGAGAAAGTTGTTATATTTATCAATGACCGAGGGTTATTCGAAAAGAAAATTTTTTGCTAACCGATACTTTGTAACATTGCAATAGTCTTAAATAATTTCTATACAAATTTGTTATTGTAAACAGTTTTTTTGATATATTTGATCAAAATCAAAATAAATCAAGATATGTATATCCATAGCAAAGTGCCTGGGAGTGAAAACAGACCGTTGGGTCCGTTATCAGTTTAATGTTGTTCTTATTGGTTGTATTTGATCACATGACCTCAATTTAACTATTTTAATTGGATTCCCGCTTGAGCAAAAAAATTTCGGGTAAATTAATTAATTAGCCCTTCTACACTTGTACAGATCTCCTTCGATTAACATATTTCCATTTTCAGATAATGGAAGGTTAAACACACAAACAAATCATGTCAAGAATCGAATTTCCTCCACAAAATCAATAATAATTGATCAAATATATCAAGCTTTCTTCCAAAAATCATACAAACTGTTTTTCTGTATCCATTATCCTCTAAGCCATTTAAGTCAAATCCCTTTTTGATTGTGAAAGGTGCATGCTAATCAGATGAGTAAGTAGTCTGACATTGAAAAAAGATGTCGTCTTTCAGCTATTAATCAAGCAGTTTATTTAATCTCTTTGATTGCAAAATATTTCAAATTGCCCTTTTATCGAGGATTATGAACAAGCAAATCCGAATTTATGATCCGAGACACCCAAGGAATGGGTTATTATCATATGTGACAGCAAATTTTGTCTTCATTTTTAAGTGCCAGAGGATAAACCCACTCCAAGGCTGAACGTAAGATTTTATGACAGTTTATGGTAATGAGAATCATATATAATACCTTAAGTTATGGTAAGAAGATTTCGGTTTGCATTTTCAACATTTTGTATTGACTTTTAATCAATTATAATAAAAATTACCGTTATGATATGTCGTCTCATTAACTTCGAGAATGAAAATTAAATTATATTGAAGAATTGAAGTCAATAAAAATTATATCAGAATATAACAAAACATAATGTTGTTGGTTGAACATTCTTCGGGAGTTCATAAAAAATAGTTATTCGGAAACATGCGAAATTATACAGGGTGTTCCAAAGGTGCCAATCATTGCTAGAAAGTATTCAATAATATTAATGTGTATGAACTCGATCTTCCTATAGCGCCATATAAAAGGTTGCAATACTACGATTTTTTGACGATTTTTGCATACCATCAGTAAGCAAGTTGCTTCATCGACATTTTTTAGAGTGGTTTGAATCCTTCAGGGTAAGTCCATAATACTTCGGTTCCTGCACACATTCCAAAACTACTCGATCGAAATATGGGGCTCATAACTGGGATTAAAATTTACCTTTGCCGTAATGTCTATGTCGTCGGCATATTAAAGTACCTACCTATGAGAAGATATCTTACATTTCCAACAAGATATATACTATCAAACTTGTCATTACCACAGCAGATCAACTGCAAAAAATATGTTATTGAGTGGCCTTCTAGAACTCCAGATTTGAAGCCACCAGAAATGAAATTTTCTCTGGTACTATCTTGTCATTTAATCAAACCTAATTTCAGTTATGGACTTCTGTGAGTACTAAATTAAGCATGTCGTGATATTTTCAGATGTTTCGTTATCATTTGTACAGGACTGAAAAACAAATTTTATGGTTGTGTGTTAGAGGAAACACATTATTTTTTATCTTTTCATCTATATCCATAATTTGAATTTGGCAAATTCAGTGTTTTCTCCGCTGTTTTGGAAAAATGTTGACAAGTGATCTGAACAAGTAATGACTTCACCACTTATTTTCTTGAGGATGAAATGATATATATATACAAACCTACTTAAGACCGGAACACCCTTATGAAATCTACATTTTTCAACCTATTGTAATGGATTTTCTGTCATTAGGTAGACATTCGAAAAATCTACTAGGACACCAAATTTTATCAATGAATCTCCATTTCCACGGCCAACTAATCCGATTCTTTAAGTTCAAAAATATGAAACAAACTACAAGCGATTTTTCAAAAACAAATCTGACTACACCACTGGATTCATGGAATTTTCAAAAGTTCTTGATTTATCGTTGGTCAAAGTTTCATCGAAATCTATTCATAAATAAGAAAATAATAGGATAATGAAATTTGAAAAACAGCAGGAAAATTGATATTTTACATCCGATTTTTTTTTATCAACAGATTTCTATGAAATTACAATCAGTGAGATCTTGAGACTCCCTGAATCCAGTGGTGTAGTCAAAATTCTGATTAAAGTTTTGTAATTGAATTAGTGTGTTGATTAAACGGCATTTTTTCAACTTTCATTACCTATAACTTTTTTTTTGTTTGAAGCATTTTAACTTAGTTCACATGTGAATCATTTGAAAATGTCGCGAATCCAGTGGTGTAGTTAGAATTTTCCTGAAAAAATCTCTAATAATTTTGTTATATTTTTGACCTTGAAAAATCAGATTAGCAGGCCCTGGAAATGGAGATTTATTCATGAAATTTGGTGTCTTAGTAGAACTTTTGAATGTCTACCTATTGAAAAAAAAATCAATCCAATCGGTTTGAAAATGTAGATTTTAAGGGTGCTCCGGTCTTGAGTGGGTCACACTGTATATACAGTCGAAAGCTTTTACCAGGTCAAGAAACATACCCAAAGCCAGATACCATTTTGCAATCAGATTAATGATGTTTCAAATATATTGGAAGGTTACCGTTTGTGTTTTATATCTACGTACATTATTACACAACTTGGAGTTGCATCTCCTCCAGTCGAAATAGCTATTTGTATTACTAGGGAGGCAAGTGCCACTTCCTCCCGCAGGATGTAGTTTACTGCCCGACGTGAAGCGGAGGGCAGTAAACATCCAAGGAAGGAAAAAACACTTTACTCAATATAATACATATGATTTTTCCTACAGCCACTTAATGAACCTTTTTTTGTAAATTTAAAACGCATCTCAACTGCTTTTGTCTTAAACGGTCCAATACTTGCATGATGGAAAGTATGGACAATACCGTCACGTCCATCTTAGAATCTGCGATGGTGCAATGGCTAGCGTCTTGGGCTTCGGCGGCCGCTGCTAGGGTAAAAACCCATTTGGACTGGCTAGTTATACCGTATTTGGCGAGGAACAAAATAGTGTTGAATCCTGATAAAACGGAGCTCATGAATTTCAAGAAGAAACGCACCAAGGTGGGGATCTTCGGGGGATTCAGAGTTCTGGGGAATCAGACTGACGAGTCGGACTCTGTGAGATACCTGGGGGTACAGCTGGACAGGCGGCTGAACTTCAATAAGCATGTCAGCCTGGCAATCCAGCGAGCTACAATAGCATTTAGGCGGACATACCCGTTGATAGCGCGGGGATCCAGACTGGCAACGCAAAACAAACAGCTTATATACAAGCATGTAATACGACCAGCGTTAGCGTACGCCTGTCCAAAACTCAAATGCTGAGATTGGAGAGGATGCAAAGTAAGGTGCTTCGTATCATCACTAACAGTGACCGATACATCCGGCTGAATGAATTGCGGGAGCTGGCGGGCACGCCACCTTTTGAAGAATTCATTAAACGAATATCCGACAAATCCTACAGATACTTCCTGCCCGGAAGTGAATTGACCAGGTATATAACAAGAGTCAGAGCCCATCATAACGAGCCAAGGAGGTATGCTGGGTTCCTCTACCAGGCACTGGATATTTTCAATGAAAATCCAAATGACCAGTAATGATACCTAATCTAAGGCAATGTTTTATCACGGTTTTTTCACGCTTTTCTGTAAAGTAAACCTACTGAGACTCTGACACGCAGATGAATCCATGTAGCCAATGTCACACCCCAACTTTAAAAATGCCCCTTATATAACTCTGAGGAGACAGGGATCACCCAAGTCTTCGACTTAGGGACGACAGGGACATTTATGCCGCACCACATCGCGGGAGGAAAAGTACTTTCTTTCCTAGGGAGGAAATATGTAAGTTTTCTCCCTGGTTTGAGAGAGGAAATTGTTTACATCCTATAGGGGTAGGAGGAAAATTCATTTTTCAATGTATTTGTCGTGGCAACTACAATTCGGAGTTTGAAGTAAAATTCACATGGAATGAGGGTTTTTCACTATTTCACAAGTTCATTAAAACTCTTAATTAATTTTGAAGAATTTTTGTACATATTTGTGAGTTATTTTTAGTATCTGTTTTTTTGTCTCATCCTAGATCAGACCGACCATTATCTGATTACCATTATTATGAATTAGATTTTTTGAAAACGAAAATCATAAAAATGGTGAATACATCTGGCATTTGTTTATTGTTTTTATGCTCCATTTAAAATAACTTCGTATTCACTTACAATGGCATTCCACGATTCAGTCACCTATTGCGATCAACGGGAAACCATTCCGAGTACATATCCATTCGTATTCAGAAACATCAAGATCAACCGATTCACAAAGTAAGGCAAGAATCAGATAGTCACTCAAAAAATGCGGTACAATGGCCCTCATCATTTATAATAGACGTCAATAGTAATAAAGTTCACATTGTCATTCGTGATTGATGGAAGATTCGAGATTAAAAGGCTGCGCTTTACTGTTCTTCTTTTGGTTTTTGACTGCGTGGAGCCTCCTCGATCTCTGGTGGTAGATAATCGCCACATTTCAGGATAAGGATCTAAACGGCCTTTTATATGCTTTAGTTTATTTCAAATACCGCACCACGCCGTCTCAGTGCTAATATAAGAGGATTTAATGGCGTGGGTGATGCTCGGGAGACTGTTTGAATAAATAACATTTTCTTAAGAAAGATCCATAGTTTTTGCAACGTTTTCTATATGAACTGTATCGTTCAGGAAACAAAAGAACCACTGTCTCTCTTAGCATATTTGTTGTAAGTACATTTTCGGAATTCCTTTTCTTTTGTGGGAACTATCCCACATACATTTCATATATTTTATTTATTAAATTGATCAATATTTTTCACAAGTAAATTTAAACTATTATATAATAAGGCAGCTTGGGTTTTCTATGATACGAGACGGGATTTCCCTCTATCAATGTTTCTAGTTTCTAGTAAACAATGTTTACAAGCGACCTTCTCGAATAGGCTGATAGAATTTATCTGGGAACTTGGCCATTAAATCCTTTTGAAAAGGCTCATTTTATATAAAGATTATAAACAAATTTTTTTTCCTAAAAGGATGTTCCAGTCAGGCCCTGTCTCCGAAACCCCGATACATCCAGAGGGCGCGCTGGATCGTTTACCCAGATGACCACTCCCCACGTCCGTGGGGTAAGTGATTACTGGGTACAAGAATCATGTGCCCTGACCAGACGCAGTGAACCAAGGATGACGGCCATCATACCACCAAGCACCCTCATAACAAGAACCACCATATCAACAGAATGGTTTGGGTAGAGCCTGCGGAGTTCAAAGAGTAAGTCTCGATATTTAGTCCATTTCTCCTCCTCTTTTCGAACGACGATCGTTTCGAAGGGAGCCGAAAACTCCATGACGAAAATCGTCTTACTTTGGCAGTCGAGGAGGACTACATTAGGCGTATTGGCTTGTATTTGCCTGAGGGTGGGGAATGAGTAGTTCCAATATATTCGGCACTTCTCATTTTCCACAATGGACTAAATGTCCCCCGGAGTATAAGGCAACACCGGTGTCTCGTCTATAGCGTACGAGAGCTGCGTTATTCCTGTGAATGGGTTTACAAGAACACTATAAAGTGAATAAAGTAGTAGTAGGCGATAAGCGTTATTACACTTGTTTCGCAAAAAAATACAACTGAATCATATACAGTACCATAGAATTACTTATAAACTATTTGAATTTAATATGAATAAAAATACTATTATTATATGAATAAAATTTGAATCATCCACAAAAGAAATTTTAAATTTAATTCACTATTTTAGGACACATATTACAATTACAAATTAAATAGAATATTAATTTGTTATAATAGCAATTTTGTTGTAGGTAAAAGTATAAAAGATAAATATATATATATATATATATATAAAATGTAAAAATGTAATAAAATAACAATATTTGTTGAAGCGTATTCATATTCAACACATACGGAAATGGGATAGAGATAAAAAAATTCACACGTGATATAAAGAGGAGGTTTCTTGGTCAATATTGATTGAAATTATCATTCTCAAAAGACCCGTACTTCAGATCTCTTTATGAAAGTTTTCAAGTGTTTTCTGAAATGGAGTAAGTTCGGTATAGTGCGAATTGGTTCAGGTAGAGAATTGAACATTTTTGGAGCGTTGTAAGAAAAGCTAGTTTTCAGCAGTGATTTTGTTATTTGTGGTATTATGTAGTTATGTCTTTGTCTAGTGTTATAGGTATGTGTTGGTAAGTTTGACGAGTGTTTTGTTGTATAATACTTTATGTTTACATTGTAGAAATAGAGTTGTCTAAGGTCGAGTACCTCTGATTCTTGAAAAGTAGTAGTGAATATAGGCTGAGGCCGCATAAGCTTGACACGCGGACAGCAAATGCATTATGGTCTCGGGAGCCCCACGACACGCTCTGCATCTAGTGTCCGGGACCTCTATACCCATCATGCGACTACGATAGTCCAGGGCGTTAAATACATCATCCTGGCAAGCCATTATGGATCCCTCGGTCTCCGACTTCAGCTCACTTGACCTGAAAAAAGCGAAGGTCAGATTGTTTGATAAGCGAAGGTCTTCGATGTTCTTGAAAAAGACCCCATGCATTGGCTTATCCTTATGAAGCTGCAGGAGCACTTCTGTCTCCGCTGCTTTAATGTGAGTGTTTGCAGAGTTTGGATTAACACGTTCAAAGTCGAAAACGAGACCAAGTGCATCGGCTGCACGGGCTGCTGCCTTGAAAAGAAATGCTTCGATCCTTTTCGATGCTTTTTCATGGTCACAGACCAAGCAGTGAAGGGGATCTGAACTCCTGATAACTTTACAGGCTCCGTCCAGCACCATTCTGTTGTGTAGACACTCCAAACTCGAAAGTCCACGGCCTTCCTGCTGTCTGGGAAAGTACAACCGTCGAACGGACGATTTAGGATGCAAGCTCCTATGGAGATGCATCATCTTACAAGTTTTCACATCGAGTTGTCGCAGCTCCTCTAAAGTCCATTCCACCACTACGAAGGAGTAGAGTAAGATCGGAACGGCAAGCATATTGGTATTATTATTATTATCTGGGAAACTTTTTCTATTACCGCATAGAATTTCGGATTTCTATTTTCAGGGGTAATACAATAAGTGGTATGATTATTACCGATAATTTTTTGGAATATTAATGAATTGCAATCCCAAAGCTGCATTGGGATTGCCAAAGAATTGATATTCCAAAAAGTTAAAGGTTTTTAATCATACCACGAATTATATTTAGGACGACAATATATCGATTTGAAATAAAGAAAAATCGTGTCACTTGGTAATTGATGCTTTACTTCTAGCCGTATTCAACGGAATACTCTTTTCCACGGCTCCATCTATGATACCAATGGACATTTATCCCCAACGATCGCTCATATTGATAAATAAAGATAACTAGTCAAACCAACAAAATCAATGTAGACCTAATATTGGAGTAGAAAAACAGTTCTTGTTCCTAATAATAGAAAAATTGTTAAGTAACTTTTTGGAATAAACTATGCATGTCGTTTTTAATTATGATATATTGTGTAATTAAAGAGGAAGAATCATGTCACTTATAAACTCATTTTATAGTTAGTTTTCTCTTCGGAAATTTTTTTCTAGAAATCCGTAGAATACGAGAAAAATAATCTGGAAAATTGTCTCTGGAAAGTTCCATAAAACTCGAGATCTTCCTGGAATGCACCAGAAGACAGGTTTCAAAAGGTTCTACAATATATTGAGAAAAATATTCAAGGGAAGTTCTCGAAGGTTCGGCCACCAATAAGTTGGCGTAAAACTGAAGATTCTAGAAGATTCTAGAAGATTCTAGAAAATTCTAGAAAACTTGAGAGAACCACAGAATCAGCCATTACGGAAGCTCCAGCATATTCTAGAACGCACTGGAAACACCCAAGTAGTTTCTGAAATATTGGTCATCAGGTGGGAAGCGTAGTGGACGAATTCTCTGAAAATTTCTAGAATGTAAGGAAAATACTCTGTAATGTTCTCGAATCTTCGGGGAGATTCCGGATAATCGTGGATTTTCATGAAGTGAAGTTCCTAGAAATTCGGCCACCAGAGAGGTTTCGTGGAGTGTTCTATGGTATAAGATTGGAAACTCTAAAATATTCTCGGAGCTTTGGGAGAAATTGAGATAACCTCAGAATTAACCAGAAGAGGAGCTCCAGAAAATTCTAAACAGTAGTGGAAAGACACACATGTGACGTTCCCGAAAGTTGAGCCACCAATATAGATATGTGGTAGTGGCACTTACTGAAAACTTCTAGATTTTGTTGGTTGGAAACACATAAATTTGAAGTTTGTAATTCAAATCGTTATTTTCACTTGACAGATTTGTCGGAGTTCAAGCGCATTGCATAAAACATTACCAGTTATCATTTTTGTGGAGAATTGAATTGTCTTTCACCGTGTTCAGTTGTTTTTCCGATAAATCATATACTTTTCAAGATTACAGCAAAAAACTATTTATTTAATTTTAAACGAAAAAAAAATATGTTCCACCCCTGGAATTTTGGTAAACAATTTTGTTTATGTTCATCATGGTCCCAACATCCAACATACCAAGTTTGGTGGTGCTACAATCGATCCTCGTCTCAAAACCCAATCGTACTGGATTATGACGTAATTTACCTATCGAAGTATCCAATTTTGTACATGATGTTACGACAATACCAACGAAAATCGTTTGTTATTTCAGTCATCGATATTAGACAGCACAATACAATTCCTATAGCGTGGCTCCAAAGACAGGTTTTCCGACTTAAACTGCACTAATTGCGATTACTTCAAACTGCCGGTAATCAATCATTAGCTAACCGACGACATTAAAAACTAATACGAAATAATTACTAGATACGTGCACACATGTGACGTTAAAAACTATATTTCCGCAAATTACCCGCATAGATTTTCTTTGCTCTATGGGTTTTTCACTCGAGAAATGCAAAGCATTTGAGCTTCATTTAATTCTTTTTTTTTTCTCGCAAATGACATGCCATTAGATAATTTGTGAGGATGCCAGTTCCAGTATAACAAAGGATAAAATGTAGCGCTTAACCAAATGTCATTCATTTGGAATTGTACAGGTAACAATGTTATATTCTCGAATAAACAGACATTCTACGAATGAACTCTACAGTGACACTGGGTATTCTATAATTAATGAAAGCACTTAGTGTGTTCGGTTGTTGAATCGAATAACTATGTTATGGATGCAGTTGGAGTTTATTCTGCAGCAAATAACTAACGTACTAACACAGGATATTCCGTTTCAACTGAGCTATATTGAAATTGAGTGCTACTGAAATTAAACTAACCTGAGAACTTCTGTGCTATATTGGGAGATGATTAACCTGGTCCCGAAAAATCACTTATTCGGTGTAATTATTATCGGAACATAAACTCAGATTTTTTTCAAACTGTTTTGGTTAGGAATGTTTTATTTTGTAACAAGGTTCGAATATCGCAAATTTTTAGTCTAAACTTGCTTCCCCACAATCCCCACAATCACAAATTATTTTGACATTTCAATACACATATTTTGTCACTATGGTGCCAGTCAGGGATAACGTTATTATTGCTACAACAATGTTAGAATATTCATACCGTACCTTGTTATGGAATGAAAATAGGTACAGTTGTGTGCATACAAAAGTCGTACAAGATTTTTATGGTATCTAGCTGAGGAGCTGCTACAACTCGACGAGAAAACTCGCAAAATGATTCATCTCAATGGAAGCTTGCATCCTAAATCGTCCGTTCCACGGTTGTACTTTCCCAGACAGCAGGGAGGCCGTGGACCCTCGAGTTTGGAGTATCTACATAACAGAATTGTACTGGATGGAGCCTGTAAAGTTATCAGGAGTTGAGATCCCCTTCTCTGCTTGGTCTGTGATCGTGAGACAGCAGGGATCGGAGCATTTCTTCGTAAGGCAGCAGCCTCTGCAACCGATGAACTTGGTCTAGTTTTCGACTTTAAACGGGTTAATCCAAACTCACATTATAGCTGCATGAAGATGAGCCAATGTATGGGGTCTTCTTCAAGAACATCAAAAACCTTGGCTAATCCACAAATTTGACCTTCGCTTTCCTCAGGTCAAGTGACCGAGGGATTCACAATGGCCTGCCAGGATGGTGCTTTCAACGCCCTGGTCTACCGTAGTCTCGTGATGGGTATAGAGGTTCCAGACACTAAATGCAGAGCGTGTCGTGAGGCTCCTGAGACCATAATACATTTGCTGTCCACGTGTCAATCTTAGCGGTCGAAGCCTATATCCACAGGCATAACGAGTGACTTACTACCATCTACGACACTCGGTAGGAGACGAAACACTGGTGTTGCCTTATGCTTCGGGGGATATTGAGTCCGTTGCCGAGAATGAGAAGTGCCGAATCTATTGGATGTACTCATTTCCCACCCTCAGGCAAATAAAAGCAAATGAGCCTTGTGTAGTCCTCCTGGACCATTAAAGTAGGACGATATTCGTCATAGAGTTTTCGGATGAGAAAAAACGTACCAAATATCGAGAGTTACTCTTTCAAGTCCGCAGGCTCTACCCAAAATATTCTGCCAAAATGGTAGTTCTGATCATAGGGGGATGATGGACACGCTGCTCTCCAATCTAAAAATTATACCGGCTTGCCGTGATGCGGCAGAAATCTCAGCCGGAAGAATGCAGAAGGCCGTCATCCTTGGTCACTCCGTGACTCTCGAAAAAGAAATAATAATGATATTAGGGATCTCGAATTTTTTGCAACTTTCCAGAAGCTCCGAGAACATTCTACAGTTTTCTTTCTTATAATCTAGAAGTTTTCAGTAAGTGCCACTACCACATATCTATATTGGTGGCTCAACTTTCGGGAACGTCACATGTGTGTCTTTCCACTACTGTTTAGAATTTTCTGGAGCTCCTCTTCTGGTTAATTCTGAGGTTATCTCAATTTCTCCCAAAGCTCCGAGAATATTTTAGAGTTTCCAATCTTATACCATAGAACACTCCACGAAACCTCTCTGGTGGCCGAATTTCTAGGAACTTCACTTCATGAAAATCCACGATTATCCGGAATCTCCCCGAAGATTCGAGAACATTACAGAGTATTTTCCTTACATTCTAGAAATTTTCAGAGAATTCGTCCACCACGCTTCCCCCCTGATGACCAATATTTCAGAAACTACTTGGGTGTTTCCAGTGCGTTCTAGAATATGCTGGAGCTTCCGTAATGGCTGATTCTGTGGTTCTCTCAAGTTTTCTAGAATTTTCTAGAATCTTCTAGAATCTTCTAGAATCTTCAGTTTTACGCCAACTTATTGGTGGCCGAACCTTCGAGAACTTCCCTTGAATATTTTTCTCAATATATTGTAGAACCTTTTGAAACCTGTCTTCTGGTGCATTCCAGGAAGATCTCGAGTTTTATGGAACTTTCCAGAGACAATTTTCCAGATTATTTTTCTCGTATTCTACGGATTTCTAGAAAAAAATTTCCGAAGAGAAAACTAACTATAAAATGAGTTTATAAGTGACATGATTCTTCCTCTTTAATTACACAATATATCATAATTAAAAACGACATGCATAGTTTATTCCAAAAAGTTACTTAACAATTTTTCTATTATTAGGAACAAGAACTGTTTTTCTACTCCAATATTAGGTCTACATTGATTTTGTTGGTTGGATTTTCAGGAAGGATATTTTGCTGCCTCCACGCATGCATGACCTAACATTCATTATATACTCAAAATAACTTTTGACGTTTGACACGAATTGTTCAAAGCCTGCTTTTTATATATATTAAAAACCCAGCAAGCTGATTACTCGATATATTACTAGGTATAGGGAATTGATTTATGAAACTATTTAACGAAGAGGAACATGGATTTTGAAAATTCCTTCGATGTGTTTAGACGATTCAGAATCTTGGTGCAAAAAGTTATTATCTGACAATCTAACAAAATGATAATTTCAATAAATAATATTTGAAATTATGAGGTTACTATTCAAGTTATAATCTTTCAAATTATGGAACTGGTAAGTACTATACACCAATATGACAACATAATGTAGTTGATGATTTATTTATTAGATAGAGGGTGTCGCAAGAAGTAGTTTGTGAAAATAAACTATTTTTTTTATTTTCTTGCACCAAGCCGACGATTTGTTTAAATCAAACTCCAAGAAATATAGATTTGACATTTATGTCCAAGAAAATCCAATGAATAGTCCGACTGAGAATTATTCTGACTTCATATATTTTTAATAATAATAATAATAAACGTCTTTAATTCTTTCATTAATTCACAATACATTTACAAATAGTTGATAGTATGAAAGAAAGAATAGGGCGGAGTTCAATTTATTTGGAGATCGAATCTCCACTAAATTGTTCTTCCACTCAACCCTGTCAGTGCTGCATTGGTCAAAACAAAAACAAAGGTCGATATATTTTTGATCGCTGTTGGAACCTTCCTAGGACGAAAACAAGAGTATAAGAACATAAGGAATTTTATTGTTGGGATAAAATAATTTTTTTTAGTTTGGATCTGAAATTTTCTAATGAAAGCTTTTTCAATTCTGCTGGCACAGAGTTATATATCCTACATACTTGGTAAGAGAATGAGCGTTTAAAAAGTTCAGTTTTGAATTTAGGTGTTGTTAGTGTACCCCGGAATCTAATATTCAAATTGTGGACGTCTGAGCGAAAAGTTATGTTTCGATGTAGATAACATGGTTTTTTACTAAGAATAACTTTATGGAAAAGACATGCAGAGTGAAAAAACCTTTTTCGTTCCATATTCAGCCAACCAGATTGTATTAGTTTATTACAAATTCTGTCACGCCTGCGCACACCATATACCAATCTTAAGCAGGAGTTTTGTACTTTTTGAATTTTTGAGCTGTATTTTTGTGTAATATTAGGGCCATATAAAGAATCAGCGAAGTTAAAGATTGATAATACCATCGATTCACATAAAAGTAATTTTATATTGGATGATAAACAGTGCCTTAAACCATACAAAGTTTTTAGAGATAAATATGCTCTCTGAATGAGTTTATTTATATGTTTTTCAAATCTCAGGTCTGAGTCAATTTCCACACCAAAATTTCTTGTGTGTTCCAGAACAACAAGCGGTTCGTCATCAATAGTTATATTAATATCATGCTGAGTTAGAGAATTTTTTGGCCCAAAAATCATCATGCTTGACTTATTAGGATTGATGTACAGACAGTGCTCTGATGCCTTCTGTATGAATTTTTGAATATCTTTATTTATGATACCACTAGCCACTTCCAAGTCATTCGAGTCAAAACTGTAATAAATTTGTGTATCATCGGCATAACAATGAATAGAGCAGTGTTCGAGCGATTTCAGAATTGTAGAAGTGTATATAGAAAATAAAAGTGGTTCTAATATAGATCCTTGTGGAACTCCTGATATCAATTTCACACATCCAGAGAACAAGTTATCTATACAAACTTTTTGTTTTCGTGCATACAGAATATAGTTTTCGATTGATGTAATAGCTGATCCTGAGAGTCCCAGGTAGTGCAAAATGGAAAGAACCAGCTCATGATTTAAGGTGTCGAATGCACGACTGAAGTCCAGGAGAACTAAAATGGTATGCTTTCCTTGATCTCTTGCTCTTAGGATATCATCCACAATTTGAAGGAGAGCAGTGGTACAACTGTAGCCTATAATTACCTCAGAACATTTTAAGCAATCTATTTGAAAAAAGTTTCTGCTGGCGAGGATCGAACCCGCGTACTCTTCGTTAGAAAGTCCCGATGCTCAACCAACTGAGGAATTGGACACTACTTTACTTTCCGAGTCTGTGAGGAAAATATTTCGCATGCTTGTTGATAAAAGCCTCTTTCCGTGGGACTATACAGTGCGATATACGTTACTTTCCTATATATGTGATTGTAGGAAAATATATTGATATAGTTGGCGAATCAAAAATATACACATCAATAGACATGATGAAGGCGCGGGACAAAGTCTGCCGGGATCGCTATAATGATAATAATAATATATTTCATTTTTAGAAGTACTTGAGAAATCTAAAAAAATTATGAAAATTAATTATATTATTACGAATTATGCTAAAAAAAAATTGTCGTAGTCCGGCAATGAATTTTTAGTTAGAAATGAATATATGCAACCCTGTATAGACGCGTAAAGAAAATAGTCACCGTTATTCAACTGCCATGTCCTGAATGATATAACAACAACAACTGAGCCATGATCAAAAAGACGCAAGGTGCTGGAACGAATGCCAATCATTGGTTAACATATCGCCTTGCTTCCATCTCCGACCAATGGAGAACGGGGTACTTAACTAACTATGTAATTAGTAACACTTGAGAACCGAAAATTAACGAGTAATAATGGCCTCAGAAGTGGGTAATTATTCTGAAAATTTCATGAATGCAGTTGGAATTGTAGAGAATGAATCGAATGTAAATAAAGACACCTGGCATCGATTGAACGTTGTTTTCAAGTAGGATTATATTAATCCAGTTTAAATAATATATATTCATAGGTTTATTATTTCAAGTGTCTTCATTGGTCGTATAAAAAACATAAATATACTTGCGCAGTATCAAAGAAACATCGACATATTAGGAGAAAGATGTCTCATTTCGTTTACTTTTCACATCTGAGTAAGTATGGCCTTAGTCAATTTTCAAAATCATAATGCCATAAATATTAACATACTCAGAATTCCTGACGGTATATGGAATGTAATAAAAGTTCATTTTAAAATAATGTATCATACTTGAATAGTTAGGTTTCCGAAAGGAGCAGTTTTTATAAAAATCTGATTATTTTGCTAAATTTATGTTTTCCAAGTTCTGTTTTGTAATTGAAAAACAAACGTATAATATTCCTATCTTGTTGAAAAATTCTAATTTCGATATATTGTCAATTTTTAATAAAAAAGCCTTTTTTGGTTTTCAATAGTCCATTAAAATATCTTTGTTTCTTAGAATAAAAGATTAGACAGTATTACTGCTAATCTCTCTCTTTTTTTATTATTGAATGAAGAAACCAAACACTTTGATACGTAGGTACCTACTTCCTTCCTCCTGTTTTACATTTATGTCAACATCAGTGCCTAGAAAATTGTTGTGTCAATCACTTGAGTGCCAATATTTGGTGGAATTACTTCAGATGTTTCTTCTAGAAAAATCATTATAGAGAAATCATTATTGATAATTGAGACTTGAAGTGCAATATGTAACACTCATAGAGAATATGAATACATTCAAGACGATTTTGTTAAAATTTATTGTTTTTCTCATTTCCAAATTAGATTATTGGCAGAATCTTGATTTTATATTGAGCCAATATAATATTGTATCCCAAAAGAACTCTTAAATTTGCCTTCAGATCTCTTCGAAAAATTACTGAAATCTAGACTGATTTTTTTGAGAACAATCAAATATTAACAAACAGTCAATTTGGTTTAGAAATTATTTAAGCGAGGAGTGTGCTATAATTGAACTCACAAAAGTGATTGTGGACTCCTTGGATGAGTCATAAAAATGTCTGTGTATATTTCTCGATTTGGCCAAACCTTTTGATATGGTTTTCCAAGAAAAATTACAAGGAATACTAAATTAGGTAGAAAACTATTCAGAACACAAATGTCAGAGAGTATAAAAATTGATCATATATACAGTACATCTCTTGTAATAACCACAGGTATACCACAGGGAACAGTATTGGGCCTGAATAGCAAATTTAAAAGATTTTAAGAGATATCTTGTCATATACGCTGATAACACAGCAATTCTGTTTACCGATGGTAACTGGATTGAACTGAACGATATAGCTGGAAAGGTTCTTCTCACAATTGCTCAATCATTGAATGCTGATGCTGAATACGTCGAATGGTAAATGTTTGAAAATTTTCACAAACGTCGACTCACAACCGAATATGGGGAGCACTCGAAAAACTCGCGAGACTGGCTATGTTCAAAAATTGGAAAAAATGGACATGGAATGATGATTAAGATGTGAAACTTTAGATGGCACTTCTTTGGGGACCAAGGAAAGTCAACCCCCACGTGAAAGAGTTTTAGTTCAGTTTTCACCCCCTACCACCCCTTTCAGTTATGACTCTTTTTATGTCTATATCCTTGACTTTGTAGCTTATGAAAAAAAAAATCCTTTGTGTTGAAGTGTATATGGATACCCAAACAATTACTCAGTGACCAAAGAATTTGATTTCCACCCATCGCATATGGGGTTGGGGGTTGTGCTCTCTTAATCGTAAAAGAAAGGTTATTTTTCCGACACGAAAATCACGTTTTTGAAGAATGGATATTTGAAGAGATTGAATGCAAGTTCATTCAACGTGAGAACACACCTCCATCGTGAAGTGGGCCAGAAATTCTGAATGCTACAAAGTCGAGGAAATAGTCATAAAAAGGCCCATAATTGAAAGGGGTGGTAGGGGGTCAAGACTGGACTAAAAATCCTTCCATTGGGGAGGTTGCTTTTTTTGGTCCCTATTTCTAGCCCCGGCCCCAACCCGTGAAATGATTGCGGAGCAGCTTGGTGTACGCAGTTACATTAGGATGTATGTATAAATAATTATTAATAATCATAAATAATTCAGCCGGAATTTCTTCTGAGAGACGTGTGCGTGTGCTTCAACCTTGAAAGAACAAGAATTTCGAAGACTTCTAAGGGAAGCTCGTAAGGGGACATGACATACACGTTTACCGGATGGCTTTTTTACCTTTCTGTTCTAAGCCTCGGATCCCAACTCCCACTCCGCACTCCAAAAATTAGCCGTTCCAGATCACGTTGACTGTTTGTTGTTTTCCTAATTTATTTTCCCGTTTTTGTTTTGTTTATTCTGCTGTTTGTTTTCATGATTTCTCATTATCCAACAATTGTGGTTGTTTTGATGTAGGTCTTTGCCGAGAGGCTACTCAACTTATTTGTTGGTGTTCGTGAGACCGATTCTTATCGTCATCATCCAGGATCATTTTTTCTCCCCAGCTCTTTATGTTTGTGATAAATGTTTTGTTTAATTTCTCTGTTTCTATGATATCGGGTGTATATTGTATGTTTATCGAGTGTAGTGTGTTTATTAATGTGTGTCTTGCTTGGACTCTTCGGTTGATATTACAGTCTTGTATAATATGTTGTGAGTTTTCTTCACTATGTTCGCATCTGTCCCGTCGGTCCTCCTCAATCTGAATCGTTTATAGTAGCCCTGTATATTCCCGTGTCCCGTTATCAGTTGTGTTGTTTTCCTCGATATGTCTATCCTTCCTTCTTTGACTCTTGGGAATATGTTGTACGTTGTTCTGCCTGTGTCTGATTGATACCAGTGTGTTTGCTCCATTTTCAATTTTGGTTCACGTTTGATTTTATTCAGCTCTTTTTTATCGAGTTGAATTTCTTCATGTTCTTCATCGTCTATGTGGTTCTTTGCTATGGCTTCTGTTTTTTTTATCCCCGGGTTTGTTTTTGTTACATGTGTGATGATCATTTTCTGTCTCCTATCTAGCCTGTCTTGTATCGCTTTTGTTATATGAATCACTGTTTTGTTTGTGCTGTTTTTGTTTTCTATCATAGTGATGGCTCTCTGGGAATCCGCTTGTACAATCGTTGTTCTGTCCGTGTATAGTATCCAATTGATTGCTGTTTTTATCGCGTATAGTTATGCCACGTATATGTTTTTCCGGCCGTTATCCTTCCTCCTTTTTCCTCCCATTGATTGTTGTTTTTGTTGTTCCATAAGCTCTCCTCCCGTCTTCGTGTACTGTTTATAGATTTCAGTCTCGTATTCCTCTAGTTCTTCGATTTTTCTGTGGGTTTTCGCGGGGTGCGGTTTCTCCATGTGTTTGATTTTGATGTGATCTATTTCTTCTTTATGTGTTTGCAATTTGTAGATGTAATGTTCCAGCCAGGACATGTAGTGCATCTATGGGTGCTATTTTATGGGCCTTCGTAATCGCTAGCAGGAATGGTCTTAGGTGTCGTTGTATGCTGGTGTCCTTGGCTCTGTTGCCCCACAGCATCATAGAAGTTCCCTGTCTGTATCCCACTCTCTGCCAACGACTACAAACAGCTTATTGGCAATTTTTTGTATTTCTTTGGCTCTAATATTTGACGTGGTCTATCCATAACATGTTCCTATCTATTGTCATACCTGGGCATTTTATTCATTTATGGTTGTTTGGGTTATATCCGTCCATGCTTATAATTGAAGGGTTGTTTTGCACTGTTTCTGTCACAATTATTCGTCCTTTTCTGTCTATATCAAAGCCTGCAGTCGACCAAGTCATAAAAATAGCAGGTAGAATAAAGCAGCAAACCGGGGACCGCCGGTTGATGGAAATGAAAATTTCAACAACTAACAACAATTTGAATGACTCATTATCGATACAAATTGCTTTTTATCCTTGGATTGACTATGATGTTTTCCATTTTGACTGATTCTACTGGACGAGAAATACAATTTGATTACTGTTTAGCATTTTTTCAGACCTCCTCTATATGTGTAGGTAACTTGTGACATCAGTTACTGAAATTACGCTGTTGGATGAGTTTGTAGCCACAAGTATGATAATTTTGATAGTGATTCACGTCGTTTACAGAGATATCCCATAAAACAGTGTGTACCTACATCAAGGGAAAACAAGCGGAAATGCAAAATATGCCCAAGCTGTTTCGGAACTATCTCCGAACTGATTTGGATGGCCGCCAACGTTTCTAGTTAAGAAGTCCTCAGGTCATCTGTTAAATCAGTTCGACGTTCCAACTTGTTGATTATAAATCCGGTAACAGAACACCTAACAACTCTGGATGAAATTATGTTTCCGCAATTTCATCAGCGGGATTAAATTGTCTAGTAGTTTGGAAACTGCGCTCTTATGTTCCTCCATTTAATTATAATAATTTCCACTTAACAGTGTTTCGAATAATCGAATTGAAGTTCTCTTTCTCCAAGAATTATTTAATTTATCCCGTGAAATTTCGAAAGGAAAAGGACAGGCATCAATTTGAGAACTGTTGATGTGCTCTCTCGCCTTTCTTTCTTAGGTTATTTCGGAAATTTCTTTGAAGAATAAACAATGTACCGTAATTTCCTGAACTGAAGGAGAAGTCCTCGAAACACCAGGATAAATTATTGAAATATAAGGGGTGTTTTCGAAATTGGAGCGATAAATGCAGTGAAAAGTAGAAGATGACAAAACAAAACGAAGTGAGGAAATACATTTTTGTCGAAAAAAAAATTAAATTTTGGGGGATTGAATTTTGAGGTTTTAATTTTTCACTGGTTGATCGGAGGTCTACAGCCTGCGCAAACCGCGCTGAAATACTCCAGCGGGCAGACACGCTATGGCCTGGAGAATCTAACCAGTGCCTCCCAAACAAAGGTAACTGAAAGCGATATCATAAAAAAAAAAGAATTTCAAATTTTTTTAATTGCTTTAGAAACGAAACGTCTTGCCATTTATTATTACATCATATTCCACATAACTACTAATATTTGGTTGGAGAATAAAATCGACTTGAATCAATGCAATTAGCATTGATGCAAAATAGTAATTTTCCTAACAAGTACTTTCCCGCACGCGACTGCCGGGTAAGCAGTCGAGTGCGGGAAAGACACTTTCCGAATAAGTTAGGAACAATACTTTTTCTACAAGCGTAGAAAACAAATTTTGCTTTACTTTGAATACACTCTTCAACATTGAATATTTTGCCCATAAAGTGTTCGGCTTCCATGTTTTAGACATTTCTAGAAAATAAGCCAAGAATACTTCTTCTTTATTTGGTGTTTTAACTTTTTTATTGTTGCACCATTCAATAAAACTCGTGTATTGCTTCTCATACTTTTGTTTAGATTTCGTTGGCAATAACTCTAAGTTCGCATCTGTAGCTGCTTGCACGATTTCTTGTGGAAGTTCTTCATCAGATGAATAATCCATTGTGGCAATTTCACTGAATCGAAAATTTTATATAAGTAACGCTTTGTCTGTCACTCTGACAATTACAAACAAATTTGTGTATTGATCGGCATGACAGCATCAATTGTTACCTACTCGTTATCAGATCAATCAAAGCCTATATATAGGGTGATTTTCATAACAATACATTTTTATTTATCAATATTTGTTCATTTTTTCAATAAATAGTGGAAAATGATGGATGATTTTGAACAAACTCACTTAGTATTGCAACAAAAAAGCTTGAACTTTCATATTTTGTCACCCACCACTTATATTTTACGAGGATATCATATAAATGTTTTTCCCGCACTAGTGTGGGAAAAAATTTCCCGCACTAGTGTGGGAAAACTTTTCCCGCACAACTGTGGGAAAATGACACTTTCCAAACTGAATTGCGTGCGGGTAGAGGGTGAATCACGCACGCTTGTAGAAAAAATCCTTTTTATCAGTGTATCTAATTTCCTCACGTTGCGTCGTCGTATAGAAATACACTCGAACTGACTACATGTTTACTTTGCAGTGGAACAGCCGGTTTGGATCCATCATTGATTACACAAGATCGTCAGTTACAGAAGAGACCTCTCGAGAGTTACAAGATTGTCAATACCCGACCTTCAGCCTCTCAGCTGCCGCACTCAAAACTGTGAATGACATTACAGTCTGAAGAGCTTTCAAGCACTGTTAAAAACTACAGTTTGGAATAAACTAGCAGAAATCTAGGAATCCAATGAATTGGGAACTGAAAAGTGGGGTAGGTTTGGAATCGTACTTTGCATTGACGAGGTGTCAAGGCATTTCATTATTAATAAAAATAATAAACATTCATGAAATTGGAATTATGAAACATTTGAAACAAATTGTATAAATGTACACTATAAAATGGTGGATTAGAAAATTTTAAAGTACACAAATGTATAAATGCGTTTCGAAGGTACATCAGTTGTTGATATCAATAAAAATATAAGTGAAAATAGATGAAATGTAATTCCTGCAGATAGTCATTACAGTACAGTGTTATACTTTCTAATTGAAATTTCTCTCAATTCATTCTGAAAATATTGTATACACGTACCTGCTTCATAACATCGGATAGCTTGTCGTCTACAGGGTGTCCGGTAAACCATGGATCATACTGTGGCTGGTGATAAACAAGTTCATAACCTATCAGAAAAACACAACTTGACCCCAGTAAAAACCTCACGGTTTTCGAGATATTTCAGAGACTTTGCTAATGATTGTCAAGTACCATAAAATCGGAATACAGGTGTTCCCTATTCAATTAAAAAAATAAATTCAGCTATATATTTCGAAAATATTGCAAAGTTCTAGTTATCTATCTTAATCCAGTACGATTGGGTATTGAAACAAGAATCAATTGTAGCACCACCAAACTTGGTTTGCTAGTAGTTGGAATCAGAATAAACACGAACAATTTTTTTTTACCAAAATTCCAGGGGTGGAACATATTTTTTTTTCGTTCAAAAATAAATAAATAGATTTTTGCTGTAATCTTGGAAAGTATATGATCTATCGAAAAACCAACTCGAAGAGGTGAAAGACAATTCAATTCCTCACACAAATTATTCCCAGTAATTTCTTATGAAATGCGCTCGTATCCTCAGAAAATGTGATTGGAGGCCGCCATCAACTTTCAGGTTCACCCTTACACGCCGCTGAAAATTCTGGCGGAGCCGAATATTTGATTGGTCGTAACTCTGCTAAAAATGATCGGAGAAGAAAAAAGAAAAGTTCATATAGTGTCTGAAGATTCCTACCTTCCCATGCAAATATAATATGCGAGTATTTGAGTACATGAAATATGTTTTTTCTACATTCATGCAAAAAGCAAAACTTTCTTGAAATATATTTAGCGAAAAAAAAAAAAAAGTTTTTCATTGCACTAGTGCAATAAAGTTTTTATTGTACTCATCTGCCATTCTATTCAATGTGCTGTCATCATGACAATTATAAACGTTCAAACCTACTACAAATTAAGTAGATATTCTGTGAGATTGGCAATAAGTTTTGAACAGTTACATATTTTATATTATTTTGTATTAATGTTAGCAGTCAGACTTGAAAAAATAATGTCTTCCCGAGAATAACTTCATAATCAAAACTGATCCACGTTGTTCCAAACCGCCTACTTGCATAGAGCAAACTAGCTGTACTATGACCACACATCGTGATAACATACGCGCTCACGGCTACTATGATTTTGATTTTTATAATGCATCTGTAGTTACAAAAACGTCAGTCAAAAATCAATTCTGACAATTACAGAATTGAAAGTTTCAAAATAATAATGGAAATATTTTATGGTGATTTGTTTCAATGCAAATCGATAGTAATAATAATTTATTCAAGTTGAAATTTTAATTTTTCTACACCTAGTGTCGCACCGTAATCATACATTTTTTGCTTTTTGCATGAACGTAGAAAACTTGTTTATTCACTCGACGTATTGTCGTACAATTTCACGTCGATTGCATTAAACAATTACTTTTTGCACTTGTTGCATAAATAACTATTGTCGCACTTCACGGAGATGTTTGCGGATGATCCGGAAATCATGAATAATTTAGTAAATATGGAATTAGTATACTGAAGCAGCAACCCATACCCTCTTTGGACTATATGCAACATTTTTAAAGTAGTCCCACTTATACATGCCAAAAAAAACTTTGTTTTACTCAACTTAGCCATAAAACCGGCATTCTCTTGTGAAGCGCAAACCTCAAGCTTGAAATCACATACTCCATTTTCTATGTAGGATGTGCATGAGCGATTATTTTCAACATTTACTGAAGAAACTACCGAGCTTATGGGTGAGTTGAAAACTGAGGCAGGAGTAAAACCCAGTGTTTTCTTTGGCATGTATAAGTGATACTTGTCTCACTAGTCTAAATTCGTTGCATATGGTCCAAAGAGGTTACTGATTCCTGCTTCAGTATAAATATTTCATATCAACTAGAATATCCGTGACTTTCGCATAGTCCGTGAATATCGTAGAAGGGTTATGTGAAGTGGGTCAAAACACATTTTAGGTACTTAGATACTCACATGTTATATTTGCATAAGGAAGTAGAGGTCTTCAGGAACAATATAAACGTTTTCTTTTCCTTCTTCTATAATTTTTAGCAAAGTTAAGACAAATCTAATTTTCATCCCTGCCTGAACTTGCAGTGGCGGGTCAGCGCCAGCTTGAGATGTGATGCCGGTTAAACCACGTTTTCTAAGAGAACGAGCGTGTTTTATAAGGTATTACTGAAGATCATTCTTGTGGAGAATTGAATGATCTCTCAAACTATCGACATCGTTTTTTGATAAATCTTATATTTTCTGAAATAACAACAAAAAAGAATATTTTTTTTAATGAAAATTTTTTTAGGTTGCGCCCCTGATTTTTTGGTAATCAATTTTTTTTCTAATAATACATGATGTCGAGATGTCATGTGCCGAGTTTCAGAGTGCTACAATTCATTCTTCACTTTTGGCTCGAATTTGTCTGTCATTACTGGATTATCTGATGTCCTATTGGAATGCTAAAAGATTTTTCCTATCGCTCAACCCAATCGATTATTTTCAATTTAAAGTGAGTGCTTCAACCCTTTTCATAATTTTCTCAAAATCTCACCCAATCCCCGATCACCTGGTACACATTTCACTTCTTTTCCGATGTATCAGGCTTTCTGAGCCCATCTGATATGTGGTTTGCATCAGATAAAACTGCATTTGTTTAGCTTCGAAGAAACGGAACCACAACTCATACTACAGACCGAGATTGGAATAAACGATATCTTTTCCCGAGTCATTGAGAATGAAACGAACTTTTGTTGTTGAAATACTCTCAAAATATACACATTGTTTGGCCTTCCATTAACAGCCCACCTTTTTGTCCACATGCCTTTGTCGTGGCCCTTTATCTCGTACGAAAATCGATGTCTTTGGATCGCAAAAAGAAACCCTTAAGTGTAGGTAACCAGAGAATATAATAGCTACCAATATCGGTTAACCGAAGGTATATAATATGTCACATGATCATTCGAAAACAGTCCCGTGTTTGTGGGTACCCATAATGTCATTCGATATACGAGGGAAGAAGTAAAAAGGACGACAAAAACGCACAAAAAAAGTTAACCTGGAAAATTAATCGCAATCGGATGCTGGAGGAATTTGCGCTTTGTGTAGTGATTTGAAGGATTTGGTATGATCGAAATGAACGGGGTTGTAGAAAGAGTACCTATATTATTTAGCATTCAGACGAATGAGTATTATTCTATGATCATTTTCTTTGGTTTATAGACGTCATCCCAGGTTTTGACAATAAGGGATGTATCATCTGGATACCAAGTAATGTGCCCACGAAAACTATTAGAACTATTAGGAACAGAATTGGGCCCAAAACTGTACCTCGAAGCACACCAGCTTTCTTAACCAATCACTAGTTTTCCTTGCGAAATTCTTTGATTGAAATAAGCAAGAAATATGTATATTTTTTTGAGATTGTGCATTATTCGGTGGTAGTAGGAAAAATAGTGTAAATTAGTCGTGTGGAAAGTGACAATTTACACTGATGATCAGATATAGTCATATATTCATAATCACAGTGAACCGAATTCAACCTGCCCCCCCCCCCTGAATATTTTTATTGAATTCCATATGTATATTGTTTTACATTCTGTCAAATGATTCACCTACACTGTCACTTATACACCTTTTCTTTTAAAAAGAAAACATAAATTCCTCTTTGCAACAATTTTTTTTGTAATTTCATGCGAGTCAGTATAAATTTTAATGTGATTGTTTCTAATATTATTCACTCCTATTTTTTTTAGAGAAGTTTTGATAAAAAAAATTATCATGGATTTGTCAAACTTGACTGCTCCCTAAATATTAACTTTTTTCCCATTTATATAAACGAGTGCGGCTATTCATAGCTACCCCCCCTGTTAACTTTTTGAACGGTTCGACGTAGAAACATAGAAAACATTTTCGAGGGTTTCACCGATACTAATTTTTGAATTTTGACTGCTCGAAAGAGTGCCCCACGAGGGGGGCACATCAAGTAAAAATTTTTAATTTGCACCTGGGTGGTCAAGTTTCACATCGTTGGAAATCAATTATCTTTACAATCATCTAAATATTTTTCAATTTTGTTAATAATTTTTTTCCCAACTTCGATTTTTATACCTTTCGAAATTTTAAAGTAGATGTGTCCCCAGCACCACCTGTCGATTTATTGCAATGTTACTTCTCTCAAAAAGTAGTATCGGCAATAGTCTTCAAAAAATGTTTGATTTCATTAATCCACATCAAACCGTCCAAATTTATCAAGGCACGAGTAATATTCAGATTCAGATATTTCGAATTTGAATAAAAAAAAAATTAACAAAATTCAAAAAATGTAGATGGTTGTAAAGAGAATTGAATTATCTTTTCAACGATGTGACACTTGACTCTTATGCCATTTGAAGTTTTTGATTTGATGTGCCCCCCCCGCGCCCCCTGTCGAGCAATCACCATATTTTTTATTTCAAAAAGTAGTATCGGTAAAACCCTCCAACTATTTTTTCTATGTTTCTACGTCGAACCGTTCAAAAGTTAACGGGGGGACTATTAAAAGTAGCACTATAATATAGCCCGGAAACAGCTCTCAGGATTAGGACAAAAATTTTTATTCCGATGAAGTTATGTGTTTCGAGTTCATCTGTGAAGCCGTGTCTCCCGAAAAAACGCGATACTAGACAAAAACAATATACTTCGAATCGAAATTCGAAATTTTGGCGAATAAGCATATGCTCTTTCGTCATATTAAGAATACGTTTGTCCACAAATTCAGATATGTAGAACAAGAACAACAAAATCCCTCAAGCCGTTGGAATTGTCCTTACAGGCTTGGGGGAACGTTTACTGCAAAAAAAAACTGATTTTTTGACAGTTGTCATAATTTGTGGGTTTTTTGGTTTTGCAGCATTTCACTTTTTCGCTGTTAGGGTGACTGCAATATATATGTAGGGAGGATTGCAAAATGAGCGGATCTCGGTCACCTCGGTAAGTAGTACCTATCTAAGCTTACTACCAATTCACTTATGAAAGGAGAAAAAGACATGTATAAATTATTAACCATAATCTCACAAGCAACAGTAACAAAAATGCAAATATCAGATTATTCAAACAAATGGAACTTATTTTCTTCAATACAGTCTTTTGTTAGGAAAGGTTGTGGCTGCACGATTTTATTGGATTTCATTGGAGCTTTCGACACAATAAATCATGAACTGATAAACAGTCACATTTGATTTGTGTATTTCATTATTCAAAAACCATCTGGAAATCAGTTTGTATCGATCCTAATAATTGAGGGTCTGATGTACGGCGAGGCTCTATTCTGGGGACACTATCTTGCAGTATTGAAATATTCAATCCAATGAACATTTCTTTGCTATGCAAAATACACCTTGAAAAAAATTCGAAGTAGGCCTTGAAATTTTTATATTTTTTTCGAATTTATTGCTCGAACTATTGAGGCTCTATCTACTGAAAAAAAAACTTCTGAATATCTTTCAAACGGGTCACTATGTATATACATAATATTTGTATATACCGTACATTTGTTCATGCTATCTTTTTTTGATACAGCCCAGATTCATTGTCGGTTTTTGAAAAGATATTTCATCATTCAGATCTGAAAAAACTATCATTAAACCTGAATCATTGGAAACCTTCAAGTTCAGAATGGCATCAAAAGTTTTTCTTTAAAACAAGAAGAATAATAATTATCTCGGATTGGCTCATCATCATTTGTAGTGTTCGCCATAAAATAGAGTATTTATAATTATAATAAAAGAAATTGTCAATAAATAAACTGAATATTAAATCCACTACATTTACCCTAGCCCCAATGAAAAAATCGCCTTCCCCTGTAGGTTGTCCCCAGAAAGCAACAAATTCTATTGAAAAATCAATTCACAAGGGAGTGCAGATAGCCGAATAACATAATAGCGAACAATATGGTTAACCTCTATGAAATATAAGGCACTATTTCCAAACATTACCATTCTTTGTACCTAATAAATGTCGTCCGAGCTATTTTGGTAACTATAAATTCAGCCTTCAGCAATGAAGAAAAGAAAAAGAAAGAGAATAATAGAAGTAAAGTGGGCGTCTACGGGAAATGGGAGGCCTACAATAATTTGGAACGTACGAAACCGTCGTTATGTTAGTCTCATTCATATTCTTCGAGTTCTGTTTTCTTTGGAGGATGCCAAAAATACCACCTATGATGTCATTTTCTTGATGACTGGCGAAATATTACATTAAACAGGGTATTACCGTCAATTATTTATGAATACGATACACGAGAAAATAGTTATTTATGATACAAGTGTTAAAAGTGGCATTTTATTTTGTGAGTGGGGAATATTGCGAAACGAGCGTTAGCGAGTGGAGCAACCCCACGAGCAAAATAAAATCACTTTTAACAAATGTATCATACAAAATTTTTTGTTCAACAGTTACTGCTAGTAAGAAAAAAACAAAAAAAAAATAAGATCCATAAGGATTCGAACACACGATCTTTGGATTACAAGGCTGACTGACAGATACTTCAAATATAATAAACCCCAACGCACTTTATTTATGAATGTCATTATTTGTCAGTGATGAAGGACATTCTACAGTTGGACTAAATACTACTTCGTTTGTAACTTCAAAAGGAATTAGTATTATCAATTGCGCAAACGACCAAATACATGTGTGAACTTTTATAAACGATTCCTCTTGAGTAGGTGTTCTGATTATAATATCTGATTGAAGTGTTTCTATTAGAGAGATCTATATTACTGAGTATCCATCATCTCATCTGTCATTTTACTTTTAACACTAGTGTTAAAAGTACTTTTAACACTAGTGTTAAAAGTGATTTTGTGAAAACGTCAGTTTTTAGTTCATGTGTCAATGAATTAAAAACGTCATTTTTAATGTCAGTTGTACAAAAATGATATTTTAACCACAACAAAAATAATTTATCAGATTGCAACTGTATATCCAAGACATGACGTTAAAACTATTTGAATTCAGCCCGATGCGGGCATGACTTTCACATCAGACGAATCAAACAGATGATGGGATACAAAAAAAAAATCATTAAAATATTCTGGAACCAATTCTTTCAATCATCTTGCATCAAACTTAAATTACATTCAAGTTCAAAAACAAATTCAAAACAGAACTTATACATTGTTTTTATTTATATAACGAATTTTCAACATGTAAGTATAATTAATTATTCTACATTGAAGTCTGTACGTGTAATTTATACAGTGCGCATCATAAGTGTTACCCTTCTTATCTAACTCGTTAGGAAAATTGACGAAACAATTCGATTTTTGATTTCTATAATATACATTTTTGTATGAATAGTCCACCTCTAATTTCATCCCTTACTGGAGGGGAACAACATTTTCGAAAAAGTCAAATAGCATGTTCAACTCATTCTGATTATTTACTTGGTTGAAAATTTTGACGCATATAAGGTTATAAACAGAAGAAAATATTGAATATGAAATACATTTTTATCCTCCAATATAGGAAATATAGATACAGACTTTGTCAAAGATAGATCTTGTTATTTCCAAACCGCAATCCTAATACAGTTTTTCAGCGTCTCTCCAGCAAATTTTGAAAACGGAGGCAGACACAGCCTCCGAAACAACAAAATTTTTCAAAAAAGAATTGTGGAACAAACCCAAAAAATCATGTCAAGAATCGGATTTTGTCGACAAAATCAAACTTTCAATCGATATTTTTTTTTTGTTTTTTCATCAGCTTGGATTATTCCAGTCGAGGCCTGTCTCCGGAGCTCCAACACATCCGGAGATCGCCCTGGTGAGCAACTACGGATCCGAGAATCATGTGCCCTGTGTAGACGGAGTAAAACAAGGATGACAACCTTCTGCATTCGTCTGGCTAAGATTTCTGCCACATCACTGAAAGCCGGTATGATTTTCAGATAAAAGAGCAACATGCCCATCATTTCATCAAGGACCCCTATGATCAGAACCACCATTTTAAGAGATTACAGTACAGAGCCTGTGGAGTTCAAAGGGTAAATCTCGATATTCATTCCGATTTTCACCCTCTTTTTGGACGAGGATCGATTCGCTAGGAGCCGAAAACTTCATGACAAAAATCGTCCTACTTTGATGGTCGAGGAGAACTACATCAGGCTTATTTGCTTGTATCTGCCTGAGGGTGGAAAATGAGTATTTCCAGATGATTTGGCACTTTTTATTCTCCACAACGGACCCTTTCTCTCGGAGCGTAAGGCAACACCGGTATCTCGTTTATACCGAACGAGTGTCCTATAGATGATAGTACAACACTCGTATAACACCGCGTTGTGCCTCTGGATACAATCTGACTCTGTATACAAGCTGAGACCGCATAACCTTGGCACGAAGACAGCAAATCCATTATGATCTCAGGCGCCCCACGAAACGCTCTGCATCTAGTAACCAGGACCTTTATACCCATCACGCGACTACGGTAGACCAGGGTGATGAAGATTACATCCTGGCAGGCCATTATGGACCCCTTGGTCCCTGTGGCTTTAGCGCACTTGACCTGACGAATGCATAGGTCAAATTCTTACATGAGCAGTGTTCTTGAAGAAAACCTCATGCATTGGCTGATCCTCATGAAGCTGCAGGAGGACCTCAGTCTCCGCAGCTTCAATGTGAGCTTTTTGATGAACAGGCTCTAACTCGCTGACAGAGTTTGGGTCACTCCGTTCAATGTTGAAAACGAGACAAATTTCATCATTATTATATTAGCTCGGTTCTGTGTTATCATTAACAAATTACTTCATTGTTAATGTCGATATCGAGAGTTGATTGTTGTTTCTCAATTGATATTCACAGCAGCAGAGAGAAGAAAAAAACTCATAAAAATATCACATTTCTTTAACAATTTATTGATTACATCCATAACGGCTGTCGGCTTCTCTCAATTAAAAATATTAATTTATTAGAATCATATTAAAGCAGTATATCCAATTGCATGATCATATGCAATATACGATATCCATCTCCTAATTTATTTACAACAGGCGAGCAGCCAATGATTTCTTATGTCGTATATATTATAATAGTCAAAACTATTAATTAGTTTTAATATCCCATAAAGGTCCTTGTTCATGCCGTAAACGTCTTTCAATAATGGGAAATATTTTAAGTTATCGGCCTTGCTTTTGTCTTAAATAAAACAGTGAGTGGTAAAGGACCGTTTCATAAAATTTTGTCCCCTGATGTGTCCGGCGTTCGTCGGAGGAATTCATTTAAGAATTAACGATGTTTGTCCTTTGAACTGATAGTAAATAATCAATTAAAATTCTATCGGTTCTCCTACATGTTTCGAGTGAAATAATTGACGGTTCGTTTATTAAAAATCATAAATTGTTGAAAATATGTAATGTTTTATTCCTAACTTCTACTGGAAATAACAGGATTTGATGTCATTGGGTAACTTCCAATGGGAAAATATCTTTTTTCTTGTTAGTTTTTGAGGCCGATTCAGATACATACGTTAAAAACCCTGGGTGGGCGGGTTTTTGATGCCGCATGATTCCTCCAGTATTAACGAAATCAATACTTAACTATCAATAAAAACTCTAATGTCGTTACACCAGTATTAAGAAAATCCTTACAGCACCAGAAAAAATATGACCTTGTGATGGAAAAGCAAGTGAAAGACACTTATGTGAATGGTCTTGCAGTTTTCAGGCACACGGGTCAAAAGTTCTTATGCTTGTGAATTGCACGTACTTCAGAAACCCTGCGTGAGCACCAATGACTCTGAATCAGTCCATTGGATGTCTGCCTTATTCAAATCTGAAACACAAACTTGATGTAACTCATTTTGGGTGAAAATTGGAGAAATAGAATAGAATAGATAATAGAGTCTTTTCACAATATGTATCAGATGTAGTTCAATATCCAGCGTGGCTTTAGCCGGGGAACTAGTTGTTTTCTGGTGAATATTACAAAAAGTCACATATTTAATTTTTTCAATTTTCATGGAGAATTATCCCCTTTTCAAGGTGAGAAAAGCTTGGAAATATTATTATTTGTCGATGCACTGGACACAATATAATGGGGTGCATCTCGAGTATTTCTAGCATCTTCTCTGAGAAACGAAATACAACAACATAATCATGCCGGTGATGGTGCACAGATTGAAGCAAATAAAATATTGAAAAAAATAAGAGAAGATTCCAGAAATACTCGCCACGCACCCCATTATATTGTGTCCAGTGCATCGATAAGTAATAATCAAGCCGTAAGTGCAAAATTGTCTTTAGTAGATACAATGAAAAAGACAATAAGGAATATTAGAACCAATCACAATGATGGTCCAGTCATTCCAAGTCACAGAGGAAATATTGTGTTCCCAGATAATTATACCACTACCAAAAACAGTGAACAGTTTTTATTGTTCGATTCTGGGCAGGGAGAAGACAGAATGATAATATTTTCCACCAGAAAACCATTCCACCTCTATTCAAGCAACACTATAGTCTATTTCAAGAATATCGTAGAGTAAATTCTCAGAAAACCATCTATTTTGATGTGTATTTGTCTATGTATTTCTGAAAATTTACTCTACCTCATTCTTGAAATAGAATATATACATGGCATACGTGGACATATTTCTGTGCCATTAATTTACACGTTACTTCCCAGCAAAAGTGAACAGTGTTACATTCAACTTTTGAGAACAATAAAAAAACTTGGAACCAACCGCAAACCCGAATTCTTGAATGATCTTGAAAGAGAATACGACATCGATCCAGACTTTGCCTTAGGATTACTGATGCTGGTATCAGCGACTACTTTCTGAAACTGATATGGTCTTACATGCAAGGCAAATCTCATATGCTGGTGCTATTTCTGATCCTTTTGAATAACCGTCTGGAGTTCCCCAAGGAAGTCATGTTGGACCGTTATTCTTCATAACCGGCATATACCAAATTATAGCGTCTTTAAAAACCGCAGATCATTCTTTTGGATAGTAATAGTCCCTTCTTGAATCCTGGCAAATTTATCTCAATTACTTTAAGCAGTAACAAAAATAGGTCGGACTATAAATACAAAATGAAAAAACTATGTACTGAAATCTGTAGCTGAAGTGAAAGATCCAGAGGTACTGATAGACTCCCGATTAATATTCTAGCCGCACATGGAAAAAACGATAAACGATGACAATAAATGAAATAAAGAATAGCAAGAACAATTCTAGCGCATGGCCCGCACATTTATTCCAGAAGATTGGATTCAGTGATCAAAGAAGATATATGAAAAATACGAAAATTTTCAAAAACTGGACCACTGCTCAGAATTCTCCATTATGCAAGATACTTTCGATTATTTAAAATATAGAACTAGGGATTCCACACTTATTCAACTGAATATAATATTACTTATTCCATGAAGTACTTTCTGTTTGTTCAAGTTTTTTTTTCCTTTCTTTTTTGTTCATAATCCACTGAACTGTTTCTGTAGAAGGTTCTCATGTTTGGATTGCTCAATCTGTTTGTAACCGTTATACTTATTGGTGAATGAATTAATGAATGAACTCCTAATTTTTAGCTATACTGGAACAGTTTTGAACGAATATTTTCATGTTGACTCACTAATCTCGACCCTTCAAAAGTTACCATAACTGGTTGAAACCCATTAGCAAGAGAATAACTTCTGTAGGGCCAAAATTCAACAAAAAGTTGTAATCGGGCGTATCACAAATGTTTTCTGGAAACATAATGACAAGATCACTATCAAAACCGGACGACAACATCTGCGGATTGTATTTCCGAAAAACATCGATATAATCGCAATTTTCGATCGCACACCTTTTCCGAAATTCGGTAAATGTTACGCCTAGACTATATATCAGTAGCTGACACTGCATCTGCTATTTCTAAGACTATTTTTACAACTAGTAACCCCCTCCGGGAATGTCATAATATTCCTTTCTACCCCCTGGGACGAGCATTATTTGCCTTCAGCGGTGGTAGAGTGGACGGCAGTTTGAACATGAATTTCACATATTCTAAGGAATATGTTGTGGGCTTGAGATATTATCTCACACCGGTAGGTAAATTATGGCACTTTTCATGATTGAGTTATACAGCAGGGCGATATCTTTAGAATCTCATCAAATTGTTCCAGTGCTATATATTCTTTACATCGAAATGAGAATGGTTTTTGTGGTTATCTTGAGTTTGATGCTGACGGAACTTAAATATATTTAAACTCTCTTTGGAATATGCCTTATCTTGCCATGAATGCTTTTGTTTTACTGTAATAACAGAAGAAGAGTTCAAACATTCCGAAGGAAAATGTTTTTTTCTGCAACCTTACTGAAAAACCATATTTATGTATCCTGAAGAAGAGGGGGTAATCGTGCTTTTTGTCCTGGGAAAATTCTTTTGTTCTTCGCTGAGATAAAAGATATGTAATCTGTCGATTCAAAATCATGATGAACACCCCCAAACATCGAAACTTTTTTTATTTTCTAGTTTCAACGAAAGAGGAAATCTGTTATGTTCAGGAAAAAACGAGAGAACGGAGGAAAATTAGGTTGAAATTGGTGTTCTTCTTTTATTTCTGCAGGATGTTTGCCGTAGGGAACACCTCTCGAGACATCGAGTTCCAGATCCTTGCCGCTCGTTGGAAGAACGAGTACTGGAAAAAATATCTTTGGTATGTCGCCAATGTGACGGCATATGGATGTGATAATCGAGCTCGACGGCTCAGTCCCGATGGAAACCGACACGGTGGAACGATTGATGATAAGAGCATCGTCCATGAAAACATTTTTGAAACAGAGACACATCGCCAAACTTTCTGCGATGTTTCATATAAGTGAGCGACCTTATTAGCGAAGTATCATGAACAAGACAAGGCTTTTTCTTGGAGATAATCGAAAAGTTTCTATTGATGTTTGAGTGCTGCACTCCATATATGGTAAGAGTATTCCAGGACATGTCGGATTTATGCCATATAAATCATAATCAGCTGACGGATAGTGAAATACTTTTTGGCACGGAACAAAAAACCAAGTTTTCGCTAGGCACTTTTGGTAATGGTCCATTACCTAAAGTGCCTAGCATGGTTTTTCCATCAAACGGTATTTACTGCTGATGGTACTACAAAGCATTGATAAGATTGTATTGGTATGAATTCTCTTGACATAGTTGCTCTGGCCACAATGAGATCGGCGTTTCCAGAGAAAATACATGCTTGAGTTTTACTGAATTCTACCAAGATGTTGGATCTCCTTTCTTGAATTTTTTCCAAGTACGTTTTTATTTTGTTCACGATTCTTTCTGCTTCATTTCTGCACTCACTGGCTGATATCAGATCTTTGGAAAGGAAGGCGGTATGAAGGGTTCTATCATCCGCAGAGCTAAGAACTGAGCATGAGGTATCGCGCCTTGCATATCAGTAATGTGAGAAAGAAACAGAACAGATCCCTGCGGAATGCCATCATTCATTGGTAGAGTGTCGAATGATCCATCACCACATGGATGGATCGGCCTGAGAGAAAGCTAAATACCAAGGGTGAGAACTGGGCAAGGCAAGGCATGAGGTGGAAATTTGGCAAGGAGACCATGATGGCAAACGCGATCAAACGCCTTGGAGATATCGCATTCAACTGCCAGAGTTTCACCATATTTTTCTATAGATTAATGCCAAATATGCGAGACCTTAGAAAGCAAGCCACCAGTTAATCAGTGCTGCCGAAAACTTTTTAGGGACTGATCGTGCTCTTGCAACCCTTCATTTGAACGAAAATATCCCCAAATTATAAAAGAGGTCGGATAACTTGCAGAAGTCAGTTCGGGAGCACATTTCTTGAGAACGCTAGGAAAAATTCAAAAAGTCATAACCACTTGCTTTGATGGTGTTAAGATTGAGCAAAATGCGTTCGATTTTCATTAGCGAAAGATAATTTCAGGCATATAACTCAATGGAAATGATGTTCTGGGATTGTTTTCCAAATCCAGCTGTTATGTATTCTTGTTTTTATTGATGACTCTGTATATTAATCTTATTTTGGACGTGAGTGAAAATCGAGTGACAGAAAGTTTGTTTTTGCGACGTTTTGAAAGAGATGTCAAGACCTTTTCTTTGCAATATATTTAATTAAATCTTTCAATTAAGACATATAACTCATTTTCAACGACGAACTAACACAGCAATATCCAGCAAACATATTGGCAAATATACTGTGTTTTTCCTGAGCGTTCGTTGCTAGTGCTAGTGGAGGAAATGAGCTGGGAGTGGAATTTTTTTAACGGCTTTGGCAAATGACTGAAACGAGGGAGACGCGTTAGGAAATTGAGCGAGCTTGTATCCTGGCGAATGTTTCTTGCTCCAACATATTCCGATCATCAAGCATCGACCATATGCTGTGCCTACTTGAAGACGAAACCAGGGTTTATCAGATTCTTGACATGTTAGGTATATATGTTTGCATCTCAAACTCTCAATACACAAATAGCTATTGCGTCTCAGAAATTGAGAAACACACTCTTTCCCATGGAAATGCTGGGAAAACAGCAACATCAGCTTTGTGTTGCTCGATGGTGTAGCAATGGAGCAAAGACTAGAGATGGGTTTGTGATCGCAGTTCCCAAGTGTAGCATATTATTTGGATCAGGATCAGTGGTGAGAAAAATATCAAATGTACCAGCATAGTGGTTGATTATATCAGGAATGTTTGTGTATCCGTAATAGCGAAGGCCCCAGCTTGAAGATCAGTCTTGTCTGTTTTTTTGGGAAACTGTTTGTTGTTGTTGTTAAAATTGTTTTTCCGTTAACCAGCTGTCGTCCCCTTACGAACGGCAGCCCTCAAAAGTCGAAACTTGTGCGAGCCAAGGATTAACGAGGTCTTACCTTTCAACGTGCGATTCCTAGCACTTGAATTTGAGGCAGGTAGTGTTGTGTACATTGAAATCTATCATTATAATGACGTCAGCTGTTGGATAGTTATACATATACACTTAACAAGAACTTTCAGCTTTTAAACTTTTAGCTTTTATAAAATAAGGAAGGTCTGGCAGTCGCGGGCTCTTGGTCTATTTATTTCATTGAATTACTCCCCGATAAACACTCTGAATTTTATTCGTTTGGTACAGAACTGATTTCAGTTTATGTTTCAGTATTATCGACAAAAAAAAATTTAGTCTCAAAATTATGAATTGAAATATTTTGTATATTCGTTATCTACAAAATGACAATATTTAAACCTCTCAAAATTTTATAGGTTCTGAAATGGACACCCAATTTAGTGTTGATGATCCGATTTCAGCTGGAGATCTAATTACATCATCTCCATCACATGTAATAATTCATTGAAGTGGTGACTCGAAATTACAGCCACAACATATGAGTATTACTCTTGATAATCTCCTCAATAAATTATACTCTCAATTAAAACTGGCGCTATTCAAATTAGCGGCTCGTAACCCAATATGAGCTCATCGTACTTGTACACAACAATAATTATTATGAGTACTTATCACTCGCATTCACTCATCCAGTCTAATCATTTCATCAAAATCACATTTTCGGGAATTTTGTCGACAGCCCACTCAATGAACGAAACACCATTCCTCCTTCAATGCGGGCGATTTCCAGGCGTTTCGACACATTCTCCCATGTCAGGCATTACAAGAAACAATATCCACTTAGTGTTGTTGGATTCGCCCTCCCCAAATTGCTTTAAGGCTATTAATAACTGGGAAATCCCCGATGGGACACAATTGCGGTCAATTAGGGATGTAAGATCCGGCAGGGTCAGTTGCTTTTACGGGGGCTGTCGAATGATTTGTAAAGGTACTGTTACAAATCAAAAATTTCGAAGTGAATTTTCTAAGAAACTTTACATATTCCTTTTTTCATTCACCTCTTTTATACCAAGAATATTCATTAATTCTTCATAATCTTCAAGTTGATTACACAAAGAAACAACAGTGATTGAATTCCCTGAAACAGTTTTTAGGTTTAATCTACTGATGATATCTACAAATTGATGGATTTCTGCCCAAATATATCTGAGTTCATTGCAAATTATATACAGGGTGTAATCTATCCTCTTGCACTCCCGTGAATGGCGGGTGTATGATGCCATTTTATAAAGAAAGGTAGGTGTGAAAAATTAGACAAAAATTTGTAGAAAGTTTAAATTTTGTTGGAAAATTCGTCGAGATTTTGGGAACCGCTGTCCGCCAAACGTCAACTGACTGGAGCAGAGCCGCAATAATACTGGAAAGCTCGGATGGAAGAAACTGTGTAATTTCGAACAGCGGTTTTCAAGATTTTTCAAATTTTCCAACAAAAGTAAAAATTTTCGAATTTTTCACGCCTGCCATTCGCTATAAGATGGCATTGTACACCCGTCCTTCACGAGAGTGCAACAGGTTAGATTACACCCTGTATACGCTCTCTATTATTTATAAGTTTAACTCGGGTCTTCATTGTATTGATAATTTGCTTTTTTTATCTCATTTACATGTCTAGTTTGGCGTTTCTTCCATTGTTTTCTCAATGGACCTTTCTTTGTTCTCTCTTTCAGGAGGTGAATCTAAATTGTGTTAGACGAACTTCTGAAGGCCTATCGTCACAATATCGTCATTATTAATTTTAGTTCGAAAATATGAATAGGAAATTCATAAAATCTATTGTGGAATCATCTGCGACTGAAAGACAAACTCTAGTCGCTATTTTCCATCGTTCAAGATAACCTCTTAGGAGGTATTCATGTTGAAAAGGGGAACATTCTCCATGAAAATTGGAAAATGAAAAATGTGATTTATTTGTAATATCTAACAGAAAACAACTACTTCCCCGGCACAAGCCACGCTGGACATTGAACTACATCTGATAGATATTGTGAAAAGACTCTAACTGAGAAGGAACGAAAAAATCTGAAAGAGAAAATTTGCATTTTCATTCAGATAGCTGACTTTTTTAATTCTTTCTAGTTTTCCTTGAATATCATTTATTATATTGATTCAATATAAAGAGTTAAAGATTAACAAACGGGACTAAAATCTTTATGAAAGTTTGAACCGACCATTTCGTGGCAATTTTTCGTCTAAAAATCGCACCGTCAGACTCTGACATATGGCACCTAACACTAACTTCAAACAACTGATTAGCTGTTCTTAAAGTAGAGCATTTCGCGGAAGTTAGGATAGGCAACCAAATAATATACTCTTCCTAAGGCTGATATGACACGATAATATTTCTATGACATAGATCTATTATCATGTATATGATGAAGGTATATGATGAAAAAATATTATGAAATAATCTGAAAACATATTACACACTACATAATATTCAATGTAAAATCAAAACGTATGAAGAGAAATTGATGTTGTATAACTTCAATAACCACAATTTGTATTATTTTGAAAATACGATGTAAAAAGATAAAACGTTAGTGGGTTAGGCCATGGATTTTGCAAAATATACAGTCATAACCAATTACTGAAAGAGCTTTAGTGTGAAGATCACAAACATTATGAGAACTGCATGAGAATGGATGAGAATACGTTTTGTTATATTAGTGACCAAAGTGTCCAAATCAATCTCAAAACGCACTTTTTCAGTATTTTTTCCGGCTAATACTCACAGCCCAACCTGTTGATTTTATACAACTATCAGTAATATTGTTACTAGCCTGTTCAATTGGCGTATACAGTATCGAACGTTTATTCCTGTTCAGCGTTGTACAGCATTTAATTTACTTCATATTCTGTTTGTTTGTAACTCTTGGCTAATGTCTCTAGTAGAGAGTTGTTTCTCCACAACTGGAAAATATTGAAAACACATAACACTTGAGCATAGAAAGTTGCCGCGTTCCTCTGTTCTTTTTTGCATCCATAAATTGATAGATAGCATGTTCACTTTTACATATCTTGTAAAAATGTTTGTTGAAAAATTGTAGGACCTAAAGCACCCTAGGTATGATAATATATTAAATTATTGATATAGACTAATTTTTCACTTGTCGGTGTTATTTTTGTTTCCATAGAACACCTTCCACCAGTTAGAATTATTTGATGAGAATCAATGGGAATGAACCTGAAAAATTGAGTTAGCTATATTTATTTCCGAAACTGAATGGACATACTTACTGGGATGTATATATATACATATACATTTTTGTTCTGTAAATTTTCTTGAAGTTAGGTATATTTGTTTCCGAAACTGAATGAACATACTTACTGGGAGGTATATAAACATATACATTTTTGTTCTGTAAATTTTCTTGAAGTTGGGTATATTTGTTTCCGAAACATACTTACTTGGATTTGCATATATATACATTTTGTTCTGTAAATTTTCTTGTGTTCAAGAATCTGCCAAACTTCAAAATATACATATACATATATCAAACTTTATTAGAACACTTCTCTTCAAAACATTACAATATAGATAAAGTACAATGTGTCAATAAATGACAGCACAACTCACACAATTAATTCTGAGATAAGAAAACAAATAAATCAAATCAAATATGCTCTATTATCGAAAGAACTGAATTCTCATTGATAAAGCGAGAAGAACTTAATTATAAAATAGTTATAAGCATTTAGAATACAACAAGAGTACCAGCTGTAATAAATAGGTTACTAACACTGGGTATTGTATAATTTTCTCCTTCCTTACTTTTTTTTTACGAATAACATTTCCATTTCACATCGCAATTTGTTAAACAATGCTAGATCTTTTATAAATAAAGTATCACAGCAAACATTTTCGGAATTTATATACAAATCATTTGCTGCTTGCCTTCTACTATTCTACATCTTGAATATAATTCAGCTCACTTGATAAATAGGAAGGTAACATGTTATTTTTCAATTTATATACAAAAATCAGTGTGTTATATAATAATTATTTATGTATCAAGGACGTAAAGTAGGCGTTTATGGCATTGGCGTGGACCAATCAATCAATGGTAATAGTAAGAAGTTTATAAAATGGAACATATATCAATAGGTAATACAATTTTAACTCATTAAAATAATAGGGAATATATTAAATCATATCTATAATATGGAGGACATTTTTACTGATCTATCTATGAAGTGAGATTTAAAGAGTTTTGCTTATAGCTGATCTGAAAACCCTTACTAAATTACTAGAGTTTCCCCAAAGAAGAATGCCAGGATTTGATAGAGTGAAATAGAGAAAAGTATGTGATTTTGAGTACAGTCATGCTAGTGACAGGTTTGAGTTGTCTCAATATAAATAAAACACTTGATAACTTGCTAAGCATATATTCTACATGGCTGGACCAAGTTAATCGATCATCAATTTTGATACCCACTAGTGAAATATTTTGACCTTTTTGATAAAGAAGATTTGAGGAGACGATCAAATTCTGAGTTTTGTTTTCATTTAATTTTAATTTATTTCTCGTAAACCAGCTTTTTGCCACGTTCTTACCGTGTTCGTCAGCTTCAGGTATAGCATCATATGGACTCACCCGAGTATATGAGGGTGGTGTCATCAGCAAACAGGACACATTTTATCGGTACAATAGACTGACATAAGTCGTTTATGTATACTGGGAACAGAAATGGTCCAAGTATGGAGCCTTGAGGTACATTATGTTCAATTATACAGAACGTTCATAAAAAATTTCGAAGTTTTATAAAGTTCAGAGCGAAAATGCCTTCAAAATATTTTATTATAATGTAATCGTTTCTTTTTTGATCGTTCAATTGAAGGTATATGATGCAATTCCATTTTTAATCCATAGTATACTTGACTTGATGAGCGAATAACCCCAATTTCCTCATACTCATTCAAAAAATAATTAGCCTATATATTAGGATTGTTATCCATACGATTTTCTTTATGGAAAATGGATTTTTCATGAGAATTAGGATCAGAAGAATGTCCTTCTGAAATATGTTCTCATTTGATTTTTTTTTTTTTAAACTGTTAACAATATTTTTTTCTTCATTCGTGTTAATCACATATTGACTCAAGTGCGTCCAACGCACTCTGGATGCAAAATTCAAAAATAAAAAAAACTACTGAAATATCAAATGTGTTAATTTTCTGTCTTAAAACTATGTGATCGTACTAAGAATCTTTGCTAGAATAAAAAAAAAATATTTAAAAGGAGTTGAAATTCTCAAGTTGAGGGCGTTTCTGGTGGAACCAGAAGTAGAGGGGAGTATGAAATGATGAAATTTCTATTCTTCAATCTAATAATCTTGGTAGGTTTTAATATCTTACCGTCGAGTGTCTGGAAACTATGGTTTGTTTGAAAATTACGTATATAACAAGTTGTTTCAAATATTTAGTTTATTTTCACGTACGAGTGAGTAAATTTTGACTCACCCTTATAAATCCCCAGTAACCCCAAGACAAGAAAACAGTCAATTAGGGAGAACACACCACCACCACCACCTACTTTCATATCTGTATCTATATATATAGAAATATATATCATAATCCACCCCTGTTTCTTCAAGTAACCGATATTAAGCTTCCCCTGGGGTATTCACCTCAGCAAAAAATTACATTTTGATCGATTTTTGATTATGAAATATGATATGGCTCTCGAGAAAGATTTTTATCGGTATCTGTATTTCCCATAACAGGTTAGGGACTGATGGAAAGGGGACTAAATGCCGGTAACGTTATTTTAATGAAGAACTGTAATTTGAGAAGGTGTTCATAGCGTGAAGGAGACCGTGAATATGAATTCGTTTTTGGTAATGATACTGACAATATGATTATGAGAAAGTTTGGAATATTATTTGATTTTATATGATATAATATACAGTGTGTACCGCCAAATTTATTTATACAGTTATACATTTTTCACAAAATTTTCTATTTTTTAATATGTAGCAATGTTAAGAAACAAAATTTGCGATCAAGTAATATGTATCCATGCAGCTATGATTAGAGAGGAACACAAAAAGTGTGTGAGTAGGTCTCTGATAATAAAGTTTCCTTGAACAATTTTTCTCACTCGTGATTTTTAGATGAATTTGATTGAAATTGTAATAACTTGGAAACATTGAATCGGAACACTGAATATAAAAATGATGTGTGAAAACAACATAACATTCTCCATGAGACAAACTTTAGTCGCTATTCGGAGATATTCATGAATAAGTACCTCTCAAGAGGATATCTTGAAAGACGGAAAGTTTGTCTTTCAGCCGCAGATGATTCCACAACTGATCTTATGATCAAAAAACGTAAAATAAATTCTGAAAAATGAAGAATATGCAGTGACGAATTAAAAAAAAATACATATATGCTGCCCTGATTTATACTGCTAAAACAATTTGAAAAATTAGCAAAAGTTGTTTTTTCTGCATTCAAGGTCAGAAAATGACTTCTATATTATGACTACGAAGAACGGAAACCTACTGTGAACTCCGCTCTTTCCAGGATGATTATTATTGAACAATCTGGAAAAATAGTAGTTTGATTGACAAATTCCCTTGAGAAAATTAAAATAATTGTTGAAACACTATTAATCAAGTACCGACAGATAAAATCGAGCAAAGAGTGAAGAATGAATTGTAGCACTCTGAAACTCGGCATATGACAAAAAATATATATTTTTTTGTTGTTATTTCAGAAAATATAAGAATTATCAAAAAACGATTTCGATAAGTTGAGAGATAATTCAATTCTCCACAAGAAAGATTTTTAGTAATACCTTCTAAAATACGCTCGTTTTCTCAGAAAGCGTGGTTTAACGCCGACGTTAGTTCAGGCAGGGCCGAAAATTAGATTTGTCATAACTTTGCTAACAATTATAGTAGAAGGAAAAGGAAAAGTGCATATTGTTCCTGAAGACTTCTACTTCCTCATGTAGATATAACACGTGAGTATCTGAATACCTAAAATGTGTTTTGTCCCACTTCACTCAAACCTTCTATGATATTGACGGAGGATCCGAAAGTCATGGATATTTTAGTTGATATGAAATAATTACACTGAAGCAGGAATCAGGATATGAATGAGCGATTATTTTCAACATTTATTGAAGAAAATGCCGATTTTATGGGTTCAAGTTGAACATGGGGCAGGAGCCAACCATTTTTTTTTTTGGCCTGTATAAGTGGGACCTGACATATAGTCCAAAGAGGGTATGAGTTGCTCCTTCAGTATAATAGGTAATTCCATATTCAATAAATTATTCATGATTTTCGGATCATCCTCAAACACATTTTAGGCACTCAAATACTCGCATATTATATTTGCATGAGAAAGTAGGAGTCTTCACAAACGATATAGTCTTTTCCTGTTCCTTCTCCGATCAGTTTTAGTAGAGTTATGACGAATCAAATATTCGGCTCCACCAGAACTCTCAGCGGCGGTAAGGGTGAATTGAATTGATTTTTTTTTCACCTTGTTGAGTTGTTTTTCCGATAAATCATATACTCCCCAAGATTACAGCAAAAATCCATTTATATATTTTTAAACGAAAAAAAAAATGTTTCACCCTTGGAATTTCAGTAAACATTTTTGTTTTCATGTTTATCATGGTTCCAACTACTAGCATACCAAATTTGGTGGTGCTACAATCGATTATTGTCTCAAAACTCAACCGAAGTGTATTATAATATTTTCAACTAGTTATGCCCGAGATAAACGACTTCCATCACCTTGCACCAAATCAGATAACATCCGCTGTATAAATAAGAGGAAAATGAAAGATGTCTCAGCAAATGGGTAGTCTAGCTTCATTAAGCATACCAGACAAAACCTCCATTGAAAAGTTATCGACTTCCAGGGGATAATTCGAAAAAGAAAACATCTCTTATCGCCTCATCATTAATCGAGCAATTATATAAACATGTTCCTATTCCCGCTTTCAACTCATGTATGATAAATGACCTCTTAATTGCATCCTTTCACGAATTCCCAACCAGAGAATAAAATACTGCTATCGCAGTGTCAGTGTCTCGAAAATAAACAACGCAAAACATGATAGGCCAGTAGAGATAAACATTAAAAGTCGAAAATTCAACAACAATTCCAAAAGTGTTCAAACTTTGGTCGAGTAAATGGTAACTACACCGGGAACATCGTCAAAATTGCAATTAACTTGAATTTTGCTGTATACTCGTCGAAAATCGTTGAAAAAATTCCAAACGTGCTGTTAACTTGTATAGTAGTATTTGATATATTAAGTGATAATTGTACATTGTACACCTGACGAGTACGCACTGATGATGAATTTATAATCGAAAGCGCTTTGCTATTATTTTATAAATAAATTTCTGCACAAAATACCAACCTTTTCTTCATCCAATTTAATATATTATTTCATACCACGAATCAAGTTTGCAACCAATTTACGTGTACGGAACATTTTCTTCATGAAAAACAAATGTTTTTTTATATACCACCAGAAATATTCCAAAAGTTCTGCAATGCCGACAGATAGGTACAATGGAAAAATATTCCGAATAGTACAGATTTGCAAACTTTCACGTTGACCGGAATATGTTTATATATTTCTTCATTTTCGTAGTAATTGTTTTGCTAAGGTGGTCTCGGAATAATATTGAAGTTTTGAAATTTTGTTGTAAATTTTGAATAATAATAATTTATTATTAATTCAAATTAACATATTATATAAAACTAACAAGACCAAAGTAAAAACATCAAAATGAGTGATCGGCGCTCCGGGGCGGCTTAAATGATATTGGTGGCGTATTCGCTTTCAGAGCTGCAGGGAAATCCGGAAAAACCTGCAACACCACATCATCTGAAGAGTTGGAATTCATTGGTAGAGAACTTCTAAAGAGGTCCGACGAATTGTGACAATCTGCTCTATGGTAAAATAGGATGTTGGTGTCTTCGAAGGCTCCAAAAGGTCCAGTTCCAAAGAAGGTATTCTATCTTTGGCTAAGGTGTAATAGTGGCAAAAATCAGCTCCAGAAAAAAATATTGAAAACATTTATTTTGATGAGTTCATAAAATTGCAACCTCATACGCGAACCGAAACTTTATGCAATTTGCAAAAATAAATTTTTCTATTTTTTCACAATGAAAAAAAAATCAAATTTCTGCAAATCGACCAAATTACATAGTTTACTGAATAATCATGAAATTTAAATTTGCAACCAGATTCGAAGTACGGAAATATTTTTTTTCTGCAACCGTCCGGGAAGTATCTACTTCCCGGATGCTTTTTCTTCGAGAAAGAAGCACTTTCCAGCCTAGGCCGAGAAGTACTACTTCCCGGACTAGGCCAGGAAGTGCCCAAATTTTAATATAAATATGAATTGGAATGTTTTTGTTAGTCTTCTGTTCGAATTTGAATATTCAATTTAAATAAGAACTATAATGTTCGAAATTTTGTTCTACAAAGAAATATAATAAATAAATTAGTCTAAAAGATGGATCAGAGGTCGACTTTCACCCATTTGTTAACCGGATGAAACAAACTTTTTATCGAGTTTCATTAATAGACGAATACACCTATAATGACTTGCCTTCATAATGTGGTCCAGACTATATACAGTGAGTTGAAAAAAATTGGAAAACCATATGGAAAACTTTCTCATTATCGAAAACTTGATTCCCCATAAAAATTGGTACATTGCAACTTTTTGAAACTCACTGTATAAAGTCTGGACCAAATTTTGATAGGCAAGCCATTATAGGTGTATTCGTCTATATATGAAACTCTATAAAAAGTATGTTTCATCCGGTTAACAAATGAGTGAAGGTGAAGGTGTACCTCTCTTCGTCTCTTAGACAAAATGTGTCTCATTGATTTGTTATTTTACACGGTTTCCGAAAAGTTCAGGACTCGCCTACGGCTCGCCCTAGAATTTTTACCACTCTTTCAAAAAAACAGTATTTTCCGGACTTGTAAGGTACGTTAATTACTATTTATCACATTCAAGCAAAAATATTGAATCACTTCCGAAGTGTATATACGTAACTTCAGCTATACAAGAAAAAAATTAAGGAAAAAATAATCAAATGCAATTTGACAATGGCCCGTTAGTTTTGTATAATATGAAAGGGACATTCCATTTTATGCTACGAATCATGTCTCCCGTTTGTGCGTTTTACATTTTTCATTTATAATAGAATTAAAAAGATAAATACCGTTTTTGTTTCTCCATGGTAAAAGATTTATCATGGCGAAAAAAGAAGAAATCATTCCTCAACAGAATGTCATTAATGTCACTAATATTTGTTAATAAATACATTTAAAGAGAATTGGTAAAATGGTTGAGATTTTATGAGTTATTGATTTTGGATTTCATAAGGCCGACCTTCCACGGTGCGACTGTTTTGAGACTAAGGTTGCAAATCAGTTGATCTTGCAACCAGTTTTCAACTAATATGAAACTTCTGCACGCACACGGATACAACTATGACTATGAAACAGTTTCAATTATTTGACAGAACTGTGCATATCATTCCACAATGCCAAATTCTGATGAGGAAGACATGATTGATTATTATCGATACCGCAGATAACACATAGGGAGTACTTGTTGCCATGCTTTCTCTCTCATGTCTTTTCTTGAGTAGGTACTGAAGAAGTTTATAATTTAAGTTCTTCGTGTTTCTCTAAACACCTTGAAAGCGGGCAACTTCAAACTGCAACGCAACTGCGACCGCGGAAAATGGTCGCGTACAACAGATTTCTGACTGATTGCAAACTAGTTTAATTTTATTCAACTCGTGTGCAACTGATTTGCAACCTTTGTCGACCTAAACTAAAACGAATCTAACAAAAAAATATATCCTCTCATATGCAGAACTTTTGCAATTATTTCAAGTGTTAAAAATTTTCAGAGAATGAGTAAAACCAAAAACTCAATTTTTCCAAATAATGGAAGTTTCCGGATTTCGTACAAAATTGCAAATTTCAACAATGGCATGGATTCCGTTTGCAAAATTTTGTAGGGTGAAAAAATTGATTTTTGCAAATTGCATGAAGTTCCGGATCGTGTACAAGGTTGCAAATTTTTGAATGCATCAGATAAGATGTTCTTAAAAATTTGCAACCAAGTTTCGAAACTTTTGTACTCATTCCGAGACCATTTTCTTTTCAATGTAAAAGGTTGCAAAACTATTCAACTGTTCCGAATGCTTTTTCGATGTATCTGTCAAGTTTGAAGAACTTTTGTAACGTTTTTTTTGTGGTATATCAAATAAAACAATAGTTTTTAATAAAAAAAATATTCCGTACACTTGAAGACTTGAATTTGATTCGTGATATGAAATAAGATATTGAATACTACTCCAAGTTTGCAGAACTTTTAGGATATTTTTATTATTTTTACAATGTTCCACAGATTGCAAACTGGGATTTATTGCTTTCTCGATGTACAATTCACTTGACCAAAGTTTGAAAACTTTTGGAATTATTGTTAAATTTTCGATTTTCAATGTCTATATCTACCGGCCTAAAAATACTGCTATCTCAATGTCAGTACCTCGAAAATAAACAACGCAAAACATGATACATGCAAGTGTGTATCAAGTACAACTTGTATTTTTGTGGCTATCGTGAAAGATGATCTTGTACTTGAACATGTAATAAAATATAACCATTTATCGGTTACACGTCAACTACCAATCAAATATGCGTATGTGAAAATACTGTTATAGATTCCAGATAGCATTTACCAGCGGACATTCTTATATTTCTTCTTACATTAGATCGACGATATTGCTCTTGGTTACCTCGAGTGTATATATGATTGTCGGGTGCGTCATTTCCATTGAATGAAAATACAGGGTGTTATGGAAAAGACTGATCAAAAAAATTACATTCAAAAAGAATAATGTACACATACACAAAACACAGAATGATGCCTCAAGCATTACAACAAACAAGGATATGAGTAATAACGATAACGAAGCAGGATAGCCAGAGAGAAAAACGTTAATGTATTGTAATGAATCGCAGTATAACGATCTGCATAATATACAGTGAGTTTCAAAAAGTTTGCACCATATGGGAAACTTTTTTATTATGAATTTGTTAGAAAATCTTTTTCTTCATTAAAGTTGGTGCTTGGCAAAAAACTTGTTTTTGATTTATCAAAATTCTGAATTTCCAAACGGTGTATAAGGAAGAACAACAAATAGGAATTTTGATGTAGAGTAATCTACCCTTATTTTTGATATTATCGAAGAAGTTCATTTGGAAGAGTTTTCTAATATCGAAAACAATATTAAGATTTGGAATCACAGCCACCTACGCCACAATAATTTTCTCCTAATTGCTCATAGCTCTAGCCTCATAAAGAGTGCTAGTATCTCATAAGCACCCTAAAGCCCCTCCCTCATATTCGTACATTTCGATTCATAATATGGTACAAATTATCATTTGTACTAGAATATCGACGTATGTTGAAAACTGTTTGAATTTTTACTGATTTGATATCACTATTTATGTACGTCCATAATGAATATCAGTATGATTTTATGGAAGAAATGTATTAAATGAATTAATTTAAATGATCGTAAATTTTCCGAATTGTATTATGTAATCATTTACCAATAATTGATTGATTAATTCAGTAATTTTCTTCTATACAATCATACTGAAAGTTATTATGGACATACATAAAAAGTGATTTATCAAATTTGCACCAAAAAACTAGTAAACATTCAAACAATTTTCAGTAAACGTCGATATTCTATAGTACAAATGACAAAGTATACCAAATTTCGCGTTGATATATCGTTGTAGGAATACCTAAGGTGCATATGAGATACTAGTACTCTTTATGAGGCTAGAACTATACAAAATAGGAAAACAAAATATTGATGCGTAGGTTGCTGTGATTCTAAATCTCATTATTGGTTTTGATTCTGAACAACTCAAACTTAACTTCTTCGACAATATCAAAACTAAAGGTAGATTACTCTTGATCAAAATTCCTATTTTCTGTTCTACCCTGTACACCGTTTGTGAATTCATAATTTTCTAGTTTCTAGCGAAGCACCAACTTTTGTGGAACTAAAATATTTTGACAAATGCATAATAAAAAAGTTTCCCTAATGGCGAGGTTTTTGAAACTCACTGTAGTCACTATATATTTATACCAGCAATTCTTCTGTATTTACTTATGAAACGGCTCTAAAGAGTTGTTTTTAATTTTGGATTTAGTTAAGGTTTTGTTTTTGAGTCAATCTGTATAGTCTCTCTGAAAAAAACGCGATTTTACAACAAACATTATTTCGAATAGAATAATTCGAATTTTGGCGAAAACGCAGATAATCTTCCATATAAATTAAAAAATATATACTTACTCAAAACTTGAACGGGAATTTTTAAAATACCTTAATACGTTGGAATAATCTTTGAAAACCCGTTTGTTGCAATTGAGAAGTATAACTGTGAATATAATAAAATGTATTATAGAATAAACAAACATGTGAGTATAGCATTTATTGACTACTGGCAAGTCAAGTAAATATAATTAGGAGAAAAAAATAAACAATATCAGGTTACAAACGAGCCTACATGATTCAATTTAGAAATTAAAAACCTTCATATACATGTTACTTGAATTGATTAACAGTAAAATAAAATAATTTGAAATGTACATGGTGTTTTTCTGAAGTCGTCAGCAGTGAAACTGCGAGAATGCTTTGATTTTCCGTTTAAATTGAAATTCATGAAATTGTTTCTAAGATACCTGAAACTTCACTTTATTTTACGAATTTCTATTAGCATATGAAAAATATTAATACGAGAAATATATTTTTAACTTCAATATCAACTATTATGCATGATATATACAATAATTAAAAAGATCAGTAGGTACAATGTCGCCAGCTAGCTTGTTGGCGGGTTACCGTCTTTGACAAGTCGATGCCGACGCGTCCAGCGTCCGCAGGTCGCATTGCAAAGGAAAAAAATATTTGGCGGCGTGTTTACACAAAGAAAATAAAGGGATACGCTGTTAAGGCGATTCCAGAATAAACTAATAAACAGTGAGATCTAACTATTCTGTGTATTTTGTTTAATGTTATGAAATGTCTTAGTTTTAAATCACTTCCATCGTCCTCTGGACGCTTGATGTTTTTATGGTGTTAGCTCTTGTACACATTTTTCTGATTGTTGAAAATTTCTATTCAAACTATTTCTAATCATCACTCAATAATTTGAAAATTTCAATTGTCATTAATTTAATACCAATTATTTTCAACCATTACTTACTTTCAAGTAAGCACCAATGATGACTTTTTAGTTGAAAGCGCTCTGCTACGATTCTATAAATATATTTCTGCACGAAATACAAAGTTTGCTTTATTCAATAATAAAGATTTGTTGAAAAGAATGTTCATTGATTGAAAAAAACTTTTTAGGAATATTTTTGAGTTTGAATGGCTGTCCCTCAGTCATAGCACCAGGTGGCAAATTACCTTAAACCGGCATTGCTCATTATAAAAATGTTTCTTCCTGTCGGTTTGTGGGTAGGGGATTCATGCTATCTAAACACTATACTCTACCTTCTTTTCGGACTCCATCTTGGATTTGGAAGTTTCGCATGTTGTCTTAGAAAACCCCTCAAAAGCAGAGCTTCTCCGAGCAAGGGAGACCTGAGACCTGCAGCTCAAAAAGTTGATTCCGAACCACTTTAGCTCCGTGATGGCGGTGGGGATCGCACCCAGGTGGGAGCAAATGCTGTAACACCTCGACCACTTCGCACCACAATGAGTTAATACCCACTAAAATGCCAAGAACTTGTTCATAGCATTTTTTTGCAGAAAATTCACAAGAGGAAAAGGCCCGATCGAATGTTTGACAACTGTCGAATTACGTCACGTCACTTAGTTTTGATATTTTCGGTACTGTTCCTTGAATTCAATCTAGTGTTTCTTTGGAGCCTTTGGCCCACAACAATTTTATTTTCTATTACAGCTTACCAAAGTAAGCCTTTGACTTTTTCAGATCTCAACGACGTTTTACGAGAAATGTCATTTGTGACATTATTTTTTGCTCTCGAGCGAAAAACTGAAAAAACGCTTCATCAAACTAATTTGAACAGATAGGGCCCGGTTTCGATCTCGGCTGGCGGTATTTTTTAAGACATGAGTTATTTTGGTCAGAATTATTCGATATTTAGATAGTTTATACGCGTAGGTGATATTATGTGCCTATGTTAAATGAAGTATCGAGCACTTCTTTGTCTAATTTAAAATATATGTTTGTAGAAAAACTCTTGTGTGTATTTCGAGCTCAAAGTGTCATTGCCGCTCTCCAAGCACCGCTTCGAGTCGTGCGGTAACTATTTTTGTTAAACGGCAATTTATCACTTTTCACCCTAAATCACAAATTGCTAAAGTAAGCATGTTTCAAGTTATCGTTGACAAAAAAAAAACCTCGCTATTTCACATGCCCATTACAAACACGTTCTCAATACCACCCTGGATATAGGCAATTATTACTATACCGCCGCATATTTAGTCTTTGCAAGTCATGACAGTTAGCTTTTCGACAGTCAATCAATTCAAGTTATTCTCCTCCGCGTGTTTCATATCTTGCATCTCAGATGTGTATTGGAGTATATCCAAGTAACATTCTCATATCCCTGTACTTTTTAACGGTGATACGAATCAGTAATACAATGGAAGCGTTTTAACTCTTACACCAGTCGAACGACAAAAACATTAAATCCTGTTGCTGATATTATGCTTCCAAATCAAGATTCTGGAGAAATGATAGGGAATCATAATAGTACTTTAACATCTCAGGTCAATGATTTTTATGTGAATCATGGACTTCAGAGACAATCATGATAATAATAATGATATTTTTGTTATATGATCTTAGTGGTCTAAAGATTGTGATGACATTTCATTGCCGACGTTTCAACTGCTAAAATCTGCATTCGTTCTCAAGTAATTTCCACAAAAGCGATTTCACAAAATTCAGAGGAGGAAACCACTGGGGAAATTTGGTGTATATGCTTTGGGTATTAGTGGTATTAGTCGGGAATTAGAGGCATTGCTTGAAAATTATTGGGTATTGGTTTTACTAGTATATTACTCGGGTATTACAAGAATTTGTTGAAAATAATTGGGTATTAGTGGGGAAAAGGGGGTATTACTCGAGTATTACATGGGTATTAGAGGAATTATTCGAAAATTACAGAACATTACTGTAAATTATAATGGTTGAAAGGCAAAAAAGGTCTTTAAAACAATGAGAATTGGAAATTACAGTAATTATCGGGAAATTAGAGAGCTCTGGGGGAAATCATAATTGATGAAAAAAGAAGTCTTCAACATTGTATCGACAAAAACCTAACATCAATACACGATTCACTATTGTTATTACTGCGTAGTAGTTTTTGGGATTTAAGTCTCAGATTAAAAGAAAACGATATTTCTTGAAAGCCTTGTTATTACTTCTCTGACTTGGGCATTACTAGCATTAATTCTGGGTATGACTCGAAAATTACTTGGGTATTAGAGAAATTAGTTAGAATTTTTGGGAATTAGTGAAGGGTAACCTTCTTAATAGTGGATCAGTGGTACACCCTGAATCAGGTGGCTAGTATTTGAACTATTCAGTGAAAATGTTCTGCGTTCCACATAGGTACATTTTTTTTGTATGTTTCTATGTTTAAAAATTTACTTTCTCTCACTTACTTTGGTCAAAATTTTTGTTTAAAAATAGCGAGGGGAATTTTGGTGTACATGTCTTGGGTATTAGTGGTATTACTCGGGTATTAGTCGGGAATTATGGGGATTACTCGGGTATTAGTGGGGAATTAGGGGCATTACTTGAAAATTATTGGTAACATTAACGATTTTCTGAAATTACTTGGGTATTAGAGGTATTACTTAGATTTTTGGGAATAAGTGTACACAATATTCTCAGCAGTTTCGACCTCGAAAAACATCATTAACAGCTAGGTCCACAGGATCATTTGCATGTAGTACACAGTGGATCAACAGAGGAGCAGGTATATTACAATTTTCCACTAAACATTAAATCAGGAATTTGATTATTTTCATTCATTGAGTGGTTCCTTTTATTATTAGTTACTTCTAAGTCGCTAAGTGTTTTTAGTATGTAGCCAAAGTGGAACAATGCTGTTTTTTGTTATATTTAGGTACTTACTAAAAAATGTATAATGTAACGTTAAAGCATACAGTCTCTATTTTCGAATTAAAATTAAAACCTGCACTAATGGTACACAATGAATCGATCTGTAGTTCTAGTGAAAAAAGAGTTCCGTACATTTTTTGTTAAAGTATTATCAAAAATTGGTACTATAATAAATAAAGCATTATGCATTATATTTTCGGAGATAAATGCTTCGAAAATTTTCCTGATCCACTGTTAACCAGGTTACACCACACAATTTCCTCAGCAGTTTTCCCATCACAAAATGGGTATCAAATATTGGTACTATAATAATTAAAGCATTATGGGTTAGATTTTGGTTACAATATGCATTTTATTTTCGGAGGTGAATGCTTCGAAAATTTTCCTGATTCACTGTTAACCAGGTTTTCCTACACAATTTGCTCAGCGGTTTTCCCAACGCAAAATTCCATAAAAATTTCGAAACTTTATTATTGTTGCAAAAACAAAAGTTCTTGCCATTTATTGTTACATTGTGATCCACATAACAACCCATTTTCTTAATCGCTCCAATTTCGGAAACACCCTGTAGATGAAATCAGCACAATCCCGATGGAAGATGCTACTCCTCTATGGTAGGGTAGCACAATCAAAAAAGTAAGACAAGAATACAAAGACCTGATAATACAAACAGAAGATGACAACAAGGGAGAATTGTATCCCCTAATGTGGGTGTGCCAGAAAAATATTTATAATTTTATGAGAAATGTTGGAGAAATATTTCTTCAACATAGTTGAAAGAGGACTCAACTAAACCAATAGATTAATATCAAGCTGTAAGACTCTCTTTCAGCCCAATAGCACTTGGAAGAAACAGAACACTGAATCTACAGACTATCAAAATAGAGAATAATCTGTTGAATGCAAGGCAGATGTCAATAATCTAGGCTTCATTCTGGATAATAAACTTCTCTGGAGTAAACATAAAGAAGAAGTAACAGAAAAAGTCAAATACGGAAAACGAAACAGGGGTTGCAACCTAAAAACTCTGTAGCCTATAATGAATGTTTTGATCAATTAATCAAATCATCTCTAACTGTGCTGGGAATTGAAAACGAACCAACAATAAAAATTTGTTATTGTAAAAGTTGAGTAAAGAAACCTCGACAGAGAAAAGGAGGCCACTGTTTGTAGGTCATGATAATAACAATAATGATACCACTTCTGGATGTATAACGCTCCCTTAGTTCAAAATATTAGTTTGTGTTGGTCAAATACAAATCTGTACTTCGGAGGTAAAGGGCACTTTGTCCATTTTTGGCAAATATGAGATTCCACATTTGTATATAATTTTTTTTTTATTTACATAGAGGAATATGGCATTATGTCCTTAACCATTTGTATGGCAAGTTACCTCCTTTTTTAAATTGTCTTTTTAGTGAAGAAGAAAACGACTATCATACACCGTTCATTTTATTTAAAAATAGCGAACCTGAATAACTATAATAACTATAAAAATAGTTTTATCAAAATAAGTAAGATACTTGTCCTATACTATGTTTTTTCCAAATATTTCTAGCTCCCAGCTACGGGCAGTTGACTCTACCTCTACATAGATTCAATCACTATGTTTGTGGTGCAGGACCTCGTACTAAAACGCAGTAATAGATTACAAACACAGCCATGACGATGACTAGTGGAATATCATCAACAAGCATCGACAATTAACTCAAATTATAGTTTTGTCGGCACTTCATTTTATTTGTTTTATCGAATGCCGTACTAAATTGCTTTCGGAGCAATATCTGTGGTAGATATAACGAGATCAAGTCCAGGTTTGTACACTGGCCGCAAATATTTATAACAAGAGAAAGATATACAAGAACAAACTGAAGTCGGTCCAGAGAACGATACAGTTTTCATGAGACAATGGGCATGTTAGTGCCTTTGGGTGAACCATAGTTTGGATGCAATTAGAGATGTTCATTGAGTTGGGAAACAAGAATGTTATTACTCGAAGACAATCAGTTAATAATGTCGAAATTATGTTTAATAATGGATCAATGGATCGCAATGGTCGTGAATTCAAACCGCAGTGGAGCAAATGAACATTTTCTTTCTTCTCTTCTAATTTAAATTTTTGATGAAAACTTTGTTGAGTGTAGTTTATACAGTGCGGCTTTTTATAGTCCCCCCCCTGTTAACTTTTGAACGGTTTGACGTAGAGCAATAAAAAAAAAAACAGTTTCGAGGGTTTCACCGATACTACCTTTTGAAATATAACGCATTGTGATTGCTCGATAGATGGCGCGGGGGGGCACAAAAACCTAATTTTTTAAAATGGCATGAGGGGTCGAGTGATACATCGTTGAAAAGAGAATTGGATTCTCTTTTCAACCATCTGATTTTTTTTAAATTTCGTTATTATGTTTTTTCACAATAAGCATTTGAAGTGTCAATGTAACAAAAAGAAAACAAACTATTATGACATGTAGTATTTAAATAATTAGAAGCAAAATTGTTGTCAATTAACGAAGCAGGTGTTCGAAATGTCCACCTAATACTTCTTGACAATAAAAAATTCGATTCAGAAATTCCTGCCGAACATTATTCAACATGTCTGCAGTTATACCAGCACAAACCCGTGTTATTCGTTCTTTAAGTTCTTCCAAAGAGTTGGATTGTTGCTCATACACTTTGGATTTGACGTATCCCCACAGAAAGAAGTCACAAGGTGTAAGGTCTGGTGATCGTGCCGGCTATTCGATTGGTCCACGACGTCCAATCCATCTCATAGGGTATGATACATCCAAATACTCTCGAACTTGGAAGTGAGGAGAGGCCCCATCTTGCTGGAAGGTGATGTGTTCCTGAAATTTGTTCTCATTCTCTTCTAATATTCCAAGTATGAGTGGTTCAACCGTATCTCTTAGTAAATCCAGGTACAAATTACCGTTTAAGTTTTCTTCCAGAAATAAGGGACCTACAATATGGTCTCCCAGAATTCCAGCCCACACATTTACTTTCTGTGGGAACTGTGTGTGACCTTCGCGAAAGATATGGGGATTTATATCACTCCAGTATCGTACATTTTGGGTATTCACATTTCCGTTCAAAAAAAAGGTACTTTCATCTGAAAAACAAATATTCCTAATGTAATTGGGGTTCCTAGCTATCTTTTCCTCCATAATTTCACAAAATTCCATTATTGGGTCTGGGTCGTCTTCTGTAAGTTGGTGTAACATTACTAATTTGTATGGATGGAACTTGTGTTTCTTCAAATATTTTTTTACTGTAGCTGTTGAGACCCCAATCGTACTTGCTACACGAGAGGTACTTTGTTGCGGATTTACCACCATTTCGGCAATTATCGAAACCTTTGTCTCTTCCGGAATTGATTTTCGACCAGCTCCACCTTTCCTAGGAACACTGGCGAAACGTCGAATTTCAACAAATTCTAGACGCGGTTCAACCCGAACTTCCAGTTTCCATATATATATATATATATATATATATATAGAGGAAGGGTAGTCGTTGCTGACTAGTTAGTTATGGAACTAGTAAATAGTGGGGCTTTGCAGCAAAATCAAAGAGTACTACTTTAAAGTTTGTCCAAGCTTTCGGAAATTTAATAAATCATTTCCATCATCAGCGATAATCTTTGTTGAGATTGTGAGACGCGATGTTATTCAACAATAAGTGACACATTGTGCAAGATGAAAGTTGATATAAAACATGTAAAATTGGTAGGATGTCTTAAAATTTTTTCATAAAATACGTTACATTTAAAATTGTTAAATTTTTTTTATTTTGACCACACCAGGCCAAAGCAATGCTCTTGGACATTTAAGACATCCTACCAATTTTACATGTTTTATATCAACTTTCATCTTGCACAATGTGTCACTTATTGTTGAATAACATCGCGTCTCACAATCTCAACAAAGATTATCCCTGATGATGGAAATGATTTATTAAATTTCCGAAAGCTTGGACAAACTTTAAAGTAGTACTCTTTGATTTTGCTGCAAAGCCCCACTATTTACTAGTTCTATATATATATATATATATATCAGATGTCCTTCAATGTCCAGCGTGGCTTTAGCCGAGGAAGCAGTTGTTTTCTGTTAGATATTACACAAAAACATCACATTTTTTCATTTTTAAATGTTCATGGAGAATGTACCCCTTTTCAACATGACTTAGCACGAATTGAATTAGTTTTTCACGAATCCTGAATGAGTTGTTACTCTAATGCTATGGTGAGTGAAATCAAAGCAGATTAAAAGCACAATATAACGAATAATCACAATACGATCTATAAATTCAGTTGTGCTCTCTTTCTAGCTGGATGGAACCCCTTACAACACGTACCATCGGTACAAGCACATGTTCAAGACTTCCCAAGGATGTCCCTCAGAGGACATCTGGTGGATGCTATAGCTGGTACAACCAGGAATGTCCTTGGTACCAATTTACCATGTGGCATTCTATATTGTTCCTTTTGGTGGCTAGCGGATGGCCGTAGGAACCCAGTATCACGGTTCGGGGAACCTCAATAGGTGCCTTTGATCAAAAACATGCATCTGGGTGCACAGTGGGTCTGAACTGTGCCAGTAGAAGAACTAGCAAACATTTTAAGCAAATATTGGAATCTGACGAACATATTGAAATATAAAAATACAAAAATTTCATGATATTGCTGTAATAATAATAATAATTTTTTAACCACTTTCAATCGTCCAAATAATCTGAAATTTGGCGCAAATATCAAGGACCGACGATAATACAAGAATTTTATAATAACAATGTGAATCGTTCAATTCAATTTGCACACACCTCAAGTTTCCATGAATATTTTAAAATATATCACACATATCAACGATCGATGACAATACCATAATTTCATAATGACGATAGAGTGAAAAATATCATGATGATGTGAATTTTTAAATTGAATTTTCACCCATTTATTTCTATCTGAAACCTTCCATCAGTTCATGCCTTAATAGGCTGGTTATTTGTTGTATTCCAGGGCCTATTTTAACCAACTGCTTTTCGATATCACGTTGTTATGTTTTGATATGGGTTATATGAGTTGGTTCATGGTCCCTATACTTGAAAAGAAAATTCAATGATTTTTTAATTAGTGATCTGCAATTTTAAAAACTGTTCATTTTCGGGATACCACAATTAGATGAATATTTTGATATGTTTCCATAGCTGATTGAAACAAATTCCAAATGACATATCACATAAGTCTTTTTGTTTTTTCTGTTTTACTAAATCATATATGACGACATGACACTCATACACATGACGTCAGGAATATTTGGCATTATGCGCGGTTGACGATGAAAATCGACAGTTTTGAGGATTTTTCTTTTGTGAGCGTGAACCAATTCGGAAGAAGTGCATTTATTTTTTTCATTTGAACCATAATCCTCTTCCCTTTTCTTTTACTGATTCTCAATATAATATCAATATTAATCAAGTAGTTATTACACTCTGGAATGACGAAGACCTGACCTAATGAATTTAAGTTATAATAATTATACTGGCACTGTAGTTTTCATTGTTTTTTTTTTATTCAGTTCTTTTCAAACACAATCCTATGATTTCGAAATATAAAAATCAACGAACACGGAAAAACTTCACGGCAACGACAAAGAAATTTTAGTTGAACAATGACTTATCCAATAACTTATCCACAAAAAATTCTTCAGTGAATGCAATTTGATCAGTTTCTCTATGCTATCATATTACATGCCAACCTACGTAGGCACAAAATAAAGTGGTACATTGGAATTGAATGGACAGATCATTAAATCATTGAATGTTTTATGTAACTCAAGAAAATATTCGAAAAGAAATGATCAATAATGTTTCACCTTTACAGCTTAGTACTGTCGGGTTACACGAATAATCGGTATGATAATTTTCCTTTATAAACTGTTAGTGGAGGTCCTATTAATTCCGAAAACACATATTACCTATATCCGTACCAGGGCGACGCTTATTGCCATAATTCTATACAATAGGAATAATTGGGTCGAAAATCCATCAGAAAACAACTACTTTCCTGGCTAATACTTAATGAATGTCCGTGCAGAGTTCCTCTAAGGATGTCTCCGCAATTGCTAGTTGCATTGAAATATTTGGACCACCTATAGATCGATTTCTGGGTTCTAGCCCTCATCAGTATAGGGTAGGTATCTGCGGACAATAACTGATGTCTGCAAGAAATGGTTCAACAAGCTATCCATATTAAAGCAGAAGCTGAGACACCGCCCGCAGCCTAGCGTTCACTAAACCACGGGCGCCATCTGAACTACAGCCCCTCAACCAAAGCAATACCCAAAACTTGCGTGATTAATTTAACCACCAATACAAATGAAAAAAAAAAATTGTTTCTCGCTTGAAAAGCTCATTGTGAACAATGCAGATTTCTTCATTGATATGGAATATGGCTTTGGCCCTGAAAGAACCACACCATGGCTAAAAAAAGCTTGTTTTTATCTTTAACTTGTTAACCATTGAAAATATCGAAATAATATTAGTTGCATAAAAAGGAAGCTTGATGTATGTTCCCAAATGAAACAAATTCTTCAGGAGCATTTTTTATATGACACATAGTTTACGAGAAAATCGTTGCAAACATTTTGTCAGAATTCCCAATATGGTAGAAAGCGGAAATATTTTCCATTGGAATTGAAAATTGAGATTTTTATATAATATCGAACAGAAAACAACTGAAGATAATTGAAAGATCAACTAGCTGAATGAAAATGCTAATTTTCACTTCCAGAATTTTTTTCTTTTCATTCAGTGTTTCTCATAATATCTATTAGATATGGGAAGTAAGTAGTGTTTTTCTGTTAGATATTACCAAAAAATTGAAATTAAAATTTCAAAGGAGAGTGTTCCCCATTTTCAACACCCTTGAACGATGGAAAATAGCGACCAAAGTTTGTCTTTCGGCCACAGATGATTCCACAACTGATTTTGCGAACATCCTGTTTATATTTTCGAATCAAAATCAAAAGCCCACTATGGATTTGTGTGAGAATATAAATTTTTTCGCGAGAGGTCTATCAAAAAAATTAATTGCCTCAAAAGCAGACAAGCTAGGATGAAAAATATTTATAGCCCTTTGCTATTATTATGGTTATAGACAAATGGTAAGATTTGAAAATACTCATTATCAAAGTTTTTGAGCAATTAAATATTTTCGATAGACCACGCGAGAAAATTAACTGAAAGACAAGAAAATTACTATTTTTTTAAATCTCATCGAACTTTTGTTTTGTCGATATTTTCAAAGGTTGATCAAAGGGGTAGTTCTTCATGGGTGAAGCCATGTCCCTCCGAAACGGATTATTGTGATTTTATGATAGTTATAATGGACCTTGACTACAGTTTATAAAAAAAAGTACTTATCCACGCTGATTTACTGAGAAGACATATATTGATTAATGCGTCTGTACTATAAGTGGCCTAACTTTGGAATCCATTATCATGCCGAAGAAAAAATTGCAGAATTTACCGTTACGAGGTATTTCTATAATAGTCAGTTACTGAACAATCTATTTCCGCTCGTGTCGTGCAAATTCAAGCGATTGTCTGTCAGTTGTTTTCAGTTGTGACAACCTCAGGCATACGATATTTTTTGCTCTAGTTAAACAGTTATCTGAAATAGTAGGTTGAAGATCGTGGATTTGTTGAAAGATTCGTTTTTTGCTTTTAAATTGGAATCTTGTGAAAATTACCAATGAAGAGAAATGCTATGAGAAGAACAAAGTATTGAGAATATATTGATGTGCAGTTATAGGCCAGTAGAGATGGACATTAAATATCGAAAATTTAACAATAAGTCCAGTTTTCAAACCTTAGTTAAGTGAATGGTAAACATCGAGAAAGCTATAAGAGTCAGTTTGCAACTTGTTCCGAAGACCGCAACATTGTCAAAATGGCAATTAACCTGAATTTTGCTTTAATTTTGGATTGACGTGGCCGTTACTTGATGGAAATCGATAGTTATGACACTAAGGTAAAAAACGATTAAAATTTCCACAAAATTTATTGTCTTTGCGACATGTTTCGATACACAGTATCTTTTTCAAGCGAATGTAGTAAATTAAACTATTCTTCATTGAAATTACTTGAATACCTTTTTGACCCATTAACATAATTAGGGACTACCTATAATTATCGCTAATACCTAAACTCATACAACTTATAAAATTGACATAACAATGAACCTACCTGGAAATCTCGAAACATAGCTACTACTTAATTGAATAAATTTAACAAAGGGGAACCGTTCAGGACTAGTTGATCATTCAATAAACAAGATGAATTTTTCAATTTATTAATTTCTAAGAATTCTAAATAATTAAGCCTAATGCCCTTATTTTCCACATGAAGAATTCCGAAGTTTTCATCGAAGTCATGGCCTTCCTCCAAACTATGATTGGCATATGATGAGTGTGCTTTATTGTTTATATAATTCATACGGTGTTCACGTATGCGGCTTTTAAATGGTCTACCTGTCTGGCCGATATATACTTTGGAGCAAGATCCACAATTCAATTTATAAACTCCTGATTTTTCAGATTTCTGCGTTTTATCTTTATTATTCTTGATAAACCTTCCCAGTGTGTTATCTGTTTTATATGCTATTCTTAAGTTTTGCTTATGCAAAAATGAATATATTTTTTCTGTGACGGGCCCTGAATAAGTTAAAGTTCTATAATTATTGTCAAGGCTCCTCAAAGTGGGGTACACTTCCTGGATAGCCTTTCTATGTAGTTTTTTAGCAAGAATATTTTCTATTAATTTTACTTGATATCCATTTTTAACTGCTATATGTTTTATAATATTCAATTCTTTGTTGAAATTTTCTTCGGACAGTGGAATATTTACTAATCTGTGTATCATACTATGGTATGCTGATATTTTATGTGTATATGGATGTACTGAATTATTATGAATGGTGATGTCAGTATGGGAAGGTTTATGAAAAATAGCAAAGTGGTGTTTATTATTGGCTTTACCTATTGTCAAATCTAAAAAATTAATTGAAGGCAATTCAAGGCAATTTCTGTTTCATTGAATTACATTGAATATACTATATTTCTGTGACAGGAAAAAAGTTTGACATTTTATCTCTTTTGACTAGGCACTAAAATATGACTTTTCATGAAATTACTTTTTTTGCCGGATATATACATAGGTAGATATCTGCTATTGCAAAAGCTGATTTCGCATCCGATGTTCAGCTGGGGACTCTAACCCTACCCCCTTCCTTCATCAACCAACCTGCGCAATTCCATTGATGCAGCTATGAATTGTGTTTATATAGTAGACTTTGATTTTTTTCACTATTAAATCGTCGTTTTTCCCGCAGAAAAAAATAGTGTGTTACACACGAGAAAAATAATAGATTTCAGCTATCGGTTTTTTGTCACCCTCCGCTTCAAGTCGGGAGACCCTACTTTACTTTTTTCCTTGTATAATAAATAACTATTTTATATGACGAATCGAATTTGCAACGGAATTTGTACGGAACATTTTTTTCATCAAAAACTAATATTTTTCTTTGATATACAATAAGAAAAAATTCCAAAAGTTCTGCAAACCAGTGAACAGCAACCTTGTATATTAGTGGAAAGCCATCAATTCTTCAAATTCAGAATACAACGTGGAAAATTATAGCTGTTACGGGGGTGTAAATGTAGGGTGTTTCATAATTATTGAATGCTGATCCTAAAGGGCGATACTTTCTTAAGAAATATTCTTCATATGAAAATAGGTCCGCACCCACGCTTTATTTCTGATATACAGGCTTCATTTCTGATTTTGTTTTTTGGAAATTATTTTTAGAATACAGTTTTGTACTGTGTTTAGTTTTTGGAAAGAATTTAGTTAGTTGGTAAAATTTATATATTAGTTTACTCACTTCTTTTGTTATACCATTTTTTGGAATTACGTGGCCGTTTGGGAAGTACATCTTTTATATGTTTATATACCTACTACATGTTTCCGCATGATCTTCTAGTTGGTGGACTTTTATCATTCAAATCATTCTCCAATTCATAAAAGCAATCAACTTTTCATGGTGCGTCATTACTCTTCAGACAGGCTAGATAATCATCATAATATCATGCAACAATCAACGACGAACATTATGTCTGGCATCTGAATGTTTAATAACAGCTTAGATGCATACCTACCATATAAAGTTTTTTGCACCTTCTAGTAGTTGGGTACGATACCCACATACCCACATAATCAATAGTTTTGAATATTTTGAATACGAAATTATACACCGTTTATGAACGATATATTAAAATAATGATACAAAATTTGTGTATCATTGGAAATATAATATCATTCCGTACAAAAAAACTTGTGGCTAGACAAAACTCGAAGCTATCATTTTGGTAATGGTAAACCCAGATGATTCGTAATAATTGTCTTAAGCTATGGTTCTTTTGAGAATGTGAAGTTTATTCAAATTTTCGAAATGAAATTGTATGCATGAATTTGAATTATAAAAATAACAGAGGAGCAAATTAATAGTGTGTTCCGTGCTAAATTGTTTCCCAGGAAATACGGTCGAAACAATTTCACCAATTTTGGAAAGGAGTCAATTGCAGAGTTAATCGTTAGATGATCAGGTCATGAAAAACAAACGAAGCTACATAGTCCAAAACTATATAAGTTGGTTTACATATAAATGGTGAGAGATTCTCAAATCCCCAAGTACATTGTTTTTAATTTAATTGTTTTAAATTCAATTGTTTTATTTGTTTTTTCCATTAACCAGCTGTCGTCCCCTTACGAACGCAGCCCTCAGAAGTCAAAACTTGTGCTAGCCAAGGAAAAACCAGGTTTTACCTTTTAACGTGCGATTCCTCGCACTTTCTCGGGCCATCAGATAAAAATTTGTAGTCGCTAGGATTTGAACCTAGCCGATCAGCAGTCAATGGTTTTGAACGTGAAAGTCTCAACCACTGAGCACAATAATGGATTCAGATGAAACTAGAATGATGAACTTGAAGTTTGCGTAAAAATAATATTTTTGCACGTGTTGATGAAATTGACATCTCGTCTTGATTTAGCTGAGTCATATAAACCTTCTTCCATAAATGAATTTGTGTATATTGGCAACCTGATTCCATACTTTTATACTACGGACCATTACATGATACTTGTCAGTAAGCTCAGGTGAAGATGATAATATAAAAGATGAAGCCGAGTTGGAAACCGCTGAAGAAATGGTGTACCGATGTCCCAAAAATCAGAACTAATTCCTCTAGTACCCAAGTATGTCCCGAGTAATATCCACTTATGCCCAAGTAATTCCTGTAATACCCGAGTAATAAAAGTAATAACCATATTGAACCCTGTAGGTTTTTTGTCAACTACTATTTTGAAGACCTTATTTTTGTAGTCTTGTAACGAAATAATTCCAAAAATGCAAATGCAAAAATAACTCGAATTTTTATCAGAAGTTTTCAACTACCCGTATACTTTTTGATGGGTTTACATGAACCTTAAACTGAGTTCTTGGCGTAGCAGAACGGAAAACTTCATTTTCGAATTTAGAATTCAGAACTTTGAGCCAGCCATTCAGCTGAAAAGTTCCACCTTTCGAAAAATGTAATAGATATGACCCTTTGAAAAAAAATTACCTCTTTGAAATCTATCTGTGCGTATGGCTGCCGCCCGCCCTTTAGTAATCACCCTTCAGTACAAACTACTAATGGCAGGTAGGAACGGACCTAAGAAAAAAGATAAAACCTCATTCCCATAGAATATTAAATAAACTAATTACTTCAAATACTTTGTTGGGCATCTGCTGCAGGTGTGACTTTTTTCTCAAATGAATTGAATAATGCTTCTGTTCTAAAGGTATGTGAATCTTCGATTAATTATATGTTTTTTTCATCACTGGTCCAGATACCTTCATTAGATAGGGCAGGCTAGGTGATAGGGAATATTCAAAAGTGGCGCAGCTGTTTTTTTTTTGTGCTGCATGGAACTCAGAAAGAATTCAAAGATAAGACGGCAATTTAGTTTCTATTTGAAATTAATTTTTTATATCTATAACTAGAATGGAAGGTTTCTTTTTGTTCGCCTTTTGAAGATAGCTGTCTTAAGGGGAGGGCGTGAGTTTATACGGTTTGTTAGTTGTGATAAATTGGTGGTTGGTTAATATTTATTTTTATCGTGTTGAAAAATGAGGTTCAGATCATAGGGGAACTAGCAATCCAGAGGGTTTATTTTGAATATGTATATCTTTTTCCTATGTTATAATTAGTTCCAGAATGCACATCGGTGTTTCGATATGGATACAGTTCAAGAAATTGAAGTGGATTTATACCAGTTGCTGGTTCAAACGGAATTGTCCTAGTTCCAAAGATTAGGTGAGAAAAATTGGCCAGTTTCAATGTTTTTTCTGCGAATTATTCACATATAGATATTTTTCATCTTCAATATGAAATATCCGGGCAAATTAATTTATTTGCTCTTTTTTTTGTACTGATTTCCTTGAATTTCAATTTTTTCAGTATCAGACGGTAGAAGAAGAAATTACCAAACAAAAACTTGCCAAGTAACTCACAGACAACATTAGTTCTGAAGTGCAGTGATGCATAAGAAGTTATTTTTTATAATAAACTTTACAATTGTTCAAGAAATAATTTCTTTTTCTACTTCTTGTTTACTCATTTTTCACGATTACCATAGCAAAAATTTAAAAAAAACCAACTATCTTGAGCATTTGACATAATCAAACACAATATACAGAGTCATCAGATAATTAGTACAAAATCCCTCTCTTCAGAAGTCATCATTCCTGTCATGGAATTTTATTAAATTTGAAACATGTACCGATTCCAATATACCATATACCGTTATTGATCAATATCGGTTGCTATTCTTTCGATGCATTGAAGTTTCATAACTCAAAATTTGTTTTTTAATAGCTTGATCTTGAATTATTTCTTTGTTTGTATTTCAACTGCCCATCCAATGATTTTGGATGCTTTCTTTATTCGACGTCCAGACCCAATAAGTTATCTGCAGGTAGAACAACCACCTTTCCGTTGAACTCGATTATATGCAGAACTTTCAGATCCCTTGTAGCTCGCTCTGCAATTATATTACCCACAGGATGTTAGGGTGTAGTTTCTTGATTTTGAAACCTTTTTTAATAGCCCATTAATAAAATTCTCCAGATTTCAATAATTTTGTCCGGTCACTAAAGATAGTTTTAATTTTGAACAGTTTTTCAACGACAACTTTGTCGATTATATCAATGTCAGAGCCAGTTTCATGAAATATTTTCAATTGAATTCCATGTATCATTAATATTCCAATATTCTTTGAATCAGTAGCGACGTATGAATATGATTCAAATTCTTTTATTTCCTCAATATCTAAACTACTTCCGTAACAATGATTTTAATTACACTGTTTCATATCTAGATTTTCTTCAATAAGTCTTGTTACTGGTGGCTCCATTCATTTGTTTCCCTCTGGTTGATTTAGGTATTGGATGGCTTATTTCTGTATTCTCCACTACATCTTAAATGGTTGGGATTTTGGAATTCCATTGGGTTCCTTCCATGGTTGCTATATTTCAACAGTTCTATTTTAGGATTTATCTCTTTATAACGAACTTGTTTCTGCAGACTGTACGGAAATCCCAAGATCATAAGGAATAAAATTGTCTTTCACATGAAGTTTTATCAGTTGAATACAACAAACGCTGTTTTCCATAAAAATATTCTATTACTTTTTAAGGCGTAGTTTGTTCCATGCATTCAGTGATATTATCTTCATCGAAAGTTGCTACGAAATGAGCTTTTCATTCCCTCCAATAATATGTTGCGGTTTTTCCATCATTTGCTCCTACCATTGAAGAGCTGATAAGCTGAATTTTAAATTAGATTATTGATTTGTTTTTCATCAAAAATTCATTTTTCAATGTAACCCTATAGACTCGTATTATTCTATCAAAGTATTTGAAGAGTCTGCCGTAGACAGCAATGAGTAGAAAGTGATAATTTTTTTGAATGTACGTTTTCTGTGGGTAATAGATTTCTTATTTTTTTTTAATAATCCATTAATGGCTATTGCCTTTTATACATGTTTTCTATTACATTACCGCCTTATGTGATTCTCACAAATAAGGTATGTTATGTTCATCTACACCTGTTTGCAGAGTTATGGAACAGGGTCAGATTTCTGTTGGGTTGTCTGGTACGTCATCCCACGTTTTATTTTACAAAAATTCTGATGGAAATTCGGTAAATACCTCATTCCAGATATTTTCCTTTATCGGTGTTCGAATTTGACGGACACTTTCGTGTTTCGAACCATATAAATAAGACGGAAAATTGACGACCCTTGACAAAAAATCATGACTCAGCACCACCAAAAATATTCCCACAGAAACATTTTCATGACCAATGAATTATAAATCCTGAAGGTTCGCGATATACGTCGATTTTTCCACATGAAATTGTGAACCATATATCGAGGATAGCATTAGGTAAAAAATCAGTTTTGATCACGGCATATCGGATATCGATTTCCATCCACCTGTATGTAAAATGTATGGAAAGAATGGACAGGGGTAGGATTGTTGATTGGAAGTTTTGATGGAAAATTAATATTGTAAATGGAGTTTCCAAGTCAGTTCATACAGAATGCGGTAGGGTGATGGTGAATAGTACACTGTATGGAGTGGTGATATCATATCAAAATTGCTACATTGAATTCGATATCCTGATTAATGCGTTGTGATTTCCATCATTTTGTCAATTAAGTTTAATGCTTTTTTCAAGAGACAGTTAGACCAGTTAGGTTCAGTAATACAAAAAATAGCAATTAGAATTATTCACGGATGTTGTAGTCGGAGACGGGAACAAAATTGTAACAAATCTATTTCCTCATTCAAGTCTTTCGTTATCTATCAGAAATAAATTCTGTAATATCTCTATTTATGCAATTTTAAATTGGTGTTTGTGAGAGCTAACAATAAAAGTCAGTTTCAACTTCAACAATGTTTATTTTACCAAGAAAACTCGATGAAAATGTAAGAAAAATGTAAGGTTACATATAAGGTATGAATAAATCATACCACAAATTCAATTTCAAGTAATCTTGGCAATCAAAAATATATCTACTTTCAAAATAAAATTTTCTTCTTTCTAAACCAATTCTTTTAGTTCAAATAAAATAAAATTTTGTATGAGAATATTTTTTCAAGCTTACCGTTAGACTTGAATGTAAACCAGCATTTTTTCCTGTGTTGAAAACCGCTGTTTGAAATTACACAGTTTCTGCCATTCGGCAGTTCCAGTATTATTGCGGCTCTGCTCCGGTCAGCTGACATTCGGCGGACAACGGTTCCCAAAATTTCGAAGTATTTTCCAACACAATTTAAACTTGCCACAACTGCCATTCGTTATATAAAATGGCATTATACACACGTCCTTCACGGGAGTGCAAGAAGTTAGATTACACGTTGTATATATATTTTGTCACTCTCAACACCCAATAACGCGGTTCATACTCATTTTAGGGTATATATTCATTGAAACTTTTTGCCTCAAAATAAAGTGAGGATTCTACCATCGGAATTTGACCCCTTTATTCTGGGACACCCTGTGTATTGTACATTCCGTTAGAATGTATACTGAGCTCTTCTGTTACTGCGTATCGATAGGCGTGCCGATTTCACATGCATTGCTAGATTTGCCAATCTATTCATTTGAAATTTTTATATTTTTCATCTACACTGATAAAAATACCCAATTGGAGACAAAATAATCATGCTTTTAGAATTTTTTCTCTCGTAGCAAAGAAATTGTCCTCTTCCCGAATACTTTGCTCTTGAATGAAAATCATTGTTGCTTTTATAATAAATTTTCGATTCTTTTGGATTCAGACACTTTTGAGAGAACATTATTAACTTTGTCTCCAGTCCTGCTTGGTTGACTCTTGTCTTAAAATCATAACTACTTGATGCAAGCTCTCAATGTGTTTGGAGATGCTCTACCAACGACACCTTTGTCATGCATAAGCTCGAGTCTACCCGAAGTTTTCCGATACCCATTTGAGTAACTCACAACGAAGCTGGAAGCGCCATTGTATATTCTATTGTTGATGTTAATTTATGGTGTTTTAGCCGGCAAGATTTGTGTTGTGAATATATTTATGATGAGTGGAACAGGTAATTTTGGAAATATCTTCGAAACGAGGCGTTTAAGTAACATGTTAAAAAAATCTCGTGGTAAGTACCTATATCTACCCAATGATTGTACTTGTAGATTGGTAGTTTTATTAGTTTTATACATTCTTCGCTTTGAAATGTAACATCGGGTGAAGGGGTGAAACTGGGTAAACGCAACCTCTCACACGAAAATGTTATACTAGTTTAATGATATAACAAATAACACGCAGTTTATCGGAATAGAGTAGAAATAGAATACAAAAAGCAAGAGCATTGTACACCGGCAGGCGTACCTTGTGGCGTGGCCATTGCGACTAATTTCCGTGATTCGAGTGCACAGAAACCTTGACAGAAACGCATGGCACTTGGCATAGTTTATTAGTTATTATTATTAGTTATTAGAGTAAACCCAAATATGTTTGTTATATCAAATCATTTTTTATTATTTTAACTTTCTGATTAACCAACCCGATAAAACGTATTCCTTCTATGTGTCAAACCAGTTTCATTGTCACTTTTTTTCGAATAAAATGAAAATAGGAATTTTCACATGAATTTTGACTGAATTCTGATATCTTTGCCTTATTATAATATCTGCTTTGTTTTAGATTCAAAAACTGCAATCAAGTTATACTTACTCCCGGCTCTTGTCCCCCAAAGAGTAAGACATACGCAGCTAAGACCTACTGGAAGTAATCTGTCGCCCAATGCATGGATAGTATAATATTATTATTGTATGTATGTGTTGAAGGTATGTGTTATTTTTTGAATGAGTACGTTTGTATCAATAATTGTTTTTCCTACGAGAGATTTTTCCGTACGATTTAAATTCGTGCGGAAAAGTTACTTTTCCGTACGATTTTTACTTTCCGCACGATTTTTGTATTGTTGAAAATGAGGATATTTAGAACTAACTAAATGATCTATGTAACTATTCTGTCTTATTAGTCATTTTGTAGCATTATTATAAAAACTTGTTTATTAAAAACCTTCATTTTTTCATAAATAATATGGACAAAAACAGTCGTAGGAAAAATATTGTACCTAACTCTTACGGAAAATGTCTTTTTTGCCCTCAACGACTGCCGTCGCGTGCGGAAAAGTACTACTTTCTGCACTTGTTAGGTAAATAACTATTTTCAAGATTCCTGTAAGTCTTTATAAATACCTAACTGAATTTAAATTTTCAGTGAGATTTAAACCAGTGCAAGTTTTCAGCCTTAAAACTTTCGAAATTTTCACAAGAACTATTCTCTTTTATCTATACCTCTATACATTTAGTCCCAAGACCGTTTTGCATCTTTTTGAAAAAGAGTAACTCTTCCACTTGAGGACACAAGGCTTCAAAACATGAATTCAACATGAACATAATATTTTGTATGAAACATTTTTTATATCAATAGCCTTCCATTTCAAGACAATGACATCATATTTTTTATTTAAAAGCACGTACTTTTAAAACAATCTCTTAATGAATTTGATCGAAAGTTTAGGATCTCTTGCTACAAGATCATATGACTTCAAGCTAGAAAAAACATGGCATTTCCCACAAAGCTTTCAAATTTGGACAAATTATAATTTTAAGCCAAAATAATTTTATATTTTGACGAAGTTAATATAACTTTGTGATAAGAAAGTGAGCCGTTTGCCTCAGAGAAATTCAAATTTTAGAACAAAATATCCATGCATTTCGCCCATATCAAATGCTTAGCGCCCTTGAGGAAAATTAAAATTATTTCAAACCAAGGAATCCTTTTTATCTGTGTAGCAGATTCAGAAATAAATGGACGTGGAATAAGAACTCGTTATTCTGTACTAATTCAAGCACGAATATTATGGAATCAAATAACTTGGTGAAATTCAGCGCCCTCAAAACCCTAGAACGTCATTTTCCCAAAAAAAAAGCCAATTCAATAGTGCTCTGCGCTATTTGACTCGAATAAATTTTTTCTCTGTGACAATGGATGAATCTGAAACGTTCCAAAGGTGAATGCGACTGAATGAAAAACTGAAATGAAATCTGGACAAATATTTTTTGCTTGAATCGGTAGTGGATGCTAAAAGAGCATCTATTCAATTTAAATAATTTAATGAAACTTTCCAAATACCCGAAAGGGTTTTAGATGCGTCCTTTGTTGTTTTTCGTTCCTTTGTCCGGCTATCTGCAGATAAAACAGGAGAATAGGCTACATAATAGGTCTTGTCTTCTATAAAGGGCTTTCAGGTCAAATACTGTAAATAGAAAACGAATACAGTGTGGTACTGGATAGAAAGTAAAAAATAATAATTTTAGGGCATACAGTGTGCGCCCAAAGTATGGAAACATGTAGGTATCTTAGCAATTGCCCAGTTGTATCAATACAATTATGTATACGTATGTTATGTGAAACTATGAAATTAAATTTTATTTTGGCCAAGTATACATTTTCTTGAATGTAACAGTAAATTTTGAGTATTAAAATTTCACCCTTTGAAATCATCCTGTATATTTTCGTATCATCTAATACGATTTGTTAGTATTGATTCAATGATACCATGTCAATTCTTCTGTTCGTGTGTATTAAAACCTCCTAAATTCCCAATTCTGATGACATTTTTTTTCTGCATTCAAGTGGGTATCTGGATTGGTTAGATTTTTAAAGAATTTTTTTGCATATCAAAACATACAAGCACAAAATTTCACATCCCCGCCCAAATCACTCACCACATGATGTTCGGGCAGTAAAAGTTCTTCCGGGACTCATTGGTATCGAGCGCCCAATATATATATTGGATTGAAATTTGGAGGATCCATATAATACATGAAACTGTATTTTTGACAAGTGATTCAGCTTCATGCAATTTCCTGTCTCACCGGAAGTGTTATAAACTTTCGATTTTTAAATAAGACACCCGGTATATTTTTACTTATTTTGTCTCTATATGACATTCTAAATACAACCATGTGTCATTTTTTACTTTTCGTAACCAAAAATTTTTAAAATTTTGAAAGTAATTTTTGAATCTAGAAAAAAGCTTTTAAATATCTTCCTAGCTGTATAAAAATATCAAATTATTATCTTATGAAGAGCTGCTTGACCATACTGAAACATTTGTATTTCAATGATAATGACAGAACTTCTCCATTTTCTCCACACCAGTGAGCCCTAAATTAAAAAAATTGGATTTTGTCAAAAGCCTGTCTGTTACATTGGTTCGTATCTAGCAGTTATATCAGAATTACACGACCATTGTGATGACAGGACACTCCAGATACATGGTGTTTTCCAGATTATACTGTTAGATACCAACCAATGTAACAGCAGGGGACAAAATTAATTTTTTTTAAATTTAGTGCTCTCTGGTGTGGTGAAAATGAGAAAGTTTTGTTATTATCATTGAAATACAAATATTTCAGTAGGTCAAGCTATTCATGAGAAAATAATTTGATATTTTTATACAGCTAGGAAAATATTTTTAAAAAATTGCTATTTTAAATTTCCCCACATTTCACCACATTATTTTTTAAAACTTTTTCAAATAACTTTTTTCGGTATCTTGCCATTTTACTCGACCATTTGCCCCTTCATAGTAATTTTTTTCAATTTGCCGTCATACCAGGATCACGCGGCATGTGTCAAAATCGATCGGACATGCACAAACCTTTCCCAAGAATATTTTTTCCACTACTCTAATAATAAACTTTTTCCCATATGGTACATACTTTTTGACGGTCACTGTATGTTCCTCAATTTCACTTTCATTATTCTTCTCTTGTTTCTTTTTCTTTTCCTCCTTTACTAATTTAGTATGTCGCATCTCATGTTTTCTTCTCTCTCTTTCTTGTATAATCTTCTGGGTCTTCCCACTTCCTAATATTTAGTTTACACTATACATTTAAAACTGACTCAATCCTGTACACTTTTCTCGTATCCGTCGGCGAAAGTATATTAACGATTCCATAGTTTTGAGTACGGTCCTGAACGATTCATACGCTCGGAATCAAGATGCGAAATGAAGAGAGGAAAATGTGGCAACGATTGCTTAGTGCGAGTATTTGTGGTGGAGCGTTCGGTTTGGGCACAAAAAATTCAATGGATGTTTACTCAAGGGGAATTTGATCTCCAGAGATAACAAACGCTCTCAATAATCCTTTGAAAAAAGTAATCCTTTTTTATGGTCCCATGGAGATGAATTGCAGTTCGAAGTGGCAACAAGCAGGGGAAATTTTTCATGCATAGATGGGAACGACGTCATAATGAATGCCTTTTTTTCGTCTGAGTTACTCATTATCAGTAGTTATACCAGGAGAGTATCGAAAATAATCGATTATACTTCCGAGTCACGAGACGTATTCTGCGAAACACCACGAGAGCGTTCGTCATCATCATCAACATTTATTTACATAAGAGTTACAATTTGACTGGAAATAATAAAAACTACAAGAGAATCTGGCATAAATAGACCTAACAGGGTCAAATAGTCCGTGGGGGTCTGTCTATGGCAGTTAATCACACTAATCTTGCCGTTATATTAAAGAACTCATACAATACAACACAATATTGAACTTTCCCCACTTGTTGCACAATATACTATTTCATACACAGCTGATACAAATCTTCAGATTTTTGTCATCAGAAATATTATGGAAACTGACCGAATTTCAAAACAGTATTCATTCTTATTTACTTTCCAAGCGTATGGCTCATTACAAGATAATCCCAATATCATCTGAAATGCAGTAGACTCTTATGCGTACAATATAAATAAAATAGTGTGAACAGATTAAACACAATAGGCACAGAAGATAAGTGAACAAACGCACAACAAGGCATACTTAAACCAAAAACAAACATTTATAGTTTTAATATAATCCATTGCATTATTCCTCGTATTTACAAAATCTACAAGCGTTCTGAAGTTTGAGTTAGTACAACGGACATTTCCCAATGATATGTGGATGCTCTGTGTTGCAATATCATTTCGGTGATGAATATGAAGTCGCACTGAGAATAGCCTTAAAATGAATCATCCCTGTTGCAGAGGCATAACTACTACCGTGGTATCCCTCTGTTATTTTCATCAACCGGCGATTATTCTTCAAAAGACTTCGAGAGACTCATACGACCAAGGGAAGACGCAGTCTTCACATTTTAACGTGTGATACCATGTACGGCAGTATTAATGAACTAGTTTTCTCTAATAACATATTCTGAGAAAAAAACCTACTCGGGGGGACAAATCGTAGAAAAATTCATAGATCCATTTTTGCAATTAAATGGACAAAAACATCAATTACTTCCACCGTCACCCACGGGCAAAAAATGCAGATACTCAAGTCACTTTTCGAACTTAAAGATCCATATCATCTGTCCTGGTTACTAACCCCATCTACCATTCAGGTTCAAAGTGGTATCAACCTTTACTTTAACAATTCACTTTCGTATCAACGTGATGAGAGTTTAGAGTCGGGAGACTTTGATGTGAAGCAGTTGATAGCGACATCTTTGAGTTTGTCGAACTTCATCCAACAGATCCATTCTACAGCTTCAATTGACATGACAGAAGAACTCTATCTGGCTGTAATTTTTCTATTACTCCGGAAGCTCATTTGTTAATACTTATTTATGTATCAAGGGCGTGAAGTAGGCGTTTATGGCCTGCGGCGTGGATGATGGCCCGATGGTGTCAGCCAAGGCACTATGTAGATGTGAAGTTTTGATTGAAGGACGACCGAACGCTTTGCAGTCGAAGAAAGAACTGTCTCTTGGTTGAATGACTGTGACTTGTCGTTTCTCTCCGGACAATCCTAGACCAAAAGGATAAAAAGGTTTTGTTTCGCCCTGAAACTCGTGAATACAAACTGCCGGAAGGTTATCCTGGGGATTTCCAATTATTTACAAATTGGGAAAACCGGCCAAGCTAGGTAAGCGTAGGAACATGTTGAATCGGATTATAGGACAGCAATTTGTTCATTGGTAAAATATTCGAGTTGGAAATTTCCGGTTTGTTTGTAAGATCACTTCAGCTGGATTAAATTTAAAATATATACAGGAGTTTAGGAATAATATTCGCAATTGTAATTTGTGAAATATTGACGTATGAAGTATAATATACAATATAATTCTCACAGATCCATGTGAGTAAATTTTACTCTACAGCTGAACGACAAAGACTCCAGTTTTTAATTGCGTTCTGTCTTTTCTAGAATAAAATCAGAATCACTCTACTCTGGAATAAATATCTCAGTATCTACGAGACGAGTTCCCTAAAAAAACGTTATTAACTGTCACGTTATTTTGGTCACAGCAACACCCTCGCGCGTCGATGAGAGCAATGACGGCGAACATGTGTAAAGATAACCTAAAATGACAGCAGTTATTGAGTGGAAAGTTCTTTGATGCATACGTAAAACTGTTTAACGCAGCATCGTTGACGGAGGCATCAAAATATTAGTGTTTTAAAAATAAATGCTATGAGGGTTTATTGGTTTCGGTGGATAAACTTCGTGTTACACGTAGTTAATGAAATTGCCGCATATGCAGGATGGATTTATTGAGGGATATAATTTTTCATCTTCTTCATTATACCCACCAAATGGAAAATCCTGTAATGCTCGAATAACACCGTGAAAATAAGGGAAAAAAAGTTGAAATGATGTTTTTTTTTTTATTTCTGAATGATGTATGCCTCTGAGAAAACCTCAATAGGAAACAGCTTATAGAGCTCTGCCATTCATTGAAGGAACTGGCGCTTGGGAAAAAAAGATATCAACTCATAATGATGATATTGATAATGACAATAATCACCCACAGAGAACAAGATCATCGACAAATGTGTCATGTGTCAACCTTTCGATGGCTTGGATCGATACCGTGAAGTTAGATAAAACATCTCATGAGCCCATCAAGTATTTGCTCAGATGTATGATGGAACCCAATGAAATTGTGAGAAGCATTAGCTAGGAATCGCACGTTAAAAGGTAAGACCTCGTTAATCCTTAGCTTGCACAAGTTTCGACTTTTGAGGGCTGCCGTTCGTAGGGGGGCGACAGCAGGTTGACGGAAAAAACAATTTTAACAGAACAATTTTTAACAGAACTAATGCCGCTCTGCGGGATTCGCTTCGTCATAAGATCTGGTCGAGTCAGAGTCCTAGCAGAGTAGGAGATATTCAGAGAAGAGTTTCAGTAGGACTTCTGTGAGGCTCCTGTCCTTGCTGAGTCCTATAACTTTTTCCTCTGCCATTTTCCTCGATTCGATGACTTTTTCACTCAGAAAACTCCGAAACATGGCGATTTCCCGGGTCTTTTGAATTTATTAGCAAATTTTTATTTTTATTAAAACGGGCGGAAATTGGTTTAAGACAACGAGGGTAACCTTGTTCGATAAAATTTTGTCTGTTATTGTCGAGTTCGACAGCCCAAAATAACGGGATATTGAAAATCAATTACCACAAATCCAATTTTCACATGACTGTTCAATGAAAATTAGTCAAATTGAAGGGTCATACTATCCGACAGATTTTTGGCCGCGTTTTTCCAGTCCGACGACTGGAAATCGGAATTATGGCGGGGTATTGTTTATTGATTACTATGACATTATAATAAAAAATCAAGTCGTCTGACAAAAATATATCCGCACATCACCAGTCCGACAAGAAAATTAGAAAAAAAAATGAAGTAGAACAATCATTTTTGTTTCTTCCTAAGATACAAACAAAGTTGCAAATATTCATGAACAAATTTAATATAAATTTTTGAAGTATTATGTTTTAAAGAAACAACGTTTGCAGATGGCAATGTGTGAAGAAAATGAGATTTTTTTTTTTGATTTGAAAAATGAACTGCTTTCATTTACTAGTACAAACTCCTATAGTTCCAAACAAATAATTTCCAGGTGTCATTATTATATCTATTTTTTTCGTCAAATTATTATCATCAATACTATTGATGATACTGTCACACGCAGTTGATAAATTAATGGTTATTTTCCGTCGACCGTTCATTTATGATGCATTTTAATGCACTCAAAATCATTGATTAATGACCCCTGTTAATGAATGATTTTCTATTAATCAACGATTTGATTATATGCAACCCAACATACATTGCTCTTATTTTATATTACTTTATATTATTTTATATTATTTACATTTTATATTGGTTAGTACTATCTGTCATTATTTATTTGTCAATTTAAAATAAAATTTCAGAAAATGTTCATTACACCAGTTGTCACTCAAAATCATATATGGACCCGTGGCGTAACGGTACAGTTCACCTGGCTTGCAACACTATGGTCGAGAGTTCAAAACCCACCGAGGGTAATTTTTTTTTTTTTTATTTCAATTTGAAAATAAATAATAAAAAATAAAACTACCACTGAGAAAAATTACTTCTTTAAGCTATCTATCTATTAACTATCTTTAAGTAGAGTTAATATAAATAGGAAATAGTGACTGTTTTTTATCGTAACGTTAAATAAATAAACATTGAAAGTGAGATTCTATTTTCGAAAACTACTGTCGACGGAAAAGTTTTGTAACAAACTCGTGAATTAAAATGGCGATTAACAATCTCAAACATTAACGCGCTCGCTCCGCTCACGCGTTAAATTATCTCGACTGTTAATCGCCCTTATTAATACACTTGTTCGTTAAATAACCATTAACGAACAAGTGTATTAATAAGGGCGATTAGCAATCGAGATAATTTAACGCGCCAGTCTCTCAGAGGTCAAATTCATCATCAATTGGCTGAATCTGCAGCTTACATCTCTATTTTCAGAGAGGGTTTATAATTTTCCTGTTCACAATTTTGCAAACAAGAGGAATTTCAAAATAACATAAAAAATATGACATTATCACAGTGAAAGCATTGGGCAAACACAGTTTGTTTCCCAAGAGCTGCAGTCTGTCGACTGTCAGATGTGACTGTGAAAAATAGATGTCTCTTATCAGTCTCGAATATAGGTATTGAATCGTCGATAACCTAACCTGTCATTAGTGACTGCTCTCGAAAAAGAAATGTGGAATTTCATTAGTACACTGATGGTTGTAATTAACAATTGAGATCAGATGTGTGGCAGTGTTACCATGGTAAGAAATAGTTGATTTCTGATCGAAGTCTCTCTACCACCAGTCATCTATTTCATTCTATTCTACCTAATATACTTACAGTTAATCTGTTTTCGAACCAGACGGAGAATAATTCAGCACTTTATGAGTAAATCGAAAGTATGGATCTGCTATTTAATTCGGTCGTTATAACAAACTATGAGTAGCACTTAGAGAAGTGGCTGGTAAGACTCGCTTACAATCGTCCTCTGGAGTACTTATGAATGTAAACCTGCCGTACAACTGGCAAGTGTGAACAAGGACAACCAAATAAATTACCACTTCAAGCGGATAAATTATCAAGCGGGTTGCGACCACTTCTAAAGGCCGTAAATTTCACCGGGATTGCTATCCATTACCGCGTGAATTATTCCTTCACTATTTTGACAGAATGGTTTATATTTCATATGGAGTTAGACTTTTTATCTGCCGCGATGTACGCTGGGGATTTATATGAAAATGGTACTGACCTTATGATCGGTCTTTATCTAGTCAGATCATAATGATGTGCATACATTTTTTGGGAATAAGTATTCATCAAATGCATTCATTACATTTGCAGGTCAATTTACTATCCTTACTGGTCGTATATTGCTACGCTACTTTATAAAGAAAAAAGAGATATTTATAGCAATAGAAAAAAAACACTAGAAAGCAAATGATAACATAGCAATCACCGACCAACTCAATCGGAGTGCCATGGGTTCTATCAAAAATGTTTACCGCGCCAGTGATTTGAAAAAACCAGCTCAAAACAGACTTCTCCTGATCTCTGATGGAGATTTCTGAATAGAATTTGAATTGATATAAAGTACTCAAAGCTCTGGTGGTATATGTAGTATGATGACTACGCTGTTCGAGTGTTGGGGTTAGGATTGGAATAAAATGCCATTCACTCAGTTTACAAACCTCTATTCATCCCCTAGGATTTCAGTAATAACCAGTAATATTCACAAGGATTTCAGTAATAGCCAGTAATATCCACAAGGATTTCAGTAATAACCATTAATATCCACAAGGATTTCAGTAAGTGGATAGGACACAACCTGGAAATTACTTATTAAATGGGACTAAAAGTCCAATACAAATTTTGTTTAAAATGGATTATGGAAAAGGTAGGTTTGTAAACCACAATATATACAAAACAATCCACAATGATAGGGGCCACAAATAAAATCAATAATCCTATTAACAAACCAAAAACATTCAAAACGATGTTCATTGAGAGTTCCTTCTTTCTTATTATTTTACAATAAAGAAATAATTTTGCACATATTATGAGTCACTTCTTCAGAAAGAGCAGTTTCTTTATAAAATACATCAAATAATTGAAGGTGGTCTGGATTAGAATGAAAAATTTTCAGTAATTTGTTTCTCTCCTGTTAGTAGATCGAAGATACTGTATCACAGCCTGATACAGGGTGGAGAAAAGCGACATATTTCGATAGGTGTTGGAATACCAGCAATCTACTTCTCGTGCTTTTCCTTAAAAAAAAATATGTTCTGTGTACTGGGAACCAATTGCGTGAGAAGTACAATCAAGTCAACATCTTCCCCATCTATAATTATGTTGTTTTCTCTAGACAGATTAAGTTAATCGGCATCTTCTTCTGCAATTATTATTATTGTGCCTTCCAGATTTTTTTTTATTAAAAAAATTATCTCGGCTCCTAGTGATCGTAGGAATTAAATTTTTTCTTCAAATGCCAGAAACCTGTTTTCATAAAAGTCATATCTATAAAAAAATAATTAGAATTTTAGTTAGAAAAAACATGTAAAAAATTGTGCAATTTAAAAAAAAAATTATCCTTAAAATTAAAAAAATCAATATACTTATTCGAACAACTGCTTTTCAACCATTTCCATAGAAATGGACCGCACCTGGTTACCTCTCCTCACAGATGAAATAAGAACTGATAGAATGGTGATTGATTGATACCGAACACCCTATGTATCAAGATACCAAATGTCAATAAAAAGAATGTATGACAGATTTCATTTGACTCTGTCAAAGAAAGATCTTATTTCCAAAACCGCAATTCAAATTCAGTTTTTTCAGGGTCTTTCAAGCAAGTTTTGATGACGGAGGCAGATACAGCCTCCGAAACATCAACAATTTTCAAAAAAAGAGAAGTATTCTTGGTGTATTTCATCACATTTTTTTTACATAGGCAAATTCAGTCAAGGGTACGTTACTGACAAAAATTGATTTCTTTCAAGGCAGTAGTCTTGTGAACGCAGTAACTTATCGAGCAAATTAATTAATTTGCCCTTCTACACTTGTACAGATTTCTTTGGATTGACATTTTTTCATTTTCAGATTGTGGAAGGTTATAAACCTGAAAAATCATGTCAACAATGAATCTCAGTTTGCAACCTCTTCCGAAGTACGCAACGTTGTCAAACTGGCAATTAACTTGAATTTTGCTTTATACTCGTTGAGAAAATTCGAAAAGTTCTGCAAACTTGGAGAAGTATTGAATATGTTATTTTATATCACGAATCAAGTTTGCAACCAATTCAAGTGTACGTACCATTTTTTAAACGACCTATAATGTTTTTCTTTGATATACAATATACCATAAGAGAAAATTTCAAAAGTTCTGGAAACTTGACAGATACATCGGAAAAATATTCCGAACATTCGTGTAGGTTAGCAACCTTTTGCGTTGACCGGAACATATATTTGCTTGATGCGTGGTGATTTTTTTTATTGAGGTGGTCTCGAAATAATTGCAAAAGTTTTGCAAATTTTTAAAATATCTATTCTGATGCATTCACAAATTTGCAACCTTGTACACGATCCGGAACTTCATGCAATTTTGGAAAATCTAATTAATTTACTAATTAGATTTTTGCAAATTGCATGAACTTCCGGATCGTGTACAAGTTTGTAAATTTATGACTGCATCAGAAAAGATGTTTTCAAAATTTGCAACATGGTTCCAAATTTTTTGTAATTATTTGGAGACCACCATGATAAAAAAAATTACCACGAAACAAAAAAAATATAAGGTCCGGCCAACGTGAAAGGTTACAAATCTGCACAACTGTTCGGAATATTTTTCCGATGTATCTGCCAAGCTTGCAGAACTTTTGGAATTCTCTTTAATCGTATATCAAAGAATAACATTAGTTTTCGATAAAAAAAATGTTCCGTTCACTTGATTTGGTTGCAAACTTGATTCGAGATATGAAATAATATATTCAATACTACTTCAAGTTTGCAGAACTTGTAGAATTTTCTCAACGAGTATACAGCAAAATTCAAGTTAATGGCCATTTTGACAATGTCGCGTACTTCGGAAGAGGTTGCAAACTGAGATTTATTACTTTCTCGATGTACCATTCACTTGACCAAAGTTTGAAAAATTTTGGAACGAATGTGAATTTATTGTCTATTTCTACTGGCCTATATCCACTGTTTCATAGTAGGACAGTGTGAATGATAATATTTCCTTCAACTGTGAAAGTAAAATAAAAAATTGACACAACGAAAGTTTCTCCAAACTATTATCAATAATACAGTAAATAACAAGGCGTTTCTCTAATTTATATGAACGTTCTTATTATTGGAAGTTTAATGCCATTCGCTGGCGACAAATCACCAGTTTCCACAGGACAGGATTTTTTTTAAACTACCAGTGACCTACACGTTACGTTCTCATTTTTCCACGGTGTGCTGAATATCCTGAAAGCCTTGCCGCAGATTGTGACCAGGCGTTTGTAACAAGCTTTTATAACTATCAAAATAATGCAAAGAGAGTGCTGCCTAAAGGCACCGCACCCCTTTTTATGAAGCTCGGAGTAAACATACACAAAGATTTATACTTTGATGTGGTCGAGGAAAATTTCATTGTTCCTTTTTATGTTGTTGTTTCCTCCCCCGCTCAAAACCGTTTGAGTTTTCATTGCAGTATGTACGAAGTGTGTGAAAGAGTTTGTTACATTCAGTTCTTGGGTGTATATTATAGCAACTGGAGTTTACAAGGCTATTACGAGTAGATAGATTAGGAAGGGGAGAGAAATTATATGTACATATATCTACAAGAAAAGACACGCACATTTTCTATGTGAAATAACTTTTTGGTAATTTTCCTGAAATTAGGCTATGTTATAGATTCTAGCCTCCAATCGTTACGTAGTTCAATTTGAATTTAGATCCCATAGCCATTTTTTGAGCTAGAGTGTCTCAAAAATTTGATTTTTGCTATTTTTAGTATTATGCATCGATTTTGTTTGTGTGCTCTAATTTGAGATTGAACTTTCTTGAAATGAACCATCACATAGCTCATGAGCACCTTTATATGAATAAAAAATATTATTTCACAAAGGGTGTTGCATGGCTAGGCAATGTTCATAGAAAACAAACGGAACGGCTAGAATTTGCCAGTTTTTTGGGAAAGTATGAGTCTTCATCAACCACATGAGGATTCATATGCTTTTCTATCCAGGAGTATATAGTTTTATATATACAGGGTGACAATTTTAATGCGTACAACTGACATCTCGTGAACAAAAATTAAGACTGAAATGACTCTTAAAACAATTTATCCCCATGAACCCCTCTGATTTCCAGTCCACCGTACTCAAATAGTTTAAATAAAAATCCCCACTTGTGATGTCTTATTGAATAGCAGGTGAAAAATTATCTTCTGTAATATCATACACTTCGGACATGCCAGATCAAAAAAATAAATTAATCATCAGTACCATGTTGAGGGGCTAATTATGAACGGGGGCCATTTTTCATATCCCAGAAAAACTTGTGAGCAATTATTCAGTTTCTTTCGTTCACGAAATATAGTCCTTCGTCATTTTCTGAATTAACCCTCCCCTTTCCCACACCTACCCTTCATCAACAATCAAGTAGTTTAACAATATTATTCTTGCAATTGACCACACTACCCGATCCCCACCCCTTCCCCATCAACCAAGTAACTCGATATTATTTTTGCAATTATTCCTAGTAATTTTTTATGAAATGCGCTCGTTTTCACAGAAAACGTGTTTGAACGCCGACATTAAATTTCAGATTCACGCTTACCTGCCGCTGAAAGTTCTGGCGGAGCCGAATATTTGATTGGTCATAACTATGCTAAAAACGATCGGAGAAGGAAAAGGAAAAGTTTCTGAAGACTTTTATTTTCTCATGCAAATATAATTTGCGAGTATTTGAGTACTTAAAATGTGTTTTGTCGCAATTCACTGAGATGTTTGCGGATGATCCAAAAATCATGAATAATTTAGTAAATATGGAATTATTATACTGAAGCAGCAACCCATACCCTCTTTGGACAATATGTAACAATTTTAAAGCAGTGTGACAGGTCCCTCTTATACATGCCAAAAAACATACTTTGTTTTACTACTGCCTCATATCCAACTTACCCATAAAACTGGCATTCTCTTCAGTAAATGTTGAAAATAATCGCTTATTCATATCCTGTATATATGTTCAATAACACTATTGTAAAGTGCAAACCTCAAGAAATCACATACTTGATGTAGGATGTGTATGAGTGATTATTTTCAACTTTTACTGAAGAAACTGCCGGGATTATGGGTGAGTTGAAAACTGAGGCAGTAGTAAAACCCATTTTTTTCTTTGGCATGTATAAGTGAGACTTGTCTCACTAGTCTAAAATCATTGCATATGGTCCAAATAGGGCACTGATTCCTGCTTCAGTATAATTATTTCATATCAATTAAAATATCCATGACTTTCGGATCCTCCGTGAATATCGTAGAAGGATTATGTGAAGTGCGATAAAGCACATTTTGGGTACTTAGATACTCACATATTATATTTGCATGAGGAAGTAGAAGTGTTCATGAACGATACACACTTTTTCTTTTCCTTCTACTACAATTTTTAGCAAAGTTGTGACAAATCTAATTTTCGGCCCTGCCGAAAATGCCAGTGGCGGGTTATTGCGATCCTGAAATTTTATATCGGAATCCAATCAGGTTTTCTGAGAAAACGAACGCATTTTGTGAGAAATTACTAAGTATATTTCTTGGGGAGAATTGAATTATCTTTCACCGTATTGAAATTGTTTCTTGATAAATCTTATATTTTCCAAAATAACAGTAAAAAATTATAATTTTTCAAATAAATTTTTTTTTGGGTCCCTTATTTTTTGGTAAATAATTTTGATCAATAAAAAATATAGGTGGATATGTCATAATGAGTCGCTTCACTGCAAATTCAAATGAAATTATGAAACGAAACATTATAATATTGACGATTTTAATAATTTGTTTATCACTGTCACACACTGTTCGTATTTATATTATTGAAGAAACTGTTATTGAAGAAACTTTATTCGTGAAATAGTCTAATAAAATTCAACTCGTTATTGAATTTATCTCATAAGTCTGTCTTTTATTTCTGAACTCAACTGGATTGTTTTGAGAAAACACCACTCCTCCTGCGGACTCGTGGTGTTTCACGAAGCAATTCAGTTTCGTTCAGAAATAAATCGACAGACTTATCGCGAAAATTCAGTCACTCGTGGTATTACTCCTGAAAATTCGCGATAATTGAGGCTCCTGAATTAAGCTTGATGATTCAAAATAAGATGAATGCCATCACGAGTGGTCATGTCTATAAAGAAACAGACAATGTCATCAAAAACGTGGATTCAATTCTGCCTATGCTCCGTATGAAATAAACAATTTCCTGTTCCGCATCAGATTAGATTCAATCAAGATTCCACGAGGAGGATACCAACCGATGGGGGTGTAACCGTATAGAATTCATACCCGACGATATCGTCAAAATAAAAACAAAAATTCTCCACGGAAACGGCTATTAGTTACACACGTGGATTCCAACGCCTACAATCAAATGAATATGTTACTCTTTCACAATTGCATATACATTCTCGAATTATTCACGGTTATGGCATAAATCAGGAACGGGTTGACTTGAAATGGAGTTAGGAATATGCATCAAGAATTGCTTTGATATGCTTGATGGATCTAAGCGAAATATGAAATGTAAGACTGCAGGTGAAATGCTCCCACACGATTTCCTGAGTCAACCGTAGTTACAGGGGCTACCTAGCAATTTTTCTAGGTTGACGTTCTAGTAGAATCGAAAATTTATTCTACGATTGTAGATAAAAAGGGAATTTGAAGTGCGTCTTCGATTAAGGAACCTGCGACGTTGTAATCATAGAAATTATAATATATATACTTACTCTAGAATGCCAATCCCCTCTTCGTGGGACACTGAAAAGTGTTGAAAAATTCCAAATGTTTTCATCTATGCGCATGCCCATAACCAGTCTCCTAGCTCTGCAGCGTTGACAAATTTCAGATAATTTTATCTTTGTAGTCGAGATTCTGTCGAAAATAATCTAATATTACTGTGAAGCCTGCCCAAATTCTCGTTGAATTGTCGGGATCGTGCAACAGTGTTAACAGTTTTCAATTGCCGAAGAGGAAGGCAGGTAGTTTGCCAGAGCCGGTTTGGGTTAGTTTGGTGGTTTAGGCGATTTGTGTTCATTGTGAAATCATTAACGTTATTGTGTTTATTTAGATGTGCTTTTCTTATTACTGTTGCTTACTCCAATTATTCATCGGTAGTGTGTATGCTATTGGTTTTCGGGTTTTTCTGTAGTGAAATTTTAATTTTGACAATGTTGACGTGCTTGGTTCTATGGTGTGGAAATAAAAGAAATATTCCTGGAATCCATTATTTTTAGTACGTACCTATACTTGAATATGAATTGTTGATGGCAAATCTAATAAATAACATAAATAGAACAGAAATAACTCCCATCTTTGATAAAACTAAGAATAATAATCCTTTTTTTACGTTTGGCTTATATAAATCATTTTACGCTTGACGAGAGCAAGGCATGACATTTGGATGAGAGCATTGGGAAGAGATCCTACCGTGGAGCATCTGACTGAAAAAAAAGAGTAGTTGAATGTTATTGAAACGAAATGCAGTCTTTTTTTACGAAAAATTATGAAGTTCCCACCCAAAAAAGGTAAGTCTATATAACAACTGTAGGAATTTTCAAATCTTTAAAATCTGTTCAATTTATTCATGATGTAAGTTTTATAAAGGATTGCATTTTTTAAGGAATTCTGATTGATAATAATTATAAAAACCACATCTGAAATTATGCAAACCAATACTACTTAACAATTTTTTTTAAGAACTTTTCAAGAATTGCATGGCCATACGATGCAAAATATAGATCCCCAACGTATTGAAATGAATGATAACTTGGAAGTACTTTTTGTTGAAAACAAAGAAAATGTTCCTGGTGTTAGTCTTCATGTTTCTTAAATAAATGAATAAATAGACTTTTTTGTGTCATTCAACTAATCAATATCTGAAAAATATTCCCTCAACAAGCAGTTACTCAAATTACTATAGAACACACTATCATCCTCTGTCCATCTCAATTATCTGAATTATCAAACTGATATACTTTCATAGCAAAAAAATACACATAAGTACTGTACTATAAAACATTTTTCTTTCGAACTTAGTATGTTCAGTAATCAATATTATGCACTTATTACCCAACCATTTATATATTTTTGTAGATTCTTTTTGTAGTTCTATTGGCCATCAGGAAAAACTACACATTTGAAAAATAAACACATCAGAGTACTCCCTTTTTTATCAAAGTATTCATATAATATTTATAAACATTAAAAATGGCAAAGTTCAAAATTTTGATTGGCAGTTTCCTATTTCTTATATTGAGTCACTCAGCTCTATAAACAATCCATTTATTATTACTCTTCATTTTGTTTTATTTCTCATTTTATTTCACTTGCTGTGTTAACTCACCGAAAACGAATGTATTGGGTATACAGTCGACACGTGCTTCAGACTGTTGGTCATTATCAGTATGGTGTAGCCAAGTGCAAAGATGTGCATATTGCTTAACTAAACCGTTAGTTTAATTAATATAATTATATTGAATGTTGTATCCTATTTTCAGTTCAGATTCCAATTTGATATTTTGAAAATAGGACTAGGATATTTCTGAATCATTCATCGTTCATCAGTTCTAGCACCAACACTTCCTTCTTCACATTAATGATTTGTTGGAAGCTACCTAAGGGTCAAGTAGCTCAGTGGTTGATACTGAAGCATTCAAAACCATTGACTGCAGGTTCGAATCCTCAGCGACTTCAGATTTTTATCTGATGGCCCGAGAAAGTGCTAGGAATCGCCTCGTTAATCCTTGGCTCGCACAAGTTTCGACTTTTGAGGGCTGTCGTTCGTAAGGGGACGACAGCTGGTTAACGAAAAAAGAACAAAAAACAAAAAAAAAACTCATGTCCAGTAATCAGCTTTACAGTTGATAGTACTCTTCATACCTCTTTCTCTTCCAAAGCTCCGATATCAGCCAGTGAATGCAGAACGGGGAAAAATCGAGAATGAAATAAAATTCTAGAATGGTGATCCAATAACTTTACTCATATAAGCTGGCTCACTCCTCTGGAACATCGCAGAAAGGTTGGCAATCTGTCTGTGTTTTATAGATATTTCCGAAATATCCGAAATATTATCAATTATCAATATTATTAATATTATTATTAAGACATGTCTTTATTAATATTAGACATTAATAGTTAATTTCTTATGAATGGCCTCACCATATTGTTGTGTTTGATATAACAAGTTTTTTCCTCTCCATGTAAGTATGATCACAATGTGTTTTTGTACCTGGAGTTACATTCTCCTTTCTTTTATTGTAGAATTTACTAAAGCTGATGATGAACCTATATAGGTTCGAAACATGTACTTCTTTGTGAACACCTAACTGATCGATGGTTATTTGCCTTCCCATTTAATCGTCGTTTATATTAAATTGTGGAGATGACTTCGAGTTTTTATTCTTTGTAAATCCCACACCACTCCACTTCGAGATATCATGGACTTCTACCGCAGGTTACAAAATTAATAGTCAGTGACGTCAGTCACTAGTTCAGAAAAAACACGAATGAGAGCAGGTTGAAATCCTCTCCCTCTTCCCTTGCTTCTCTTGGGCACCATAAAGCTAAGAATGAGTCACTGTCATTCCGATTTCCTGTATTTCTATGTAGCTTGGAAAACAGTAGAGATAACAAACTCCCGGAAATTCCCTGAAACTTCAACACATGGAATGCATTAAGGGATTATAAATGCACATAAAACATCCATCACATAAAGTACCTCTCTCATAGAACTGTGAAATAAAATGAAACCAGATGGCCCGGCATACATTTTTTTCCATCCGAACTTTAATCCAAGCCATTATCTTAAGACACAGCCCATTTGGTTTTATTTCTTCAACTCCTGCAATGGCTGTTGCTATTCCTGAATTCAATAAAGCAAAGAAAGCTGGCCATCATCAATAGCTTTTAGTGTTATTGCTTCTGCTTCGCCTTTTTTTCCTGTACGGCGTCACAATTACACTCTGTGAACGACTCGAGACTATTTTCTGGAGAATTGAACTTCGGAGGAAAATTGATACTAATGAACATTGCTTTAACTTGCTCAATTCAATCAACACATTCAGTTTTTCATGGATGATATTGAATGTGGTTTCAATGACTCTTTAGTCATCTGGCCAAAATGATTATTAAAATCGTTAAAACCTTTTTTTTAAAAGAAAAAAATTGTGGACTAATATTTGTGGAGTAAAATTAGTTGAGCCTAAAATAAACTGGTTCATTGTAGATTACAGGGAAAGTACTAGGATAAGGGAAACGGAAGGAAGAATCAATACAAAATTTTCTAGTGAATCTTCCTAAATCAAGAGGATGACACTTTATATTGAGTGTTATCAAGCACGTATGTTATTATGAAATTATTTATTGTGGCAATTCCTTTTATATCTCAACAATATCAACGATGATCACACAACTTCATAATACTTACATGCATATTACTTGAAGTTGATTTTATGTAAATTACAATTTCCGAACTGAATATGTGAACGACATATATTGTTGTAAAAAGCACTATTCATAAATAATTTTTGAAAAATATCAGAATTAGTTGTGAAAGATTGTTATAATTAAAATTTATGGAAATATCATCATTATTGAAAAGGGGGAACATTCTCCATGAAAATTCAGAAATGAAAAATGTGATTTAACAACTACTTTCCCGGCACTAGCCACGCTGGACACTGAACCACATCTGATAGATATTGTGAAAAGACTCTAACTGAAAAGAAAAGAAAAAATCTGAAAGTGAAAAGATATTTTAGTCCTAAGTAGGTATTGGGAAAATACAACTTCACAGTCTTCGGTTAAAATGCATCTGCTGTGTGAAATTTAATTTTCAATTAATTTCTACTGTTTCATTTTCAAATGTGGCTGGTCGGGTCAGATAAAAAAATGGAGGATTTGTATACAACTTAAAACTGCATTCTTTGACAACTAACTCAGCTTCAGCAAGTTCTAATATTTTTGTGGAATATTGTTTTCACTCAAAATATTTCTGATATGTACATACAATTCAATTTTATAATTTGTATTACTAATTTTTTATGGAAATCTTGTGAATTTTGTGATTATGTTGATATTGCTTTACTGTTTGTGTAGGTTTCAAACAAAGTTTCGTTGAAAAGACTTCAGAAGATTACTTAAGATCATTCTCAAATTGAAACAACATTTCAGATTAAAATGAGATTCAAATACATGGGGTAACTTGTGAACTACATAACTGATAGAACAAGGTGTATTGAAAAAAAGCATTACTTGTCGATGTGTTTCTTACCTCACTTCTCCAAATCTGAATCAGGCAACTGTTGTATACGCTATTGATTGAAAAAATGTTAATAATATCATTTATTGTTTTGTTGTTGTTAAAATTGTTTTTTCCGTTAAGCTGTCGTCCCCTTACGAACGGCAGCCCTCAAAAGTCGAAACTTGTGCGAGCCAAGGATTAACGAGGTTTTACCTTTTAACGTGCGATTCCTAGCACTTTCTCGGGCCATCAGATCGGCCAAAATCTGAAGTCGCTGTTGATTTATACAAGGAGATATTACTTTTTGGATTGATGGTTTGCGTGTTGGTCACAGGTTACTCGATGAATTTTAATATTATTTTGATCGCAGAGATAAAGATCTGATGCCGTGATATTTTTAAGTTTGTTGGCGAAAATTTCTTCGAGACCTAATAGTGTGCGATATCAAATTAATCGTAATCAAATGATCTTTTTTGCTGACCCGACGAACCACTATGTTGCCATTTGAAAAAAAAAATAGTAATAATAATTTTAAGATCAAATTTTACCCATCAGATGCATTTTAATCTAAAACCATAAAGTTGTATGTTTTCCAATACTTTAGAACTGAAATTGATAATTTGAAGGTATTCATAGCCCTCTAGATTCAAAAATAAATTTCGGAATTTACAAAATATTTGGTTACAAAAAGTATCAATGATACATGATCGTATTCAGAATGTCATATGGAGACAAAAAACTGAAAATATACCGGGTGTTTCATTTAAAAATTGTAAGTTTATATCACTCCCGGTGAGACCGGAAGTTGCATGAAGCTGAGTCACTTATCAAAAAATGTAGTTATATGTTTTATATAGATCCCTCAAATTTCATTCCAATATCTTCAAAACCAAAAAAGTTACAGGGGCGAGCCACCTTCCGTGGACACCCGGTATATTGTCATGAACGATACTCTTCGGAAATATCGACAATCGTTCCACCGTTAGCGGTCCCATCAAGACTGACCCGTCGAGCTCAGTTTTCACATCCATGTACCGTCACTTTGGGGACATGCCGAACATACCTTTTCCAGGACTCGTTCTTCAAACGAACGGCAAAGCTTTGGAACTCGCTGCCTCGGGAAGTGTTCCCTGAGGCATATAGCCTGCAGAAATTCAAGCACTCCAATTCCCACCTACTTTCCCCTGGTTCTCACGATGTTCTCTGATCATAACAGGATTTTTTTTTTTGGGAAGAAATACATAAAAAAAGAACAACCCCCTGAATAATACAAAGCACTTTGAATATCACCACCAATGACAACACCAGTGATACGCCACTGTAACATCTCTATCTTTATCTCGGAGGTTGTTTGACGCTATCGCCATCTCCGTCATTAGCGTCACGTCCAATTCGGCTCTTATCTCCCTCCTTACGAGGTGTATCATTCTTCTGCAATCTCACGTTCAGATGTTCATCTGATAACGATAAAGAGACTCTTGGAATTATAATTAATTGTAGAATCTTGGAGATTTTCTTTCGCATCCTTGAAATAATTCTCCGAGTTCGCGAGTGTACGCTCGAATATCTCAAAGGATATTTTCAGTTAATTACTGAATTTATTCCATAACTAGAAAATACCGTCATTTGGCGAATTCGGAATATTCGTTGGGCTATTTACGTTTTGCACGATACGGCAGATTCGCATGTTGGTATGTTATGGGTATTTGAAGGGTTTGGAATTACTATTGTGTACCTCATCCGACTGATGAATTTTTTTCATGTTCTTTTTACAGGGTTTATAGAATGTTTATAGGATGTTATCGAATGGTAGGCGATAATTCTTGTAATATTCTACTCGAATGAAAATGGGGACATTGAATGAATGTTATGACGCCGATATATTCCAAATGAAGTCATCATAATGAAGATTTGAATGTACATACCTGGACGAATGAATTTTCAACAAAACAGACAGGGCAGATCACTATCGCGTATGTTCTAGAATAGCTTCAATACTCTAGATCTTTTATTGACCACCAATCCTGATCCAAACATCATATGAAGTTGGTATTGTTAATATTTGAACCAAATGTGCTCTTTCTGACTTAACAACAAAGAATCCCGCAAAATCCTTATAGAAAATGGCGTATGTTGTAGATTTTGATGGGCACAAAAAAATCGGCCAACTAGTTTTCGAGATACAGGGTGTCAGAGATGAAAAGTGAAGTTTTTGCTGAGAATTTTTAACAATTCCAAGAATTGACAAAAAACCTATTTATTTTGCGAATACCGTGCCTCAATGATGGTACAATGTCACCTTGATCTCGAATCCATTATATTTTCATTTTGTGCTCTGCAACAGGGTGAAGAAAAATCCAATTCGTTTAATTTAATACCAACCAAGTGCGAGTTCTTTAATGCGAAATGAATACTCAATATAGCCAAGATGAACTCCCTCAATCTCGACCAATTCAATTCAGATGAAAAAAAAATTTATATGATTTTTTGAAATGTGGGGTTTCTGCAAAATATGGGATATTTTACAAACAAGCCGACGAAAAACTAGTAGGGATATTTGGCATACAATCAACAAATTAATGGTATATTATGCTTCCCAGAATTCTGCAAGAAATTCCGCGATAGTAAATATCTACGTTTTGTGGACATTCATTCAAAATAATAATTCTGAAATGCATTCGAATATATTTCGCACAAAAATATAACTTAATGTAAATAAAACACTTTTGAAGACAAGCTTTCATTCAACATTGCAAATTTACAATAAGTACCGCACTAATAATCTAGTCCAAATATTTTCAAACAAGAATTACTCAAAAATAGCTCTTTTCGGTCTTCGATGGAGTATATATGAGGTATAAATAAAATCTGTACACAAAGTATGTTGCCGACAAATGAATCCGGAGGCTGAAATTTATCACAATATCTTGGATTCCTCAAACCGTACATTACGTAACCGATTATTTTCCGAAATAGAGGGTATTTATTGGAACAAAAAACAGCATTGTTCTAAGAAAACTGGATTGAACATTTTTACTCACCCTGTATACCTGAAATGACTGTGTGACATTATCAGCGGTGAAGAATGTTTGATATATTAATGACATGCTCTCCCTTATCCGAACTAAAAATCTAGGGGTTGGCGTACCCTTATTTTCGAACCACCCTGTATAAAAAATAATATAATTTAGCATTGGTTGAGATTGAGGGAGTTCATCATGACTATATTGAATATTCATTTCACATTAGAACACAAACACTGGTTGGAATGAATGAATGTATGTTCAACCTGTTGTAGAGCACAAAACAGAAAAGTATAATGGATACGAGATCAAGGTGACATTGTACCATCATTGGGGCATGGTATTAGCAGAATGAATAGGCGTTTTGTCAATTCTTGGAATTGTTAAAAATTCTCAGCAAAAAGCTTTATATACTTTTCATCTCTGACATCCTATATCTCGAAATTTTGTTGTGCCCATAGATACTTTTGCCGAGGAAGTCAAAATCTTCGCGGAATTTAGCCGAGAGCCATTTTCCATAAGGATTCTGCGAGATTTTTTTTACATCTTCCGGTTTCATCGGAAATGACCTCAACTTTCGAAATTTCAATAGGGCACTCCGTATATTGTGTGCTTTTCGGATTCCTTAAATTATTGTACAGCAGAATTTGTAATTTTCAAATAAATTCTGACATGAATTCTATTTATAAATCAAATATTTTCTTTTAATCTAGAGTGCTACGACCATCCTAAATTTATTCTACATAGCCTCTCTTCTCACACAAAATTATAAAAATTTTGTTATCTTCATTTGTTAACCTAAAGGAAGGTTGAACAGTTTTATAATTAAGTTTTTTTGGTATAATTCGAAAAACTTAAATGTAACTATATCACTTTCATAACACTATTTAATACATTATTTCGAGACGAAACCAAAATTATATATACAGTATCGGAAAGTTTTCATCGGGGGTATAGACAAATCTATGCGAGCAACAAGGAACGCAATGATATGATAATACCACATGAATAAAAGAGACGCACTATCGTGCGCCTATCCTGTTACCCCACCCGACGAATTAACGGCTCACGTCGATATCGCTTCCTCGAGCTAGTCGAGGAGAATTTGTAATGCTCTCTCAACATATAGCAAGCTATATACCCCAGATGAAAACTTTCCGATACTGTATACCCCAGATGAAAAGTTTCCGATACTGTATATAACATCTATCCACAGGAGACGAGTTTGGTTGTTCTATCAAAATTGACCTAAATTATTGGTTAGGAGAAGCATGAAAGGTTTGAATGCATTCAATTCAGGTATGTATATTTCGAAAGCATGTAAGTTGATATGACCAATTGAATTAGAAACAATGCACAGTTCGAGGATACAAATTTCGTTACATTTATCGAATACTATTTTTTCACAAATTTTTTTCTTTGTGTGTCTGGAGTATTTCCTCTTTCAGTGTAGTAAAGATTGTCAACAGACTGGCTTTGAGAATGAGATAATTCATTAGAATATCTGTAGATGGCGTCCAAATGACAACTTTAATTTAGTCATTTCAACCCTTCGCCATAAATTGAATTTCTAGGAATATCTATGTATTTATTCCAGTAACGACAGACAAACTCGAACAAAAAGTGAAGAATGAATTGTAGCACTCTGAAACTCGGCACATGACATCTCGAAATCATGTTTTCTTAGAAAAAAAATTGTTTACCAAAAAATCAGGGGTGGACCCTAAAAAATGTTTCATTTAAAAAAATATTATTTTTTTTTGTTGTTATTTCAGACAATATAAGATTCATCAAAAAACAGTTTTGATAGGTTGAGAGATAATTCAATTCTCCAAAAGAATGATTTTTAGTAATACCTTATAAAATACGCTCGTTTTCTCAGAAAACGTGGTTTAACGCCGACGTCACATTTCAAGCTCGCGCTAACCCGCCACTGAAAGTTCAGGCAGGACCAAAAATCAGATTTGTCCTAACTTTGCTAAAATCATAGTAGAAGGAAATGCGACAAAACACATTTTAGGTACTCAAATACTCGTATATTATATTTGCATGAGAAGGTATGTCTTCAGAAACGATATGAACTTTTTCTTATCCTTCTCCGATCATTTTCAGCAGAGTTATGACCAATCAAATATTCGACTCCACAGAACTGTCAGTGGAGGGTAAGGGTGAACCTGAAATTTGATGTCGGCGTTCAACCATGTTTTCTAGGAAAACGAGCGCATATCATAAGAAATTACTAGGAATCAATTTTGTGGAGAATTGAATTGTCTTTCTCCTTGTTGTTTTTTCGATGAATCATATACTTTCCTAGATTACAGCAAAAATCTATTTATATATTTTCGAAAGAAAAAAAAAATGTCCCACCCCTGGAATTACAGTAATTTTTTTCGTGTTTATCATGGTTTCAACTACTAGCATACCAAGTTTGGTGGTGCTGCAATCGATTCTTGTCTCAAAACCCAATCGTATTGGATTATTGGGTTCATCACCAAAAAAATTCATTGAATAGGGTTTTAAATCTTATATCTTTGAGATCACCCTGTATTTATGGAAAGTGTTATCGTTTTCGATTCAATTAAACAGAAAATTCATTCCGAACTGGAAATGGCATTCATTAATTTCTATGAATAAGCCACACACAAATAGTGGAGTAAAATCCACCCAAAAAGTCGTTCCGTTCTCGAAAAAGATTTTTTCGAGGTATAACCAGTTCCGACCTTCACAATACAGTGAGGTATATATTTTTTTATTAGAATACCATTGGACGACATTTTTGAGTGGGGACGAACTTTTTTATTTAGAAAAAACTGAAAAAAAAAGGTTTTTCTAAAACACGTTTCTTGATGAATATCATCCCATAACTCTGAAACTACAGGAGGTATGGAAATAATTTTTTTTACAAATGAAAGAGAATTCTTTCCTGTTTCTCAGGCAAGTATGATAACATGATAAATAATCATAAGTTTTTCGTAAATTTATTCGGAACGCAATATATCACAAAAATTTGCATATGTAGTATAGTTTTTGAGATATGATTTTTCAAAGATGTAGGTACGCACCGCAATAAATATTATGCCGGTCGCGACAGGATTATGCCAGTGCGACTACAAGATGCAGTTGTAGTTTTAGTTGGGCAGTTTGCAACAATTTGTTAAACATTCAGTGTTGTGTCATTTGTGAAAAAAGCGTTTCCTTTAATAAAAAAAATATTACGAAAAATCCACGGATACAAGGCTTGCTTTCGTTATTATCAGCAGCAGAAAAAAGGAAGGATATTTGTGGATCACGAATAAAGAAAGCAAATTTTGTCTGCAAAAGAAAAAATTGTGTATCATAATGAATGTAGGAAGAGTTTCAGCAGCATTCATAATGGTCAAAGATTGATGAATTTTAACGATTGCGAGAAAAATACCAAAGAGGGACCATCAAAAACTGCACAAATAATAAATGTAAATGCATTAAAGAAGGTTTGAAATGATCCAGTGAATGTAAATGTAGAGACTGCCAGAATACATTCAGAGATCCTGTTGATGAAGCGGAATCAGAAAATGAACAATATTAATATTTACATTATTTTTCGTTTACTAGATTGGTTCAAATTCTTTTGATTTTGTAAATTATTATGAAATGCAATATTATTTTTATCTGTACTTGTATCATTGATTTTGAAACAACTATTTCTCAACACAACATAGTGCGCTAATGGGTCGGATATTGAGAGTAGGCCCCGATCGTATTGCGCCGAGCGCGAGCAGTGGCCCGAAGACGTCAAAACTATCATATATGAGTTGAATTTTTTTATTCTAAAAACTTTTCAGGCTCTTTTTCTCAATTTTCTTCGCTGCATGTACATAAATATTTAGAATAATAAAAAAAGTTTCCGATCAGTGAAAATTTGATATCTCGGTTTCTACTATTTCACATTCTCTATTTATTCAGATAAAAACGCGTTTTCATCTCGCTCATGATATGTTGAGAAGCGCTAAATGATCCCCTTTCGATTAACAAAAAAATCAAATCGATATCTTGAGTAGTTCTCGAGATATTGAGTGATATGTTTAAGAAAACACGTTTTTCGAATATTCTATTTTTTTCGTACTTTTTTGAATAAAAAAGTTCATCCTCATCGAAAAATGTCGTCCAGCTGGATTATGATGAACAATCATATGAAGAAAATTATCAGATAGGTCTGATTTGGTTATACCCCGGAAAAAAAGCGATGGATTTTGGCCCTGGTTTTACTCCACTAACAGTAGACCTCAAAAACACGCCTCTCTTTCCTGCCCAGACTGTCAATACTTCCCATATCACACAATCTAATTTAGTGCTCGCTGATAATGTCAACGCCACATTCAGGAAAAACCTCGCCGCAATTCCTGGAAACCATTATGCGTAAAATAGTATAATCATCAGCCAATCGCATTTCACTCCGGATAGATAACAATTACCGGAGTCCGGTGTCACAGCCGCCCAAATTAAGCCGAGCCTCTAATTAGAGCGAGTGCGCCCTCAAAAAAGCGAATGGGTGACTGTTGCAGGTCTGGCTTGCGTGCGACAATTGCGTTCCTAGTTCTAAAGTTTCGGTTTGTTGTCTGATGGAAAAAGTATGACTGTGCGTGCGTTCGTTGCCGTGCGTGTTACGTTACTGACTTCACGAGGCAGTGTTTACGTGCGGTTCCACAAAGACGCATGCCTTTCTGAACGTGTGCGGAGGCACAGAAATGAATTTCGTCAATACATAGTGATTATAATAATAGGAAATTGAAAAAACTTACAGTCTAACTCCACCAAAAGTATTCTTTATTGCATCTGTCATGCAGTCAGAAGACTGACGTCACGTTGATATCATGTAGTCAGAAGACCAACATTAAGAGGGAGGACATGTTTCGAAGGATCAATCCTTCATCTTCAGCAGATTATGAGTTAGTTACAAGTCGATCTAAGGAAAAACAAAACGGTTACCAACGAGTTGTGAATAACAATAAAATGTGTGAACCTACCATATTATGGTGGAAAAATCACAATCAATGGGAAAAATTTAAAAAAAAATAATTAAAATAAAAATTTTTGGTCATAACCAAAGACCATGTGGTCCGCATCTGGAGCGGAGACCACAACCACTAATGTCAGGGTCCATGGATGGTCCATCCAACAAAAAACATCATATAAAAAACAATATTGAAAACTAAACTGTGACCATGCAGCAATGTTTACAAAGTAAGAAGTAGGAAGAGGAAGTGACAATAAATTTGACATGACTGACATCTGTCATGTGGACAGTCCTGACTCAAGGTGACAGAGAAGAGAGTGAGACATGGGACAGATGTCATTCATGTCAAGTTTATTGTCACTTTCTCTTCCTACTTGTAACTTTTTAAACATTGCTGCATGGTCACAGTTTAGTTTTCAAAGTTGTTTTTTATATGATAATGTTTTTTGTTGGATGGACCATCCATGGTCCCTGACATTAGTGGTTGTGGCCTCCGCTCCAGATGTGGACCACATGGTCTTTGGTTATGACCAAAAATTTTTAGTTTAAGAATTTTTTTTTTTTTTAATTTTTCCCATTGATTGTGATTTTTCCACCATATTATGGTAGGTTCACACATTTTATTGTTATTCATAACTCTTTGGTAACCGTTTTGTTTTTCCTTAGATAGACTTGTAACTAACTCATAATTTGCTGAAGATGAAGGATTGATCCTTCGAAACATGTCCTCCCTCTTAATGTTAGTCTTCTGACTACATGATGTCAAAGTGATGTCAGTCTTCTGACTGCATGACAGCTGCAATAAAGAATATTTTTGGTGGAGTTAGACTGTAAGTTTTTTCAATTTCCTATTGAATCTCACCTCCACTGTATGCAATGGATCGTCTCCGATGGAATATAATAATGTTCGTCTTGATTCCTTGGTGGTTACACTATATTATGAAAGTTTTATGTAGATCTTCTACACAGTAAAAAATAATTGAAAGCGATTTCAATCACTGGATTGTTATTGTCTGCAGAGACCTACCCCATACTGATGAGGGCAAGAACCCAGAAATCGATCTAAAGGTGGTTCAAATGTTTCAATGAACGTTTCCATGCAACTGGCAATTGCGGAGACATCCTTGTAGGACTCTGCACAGAAATTCGTTAGATGTAATTCAACGTTCGTCGTGGTATTAGCCAGGAAAGCAGTTATTTTCTGATGGATTCTTACCCTATTCCTATTCCTATTGTATAGGATCATGGCAATAAGCGTCGTCCTGGTAGTGCAGGGCATCTTGTTTCTCTCTTGACAAGCTTTTAACTTGATTAAATGTTGTGAGTTTTGCTGAAATAAGTGAACATTAATGTAATTTCGGTGTTTTTTGGAATCTATGAAATATCAATCAAGAAAAACACCAGAAATTCAAAATGAAATGGGTTTTACGGTGCTTTTATACACCGTCATGAAAAATTTACACAGATTTACATGAAATTGAAATCATATGGATACTTGATAAAATGGTGAACAATTTACTAGAATAAGAGAATGTGAATCTAATTTTGCTGTTATTTACAATTTCTGAATAGTTTATTAAGGAATGACACCAAAAATTCACAATAAAAAAGGTTTCACGGCGACATTAGACAACGTGATGCAAAACGTACACCGATAACATGGAATTGACACAATTTTATCAGATAAACGATAATATGGTGTTAATTTTGAACAATTTATCAGACAGGATTGTTGTCAAAATATTACTCCAACCTAATGAGATGTATATTCAAGAAAAACACCGGTGACATTGTGCACTTCCTTTTGAATGAAATAAGAATAACGTAACTTTGATGAAACGAAAGAACACTCTTTTGTCTTATTTACACTAGATTTTTTATTGTTACGACCGGTTTCGGGTTTTATCCCATTATCAAGTATAAAAACTAACTAATACAATTGAACTCTAAGCCTAGTTATATAGGGAGTTTGAAGGTAGGCTGGATGGAGAGGTAATTAAGAGAACAAGGGTGAAACAATATAAACTTAAACCCTGGAGGTGATGGAAATTACCTGGCTTGTCCAATTTAGAAATTCAAAAGTGGAGACCTACACAAATCGAGTTGCTCGTTGAGGGTTCTAAATTTCTGGTTTTTAATTGATTTATTAATTTCCATGGCTTCGAACAGATTCATTGTCTTCCCTTTATTACATGTGTGTAGAATTTTGAGGTTATCTTTACTTATCTTGTGTTTAGATTCTTGTAGATGTTCGTACATTGTTGATTTTTTGTCTAAACCGACGTGTTCACGGAACCTTACTTCAAAATTTCTACCGGTTTGGCCTGTATATACTGCAGAGCATTCCCCGCATTCTAATCTATATATCCCTGATTTTTTCATTCTGTCTCGTTTAGGTTTTGCATTTAATAGAATTCCGCCTAAATTATTATTACTTATAAAAGCTGTTGTTATTTTGAATTTAGAAAAATAATTTTGGAAGTTTTCTGAAAGTTTACCTGAGTAAGTAATGCTCCCATATTTACGTGTATAACGTTCTTCAATATTTGGGTATAGTTCATTCTTAATCGTTTTTTGAGTTTTACCTGATATTAATTTCTCTATTAAAGAAACTGGTACTTGATTGTTTACTGCAATTTGTTTAATGATGTTTAGTTCATCCTGAAAATTCTCATCAGGTAAAGGGATCGCGAAAGCTCTGTGTATCATTGACCTAAACGCAGACAATTTGTGTGAGATCGGACTAAAAGAATCAAAGGGAATTGTACAGTGTGTGAAGGTGACTGTCATGTCGTCAAGTGGCCTGTGGTCATGTGGTCATATATCCAGTCGAAATTATCAGTAGAATGCTCCGTTGCTAGAAGTTCACCATTACCCGATAGTACCCAGCGCCTTCACTAGAGGACATCGTGGTTTGCACAGAGCATATGGGCTTTTAAGATACGAAAGTGAACGTTATAGTATGTTTCAGGCAGCACAAAGAAATCTGAATAGCTCAGAAATGAGGAAGCCGAAATGAAGGAAAATACCCAGACAGCAGAGCCCGACCGCCGTCCAGTGGTCCAGTACAGGTTGAGCAGTTCTTGGGCTAACCGCCAGAGGGTTTTGGTGTCGTTAATTCACACCGGATTGTTTCAAGGTAAACACTGGCTAGTGTTTTACTATACCAAGATAGCAAACAAAAACACCGCATTGTATTACCGGTTTGAAAATACAGTGTTTGTCATGTTCAAAGTATGAATATATTCATAAAACTGGTGTTAATTTCACCTGCTTCTTATGTATGTATAGATCGGAAGATTTTAATTTACACCATATAAGTGTTCAGGAATATTCACTACTATTATTGTGGATTAATTAAACTTATATTTTTTCCATATGAAGAGGTGCTATGCAACATAGTAGAAGCAGTTTCTTTTGAACCATTCAAATGGACAATTAACACTGCGATGGTGTTCACTAAGACTTTTTTCAGGTGTGATCTGATCATTCCGAATTCAATCAACACCATGTACAATATTTCATATTACACGTATGTGAAATATGTCGGTGCTATTTTTCACTATAATTATCAGGACCTGTATGGACACCGAATGGTGTTATCTGGTGTTGTCTGGTGTTATTTTTTTACAGTGTATGTCAGAATTTAACAGGGATATCACATTTTTCTGACTAGACAATTATATTTTTCAATCATTATAGGTAAGGTATAAAATAATAGGGTGAAAAGTATAAACCCTTGCGAAAAGTGTATTAAAAACAATAGGTAGTGTGAATTAACACACGTGTTTTATACTTCACACTTCACACTTGTATCATGAATAGGAAGCTATTTCAATACTGACAATTGAAAGTCATTTCAATATGACAGATGTCACTTTAATGGAACAATAGCTATTTGTTTAACTAGGCAGGAAAAGACTTTACTCCAATGTGAAACATATAATTTTTTTTTTAACACCCCCATCATGAAATCATACCATTTAAAAACAAAAAAATATAATTGAAAAGAAGAATATTCATAAAATTTGTTGTGGATACCTCCATGTTGAAAAGGGGAACATTCTCCATGAAAATTGAAAAATCAAAAATGTGATTTATTTGTAATATCTAACAGAATACAACTACTTCCCCGGCACAAGCCACGCTGGACATTGAACTACATCTGATAGATATTGTGAAAAGACTTCGACTGAAAAAAAAAATCTGAAAGTGAAAATTCGCATTATTGCCAACAAAAATCTATTTAGCTTTGCCAAGCTCATCAGGAAGATTGAAAAAATTAGAAAGTAGGTTCTTCAGAAGCATTTCCATCATGTTCATCCTTGATGTGTATAATTACCCTTGTCCCGCTCAGGAGAGCAGAAGAGCACCCTGCCAAAACGAACCTGGTTCCCCGCGAGAGGGAGCTGTTTTGTGCGACCGCGCTGGTCTAAACGCTATGCCGGACATTTGTCATTACATCAACGTGAAAATTCGATAAAATACATACTCTGACGAAGCTAATGCATGTTGTTTCATTTTTATTCAATGCAGAAGATGCTTGCAGTATAGCTTGTGTGGTTGGTTATTTCAATGCTAACATACCGGAAAACGGTGGGTCAAAAGTTGGGGTTTCAATTGTAATAATATAATGTTTTTTCAACAGAAATGAAGAGATTCGGTTTACTCAACTTTGCGTCAAAACAAAAACAAAAAAAATTCAGGTTCTACCGAGATTTGAACTCGGATCGCTGGATTCAGAGTCCAGAGTGCTAACCATTACACCATAGAACCTTGATATTATACGCAAATAAATATGTATATCAACTAAAAATCTGTTGTCTCCAAACTATTAGGTTTAAAAATAATTAAGTCATAATAATAATGATAAATTGATTCAATGAAATTTGTATGAAAGTTTTACGCACAAAATACAAACACACATGCAAATGAAATCACCGACAAAAATAAATAAATAATAAATGGATTAAATGGCAATATAATTTTTCCGTCACACTTTTGAGGTATTCTTCGAAATATTCAATGATAGTTAGATAATACGGAGTTTCTTGCTCTGCGTCCTCTCCAATTTTATCATGTTGGTCTTGGGCTGGCTGCAGGAAACTGGACAAGTCTATGTGATCATCTGTTTATACCTGGGGAAAGTGGGGGAATACCGGTCAGATGGGCAATTCCGCTCACTCGACTTATTCCTCAATAAACGTAGTCACCTCGTTGAAAATGCCACTATCCATGACATTGGTCAGGTTCTAGATAATTTTTAACAGTTCATTTTTTTGTATCGAGAAGTATCACACAGTCTTGCATATAAATGTTGTTAACATGGGTCTTTTTTCAAACTGACATGTCAATTCAACGTCAAACGCTTGTTCTGCTGGACTTCCAGGGATCTTACTGAGTCAGACTCGGCAATCTGATCAGACAGAACCCAAAATCCCCCAGAGATCCTCACGTGAGTGCGTTTCTTTGTGCAATTCATAAATTTTGTCTTATCTGGATCCAGCCCTATCTTTTTCTGCTCAAGATGGGGTTTCGTCATCAATAGCGGGTAGAAGATAATTTTCCTATTTTTTCACGAAAATAATGACTCTGGACTCTGTACAGACAGCGGTAAATAAATTCCTTCACGTATGAATTATCGGCCATCCTCGCTGGCTATAACTGACGCATGATCTTGAACAGCGATTAGATCCCTCTGGAAATGAGTAGGAGTATCTTGAGAGATCGCTATAGATGTCTTCCAACTACGAATAGCGTTGCGCCAGCCGCCAGGGGAAGTCTGAATTTTGAATTGGAGAAGAGAAAAATAGTCCAGTAAAGCAGAGCAGATTAGTTCATATAAATTATAGTTAGGTAAAGTTCAAATGAATTGCATGTAGAAATGGAAATATATACGAATTATTTTCATGGTGTTGAGTGTATTTTTACTACAATATTGTCGACCATCTACGATTCCCAATCATTCAGATGTTCAACGATGGCGTCCTCATAGTAGCATATTACATTTTACCACACCCTGTATCAAATAGAGACCTGGCAGTTTGAGCATATGTCGAGGATGAGAAGAAACATTCAGCATACTTATATAACTGCATGTATAAAAAACTCTTGAATATATTTGAAAACAGCTCAACTCATCAATCATTATTTATGATCAATTCTCCCAGAATCATTGTCCCCATAAATAATAATATTAGTCGTCTATATTAGTAAAGTCCATTTGAAAAGCTGGTTATATGGGTTTATTAATGATGTTATTTCTGCAAATAGTGTACATTAAATGGCCCATCAGGTACTAATAATTAAATTTATGTGGGTTATTATTACAAAACGAAATACATGTTGGTCATTATCCGCATTAGTGCTTTGCTATGTCTGTTGGCTCTAATAGGTCGTTAACTCCAATGAAATACTAGATAATTGAAAAATTTACACCGTTTGGTACAGACACGGTTATCAGACTTTTATAAGACAATAATTCAGAGGGTTTTCCTCCCTGACCCTAAGAAGACATATTTGATTATTATTTTGTATCTTTAAATCATAATCTTTGGAAAGATGTACGGTGAAAAGGATTATTCCATTTTCAGTGATTGGTTGATTTAATACCTTTTCCCTTCAATGTTCAGGAATATCTCCGAGAGGACAGCTCGAACGGTAGAGCGCGTGGGATATCAAAGCCAAGCAACGTGATGCGAGGTAATGGTTTGGATGGAGACTTACGGACGAACTCCTTTCGAGATCTATTCTCTCGGGTCGTGTTAGGAAGCGCACGTTAAAAGTTAAGACCTCGTTTCGACTTCTGAGGGCTGCCGTTCGTAGGGGGGCGACAGCAGGTTACCGGAAAACATAATTTTAAGCAATCTCCCCATTCGAATTTTCATGTGGAAGTTACTCGATTAGATACACCATAATATCCGTTGACTCAACACGAAGATCAATGACATCCTCCATCACCTACAGGCAAAAAAAAACTCATATACTGGCTCTAACAGGAACACATCTTCCACTAACAACTTCCGCGTGCATTGTTCTAGCTACGAACTCCATTCTAGTTTCAGATTCAAAACTGGTGTTCGTCTTTACTGTAATGCCAACACGAAGAAAGTTTGGAGCCGAGAGACATTGACGTGATATGGTTTAAGCTGACTAATACCAAACTCCACTGCTGCCTTTGATTATCTCTCAAAGAGCCTGCTACAGCACCCTCTTTGAGTTTTTATGCCTTTTTATTTAATTCAATCTATCACAACGATCCACCAGCAGAAATCATTATATTATGGAAGATTCAATGTACACAGCTCGACCTGGCTCAAATTTCTCAACAGAACAGATGAGCCAGGTCGTCAAGCTGAGGCTTTTGCTATCACGTGTGGCCCAGAACAACTGGTCGAGCTATACATAGGCATCGTTGATGTCGATAACCAGTACGCCAATGCACTTGATAGGACATGAAGTGGGTAGATTCTGACTCACAAAATGCCACGAAGAGTTGTAATTTGGTAAATTAGTACAGATTGGTGTCCTTATCGCTAATCCGAGTTTGCGACCTTGAAAAATGGTACCAAAAACCAGATTTTCGAGAACATGTCACCAGTGCCACCTAGGTAAAACATAGCTATTATAAAAAATATGGAACATGAAATTATTTGCGACTTTCTTCGAACATATTTTCCAAGAAGATGGATAGTTCACGAGTTAGAGTGGAGTCAAGCTCAGAGACTTTGTCTCAAAATTCAGTGAATACCTATTATTATTTAATACATGTCACTGTTTCCTCACTCATCACAACTCCTACATGAGGTTGAGTGAGAGTGCCCTAGATGTTTCAGACTCATTGATATCACTTCTCCTCGCAAATTTGTTTCCTCTTCCAAGTTTCCATCTTCGTTATCTTCTTCGTCGTCCTCGTGTACCAATATTTCGAAATGGTGTCTTCAATCTCGTCATTGTCATCTTCTTCGTTTTTTTAATTATCAGAGCCCGCAAAAATCTCTGCGCTGTTTTCACACGCGTCTCCATGCCAGCATATTGTGCAGATGACAGAACACTAAGCCTGTTTTCCCACACCCACAGGCTCGGCCGCACCCCTTCTTGCACTTGCACAAAATGCATTTAGGGAGTGCTTCGGGTGCCGGATTTGTTTTTACTGGAGTAACCCCAATCCTGCTTCTTTCCCAACCCCATTGCTCTGGACTCTCCTAGGCATCATACCAAGCCAGAACTTTTGCCTTGCTGATTCTCTTGTAGGGGGTACTGCAACAATATTGAATTTACTCTTGGTTGCAGATCTTGCGAAATTTTGATAATAATTGTCAGAACGCTAGCCCTGTAGTTTCGAATATGAATCGACTCAGCACATCGAGTTGGACCCTGTATATTGGGTTGTTAAACTTGTGGTTATTATTGATATTTTTAGTACGGAAAAAATAAAATGTTATATGTTTATTTATTTTCAAATGGGAATACGTACGGGACTAACCCAAAACAGTATTCACAGGTAGGTGATTTCTCAACATACAAAATCTATACAGTGAATTTACAAAATTGGTGAAATATAAAAATAAAGAAATTAATAAGAATTATAAATTGAGTGCATATAGTGGACGAAATGAGTAAATTAAAACCAACTTAATACGCTCGTTGAAGTATATACTATTCAACTGAAAAGAACTCTCATTCTGATTAACAACCCATACTGGATCTATGAGTTGGGACATACCGAGGGACATACCTACTCTGAAGTATCAGGTTAAAAAGGTTCGTCTTTTTTTTGGAAGCGCAGTAAGTTAGAACCTGATATAAATAAGATTGACATCAAATACAGATTGATTGACACAAATTTTCTTTCGCCGCAGTTTCACAAATCCTGAAATACTTGCAAATTCAAACATAATTATAATTTTCATAATAATCGATATTGGCAATAACTTTTCAAGCCGTTCTGAAATTTTCTCATCTTCCATTTCGAGATTTCTACCTGAACAATAATCTCATCTTGAGGATATTCATGTAAAATTAAGTAACATCAGTTGAATCATTTCCCTGAAAGGCTGAATCAGAAGTTTCGTTCGACGATTATAATTTTTTAGAGACCACTTTCATTTTCAGACCACGGTCTAAGTTGTTGAGAAAATATAAGGAAGTTATTACGTGACCAGGGTAATTATCTCACTCCCTAAATAACTATTACCGATGAATCTAGGAAGCTGGATAATTTTTTGAGAAACTTCACTCAAATCAGTACTCTCAATATACCACAAAAAATCACCCAAAACCTAGAACCCATAAACCTAGAAAAATGCTTATTGCACTATTTACTAGTTCCTACAACCTCTCGCTTCTTGCTGAAAGTTCAAAATATACCCGTTTCAAAGGGCAGATCCTGTATAAGCCCTCATTTCAAAATTAAGGCTAAACCAGTGTAACTCCACTTCATTCAATGACTTTCAGGTAAGCCTAGGATAGGTTATGGAAAATTTTCACCCACAATGTCATTTTATCACAACTTGCAATAAATTCATAATGAAACTTGAGTTGACTACGTTTTTACATAAGTTGAATAGAAATTTACTGTTGCAATGAAACTATTTTTTTAAATTTTATCGGATTCATTCGAAATACAGTGATGATTCTTGTATCAAAATCGGAAACTTTTCCTAGAATTCTTGGAAAACATTGTTACTCAACTTACAATGTTCTTCTTATAAGGTGTCGACATAATAGAATCCTTATTAAATGTCAATAATGATACTATTCATTCTTTTCAACTACCAAACAAACAAACGAATCACTAAGTCAATTCGGAAGCGGTTAATTCATCATTAATGTAAATACCGCAAATCACGAATAAAGTTTTCCATCTTGGCGAGGTAAAACCGGAAAACTTCCTAGAAACCTGAAGTGTCGACTCGAAAACACGAAAAAGTTCTCCAGATATTGCATCAAAGTTACTTATTCACTTTTATGTGTTTCTGTTGTTTGGCCGTCGTCGTCGGTAGAAGCATTGCCTTGTAGAAAATGCAAGTCGCAACTGATAACTTTCTTGACATAGATCAGATTCCGAGAGATAAAGTAGCTCTCTGCGTGGTAAACTGAATTATCTCCGCTATAAAATTGAGATGAAGCCGTAGAAGTTTTCCGTGGAGAATAATTCATTTCATTCAGTAATATGAATACTTTTCAAAAAGTTCCAGATTGTAAGCAGTGTTTAACTTTGAACTTCTCGAAATAAACTGATGAAACGGAAATGTAATGGAGGCCATTCAATGAAGCATAATCCACTTTTTTCAGTTTCTGATGGCAGCAGTATGCTTATAGTCAACTCGGTAATAAAAACAATTCTTGACGAATTATGAAGAGTTTTTTATTTGGAAACAAGTTCTTTGTGATTTGCACTGATAAAAAGGATATTTTGCATCAATGCATAATTACGTTGATTCAAGTCGATTGTATTCTTAAATAGGTCCAACCAAATATTAGTTTGATTTTTTGACAGAATCCTCTTGACCACTGTAACGAAATATTCGTTACTCTCATTTCATTCCGTAGCTCTCAAGTTAAGTCCATAAAAAAATATATTATTATTCATCTCTATTACTACTGATACCGTATGAATACAAACCAGTATTAGTAGCGACATCTAACGAAATATTCGTTACTCTCATTTCATTCGATAGCTCTCAGATTTAGTCGATAAAATCCATTACTATTGATACCGTGTAAGTACCAATCAGTATTGGTAGCGACATCTATGAAGTGTGGTTTGAAGATCGCTCTCCGTCAACACTTCGCAAACCCGCGCATGTCAGAAGCGCCGCTTGAAACTCATTTCTGAATTTTGGATGAAATGTATTGACAATTCTTCCCTCTAGCATATGCCATCTTTAGTTCACGAGTTATGTGAAGAAGAAGAAATCAGGTGGAGTGGAGAGGGGTAGAATTTTGACAGAGAGGGATGCGGAAATGAGATGGTGGATCTTGATGTGGAAGAGGTCGAGAGGTGGACTCGTAGGTCTGATGTCGAAGTGACAAAAGGTGAAAAATCCAAAGTAATTTATATCCATCGGTGCTGATTTTGATAAAAGTTATCAATCTTGTGATTCGAAGTGAGCTGAGGTTTGGCCTGAAGCATAAATAAATGGTCCCAACATCTTCTATGTAGAGATAACGCTTTTTCGAATAGTGTGGAACACATGTGGAGTTTCCAGAGTCGACACGACCACATGGAATTGTATGGAATAGTTGGCGATTTCAACAAGATGAGTGGGATCTCATCGTGGTATTGATACCACAAATTTTAGCATCGAACATCGAAGATTTTCTGTAAGTCACTTTGATTATTGCACATCACCGTGGAGAACCTCGAGTTTCCTGATCAATTCAGCTTGAGCTTCAAGGATTGAACATTTCATATTCGAACTTTACGTCCAGTTAACAAAAAGTTCGAGTTGATCATCACATGTTGAGTGCATGGACAATAGTAGGGTCATGATTTTTTTTCTAACATATCTGTAAATTTGGTACAAACAAAGTAATTCATCTATATTCGTTCCAACTGCTATGACAAGTCACTAGTAATTTTCTAGTTTGTGATTTATAATCAACATTATCTCGCTAAGACCTATTCAGTAGTGATTTCAAGTTTGTTTTTAATAATTGATGCATCAATAACTCATTGTTACATTTAGGAGATAAGTTATCAATATTATTATCTGTAAGGAAACACATTTTATTCCATTGTATAACCATATTTAATGATTGATATCGAGTGAAGTGCGAAACACTAATATTTGTAAATCGTGTTTCATGACAAACATCTTGGATGAGGAGCATTCCCACTGAACACGCTGTTCGCTGCTATCTGGTATCCAAAGTTCTTGAAGTGGAGTGAATAAAAGGGGGTCCTCCATAGTTAACACCAGAGCAAATATACCAGGAAATGGTAGGAACCACGTACACAATTTGAAGGTATACTTGGTAGTCAACAGACAAATTCAGTGAAGAGACGTTCCAAACTCAAAAACAATATTGATCATTTAAACATATGAGTCAGTACATAAGCTAACATCAATTATTTAAACACTACAGTTCACACCTGAGTGAATGGGTACCTAACCTCGTTTACATTTGTTAATAAAATTATATTGTTATAAATTATAGTTTTCTTGCTCAGCTGGTTACAGAAGGAAGTTCTATTATCTTTATTATCTTACCTATCTTATCTATTAGGTTATTTGTAGTTTTTCCCCTTAAATTAAAAATTGCTGGCGTCCAGCCATTGCAAATATAAAAAAATTCAAAATTTAATTTACTTGCCTGTCACCTTAAAAATCAGAAACTGGCAAGATAGTCCAAAGAACCTACACCGTTCACTACTGACTAGCCTGGGTAGTAAAAGTAGGGCAGACTACATTACATAATTTTGGCGCCCAACGTGGGGCCATTTAGGTATTGCTAAAACCCTTGCTCGTATCCAAGAGTTATATTATTGGCCTGGTCTTAGAAAGAGCGTTTATAAATATGTGAGGAAATGTTCCACCTGTGCCACTTGCAAACCATCAAATTTACCCCAAGCAGGACTAATGGGTTCTTACAAAAACATTAATTTCCCTTTTCAGTTGATTTCAGCAGATCTGCTAGGACCTTATCCTAGATCTAAAAATGGAAATCAGTATGTTTTGGTAGTTGTCGACTGGTTTACAAAATTCGTTTTAGTTCATCCTTTATCTAAAGCCACATCTAAGGCCATTATTAAATTTTTGGAAAATCAAGTTTTCCTCATTTTTGGAGTACCTCAAATATTTGCATGTGACAATGGTTCAGTATTCACCAGTAAAGAGTTTAAAACTTTTATATCTAACTATAAAGTTCAAAAAATCTGGTATACAGCTAGATATCATCCCCAGATTAATGCAACGGAGAGGCAGAATAAAGTAATTGTTACCGCCATTAGATCCTATATTAAAGAAAATCATAAAACCTGGGATCAATCTATCTTCAAAATTGCACAAGCAATCCGTACTGCAAAAAGTGATGTCACTAGTTATTCACCTGCATTTTTAACTTTTGGTCGAAATGTACCACTTTCAGGGGATTACTATGGACAAATTGCTGAAAACTCTAGAAACATTGTCGAAATCTCTGAAAAAAATGCAAGAGTTGAGGATCTTCAAGAATTACCTAATATCTTTGTCGAAGTTCGTGAACAACTACGCAAAGCCTATGATCGAAATACCAAAACATATAATCTCAGGAAACGTGATATTAAATATAAAGTAGGTGACAGGGTTCTAAAGAGAAATTACGTTCTATCTAAAGCAGAAAATGCCTTTGCTGCAAAACTTGCTCCCAAATATATTCCGTGCATTGTAGATAAAGTTCTATCTCCTCTGGTTTATTCCTTAAAGAGTAGTGATGGCTCTGATTTAGGTAATTGGCATGTAAAGGACATGAAGATGGACCCAGCTTCTCTAGACTCTGATGATTACTCAGATCCAGAAGTGGATCAAAATTGTGATGAGGAATTGCCTTAAGTATTCCTCTACTTACCTATTTATCATTAACTTTCCTTTTTACAATAAATATCCTGGCAACAGTCATTATTGTATTTGCTTATTTTGCATATTAATATCTTTATTGCAGTCATATCGTTAATACTAAATTATCTAGCTCATATTATCTTTATCTCACACTTTACTTACATATTGATAGCTTTTTGCATAAGCTCTCATTTTGATTACCTTTGAAGTGATTTATCTTTGCCAATGGCCTTTGTGAAAAATGGAAAAATAATGGTGGTCGAATTTAAATTGTTGCTAATATTACTTTTTTGAAGTTTATCTTTTGATAACCCCTGAGGGAGAATCTGTTCTTTGGAAAGGTCTTTATTAATTTGCATACTGATCACTCCAATTTTTTTTCTCTAAAAATTTTAAGAAATTGGTCCATAACTCAGTTTATTGAATTAAGTTTTTCTACTAAATTTTTTCCAGTCTCACACATAGCCTACCTATCTTGGACAGAATACCTTTATAGAAGTTAAACCTTTTTACCTTTCTGTTTACCTACCTTTAATGAAATATTTGATTTCATTGCTATCTCAGACAGAATGTCTTTTTGGAAGTTGAACTTCACTACCCTTCTGTATACCTATCTTTAATGAAATTTTTCATTACTATCTCTGACAGGATATCTTTGTTGTTATCTTTGCTGCGAAAATCAAGAACAACAAACTAAATATGAGCTTCACCTGTATTTTAGATACCTGCAATAATCAAACCTGTACCTTTTATCTCTTGATGATGACTGTTGACCTATAGCCACAACGTACCTTGGATTGTTTAGATTATTATTTTTACTCTTCAAGTTTTCCTACTTTTCTCTGATTTAGGCTCAATGGAGGGGGCCTAAGACTAACTCCACCATGGCATTACCAGATGGTAGGTAAAAGTCCTACGACTGGCCACCTTTTAGCTTGGAATATCTTTTCATGGTTCCGCTTACAGTGATAACCAGCTGGGACATTTTGGGTAATGTCGGTCATGCAGTAGCTACTTCACTTAGAACTGAAATTCCATACCTTTCTGCCTAGGTGGCATTTTCTGATCTGTGATGATCTTATCTAGGAATTTTCGGTTTATTTGTGCTGTAGTAGTATTAATGCATTTATCCTGAATGACCCCTGGTGTTGTCATTGGCGATCACCTGCTAAATATTTCATTTCCTGTTCTAGCTCCGTGAGTTGGGGCTTTAGAATTCGCTCACCGTGGTATAACCAGACGTCAAGTAGAAGTCTTGAAACTGGCCACTGTATAGGAAAATTTCCAACAATTGAAGTCAATTTTTCTTTTCCAATGAAATGTCTTGGTATACCTCTGATTTTTTTTCGCAATCCAATGTCTTGCAGTAACTTATCCTTCATTATCTCAGAAAAATCAGTTCAGTAAAATTCTTTAGTAAAATATCTCTTATTACCTCGTAGAAAATACCTATCTTTGCAGTAAATAACCTTTCATTAATTGTTATCTGAATTTTTTCATCGAAGGTTAGATTTAATCAAAAGACTTATGAGGAATTAATATGAATATTGCATGTATATTTTTTTTTGATACAGTCCTTCATGAAAGTATTTATCTTTAAGATAACGCTTCATAGCAAATTTGGTTCTTTCAGAAGAGAACTTGTCAATAAAAACTGAAAGATTTTTATAAACTGTTCTGAATTTAATTCAAGCATATCTATTATTTCTCTCATGTTTATCTTGCCTCATTAGACAGTCATGTATCTTATCCTAATAAATGGATTTACCTTTTGATGCTGTCTAATAACTTATCATTGAAATGTTATTTCATTGATTATTATCTTGGTTTAGCGAATATGTTGATGAACTTACTTTGTCTCTACCGTTTAGTTCCTGCCTAGTGCCCAGGAATTATCTTTTGATAACTTTTGATGTTGAAAGACTCCTTAGATTTTCTTTTACCTAATAGGTTCACTACTGTACAGGATATGCCTGACTATTAATTTACTGCATTATTTTTACTATATCTAATAGAGGTACATTTCATCCGGTGGACTTCAATTAAATTTCTAGCTTGTTATCTTTCCTAATATCTTCCTATTATCTTACCTTTTTCTTCTTTATGTGATTTGGACTTATATGGTCTAGACAACTCACATTATATCTTACTTTAGGTAATTCCAAAATTCAGCGCAGATTTAATTTCCTGGTACGCTTTGAAATAATCAATAAATCTTAGCAACGTATGAATATTAGATAACACAACATAATATTTGCTTTCATCTCTTTTGAAAAACAAACGATTCTAATTATATGTATTGAACCGTTCATAATGTAGAAATGAACTCATCTGTACCTTAATATCTTATTAGTTGACTCTATAATATTCAAAAGACTCTAGAGAAGCTGGTTGCCTACTTATTTCAAAGTGACTGCTTGGAAATTCAAGTACCTTTTGCCTGCCTGAGTAATAACATCCTAGCCTTTCTGACCAAATCACAGCAATGTTTTCTGAAGATCTCTTCAACTTTGTAGTCCCTTGTTAGAAATTTGGTAATTGTTTTCTTTCCCTAATTTAAATTCATATCCCGCAATAGATACTCTAATGAAGGAGTTATTTTGGAGGTTTTAACCCTTTCCTGAAAAAAAAGGATGATTAACTTTTGATGTTTTGTTTTAGGGACTCACTTTGGCGGTGTGTGAGCTCAGTTCAGATGTGACAGCTAGCTTGCTAGCGGGGTCCTTGGAAGGGTGAACTTTGGGGGGTAGCGTCAGGCTAGCGTGGAGGTCTAGGCCGGTCAGCGTGTGAAGCTCGCATAAGAGCGGCCGGGCGTTACTACTAGGGGATCCTGAGCTCCCTGGACCTGTCGCATCTGAGGACTTGTTCACAGTGCCAAGGCTGAGAGTATCCCGAAAATTTCATTTTGATGACTAGTGAAACAATAGTTCACTATTTCAGTAGGTGACACTACAGTTCACCCCGGTTGAAGGTGACAATCGGAAATTTTTGTTTTTCCTCTTGATAACTTGCATTTTTTGTTTCACCGAGGGTGTGGCCGGTGATGGTCTCCTTGGGTTTGGTTCGGGGCGGTTGGTGGTTGTCTCAGAGAATCTGGAGGCGAGTGGTAGTAGATGTGTACTCACCGGCGCCGCAACAACATCTAGCAGCGAAGAGAGCATCTTGGCCAGATTGTCTGGGAGAGCTTCGACTGCGCTGAGTTTTGTCTTGGGGGGGCGGTCACTGATTAGACCCTATTGTATATCTTCCCTCCATACTGTATTAATACAGATTGTTGGAAGTTTCAGCCATGTAAATGCTAAAATTTACAAATTTTACTACCTTGGTATTGGTAATTAGCAATATCCCTTTCTCATAATAGATAAATTAGCTTGTAAATGCTATAATTTACACACAGATTTACCTTCATCATGTGGATAAATTTTGTTTGTCAATGGTGTTACTTGAGTCATTAATCTTCTATATATACATAAAAAAAAAAAAAAGAAAAAAAAATCCAAACATTTGTTTGAATTTTTTTTTGGCGGAGTAAGGGGGATGTGTAACGAAATATTCGTTACTCTCATTTCATTCCATAGCTCTCAAGTTAAGTCCATAAAAAAATATATTATTATTCATCTCTATTACTACTGATACCGTATGAATACAAACCAGTATTAGTAGCGACATCTAACGAAATATTCGTTACTCTCATTTCATTCGATAGCTCTCAGATTTAGTCGATAAAATCCATTACTATTGATACCGTGTAAGTACCAATCAGTATTGGTAGCGACATCTATGAAGTGTGGTTTGAAGATCGCTCTCCGTCAACACTTCGCAAACCCGCGCATGTCAGAAGCGCCGCTTGAAACTCATTTCTGAATTTTGGATGAAATGTATTGACAATTCTTCCCTCTAGCATATGCCATCTTTAGTTCACGAGTTATGTGAAGAAGAAGAAATCAGGTGGAGTGGAGAGGGGTAGAATTTTGACAGAGAGGGATGCGGAAATGAGATGGTGGATCTTGATGTGGAAGAGGTCGAGAGGTGGACTCGTAGGTCTGATGTCGAAGTGACAAAAGGTGAAAAATCCAAAGTAATTTATATCCATCGGTGCTGATTTTGATAAAAGTTATCAATCTTGTGATTCGAAGTGAGCTGAGGTTTGGCCTGAAGCATAAATAAATGGTCCCAACATCTTCTATGTAGAGATAACGCTTTTTCGAATAGTGTGGAACACATGTGGAGTTTCCAGAGTCGACACGACCACATGGAATTGTATGGAATAGTTGGCGATTTCAACAAGATGAGTGGGATCTCATCGTGGTATTGATACCACAAATTTTAGCATCGAACATCGAAGATTTTCTGTAAGTCACTTTGATTATTGCACATCACCGTGGAGAACCTCGAGTTTCCTGATCAATTCAGCTTGAGCTTCAAGGATTGAACATTTCATATTCGAACTTTACGTCCAGTTAACAAAAAGTTCGAGTTGATCATCACATGTTGAGTGCATGGACAATAGTAGGGTCATGATTTTTTTTCTAACATATCTGTAAATTTGGTACAAACAAAGTAATTCATCTATATTCGTTCCAACTGCTATGACAAGTCACTAGTAATTTTCTAGTTTGTGATTTATAATCAACATTATCTCGCTAAGACCTATTCAGTAGTGATTTCAAGTTTGTTTTTAATAATTGATGCATCAATAACTCATTGTTACATTTAGGAGATAAGTTATCAATATTATTATCTGTAAGGAAACACATTTTATTCCATTGTATAACCATATTTAATGATTGATATCGAGTGAAGTGCGAAACACTAATATTTGTAAATCGTGTTTCATGACAAACATCTTGGATGAGGAGCATTCCCACTGAACACGCTGTTCGCTGCTATCTGGTATCCAAAGTTCTTGAAGTGGAGTGAATAAAAGGGGGTCCTCCATAGTTAACACCAGAGCAAATATACCAGGAAATGGTAGGAACCACGTACACAATTTGAAGGTATACTTGGTAGTCAACAGACAAATTCAGTGAAGAGACGTTCCAAACTCAAAAACAATATTGATCATTTAAACATATGAGTCAGTACATAAGCTAACATCAATTATTTAAACACTACAGTTCACACCTGAGTGAATGGGTACCTAACCTCGTTTACATTTGTTAATAAAATTATATTGTTATAAATTATAGTTTTCTTGCTCAGCTGGTTACAGAAGGAAGTTCTATTATCTTTATTATCTTACCTATCTTATCTATTAGGTTATTTGTAGTTTTTCCCCTTAAATTAAAAATTGCTGGCGTCCAGCCATTGCAAATATAAAAAAATTCAAAATTTAATTTACTTGCCTGTCACCTTAAAAATCAGAAACTGGCAAGATAGTCCAAAGAACCTACACCGTTCACTACTGACTAGCCTGGGTAGTAAAAGTAGGGCAGACTACATTACACCACTTGAAAGGAAACTGTTTTGAGATATATGAACACTTTCTTCACTGAATAATGAGAGTTGTTTGTTGCAAGAATATTTCAACTTTGATAATGAACACTATTGTGAATACTTTCTTTGTTCGATGGTGTGAGTTAGTTGAGGCAAGAATATTTCAATTTCAATAACGAACAATATTCTTCTTCATAATGCAATACATTTTTGATTCAAGATTATCTGCATTTGGAGGCTAAGTACAAATGTGCACTTGGTTATAAAAATATGGGATGGAAGCCATGTTCATATGGTACAGTTCAACAAACAGAGAACAACTGCAAACAATTGAGGTATAATGGTTATATATGAGAATAGTTTTGTGATATTTTAATTTCAGAAACTATATAATCAACGTAGGTGCGTCTTCAGTGACACATAGAAATGCGATCAAATATAGAAACGACAGCGTCATTCGCCATTATCACACACCTGTTGAAAACAAAAATATCTTCAACCTACCCCCACAACAGGTCCATAAATGACCTAAATTCAAATCTTGCAGAAATAATTGGACCTCCATATTGCACTTCTGTAGCAGCACATTTGCACATAACCTCTGTGTCAAATACAAAACTATAACAACTTAAATTATGATTCAAACACAACCCCCAAACCAAACGCGGGCAAAAGCAAACAGGATAGAGGTCCCAGTTGGCAGTCGCTGTTCGCGCTTTCGCGTGGGTTCGCGTCGTTCCGGTAGCAGGATTTCGCCAAGAAATCATGTTCTTGAGTCAAAAGGAGCATTTTTCACAAGTAGGAGTTCTCTAGGGTAAAGAGTTGGAATGTATTAATGCAAACAAATTCATTTCAAGATAATTTATGTAAAGAAGCAAACAGTTCAATAAGTTTCAAATAAGAGTATATTCATCATTTGATATAATTATTCTTTTCAGAAGATGATTCTGTTCAAGAGGATATATATATATTCGATTGAAGACATCCTTTTTATCAGTGTGCATGCTTTTAGAATAGCAGGGACGAGATTTATGATTAGGGTCAGATTCGATTCATAATTTGATATATAGAGTTTTCCAGGTCGTAGATTTCGAATTTTTTGTCAAAATTCAGGAATTATAGCTCCAATATGGCGGACGAGATTTGTCATTATGGTCCGATTCGACTCAAAATTAGTGTGTGCGGGGGTTTTCGGGGTCAAAGATCATGTTTTTTATCAAAATTCATAGATTCAAGATGGCGGCCCAAGATGATGGACGAGTTTAGTGATTATGATCACATTCGATTCAAAATTGATATGTGGGGGCAGATCTCGATTTTTTAGTCATAAAAAAAATAGTTTGAAAAAACTGAAGAAGGCGTTTCACTTCCAACATGGAGTAAAAATTAAAACATAATTGACAATGAGTACCAAGGGTCTTCTTTTCATGAAATTATATTTCGAATTTTAATTTTATTGGCGTCGCAGTTGATAACCCGTTACATAGAAACGAAGCAAGTTAGGACACATGATTATAAGAACTTATATTCTTAACATGTGACAAGGAATCACCTCCTGACATCACAATGACATCATTTAAGATACACCATGTATATCACATGTGATTATTGTCTGATTTCATTTAAAATTAGTGAGGGGTTTTTGAACTCAAAGATTATGAATATTTTTTTGAAATTGATAATTTCACGATGGCGGCTTCAAGATAGTTGACGAGTATTGTGATTATGGTCCGATTCGATTCAAAATTGGTAAATTAGGGTTTTCAGGATAGGTGAATATAAATTTGTTGTCTACACGCATAAATTCAGAATGGCTGCTTCAAAATGGTAGACTAGTTTCATGAGTACTTATGGTTTGATTCGATTCAGAATTGATATGTGGGTTTATTTGGTGTGGGAGATTTTGTGGCAAAATTCAATATTCAATATTATTGTTGTGTATTGTTCGATTTTATTTGGAATTTTTATGTGGGGGGGTTTTCGAAGACGAATATTATGATTTTTTTTGTCGGAATTCATGAATTGACGATAGCGGACGAGTTTTATAATTATGGTCTGATTCTCTTGATAATTATTTTATGTTGGTATTCAGAGTCGAATATCATGAAAATTTTGTTATAATTCATAAATTCAAGATGGAGACTACTGGACAGCGGATGAGTTGTTATTCTGATAGCATCCTTATTGAAGATATAGATAGTTCAGAATTCAAAGGTGACAATCCTTTTAATAACCATAACCTTACATAAAATGCACAAATGATAACATTTTGGAAAAATATTAGATAAACTTTGATTTAAATGCGCTGAAATGTGAAAAATGATTTCACCAGATTGGTAATACAGCTTATTATTTTAGTTCCAGATTCAGAAGCTTGCCGCTTTTATATTCGAACTAAAACCAATGCATCTAGAGAATCTAGAGACTTTCTTGGAAAATGCTTCCTTGAGAGGTTTGCCTACTTTTCTTGAAATTATTGGGTATTAATCGGGATGTAGGAGTATTAGTTGAAAATTATGGGGTATTAGTCGGGAAGTAGGATTATTAGTCGAAAATGAATGGGTATTAGTCGGGAATAAGAGGTATTACTTAAGTATTAGATGCATGGGTATCACAGGAATTATGTCGTTAAAAGGACAAAAAAATGTCTCCAACCCATGGGAATTAGGAATTGGGAGATGCAGGAATTAGAGACCACCAGTGAAAATCACAACTCTTGAATAAAAAAAGGTCTTTTGGGTATTAGAGGAATTAATATGGGTTTTGTGAATTGGTGTACACAATTTCTCATAACGTCGACCAATTCCAGTATTATCTTCATTATAATTGCGAAAAATTCCACAAGGCATTGTGAATTTTTTTATCTGCAGCCCTATTGCTCTTATTTGCCAAGCTGAATCTGATCGATTGTATGATAGGAAAGGAAAAAGAAGGTATCAAGTAGGTTATTATATGAAACAAAAGTTATATCCACATGTCTCACACGCATATATCTAACCCAGAAGGATATTATTTTTGATCTTCTTTCCAAGATAATTTACTGTAAGTATACCAGGAGTCCACAGAAAGCAGCTCTCCCCTATAATTCCTATTTATTTCTGCAGATAGTGGAAATGATTTAAAAATTTAATTTTACATAGTAGATGCATTTTGATAGTTAACTTGTATTATTCCCTAAACTTAAGTCCTAAAGTTATTAATTTGAAGTGATCTAAATTCCTCTAGGAAAAAAAATCGGTTGTATTCAGAATTCATATGGAAACGATCGATGGCTGAGAGGACAAATATTGTATGTCCAAAAAGTAGTTTTAAATGAAATAAATTTATAGATTTATCAATTATTTTTTTACCGATTGATTGTCAAGTTGTTGTACAATATTAGGACATCACAAACACTTCCTTTTGATTGAATTGATAGTCATTATATCACATTTCCGACAATCAATTATCAAACATTTTGCAAAAGTATTGTTCCACAATCTCTTTTGTTGGCAGAATATCTCCGCACTGGTATAAATTTCTGCAAATATTTTTTTGTATCGAAATTTAAATGCAAAGCACAATCACAGATTCAAAAGCAAAACTTTCTAAGAATCTCACAAACCTAACTCTGTCATCGCATCAGAAAGTGATTATACTCATACTTTCAACTTCTCAGTTTCCGGAGAGAAAAAAAAGGGAAGGGAAAGAACCGGGCACGTGTCGGGAATAAAATAAGAAAGATCACGTTCTCATTTAACGATCGGATCACCGAAGAACCCATTTCTAGAAACTCTCGCGTCTTTTACTAACTCCACAAATTGTGTTTCCTTGTTTTGCCACTCACATATCCCGATTCGATCAGCCTTTTCAAGTTATTGCCTTCATACCTAATCAAAGGGTATCATCCACCTTTGATTAATTGAATAGAAAACTAATCTGGAAATACTGCTATTGAATGGCCACGTTGTATTTTTATTGTATTAATCATTTTTCATAGAGAATTTTCTCCATGCTGCCTAATCTGTGGAAAATTGGAATTCATTCAGTTGCTGAATGTGTAAAACGAATAATTTCGACACACTCTGTATTTTTTTGAGATTTTTTTTTTTTCGTGAAATTTGTTTTTATGAATATCCCAGGGTTGGAAAAAAAACCCCAAAAGCACTGAAAAGCAGAGCTTGTTTAAGCAAGGGAGACCTTTTCACACATTCCACTAAGTGGAAAATATGAGACAAATATCTGCCAGAAAACAACTATTTTCTTACAGATACTGAATTACTTCTAACATCTATTTGTGCAACGTTCCCCAAGAAGGACTTAAGTCGAAATTTCGAGAAAAAATTCGAAATTTCAACTGTAATGTTGAAATTTCGACATTAATGTCTCGAAATTTCGATTTTTTTCTTGAAATTTCGAGTTTAATGTTGAAATTTCGACTTTAATATCGAAATTTAATCACTTCGACTTTATTTCGAGAAAAAAGGTCGAAATTTCGACATTGAATTCGAAATTTCGAGAAAAAAATTAAAATTTCGACTTAGATTTTGAAATTTCGAGAAAAAAGTCGAAATTTAAAGTTGAAATTTCGACTTTTTTCTCGAAATTTCGACTTAAAAGTCGAAGTGATGAAAAAAACTGCTTGTGGCCCTCCTGCGCTTTCGCAGAATAGACATCTGCAAACATGACATATTTCAAAGTTCTTACCTCGTTAACTCCTATCAGTGCTAGGATAGGTCAAATATGGTAAAAGTCACCCAGGAAAAATCAACGAAAACTTCAACAGCAAAATGTCTTTCTCGAAATAGCATTTTACTTTGTCGGGATCTCTTACATTTGTCGTGATACCCACCCATTGAAAAATATTACTATGTTGAAAAGGGAAACATTCTCAACTGAGAATTGTAAAAAATAATTTTTTTTATGGAAAAACACCTATGATAGAAATTAAGATTTTTTGGTAGTATCTAACAGAAAACTTCCCAGCTAAAACCACGCTGACGTTGAAAAACATCTGATAGATATTTTGAGATATTTTGAGAATACCCTAACTTACCCTAAGAAATGATATGAAAGTAAATTTTTAATTATTCACTTTTTATTTAGAATTCATATCGCAAAAACCGTTCAATTCATTGTTGCAAGAGTTACACCTCTTTTGCTATGCCTCCAATAAATGTTTGTCAACAAAAACATATATCACTCTTCCAAGACTCTTCAAGAGGTCAACTGACATCCCAAAACTATACAGTTCTCACCCAGTGAAGGACTCATTCAAACTTGTACAAGGCTACTGTGATGAAACAACTCAGAGCTGAGGTAAAATGGACCAAAAGACCCAAATGTCACCGGAGGCAAGAGTCAAAAGAACCTAAAGGGGAATGAAATTATTGTTATGTTCAATTAGGAGACACAGTAGACCATCATCAAATATCTTCAAAAAACCAGAAGGCGCAGTGATGGCCTATAGTCCCTTCAAATATAAAGATCCAATTTTTAATGGACTCTGATCTTGAAGTTGTTGGGGAGTAATCTCGTATGTCAGACTGGCCGAGGAAAATAAAATCAAGTCGCAGATAACAACTAGGTCAAACTGTAAGCTCTATGTTGCTGAGAATCCAGACGAAAGCGGTAGACGACGGTTTTTGAATTCCAAAGATGTAAAAATCTACTTTCAGTCTGCTGCGAAAAAAAATTGTGGCACGTTGAATCAAATCAGATTAAAATATACTTTACTGTCGAAGAAAAATCAATTTTTGAGGTAATTTTGAGTTTGAGGTTTCGTTCTAGTTAGATAATAAAGAACATTGGTTAAATCACCATAAAACAAGATTAACACCTTGAAGAGCAGAGACGCTAGTCAGCGTTTTTTCCTGAAGGTGTGATATGACATAACGCTGATCGGCGTCGTCAGCTTGAGGGTCGATAATGACAGGACACCATTTAGCGTTTGCGTTTACTATACAATACCATGATGAATCAATCGGCAGTGTCATGATACATTCAAACAGCAGCGACGTAGTGTCACGCATTTCAAGTACATTTTTTTGGGATAGTGATAATTAGTCATTTTCAAAGATCAATTATTTCGTAAAAAATTGTGCTGCCCAAATTGGTGACGTTAAAAAATTCTCATTGTCCTTCAAAGTGATGAATCCTAAATAAGATTTCTGAAAATAGTAAGAAATTATATCAAATATTTTCCATAGATAATCAAAACCGATGTTACCCTTCTGGTGCTGTAGATTTCCTTGTTTTTCCTAGAGCTGAGCGTTAAATTCGTCACCATATCAGTAAATCGCCAAGACAAATAATAATAGACGTCTCCTACCAGCAAAGGCTACACAGGTTTCACTACAGTGGTGCGTGTATGAGAAAGTATCATTATTCTTATTGATATTTCCTATGTTGAATACATTTTTTTTGTAGTTATCATTGTACCAAGATCATTGGCTACTGTAGGCAGTGCACGAAGGGAAAACTGCTGGGGAATTTTGGTGTACATGCCTTGGATATTAATGGAATAACTTGGGCATTAGTCGGGAATTAGAGGCATTACTTGAACATTATTGGGTATTACAGGTATAACTGGTGTATCAATTGGTATTACTCGGGTAATAGAGGAATTAGTTGGAAATTTAGTAAGAAAAGTAGGGATTACTCGAGTATTACATGGGTATTACAGGAAGTATGCAGAAGTTACAGAAAAACTGGAAGGACAAAAAAAGCATTTTTAAACTAAAAAGCACTGGAGGAAAATCATAAATGAAAGTTGAGGAAAAAAGTCTTCAAAAATTGTACTTGACAAAAAACCTAACATCAATACACGATTCAATATTTTCATTACTTTTCTGACTCGGGAATAACTGGCATACTTGGGAATAACTTGGGTATTAGAGAAATTAGTTAAGATTTTTGGGAATTAGTGTACACAATTTCCTTAGCGGTTTCCCTCTCGGCAGGGCATGACACCTTGATGCCAACTTTTTTTGCAATTTCTTGACGTGATGCTGAAGCCTCAACTGCTTCAGTATTCACAACAAAAATTTTCCATATTGCCATTGACTGGGAGTCATTTCCTCAAGGGATATTGGGTAGCACAAATTTGTCTTTGAATAATCAGTTTTATTGGTGTGGAAGAAAGTTTCGGATAACACAATTTTCGTATGATTATGATCAAAAACGTTGTCAGGCCATAAAAAGGTTTACCATCTGTGAAAATTGTAAATAAAGTCCAGCAGTCGCTATGCTAGCCAAGTCGTTGAAGTTCTATAAACACAAGATTAGACCAAGAACGGATCCTTAAGGAACGTCGTGATAAATATTATCATTTCATTCAATTGGGAATCTGAGACAACTGTATGACTTACACCGTGCATGTGATTGAAGATTATTCAATATGCTCAGGTTCTGTTCCGATATACTCAAATACTGCCGAATTTCATGCGAAATCTCAAAGGGATTCACCCTAAACTGATCCGGAATTAGTTACCGAACAAAGATTCAACAAAATCGTACACGCTAATTATACGTCTTCTATTATACGACCTAACGATATGGGAATTCCATTAGATATTACCTATACTATCTCGAACGGTTAAACCTAACTTACAGGGAATAGAGTTAATATATACTCATCTTGGAACAGGAACTTAATGAATAGCTCAGAATATAGGGCATCAGTAGTGAGAGCTGGTATGCAATACATTGTTCAACCAACTTAACATGTTTGATATTCCAGGATATTGGAATATTATAAAAAGGTGAAATATCATCGAGAATTTTCAATAATCCTTTACTGGTGCTACTTCAAGAATGAATTTATTGATTCAAAACTGGAGAATAATGGGGAATGGAAATTCATCACTCTGTATATGATGGCTATATGAATGATTATACAACAATGTAGATTTTAGTTCGAAAATATGAATAGGACATTCATAAAACTTGTTGTGGAATCATTTGCGACTGAAAGACAAGCTTTAGTCGCTATTTTCCATCGTTCAAGATAACCTCTTGGGAGGTATTCATGTTGAAAAGGGGAACATTCTCCATGAAAATTGAAAAATGAAAAATGCGATTTATTTGTAATATCTAACAGAAAACAGCTACTTCCCCGGCACAAGCCACGCTGGACACTGAACTACATCTGATAGATACTGTGAAAATACTCTAACTGAAAAGAAAAGAAAAAATCTGAGAAAAATCATTCAATAAAATAGATAGAAGAATGTTATTAAAAAATATCACTCACAGAAATCGTTCATTTCATTGAGGCAAGGTTCGCTTCTCTGTATTTTTCAAAAAACACCGTGAGAGCCGAGGGAAAGTAGGTATGAAATTGGTGTTCTTCTTGAATTTCTCAAGACTGTATGTCTCAGGGAACACCTCCCGATGCAGCGAGTTCCAAAGCTTTGCCGTTCTGTGGAAAAAAACAAGCCCTGGGATGCAGATGTGCAGCATGTCTCCAAAGTGACGGCATATGGATGTGAGGACTGAGCTCGACGGGTCAATCTCGATGAGAGCGCTAACGGTGGAACGATTGATGATATTTCGGAAGAGCATCGTCCATGAAAATATCTATAAAACAGAGACACATTCGCAATAAATATACATTTCTCTCTCCACACCAAGGTGTAGGTGATAATTCAGTTGATATATGAGACCAAAGCAACTATAACAGAATTCAACAAAGAAACAGAGACGATACAAAATATACTCAAATGTTCATTGAAAAAAATCCTTCTATCACCGCCCTGTTTCAAAGTTCAAGGAACAACTTTCCCGAATAATCCCTAACTTGACGATAATCCATACTACCGACGTGAAATCTTATAACGGTGAAAATTCTAGAACATTTACGGGCTATCATATCATACTTCAGTGCACTTTGAAGTGATGCAACTCTCGCAAACTTTTTGCGTCTGGGAGTGTTTATCCCTGTTCTTATGTTTCGATCAGCTCTTTCTTATTCGTTCCGAAACTTCCATACTCTTTAATGTTTTCAACTCGTTGCCACTAACAACCCTCTTTGTAATAAGATCCCCTTCATCAAGTTGACTTGTTCGGAAGAGATTCCGTCGGCATGGTCGGTTATGCAATTTTTAACGAAGGAAATTACGTATTGTTAGTCAGAGTATCGTTGAGAGAGTTTGGACTGCTAATGAGGGAATTTTGGATCAACACTTTTCAGCAGTGTATATGCTTCAGATACTCTTCATGTTCTTTTTGAAACGGAATACGCTGTTTCATGTTGGAAACGACTCTTGCACATTCCTTTTTCGTTAAAATATAACCAGATCCGAACAATTAAACGAAATTTGAGTCCAAATACGTTGAACACGTCATGAAATTCATGATAGAGTATATTGAGGTACAGTTGGACAAAAGACTCAATTCATATAAACATGTCAGCTGGCATTGGTAAATTAACCACTATTAAAGTGCGACCACTTTTTTCATTAGTATATACAAACTTGGAAGGCGAGAAAATATTTATTTCAATATCTAAGTTTTTTTGTGTATTCTTTGGGATGTTTCTCCAGGGCGGCTTAAATGATATTGGTGGCGCATTCGCTTTCAGAGCTGCAGGGAAACCAGGAAAAACCTGCAACACATCATCTGAAGAGTTGGAATTCATTGGTAGAGAACTTCTAAAGAGGTCCGACGAATTGTGACAATCTGCTCTTTGGTAAAATAGGATGTATGGTGTCTTCGAAGGCTCCTAAATGTCCAGTTCCAAAGAAGGTATTCTATTCACGCAATTGTTATCTATACCAGTCCGTTCTATCTTTGGCTAAGGTGTAATAATGGCCAAATTCAGCTCCAGAACCACAGTGAACAATGACTGCGTAAAGCTCGTAATTGCAGTCGGCTAGATTGGGGTGTTCTTCTAGCTTGATTCGTTGAAATAGTTTGATACATCTTTGTGTTGCTGAGTCATAACTGAAGAGCTTCTGAGTTATGATCAGATTTGCTGGTGTTTCAACTATACTTGTTATTTTATGGCTGTACAGTTGACTATCACTTGTTGGGTATTCTTCTCTCAGGTGATGAATGAGTAGATTCTGTATGGGCTGAATTTCTGAAAGATTAGGAAACGCGAGCTCTAATTCAAAAAAGTCATTGAAGATCCTGCTATTTATTCTGCATTTGCTACAACATGAAACTGTGACGATCCTTCCTCCAAAATATGTTTGTACTGAAGAAGCGATAGGTTGTAATTCCTCACCATCAGGGTATTCAAAAATATCAACTGAATTATCCTCCTGCTCATGAAGTGTACTCAGCAGTTATCCTAAAAATTCGTAACTGTCTTGAAGTCCTGACGAAAAACAATTTTGGCCCAAAGACTGCATGAAATCATACGGTGTAAGTTATTCGAACAAATGTTTCATTTCCGAGAATAATGGGGCAATATCATTATTGTTGGTTAATATGTCTTTCCTAAAAGACTGTCATAAACAGCGCTTGTAAGACGCTATTCATATAACAAGTGTTTCCCAAATTGTTCAAATCAACTTTACGCTTGTGATGTTTGAGGTGACTTGTTGAAGTTTCCAAACACTTGACTGCCAGATCATGAACAACCAAACCATTCTGAATAGGGTCATCAATCCCTCCTAGTAAAGTGGAATCTTCTAGAGGGATCAATTCGGTTTCTGCTTGAACTGATTGACTAGAATAGGTCGCTGTAACACCTAATTCATGGTCTCAGGGAGTGATTCTGATTCTTGAGTGTTCTGAACAGGAAAGAGGACCAACAGTAAGATGTTCATCATACATTGTAGATTTAAAATGCACTGATTCCTGCTTCACACAAAGAGATTTTGCTTTCTTACAATTATAACACATTTGATACTCAAAAAATACAAAAACACAGTAGCTCAGATGCTTAAAATGCTGAACATCCACTTATGATCAGTCATGGCTCTGCGGATTTCCGACGAGTCAATTTCTCCAAAAGCACATCTCACCCTGTTTTCCAGTTTCTGTTCTGTTTTCACAGATATTCTATAAACCTTTTTTTTTTCAGAGGGTTTATAGAACATCTTTGAATACAGAACAGGAACTGGATACAGGGTGAGATGTGCTTTTGGAGAAATCGACCCGCCGGAAATCCTCAGAGCCACGACTGATCTATTATTTATTATTTAGTAGTGGATGGTCATTATTACAAGCATCTGAGCTACTGAGTTTTTTTGTTTTCCAGTATCAAATGTGTTATAATTAAGGAGTAAATTTCATAATATTATCTGTTGTGTTATAATTATATTTGTCATACACCTAGTATGAAGGAAGGTTAATGTATTTCATCACACCTTTCTCAAAAAAGATGGAGGTCTTATTTGTTATTCGATATATTCTTCACCAAATTTTATACTTGCACAGAACTCAAAAATTATAAAATTATTTATATCTCATAGACGGTAAGGGATAGGTATAGGACATAGGTAATAAAACTTATTCACATTGGTTGGTAGAATTCGAAAATGAGATAATACACAGGGTTTTCTATCCGAAAAAACTGAGTTTCACTCATTTTCAAGAGTGCCCGAAAAGAAGTATCGCTTGACCCCCCTTCCCATTTGAAAAAAATTTTGGGGTGACACCCCTACTTAGGGGGTTGAAGATTTTACTATGCTTGTTACGTCAAAATGTGTCCCGCTGACAAACAAACTTGACCTGTTTTCGGATTTTATCGAAAAGTTCTTTCCCAGCTTGTAATGCCTTGCGGTACGTTTTCGATGGGCCACCCTGTATATATATATATATATATATATATATATATATATATATATATATATATAACTCGACTCCACAGCCAATAATAATGCTGCCTAACAAGTCGAATAGTTTACAGATAAGCAAAAATTCGAATGGGAAATGCACAGTCACGAAACTTCTCGTAGAATACAACCTCGATACTACGTGTAGTCAATTAATATCTCCATTTCAGTCAAAAAAAACCTGATGAGGAGAGCAAACTAAACAGAGCACGTAGTTAATACAAAATAAAGACTCATATGATACCCTCGTAGTAGGCATTCCAGAAGATAATTTACATTGTGTCTGTAGATTTTTTGTAACGTCAAGTTTCATGCAATAACATGGTGTTGTAATTGATGGAAGTTCATGCATTTCGATCAAGCAGTAATAATTTCACGCAAGACTCGGATTTTTTTATATATCCAAAACGTAATCGAGCTTGGATAACGAGAATGCATGATGGAATTGATTTTTTTTTCTGAGAGATGATCAGGTATTTATCTGAGACATTTGTTCACCCTTCTCTACTGTTATTATTAAACATGCTGCATACAAAAAAAGAACGACAGATTAGTTATAATTTGGTACAAGTCTTGAAAACTTGCGGAATTTACTTTCACTCCATTTTTATATTATTGTTTCGTTTCTTAGTTCTCCAATAAGTGATGTACATGTTGCATCACTGCCTTTTTAGCTTAGAAAAAATTACCTTTAGAAACTCAACTTCTATCATACCGCGAATAGTATACCAATTCGTGACTACTGATGTAAACTGTAACTTCACCTTTCGAATAATATTCAATGATTCAAGTATGCCACTTCACCTCAAACTCCAGATCAGATCATTGTTTAAAAAAATGCAAATGAATACCCCTAGAAACAATTAATAACCTCCTGGGGTTTATTATAAAACCGAATCATAGGGTTGTTATAAGCCTATATGGTTTTAAAAAAATCCGTTTGGCATAAAAATGTACTTTTTAATGATGTTGGATAATATTTTCCATAAATAGTCATAGACAAAACGGACTCAAATTATTCTTATTATGCAGTTGTAGATTACGAAAGATAGGACGACTATTTTACAATTCAAAGATATAATGATGGCGTCCTGACAGAGATTTATGAAGCATATGTGTCCATTAAACAATGTTAAATACCAAATATCTCCTGCGAATTAAAAGTTTTTGACAAAACGGTATCGGATAGGTGGTAAATTTGCACGGCTCCCCAATAACAATGCAAAATTAACAAAATAAGAAAAAAATTTAAAAAATGATGTTGACTCATCTTATTCCCGAAACGATTTGTACCATGTCTAAATACAAATATATATGTAGGTATATCCTTTCCGTCTTACATAACATATGGCAAGAATAATTAGTTGAAATTAGTCTTATCTATTTCGCTACTCTGGTTGCAATAAAAAATGGCTACCCTACCTTCATTCTGAATACCTGCACATATTGTCATCATGAAATCTTTCAACCTTTAGCCATTTTCTCCTTAAAAAGTATGTTTTTTCTCTGGCGGGAAAAAAGTTTCACATTTCATCTCTGTTGACAGGTAGGTATTAAAATATGACTTTTCATTGGCATTAATTAGACCTGTCATTGTTTCAAAAAAATGCATTTTTTTGTCGAGAAGCTTCAAAAGAATCTGCATTTCATATGTGAAGAAAATAATATACAGGGTAATTTGAGGAAAAATTGCACTATATGGTAACCAAACCGATTTCGCTGAAAATTTTACAGATGACTCCAAATACATCAAAAATGATAAATTCGTTGAAATTTTTCCGCGGAAATGCCTGGAAGATACTTTTTTTTCGGAAAAACGCGCATTGGTAGTGTGTACAAATGCACAAATATCAGCAATTTGATTGAACTATTCACTACTATTACATCTCGAATACATACTAGAACATAAAAAAAGCAATTTCGAACCATATTAGCAAACAAAATTACACAGATTTACCAAAAATTATTATTATATTCAGCTTGAAAATCACTCATTTTGACATTTTTTAGCCAATATTCTGAAGAGTAAAAAGCGTTGTTGCCAATTCTTCTTATATTTCTGCATACCAAGTGGAAAATGAAAATTATGTTTTGATTAGTTTTCAGAAGTATCGAAGATTCTATAATCTGATTATTTCCAGACATCATTAACAAAATAATATGGAAAAGGTAGGAAATATGGGAAAAATTCTGATTTGACGCAATTTTTACAGATGCTTCAAATCACGAATAAAACACTAGAAAATCTAAAATTTTTTCTCGGAAGGACCCATTACTAAGTTTTTTTTTTTAAATAAGTGTGTCCATACTTGCTTTCAAAACACACACAAAATTCGATGGGAGTATTCATTGCATTTTTTGATTGAAACGTACTGTGTTGAACCGAAAATACTCTCATTTATACATTTGTAGCAATTTATGAGCGAAATATTCTTCAGCCAAAAGCCAAAACTTGAAATATTGTTAATTTGGTTTTGTTGAAAAACGTGCCATGCCGAAATTCACAAGTGTGGGCGCATTTCTTTTTCTTCCGTTTTTGTGAAGATGTAGTGTTCAAGCAGACCCATCTCCAACCGTCAATTCTAAAGAAGAAGGTCTATGTTAATAATTACCATTACTATTAATACGAAGCAGAATGGAAAAAGTTTGCGTTCTAAACATAATATGGAGAAAGACATGAAACATGTTCAATACAATGAAAACATTAATCCTTACCTAGAAGCGTCGCTACTCAGGGAAAGTGGTCCATTGCATTTTTTGCACAAATACTCTCCTTGCTGAGGTATAAATTCCCAAAGTTGCAGGTGGTATAATAATTCTTGCCTATTCTGGCAAATATTGTAAATTTTCATGGCATTCATTGTAGGAATCACAATTTAACGTCAACCAAATATAAAATTTGTTGCAATTGTTTCTATTTCAAGAATATGGCCAACTTTAATCATGAATGGGTACTTTTTTTTATAAAAAGTAGTCGTGTCTTATGTAAATATTTCAAGACGATACTTCAATTGTATGAAATAATTTGAACTCAACATGTTTTTGTGTATCGAAACAATTATGATATTTCCTTTTTTTCCTTCGCAAAAGTAACTGCGCAAAATTAGACAACGTCGCATTATTTATTCAAGAACTGTCAGTTGTCAAACATGATAACTTATTGTCTGTCAACTAAAGTGGAATTCAGTTCAAGAATTGGAAATCTATGTAACTTCAAGGGAGATATTTCAGCAATGATTTTCGTTATTTTCCTAAGATTTGGTGTCCAATAATTAACTTTGGAAGTAAAATGCGTTGGACGTTACCATCTGTAAGTCTGTTTTTGTGTATTTGTGAAGTGACCATTGAGACACATTTTTCCAAAAAAAAGTATGTTACATACTTTTCCGAGCCGAAATTTCGATTGATATAGTGATTTTATCACAATTCAAACATTCTGTGAAAGTTTCAGCGAAATCGGTTTGGTTACCATATTGTGCAATTTTACCTAATTGGAAATTCGAACCCCTTCATTGGGTTTTCCTGAGCTGTGAGGATACGATAAAGCTTGAATTAGGAAAAAGTTACGTTTTTTGGTGCTTAACATAATGTTTCGAACCTGCGAATTCTTTGATGATTTTCTACATCTGTTCATTGTTTCATTTTACAACCAACTTGCGTCTGGAATACCATTCTACTCAATGGACCACCGTGCAAGTATCCGTCAAATATGCAATGAATATTCCGATGGGCAACATAATGGGCACCATCATCCCAAGGATATGTATGACCCCTTGCCCAGACATCATTTCCTATCACTGAGTTGACTGTTGAATCAGTGATCAACAACTTTTCTTAGAGTAACAATTTAATTATCCGCTCCATTTCATTGGGTAACTCATAGATATTTTTATTAAAACTTCCAAAGGTCTTCAAAGTCTCTAATTCACCGTTGAAACATTCATATTCAGGAGTATTTTATTAAATCTACCCAATATTCTCTTGATCACAAAGATTATTCCAAATAATTAAAAATAATATTATTTTTTCATTATGAATGTTTCTCCTTGTCAAATGCACTGAAAAACATGCGTAACACGCCGTGCTACGAAGACTGTTGATATGTAACAACGCCAAGTTTTATTGTGTTATATAGAATATCAAATAAGCCAACAATTTCAAGAAAAAGTGACATCAAAAGTCCATTAGCTACCCAAAATGTATTCTAGCTTTTTTTCTGAAGTCATGTCAGACTATTGAGTTTGTTGCGTGTGCTTTTAAGGCTCACTTATACAGAGTGTTTCCGAAATTTGGGCAATAAAAATTTGTTGTTGTATGGAACGTAATGTATGAATGAATGGCAAGAATTTTCGGTTTTGAAGTAGTCAAAAATTTTCGAAAATTTTTATGTAATTTTATGTAATCACCTTCAGTTACCTTTGTTTGGGAGGCACTGGTTGATTCTCCAGGCCACTGCGTGTCTGCCCGCTGGCAGTGTTTCAGCGTAGTTTGCGCAGATGTAGACCTCTTCAGTGATTACCGAAAAAAGTATTGAAAACTCCAAAATTCAATATCTCATTTTCATTTTATTTCATTTCCTTTTGTTTTGTCATCTTCTACTTCTCATTTGATTTATTGCTCCAATTTTGGAAACACCCTGTAAATTACTCTCATTATATACGATTTCTTGATCAGTCCTCCGATTCTGTGCAATATAACAGAAAGTGGGACAAATACTCTTTTATTTCCTAACTAATTCATCAAAAAATCGATACAATAATAAAAGAGGTTTCTCTACCTTTGATTAAATTCGATACATAATTCAATGAATTAATGTTTCTTCGAAGAAAAAATATTGGCTCATAATGATAAAAGTATACCTATATTCAGGTACTTTGAGTAGATTAATGGTGGTTGAACTTGAAGTTTCGTTCGTATTGTCATTACAACTTTTTCACGATTATCCAATTAATGGGCTGTTAAAGCAAACCTTTTGAAGAAAAACGAAAATGTTTATCAAACGAAATATACCCAACAGTCTTCCATGACAATTGAAGTGACTGATGATTTTACTTCACCTCCTAAAAGAAAACCCCCGACACAATATCAATTTCTTTCTGTGTGGCTTTTTTATATTGTTATTGGAAAATCTATGATCGAAAATTCAACATATCTTTCGAAATTTAACTTTCTCTCACTTTGGGACCATTCTCTCTATGAAACACAATACGAATAATAGAATGGTGTTCCCAAAACCATGGTAAGGAAGAGACAAACAATATCTATTGAAGACAATAATTGAAAATCGAACTAAAATTTCTTTTAGGAATAATATAACATTTCTGAGAACCACAAGATGCATATAAAGAAAAATGTATTGTACTGGTCCGCACAATCTTGGTGAAAAATGAAAAATATGTATGTATCAGTGGGATTTATATGGGTTGTTTCATCTGTGGATGTTGTTGAAAATTAGAATATTCTAACCTCCGTATAACAGCTTCCAAAAACTGTAATAAACTTTCTAGAGTAAGAGAATTTCATTAGGCCCAGCAGGATTCACCTGCTATCAAAAAACTCCTTTGATTAGTCTTCTTCTAGCCGATGACTGAACCAAAATCTGAATCTTTTCCTTGGTCTTTTTGGATTTTGTTCTTATTCAAGTTTCTGTCTACTGCCGAAGTTCTATGAATTTTCACCCCCATATCTTCTTCTCTATCTAGAAGTGTTTTATTCCTTCGACAACAGCTGACAGCTCTCTTCTGGTTACTCAATAATTGCATTCGAGTTGTTTACCAAGGATCTTGCTGAGATAAACAATGGCCATCTCCTGCCCCCTTTGAATCTGAGAAAGAGAACAGCTCCAAGTCCAACGTTGTTGGAGTCCATATCCAAAACGAATTTTCTGTTTCACGGAAGATATCTCAGGACAGGTGTGCTGGTCAAAACTACTCTCAGTAAATAACTCGTGAGGTGTTAGCAAAACTCAGCACATATCGGACATGAGAGAACAAAACTTGAAATTGGCCAATCCTTTACTGTTTCAATATTCTCCTGTTCATCCAATACTTTTGATTTCCCAGAGACAAAGTTGTACTTTTTTGTAGAGCATATTGCATTTCTTGTGACTCAGTACCTGAAGGAGAAAAATTCAAACAATGATTAAAGTTTATCAACGTGATGATTGGAAGTTACAATTTTTGATTTTCGTAAACAGAGGCGTAGTTACGATGGTATGTGGTCATGTTTTCCTTTGCATTTTCTTTGGACAAGTGAATGGACAAATGACCTTTTGACATTAGTTAGGCTCATCGATACTCAACCTGAAAGTCATAATTTCATGTGCCTGAAAGTTGAGGTTTCTGAGATAATTGAGGAAAACTGAAGATATATTATGGGTAGCACCGTAATTTCATATGTGCAATAATCGCACAATGCTAATATCTTACAAGTTATCGTAATATTTACCAACCTCCTGAACATTTTTCAATGTTGGGAGAATTGGTAACATAGCTTTCTTGTATGTCTGATCGGGTGGAATTTTGTAATTGGTTTTAAACTAACTTCTTGATGAGCTAGATACTTGGGACCATAGTTCAGAAGTGGATGACAATGCATGAAACTATGAAAAACACGCGATTTTACTAAAAATAATGATAATAATGATGTGCATTTTTGGATCTCGCGAAAGGTTCTAACGATTTGGATAAAATTTTGAATTTAGATAAGGATTTGTTTCTTGAGTCCATCTACAGTGTAACATATAAAGTTCGCTACATATGGAAGTTTTGTTTTATTAATAAATATAATGAGAATTTGACTCTTTTGTTTTGTTCAAGTTACATATGAAGGGTCCACTGCAATAATGATGAAAATCATTTTTTCTTTGTTTCAAGATAATTGGACTTTTATTTTATATATGATAATATAGAAAAAAAATTCGATTTGGAGAGAATATTTTTTTATTGTAGTTAAAGAGAATGTTTCATAACATTATTTCTTTGGAAAATGATAATTATTTGGGTATTATAAACTAATTGAAATATAGATAGTATTAAATAAGTCTTAAAAAATCAGGACTATAATAATCACTGTCCACACCTAGTCAATAATGATAGTTGACTTCGATTCTTTATTCTTTTATTTTCGCAGCATGGGGAAGTTTATCGTAATAACTCTCATTTCAGGCCTACAGAACTTTTTCAGGAACTGCAAGTCATTATATTTCACTGGTGTTATAGGCAGCTTGTAAGCTAAACCAGGTAATTTAAATTATCCTACATTAATACCTGCTTTAATATCTCGACAAGACGCTGGTGTGTTAACCACACTTGATTCCCATGGACTATTATTGAAATTTCTGTGAAACATGAGCCTTGGATGTTCTTTCTGGACTTTAAATTCACGTACAGGTATTATGGGAAAGGGACAACTCTAAACTTGTCAAATTTGACATTTTTTTAAAAAATCCTCAAAAAATCAGTTTTTTATAGAAATTTTGAAAAATACCAAATAAAAAATTTGCTCAGTTTTCAATTTTTATAAATTTGGCTTCAAATTTGGACTCTCTTCTGTCACTTCGATTTTTTCCAATATTTTGAATTTTTCGAATCTTTCGCTTAACGATTCGAATGAAACATAATTCAAATTTCATAATTTTCATGACTACGAGACTTCAATGTCATACCTTTTCCAGAAAATAACCAAATGCACTAATACGTAGGTACTATTAGTGTTACCCAAGTAGCACACCCATATTGGGACAATAATGGTACATTATTGTGAAAATATTGGCAAAATATTCAAATAATAATAATGGCGAGAAAAAAATGTGAACATTTGGCGATATCGATCCAATACTTAAAAAATAATATTGATCTAATGTTCTCGGAGCAATATTGGCCTCAATAATGGCGATATTAGTACAATATCTCTGTAGCACACTGACATTGGAATAATATTGGTAAAATATTGGCAAAATATTAAAACGTAATATTGGCGAGATAAAATTATAATTATTTCGGGATATTGGCACAATATTACTTGGACGTTATACGAATAATATTAGTGAAATATTGAGGAAGCAATATTGGCCCCAAAATATTTACGGATATTGGTATAATATCATTTGCATATATTGGTAAAATATTCAAAGTGAGTATGTTGCCTTTGAAACATTGATAAAATATTTCCAGAAAATGTTGAATAGTATTAAAATTCTACAATTTCGTTTCTAGTTGATTGACTTGTAAACGCATTGTGAGAAGCTTTGCTTAATATATGTTACTATGATTCAGCTGTTGTTCCATATGTGGAGCCACCTAATTTTCTCACCCAAGTTTAATCATGATTCATTTCAATATTGTGTATTGAATATTCGGCCAATATTCAAATTTCTATCCTAGTGATAAATGTATTTTGTAATATTGTATGAATATTGTCTTTCAAATATTGGCGTAAGGTTTTCGTAACAATCTCAATCAATATAGGGTCAATATAATTCTTAGAATATGGATTAAATAATATTCCACCAATGTGCTATCAAACTTGGATATACAATTTGTTTTTATCTCTAAAATCGATATGAGTGTAATATTGAAATTGCATTATTGGAGCTAGATGCTGGAAACAATATGTAGGCAATATCGCCCTATCGATATTGGTGAAAATTATTGAACCAATATTGACCCAATATTTCATGAAACAATATATATTCAGAACAGGATGAGGCAATATTCCACTAATATTATAAATGAAATATTGTTTTCCCAATATGAACCCATATGGGTTCAATATTATTTTTACATTTACAATATATCCATATTGGCCCAATATGAAAACAAGGTTGAGCCAACATGAGGTGCTACCTGGGTAGTACATGCTCAACCACCATTATTATGATCAGTATTGGTAATAACGTTCATTCTGAGACAGCAATAATGAAAATATCTTTAATCCGCCAAGACGTAATTTCATATTTAGTCCTCGCCTCTAAGCACGAAATCGACCCAATCGCATTAACGTTTTCACGTTTTAACTTGATAAAGTCAACCCGCAATACGTTGAGGAATAAAACGAGCATAGCATACCGTGTGGAAATGATCGATTTCCACGAAGGTTGCATGGCGAACATTTTCCTGACCCAACTGAACTTAACAAGTTTGATTTCGGATTTCAGATAAAGGTGCGGTGTTGACTTTCATGTGATTTATTATTTTAAATAGGTAGGAATTAGTGCGCTGAATTCACGAAACGATGGGAAAAAATATATAATTACCGGGATATATATCTTGGCAGGTTCGGGTATTCAAACATATGGTTTTGTTTCGGAGAAGGAAGCGTCGTTTGTTTCAGAATCAGTATCTTTCGCAGAATGATAATGATAATGATAACAATAATTGTTTCAGAGGGATGCAGGAAAAAAACCTGCAAATTCACTTCATAACAAAGTACAATAGGTAATCTCTACTTTCAAGTTTGAAACCGTTTTATTTCTTTACTCATTGATTTTTGTACCGTACAAACAATTGAAAAATATATTTTTCATATTGTAATTTGGAATAAAACGCCTTTTCATTATATGTAATTTACCGGGTGACCACGATTTTTTTATAGTTTCGAACATACAGATTTTAAATTTGGTATGTCGCTAAAGTACTTGAAATTGCATATTTTAAACCCTCTACTGAAAACCCACCATTTCCGGTTTAACCGGAAGTGACCCCGAATTTTTTTTTCAAACGACACCCTATATATATTTTTTCACTATCCAAAAGAGCACGCAATTTGTGATAACATTGTTCTTCAAAATTGAAAATCGGTTGAAAAATGGCGGAGATAGTGTTGATTGTTCAGTCAAACAAATTTGGCCATGAAATTTATCTTAACTTAAATCATCACAACTGACAAATGACATCAAAAGTTATCAGAGGAGGCTTCGAATTGCAATATAGTTGGAAACTCAGTTTTTCGTGGAAATGCACCTCCCACATAATCCAACAATTATCAAAAATTTACTAAAAACTGCTCACAACTGCCATTTCTCAAATGGCAACCAAATGGATACCATTCCGTTTTTAGGTAATTTTTGATAATTGTAGGAATATACGGAAGCTGCAATCACATAAGAATCTCAGTTTTCAACTGTATCGCACTTCGAAGTTTCCTCTGGTAACTTCTGATGTCGTTTGTCAATTGTGACGATTTCAGTTTGAGTTTCATGGCCAACTTTGTTCGATTGAACAATCAACTGTATCTCCGCCATTTTTTAATTTGAAAAACAGTGTTATCTCAAATTGCGTGCTCTTTCGGATAATGGAAAAATAAGTAAAGAGTGACATTTGAAAAAAAAGTTTTGGTTCACTTCCGGTTGAACCGGAAGTGGTGAATTTTCAGTAGAGGCTTCAAAATATGCGTATTCAAGTAATATAGCGACACATCAAATTTGAAATCTGTATCTTCAAAACTATAGAAAAATTGGGGGGCGTTCCTCACCTCGTGGTCAAGCGGTATAGTTTGTAATGAAAAAAAAGATTTATCTTGTTTGGCAAAGCCGGTAGCCTGTCCTAAAAAATATGTCTCCTTTTCAAAACATTTACCGAGTTCCATCTGAATCTGGTACTTCTCTCGTTATAGCTATTCAATCTGAAGAAATCTTCTCCTTTTTTTTTTTTTAAGCCTTCATTTGAACCTACCAATATAAGCTTCTGGAGAATAATAAAATTTCGGCTTCTGTTATTGGAGGTCTACGAATCTGTTTGGAGTTGGGCTTGGTAACGATGGAGGTGATCCAACTTCCATTATAACTTCCATTATAACTTCCATTATAACTTCCATGATGTTTTGAGGTTTACTTTTCTGAGATGACTCGATAAAAAGGAACATTTTGTGGACCCAAAAAACCACTTCAGTCTTTCACATTTTCTATCTGTCAGATTTTCTGAACTTTGAATGGTGACGGCTTGGCTCTTCCATACATACCTGATTTCAACTTTCTGGTCACTCATTTCTGTTTTTGCATTTGATTAAACCCATATATTTGTCGCACTCCATGTGGGAATGTCCCCTGATAGAAAATATTACTGTTATGGTATCAAATCGCTTTCTTTCGTGGATATCAATATGGTGTAAAATTCTTATTTTGTCCACCACAGAAAGCGCATATAGTTATTTATGATGAAAGCGTTAAAAGTGGTATTTTATTTTGTGACTGGACGAGCAAAATAAAATCACTTTTAACAAATGTATCATACAAATTTTTTTGTACAACAGTTACAGTTGGAAGAAAAAAAATTATAAGATCCGTAAGGATGCGAACACACGATCTTTGGATTAAAGTTTGACAGGCAGAGGCTCCAACTATAATAAACCCTAACGCACTTTACTTATAAATGTCATTATTTGTCAGTGATGAAGGACCTTATACACTTGGACTGAATACTACTTCGTTTGTAACTTCAGAAGGAGTATTACCAATGGCGCAAACGGCCAAATACATGTTTGAACTTTTATAAATGATTTCTCTTGAGTAGGTGTTCTGATTATAATATCCGATTGAAGTGTTTCTATTAGAGAGATCTATATTACTGAGTATCCATCATCTCATCTGTCATTTTACTTTCAACACTAGTGTTAAAAGTATTCTTAACACTAGTGTTAAGTGATTTTGTGAAAACATCAGTTTTTAGTTCATATGTAAATGAATTAAAAACATAATTTTTAATGACAGTTGTACAAAAAAATATATGTGTCGAACTCGTTTTGGAAAGTAACATAATCATACAAAAAGGAGCAGACCCCATTAGCCCCCTTGTTTGCAATTTGTTCACAATAGGTAACAGATAATCTGTGAATATTTAGGTGATATAAAAGAAGATGACTGTCCTTTGTTTGCAATTCTTCCAGAATGGGTGTTAGATAAAAAAAAATTTGTTTACCAATATTCCAGGGGTGGAACTTTTTTTTTTTTTTTGTTTAAAAATATATCAATATAATCTTGGAAAGTATATGATTTATTGAAAAAACAACTCAATTTTCCACAAAAATTATTCCTAGTAATTTCTCATGACATGCGCTCGTTTTCTCAGAAAGTTTTCGCTGAAAGTTCTAGCGGAGCCGAATATTTGATTGGTCATAAATCTGCTGAAAATAATCGGACAAGGAAAAAAGTTCATATCGTTTCTGAAGACACCTTTCTTCTCATGCGAATATAATATGTGAGTATTTGAGTACCTAAATTGTGTTTTGTCGCACTTCACGGAAATGTTTGCGGATGATCCAAAAATCATGAATAATTTAGTGAATATGGAATTATTATACTGAAGCAGCAACCCATACCCTCTTTGGATTATATGCAACAATATTCAAGTAGTGTGACAGGTCCCACTTATACATGCCAAAAAAACTTTGCTTTACTCCTGCCTCATTTTCAACTTACCCATAAAATTGGCATTCTATTCACTAAATATTGAAAATCGCTTATCCATATCCTGCATAAATATATTTAATAACACTATTGTGAAGTGCAAACCTCAGGCTTGATATAACATATTTCATTTTTTATGTAGAATGTGTATGAGCGATTATTTTCAACATTTACTGAAGAAATTGCCGGGATTATGGGTGAGTTGAAAACTGAGGCACGAGGAAAACCCAGTTTTTTCTTTGGCATGTATAAGTGAGACTTGTCTCAGTAGCCTTAAATCGTTGCATATGGTCCAAAGAGAGTACTGATTCCTACATTACTTTCGGATCCTCCATAAATATCGTAGAAGGGTTATGTGAAGTGGGACAAAACACAGTTTAGGTTCTCAGATACTCACATGTTATATTGGCATGAGGAAGTAGAAGTCTTCAAAAACGATATGCACTTTTTCTTTTCCTTCTACTATAATTTTTATCAAAGTTATGACAAATCTAATTTTCGGCCCTGCCTGAACTTGCAGTGGCGGATTAGCGCGAGAATGAAATGTGACGTCGGCGTTAAACCACGCCTTCTATGAAAACGAGTGTATTTCATAAGGTATTACTGAAAATCATTCATGTGGAGAATTGATTTATCTCTCAACCTATCAAAAGCGTTTTTGATAAATCTTATATTTTCTGAAATAAAAACAAAAAAAAATTGTATTTTTTTTAAATGAAAAATTTTTTAGGTTCCACCCCTGATTTTTGGTAAACATTTTTTTTTCTAATACTACATGATGTCGAGATGTCATGTGCCGAGTTTCAGAGTGCTACAATCCATTCTTCACTTTTTGCTCGAGTTTGTCTGTCGTTACTGGATTATCATTATTATCTCGACTGTCAATTTCAAAAATTAATCCAGCAAATTTGTAAATCATTCAAGGAAGTGAAGATTATAATAGTACTACGTGAATTCTATACAGTAGAAAAATTCAACAAAATTAATGTGTACTGTAATGTGTTGCAGCCTCTCCTGACTTCTTGCGAATCGAATTATTTCGCACTAGTGCGAAATGCCTGATTTCATGTACTAGTTTACTGTGCGAAATGATACGGATTTCAAGTAGGTCGTCGGAAAATTAATAATATACACAAGGACATGAATTCTGTATACGAATCAGTAGTGCGAAACTTGATGCATCTCGACGGTTTCCGCCCCCTGTTTCCATATGCGTGCGTGTCACATAACCTTTCCCTAAAACAAACATCGTCGTCCACATGTCGCAGCAATTATTTTGGCCAATTCTCTCATTCCACAATCCCCGACATTTCCCACGAATGTGGGCTTTTCGAAAGGGTTTCGCTATTGTTCAGTACACCTTTACCCCATTCCAATTATTCTGACCCTTCGAGTCGGATCGGCATTGAAAATATCTGAAGCATCATAGTTGACAGACCTTGTGAGCTATTTCGGTCGAAGTTGAGCTTTATCTAGGCAGATAATCGGCATTGAGAATCCTGATTAGCAGAGCTTTTATGTAGGGTTAAAAGGAACAACAAATGAGAGTACAGTACAGTACTGTACAAAACACGTTTTTCGCTGAAAAGGGGAACATATATAAATATATTAATTAACTGACTCGGCAGAATTTTCTGTAGAAAAAGCTGAAATTGTTTTCACTCAGCTTGTTTGTAAACATATTTGCAACAAATGTAAAATAATCCATATACACACTTCTACGAAGGCGTAGAAGGGCCTCACTTTTTTAAATTTTCAAATTCCGACTTTGTAACGGGGAATTCTGACTTTGTATCTAGGAATTTTATAATTCCGACTTCGTATCTCGGAATTCCGTCTTTGTATCTCGGAATTTTATAATTCCGACTTCGTATCTTGGAATTCCGACTTCGTATCTTGGAATTCCGACTTAGTATCTCGGAATTTTATAATTCCGACTTCGTATCTCGGAATTTCGACTTTGTATCTCTGAATTTTATAATTCCGACTTCGTATCTTGGACTTCCGACTTCGTATCTCGGAATTCCGACTTTTTATCTCGGAATTTTATAATTCCTACTTTGTATTTTGGAATTCCGACCCACTAACTCGGAATTTTATAATTTCATTCCATGTTAATTTTATTGTTGGGTTTGCGATCATAATCGTGCATTGAACATTCACAAGATAATCTATTCATTTTCAGATTGTGGAAGGTGATAAACCCAAAAAATTATGTCAAGAACTGGATTTCCTCCACAAAATCAAACTTTTAATCAAAATCTATTATACTTGCGAGACACAAGACATATTCTATGAAACACCGCGAGAGCGTTAGCCAGAGTGGTGTTTTAAGGAATACGTTGAGTTACGAGGTAAGAATAATCGATTATTTTCATTTTCTCGAGCGGTAGTGGTTGTGATTATATATTCAATAAACTTAATGATTCTTTCTTTGACAATAATTGACAAAAGTCAAATAATTATTACAATGATAGAACTGTCATATTTGAGGAAGTGATCTTTTTGACGTTTTATTAATAAACGCCAACAATACGTTGCTAATGGCAACATCCACTTTATTGACAGTAGCGAAACACCATATTCATTATACCACGTCTTCAAGATATATTCACTTGTCAATACGTGGTTACTATTCAAAATTCGGCAGTTGTTATTGGCTAATTTCATGATGAGTAATATAATCAGTAGTAATACTATAAGTACTTCAAAATATTCGGGTTATACATCGATAACTTGTTGCATAATTACAAATGGTGTCCGTTTAACAGTTTGATTCAATATAGACTATTGTGTTGTGTATAACCCTAAAATATTTTGAAGTACGAATTATATTTGATGCGATTATTTTTTGAAAGACACAATAAGATAAACGCCAAAACTTTACAACGCGCTTTGTTTGTGTGTAGCGATATGAATTGGTTACTAAGGAAATTCAAATGTTTTTAAATTTCTGATTGGTGGAGTTAATTTATGTATATCCAAGTATTATCGAAATTATACGAGGTAACTTAACTCAATTGGACATTCAGGTTGGTTTGAAATTACACGAAAAAATTATTATTATTATTTTACTTTTTCATTGATATTTCGAAATTTTCACTTTTTTTTAGAAATTCCGAATTCAATGTCTTAATTTTGAAGTTTCTCTAGTTTCTACTTTTGTATCGAAAATTCGAATTCAATGTTGAAAATGCGACTTTATATTTATAAAGTATTCATGCACAGATTCCGAGTTAGTAAGTCGGAGTTCCCAAGATACAAAGTCGGAATTATAAAATTCCAAGATAAAAAGTCGGAATTCCGAGATACGAAGTCGGAGTTATAAAATTCCGAGATACAAAGTCGGAATTCTCAAGATACAAAGTCGGAATTATAAAATTCCAAGATAAAAGTCGGAATTCCGAGATACGAAGTCGGAATTATAAAATTCCGAGATACGAAGTCGGATATCCGAGATACGAAGTCGGAATTATAAAATTTCGAGATACAAAGTCGGAATTCCGAGATACGAAGTCGGAATTATAAAATTCCGAGATACGAAGTCGGAATTCCGAGATACTTAGTCGGAATTTGAAAAATAAAATTGCTGTAGCCCTTCTAAGCCTTCGTAAACTTCTATAAAAAATTCGAATTATTATGGATTTCAGCTTTCCTGTAACAAAAAATAAAACCAATAAAAAAAGGCAGCGGCATTGTACTTCATTTCAGAAAGCTGACCAATTTATATTTTTTTGCAAAATATTCCATAGAACAAAAAGACAAAATTCTAAAAATAAATCTTTTATTGATTATCGCCTATTATAATAAATAACTATTTCTGCTCAATTTCTCAACATATGCTGAAAAATTACTAGAGAGTGACCCAAAAAGTGTGCAACAAATGAAAAGATTGATATCACAAAAATAGATAAACTTTATTTTTGGTGACTATGTATTTGAGAAAAAATAAACAAATATATATTTTTACAATCCAAGAACTTAATATAACTTTTTGATTACTCGTTTTGAATTATTCCATATGCACCAACTTTTGTACAAAATCATTTGTTTCATGAGATTAATAATGAAAAGTGTTCCTTTTATTGCATACTTTTTGGGCACTCTGTATATCTCTACCAATTGATCTATTAGCCCTTTTTAATGTCGTTTCATGGACTGAGAACTTTATGAACTGAGATAAGTTATAATATTTTCTACAAATAAAATTACTTCAGACGTTAATGATATCTCTGTACGAATATTTGAAAATCTTCCAGAAAATGAAATTAATATTTTGTCAGGAAGACAGTAACAGATAATTTTCGTATTATTTTTATACGAACAATTAGGGTAGTATAGTTATATTTTGATTCTCGAACGTTTGCCGCCGTGTAGTAAATAAGGCCAGAGGATACGTTCAAATTACCAAAAATACGCCACTGACAATTCTATCACTGAAATATATTAGTACGAGCCGTGTGTTCCATCTCCGTCATTCTTTCATTGATCTCATTCCAGCTGATAACAGAATATTTTTCCTCGGGCGGAAACGGCTATATGGTGGCATACATCAGGAAAATATCATTTTTAAGGGGATGCTCTTTCCGTGTTCGAATATGAAATTTTTGCACAAGATGCCGTCGAATTTATGAAAGTACTCAATATCCCTGCCATCTGCGTCCACTGCTATGTTGGCAAAGGAAGCATATGAATATTCCAATAGATCTGGTAGGAATATGGTCATTTCATTATGATCAAATGGTAATAATGAGAATTTAATAACTCGACTCACAACTACTTAACAAATATGGGAAAAAAACCGTTTGGAGGTTATCACCGATACTACCTATTGATATCACACTAACTAAACAATTTCATTTCAAAATAATATGAGGGGTCAAGTATCACATCGTTGAAAAGGAAATTCATTTCTGTTTTCAACCACTTCAAATTCCGTTGATATTTTATAAGTATAAGTGCGAATCTGGTGTCCTCCCCCTCGCTCTCTATCAAGCAATCATTATTGTTTTCAATTTCAAAAAGTACTATCGGTGATACTCCAAAATGAACGAATGAATTGAAAGAATACTTTTTCGTCGGAAACAAATTATTTTGGGAGATTTTGAATTTTAAAATTTTCAAGACTTTTTTTGTTAAACACTGAAACACTGTCAGCGGGCAGACACGCTGTGGCCTGGAGAATCAAATCAGTGCCTCCCAAACAAAAGTAACTGAAATTTCATAATTTTTTTCAAGAATTGCTTCGAAAACGAAAATTTTTGCCATTTATTGTTTCCTTATGTTCCTACTGTCTCTACGTCCAATAACTACGTAGACCCGAGTGCCTTCGATACCATACACATTCGAGCAGGTGTGGGCACTATTCAAGGTGGTAACAACCAATTTGTTTCACCAAAGTACGACGAAATTCCGCCGTATGGCGCTGGACATGCCGCAAGCTCTAACTCTGGTGCTACTACCACCTCGGAGCTCTCTGGGTCAGAGCAATCCGGTTCTAGCGAAAGGGGTTTCGCAGAGAATGAAGAAGATGGCGAAGACGAAGAGATCAGGATGATTAACGATGGCCCCCTTCGAAGAGACTCCGGTATCCACAGGCAAAACGACGAGGATAACCTATCGGACGTCTCTGTGAGAAACACTCAAGAGTACCTCGCGAGGTTGGGTATCGTCAATAACGGCATCTCTCATTATCCACAAAATGCCTCGAGGTTATATACGGAACTTCGTGCAGGTACCAGTAAGGAAACAGTCCACCACCATCAATCCGTTCCTATGGATAATGGTAACGAAAACGATATAACTAATTTAATCTACGCTAAGTTGAACGACGTTACGGAAAGTAACAGAGGGAGCTCGACGAATGAAGGAGGCGCGGTTAGTGCGAATCTGGCATCAACTATGGACCATGGCTATGACTATGACTATGGCCATGGGGGGATACGAAAAAGTTCCCACGGTCACGCACCAGCCGTCCATGAACGGATCTTTGAGCTCCATAGTGCACAGCGAAGAGGAGCTAGCGGGAAGTTACAACTGGGGCTATTTACTGGACTGGGGTCCCCAGTACCAGTCGCTTGCTCAGGTTTTCTCAGAGATCGCAAGACTGAATGATGATACGGCGTCGGTTTACAGCGGCGCCAGCGGTACGTCTAGTGTTAAGAGTAAAAATTCCGCGGCTCATACGTGGCGCCGAGGTCGATAGCGATGCCTTTGTTGAGTTCCAGGGGTGGGTCTAATCACCACAGCGTCGGGCATAATCAGATGATGATGCTGCCGAGGTCGCCAATCAACCACGACGCATCCGGAGCAACTTTCACCACTTCAACGGCGCCTAGTTTTTCGCCGTCGCTGTCGCCTAGTTTTTCGACATCGCTGTCGCCCTCAGCTACTAAGTCGCCTTCACTGTCGCCGCTAGTGGCGCCGGGGTTGCCTACGGCGCATCACGTGATGACGAGACAGTCGGCGCAAAGGAACAAATCAGTGGTCGATACGGAACTGCGAGTATGATGCGATATAGTTTTAAGTTAGTGCGATTGACTGTGCTCCGTATACAGACTGACAGTTTTGAAAACTTTCAATTTGTTATTGCTCGGGAAATTGGGATTTCAGGTAGCAAAATTTTGTTTCATGCGATAGTCTGGATAAAGCTAGCCGTCGAAACAAGCTTCAGCTATCAGAATCGTGGTGAGAAAATGTCAATTATGTAAAAAAAAATCGAGTAATAATTTCAGGTTGATTCAAAATTTGCATAGCCAATGTTTACAAAATGACGATTATTAAAACAAAAGTCAGCTGAAACGATTATGGGGCATTGTACGTCAGCTGCTCATATAAACCTGTTAACAAAATAGTCAATGTAAAATCATTCCAGATTCGATGACTCTTGTACAAGTCTCCGTTTTATTAAAATGATAAAACAACTGCTAGCTATTCTTTCAATATGGTAAGACCGTCAACTGAAGGTTTATACGTGAAAGCTCCAATTTCGGAAACTCCCTGTATATAAATCCACTGTCATGATGTTTGTTAACGCTCAACACTGTGAGTAATTTGGGTCAACTTGATATATAAAATACTTTTGATCTCAATTATTAATGACCTCAATATTTTTTTTGCAGAATAAATGTTTTTAACAAAAAGATACTCATGTGAAGTTGGAGCTGGATTTTTTCTAGGACGTAAGCGAATGTTCTTGGAAGTTCTGAAAAAAAATTTAAAAACTTTGTAATGTGAAGTCATTCATGTGAAAGGTGTGATAGTTCGAATTCAAAGAAGTAAACCTGGTGGTAAATTTTTCTTGAAAATCGTAGAATCGTAGAATAGAAAGTTTCTGGAAAGTTCTGAAAGATTCGGGATCTCCCTGGAATGAACCAGAACGTAGAATTCCCGTAAGGTTCTAAAATGTATTAAAAAGACACTCTGGTGAAGTTCTCGAAAATTGGGCCACCAGGAAGTTGGCGTGGAACTTCCAAGACTATTAGAGAAAATTCTATAATATTTTTAAAGCTTCTGGAAAAGTCGACAAAATCATAGTGTGAACCATAAGAGCGCCACGGAAAATAATCATAATAGCCGTCCTCTACCCGCACAGGCTATGCCTTTGGATACACTCTACGAGTGTTTAAGAGGGAACATTATTGTTATTATATTATAACAGAAGTTCCAGCAAATATTAGAGCATTGAAAAAGTGAAGTTTTTGAAAGTTAGACCACCTGGGAAGACGCGTGGTAGTGAAACTTTCTGAAAATTTCTATAATGTGATAAAAACACTCCAGAATATTTTCGAAGCTTCTAAGAAGTTCTATATTTCAATGGAAGGAACTGTAACATAGAGGCTCCGGAAGTTTCTATAACGTACTGAAAAGACACCCAACTGAAGTTTCAGGAGAATTCAAGAAACCTCAGAATTAACCAGAATAGTAGTTCCAAAATATTTTATTATGAACTAACTTACTGGAAACACACTCACGTGAAGATTCCGAAAGTTCGGCTATTGAAATAGATAAGTGGTAGCAGAACGTCCTGCAAACTTCTAGAATATAAGAAAAGAACTCTTGAATTTTCTTCAAGCTCCTGGGAATTTCAAGAAAATTTAAAATACTTGTGGGATCTATCGGAACAGAAAGGCCCTTGAAGATTATAGAATGTACTGAAAAGACACGGGGTGGCGTAAAAACTCCTGGAATATAAGAAAGGAAACACTTTAATGTTCACCGTAATCGTAGAACAGAGGCTTCGGATGGTTCTAGAACGTACTGAAAAGACGTTGTATGAAGAGTGAGATTCAATAATGGACTCGGTGGGTGGCGAGGTTTTTAATTCATTTAAGATTTTTCGAATTTCAAAACATACATATAACCACAAAATTTTACTTTCCTCACTACCCTATAATTTTTTTTTTCAGTAATAATTGAGGTTGTTTCGATATTTCAGATTCTGTTCAATGTTTGGGCATGACGTCTGTCGGGATCACTAGTATGTCAATATAATTCAATCAATGAATTTTTAACTTGACTTGACTTGAGAGCTGTGTTTGGAGGTGTATGGATTCTGCGCTTATACTTCGATAATGGTCTGTCCTGGCAAAACTCTTCAAAAACGAATCAGCCATATTGGAGCCGCCATAACGAATTTATAAATTTTGACAAGATATTCATAATATTGATTGAAAGTTTGATTTTGTGAAGGAAATCCGATTCTTGACATGATTTTTTGGGTTTATAATTCGACGACGAAAACCTCAACATACCCATTTAGAATCGAAAAACTCATCTATCATATTAGAGCCCCCATTTTCATTTTTCTATAACAATAATTTCATAATGCATTGTCACCGGAATTATAAACACCTGCCAAATTTCAAGTTATTCGAACAACTAGAAGTGGGTAAAATTTCAGGTGCAAGATTTAACCCATACATACATACATACATACATACATACATACATACATACTAACATTGCAAGTTAAATGAAAATGAAAATGAAAACCGTATTTAAACATGTCTCAGTAGCACAAAAACGGAAAACGAAAAATGTCTCACCTATATAAATAACTCCAAATTTTTTTTAATATTAGTCCACGTCAAATATTTGACAAAAAAAATTAATACTACTTACAGCTTGTCAAATTCATACCTAGATTGGCCAAGCTGTTCGTTCCTAACTTAAATCGAGATCTAGTTAGCTGTCTCTTTGACTAATAGACTTTTTGAATATTCATGTTATTATTGTGTTTTTGTATGGATTGATATCGTTCGTCAACTCTAACACTCCACAAATTGTATGTTTACTATATTTGTTTATTTTTAACTTTGTTTTTGGTTATAACTGGAATAGGTTGAATGTTAAACGAAGTGAGTCCAATTCAAGCTATTTTACATCGTGAATATTGTTGATTAAATTGGACAAAACCCGCACAAATTCAATTTCAATGGGAATTCCATGTATATTTACATTTCATCAATTCTAGTGGTAGTTATATTACTTAGAGCAAAAGTGAGCATAAGCATAAAACCGTGTGCATACAGTGAAACCGACTTCAAAAGGTAGTAATAGTTTTGTTTTTCTTTTTTTTTTCATCCAGGTCATATGTGAACTCCATTCGAACCACGGGTGGCCATTTTTGTCGAAGTCTCCGAGATTCAGTTCACACCAAAATTTATTCACTTTACGAAATATCTGGTGTCAAGTTCACTTGACCACACATTAAAATGGCACCTACCAACACATTTTTGCAAGCACATTCTTGCACTCTGCAGCAAAATGATATATCGACCTGCGTGTACCATGTTTTATGCATTTTTCATGCTCCACCAGTAAAAGTCGATGATATCAATTCTTGGTCGCTTCTCCGTTCACACTGCCTTATCTTGATTGCAGACAGTCCTGATTCACTTCTGTTCAAGAGATGGTTTATGGGTGGTTGGTTTGCAGAGAATCTGAAAATTCCACGAAATTTCAAGTCGTGTGATCTGGAATCTAGACAAAATTGATGGTGTCAACTCTAAGAAATTATACGTTGAAGAGAAATATTCAAGATTTCATTGCCATATATCTGTGAGCAGATAACCAACTAAGAAATTAATACAGACGAATATTTCTCCGTTTTTGGATGAATCGAAAAAATCTTGAAATTGGGTACACTAATTCCCAAAAATCGTAACTAATTCCTGGACTACCCAAGTAATTCCCGAGTAATACCCCAAACTAATGCCACCAATGCCCAAATAAATCCCGTAATACCTTAGGAATGAAGGTAATAAAAATATTTATAATCCTAAATGAATATTTCTAATCGTACGTTTTTTGTCCAGTACTATTTGAAGAGCTTTTTTTTTTTTTCATGCAACAAGTATGATTTCCACCAGTGTTCTCTAATTTCCAAATAATTCTGGTAATACCCTATTTCCGTGGTTTGAAGACCTTTTTTGTCCTTTTAACGATTATGATTTCCACAATGTTCTCTTACTTCCCAATAATTCCTATAATACCATTATAATACTCGAGGAATACCTCGAATTTCCGACTAATGCCCATTATTTTTTAACTAATATACCTTATTCCCAACTGATACCCAATAATTTTTGAACTAATACCCCTAATTCCCGACTAATACCCAACTAATACCACTAATACCCAACTAAGACCACTAATACCCTACTAATACCACTAATACCCTACCAATACCACTTATACCCTACTAACACAGATAATACCCTACTAATACCACTAATACCCAAGGCATGTACACCAATATTTCCCAGCGATTTTCCCCTCGCTCTCGGTAATGAAATGTCGAATTCAGCCATATTTAGGTAAATACGTAAATACCCCAAATAATCTTTCAACACCGTGGTCTATGAAAACAGTGTATGATACTACACCTGGCAAATAAAAATGAGATGTGAAGGATACAGAAATTGGAATATAAAGCCATGAGAGTTATATTGAATGTTCACGGCCATGCACAAAATTAAAATTTCATTAAATCCATCATATCTGTCATCTAAATTAGTATTCAACAACAGTTTACACAACTACAACACACGAAATAAAAATTTCTTCAACTTGCTTGGCAACATAGTGGTTTTCTAAAGCAACATAGTTTGTTTCGAAAAAAAGAAAGGATTTATGATAATCACGAGTTGAATTTGTTGAGACTATTCCATGATTGAAATTGAAACCATAATATTTATTTATGATTAATGTTGATATTGAATGTAAAGTTAGTGCTGATATGTAGCATATCGGAAACTATTCATCTGGGGTATAGACGAGCAACAAGAAACGCAATGATATGATAATATCACATAAACAAGACATTCGCACTTCTGTGCGCCTTTCCTGTTATCCCACCTGACCTCCACCCGGCGCATTAACTGACCATATGGCAACTTGCCTGGAATCCACGTGAACCAGTAATCTGAAGGTTACAGAAAGAGCGGAATAACTAGCCTTTCATTATGGCAGCGTCTCCACCTAAGTGATGTCCCAATTGCTTAGAAAGCCATACGAATGTTGAACAAGCCCGGGATGTTGACAAGGGATGCTTCAGGACAAACTTTCAGAAAAATACTGTGTGTACCCCTTTTGCCGAAAGAGTGATTGATTATAGTATCAGTGTGTCAGAAAAAGTATCGACTTCAATTCCAGCGTAGTAATATGTCAAGTTGGTTACAAGTTCCCCCTGTCTCTAGATTTCAGCTGCTGTATCAGCAGTACACCTAGTAGCCAACTCTTGTTTCTTGTACTGTAAACGAAACTATTTCACCTCGAGGATGGTGTTGAACATCGGAGATGGAGATCCTGCCATCTGGTTGCACAGCGTACAGCGTTCTAACCTTTTGTTGGCAGTACTTTCACTTCCAAGAAAGGAAGTCTGCTAGGCCTTTTCTTTTTTGTACAAGTATGATCAGTGTAGAGCCTTGTATACTCACCTATTTGCTCGGTTCTTTTTTTTTCTCTGTTTCGTTATCATACCAGAATTACAAGGAGGGACTTCGGATTGGGTGCTGCAGGACTGGTAGCCGGTAACGAATCACCCGCGGTCTCCAAACTAGCCTTTGGCTTTCTCCCACACACTACGCACCCATAGATTTTCAGAAGAGCAGGTAGAATCCATAGGAAGACAGAACACCATCCATCAGGAGAGCAGGGGACGGCAAAAGGCTTCATGAGGGCCTTCTTGCTTTGCTGCGGCAGCATCGTCTCCACAAATACTACTACTGCTACTTCGTGAAGATATCCTGGCATTTTGTTCATATCCTGGAAAAAATAGGCTCATGCCAAAAAATCAATTCGAAGTGGAAAGTCTTCACACAAACGTCCCGGTTGAAGAGACCTTATAGGTTATCCGGAACAAACTAAAGGGGACTGGAGAACAAGACGAGCCTACCTGTATTGTGTATTATAGAACTAATAGAGTGCTGCCTGCAGAGTTGCTATTTTCAAGAACACTATCGTTTTTTCACCCTGGAGGATGGATTTCCAATGTGATTCTGATTTTCATCAGTCAAAGCAAATTTAGCTACACAGAAAGCCAACAAGAAGCCTTGGATGAGTATGAGTTATGTTTATAATAACTTTATCATACGAAGACGAAGAACTTGATGCGTTTTTGCAATACCTGCACAACATCACATTATCCATAAACTTTACAGTGGGAAAGGAAAACAGGAACGAAAACTTTAGTTTCAGTTGGTACTTCAAGCAGAGTACTTCCACCAACTCACTGAAGATGACTATCGCAGATGCGGTCGAACGATTCGAGATTTTAGCCAAAGAATACAACGACAAATTTACAAACCAACAGGAAAATTGACGCCAGTTGTGAAATCCTACATTCCTATGATAATGGTGGTAATTTTTAAAATACATTAGATGAATCATATTCCTGTAGAAATTTGACACTATCCTTCAATCGTAGGATTGTCATTTCAAGGTGTTTTAAATCTGCAATTTGTAATTCAATCATAAACGATAATAATAAAAAATGAGATAACATATTTTTTTGAATTGAAAACAGGTGCAACTCGTTAATGATACTAATTGCTGATCGAAAATTGTGAAGATGATTTCGTGATTTTTTCTCACTCACTTTTATCATATGATTGTCATTGTTGGCTATTACATTGATTATAGTCACACTTGTATTATAAATAGCCATTTTCATTCAGACAAAATAAATAAACTTGTGACCATTGTTGCAAGAGAACGTTTTTGTTATGATCTAGATTTCTTCAAGGACAACATTTTTCATTAGCGCAAAGCATACATATAACATAAAATATAAAAACAAATGACATCGTGAAAGCCTTAACAAAGAACGTAAATTAGGCCACCCTAGTTTTCTTTTCATAAAAAGTCTAGTTTGGTATACAGGCTAAATTACACGACCTTCCTCGGGCTTTGTCACATTGTCATATCACTGAGAACTGGATGCCGGGAAATTCTTATATATTGCCATATAACGGATATCAAATATTTAAGGGATGAAAAAGGGTCAATAGCAGTCATATATCGTATCGCCTCAAATTAACTTGGACAAGGTCGGAAGTATACTTTGAGAATTGTCCTCATGATGGAGCGGAACATTGATATGTTTGAGGAAAATGTGTATTTTCCAATATCTCCTCGAGAACATATGGATGATTATTAAATGGAATCGATTTCAAATGTCTGTCAATTCTACTGGGTCAACAAGGGATGAACCAATAAACGTTTGAGATTGGTTTTTCAGGTGAAAATTTGATTGTTTTTCCTAAAGAAAAAACAATATAAGCATATTAATCCAGTACGATTGGGTTTTGAGACGAGGATCGATTATAGCACCACCAAACTTAGAATGGTAGTAGTTGAAACCATAATAAACACGAAAAAAAAATTGTTTACCAAAATTCCAGGGGTGAAACATATATTTTTTTTTATTTAAAAATAAATTTTTGCTGTAATCTTGGAAAGTATATGATTTATCGAAAAAAAAAACTCAATAAGTTGAAAGACAATTCAATTCTCCACAAAAATTATTCTTAGTAATTTCTTATGAGATGCGCTCATTTTCTCAGAAAACGTGATTGAACGCCGACATAAACTTTCAGGTTCACCCTTACCCGCCGCTGAAAATTCTGGCGGAGCAGAATATTTGATTGGTCATAACTCTGCTAAAAATGATCGGATAAGAAAAACATAATATGCGAGTATTTGTGTACCTGAAATGTGTTTCGTCGCACTTCACGGAAATGTTTGCGTATTATAGTGAACCAGCAACCAGTACCCTCTTTGGACTATGTACAACAATTTTAAAGTAGTGTGACAGGTCCTACTTATACATGCCAAAATAAAAACTTTGTTTTACTCCTGCCTCATTTTCAACTTACCCATAAAACCGGAATTCCCTTCAGTAAATGTTGAAAATATCGCTTATTCATATCCTGCATATATGTTCAATAACACTATTGTAAGTGCATACCTCAAGCTTTAAATCACATACTTCATTTTTCATGTAGGAAGTGTATCAGCGATTATTTTCAACATTAACTGAAGACATTACCGGGATTATGGGTGAGTTGAAAACTGAGGCAGGAGTAAAACCCAGTTTTTTCTTTGACATGTCTAAGTGAGACGTGTGTCACTAGTCTAAAATCGTTGCATATAGTCCAAAGAGGGTACTGAGTCCTGCTTCAGTATAACTATTTCATATCAACTATAATATCCGTGACTTTCGGATCCACCTTAAATATCGTGAAGTGGGACAAAACACATTTTGGGTACTCAGATACTCACATGTTATATTTGCATGAGAAAGTACAAGTCTACAGGAACGATATACACTTTTTCTGTTCCTTCTACTATAATTTTTAAGCAAAGTTATGACAAATCTAATTATTGGCCCTAACCGAAATTGCAGTGGCGGGTTAAGTTGTTGAAATTGTTTCTTGATAAATCTTATACTTTCCGAAACAACAGACAAAAAAAATATATATTTTTTTAATACATTTCTTTTGGGTTTCACCCCTGATATTTTGGTAAATAGGTAAGTTTTTTTCTAACAGTATATGATGTCAAGAAACCATGTGCCCAGTTTCAAAGTGCTACGATTCATTCTTCACTTTTGGCTTACATTTCTCTGTGTACTAACACTAATTAACGGATCTCAATGATATTTTGCACACTGTGTTTAAGTCGGTTCAACTTGAGAGATAGGGTAGTTAATACCTATCTTGATATATAACCTCAACATTTGTTTAGTGCAAATAAAATATTTTTCATAGGACAAAGGTTTGTAATTATTTTCATTTACGACTAATATATAATGTATTATAGTTGTGGTTTTTGCAGTATAATGCCATGTATAATAACGAGGGACTAATAAAATTAAGAAATTTATTAACAAAGCTATTGAAGAAATTTTTGTTTTGCATAAATTTACCTCATGAAAAATAAATTTGTTCATTCAAAATATGAAATAAATAAATTAGTCGTAAATAAAGTACATTATACATTATATTATAATTGGCTATTATTCTCTAGGAATGTTACTCCTTCGCCGCTAATGCGGCTCAGTTCATAAAAATTTCTCAAGAATAATAGTTATTATTATTGACATTTGAAATAAAATAAACTCAATAAGCGAGCAATAATTATTCAAGAATGAAAACATAAATGGGTCTAATGAATAAACCTTAAGCAAATGCTTTTACTCAGATTTCTTGAAACAGACCAATCCATTTTATTAATTAATGAGAGAGACAAACCTATAGTAAAAGCTTTTGCTAGCTTTTATTCATAACACCCAATGTCATCAAACTTTCTTATAATATCCATCGAAAATGGGATATTGGACGCCTGTAGTGTCACTCAACGAGAACAAGAAGTATTTTTTCCTTTACCACACAAGTAATTAAATTCCTTCATGAACATTTCGATAACTAAGTTACCTTCATCAGTAGGCATTACTAAACTAATCAGTTAAATAATAATTTCTTACGTTTTCCTTTCGAATAAGCTCGACATGCTGAGTTGGCACAAAGATTCAGTATGTCAAATTTGAGCATATCAGATATAACATTATAATTATAATAATAATAAACTGCTTTTATTGATAGAAGGACAGGTTACAGAAACTATCAAGTGTCAGAGTTAGCGCTTCACTCGTCCAGGACAGGTTAGTGCTCTCTTAAGGTGCGTTTACCCCAAAGTTGACAACAGATTGTTTGTAAAAAACTAAAAGTTGTCAACTAAAACCAGCTTTTCTCAAATTAGAGCAACACATGAGAGATTTTTTGTAAAAATCTAACAGTTGCTTTTCTCTAATTCAGAACAATAAGTGGAAAACTTGTTGCCAAAGAATTAGCGCAAAAGGTTCAGACAGTAGAGTTAAGGATGTCGGACGAAGAAGACGCAATTATTGCCGTGGCTGCCTGTGTCATCATAGCCAGCCACTGTACCAGAGGTCCACGAAGATATTGGGTGAGACCCTCGTTGAAGGCTATGGTTAGGTACAGTGGCGGTGACATGATAGCTGTAGACCAACCAATATAAATTTTTTGTGGAAATTAATTCTAATAGTAAGCGACTTGCGCCATGACTTCGGGGATACTTTATAAATAACTAAAATCCAAATTGCAACTCAAAATTTTTTTTGTGCAATTGTTTAAACAATGATTATAAAAAAAAGGGTCCTTTTTTTGGTTTTTTGTAAATATCTCAAAAGGTACTCGACGAATGGCTTTAATCATAAAAGACCGTTTGTAGAGAATGAAAAAACCTACAAAATGGTTTTTGGAAAATCCCGATACGACCATTTTTCGCCGAGAAGAGCCGGAAAAACTCTTGAAAAAAGGCCTTTTTTCAAAAATTCGTATCTCCCTCAATTTTCAATATTAAGAAATAATTTTTCGGGAAATGGTAGCTAATATCATGTACGTTGAGCTCCCGAAAGGTGGAAATTGTCGCTTCAATAGTTTTCCTACAATCGGGTTTTAAAAAAATTACAGCCATATTTTGCATGATGCGTCATATTACGGGAAATGGTCTGATTTGAATTTTCAAAGCGGCATTTTGAAGTTGAGGTTAAAAACTACAATTTGTCTATCTCACATTTTCCCATAAGTTTGGAGAACATTGTTAAAAATGCTTCTGAACACAGCGCTTCGAGAGAAAATCGTCGCCGAGTCTTGCTAAGGTAGTAGTGGAGGGGGCGCCGAGAAGCGGAGGAGAAGTAAGAGACCGGTTGCGCGCACAAGGCGCTTTTTTCTATACAGCGAAGACGTCGCTTCTCGGCGCCCCCTCCACTACTACCTTAGCACGACTCGGCGACGAATTTTCACTCGAAGCGCTGTGTTCAGAAGCATTTTTAACTCAAAATGCCGCTTTAAAAATTCAAATCGGACCATTTCTCGTAATATGACGCATCATGCAAAATATGGCTGAAATTTTTTTAAAACCCGATTGTAGGAAAACTATTGAAGCGACAATTTCCACCTTTCGGGAGCTCAACGTACATGATATTAGCTACCATTTCCCGAAAAATTATTTCTTAATATTGAAAATTGAGGGAGATACGAATTTTTGAAAAAAGGCCTTTTTTCAAGAGTTTTTCCGGCTTTTCTCGGCGAAAAATGGTCGTATCGAGATTTTCCAAAAATCATTTTGTAGGTTTTTTCATTCTCTACAAACGGTCTTCTATGAGTAAAGCCATTCGTTCAGTACCTTTTGAGATATTTACAAAAAACCAAAAAAAGGACCCTTTTTTTTAATAATCATTGTTTAAACAATTGCACAAAAAAAAATTGAGTTGCAATTTGGATTTAAGTTATTTATAAAGTATCCCCGAAGTCATGGCGCAAGTCGCTTACTATTAGAATTAATTTGCAAAACAGGCTTTATTTTTGTTATATTAGTTGGACTACTGATCTTCGAAAAGATGACGTCGATGCGTTGAGCGGTGAGTTGAGGTGCAACGGGAGTGTCAAACTCTTTCTCAGAATGACCAGTAGTGACTTTGAGTATTTTATTTCTACCTTGACACAAACACAACGAAAATACACACGGAATCACTGAAAACACCTGCAGCTGAAGCACACACGTGAAGTGACGGTCGTGGGTTGAGAAGGGCGGGGAGATGCTAGCACCAGACTTTACGTCCAAGGCACGTGGAGGGGGGACAGTTCTCCAGTAGTTTCCTACAAGTTGCTTGCGCAAAGTGAACAGCAACAAATTTTCCACTTTATTTGCTCTTCATCAACACTCCGCAGGAAACCAAAATTTGGTGGAAAATTTGTCTCTCCACAATTGGAATACAGAAAAAGTCGCTCTCTTTTGTAGAAAAAGTAACAAATTGCCGCAACTTGCAGAAAACTTTGGTGTAAACGCGTCTTTACACTCAACCGTACACAAGGAAAGGAAAGTAAATTAAACGTATATACAGTGACCGCCAGAAAGTATGTACCATATGGGAAAAAAGTTTATTATTGGAGTATTGGAAAAAAGATTCTTGACACATGTCACGTGATCGCTGGTATGGCGGCAAATTGAAAAAAGTTATTTGAAAAAGTTGCTTAGAATTAAATTTTGTACATTATATACAAAGTTTGAGAAAATAATATGGAAATATTGAAAATAGCAATTCTTTTTAATATTTTTCTAGCTGAAAAAAAAATATCAAATTATTTTCTTATGAATAGCTTGTTACTTGAAAATATGATGTTAATTAATATTATTTAATACGATACTCTGTATCTTACATTGATTGAATGTGAATAAATTATTATTATTATTATTATATTTTTGCATTCCGATGATAATAACAAAACTTTCTCATTTTCTCCACACCAGAGAGCACTAAATTAAAAAAAATATTAATTTTGTCAGAACCTTTTTGCTGTTACATTGGTTCGTATCTAACAGTTATATCATAATTCCACTTGAAAAGGGGGAACATTCTCCATGAAAATTGAAAAATGAAAAATGTAATATCTAACAGAAAACAAGTACTTTCTGTTAGATATTACAAATAAGTCACATTTTTCATTTTTCAATTTTCATGGAGAATGTTCCCCCTTTTCAACATGAATACCTCCAAAGAGGTTATCTTGAACGATGGAAAATAGCGACTAAAGTTTGTCTTTCAGTCGCAGATGATTCCACAAAAGATTTTATGAATTTCCTATTCATATTTTCGAACTATAATTCCACTATTATTGCGATGATAGGAAAATCCAAAAATATCGTGTTTTCCCGATTTTTGATGATGAAATAATAATAAAAGTGTAAATAAATGAAAATTGAGTTGAACAAAAGCTTTTTTTAATAAATGAATTGGTACGGTCTTCATGTCATCGGGAACCTTGTAGTGTAGCCAGGTTATATGGTAAGAGAATGATAATCGAAATTAGACTGTACAAAAGTGTAATAGTTGCCTATTTTCAATATTCAGCCAACCAACGCCTTTTAAATGACTAGAAATGTCTAGTCAGTCCACAAATCAGACGTATGCATGAATTCTGTATGAGTTGTAGAAGCCGTTCATCTGAGTAGAGCACTGTCAGCTGTCACAATATGGCGGTTATAGAAGGACAAACAAAGTATTTTACATTTGATGAAATGAAAAGTCGTTTTTTGTGGGTGTTAGTGGATAATTGCGATTTTTATAAACTTTACAGAAAATGAGTGATTCACGTAGCCTTATGGAAACTGGCTTCAATGGGTTTATTTTTGTTCAGCTTGGTTTGTTTGTCCCCCTATAATTTTTTCCCCAACGTCACTAACAGTGCTCTATTACATAGAGCAAAACCATACACGAATCAGCGTAATTCAGGCGTGATATGACTAATGCTTCACATGGAGTTATTTTACTTTTTCTATCACGATTACAATATATGAGTTTTAAATTACAAAATCAAGTTGACATGTAGTGTATAACGAAGCGAAGGATCCATGATCGAACTCAAATTCTTTGAAGCTTTCGAGCTTTCTTGCTGCTCAACAGAATAATTTTGGATTGATTGAGGGGCAGAATTTGTTTGACACTTCGACCAAACTCAATGTCGGCATTGAGTCGGTTTGTGGCAGTTATGAGATCAGTCTCAGGAAAAGAAATGTATATCTGTGTATTATCTGCGTAAACATTTATTCCCAATTTATATTGGGCTTAAATAAATCCAGTTTTTTCTACTTGCTGTTTTTTAGTTCGTGAAATATCTGGGATAGATAGAAAATGATGAATGAAAACTTTGTTATCAGAAGTTTTCAGGTACATATTGTGAATGTACAGGGCCTTGGCAATAAAATCACCAGCACGGTTTTTCAGAAATCTTCACTTTGATATTTTTACGTCGATTGTGAAATGAAAAATCAGCGAATTTAAAAGTAACTGGTACAGAAAACTTGATTCAGTAATGCCCAATATAAATTGGGAACGAATGTTATATCTGACTTGTTCAAATTCGAGCTAATTCGATGGGAAAACGTAAGAAACTAGTAAAATTACATTATTTATTCATCAAAGATCATTATTTCACCTTCGAAAATCAAATGAAAGCACTTCCGACACCCACCAGCTATAGGTATCTGAAAATTGTTGAAGGACTTTTGTTTAAAATGCCGTTCAGTAGAAACTTTACATTCGAATCTCATTATTGTACCAAGACTTTTTGGAATTCATTATGGCCCTAATGAACTTCAATCTTGATCTCAATTCTTTAAACTATTATTCCAACCGTTTACAACTAGGCGTTAGGAACTTCTCTTTCTCTTCGACTACAGAATCTGAAATATTCAAAACACTTTTGTCCATAAGTCAAATGCAACTGGTGTCGATCAAATAAATATAACAATGCTATTGCATTGCTGTCCTGTCATTCTTCCAGTCATTTGCCACATTTCCAACTTCTGCATCGTTGAAAACGTATTTCCTTCCATATGGAGAAAGTCATTTATTTCACTAATCATGTCAATTTAGTGATAAGACGAGCATTTTGCAATCTGAAATTGATATATTCCAACAGAAAAGTTCTCGACAAACGTGCTAAAATATCCTTATGCAAATCCCTGGTTCTTTCGCACTTTCGAACTATGGTGATATAGGCGAGCTAATTTATCCTAACCTCTAAATGAGTTGGGATGGCTAAATATTGAGAAGAAAAGAATTCTGCATACCTTCACCTTATTTCATAAGTAGTCTCATACACAATTACTAAGCTTTACAACTGGATTCCGGAAGACCTGAAGGGAATGAACATACTGAGTTTCAAAAAATATCCTTCGTACCTGTGATAAGAATTTCTGATGGGTATTCTCCTGAAATGAGCTATCCTAATTAGTTTGTTATCATTACTAACTCAGACGTTACTTCTTGTATTAACCTTATTGTTGTATTTTTTTTTGTTTTTTTTTCTTTGTTTATTTTTACTTTTAAGGTTGAGTGGTAGAAAGCACTTGCCTGACCCCTGTGGGTCATTCAGAAGCTAACTCTGCCTTTTGGTAGATTTATATATTTCAATGTCAATGATTTTTTTCTGCTTCTACCAATAAAACGTTTATTATTATTATTAATATGTCACTAAAATACATCGAAATAACGATGTCATTATGACATGCCAGCAGATTTATATATTTCAATGTCAATGATTTTTCTCTGCTTCTACCAATAAAACGTTTATTATTATTATTATTATTAATATGTCACTAAAATACATCGAAATAACGATGTCATTATGACATGCCAGCAGATAAATAAATGAAGTAGTCTTAAAGAGCAATCAAAAATTGTATATGTCTTGTAACTCCTTCTCTGAGGAAATTTTCCCATCAAGATTGTTAACCGACAGTAAATCACCCTGTATATAGCCTACCACATCAAACGTAATGATATTGTTAAGCACTCGTTCCGGAGCTGAAAACGACCAAAAAAGCAGTTTAGGACGAGAAACCAAAGGCTAGCCTCCCACTTGGAATAATATCATAATCCAGTAAGTTACCCGAATCGTCGGTGGTTCCTAAGGCCATTTCACTTCTAAGAAGAAGAAGACAATGTTATCTCCGCAGCACACGGCATACAAATTGGCCGAACGCTTTGTGTAAGAGATAATTGGGCACGATAATGAAATATTTCATTTTGTATGACGGTAATGAAGTTTTTATTCGGACGAATGTGAGATGTGGTCCCATTAGGGCACATGCCTCGATTGCTGACAATGAAGGTGCTTTACAGGGTGTTCTTGATATGAGGTAAATGATTTATGGTGCTCGCTATGGTGCAATCGTACGAAGGCGTAGAGTGGACATGATATTTTTGTTCTTAGCTTAATTAAGAAATTAAGAAATCAGCTTAATTTCGAGTTTTAACTCGAAACAATTCGAAATTGAGCTTATTTTGACTTACAACTCGAAATTACTATTGATTTAGAGTTATAACTCGAAATTAAGACTGATTTATGGAAATAGATCGTATCGAGCATTTTTGTTTAATACGTTTTGCCGGAGAGAATCAAATAAATCGACAGTACCCTTCTCCCCAAATGTTTCCACCATTTTGAAAATATGAGGCAAACATCTGACAGAAAACAACTACTCGCCTGTCTAATACCACCACGGAAATTGAACTATATCTGACAGATATTTTTGCAACTTTCTCTCAAAAAGACTCAATTGCAAATGCTTATTGTAATTAAATAGTAGATCATACTTCATTTACAACATTAAAATCGTCCTGCTCCGGCCCAATGAATTATAATCCACTGTATAAATAATATTTTCTCACAAATGAATAAGCAACAACTTACAGTGAAGTCAGTCGCAACGCCACCTGACGGGAAAACACAAGAAGCATTTATTGGTAGCAAAGACACCAGGAAGGGAAAAGTGGAAGTGAATTTTAGCCGAAGAGTTTGTCGACCAGCTTCCAAATATTTCCACCATGTGAAATATATGAGGCAAACATCAGATATAAAACATCCACTTCCCTGGCTAACACCACGACGGATATTGAACTACATCTGACATATAATGTTTTTTATCAGAAGTTTGTCTCAAATTTTCCACAAATATGGAAATATCTGGAGAAAATAGTACCCATTTCGTAATTGTCGATTTTACTATTTCATTTGAAGATCTCAGGGAAATAACGTGCTGAGTCACTTTGACAATAATTTTCAGGAGAGCGTTCTTTAGGTTCGGGCTGCTCACGTTGCTTACGGGTACATGGTTTACATAGAAATCGCGATTTGAGGCAAAATGTTACTTAGCAGGTCGTTTTTCCTGAGGTCTTTATTCATTTGACACTCCCCACCAAGAATTCTTGAACTCTGTTCACTTCCTGGTGTCATTGCTACCGAGAAATGCTTTTTGTGTTTTCCCCACGGATGGCGTTGCGACTGAATTTACTGTAAGTCGCTGCTTCATTTGTGAGTAAATATTAGTTATACGGTCGATTATATGTATATTATTTTATATCATTGGATTGGGGCAGGACGACTTTATGATGTTGTCCGACCAACTCTGTCACTCACGGGAGGCAAGAACTTCGAAACAGTCGAAACGCGTCTGCAAGTCGTCTTTCCCAGCCAAATGAAGGATAATCTACAGTTAAGTTACAATAACCATTCACAATTGGGTCTTCTTGAAATAACGTGTCACAAATATCTGTCAGAAGTTGTTCAATGTTCGTCGTGGTATTAGCAAGGTAAGTAGTTTTCTGTTAGATATTTGCATCATATTTTCCACATGGAGAAACTATTTGGAGAAAAAGATCATTCATTTGATACTCTCTAGCAAACATTCTTGAACTCTGTTCACTTCCTGGAATCATTGCTACCAAAAACTGTGTTTTGTTTTTTCCCCGCGGGTGGCGTTGCGACTGAATTTACTGTAAGTTGCTGCTTATTCATTTGTGAGCAAATAATGTTCTACAGCAATGAAAAACTGTACTACTGTATGTTTAGGCACTCTTGAACAATAAAATCTTTCATTATTAGAATTACTGAATATTAGTTATACAGTGGATTATAATTCATTGGGCTGGGATAGGACGACTTCAATGTTGTACGAACTACCCTGTCACTGACGAGATGCAAGAACCTCAAAACGCGTCAGAAGGTGGTCTCACCTAGCCAGATCAATGATAATGAGCATTTGCAATTGGGCCTTCTCGGAAGACGGTTGCACAAATATCTGTCAGATGTAGTTTAATGCCCGTCGTGGTATTACCCAAGGAAGTATTTGTTTTCTATCAGATGTTTGTCTCATATTCTCCACATGGTAGGAATATTTGGAGAAAAGGGTACTTTGACATTGTTAATTTTACAATTTCTTTTATTTGATACTCTCCGACAAAAATTATTGAACAACAATGCTCAATATGGTCTATTTCCTTAAATCAGCCTTAATTTCGAGTTGCAGGTTGAAATTACTTTAATTTTGAGTTGTAACTTTGAAAACCAAATAATATTTTTTTTCAACATACTACCCTTTTGATCAAACACATTTATTACATCGAACCTGCAACGCCGCTAGACTTTTCAAAAAAAATCTTATAATCATTTCTATGGTAACGCTATAACATTTCATTAGTGTGCTAGGAATCGCACGTTAAAAGGTAAGACCTCGTTAATCCTTGGCTCGCACAAGTTTCGACTTGAGGGCTGCCGTTCGTAAGGGGACGACAGCTGGTTAACGGAAGAAACAATTTTAACAAAAACAAAACAATTTCTATGGTAACGCTATAACATTTCATTAGTTTATTACAGATACCAAAATAATATATTATGTCAAGAAGCTAGCAGGTCCCTGCCTAGGGTATCAAATTCTTTGCTGAAGTCTAACAGAACCAGATCTTGGTAAGTGAAGTTATTGTGATTTGTGCTTCAAGAAACTCAGATTGATTATCCGATATAATTTTATGTATTGGCAGAAAGTCGAACCCTTACAAATAATGTAACAATTTCTTTTGTACCTATGAAAATACAGGACGGTTTGCTAATAGTTCGTGGTATTTCCTGTTTATTTGCCATAGTCACCGCAATTATATACACACTTCTTTTCTTGATCAATGAGTTTTTTATCATTACTATTATTATTACATTTCCATGGTAACCACTGGTAAATTTCATTGCAGTAACATATGCAATACCGAACACTATTATTGCATAAACACATACATTTTTCGTCATGTAACAAAGAGAACTCTAAAACCTACAAGATTGCTTATTCATCGAATTTTTCATGATATTTGGTTCTTCTTTCAGGGTCTGAATTATTTGGTGACAGAGGTGAATAGTATTTTGCATGTTTTTCGAATAACTTTCTATGGTTTGAATGAACTATGGACGAGTTTTCAGGACATTTCCGTTAGATTTGAGGTCATTCGTAACTTTGGTAAGAGTCCGAATGTATCTGTGGTCCTAAATTATTCATTGGATATTAATAATCAGGTCTCTCTGGCGTCTGGTGTGAAAAACAATCCGTGTGCATAGTCAGTCCATTCTCCTGAACTACAATAACAACTACATCGTTATCTGGAACCTCGTCCACATCTCCGAAAGCATTGTAACGAAATCATATCCAATATTTCATCTGTCAAATTTAATGTAGCTACCAATTTCTGAATGATCGTGTGTATATATCTCAAGAAGAGGACGAAACAATGAGCACTAACAGAATAACAGTACTCATCCATAAAATTCCAATATTAAATTTAAATGGCTGATTTTAATCGTGAACGAGGCTGTTTGTTTATTTACCCATAACTAATATCGTTTTTTAGATAAAGATCAGTCGGAATGGGCTCAGTTTCATCACGATCTGGTGTGCATGCTGAGTGTCCCGAGTGAGTTTGTTGAGGAGCTGTGGACAAAGATCGGTGGAATTAATATTAGTCAAGAGTTAAGATTATGCATAGAATGAACTCAGTGGTAATCCACACCGAAAGGAAACTATATCTTGTCACGAATTCCGAGGATATTTTATAAAAAATAATTACTAGCTAACACGAGAAAACAAGTTTGAATGCGGCTGTTGAATGGAGGCTCAACATAGTAGTTTCCATGAGATTCACAAATGAATATATAATTTGCAAAAAGACAACAATATATGAATACGAGGAACAGGTAAAGAGGTTCAACAAAGGATTGTTTAAGGACCATTAATGCTGATGGTACAGCAAACTTTTTTTTAAGGTCTCAAAGTTGATGTTCTCGATGTTTATGGCTTTTTCTATGACCTTCAAGTCAGTGCGATAGGTCTGTAGTTGCTGGTACACAAAAAAAATTTAATGTTTGAATCTAGTATTTTGATTTATTTGAAATATAAGGGTGGTGATTCCTTGTCACACTTTATGAAAAATAGGTCATATAAACATCTCACTGGTCTTTCTATGAAAGGGTACTGCTGATGGTAATACCAAGCATTTGATGATGAAATCGAAATCACCAAATTCAAAGATAGGGATGAAAATGATATACATACGCTGCTTTAGCACGAATAAAATTTCCTGAATAATCATCCCGGTTACACTAACACAATTAATTGGCACATTTTTTATCAGAGCGAATACTGATCGTCATCCATTTTGGTACTAATATCTCCGCCCAAAATCTGTCTGGTTAGGTATTTCTTTTCCAAATAATACTTTGATATGCATCCATGAGGACATGCTGCGCCCTTCGATAGCTAGATAGAGAAAGCGTAGAAATTCGTTAAAATAACCAACGTTTCTGGACAGGGAATATTACGACAAAATCAAGATCAGGGTCCTCAGTCTCCCCTCCTTATCGAAAAATGCTGCGAACACCCGAGAAAATAAAATCGGAAGTATCCGTGAAAATTGTGAAAAACATCGGAGAGTCGAATGAATCAATTTAAAAAAATTGAACCACGTTGTCTCCTGAAGGCTTGATAGAGAACGCGTGGAAATTTGAAAGAATCTAACCCATCATTTTGTCACATTAGATGATATAAAAGATTTTCGCAAGGAAAAATCTTGATGCAGGAAATCATAATTTTGAATTTCTGATTGCCACTCACCATAATGTTTCGTCATTTTCACCAAGACCTTGATGACTTTTTAAGAAACATCTTCGATGCACACTCATTTAAGGTATGTTTCTACCACCCTGTAAACTCTTTTACATACTCGTTACTCCACCGCAACCGCACTCACAGTATACGCTATCTTTCCTCGGGATTTCATGAATCTTGTAAACCTCTTGACCTCACGTAACTATCTCGTATCTTTTTGAGAAATATCTCTCATGACGAGAACGTCGTTCTTCCAATTAATCATTTGACATTGAGAGCTGGGATGAGAAGCAAAAGCATATGCAGAGGACTAGACACATCCTGCCTATCTTACGTCACAGTTAAAATTAAAGATGAAAACGTTTTCACCATGTATTTCAAATTTTCCAGTACAGAGCTTTCTCAAGTTTTCTCAGATAAGTCTAGCATCACCTTGAAATAATTTTTTTGTTTGGATTATTCTCAGAAAATGTCGATGTTCATCATAACAATAAATTCTATAGACGGAGAGCCAGAGCCAAAAATTTTCTCTGAATATATTGAAGCTGTTTTTTCGTTAATTAGTTACACAAACATACTCTGGTCAGTCAAGCGAATCGTAGAACAGGTGACTCAGGAGCGACATCAAAGATGTAGGATTTACCAGGGTAACAAAATTGATTTATTAATTATATATTAGAACAGAACTGGTCAGCCAGTCCCAATATACACGGTGTTTCATGAGTGAATGCTGATTTTAAATGATTTTAAGAAAAAATTCTTTGTGTAGATAGGTCCAGAACCGCTTCAGTTATACGATAGAGATTGTTGAAATTGAATGAAAAAAATTGTTTTTTTTTTCAGTTTTAGTACATGGAAAGTACGCTTGGAAATACGTCTCTCCCATGATAAAGTTTTCTTAATTTTTATTAGTGGCGTCGCTGTTAACATGCCCTAGCATATTTTTAATATAAATAATGATATGCCATTGTATTTTAACAAATTAATATTATTTTTGTATATGCTCTCTATTTTTCCTTAAAAATGGTTTTTTGCCCCTTTTTCGTCCTGCGAACGGTAAAAAATAAAATGCCTTCATTTGCTTGTAGCTATGCCAGTGTTTGTTACAGTGGCGTATCTCTATTTTGATGAAAAATATAGCAGAGTATGTAACAGTGACGCCACTGGTGAAAAATTGAGAGAAGATTTATCATGGTTGAAATGCATTTCAAAGCGATATTGGGGCAGAACTGTTTTTTTCTGTTAAATTGTAACTGAATCTTATAAATCAAGCATTTGCGGACTTATGTTCATAAGAATGATTTTTCGAACAAGGATCATCACCCTTTAAAATCAGTATTGAATTATGAAATACCCTGTAGTTGCTGGTACACAGAAAAAAATTGAATATTTGAATCTAGTATTTTGATTTTCACCAAATTAAAAAATAGAGATGAAAATGATATACATACGCTACTTTAGCACAAACAAAAATTTCCTGAATAATTATCCCGTTTACACATTTTATAACAGGGCGAATACTGATCGTCATCAATTTGAAACACCCTGTATATTCAGCTTCAATAAATCCTTTTTGCTATCCTGGTAAATGTTACAACTATGATGTCACTCCTGAGTCACCCGTTCTACAATTTGCTTGACTGGCCAGAGTATGTTTGTGTACACATCGACTATAACTAATTAACGAAAAATCGCCTTAATATATTCATTGGGAATTTTCGACTCTTCCTGGATTATCACGTCATAAAAAAATTAAAGGCAAAAAAGCTGTCGCCATCTATTTCAAATTTGTGGAAATTTTTCAAGTTTTCTCAGATAAGTCTTGCCCTTATCTCCTTGAAATATCCGTGAAACACCTGGTTGTTCGACTTATTCTCAGAAAATATCGATGTTCATCACAACGATAAATCCTAGGAAACTAAAATTCGTAACCCCTGGCAGGATTAGGGTTAACCCCTCTGCGGAAAATCCTTTCAGAGAGAATATGTATACTGTGTAAAGCCGATTAAAGGTCTAACATAACATGAAGGAGCTCTCAAAAAATCACGCGCTTGATCAGTTTCTTTGGTTGATTAGAAATGCATATCGATTGCTACAAGGAAGAGCAGAGCGATCCAGAGAGGGAGTGAAAATTTTTATCAGTCCACCGGAAACGCTTTCGAAAAGGTTAGGAAGAATTAGAAAAATAATGAAATATTATATTTCATTGGGAGTCTAGATATAAGGATTTTTATGAGCGCGTGAGAAAAATCGGTGAATCCGAGGAATGTCAAGCAATCATGGAAATAGCTATTTATGATACAAGTGTGAGAGGTTGATGTTCAGAATACGAGTGGGAATAAAGTTTGAGCGTAGCGTGTTCTTCAATTCACACCATTGTTTTAAACACCCTTCTCAGAATCATACCATATTTTTTCGCATTTTTCCTTATAATGAATTTCACCAAATTCAAAATCGAAAGTGTATTTTACCACGTAGAACTGTCACTTCGCATATTGATGTCACTGTCAATAAATCACAGTTTGATAGAAAATTGCTCATTTGATATTGGAAATAAATAACCGCGAAAAATGGATCAATGCACCTGGAGAAACAGCTTCAACGTGAGCTCTTTGCTGAATGGGTATCAACTCAGTGACAGAGTTTTGGAGTGGAAAATAAAACCAAGTGTATATTGGCTCCACGGGCTGCTGCCTTGAATAAAAATGCTCGCAGACCAATCATGAAAGGGAATTTGAGTTCCTGATTGCTTTACAGGCTTCATCTAATACCATTCTTATGACACTAAGGTAAAACACGATTGAAATTTCCACAAATTTCTTTAATCCACAATACTTTGCTGTTACGTAGAAATCTCTTTTTTTATATAAGCCTAGTTCACCAGCAAGTCGGTTAGCCATGAGTTCAGATATCTCGCCAGATGGAGGTGGGTATCCGAGCATTTTTTCCACCAATGTTTATTCAACCCATTAGGGCTTGAATCAGTAAAGTTCTTTGAGCCTTTGAGTGCCTGTCGAAATTCTTCCGGGGTTATCTGGCTTCGCAGATCGTTGTTTTAAGGCTGACGCAGCCTCTTGCAGAAAGTTTTGAACTTTGCTATGGTAGGAGTATCTACGTTTAGTGGTTGCGGATGATCATATAGATTCTCTCAGGAGGTTTCTACCCTATCAGCGGCCGGCGGGTTATCCATAACACGTGGAGATACTTGGAATAACCAAATTTCTCGCCCACCTCACTAGTGACTTTTTTACAGCCACCAGCATACTTATCCCATCAAGGGAGTGTTGTTCGATGGTAAGCAGCACACCTTGGTTGATTTAATGTGTGGTCACAACTTTGCAGCGATTTGCTGCAATGCGGACGTGAAAAGCCCATTAGCCGCCGCGTAGTCTACCACACACTGGATACGGGACATATCGTAACCAGAGGGGGGTATTCCCCATCTCCGGTTATGCAGATATGCCAGATTTTCGTGAATATCCGCATTCACCTTTGTCAGTAGTTCTGGCTTCAGTATCTTGGTTTCATGAAGCGCCCTGGGGATTCTAATGCCCTCCGTTGGTGGTATGGTGTGAGGCTCCTCTACAGCTAGAACGCATGGCATATCTGCCAATTCTGTCGGTTCGTTGATTGGCCGAGGAGAAGATCTGACACAGCCACACCTCTCCGAAAATTAGTGACTTGATCCCTACGGTTTCAGCCAGAGAATGCGGTATGATCTGGGTGTCTCACGCGCCACAGAGCATGAATTTTTACCATGTATCCTCTCCGACTGCTCACTGCTCTCATAGTGATGCAGAAGGTCGTCGCTCAATTCATCTGACCACTCAAAGCGCTTTTGTTGATCGCGGTCATCTTGTGCTAGCAAATCCTTTTTTGCATTCTGTCTGACCTCCAATTCGATATGGTTAGTTGTGGGGGTCTATACCTCGTATGTATGGAACCGATAATTTCAATATACCAGAAGGTTAACCTACTATACTCACAGCCGACATCAGACAGGTGCGCCTGCGCTGTCAGTCCGATTTTGCACCTGTTCTGGTGGAAGGCTGGGAGGCATTATTCACTAGGGCCTTAGGTGTTGGTTGGTCTTCCTGCCTTAATATTTTTATCATCAATAATATTTGTTTTTTTTTCGTTATGCTAGAAAACAGAAAATTCTAATGTGCAAACATGACCATGAAAAAACTATTATGGCAATTTTGGTATTGAACGGATCTACAAAATACTCGTAGCTTTATCCGAATTCCAGGTTTGTAGCAGTATATTTGTCACTTTAATACCACCCTGTAATCTACTAATAGTTACCAAAGAGCATCAGCGTGGTAGGGTTAATCTCACAAACAAACAACTTATACTTATCCACGATTACATTCCGACAATATGCTAAATTCGAGTGGGTTCACTAAACCGAGGGATTATGGCAGACGAAGGGGTAGGAATTTACGAAGAGAATATTTCGTCAGTACGATTTCCTGAATCAATAGACGCAAGAAATATTATTCTCAGAGAAGCCAAGCTGTCGAGATTATGTTGCATGAGGTCGAAACAACACTTGAATAACTTACCACCCAAATACAACCACCCAAATACAAAGTATCGCAACCAAAAGTTGGTGCATGTCTGAGAAATATAATATATATATAGCTAATCAGTTTCAGATGGAGTAGAAGATTTTTTGTCTCCAGCAGGTGATAAATATCAGAAAATACATATTTACAAAATTACGTTAAAATTGGTTTCGCGATATTAATTTATGAAGATAATTGCAATAACCTGGGTTTTCTCGGGAAAGAATATCAAATCTTAAAGTTATAGTAGAAGTGGGAGGTGAAATGGTGTAATGTTACCCCAACAACCCTAAAAGAACATAAGAACCTGAAATCTCACAGCTTCCATTCTCTTACGTTTCAGGTTCTCAAACTTTCCAGAGCCTCTGTTCAGAATATTTGAGAAATTTTCTAGCACCACTCAGAAGCTTCGATATCATTCTAGACTTTTCTCGAGAAATTCCCAGGAAGTTTCAACACTGCGCTCTGGTTACCCAATTTTTGGAAATTCCACTCGAGTGTATTTTCAGTACCATCTCGATTTTTCTGGAGCCTCTGTTATGGTTCATTCCACGTTTTTCCAGAAGTGTCCAGAACATTTTAGAGATGTCTATCTTTATCCTAGACAATTCCTGGAAGACTCTCACGACCACTGCATGGTGCATTCTGCATGTATCAGAAGCTTCTATTTGGTTCTTTTCCATCACTTTCTATAACTTTCCAGAGCTACTTGTCTGGTTTTGAAATATCCCAGCACCTTCTAGAAACTTTGAGGCCATTCAAAAGTTTTTTCTCTCATACTCTAGAAAGTTATCCCTTGATTACCTAAATATTGAGTATTTTACAAGTGTATATTTTCAATACGTTCTAAAACTTTCTGAAACCTCTGTTACGGTTCATTTCACGGTTTCCCCAAACTTTCTAGAACCTCCCTGAAGCTTCGAGAAAATTCTAGATTCATCTCGTTTCGGAAAGGCAAGGATCGAACCAAGAAGTATTTATCTATCCATTATTGGGTGGGCAGATGCCAGATTTGACTGGTACGAATTCTTCTGTCAGTTTGCACTACAAATGAAAACTCTCGGTGCACTACCAAACGTTTGCCAAAGTGTAATTCCAAACTTTCAGGTTGACATGCGAAGTTATCTGCATGTTTTTCCCTATAACACGCAGTTTTTTATTGATCAGCGGAGTTTTGTTGTGCGTTAGTGGTTGACATCGGTTCTAACCGTGGCGTTTGAAACAATCACACTTATCTGTTGCGGATCAAACTGACGGATCAAACTTTATGTGTGTGGCCGGCTATTTCTATATTAAATTGTGGAGATGACTTTGAGTTTTTCTACACCGTATATTTCTAGAAAGTTTCAAACCAAATGAAGACCGAATATTCGAGAACTTCGTTTGAGTGTTTTTTCAATACGTTCTACTAGGTTACCTGTCGTCTTCCTATATCATAGCGATAGAAGAAAGGTACCCAAAAATAAAGGAGAGTGGGGATCGGTGCGCGAAGACAGTCAAGAAGTGCACGGTGAAGGTGTGCACGTTTTTGAGAAGAGTTAGTTTTTATTTGGTACCGGCTTTTTCAACAATTTGCAGTGCTGCATTCGCATTCATAATTGGATTTAACAAATGCATTGTTGACGGCCGACCTTTAACTACCTACGATTGATGAAGCTGTTTTTGTGCTATGTGTTTTTAGCCTTTTTTTTTGACTCCACCGTTAAAGTAAAGTGCAAGAATTCCCATCACAAGGAATTTGCTTGTCAACCAAACTCTGGGTGTTCTGGTTTGGATGCCCATCACGAAAACTTCAATTGGTTATCATTTTTCCATTGTGGAAACCTTAGAGGCTTCCTTACTACGTCAGCATTGGTTGAGCAGATGTTACAACTTTCAACCCCCTCTGTATTTGGCAGTCGTTCCTGTTGCTGTCTGCAGTCGGAAACAGCCCCTTCTCACACCCCTCTGGATGATCTACGCGGGATAAACAGGCCAGAATTACTTTTCAGTTATCATGTTGTTTTTGTTTGAACTCAAATGTTTGAATAATTGTTATTTTTGTCTATAAACAAATACTATTCTTGGGACACTTGATTTATGTGTTCTATAAAATTTATTAAAATATTTGCGATTTATTAATATCAGTTTAAAGCGACACATAGTACTATGCTAAGCTATTGGCAATTATTTTATATCTACTACAAATATTTCATAAATGTTGCTGATATATCTATAAGCATTGAATAACAATTATTATTCTTATTCTTGTATAATGTCGTATAACTCATGAATGTGCACTAAATACTTTTATAAGCAATTCCTTCAATTCAGAGTGTCATGTTACTTTGAAATATCTCGTAAAATTCAAGTAAATCAAGTCCCAATTTGAATCGAATATTTTATTTATTCCACAACCCTCCCACTGAATATCAGATTATTTACTGGGAGACTATTTATAATTATTAGGTATCTTGTCTGATTCTTAGTTTTTCGGCACGACTTTCACCACCAATCCATTCTTACCTCAGGAAATCAGATATAAAATTAAGTGGCGCTCAAGGGTAGCCTTTTACCACTTTTTAAAGTTTCTCAAATCCATTGCCCAGGCTGCTCTCCGGCGAACAGCACCGTGCTTTGTGTAACATTTGAATCTGTCTGTCTATCGATTGTGATTTTAATCAGATAAATCAAAATGTTATATGGAAGAAAAAAATTTTACAACATAGGGTAGTAGACATTCGAGAATATGTCCTCTGGTTTCCATATAAAGATCATGTGAAATAAATGACCGATCCTTGTAAAACTCCCTGTATAGGCGTTCTAATCACTCTAACACGAAATTGTCATCCAAAATGAATGAAAATTGCTGAACGAATATTTGTTAAAAATCTGATGGATACGTCAATGATGTGATTGCGCACGATAATTGATTTCAACTAGGCGAGAATGTTTTTATCATTCAAAAACAGTTTTCCTGCATTTGGCATTCACGCTGGGTCATTTTGAATGGAAATACTGTGCATTACGGAAAAATGGCGAAAACATTGTTCTGGAGTTAGCATAACGCATATTGTTGGGTATCACGTACGAAATCATTTGTTTGTTCATGTTTATGGAGTCTGCTCTAACATACAAAATAGGTTGTTCCTTCGAATTTCGAATATACATTGAGAAATGCTGGCGACAATCCTACTCATGTATAATAATTCCCATTTGTGAGTACAAAAATCGTAGTTTGCTATCGGCTAAGAAGAAACGAACAGAAATGCAAGTGGATGAAAATATCGAATAAATTACGTTACCGTAGCAACGCTAGCGTTTACTGAAGATGCCTAAAAACCCTGGTGTTCCGATATATACCTGCAAATCTGTAGGATAAACGAGAGACATTCGCCAACTTGATTACGAAAAAACAAATGAATCCGTGGGCTGTTTTTCGAATACCTTGCGACACTTGAGTGCACCGCAACCGTCGGTTTTCTTGTAAGGCTAATTTTCATAAACAGAAGTTTGAAGTTTTGCCCAAGATTCTAGAACTTGAAATTAATAAAACAATATAATTATTGGATTATACGGAATCACTGTCCCCTATCAGTTCTATTTGTTACATTTTCGACATGATTTATTAATTTTTTTGCTGAAATATAATTAACTCACATTTCACATAGAAGTATTGCAGTTCAGCTGCATCGCATGGAAATTCACCATTAGCACCTGTCAATCTGATGCGCAGCGCGTGCTCTCGCGCTGATATCTGTGCATTTGTGCCCGAGTTTTCACTATAAACTTTTTTAAAGAAATAAAGAATAATTTTGTGACTTTGAGTTTAATTGCATTTGGGATTTGATATTTGTGATGAGTTAAAGTGTTATATTTGTTCTTCCACTTTTAAAAAACCGTTCAATATGACATTTTAATAGTGAAAATATTTCTATTGTGCAATATTGTTCGACAGAAAAGTGTATTTTTTGATCAACTACACCAAAAAGATTTCCCCATTTCAATATAAAAGGAATGCATAGAAAATAACCACAACCTTATCAAGCTTACTGAACACAAAACATTGATAGATTTCAGTGGGAATGGAGACAAATTTATATTTTTTACTTTATCGCGGACTTATGGAAGATTTCAAGAAACGGTAAGATATAAAAACGTATCCAGAGTTGATTGAATTGATTAGAAAACACTTTTGCCATAAAATATGGTCAACATGCATGGCGTTTTGAAATAAAATGTCTGTTTCAAAGTATGTTCAGATTCTAAGTGGTGAGTACTCAATTTCTGTAATGAATATAAATTAGTTAAGTACCTACTTTGTTCATCTTTCTGGAATGTCGGCACAAAAACGGAACATGATCAAATTATTAAAATATAAGGAAAATGAAGAAACACATCAATAATATACAAAAATTGCACATTTTTTTTATTACCACAACTATTGACTTTCAAATGGTTTTTAGATTTTTTTTTGGAAAAAATTACACAATTTTAGTAGTGTTATTTCTTCAATAAAACTTGATATTCCACTTCGAGTATGGACTACTACTATCGTATGGCATACAAAAGTTTAATAAAATCCCTTAAAATTCAATTAGCAATCACAATCACTATGTCCTTGGAATGTTGACAGTGTTGACACGAGAAAGAGGACGCCATCTCTGGAGTCGATTACAAAAGTAGACCACTTATTCATTTGTTTTGTCTTCAAAAAATTCCAAACTAAATCTAATCAGTCGGTACACCAGGGTTTTTAGACATCTTACGTTCACTATTCGTTCATCAAGCGTTGCGCGTCGATCAGTTTGACAATTGTAAATGTCAAAAACAGAATTATAGCAAATAATATTCCAGTAAGTATGTTGACATTTCTTTCTTTCTTTCTAAACATCATTCTTCTACTTCTTTTAGTTTGTTATATAGAGTTCAATTGAATTTAGTTATGAAATTGTCTTACCAAATACCACGCGAGCTCAGATCCAGCAGGATATTTTTTACGGTGGTTTTCTCATACTTACTTTCGAGCTACGCTTTTGTGATTTTGTCAGAACAGCTCATTGAATTGCCAATGAAAGAAAGTATTCGAAAACAACCACAAAAAACATCCGGCTGAATCTGAGCTCTTGTGGTATTACCCCCAACAATTTATAAAACGCTACATGGACCCACAGAATCAAGGATGGTTTCATTAATTTCAAGATTCATGAGAAGTTTCATCAATATTTCAATCAAGAATGTCCATGATTATACAACTCATCATTGAAGTGGCCAATTGCGACTGCGAATTCTTCCTATATAGTTACCAGGAATGAAATAGTAAAGTCGACAATGTCGAAATACCCTTCGCTCCAAATATTTCCACTATGTGGAAAATATGAGACGATCATCTGAAAAAAAACAACTTTCCTGGCTAATACCACGACGGACATTGAATTACATCTGACAGATACTTGTGCAACGTTCTTCCAAGAAGACCCAGTTGCTTGTTGCAATTGAACAGCAAATTATCCTTCATCTTGCTGGGTAACTGCAGACACGTTTCGCAGTTCTTGCCGCTCGTCAATGTCAGGGTAGGTCGGACAACATTGGAGTCGTCCTGCCCCAGCCCAATGAATTGTAATCCACTGTATAACTAATATTTTTCCCACAAATGAAGCAGCGACTTACAGTTATAGTCAGTCGCAGCGCCACCCGTGGGGAAACCAATGAGCAATCATCGGTAGCAAAGACACCAGAAAGTCAACAGAGTTCGAGAATTTTTGCCGGAGAGTATCAAATAAATGAAATGGTAAAATCGACAATGTCGAAGTACCCTTCTCTCCAAGTATTTCCACCATGTGGAAAATATGAGGCAAACATCTGAAAGAAAACTACTACTTCCTTGGTTAATACCACGACGGACATTGAATTACATCTGACAGATATTTGCCTAAATCTACTTGATATTAAGAAAAATCTGATGGAAAATGTTATGGCATTTTATCTCAATTATTTATGTTTCATATGGTGGGTTTTTAATTTTTGTTCACTCAAAATCGAACATACATTTTTCAAATTCAGTTTTACAGTTTACAACAAATAGGTGGTTGTTATGTGAGGTACACAGTAAAAATAAAAATCTCGAAATAAAGAATAATATCTCCGACCAAAGAAATCCCTGTCTTCTATATTCATAAAGAAATATTTTCACACATAGAGAAATCTTTTCTCTCAATTTGAAATTGGACCATTTTTTTTAATAGGACTAAATATAATTTCCCATCAAAATTTACCAATGTATTCAAGAGAAATCTCCTAGTTTTTCAGAACAAAACAGATATTATGGTTATTTGAAATTAGTTAATTCTTTGATCGAAGAAACTTATAATGTCAAGTAGAAATTTCTAAACATTTGGAGAGATCAAAAACGTACTCGGAACAAAAATGTAATGATTTCCTATTGAATCAAGTATATAGCTTATTTGAAGAGGACTAGAAACTTAATTTAAGAAAACTTGAAGATTTGGTTTATTTCAATTGAGAAATATCACTTGTTCAATTGAAAACATAAATTACATGAAGCACTCATTTGAAGACACACTCATATGTTCAACTGAGAACTTCAACAACTTCCAATGAGATAGATCAGTTATTTTGGTTGAAGCTTCAAAATAACTACTGTGCTCGTGATGAATTGTTTCTTTTGAGACCTTTTCTACCAATTTGTGTCCAAGAGAGGATAATGAAAACCGTGTTTTCAAATATATATGTATATTTAATTTAGTTTCAGCGAACAACTTTGAGATAGGTAATCGTTGTTCTATTTGATGATTTTACAAATCATGATGTAAAGAATAATTAATTTTTTCATTAGTCAATATTCAAAATAACATTCAAAGGCAAACAGAGACTACTCTCACTTGTAGTTCTTCTTAAATGGAAATCTTCATTCCAGTTTCATGCCAAGGCTCAATACCTAAGTCAAGAATCAGAGAAATTTCATTGATTGGATGGCAAAAATGTTTTGTTCTATTAAAATATCGAATTTACTGAAACAAGAGATGGACATTCTTGAAAAAAAAACATGATGAAATTGAAGAAAACTCACTAGCAGTGGTCCATACCTCCTACTATTAAAGACAGATAAAAATGAGAAATTGAAATTTTTGGAAATATTTTTCATACTGCGTTGTTGTCACTTCCAGCTAAATTTGGCAACGATTTTTTATTTCGAAAAATCATCCAGTATATTAATGCGTACCTACTAGAATTTTATGTTATCGACTGGGAGATGATGTCAAACAGTATAGGCGACGATTTTCTCGTTCATGCCATTGAGAGGACTGAAAGATATAAGAGTGCTGATGAAAATTATGGAAAATTTGATATGTCCCCGTGTGGCTTTCATATGGAAAATTCAATTTTCATTTTGGAAAAAATCCCAACCTCACTTCGGCATTCGTATACTAAGATATGCCAATTTTATGAATATTTCATGATGAAAACTATCATATTTTCAATTGGCAGCAACAAGAAAATCACCGAAAATTTACAGGTTTTGTCACAAGTTCACCCCATCACTTCAACCCTTTGGCCTCTTGCAACCTTCATGCCAATTGAAAGTTTTCATAATGAACATATTCATAAAAAAATTGGCATAAGTTCTGCGAATGCCGCGAAGTGAGGTTAGGAATAAAAAAAAATTAAAATTGAATTTTCCATATGCAAGCCACGCGGGGACCGCTCAAAAAAGGCATAAACGAGAAAATCGTCACATAAAATCTGTCATCATATCCCGGTCTATCAAGTATTTCATTAATATTCTATATCAATCTTCAACTGTTTTTTTTTGGCAATTGAATTGAATGATTTGAATATCTAGAAGCATATTGATCCAAGACCAAGACTATTAAGACCAATACCAAGATCAAGACTCTATTTATTTTTCGAGACCAAGACCAAGACCGATCAGTCTTGTTCTTGAATAATATTTTTACAGGACCTGAATAGGATTCACATAATTCAATTTTCAATGAGCAAATATCACAACACACACAGATGAATTTGTAGGGCTTCTACTTTATGTTTGTCACAAGACCGATATTCATATTTTTTCTGTGTTGAAAAGATTTGTAATGAAATCAACATTACTTAACTTCCATACACCATACCATATCTTCATGCGAATTACTATTTTTTAAATAATGTAAACTATCTGGATGTCCTCATGAAACTATACAGTAGTTGTGGTATCAAACACCATGTATAGCTGCTATAGCTGCAAGATATAAAGCAGTTTTATACTTTTATACCCAGCCAAGCTTTCTTTGATATCGAACGATTTCCAATCTCCATCTAAACGTTTTCCACTCGACACCCGTTTTGCTAACCAAGTTTGCATCTCTTATAATTCCCACCGCTAAACGTGCCGTTTTGGTATTTAGATTTATTCAATGGAATAAATCAGTCGACTTCATGTGTGAAAGACACGAAAGAGCCGAACCTTTTTCCCGCAATTCTTATTTGAATACAATCAGCAATCGATTTATCAGTCAAGTTTAAAAAGGAGGTCAAATTGATTTCAGAGCAAAGTAGTTGAATTATTGTGCGTACCGGCAAATCTGGAGAAAATGTGAAGGGTCCATCTTTCTCGTCGAGGTTGGAATACAGGGATGTTGAAGGAGATATGGAATGGTGTGAACCAAAGGAAGATATCATTAATACAGCACAATATACAGTATCGAAAAGTTTTCATCCTGGATATGGTGGTTTCATGAGAGCGTAAAGAATAGCTTGGTATATGTTGAGAGAGCATTACAATTTCTCCTCGTCTCACTCGAGGAAGGAATATCGACGTGCGCTGTGTGCGGTGTGTCACATTGCCACCTGGGCCGTTAATGCGTCGGGTGGGGTAACAGGAGAGGCGCACAGCAGTGTGTGTGTGTGTCTCACTTGATATATTGTTTACAAAAATGTATTCATCGCCAAAGTTTTTCCCCAAAGTTTTGATTGGCAATTTTATGCCAACGTTTCTAACTTGAGAAAGCTTATCCTCAAAACTCGGAAGGTCAGATTTCGCATCCAAGACTACGCCGACGAATGATACTTTGCTAAATACTTTCAGGTTACTAAGAAGACCTCCACAGGTCTTTGCTGACAATGACTCTTTTGAGTGTTAGTGAACACAACGAATCCACTTTACTTGCCTTTCCCCAAATAGGCGGAGCCTAGCTGACTTCCTAGTTTTGTAAATATAGACTATATGAAAAAAAAAGTTCAGAAACTATGCCGCTAATACTGGGCGGTGTATGAGACTATAATAATAATAATAATTTTCAAAATTTTCGAAAATTTTCTTGGCTTCCGGTTTGTACGGCAGTGGGTTCTAGAACATCATCAATTCATAATCTACCAACGTGAGGAATGCCGTATAAAAATATTTTTTGGAAAAACACATCTTTATATAGAACATTATCATTATTATTATTATTATAGTTACCTGCACCACCCAGAATTGACAGCATAGTTTCTGAATAATTTTTTACTAACACGCTTATATTAGCTTCACTAAGATCGTGTGTTCGAATCCTCATTGAACTTATATTTTTTTTTTGTTTTTTTCTTACTAGCAGTAACTGTTGTACAAAAAAGTGATTTAATTTTGCTCGTGGGGTTGCTCCACTCGCTAACGCTCGTTTCCCCTTTTAACACTTGTATCATAAATAACTATTTTTCCGTCAACCATCTGTCGACCTCCTACGAACGGCAGCCCTCAAAAGTCGAATCTTTTGCCAGCCAAATATTGAGGATGACTTACTTACCTTTTATCGTTCTATTCCTAGCACTTTCTTGGGCCATCAAAAAAATATTCTGCAGTCGCGAGGCTTCCAACCAAATAAACAACAAAAATATACTGTGCTTTGTTTATAACAATCATTCAAACAATGGGAGTAAAATATTAACTAAAAATCATTTTCAAGTAGCTTTCAATAATATATAAACAAAACAATCAGAATATTTGGATAAACAGGCATTTTTCGATGCATTATTTATGTTTTACCGGTCAGAAAACAATGGCACACCCCGGCTAATACCCCTACGAATATTGAATTATATCCAACATTTACTTATGCAATTATGTGACTGAATGAGAGAGCACAGAAAATGGAGAAAACCGCATTTTTTCGAATTTCGAGCACGTTTTACTCGAAAACGGTGCATTTTAAAGAAAAATTTGAAGAGACATTTTTTGTAGAGAATATCATGGAGTATATTGAAGCGTCATTTGTTCTTGGAAATAATTGATTTTTCGATTTTCCTAAGAAATTTCTTTTACTTTTCGGCAAAATTTTCCGTTTTTCTGCTACTGAAATGCTTTGTAATCATGAAAAAATATATGCTGAACCTGTTTTGATTGACGCTATAATGAATTCGTCCACTACGTGAGCTTCGCGAATAAGAAATGCCGGTTCCATGCAAGGTAAAAGTATCGGGAAATTCAGTGCCGGAAAATCCACACGAATGACTTTTTCAAGAATGTCTCTTCTGTTATTCATAGTCGAGACGTATATGAATAATTTGGGAGGAGGTGATTCTGAAAATATTATTATGTGGCTATAAATGAAAGAGCACTGAAAATTGAGAAAATCGCATTTTTCGAAATTCGCGCACGTTTTACTCGAAAACGGTGCTTTTTAAAGAAAAATTTGAAGAGACATTTTTTGTAGAGAATATCATGGAGTATATTAAAGCGTCATTTGTTCTTGGAAATAATTGATTTTTCGATTTTCCTAAGAAATTTCTTTTACTTTTCGGCAAAATTTTCCGTTTTTCTGCTACTGAAATGCTTTGTAATAATGAAAAAATATATGCTGAACCCGTTTTGATTGACGCTATAATGAATTCGTCCACTACGTGAGCTTCGCGAATAAGAAATGCCGGTTCCATGCAAGGTAAAAGTATCGGGAAATTCAGTGCCGGAAAATCCACACGAATGACTTTTTCAAGAATGTCTCTTCTGTTATTCATAGTCGAGACGTATATGAATAATTTGGGAGGAGGTGATTCTGAAAATATTATTATGTGGCTATAAATGAAAGAGCACTGAAAATTGAGAAAATCGCATTTTTCGAAATTCGCGCACGTTTTACTCGAAAACGGTGCATTTTCGAGAAAAACTTGTCGATACCTTTTTTGTAGAGAATATCATGACATTTGTTTTCAGAAAAAATGGATTCTTCGATTTCCCTCGGAAAATCGCCCATAAAAATTTTCCGGGTGCTTTCACGGCTTATCACCGTCGTAATTTAGATTCAGCGGGTCAAAATACTTAAGAATAACTTGGGTGATCCCGTCGCGCTTTATCGGCTACGAAAACCCTCCCTGCCACCGGACTATTAATAAAAATTCGTTTCGAAATATTTCATGAAACCAGAAACTCCAAAACTTTAAGTAAGTAACTCCTTACCTGAAATGTATTTTATTTTTTTGGCATTCGCTATTGGGTTAGGAATTGGTGATGTATTATATAATCCATAACATTTATGAGTTAAGCCACTTGAATCATGTATATATATACCAAAAAATATCATTTCAAATTGACCAAACTAATAAAGGGGTGGTTGTTTCTGAGAGAAGAACCCACCCAATTCCTTGCTTATTGAGATACTAGTCGATTTGTTCGTATTCAGTCAGAAAACGTCTGGGCATTGGTGGCGTCATCCCTCGTTTCAAAATATCGGTCAGTTCCTCACCAAGTCTGTAAAAACGCATCAAAGTTTCTGAAAGAAGTATTTGGATCACCACTTACAGACTTTGCCCTCTGTCATTATATAAATTGAAAGGTTGTCTACCGCGAAAACGCAATGATAGTAATTCGGTTTGTGGATGATAGAACCCGGCTTCAAATTTCACACCAGGGAAACAAAGGCAGGGCCGGATTCCTAGTCAATTCTAATATTTTATTACTTCTTTTGGTTTTTTATGTTAACCTATCTGGCTATCTCTTAGAAGCATTTCTGTGGAAGACGTGCAATATAGATTAAATTTAAGTATACTATCAATGAGCAATTTATTTCCTTGAATAATTATCCTAATGATTAAGGTCTTTATATTCTTTAACCAGATGAAAATAATATATTTGAACTAGTAATGGGTTGAAGAAAAATGTTTTTTGTTTTCCATTTTGAACTTATTAGCTATCTATATATACTTTCATTTGCAAATATTCGATGAGGTCAGTTTGCCTTTTTTGACTCAATGAAATCAAAAGTATACAAGTCAATTCATTTTTGGATGATATAGGAAAGCAAGTTTTCATTTTACTGGAAATTCACTGTTCCTCAAACCATATTTGATAAAATTGGGTTAATATTGTATGTAATAATAAAGGCACAATACTGTGAAATTGTTTCGGTAATAGAACGTCAGATAATGACAAATGTTGCTGACTCATTTCCTTTTTTCTAGGATCTCAAACGCTGAAAATGATGTCAGTGTTGAGCTTAAAAAATGATAATTTAGCGATCGGACCTGTGCTAGGTAAATGAAAAACTCATTTTCCTTCTGCAGAATTTTTTTTTCAATTTCTGGTTCATACCATTTTGACACATTAATAGGTAGGAACAATCTAATAGTGAAAAACCAAAGGTTTGCACGTACCTACTTGAAGGGTTGAAATAAGGGCGCGATCTTGTAAATGAATACTCTGTTGCTGATGCATTTTCTTGCTTGTTGCAATCGACAAAATTGAATTTGATATTATAAGGAACTCGAAAAAAATTCCCCATGAGCCGGGCAACTGTTGAGGTAAATTTTCCGGCCGGATAATTTTGTGAATTTTTTTTCTATATGTTCGATCACGTTTGAATATTTTAGATCGATAGAACAAAACCAATTACCTGAGAAACCCAATTTTCAAAATGATCCTATGTTCTGGTCTTCAGAAACGTCTAATAGGCCATCGAGTTTGGGACACCCTGTAATAAATACATTCTAGAAATAAAAAAAAAATCATAGTGAAATTATCAATAGCAGTAAATTTACGTTTTTTTATTCTGTTACAGAGGAAACCAATAGAACACTAGACTCTCTCTGGCCAGAAAATGTTTATCGTTATGAAAATATGTATCGTTATAAACCTCAACCTCATATAAATGCAAAAAAATAATTCAAAATGAGTAAATTGAAAAACGGTACATATTCAAAAAAAGATATATTTCAATTATTGCGGATATAGAATTTATTATTATTATCAAGCATACGTCCGATATATCAGACTGAATACTGATCTTGTTGAGGTTTTTCACTTTTTTCGTACTTTCATATCGTATAGTGTGGAATAGTATCTTTTGTAACACAGTTAGAATGATTATACAACTCATCAATAAAGTTGTCATTAGCAACTTAATGTTGGCGTTTATTTTTTTTTATTTAACAATTTTTTTTAACAATTGATAATCTTCCGCTTCCTCCAAATACGACAGTTCTATCATTGGAAATAGTAGTTTACCTAACAAGTGCGGAAAGTGATACTTTTCCGCACGTGATTGCAGATGGCCGAACGACGCGTTTATTTTTCCGCACGCTAGTAGAAAAAATTATTTGACGTTTTTCTGTTAACGTCAAAAAAACAATTATCAAATTTATTCAAGGTAAGTATAATGGTAACGAATGCCACTGGAGAAAACTAAAATAATATATTGTACTCAACTCTAAAAATACAACTCGAGCTTATAATCTCGTGGTGTTTCGCAAAATACGTCTTGTGACTCGGAAGTATAATCGATAATTATCGATGATCTCGTGGTACCTATTGCTACTGAAAATTCGATGCGAGTGGGAAGTTCCGAGCGCGAGCCAGAGGCGAGCGTGAGGAACCACGAGAATCGCGAATTTTAATTTTTACCGAGTAACAGACTGTGCTTGAGGAAGCACGAGCATCGTGAATTTTCATTCTAACCGAGTAACAGATTGTGCTTTCTCCACAGTCACAAATTTTACATATAATTTCACATATAATCAAATGGAAAGCCGAAGGGGAAACCGCTGAGAATATTGCGTACACTGGTTCCCAAAAATCGTAAGTAATGCCTCTAATACCCAAGTAATTCCCGAGTACTACCCAGTAATTTCCGAATAATACCCTCTAAGTAATGCCAGTAGTGCCAGTAATGACTGTCAGAAAAGTAATAAAAATATAAAGTCGTGTCTTAATGTTAGGTTTGTTGTCAAGTACAAGTCGGATGACCATTTTTGTTTTTATTGCACAATTCGGATTTCTGCTACTGCTCTCTAATTTTTCAGACAATTCCAATTCCCATGTTTTGACGACCTTTTCATGCAATGCTCGATTAACGCCCAATAATTCCTAAGTAATTCCTCTAATACCCGAGTAATACACCAGTGATACCTGTAATGCCCAATAATTTTCAAATAAAGCCACTGATTCCCAACTAATACCCAATTAATGCCCCTCATTCACTACTAATACCCGAGTAATGCCACTAATACCCAAGACATGTTAACAAATACCCCAACGGTTTTCTCCTCCTGGAAAGCCAACGAAATATTCATTATTTTGACATTTTGATTCGCATCTTGTCACTTTGATGTTAGTCAAAGCTAACGTTATTATTGCTACAACAGTGTTAGAATATTCATACCGTTCCTTGTTATGAATAAAAAATACATGCGACATGCATAAGACAGCAAGTGTTGAAGAATAAATATTTTAACTCAAGAGTAATGTGCATATGTTCTTTTATTGAAAATGATTTCATTATAACTACTTTACTTAATGGTTGTGGAGAAATAAAAGTTACAAAATCAAAGACCATAAATCCCTACATATAGAACTGAATACGTCCCTGTTGATTACGGTCTGACCTGCCTGAACGACTGTAACTAAAAACTCTCATTTCTCAGGTGCCAGGAAATCTAAATTTCTTAATGCACATTTAAGTATAACTTGAGTTCGCATCATAACTAATGCAGTTTTTGTCTTAGTTGCACTTGTTTTCTTGGCGGATAATCATCACAAGTGGCGTAGATACATTTTAGTGAAGTCATTTTGCTAAGTAATTGTAATTTTGTAAAGTGCTTTTAGCCGACGAAGATGATATCGTGAATATTATTGTAGTGAATTTTCAATAATACCTGGCAGTGGCGGGTTTCCCATTTGAAATCGGTGTACCGTTACGAAAAATAATTGTTAGTTTTGTTAAAAGGTTACAGGAAGGTAATGTTGATATATGTACTAAAGAGTTGAATTTTTGCCGGAGAGTATCAAATAAATGAAATAGTAAAATCGACAATGTCTCAAAATATGTCTGAAAATCTGAAGGGTTGAACAAGGCTTGACTCTGAAAAAAGGAGGTGAATTATTTGAGAAATAAATTATTTCATATCATGCCTACTATTGAATGGATTGTGCTTGTCCATTTTTAACTGATTATTGACGAAAATGTCGAAGTTAACTCCAAAAAATCTTGAAAAAAATGTATATTTATCACCCTGTATCTCGAAAACCAAGCCATTTGGGACATTATGAACTTCTTCAAAAAAAGAGTTCACAAGCTATGCTTCTACTCTTGTTTTGCAATAAATAAATAAGAAATAAATATGTTCATATGAACTTTTCGCCCTGAAAACTTTCAAAGAATCACTTCCCGAAGTTTGTCAACGTACTTAATTAACACCCTGTATATACTTCAAAGATTTCTGTCAGGACGCCATCATTATATTTTTGAGTTGGTCGCCTTACTTTTCGTAATAATTTGAGTCCGTTTTGCCTTCGGTTATTTATGGAAAATATTACTCTAACACAACTTCCTCCAAAAAAGATATTTTGATGCCAAACAAATTGTTTTAAGACCATACAGGCCTATGATTCATATTATATGATATATGAAATATTATGATATCGACCATTTCCAACAAAAGAGTGATAAATACAAATTTCAAAATATCAAAAGATTATATATATACACAGAGTAGATATACGTTCTTGTTATATCTTACAATTTCCATGAAAACAAAATCCTAAAATGTTTAGAGAAGATTATTGAGAGAAGCGAAAGAAATAAAGTAGGAGTTGGTTAAAGAATTGGTAATTTTAACGAGTTAGAAAAATTGCACGCATCGTAGTACATATAGATTATAGACTCATTCAGATGAGGCTGATCTATTCTGGAATGATAACAAAAAAAAAATCCATATTGTTTTGGTTTCGTCATGGTATGAAACAAAAATAGAGAACTTTTTTCTAGTAATTTTATAGTCAAATGAAAATTTGACTAAAATCGTCTAAGGGCTTTCACCTGAAATTTTATTCCGGACAAAAATGAACTTCCTTTTGTTCCACGTAATCTTCTGGTGAGGTTCGTGTTCATCTCCCGAAAATAATTCCAGTAATTAGAATGTAGTTACCCTTCGCCTGCAAGGTGTCACAAATATATAACACAGTGATTTAGAAAATGACGTATGATTTTGTATTTTGTCACGTTAGGTAACAATGAGGGACACCCTTGTAGAATTGAACAGATGCTAACGCTATTATTATTCAAGTTTTTGGAACAATGAAACGAAAAAAAATAAATGAAAAAATAAAACGACATAACACAAATCCGTTTTCACTTAGATGAGGCAGCAGCTGCAAAAATCATTGATATACTCTGAGCAAGTGATCAACTTTGATTTAGTTCTATTAGATTTCAGTAGAGCATTCAACATTATCGATGAAGTGTTATAATTGTCATTATTACATTACATAGTTGAAAAATAAAAATAGTCCGCTCTGAAAATGAAGACTCATTCATGAAATTTATTGTCGAGCTTCAAATCATCCCAATCGGTTGAAAACTACAAGTTTTATGAGGGTGCTTCTATTTAAAATGCATCAAACTGCATATAGAGGCTGTACTTGGTCGACTCACCGAAAATGTTGTCCACACCAAAACAAGTGGAAAGGTAACTGAAATTTTGAAATGTGACTCAAAAAAATTACCTTTTATAAGTGTAGGGGATAACCAGAATCCCTTTCTTACTTCCTTTAATGCAACTGGTGGTTCAAAATGAGTTTTACTATAACTTTCAATAGGAATTTGCAATGAAAAGTGAATATTTCAGAACACAACACTGCACCATGAAAGTTGAGGTAAACGTTCGTCCTATCACAATATCACGTGCATAAATTAAATTGGAATAAATTGATTTACGATGAAATTAAAAATGCTTGCATTAACTTAACATCCTATTACAAAATCAAATGTCATTCAATAAAAACTGACGGATTGACGTATGTTTCTGATGGTTGACATGCATGTGGGCGTGCACGATTGCCGGACTTACCAAATGTGTGTACTCAGGACGACTTGGGTTGTCAATGAAATTACCTGAAGGACACCGGTCATGCGTAGAATAGTTTTCTTTGTATCTACACACGCATCAGTAGTTATTCGTTGTGCAAAGGATGGACAACCAAGACAAATCAAGGACAGTGAATAACGAACATTAGCGATTTTGCACGCGGAGACCGTATCATTTGGCAACACTGCAATGCTTCAGTTTTCATGACAGGGAAATCAAAGAAGCACGGTCATGTTTCCAATCATTACCAAAACTTTAATAATGCCAAATGCATAAGAGGATTTCGTGCAAAAAAATTTCACTGAAAGCTCTCAATTGTGCTTTTGCACCTATTAGATCAGTACCCCAATCAACTGCTTTTAATTCTGAAAAACTTTACATTGGAAATAACTCAAAAATGATATATTATGTCTGAATTGATTTATAATCAAATTACATATGAAAAACCGCTTCTGAAACTATCACGAATATGTTGGTCAATATCAAGTTATATTATTGATGTTGTAGCTCTTTTGGTTTCCTGTTTCCTTGTAGTTCTTTGTTTTGTTTTTTGTTTTTTGATTTTTGTTTTTTTTGTTTTTTGTTATTTGTGTTTTGTTTTTTGTTTTTGTTTTTTGTTTTTGTTTTTTGTTTTTTGTTTTTTGTTTTTTGTTTTTTGTTTTTTGTTTCGTTATTCGTTATTTGTTTTGTTTTGTTTTAATTCAGATTTCCTTGAAAGGTTCCTCCAACAAATTAGCACTCCAATTCAAGAAAACTTTTTTGAAAAATATTGAAAGAAATTTTGACCATCCTGTGATGTTCCACTCTAAGAAAAGGAGTCAAACGGACATATTGATCTTTTCAATTTGTAGAGAAAATCTACGAATAATTCCAATTTTTCATTTTGCGATTCGCATAATTCAATTTCATAGCCCTCTCTTAACTTTTCGGAATACTAATGCATCAAAGATACTCCAAGAATGTTTTGCTTACATCTCCATCGTACTGAATTAGTAAGTCATCCGTGTAAATCAACCAACCGCTACGAAACCATAAAATTCAGCTGCCAAGTGCGTCCGTATACACAGCCAAGAGGAACGAAAAGAGGAAAGAAAAGAGGTTTAAATTGCCCGTGGTCAGCATCCTGAATAATATTTCAATAATGTTGTTGAGGAAGTTTATGAAAGCAGCACGAGTGTTTTTCCGGGATGGAAATTTTACATATAAAAATATTTACAGGAGTTGCGGGTTGAAATTATATTCTGTTTTATCAGTTATCATTATATCTTCAATTCCATTCTCCAGAAAAATAATAAAAGGAAAACTTGACTTCCTGATTGCAAGAAAGCAATAGACAGGTGTACATAAATTAATTAATTAACAGTAGCGTTACAATCTTCGACAATCGTGGCGGATATAGGTATAGATATGACAGAATCCTTAAGGACGAGCTACGTTTGTGTATACAGGTTGTTGCAAATTTCATGCAAAAAAAATTATGCAGAGTCCATCGTTGTGAAACATAATGGGCTTCTTTCCTAAAAAATATCATTAAAGAGATATCACTCCTAGATGGACAAAAGTAAATTTAAGTGGTGATTTAAGGATGATATTGTCAAGAATGGCAAGAGCACCCTGTGTACGGCTGGAGTACGAAATGTTCGGTCATTGATATGTTATTATTAATTGATCAATTCGGGAACCATGCCCGACCATGACTGATGAATATGATGACAGCTTGACCATGACACCGATCACAGTGTCATTGTATCGGCTAAATGTAAATAACAGAATCCTATAAATGAAGACTCATTTATGGTGGAAAGAATTCACATTCAAGTTCCAGCCAAGATTCATGTTAGTTTGTTAATTCATTTATTAAGGTTCAAAGCCAGTGTGGCTATCGGCCTGGCCCTATTGGGCCTTGCACCAAGTAGAAGTAAGTGTGTAAATATTGTATGGTAAGAAATCTATCTTGTATTATTAGTTATACCCCTGTGTATATATAACAACCCCAATGGTTGTTTAAATAAAATATTTGTATCTTGTTGTTATCTAAAGTTTCTCTGTGCTATCATCTGTAGCTACGACCCCTAGTCAAGCTCCCTAGTTGTGGCTTATAGTACAGACCAAAAAGGCCGTATAGAGCCTATTTACTTGACAATATAGACTCTTAAAGAGGTGAATATGAGTTCTTTTTTCATTCGCCATTCAATTGTAGGGTGGTGCACTTAATAACTCTTAATAGATTTTATGTTAGCCTTTTTCATGGGGTAGAATTTTATAAAATAAAGATTATTCCGAATTTTTGCTGAAATCCTTGATTTCCTTGTCTCGTATTAGTTTTATAGAAATGATTGTTGAAAAAATGCAGTGCCTATACATGCAAAAATTCAGTTTTTTTTTTCAAAATATCATTGACAAGCCAAATAGTTTTCATCAAGAATTGCTCTCAAGCGACCTATATTAATGCTCAAATCCTCTAAATAATATACGTATACACAGTGCACAGAAGATGGCGCCGAGTATCTCCATCTGAACACATTTTTTTATTTTCACTTGTGGATTCTACGTTTCAAAGTAAACTTGTAATCACATTCCTATATCCGAAAAGAACGATTTTTAATCCAATTAAAAAAAATCATTCACCGATAAAATAATGAAAAGAAACCTTGACTTCCTGCTTACAAGATAAAAGTACGCTACAGTATATCCATCAATCAATCGGATGTGGCTTTACAATTTTTCCGTTGCAGAGTTTTCACCGATAGTTATGTACAGGAACCTTCAGGACGAGCTGAGTTGGTATATACAGGGTGTTGCAGAATTCATACCAAAAAATCAGGAAGAAACCATCGTTGTGAATTAAATTGGGTCCATTACTTCAAAAAACTTTCAGGTTGACCCCTTGAGAGGTATTACCTCTGAGAGGTGAACATATCTATACGAAACAGAGCCAGATCACCAACTTTCTGTGGTGCTCCAAAGAAGTGAGTGAGCTTGTAAGCGAAGCATCACCGACGAGACTATTTTAGGAAAGAATCTGAACGTTTCAGGTGTGTTTAGGTGCTGCAGTCCATACATGGGTATACTGGGGCAGGTCGGATCCGAACTGATCTGAACTGACCGTTGATGAATGAGAGAACCAAATCAGGTTTTTTTCTATAACGTCATATATTGTTTTAAATGTCATCATGTTATGGCCCTGGTATTTTCTCTGTTATCAAGTATTATTTATTTTTTATTTTTCAGGTCTCGCAGTGGACAATTGTGGTTCATCGTATTTTTCTTAATTTTATTTTTGTGTCTTTATTTGGTAAAGCTGGAAACAGATTTCGTATATGTTCATGAATCTTTTGTCTGATTACAGCTGTAGTGTAGATAGTAGAAATTTAAATATCTGTTTTTGTGTCAATATAAGTATGTTTAGTTGATTTTGGTGAATACCACCCCATATGATGATACCATACCGGAAGACAAAATAGATTCAATCAGTGATTTGTCTGCTATCAAGAGTATATTTCTGATGTAATTTCAATCTTCATTCTGATAGACAGGGGTTATGATTCATCGCTTCAGTGTAGTTGGGAATATTGGGGAAGAGAATATAATAAACGCTTTTACTGGTAAAATGAAAAAATTAAAAATACTACAACAGATATTGAAAAATAAACCCCTACTAAAAGGCATAGTTAGCTTTTGATTAGATTGACAAGACAGGTGTGAGAGAAAAAGCAGGTCGGAAGTGGCTTGAATATGATTTAAAATATCCAGATCAAAAAGAAGATGGCTTTTGGACTAATTCACAAAATATGAGTTGATATCTGAAGCATTTTTCAGGTGAATGGATATTACTGGGAACTATTTTTGGAATGAATGCCAAAATGTTTGAGCTCCTTCCTGAAGTGTTGGTTGCTTTTGTTTTCATTGACTCTAAACTGCAGATAATCTCTTTCCTCGTGAATAATTGCATATTTAGTTTTTCTAAAAACAATAACAACCTTCATTTCGAAAACGAAGCAAGTTGAGATAAATACTTACATGAAAAAAAGGTCTTATTTTCACCCAAAAAATCAATACTGAAAGTTAGCGGTTAAAACGAAAGCTCAAAAATTTTTGTAATGTTCAATAAGTCCTACCAGTGGGAGTCTTGAAAAACTATTCAACACAACATGAAGCATCATAAGTTTAAAGAGATGACTTAAATAAAGAACTGTCCGCGTAGCTGATAAACTTCTATGGCACATTTCCCAATTCTTTGTTTTTCTCATTGAGTCTCTCTCGTCTCAATGCCCCGAGTAATGACGATCATTTACCAGCTGAACGTCTCTGACATCATGGAGCTCAGACGATAAATATGTTCGTGCAATCCTTTCTTCCACGTCTATTCAATTCAGAAAATCTCTCTTTGATCCACATGGTAATTTACATATCTAAAGCCGATGCTACATCCGCGTCAAGAAAATGGAAGGACCCAAATTTACGCTCCGAACGAATACAATGATACAAAGAAAATTTGGGTCAAGTGGCACATCTAAACTTTAAATTGCATCATCTGGAGTTGGAATAACTTAGGGAGAGAGATAAGGAGCGCTTTTGCTAAAAGAATTCACTATCATTCATTCCCGTTATACCACCAAATTAATTTAACAAATTCTCAGATAAAAGTTTCTCGCGAAGGAAATGTTTTACGTCAAATCGTTGTGAGTTTGAGTCTTGTTAAACTGCTGAAAGTTTTATTTCGTTTTGAGTTTCATTATGATGTAAATGTTTCGATTTGATTCTGTTTTTATCGAAAAAAGGATAATTTTATGAAGGGATATTTCGTTCGGCATTTATTTTGGAGCCTGTAGTTGAAATTGTGACGACATCAAATCATAAGGATGGAAGTGAACGATCAGAAACTGGCAAAAATATAAATTCAAAGTGGTGGGTAATATGAGATATTCCTATTGAAAAAAATTTAAACCAATCAGGTATACATAGATTAAATAGTCGCTCCTTTTAATGATTGGATTTGATGTGAATTAAGATGAAACTGAAAAATTGGCAAGAATTGCAACAAGACTGCTGAGATGATGTTGTTTTGTTTTGAAAATTTTATCTGAAGAGTTCTAGTATATTGATTTCATTATACAGTGACCAACAAAAAGTATGTACCTACCCTATGAGAAAAAAGTTTATTATTAGAGTATTGGAAAAAAGATTCTTGTGAGAAGTTTGTGCATGCCCGATAATCTAAAAATCGATTTTGACACATGGTATGGCGGCAAATTGAAAAAAATTACTATGAATAGGCAAAAAGTCGGATAAAATGGCAAAGTTATTTGAAAAAGTGGCTTAGAATTCATTTTTATACATACGTATTAAGTTTAAGAAAATAATGTGAGAATATTGAGAATAGCAATTTTTTTTTATATTTTTCTAGCTGCAGAAAAATATAAAATTATTTTCTTATGAATATCTTGACCATACTGAAATATTTGTATTCCGATGATGATAACAAAACTTTCTCATTTTCTCCACACCAGAGAGCACTAAATTAAAAAAATTGAATTTTGTCAGAACCCTTGCTGTTACATTGGTTCGTATCTAACAGTTATATCACAATTCAACTATTATTGCGATGATAGGAAAATCCAAAAATATCGTGTTTTTCCGATTATAATCAATTTTTTATGATAATCGTGCACGAACTTTTCACTTCGCACATAATCCTAAAAATAGTGCGTCAAATTAAAGAGGCTAGAGTTTTCAACATTGCATGCGAAGTTAAACGCTCTGGCACGATCATCATCGAAACTTGATTATAATCTGGAAAACACCATGTTTCTGGAGTGTCATGTCATCACAATGCTCGTGGAATTCTGATATAACTGTTAGATACGAACCAATGTAACAGCCAGGGTTTTAACAAAATCCAATTTTTTTAATTTAGTGCTCACTGGTGTTGAGAAAATGAGAAAGTTTTGTCATTATCATCGAAATACAAATGTTTCAGTATGATCAAGCTATTTATAGGATAATAATTTGATATTTTTATACAGCTAGGAGAATACTTAAAAAAAATGCTAATTTCAATTTTCTCTTATTATCTTTTCAAACTTTGTATACGTGTATAAAATTTAATTCTAAGCATCTTTTTCAAATAACTTTTTTTGATATCTTGCCATTTTACTCCACTTTTTGCCTTTTCATTGTAGGTAATTTTTTTAACAAGTGTTCTGAAGTTTTTATATATACCTACGCCGAATTCAATCTAGTTATTTTTTTCTTTTCACGACATTCGGAATAATAATAATGAAATAAAAATCTGGGAATTCCAATTTACATTTACATTTCCTATGTTTCTGACCATCAGCTCAAAAATGTTCTCCCAGAAAATAACACACATCTGTTCGAACTTTTTTGGAGGAATCCGTTATGGGAAAGGGAGGTCTGTTATCAGTTTCCCACGCTTTCAAAAAACTTGTACATTTCACTAGAAACTACTTATTAAAAGATGAGGATCTACTAACCGGTCATGTACTCATCAACCAAATATTCTCATTGGCAAAGTTCTCATGAAAATGAAATCAAAAGGAATCATTGGAAGCAAAAACCTCCATTGTCTGCTGTTTCGCATGATCGCCATCATAGATAATACCAGAGTAGTTCCTGACATTCCATACGTATACTTCATAACTAACATAAGAAATAATAAAATATAATTGAAACATAAATCATAAAAGCGCGCTCCTTGATGTCAACGGTATGTAGTTGCAGATAAAATGGAAATGAGCTAAAAATAAATTCAAGGGTGACATCAAAACTGAGTATAGTTATATTGGATCGAAAAGGAGAACTTGCTCGGTGTATTAATGATTTATTGTTCCTACGAGTATTTTTCGTTTTGAAAGTTGTACTTTTCCGTACGATTTAAAACTTTTCCGCACGATTTTTACTTTTCCGTACGATTTTTACTTTTCCTCACGATTTTTGTATTTTTGAAAATGATGATATTTAGGACTAACTAAATGATCTATGTAACTATTCTGTCTTATTAGTCATTTTGTAGCATTATTATAAAAACTTGTTTATTAAAAACCTTGTTTTTTCATAAATAAGTTGGACAAGAACACTCGTAGGAAAAATATTGTACCTAACTCTTACGGAAAATGTCTTTGACACCCTTAACGGCTTGCCCGAACTCCGCTCCGCGTCGTTCGTGCAACTGCCGTCGCTTGCGGAAAAGTACTACTTTCCGTGTTAGGTAAATAACTATATTGTGTAAAAATTCAAGCTGTATATTACTCCACGATGAAGGTTTCTTAAACGGGTTATAGGTAGGTAAAGCGCTCGAAGTATGATGATTCAAATCATTCTTCATCTCAAGAAATTATTGAAAAATTTAGACATAATCCGATCTGAAACTGAAAAAAAATCTTGCCCTGCCTGGGGATCGAACCCGCGACCTTTCGATCACGAAGCCCCGGCGTTACCACTGCGCCAATCCCCGCTAATTATTCGATTAAAAATTGGTATAAGGGGGTTTTCGGGATCAGAGATTAGATTTTTCAGTCATAAAAAAATATTATGTAGTTTAAAAATACTAAAGAACACGCTTTACTTCCAAAATGGACTAAAAAGTAAAAAATAATTGACAATTCAATGTAAAAAAAAAGATAGGGTGCTTGACGAAGTTCTCTTGAGCTCTTAGACGCTCAATATTGTTATATTAAAATAAAAAATATAAGAATGTAGATCGAAAGCACCCAGGCTTTTTTCACATTTGAGTAATTCAATTGTCGAATATTTTTTACTGTTTAGTCCATGTTGGAAGTAAAGCGTTTTCTTTACTTACTTTTACTTTTAACTACATAATTTTTTCTGCAGTTTGCCATGTTTTCATATTATCCAGTAGCCCATTCTCGAACAATTTTCAAAACGAATCTGGACTATAATATTTTCAAAATGCGTTAAAGTTCAATTTCAAGTTTAATACAGGGCGATACGAATAAAATTGGGTTGGATGGTGGAACGAATTGTCAATTATTTTTTACTTTTTAGTCCATTTTGGAAGTAGAGCGTGTTCTTTAGTATTTTTAAACTACATAATATTTTTTTATGGCTGAAAAATCTAAATCTCCGATACCGAAAACCCCCTTATACCAATTTTTAATCGAATCTGACCGTAATCACGAAACTCGGCCACCATTTTGGGTTGCCATCTTCAATTCATGAATTTTGACAAAAAATTCATAATCTCTGACCCCGAAAACCCTCACAAACTAATTTTGAATCGAATCAGATCATAATGACAAAAATCGTCCGCCATCTTGGAGCCGTCATCTTTAAGTTATAAATTTTTGACAAAAACTTTGAAACATATGACCTAAAAAACCCCCACATACCAATTTTGAATCGAATCTGACCACAATCACAAATCTCGTCCGCCATCATGACGCTGCCATTTTCTTTTTTTCTATTCCCCGGAATTTATTACATAGACACATACATACATACAAGTGAAGCTAATATAAGCGTGTTAATAACAAGAGTTTTATCATCAACTTGAGGTAGTTTGACCATACAAGATGGAACACACTGTATAATTGGCCATTTCTAATGTCACCAATGACAATACTTTTAATATTATCTTATATTGTTGAATGTTTATATCTTGATTACTCAGAATAGTGAAAATTATTCAGGGTAACGTTTTTTGTTGTTTAACAATAGAGAGAAAATGAGAATTTTCAACGCCCTCTACCGTCAAAACTAGCCTATAGAAAAAGTTTTGCCAATTGGACTTTTTGTTTGGAATGACTACAACATATCAAAAATTCAGCCGATTCGACAGGGGGTCAATTTCCCTATAAAAGTGTGCGGTGTCCTTTCGGTTGATTTGCAGGACCTTCAGACTCACCATGTATAGAGACCCACAAATAATCTTAAAAGTAAATTCAAGCTTTATTTTTCATTTCTTTTTTGCATCCTGTTTTCCAAAACTGATATTTTAAATCGAAAAACATAAAAGTTATTTCATGAATCTTCAATTGTGTCTGAGTCTTCCACTGACAAACCCCAAATTTCCGTAAAAAGAAACAATTATTTCTACATCGGTTATCGCTGTCTAGAACTATTGACAACGCTGTACAGTAAATAGATTAGTGACAATAACAGCTGTCTTTGATTTTATAACAATTGAGCTTTTTTAAGTTCAATAAATAAATGAATAAATAAAAAAAAAAATTGTGAGAGAACGATGCAGTAAAACATTCTGAAAAATATCGTGATTTTCTCTTACTTTGACATTGATATGCCATGATATTTTAAATGAAATTTGATATATGGTTTATGAGAAAACTTTTTCTACATCTCTGTAATAATTTTATTTGAATGCCCAATCAACTCGAATTTTTATCAGAATTTTTTACTACGTGTTTATATTTTCATGAGTTTACATGAATCTCAATTATATATTTTACAACACGCTCATAGTACTGTTTATTTACACCCTTTTTCTTTCACCATCACGTATTTTATCAATAAATGTTAGCCCCTTGACCCTAGGGACTGGAAATTGCTTAATCGTCACTATAAATCATTAGGAGCATTGTGACGTTTACGAATATTTATTTATTGTTTCTTTCTTCTTCTGCTTTTAGGAATATTTCAATCGAGCCATTTACCCAAATAGACAATCTCCATATCTATGGGGCAAGTTTTTACTAATTTTTTCAGGCAGTGTTATTTTCGCCAGGAGCCGATCACGAAAATCGTCCTACTTTGACGATCGAGGAGGAGTACATCACACCCTTCACGTCCTGAGTAGTCGTACTTTTTCTTCATTATACAGCAGGGAATAACTTCTAATTATTCTTGAAGTAAATATAAATATTAAACAAGAAGTCTTGTTTTGCCAATACACAAACCCAGTTTTGTGAGAGAGAATATTAATAGCATAATCAAGACAGACGTATCTTTGAGTCGTTCTTCGAATTTGTAAAGCAAACCTCAACATCGATCTCGGAAAGTAGCTCCGAATCCACTTGTGGATAATGCAATTTATTCAGCCGTTCACGTGTCTAACAGCAATGGCGGTTATTTCGCATGTATAAATGGCCTAAAATTTGTCTTGATACAAAAAGTTAAACGCTTCTTCAGGATGAATTTATGGCTATAGGTTCGTTATTTAATCAGAATTAAATTCGAATTCAGAAGCGACATGCACTGGCTCCGTTTAATTCATGTTAATGCGTGTACTTACTTACGCTGATGGAGATTTTATTAATATCTTATGAGCACAAAGCTGGATACTGGAGAGTTGCATGTAAATTTGTGCTTGATTTGCATTTTTAAGTTGTCGCATTTGTCTGACACAAGAGTAATCTGCGTTATATTCAGTTTGAAGTAGTACAGGAATTAGTTCGCAGAAATCAGTTCACTGAGAATAGCCCGGTATTTCAAATATGAATCGAAGCTCTATGACACTCGGCACATGACTTCTTGACATCATGTATTGTTAGAAAAAAAAATTGTTTAGCGCAGGGGTGAATCCGAGGATGAATCAAAAAAAAAAATAAAAATATAATTTTTTTTGCTGTTGTTCCGGAAAGTATACGATTTATCAAGTAACAATTTCAACGAGGCGGAAGATAATCCAATTCTCCACAAGAAATATACTCAGTAATTCCCCACAAAATGCGCCAATTTTCTCAGAAAACCTGATTGAATTTTGATATCAAATTTCAGGCTTGAGTTAATACGCCACTGCCATTTTCGGCAGGGCCGAAAATTAGATTTGTCATAACTTTACTAAAAATTATAGTAGAAGGAAACGAAAAAGTGTATATCGGTCCTGAAAACTTCTACTTCCTCATGCATATAATATAACATGTGAGTATCTGAGTACCTAAAGTGTGTTTTATCCCACTTCACATAACCCTTCTACGATATTAACGGAGGATCCGAAAGTCATGGATAATTCAGTTGATATGAAATAATTATACTAAAGCAGTATACACTTTTTTTACCATATGCAACGATTTCAAAATACTGAGACCTTCTCACGAAGAAAAAAGTGGGTTTTATTCCTGCCTCAGTTTTCAACTTACCCATAATGGGTGGCGGAAATTGGATCGAAACTCAAATGATACAAAATTTTTTGATAGAAGTCTTTTGATCGAAAAACAAAAGATAGTATGTACTTTTCACAGAAATTACATTTGATTGAAATTTTCATGATAGAAACTACATTTGAAAAAAAAAATTTATTTATTATCCGATTCAGAAGATTTTTTTTTCAACAGATAGAGCATCAATAGTTCTAGTTAAGTGTCATACATTCGAAATAAAAATCAAAATTTTTAGGCCTACTTCGAATTTTTTTCAAGGTCAAAAATTCAAAAAACATAGTAGCGATTTTTTTTAAATAGAGTTTGACGGCCCCACCACATTCACGACATTTTCAAATGGTTTATGTGAAAATTACATAGGAATGCGTTCATCAATAAAAAAGTTATATGGGAATAAAATTTGAAAATTATGTCAATAAATCAACCCACCACTTCAATTTCAGAACTTTTATCAGAATTCTAGCTACGCCACTGGATTCAGAATATTTCGAAATATGTTCGGTCAGAATTTCATCGAAATCTGTTTATAAATACATTCATTCATACATTCATTTAAAATTTTATTATTTTATTATTTATGAATAGATTTCGATAAAACTTTGGCCAAATATATTTCGAAATATTCTGAATCCAGTGGTGTAGTCAGAATTTTGTTGGAAGTTCTGAAATTAAGGTTATGGGTTGATTTATTGACATAATTTTCAAATATTATTCCCATATAACTTTTTTATTGGTGGATGCATTCCTACGTAATTTTCACATATACCATTTGAAAATGTTGCGAATCCAGTGGTGTCGTCAAATTCTATTTGAAAAAATCGCTAGTATGTTTTTGGATTTTTTACTTAGAAAAAAATTCAAAGTAGGCCTTGAAATTTTTGTTTTTATTTCAAATGTATGGCTCTCAACTAGAACTATCGATGTTCTATTTATTGAAAAAAAAAAGAAACTTCTGAATCGAATAATTAATAACAGTTTTAGAGAGGTGGCCCGCTTTCAAATGGGTCACTCTGTATATTTGATAGAAACACTATTTGACAGAAAATACATTTGATCGAAACAATTTTTGATTGTTGATAAATTTTGAATTTTGCTTTGGTTGTCAAGGTCTTGAACGTCAACTTTGATTAATTACTGAGTTATCAATACAAGTTTCTTGTAAGATGGAAATCAATGATTTTGAATTCATTGATACCACAGAAGAAAAGAAAAAGCTCTATCACAGTGGATATTTGGTAAAATTCCGTTTGTCAGGTGCTAGAAGCTTTCAAAAAATTGTGCAGTTAGGTCAGGGCGGAAGGCCGGATTTTCATGCATACGAAATCCGACGATTTGATGGTACGAAAATGATTTTATTGGTTGAATGGGTGGGTGTGACAAAAATTCAATCAAGCAGAACATTTTTTCAACCAATAAAAAAACAAAATATTTTTGTTCCATCGAATCGTCGGATATAATATGCATGAAAGTCTGGCCTAATAAGAGCGAGCAAAGCGAGCCTATCAACGGCGAGCGCAGCGAGCACCTATTTTTATCTATGTTTTAGGTTAGGTTGGTTTGGGTAGGTTAGGTTAGGCAGGTTAGGTTGGGTTAGGTAGGTTAGTTTGGGTTAGGTATAGTAGGTTAGGTATAGTAGGTTAGGTTAGGTAGGTGTGTTAGGTTGTTTTCCCTCATGTTGCCTTACAAAATTGGATCTGTGTGCAGTCAGGTCGAGACGTGATAAGGGCGAGCGAAGCGAGCCTAACGCCGGTAAGCGCAGCGACCGCCTTCTTTTAATGACGTTTTAGGTTGGGTTAGGCTCGCTGCGCTTGCCCTTATAACGTACCTACCTAACTGAACACAGATCCAATCTTTTAAGGCAAAAGAAGGGAGAGTAACCTACCCTACCTAACCTAACACCCTGTATTTGAAAGTTGTTGATTCTAAAATTCAATTCCTAAAATTTATTTTGTCGATTTGTTGCTCTATTGAAGATCACTTATTTTTTCGATATAATGACGTGTCTATCAAATGTATCGTCTGTCAAATAATGTTTCTATCAATTATGTTTTCTGTCGTTTATGTTTCTATCAAATGTATTTTCTATCTAAAAAAAATCGATCAAATGTATTTCTATTAAAAATACTTCCGATCAAAAGACTTCTATCATTTGTTTCGATCAAATTTCCGCCACCCACCCACAATTCCGGAAGTTTCTACAGTACTTAAATGTTGAAAATAATCGCTCATACACATCCTACATAAAAAATGAAAAATGTAATTTCAAGATTGAGGTTTGCACTTCACAACAGTGTTATTAAACATATACGCAGGATATGAATAAGCGATTATTTTCAACATTTACTGAAGAGAATTCCGGTTTTATGGGTAAATTGAAAATGAGGCAGGAGTAAAACAAAGTTTGTTGGCATGTATAAGTGGGACCTGTCACACTAGTCTAAAATTGTTGCATATAGTCCAAAGAGGGTATGGATCATTCCGATAGGAGAATCACAGCAATAAAACACGGCTACAGAATATTTTCTTATTTCCATATGATCTAAAAAATCGAATACCACTGTATGTAACTGGACATTTTCCTATTAAGACAGGGAAGAATAATAACTCATCCTCATCCCAAAATCATGTTTTTGGGTAAATTAATTTGAATGCATAATGGGTAGACTATTATTCTTATTATAATCTGAAGTACCTATTCATTTCGATAATTTTCTCCTCAAAACCAGATAATTGGATCTGAACACGATTGTAATATTCGATGATTAAGTTCAGTCAATATTCCTCTTCACCGGTAGCTAGCGAAGGAATATTTTCATTAGAATTAATAAACATCAGAGATGTTATTACCCCAGACCGGATCTTTTGTAATTATAGAGTGAGGTTGCCTAAGAGTCGCCCACAGCAGAAAATTATTTTAATCTCACGTCGAGCTGCCTCCACTTCTGTCTTCGACCTGAGAATGTTTCAAGATATAACACAATAGTGAATAAAGTTAGTTTTTGGGGAGTTGATGCGAAACAAATCATTGGATCCAGGATTTGGGATTCTTTACTGGTAGCTTAAAATGAAGTTAATTGAAATTGGGTTTAGAAACAAAGAAATGGAAAACTATAACAAGATTTCAAGTTTCTTGTTTTAATTTTATTTTAGTTTTTTTTTTGTTAGATCGCATTGTGGCCAAACGCGATCAAATTCTAGTTCAGCATATATGACAAACAAATTGATGACCTTAAAATGCCCAGAGATTTTTTTACATGACGTCCATGAATATTCGAGGATCAGCTACCATTCTTTCGGAATACTGCCCCATGTATAGATGTTGGACTTCTCTTGAATTTCCATCTGAAAGGCCATAGATGAAATCCATCTCAGTAACAGTGGCGGATCCAAAATACTTGTACTGCCATCCTAAGGTATGATGAACGCAGTATGTTACGTAATTTGAGTGTTTCAAATACTTTTATTCGCAATTCTTACAAACCGAACCATTTTATTGCTTGTTTTTATTTCATGTCTATTAAAAATATATTCGTACTTTAATTTTCTTAAATGAGAATATTTATATTCATTACCCCCCCCCCCCCATACCAGTACCCTGGATCCGCCACTGCTCAGCCATGTCAAAATTCGTAAGATCTGGCATTGTTACGATTACCTAAAACACTTTAACACCTTCCAGTTCACAACCTGAATCTTTAATTCATAAACATATACAGGATGTCCCAACGAAAACTTTCCACCCGGATTTATGACAAATTATTTTCGGAAACGCTGAAACACGTCGATTTTTATTTCTAGGGGGACACATGTCAGTGAAGGATTTAGTCACGCAACTTCATCCCCCTGTCGGAGGCGACTATCTCCTTGCGAATAATCATAGAAAACATGAGTCGAGTGGTAATACATCATCTTAAAAGCTCTTCCCATTCTCTATCCAAACGTTCTTTTTTTTTAATATCGAATGACTGGTAATTGAGATTAGTGTTGTAACAGGTTCAATTTAAATAATCAATATCGTACCTGTTCTTATCGAAATTCAATTTATTAATTGCCCGAGTTGAGCCCCTCCCACCCCCCCGCCACTATACAATGATAAAGTCTACTTTCAAAACTATTACTAACGTTTTCCAATACTTCCGGAGTTATTCTGCCGCTCGTTTACAATTCTACCAAGTAGATCCTCTAGTGCCTCTGGCGCAGTGGCAGAAACTTTGCTTTTGAGATGTCCCCATAAAAAATTATACAACGGGTTGAGGTCTGGTGATCTAGCTGGCCACTCAATTGGTCCTAGTCGCCCTATCCAATGATTGGTATATCGTTCATCCAGAAAATATCTAACCACTACTGCATAGTGAGGTGGTGCTCCATCTTGTTGCTGCTTCTTCTTACAATGCGTTTACAAGTCAATCTACTCGGTGGTTAATTGAAGTAGAAATGAAATTGTAGAATTTTCAGATTATTCGACATTTTCTGGAAATATTTCATCAATGTTTCTACGGCAACATATTCACTTTGGATATTTGAACAATATCGCTAAATATTTTGTGTCCAATATTGCTTCCACATTATTTGTATAATGTTCAAGTAATATTGTACCAATGATCCCGAAATAATCATAATTTTATCTCGCCAATACTTCGCTTGAATATTTTGACAATATTTTTATAAGATTTTACCGATATTATTCCAATGTGATATTGTACCAAAATAATAACATTTTGAGGCCAATATTGCTTCAAGAATTTGGACCAATATCGTCGATGTTCTCACCAATATAGTTATTTGAATATTTTGCCAATATTTTCCCAATACTGTCCCAATATGAGTGTGCTACTTGTGCTTAGACTGGAAACCATCGATTTAAACGAATTTTTTGTAAATGTAAAGGTCCCTTTGAGGGTTATATCCATTATCTTGCCCTCTGAGGATATATTCATATACAACCCCTTGCCAAACCTTTTTATGGTTATTCATCTTCATTTATTATTATTATGTACAGATAAATTGAGTTATCCTTCATTTAATCAGAATTTGCGACAATGCATTCAATCCCCATGATCCGACGTAATAATATCACCAACGAATTTCTCTAGCGAAAGCAACCCCAAATTTGACAAATAACGATATGATGCGGTTTCCGCACTATCTTGTACCAGATCATTAGTGGTTGCGAACGCAAACTTTGGAGCATTTATATTAGCATGACCAACTAGTTCCACTATTGAGGAAGTACACAGGAGTTAACACAAATGTTATTAGTTACTTAGTTGTTTCCGAACGATGTTACTGGATTTCTATGGAAAGTGGGTCACTGATGTGCTAGGGTGTCCAAATGTCTCTCATTGGACTCTGGATAGTTTCTATGATTGATTATACAGTGTAATTATAAAGTAGTGGATAATGGTACATTATTCAACAAGCATATTATGGCAAATACCTGTCAGAAAACAAGTACTTTCCTGGTTAATACCACGACGGGCATTGAAATATTTATATCTAACAGATACTTGTGCAAAGTACCTCATTGCAGAGGAAACAATTGCAAGTGCTCTCCTGTAACCAAATAGCATAATTTTGTTCTGATACGGACAGGGGGACCACCTATAGACCTACTTCAGTCATCACTACAGAGTAGGTCACCACATACAGTCTTTGAGGCCATCTGTTCCTCGTCCAAATCATCACAGCACTCAGTATATTTTGTCACTGTGGTCTCACGCTTCAACAATTAGCCCACGTTTTTGGAGTATATGAGAGTAAAAAGGGTAAAACATCGGTCTGAAACGACTATCGTTACAAATGATTATTGGTAGAATTTCATGTTTATTATTGAAATTTGAGTATTGATTGATTACCAGATTATCAGATGTCATGATCTGTTCTGAGAACCAACTGACAATATTTTGAACATATCTTTTTCTGCAACAGCAAGTTGTGGTGACACACAACCGATACACAAATAACTATACCGGGTGTCCCAGAGCTTTCTGGCCAGCACATACCTCAGTTATTTTTTCAGAAAGAAAATGGAAAAAAATACATGTCGTCAGAGACCATAAGCTCTTTCATACAGCAAAGCAAAATCCAGCGCCTTGTAAACAACCCCAGAGAAACCACCCCTAACTTTTGTTTTTCAAATTGCACCCCCATGTTTGTGTTGGTGTTTTTCATTTTTCATTCAGTGATATATCATGGAACCTATTATGGCATGCAGAACTATGGCAAAAAATATAGAAATGGAATAGATACTTATAAACTCATCTGCATTTGGAATACGACATTATACCACAGAAATTTTACAAAATCTTGAAAAGCACTTGCCAAACATGCTTTGGAGTAACGGTATAATATTTATTGATTGATTTTTTAAGACAAATTGTTTCACATGTACCAATAGAAGAAAGTCTAGTGGCGTGGGATCTGGAGAACGTACAGGCCATCGAACAAGCCCACTATTTCCAATCCAACGGTTTCGAAAGGTATTAGTGAGAAATATAGTAACTACATTATGGTTTTGTGCCACCACATATGTTGTTGTGTTTCAATTGGAATATCTTTTAGTAGTGCAAGAAATGTAGATAACGGTGGCCTGTCAAAGTGTCTTAGAAAAAATGAGGGGCCCATGAGACGTCCATTATGTAAACAACACCACCTGTTCACATTCCATATTGTTAAGAATTTGGTTTCTCTTATCCAGTGAGGGTAGTCCTGTAACCGAAGTTTGAACATTTTCTTCAACTTTCACTTTTTCTTGTCTCTACAACAATTAATTCAGTCCATTTGATAGTACCCACTAATGAATTCAATTTTCTCGACTATCTTCACAACTTCATATTATGATATTTGGTTGAATAAGAAATCAAAAGGTTTGTGAATTGAACAACAACAAAACATGGGGATGCAATTCAAAAAACAAAAATTAGGGGTGGTTTCTCAGGGGTTGTTCACCAGGGGATGAATTTTGCTATGATGCATGAAAGTTTTTATGGTCTCCTACAATACGCATTTGAAAAAAAAAAATATCTACTAATAACTGAAATATCTGCTGGCCTGAATGCTCTGGGACACCCGGTATTCTCTAGTGAGTAAACCTGTAGGATTATGAATATTCTCAATACTATACTGCACCTCACTGATAGACATGATTCGATATAAAAGACCATCAGATAAGCAAATCAGTCAGTTACGAGATCCATAAACCGCTGAATCCTACACACGCATTTTGAAAATTTCATTAAAAAGTTATCTCGGACCAACTCCGTATGCACATGTGTGTATATCAGGCCCTGTAATTGGGTAACGTGAGCAGATAATGCACTAATCCGCCTCCAATTATAATGCACCCGGTGCAGGTTTACATACATACATTCATTTTTAATAAAGGGTTAATTTCGTTTGGTTGTGCTCTTTTCAGTATTTTGCGATTTATTTTTCGATTTGATGAAGTTACATTTTTGACATTTTTGTTTCCAAAAAAGAGAAAGTCGTACGGAATGTGGCGATAATACCAAAATGAATAGGGGAGAAGCGAGTACATTTGTCATTATATTATTATTATTATTATTATTATTATTGGGTAGGTAGAACTGTCGAGATAACTGATTCTCTTGTGAATGGTGGTGTTGTTTTTTACGCGAATATTATACCGGTTCTTGCTTTGGATACTATTCAACTGAAAAGTATCGTTTCTGTTAATCATTCATTATTTTATTTTGTAAGAAAATTGAATTTGAATACTTAGGTATGTGAATTTAGGGTCTGCCGTTAGCACCCAAACCCAGCACCGAACCCCCACCACCAAGTCCAGTTTACACTAGCAAAATAAAGAACTATGGTGCTAGGATCCTTAATTTAATGAAAACCACTCAAATCATTACTTTTTTTGAATCAGAATATGAACTATGCAGAAGAACACATACCCCCTCTCTCTAAAAATAAATAATGATTTTTTTAGAACAAGGAAGTTGTCAAGGATTTTGGTTACTAAGATATCAACACAATAATATATAATATATAAATTGGCCAACCCTCTCAATTTGGTTTTTTGAAATATTTACATCATAGAGAGAATACTCTACTCTTTGAGCCACAATATCACGGAAATTGGTATCTCAGATATCAACTTTACTACCAATCTGAATTTGGTTTTTCGAAATATCGACACCATAGAAAAAAATACTTACACATTTTTTTTTTAACAGAAGAGTTATAACTGATTTTGATGAGTCCAAAATCAACAATCTTTTCGAGAACACCAACTCTAATAGGTTGATTTTTCTAAATTATTTCATTATTTACTCAAAATAGTTATACAGCGTGTATCTTAAATGGTGTCATTAATTTCAGGACGTGATTCCTTATCACATTTTTATAAAAAAAGTTCATATAAACGTGCGTGTCTCAACTCGCTTCGTTTCTGAGTAACGGGGAATCAACTGCGACGCCACTGCAATTAAAATTCAAAAACTATTTTTTTGAAAAAAAAAATCCATTGTTACTACTAACGGACATACGAAGTTTAATCAGAATCGACTTGAAGAATTTTAAGTAATTCATGAAAAAATTTTTGTAAAACTTTTGATACCCCGTTACTCAGAAACGAAGCATGTTGAGGCACATATTTATATGAACTTTTTTTCATTAAATGTGACAAGGAATCACCACATGAAATTAATGACATCATTTCAGATACAGCCTGTATATGAAATTTTACTCGAACTCATGCAATCGAATGATGTTAAAATTTTACCTAATTTCTCTACACTTACTCGATTTATCTATACTCAACCGATTTGTATAATGATATACCTGCCAGATTTGTCAGAACTTGCCGATTTGTGGATGCCCAATTTGTTAACAGTAACCAATTTGTTTAAATCACCGAACGTTACAAAACTATTTTCCGTCAACAGAATTAGGATTACTATGTAAACACCATATATGAGGTATTATATATCAATGTAAAAAGTAATCCTACCTAATATGAAATTTTTTATGTCAAGTCACGAACAAGCATTTTGCTTCTGTATTTCTTTGTTGATTTATATTCATTTACAGCTATAGGTCTCATTGTATTACAAACTGAATTTTTATATTTCAGTGATTTTAACATCATTATTTTCATTATTATACAAAAAATACCCCTACCTACTAACAATTATATTATGGGTATATTTTAAAAACAGGGAAGTTGTCAGTGATTTCGGTTAGTCAGAAATCAACTTTATATTCAAGGCTAGGAATCAATCCTGTCTACAAAAATTTTAACGATAATTTTTTTTCTGATTCTTTCAAAATATCCATAGAAATATACCCGAACTGTTTAATAATGATAGTTCTTATCCAAACAGGGAATAAGTTGTAATAGATTTGGGTTAGTCGATGATCAAAACGCTCTATTCGAGAACTAAAGAAACAAAATGTCCCGCCAGGACTGATCATTGCAATGATCTTGTACGATAGGAATAATTGGGTCGATAATTCATCAGAAATCAACTACTTTCCTAGCTAATACCACAACGAAAGTTGAATTACATCTGATGAATTTCCGTGCAGAGTTCCTACAAGGTTTTCTCTGCAATTCGTAGCTGCATGGAAATATTTATTTATTTATTTATTTACGGGCAAGCCCATTTAAAGTATAAATTACAATTCAAAATTATAATTAAAATAACATCATAAGGCGCTGACATACAAATTACAACTAAGAATAAGTTTGAAGGGGTTAATTCAAAGTTCAAAAGGGGTTAATTTGTAATTTAAAACAACAAAATCAAAATATTTGGACCAACTTTATAACGATTTCTGGGTTTTGCCCACATTAGAAGAGGGTAGGTCTATGAAGACAACAAAAATTTTCGCAAAAAACTAGAACTGCACACTCAAAACCGATACTCGTTTTATCAAAGGTATTGTTTGCTCTGAATACATATTTACGATATAAGTGTCGTAAAGACTCATGTTACGATATGAGTTGGAATATTTGTACATATATGTATACAGTATAAGGAAAATTGTCAGTAATATCCCGGAAAACTGCAAATTTTTCAAAGAATACTCTACCTTGATGGCACGAAAACTATGTTCGAAAGCTTGCCCGAGTGGTATTTTGTAGACTTTGAGTGTATGACAACGTGAACGTATTTTAAAAATTCCGCATTTTGAATGGATATTCGGTCTATATATATCACAAGTGATATATGGAATAAATCTGCATTGCAGATACGGTTAATTTTGAGTAATCAGTGTCAGTTGAGTTGAGTTGACTTTTCAATAATCAACATGATTGTTGTAATAATTATCAAAACGTTTAAATATGGAAGAGGATATGGAAATATCACTTGATGAAGACAGTGTTTTTGAATTATCCCCTTAGCAATAATTGGAAATGAGAAAATGATGGCCTTTGATTGGTTTGTATGACATGAGGAAAATTGCCACTGTCAGTTTCTATTGCTGACTAAACGTGTACATGAAGTTGAAGAATTTTTATATTAGAAACCTTTTGGTAGCTTATACGTGAATTTTCATTGTCACCAAAGTTTCCAATTACTCATCATTCATTCTCAATAAAGTTTATTATTTCAGTCCAAAAACCTTTGTAACGGCTGAAGAAGTAACTGACTCTTCACTCTACCCTCGTATGAGATAATTATTCATGATCCGAAAGAACTGAAAACTGAGACAATGCGAACAATACGAAGATAGTTTCCTATATTGACCCGTCAACGGCTACAAGTGACTCATTACAAGGGCTATGATTACCCTCCTGGCAACTACTTGGTTTCATTTCCATCAGAACTTCAGTAACAATTTCCAAAGGTTCCGCCAAAAGCAACATGTGTGCGCTTATACTCGTTAATAATGGAAGATGAGAAATAGGTCGTGTAACGTGACTAACGCCTCATTTTGCTATTGATTATATAGCTGTTAATGCACGGAAAGTATACTCGATAAACAAAGTGCTGTGCTGCTAGACCTTGGAATATTGATCGATTTAACAGCGTGTTATTTCTCATAATTTTTATTCTTGGTATCTCTCTAAGTTGTGCAACTAGACTTGCTTTTATTGGATCGTTATAATTGTTCTTTACAAATTTATGTTCTTGACATGTATAACACACATATAAATGATAGTAATAAATCCTATTATTTAACTCATTCAAAAAAAAAAACGACTAATAGTAGAAAAGCACCAGATTTTTACCTCTGATCCAGTCAAAACTACTCCGAATCTGATGATTTTCAATTAAAAGCACTTTGATCTTGATGGTTTCAAAATTAACACCTTTTTCTGAAAATTCATCAAAATGACAAAAAAAATTATTTTGAGAAACGAAATTTTTTTCTTCAGGTTTTTTTCGAAAATATCTGAAATATATTGCAGAAATTAGTTTAATGCTGGAAAAAATCTATGCAGCGAATAGAATTGAAAGGAAAAAACTACTTTAAATTGGTGATTTGTTGAAAAATACAATGTTAAAAATAATTTCAATTATTTTTTACAATTTCTTTCCTTCCCAGATAGCACTTCATATTGGCTAAATCTTGATTTCATATGAATAATATTGGTGGAATATTGGCTCAACCTGTTTTTCATAAAATATTGGACCAATATTGGTTCAATAATTTTAGCCGATATCGATAAAACGATATTGCCTACATATTGTTCCCAGCATCTAGCTCCGATATTGTGATATGAATATTTCTCTCATATCAATTTCAGAGATAAAAAGCAACACTCTATATCCATCAAGTTTGATAGCACATTGGTAGAATATTATTCCATCCATATTCAATAAATCATACTAACCCTATATTGATGAAGACAATATTGATAAAATATAACGAAATAAACTTATTACTATCATTGCAATTTGAATATTGGCCAAATATTCAATTAACAATATTGCAATTAATTATGATCCAATATAATATTTTACCAATATTGGTTCAATGTAATTGTCTGTAGCGATATTTCACCAATATTGCTCAATATTTTGAGGTCAACATTGCTTCAAGAATATTACACCAATATTAAGTTGAAAATATTGGACCAATATCACCAAATGTGCACATTTTTTTCTCGCCAATATTTTTATTTGAATATTTTGCAAATATTTTCACAATATATTACCGAGTTTGCTAGTTGGGTTCTACTTCGTTATGATTACTATATGTCAGTCCTTGGAATATATGCAATATTACTATTCAGAAGTGGGTGAAAATAGAATTCAAAAGTTCACATCATCATCATTATCATTATTAGTTTTTTCACGAAATGCACCTACATGGATGAACTTTAAAAACAAAACCGTATCCGAATAAAACTCTTTACCAAAATTGTTTGAGCCGTTACCAAGATTCAAAAACTCACATCATTATTATTATTATTATTATCAGTACACTCACGCTTTTTTTTCAGAAGAGGCGCCCATGTAGATTAACGTAAGTAGCAATACCTTATCTAAATACAAAAATACGACACTTATATCGTAATACGTCTATGTAAATGAACTTAAAATGCAAAACACAAAAACAGAATACAAAATCTTATCCAAATCATTAGAGTCATTTCCGAGATCCAGAAATTCACATACTTTATTAATATTATATGTAAAATCACGATTTTTCGCAAAGTAGGGTGTACAAATGAACTAAGGTTGTTGTTGTTGTTGTTGTTGTTGTTGTTGTTGTTGTTGTTGTTGTTGTTGTTGTTGTTGTTGTTGTTGTTGTTGTTGTTGTTGTTGTTGTTGTTGTTGTTGTTGTTGTTGTTGTTGTTGTTGTTGTTGTTGTTGTTGTTGTTGTTGTTGTTGTTGTTGTTGTTGTTGTTGTTGTTGTTGTTGTTGTTGTTGTTGTTGTTGTTGTTGTTGTTGTTGTTGTTGTTGTTGTTGTTGTTGTTGTTGTTGTTGTTGTTGTTGTTGTTGTTGTTGTTGTTGTTGTTGTTGTTGTTGTTGTTGTTGTTGTTGTTGTTGTTGTTGTTGTTGTTGTTGTTGTTGTTGTTGTTGTTGTTGTTGTTGTTGTTGTTGTTGTTGTTGTTGTTGTTGTTGTTGTTGTTGTTGTTGTTGTTGTTGTTGTTGTTGTTGTTGTTGTTGTTGTTGTTGTTGTTGTTGTTGTTGTTGTTGTTGTTGTTGTTGTTGTTGTTGTTGTTGTTGTTGTTGTTGTTGTTGTTGTTGTTGTTGTTGTTGTTGTTGTTGTTGTTGTTGTTGTTGTTGTTGTTGTTGTTGTTGTTGTTGTTGTTGTTGTTGTTGTTGTTGTTGTTGTTGTTGTTGTTGTTGTTGTTGTTGTTGTTGTTGTTGTTGTTGTTGTTGTTGTTGTTGTTGTTGTTGTTGTTGTTGTTGTTGTTGTTGTTGTTGTTGTTGTTGTTGTTGTTGTTGTTGTTGTTGTTGTTGTTGTTGTTGTTGTTGTTGTTGTTGTTGTTGTTGTTGTTGTTGTTGTTGTTGTTGTTGTTGTTGTTGTTGTTGTTGTTGTTGTTGTTGTTGTTGTTGTTGTTGTTGTTGTTGTTGTTGTTGTTGTTGTTGTTGTTGTTGTTGTTGTTGTTGTTGTTGTTGTTGTTGTTGTTGTTGTTGTTGTTGTTGTTGTTGTTGTTGTTGTTGTTGTTGTTGTTGTTGTTGTTGTTGTTGTTGTTGTTGTTGTTGTTGTTGTTGTTGTTGTTGTTGTTGTTGTTGTTGTTGTTGTTGTTGTTGTTGTTGTTGTTGTTGTTGTTGTTGTTGTTGTTGTTGTTGTTGTTGTTGTTGTTGTTGTTGTTGTTGTTGTTGTTGTTGTTGTTGTTGTTGTTGTTGTTGTTGTTGTTGTTGTTGTTGTTGTTGTTGTTGTTGTTGTTGTTGTTGTTGTTGTTGTTGTTGTTGTTGTTGTTGTTGTTGTTGTTGTTGTTGTTGTTGTTGTTGTTGTTGTTGTTGTTGTTGTTGTTGTTGTTGTTGTTGTTGTTGTTGTTGTTGTTGTTGTTGTTGTTGTTGTTGTTGTTGTTGTTGTTGTTGTTGTTGTTGTTGTTGTTGTTGTTGTTGTTGTTGTTGTTGTTGTTGTTGTTGTTGTTGTTGTTGTTGTTGTTGTTGTTGTTGTTGTTGTTGTTGTTGTTGTTGTTGTTGTTGTTGTTGTTGTTGTTGTTGTTGTTGTTGTTGTTGTTGTTGTTGTTGTTGTTGTTGTTGTTGTTGTTGTTGTTGTTGTTGTTGTTGTTGTTGTTGTTGTTGTTGTTGTTGTTGTTGTTGTTGTTGTTGTTGTTGTTGTTGTTGTTGTTGTTGTTGTTGTTGTTGTTGTTGTTGTTGTTGTTGTTGTTGTTGTTGTTGTTGTTGTTGTTGTTGTTGTTGTTGTTGTTGTTGTTGTTGTTGTTGTTGTTGTTGTTGTTGTTGTTGTTGTTGTTGTTGTTGTTGTTGTTGTTGTTGTTGTTGTTGTTGTTGTTGTTGTTGTTGTTGTTGTTGTTGTTGTTGTTGTTGTTGTTGTTGTTGTTGTTGTTGTTGTTGTTGTTGTTGTTGTTGTTGTTGTTGTTGTTGTTGTTGTTGTTGTTGTTGTTGTTGTTGTTGTTGTTGTTGTTGTTGTTGTTGTTGTTGTTGTTGTTGTTGTTGTTGTTGTTGTTGTTGTTGTTGTTGTTGTTGTTGTTGTTGTTGTTGTTGTTGTTGTTGTTGTTGTTGTTGTTGTTGTTGTTGTTGTTGTTGTTGTTGTTGTTGTTGTTGTTGTTGTTGTTGTTGTTGTTGTTGTTGTTGTTGTTGTTGTTGTTGTTGTTGTTGTTGTTGTTGTTGTTGTTGTTGTTGTTGTTGTTGTTGTTGTTGTTGTTGTTGTTGTTGTTGTTGTTGTTGTTGTTGTTGTTGTTGTTGTTGTTGTTGTTGTTGTTGTTGTTGTTGTTGTTGTTGTTGTTGTTGTTGTTGTTGTTGTTGTTGTTGTTGTTGTTGTTGTTGTTGTTGTTGTTGTTGTTGTTGTTGTTGTTGTTGTTGTTGTTGTTGTTGTTGTTGTTGTTGTTGTTGTTGTTGTTGTTGTTGTTGTTGTTGTTGTTGTTGTTGTTGTTGTTGTTGTTGTTGTTGTTGTTGTTGTTGTTGTTGTTGTTGTTGTTGTTGTTGTTGTTGTTGTTGTTGTTGTTGTTGTTGTTGTTGTTGTTGTTGTTGTTGTTGTTGTTGTTGTTGTTGTTGTTGTTGTTGTTGTTGTTGTTGTTGTTGTTGTTGTTGTTGTTGTTGTTGTTGTTGTTGTTGTTGTTGTTGTTGTTGTTGTTGTTGTTGTTGTTGTTGTTGTTGTTGTTGTTGTTGTTGTTGTTGTTGTTGTTGTTGTTGTTGTTGTTGTTGTTGTTGTTGTTGTTGTTGTTGTTGTTGTTGTTGTTGTTGTTGTTGTTGTTGTTGTTGTTGTTGTTGTTGTTGTTGTTGTTGTTGTTGTTGTTGTTGTTGTTGTTGTTGTTGTTGTTGTTGTTGTTGTTGTTGTTGTTGTTGTTGTTGTTGTTGTTGTTGTTGTTGTTGTTGTTGTTGTTGTTGTTGTTGTTGTTGTTGTTGTTGTTGTTGTTGTTGTTGTTGTTGTTGTTGTTGTTGTTGTTGTTGTTGTTGTTGTTGTTGTTGTTGTTGTTGTTGTTGTTGTTGTTGTTGTTGTTGTTGTTGTTGTTGTTGTTGTTGTTGTTGTTGTTGTTGTTGTTGTTGTTGTTGTTGTTGTTGTTGTTGTTGTTGTTGTTGTTGTTGTTGTTGTTGTTGTTGTTGTTGTTGTTGTTGTTGTTGTTGTTGTTGTTGTTGTTGTTGTTGTTGTTGTTGTTGTTGTTGTTGTTGTTGTTGTTGTTGTTGTTGTTGTTGTTGTTGTTGTTGTTGTTGTTGTTGTTGTTGTTGTTGTTGTTGTTGTTGTTGTTGTTGTTGTTGTTGTTGTTGTTGTTGTTGTTGTTGTTGTTGTTGTTGTTGTTGTTGTTGTTGTTGTTGTTGTTGTTGTTGTTGTTGTTGTTGTTGTTGTTGTTGTTGTTGTTGTTGTTGTTGTTGTTGTTGTTGTTGTTGTTGATTTGTTTTGTCATTTTCTACTTCCCAGTTCATTTATGGCTCCAATTACGGTAACACCCTATATAAACGGTAGCCTACACCGACCTACAGAGAATGTTATGCTCAAACCACAAAAAAAGTGGTAAAAACTAAGTGAAATTGTAGAAATTAAAGTTCACGAAAGATCGAAGGCTGGCGTAAAAAAATTATAAATCTTCACGAATTACTCTGAAATTTCACAGGTGTGTTTCCACATGATAGACTACTAGGAGGTACATAATTTTATTTTCACTGATTGAACATAGCTCATCCTGTATAAATGACTTCTTCAAGGGGATTGAAAATAAATTATACAGTATATTATTAGTTGCGAGATAATTAAATGAGGTTGGTGTTTCATATCAATTGGTTGAATTAGTAATGTTTTAAATGTTAATGGAAGATTATTTTTTTCAGGGCATTAATTAATTGATAAGAATGAAAAAGAGGATTCAGATATTAATTTCAGTTATTCAATCCAAAAAGGTTAATTTTGTTCATTGTTCAATTGGTAGTCTGATTGTTTAGGTCCGGTTTTTCACTTTCCCAGGAATCCAGTGCCAAGCGAGAGTGGTCTCTTTTTAGCAACTTCCCACAGAATCTTTTATACCATTTGCTATTGAACAGTATCATTTTGCAATTCCTCTGGTATACTGGCTGATTGAAAGATTTTTGTCAAGACGGGGTGTTATAGAATAACCAACAGATCATTCAAATTTGACGGCCCTTGAATCCTTTCTGTGAGGTCGCATTAAAACAATGTTCAATAAACCTTCTTTGGCAGATATTGAAAATCTCAAAAGGCATGTGAGGGAATTGTGCAGACCATTGGCTTACTTCGTACCATTACTTTGATTTAATTTTGTAAAATAATTTCAATATCACTTATGATTTAGTCGGCTGAACGCATGAGAAGAATAATTTTTTTAAATTTTTATCGGTAGATTATATTTTTTTATATTTTTATTGAATGTATTTCAAGGTAGGGTTGTCATATAAAAATATCGAGAAAGGGCCTAGGCAGTGGTTGATAATGAAACATATTTTTTCATAGTTTTTACCATAAAAACTGACTTGATTTTTAATGCATTTGAATTGCATTAGAAATTCATCAAGCTGTCTAGTTTTGAATTAAAAAAAAAACTATGGTAAGAAAGTTATTGCTCCTGACATTGTAAGACAATATTTATTTTTGATTTATGCTATGTTCCTCTTTTTCCAAATATTTTTGTTCATTACTGTTACTACTGTATTAGCCTTTCCATCTATCTATGGAATTCCATTGACATTGTGTTCATTGGACTATTGTTATAAGGAGTTTTGTCTTTGTTGCATGAGTGTATCTATTGTTCGATTGACTTTCATCACTTTTGGGCATTGCTATCGGTGATACTTTATTCCTTCAGAGAAAGAATCATTTATGTTAGTAATTTTGATCAACACCTCCAATTTGTTCAATTATAGACTACAAGTAACCGCTCCCAATTCATGATAAAATATAGTACTTCTTAGACGAGGTCAAGTTTGCGATTGATCTTCCGGATCTAACTGGGTATATTGTTGGAGGTCATCTTCAACTTATCTAGGATCTCAAGAATCATTGGAAAATAAAATTCCTGGTTGTGTATACTCAACCATTATTCGTGATAGTACAATTTGTGATTATGAAATATAAGAAAACCAATAAATTCACGAAATATGAGAGTCAAATATGGAAACAAAATTTAGTATTTTTCAAATTTTTTTGTTCTCAGTTCACAAAATATTGTGCTTTAATTTTCAGGAAATCTTAAGATTCCGGAGAGACAATTATATGACATTCTGGAACATCACGTTAGCTAGGAAAAGTTATGATAAGATTCCGTGACAGTTAGTCCATGAAGCAAAAAATAGTTTATAGCTAAACCAAAATTCCTGATGAAAATCTTGAGACAGGTCAATGTTTCCACTGCATTTTCACGTAACATATGAATAAATAGTGTGAACCATCTTCGAATGATGAAATCATAATTACTTCTTCTACAAACGTCAAAGTTCGCGGATTGACAACAATATGCGAAATGACACTTTTTTTCCATTTCCCTTCGTTACCATGACACCGTGCGCAAGATTTTCATATTCTAACCTATATAGTCATCAATTAAGAAAAATCCAAAAAATCATTTATTTATAACTTTACGGTCCTCAATCAAGCGAAAATTCAAGAAATCATTCATTTCTGAAAGTTCAACAATAATTAAATAAGGCTTCTTAACACTCTTCAAATTGTGACAGAATTTTATACTACCTATTTTTTTGTAGAAAAAATTTGTTTGCATCACGTGCACGAAATACTTTGGTGATCGAAAACTGATTTTTTTTTATGTTTACTTTTGACATAGACAGAAATGACGTTAAAATACGACCAGCACTGTATTTTATTTTTAATAAACCTTAATTTTCCGCTGCAAAATGATATTTTATGGAAATTAGATACTTCCGAACATCATAGAATTTTTTTGCAAAATCAGTCACCATGCGTATTTGGAAATGATCTCTATTTTTTGAAATTCCCCTTTAAATCTGTTTCACTTTGTTCGAATTCCCAATTTTAGTAAGATTTTTTTTTATATTCATTTTATGTTCTGGTTCAAAGGAAAAAGGCAGTAGGGACTATAATTTTCAGAGATTATCGAGAAAGCGGAGTAATAGTAAATAGGAATTCAGGTTCTTTTTGAATTTTGGCAGGAGGTATACCTCAGGGAACGCCTTCCGATGCGGTGCAAGAAATGTTTGGCATGGCTTCTCATTGACGACGATGGAGGGATGTGAAGACTGCGTTCGACGGGTCAGTCTTCATGGTACCGCTAACGATGGAACGATTGTAGATATTCCAAAAAGCATCTTTCAGGAAGATATTCATGAAATGAGAGAGATCGCCAACCTTTCTGCGGTGTTCCAAAGGGGGGGGGGGGGACTTGCAGGGAAAGTATCACCAACGAGACGACTGGCTTTTTCCGTACAGAATCTGAAAATTTTAGTAGGTGTTGAGAGGCTGCACTTCATATACAGCGTGTCTCATTCCTCATGGAAATACCCCCGTGTCTTCCGCAATTATTGAAGTAGAATTCTGCTTATTCCAAGATCGGTAGATGTACTAGCAGAGAGTCTGAATACGGTCTGAGGTTGATCTCAGTGACATACATTGTCCTTCATAGGCGATGAAAATATTGGCTCAAAACAGATTCAAATCAGTACGTCAAACTTAGTACTATATGTATTTTTGCTGCAAAATTTTCAGTTCGAAAAAAACGAAATTTGTCTCACTTTTCATGAAAACACCCCCATATCTTTGGCAATTATTGGAGTAGACCTCTGCAAAGTTCAGAATCGATAGATATACCGGCATTGACTATTAATTTTGTCTGAAGTTCGGTGTCGGAGGCCATGAAAATATCGATTTTTTCGAAAAATAATATTAGGGGATAATATAGGCTCAAAATTCGAACGGATTATGAATCAGGATATCAAATTTAGTACCTATCTTATTTTTGTCGAATCCAATGAAATTTTGAGTATATATTGTCCCCTAATGTTAATATTCGCTGTGTATTGTAGCAGAATTCCTTATGCGCGAGGCCAGTCTGCTTACCTTAAAGGACGTTAAACTCGGCTTAGGCATGCTTGGTGTGAGAAGTCCAATAGCAAGTTTTTTGGTAACTTACCTATCTTCTCGGCGAGTACCGAAAAAAACCACATCGTTGTCAGAAATATCATTTTACTTGCTTTCTGAATCCAAGCAGTGCTGTTGATTATTATCCGATATTTAAAAGCCCTTAAGGGGTAAATATACAGATTATTGTTTACGGAATAGGATATATTTCCTGGTTTTAGGTATGTTAACCTTAGAAATATTGTGTATTTATTAGATACCGTTTATTACACTTATAATATCCATAAAATATTATTTTAGATATTGGGTGTACTGGTGTACTGGTATTATAACGAAGATTAAAGTTATTATCTTCAAGGTTTGGTATTATCTTCAATTGCTAGAACCCAACCCCCTTCATCTGGCGCTCAAGGTGGGGCAAAAAAAAAACATAATTACGAGACTCGTGGTAAAAAGAATGAAGGAGCAATTCCGAAAACCAATATAAGAAATCAAGGAGGAATGAGGCAAAAACAAAACAAAAACGTGGTAACACCACCGAATGCAACAAGTATGAGAAATCTTTTTAATTCTGCTCCTGCATGGCAAACAAGGAGAAAACGTGTCATTGCCCAGTTATTTCGAGTCAGAAAATGAACAAAGACAGCTCACGGTAGAGCTTAGAGAAACTCCTAGAAGTCATTTTTCACTGCATTATCAGCAACGGGCAACAACGAAACAAAATAGAATGCAGTTCGAAGAAAAAAATCGAACACACAACGTGACTCGTCCATTCTTCATGAACCAAATCAAAATAAAAAATTTCAAACCAGAACTATTGAACATATTGATAAATCTCGAAAGAACTCAGCGTTTGCATGAAATACTGACCTTCTGTTCAGCCTGACACTTACTCAAGATCTGTGAATTTTTTACAAATAATGCCATTACACCAAGTCCCCCTCAAATCAGACTGAAGAAATCGTAAGCAATGCACACAAAACATTTTCTATGATGAGATAGATAGAAGGGTACAGAGAAACGTTTTTGATGATTGACAATTTGTATCATTAAAGAGAAATCCTTACATCGTTAGTTCATTTATAAATCATATTATAATAATGACACCTTTTATGGTTAGCCACAGGAGAAAAAAAAATATATTCCGAGATTCTTTCAATGCACTCTTGTGTACGAGGATTAAACTCTGTAATAAAATTTTACGACCTCCATGTAATTTATTTGGAATTGTGTATTATTTACCTTTATAACACCTACTGACAACTATAGAAATACGATAAAAAGCTACTTTACTAGGATTAGGCGTTGTATTCAAATCGATAAATTTTTAATTTAATTAGAAAAACCTCAATATGGGCAACGTATTTATAGCTTTTCTGAAGGTGTTTCGTGGTTATAATTCAACCAACTGTCGTATCCGTAAAGTGTGTATTCACTTATTTCCCAGGTTCATTCTCATCCAATAATGCTTAACCTGAAATTTCTTCCAATTCACATCGGCATGTATTTAGTATCCCAACAGAAAAGACAATAGAATAGAAAAGACGCAAAGGTCATATATCTACAGGGTAAACTTCGACTACTTCACGAAAATTATTCATTGTAGTCTACCCACAAAAAAGTGGAATACTGAATGAAATTTGGAAATTGAAATTGTATCACTTTTGATGAAAGAGAAGAATCGGAGAAATATTGAATCTGACTGTCAATGTCCCGAGGCAGCGCTTTGCTACACTTATGTCTAGTTCCTAAATTGTAGATAGTGACTCATCGTACATTTTAAGGTTTTTACGGGATTTTTAAGTGCGAGGGGATGTGAGAAAGTGGCAAAGTAAAACTTGATTTAAAACTTAAATACCTATATAGTTGACTTCTGTTCAACTGTTTGCCCTGCTTCATATAAATTATGAACCCTACCACCTATAAGTCACTACCTACAATTTAGGAACTATACTATACGTGTAGGAAAGCGCTGCCCCTGGACAGTCAGATTCAGTATTTCTCCGCTTCTTCCCTTTCATCAGAAGTGTTACAAAAGCTGATAATGCCACTCAATAGGAAATTGCCAAAATAAATTCTTTTTGCAGAGCATTCATAAAAGAGCACAAAATTGAAGTTGAAGTAAATGAAGTTGCTGTCGAATAAACATTCCGAGAAAACAAACTCATTGTTCTTATTCGCACAAATCACATTTGATCCATAGGTATTATTCAATGCCTTTTAGACGATCGATTAACGAAAATGGGTCAAAATAATTTTTCCGTAAACATCACGCACTATCACTTGTTCACTAAAAATGACAGATCGTGTAAACAGTTTAAAGTAGGGTGGGGGTCATGGACCAACGTTGATTCGTCAAGAAGAGTGATGTTCATTTATTGGTGCATTTACCCTACCAGGACTCATGTTTTAGCAGCACACACATGGTGTACTTACTTTAATAATATACAGTGCCGTCCAAAAAGTACTTAAGAAGCATTACCATCGCTTCATCACGAAAGTCAAATTTTATCATTGCGCCGCACATGTTGGGTGTGTGGGGATATATTTTTCAAGAGTTATAGTGGAGATAACGAAGCACCTGTCCGTAACAAAACTATACGTAGCTGGGAGCCCCAATGACGTAGATAGGTCCTAATCGTAGTTTCGGTTTTGCGTAAAAACTATTGATTTTATAATTTTTATTCTTTTACGGTTTCTATACTTTCCTTAAGAGTGCGGAAATCTACCCACTTTTTTCATTTGTCCAAACCAAGAATCAGTTAATTTCCCGCATTCTCACAAACAAATTGAATCATTTGTACCACAAAAATTTTCGGAAAAAACTAAAACTGAACGCTCAAAATAATAGTCAATTTTGAATCATTTCAAATCACTACGAAGTAACAAAAAAAAAAGGGTAATTTGGCCAATATTCTCTGTTCTCTTCGGAAATATTATTTTATACTATAGAGGAATATTTGTATTTTTATGATGACGTCAGAATTTTCTCATTTTCTCTACACCAGGAAGCACTAAATTGAAAAAATTGGACTCCGCCATAACTCTGGCTTTTACATTGGTTATATCGGAATCCCTCAATTATTGCGATTATTGGGCAATAAAAAAATATCGTATTTTCCACTTATGATCAATTTTCGATGATATAATCGAACAAGCGTGCTGCACTCCGCACATAATCTTGAAAATAGTGCGTCGAATTAAAGAGGCTTATAGTTTTCAACTTTGCATGCGAAGTGAAATGCTCATGCACGATTATCATCGAAACTTGATGAAAATCAGAACAATATGATGTTCTTGGATTGACATATCATCACAATAGTTGTGGAGTTCGTGTTAAACACGAACCAATATGTAATAGCGGCAAAAACCACATTTTTTATTTAATGCTATCTGGTCCATATCCATAATATTAATTATATTTGTGACAAGATCTGAAGATATTCCGAAAAAATTGATATTTTCAATCATCCCAAAATTTCATTTGACACTCTATAAATAAATTTTGTAGGTAAAGGCAACCTACAGAATTTATTTCTATGCAACTTTTTTGAACGACATTTTTCAATATTTGGCCTTCTTACCCTTCTTTTTGCCACTATAGTCATTTTTCTTGATTTGCTGCAATACCAGTGATCACGTGACATTTTTCAAAATAGAATTTCAGGTTGTCTGACATGCACAATCGATCCATTTTTTTGCGATGCCAAAATAATAATGTTTTTTCAATATTTTACGTTCTTTTTATGGCGGGTACTGTATTTTACAATTTTTCGTTCGTTATTTTAATTTTACATTTGTTGTCCTTCGTACAAACTTGAGTTCGGTCCACAGAAATAAGCATCTGCCAAAAAAACTTGGTTTTATTCATAATTCCAAACAGAAATTCCGGTATAGTATCCAAATAGGTTCATACCTCAACGTCCTATGATAAATCTAATCATTTATTCATTATTTCACTTATTTTTTTCGCAAATCATACATTCACCTACATAAGAATTTTTCTCACTTTGAAACATTCGTTAAAGTTAGATGAGTAGAGTTTCAGGTGTGAAAAAATTGTTCATTATGATAATTAATAATAATAATATAAGATTTTATTGACAGTCTTATTTACTCAGTACATTCATTGGTAATGGTAATAACACTGACAAAAGGCAGAATTAGCACTTTGCCTGTTAACATAGTTAACAGGTGTACACTCTCTTACAGTCAACCTATTATTACTCAAACAATGAAAATATGAACGTGACAAATTCTACCTTATATGGAAAGTTCTTAAAATTATCGCAGCAATAACCAAATAATTGTTCATTCGTTAAATTCATAAAATGAAATCTTTTTGACTGATCTGCTATAATTTCGTTCGAATTGATTCCGGTTTCCTACGTGATGACTGGCATGATTTGCTCCATACCATCAATTTCCGTTGTCGGTAATAACTTTTCATTCAAAATAAAGTGTGTCAGTTTTGCTTGAATACCTAATTCCCGTTAGATTTTCATTGGAATGAGCTCTATCATACATTGTATAGTGATCGATTACGTTTGAATGAATTATTAACACTCCGATTGTATTGTTGTCGAATACGCATTATATTGGTCTATTCTCACTAAAACTCAAGTTTCCACATGTGGTATATCAGAAGTTTTTGTCAACTTGATGACTCTTCTCAATGAACTCAAGTCAAATCAAATAGGTTATTCAGCTACGTTATGTGAAATATAGATTTGTAGGTCAGGTAAGTCAAATATAAAATCTCAACTAATTAATAAGTAAACACAAGAAAACATGGCACATAAAAGTGAAACACAAAAAAAATTATAAAATTAAAAAGGAAATAGAAATATGCGAAATAATCCACCAAAACTTTTAGAAACAATTTTTAAGTTTATTTTTTTTATAAACAAATATAATGAAAATTTTACTCAGCAGTTAGCTTGTGTTTGAAAAATGAGTGAAAAACAGCCTCTTTTATTTTATCACGTGCTACTCTAAACCTGTAAAATTTGACATTTTTTTCAAAAATCCTCAAAAAATCAAGTTTTTTCGAAAATTTTGAAAAATGTTAAATAAAAAAGTTGCACAATTTTCAATTTGATAGCTTTTTTCCAAATTGGGACTCTTTACTGTCACTTCGTTTTTTTTTTTTAATTTTTTTTTATTTTTCGCTTTATCGATTCGAACGAAATATGATTAAAATTTCATAATTTTGTAATGTGGGTATTTTCTGTTTATGATGACATTGAAGTCTCGTATTTATCAAAATTATAAAATTTGAGTCATATTCCGTTTGATTCGATAGAGCAAACAATTCGAAAAAAGTCGAAGTGATAGTAGAAAGACCAAATTTAGAGCAAAGGTATAAACTTGGAAACTTAGCACCTTTTTTATTTAGCGTTTTCGATATTTTCAAAAAAACTTGATTTTTTGAGGATTTTTGAAAAAATGTCATATTTGACAGATTTAGAGTAGCACGTGACAAAACGAAAGAGGCCGATTTTTACTCATTATTTCAAGCACAAACTAACTGCGGTGTTGAATTTTCATTATATTTGTTAATAAAAAAAACTCTACAGAACGTTTGCAACTACAATAGTCGATTCCATACAAACACTTCCACAGGAAATTACAAATTAGACCCACAAAAACGAACAGCTAGAAAATAAATAGACAATAAACATTTCAAATTTTGAACAGAAGAAGGAGACAGAAAATGTTGATAGGTCGGCAAAGAAAATTAAATAAACTGAAATTAAAAGTGTTTAAGTAGCAGCGATTTAGAGAATAGAAGCACCGAGATAAATCCATAGGTGCTAATGTAAGGCCCGATTATCATTGAAATTTAAACATGAACAGGTGTTTGTATTACCCTATCATCACAATAATAGTGGAATTCTAATATAACGATGAGATACAAATCAATGTAGAGATAAGTGTCCATTACAAATTTCAAAATTAATATTCAGGTTTTCGAACGTGCACAATCGAACACCTAAAATGAAAGCTTATAGAGGCTCTATTATTCATGCCTATTTTGGACATTTAGATACTTCCTGAGGCTGATATATTGTTGCCAACTCTATCCAAAATGGAGTGATTTGTGCTACTTGAGATTGTGATATGAACGAAGAAAAGTTCAATAAACTTCTGAGGCGTCTATCGTAAATAGCTGGGTTGGTGGGTTTTTTTCTTAGTATATCTATAAAACTGCCAACATAAACCATCATCGAGTGTCAAACCAAGCAATCATATATAAATGGAAATATATTGAAGTTTGAAAAATTCCCACTTTTTATTGGTTGAATGCTTTGTCCCTTTTCTGATGTAATCAAGTTAAAATGTTATTACAATACAGAACGAGTCCCCTTCCAACTGAAGCCACCAGATTAACTAAAGGTCGGAGTACATACCCTGTGTCAAATAGTGACATGCCCTAGACAAGGCAGCGAATGACCATCTGGCGACAAACTAGAACAATCTCAACGAGCTCCATTCAGTTCCATACCCGCGACTGAAGGAGGGGCGTAACAATCAAATTTGAAGATATTATTTATGATATCACATACGAAATCAAATCGGTTATTCAAAATTTATGGTACGAATGATAGCATTAGTCAGTGCACTTGTAGATTTGACATGCCGCAAAAATTAATATTGCGTGAGTTGGGGGCAGTTGTCGACAATAGAAGTCGTTAGGACTCCCCAGGGTTGCACGGTCGAATAGACGGAAATTGGTACACATTCAATTGACGTAGTTGATATTGGAATTTGTGCCGTATTATTGGATTGGGGAATTGAAATCATGCAGTTATGAAAATTTATCCTGGAACCCTCGTTCGGTTCGGGGATTTGAATCGTTAAACTTGATTTCTGCCGATCTGTGTATATAGTTCATAAAATGTACGGAGCTGAGATGGTGACCTCTACTCCTCTTGAAATTTAAATAATAGTAGAAAATATTGGCAAAATATTCAAATAATAATTTTGGCGAGAATAAAAATGTGAACATTCAGCGATATTGGTCCAATGTTTAAAAAATAATATTGGTCTAATATTGGAACATATTGGAATAATATTGGTAATATATTGGCAAAATATTAAAACGTAATATTGACGAGATAAAATTATAATTATTTCGGGATATTGGCACAATATTACTTGGACATTATACAAATAATATTAGTGAAATATTGAGAACGCAATATTGGCCCCAAATTATTTAGGGGTATTGGTACAATATCATTTGCATACATTAGTAAAATATTCAAAGTGAATATGTTGCCTTGGAAACATTGATGAAATATTTCCAGAAAACGTCGAATAATTTAAAAATTCTACAATTTCGTTTATAATTCAATTTACCACTGAGTAGATTGACTTGTAAACGCATTGTGAGAAGCCTTATTTAATATATGTTACTATGATTCAGCTGTTGTTCCATATGTGGGGCCACCTAACGGTTTCTTACCCAAGTTTATATATTGTTTATTGAATATTCGGCCAATATTCAAATATCAATCCTAGTGATGAATGTATTTTGTAATATTGTATCAATATTGTCTTTCAAATATTGGCGTAAGTTTTGGTAACAATCTCAATCAATATAGGGTCAATGTAATTTTTAGAATATGGATTAAATAATATTCCACCAATGTGCTATCAAACTTGGATATACAATATTGTTTTTCATCTCTAAAATCGATATGAGAGTAATATTAAAATCGCAATATTGGAGCTAGATGCTGGAAAAAATATGTAGGCAATATCGCTCTATGGATATTGGTGAAAATTATTGAACTAATATTGACCCATAATTCATGAAACAATATACATTCAGAACAGGTTGAGCAATATTCCACCAATATTATTAATGGAATATTGTTTTTCCAATATGAACTCATATTGGTTCAATATTATTTTTATATTTACAATATATCCATATTGGCCCAATAAGAAAACAAGATTCAGCCAATATGAGGTGCTACCTGGATATAATCTTGCGATGAGTTGGAGTGGGCAAAGTAAAGTCAACCTGTGGAGGTCTTCTTGGTTATTTATTTATTTAGTACACTGGAAAAGAAACTCATTTGCAATCAGAATATAAAATACCTGAAAACAGATTATGATTACCCATATCTTGAAACACACTCATAAAGAACTGCACAAAATCAAATATTCATATGTAAGCTCCATAATCATCTCAAATTAGCCTTTTGAGGAATGAAAAAAAAACTTTGTCCTCGCTTTCGTACTGTCTTTGATTCCTCGACAAGTCTTTATGACTAGTTGTTTTGCATAGAGAATGAACAAAATGCATGAAATGTAAACACGATTATTTTCTTCAACATGAATAATATAACCCTTGAATGGCAAGAAGTTGAAATCCATACCATCCCTCTTCACAGGCCAGTAGAAATGGTCAATCAGTTCATAATGATTCCAAAAGTTTTCAAACTTTGGTTAAGTAAATGGTAAATCTCAGTTTGGAACCTCTTCCGAAGTCCGCAACATTGTCAAAATGGCAACTAACTTGAATTTTGCTGTATACCCCTTGAAAAAATTTGAATAGTTCTGTAAACTCAGAGTAGTAATGCATTCAAGTGTACGGAACAATTTTTTAATCGAAACTATTGTTCTTGTTTGATATACCATAAGAGAAACTTGGCAGACAGGTACATCGGAAACATTATATGTAGGTCGATAAAAATATATTCCATACGCTTGTATTGGTTGCAAAATTGATTCGTGATATCAAACAAAATATTCAATACGATTTTTCATGTCTATCTTTACTGGCCTATCATTTGCCATAATCTACTCCTAGTTGCACAAAAAACTCCTTACCTACTAGTGATGCCTTTCTCTCCGTTCCACACTTCCTTTTTCTTTATACTTTGTTCGCAGAACTCAGTTGCAGCCTCTATCATTTCAACTTTAAATTTTTTCTGCTAAACTTTAAATTTTACTTTTCACAACTTCATTGCCTTTTAATTATTATCTTATTATTGCTGATGAAATTGATGATTATATTGATGATATTTCTATTCCACTCGTATTGTCATTATCATATGTATTTTTGCTTGGTCTTTCTTTATTTAGTTTTCTTCAGGTAAATCATCAGAAATATCCAGTGAATACAATACCTATAACTTCTTCTTCTCTTCAATGTTCCTTGTGGCTGTTTCATTAAATTTCTACTTATTTTGATTCTGAATCCCACAAACAATAGGCAATAGGCAGTACGTTTGAAAATCTCATATGCGTGCAGTCTGTCGATGTTGAATCTAATTTTGATATAATATGATTTTGTTGGTGCAAATATGCTTCTGAAGCCAACATTATGAAAGGGTCGTTTTTAAGCGAGCACCAAAGTAATTTTGATATGATTTCCAAATATTCATCTTGTCACCAAAAATCATAGTTGAGCACCAAAATTTAATTACCAAATTATTTATTTCTGAGCCCAAAGTATTGAGTTTTGCAGTTTATTTATATATTTCAATAACTGCTTTGATGCTTTTTTCAATCCAGATTTCATGAGGCGTCCACAATATGAATTGGGCAGATAATAATAATAATAATAATAATGTATTTTATTTGCAGCTTACATTTTTTATAATTTTATTTTCAACATATAACGATAGCTACAAATGGAGCGAAATTGAGATCCGCAGTCTGCTCTTCCATTGAACCATATTTCTGATGGACTGGACTGCCGGTAACCCAGCGTCTGCACAATACAATTTTGGAAAATAGACAGGATGTTGCCCAATTCATTCGAAATAATTCTGGAGGAGCGCAAATTATGTGGTATTTGCCTTATAAAGAATGTCCTCAGTGCAATATATACCGTAAGAGATATCGCTCCGGAAAAGACGAAAGTAAAATTAGGTATCGAAATAGTTTTGTTTTATGAGGCGGAGCCGAGTTCAACAAACACGCGAGTACAAAAAAGCCCATTACGAAAGTGTATCAAACAAAGTTGTTTTCTTCGACAATTATTATATTGGCAAATTGTAGCCATGGATATTTCAAGTAAAAATTTACTCTACGCACAGTTGATGATTTCACGCACAGTTTTTACGCACTTATACGAAAAAGTCTCACTTTACGCACTATCATCCTTCATACCTAAACAGATACTTTTCGCATTGTCGTGGAAAAAAGGTATTTTGAAAATATGTTTAGGTTTGAAGAATAACTGTGGAATATTATTATTGTTCATTAAAAGAAGTTTAAAAAGTGCTCAAGGGGTTTGAAAATTTCGAGCCAAAACTAATAGTGAGAATCCTGATAATACACGATTTTATTCCAATGGAAACCTTATTATATTGCATAATTTTTGGACACTATAAAAAATTAAATGAAATTCTCGTGAAGCATCCAAAATACACCTCTAGCAAGAGAAATGAGCATTGGATATAGATTCAATTACAGTGGTATATGATTTAGGATGAGTATATACAATTATTCATTTATCTTGTGGTTTTCATTAAATCTTGATTAATATTCAAATGCCCTTCATGTTATATGTCACAAATGGTGGGGTGTCACTTGAAATTAGGGACTGGGAATAGGGTGAGTATAATTTGAAATTATTAAGTAATTGTTCAATGATGCTGGCATCTAATACGTGTAAATTCATCATGATTGATAAATCGGAAGATGATAAAATACTTCCAATTTACACCTAAAATATAAATACAGGGTGGGGCACCGAAAACGAAACAGATCGAATATCTTCAAAACACATGTGTTGTGAAAAAAATGCAAAAACACGTCGATTTTTAATCCAAGGTGGGACATCTTCCTAAAACAACCTCAACTGTCATACCTCGCCCACCAACCCTTAGTTATTTTCACCCAAACAATTTGAAAATGGAAAGTGTGGCACATTAGAAGGTGATTTAATGAGGAATTCAGCCATGTCAACTTTCACTATCCAACGTTCTATTTCGGCGCCCTCTTGCAGGAAAGAACTGTTCCGTATTCCAAATCATGATACTTCATTCGCAAGATAATTTGACATAAATTTTGAATTTTTCTAAAGGGAAAAAGAAAATGGCGGCTCCAAAATGGCCGAAAAAATTTGCAATTATGGTCCTATTCGATTCAAAATTGATATGTGGGTGTTTTCAGGGCCGCAAATCATGAACTGTTGAAGACTTGTTTTTCCGCAAGAGGGCGGCAAAATAAAATGTTAGGTTACGAAAATTGACATCGCTGAATTCTTTATGAAATTACATGTTTAATAATGTGCCCCACTCACTACTTTCCCTATTCAAATTGTTCGGCTGATAGTGACCAAGGGGTGGGAGGAAAGGTATGACAGTTGAGCTTATGATAGGAAGATGTCTCCTATGGATTGAATTATAAAGTTTTCAAGACTTTTTTTGGTCATCACTAATAAGATGTCTGCAGCCTACGCAAACCGCGCTGAAACACTGCCAGCTTGGAGAATCAAACCAGTGTCTCTCAAACAAAGGTAACTGAAAGCGATTTCATAATATTTCATGAAAATTTTTGACTGCTTCAAAAACGAAAATTGTTGTCATTTATTGATACATTATGTTCCATATAACAACGCATTTTCTTAAATTTTCTTAAAAGGGTTAACTGAAAATTATGTTGTTTTTTACCGTTTAAAAAAAATTTGAGGTAAAATTTTAGTTCGAAAATATGAATAGGACATTCATAAAATCTGTTGTGGAATCATCTGCAACTGAAAGACAAACTTTAGTTGCTACCATTTCTCCATGAAAATTGAAAAATGAAAAATGTGATTTATTTGTAATATCTAACAGAAAACAACTACTTCCCCGGCACAAGCCACGCTGGACATTGAACTACATCTGATAGATATTGTGAAAAGACTCTAACTGAAAAGGAAAGAAAAAATCTGAAAGTTAAAATTCGCATTTTCATTCAGATAGCTGACTTTTTTAATTCTTTCATCAGATAAGGAGAATGTTATTACAAAAAATATCACTCAGAAAGAATTAAAAAAGTCAGCTATCTGAATGAAAATGCGAATTTGCACTTTCAGATTTTTTCTTTTCTTTTCAGTTAGAGTCTTTTAACAATATCTATCAGATGTAGTTCAATGTCCAGCGTGGCTTGTGCCGGGGAAGTAGTTGTTTTCTGTTAATAAATCACATTTTTCATTTTTCAATTTTCATGGAGAATGTTCCCCTTTCCAACTTGAGGTAAAATATTTCAATGTTCAACTGTTAAACTGACACGATTTGTAATTTTGCAGGAAGTTTGAGATGTATAACCCTCAAATATCTGGAAGCACAAATAGCATTTGATGCGATTATTTTTTGAGTGACACAATGATGAGACAAACGTCAAAACTTTACGACGCGCATTTAGCGATATGAATTGGTTACTCTGGAAATTCAAGTATTTTTTCTAAATTTCTGATTGGAGGAGTTATTTTCTATGTATATCCATGTATATTCGAAATTATACGAGTTAACTTGACTCAACTGATGGTGTATTCAGAACATCGTGGTATCAAAACAATCCTATTCGACAGGTTTGCGAAGATCATGGTTTTATTATAATTATGTGGATAAAAAAGCTTAACAGCTCATAACAATGCCAAGTGTGTTGGTGAAATGTATATGACTGGAGTGATACTGACAAACTTTTAGATATATTTTCGAAATATTATACTTCCGAGAAGATTCAAAGCTACAAATATTTCAATCACGTTGCCAGTTTTTTTTCTTTTTATTTTCTGGATGAAAAATTTCGTTATAACAACCAGAACGTCATGAAGTTACTGATTACTTCTCGTTCATGACATTGCCTTAAGCATTAAAACATCTGCATTTTCCTCACACAAATAAAAAGAGAAACGGTTAAACCTCACGGTGAATAAATATTTTGACAATTGTTTTCTGACTTAGTCGCAGTAAATCAAGTCTGGAGACGACTTTTATTTTGTTTTAATAACCCTCCCCTATGAAGTGTGCAATCATAAAAGAAATAATTATATATGTTGGATCTGAATCGAAAAGCAGGCGTGCTTGAGTTTTCACACATCTGGGTGGAGACGCATGGGCGTAGGTTGAATTAATTTGTGTGGGGCTTGGATTATAGATGGCATCTCCTTCAATGAAATTTTCAATGGATTGTAATGGGATTATCTGAAGGTCAGGCTGAATACAGCACTCGCTCAATAGTCGACAGGATGTGAAAACTATAAAAAATTGGTTGTCTGTAATAGTTTATATGGGTCATATTAATTTTTAATCAAAATTATAACATAACCTATTATCACTGCACTCGCCGACCGATGCTACTTTTTTAAATAATAAAAGAACAAATATATGGGATTATATCGCTAATCAAATTTTTATTCTGAATAATTCACCTTTTTTGCAGCAATTGTTGTTGTAGTAAATAATGGAAACCACATTAACTTTTCACTTCACTTCATAAACTGTTGACAAAACAGTTCACGTGTAGGTTGTGTGCTGCCGCTGTCTCTCTTCTACTCGGACGCATCTGCCGATGGAGTGAAAGAGAGAGATTATTTACTAATTTTGAAAAGTGTTCGATTACAAAACGACAAAAATTTCAATGTCAATTTCATTTTTAGGTTATTTAATTGGTACGGATTACTACATCATACTTGGGAACTAATATTCTATGAAGCCCCTATCCCGGATCACTCCTTGTAGAAAAACCGAAACAAAACTAAAACTGATGAAAGAGGTAAGAAACCTCAAAGCAAAGATATAAATCCAAAGTTATTCTATTTTTTCTTCCTCAATTTTTCTACTACTATACGAATCATACCAATTTTAGAACATATATTTAGTTTTTCCATCATTTTGTGGATTGTCTACGCTGCCATATTGAAATTGAAAACCTGAATCTCTGTTATTCCTGTTCACTTAATTCAATAAATTATCAGACAATACTGTTGTTACTAAAAAAACCATTTAATTAAACTGGTATTTGACAAACGGGTAATAACGAATGCGTTTTTCACTTTGAGAAAATGAAACACTGTATTAATCCAGTTCGATTGGGTTTCGAGGCAAGAATCAATTGTAGCACCACCAAACTTGGTATGCTAGTAGTTAGAACCATGATAAACACGAAAAAAAATTGTTTTTCACAATTCCAGGGGTAGAACATATTTATTTTTTTCGTTTAAAAATATATAAATAGATTCTATCTGTAATCTTGAAAGGTATATGATTCATCAGAAAAACATATCAAGAGGGTGAAAAACAATTGAATTTTCCACAAAAATTACCCTTAGTAATTTCTTATGAAATGCGCTCGTTTTCTCAGAAAACGTGATTGAACGCCGACATCAAATTTCAGGTTCACCCTTACCTGCCGCTGAAAGTTCTGCCAAATATTTGATTGGTCATAACTGCTAAAAATATAATAATATACTGAAGCAGACTATACGCAACAATTTTAAAGTAGTGTGACAGGTCCCACTTATACATGCCAAAAAACAACTTTGTTTTACTCCTGCCTCATTTTCAACTTTCTTCAGTATAATTATTCAATATCAACTAAAATATCAATGACTTTCAGATCCTACGTAAATATTGTAGAAGGGTTATGTGAAGTAGGACAAAACACATTTTAGGTACCTACTCAGACTCACATGTTATATCTGCATGAGGGGTCTTCAGGAACGATATGCACTTTTTCTTTTCCTTCTACTATAATTTTTAGCAAAGTTATGACAAATCTAATTTTCGGTCCTGACTGAACTTGCAGTGGCGGGTTAGCGCGAGCATGAAATGTGACGTCGGCGTTAAACCACGTTTTCTGAGAAAACTAGCGTATTTCATAAGGTATTATTAAAAATCATTGTGGAGAATTGAATTATCTCTCAACCTATCAAAATCGTTTTTTGATAAATCCTATAGTTTCTGAAATAAAAACAAAAAAAATTATATTTTTTTGTAATGAAAATTTTTTTTAGGTTCCAACCTTTTTTTTTTGGTAAACAATTTTTTTTCTAATAATACGGGATATTGAGATGTCATGTGCCGAGTACTACACTTCTTTCCTCGAGTTTGTCTGTCGTTACTGTATTATAGAGTAGAACAATTGATAAATCTTCAGAACTCCCTCGATAATATCTTTGAAAATTTAGTGGAGAAATATTAAAGTTATTTTGCAAATAAAGATCTATCTGAGCCATCAGCGATCATTTCTGGTAGCATCAAAGAACTTCACAAATTAATTGATTTGGTGGCACATAATTAATATCGAATTGATAATACAAGAATTATCGATAAAAAATATATTGAAACAGACTTTCGGATATGGTAGGTATATGATATATCATTTCTGCATATTGTGGAAGACATAGAAATATATAAAAAGGAAACAAATACCTCCCTAACTAATGCCATGACGGACACTGAATTGAATATAGAACGTTCTCCAGAGATATTATTGGGATATAATTCCAAGGTCCTCCAGTGAATGTATATTCATGAAAAGTCTGCATACTCTCTTCGTACGTTGATTTAAGTTATACCAGTACCACAGCATTATACTGATTGTTTTCCTAGTGCAAACATAACATTTAGTAACGTTTCTGAGTAGAATTCTCAGTGACAGTGCGTTATGCGGAGAAAGGTGGGAAAATCAATGGCGGATATAAAAAGTCATTCATGTCCTGCCCATCCCAAAGAATATTTATGATACCCAGACGTAAAAGTAATAAAAACCAGTTTTTTTTATTACGTAGGGCTATATGAAGTGCCTTTAGGACGATACACTGTCACTGGCGTACGAACAGGTAATTATTTTATCAAGTTTTATTGCATTCGGCGTCACGGTGATTTGATGTCTTAATACGGGGTGTTCTTTAACAAACACTTACAGAGAAAATTTATTCAAGATATTTGTGAGTATTGAGCTGTGCTAGTCGATATATACACGTAACGTAAGATAAAATGGAGGTACAGAACTCAACATTGAAATAATAATATAAGATACCTGAAACTGATTTAGGAATAATAAGATTTTAAGTAAATACAACATAGCTGAGCTGAACTTGTCTATTATGGTGAACACTTTGATGAACAGAAAACTGCATATTGAGTACCATGGGTTCAAGTCTACTGAAATATCTGCTTCGTCTGGTGTTCCGCAGGGATCAAGTCTGGGGCCTATTTTGTTCACCATTTTCATAAATGACATCTGCCGTCAAATGTTTTATTATATGCTGACGATTGTAAACTATACACGACAATTAATCACATTCAGGATTGTACCTTACTTCAAGAGAATCTTGCAATACTCAATGTCTGGTGTAAATCAAACCTATTGCCCCTCAACATAAATAAGTGTAAATATATGTCCTTCACGAGAAAAAAATATAATTGAGGATACCTACCATATCGATAATGTGTCACTAGATAGATGTTATCAGTTCAAGTAATTGGGTGTGATCTTCGATGCTAAGCCAACTTTTGTTGACCATATAACTCAAACGGTCGCTAAAGCTTATAAAACACTAGGTTTCATCATAAGGAACTCAAAGTTAATGGAACAAAATGAGTCCCTGAAGCTAATTTTCAAAGCTCTTGTTAGGTCCAAACTGGAGTCCTGGATATGATATTCATGCAAATACCATTGAAAATATTCAGCGTGAATTTATTAAACACCTTTGGTATAAAACCGATGGTATTTATCTGAGATTTGAAATCTCCTTATTGGTTACTCTCTGTACTTATAGTGATGTAGTTTTTCTATACAAATTACTCAATAACAAACTTGATTGTCCTATCACTCATCACTATCACTAATTGATATACATGTTCCTCGATTGCCATTGAGAGACAAGTCTTTCTTTTATCTTCACACACCTCATTCTAACTTACTTCGATTCTCACCCTTGTATAGAATTTGTTCAGATTATATGTCTTTTCAAGATTCCTTTGATACTCTGAATTAGAGCTCGCGTTTCCCAATGTTTCAGAAATTCAGCCCATACAGAATCTACTCATTCATCACCTGAGACCAGAATAGTCAGGTGATAGTCAACCGTACTGTCAAAACAAGTATAGTTGAAACACCTGCAAATCTGATCATAACTCTGAAGCTCTTCAGTTATGACTCAGCGACCCAAAGATGCATCAAACTATTTCAACGAATCAAGCTAGAAGAGCACCCCAATCTAGCCGACTGCAATTACGAGCTTTACGCAGTCATTGTTCACTTTGGTTCTGGAGCAGATTTTGGCCACTATTACACCTTAGCCAAAGATAAAACGGGATGGTACAAATTTGATGACAATAGAATACCTTCTTTGGAACTGGACCTTTTGGAGCCTTCGAAGACACCATACATCCTATTTTACTGTAGAGCTGATTGTCACAATTCGTCGGACCTCTTTAGAAGTTCTCTATTAAGGAATTCCAACTCTTCAGATGATGTGGTGTTGCAGGTTTTTCCGGGTTTCCCTGCAGCTCTGAAAGCGAATGCGCCACCAATACCATTTAAGCCGCCCGGAGCGCCGATCAATCATTTTGATGTTTTTACTTTGTTCTTGTTAGTTTCACTATGTTAATAAAGTTATTGTGGCAGTAAAATTTAATTATTACTTCTCTATTGTAAAGTTGCTGATGTAAAGAGAACATTGCTGTAGTCGAAGTTCTTACTATTATACTAACTGGTAGTGGGCAAATCAGTACATAAACTTTATTCTTTAATCACAAAAAGTTTTTTTCAGTGTTTGTACTGATTTGCATATTTCCAATTGTTGGTTTGAATTGTTTTGATTCTTATTCTATAGGTTAATGTATACTTTATCTAATGTATAATTTTGTACTGTTGACTTTCCCATCCTGTAATTGGCTTCGGCTGTTGGATGGTGTATGAATAAAATAAAATAAAATGAAATAAAAATAAAACACTTACCTAGTTTCGTTCCCAATGAAAGTTTAATTCATTGAAAGGTCATTACTAAAAAAAAATATGGCAAAAAATATCGAATATACTTCAAGTACCCATTATGTTTGTGAATTATCTCAGTCGATAATGAATTAGAAATGCACCGTTAGCATAACAGTCGTTTAGATAATGTAATCGTGATTACTAAGTAGATTATATTTATGTAACTGAGAAAATCTAAAAAACAAGCAAGTTTTGTCATAAAAATTCCCCAACACCACTTGATTCACTCACTATGATTTTACAGAAATAATTGAAACAAGAAAATTTTGAAATGTTGTGAAAGATATGGTTTGGAAGTTTGATTTTGTGGAATTCTTGACATAATATGTTTGGGTATTTTACTTTTCACATAATTTTTTCATTTTACAAAATCCCCAGAAATTGAAAGTATGACGGAAGAATATTTGCATCTACTTCTTTGACATAAATCTATTATATAGTATAGTATAAGTACAATTTTCCGTTCTTCTGAGGTGGAGGTATTTGGGGTCAAAGATCATGAATTTTTGTTATAATTTATAAATGACAACTCTAAGATGGTGAATGAGTTAACATTCAGATGATCTCCTCATTGAAGAACCATAACTGAAGAGCACAAAATGAAATATTTAAAAGATATGTTTTTTATGACAAGCCTTTTTTTTTTTCAAATGCGCTAAATATTAAAAAATTGTTTTCCAGATGTGTGATTCAAATTCTTGCCGCTTTCTTATCTGAACTGAAAACTTTGTTAGGGAATCTTCTGAATCTGTTACTCACAAAATAACCTAAATTACACATTTAAAGAAATTAACTCTTACTATTTTTTTATTCTTTTTTTTATTATTATTCAACCCGTTCACAGCGTTCGTTTCTCATAAACCCTTGAATCGATCAAATATGTCGATTGTATTAGATTCATCATTTCATGTATCAGCTATTTCTCTTAACGTCGATCAGATCCCATTTTCAACTCCATTCAAATATACAGATATACCTGCTTCTTGCACTTCAAGTTCCTGAAGATGAAACAAAGTTTCGAAATGTTTTTTAGCCGGGTCAGTACATGGTACATGTACTATTCTACTCCGGGAAGGTACTAAGGTAGTCATCAAGGATTTTTTTTCTCTTTAGCGAAAATTTGATTACTGTAAACAAAGAACCAAGCATACTTGTCATATGTGAAATCTGCCAAAGTCAACGAAGTAACTCCCTCCAGTAACTGACATCTGCCATATACATCTTGAAACCCCAATATTTTATTTTACTCGTGATTCCCGTTCACTTTATGTTCAAAAACTTTTCTTGTTTTTGTTTTACTGAGTCGCGTCTATCTCGTTCAAATGTTGGACACATGCAAAGGAGAACGTGGAAGGAATGCCGTCAACTATTTTGCATCTCATTCAGCTTGGGTGAGTTCACTCGTGTTAAGGAAATTTCTCTGAAAAGTTGTGGTTTTCTACGGAATACTGTTCCGAACTTGAAGTGTTTAAAGAGCTTGTTCACTTCGTTAAATCCATTGACTTTACAGTCGATGAAGTTGTCATTAGTATAGTACGAGGTTTGTATGAATACAGCTTCTATTTAATTATCATTTCTGTTCTGTCTCTTGTATGGAACTAATAAATATATTCAACGATGTAGGGACAATATTGCTGTAGCACACACTAACATAGGGATAATATCAGTTCAATATTGGCGAAATATTCAAACTCAATATTGGTGAAAAAGAATGAAAGAACATTTTGCGATATTCGTCCAATGGTACACGAATATCTTGCAAATAATATTGGTGCATTTTCTTGAAGCGATATCGACCTCGAAACATTATACGATATTGGTTCAATATTATCATTTAGAAAAGGGGTACATTCTCCATGAAAATAGAAAAATAAAAAATGTGATTTATTTGTAATATCTAACAGAAAACAACTACTTCCCCGGCACAAGCCACGCTGGAAATTTGTCGACCAGAATGTATTGGAGATTAAATGCGAGAGAAGCGAACCTTGCTTCAATGAAATGAACGATTCCTGTGAGTGATATTTTTTTAATAACATTATCCATATCTAATTTATTTAATGATTTTTTCAATGAAAACTATAGAGAATAAAAACAAAAAAAATCAGTTATCTGCATGAAAATGCGGAATTTTTACTTTCAGACTTTTTCTTTCCTTTTCAGTTAGAGTCTTTTCACAATCTTTTAGATGTAGCTCAATGTCCAGCGTGGCTTGTGCCGGGGAAGTAGTTGTTTTCTGTTAGATATTACAAATAAATCACATTTTTCATTTTTTCATTTTCATGGAGAATGTTCCCCTTTTCAATATGAATACCTCCCAAGAGTTTATCTTGAACGATGGAAAATAGCGACTAAAGTTTGTCTTTCAGTCGCAGATGATTCCACAACAGATTTTATGAATGTCCTATTCATATTTTTGAACTAATTATCATTTAGATAATACACCTATTGGTAAAATATTCAAAGTGAATTATGTTGCCTTGGAAGCTTACATGAAATATTTCTAACAAATAAATCGGAAATTCTAGAATTCTAATTCATCTCTTTCAATTACACACTCAGTAGACTGTGTCGAAGACATGTTTCAAGAGGCCATATTCAATACATTGTTTTAGGTTTTAGCTGGTTTTTCTTCCCAAGGTTTGCTCATGATTCATTTCAATATTGATTACCAAAAATAGGGTCATATTGAAATTTCAATAATCGTGATAAGTTTCAGTTATAACATCGTACCCAAATATTCATTCCAGTATTGGCGTAGCCTAATCAATATAGGATAATATGGTTTGTTCAATATTCATGAAACAATATCCATTCAATCAATGGCAATATTGATTACAGATGTTGTGAATAATATATAGGCAATATTGTTTTATCGATATTGTTATAAATTATCCAACCAATATCAACCTAATATTATATTTAACAAATTACAGTCAGGACAGGTTAAGCCAATATTAACAATACAATATTGTTTTTCCAATATTGGCCAAGAATAAAATGTAGTTTCGTCCAATATACGTGGGGGATGGGAACGGTAGATGATAAGGCATACAATTCGGGAGACAAGCCATACGATGGCAGCTTGGCAAGTAATTCCTGGTGCCAAACGCGGTCAAACGTCTTGAAGATATATTTTTTGATATATTTCTGCCATATATGTGAGACATTAACAAGCGGGTCACCAGTGTATTCATCCAGGGGCGGCACTACACCTACAAATGGTTTTTTTTTTCAGATTTTCAAGTTTCACTGTATTCTTTACTTGTTTTGGTAGGAAAGCAGATTGCATAATTTTCTTCAAGTGGTAGTATTTCAACCAGTATGATCGCATTTTTCATTTTTCAAGGGAGAATATTTCCGCTTTTCATCATGGCATAATTAATGCATAGTGAACTTTCCTAGGCTCACTTCTCTGAAACACCGCAAAATGTTTTCAATCTGTCTCTGTTCCAAAGATATTTTGATGGATGTTCTCTTCTGAAATATCATCAATCGCTCCACCGTTAGCGATCCCTCTTTGGAGAAATGCCGATCGTCTGTTTCCTAGGCAAATCTTTGGAAAACCTGACTTTATTTTCTGAGGCATAGACTCTGCAAATATTCTAGAAGAACACAGTTCCTACCCAGTTTCTCTCGGCTCCCATGATTTCATGTGAACATTTTAGAAATTTTCTTTCCGTGTTAACTAAAATAAAAAAAAAGACTACACATCCATATGGAATTTGTTGCAGATATTATGAATTACCGAATGAAATTGACAATTGAATTTGTCACATTACCTCATTTTCACTGAGCCAAATCATTTGATATGAATACTAATACCTATGGAACATTTGGTACCAAATGAGTCTACAAGGATCACAACAGGCTGCAAATTTATCAATGATTTTGGTATATTTCGTCAGTATTCTATCAATATTGCATACAGCAATTTTGCTCATGTTATCATCAGCGAATATAGTTATGTGGCACTTTGTTATAGTCGGGCAAATTGTTTACGAACAGCACAAATAAAACTGGGCCCAAATTATTCTATTGTTTTTTTTACGTATGAGCAAAGTGGTGGGAAAAGTAACCCTCCTTGGCTGAAGTGTAGTAATTAGTGAAATGACAGTAATAAACAGACCCTGTGGAAGAATCCTATTATAAATCTCACAAACCGTCGACATCCTTATCATGTTATGCAAATTTTTTCTCCGTGTAAAAATCCTAGCAACTTCGAAACTTTCACATTGTATGCTAATAATGAATCGATAATTGATAGTTCGGACAACCCTATCTCATTTGATATGCAGCAACTGAAATGTAACTCACCACTGCGGATATATATTTAATTTGTGAACTTCACGAATTCCCGCAACAAAATAAACTGAAAATCTAACTTTGGCGAAGCAAACTAGGTTTAAGTGATTAAATTTGCATGAAATGGTCGTTTATCCAAAAGGGAATTTCACGGGGTTTATGCACGTTTATAAATCAGTATTAATCTTATCGCAATATTTTCATCATAATCGGTGAATTTATCACCGTGAAACAAGGAATTATAATGAAACGAAAGGAATTTTTCTCTGGCTGACGAGCTGAAATGGCATCAAAGAAAATTTTTTGGAAACATACTGATAAAACATAATGGTAAAAACAAACTTGCTGGTAATAGATTGAGACATATTTGTATTCGGTTAAGCGTTGTTATTCATAACAACCTAGAACTGTCCGAAAAAAAAAAAAAAAAAATTCTGTGGATGATAATCTCCATCAACTAAAACTAATTGTTACTGGGGAACATGGTACATGGAACACAGGAACAATGTTATGCTTGGATACGTGGTTTTCGTGTTCTTCCACTTCGTCGGTGAAGTCGACATCGTTTTCCCGGCACTGGAGTTCGAAGGAGTCAGCGAATGCTTCTGCCTTGTCTCCGTCCGTCCTGCGTTCTCCAGAGGGAGTTGTCCTCGGTGTTCAGCTCGTCCAGCCTCTCGTCCCATTGCTGATTCCTAAGAAGCTTCAGTTTCCTTTTTCAGTTGATAAGTGCAAAAGTTCACCTTTTGTAGCTCCAGCATTTTTGTGGCCACACTTCAATCTTTCTCGGAGTTGGTGAAGAGATGTATGCCGTCACCTCTGGCCTGGGCTTTGTGAAAGCCTATGCTCAGGGAGGTGGAGATTTGTTGCCATTTCTCCTTGTCCCTGATTATGATTGCGGGGGGGTTCTTCTCCTTTTCTGTCGTCGTTTCTGTCGTGGTGACGGTAACGACGCCTTGAGAGGTCCCTGGGGCCCGTTGGGGGGAGGTCTCTTTCTCTGTGGAGATGACTGATCCTGGATGGGGTTCTCCTAAGGGGGCTCCGTTAGGAGGCTGTTCGCCTGTCGCTTGGCGAATTTCATTGGAAAAATCACTCAGGCAATATGGATCTTCATATCCTATACATTCTATTTTTTTCAAATAACTTTCAGCATGGATTTTGTCCAAGCTCTCATATTGTTCACTCACCATGGTAAAGTTTCTATAGCAGATAATTTCATCATATTATTATGTGAGCTCGTAGCAGCGAGTGAAGAGTGAAGGATCAATCGTGTTTTGGATAGTGGGGATGAGGGTTCAAATCCCATATAAACCACTTTTTTTTTCTTTTATGAAATCGATAAGTGTTTGATTTTTATTATAATTTTCAATATTTGTAACTTCAATTCCTTTTTTAGGTTGTATGTATTATGGGAATCATGACGGAAGAAAAGTTTATGATAAAAAGTGTTATTAAAAGTATTACAGATTCTTTTATGATTCAGATGGTCGTAGAAAAAGTATAGTGTACAATTTGCATGAAATGACCCTCCCACTCGTAGGTATACGAACAAAATTTCATAAACCTGCTCGTGGGAATTGTGTGCCATTTCATACTCATTGTACATTTCTGTACTATTTCCTGATACATTTATGTCAGAAACGACTTATTAATAATGCCATTCAAAATTATGAATCATGCTTGCTGGGTTTTGAGCAGCCGATGGCAGAATAATGACATATCTGCCATCGATAATAGGCACTTTGATATAAATGGCTATATTTCACTGACTAACCACATTTTTCATGATATCTGAGATAGACGGAAGTCTATAAATTTGATTGAATTAACACTTAATATTCCGTTAGCCGAATTCGTCAACATGACACATGGAACCCGTTCACTCAAAAAACATTAAGCACTTGTAACGGTTTCAACACGTATAATGATGTCTCTCAAAGCATGTGGCGGCTAAAGTAACAGAAGAAGAAACAACAAAATTTAATTGACATTCTTGGCGGTGAGTGGTCTTTCTGCAGGAAATGTTTATTAGGTGATGAATGCAGACATCTCTTGATGACTTAAAAATTCATCACTTCTGTTCAGGAACTTTCTCAGACAATGCGTTGGAAACAATTCGAAAATTTGATCCAATCATTTCATATAATGATATCAGTTACTAATTATTCTCAAAACTGATGTTTTTCTGCCAAGAATTAGTAGAGATTTTCACCATAAATGCAAAGTTATACTTACTAGTAACTCGTTTTAATAATTCATAATTACCTATATGATGTAATTACAGAATTTTCACAATGGAATGTAAGTATCGATCCTAGAGAAGTTCAGAACTAACCCAATCTAACCCACTTTAAGTTAAGTAAGTGACTATGTGTTTGAAATTCCTTTCTGAAGAATGAGTGACACTACTTGACAATTCAATAGTAAAAATGGATTAATGATTTAAATCTTCAGCAAAAAAACCCATACAATATGTAATTCATCGTCAAGTATCCGACAGGAAACAAGTTTCGCTTCGACAACCTTTGATTTATATCTATTTGATACTTGGCAAAGATTTCTTAATCCAGTACGATTGGGTTATCAGACGAGGATCGATTGTAACAACATCAAACTTGGTATGCTATTAGTTGTAACCATGATGAACACGAAAAAAAATCTTTTACCAAAATTCCAGGAGTGGAACATTTTTTTTTTCATTTAAAAATAAATAAATAGATTTTTTCTGTAATCTTGGAAAGTATATGATTCATCGAAAAAACAACTAAACAAGGCGAAAAATGATTAAATTTTCCACAAAAATTATTCCCAGTAATTTCTCATGAAATGCGCTCGTTTTCCAAGAAAACGTGATTGAACGCCTACATCAAATTTCAGTTTTACGCTTACCCGCCGGTGAAAGTTCTGGCAGATTCAAACATTTGATTGGTCATAACTCTACTAAAAATGAAAAGTTCATATCGTTTCTGAAGACTCCTACCTTCTCATGCAAATATAATATGCGAGTATTTCAATACCTAAAATGTGTTTTATCGCACTTCACGGAGATGTTTGCGGTTGATCCGAAATTCATGAATAATATAGTAAATATGGAATCATTATACTGTAACAGCAACCCATACCCTCTTTGGCATATGCAACAATTTTGAAGTAGTGACAGGTCCCACTTATACATGCCAAAAAAAAAACTTTGTTTTACTCCTGCCTCATATTGAACTTGCCCTAAAACCGGCATTCTCTTCAGTAAATGTTGAAAATAATCGCTTTTTCAATCCTGCGTACATGTTTAATAATACTGTTGTGAAGTGCAAACCTCAAGCTTGAAATCATATATTTCATTTTTATGTAGGATGTGTATTTTCAACATTTACTGAAGAAACTTCCGAGATTATGGGTGAGTTGAAACTGAGGCAGGAGTAAAACCCAGTTTTTTCTTTGGCATATATAAGCGAGATTTACTATAACTAAAATAAAATATCCATGACTTTCGGATCCTCCGTAAATATCGTAGAAGGGTTATGTTGAGTGGGACAAAACACATTTCAGGTATATACTCAGATACTCACATGTTATATTTGCATGAGGAAGTGAGTAGAAGTGTTCAGAAACGATATAATTGACAGCAGAGTTATGACAGATCTAATTTTTGGCCCTGCCTGAACTTGCAGTGGCGAGCATGAAATGTGATGGCGTTAAACCACGTTTTCTGAGAAAACGAACGTATTTTTATAAACCTTATGTGAATTTATTTTGTGATTCAAATATGAATCACCTACGTACCAGTTCATGCCAATTTTCTGCAAAGGTCAGTTAAATAAATCAAAAAATTTCCAGCATTTGTGCTTAAAGAAACTTTTTTCACACTGTTCCTAAATCATGCATTATCAGAAAATGCTGTATTTTGTGAGACAAATTCTTTTCAGACCATAGAACTGAAAATTTTGTATGATATAAGAACATATAGTGCCTGTCTAAAGTCCGTTCCCCTCTTACTCATTTTTGAACCACCTGGTATATTGCAACGAAATTTGGAAGGCTTGAATAGGAGATGAAAAACAACTTTTTCATGAAAAAAATCCCAGCTAAAAGTTTCAAAATGGCAGCTGAGTGCCATCTTCCATAAATTTTTTTGAATAGAACACTCGGTATATAATATATGTATAAAGTTGGTATTAAGGTGGTCGGTGATCTGGCGGTCTAAGGCGCAGGCCGTTCAGAACTTCAGTATAGCGGTAGTCGGTTCGAGCCCGATGTAGGTACGAAGGATTTTTTCTCAAGTACCCAATATCGGAATCGATAGACGACCACAGTCCTTGTTGAAAGCAAGTGTATTGTGTGTTGTCTAGATGCCAATCTCGTCTGGTGCTAGCTTGGAGTGCACGCCGGCCACCCGAGATGGTGCTGTAGGTTTTCCGGGTTTTCCTGCATCTGAAAAGTGAATACGCCACCAAAAATCAAAAAGTCACCCCGGAGCGCCATGGCAAATAATAATAATAGCCGTCCTCTACCCGCACATGCCATGCCTTTGGGTACACTCTACGAGTGTTTATGAGGAAGTATTATTATTATTATTATTTATAGTTTGATTCTTTCGCCTGTTATTTTCTCCATAAGCCGAATGAGTGGAAGAGAGACACTTTTTTGGCGGGTCAATTAATTCTCTCTCCCAAACTTTGTGTTTTCGGATTCCTTACCTTACCGGGTGTTTTATTTAAAAATATTATTGAAGATGGCACTCAGCTGCCATTTCGAAACTTTTAGCTATGACTTCTTCATGAAAATGTAAGTTTTCATCTCCTATTTAAGACTTTCAAATTTCGTTGCGACATACCAGGTGGTTTAAAAATTAGTAGGGGGTAAACGGACTTTAGACGGGCACTGTACAATTAATGATACAATTCGCAACAATTTTTCAATGCAACAATTGTCGTAAAAAATCTTTGTATGATGTTTGTCTTTCAGCCGCAGATGATTCCACAACAAATTTTATGAATATCCTATTCATATTTTCGAACAAAAATCAAAATGCAATGCCCATGACAGGTCTATGCCAAAAAGTAACTTTGAAAGTGTTAACGCAGAAGAATTATTTCCATCATCTCCATCCTTGATGTGTACAATTGCTTCTGAATAACCTGCTTTCCAATTCAATCAATCTCCCTGATGAGCTTGGCAAAGCGAAATAGATTTTCGTCCACCAAAATATATTGGGCATTAAATGCGAGAGAATCGAACCTGGCTTTAATGAAATGAACGATTTCTATGAGTGATATTTTTTATAACATTCTCCCTATTTAATTTATTTAATGAATTTTCAATTATAACTGGAGAAAATTAAATAAATCAACCATCTGAATGAAAATGCGAATTTTTATTTTCAGATTTTTCCTTTTCAGTTAGAGTCTTTTCACAATATCTATCGGATGATGTTCAATGTCCAGCGTGGTTTTAGCCGGGGAAGTAGTTGTTTTCTGTTCGATATTACAAATAAATCATATTTTTCATTTTTCAATGTTCATGGAGAATATTTTCCTTTTGGTTAAGAGCTTTTAATGTTCAATGTTCACGCTCATACAGTAAATGTCCTAAATCACGAACTTGTATCATAAATAGCTATCGTGGATCTTCCTCAGTAGATACTGGGGAATACAGCTCTTGCCAAATCAGAAGACAATACGGATTTCATTGAAAAAATATTCAAGCCACTCTAAATATTTCTTTCATTACACTAAAATGACATATTTATGAAGATATAATAGTTTTTCAAGCGTAATATAATCTTGTTAGGTGCAAGAACAAACATACCTAAGAACCACCTCACTTAAGCAAGATTTAGATTTGAAACCCCCTAAGAAAGCAAACGTGTGTTACTAATGTCACTAATACCTTTCGAAGCAAATTTCAACTGAAAACCGTAAAACGAATCCGACTAAAATTTCGACAGCAAGAAACGAAATAAAAACGCTAATTCGTTATAGACAGATGCAAGTAAAGACGATCGTAAGAAATTCACGGAGCAAAACTAATCAGAATTTTGCGGAACGACTCCGAATAGTCCTAACGACCAGATGTGACACAGTTTCATGGCCTAGCGCGATTTGTAACGCAGAGATTTTCAATGGATCCCTTAGATTTTTACCTAGGTGAGTGTGTCAGCGGAATGACGTTAGAACTCACAAGATGTTGTTTGTTGCTATTTTGATGGCTACTGTGCATTCTCAGAAAAATCTACTTTTCATCATACCTTCTCTGTGGAGTCGAGTGAAAAAGAATTATTCAAATATTATTGAGATATGTCTATTTTTATAACTCGACAATCCCACAAAAAGAAAGAAAATGTGGATTACTATAATAGTAGTTATTCATTATACAAGAGAAAAAAATATTTTCATAAGATATTCTAAAATCAAATATCTACCTTAACCTATGAGTATATACCGGGTTACCACGAGGTGAGGTACGCTCCCCAATTTTTCTATCATTTTAAAGATACAGTATCAAATTTGGTATGTCGCTATAGTACTTGAATACGCATATTTTGACTACTCTACTGAAAATTCACCACTTCCGGTTTAACCGGAACTGACCGCAAACTTTTTTTTTTTTCAAACGACTTTTTTTTTTCAAACGACACCCTATATATATTTTTTCAATATCCAAAAGAGCACGCAATTTGTGATAACACTGTTGCTCGAAATTGAAAATCGGTTGAAAAATGGCGGAGATACAGTTGATTGTACAGTCAAACAAAGATGGCCATGACATGAAGTTATCACAGGAAGCTTCGAAGTGCGATACAGTTAAAAACTGAGTTCCTTGTGTAATTGCAGCTACCAAATAATCCAACAATTATCAAAAATTTACTAAAAACGGAATAGCACCCATATAGAAATGCTCATAACTGCTATATCTCAAATGGCAACATGTTCTTAAAATTTTGAAGAATTCCTAAATAATAATCGCAAATACAAGATGTTTTATCATGAGTGTTCTCAAAATTAGAAATTCTTCAGCGGAGGCGGCCATGAACATAAAAAAGCGAAACAAAAAATCAGCATTGTTTAAATAAATAGAACAAACTTTGACTTCGTTCAAATAATATGAGCTTTTGTTTATTGCTTTTTTAATTATGTTCTAAGCCGCCTACGTTGAAAAACATTAAATTTTAGGAACACTCATCATGAAACCTGATTGTATCTCCACAACTTTTCACACGAGTAAACTGACAATTTATAAATTCTCATCATGACAAATTGAAAATTACATTTTGCCATTAAGGAAATGGCAATTATGAGCAATTATTTATGGATACCATTCTGTTTTTAGCATATTTTTAATAATTGTTGGAAAATAAGGTAGCTGCAATTATACGAGAACCTCAGTTTTTAACTGTATTGCACTTCGAAGCTTCCTCTGTTAACTTCTGATGTCGTTTGTCAATTGTGATTATTTAAGTTTAAGTTTCATGGCCAACTTTGTTCGATTGAACAATCAACTGTATCTCCGCCATTTTTCAACCGATTTTCAATTTTGACGAACAGTGTTATCGCAAATTGCGTGCTCTTTCGGATAGTAAAAAAATATTATACAGAGTGTCGTTTGAAAAAAAAAGTTTGGGATCACTTCCGGTTAAACCGTGGTAAATTTTCAGGAGAAGGGTCAAAATATGCGTATTTAAGTACTATAGCGACACACAAATTTGAAATCTGTATCTTCAAAACTATAGAAAAATTGGGGGGCGTACCTCACCTCGTAGTCACTCGGTATATATACATATATCCAGGAAAAAGTATAAATTTTTTTCCCGGGGAAAAATGTAATTTCATAAAATGTTATATTTTGTTACCTGCCAACAAAGATAAAATGTAAAATTTTTACCAGGACCATTAGCTGCAGTAAATTCATTGCGGAGATTTTGTTGAATAATGTGAAGTCTTCAAATATAATCGATAATTTCCTGGATAAGACTATGGTCAGAATTTTTTCAAGACGTTCCACCAATTTGTGACGACAAAGAGATAATGAGAATTTGTCCAACTTTGATTCAGTTATAATTTTCGAGATTCAATAATTATCTTGTATAAGTATAGCAGTAATAACAGAAGATATTATTATCGTGACAGTAAATGAAAAAATTCAACGTTTCCTAGATCTGCAGTATGGGAAATTAGCTTTTGAAATAAGGTACCATTTTTGTCAAAAAATTATAAATTATTTCATAACGTATTTATCCATTTATTCAATTAAATGTAATACAAAGAAATAAAAACCAATTCAAAAATACAAAACCGTTTCAAATATAAAATAATATCAAGATGAAAATCTTAATAAAAGTCCGGGACCTGAAGTGATGGCGCATTTGCTGTTTCGTTTGAAGGAAAACCCGGAAAAACCCACAACATCATTAGAATTTAGATTATCAACTCTCTCGTAGAAAAGGACACATGCTTCCTGAGAGATGAGAGAATCAATCTTGGATGATACACGGGAGTCATCGAAGAGGTGCCTACAATTAGAATAAGGGTGTTTGCAATATGCTGTAGAGTGTCCATTGGAAATGCGGCCGCTATGATTAGATATGGCGTAGATATTATAATTAGTATTGATTCCATCCTGAGCAGAATATTGGTCCAAATTAAAATTTTGTATGGAAAAATCAATCACATTGTCCAATGTACTACCATCAGTCGAAGAAACACGATTTAAATGTATAACTAAATTTTTGAAAATGTTTGTATACCAATCATCTTTTTGAATTCCCGTTTCATTCCACAAGTTAAACAGTATGGGCTCGCATCGTCAGTCAAAGTCTCCTATTCTGTCAACAGTTTGATTCATTGTATTGAATTCACGGCTTCGATTGGTAAGTCTGGAATAGATAGATAGATAGATTTTTATTTAACCACTTTACATAAGTTATATGTTTGTAGCAAGTCAAGAATTACATATATGTCTAGACATACCTACATAGTATAGGTTGAAAACAAAACAGTTCCAAATGACAAAATAAAACGGATTAAAATTTATATAACCAACCGGATTAAAATTACATATGCATGTACAAAAATGTAAAATTACATATGCCTACATATACTTAAGCGAATGTGGTATATAAATGATTAGGAGTTTGGGGTGAGCATCATGAGTTCATGTATAGCATTTTTCTTTTACTCACCCAGTATATTTAAATATAGTTTTAAAATGCTATTTATTATACCTATATAGTACAACCTGTGTCTAGCAGGGCACAAGATTATTTCATTTGCATTGCCGGTGATCAGTATGATTATTTATTCCAGTTATTGATGCAAGGGTTTTTACTCATTTTATTTCAATTTCAATATTCAATTACATTTGGACGTGTCAAAATTAAATGACATTTCACAGAACTCAGTATTATTAATTTAATGGATATTTTCCATTTCCGTGTTTAGTATTCAAGCTTTCATTAAAACATTGAAAAGGTCCATCATATCCTGAAATAAAATTAGCTGTCAATTTTCACCCACTGTATATTTTTTTACCATTACCTACCTGTTCGTTCAGCGACCAAAGGTTTTCCATCAAAAGTATACCATTCTGAATTAGAATATATCATAGTCCTGAACTGAACAACAATTAAGTATATTGACGTTGATTCTGTAAACAAATAATAATAATAATAATAATAATAATAAATGCTTTTATTGTAGGGTACAGCAATCAGCTTATATCCTAACAAAAGGCAGGATTCAATTCCTCCTCATGATTACTCATGGCAGGGATTGCTCTTCCATCCAACCAGTGAAGTGAACTACCTAATTAATCCTAATTGATAACAAACAATATAGATGTTCATACATACAATATGTAATAGAGTATGTTAGACAAATCAATTAACTGCTCCTAGAAAAATTGAAGATTGTAGATTTACCATACAAGCACAAAAAAAAAACACACTAGTCGACGAAAAATGTCTTAGAGAAAAGCTTGTGAAAATACATTTTAAACCATAGGTGAAGAAAAAGTGATGTGACGATTCAAGTTTGTTATAATTGTTGCATTATACCAATAAATTTGGAAAACTAGTATCAAATAAATGTTTCTTAATTTTTTTCTTGAAAATTTTGATTGGCAATAATTTATATTCACTGGGTAACCGGTTGTAAAGGCGAACTATTTGGTATGAGAAAGAGCCACGGAAGAAGGAGGTTTTATATTTAGGCGCAGCCAAATTATTTCGAAATCTCAAGTTGAGATTATGAATGTCTGTTCTGAAGGTCAATTTTTTGAATAGATAAGGAGGTTTCCCAGTTGTTATTACTTTGTGAAAAATCGTAGAGGAGTGTAGTGTGCGCCTAGCCTCCATGTTCAGCCAACCAATATTTCTCAGATGTTGTGTAACATGTTCCCGCTTTCTGGTGCCTGTGACAAGTCTCACACATGAATTCTGCAGTTTTTGAAGTCTCATTCTGTCAGATTTCATCAGTCCTGGTCCATAAACTACGTCTGCATAGTTAGCATGTGATAACATTAATGCATCACTAAGTATGATTTTACTTTTTTTGTTCAGGATATTTCTGTTTGAATAGATCATTCTGAGATTCATATAACCCTGTTTTAAGATATGAGAGACATGTGTAGTAAAGCGCAACGCATTATCAAGATACAATCCCAGATTTTTTGTTTCTGCAGTGGGTAGGCGTACTCCGTCGACAAATATATTTAATAAATTCTTGCACCGATTTCTTGCTGCTGTCCTTCCAAATAGCATCACGTACGACAGTATTGATTTGATACTGTTATGAGACTATTCAGATCATGATTCATTTGGTCGAGTGCTAAGTTGAAGGAGTTTTCCTCGAAGTTCAAATACATTTGCGTGTCATCAGCATAGCAGTGCATCGATGCGTGAAGTAAGGACTTTGAAAATTGGGAAGTGTAGAGAACAAACAGAAGTGGCCCTAAAATGGATCCCTGGGGAACACCATTCTTTATTTCAAGAGATTTGGATGTTTCGTTGTTTATAATAACGCTTTGAAAGCGGTTAAAAAGGTAACTCTTGAAGAGCGATACTGCATTCATGTTGAACCCCAGGTAACTCAGAATGGACAAAAGAATCCATGATCCATAATTGTTCAACTGTTTCTGATTGAATATTAACAATCGTGGCTTTAAAAATATTTTTAATATAAATTGCAACACCTCCCCCCCTTCCATTTTCCCTGTCTTTACGAAATAGTTGATAGCCTCGGAGACAAATATTTTCATTGGGAATATTCATTGAAAGCCATGTCTCAGAAACAGTGATGATGTCATAATTATTATATACTCTCAGTTTAAATTCTGCGTACCCGTTCAATAATGATCTAGTGTTGATATGACATATTTTGATGTTCCGCATTTCAAACTTGAGCGGCCACAATTCTTTTTCATATAACACAGTAGTTATATTTTTTATAATAATAGATGTATATACATATATATTTAACTAATCTAAGGATAATCAGAGAACAGAAATAAGTAATCTGAAAAAACTTCATTAAATAATTATATGAAAATCGTTTAGTTTTTATTGATTCATTGTACAATCATATTATTGTCACCGAAATGAATAATATTGTACTTACCTAGGTGTTATTTCTTCATTGTAGTATGCTATTGGTTCTTACAAAAATATTTGTTATTAATTTCAGCGGCATTAGATCATATTTCCGAGATGGTATTTGTTTTGTTTTCATTTTCAAGACTATAGGTCAACCTGGTGGATAGCTGGTGACGTTCAGACGTTGTGGACACTTATCAGCTGTTTCAGCAAATATAGCGCCATGCTGTTTCCAATGCTAGTTTCGTTTTATTGAGTGTCAGGTTACTTGGAGTGGAATCTCGGGTCATTCGACACTTATTGTTGCACCGTACTTGCCCAATCCTATCGTGTGAACAAGTGAAACGTTATTTAAATTGTCGACTGTTGGGAACACCGATTGTCACTCCCACTTTTCTCATGCAAATTGTTTCTGGGGGAAACAGTTCCGGAGGAGGAAGAAAGACTTTTTGAGGGTGTCAAGATGGTGGAAGATCAACGAGACGCCGAGGGGATCAGTAGTCCCTCACAGTTTTTTTTGTACCTAAGTTTGGGGATATGCCTCCTAATTTTGTGTTTCGAAATAAATGATTTCGTCATTACTTGTTGACCCTCTGGAGTAAAGAGGTATGTACTTTTCAGTAATTCCTTTATAAAGTTTTTTTGTCTTCTTCACCATTTTTTTTATCACTCAACACGTGTTGAAATGGGTTATCATTTTACCTATTTCACAGGGTCTTACCGGACGGTTTGGGTTCACTGCTACCAGACGGTTTGTTTCGCTTTTACCGGATGTCCCAGTCCGTTCTTGCTGAATGGCCCTATTGATTCCTATTGGAGGGTTTTTTGCATACATACCGGTGGCGGTCTATTTCACTCCCAGCTAAGGGCGTATATCACCCTTACCCTACGTCGCTATGCTTCACCTGGATACTTGCTGAGATCCACAAACTATGATGTTTCGTGTCCTGTTTTGATTCCCGTTTCGATCCAGAGTCCAAGGTCGATCTGAGTAACTGTCTGAATGCTGAACGTCTACCTGTCCACTGCTTTCAGCGTTGGATACCTGTCTGAAACTTACCATCTCCGAAGAATGATCTGAGAGAACCTCAGATAAATAGGTATTATGTATCTATCATTTTTTTATGACTATTTTTCTGTTTAACTGTATATTATTACATGTATAACAATAGGTCTTTGTACCTACAGGTAACATTTTTTATACGATCGTTTTGAAACTGATCAGATTTCATTTACAAAATTTATTTTTGGGAAACCATTCTGGATAGGTTCGAACTCGTTACGAGCTGTACATAATCGTTATTATTGCTCATTTATGAACAATAATTTCATTTTATAATACTCTGTCTCAAATAATTCAGAGGTTTCTGGGTTCCATGCCATCAAAAATTTAGTGGCGCTCAAGGCATTACGTAACTATCAAAGTTTTCAATTTTAATTATTTGAACCACGGCCCAGTGCCGCCAGACAAAGAGCTGCCGTTCGCTGTTTGGCAAAAATAAAAATAGTGCCACACATGGTTGAATGAGAGGTATTCTCTAATTGAGTAAAAGCATTGTGACAGTAAGTGATTTTTTACCCATTTTTTAAATTGAATAAAATTTAGTGATTTTATAGCAGGTGGTAAAATATTAAAAAATCTGACATTTGGAGAATTTTGCTCCGTGATTTACGAGTTCTGAGTTTACTTGCTGCTCTTGTAGCATGGTTGTGAACATCACCATTTTTTGAAAAAAGATCTATATTAGAAAAGGTCTGCAGTAAAGACTGATAGATAAAAACACAAGGGATTGGTAAAATTCGGTATTTCTTGAATAGCGGCTGACAGTGCGCATGGTAGGTTGCACCATCTATGATTCTTAGGGCCTTCTTTTGGAGCCTAAAAACTCTAATAGCGTGTGCAGCGTTACCCCATAGAATGGTACCATAGTTGAGGTGGGAATGAAAGAGAGAGTGGTAGGATGATAGTAATATTGGAATACTCAATATTTTTTTTAGTTGTCTCATTAGAAATAGTTGTGTGGAGAGTTTTCTGCATAATTGGTCAATGTGGGCCGACCATTTTAGCCTGTCGTCTAATACGATAGATAGATAGATAGATAAATGGGCTTTATTGTCTAAAATGTATAACATTTTGTCGACAAAGTATGTCATGTCTAAAACTATTGGTAAATATATAAAATAATAAAATTATAATAGGAGAATTTCAATAAATCATTAAAAAAAAAACATGAAAGGGATGAAAAATTAAAATACACTCACAATAACAAAACAGTTTTAAAATGTCCTAGTATAAAACGTGATACATATACAAACATATATACATATATATACATATATACATACATACATACATACATACATACATACATACATACATACATACATACATATAGATAGAAAAACCAGAAATTATATGCAAAATACTCTCCCAAACTGTAGAAGCACTTTCCTATTTAAAGGTTTCCCACCAATTTTCTAAATTGCTTCTTTCCTTTAATTTCTGTAATTCGTTTTGGCAAATGATTATATATCTGTCTACTTCTATAGATTAGAGAATATCTAGTTAAAGATAAGATGGGTAGTGGAAGGGCAAGTTTTTTATCACTACGAGTCTGTCTTTCGGTATGATTCAAAAACTTGTCTTTATGTTTGTAAAGCAAGCAGACAGTCTCTAAAATGAAAATTTCGAATACTGTGAGTATTCCGTTATTGCAGAAAAGTGGCCTACACGAGTCTCGCAACTTCAGTTTGAAAATTATTCTCAATGCTCTTTTCTGAATAACGAAAATACTTTGCATCAGAACCTGGCTGCCAGAGCCCCAGAAAGGAATTCCATACCGGAGGTGACTCTCCATAAGTGAATAGTATGCATTTATTGATGCAGAAAATCCGAGTTCACGAGATATGACATTTATTGCAAAGCAACCAGAAGACAACTTTTTTTTCAGAGCAGTAATATGCGCCTCAAATTTTAAATTACTATCAATATATATACCGAGGAATTTGGTCATAGATTTACTCTCAATCACCCGACTTCCTAATGTTACCTGTTCCAAATCCCACTTAAATGACACCAAATTTGTTTTAGAAACATTTAGACATAACATATTTGAGTCACACCAGTTTTTAATTTTTTCTAAATCTGAGAGGATGTATCGAGTCAAAGAAGCGGTGTTTTCATTACGCCGTTAATATAAAGTAGAAACAAAACTGGGCCTAAGACTGATCCTTGAGGAACTCCGCGTATGATTTTTCCACTTTCAGAAGTTTTATGATTCAATGATATTTTGTGATTTCTACCAGTTAGATAAGACCTGAACCATTCTAAGGCTATTCCACGGAATCCATAATGAAAGAGTTTCTGCAAGAGGATTTCATGATCAACACAATCAAATGCCTTAGAAAGGTCCAAAAACACTGCCGCAGCCACTTCCTTATCATTTAGGGTGGTGTAAATATTTTCAAGAAAATTGAAAATTGAAAATCAGTGGTATTTTTATCACACTGGAAGCCAAACTGTTCGGAAGCTAAATTTGTATGTCTTTCTAAAAAATCAATTATCCTACGTTTGACTAGTTTTTCGATAATTTTTGATAACGTTGATAAAATTGATATGGGTCTGAAATTGTTTGGGTCGTCGGCAGCTCCTCCTTTATGAAGCGGTATAACTTTAGCCGAGTTTAAGCTAGAAGGAAAGACACCAGTGCTAAACGATGTATTTATTGCGATCACTAAGGCTTGAAGAGCTTCATCAGGCAGTTGTAACATCAACTTCGCAGAAAGGTTGTCTTCACCAGCAGAATTTTTGTTTTTTATGTCTTTTATTGCTAGTTTCAACTCACTCAAATCTGTATCATACAAAAACAAGGAATTTGAGGGAGAACTTACATTTTTCAAATACCAAGCACATTGACTGTATTATTAGTGGTTAAGTTGTTATTTGAAGAGAAGAAATTATTTTGGGTTTCTTCTTGATTTAGTTTGAGATTATTTGCGCTGAACCAGGTATATGCTTTATTTTTTGCTTACTCAGTGAGATTGTGTAGTGTTATAGGGTTAGAATGAGTTTCAACTAGTGTTGTGTCGTCAGCGAAGCAGATACACCCAGATGGGGCCAAGTAATGGAAAATGTCGTTGAGATAGATGATAAATAATAGTGGTCCCAGCACACTTCCCTGCGGGACTCCGTGCTTTATGTTCTGGAAATCAGAGAAATTGTTTTCGATGGCTACACATTGAATTCTGTTATCTAGATAGGATTTTATCAGTTTCAGAGGTACCCCCCGAACACCATAGAAGTTTAATTTATCGAGTAATTTGTCATGCGATACGCAGTCGAACGCCTTGGCTAGGTCACACAAGGTTATTTCAGTGTGTTCTCCATTCTCAAGGCCCTCGACTATTTTTGCAATAACACAGCTTACAGCCTGAATCGTGGAGCAGTTTGGCCGAAAACCAAACTGTCCTTTATTAAGAGTGTTATGTTTATTAAAAAAGAGCATCAATCGTTCCTTTAGGATTATTTCAAATATCTTGCCGATTATCGGGATTATGGAGATGGGTCTGAAGTTTGTGGCCAGATCGGGGTCTCCTTTCTTATATATTGGTAGTACCTCTGTGATTTTTAGATTGTCAGGGATTGATAGGGACTGAAAGTACCCAGAAAGGTTCAAAAATAACGGAGAAGTAATTACAAAAAGTACATCTCAATATAGACTTCAGCTGACCGGCAAATGTATCCACAATTTTGGGATTTTGAGTAGATATATATTTTGTCCAAGAAATGGAAGCTTTCTTATTATCATTCATGATAACGAAATCATTTTGTTTGATTCTCTGCACTCGTCTTGTTTAATTCTTCATGTAAGCCTACCAGAAGGTGTCTTAGAAACTCTTCCGAATCTGCTGGGACGTTATGATTGAAGGGAGGAGCAAATTTCTGAATACATGTACAAAATGTGAAGTATTCACCATTTCCCGAGAAGAATCAGGACTCCAGATATTTTCATCAAAGATATAGAAGATTTCACTAGATTTTCCTCAATTCTTTATGTGGTAGTATTCAAATCCTCCATACAAAAATCATTCTTGAAAAATTCCAACAAAGTTCGAAAGACATTGGATATAAGAATAAGTATACAGGGTGTTCCTTAAAGACATGCTAATATTTGAGGGGGTGATTCTTTGACTTATTTTAAGGAAAAAACTTTCTATAAACGTATGTCCTAAAAGTCCTAACTTTTGAGATAAAGTTTTGAAAAAAAATCAGTTTTTTAATAATAACTGAGATAATATTGTAGACGTTTTCATAAAATTTGGTACATGTCTTCTATACATCAAGGTGTATTCTTTAATGCACAAACATTTTCATTTTCTCAACCAGTGGCGTCCGTACGGGTTTTGCATTGAATATTTTTGGAGAAAAGAATACTACGCCACTGCTTTCTCCAAAAAAAAATACTTTTGAGATCCTCATTTATTTTTGAGCAAATTTAATCTCTTGAGTTTTCTTTGTCCGCCGCATGGTTTTCGCTTAAAAAAATAAAAATCGTTTTACTTCAGGATCAATTCCTCAAAAATCTGATGTGGTGTGGAAATGATTGTGCATCGACTTAAAGCAAATAAAGGGATCAGATTTGTTCCAAAATGAATGAGAATCAAAAAAATATGGATTTCAGCTTGTACAAAAACGAATTTTATTTTATTTTATAAAAGTAAGTTTAAATGAACGGATCAAATTCATTAATTATTGACAATACTAACACTGATTATAAAAATTGTTGGAAATGGCCACCTTCACTTAATAGGCATATGCTTCCGCCCGTCTACGCATGGAATTACGCACACGTTGAAATATTCCCGGCGTATTTCGAATAGTTTCACACGAGGCAACTATTCGCTCTCTTAAATCTTCTAAAGTATTAACGGGAGTTTTATACACTAGAGTTTTAAGGTACCCCCATAAAAAGAAATCTAAACTGTTGAGATCAGGGGATCTTGCTGGCCATTGCTGAGGTCCTCCGCGACCTATCCAACGATTATGATAAACTGTATTTTTAAGATAGGTAGCTAAATTAATATCGTAAATCCATTCAGGTAATAATTAAAGCACTTGGGAGATCATAAGTGAAAAGATTAAGAAGTGGTGAAAAGAAATATCAATTATAAAGATGTAGCTAAATTACTATCGGACGATTTATTGTCAACAAAATGTTAGGTACCTACTGCGATATGAAGCAATTTCAATTTAATTATTTTAATCAAGAACCGAGCATCTGACAAGAATTACACATTTTTTTGGATTCTCATTCATTTTGGAACAAATCTGATCCCTCAATTTGCTTTCAGTCGATGCACAAACATTTCCACACCGCATCAGATTTTTGAAGAATTGATCCTGAAATGAAACGATTTTTATTTTTTTAAGCGAAAACCATGCGGCGGACAAAGAAAACTCAGGAGATCAAATTTGCTCAAAAATAAATGAGGATCTCAAAAGTATTTTTTTTTTCAGGAGAAAGCAGTGGCGTAGTATATTTTTCTCCAAAAATATTCAATGCAAAACCCGTACGGACGCCACTGGTTGAGAAAATGAAAATGTTTGTGCATTAAAAAATGCACCTTGATGCACAGAAGACATGTACCAAATTTTATAAAAACGTCTACAATATTATCTCAGTTATTATTAAAAAAATGATTTTTTTTCAAAACTTTATCACCCTGTATCTCAAAAGTTAGGACTTTTAGGACATACGTTTATAGAAAGTTTTTTCCTTAAAATAAGTCAAAGAATCACTCCCTCAAATATAACATGTCTTTAAGGAACACCCTGTATAAGAATTTTTCATAGTGACCCCACATTCAGCGGAAATTGAAAAACGCGCAGTGGACAAAAGACCATAATTCGTCGTTGTGCAATCACAAATAGAACAAAAGAACTGGTTATTTCGAACAACGGCGATAACATTTTTACTGACAACATTAAAAACCCGAATATTAGAGAAAACAATTAACGTGGTCGCGCTAAGAGCTCTGAACCATGTAATGAATAGGCGGTTGACTGCAAAGGCCTCACAAAACTTACTAAAACAATTCTTGAAACGACTTCATTCCTTTGTGTTAAGACCTGTGGATGTGTTTGTCCAATTTATTTGAATTTCTCAGGGTGATTCTAGCAAAGGAACCGAATAACATCAGGCGATATGAGAATATTGTCTTAGTCAGTTCTAATATTTGCAGTTTACTGAATCGGTACTACACTCATCTATTCAATTTGAAGACAAGTGATGCTAGATTTGCTTTTCTCATTATCGTTCACTGATTTTTCAGAATTGCGCACCCCTCAGATTTTCTAGAGTAAATTTTGAATTATAATAAAAAAATTCATCAATATTTAGAGAGTGGCACATATTTCCAACCGTAATTTAGAATTTATTTTTTTATTTTTTGTGATTATGAAAAAATATTGAAATTTCGAAAAAAATTATAGCAATTGGCTATAATATTTAAGGTCTTAAACCATCAAGTTTATCAACAGTAGTATTAACACAGGTATCATTCAAAGTCTTTTGAAAAACAAAGATCAAATAAAGCGAAGTCTAATATATTAGGTATTATCCTGAAATTATATTTTTATCCAACACATGACAGTTATGACTGTCATTATTAATGTCATTTTAGACAAGTAAACTATCAAAAATTATCCATAACTCACTAGTGATTATAACTCACTAGTGTGTTATTTGATAGTTTACTTGTCTAAAATGACATTAATAATGGGTCAACACTGTCATGTGTTGGATAAAACATTGTATGCCACTCATGTGTTATGTTTCCTAAGTCACTTTAGAATTTATACCACTCGGCCTGTTTATTTTCAACATAACACACTAGTACCATAAATAACTATTAGGCGAGTCTATAAGAATATATGTCACCGGATCTAATGAAATTGAAATTAATGATTAAAATTAGGATAAGACTTGATTTCGAAAGAAGGAATAGTGGTGTTTTTTTGATATATGAACAAATTATCAAGGAATTCAGATTAGGAAATCATTAGCGTGAAAAAGTATTGAATATAAAGCTTGGCTAATTCAACTGGATCATAGGTTGTCTTTATCATTGTTTGTGATATTATTTTCATCAAGATTATCGAATGTATTCTATTAAGTAACCTCAATTTGGATTAACTAAATGAGAATTATTTTCACGACGAAAAATGAAGAAAGCCTGCTGTCAACATTTTGAATGCAGACCAGGCCAAAGCAATTTTCAATACCTGAATTCATAAAAAAATTCATAGCAGTTTATGGATGGTTGGTAAAGTTTGAGTTAGGTATGAGTAATCTAAGAAAAATCAAGACGACTCAGTACAAGTTCCGGAAGGGGGGTAGGGGTAGTTAAATATACTTTTTGAGGGTTGGATCTTGGTTTTTTACGATTTGTGGCGGAAATATGCATTCTATCGGAAGAAATTTCGCAGAAAAGTTGTGGAAAATTGATAAATCTGTAACTTTTGTTTCAGTCATTTTCCAACATATCCTCGAAATTAACGAGAAAATCGCTAACAAACTTTCTTTTCCGTTTTTTTGGTTTTTAATTTTTATCTTCCTCAGAAAAAACATGTTTCTCATGAAACTTGTTGAAAACGTGAAAACGAATGTAATTTTTCTCTTCTAGATAGCTTGACTGTGATGGATATTCATATTTCAGCAATAATGATAAAATATTCTAATTTTCTGTACACCAGAAAACAGTTTTTGCCTGGACGCCCAGTGATACATTTGTTCTTGTGTAAAAGTTATATCATAATTCTACGATTACTGTGATGATATGACAATCCAAAATAATCGTATTGTTCTGATTATAATCAAGTTACGACGATAATCGTCACTAAGCGTTTTTCTTCGCACACAACCTTGAAAACTATAATCCTCTTTAATTTGACGCACTATTTTCACGACTATGTGCGAAGTGAAACGTTCGTAAACAATTTTTAAAGAAACTAGATGATAATTAGGAATACATGATGTTTTTAGATTAACCTATCATAACGATAATCATGGAATTCTGATTTTTTGGCGAAACTGTCAAAAATACAGATTGTTAGTTGAAACAAGTGATAACAGTTTTCCAATGGATCGGGAAACGTTGTCTATGAACAACCCTTTATAGATCAGATCTGCGATTCCATCGGAAAAATGCGAAAGCTTCATCCCACAGATTTCCTCGAAACTCAGAGATTAAAACCTCCGAGATTAAAGTCGGACCACCGAGATTAAAGTCGGGATTTCAAAAAAAAATTGACGATGACCAAAAAAAAAAATTAAAAATGACATTGTTTATGCATCAAAGTTTGATAAGTAATAATTCAGAAAATAAATAAAATAACCTTGTGAACAAAAATGTAGCCTCCGATTAATATATTTGCTTGTTCTTTGACTCAAATAATTGCTGAGTTATTCGCTTGAATCCAATAATATTTTTCATTTTTGTGAAAAATGCTCGCTGAAATGAAATACCTATGCCCTATCAGCTTGCGGCTGTATTTATTTTTCCTGTCTGGTTTGTTTACTCACAAATACGCTTTTTGGGATCTAATTGTGTTGTCAGCGTATAGCTTGCTTGATTGTACTAATATAGCTGTTATGTATTTGTTTGAATTTTTGAGTTGGATTTGTTTGTTTAGGATTTCACATTGTGGTCGATCTGAGCCTGAGCAAGCGTCGAAGTATGAAGTAAAATAGTGAGGTTTCCATGTTTACTTTACCTTTTTGCGTGTAATCAATTTGTTCGTTTGGATACCTCGCAGTCTCATGTGAAATAAAGACAGAGTAGACTGAGATTCAACAGGTACTCTCGAGGAATTTTACGACGTGTTAGTCACATAAGGTAGATTTATCTTCAGCGTTTAAATACTCGAAGTGTGGTTATAGACTATGCTTCCTGGAATGGATCATTTTGATCAAATCATAGTGAAGATTTGGGATGGTTCACCAGGAAAAAGTCCGAGAAATGATGGCATGTTTTTGATAGAGAGATTACAACTCCTGAAAAAATAATTAAATTCTTTCAAATGCTTAGAAATGAGTATTGTAGTAGTACATTTAATTTTCAATAAGACAACGTGTGTCCTTTTTGTTGATTTTCTGCGAAAAAATTTCTGAATACACGTCCTTGGCATTTTGGTGAGTATTAATTCATTGTGTATAGTCTTAATTGAGTGCAGGAGTCTGTAGAGGTATTATAAACATGGATTTTCCAATGAAAAAGTACGTTGTTATGATGATATGTATCATAAAATCAGTTTTCTCTTTTAGATTTGAGGACATAAATCATGGAGACTTATGCTGTTATGGGTTGTTATAACCGATTCGATCCAGACCAGCACGTGAAATTTCCAAATTTCCTTCTATACAAACAAGGCAGAGACAGGTAGAAACTGCTGGAGTACAGAGACATACTAGTCAGATCGTTCCGAAGATCCAGACCATGTACCTACCCAAAATACGTAGAACAAAAAAACGCTGGGAATTTACAGTTAACATTAAAGTCAACATTGAAGGATGTTATGAAAGGCGAAAAGTTCTGTATTACTAGTAGCTATTTATTGTCAAATATCGCACAACTAACAGCGAGTATTTCAAAATATTGTCAAATAATAGGATCACTAAATTTAATAAAGTTCAAAAAAAAATCACAATTAACCACTAACCACCGCAAAAAAAACAATTTTCTTTTCAAACCCAAATTCTTTGTTTGTCCCCCATCAGCTTATCACCGCCATGTTGTGACGTCAGCTGACATCAGCTAGTGCTCTATTGTACATTGGAACCCAGGATAAACACATTCGCTTTGTTGCCAAAATGTATATTTTATCATTTTATGCTTTCACAAATCTGCTGTTGAAGGACTTATTTGAAGATGTTCTGGAATGGTTTGAAAGCTGGAATTTTTGGAAAATATTTCCTTTTTATAGACCTAAAATTGGGCAAAATCTTATGACCAAAACGCATATCCTCCTTGAATACGTATTTTTTTCCTTTTGGGTAGTAAACAATAAATAAAAATAAGTCATGGTGAGTGTAGAAAGAGGTATAGATATGAAAACAGAAGATGAGATTCTTGAATGAGAAATTTAAAAAATTATTCAAATTCCTGTTTATTCACTAAAAAATCATTAATTTTATGGCGTCTATTTTAATAATTTCAATGAATCTTTTATATGTAAAAAAATATTATCGGCATACCTAAGTGTTCCAGTATAAAATATAACAGAGATGCGATGCAGATTCAAATATGAATCACTGTTAATACAGTCGCTAAAGTAAAATATACATTATTTCTACCCAATAAATTGACATGGAAATTTTCCTGCATAAACTGTTAGTAGATGTTCCATATTTCATAATATCAAAATAATCTGTTTTGGAAGGACATGGCTTCACCCCTAAAAACCCACCCCTTTGGTCAAGAATACCTGTTTTCGCCTATAACTCAGCCGCTGGAAAGATAAAAAACTATCGAATACAGAAAATAGAGGTTGATAAATTTTCATTTAATTTTTCTGTATAAGTTGTAGTTAACGGAAAACCGCAATTTGTAAAGATTTCCAATTAGGATTTGCATTTTTCAATCTAAATTACTTGTAAACTACGCTAGCTACGATGAAAAATCAAAATGGGTTCTGGGGTGGGATTCTGTCTACCATAGAATTCTACTGTCGATAGAAAAAGTGATATTACATTATGGTTGAACCAGTGAGAGAGAAACAGACAATACTGTCGACAATAGAATTCTATGGTACGTACACAGAATCCCACCCCTGATGATGGTGATCAAAAATACTCGCAGTCGTTGCCATTTTTGTAGACATTTGTATGTAATGAAACATAATAAGTTTAATTATTAACACACTTTTACTAGCTTCACCTGTATCTATCTATCTATCTATCTATCTATCTATATGTATGTATGTATATGTAACGGAATTTTTGAAAGCGATTTTCACCTACTTCTAGACGTACGAATTATTTGAAATTTGGCAGATGTTCAAGGTTCCGGTGACAATACAGTATGACATTTTTGTTATAGAAAAAAAAATGGCGGCTCCAAGATTGCGGGCAAGATTTGTGATAACTGTCCGATTGGATTAAAAATTGGTATGAAAGAGTTTTCGGGGTCAGACATTATAATTTTTTGTCAAAATTCATAAATTCAAGATGGCGGCTCCAATATGGCTGACGAAATTTGTGATTAGGGTCAGATTTAATTTAAAATTGGTATATGGTTTTTTGGTCGTAGATTTGGAATTTCTTGTCAATTTTCATAAATTCAGTTTCCTGCATCAGAGATCAACTGGTGACCTGCTTGCTCATGTTTCATATATTTGGCAGTGATTTGTAGAAGTGATGGTAGAACTCTGACCATTGCATTATACAGTGTGACACATTTAAGATGGAAGCACCCTTAGAAAACTTACATTTTTCAACCAATTGGAATAATTTTTTTTTTTCGTTAGGTAGACATTATTGAAAAAGTCTAGTAGGGCACTAAATTTCATGAATAAATCTTCATTTCCAGGGCCAACTAATCTTATTTTTCAAGGTCAAAAATAAAATAAAAAATTACTAGCGATTTTTTTAGAAAAAATCTGATTACACCATTGGATTCGCACCATTTTCAAACGATTCATATGTAGATAACGTTGAAATGCGTCAATCAATAAAAAAGTTATAAGGAAATGAAATTTAAAAATATGCCGTTTAATCAACCCACCAATTCAATTTCATAACTTTTATCAAAATTTGGAAAACACCACTGTATTAAGGAGGTTTCGATATATCACTAGTCAAAATTTCAACGAAATCTATAAATAAATAAAAAATTATAAGATATTAAAATTTGAAAAACATAATATAATGTATTTTCAGGAAAATGTCATTTTATCTCATAATTTTTAATTATCAACAGATTTCAATTGAATTATAGCCAGTGATATTTCGAGACACCCTCAATACAGTGATGTAGTCAAAGTTCTGAAATTAAATTGGTGGGTTTTTTGAACGGCATATTTTTCAAATTTCATTCCATTATAACTTTTTTATTCATTGTCGCATTTCAACGTTATTTACATATGAACCATTTGAAAATGTCGCGAATCCAGTGGTGTAGTCAGATTTTTTCTGAAAAAATCGCTAGTAATTTTTCTAGATTTTTTACCTTGAAAAATAAAATTTGTTGGCCCTAGAGATTTATTCATGAAATTAGGTGTCCTAGTAGACTTCTTGGATGTCTACCTAACGAAACAAAAATCATTCCAATCGGTTGAAAAGACGTTTGATCGCGTTTGGCTGCCTCGGGAGGAGTTCCCTGAGGCATACAGCATGCAGAAGTTTAAAAAAAATACCAGTTCCTACCTACTTTTCCTCGACTTTCACGATGTTCTTTGAACAGTACAGGACTCCATATCACCAGAACCAGAACAAAAACTTCCAACAATTAATAATGGTCAATATTAGGATTTTTAAAATTCTGTTAGCTACTAGAAAATTCCAGTAGGCCTGATTCAATACCTATATGTAGAGATAAGCAATTGTGAATATTTTACAAATTATTGAAAGTATTATTGAAGATTCGTGGGAGAAGTATAGTATTCTACTCGCATATTATCATATATTATTCACGCCGATACGATACGAGTCGTAGGCTTGTATCGTAAATCATAATGGCTAATTTGTCCGTTGAATATTTTACTATTAAACGTTAAATTTATGCTACAACCTCATCTTCAAAAATCCTCAGAGAAATTGTCCATCGTCAAAATTCCCCATGAAGTATATCCAGTTTGAGTTATTCTTCTTTAACGAATATCGAATTCAAGTTTCTATCATCCATTCCACGCAATCAGATATATTTGAATCATAATTAGTAATGACCATATAAAATCATTACGATATTTATCGACCATTCTTGTATTTAAAATGGTAATAAGTCGCCAGGGAGCGAGGATCGCTGGCGGGACCCCGAAAACAGCCCACCTACACGAGTTTCGTTTGATCTCGCCGAATGGAAGAAGAAGAAGAATTCATGGGCGTCGCCGTCGACGTGGAATAAAGGAATTTTTTCAATGAAATTCACATGCAGGTTTGAGCAACACTGTGCCAGTTCTCGAGAATTTCAATAGGAAATGGACTAGAAACCGTTGATAGAATGTAGTCTTGGGCTCTAGTTCGGATATATTAGAATATACAGTGACCGCCAAAAAGTATGTACCATATGGGAAAAAAGTTTATTATTAGAGTATTAGAGAAAAGATTCTTGGGAAACGTTTGTGCATGTCCGATAACCTAAAAATCGATTTTGACACATGTCACGTGATCGCTGGTATGGCGGCAAATTGAATAAAATTACTATGCGAACGCAAAAAGTGGGGTAAAATGGCAAGATACCAAAAAAAGTGATTTGAAAAAGTTGCTTAGAATTAAATTTTATACACATATACGAAGTTTGAAAAGATAATGAGAGAAAATTGAAAATAGAAATTTTTTTAAAATATTTTCCTAGCTGTATAAAAATATCAAATTATTATCATATGAATAGCTTGACCATACTGAAACATTTGTATTTCAATGATAATGACAAAACTTTCCCATTTTCTCTACACCAGTACGCACTAAATTAAAAAAATTGGATTTTGTTAAAACCCTGGCTGTTACATTGGTTCGTATCTAACAGTTATATCAGAATTCCACGTCCATTGTGATGACATGACACTCCAGAAACATGATGTTTTCCAGATTATAATCAAGTTTCGATGATAATCGTGCCAGAGCGTTTCACTTCGCATGCAATGTTGAAAACTCTAGCCTCTTTAATTTGACGCACTATTTTTTAGATTATGTGCGAAGTGAAACGTTCGTGCACGATTATCATCAAAAATTGATTATAATCTGAAAAACACGATATTTTTGGATCTCCCTATCATCGCAATAATAGTGGAATTGTGATATATCTATTAGATACGAACCAATGTAACAGCAAGGGTTCCGACAAAATTCAAGTTTTTCAATTTAGTGCTCTCTGGTGTGGAGAAAATGAGAAAGTTTTGTTATTATCATCGGAATACAAATATTTCAGTATGGTCAAGCAATTCGTAAGAAAATAATTTGATATTTTTCTACAGCTAGAAAACTATTTAAAAAAAGTTGCTGTTTTCAATATTCCCACATAATTCTCTCAAACTGTATGTGTGTGTATAAAATTGCATTCTAAGCAACTTTTTCAAATAACTTTTTCCGATATCTTGCCATTTTATCCGACTTTTTGACTATTCATGGTAATTTTTTTCAATTTGCCGCCATACCAGCGATCACGTGACATATGTCAAAATCGATTTTTAGGTTATCGGACATGCACAAACTTTTCCCAAGAATCTTTTTTTCAATACTCTAATAATAAACTTTTTTCCCATACGGTACATACTTTTTGGCGCTCACTGTATAATTAAATTGTCAGAGTCCGTAATAGGTATAGAAAGTTTTGAAACAAAGATAGTATGATTTAATGTTCCAACAAATACCTTGATGTTGAAAAAATCCAACAATTTAGTCTCGTGTAATAGCTGATTGATCATTAGAGTAATATTGAAAAAAAAACAAGGAAAAAATTATTTATTCAAATGTGTGATATTCAAAAACTTACCGCGTTTTCAGTTCGAATACGAACATTTTTGAACTTGTAACTCTTAGAATTACCTAAATTACACACCTGAAGAAATTATTTTCCACTTTTCTGAGCATATCAATAGAAGCCTGTTTTGAAGTTTTTAATTTTTCAATATTTTTATTTTGTGCTCTTTATTTAGGGTTATGGTTTTTACAAGGCCTGTTTCCTATGAGATTTGAGTTATTCCGAGGGGGAAACCACTGAGAATATTGTGTACACTAATTCCCAAAAATCGCAAGTAATGCCTCTCATACCCAGGTAATTTCCGAGTGATACCCAGTAATTCCCGAGTAATACCCAGTAATTCCCGAGAAATACCACTCGAGTAATGCCAGTAATGCCCGTCAGAAAATTAAGGAATATATAAAATAGTGTCTTAATTTTATGTTTTTTGTCAAGTACAAGTCGGATGCCTTTTTTTTTCTTTATTGCACAATTCGAATTGCCGCTGCTGCTCTCTCATTTTTCAGACAATTCCAATTCCCATGTTTTGATGACCTTTGTTGTGCCCTTCACTAACTATTATTGTGCAGGAATTGTTCTCTCACATCCGAATAATTCCGGTCATACCCATGTAATGCTCGAATAATACCTCCCTTTCCCGTGTAATGCTCAATAAATCCTAACTAATTCCACTAATTCCCGAGTAATACACCAGTAATATCTGTAATGCCCAAGTAATACCCCGAATTCCCAACTATTACCCGAGTAATGCCCCCAATTCCCGACTAATAATCGAGTAATGCCACTAATGCCGACAGGTACACCAAAATTTCCCGGCGGTTTCCCCCTCGAGTTATTCAATGAAGAGGGAGCATCTGAATATTAATTCGCCCGTCATCCTATAGTAGCCATTTTGAACTTATGGATTTCAACAAAATACTCATGATCTTCAACCCCAAATAACGCCACATACAAATTTTTTAAGAGAATCGGGCCATCCGAGAGGATATAGATTTCAACAACAAAACAAACTACAACAGATCTAAAATTTATGTATTCCATCAAAAAAAAAATCATTATCATTGACCTCGAAAACCATACGAAATTTAAATAGAATCGAACTATAATCACAACAATTATCCGCCTTGTTGAAATTTTAAATTTTGAAAAAAAAAGTCAGATCTCAGAAACCAAAAACCTCTCACATACCAATTTTCAATCGAATTGGGTTATAATCACATAACTAGTCCGCCATATTATTGAAGCCGACATTTTCGATTTATAATTTCTGACAACAAATTCACGATCTGTAGTCTCAAATATTTCGAAATATTTGAACCGAATCGGACCATAATCACAAAATTCGTCCGCCATACTGGAGCCGCCATTTTTAATATACGAATTGTAACAAAACATTCATAATCTTCGACCTCATAAACCCCCACATACCAATTTTGAGTGAAATCGGACCATAAGCACAAATCTTATCAACCATCTTGGAGCTGCCATTTTGTTTTTTTTCTCCAAAAAAAATTTCATTATTCTGCCAAATTTCAAGTTAATCAAGTGGGTCGGAATTAACTTCCAAGATTTGAGACCGACACCAGCACAGATGAAACTGAAAAAAGCTTGCAAAACATACTTAGATCATTGCCAACCCTAGTGTTTTTTAAACAATATGCTATACGTTCTCAACCAATTCTAACAAGTGTCCGTAATACAGGCACAGTGGATGTGGAAGCCACGAGAGGCTGCCCTCAGGGGAGAGTACTATCCCCACTATTGTAGAACCTCGTGGTAGATAGCTTACATACCTGAACTGGAGAGTAATGTATGCCCAGAACTATGCTGAAGATATCGATATTGTGGTCAATGTATATGGGGGTCTGTATGAATCTGATACAATCAGCCCTCACAGACGTACAGACCTGGTGCGTGAGGGGGAACCTCAAGGTCAACCCACAAAAAACCACGATTGTTCCATTCACCAGGAAGAGAAACCTAGAGGCCAGCAGAGCTCTTCGAATCGGTGGTTGAAGCCATAGATGTCAGGAGAAACAAAATACCTGTGGTTATACCTAGACTCGAAAATATAACCTGGAAAATACATCAGGAGGAAGTGCTGAGAGGGCAAGGACATCACTGAAAGTGACCAAGTGCCCCTTTGGCAAACATGAGGACTTTGACCCAAACAATTCCTTTGGCTACAAAAAGTGATAACGTATGGAGCCTTGCTGTAAAGGCCAAAGGTTGTACAAGTGGCAACCAGAGAGAGGCTGGCTAGTTTACAAAGACTGGCAATGCTTGGGGTCACTGTTGTTGCTATATTCAGCACATCTACGATTAGTCTGGGAGTAATGATGAACCTTCATTCTCTGTATTCGCATATTGTAGCGGAGACGAGGATATAAGCCTCCAAACTAAAGTGCCTTGTTCAATGAAGGGGCAAAAACATAGGCCACTTCAACATAATGGAGGTCATAAATACAGACACATCTGAGATGCCGTCGGACAAAATGACTCCAACCTACTGCTTTGTTGAAACGTACACCACAATCATACAAGACGAGGAAGACACATCAAAAAACATAAAAATGCTGTCAAGAAAGCGGCTGGAATATACGGGAGAGACCGAGGCAAAACATCAGCGTGGCTTGTGCCGGGGAAGTAGTTGTTTTCTGTTAGATATTACAAATAAGTCACATTTTTCATTTTTCAATTTTCATGGAGAATGTTTCCCTTTTCAACATGAATACCTCCCAAGAGGTTATCTTGAACGATGGAAAATAGCGACTAAAGTTTGTCTTTCAGTCGCAGATGATTCCACAAAAGATTTTATGAATTTCCTATTCATATTTTCGAACTAAAATCAGTCTAAGCTTCGGTAGGGACCGAAGCTGTTATATCCCAAGCCTGTTTACACGAGGATGATTCCAAGGACCGGTCATAGAAACCAACCCTTAGTCATTCTTTTCAATAGTTAGGCATCATTAAAGGCCTTGCTATCATGCAGTTTTTCTTCCAAACTAGTTTAAGAGACTCACGAAAATCTCAGCGATTTAGGAGCAGACAACAAAGTGGAACTGTTTGGTCATAAGGGCGTCTAGGGGAATGAGAGCGCAGATGCCTTAGTGCCTTAGTGCGGAGTCCCGTTTGGGGACATTAGGCAGGACACGATGGAATTGGTTGACAACCATCATCAATCTTCCTGGGAGAATACTTTGGGCAATACTCACGAAAAGATGATGATAATTGGCCAACCGTACGGCTCTCTAAACATATCTGGGGAGGTGGTAGGATTCCTAACAGGGCACTGTCACCTGAAAAAAAAAAACTGAAAACACACCATGCAGGTTATGTGATGAGGATGAAGAAACAGGCTTCCACTCAATGTTCAAATGCGAAGTCATGACTCGCATGAGGATGTCTATCTTCGGACACTGCAGTGCAGAAGATATCGTCTCACAAGAAAACTCCATGATGAAACTCAAGGAATTCATTAAAAGATTAAAAGATCAAGAGTACTCACGATGCAGACCTAACAACGGGTAGCAGAAAGGTTCTACATAGGTTCTACAGAGAACTAACTGAAAGCCAGCCCCTGTGTCCGAACAATCACTTTCATTAAATTTGGTTTGGTAATCCGGTTATATCTCATACCGAACTTCCACGGGTATCTGGATGAAGAGGGAATTCCGAACATTACAATTAAAATAACATTCATGAAAACTGAATGACTGAATTGGGTTAGGTTCAGCGGATTTTTCGACCTTTCTTCTGAGTATTATTCCCATAATAAACGCATCTCTCCAATTGTGTTATCAGAACCTTCATGATCTCACGGTTGTGCAACCAAAGTATCCGGAACGCACAATCACTTTATTGTAATTAAGGTTTGTTCGCTTATATCACATCTAGTCACTCTGATGTTTTTAGATTGATTTGAATGACTTTCAATACTTACAAATTCTATTGATTTTAAGTTTTCTTCAAGAGACAATTTATTTTTCTAAGTGGGAGATTTTTGAGTCTGTTCTCTCTACGCCACTGCCAACCTTCATTTTCATCCATTTGGACCGAATCATGTCGAAATAAATACTCACCTACATTCTATGAACAGTTTACTCCTAAACGTACCCTTGGACATACAAAAGTGCCAACATTTTAACAACAAAACACCTAAACGACTATTACAATAGCTATTTATGTAGGCCTTCGGCCGAATGGGACCACCTGAGTTCTTTTTTCATTTGAATGAGAACAAGTTGAAATGGAGTTCGGCAGAATGGTAAAAGAATTTGATACGGTGACAAACGAATTTAGTAACGCCGTTGCTCAGTTTTCGGTATTTTTCAATAAGTCGGGCACAAGGTTAAGCTGCGTCCTTGCCCGAGTCTTTTGTCCTATAATCGCATTATACGAAATGGCACTTCTTAAGAATCATGCCAGAAATTTGACGTACATAGCTTTGAAAGTTCGGTGTTTATAGGACAGTTTGTTTTTGGAACTGGAAATGGGTTTTACCAATTCCATAATTTCAAAACAGATGTTCAAAAAACACAAATATGACGTGATGAATATCTTTAAATTGAAGAACACACAAAAAGTTTCAACAAAATGAGTTTCCAAGTTATTGGGTAATGTAAAAATATAAACGGAAAAAGTATTGACTGGTCGAAAAAGTCGTTGAAGTTAGATTCCAGCAGTATTCATTATAAGAGAAGTATTAGTTTTCATTTCAAAATCACAAAAAAAACGTTTTTTTTATTTAAATGTTTATAACAAATGACAATTGTCTCGGGCCATCACAAAAAAATCTGCAGTCGCTAAGCTTTGAACCCAACCCAACCCCTCACCATATATATTTACCAGAATTTCATTTCGGATCAATAATCCCTAAATAAATATTCAACAAAATCAACATAAAAAATTACTAAAGTCAAAACAATGACCAAAATCACAACCTTCACAATTAACGGTGTACAAACAAAATAGTTCGACATTTCACAGTGCATAAAGTGATAGTTTTTAGCACAAGTGCGAATAAAAATCAATAGTGCGTAAAAATATCAACGGTGCGATCAACAATGTTTTACACAGTGTTCATACATCTATGCATTCTTGAAAAATACAGTATTATGCGCAAAATTTTACTCATCAGTGATCAGTTGATAATACGACGGCAATTCATAACATGAAACTTTCAAGTTGGGCAATATAATAAACTGTCGTTGAAAAAACTTTGTATGATATACTTTAGCGTAAAGAGTTTTTTGTACGCACGTGTTTGTTCAAGTCGGCTGCGCCTCATTCAACAAACTTTACGCTCATACCAAATAGTTCTACTTTACGAACTTGTATGCCCAAGTAATTCATCTAATACCCTAGTAATGAAAGGAATAAAAATATTGAATCCTGTCGGTTTTTTGTAGTATTTTGAATACCTTTTTTTAATGCCTTTTTTTGTCCTTTTAACGAAGATGATTACCACAATGTTCTCTAACTTCCTAATAATCCTTGTAATACCCATGTAATACTCGAGTTATGCCTCGAATTTCCTACTTATTTCCATTAATTTTCAACTAATACCCCTAATTCCCGATTAATACCCAATAATTTCCAACTAATTCCTCTAATTCCCGACTAATACCCCACTAATACCACTAATACCCAAGGCATGTACACCAAAATATACCGTCCATGGCACTACATGTTAAAAGGTGAGGGCTAGGTCTTCCCTAGCTCACACAATTCTCTTGAAGGCTTTTAAGGGTTGCCACAAGAGTGCAGCCGGCTGACGGAAATAATTTTATTAATTTCTTAGTTGATATTGCTTCAAACTATTTACTGTGTCATCGATTTTGAATGACTACAAGAAAAAAATCTAATGTCATCAAAACTGGAGAAGGAACCGGACTCTCTGTGGGAAGACTATCTCCACTTCACTTGTTTAGCTTTGTCCAGACATACTTTCATTAAATTGAATTGTAATTCACTAGCATAATATGACATAAATTACACATCCTCATGCCAAATATATATTTATAATCAGTTTAACATTATCTCTTTAAATCCTTTCTCGAATCTTTAGGAGTATGATTTATTGTTATTATTGTTGTTCATTTCGAATTAAATGATTACAGCCATAAAATCCATGCTTTTCATGAGGTCCTTAACTACCATGAAAGACATTTTATTTTACGCCATAAAATAATCATTTCTTCTTCACAGTGTAATTGATTCCTTAAAAAATCAATCCTTTTTTAATACGACTGTAACAAATATTGTCACCATCTTGTCAATACTGAAGAAAAATGTTGAGAAGAATTATATATTGAAGTATGAGTGGGTGAAAAGGTATTTCCAACATGTGCGATTTTTCATAGAACAAAGTGTTTGGAAGACCAGTTATCCTCGAATATTTTATGCTATTTTATTGGTGCACTTTGAAATCATAAATACATTATAAAAAATAAATAAAAAGTAATAATATAAAATTTTCAATTTGTCATCAAAAATTAAGTATCACCGAAGTGCTTAAAAATTAATTCTAATATCGATTTCTGAAATAGTAAATAGTATGAAAAATGACAAGTTCATCAAATGTATGGAAAAGCAAAAGGTAACAGATATAAATGAACGAGTTGATTGATGCTATTTTATGTGGCGTTAGAAGGTACTCCTGTCAGATCAATAACAAAAAAATTGTCATTCAGACTTGACGTTTCTCGAGTTGCTGATGTTCCTATGGTAACTTCAGAAACGCACGTTTTTAAAAGTTGGATTTAAACACGCTGAGGAGTGTTTTTAATAGGTGAAATGGGACACCAATAAAAAAATAGTAACGACATGAGCAATGATTACTTAAGAAGAATACATTGAAAAATATTTTTATAGTTAATCGAAGAGACTATTATTCAAAATATATCCAGTGTTTTTCCGAATACTCTATGGAAAATCTGTAGCAAAGGGAAAAAACTCTTTTTGAGAAAGATATGAATAGCATGTAAATATTCTTATTCAAATTAAAATGGACTCAATTTTCAGAAAACAAAAATTGTAAATTTAGAAAAATTCACAACCATTGGCTATCTACAATTTTTGTAGAAATAATGTTTTCGAAAATGAAAAAATCTGTCAGACTACCTTACCAGAAGAACATCTACTATAGTGTTGATACAGAAAGGGGCTTTTCTAGAAATGCCCACTGAAAAACAGAAGAGGGGCTTGAAGGTAGAGATGTCTCCATGTTGGGGAAAAATTCGGAAGTTCAATATCGCTTGTGAATACCGACAAACAAGTAGTCTTCCTGAATCTTTTTAATGAACGAACAATTATAATTATTATAATGAATACCGTCATTTGAAGATACAGCAAAAAAACATACTGAGTGATCCATTTGAGATGAAAAAACTTATACATATTCAAGAAGTCAACTTGGAAACCAAATTTCACGAAAATTTCTGAAATTGTATTGGTGGGTTGACTTTACGGCATAATTTTCGAATTCTATTATAAATAACTTTTTTATTGATTATTATTATTATTTATTTATTTAATGAACTTAAAATACATTATTATATGAAAATTTAGGTTTATTGTTCAAAAATCAATATATGATTACATAGGTTATGATACCTATTTGTAATCATATAAATATTATATAATATTTATGAATAAATATAAAAAATGTAAAAAATACAATAACAATATATCTTTCCAAGAAATATGAAATAACAAATATTAACAAATGAGTATTACTGTAAAATATCACAATTCATTTAAACGGTACATGTTTGTCTAGTTTTTCAATATTCTCAAGAATCCACTCTTTTATACGTTTGGCGAAAGTTTCTTTATACAGTTTTTTTATGTTCACTGGAATCAAATTCAATACTTTACATCCTATATATGTAAGCATATTGTTGCAATATAGTGTGTGAAAAAAATTATGAACGCATTCCTATTCTTAATAGAAACCATTCAAAACCATTGCCTAAAAAAAAGTCGATAATGTTTTTCAGATTTTTGCCCTTGAAATATAAGAATAGATGGCCCTGAAAATGAAGAATGTGGAATTCAAATAATTTATTTCAATATTAGATAGATTCGTGTGTATTATAACATAAGTGATTATCATGGTACAATCGCAGGTAATTGTTCATAATTTTATATATTAGAGGCTGATGGTGAACGCGAAATATACTGCCGAAACGTTGGTCTGTTGAAGAATACTGGTTTTTCTTTATACTGATCACGGGTTGTTCGTGAACCTATGATCAATATAAAAAAAAAATATATTCCTATGGTAGAGTGCATGGTTGATTTAGTTTTCGTATGGAATTTTAATGACATTTGCGTGTCATTAGCACAGAAGTGTATCAAATGAAGTGAAAAATTAAAAAGTGTGCAAACAAAACAAAAAGAGAGCCTGGAATGGATCCTTGAGGAATACCATACGCACAGTAAGCTTTCCTTTTCACATTATCTTCAGAGTCACAGTCACTGTTACCTGTGAAAATATATATATTGATATTGATTGATTGATATTGATTGCACCGTTTTCTATTGTGAGTAATTGATCTCCAGCTTCGTAGGTACTTTTTCGTGGTTAAGGAACGGGCTATACACGATTCACATATTCCTTAAGAGAGTATGTTCATTAGCTACTCATTTGAACAATGTTCATAAGAATAATAATACGTCGAAGCCAAAAATTTCATAATATTCCATATTCCTCTATGCACTACAAAACTAAAGGTATGTTCCATCGCAACATTTCCCTATCATGCAATTTCCCTTTTCAATTCCCAACCTCATTCAAACTGTACACGGCACCGGCAGAACTCATTTTGTCGAGAAACAATTGAAGTGGCAATCAGACCGCTAGTACTTTATTGACCTTCTCCATAGCTTCAGTTTCGGTTTTCTTATTTGCTCTGCACATTCTTCGGAATCTACCTGATACCCTGATGGTCAAATATTTACCAGTTGAACTGGTTGTAATCTGACCCCACAAACACTTGCTCGAATGTAGCTGGTATTTATTACTGTTGACAGACTGGTATTCGAAATATAATTTATGAATGGCTACAGTTTATTTATCGTATTTACATATCATACGAGAAGAGGGAGGTTCTAATTTCATATTCTATATCAACAACGGAGTACTGTTGTACATGTAATGAAGCCGCTGTTTTGAATATTTTGTTATGGTGTAACGTTTGGTGTCAAGATAATAATGTCAGTTCTAATCAGTGACGAGTTGGTTTCCATCTGATGATTTGAGATGTTGCCGCTACAGGCCGATCGCTTTAGCATTAAAAATTAAAAAATGGGGAAAAAATTACAAAAGAAAGGAACATTTCACAAAGTGACACTATACAAATTTGCCCCGTAGTATAAATCTGGCAACATTGTCAAATATGAATCATATAAGCAATTCTGTTGGAAAATGGCGAAGACAAAGAAAATATCATAATTTATTGTTCCCCAATCTTGCGACCATTTCCATCAGAGTGAATTAATGATTTATTCATACTTTTCTTGAAAACTTGGCAGAAGAAATCTAAAAGAGTAGCGGACGTAAAGACATGTTTCCATCTGAGTCAAAATTTTCGGCGAATAAATATATCATTCACTCTCATGCCAATCTTGGAATTCATCGCAAACTTGGGGAAGATGAAGACTGATATTTTCTTTGTTTTCACCATTTTGAGACTCTCTTGCATTCTTTTCTTACTAATAAATTTAATAACCTAGTACAAGCCCGGCATCACTGTTGAAAAAAAAAATTAAGAACAATTGTGGTTAGATAGATAGATAGATTATTTATTCACCACGTTATACACAGGTGTTTGTAGCAAGTCTGACAATGTCTGTAAAGAACTCATGGGAAATTAGATTCTACAATATTCTTTCTACAAACTGGATAAATCTCAATCCACACACATTCAAATACAGCATTAAAAACTATCTTCTGAATCACTGTTTTTACTCAGTCAAAAAGTAGTTGGATACACTGAATGCCTCACCATATATCTCCTCACCAATTCAACTTCTAACATTAAGTATCATAATATTTTACCGCTTTCTGTTTGTGAATGTTCCGGCTGCTACTAATCAAATTTGTTCTAGTATCTGAGTGCCATATATTTTAAAATGTTTTTTTTTTCATGGATTTCTAAAGTCAAAACTTTCTTATTAACCCAGTATCATTTCTGTATATTCTGATTGTCATTATCAAAGGATTGGGCAATATTTTTTGGTCCCGGATGCTATCCTCATATAGCACACATTCTTCGAAAATATGCTACACAGATAGTTTTTCACAAACATCTCAATCTTGTAGTTCTTTACCCCTCAGGAGTGAGGCTGGATAACCAATGTCTGGTGATTGCTACTTTTTCTCTCTTTTTCAAATCCAAGAGAAATCTCTAAGGCCCAATTTCAGATTTAATTGACCGCAGTTTCGCATCTGTGTTATTCCATTCTTCCTGCATTTGTCTTTTGTTGGAATTTTTTTTTATATCTTCTGGGCAGATTTCACTCGTGCTCTCAAAGTTTTCTGTGACTTTCCGTGTCCCATCGTCTGCTTCTTCATTTCCTCTGATCCCTACATGTCCGGAGCATTATGCAAATTTTACGACTTTTTTATTAGTTTCAACGTTATGTATTGTTGCTAAGATAATCTTAACTGAAAAGTCTGAGGAAAAAATGTTAGAAATAGCCTGCAGAGAACTCAGAGAATCTGAAAATATTAAAAAGGACGTGTTGGTGGACATACCTATGTATCTCATTGCTTGACATAGTGCATACATTTCTGCTGTGAATATAGAGGCAGTCACTGGAAGTGTTCAAGAGTGTGTAGAATCATTTACAGTGAAAGCACACCGTCGGTGTAAATATATTCAGTGTTCTATAAGTGATCAATTAATTCAAGAAATTTCGAACGAAGAAATTCTCTGTTGTGAAACTATTGCAGTCTAGTAAACAATACTCGGCAGGAGTTTCCGAGGAGGAATTTCGCAAGGACCAGATGCCAAAATTGCGGGAGTTCTGATATTGAGCTGTTCCTGTAGTTCTCTGATGCGAATTGCTGTGGGCCGAGTGATGGTTGGTCTTGACCGATAAAAATGCTCCAAATTTGTGTCTGAAAGAATTTTGTTGACTGGATGCAATGGTTGTTTCTGAATTCTCGCAGAATAATTTAGTAGCGGTCTGTTCCATCTGAATTTTAACGGGAGTATGCCAGATTCAAACTGTTAGTTTAGTTTACTATAACATCATTACTGTAATCTACCATTTTTACTTGCTACAAATACATGTGTGTAACGTGGTCAATAAATTATCTATCTATCTAACAATTGTTCATAATTTTTTCTTCCAAAAATGTTGCCGGGCTTGTATTTGGTGGCAAATTTGCATGGTTTTATTGAGCCCTGAAATACAAATTTTGTGAAAGTTTCCTTTCTTTTCTATTTTTTCCTCATTTTTGCTAAAATGATTGGCCTAGTACTTTTATTTATCAGATCTGTTGTGAGATTTCGATTTTACGCACACCTTCTTTTAATATTCCATCAAACTGAAGAACTGGGCGAGGCGTAATTATTTTAGAATACCAAATTGGTGCCTATTAATCTAACATCGGAGGAAGATATATTTAATGTGTTGGTAATGATGAGAATTTCGGCATCTCCCAACTAACATTATCTGACGGATATGGAACGTGAAGTCCATGCAAGTTTTTGGAGTGACGGATATGAGAAAATTTCAATTTCAACAAACAATTCACATTTCTCTACAACTAACGAACAATTAACGAACATGTTAAATTGCGCGTACGAATACGATGAGTGCCTTAACACCGGATATATTACGGACTACAGTCCGTTGTGCGATGAGTGCGCATCATGTTTTCACGGTTTCCACTATGTGAGTAGAACTGGTACTACATTCCTGGATAATGTGGTGCCAAAAAATGGTGACATGTACTTATAAAGAATTCCAATCTTCATCAGGCTCACACGAAATGAAACAATTTCGAATATTTGATAGATAAGAAAAAAATGACAAATCAAAATACGTTTTATGCTTCATCAATGTATAAACATTGAACATAAAATCAGTAACATTCAGAAAACACTCAAAAAAAAAAAATATTCACACATGAACTGTAGTATGCTTTCGGTGCTATTTCACCATACTCGTATATCGTGAAATTTTCAAATTTCACATTGTAAGTACATCAAGTTACACGTTGTAATTTTTCGGCTTAATATTGGGTACCACTGAAAAGCATTTTTGAAGAACTTTTCAATGTCACACCTGATGGGGTGTTGCCATTTGGAACTTTTCTAGTGAGGTTAACTATTTGAACATTTGAACTGGTGGTTGATTGGGTTCAGGGGGTGCTTTCTTTGAAACGAGATTTGGGGGATTTTTTGTTTTCTTTTTTATTTCCTGGAAATTACCACTTGCAAATTTTGAATTTGAACCACAATACTATCTGAAAGAGATACGATTATTGTTATTATAACTAACAAGTCTCTCCAATCTGCTTTTCAAGTATTGAGCTTAGTGGAAAAAAATACGACTATTCTTCTTCTTCTTCTTCTATTATTCACGTGTGAAAATTTGCTAGCGTGGTAAATAAAAAATCTACGGAGACATATCTTTAGAAGCAAATTATTCACTGATGATTAACAATCACATGAAATGAATTCGTTAATAATAATAATACTTCCTCATAAACACTCGCAGTGTACCCAAAGGCATAGCCTGTGCGGGTGGAGAACGGCTATTATTATTATTTGCCGTGGCGCTCCGGGGCGACTTACATACAATACAAATACAAATACAAACATTTATATCCATAGACTTTACAGTATTGGATAATATCAAACCATGTACCCTTATTAAACAGTTGAGTAAATATAAATAATTTAAAAAAAAGTTGATGTACACTAAAACGTATATAATTAGTAGAAAACAAATTGAGTAGGTACGAAGGGTCTTTCTAATCCGACAGGTTTTCTCGATACCATGTATCTTCCAATAGTTCGATCGATATTCTAATGACAATAATTTATGATTTGTATTCTTGTTTCGAACACCCAATTGAAATTAATGCGTTCAATTTCCACGCACTGAAATGTCTAAATAAGGTTAGTGTCGTTCTGCTTCGATCATACTAAATAATTACACTTCGCAAAATGTATGTTTCCACGCACTACGTAAGGTTAGTTCATTCTGGTTCGAGTATACTGAATATTTATTCACATATGTGAGGCTAGAAAGTATCATTTCCGTTATAACTTCATTTAACACTTACTAGCCCCTTAACTTTACAGAAGTTCATTATTTGGTTGACCGCACTAGATAACATTTTAGGTTGAATATCCAGACTGCCATTTGAAGTCGTAACAACATAATGATAAGAAACTTCCTCCATGAGGCTATCAAAAAAATTATAAATAAAAGGGGTCCCAGTATGCTTCCTTGAGGGACGTCACTGGTAGTTGAAATAAAACTTCAATGAACCAAAATGTCATTAGTTTCAATTTAATTTGATGTTTTGTTAGCCATTCAATCCACGCGAAAGCCAAACTAGTAAAAGTTATCTAGCATTTTACTATTATACTATGCTCTCTGACAATTTTACAATAGGGAATTAAACTAGTAATTTTTTATATTTTTTTTTTTCAATTACTGACAACTCAAACAAAAAGGATTTTTGAATTTTTTATTATTGTATTTTATCCAGAAATAAAAAGAATTGGAGGAAAATTCAAACACTACCTATTTTCGCGCGAACTATCAACGGTATTTCAATGGACGAATATAGATGACGTGAAAGTCTCTCCATAGATTGCAAGTCTGGAATCAAAACAAAGTGTGCCTACCCATTAAATTTAACTCAATAGTTTCGAAAGAAGATTAATCGTGTGTATCTACACTGTGATTTAAACTGGGAACAACTCTTTCTTGTGCAGAAAACATTCTCAGAGGACTCAAGGACAAACGTTTGTAGAACAATACTGATGACGTCAGAAAATATGGCCTTTGAATCCATATCAATTTGATATAGTTTTGAAGTGAATTGTAGTCGATATGAAATAGATTCGCAGTTTAAACCATGGACGTATAAATTAACTGGACCTAGCTGTCGACATCCTGGTTTGAAGTCGTGAATGGTCACAATCTTTAGCCGTGTTATTGAGTTGGGCATTGTCACATCGCTTAGGTGATAAGTCTTTATCATATAGAAAAAATTGTGTCACTGTACGTATTCCATTCGATAACAATTAAAAAATTAAGCATGGTGATGGTAACATTATCAAACAACTTACACCTGTAAGACTTACACATTTCGAAATTCAAACTATCAAAAAAAATCAAAGTTTGTTGTTTTTGATCGTTTACCAACGCTGTTTAATACTCATCATTGTTTATGTTTTCCACAGAGTGAACTTCTGACAGATTTGTCATTTTGTTATTGCTTTTTTGTAGGATTATTGTATTGAAATAGTATTTTCGAACTTATTTGAGTGATATAGTGGCAGTGTAATAATAGACAGAAAGTAATAGTGGTGCAAACTTGCTGGGTTTGCAAACAATCCATATGTTCCAACCCGAATATCTTAATTTGAAGTGAAGCATCCCCATCATTTTGTTACATAATAAAATAATCATATGACATAATAGTTCGTTACGAAAAGTAGCTATGTATTTCTCATAAATCATATTTTGAATTAAAATACAAGATTTATTCACACGAAAAGCTTTTATATAGTAACAAAATAATGGGTTCTATTTACTTTCTACTTTTTGACGCATTCGAATGAAAGCTTTTCTCTAAAATGTTATTATTCAAGACTATTTTATTCTGTTCTTTCATGCATCAGAATTTGTTTGACTATTTAAACAGCCGCGCCAATTGCCATTTTCACGAAAAGTACCCCCCTCACATATATGTAGGTCAAGCTACGAAAATTGTTCAACGATTCGATTTTCGTCACAATTTTTACAGATTTTCGCGAATTTTTTTCTTGAAGTATGGGGTGTGGGTCCCCCAACAGATATTTTCTTTTTTCGTCTCATCATTTCCTTCGTGCGAAACAATTTTGAATTTCCAACCCGTTCTCAATCTAGCCTTCAGGAAGACAGGATGGCAAGATTTTTTGAAATTGAATCGATCGATTACGAATCTGATATTTATCAATATTTTAACAGATATTTTCGATTTCTTTTCGATATCTACCCTCCAAAGTAGGTCAGGGATAGTGCATTCTTTGAAACTAAATTACTTGACAGTCAGATATTTTCCACTATTTTAACGCATTTTTCCAATTTTAACTTCTCGAATTTTCGTGGATTTTTGAAAAGGATGGGCCTGCGAGACCCCCGACAAGAAACTTCTTTATCATAATTTCCCATGTCCGGAAAATTTTCCGAATTCTTATGTGTTTATAGACTTCTATGAAAGGGAAAAGGGTATTTTCGATATCTACCCTCCAAGGTAGGTCAGGGATAGTGCATTCTTTGAAACTAAATTACTTGACAGTCAGATATTTTCCACTATTTTAACGCATTTTTCCAATTTTAACTTCTCGAATTTTCGTGGATTTTTGAAAAGGATGGGCCTGCGAGACCCCCGACAAGAAACTTCTTTATCATAATTTCCCATGTCCGGAAAATTTTCCGAATTCTTACGTGTTTATAGACTTCTATGAAAGGGAAAAGGGTAAAGTTTTTTTAAAATTGTATTTAACTAACGACATTTTAGTTTTGCGAATTACGCAACTTTTTTCAAGAGGAGGGGAAGGGGCGAGCCAACCGACAGAATTGTTTTTCAATCCATCTCCAAAACCATTAGAAATTTTTCCGAATTCCTTCTCTATCCCATTTATTCAGATTCAGATATGTTTCACAATTTTTACACATTTTACAGATTTTAAATTCACGACTTTTCGCAAATTATTTCAAGAAGGCGGGGAGAGAGATAATTTTTTGTATTAATTTTTCTATATACGATTGAAAAATTTTCTGAATTCATTCACGTCCTTCATCCAGCTTTGGAAGGTGGGGTGGTAGGAAGAGGGGTGAAATATTTGGAATCCGTATTTTTCGATTGTCAAATATTCTTGAATTTTTACGGATTCTTCTTCCGACATATTTTCGACGTTCAAATCCGTCAAAATTATTTTCGACGTTCAAATCCGTCAAAATTCTTTTTGAAACATTGGGCGTTTTCTATTCATCTTTCGAGGAATAGGAGAGAAGAGGGAATTGACATGAATATTCTCATCTGAACCAAGAGATAAAATTTCAACTCATTAAAATAAGTGGAAATGGGTCTAATTCAGCTTGCAAGATTTGACCCAAACTAACACACACACACACTAACATTGTTTGTTATAACAAACGAAAGGGTAGAAATCATAATGACTCGACAAGTTATTTTTCCTACGCGCCTCAATTTATAAAAGTGCAAGGCCTTTAATAGCTTACACTGATTTAAAATCAACACCCCACCGTTTCCTCCTCGATTGGTATTGAAATTATTATGAAAACTCCCTTCATTTCCAGAGATTATCCGAAGCAATTTTCTTTCGATTATTTTTAATAGTCAAGTAACCCATTTTCGAGCAAGTCATTTTGCTCCAATTATCCCCCATACGCTCAGCAAATGTCAATAATGTTATTTGCAAGTCGACTAATTAGCCCGTCAGTTCTAATCAAGTTCGGAAGCATATTGCATTTCCTCATTACAAAAGTTCGATAAAGGGTGGCATCTGAATAGGAGAGCAACTCCGACGCTTTGGAACACTTTCATTTCCGGCACGGTGTCGTATGCCCCTTATTATTCGGTCTTTTGATCTTGCCTGCAATGCCGAAGATGAACTCGAGAGATTGGCTTCGTAATATCGCACTGGAAATGGCCATTTCAAAAAGAGTTCGACTGTTGTGAATCGAAGTTATCTGCTCTGCTCTGCTCATGAAATTCGACGAGAAAAATATGTATATGAGGCAGTGAATACGCATGGTGACCGATTTTATAAAAAAAAAATTGCAATTTTAATTTGAAGTTCAAAATTCGCGCTAAAACGCTCGCTGTATTATGACGTCATTTCTGTCTATGTCAAAAGTAAACATCAAAGGCTAATGTGCATTGATTCAGTTATGTTTTAGATATGAATTCGCAATTATATAAGTGCTTTGCGGTTCCTCAGTGCGATAACACATTAAAAAAAGCTCCTAACAAGATTTGTTTACGTTCCACACATGAAAACAATGCGAAATAAGTGGCTTAATCTTGTACGGCAGATCCAATAGCTACATTATATTTATATCTATACAATGTATTTATGTCAAGACCATTTTAACGGAAGTTTTTAATTTATTTCATAGATTTTAAAATATTTTGTGCATGATGATATTGTTTGAGGACTGAATTTAAATATAAATTAATATTTTCAGAGGTTAGATTTTCAAAGACGAGTAACTAACAGTCTGAGAAGTGCTTAGGGCTTAGTGCTTAGTCCTGATTGAAATTATTTCTTAGTTCTTAGTAATCGCGAGCATTTCATAAATTAAAATGCTTATTGCTCGAGATTTCGGAGCACTTCTCAAGAGTGCTTAGGCTTAGTGCTCGAAGCACTTTTTCTCAGTGCTCGGAACAGCTCTGCCCTCACTACACTGAAAAATATGATGTTTGACAAAAATATCTTCATTGATAACATAATCCAATTTACAATAACTAAATCATGCCGAAAATATTTTAGACATTCAGAAGTGTGGATAATTCATATATTTCCGGCTAACAAGGAATGAAGCAATTCAGTTGGGAGACCGTTATCAGTTCTGAATAATTATCTATGACGTTTTTATCGACGATCAGTGTCAACCTCCCATTGTTTCAACACTACTCGACTCGTGTAAGTCGCACACGGAGAAAAATAATCATTATTCACAAGCGAATATTTAATTACGACAAGTAAAAACTTATATACTATATGGGACAGCTCTACAACTAACCTGCCACAAGTAAAACGAGGTTGCTAAAATGAATCACTTGCTATTATTAAGTTAGTTTTAGCAACTGTAGTCACTAGCCACTAGTTAAGTGGTAAACCAACCATAATTAAGTTATTTTTTTGCCATGAATAAATATTTAATTATAATTAATCACTAGTTATTTATCATTGAGATACTTAATATCTTGGATGAAAAAAAGTTTGTATTTCGTGCAGAAATTTATTTATAAAATCATAGCAAAGCGCTTTCGACTATCAAGTCATCATCAGTGCGTACCTGTAAGTAAGTGACATTGAAATGAATTTAAGAAATTTTGATAATATGAATTTTGAAAAATTGAAAAAATTACTTACTCGTCAGGTGTACAAGAGCCATACCATAAAAATATCATGTGTCCATAGGACCATGTAACAAGTTAAAACGGGACATCATATGATTAACATTTTAAAAATCCTTATATGATGTCCCGTTTTAACTTGTTACATGGTCCTATGGACACATGATATTTTTATGGTATGGCTCTTGTACACCTGACGAGTAAGTAATTTTTTCAATTTTTCAAAATTCATATTATCAAAATTTCTTAAATTCATTTCAATGTCACTTACTTACAGGTACGCACTGATGATGACTTGATAGTCGAAAGCGCTTTGCTATGATTTTATAAATAAATTTCTGCACGAAATACAAACTTTTTTTCATCCAATTACATTGGAACGTGCACACAGCTTGACAATTTTCACTTAATATCTTGTTTTAATTAGTTCAGAACCTAACATAAATGAGCAGCTGTCTCCCAGTAAATTAGTTACTAGCTTGAACTGAATTTATAATTAGCTTATGGTGAGTTAGTAACCTCTTTCCTATAAGTTAGCTGATAGCTTCAGTTAGCTGATTGGTCCCCGAGTAGGTTAGCAAATAGCTCCATGTTAGTGGTCAGAATTGAGGAGATTATTTATCAGTTATCTTGCAGCAATCGAAGAAGATATTTCTGGGCAATGAATGTCAAGTTGAAAACAATGATATGAAATGTTTAAATAGTTTTCGGAAGTATCAAATGTCTTCCAGTGACTGAACCAAACGCTTGTTGCCTGCTCTAACATGAGCCAGATCAATATATGGTAGTGAAACACCATTACTATCAAAAATTGTTTTAAACAATAGTCATCACTACATTATCCGCAATAAGTGGATTAATCCTTTGAAACATGTCGTGCTGCTGATGTAAATCTTCCGACTAGGTACATTTACATTCGTGATTAATTAATAAATTAATAATATTTGGTGGCGTTTGACTATAAGTTTTCAACCTACCCAGTTTTATGTTCAGTTAGTTTACCGTCAAACCACCAGAGAGATGATAATCAATTATATGAAACTTTTGATAATAAATACTTTATTTTAATAGAGCAACTTGCAATTTGTCAGATATTTCCTAAATACCAAATTCACATGAGGAGTTCAGAACTAAAAAAAGGACAGACAGAGGGCTCCAATTAAAATCAACAATGAAATAAAACCTTTATTGAAAGATACTATATGGGATTAAAACATTTTGAAAACGAAACACCAACAATTTCTCATACATAAATCAGTCTACTATAAAAATATACTCGAATATATTTGAAATTGAAACAAAAATTCACTAAAACTCACTGGTTTTTGTACTCCATTACCACACACGACGCACAAAGTGCCAGAGTTTCAATCACAAAACATTATTCAACTGATTATGCATCATAAACATGTGTACTGGCCTATGTTAGAATTGCAAATGGCATTGTGAGGGGTTGTGAAGGTTGAGATTGAGATTTTGTCTCGAGAGGTTCCGAATTCGAACGGAAGCTAACGAAAGCATGGAAATTATTTAGTAGATCATTAGTGGCCAATATTTTGTATCCTGAAGTAATTGTTCCCGTCGATTATGGAGGCAAAATGAGCTGCTGTGGCAGATATTATATTTCAGATATATCTGTTCAATAGTAACAGTTATTTTTTCTGTCCCAATCAGTTATCTGTGTCTCAGTATTATCGATTTATTGAACCGAGTTATAATCCCTAGCAGTTATTATTGCTGGGACAAAACTCTGACTTCAGAAACATGGTTTTTGCTGGCCGAAGTGGCGGAAACATTTTCCACAATAAAAATTTCACCTATCCGAAATGAAGAAAAGTCAGCAACAAAATTTACTTGGCCGATTTTTCTCGGTGCAAACGCGTGTTCATAGCGTAGTTCCGCCACTGCAAGTGGTTCCTCCCCTTGCACGCCCATGTTGCCACACCTCTGAAAAGGGTTCACATACAACAAACCATCATGAAAACGTTCGTTCACGAAGATTATTAATAAACAGGAATTGTAATATTTCGCGGTGGGCCTGGCTGGCATCAGTAAATCCGCGTGACAAGGGACTCACTCTATATAGCCCAATATATATAGACAATCAATTCACAATAACTCCAAAAGTTTTTAAACTTTAATAATGTCAAGAAAGGTTTAAAAATATTTGCAACCTGTACCGATGTCCTAAACATTGCCAAAATTGCAATTAACTTCTAATTTTGCTGTCCAATCGTTGAAAAAATTCCAAAAGATCTGCAAACTTGGAGTAGTATCCCAATGGGCACAAGAACGTTGAAATAACGTTGCGAAATGGTTGAAAACCGAATGTTTTTTCAACGAAAAAATGTCGCGTGTAACAACGTTATATTAAATCAATTGCTTACTAATTATCGCTTTATTGCCGTTTTCAATCAGCTTTTTTGAACGTCGAAGATACTCAATAAAACAACGTTGTTTTGATCCAATAAACGGTTAAGGAACGTATCATAAACATTGGTAAATGAATCGCATAAAGCGAGTTTGATTAACAATTCTTTTTGAATTACCATAACGGTTGTTAAACGTATATTTAACGAGTTGTTGAGGAAGTAACGTTGAAAACACATCTTTATAACGTATTCTTTCAACGATGAAGATTACACTAAATTATTGTCGTTGCAATTTTCAACCAGAAACGTTCATTTAACCAATGCCACGTTTATAACACGTTTGAAAAACGTACGTGTGCCCATTGCCATAGCTCCCAATATTGATGAAACGAGATATTATTATGCGATTTATAATATTCGACGATGTTGCGAGGCGACGAGGCGCTTCGTGCCGTGTCGCCTGATGCAACTATCGAGATATATTTTATTTGCATAATAATCTAATTACTTTCAAAGCTCCATCGTATCATTGACATCGATGATCAAGTTCGTGAATTTTTGCCGGAGAGTATCAAATAAATGAAATTATGACAAATATCTGTCAGACATAATTCACTGTCCGTCGTGGTATTAGCCAGCGAAGTAGTTGTTTTCTGTTTTCTGTTCACATGGTGGAAATATTTGGAGAGAAGTGTACTTCGAAATTGTCGATTATACTATCTCATTTATCGATGATCAAGTTTGCAACCAATTCAAGTATACGGATTTTTTTTTTCATTAAAAACCAAAGTTTTTTTATATGCCAAAAGAAAAGTTCTGTTAACTTGACAGATACAGCGGAAACATATTCTGAAGAGTTATACAGATTTGCAACCTTTTACGTTCGTGGTGCTTTTGTTGATCAAGGTGGTCTCGGAATAATTTCTGAAGTTTTGTTGCAAATTTTTCCAAATTGCATGAAGTTCTGGATCGTGTACAAGGTTGCAAATTTATGAATGCATCAGAATAAATGTTTCTAAAATTTGCAACAAAATTTCAAAACTTTTGAAGTTATTCCGAGACCACCTTGATCAATAAAATGACCACGAATAAAGAAAAATGTAAATAAACATGTTCCGGTCCTATTTTACAAAAATCTGATTAGTCCAATTCATTTCAAGTCAATAAAACAAGATAATGAACAGGATTAGTCAAGAGCAATTTCTTAGATGAAAATGGCTGATGAATCCTTAGGATCGGACGAATTGAAGCGGATGATGTGGATGATCCCGAAAACCCTCACACACCGATTTTGAATCGCATCGGACCATAATTACAAATCTCGTCCGTCATATTGGAGCCGCCATCTTGAATTTATAAATTTTTACAAAAAATTCCAAAACTCTGACCCCGAAAAGCCTTACATACCAATTTTGAATCGAATCGGACAGTAATCACAAATCTCGCCCGCCATATTGGAGCCGCCATTTTGTTTTTTTCTATAACAATGTCATATTGCATTGTCACCAGATTTATGAACACCTGCCAAATAGATAGATAGATATACAGTGTTTCCATAAAGTAACCCCCCCCGGTTAACTTTTGAACGGAGTGGAATTTTCTTTTGAAATTTTTTTGGCGAAGTGGTAGTTTATAAGCTACTTTTTGACAGTAATAAAAAATGTCTACCTTTCAAAATGGCGGCCATTTCTAAATGGCATGGGGGATCGAGTGATGTCTTTTTATTTTCTATATGACTGCAAAACTGCAGACAAAAATATTCATCCAAAACAAAATGGTGGCACATTATGTTAGAACTTCTATACTCGATTTCTTTGAATAAGTGGCTTAAAGCGATCTCAATTGAAATGAAAAAATATTTTTTGATATCTACAAATGTTCTCTGTCCCTCAGAATTGCATCATACATGATTTCTGATATTTGGTGATATTCAATAAAGTGAGGTATTACCCTACTCATCTACATATTTGAATTTTTTTTTAGTATGGCACCCATCTGCCATTTTGAGTTACAAGAAGCTCTTGCAGAAACGAAAAAATATTTTATCATTGCACTAAAGCTCTTATTTTAATTATTCGACAGGATCCTCTTGTGAGAGTTCTAAAATAATCTACCGCCATTTTGGTTTGGACCAATATTTTTGTTTAAAATTTTGCTGTTGTATAGAGAATTGAAAGACAATTCGAATAAGGTATCACTCGACCCCCCATGCCATTTAAAAATTCTTTCAAAATTGATTTTTTTTATCATTGTCAAAAAGTAGCTTATGAACTAAAAAAAAATACAAAGAAAAATTCCACTCCGTTCAAAAGCTAACAGAGTGGGGGTTACTTTATGGACAGACAGTTGATAGATAGGTACAGGTGAAGCTAATAAAAGCGTTTTAAAAAGAGTAGAATTCATACAACTTGGCTGAACAGCCTATGCAAAGATAGCTGGAAAAAATCCGACTTAATAATATGTTTACTTCATATTACATTACTCCTATTGTTTTTATTTCACAGAAAATGAACATGTTTTGTATCAATTTTCTATAATTTTTTTATGGCGTACTGTATGCGCTGCCCGACAACTCTCGGTAAAATCAGAGCGCGACTACCCGAGGGTTATAAATAATATATTCAGTACTAGGTACTTCAAGTTTGCAGAACTTTTGTAATTTTTTCAATGAGTATACGTACAGCAAAATTTTATAATTCGTTTCTAAAACTTTCCCGACCTTGTATTAAAGTTTGAGAACTTCGGAATTACTATGAGTTGATTGTCTGTATTCACTGGCCTAATTGTAATATTTCGCGGTGGGCCTGGCCTCTGTGATTTCGCGTTACAAGGGAAACGCTGTATATACTCTGGGCTTGTAGAATATGCAATCATGTCCGCTGTAATATGAATGTTTTGTTCAGTAATTGCTTTCGAGCTAGTGTTCACCTGCTGAGCACCTGTTCTTATGTACAATTTCTGATTTTCACTTCTAAAGTAAATATTATTACTGTATAGTGAATTTACCTCGTGTACGTATACTTTCGACAGGAGCATTAACATTATTCCATTGCATAAGACTTGCATGAGGGTGGTCCGAAATGAAGGTCCAATTTGAATAAATGCATTTTTTATGGAGAATATTCCGTTATGAAAGCTGATCTCAGCAGGTTTGTTTTTGGCTGAATCTGGCTGAACGAATTATGGATTTGCATTGTATGAGAAATGGAGTTTATTCATCTGCCTCTACAGCAAATATTGATGGAATTTTTCAACGTTTTTTGAAAGACAAATATGTTACAAGATGTAGAGCGTGTCGTATGGGTCCCTGAGATATTAATGCATTCGCTGTCTGCTAGTCAAGCTTATGCATCAGTCTCGGCCTATATTGGAATTCGAAGATCACATTCATAATCTTGATAGTAAAATATCGCCTGGACGTTACGCAGGAAGGCTGGCGACACACCGATAAATCAAAAACGTTTTAACGCAAAACGTTCTTGACTAATATATGTAGAAGTTGTTTTTCCTCATTTTCGTTGTATTGCTCACGTGCTAAATTAAGCTGTACAAGACTTATTGAAAATATTAAAAATTGAAAGCGACGGCGCTGACGCTGAAATTGAAGCTGACACTGAAGACGAAGAAATGGAAATCGAAAACGAAAACTGTGATGAAGAAGAAAATACCAATGTTGACACTTCCGCTGTTTTGAAAGTTCGAGCATTATGCAAAAAAATCAAGGCGTCGGAGCAATGGCAGCTTAAATTGAAAACCTGTTGCGAGCTAACTAATGTCAAAATGTTAACGCTTATCCTTGACGTGCCTACAAAATAAAATTCTATATTTGACATGATTAAAGTGTCATTGGAAATGGGACATCTCCTCAACACTCTTTGCGACAACAACGCCAAACTGAAATTTTTACGCGTAAATGACAATGAGTGGGATCTACTTAAACAAATATGTGGTCATCTTCATAGTTTCAAATCCTTGTCTACTCTTCTTGGTGGAGAAAAATACATTACACTACCAATGGTAGTGATAAGCTTCAACATTCTAATCTACAAACTAGAAGAGGACGCACATCATCTCGATCAAAAACTTGATAGAACTGAAGTAGACGAAGCTATAATTTTAGCTCTGCAAGCTGCTCGCGTAAAAATTCTCAAGCACTACGCCGTTCTAATTTTAGACCCAAGACATAAAATCGAAACCTTCGAACTGACCCAATGGGGACGTCATTTTCGAGATGGTTCTGTTCTAAATTTCGAGGAGTTGTACAAACAAAATAATTATGTTCCATCTCTTAATCAAGCAGATCAAGCTGAAGCTGATAAAGTAATCCAAAATCAACGTTTAACAGCTGATAATGAGAATTTAGCAACTGAAGATAATAGTCCACTTGACTTCAATTTTTTATTTGAAAGTTCTACCTCTTCTACAAACAATCTTAATGACAACCCAAATCTAGAAAAGAAATTGATGAGTACCTTTCAAGTAAACGTGCTGCAAGAGAAGAAGATATTCTTGTTTGGTGGCGCAAGCAACAGTTTGCTTATCCTACATTAGCCAAAATGGCACGCGATTTGCTAAGTATTCCTGCCACATCTGTTCCAGCAGAACGCTTATAATATGTATTATTTCATGGGCGTATGTGTCAGCTTCATGAAAGTATTGAAAAATATGTTTCTGTTTAAAATTTTAATTGTTTCTTTAACGCACTCAAATTTAAAACATATTAAACGTTTGCAAGTTCTTTTTTTGTATTTTTTCTAATATAGATTTGAAAATAATCAAGAGTTTTGAATAAAAGTCTTTTATGGAAAATGAAAAGTCTTGTCTGGTCTAGATAATCTAGATAAGACATATTGATGGTCTTGTCTTGATGTTCTAGGCAAGACAAGACAAGAGTCTAGAATGTATAAGTCTAGACGGCAATACTACCAAAGAGTATAAATTACCTGCTACTATTGAGAAGACGAACGAGAGGAAGTTTTTTAATTTTGAGGAAAACCGGATTGACAGCCACTGAGCCACTGATGTTCAATAGCTGTTTTTCTACAAATGTGTTCGTCAATTAAGGACCAAATTGTTTTACTGATTTTATGTAACAAAGTAAATCCAGATGGAAAATTCTGCTCATCGTAAAACTGAGAGCGCTCCAACGAAAAAGGTGAAATCATCGATATTATACGGAAAGAAACAACATATGATTTCAGCTCTGAAGTAGAGAACATTCAAATTTTGAAAAAATATGAAAATATATAATAGAATAGTTGCCAGAATTGGATCGGATGAAAAATTTTGGAGCAGCAATCTCCCAAGCGAAACATTATTTATTTTGCAGATATTGTTGCTAAGTAAAGGGAAACTTCCTAATTGATTAACACAAATAGAAATCACCAATACAACATGAACTGAAAGAGGGACTATCCGTTTTATTTCTTTGTTGCTCTTTTGCATTGACATTATGCATACCTGTAGCTGTCCTTGCAAAAATTATCCTATTTCTGATAACTCGATAGCTTGATACAGGGCAACTGCATAACAAAAAATATTATTTTTGTTCTGTTATCCCATTCATATCTTTACTGTAAAAAGTAGACTTCGAACTTTTGCAGTTTTCATAGTATAATTTATTGTTTCCAAAAATGAAGAAAGACAAAGAGTGGACCATTCGAAAACGTGTAATTTAAAAAATAGTGAATCGGTGAGTATATATTGAAAATTCAATGTCGAATGAAACTGAGTGGAAGTGATTGTATAGACAAGAGACGATTTGATCTTCACCAGTTAATAGTTTGTGAAGATCAAATCGTCTCTTGTCTATACAATCTTCATCAAGTAATGGCCGAATCAATCAGAAAAATGAGTGCAGAAGTGATCAATTTTCATTTTTTATGGAAATTGAACTTGGGTGACGTGACATTGAGTTCATTGAAATTCACCTCATAACCAGTTTCCTGGGTATTATTTTTTTGATTTTCGCAAGTTGAAGAAACTTTACTTCAGAAATGAATTCGAATAATATCAGAGATTCAAACTTTTCGTTGAAGCGCTGTTAGTTTGGTTGCAAGCAATTTTCTACCGCTAGAGTATTTTTATCATAGAATCATTGTTGAAAAAATCAATAGCTGTCACTTGATATTTGTGTATAAAATAATTCGGAACCACTCTTCTAGGTAGTGTTTTTTGATATTTCACAAACTGAAGGAACTCTACTCTCGGTATGAAAAATGTGTTTGCTCCTCTCCTTATAATGTAACAGACTTCAACTCTTGCGTTCAATCATTACTAGTTTGGAAATAAGCAGAAATTTTCATCAAAAGTAATATTTTTTTCGTTAATTCAGTAATAAAAAGGTTTTCCATTTGTAGACAACGTCAGCTGACACACTGAATTGATTGTGCAGATTAAATGTTTTCAGGTCCTCTCTCTCTATCAACAAAGCACTTCAGCAGTGAACATCAATTATTGAGTTTTTTGAAGGAATCATTGCAGACCTCCCATTCATACAACTTCTTGAATGCCACTGCATTCTGTGCGAACTATTCAAATTATGTTCCATCTCAGAGGTTGTGCTTGCACACTTTTTCTGTTTTTTGTTTTTAGTTTTAGTTCGGTTTTCCTCATCACGTTGCAGTCGCAGCTCATGCGAGTCTGAAAACCGTAAATGATTTCAATAGCTAGTTACAGTTATCATCATCAGTGGCGTGACAAATTCATCGCCAGCAGACTTCAATCATGTGTAATGAAGTCATGTATCTCTCCAAGATTCTCTATCAGTTGAAGTTTCCAGTTATTTATAGTCTCCATCATTATGAAGATTGTCAAGAGAGTTGCGTATCGGCTGATATTGAAAATGTTAAAATCAGACGTACTTGGAATTCAATTTTGTCATAACAGTTTTTCTTTGTTATTATTTCGGTATCTCGGTTTGGTTCGAAATTAAATGAAATAATGATGCAATTTCGTGAATACTCGCAATGGCAAAATTCCATCTGAGCGCAACCTAATTTAGACGTGGATATAAATTATGGCATCATTGGCTGGGGTGGAGTTTCCAAAACCATTCTGCGTTCCCTTGAGGTAATGCAAAAACGTTTTATCAGATGTATTCTGCATAGAGACTATGCCTACTCAAGTGACCTCCTATACGAAGAATCGGAGATATTCGATCCAAGACAGCTATTCTTTATTAGTATAACTACAACCCAATATAAGTATAGAAATGAATTGATCATTTTGGACCATAAACATAACATCCGACACAAAAAAACTATAGTGATACCAGTCATGCACAAATCAGTAGGTCAAAAAAATTATAGATACTTAGGCCCAAAACTCTTTAGCTCATTACCGATAAACCTGAAATGTGAGACAAATCCAAAAATGTTCAAAAAAAATTTAAAAAAATATATGAAACTAATGCCCCGTAGAGAAATAACTGAAAAAATTGAGCATCAACTTGAAATTTCCAAGCTCTACTGAAGTACACTCTCCAAATACATCTCTTTATAAATATACCTCACATATATCTTACCCCAATCCCAGGTACCTCGATACCATATGATGTCTGTTTTCTACTTTTGTATATAAACAATGGATTGTCAAGTCATGTATGTTCATTCTGATATTAAGTCTTGAGAGTCCTCTCATATCCTATACCATGTGCATGTCGCCACCATATGATTTTTATCATGATAAGTTATTCCTAAATATATAGTCTACTATAATGAGCCCCTACTATACATGTCTTAATTTAACTGTAATCGTTTTCTTATACAAACAATTTCACCCTATATGTAATTAATATGAATGCTTTATTTTTATTTTTATTACCGTTTTTCCATTACACCATGTATATTCCCACTGATTCCACTATCTTCATATCATGTATATATAATGTATATGTAATACTATGTTAATAAGTTATTTTTAATTTTTAATTTAAGTTTACTGTACTATGTCCCTTACTTTATATATCTTAATTACTTTGTAATCGTTTCCCATACAAACAATTTTAACTTGTACATATTAGCCTTCCTTACACACAAGCAGTTTACTGCTTCGTAAGTTTCTTGTATCGATTTATTCACCATGTACTGTTTAAATGATATGTTTTCTTTTTGTTCAGAATGTGTGAGTAAATTATTATTATTATTATTATACATTTATTTGGGTAACTGATAACACCAAAGTTTGTTCACCATCAGGTGCCTAAAATATTCAACCGACTAAAACTTGACAGCGTTGAAAGGGGTGACCTAGTTCATTTAAAAATTTGAAATTGAAATAATTAGGTATACTCAGAAGATAGGAACAAAAAGTATCAACAGAAATTAGAGTTTTTTCGTGAAGCTTTTAAGAACACAGATTAGTAATATTTGTTCGAAGTACTCTTTTTGACGTACCAACTAAAATCGTATCAAGAGTTCCACCCACAAGGACACTGATGATAACCACTGAGGTTACAGTCGAAACGTTTGAAGATATCAACTAAAGAAGCCTACATTCCTATATTCGCCCCCAAGATTCTGTTCAAAACATTAAGTTCTTGATTTTACTGGCTCATCCTTTATTGTCACACAAAATAGTTGACACATTTTTTATTATTGGCTAGAGATTCACACTATTTTTTTAACTTGAGTCAGAAAAAAAGTGTATTGAAGAATGTTGCTTTTTTTCCTCTAAAATAATAAATCCAAAAAAAAAAAAAAATCTGAGGAGCCCCAAGAATACAGTGTATCCAGTGACATGTCCTTTTCGAATAACTAAAATGAACTAAAGATTACAAAATCAAAGCGAGGAATATAGAAAAAAAAGTTGTACAAGGAATCCAAGTAATTTCAAAATACCTGATGATACGCTGAGAAAAAATCCAATAAGTTGGAAAACTGCACACTTTACATTGATGGGAAATATAGCGGCTGGGAATCCAGAATATCAACATCACTTGTTGCACGAATAAAGTCAAAATTTACTTCACAAAAAATCATATATATTTCCCGAATCACCAATTAAGAACATGACCATCAATTTCAAAAATATGTTTATACAAGAATATATTATTTTCGTGAAACTATAAAACTATTGAAATTTTCATAAGGTAGTATTTTAAGGTTAGGTTTTCAGTTGATGTAAGTAGTTAAGTGTTTGATGGATATAGATGATATATGGTGATAGTACCTAGTATTGGATTCTGAAAAAATAAAAAGGAATAATTTAATTTATATCATATAGTATTTCTGAGGTTGGTTTCATGCAATTTTGGGGTAGTAAAATTGAAATTAGAAGAATTTCTATCTGTTTAATTGATTTTTTCTCGTTTCTCTCTGATATTTTATTTAAATATTGAGTGTTTTGAACATTTTACTAATTTCAATATATTTTAGTAGGTACAATAATATAATAGCCCGGGAGCTACTGTCACTTTGGAATACGACATAGTATGCAGCCTGGATTTTTTTATCGTTGGTAGATCATAATGATAATCACCATGATATCAATCGCTAAAGCCTCGAGTAGCAGATACAGGGTGTTGAATGTGAAAAATTAAATCTTTTTTTATTTATAACTGTTATAATTTTTTTCAAAACTGAGTAAGTCCATCGCCCCTGGCGAGCAGTGTATGTCACTCAGATGAATCACAGGCAAAATTTAGACTCATATATGGTATATCTACCGATCCTAAAATTTACAGAGTTCTACTCAAATTATTACGGAAGATACGGAGCTGTTTCCATGTGAAGTGAGACACACTGTTTCAACACCCTGTATTTCTACAAGAAAGCAGCTTTGTGAAAAAATGCATGTGAAAATACCATTGATACTATATCTTTTATTTTGTGAAAAAACAATTAATAAAAAATTATTTTTATGACAAAGGACACCGCACACTTTTATAGGGAAATTGGCCCCTGTCGAATCGGCTGAATTTTTAATATGTTGTAGTCCAAGTCATTCCAAACAAAAATTCCAATTGGCAAAACTTTTTCTATAGGCTAGTTTTGATGGTAGAGGGCGTTAAAAATTCTCATTTTTTCTCTATTGTTAAACAACAAAAAACGTTACCCTGAATAATTTTCACTATTCTGAGTAATAAAGATATAAACAATCATCAATATAAGATAATATTAAAAGTACTGTGCATTGGTGACATTACACATGGTCAATTATACAGTGTGTTCCATCTTGTATGGTCAAACTAATACTTCAAGTTGATAATAAAACTCTTGTTATTAACACGCTTAAAATATTAGCTTCACTTGTATGTATGTATATGTCTATGTAATTAATTCCGGTGACAATGCAATATGACATTTTTGTAATAAAAAAAAATAAAATGGCGGCTCGATGATGGCGGACGAGATTTGTGATAATGGTCCGATGCAATTCAAAATTGGTATGAGGGGGGGACGGAGATTTAGAATTTCCAGTCATAAAAAAAATATTATGTAGTTTAAAAATACGAAAAACACGCTTTACTTCAAAAAAGGACTAAAAAGAAAAAAATAATTGGCAATTCAATGTAAAAAAAGCATAGGGTGCTTGACGAAGTTCTCTTGAGCTCTTAGACGCTCAGTATTGTTAGATTAAACCAAAAAATATGAGAATATAGATCGGAAGCCCCCTATGCTTTTTTTACATTTAATTGTCAAATATTTTTTACTGTTTAGTCCATTTTGGAATTAAAGCGTGTTCTTTAGTATTTTTAAACTACACAATATTTTTTTATGACTGAAAATTCTAAATCTTCGACCCGAAAACCCCCTCATACCAATTTTGAATCGAACCTGACCATAATCACGAAACTCGTCCACCATTTTGGGTTGCCATCTTGAATTCATGAATTTTGACAAAAAATTCATAATCTCTGACCCCGAAAATCCTCACACACTAATTTTGAATCGAACCAGATCAGAATGACAAAAATCGTCCGCCATCTTGGAGACGCCATCTTTGATTTATAAATTTTTGACAAAAAATTTGAAATATATGACCTAAAAAAACCTACATACCAATTTTGAATCGAATCTGACCACAATCACAAATCTCGTCCGCCATCATGGAGCCGCCATTTTCTTTTTTTCTATTACAAAAATATCACCGGAATTAATTACATAGACACGTACATACATAAAAGTGAAGCTAATATAAGCGTGTTAATAACAAGAGTTTTATCATCAATTTGAGGTATTAGTTTGACCATACAAGATGGAACACACTGTAGAATTGACCATGTGTAATGTCACCAATGAACAATACTTTTAATATCATCTTATATTGATGAATGTTTATATCTTGATTACTCAGAATAGTGAAAATTATTCAGGGTAACGTTTTTTGTTGTTTAACAATAGAGAAAAAATGAGAACGAAACTTATTGTAGAACATTCTGAATCCAAACTTTTGTGTTATAATGATAATAAATGTTCTTATGTCAAGTCCGTCTTTGTACAACTGAACCAAAAATTCAACAGGAAATTGAAACACCTTGCACTATTTTGATAATTAAAACATTCGTCACTCGAAAACTAACGGCACAAGCTGACTTCCAAGGTATCATACTTCTCATTTCGTAATATCCACAAAGAGATAACAAGCGTTTTGCTATTAAAACGGCATAGAAGTGTTATTGATACCGAAATAGCCGATGTAAACTAAGTAGAAACATTAATAATCCACCATTCGGAATGCTGTCGAGTGCTGGCTTGAATACTTTTAATGCTTCTTAAATTGGGTCTAGTACTTAACAGCTTTTACAACTTTATTATAAGCCAACACTCTGCTTTTATCGCGTATATGGAGATTAAGACATGTGGGTTGAGATTCAGTTTTGATGATTGCTTGATGGAAATTTCGAGAAGAATTTCAGTCGTTCCCATAACTTACTTTGGAACGAACCGGTGATGAATCAATTAAAATTAATCAATAAGCGTTGTGGTATCCGTTATTCAAATGTTCTATCAGGAAAATTACCCTATGCGGGAAACTGAATGATTCCTGAAAATAGTAATGATAACAATGACGGCATTATTTTAAGAACGCGATGAAGAAAGAAGAAATTCTGAAGAAAATTTCACACCTCACTTTTTCAGCCAATCAAAAAATTGGTTTTTATTTAGTTGCCATGGCAACCCAAAAAAATTTCGAAAATTTTTATCCTCCTGGGTACCCTGGGCGAAATTAATAAGTGGAAATTTTTCTGTCAAATATTTGACATGTGATAGTTACAATTTTGCTTTTATGTACAAATGGCATGTTATTTTTCATATGAAAGGAGATAATATTTCATAATTATATATTCACTACATATTTCGAATGTGTCTGAAAATATTTAGAGAACTTGCATTTCCACGATGAATAGGTCCATCGGTAAAAAATGTATATCAATCAAAAAATCTATCTATGCTTGACTTGATGAACTTAATATTTGAAACAATTTTATTCAACTTATATTTTCGTGAATACTCGGCTGAAATTTTGCAACAATTCCTTTCCACATCACTTTCCAATAGACAATCCGCATGGACCAGTCAAAACTATTTTAGTTCTGCGTGATGTGCAATGTGATTTTAGGTTGAAAATGTCGCAAAATGAATTTTCCTTTCTCACATACAAATACCGCCACTAATACCAACGCGTAACTGTCATTATATCAACAAAAACCATTCATGGCCCACTGATGTTACAACTTGTTTTCTCTCAGAATAATCTACAAGTCAGTTGAATTAACCATTAATTTAATATATTTTGGTGTGAAATTTTCTTACCGAATCCCCCGCGTGCTTGAATTGATTGCTGGAAATAATTCAAGCACTAGGGAGATTATAAGTGAAAATATACGTACTCGAGTAAAGGGTAGTACGCTATTATCTGTATTTATATTTGCAACCACAAAAAAGTTTTAATTCGAAACAATTGACAAATATGTACAGGGTATAATATACAGTTTGTCCCACTTCTCATGAAAACACACCTCTAAATCCAGTAAGTTTAGACGCAGAATTGTGAATTTTCCGATAAGATAAATAGGTACGACAAATATGTTCAAAATGTTCTCGATAGGATGAATTCAATTACTGTACCCTGTACACCAGCATATTCGTATTCACTGACATTTCCAAAATATTATACTGGGAAGCAAAAACGGTTGACAATGTCTTCAGATTCGCAATCAGAACAACTATTTTACTACTAATTAATAATTCACTTTTTCTGTGAATATTTCTGAAATATCCAAATAGTATACAGTAACCACAGACAAATGTAAGCCACAAGTTAAGTATGAATTGTGGCACTTCGAAACTCGGCACATAACTTCTTGACATCATATATTGTTAGAAAAAATTGTTTAAAAAAAATCAGGGGTAGAACCAAATAAAAAACTGACTTAAAAAAATTATAATTTTTTTTTTGGTGTTGTTTCGGAAAGTATAAGATTCATCAAGAAATAATTTCAACAAGGCGAAAGGTAATTCAATTCTCCACAAGTCATATAGTCAGTAATTTCTCACAAAATGCACTCGTTTTCTCAGAATACCTGATTGAATTCTGATATCAAATTTCAGGCTCGGTTTAATCTGCCACTGGCATTTCCGGCAGGGCCGAAAATTAGATTTGTCATAACTTTGCTGAAAATTAAAGCAGAAGAAAAAGAAAAAGTGTATATTGTTTCTGATGACTTCTATTTCCTCATGCAAACATAACATGTGAGTATCTGAGTACCCAAAATGTATTTTGTCCCACTTCACACCAACCAACCCTTCTACGATATTTACGGAGGATCCGAAAGTCATGGATATTTTACTTGATATGAAATAGTTATACTGAAGCAGGAATCAGTAGGTACCCTTTTTGGGCCATATGAATATATGACTAGTGAGACAAATCTCACTTATACATGCCAAAGAAAAAACTGGGTTTTATTCCTGCCTCAGTTTTCAACTCACCCATAATCCCGGGAATTTCTTCAGTTAATGTTGAAAATAATCGTTCATACCTGTAACCACCTGTAAGGGTGATATTTTCCGAAAATGCGAGAGGGTAGGAGTTAAGTTTTCTGTGCATGAGAAATAATTACCATTTGAAGGCCATCATCACCTAACATGCCGTATTATTATAGAAGCATTATAGTTCGAGAAAGAATCATTTCCACTTCAGGGAAAACATCAGGCAACAAATAGATATGTCAGATGTAATTCAATGTTTATAAGGGGAAAGTAGTTGTTGACTAAAAGATATTCGGCTCAGTTCTTTGTTTTGTGGGAATAAATTGAAAACGACTATAGTTACTAACCATGAGCAGTTTTTTTTTTATCAAAGCTTTTAGCTCTCATTTGAAACATTCGCAATTTACGTTTATTACGTTTGGACTGAAAAGTGGCGGAGCCCATGTTACTAACAGTCGAAACATATTAATTTAGTAACCGTAGAAAATTCGTTTCATCTGTTTATAATAATTTAATCTCTTAGTGAATGTATTTTTCATTAAAACCTGAGAAATTTTCTTTGTAATTTCTCATTTCCAGAACACACTGTGTATCATTACATTTCACGCTGCCTTCTTCCAAAATAACGATTCAGACAATTATAGTATTTCGAAAATTGAAGACGCGTCACCAGTGAGCTGTAAATAAGTCGGTTGACAAAAAAGAAACACCTGCACTAACCCGTTTTCAAATTCCTCTTGATGAGCAACGAAAGATTATGTTACAATGAAAGTTTGACGCTTTTTGATTATGATTGCTTGGATATTAATCTGATATTAAATATCCACGTAACCCTCAAGATATTCTACCTGACCCGACAATAATCCAAAGAACCTGTCTTCCGAAGAAACATTCTCATAGTATACCTATATTATTATAATAGTTATTTATGATACAAGTGTTAAAAGTGGCATTTTATTTTGTGAGTGGGGAATATTGCGAAACGAGCGTTAGCGAGTGGAGCAACCCCACGAGCAAAATAAAATCACTTTTAACAAATGTATCATACAAAATTTTTTGTTCAACAGTTACTGCTAGTAAGAAAAAAACAAAAAAAAATAAGATCCATAAGGATTCGAACACACGATCTTTGGATTACAAGTCAGATGCTCTACGGATCTAGCTACATGGACTTTATAATTGACAACCATATTTTGTATTTCAAATCTAAATTGCAAGCATGACAGGCAGGTAAAAAACAACTGCCTAATAATTGTTGTTTATTAGTTACCACAAATTAATAAACGATCCTAGCTTCTTTGTGTTCGTAGCTATTACTGTTGCAAATATAAATATAATGGAAGTTGGAATGGATGATTCAGATGATTTTCTTCCACCAGAAATTCAAGAAGCTGCAAACAGAGCAACTTTAGATCTGTTGCCTGAAAAATCACGGCAACAATATGATATTGCTTATAATGGATTCATCGAATGGAGTCAACTGAAGAAAGTTGAAGGCAAGTTCAGCGAAAGCGTACTTTTAGTTTATTTCGAAGAAAAATCGAAGTTATGGAAATCATCAACACTGTGGTCTAAATTCTCTATGATAAAAGCTGAACTGAAAATCAAGGAAAACGTGGATATAAGTAAATACCATAAATTACTTAGTCGCATTTTTGAAACGAAAAAGTGTCGGATACCGTCCGAAAAAATCGAAAATTCTGACAAGGGAACAGATTGACAGATTTTTAAATGAAGCTCCCGATACCAAATATCTTATGATTAAAGTGGCAACCATTTTTGGATTATTTGGAGCGTGCCGTCGTGAAGAACTCTGCAAATTGAGCGTAGATGACATTGAAGAAACTATACAGTCATTACTAATTCATATTTCGGATACCAAAACCAACATTCAAAGAAGTTTTTGCATCGTTGGACACTACGTGAATTATTACCGTGAATATGCTGTATTACGCCCAACTTCTGTTACTCACCGTCGATTTTTCCTGAATTACTCTAACTACAAATGCACTATTCAACCAGTTGGAATAAATACTTTTGGGAAGATGCCTTCCACTATTGCTGAATTTCTGAAATTACCAGATCCGCAGCAGTTTACCGGCCATTGCTTTCGAAGATCTTCAGCATCTCTGTTAGCGAATTCAGGAGCAAATTTGACTACAATAAAACGACATGGCGGGTGGAAGTCCTCAACTGTAGCTGAGGGTTATATCGAGGATTCCATTGAAAATAAAAATAAAATAGCTGATAAAATGTTTCCTGGTATAAGTTCTAGTTCTCTCCCAGCATTATTTGATCATCCCACTTCAATAATAGCACCATCATTGATTGGCGATGAAGCTTCTGCAGTTACTTCGTCAGTTAATATCACAAATTGTACAAATTGCCAAATACATATTTATAAGTAATTTTGATTCTGATTGTTATAATAGTATTAATATCTGATTAAAGTGTTTCTATTAGAGAGATCTATATTACTGAGTATCCATCATCTCATCTGTCATTTTACTTTTAACACTAGTGTTAAAAGTACTTTTAACACTAGTGTTAAAAGTGATTTTGTGAAAACGTCAGTTTTTAGTTCATGTGTCAATGAATTAAAAACGTCATTTTTAATGTCAGTTGTACAAACATTTATTTTCTACATATTTTTCAAAACAAATGAAATGTCACCCTACTCGTATATTTTATGGTTCACATGGGGTGTCTAACTTTGCATTTGCCCATAAAGCCAACTCGTCGATGCATTAGCGGGCTTTTGTTGAATACTGATGTTATCTCAAAAATATACTTTCTGGTTGACGTTATCAAGCCAGGCCCATTTTCGAACTGACCATTTATTAATGTGAATGAGTTAATTCGGAAAGAAGGTCACCATATACCGGGCAGATTTTCTACGTCGAGTTGATTTTAACATGTTATAGTAATGATTTGTTTTTAGGTCAGTTTACGTACAATACGTATAATACGGCAGTTACTGACATTTTCGACATTATAAAGCATTGCGTTATTGAAATCATATCCTAAGTTGATAAATAATATTAATAACAATATAATAATATGCCCAAATGAGGTTTACTACCCTTACTATATGCGAACTCGGGGTGTAGATATGTGGGGTATTTGGGGTCGAAGATCATGAATGTTTTGTAAAAAATAATTTCTCAAGAGCCATATTTTTTCCTGAAAGTATTTCGAACAATTTGAAAACATTCTATTTTCTCGATGGAATTATTTCGAACCATGACGTCAGGGCTGTCAAATTTAGAAACCATTTCAAAACCACATCGGGAGGATGTTTCAAAAGAGTATGACGGTGTCATTTTTTAGTTGAAGACGTTAAGTTCAAAAACAAGGAAAATAAATAACCTTTTCTGAATCGTCCAGAGAAATAAAAAAAATGTGAAATGGAGGGTATGTATGGTGCAATTCCAGCTCGAAGATCTCATATTAACAGTAGACAATGCAGCTGCCACTCTGGGGAATGGGTCCTCCACCTCCATTATAGGCTGTTTCTAAATTGGGCCCCCTAATTCATGATTATTTATTTTAGTCAGGAGTTTACTGAATGTATTTTCTGACACCCGGAACTATATGAAAAATTCATAGTCTGCAAAATTTGTAAACAAATTCTCTTCATCCCTAATGAGATTACTTCGGCTGGGGTTGGAAAATAAAAAGACATATAATTGAAGAATTCATTATCCTCTTCATGAAACTGTTGCAAATCATTAATCAAAAGTGTTATTTGAGAAGCCTTCTGCTGTGTTAATAATTATATAATAATAAGTTTGAATTCAATGTGGATATGTTATTGTTCGACCTTTGCCAACTGAAATATTCATTTCGCGACAACAAGAACGATGACCTAGTTATTAAAATCATGTTTTAAAATAATTTCAAAATCTTCATTCAAGAAAATATGGCTTGGATGTGAGTTACAGATTCAAACCGAAAAATTCAAGCGGCAAATTTGAATCTGTAACTCTCATCTGAAGAACTAATTTTTTACTTGTTAGCGTGTTCGAATAAGAGCTTCTCGTTTACTTTTAATATTAGTTTTGTTCGTTCTCTTGATTTTCTCGAGCTATACTCTTCCGTACGTTTTCACTCTTTCTGCCTTCCGATTCCGCTTGATTTTTCCAGTCGCTTTCTTTTGTCCTGTTGTATTCCTCTGTATTGCCGTTTATTTTTGTATTCACAAGCTTTTATTCAGTTTCACCTGTCCCGGTGTCAGTCAGTTTGTGTGTCTGTCTGTGATCAAATCTTGCAAGTTAATCGCCCAATTTATTCGAAACTTGGCAGATGTACATAATTCTGGTGACAATGCATAATGAACTTTCGTTAGAAAAAAAAACAAAATGACGGCTACAAAATGGCGGACGAGTTTTGTAATTATGATCCGATTCTATTCAAAATTAGCATTTGGGAGTTTTCGGGGGCGAGGATTCTTTTGTCAAAATTGAAAAAATTCAAAATGGCGGCTCCAAAATGGCGAAAGAATTTTATATTATGGTCCAATTTGATTCAAAATTGGTATCTGGGGGATTTCGGGAAATTCGAGATGGCAGATGAGATTAGTGATTATTTTTATGAGGGGTTTTTGGGGTTGGAGACTATCAAGTTCATAAATCGACGATGGCGGACGAGATTTGTAATCTTGGTCTGATTCTCAAAATTGGTATGTGTGGTATTTGGGGTTCGAGGATCATGAATGTTTTTTTAAAATTCATATGATGGCGGACCAATGAATATTCAGGTGGCCTCCTCATTGGACAGCTGAATAACTCAAAACTCACAGGAAACGGCCCTTGTAATAACCATGATTCCTCTGAAAAACAAATATCAATGCGTACAAACTGAAAAGCACAAAATAAAATAATAAAAAAAATAATACAAGCTTTTATTCAAATGCGTTAAAAAGTAAAAAATTATTTCTTTAGACGTAACAGATTCAAAAGTTTGCCGCCTGATGCCTGATGGGCTTTGCATTTTGATTTTAGTTCAAAAATATTTTCGAACTAAAATCTTGACATCTCGTTTCATGCTAGAACAGACTTTTAGTTTTCCGATTGTTACCGTGTTATTTATTTATGTAATTGATGAAGATGCTTTCATTACCTTTATTTTTCTTGGTCATCATATGTATAGGTTTCGTCAGTGCCATCTAATTTCCTCGCGATCCTCCAAATCAGGCTAACATGTTGCAATTTCAATTTCCGGTTAATTTCGGCTAATCTGGAGCGTTCCATTTACATGTTCAAATGAAACAGCGAATAATGCTCTCCTGCAATCTATATGGTAAGCATACAAGCCAATCTCCTTTGGGTTCTTTGGCTGGCAAATGGTGGAGTTTCATTTTTTGTTCTGGATGGAATCCAATATCAGAGCGAAAATGAACGCGAAGCTAATTGGAGGGAAACGAATGACGATTTCATATTACATTTTATGGAATTACTGAATACAGACGAGATATTCAAACAGAATGGAAAATGAAATGAAACCAGTTGGAGCTCGTTATCTAGTGTAGTGGTCGTGAATAATCCCGAAAATCACAAATGAATCGGTTTTGTCTACAATATTGTATGAAATATTCATAATGCATGTATTTCTTCAAACAATATGATGTCCATAAATCACCGGTCACATTATATAGCACGTTTGGACATTTTTCATTGTAGCAGTTACAATTACAGTTTGACGGTCGCAAAGGGCAGTAGTTGTTCTGTGGAAATATATACAGTATCGGAAAGTTTTCATCTTGGGTATGGTGGTTTTATGAGAACGTGAAGAATAGCTTGCTATATGTTGAGAGAGCATTAAAATTTCTCCTCCATATTCTCGCTCGAGGAAGGGATACAACGTGAGCTGTTAATTCGTCGGGCGAGGTGACAGGAGAGGCGCGCAGTAGTGCATCTTCCTTATTTATGTGGTATTATCATATTATTGCGTTCCTTGTTGCTCGCGTCGATTTCTGTCTATACCCCAGATGAAAAGTTTCCGATACTGTATAGTCCTAGGTAGTGCAAAATGACAAAAATATGAATTGAAACAAGGAAATTACAAGTATAAGTGAGCAGTTGCATGAATCAGAATAACCTCAATGTGGTCTGACCAATTCTTGTACTGGGGAGTGAAAAAAAAAACGTGGAACATGTCATGTCTGCAGGTGGCTAATTCCCAACCAATGGGAGTTAGCACTTGCAGTTGTGTCCTACTGGAATTCAGTTTTCATATGGCACAAATTTCAACTTCTGAAAACTGCAGTTCATAGGTCGACTACAGCTGGTTAACGGAAAAACAATGTTAAACAATTTTATTTTAATTTAAACAATTATATTGGGGAGATCTCTTTATTTTCTTGAATTTTTCTTCAAAATTAAATAGCAATTATATGTAAAACAACTAATGTCTTTCTTTCTACACTATGTTGAAAAAAGAACCGTATTAAAAAAATTCCGACTTCGAAGTCGGAAAATAATGAAATTCCAACTTTGAAGTCAGAATTCAATAAAATTCCGACTTCAAAGACGAAAAATAATTAAATTCCGACTACAAATACAGAAAATAATAAAATTCCGCTGGACATTTAACCACATCTGACAGATATAAAAAGTCCCTAACCAAAAGAAAAAATCTGTAGGTGAAAATTTGCATTTTCATTCCGATAGTTGATTGATAGTTGATAGTATTACTCGTTCATTTCATTGATGTAAGGACCGCACCTCTACATTAGATCTCCATCAGGGAGATCGGAAGAATGGGAAGCAGACTCTTCAGAAGCAATTCCACACAGCAAAAAAAAAATCACTCTTTTCCAATAGTCTTTTTCTGCCAAGGTTTAGAAAACAGGAAAATTGTCTGTATGTTGTTGTTTAGACGCAATACGAGGAATTTTCAATTCAACATCCAATGTTTTCATCATTTTGTTAGCCTCCGTTAAAATATCTTCGAAACCTGAATCAACTTGAGCTCTCTTATCTTCAAGAGTTTGCAGCAACAGTTTGAATCTGATGTTGCTCTAAATCACCATCTTTTCCTGTCAACTTCGAATATTTATTAAGAGGTTTTGTCACTAAATTTTGAGCACTCACTGTTTTCCGGCCACCAACTAAAAGGTCTGATGAAAATACCGCACAGTATTTGCAAAACAGTCCTTCTTTTTGACATGAAAACTCCAACCATTCATACTTTTCCAGATGTGTCAGATTTGCACGACGTTTCTCTTCTCTACCTCTTTTCACGTGACTAGAATATGGAAATGGAATATGGAAAGTTTTTGTTTGGCTTCCAATGATTTTTCAAAAGTTGATATTTTGTAAATTCGTATATGGTTCCCATTATTTTCAAATATGCTCCAACATCATAAATGAATGGTGATGTGCTTGATGATAGCTTGGAGATAAAAAAATTAGCTATCTCAATGAAAATACTCATTTTCACCTTTACATTTTCTCTTGTCAGTTAGGGTCTTTTCACAATATCTATTAGATGTTGGTCAACGTCCAGCGTAGCTTTAGCCATGGAAGTAGTTTTCCGTTAGATATTACAAAAAATCACATTTTCACTTATATTAAATACTTATTTTAATTTTTGTTTGGAAATAAGAATAGGATGCTCATAAAATCAGTATTGGAATCATCTGTAGCTGAAAAAAAATTTAGACGCTATTTTCCATCGTTCAAAGTAACTTCCTGGGGGTATTCATATTGGAAATGGGAACATTCTCCATTAAAATATTTTTCGGACATCGAAGTCGGAAATTTATTATTTTCCGACTTTGAAGTCGGAATCTTATATTATTTTCCAAATTTGAAGTCGTAATTTTATAATTTTCCTACTTTAAAGTCGGAATTTTATTAAATCTGCAAGCCACCCCCTAGTAAATTAAAACGTTACTTCTATGGATTTATTCGCTCGAAAAGAAGTACTTGTGTTTTATGAAATGAAAGTACACCTATTCACTTCACACTAAATAACGGAAATGGAAGTATTCACGTCTTCCAGTTCATAGAATCGAAACCATTTACCTATGTGTAGCTATTTGGAACGAATAAATGCACTTCAGAGCGGAAACAAACCAAAGTATTACCATAATAACTCGAGATCTCGTACCGTTAGATTTAAACTCTTTTCTGACATTGTCTGCAGACACAATATACTCTATGCGAATGCATCTCATTTCGGAATGAATGACATCGTATTTCGGGGAGCTGATGTGTGTTTCAGTTCAGCCGCAGAAATATTGAAATTTTTTTTAGTAATAAATTATGACAAATAGCGATATGCTTAACCGCTTCTGCATCGAAAGAAACCCCTGAAGACGTTGTAGAGTGCCGTTCATCTTTTCGTGTTTGGCGGGATATTAATTAATTTTTTCTCAAAATACACGTGTTTGAGAAAATATAGAAACATGTCATTTGGAAAAGACGTTCAGAAAGACATTTCATATCTATGTAAAAATTTTGAAAAATATCTGAGATGAAAAAGTAAAAATGTATGGCTTCATTGGACCTAGTCTGCCACTGATTTCCTATGACAGTTTTTGTTTCGGTGGCGTTTTTCAAAAAAAAAAAAATTATGTGTTTCCAATTACGGTACGAAAATACAGAAGATTATTATATCTATTATATATAAATAAGTCGTTTTAAGAAAAAAAGTTTCTATGAATATATGTCCGGAGTTGCTTCGTTTCTGAGATACAGAGCGTTGAGGTTTTTTCTTAAAAAAACAGTACCTATTTGTAAAATATGAATATCCTGAAACCGATGTGGTTGAAATTTGGTATAATTATTTGAAATAATAAGGGGCTTATTTAGTCCTAACTAGATTGAAATTATCAGGGCCAGTGGCGCCTCAGTGAGCACCACAGCCAAAAATATTGTGAAAAAAAGTACGTCTCTGACTATTTTTCGTAGGTTTTAATTTTATTCAGATAAGGCAACTAAAAGTACACTGTTGGTTTTCGAGAAAAAAAAAAAATAAAATGTACAAAAAACGCCATTGACGTATTTTTTGGATAAATTATGTCCAACGCGTGTTTGGAGAATTTTGCTACTTTAAAAACATGGGTTCGAAATTGCGAACAAGTCTGAGTTGTTGATTTTCAATAATGTTTAAGATCATACCTGAATGAGTTTCGACTTTTATTATCCCTCATCACTCGTTTCCAGTTTTTGTACCTGCTATCTGCCAATTGTTAAATAGGATGACATTTAATTTTCCGATTCCCACTAAAACCATCAATGAGCGGTTTCCAAACTTCAGAAGCCATTCATGATAATGTCACGTATATTCAGAACAACTTATTCGAGTAACGGCTGGCACCACCTATCGAAGAATAGCAGTGGCGCGGGTGATCGCTAGTACCATCTACGAACGGGGAGCAGTGACATTAAGGCTCCTAGATGAAAAAAAATGGAAAATGGAAGAACTGTCCCGAAACGACGCGAAGACATGTTGACAGCTATAAATAATCCACACTCGCGCCGGAAGAAGTATTGCACAGGTGCACAGACCAAGAAAACTCCGAAGTTGGAGGATGTCGTTTGGAATGGGCTAGTCTCTGACAGGTTTGATTTTCTGGTCGTCCACTGCTACAACTTCCCCACAGACAATGTGGCCAAAGTAATGGACTTCCTTCTGGAACATATGACATGTCTTGGGGTTCAGTTTCAGTTCAGAGATCCTTAGACGCACGACTACTTTCTCTAAATTTCTCACGTGATTTTCGAACGATCTGCCAACTACGATGATATCGTCGAGGTATACCGGGCACGTTTTCCATGAAAGTCCTTCAACAGTTTCCATCAATTCTCAAAGGTGGCTGAAGCATTGCAAAGGCCAAGCTGTGAACTGCCTAGTAGGGACCGGTATCCAACAGCATGGTGCTAGGCTTGTTGTTGATGAAACCGTGTTGGGTATTGGCAACGCACGTGTCCAAGTTTCCTATAGTTCCGGCATCTTCACTAGTCTCTTCTCGGGCAACACTTCTATCATCACTTTTCTTATGGCAGCTCCTAGTGTAGCAGGCTCCTGTAGATCTTCTTCCATCATCCGAACCTTACTTTGGCTCTTGCAATAGTGTTTTGCAGCGTCAAATTCCAAATCACGTGCCAGTGCAGCTACGAGATGTGTTGGACGAGCTGGTATCAATGCTTGTCTGGTTTTTTGTTCCCGTGCAGGTAAGTACAAGAATTTGCTGCTACTGCGCATGTACTTGAAATCGAAAAGTGCATAGCACTTATGGATTACCAACTTTATGATGCCTTCAAAAGTATTCATTCAATTGCTCTTATGTTTTTGAACAATTTCATCAATTTGTTCAATATCATATAATTAGTATATCCATCCAATTACTCGCAGTAAAGATATTAAACCAAAGAAACTGCGCTAAACCGAAAGTCACTGCTTTCATAATAAGTGTTTCGAATAAACGTGAAGTTGATTATAACAATTATCGCTTAATCATTCACAAAAAAATAAAAAGGTCTGACAGACACAGTAACAAAATTAATCTCCCATCCTAACCCTAAACATTCTATAGCTGTCCTCCGCTCGAGCCCTCAGGGGTCCGTCGACCTTAGGGCATTCGGGGGTGTTTCAATACCTTTGATTTCTGTGAATGGTGGGCAAATGCGGTCGGAAAGGCCCCAAAAAGACCAGTCACACGCACAACTCGCTCCGTAAAAGAATGTTTCCTTTGTTGTCTAACCATGAGAACTAGAAAAGCATGTCCCCGACGCTAGAAGTTGCTGAACTGTCGATTTCTGTTGACAGTGTCGGAGTTTCAGAGTGGAATAGTGATAAGATTACATAAATTACAGATATTTCATTAAAATATGTTATGAATATGTAAGTGTTCATGAATCATATTTTAGGATATCATTTATCAATGAAATACAATAGTTCTACTGTAAAACAGTCACAGACTCTCAGTAATTCAAATTTCAATACCAAAATATTAGAGTACCATACTAAACTTCGTAACGTTCAAAACTCTTGCAAGAATCTCAATAATTCTTGAAAGAAACTATGTGTTGCTAATAAAACACATAAGCAGAGTCATTGGTGAATAGAATCAAATCCAAAAAATACAAAAAAGTTAATGGAAAGTAAAATTTTTGATAAAAATTTGATTCAGAACTAAAATACAATAAAAACACTCAGTATATCAAAGGAAAGTAAGTCACAAGTATATTCATACGAGGAAAGATGTTGTCAATATTGGAGTCATGAGAGCAACTGAAGGAAATAAAGAGCAACTGAGAAAAAATATGAACACTTCATCACAAAAAAATATGGAAAATTTTATAAAATAAGTATAAAAGAACAATTGTGAATGATTTAGGTAGTTCTAAGAAAATAGTGGCGCTGAAAGTGAAAGTAATCAAATGTGCGGGTTGAAAACTGAAAAGTAAGGTACTTGGTAAGAGGTAAAAAAAGAGGTGGCGATCAACAACGAAAGAAGGAAGCGGAATTTTTGGAGAGGAGGTTTTGGAAAAATTTATAAAAATTCTAAAAAAGAAGATACACAAGAACAAAACAAAAGAATTACTTAGGATTTTTCAAGAGATTTCATCAAAATGCTCATTTTGGAAATTTCATGTATATTTTCGTTGAATTCTTGGAAACTATAGAATTAAAAGTATTTATCGCAGGAATTAGGTTGAATAGTTACTTGGTATATGGTAGACAATGTTTTCATTTACATTTGGCATGTAACTAAATGTCTTTAGTACACTTTCATACTGGATATTCTATGTGTTGAAAAAGAGAGATAGACAATGTTTTCTCTCTTTGTCTATCTCTCTTTTTTAACACATAGAATATCCAGTATGAAAGTGTACTAAAGACATTTAGTTACATGCCAAATGTACTCAATTCAGGTTTCATCCTAGCTCACTAGGTGTCGCCTTACCAATTAAAAAATCGGATTTACGGATTCCAACATAGGTTGGTAACTGTAAATTGGTACCACTGACTGAGTCATATGTCATGTCAACTGTCTGTCTTCTCCTAACCAAGAGCATTGATTTGGCCTGGTGTGGTCAAAATAAAAGTAATTTTAACAATTTTAAATGTAACGTATTTTATCAAAAAATTTTATGACATCTTTCCAATTTTACATGTTTTATATCAACTTTCATCTTGCACAATGTGTCACTTATTGTTGAATAACATCGCGTCTCACAATCTCAACAAAGATGTAAGTTAACAATACATATATTTTTTATATTACTTACACATGCAATTTGTAGTATCCCTGATGATGGAAATGATTTATTAAATTTCCGAAAGCTTGGACAAACTTTAAAGTAGTACTCTTTGATTTTGCTGCAAAGCCCCACTATTTACTAGTTCCATATATATATATAATATATATATATGTATCCGCAACCGCTTTATTTCTGAGATAGAGGGAGTTGAAATTAAAAAAATGATACGCCACTGTTGTTTTTTCAATTGAATATCATCTATCTACTCATGAAAATGGTCTCTTGGACTTTTTTCGTGCGGCGAACAGTTTTTGGTTTAAAAAACAAAAGGCATTTCATTGAGACTAACAAAAAATCGTATAATACAAGCAAATGCAAACCTGCCTGTTTTTTAAATCAAAAAACCGTCCGTCGTAAGGAAAAAAGTCAGGAGAACATGTTTATGAGAAGATAGAATACAATTATTAAAATAATACTTATTTGACAAAAAAAAAACAGTGGTGTCATTAGTTTGATAAAATATATGGCAGGACATGTTCACAAGGACGCCACTGATTAAAATTGAAAAAACCTTCATCATGAACAGATAATTATTTTTATGGTTAATTGAACTTACAAAAATTGAAAAATGTGGCTTTAGAGATATTGGGGAATATCTGATTTTTTTCGTTAAATTCCAACATCCTGTATCTCAGAAATAAATCGGTTTAGAACACGTCATATTTAACTAAAAAATAAGTCTTATTTTGACCCCACGAATACGCCCTTGGAATATTCCTATTGAATTTTGGAACACTCTGCAGACTCGTCAATTTGTCAATGTTACTCATTCGGAAGTACTGATATTTGAACATTTCATTAACATCGACATCGTTCATGAATGGCAATTGAGTAATTCTGTAAAGTTGCTGATTCACTTCCTCCGTATTATTTTATCTGATTGAAACTGGCCCTATCCAAACAAGAAATACTATTGTGTCAATCTTCTTTGCCCGAATCGAATTCTGTTCACAACCTACTGCACACGCATCTATTTTCAATATAAAAATGAAATATTTAATGTTTTACTATACATTGGATCACTCCTATTCTTCTTGTATTCTGTAGTAGCTTCTCCCCAGCTTAACCATTCGTTAAAGAATCAGCTAACATATCACTGATACTGAAAAAGTTGATTTTAATATCGCTGCTTTTCTCTTACGAAATGATAACGTATATCAATGTGTTTGGTTCTGGGTCTAAAACCTCCACTCTTGCTCATATGAACGGCTCCTTTGTTGCCACAATCAATGACAGTTTTGTGACAACTATTTTTCAAAATTTCCTTCAAGAAAATTGCTTCGTGAGGTGCTGCACTCATGTTGCTTGCTTCCGCGAAGACCAGCAAATAGCTGCATTGCTGAGAATAAAAACATATCCAGTGGTGGATTTTCGATCATCTTGATCTCTTGCCCAATCCGAATCGGAATATCCTAGTAGTTCATCATAGACTACGTTTATTTCGACGGTCTCTATCCGCTTCAAATTCGATAGCATTGAGTCAAGTCAAACCACCCTTCAGTTTATTTCGCAATATATAAGTGGATCGAGGAATCCTATGCTTCAGTCTGATTGAAAAAACCTTACTTCACAGCCATAGGTCGAATTTCATAAAGTTAAATTTCTTGTGTTCTGCGAATTAATTTACGAAAATATGGAAAATATGTAAAACCCTAATCCTTTCCTCATCCTTGTATCCCAAAAAACGTTTTTCCTCAATCAGTTGAATGAAAAAACTGTTCTCTTCTTTGGACAATACGTTCGTTTCCTTTATTATTATTTTGTTCTCCATTTTGAGAAAGAGAAACTAATCCGATAACAGAAAATTGAGACAATAAACAATACTACTTTTACCTGACATCTGTCAAATTCAATCCCGTTTATCTCGTAATTTCACTTCTCTTCAAGGCCAATCCTATATTTTATCGAATTGATTTGAGTGGTTCAATCCAATTCGAAAACTGATTATATCGATTAGATGGATCGGATCCAGTCAAGTCAAACCCATTTTGAGCGGATCCAAAGTTGTGAGATAAACGTAGTCATAGAATTTCTTATAAACCAATTTCAATGTTGAAGTTGTTTTTCTTGAGTAACGAAAAACTCTTTTCACAGCCTGCCAGTGAGCTTTTCTAGGATTTTGGCTGAATCGAGCTAATTTACCAACTGCGAAAGCTATATCTGCACGTGTACCTTGTACTGCATACATTAAACTTCTATTGCTTCCTTATAAGGTATTTGTAACATTTCATTTATACTTTCGTCAATTTCTCATTATTATCCAAAGGACTGTCAAACTTCGTGATACTCTGACATTCCAAAACGTGAAAGATTTTCTTCAATGTACTTTTCTTGATCTAACGTGACTGTTCCTTTCCTTTTCCATAAACTATTCCACCTTATCTCTAAAATTTTCAGAGAATATGAGTGAATCATCCACAAAAATTGCTATAACTATCCTATATCCATTCGCATTTTTTGTATAAACACAAGGATCTATCGGTGATTGATGAAAACCCAAGACTTTAATGGCAGAATCAATCTCTTGATTCCATGCTCTACTAGATTGTTGAGTCCATAGAGAGTCTTATTCAGTCTACAAGTTTGTCCATTTGGAAGTTCCATATAGATCTCTTTATTCAATTTAGGATGAAGAAAGGCTGTTATAACATCCATCTGATCAATTGTCCATTTATAGTTAGCAGACAGTGCTTAAAGAAGATGCATATCTTACGACTGGGGCATAGGTTTCTCCGTAGTCGATGCCTAGAGTCTTAGAATAGCATTTGGCTACTAGTCTGGCTTTGTAGCGTTCAATGTTTCCTGTCACAGTCAGTTTCGTTTTGAACACCCATTTACTTTTTATTGATTTTCGGCCTGGTTGAAGTTGATAAAGGGTCCATATGTTATTGATCTGAGCCAGTAATTCTTCCTCCATAGCTTCATTTCATTCTGATGAATTTTCTCCTGACAAAGCTTCTTGGACGATTTCAGGATCATTAGATATATCAGTCATCGCATGATAAACAAAATCAGAATTATAAATATAACTATTTGCACGACATAAACTTTTGACTTTTTTATATTGTTTGAACTGTGAAGTTCTAAATATCTTGTACTTCATCGATCGTACTCGGAGACGGTTCTTCCAACGAATCTTCTGATCTGCTTGCATTTTCATCTGCGACAACTTCAGCAGATGTGAGTGATGATGATGACAACAATCAAAAATATTTTGGATTTGGTATCTTCGAGGTAAGTACTTCCATTCCTGAGCTCAGAAGGAGTATAGCCTTTTTTCACGGGCGGCTCCCTTACTATAACCAATCAGAATCACTCGCACACTGACGTCACACGGCTTCCCGCTCTTCTGATCTTTTGAATTCGGTAGTTCATTTTGACGTTTTCAATTATTTTTTTCGCGATAAACTGATAAACTGAAAATGACTGGAAACACTCATTTCATTTATACGAATCATTTTATACCTACTATTCCTATACAATATTGCTGTCACATATAGAACCACACATTTTTCCAAAGATTGCCATTTTTTTGGTAATTCCACTATACATTTTTCTCCGTGTAGGGATGACTATAGTTGTTTGTCCGAGGGTTGTAAAGGAATTGTTATATGAAATAGGTATTGGTGGTATTTTGACCCCTGTATTTCGTAAACAATGTACCATATTCCGAAAATTATGTAAAGTTTACAAAGTTTTCATTGAATTGTCTTCAACAAACTCGATTACCTGCATATCCGGATATTTTATTACCAACGTCCCTACATGTCTTTTTTATGTTTCTACACCACTGATAAATTCCCATCATTACTAAAAAAATACCCCACTGCGAAATCATCGTGTTGCTATTAAATTTCGGGATATGTTCAGAAGAAGAAAGCTTTTGATTAACGATTGTTATAACTCTCCTAATACGCTAGGCACTGACTCCGTTAGATTTTTCATTCCCTTTGTTCAGACCTAAAGGACAGCACAATAGACTCAGTTGTCCGAAAATAAATAGATTATAATGACTGTTTTTGTAATTCTTAACGGAGAGGGTCGTATATTTGTCAATTCTGCTGTATTTTATTAAGTTGAGCTCTTGGATGGCTATGAATTATGAGTGTCATCTATTTCTTTCTGAATTTATTCCTTCAGCTTGGGCGTTTGACATTTATACAAATAACTACCTGTTTTAATATTTGGATTTTTTATTCCGCATGACTGGATTCTCCTTGACTTATTTAGAATTATTTAAGTTTATTATCATTTGAAAATCAGTTTGTCGAGTCCATAGGAAATAATTTTTTCGTCAGTTATACCAATGGATGCTGAGTTAAAGTGCCCCGCACAAATCAAATGGGAAATGGATCCCTGTCGAATTGGCTGAAATTTGGATATGTTGTAGTTTATACCCTCCTGATCGAAAGTCCCCGTTGGCCCGACATGTACGGAAAGAAATCGCAAAATACTATTGTTATGTTTTGGCTAGTTTCCGGGGTTTGCCGTGGACTTCTTTGGTTTAAATCTCCAAACGTTTCAACTGCAGCTGCGGCAGTCATCTTCAGTGGCGTGGTCGAAGTACTCTTCTTGACATATCAGAAGTATTTCATTTTAATTTACATCTTGATATTTTTATTAAGTCAATTTTAAATCAATTATTCAACTGTTAAGAGGTAGATACTTTATTGCTATTTTAGTTTTTCTAAAAATGAAAATAAATATTGAGTTACAATATTTGTATTCTTCAAATTTGTGCAGTTGTACAAAAAATATAATGTCCAACATGTGGGGAAAATTACTTTCCCCACTTGGTGCACAATATACTATTTCCAAATGATTCCCTTGTATCTTTCTGTTTGGCCAATTCCTTGAGGACTGTAGGGAGTTGTTCTACGAGTAAGTGTGCATAGGATTTGATTTCAGAAGACATGAAGAAAGTGCCTCAATCTGAATGAATGTGAGACGGCATGCCAAACATAGAGAAAAGATTACCAAGACATCGACAGTCAGTTTCAGATGTCATGTCAGTACATGGATAGGCGAATGGAAATCTTGAATATTCATCTACAATCACAAGTAGATATTTGTTTCTAGAAGAAGAAGGAAGAGGTCCTTTGAAGTCTATATTTAGTCTTTCGACAGGAGGCGTAGCTTTTATAAGCGTCCCACTGTTTTTAATGTATCTTGGTTTCAACTCAGCACATATAGAGCACGAAGCAGTAATTTCGCGTACATCTTCTACCGAGAAGGGCATATTTCGAGAACGTACCCAATGAAACATTCTTGTAATACCTGATGACACAGTTTTTGATGTGAGTCGAATCTTTTCTCAAGAATTCCTGTATTAGATCCACAAATTCTTGACAAAGTATCAGCTACGGTGTTTTCTTTCCCTCTGGTCTATAAAGTCTGTAACAAGCTAGTTCTAGACGCCATCTCAGTATTTTTTAATTTTTTATTTTACTTGCATGTCTAGCATTAATCATAATGAAAACAAATTTCTGATCAGTTATGTGTTGGAAATGTCTTCTTATCACGAAATGGCGTAGGCTTATGACATTGTATACTGACACTAATTTCATAGCAAAAATACGAAGGAATATAAATTTTTCAACAACTGTCAAAAAACGTCCACTTTTTATATGGTTTGTGTGCGTAAAGTATTACAATATTTCACTATCAACATACGATTTCATTATTAAACGGAAAAGGGTAAAAAAGGTGCAATTTTTTTTAACGGCTGTTGCTAGGCAACCGACAGTTTCATGCAACAACAGTAACAGATCAGAATAATAACGAAATCCTGCCATAAGGCAAGTTCTCATTTTCTTTGGCAACTAATAACCTACACTGAGAAAAATCTGAAGAACATATTGGTATATTCAAGAAATTATGATAAAAATTACAATATTTTTTGGTAACCCTAATAACTTGGTTAGTAAGTGGTGAAATACCAATGAATTGTTGAAATAATTTGTGGTTAACGTTAGTATAAATTATTGCTGTCACATACAGTACCAGAAATTATTGTAAATATCACTTTACATTTTTCTCCTTTAAATATCTATACACAAATGTTTCACCAATAATATTCTTAACATTCTTACTATTAAATAAGTATTATCAAAATTCCAAACTATCGCGGCGAATATATTCAAAATAATAGCATATGAACTATTGGACCTAATCCACAATAGTTAATCCAAGGTAGCTGTGGCTGTTTGTCAGAAACTAGTTGACATCAATAATTAATGAAATTTGTGAAATTAGGCATCTATCCAGGTAACGAATTCTTGATAACTATAAATTTAATTTAAGTAGAAATAAAAAGTGATGAAGATTGAACGGAGAAAATCGTGGATAGTGCAAATATGAGATTTCCTTGACATAGTTCAAAGGAAGAAAAAGGTATTCGTTGCTTTGCGAGGATTGTTTATTTATTTTGAATACAAATCTAAGAAAATGAAAAGTTACTTCGATGGACTAGTTATTCGAAAGTCAAGTCAACATTAATAATACTAATAATATTGACCTCGATGAATATGTTATTTTAATATTCGCTTCAAATTTTTCATTTTGCCGGATAGTGTGAAGAGAAAGGGATTTCGACTCTGTCGAAATTATTCGTTTCATTTGTTTGATGCATAAAATACTATTTCAGTACAGTATGTTCATCCGATCCAACGTTAAAAACCATTTCGAACCGGATCAGTTCTTGTTAATGGGTATCTTCTCGAAATTATTCGTTTCGTAGGTGATTTATTTCTCACAAATATGATTACTTTTCTGGAACACTAGCCAATACTTATTTAATTGACCTCAATGAATTGGATCTTCTCACCTCTTCATCTTTCATGGATTCATCCTTTTAGGTTAGGTACCAATAATACTGGTGTACGTCCCATTGGAGTCATAAAAGCAGAATTGCCATGCAGGACTCAGTCTAATAATAAAAATATTAATATTATGCTAATTGTTCCTTATTGTATCATTTACTGAATTATTTATATTTTGTTCAAATGCCCTCTATGATATTTTCAGTTATGTTTCAATTTTACTGTCAGTAACTAGGGGTAAAAAGATAGTAACAGATAGCGTTTATTTATAATAGCTGAATTTTTATCAACAAAAGTACAATTTTGAATAAAACAGTTCGATAAAACGAAAGTATTGCTTAATTGAGGTTTGTAAAAGCCTCCATAAGTAACACTAATTCTAGTTTGCAATCAACATAAAATGTATAAATTGACGACGTTCAGCCAAAACCGTTCTCACATGTAATCATCATTAAGCATGCATGATAAGAAAACAATGTCCGCCATGAATCCTCCATACACATTTCTTTATCAGCAACTATACGGAAGGTAATTAGCTATGATATTCGCTGTATAAAAAAATACTATTCAGTGTCCTTTAAAGAGTCGGCATCATATGGGAAAAACTTTTAATAATAATTTGTTAGGAAATTCGATATGGTCTTTGAGTTGTGCTTTGAAAAATGTGAACGTGACGTGAATTTTACTATCCAAGTGCTAGGAATCGCAAGTCAAAAGGTATAAGACCTCGTTATTGTTGAAGGGTGATCATTCATTTGCAATATCTAACAGAAAACAACTACTTCCCGGCTAAAGCCACGCTGGACATTGTAGTTCAATGCCTGATAGGTATTGTGAAAAGAAAAAATCTGAAAGTGAAAATTCGCATTTTCTTTCAGATAGCTAATTTTTATTGAATAAATTAGACAGGGGTAATGTTATTGAAAAAATATCACTCACAGAAATCGTTCATTTCATTTAATCCGCAATACATTTTGGTCGACGAAAATCCATTTCACTTCGCCAAGCTCATCAGGGAGATTGATAGAATTGGAAAGCAGACTCTTCAGAAGCAGTTGTACATATCAAGGATGGAAATGATGGAAATATTTCTTCTGCGGTAACATTTTGAAAGTTATATTTTGACATAGACCTGTCATGGGCATTGCATTTTGACAAATTTACTCGCTATTTTCCATCGTTCAAGATAACCTCCTGGGTTAATCCTTAGCTCGTAATAGTTTTGACTTTTAAGAGCTGCCGTACGTGAGGGGACGAAAGCTGCTTAACGAAAAAAGTAATTTTAAACAATCTGTCAAAACTATTTTTTTTTTTCAAAATAATCACTGAAAATATGATTATTTGTTTTAATTTCGAAAGAAACGTTGTTTCTATTTGGATTTCACACATATGTGTTGTCATATAATTGCAGCTCCCATATATTCCAATAATTATAAAAAAATTCTTAAAACCTAATAGTACCGATAAAGAAATGCTCATAACTGCCATTTCTCAAATGGTAACGTATATTTTTAACTTCGTTATGATGAAAAATTATTAATTATCCAGATTACTCGTGTGAAAAGTTTTGGAGAATTCCGAAAGAAATCGAAAATACAAGTTTTTTTTTTCATGAGTGGTCTCAAAATTAGATATTCTTCAACGGTAGCGGCCAGAACATAAAAAAGAGAAACAAAAATGCAGCATTAATTGTCACTGAGTAGAACAAACTGTGACTTCTTTGAAATAAAATGAGCTTTTGTGTATTTCTTTATTAATTATGTTTTAAGCCGCCTACATTGAAGAACATTCAATTAAAAGAACACTCATCATGAAACCTGATTGTATCTTCGTTTCCTTAAGGAATTCTGCAAAATCTTTTTTCTTCATGACGGAGTGAAAAGTACATGTTGCCATTTAGAAAATGACAGTTTTGAGCATTTCTCCATGGGTACGATTCCGTCTTTAGGTAACTTTTAATAATTGTAGAAAAATATGGGAGCTGTAGTTACATGAGAACCTCAGGTTTTCAACGGTATCGCACTTCGAAGCTTCCTCTTCGTCTGATGTCGTTTGTCAGTTGTGATGATTCAAGTTTGAATTTCATGGCGAACTTTGTTCGATTGAACAATCAACTGTATCTCTGCCATTTTTTAACCGATTTTCAATTTTGAAGAGTTATCACAAATGGCGTGCTTTTCCGAATAATGAAAAAAATGTACAGGGTGTCATTAAAAAAAAAGTTTGGGGTCACTTCCGGTGTAACCGAAAGTAGTGAATTTTCAGTAGTAGCGTAAAAATATGCGTATTCAAATACTATAGCGACATCTCAAATTTTAAATCTGTATCTTCAATACTATGGAAAAATTGGGGGGCGTACCTAACCTCGTGGTCACCCGACATACGAATTTTTTGATAAACCAAAAAACATTTGTAACTTCTACAAAACAATTTCAAGTTCAAATTACCGAAAATCGATGAAACCGTGTTATTTCAAATTTGTTTTGTTTGATATAAAGTTGATATAGGTATCTTCAGACATATTCGATGAAAATTCAAGTAAATAGAATTTTGTCAATAGTATAATGATATCAAACTCATTAACCAAAAAATTGTCAAACTACTTTTCGTATAAAACCAAATTTCAGGACCTTCTACACAATAAATTATAGGCGATTATTTTGAAAAAATAGTATCGCTTACTGTAAAAGGTCCTGAAATTTTGTTACGTATGAAAATTAGTTTAACGATTTTTTGTTTAATAGGTTTGATATCGAAAAGGGGGAACATTCTCCATGAAAATTGAAAAATGAAAAATGTGATTTATTTGTAATATCTAACAGAAACCAACTACTTCCCCGGCACAAGCCACGCTGGACATTGAACTACATCTGATAGATATTGTGAACCCCTTTTCAACATGAATACCTCCCAAGAGGTTATCTTGAACGATGGAAAATAGCGACTAAAGTTTGTCTTTCAGTCGCAGATGATTCCACAATGGATTTTATGAATTTCCTATTCATATTTTCGAACTAAAAGGTTTGATACGTTACAACAAAATAATCGAATTTGGCAAAGATGTGAAAAATAGAAACAACTTTTCTTTATAAAATTTCTTGAAGCTCAAACGAATAAGCTTATTTTCAGAGATTATTTTGAAAAAACCTTAACTTTTGACAGAGAGCGAAAGTCACATAAACAGGTCGGAGTAGGCCATTTTTTATCTTATTCAAATCATGACTCAACGCCTAAGTCGAATTTCATGATAAACTATCATTAAAAGTTTTTCCCGTATGATGCCAACTCTTTGAAAAACATTGTAGTTTCACTGGATTTCCCAAAATCCATTTTAAACCAAAAAGCTTCAGTTACAAGTATCTTCAGTACAATTCCGTGCTACTCGACTGAGAAATAGTCTGAATCCTACTCCAGTAAAAGTATTTGTGTCAAATTATTCATGCTCTGTAGAAGAAAGACTTCAATTACTTTTACCGTTCAACCGAGATTATTTCTCACGTTTTATTGTCAGGCCATTGTATGAGAGCATTTGACAAATCGTGATTTCCTCATAGCGATGAATGAAAATAATTAATCTTTTCCAGAATGGTGCACTAATGGTGAGGTCAAACGTCGAAAAAAAGGTACTTACAACGCAGTCGATGGATTCTTTACTGGGACAAAATTTGTCTCGGATTTATGCACCAGTATTTTCACTATTGTTTGATTTATTTTTCTCGTGTATATACAGTTTGGATCATTCTGTGTGCGAATTTTTTGTCAATGGAAATAAAATAATTCAAGTTTTGTTGAAATATCAACGAAAAGTCGTCGGAAAAGAACCTTATGGTGGGTCCACATTGCTCACGAGCAGCACGAACGAACACAACAAGCGCAACGAACGCAGCGAGCAGCACGAATGAACCGAAAATCATGTTCGTCCTGTTCAGGCTGTTTGCAGCGTTCCGCGTGCTTGCAATCACCCAAAATACATGTTTTTGTGGGTCCACATTGCTCGCGAGCACCACGAACGAAAACAACAAGCGCAAAGAATGAAGCGAGCAGCACGAATGAACCAAAAATCATGTTCGTCATGTTTAAGCTGTTTGCAGTGTTCCGCGTGCTTGCAATCATCGAAAACACACGTTTTGGTGGGTCCACATTGCACGCAAGCCGCACGAACGAACACAACAAGCGCAACAAATGGAGCGAGCAGCACGAATGTACCAAAAACCATGTTTGTCATGTTTAGGCTGTTTGCAGCGTTTCGCGTGCTGGCAAACACCCAAAACATGTTTCGACTGTTCCGTCCGGTAGCGGAACATCAAAGGAATTCATCTCGCGAGCAGTGTTGACGACGGTTCTGTGATTTCTTTGTTTTTACTGTTCATCTTCAGTCAAGCAGAGGATTGTGAAGTCCAATATTGAGTGGACTGAAAACAACATTTTGAAGCTAATTGGGCTTTACGAAAATTATGCTGTTTTGTTTTGAGAATTTTTTTATAGTTTCCAGGGTAAATATTGGGGTACAAAATCTGAAATGTGGTAGACATAATTTTTCAGTTTATTTTGAATACACAGTAAAGAGTAGATTTCCAAAAACGATTAATTAACTCTTTTGGGATTTTTTTAATACGAGGGTTGTTTTCAGGGTGCGTATCATGATGCAAAATCTGAAATGGGGTAGATAGGCTTTACCAGCTCTGAGTATGGAGTAAAAAACAGATGTCGAGAAAAGGACTTTCATCTCCTCATGTATATAATTATCACGGCCACTGAGAAATATGATCTTATTTTTATCAAAATCTCCATTATCATATATTTTTATTCATCATCATCCTTTATATGATGATAATGTAGGGAGTTTCAAACGCAATACCAATTTGGAAGATTTCGAAGGAGTAACATAATATGCCACCCTTGCGCATGTACTAATAATTCGTTTCTGGCATTTCCGTTTTCACACAGGTGTGTTTTTGACACTTTTTTTTTCCTGTTCTCTTCGTTTAATGATGGCAACTGCTGTCAACAATAATTCTTCGTCCATGTCCGAATCGCAAGAGCACAAATACAGAACCACAATTAGACACTTTGCTCGCGAATAGAACGATCTTGACAAATAGTCCAAACACAACAAGCCACGGCAAATAATAATAATAGCCGTCCTCTACCCGCACAGGCTATGCCTTGGGTACACTCTACGAGTATTTATGAGGAAGTATTATTATTATTATTATTATTATAAAAGCATAAGTGCGATCACGAGCATGAGCACGAGAACGATCGTAAACAAAAGCGTGAGCACGAGCACGAACAGGAGCAATCTGGACCCACCCTTATTATGCAATATCCAAAAAAACAAACAAAAAAGAAAATGTAGAAAAAAAGAAACAGGAGTTTATACACTCGAATACAGTGATTGTGTACCCATATATACAGGACAAGCAGGTAGAAGTTTTGACATAAGGTACAAATAACACGTAATTTCAGTAAATAAATCAGAACTGTGAACACTTTTTGATTTCAAAACACAAAATAAATAAAAATAATTTGAAAATATTCACTCGCGTGAAGTTAATGATAATTCATAAAATTGTCCATTCTTGTAATGTCAAGAAGAAAATCATGTATTGATCCGGTTTAGCAGAAAGTGCTCCAGATCTGTCGCCTTCAAGCAGACAGCATACCGTCGATGGTTGAAAAATCAAGGCTCTGATCAGACCAGACCAGATCAGAATAATTTGAACCAAGAAACATCTGCGAAGAAACAATCGAATCGTAGATAGAGGCTCACAACGAGAAGATACGACCGACGCTCATTGAGTATTATAGTGGGTCCTGCTCTATTTGGTCATTTGCCAAAGCCGTGGAATCTTTGCCAGCACGTTGGCTACAAACTCTACGCTGGATTGGTTCATTAGGAAAACAACACAGGGACATTATTCTCATCGACAGTCATATGCTTGAGATACTTTTTTGCCAACGAACTATCAGACGCATTTTTCTGAGTCTTAATAACAACAAAGCTATTGGATCTGACGGAATGCCGCCGATCGTTTTCACAAAATATTCGCCCGAACTAACACCAGTTCTTTGCAAGTTATTCTATCTCTCTCATGATTTTCGGAGTATTGTTGTGAACTGAACAATTTCAAGGGTCCAACCAGTCCCCAAACCGGGAAAAAAGATAATACCCAGCAACTTCAGACCTAGAAAAAATCGAATAAGGCAAAATCATCACTGATGGTGTGCAGGAACATTACAGGAAAAACATGGGTCTGTAACCCATCAGTACTGCGATGGATGTACACCATGATAGTGAGACCTATGATCACCTACGGGGTAGTAGTGTGGCGCGGCAGAATCGAGCTCGCCACAACAAAGGAGATCTTGGAGAAAGTGCAATGCTAGCATGTCTTTGTATAAGAGTATCAATGAGGTCGACTCCAACAGCAGCAATAGAGGTCATTCTGGACCTCACTTCTCTCCATATCATGTCTGAACTCAAAGGCACACGGTGTAAGGGGCTCAACCTCCACCGATTGTGCACACCTTGTCGATTTCCCAAATGACGAAATTACCAGGAAATTTAGTTTCGAGAAATTCTTTCGAACGGAACTAAATACCAAGCGAGAATGGAACATAGAATCCATTCGAGCACTGGGAAAGAATACCCTAATAACATGGTACAGGGACGGGTCTAAAACTCCCGAGGAAACTGAAACAGGAGTCTTTGGGCCTCGCACCAAATACTCGGAAACCATGCACCCCAGCATTTTTCAAGCGGAAATTCACGCCATAGAAAGGTGCACTCAGTTCAACCTCAACCGGAACAAGGAAATCGTGATCCTATCCGATAGTCAAGCAGTTATCAAAGCGTTGAGCTCTTCTAACATCAACTCGAAGATGGTTTGAGAATGCCTAGACAAACTTAATGATCTAGGCAAGTACAACAAGGTGCCCCTCCTCTCGGTGTCGGGGCACGAAAAGGCGCATCAACGCTATTGATCGAGCCAGAACCATTCTACGGACTTGGAAAATCTTACTTACGAAAAGAACTCAATAAAGCTGAAGAAGCAATGAGAGCAACATACTGGCTAAGACTTCCAGTGCCAACGCAGGCCAAAGATCTCCTTGGCAATTTCAACCGAGCAAGATCGAGAACATTGATTAACCTCAGCAAAACTAGTCTGAAGACAACCACGGGCTTTCTAACGGGGCATTGCAGACTCAAAGAACACCTAAGGAAGCTAGGCTTAGAGCAGGACATCACCTTCAGATTATGTGGGGAACATCCAGAAACACCCCACCGTATATTGATGGAGTGTTACGCTGTACATCATAAAAGATTGGATATACTGTGATCATACCCCCTCAAAATACTAAAATTCCTGAAGGAATTGAGGCTGACAATTGAGATGGGGCACAATAGATCTAATCAGGTCGCAGCACATCAGTCACCATCCATACTTACCAATACCCAGACCTATCGCTTTGCTATCTGTTATATCAAGGTCGCAAGCCTGGCCACCTACATAATCATCAGTGCAATACATTACTGCGACCTGGTCGCACTGAAAGTGTAAAATACTGAGCAGTGTATTTCAATAGTCAACCTCAAGAACAGAAAAAGCAATAAATGGTTTATTTATTTCATTTCTGGGAATACTGCAAGTTATTTCCTTGAATGTACATTTTTTATTTTTCAGACCGTGGAATAGAAAACCATGTCTTGAAACGAATTTTCTCCACAAAATCAAACTTTCAATCAGAGAGCTATTTATTCATGAAGATGATTTGATAATTATTATCAAAACTGGTCAAAAATTATAAAACTATGAATGGATTTTTTTTATTTATCAATAGGGAAAAATCCATATTTTACTGTACTATCATTTATTTCCTCACTACGTGTTTTCTTCCTTGCGATGGGATGTTTAGGTTCAGCCCAAATATAATACTATTGAGATTTATTTGTTATTACCATATGTAGTTATGATTGAAACTGACGGATCTTAAGTATATTCGATGGGCTTTATAATTGGATTTGGATAATTTATTAAATATTTAGATTGAGTTGATTTGGTCCAATTTCCAGTTACCGATGTCTTGGTCTGTAGTTTATCGTGTATATTGCATTCCGATCAGACTCTTTGAGTTTGTGTTTAATTTCATTGTTTATTTATTGATTTATTACTTTTGTGAAAAATACATTTTTTTTACCATGCAATTGTTTCAATGATTGCTTCTGGTTTTGATGATTTTCAGCAGTCTATTTTTGAAAAACCTGGAGTCTTTTTTAAATTTATTTCTGATCTTTCTCTTTTATGAGGACTTGTGATGTGTCAATTACAGTAAAACCAAGCTAGCTTGAGACAGAATTACTTGCTGCGCGGATTATAGTCCGAATATATTCAGTGATAATACACTAAACATAAGCGTCCGCGCAAATAAAAGTAATGAAAATGTTTAATGAAATAGGTTTTACTGTACAGTACTGCCAGTGCATTGAATTGTGCTGTATACTCGTTGAAAAAAATTTCAAAATGGGAAAAATATTCCCAACAGTTGTACAGATTTTCAACCTTTTACTTTGACCGGAACATGTTTATTTAATGATTCACATGGAAACCTATTAATAGGAAAAAATAATACTATCATTAGAGGCCCCACTCTTATTGTAACTGAATTTAATGATTTTTTCATTGAAGCACCCAAGGCACTGATACACACACGGAAAGAAATACCTGTGTAGATTGTTTCCTTTAACAGTGTAAAAAAATTGTGTAGGTGATGTATACAATAATTGTCAAAAATGAGTACAACTGGTTGTAATATAATTACTAGAAAGACCGAAGCAATCTTGAACAACAGTTCCATTCAGGTTAAGAAACTCATTCTGTAAATGTTCCCACCATAGAGAAACTAAAAATAAAGAGAGTAGTCAAACCTGCAGTAAATTTGGCAACTCGTTCAACAGTGGCGACCTACCTCGCAACTGCCCGAACTAAGTACGGTTGGTAAAACATATTTCTCTTCGATTATACCGATTAGGACAAGGCGGGTTTTTCAATTGGGTCCATTCATATAGCTGATGAGGTATATTATTTTAAAATTTATCAATTTGCCATTCCTGTATTTCATATGAATGGTTGTATCACATGAAATATAGGAATGGCAAATCGATCCCTCATAAAATATATACAGTAATCAATTCGTAGAACCTGTTAGTTTGTTTGAGGTTAAAATGAAAGAGTTTCAAAATAAATCCTTATTTTATTATTTAGGACGAAGGAGAACGAGTAGGTATAACATGATATAACAAATACTCCAGTTGAATAATCTGTAAACTATGTGGGTACTTGGGTAGTTATCATAGACAATGTAGTTACTTCCTCAAATAGTGATAGGAAATGGAAACTGATGGATGGAAGTAAGTATCGGTTTGTGACAAAGTTATTGCAACTGACGGATGGAAATGAGTATCAGTTTGTGAAAAGCAGCTTATATTTTACCTTGTTAAAGAAAAGTTTTGTCGATGACAATAACATTAAAAGAATAATGTCATGTCATTCATGTCATCACTTGTCTGTAGATTGCGGGCAGCGCCATGCGCAACTGTCCTGCGCAAAAACTTGGTGGTCAAATTCGCTATTGTTCCAAACAGTCTCTCGAGCACTCCAGTGCTTCGAAGCACTTTTCGGGATTACTAAGCACTAAGCCTTTTCGTTAGATGCTTCGGAGCACTGAGCACTAAGCACTGAATTAGGAAAGTGCTCGGGAGCACAGTACTTAGAAGCACAAAAAAGCACTTTCACGAGCACTAAGCACTGTGCTTTGGGACAGCTCTGCAAGCACCTTTGTGTGATATAAAAAAAATTAGGTGACTGTTATGTTGGTGTAATGAAAATAATGAAAGGGAGGTTGCTGTTGTCATCTCTTCATCTTGAATATTCTTTTATTTGCTAGTAAACAGTAGTTTTGATGTAATGCTGAAATTTTCATAACGTCGTCTGGAAAATTCGTAATTAGAAAATTCATTTTATTATAACATTCCCATTAAACTCTGGGTCCTCAACTGAGTAAACATATTTATGTACACTAAATGAAAATGAGGCCAAGATTACGAGTCCTGCTTTCCATCCGGGGAAGTAATGAAGATAGTTATAATAACTCTGGAGAAATTATGAGTAAGCCGATTTGGTATTGCTTTGAGAACATTGGCGCTCATGAAATTATCTCGTAAGGATCAGAAAACATTTGAGAAAGTTGTTCATATAGTGCCGATATGTGCTCTCACCATGGACAATATACACAAACCATTTGACAAAATTGTCGGATTAATGTAATATACACATATATACGCAGATTATACACAGTTATACCAATCATTTTCTCTCAGTGATGATGTAAAAGCAGAGTTCAAAATTAACAGTGACCTTAAAAAAATATCCGGAATTTCAACTAATCACTCTCCCAAAGTAAATCCAAGGAAATCAACGGTTATTTCATTTGAAGCTGATTGCTTTGATTGATTATTCCATTGTATTATTTTTCGTACTATTTATCATTTTATTTTTCGCACTGGTAATTAACGTTTAGCAGTTGTGCTTTGACGTGACAATGTATGATATTTTCAGTTTCCATCATGGTCGACTTATTTCTTTTTTTCTTACTGTGTAAACATATAGATTCAATGAATTTTGATTTTCGTCTGATTATCATCACAAAAAAAGTATAGTATTCTACTCACGTCTGATAGCTTTCTCACTCGAGTGATTTACAACGCTCGCCTACAAACATATATTTTATGTAAAGTTTTTAAATAAAATCTATCTATCTACCGCTCAAGTCGCAAACTTCATTGGGCATTACACTTGTTGTTGAAAACTATACTATTCTTCCAATGCTTTCAATTCAGCACTTAAGTAAGTGTGGATTCATGCAGCACCAATTAACAATTATCAAGTGATGAGTATCAGTTTAACACTCACTAAGTATAAGTTGAACTTCTTGTCCTACAATGAATACATTTATACAGACAAATAACAATTATTATTATCAATCAACCAGTACTCAATAGGTAGAACTTGGCCGACTTCCATCTATCTAAAACGCAACTAGTACGCAGATGACTGCGTTTTGGTCAGCCCAATGATGAAAATTAACCCATCCTTTTTAAATATACTTTTGTGTTTTCGTTCATATCGCCTTCAAAGGCTAATTTTCATATTCTTGAAGGGGTAAAAAATCTTCTGAAGACGCACCAGACCGGTGCTCTATCGGCTGGCCAGTGTCGGATTCAGTCCTTGAAGGGGACCGCCTACCGACTAAAAGCTTCCCCTTCGTCTCCGAGGACTAAAAAAACCCCTTCCTTTCTCACCCTCACACTGGAATTGCTTCCCCATTACTTCACTGTGAGACATATTGTCTTTCCTGCTATTTCCGTCATTCCCTTTCTATGTCCTCTTTCTCTTTCAGTTTCCTGATGAACCTTATTGTTTTGAAGGATTCTCTTCAGCCGTTCTCACCTGAGACAAGCAAGGTAATCAGACTCCTTTCTTCGAAGGGTTTTTCCGTTATTATGAAGAATTCTTGACGACTCCTCTCCCACCTGTAGCATATAAACAATGTGTGTTCTGTCTCGTCCTCAAACGACTGTGGAGGTATGCACTGAAGCAGCCATGCCCAGATAGTGCTTGCTTCATGTAATAGTCGGGCTTTCCATACGACCGGTGTACCCAGGCATCTATGTTGGGTATAAGTCGGTTAGTCCATCTTCCATATTATTGTCCCATCTGAATTGCCACCAAATTTGCACTTGCCGTAGTTTGAGATGTTCCTTCGTAGTTTTGTTTCCTCTTTGGTATGAAAAGATCAATAGGTGGTACTCTAGCTATCACACTCATCCCTTCAGTGAAAATCGTCCTATATGCAGAACATATTCTGACGGACATTTTTCTTTAGATGCTCATAAGTTTTGCTACCAGTTTCCGGTTACCGGTTACGATATGCCATGCCGGTGCAGCATACAATATCTGGAAGTGGGCTACACTCATTAATATTCTCCCTTTTGATGCCCTCGGACCTCCAATATTTGCCCTAAGCTGAGTGAGGGCTGTCACTGTTTTATCGTGATTTTCTTGACGTGATCAGCGAAGGTGAGTTTTGTGACCAACCATACTGCCTTTTCAGGTGATACTACCATACCCTCCACTATTATATGAGCTATTTTCCTTTTGGTTGTGACAAGAGCAACTCCCGTTTTTTCTGGTACTAACTTGAGAACTTTACATTCCAGCTAGTTTCCCGCTTTCATCGGATTTTATTCTCCTTTAGCAATCACTACTATGGCTTTATCATCGCCAAAACCAATGAGCGTGACTTCTGTTGGTAAATCCGTTCTCAGCAAACCATCATATAGAATATTCCAGTGTTGGGCCTAATATAGATCCCTGAGGCACTCTGCTGTTTATTTTACGGACTTTCGAACAATTCTCTGCACCCAGGACAATTTCTCTATCAGACAGGTAGGAGGTTATTACATTTACAAGACTTTCGTCTATTTTCCTCCTACTAAGCTCATCTACAGTTAGGGGTCGTCAAGACAAGAATTCTTGTCTTGATTACAACTTCTTGTCTTGTCTTGAGAAAAAGTCAAGAAATTTAAAAAAATCTTGTCTTGACGTTTTCTTGACATATTATATCTTGTCTTGACTCAAGAAATTTCAAGATCTTGAAATTTCTTGATTAACCGGTGACACCTTACATGGTGATACCCCGGCGAACTTTTTATTGCGTTGCGTGCTAACACGACAATCTGGTGGTTCCCCCATCTTTATTTATTTTCTGACGAACGCAAGTGACGTAGCGCAGTCGCACGCTTTACGGCTTTACCCCGTTTTGTTAAGTGAGGTTATCATTACAAAGTAGTAGTCTGTACCTATTTTGAAGCATTTTGTTATATTTTTGATGCCAGTTTGTGAATAGTGGTGGTAAAAAGTACATTATATTAATATTATCTCTTATTTTACCATGAGTGACAGTGACTGTTCAGTAAACTGTACGTCTGCTGAGCCATTTGGCTCCGATTCTGGCTCAGAATATTTACCAACGAACAATAGGCAAAAACGTAAGCGTTACGGTTTTAGTAAATGTAAAATGAGCAGTGACACTAACGCGACTACGACTAGTGCGAGTGACAAAACTGAATCTGAAACCGTAGTTGTCTGCGATAGCGGCAGCAAAAGAAAAAAGCAACAGCATTCACCAATGCAGGATAGTGGTAGTGGTACTACTAGTGGCAATACTGGCAGGAAGAAATTCTGTGATTTTTTTGAAATTGAGGTGGATACCAGTGCCAACAGCAAAAACAAAAATGATAAATTAGCCAAATGTATACCATGTTTTCAAAATCACAACAAAAGTGTTTACCTGAAAATGAAAAATGCGGGCACTTCGGGGTTGAAAAGACACCTAAAAGCAAAGCATGGTATGTTATTTGACAAAGAGTTTTCTCAAGGAGAGCCTGATCGAAGGAAGGGTCAATGTTCTGCGTCAACGTCAAGTGGAAGTACTCGTATTTTAGATTGGATAAACATGAACCGAAGTCAAAGTAAAGAAAATGTAAGTTGAGATTTATTATAATAGTCATAGGCGTAGAAAAAAATTATTTCCTTATTTTTAGGTAAGAGTTAATCCCTTAAATAAAGAAGTTGTTGACGAACTGCTCATAGATGATGATGTTACCAAAAATCTATTTTCATATTTAAATCCAGAAGTTGCTCTACCTAGTAGTCATACTTTAAGAAGAAAAATTTTACTTAAATATGAGGTAATGAAGAATTCTGTAAGGAGCTTTCTGAAAGCAAGTGGATCAAAAATTTCGTTGACTATTGATGGGTGGTCATCTATTGGTATGAAGGGCTACTATGGCATTACAGCTCACTTTGTGGACAAAAATTGGAAAATTCAGTCAATTGTTTTAGACTTTGTGCCTGCTGAGGGAAGCCATAAAGGTGCATCTGTTGCCAACATTCTCTTTGAGGTGCTAAGATCATATGATGTGCTGGACTGCATTCAAGGTGTGACAACTGATAATACGTCTGTTAACTTTACAATGATGCATTCTTTGGGAACTTTAGTTCCCGGTTTTGACTACAAAAATAAGCATTTTGTATGTTTCGCACATATTCTAAACTTAGCTGTCCAGGATTTTATGAAAGTTGTTGAATCAAATCGAAACAGTTTAGACATCGAAGAGGATTTGGAGTATTTGCAGAATGAGATCGGAGCAGAAAATGATATAAATGATACTGATACTGATTCAGATTTCAACTCTCCTGTAAGTAAACTTAGATACCTAGTAAAAAAAATAAAGAATTCAGAGCAAATGCAACTCAAACTTAAAAGTGCTTGCGAGGCCGTAAATTGTAAGATGACTATGCCAAAATTAGATGTGCCTACAAGATGGCATTCAACTTTCGAGATGCTGACATGGGGTTTAAGTGTGAAAAATGCTTTAACCATATTTTGCGATAAGATCGAAAATCTAAATAATTGTAAGATATCAGATAAAGAATGGGCTCTGATCAGTAAATTTTGTCAGTATCTGAGAAGCTTCAGGACACTTTCTTTAATACTCGAAGGAGAAAAATATTGCACACTCCCATTGGTGGTAATTGGAATAAACTTACTTTTAGACAAACTAGAAATATGGGCTCATGAACTTGATAATAAAGTTGATAGAGACGCTACCGATGAGCAGATAATTTACTGCATTCAAGCTGCGAGAGATAAAATACTAAAACACTATAAAAAAACTAATTGGATATACTGTATAGTTCTTATTTTGGATCCTCGACATAAAGTCGAAACATTTTCCTCATCTTCATGGGGAAAGATGCTACAATCAGAGGCAGTTCAAAAATTTGAAGAAATATTTAAAGCTAGCTATTTCAATCAATCCGCCGAGAATGATCTACAGAATCCAATACCAGCACTGAGTCTTCAAAAAAAAGATAACGAATTTGATTTAGATATTACTTACCTATTTAAGAAAGACAATAATGATCACTCTCACTCAGAATCTTGGAAGTATGAAATTGAAAAATACCTAAATCAGCCTAGGACAGAAAATTCTGAGAATATACTTGAATGGTGGAGAAGACATGAAAATGTCTACCCGTCGTTATCGAAAATGGCCAAGGATTTTCTCGGAACGCCAGCAACATCTGTACCTGCGGAAAGGCTATTTTCAAGGGCAGCTTTAACAATAACAAAGCCAAGAAATCGGCTAGGCGTTGATTCCATAAGAAGTCTTATCTGCCTCAATTCATGGCTTATGAATTCCGATTTAAAAATGTGTTAAATTTGATATTTTTCAAAATCTACTTTGCAATTTTAGTTTCAACAGGATTATCATTTATAATTTTTAATTTACATTTTTGTGAATCGTTGTAGCAAAAAATGTGTTCTCTAAATTAAATAAGTTATGTTAAAATATGTCATATTTTCCACAAATAAATAGGTGTTAGCGTTTCCATTGTTAGTCAAGATATTTCAAGATTCTTGTTTTCTTGACAAGAAATCTTGGTATTGACATAACATTTCTTGTCTTGTCTTGAAATCTAAAATTACTTCTTGTCTTGATATTGTCTTGAAATCAAGACAAGATCAAGACAAGATCTTGAAATTTTCAAGAACTTGACGACCCCTATCTACAGTGACCGCCAAAAAGTATGTACCATATGGGAAAAAAGTTTATTATTAGAGTATTAAAAAAAAAGATTCTTGGGAAAAGTTTGTGCATGTCCGATAACCTAAAAATCGATTTTAACACATGTCACGTGATTGCTATTATGGCGGCAAATTGAAAAAAATTACTATGAGAACGCAAAAAGTGGGGTAAAATGGCAAGATATCAAAAAAAGTTATTTGAAAAAGTTGCTTAGAATTCAATTTTATAGGCATATACAAAGTTTGAAAAGATACTGAGAGAAAATTGAAAATAGATTTTTTTTTAAATATTTTCCTAGCTGTATAAAAATATCAAATTATTATCATATGAATAGCTTGACCATACTGAAACATTTGTATTTCAATGATAATGACAAAACTTTCTCATTTTCTCTACACCAGTAAGCACTAAATTAAAAAAATTGGATTTTGTTAAAACCCTGGCTGTTACATTGGTTCGTATCTAACAGTTATATCAGAATTCCACGACCATTGTGATGACATGACACTCCAGAAACATGATGTTTTCCAGATTATAATCAAGTTTCGATGATAATCGTGCCAGAGCGTTTCACTTCGCATGCAATGTTGAAAACTCAAGCCTGTTTAATTTGACGCACTATTTTTAAGATTATGTGCGAAGTGAAACGTTCGTGCACGATTATCATCAAAAATTGATTATAATCTGGAAAACACGATATTTTTGGATCTCCCTATCATCGCAATAATAGTGGAATTGTGATATATCTATTAGATACGAACCAATGTAACAAGGGTTCTGACAAAATTCAATTTTTTCAATTTAATGCTCTCTGGTGTGGAGAAAATGAGAAAGTTCTGTTATTATCATCGGAATACAAATATTTCAGTATGGTCAAGCAATTCATAAGAAAATAATTTGATATTTTTCTACAGCTAGAAAACTATTTTAAAAAAATTGCTGTTTTCAATATTCCCACATAATTTTCTCAAACTTCCTATATGTGTTCAAAATTGAATTCTAAGCAACTTTTTCAATTAACTTTTTTCGATATCTTGCCATTTTATCCGACTTTTCGACTATTCATGGTAATTTTTTCAATTTGCCGCCATACCAGCGATCACGTGACATGTGTCAAAATCGATTTTTAGGTTATCGGACATGCACAAACTTTTCCCAAGAATCTTTTTTTCAATACTCTAATAATAAACAATTTTCCCAAATGGTACATACTTTTTGACGGTCACTGTCGAATATTTTGGATTTCGGATAAACCTCCAGTGAGTAACAGTTCCCTCTGTATCCTGATAAGAAGCAGCTTGCAAAAAAAGTCACAGAGGAAAACGGTGGCAGACTTGGTCCAGAGAATCCATACAGAAAGTTTGGAGAGAGTATCTATCAGTAAAATTTTTGCCGAAGGGCGCTCTAACTATGTTTTGAAAACAATAGAAAGATTTGCCTACAGACACTTGCTATTGATTTTATGCGATAACTGAACATTCCGTTTTCTTCATTTACGATAAATTAATACAATCTGAAACTGAAAGAGTATCCAAGAAAGAGAAATGTTAATGCCAAGGATCTGACTTGTGAGCATGCTTTATTTTTCCTTCATAATTATTGTTATTTAGGGTGCATACATTTTGAATACTTTTTATTTGATAATAGCTAATTGATAATTGTTACTTGGAAATTGATAATTGTCAATTGATGCTGCATGAATCCGCACTGTCAGAACATACCGTAAATTCACTGTGACCCAGTTATCATTTTCGACCATAAGCCTCTAGTTCTCTAGCCATCCTCGTATATTTTATTGCCATTAATCAGAGGGACCCTGTTATTATGGATGGTAAATCTAATGCACACAAACTTCTTATCAGCGAGGCGTGTCTTGTGTGAGTATGAGCCTACGATACGCAAGGTGGATTTGTGAGGTAGTGGTTACAAAAACACTGGGACGCGATATATTTCCGTTAGCGATAACGTGGAGTAGGCGTATTAATGTCCCTCTCTTTCCCAAGTTCAGGAAGAGAGAAGGTATTTTCGGATACAGAAATATTCAGTATGAATTGTTTTTTTTTTTTGGAAATTAAAAGAAATTATTTTTGCGAGTACGTGTTCATTGCGTTTTGGAAACGAATGCATGGAGTGTTTCACTCTCAGCAATAGTAAAGTTGATGTTAAAAAGTGTTTAATTGATCAGAATATTCGGGGGTAATACCACGGTGCTCGCAATACTATCGAAAGTAATTCATACAAAACAGTTCTACTTTACGAACTTGTATATACATTGTCCTTCATAAAGTTTGCATCATATGGGAAAAACTTTTATTAATAATTTATTATGGAATTCAACTTGGGCTTTAAAAAATGACATACTCGGATGTGGTCACGTGACTTTCGCTACCTGTCAAAAGTAATATTTTTTCAAAGTAATCGCTGAAAATAGGCTTATTTATTGGAATTTCAAAAAAATATCATGGAAAAAGTTGTTTCTTTTTTGATTTTACACGTATATCTCGAATTTGAACGTTCAATGGCAACTCCCAATTTTTTCCATTTTTTGATAATTACAAAATTTCTGGAACATTAAAAAATGACTCTGGTATCATTTTAATACTGAAAACATTCACTTAAATTAATTCTTATCCTACTTGCTTGAAGATACGTCAACTTTGCATCAAACATGACAGAAATGTTAAGCGCAGTAATTCTCATTTTTTTGAGAAAAACATATTTTTGTTGATGATTCCTCATTGAAAGTCAGTCGCATATAGAGCTACTGGTATAAAACAGTTTTGTCGAAGTTACAAATTTTTTAATGTTCCAGAAATTTTATAATTATCAAAAAAATGGCAAAAGGTAAAAGCATATTTTCAGCGATTACTTTGAAAAAATATTACTTTCAAATGGTAGCGAAAATCACGTGACCACATCCGAGTAGGTCATTTATTTTTTAAAGCACCCTTAACGCCCAAGTCGAATTTCAAAATAAATTATTAATAAAAGTTTTTCCCATATGATGTGAACTTTATGAAGGACACTGTATAGCTATGTTGGAGAGCAAAAAGTCTACGAGCTGATTATCACATTTCATCAACACAATCGTCGCAGGAATGAGTTCCTGGACCAATGTAAGAGAAACATGCTTCCTGGTTCCACTCTTGGCATGTGTTGCGTTGCATTGGATTCAAATAGAAAATTAATTATTCTAGCAGTGAATTCGCTTCGAAGAGAATTTGAGATACCATCATGAAACTCAGTAAGTATAGTGACTAACATATGGAAGTCGAATCATAACCTACAAAATCATACATATAAATTCGAAGTGTTTGTGACATATAGGAGAATCAGAAAGTGGAGCATATTTTTAAATGAGTGCCAGCCCCTTCAATTTCACATTGAACATCGAAAGAGCCTTAATTAGACCAAGCCATACAAGTTTTTTTACCTTCAAATGAAAGACGCAAAAGCCCTATGCTAATTTTTGTAAGATAGTTCGTTGAAGAAAACCCCAGTTTTCGCCACAGCAAAATCGGTTTGTGGAATTTTTTAAACAAGCAATAGTGGAAAAAATTACAACTTTTTTGGTTTTTTGCAAATATTTCCAAAACTTTTAAAGGAGTCGATAGCACTTTTGTACTGAACCTACAAAATGGTTTTTTCTACGACCGAATCGGTTCATTTTCGTCTAATAAAATTCTGGAAAACTTATAATCACTACAAAAAATGCAGTGACTGTAAAACGATTCCTTGAATACTTTTTGGGATATTTGCAAGAAACCAAAAATTTGTAATTTTTTTCACGTTTTTATTTTTAAATTCGCCATAGCAATTTTGTTGTGGCGAAAACCGGGGTTTTCATTTACGAACTATCTTATAAAAAGTAGTATGGGCCATTTGCGTCTTTTATTTTGTGTGAAAAGAGCCTCTTATTTTCATCTACAGCTTGGCCTAAATCTGCATTTGATTTAGAAGTATAAATGAAATGTCACATTGGGCTAATTTCGAGTAACATTTTTTGTCACTGTTTGACGTCTCGAACAGGTCATCGGGGCACCGAATAGACGATATCGCGATAATAATGGGAGTCACTTTGCGATTCACACGTGTGATGTGAAACATAAATGTGAATCCAACTACCATCTCTGAGACCATTCTGTGTTAACTGGGTTATAGTAATAGTATTTCTTATTATGTTAGCAAGAAATATCTTAGCAAAAACTTTAATAGCACGATTTTCATCAGTGCATGAATACATCAGCTACGCTTTAATTTCATAGTTTCATGGTTATTAGAAACAGATGAAATCAGTTGATAATACCTTGTATACCCCAGATTCGACTTCTTTGCTCACAAGACTTCAACAACTCCTAGTATATTATGAGAGTGAAGGCCATCATTCTCAATTTAGAAGTAACAAAACCCCATTGTATCATTCTGCACATCACATTATGAAGTGTTGGAATAAGTGACATATCAATGGTTTGTCGAGTCGTAACAGTTAAGCCTAATATAGGGGTAATTGTTCGGCAGGGACAGGGTACACATATCTGCAAGAGTTGAAAATGGATATGCGGGTCGACATGCCGGTTTTTCTATTAGTTACACTGCTCGACAACAGATGTCATTAACCCGTTCCTTAAGAAGAAAAAAATAGTATTTTTCAATTGAAAGCCATCGGTCAATGATTCTTCTCTTCAACTGAACTAGGTACTTACTTATAGATCTATTTCAAGCGGTTCTTGATAGATGATAGATAATTATTTTTGAAATCATGTTTTTCTATTTTTCTCTTTCCTCAAACACTTGTTCTCTTTTGAATTTTGACCCAATAATCGGTTTTGATTGGTAGTATATGTTTCATGTTCAGAAATTTTGAGTAAATATCTACTCAATACAAAGAAATATGTATAGGTACTGCTAGTTGATATGTTCATCATGATACTTTTTTAACACATGATTGAAAAGACACATACTTTCTATCGAAATGGGTGATCCGCGCAAAAGTAAAAATATTGATGACATCTTGGACACGTTCAACAGGCCTTGTGTGAAAAAAAAATAACCCCTAAATAAATGCATGTTTTTCAAACATGCATTTTTGCACCTGAGTACTTCAAGACATTACTTTCCGGAAATTTCTGTCTGGGATGATTGACTATCCACATCGAACAAAATATGACTCTTGAGAAGAATGTCTACCTTCTTACAATATAGTGGATTTTTTTTCACTGACATACCTATTAAAATTATGAAAACAAGCGATAAAATCAAACGTGTCTCAACTATCGGCATAGATTTGTCCGTTTTATCGTACGGTCATTTTAAGTCAGTTTACAATACTTTTTAATTGGAAATTGGCATGTCGATAACTTTTCAAACGAAAAAGGACAAATAAACGAACGTTTTGGCTTGAAATTTATTACTTAATTGTTTGTAATGATGGAGTTTTGACATGATGTTCATTATTGATACATTGTTCCTGTCGCCGACTGGTATGACGATAACTGGGACAGATTACAAATTCGTGTCCATAACATCGGCCAACCAAATTTCATAAAAAAAACAGTTCAAGTATCGTTTTTCGATTGAATAATAAGTATATACTGAAGTATGAGAAAATAAAAAGTTCTTTCAAACACGTGCGATTTTTCGAACACTACGGCACTGCCGGAGTGCTCGAAATACAGTGTTTGAAAGATCAGTTTTCCACGAATATTTTACGATTTTTTTTTAATTGGTGCACTTCGAAATCATAAATACTATCATTATAAATAATGGAAATAAGAACTTATAATGTAAAATGGTTGAATTCGTGAAGTGACATCAGTATATTCTGTTAATGTTTGAATAAAAGTTTTGCATTTGTTTGTAATATTCCACAAACGTTACAAGATACTTCTGTCAGATAAGTAATCATAACATTGTCATTAGTCCTCAGTGTTCTCGAGTTGTTGATGTATCCATGGTAACTTTAAAAAACGCGCGTTTTTTCAAGTTCGATTTGCACACGCTGAGGTGTGCTTTAAATCGGTAAAAAAGGAACCAATTGAAAAATGATCATTTAATATGATATAACTGAAAAAAATACTGTGATGAAACGAGTTCTTTTCGTATTTAATCGTATTTAAAGAGGTGGTTCTGTAGGTTATCTGGGTTTTCCTGCAGCTGAAAAGTGAATACGCCACCAAAAATCAGTAAGCCGCCTCGGAGCGCCACGGCCTTTGGGTACACTCTACGAGTATTTATGAGGGAGTATTATTATTATTATTAATCGACTTCAGGAATTAACTGAAATAAATCATTTTGCTAGCTTGCCTGTCTAACAAAATCAGTACTGCACACTATGACCTTTACAATGCGATTAATTTTGTACATGCAAACAATTTTCAAAGATTAAATATATTTGTCTGGGTGGAAGTCAACTGAATTTGTAACATGAATTGGAACATAGCCGATAGTACGGACTTTCACATTGAGAAGTAAAATATTATATTTATTCTATGAAAACAAAAAAATTTATAAATTTCAATGTTTCTTTAATAGCTTCAGGCTCCATTTTAAAGGTAATGATATTTCTACAAAGGCGTAGAAGGGCCATTTATTTTTTTTTCAATATTTTTCTCTAATTTCCGACTTTGAATTTAATAAAATTTCGACTTCAGAGTCGAAAAATAATAAAACTCCGACTTCGTACTCGGTATATAATACAATTCCGACGTTATAGTCGAAAAAATAATAAAATTGCAACTTCAAAGTCGGAAAATAAAAAAACCGCGAATTCAAACTTGTTTCGAGAAAAACAGGGGATCGGTTCTCCCGACCAACATTAATTTTTTCTCCATCTAGCCTTTGAGTGCTACAGAGAGGAAAAAAAAAACAGAAGGCAGAACGACAGGCCGACGCAACAGAAAGTCATACCTACTAATAGAATAAGTTGAATGCTAATATAAATGGCGACGTTTCGTCTCTCTACAAATAAATCAAAATTAAAATATGATTATCTCTGAGGATATTCGACATACCAATGTTTATTTTTATTATAACATTTTGGAATATGCATCCTTTAATATGTTGACTGATTTTTACATCCTTCACTATTTTGCAACGTTCAACATAGATATTGTTCAAAAATTGTTAAAATTGTTTTCACCGTCAACAACCTTTCGCCCCCCTACGAACAACAGCCCTCAGAAGTGAAGGTTGTGCCAGCCAAGGATTAACGAGGTCTTACCTTTTAACCAGATATTCCTAGAACATTCTTGGGCCATCAGAAAAAAAATTGCAGTCGCTACGCTTTGAACCCATAAGACCGGCAGCCAGAATGATTGAAAGGCGGCGTTTCAAATGACTTAGCTACCTGGCCCTGGAATTTATGAATATATTCCTTAGTTTCATGGATGCAATTATACATATCAGGAAAATATTCATCTCCTAAAAAAGAAGATTGGGAAATTGAGATAAAAAATATTTTCCTTCAATTATGCTTTCCAATGGAAATTCTAGGATTTATTCTAGGGAGTATCAATCAGACATCAAGCACAAATACACTTTCAAATCATTGAGAAATTTTTTTATATTATGCTGAAACGTGATGAATAGCATCCAACAACAGTTATTTTTATATATGTTGAAATGTATTGATCACTCCATCAAAAAGAATTATTTTTTCTCCTATAACTTTTTAGATCTGTTACATATTTGTATTATAGCACGTGGAATAATCTAACATCACACACACACACATCTCACTGAGATGTAGCCAGATTGTTTCTGAAGGGCAGTGTATATGTCACAGCAAACAAGTCTGGATGCCCAGCCTCCATCTAGCCACATGCAATTCCTTAAGATGAAAGCCTTGTCGCTCGGGCGCTTGTGGGAATTCTCTGTGAATGTCAACATATGTTCACACATCATCCAAATTGGTATGCCATTATACACTTTCGCGGAACATGAATTTCATCAATCTTTATTCAGGAAAAAAGAATTCTCTAAAGTAGAAGGTTAGGAAATTGTTTTATTACACGAATAGAAGCAACAATAAATAGGATACATGTCTACGGGATGTCCCAGAGCATTTAGGCCAGCAGATATTTCAGTTATTTGCAGAAAAAATAAATAAAAAAAATCCATATTATAGGAGACCATAAGAACTTTATGCAGCATAGCAAAATCCACACCCTGGAAACAACCCCTGAGAAACCACACCTACCTTTTGTTTTCGAATTGCACCCCCATGTTTTTTGTTGAGGAAATTATCTTTCATGAAATGAACAGAAAAATACTCTTCTCCAATTTAGGTTAGGTTAGGTTAGGTTTAAATGTGAGTGAGCCCATATCAGGCCCTCCACTGCGGCCAATGGCCTATTGTGGGTCACCCTATGGTTATATTTCTCCCAGTATATCCAATCTCTTAACGAAATTGAGTAACATATTGGGAGAACAGTTTACCAGATCTTCTAGCCTTACTTTTGTATTGCCAAATATTGAAAATCTGGTTCTGGCCGCTGCAGGGCATGTACACAGGATTTGTTTAGCCGTTTCATCATCCTCCTTGCATAGGCCACTCTGCATCCTGGGCAAGTCCGATTTTATGCATGTGGTGTTTGAGTTTGCAAACCTACTTTAACCCTGAGATGTGCTCTACTGAGTTCTAGAAGTTTGTCAGAGTCCTGTTTTTTCCTTGTACAAGCAATACATGCTTTGGAATGGGCTAGCCCTGGTAGACTGAGCCAATACTCAAGTCTTTTATTGTCTGCCCAGGTGGTTGTAGCATTCTTGGCAGTGCTATATGCTAAACCGATGACCGGTTCTGGCCCAGTGAACGTTGTTTCGCCCCCCCCTTTTGCTAGGGCGTCCGCTATTTCGTTTCCTTCTAGGCCCGTGTGACCTGGTATCCAAACTAGGGTAACGTTGTTGCCTTGTGCTAGTCGGTTCAAGGTGTCTCTGCAGTTCCATACTGCTCTGGATTTAAAGCAGTTGGATTCAAGCGCTTTCAATGCTGCTTGACTATCTGAAAATATTTTTATTGTTTTTCGTATGCGGTGTCGGTTTTCCAGCTCCCTTGCACACATTTCAATGGCATATACCTCTGCCTGGAATATCGTAGCTAATTTACCCAAACTGTCCAATTTCCAGTTGGTTTCAATTATCATGACTATTTTCCATTATCAAATATAATAACTGCCCTACACATTTGAAATACAGAACCAGTTTATATGGGGAACTTATAGGTAATTTATTTGAAGGTATCTGAAATTAATATCTTGTTTATTTTGAAGAAATTTTCTTTTATGAAATGAACAGAAAAATACTTATGTCCAATTTCCAGTTGGTTTTAATTGTCATGACCTATTTCCCATCATCAAATATAATAACTGCCCTACACATTTGAAATACAGAACCGCAGTTTATATAGGGAACTTATAGGTAATTTATTTAAAGGCATCTGAAATTAATATCTCGTGAATTTTGAGGAAATTACATTGTTGTCCTTTCGATTTCTTAATCAACCATATATCATGATATGTAGTTGTGAAGATAGTTAGTCGGGAAAATTGAATTCATTAGTGGATACTATTAAATGGATTGAATTAATTGTTCCAAGTTGTAGAGACAAGAAAAAGTGATAGTTTAAGAAAATGTTGGAACTTTTGTGCTTCGTTTTCAGGACTACTCTCACTGGACAAACAATGTGGGGTGTAAATAAGTGGTGTGGTTCACATAATGGAAGGTTTTTTTATGACACTTCGATAGGCCACCGACATCTACATTTCTTGCACTACTAGATATTCCACTTGAAACACAACAACAAATGTGGTGGCAACAAGATGGTGCTCCTGCACATGACCATAATATAGTTATTATATTCCTCAATAATACATTTCGAAACCGTTCGATTGGAAATAGTGGACCTCTTCAATGGTCTGCACGTTTTCCAGATTCCACGCCACTAGACTTTTTTTCATTGGTATATGTGAAACAAGTTGTCTTCGAAGACTTGAAGCATTTTGGCAAGTTCTTTTGGCAATTTCTGTGGTGTAATGTATTATTCAAAATGCAGATGAGCTTATAAGTTAATTATTCATTTGTATAGTTTTTTACCATAGTTCTGCATGCCATGATAGCTTACAATGATTCATTGAATCAGAAATGAAAAAGACTGCAAGTTGAACCAAAACAAATATGGGGGTGCAATTTAAAAACAAAAGTTAGGGGGTTTCTCGGGGGTTGTTTACCAGGAGGTGAATTTTGCTATACTGAAGGAAAGAGTTTATGGTCTCCTACGACACGTATATTTTTTCAGTTTTTTTTCTGACTGAGGTATCTGCTGGCCAAAAAGCTCTGGGACACCCGGTATATGAAAGAAATATGACTACTCATACAAAATATCAATAAATAAAATCAATATCATGAGTTTGAATGTGCCTCATGGACTGAAAAACTGTAACCTATTTCAGCAACTTTGTAAATGACTTCAAGAATGATATAGACAGATTGTATACAGTGCGGCTTTTAATAGTCCCCCCCCCTGTTAACTTTTGAACGGTTCGACGTAGAAAAATAAATGAAAAATCGTTTCGAGGGTTTCGCCAATACTACCTTTTGAAATAAAAAATATGGTAATTGCCCAAAAGGGGGCGCGGGGGAGCCCATCAACTCAAAATTTTTAAATGGCATGGGGGGTCAAGTGGCACATCATCGAAAAGTAAATTCCATTCTCTTTACAACCATCAATTTTTTTTTGAATTTTGTTAATATTTTTTTGCAATTTAAAATCGATATATCAAATATAAATGCGGATCTGAATACTACTCATACCTCGATAAATTTGAACGGTTTGATGTGGAACAATGAAACCAAAAATTTTTTGAAGTGTGTTACTAATACTACTTTTTGAGAGAAAAAACATTGCAATTTCTCGACAGATGGTGCTAGAGTTACATTAACTTGAAAATTTCGAAAGGCATAAAAATCGAAATTGGGAAACAAATTATAAACAAAATTCAAAAATATTTAGATGATTGTAAAGAGAATTAAAAGCCGCACTGTATAGTATCCAACATGAACTATTTTCAGATTGTGGAAGGTCATAAACCCAAAAAATCATGTCAAGAATTGAATTCTCTTTTCAACGATGTGCCAATTGACCCCCCATGCCATTTAAAAATTTTGAGTTGATGCCCCCCCCCGCGCCCCCTGTTGAGTAATCACCATATTTTTCATCTCAAAAAGTAGTATTAGTTAAACCCTCGAAACGGTTTTTTATTAATTTTTTTACGTCGAACTGCTCAAAAGTTAACAGGTGGGGGGGACTATTAAAAGCCGCACTGTATAGTTTCCAACATGAACTATTTTCAAGTATGTTAAACTTTTCCTCATTTTTTCAATTACCTACTCATATTTTATCTGCATTCAACATGAACTGTTTTCAGATTTTAACCTGTCTATCATCATACGTTCTATCACTAGATGTGTTCAAACTTTTCTATGAATAATAATGATAATTTGATTTTCTAACGCATTGATTTTATGAAATTATCTAAATCAGAAGAGACATCCAAAATATTGCTCATAATTTTTTTTCAAGTAGGTTCCTACAAAAAGGAAAATTCTGTAATATTCAAAGAACACCGTGGGAGTCGAGAAAAAGTGGGTAGGAATTGGTGTTCTTCTAGAACTTCTACAGGCTGTATGCCTCAGGGAACACCTCCTGAGGCATCGAGTTCCATAGAATTTCGTTGGCGTGTCTCCAAAGTGACGTGTGTGGATGTGTGGACTGAGCTCGACATGTCAGTCTCAATGGGGCCTTTAAATTTTTTTTGATTGGTGCCTCATTTTACCTATTCAAAGCACGCCTCAGCGTGTTCAAAGAGAATTCTGATGTTACCATGGTAACATCAAAAACTCAAGAAATGATAATTTTTTAATTATTGATCTGACAGCAGTTCCTTGTAACATCAAATCCTGATGAAATTGTAATATTCTTCATTAGGTTTTTGCGGTATTAACCACGATTCTGATTCTGAAAACAATTAATCTTTGATGAAAAATTGCAAATTGATTTCTATTTTTATCATTTCCATGACAACGAAAGGTATACGTCACGGATTCAACCACTTTACGTTATTACTTCTTACTTCCATTTTTTGTTACACCGATACCAGTATTTATGATTTCAAAGTACGCCAATAAAATATATTTTTCTCTGTTGTACATTCTATATCACATCAGGTTCAAGGATCTATTGAACAGCACAAAGCCCTTTCGGATTTTATTTCTTATCCAAATAAAGCAAATTAATAACGCTCATTTTATTACTCAATTATCTGGACATAAAAGTGGAATCCATGTTTTGAAATCAACAGAATTGTGGTTTGTCCACTTAACACTGGCGTACTTGGCAGTAGAAGAGGTCATTATCGTACGAATGTGAATATAATGCACTGTACAAACATTGCAAAAGTCGCAGAAAACTATTAGTTCGAACGGTTTACGTTCAACACCTCGCATAAAATGTCAAGTTAATTTTCAATGCTATTCTTACCGTCGATATGATGAGGTTCAACAAGAGAACACGAGGGTTCTTGGTACTTCAGAAATCGTTTTCTATGGAACATCAACTTTGTTATTGCTCCTCAATGGCCTATGCAATCATTGATTTCCAGTACCAGCAGAACAGGGATGACTATAAATATTACAAAACTAGACAATAATTATGGTTCCATAGACCAATTACCTGATTTTTGCATTTTTGTTTTGCTATGACACTGAATTCAGTGGTATAGTGAGGATCATTATGATGACTATTTACGTTTTTTTTCTCAATCCTGACTTCTGTCTCGGGATCTCGAGAAAAATTACACCAATTAAATAAACACAAAAAGAACGGTTTGGCTTTTTGCAGATATTCAAAAAAATTATCTGAGATAACCATGATTTGAATAAAAGATCATCAAAGAGCAGGAAATTTCCTATAAAAAAGTCTCTCCTCTCGGTACTATACTGATAATGTTTATAATTTAAATTCATACATGGTTCTTACATGTGCATCGACCGATTCAGAAGCACGATGAAAAAAAATTATCCATTAAATATAAAAATTGAGGAATACAAATATTTTTATACTATTTAAATACACAGAGTACCTATAATCCGTCCACAACAAATTTTTACCCCAATTTTACTCCTTAGAGCTATTCGTGAAAAGATTTAGAAAAGATCTCCGTTGGAAAAATTTCTATTTTTCACTTCTTTGTTAACGATCTAAGGCATCGAAAAATGGAGTCGTTAATTAGCCAATCAGAAAAAATTGTTTTTTTAGTCATCCTCATTATGGTCTTCAACGATAATTGAAAAAAACAATAACTTCCATTGTTTAAATAACTGTTATAAACATAATCTAATCCTTGATGAAATTAATGATTTAAAGGAAAAAAATGTTTATAAATAAATATTGCTGAAAAACGTACTTGCTACTTAACAATAATTTTTGTTGGTAAATATTAATATGAGGGAACCATTTTTTTTATAAGGATTCATCAAGTTCCTTCATACCATGATGAAAAAATATATTTTTCATTTGTATATTCAACAAACCATTTGTAATAAACAATTTTTACGCTATATTTTATACTAAAAATACTAAAAATACACAAACATCAACCATGTGCATTTCTGAATTAAATTTTTTTCTTTATATTTTTTAAAATTCCTGACAAAGTTGCAAATGGTTGTTTTTAGTATTATTTTAGTATTTAAAAAATATATAGTACAAAAATTCATTTGTTTATAACAAATTGTTTGTTTATTTATTTTTTTTTTCTTAATATGAAAGAACGTTATAAATCATGTTGAAAAGTGGTCCTCTATATAAACACGTAGCAACAAAAATGAATTTTAATAGTAAGTCTGTTGCGTTTTTTAGCAATAATTATTTTTAAGAAACGATTTTTTGCTTATAAATCATTTTCAAGGATTAAATTCTTCAAGAAATTTTTCGAAAATTAAATAAATAATGAAAATTTAAATACAAACAATTTTTTATCAAAAAGACAGATGAATTAAAAAAAAGGTTCCTCAATATTAATTTCAAGTGGTAGAAAAAAATTTTTATTTAACAAATCCGTGTTTAATCAACAACTTTTTTTTATCTGTTTTTGTTGTAAAAATCATAATTTGTATCAAAGATTATGTTTCCAAAATAATTTAAATTATCTTATAAACAATTCATTTGTTTACAACAATTTCTTAAACAATGGCAGAAAATTTTAAAAATCATTTTTATGTAGCTTCCGATTATAAAAAATGGATCGATTGAAATATAAAAAAATATATATATACTTTCAATGATTAATCAAGCTTTTTCATTCTCCATGAAAATTGAAAAATGTAAAATTACATGTAAAATGTATTTTCATGGATAATGTTCAAGAAAAAAGTTCCTATGAACATATGTCCGGAGTTGCTTCTTTTCTGAGATACAGGACGTTGCATTTTTTTAGACGGCAAAAGAGACTATGAGAATTCTAAAATACAGTTAGAAATTATCAGATCATTAATAATTTATCATATATGTCGACGGCGGTTTTTCATAAGCGGAGTAGAAATAATAATGCGATTTCTGAGTTCACATCTGATTTACTTTGATCTATATGAATATAGTTAAGAGGTTGATTTTCTGATTTGATATCGTTGATGATGCAGTGGGACTCTCTGCTAGAAGTGGTCTTTAATTTGTAAGTCTACCAGCCTTTCCATGATCTTTGGCTTAGAAATGCAGGTAAGGTCATTTTGTAGTCCATCTGAAGGTGGTCATTTGGTGCCTGAAACTCGTGTCGAAGTGTTGAACTGAATCAAGGTCCTCTCACTTCTTATCAGTTGCTGTGCTATGAACTATGAAACAGATACCTCACTTGTTACACACACTCTCTCTCTCTCTATTTTCTTCCATATCTCCCCATCGCCCCTCCGCGGTCTGTGTCTTCTACCTCTTTCATTATTTTCATCCACCTCTCACTCACATTCTCTCTCTTCTTCTCATCATCTTTTATTTTTCATCATCCCTCTCTTACTTCTCCCCCTCTCTTTTTTCCCTTTCTCACCCCCCTCCTCTCTTCCGATTTCCCCTCTTTTCATCCATCTTCCCTTTTCTTTATCTTCTGTCCCGTCACCAACTCTCCCCCTCTTCCACACTCTCTTCCACAGCTTTTTTATGATTCTCCAGTGCTCAATATTTCTACAAACGTAGATTCTTTGGAACCTATTCGCTAAAAAGGTGTACCTTGAGGCATAAAACTTTCAGAAATTGAAGGAAGAACCACTCGTATCGAAGTTCCCTCAAGTCTCATGGTTTTCGCTAAAATATTTTCGATTATAATAATCTTTCATTCCATCTTTCTCCATGGTAATTCAATTAGGGAATATTATTGAGGTTTAACAGATATTCTCATCAACAATATATCTCTGTGACAAATTATAAATGTGTCTGTGGTAATAAAATCCCGCTCAGTGTGGTCTTTTCATTCCAAGAATTGATGACAAACCTACTCTTCAGATACTCAGTCTCCAATTTCATATTGAATTTATCACCTTTAGGTTCCGATATAATTGCATAAGAAAACGTGATACTGGCTTCATCCAGGGTATTCATTTCATTTTTGATTGAACTGATGTTGATATCGAAAACTTGATTTAGGAAACACATAACACATGTGTTCAATTAGCGAATGTTATTTCAACAGAGGATGAACTCTTGATATGCAATTACCTAATGGATACTTGTTCGATCACTTTTTTTTTATGAATTTTGATGAAAGAATTAAATTGCAGAGGTGGCATCATGCCAATGGAAATGCTTCAAATGAATCCTGGCTCCACTTACTGTGCAGTTCAAGGACAATTTTTTAAATTGCAGAGATCGCATCATGCCAATGAAAATACTTCAAATAAATCCTTGCTCTACTTACTGTGCAGTTCAAGAACTTGAGTACTTTTCATGGTTCTAAAATTTGGTTCAAAATTTGTTCTAACCGTTCTTGAGCTGTACCCCCACGAACAACCCTCAGAAGTCTTCAAAAGACTTGTGCAAGCTGGAAATGACAAGGGTCTTACCCATTAACGTGCGATCTCAAGTATATAGATTTGTTTTGTTTGAAAAATTGTTCGATGACCCACGCGCTCTATTTTGGTGGAAGTAGAAATCTTCCAACAATTAAGACGATGGGAGTCCGAAATGTAAGTAACAGAAATTAGTAAATAAAGAAATCTGCATTGTTCACAATGAGCTTGTCAAGAAAGGAACAAGGTGTCCTGCCTACCAGGATGGCGCTCATTGCCATAATCCTATACAATAGAAAAATCCATTAAAAAACCACTTCCCTAGCTAATACCACGGAGAACGTTGAATTACAATGAATTTCCGTGCAAAGTTCCTTCAAGGCTATCTCCGCAAATGCTAGATGCATGGAAATGTTAATTGAAATATTTTGACCACCTACATATCGATTTCTGGGTTTTGCCCTCATCAGTATAGCAGATCTCTGCAGACAATAACCGATGTTTGCAACAAATGGTTCAATTACCTATACATGACAAGGCAAAAGCTAAGGCTGCGCTTGTAGTGTAGCGTTCACTAGACCACGAGCGCCATCTCAACTTCAACCCCTCAACCAAAGCAATACTAATGAAGAAATCTGCATTGTTCACAATAAGCTTGTCAAGAAAGAAACAAGATGTCCTGCCCTACCACGACGGTGCTCATTGCTCATCAAGACGCATGCTTCTTCGTACAATAATGTGATGGACAACTACAGAGGATTTTGAGCAGAGTATTTTGATTGGTCTGCAAATTCCACATCTTAGTTTTTAATGTGTCGCTCTATATAATTAAAATTATTATTGCTAAGCAGAGCTGGCGATCAGTCGAAGTGCAGAGTTCTTTGTAGAACCTTTCAGCTCTATCTCGTGAGTACTCCAGATCTTCTGATGAACTCCTGAAGATTTCTCACGAGGTTTTCCTGTGGAATGATGAATTCTGCTCAGTGTCCAAGGATGTCCCTCCTTATGCGAGCCAGGGCTTCGAGTTCAAACATTGCATAATTTGAAGTCTTGGTGTATCTCTAGCATATGCCTATGTTTCTCAGATGGCAGTGCACTATTAGGTGTTCTAGCACCCTCCTCGTTTCGTCTTGAGAGCCGGTCGGCTGGCCCCCCTCATCATCATCTGTCAGTCAGTATCGCCGAAAGCATCCTTCCACGAAGATTGATTATGATTCAAAACTAATTTCTTCCTGTCCTGCGTAATGTCCCCAAACGGCTAGGTTCGTTTCGTTGAGAGATGATGCTGCCCACGATCTCATTCCCCTGAATGCTTCTGTAATCTGTTAACTTATGCTCCTAGGTCGCTAAGGTTAAGTTTGGAAAAAAACCTGAATGGTCGCAGAGCCTTTATTGCTGCAGGACTGTCGGAGAGAATGATTGTGCGTCGGTTTCTAGGACCGCTCCATAAAATATTTCTCGTGCGAACGGAAATAACCATCAGTTTGAATTATAAAGGTTTGAGTATCGAGGCGTAGACCAATGATATGCCTGGGTATATTCTAGTCCGCACCTCATTGCTCATCGTCCCCATCTTGTATGATGTTGGTGTATGTTCTATCAGACGAGAAGATTGGAGTTCGGCGGCTTCTAAGGTATTGCGATTCCCAAGACCCCATTATGTTGAAGTAGCCTAGGTGGTTGCCTTTCTATTGGCCCAGCCACTTCAGTCTGAAGGATTCTATTCTTGACTCCGCTACAATATGCAAGTGCAGTGAAGGAAGACTGAAATTTTAGGCTAATCGTAGATGTGCTGGATATAGCACTCGAGACCCATGACTGGTCTTTGTAAACTAGCCAGCATCTCGGGCGGGCTCCATACGTTATCGAGGGCCCCACTATTGCTGTGTATAGCCAAAGGGATTGTTTGGGTCACAATCCCCCTAGTTGTGACAAAGGAGCGCTTAGCCATCATCAGTGATGTCCTTACCCTTGTCAGGACCATTTCCAGACCATTTCCAGGTGTGCTTCGAATCTTCGTGAAGCACCGAATAACTTTTTCTTTCTTTGAACTATTTCTCCGTTCAATCTTCATCACTTTTCATTTCTACTTGAATTAAATTTATAGTTATCAAGAATTCGTTATCTGGATGGATGCCCAATTTCACAAATTTCATTAATTATTGTTGTCAACTAGTTTCTGACGGCCAAACAGCCATAGCTACCTTGGATTACCCAGTGTAGATCAGGTCCAATAGTTCCTTAGAGGTATATGCTATTATTTTGAATATATTCGCCGCAATAGTTTGGAATTTTGATAATACTTATTTAATAGTAATAGGTTATTAGTTGCCAAAGATAATGAGAACTGGCTTTATGACAGGATTGCGTTCGGATCTGTCACTGTTGTTGCATGAAACTGTCGGTTGCCTAGCAATAGCCCTTAAAAAAGTGCACTTTTTTACGCTTTTCCGTTTAATGATAAAATCGTTTGTTGATAGTGAAATATTGTAATACTTTACGCACACAAACCACACAAAAAAGTGTACTTTTTTTGACAGTTGTAGAAGAATGATTTTATCTTATATTGGTTCAATGTCAAAGTGACAATTCTGTAACAACCGATCGATAAAACACCTACCATTTTCAAGGATCGTGCAAAAAATACATACTGCTGTCAATGATCAAACACTTCACGAAAAGAAAGTTGTTGATTTTCATTTTCATAATGAAAAGTCTCAATTTTCAAGGAATTCAAATTCTTATAATTTCTAAACTACCTGAACTAACTAAAATTATCATTCTCACCGAGAAGAAATAATATTGCCCTTTTCATTATTGCTTCAATTCCTCTACAAAATTGTATGCCAATTAACCGAACAAAGCACCAACAAGTGCCCTACATTCGAAATGCACAAAATATGATGTTTTCAACCATGAACGAATAATCTGCCCTTTCATTTCACACTTCTTCTGTTTTTCGCCTTCATTTCCCGTTGCTTGAGGAAAATCCGACGAAGCGGTAAACCACAAGAAGTGACAAACTCTCTTGGCGTCTTCACGGTGTCATTTCACATTAATATATAAGTCTGTGGGTGTATACGAGTGTTGCATGTGCGACAAGAACACTCTTCACAGACCAATTTATTCATTTCAAGATTTATCACCATATTTCAATGGATTTATGCGACTCCATGGAAAGGGAAAACAAAAATCAGCGGTATCCATCTGCGTGGAATACGCCTTTAAGGTGGGTTTACACGCTCAAGCCATTTGCACAAACTGGCTTGCGCATGCCGGTTTGTGAATATTGAGCCGATAAAAATATCGCCGTTCACATGCTCAGTTCGGTTTGCACAAAACTGTGAACTAAAGAACCCCGAAAGAGTTTTCAGTACTTCAGTTGTTGCTGTTGTTTCTTGACAAAAAGTAGCTCATGAACAAAATAAAATTTCAAAGAAATATTCCAATATGTCAAAAAGTTAACAGGGGGTGGGAATAAGAGTTATAATATTATGTACCGCCATTTTCTCTTGGATGAATATTTTTGATTAAAATGCCAGAGTGTTCATGTAGGCCTAGTTACTAACTCCATACGCCACCTCCGAACAATTGTAATTCATCTACATATCATCAGATTTTTGTAATGGATTGTCTGGTTGTCTTTGTCGCAGAGCTGAGTATTTTGGTTTCTTGTGTCAGATTATTGAGGGTTCGCTGTATTTAGTATGTTAGTGTTGCTTCCTTATTTTAATATTTTTTCTACGTTCATGCAAAAAACAAAACTTTATTGAACTATATTTGGTGGAAAAACTGGTACTTTATTATAAAGACTTTATTGCACTCATCTGTCATTCTACTATAGCGTTCTGTTATCATGACAGACATAAACTTTCAAATTGACGCCAAATTTAGCCCATTTTCTGTGAGATTGTATTACGTTTTAAATAGTTGCATGTTTCATCATATTCATTACATAATGGACTATGAAATTACTAGAAAATGCAATTTGTTAAAAATAAAATTATTTCCTTCGAATATCAACAGAATTACACAAAATGTTTTTGAATTACTTTTAGCAGATAGACTTAAACAAACAATGTCTTCTTTACAGTTTAGTGCTACCTAAATGAAACATTTTCTGGTTTTTGCATGAACGTAGAAAAAATATTGTATAAAACTCGTACAAAAACAGTTTATTGCACTCGATGTGAAATTGTCCGACAAGGCCATTAGGCCGAGTTGGACAACACCTACTTTTTGCACTTGTTGCATAAATAACTATTTTGCGTGTCTTTGCAACTTATTTCCAATTCTTCATTTTGCAAAGTTTTATCTTTGTACAATGTGATTTTGAATTTTTTATCATACTTGTCAATTTTGAATTAATCAAAACGTGAAAAAATATAAAAATATATCGTCAAATTTCTGAACACCTAGCTCAGAGTTCTTCTGAGAAAATGTTCAAGAAACGAAAGTCGTTGACGAACGATGTTTTACCCTTTTTTACTCCCATCAACCTACAATGCTGTAGGCTATTATGACAAATACCTTTTAGAAAACAACTACTCCCCTGGCTAATATCACAACGGGTATTGAATTAGATACTTGTGCAATGTACCTCTTTGCAGCGGTAAAAGGCAATTGCTCTTCTGTAACCAAATAGCATAATTTTGTTTTGATTCGGACAGGGGTAACACCTGCAGACTAGTTCCGAGGTTGTTGCCTCGTCATCAGTACAGGGCAATGAGGCTAAATATTCACCAATTCAGTTTTTTATTTAATTTTATATTTCCTACGGAATGGAAAGCCGATACATTTCAGAGAACACAGTGAGAACGATGAGAAATTAGTTCAGCTTTAGAGGTTGAAATATTTTCATCATATGGGGCGTGCCAGTACATACGCCCGTCACAACTTCATTTAATATTTGTCAGTACAACAAAATCGAGATGCGAGTGTGCAGCATATATGTTGGGATATGTAAATAAAAGGTTGATTTATCTGTGTATTTTTGCATTGGACATCAATTTCGCATATGTGATAAATTTCGATTTCAGTTGTTAGGCATCGGAAATGTTATTGTGAATTATGACTCGCTTTCGGATACTGGTGATAACGATGTTGTCTGGGATACAACGTTTAATGAAACAATATGCACATGACGACAAAATGTTTCGAGTAACGAACGATATTCACAATATGTCAATTGGGGATTATTCTGCACCAAATACCGCTTTTTTAATAATCAAGTTGTGAAAACATTTCCATAACTTTCGAAACATTGTCTATCTTCTGAAAATACTTCATGGTGTGCATATGGTTTCCAGTTAAACACTCGCCACCAGAGACTCACAGGCTTGGCTTGGTTTCTGAAAGCTTGGCTTTAAATAACGCCAAGCTTAGAAAAGTCAAGCAAAGTCTAACTATATTTCCATCAAACCAAGTCAGGCTTCACAAGAAAAAAAAGGTTGACATTTCAAGCTTTTCATTACCAAGCTCAAGGTTCATCACACCAACCTTCAAGTATTTTTCTACTATTGAACCACAGAAATTGATGATGGGAGTTTTTATCAATGCATGTTTCAGAGATAGGTAAGTATTATTTATGTAACCATGGTATGAACAGAGTTTCGTACGATATTGAACAAGAATATTTTCATTTCTTGAAATAAGGTACAGAATGATGTGAGTTGTATTTTATCACAGACAACATGAAATCAGAAAATATTTCAAAGGTGGAAGAGGAGGGAATGATTCTCTGACAGAGAGTAGGAAAATGCAACGATGAAAAACTGTATGTGAACATAACTGTTACGAATCTTCCACCTTTTTCGAAATGGCGTCGGGCAGCCCCTTTGATTTTTTTTTAAAATCGCTTTGGAAACGAATGATACCTCATTTGAATTACTGTCCTTTGATTTTCTATACGATAACAAAACTCTAAACAAAAAATTTCATCCAAAACAAAATGAAGGTGCATAACGTTAGAGTTCTACTAGGACTACTAGAAAGATCCTTTCGAATCCCAGTGAAATCATCAAATATTTCAAGGTATCCTTCAACAAACGTTCTCTGTACCTGGAATTGACTTATTATTATCAGCATACAGATAACAAAATAAACGGAAAATAATAATAATGATCCTCATAGCAGAGCTCTGACATAATGTACCGCCATTTTGTTTTGGATGAAAATTTTCGTCTGAAATTTTTGTGTCGAATAGGAAATTGAAAGACGATTTAAACATTCATTCGACCCCCAACGCGATTTCAAAATATCTGTCAAAATTGCAGCTCGACGCCATTTTGCCGTCCAAAAAATAGCCATTTTTTGGACGGCAAAAAGTAGTTCACAAATTGTCATTCAAATATATAAAAATTTAAAGGAAAATTCCAATCTGTTGACAAGCTAAAATGGTTGGGGTTACTGCTCAATAAGTTTTCAAATATTATTTATCTTCCACCATTTTCTTTTGGATGAATATTTTTGTTTGAAATTTCAGTGCTATATAGAGAATTGAAAGACGTTACAAATGAAGATCATTCGACTCACCATGACATTGAAAAAAATCTTTCAAAATGGCGACCAGATGCCATTTTGAAAGGTGGATAATTTCTGTTGTGTGTAAAAATAGCTTAAGAACTTCCATTCGAGCTGCGAAAATTTTAAAGAAAAACCACAATTCTTTCATAAGTTAGCATGGGAGGATTACTTTATGGACAGGCTCTGTATAAAACTCTCTTCAGTATTCAATTACCTACTTTATAATAAATACACTTTCATAAATTATTAAAAATACGAAATCAGTGAGGTTGTGATTATTAGAGAAAACCCATTTATAATAGTCATTAATAGTCATATGGGATTATAACTGACAATCTGTAGCTATTTATTCTACGTGTTATTCTAGTTTCAATACCTTTTACATATTTTAAAATTTGTATTTGCATGGCAATTAAATGTTGAAGCAGCGTACAATTCCATACAAGAAATCTGTTCAACATAAGAAAGTTTCTATTAATATCTGGTTAATAATCAACTTTCCAAAATTTTCAGATCACAATTCCTATTACTTTTCGAAATATGTCATCAAAAATCTCTCTGCACTGCTCCCTTATAATTTGTGTCCATCGTGAATACACACATGAAATTCACATAAACCAATATCCCAGTAGGTACCTTCAAGTAGTTTTGTACAAATCCCTAAACAAAAGCTAACCTATCCCAAATTATTTATATCGAGATTTATAAGTACCATTATAAAAGTGATTAAATACCCAATAAACGGAATGGCGGTAAATTTATACCAAATGGAACATAAGAAAAATCTTCCATTAGTCAGATATCATTCACTTTTACGAGTAGGCTGTGTCAAAGCTGAAAGATTTCCCAAATGAAAGAGAAAAAAAACAAGAAATAACATTTCTCAAAAGGATACGGTTTTACGAGTCAGGGGAAATAAAAATTCTATTTGAATCACAGTAGTAAAAATTTCCTGCTCACTTCCAACTTACGATGCCATATTTAATTCTTCATTGTAGTGATAAAAAGAAAATGAAATAATTTGAATTCAAGGGTTCACCTCGTAAAGTCAGCTGGAGATTTTTATAACGCTAAGTATCTGTCATAAATTATAATGTTGCACATAACGATGCAGTTATGCTTTTGTATCGAAAGAACAATTCGAGAAATCACCTATTCAAGTGAATAATGCATTCGAAGTACAATGCAAATAACTCTGTTATTTTTTTTCTCGAACTTTGCCACACAATGAAAACTTATGGATTCTGATACCCATTAACGATTTTGATGGTTGGAAATGAACGGATGAAGGACTTTGCAATTAAGATATTCATTAAATTTTTGATCGGATATAGGAGTGATATTGTGAAAGACATCCTCTCTGAAGAGATTGAAACCATCGAGAGACACGCATGTAAGTGGTTAGAATAACCGCTCTTTAGACATTCTGGCTGCCGGTCGTGTGGTCCAAAACCTAGTGACTGCAGAATCTTCATTTGATGACGAAAAAGTGCTAGTGATCGCAAGTTGAAAGGTAAGGCTCAATAATTTATGCACCATTTTCATTATCATAATCCTAATCACACTCACTGTCTGAATCATAAAATAAAATTGATAGTCAATTTTGATTTTGTTATCAAGAAAGAGATTGAGATTAGAATTATGATAATGACAGTGATACATAAAAATTGGCTCTAAGACCTCGTTAATAATTGGATCGCAAAAATTTCTAATTCTGAGGGCTGCTGTTCATAGAGAGGACGACAGCTCTGGTTAAGAGATAAAACAATTTTAAACAATTTTTAAACAATCAAATTCACCATGCAGATCCGTTGAATTAGAATTGGATATGTCAGTTTTTTTTGGCATGAATGGTGAAAAAGGAGCCAAATATAAAAAATATGGTTTATTTTAACTAATTTCGAAAGTACACGATAGTTTTGGAATAATTGAAACTAATAATTTCGACGGAGTCGAAATTCCCTTCACTACAGACCATCCCACAAATTGGAAAATTTAGGGCAAATTCTGTCAGGAAACAACTACGGTTTTTTGTCTAACAACCTCGAGCTGAAATTTGATAATTTTTTCGCTTGTAAAATAAATAATAATAATAACTCTTAATCGACACAATCATTTCAAACAGAAATAAAGAGGTGTGTAGGTCACTGGAGAATGAAGACGGCTTTGATGCCGTTTGTTCCTAATTTAAATCGTTATAATTCACATCATCACATCACACCATTCACACCACTCTGTCTGGCTATTTATTTACTCTGGTCCCGTGACTGCCGCGCGTTGAAACGGGTTGCGTATAAGCAAAACGTACTACGTGTCGCCCGGAAATTTATTCGAAAAAAATCCCTGTGGTGAACAGGCAAGCTAGGTTAGCTTGCTCAGGTTAGGTTTGTTTGTCAATTGCGAGCAAAAAACTAATTCACGCTAGTGCAAAATGCACCACGTTTCAGTCTGGATGGGCAAAATGCACCTGTGTTTGGTCACAACCAATCAGAGAGCCAGAATATCTGCCGCTGACTGAAACGTGGTACCTACGTTCTGCTTATATGCAAACGGATTCTAGGCCGCTCCACCTGATGAGGGGAATAATAATTAGATAAATTAATTCATCTTAATGATAAAAAATATTCCGATCTTTCGCAACTGAACTCGTTTTTAAATCTTGAACAATTATAGAGCTGATCATAATTCATGATTTTTTTTTTGAAGTAGCCCCCAATTTTTCCGCACATTCTCCTGCACAGATTGAAGGCTACTGTACTTTTTCGTGTAACTTCTGTAGGTGTTTGTTCCAAGTTAACTTATGGTAAAAGATTACTTCTAAGTATTTTGTCTCTTGGGCAAATGGAATTTCTATTTCTATCCCATCCAGTACTGTTTTTGGGACTACGCTGGTTTTATGGGGGTTCAGTGTCAGCTGTTCCTCTTTGCACCACCTGTCGATCATATCTAGAGCTGACTGTGTAAGCTCCGAGACTGTCCTTGCGAATTTGCCTTTTGCAATAATCGCGAGGTCATCGGCATATCCTAAGCAATGAAAGCCTCTGGAAGATAGCCTCTCAATTAATTCGTCCATTAGGATGGCCCAAAGTAGGGGTGATAGCACCCCTCCCTGCGGACATCCCCTGTTTGCTCTAGGTGTTGGTGTTATTCCGCCGATTTCTGATGTAATGACTCTGTTTTTCGAGTTAGCGTTTATCCTCTGACATATTAGAAATAAACCCCTTCTTTACTAGAGTGTTTGCTATAGACTCGGTGGATGCATTGTTGAAAGCATAAAAGGCTATAAATGTCATGGCTTCCAAGGACTTCATTAGAAGCCTGTTGAGGTGGTCCAGTGCTAAGTATGTTGACTTGCCTGGTTGATACGCATATTGGCGTTCGTTGAGCGAGCTTGTTTGTAGTACCTCATCTCTTTTGTATCTATCTATCAGCCTTTTCAACGTTTTGAGCAAAGAATACATTAGACTTATGGGACGATATGCCTTGGGTGTCTTGTCACCTATTCTCCATACTTTTGGGATATATATGACTTCTACCTCTTGCCACATCGTAGATATATGTCGTAGTGGTTTGCAAGCCTTGAATGGTATGAAATTAGTGACCTGTACCTTCATTATATGATCTAAATAAGGTATGCGCAGAGAACTGGGGGGAATCCACTAATTTATCTCAATAACAAATTAGAGTTTTGTAGAGAAAAGGTGGGATTTTCCCCAGTCAGCTACAATATGCCAATTTACAAGTAGTCCTTGAGCCCGAACGGTTCGTCGTAGAAACAATGTTGAATAGTAAAATTTGTAGAAGATGTTATGCTCTTTCATTCCTATGACGACCAAAGAAGTCCACAGCAAAACCGACCAAATCATTATCATCATCATAGACTTCTATTACCAAATTTACAATACGCTGGTATGAACAGCCATTAATATCAATTACGACCTTTGCATTAACCAACCCTATACGTATAATCGAATACGTTTAATTTTTTTTTATGATTGTCTTGTTTTTGTTTAACCATATTGAAAATAACTTTCCTAACGCATATCATCATCATAATATTTCACGCATATCCAGCATTTTATTAAATTTGATAATGTTTATCGCTTTTCAAGCTTTTGTTTTTTGCTTTATGTTTATTGTTATATGACTTTCTGAGAACGATTCTTCAAAAAAAGTGCAAAACATTTTTATGAACTCGTCGACAGGTTTACGATGACAATTTTATGACGTCTCCATGTCTATAAAATCGAATATGATATATTCATTCAAGCATGAATAATGCAAAATAATAATAATGTTTTTTTTGTACAACTGACATTAAAAATGACGTTTTTAATTCATTGACACATGAACTAAAAACTGACGTTTTCAAAAAATCACTTTTAACACTAGTGTTAAAAGTACTTTTAACACTAGTGTTAAAAGTAAAATGACAGATGAGATGATGGATACTCAGTAATATAGATCTCTCTAATAGAAACACTTTAATCAGATATTAATACTATTATAACAATCAGAATCAAAATTACTTATAAATATGTATTTGGCAATTTGTACAATTTGTGATATTAACTGACGAAGTAACTGCAGAAGCTTCATCGCCAATCAATGATGGTGCTATTATTGAAGTGGGATGATCAAATAATGCTGGGAGAGAACTAGAACTTATACCAGGAAACATTTTATCAGCTATTTTATTTTTATTTTCAATGGAATCCTCGATATAACCCTCAGCTACAGTTGAGGACTTCCACCCGCCATGTCGTTTTATTGTAGTCAAATTTGCTCCTGAATTCGCTAACAGAGATGCTGAAGATCTTCGAAAGCAATGGCCGGTAAACTGCTGCGGATCTGGTAATTTCAGAAATTCAGCAATAGTGGAAGGCATCTTCCCAAAAGTATTTATTCCAACTGGTTGAATAGTGCATTTGTAGTTAGAGTAATTCAGGAAAAATCGACGGTGAGTAACAGAAGTTTGGCGTAATACAGCACGGTAATAATTCACGTAGTGTCCAACGATGCAAAAACTTCTTTGAATGTTGGTTTTGGTATCCGAAATATGAATTAGTAATGACTGTATAGTTTCTTCAATGTCATCTACGCTCAATTTGCAGAGTTCTTCACGACGGCACGCTCCAAATAATCCAAAAATGGTTGCCACTTTAATCATAAGATATTTGGTATCGGGAGCTTCATTTAAAAATCTGTCAATCTGTTCCCTTGTCAGAATTTTCGATTTTTTCGGACGGTATCCGACACTTTTTCGTTTCAAAAATGCGACTAATTTATGGTATTTACTTATATCCACGTTTTCCTTGATTTTCAGTTCAGCTTTTATCATAGAGAATTTAGACCACAGTGTTGATGATTTCCATAACTTCGATTTTTCTTCGAAATAAACTAAAAGTACGCTTTCGCTGAACTTGCCTTCAACTTTCTTCAGTTGACTCCATTCGATGAATCCATTATAAGCAATATCATATTGTTGCCGTGATTTTTCAGGCAACAAATCTAAAGTTGCTCTGTTTGCAGCTTCTTGAATTTCTGGTGGAAGAAAATCATCTGAATCATCCATTCCAACTTCCATTATATTTATATTTGCAACAGTAATAGCTACGAACACAAAGAAGCTAGGATCGTTTATTAATTTGTGGTAACTAATAAACAACAATTATTAGGCAGTTGTTTTTTACCTGCCTGTCATGCTTGCAATTTAGATTTGAAATACAAAATATGGTTGTCAATTATAAATTCCATGTAGCTAGATCCGTAGAGCATCTAACTTGTAATCCAAAGATCGTGTGTTCGAATCCTTATGGATCTTATTTTTTTTTTGTTTTTTTCTTACTAGCAGTAACTGTTGAACAAAAAATTTTGTATGATACATTTGTTAAAAGTGATTTTATTTTGCTCGTGGGGTTGCTCCACTCGCTAACGCTCGTTTCGCAATATTCCCCACTCACAAAATAAAATGCCACTTTTAACACTTGTATCATAAATAACTATTTCGTCTGGGCACTTTCCTATATACAGAGTGGATATACGTAGAAAAGTGAGAAAACTTAGCTAAAACCGAATTCGAATATTTGCGGGGAAAACACCTATATGGGCACGTGATGTGATCCTTGAGAAGAATATTATTGCTCAATTATTGTTCAAAAAAGTAAACTGATTAGTTTTTACATTAAGGATGTTATTACACATTGCAGTGGTAATTTTTCATGGTCAAAACTACAATAAGAAACAAATAAGTGTTTTATGTGAGTAGCCAGAGAAATGTTTATGTAGCAAATTCTTTAGTGATTTAAGGATGTGAATGGCGCCAATTTTCATCATTTAACAGAATAAAACCTAAACTATCTCATTTGTTTGAACATTAAATTCAATAAACGAAGTGGCATTCCACAGATAATTTGTATCTAATTCGAAATGTTTAATTACAATATGCTTTCGGTCATTTGCAAATAATAAGAAAGATGTCCCCCCTTCAACAGGTAGTCAAAATAATAGCTACCAACAAATATCGTGTTTCTTAGATTTTGAAAATATACATTAAACAAGCACTGAACCTTCTTAGACTTTTTAATTTGGTGGGCCGCCCTGTATATACTTCTTAGGAATGTTATGTGAATATTCTGAAAAGTAACGATAGTCGTGGGACAATTTTGGCGATTTTCGATCCCCTTCTCCTCCCCTAATCTATTTGTGCTCAAATTCTTCTATCAGTGCAGAATTAAACCTCGATGAATATTATTATACCGGGTAATTAAAATTCGAGGGCCACCATTGGGATTTCGGAAACTATAAGAGATACAAAGATGGTTAAATTGGGGCAAATTTGCGCATCTATGTGACCAACAATATGCCGTTAAGAAAGTTTCAAAATTCCGAGTATATCCGGAGATATACGAAAAAAACCGATATTTTGACAAAGTATCACATATTATACATCGTTTGAATCAGAATGAAAAACACTATTTAAATTTGTAACAATTCAATATGACGCCCATAAGAAAAAATAAAGTTGATGATGGTGGCCAACAGACGAAACGTTGGATGGTAAATCTGAAAATACCGTCGTATAGCGGGGACAAAATGGCAATGTAAATGTACTGTTTATTTTGATGTCCTTCATCAAATAACGCCAGAAAAAAATTAAAATGGTTTTTCAAAATATCGGTGTTTTTCGTATATCTCCGGATATACTCGGAATTTTGAAACTTTCTTAACGGCATATTGTTGGTCACATAGATGCGCAAATTTGCCCCAATTTTACCATCTTTGTATCTCTTATAGTTTCCGAAATCCCAATTGTGGACCTCGAATTTGAATTACCCGGTATATGATTTAGCCATATTATAGTGGAGAATTTTCTTTAACTCGAATAGTTTTCTCGCCAATTTCGCACTCTTCCTTGCGGAAAAAAAATTACGTGATATTTGCTGAAACCACCCTCTCTCCCACGTGAGATTTAGTGAGGTGTTGCTCGAGCCCCCCCCCCCCCCCCCATACATCTCACGTAATTAATAGATAGCCCCTTTTCACTTCCATATACACCTACAGTGTAGGCTAAGTGATACAAATACCTATCAAAAAACAACTACTCACCTGGCTAATACCACTCCGGGTATTGAATTACATCCAATAGATACTTACTTGTGCAATGTACCTCATTGCAACTGCAAGCGCAACTGCAAGCGCTATCTGTAACCAAATAGCAGAATTTTGTTTGGATTCGGACAGGGGAACCACCTGCAGACTAGTTTCGAGGTTTTTGCCTCGTCATCAGTACAGGGTAGGTCACTACAGACAGCTTTGAAGCCATCGGTTTTCCGTCTGAATCATCCCACTGTTCCGTCTCTTTGGTCAATCTGGTCTCGCGCTGATGAACCGGGTCTAAGCTAGTATTTCGAAAATGTAGGTTCGACTCAAGGTTTTTCACATATTACAGTTTGAAGCTTATCACATATTAACATTAAACATTGAAAACATTAGGGTTCTTTAAAGTTACTATTGAAAGAATGAAGTAAAAAACTTCGGAATAGGATATTTTTGAGTACTTTTCTGATGACCCAGCATGGTAGAAATACTGTGTTTGTGATGAAACAGTATTGCTTTTTCAAACTATCATTATTACTCAGAAAAATATCGAAATTAAACTAGAAAATGTCTCAATTCTAATAAGTAAGGTAAACAACGTCGAAACGGGATATCTTTGAGAACGTTTGTGACGACCCTGGTAAACTAAATACTATTTTGTATTATAAAAATGCTGCGTTTCCAAGGGAATGACATATTTCATCTAAAACACGATAATAAACCAGAAATATTCTCAATTTTTGATAAATTAACTTTATTTTTTGTCTGCGTAACTACTTCTAAAATCACCCTCTTTCTTAGGAACTAAACAAACGATTTGATTGAGTTCCATTGAAAGTATTGTCTACAGATCGTGATGTACAACATAGCAGATTTTCATTGAAATCCGCAATAAACCAAAATCCCGTCCGGGGTCTTTTATTCTATTTTTATCTATACTCAAATTAGGAAAAACAGGAACACTATTATTAGTCGATATTAACCATGTAGCTCAGTGGTTGAGACTTTCGCGTTCGAAATCATTGACTGCTGGTCGGCTAGGTTTGAATCCATAGCGACTAAGCAAGAAAGTGCTAGGAATCGCACGTTAGAAGGTTTATCCTTGGCTCGAACAAGTTTCTACTTTTGAAGGATGCCGTTCGTAAGAGAATGACAGATGGTTAACGGAAAAAACAATTTTAAAAACAACAACAAAAATAATTACATAGTTTCTGATATAAACTAACACTAAGCCAATTTAATAATTATTTATTAGTATTTTATAGTCACTGTGATACTATTCGGCTTGAATGCGATATAAGATTCTCATACAAAAGGTAAAATATTTATGTTAAATAATGAATTATGTACATTGTAAAATATTAAGACAAGTGTACCCACCTACACCCATGCACGACCAATTGGTTTTAATGGGTTATCTCCGTGTATTATTTACTGTAGACTACATAACATTTTTCTGAATGTCTTGAGCTGAATAAAAATTTATTTGATGAAATGGGGGAAATTCAACGGTATTGTTATTGAAAATGTGTCAAAAAACCGGCTGGATGCTCTGAATTATGTGTTTGCCCGATTCATTACTGAAAGTTGGGATTTGAACCAAAGTGTAGTAAGTATGAAAATTCCTCTTCAAACATAAACGCACAAATCTAGTAGCCTAGCACGGAGCCGTCGAACTGATCCAACTCCAGTTTTATACCGGAGAAAAATTAAACATCAGACTTCATTCTTTAATTACAGATCGTTTGATTAACACGCTCTGCTTCTTGGTACTAGTGGAGTAGGTAGTTTCAGCATCGTCCACAATGATTTATACACCACTAATCTGTATGGAATGAGTAACGTGTTCGAATTGATTTATTATAATTTCTGTCAATTTATTCCTTGGCTACGTCCTCTTGTTAGCGGTGGATTAATGATTCTGGTCTCTCTGTTACGCCATCCTTGGAGATTTTTTTAATTCGCGATAATTATGGAAGGAAATCATTTACAAGAAACAGGCAGATTGCAGTACGCTGAGACCGTAAATTATGCTTTTGAAACGAGACAATTGTAAGCTTGACTCTACGAAACAAGGCATTGAGTGAGAAAAGAAATTGATGTGAAACATTTTTTTTATTGTTTTTTCCGTCAACCCGTTACCAACTGTCGTTTTTACCAAAATATCAGCATTGTGATTATAAAACGTATAGATAGATAGATAGATTTTATTAATCCTTTTTGCTACACGTTATGTAGATGAGACAATTGATAGTTTTATGTATATCGATACAGATACAGTTAATTGAATCAAAGATGTAAATCCGCTTTGATATACAGTGTGTCTCACTTCTCAGGAGTAATACCACGAGTGACTGAACTTTCGCGATAAGTCTGTCGATATATTTCTGAACGAATCAAATCAATTCAGTTGAGTTCAGAAATAAAACACAGACTTATGAGATAAATTCAATAACGAGTTGAATTTTATTCGACTATTTCACGAACAAAATTTCTTCATTAATATAAATACGAACAATGTATGACAGTCATAAACAAATTATTAAAATCGTCAATATTATAATCGTGAAGAATGGTTTCCGGGCTTTGAGGCCGTGGTCGGTTCACCTCCCTGGAGGCGGTTTCTTTGGACGTTTCGCTCACAATTGCGGTGAGCATCTTCAGCATAGGTTTAGTCTTCTCGAAGAACGACGTAAAACTGATTTAAATGTGAGCGAAATATAGCTGCGGTTTTTTGATTTCTTACGATAGTAACTTCAACAAGAAAAAATTCCGCAGTTAGGTCAGGACGGAAAGCCGGATTTTCATGCATACGATATCCAACGATCCGATGGTACGAAAATGATCTTATTAACCTAACCTGTCTAACCTACCTAACCCAACCTAACCTAAAACATAAATTAAAATAGGTGCTCGCTGCGCTCGTCGTCGTTAGGCTTACTTCGCTTGCCTTTATTACGTCCCGATCTAACTGCACACAGATCCAATCTTTCCTGGTTAATGCGATTAGATCTGGAGCTGTCACATGTCATCACAAAAAAATGCAGCTATTAATATATCTCATAAATTGGCAATAATTGATTTCAGTGTTACCAACCATACATACAATTCGAATTCACTAATACCTATCTTTCATAGTCGCTAGCTTATAAAAAAACACGATTTTTTTTAAGTACCGTTTCCAATGAAAAAAAAAGCGTGGAACGGAACAAGCAGGATGTGTATATCGGGCTGGTTAAAAGAAGGAGACATTGAGTGTTTTTTTCGCGGTAGGAACGGTTGACATTGCTAAACATCAAATCGAGTATACCACGTCGTCAAGGGTATGTATATTCCGTGTCAATACCTAGTAACTAGGTAGAATCAGCAGTCGCAATTGTCCATTTCAATGATGAGCTGTATAATCATGTAGGTACCAGGTACCAGTCATCAATTCCTCATCATCTAGGACATTGACCAGACTAAAAAAAGTCATGTGGTGCCTAGACAGTCAACCGCTTATATCACACCTAACGATTTTGTTTTAGCCTGATGACTAAGTACCTGGTACCTACTTGATTATTTCATTAAGCTTGTGGTATATTCTTACTAACTCTGAGCGGGAAACACTTGTCATTTGTCAATTGGAATTATTTTATCGAGTGCCAGATTTGAAATTTTGAATAAAAAATCTAATATTTATCTCAAAAAGAGACTTTGAGTGTGAAAGCATTACATTTAATTGTTTTTTGAAGAAAAAATTATACTTTTACCAAATTTATTTCTAATTGTTGACTGAAGACAAGTGACAAGGGGTCCTTATATGTGCAGTCGGCTGTTGAAAACTCAGAAACCGCTACTTACCGATCTTGGGTGGGATTCTGTGTACAATAGAATTGTATTGTCGACAGTTTTGTCTCTTTCTTTCCTATCAATTCAACCACGATGTCATCTCTCTTCTTCTATCGACAATAGAATTCTATGGTACACAGAATCCCACCCCTGAAATATTCGGCGATATACGGACCATACCCTATATAATGAAAGTGAGGTTTGTCATTATAATGATCAATTTGTCATCATGACATTTACAAATATTGCCCATGAATGTTCTCTTGGTGATAAAAACAAAATCAAAGCGCAGAAAGAAAACTCTTCATCATTATTATGTTTCTTCACAATGGGACCGTTCAAGGTAACTTTTTTTTAACTGAAAATGACAAGGTGGAATCATAAGTAACTGCTAGATATCCAACTTATTTCTTTCTGTTTAGTGCAAAGTCACCAATTTTGTAATAAAATGTTATAGGATTTTTCATCAATGAAATGCTCACAGCAATACATTTATCAATATTGAAATACAGTATATTTCTAGTTGCCCAGTTATACTCTATCATTTTTTTTTGGTTCCACACAATCTCTGACAGTTCGAACTTTTTACAAACTTCTGGAATCGTCTGCCATCAAAGGAGTCCTTTGTCGTCTGCCAAAAGGAGTGCTTTGAAAAAATGTAAGCACTCTTTGAGATCATTGATGAACCACAAAGGTCCCAGGTTGGATCCTTGCGGAACACTTGACTACATTTCATGAAAATTAAAAAGACACCTGTCAAATTTAACAAGAAAGTTTTGATTCTGTAGATAATTGTAAAGTGGTCCCTGTACATATATCCGCTTCCCGGTTGAGACTGCTGATGGTCGCTGAGTAGTTAAGGGTTATATACTATAAATCTATACTCTCAGAGAAGTTGCACTATGTTGACTGAATATGCCTAGAAACGCAAACTAAGCAGAGATAGCGAACAAAATTTATTTACTAACGCGGCATATCCAATAGGGCCTCCGGCAGGTTCATATCGAGTTGTGCCTATGAAAATTACTTGGAAGAAGCCGTCGACACGAAAATTAATGTATTAACGTTACTTGCTTATTTATTATTTATATTCCCCTGTCGACGAGACAAATTGAAAACGCATGTGTTTGATAACTTGCGAATTACAGGTGGGTAATTTCCTGAACGCGGTCTAACGTATACATAATTCAATGAAAAAAATTTCATGCATATATCATTGAGCTTGTTTGTTGTGCTTGGGTGAAGAAGATACAAATCGATGTGTTCAAGTTGTGTAGGTATTATTTAAACTGTTTGATGAACCACCATTATTGAATATGATCAATAAATGAATACGTGAACATAATTATCGGGGGTAATACCACAAGAGCTCAGATTTAGCCGGATATTTTTTGTGGTTGTTTTCGAATACTTAATTTCATTGGCAATTCAACGACAAACTTACTGGAATATTAGACACACACACACACAAACTGGTAGGAAAAAAACCCGTTTCTGTAACAATAATCTAGCAGTGGACAAATCGTTAAAAATCGGTCATATTAATGTACATAAAATCGAGCAACTTAACTTGTACCTAGAGATAAATCATCTTGATTTTTTGTGCGTTAGCGAACACTGGCTAAACACAGATTGTTTAAAGTCACTAAATTTGAATAATTATGTTTTGAAGTCATATTTTTGTAGGGAAAACATGAAACACGGTGGAGTAGCAATCTTTGCCCATGATAATGTTGAGTGCATTCCTCTTTCCTTGGATCATTTCTGTGTTGAACAGCACGCTGAATTTTGTGCCATAGAGATCAGAAAGATAAAAAAAGTTCTCATTGTATCCTATAGATCTTCATTGTCTAGGGAATTTGTTTTATATTTTGACAAAATCGAAGAACTTTTAACTTCAATAACAGGTAGGTAAAAACATGTAATTTTAGCTGGAGATTTCAATATTAACATTAAAGATAAAACCGCCAACGCAGAATACTGGCTTGATTTGTGTGAATCTTTTGATCTCAAACCTAAAATTGATTCACCAACGAGGAGCACTGTGAGGTCTTCGAGTTGCATCGATACTATTTTTACTGATCTGGATAATTCTATCTGTTAAACTCTCTACGGGTAGCGTTAGAATCAGTTGATTGGAAAATTGCATATGACGAAAACAACAACATAAATAAAATAGCAGAATTTATTGATATGACTTACAGTTCTCTTGTAAACCAAGTTTTTCCATTAAAACGAATCAGTACAGCAACAAAAGTCCAGTGACATTTTTTAACGACAAATCAAAACAAATGAGAGAAAACCTCCAAATGCTAAATAGTATTAGCGCTGCAACTGGAAGGCCTGAACACCACAACGCAACCAAAGCTTATAAAAAGCAATGCCAGAGCGCTATACAAAATGCCAAAAGAAGTTCATATGACAATTTCATTAATGAATAAAGTAACAGATCCAAGGATGCTTGGAAGTTAATTAACTATGAGCGCAATTTGAATAAAAAACTTTCAGTCTCAAGTAGCATTTGCCTTGAGGAATATAATATCTATTTCACAAATGTAGCAAAAGAAATTGTAAAATCTCTACCCTCCTGCAACATTAATACTTTCACCTACCTCTTTTCACTCCCCAAACCGAGGACTTCTATCTTTCTCAGTCCAGTTACTGAGATTGAAGTTGAACAAGCAATTTCAAATTAAAAAACTCTGCTTGCTTGGTCATATACAACTTAAACAGTAGAATGATTAAAGAAACCATACACCTTGTTTCTGGTTCACTGATTGTGAAGGACCATTTCCAGACATCTTTAAAACAAGTAAAGTTATTCCCATATTTAAAATAGGCGATCCAAATATTCCAGATAACCGTAGACCCATATCTATCATTCCTACTTCAGTACTTAATAAAAATCAATTCGGATTTAGGTCTAACGAATCAACAACCCGAGCTGTGATGGCTATAGTCGAGTCAATAATAGAGAATATAGAAAAGGGACTAGTGTCTGCTCTAACTTTATGTGATCTAAGTAAGGCTTTTGATAGTGTAAACCATGACCTTCTACTAGATAAACTGGAATATTATGGTATACGTGGCACAGCTTTAGAGCTAATGAAAACCTACTTATGTGGGAGAAAGCAAGTTGTTCATACGTCTGGAAATTCTAGCACATGTAGATCCATTTCGCACGGTGTACCACAAGGTTCCATACTGGGACCAACTCTTTTTGTGGTATATATTAACGACATTTTCAATTTCTTACTGCCAAGCTCATCATTTTGCTATGCAGATGATCTATCAACTGTAGAAGCAGACTCAAGTGTTAACGACTTAATGGACCTATGCTCTAGAACAGGTAATAACGCTGAAACTTGGTTTACTTCAAATTATCTCAAACTAAACAGGGATAAGACACAGAAAATCATAATATCATCAAATCGACAGGTAACAACGAAGCAACATGTAGATTTATTGGGGTTTAAAATTGATGACATGTTAATAAATCTATCTATCTATTTCCTGTTTAATTCTGTTTTTGACAATTACAATATTTTTATCCACTTGCATTTCTGTTCCTTCCTATTTAGCCGATAGCAAACTACGATTTTTGTACTAGCAAATGGGAATTATTATACATGAGTGGGATTGTCGAAAATGTAATACTTTTTGTCTACAAAGTGTGCCAAGTGTGAAGCTCTAAGGGTGTTTTCGAAATTGGAGTGATTCAGAAAATGGGTTGTTATATAGAACATAATGTAACAAAAGTGACAAGAATTTTCATTTCTGAAGCATTCAAAAATTTTCGAAATTTTTATGAAATTTTCTTTGTTTGGGAGGTACTGGTTGGATTCTCCAGGCCACAGCGTGTTTGCCCGCTTGCAGTATTACAGCACGGTTTACGGAGGTTGTAGACTTCTGATCAGTGATTAAGAAAAAAATTTTTAAAGCTTTAATGTATTCTTTCATTTCGATTTGTTTTGTCATCTTCTACTTCCCACTTCATTTATCGCTACAGTATCGGAAACACCCTGTATAAGTCCTTTTATAATAAAATAATACATACAGTGCTAGTCTAAAGTCCGTCTAATATCGCAACGAAATTTGGAAGGCTCAAGGAGATAAAAACCCACTTTTTCATAAGAAATTCCAGCTAAAAGTTTCAAAATGGCAGCTGAGGGCCATCTTCAATATGTTTTTTATACAGAACACCCGGTATATCATTGCATGATCGGTTAGGGACGATCATAAGGAATCCAACAACACCAAGTTTAATGCTATTATCTCCAAAGACTACGGAGATATCGCTTATTATTTTCTCCATAAGCCGAATGAGTGGGAGAGAGAAACTTTTTCTGGCGGGTCAATAAATTCTCTCTCAGTATTTTTCTCAGTAATTTTTTCAAATGATATTGTGTTTCTTGAATTTTTTCGAACATTTCAAACAGGAAATTGAACTTTTTTGAGAATAACTGGCAAACTTAAATTTTTTGAAACACCAAGTAAAACCTCATGAAGACATTAGTTTCTTTATTTTATAGACTATTATAACTAATACATGATAGATAGATAGACAGTTTATATAGATAGATAGATATATAGATAGATAGTCAGGTCACAACAGATATCATATAGTAGTAATCATACGAATGAATTAAATAATGATGTAGATATTTACAGTCACAAAAATATAAAATATGAATCATAAAAAATTACAATAAAACAATCATAATAGTACAGGATCCGAAAAGAGATCGACCTTCACCGTTCTGTTTAACGGATGAAACATACTTCTTATGAAGTTTCAGAAAAAGATGAATACGCCTAAAATGGGTTGCCTATCAAAATGTGGTCAAAACTATATACAGTGAGTTTCAAAAATTTGCACCATATAGAAAACTTCTTTATTATCGATTTGTCAGAAAATTTTATTCGTTATAAAAGTTGCATTGCAAAATACTTGCATAGAAGTGTTCAAATTTACAGACGGTGTATACAGGGGAACCAAAAATTTAACTTTGTTCAAGAGTACTTTTTGATAATGTCAATAATAAGGGGTATTTTACACTTGATCAAAGTTTCTATTTTTTGTTCCCTCTGTACACAGTCTGGAAATTTGAATTTTTTTCAGCTTCAATGCAAGTATTCTGAAATGTACCAAACCAATCCATGTCTAGGTTTGTTTCAATCAAAATCCCGTAGAAAATTAATATGAATTATTTTTTAATGTTGCGTTTTCCAGGATTATGAATGAAAAGAAATGTGATCAGTTCACTGATAGCTGAATCCTTTTATACTACCATCATTCTTATCGATCACAACAAACAGATGGATACTTCAGAATAAGAATTACGTTCTCATTAACTTCTGTTTACCCACTTCACCAAGAATCAGTAGCCCGTATCAATTCATATCACTTTCACATATTGTATTCTAATGCAACAGTTCAACGACACTGTTTCACAAACGAATGCGGATGAATAGTTGATGAGATGTAAATTTTCCTAAAGGTAGAGCCCATATGGAATATTTATTCGGTCTGGTTCGTGTTGGAATGATATGATATCATTGTTGTTTGTTTTCTAGGAGTTTCATGAAGTGAACAGTTTCAATATTTTTCATTGAATGAGGTTGGGTTTTTGGATCGTAGCACAATTGCAGTTTCAACTATTAATTCAATTAAATCGGTAATTTAGTCAAATAACTCAATTTCGAAAAATTTTACTACCCTCTCCTCGTAAAGGCTGCAGGGAAAAAAATTAAATCAACAAAAATTGCATGGATTTAACAAAATCTGAGGGCCATATATCCACGACAAAATATTTTGTTATAACAACAATTTTGTTTTTATTTTCCAATTAAATATTTTGTTTACGTAAATAACTATTATGTTAACCCTAACATAGTGATTGGTTGAAAGAATAAAACATATTTTGTTACAAAAATACAATATCTGCTGTCTGAATAGACAAATGTGTGTCTGGTTACAAACATTTCAAATATAAATTTATTTGAAGTATTTGGATGGTAAGATATATTTTCAAGACGATAAAATATCTGTTTAACGTAATTGAAAGTATTTAATGAAGGCAGTAGTACTTCAATTCGACATAATTTTTAGTTTCGATGTCATATTAAAATTGTCGAATTGATAAAATTATTATGCGGATTCAACAAAAAACTTGTTTGTATCAATATTATCATTCATCATTTTATTGACACGTTTTTTTTTCTAACAAATTGTTTTGTTGGAATTTTATAATTTTCAGTTAAAATTCTCAAATGAGTCTATTCACACACTCTCATACTCATTTCTAACAGAAACAAGGAGATGGTAGATCTCTGAAAAGTGAAGACGGCTCTGTTGCCATTTGTTCCTATTCCGGATTATTACAATTTACACCACTCAGACTGGCTATTTACTTACTCTGGTCCTACGCGATGGAACGGGTTCGAGGCCGCGCCACCTTGCGAGAGGTAAAAGAAACACTCCGGGTATAGAGATCATTCAGAGCTTCGCTTTGTACATTCAATATAGAGCATGCTGTTGAAACAACACTATATGTGTTTCTGTTCAAATACAAACTTTGATCATGCAAGGTAATGGAATTGTTGTATTAACAAAATATGGAATTTGTTTCTAATATGTAATTTAGTGGACAAAATAACTGGGTTCATGTGACAAAATAAACATTATTGAAAATGAATAAACTTTTTTGTTGATATTTGTTGTTATTATTGTTAAATGAACGAAATGCATTTTATTGATCCAACACCAAGAATAATATTAAACCAAGATTTTTTTTTGTGTCAAACTGTAAGCTTTGTTGGACGAAACAAAATTTTGTTGATTTGTACTAAAACTACAATCGAAATAATTTATTAATTTGAATAAGGTGCTATTTTGAAATAAACGTTCATCTTGTTATTTGAGCAAAAAATCATTCAAAACAACAAGAAAAATTTGACCAAAAATTGATTTGTTGACCTGTGTATTTCAACAACTGGTCATATCAAAGCAAAAAGTTTTTGACATTATAATAGTTTACTCAAACTACAAAACAAATAATTGAAAATTAAACCAACGAAATTTTGTTTTTGACTCATCCTTAGCAATACGTTGAAGTCATATTCATCTTCATTGTTGATTAAGAATTTCATTTTGAATAATGCTTGCCTCACCCTGTATCTGGTCATATTTTTCACAAAAACCAGACTTAAAGTATTGCTTTATTGGCAAGCAATATTTGTCGCGCACAACATTCTCATTCAAGATGTTTTCCTGAGAGCAATATTATTTTAAAGAAATTACCACTTTCCAACTTCGGCACCCTGCATTTAGAAAATCATTAATAAGATTGAGCAGGGCACAGGAAACTTTTGTTCATGAGGTCATATTGTACAACATACCAAAAATTGAGAAAAATTAATCTTTGATAATTTTTTTATAGAAGTCTACTGCCTTATCCTTTAGGTTGTTAGCTCTTTGAGATATAATTTATTTCTTTTTTTCTCTCTTTCTTCATCATTAGTGGACAAATTGTAAATATTTCGAAAAAAAATTTCAACCAGAAACTTATTTTGCGGCTAGTAAACCCACAGTCCGGAAAAATAAAATACTGACCTTCTGCTGCGAGTATATATATATGTAAAATACTGATCTTGATGAAATACAAATTGCATTCATAAAAAATAATAATTCAATAAACTGAAGAACACGCTTTACTTCCAACATGGACTATGAAGTAAAAAAAATATTTATCGGTATATTTATATTCTTATATTTCGTATTTTAAATAAACTCAGCGTTCAAGAGCTCAAGAGAACTTTGTCAAGCACCCCATTTGAATAATCACACACTCGATTATTTTTTTTGGTCCATGTTGGAAGTGAAGCATAAAACTTTTTTGAACTATTATTTTCTTTATGACTAGAGAGAAAATCGAAATCTCCGACTCCGACAACCTCCACATGCCAATTTTGAATCAAACCATAATTATGAATCTTGTCCACCATCTTGGAGCTGCCGTTTTGTTTTTTTCTATAACCAAAATGTCATATTGCATTGTCACTGAAACTATGGTCACCTACCAAATTTCAAATCATTCAAACGTCTGGAAGTGGGTGAAAATCGTGTTCAAAAATGCCTTTATACAGTGACCGCCAAAAAGTATGTACCATATGGAAAAAAAGTTTATTATTGAAGTATTGAAAAAAAGATTCTTGGGAAAAGTTTGTGCATGTCCGATAACCTAAAAATCGATTTTGACACATGTCACGTGATCGCTGGTATGGCGGCGAATTGAAAAAAATTACCATGAATAGTCAAAAAGTCGGATAAAATGGCAAGCTACCGAAAAAAGTTATTTGAAAAAGTTGCTTAGAATTCAATTTTATAGAAATATACAAAGTTTGACAAAATTATGTGGGAATATTGAAAACAGCAATTTTTTTTAAATAGTTTTCTAGCTGTAGAAAAATATCAAATTATTTTCTTATGAATTGCTTGACCATACTGAAATATTTGTATTCCGATGATAATAACAAAACTTTCTCATTTTCTCCACACTAGAGAGCACCAGAGTTTGTCAGAACCCTTGCTGTTACATTGGTTCGTATCTAATAGATATATCACAATTCCACTATTATTGCGATGATAGGGAAATCCAAAAATATCGTGTTTTTCCGATTATAATCAATTTTTGATGATAATCGTACACGAACGCACATAATCTTAGAAATAGTGCGTCAAATTAAAGAGGCTTGAGTTTTCAACATTGCATGCGAAGTGAAACGCTCTGGCACGATTATCATCGAAACTTGATTATAATCTGGAAAACATCATGTTTCTGGAGTGTCATGTCATCACAATGGTCGTGGAATTCTGATATAACTGTTAGATACGAACCAAAGTAACAGCCAGGGTTTTAACAAAATCCAATTTGTTTAATTTATTGCTTATTGTTGTAGAGAAAATGAGAAAGTTTTGGCATTATCATTGAAATACAAATGTTTCAGTATGGTCAAGCTATTCATATGATAATAATTTGATATTTTTATACAGCTAGGAAAATATTTAAAAAAAAATTCTATTTTCAATTTTATCTCATTATGTTTTCAAACTTTGTATATGTGTATAAAATTCAATTCTAAGCAACTTTTTCAAATAACTTTTTTTGATATCTTGCCATTTTACCCCACTTTTTGCGTTCTCATAGTAATTTTTTTCAATTTGCCGCCATACCAGCGATCATGTGACATGTGTCAAAATCGATTTTTAGGTTATCGGACATGCACAAACTTTTCCCAAGAATCTTTTTTCTAATACTCTAATAATAAACCTTTTTCCCATATGGTACATACTTTTTGGCGGTTACTGTATAAATGTAAATAAAAAAATCCCAACTATTCCACTAAAATTTGATAGAAGTCCAAAAAGTGTCAGTGTCAGTTTGAAATAACAATAATTTCAATTTCATATTCCTCCCAGCGCTTCCATAGGTTATTCGAATATAAAACACAATCCTGTCATCTAGTCTGAATTGATTTCGTACCGGTAAAAAAAATCATTTTACTATCGTTGAAACGGCACAACCGTTAATGAATGAATTGTGTGATTTTCCTTTTTCATTCAACCAAGCTGTCACTTGCAATCAATCACCTCGCATTGAAAATAACGAATTCCATTTCTAAAAAGGCGGTTTACAGCTAGAATTCACGCCATAATAAATTTAAATGGAAAGCAGTGTGTGTAATCATCAATGTTTTTCAGTTTCATGACCGTCTTATAAACCTTGTAGGCAACGTCTCGTCGTGTATTATTAAAAGGAATACCCAACAAGCATAAATAGTAGAACAAAACGTTAATGAACCGGCGCATAATTGCATATATCTATTTTGAAACCAGATTAACCGCTACGCACGCTTGCCTGAAGCGAAAATAGTGTTACTTCTTACCTCCCATATTAGTTTTTGTGCAATCTGCTTGTTGATTATGAAAGGATTGGTTAAAATGCGTGTTTGATATCTTTAGAGTGAGAGGAAAATATTCGAGAAATCCTCGAATGTTTTTCATGTGATTGCGTCAAATGACATGAAAATATCAATTACGCCGGTTATGTTTCTTGCCAAGAACTGTATGAGGTAGACGAGTTTTCTAGTACGTTCGTCGATTCACGTCTTCCCAGTCAACACAGAATGGTCTCAGTGATGATAGTGGGCTTCACATTCATGTTTCAGCTCACACCAGTGAATTGCAATGTGACTTCCATTATCCTCCCATAAACGTCTATTCGGTGCCCCGCTGGTCAGTTCGAATCATCAAAATGTGATGCAAAATGTGACTCGAAATTAGACCAATGTGACAGTACATTTATACTTAGGTATCGAATGCACATTAAAACCCTTTCAATGTAACAATGTGAAATTGAATGGACTGGTGCTTATTTAAAATGGCGCTTCACTTTCTGATTCTCCTATAGAGGGTGTAATCTAACCTCTTGCACTGCCGTGAAGGACGGGTGTATAATGCCATTTTAAAACGAATGGTAGGTGTGAAAAATTCGAAAAAAAATTGTGGAAATTTTTAATTTTTTTGGAAAATTCGGAAAATATTAGAAACCGCTTTTCGAAATTACACAGTTTCTTCTATCCGGCAGTTCCAGTATTACTGCGACTCTCTCTGCTCCCGTCAGCTGACGTTCGGCGGACAGCGGTTACCAAAATTTCCACAATTTTTTTTCGAATTTTTCACACCTGCCATTTGTTATAGAATGACATTATACACCAGTCCTTCGCGGGAGTGCAAGAGGTTAGATTAAAACCCTGTATGTCTCAAACACTTCACACAATTTCGAAATCGATGATGCTTTCACATGTATGAATGATTTTGTAGGTTATAATTTAATTGGCAACTTGAATGAATATGAAATATAGAATATTCAAAAATTAAACACCATGTTTCAACATAAATAGAAATTATACCGCAATATCCTTACTAAAGAATTAGGGTTTATATGGAATGGAATGCTAGAAAACGAATGCTTGAGTTGATTCCATAGTACCTATATACTTTTTTACAAAAAAAAAAAAAATTTAACTCATAGAAATCATAGAAATGAAAAATAAACTATAATTCAATCCAATCAGCATTTTCTTCCCGTCGAAATCAGTACCTATATCCTGAAAATTCCATATTCTGTAAATCACTGAAGTTACCTTCTCAAGTTTCTACTCACCATTCCGGTGACCTTATAGGAATACATTTCTTGGTAATTATTGGGCAATGTTAACAAACACCGATTTAACTATTGAAATAAAAAGAATAAAACAGAACAGTGCACACTATCAGAAGTACCTATAGAATATTTGAAGGATGGCGTCAACCAAATACAAATTCTATCTTACTCTCGACTCGACAAACAACTCTGGCCATTTTATGTCGTGTCGATTATGTCATGCTGAATTCTGGTACCAATCCCTTCTATACCGACAAAATCGCTATGAAACCAAAATTCCTGATAATGTGTTTCGCAATTGTGAACTATTCATAACCTTTGACATCACTAAGTGGTTACAGTAATGTCTGAATGCAACCCATTTCGTTACCACAATTATCAAGAAAGCATCAGCATCTCCTAGACATTTGTGTTTACTGGGTTAAGCCGGTCCCATACACACCGTGAGTACTAAGGAGCACAAACATTTCCGAGTGTGTTCAACCACGAGCAACGAACCATCGGAGCCCATTTTCCATTCCCCATGCCCATTCCCGAGTAGGTTGGTCAGTTGCTTACCAGCGACGAGACATGAACGTTGGAACACGATGTGTGTGCAAGTGCAATTAGCACAGATATTCGCGAGCATCTCTTCCCATACTCATCGCAAGTGTTGGATTTGCAAATATTCGCGATGTGTATGGGATCCGCTTTAGAGTAGAAGTAGAATATAGACACATCAAGAAAAAAGTAACAAGGTATGGTGCATAGACGAATCTAAATCAACGGAAGCAACTGCAACAAGCGTCTTTCAGTCTCACGCCAAATACTTCGTCAGCTGGGCAGACATCACAGCAGTTTTGTCCCATCATAAGCTTTGAGATCGTATTAATATATCTTCTGAGCTAGAACTGTGATGTGGCCTGAAAAACTAATCTTTCTTGATGGAAAGGCTGAATAAAGAGGTGAAGCTTTTGAGAAAAACGCAATAGTGAACTTCCAGGCGTAGTATAGCCTTTTCCAAGGAACTTCTATAGCCTTGGTCAACATCGGCAAGGGAATTCTATAGTTTATAACAGAATTTCAAGCATGTCTCCATGAACTAAAAAAAAAAAAAAACTCCAGGAGGTTAGGCATTGAGGAGAATAGCAGAAATACCTAGTTGAAAAGCATCCCTGCACATTCTGGTGAAGATCGATGCGGTACCTACATATAAAGGTGAAGGTTAAAATATTTAGTGAGAAACTTGGGATCATACCAGTTGTGAGTGAGAAATACCACAAATCTCGTCCAAATTCTTGAATTTATATGAGCCTGTAGCTTGAGGAAGTGTTTTGATCCACATATACCTAAAGATACATGCAGAGTTCCCTGGAACAAATATCGAAGAAAGAACGCAGAAAAGTACTTCCGCAGCGTCCTTCAAGACGATATGTTGAGGAACGGACTATCTCTTGACTTGTGAAGAAATAAAAAATGGAGTAAAAGCTACCTGTGATACAGAATAATCTTATTTTCGTCTATTTCATACAATTATTAATTTATTGCTGCATTGGCAATCGATAAAATATAGTTATCTTCATCAATCAGGTCTGCATTGTTTCATGTTCTGTTTTGTTTAGAGAAAATCTTAAGAACCACAGAAAACTAGGTAGGAATTTATATTGGGACAGCGTTGTGCTGCTTGATGGTGTAGAAAAAGTGCAAATATTGGAAAGGAGTTTGTGGTCGGAGTTCCCAAGTGGAGCACAAATTTATACACTGACTGGATGACGGTGAAAAAAAATATTATGTGTTTCGGCTCCGCTGATTCTCCGATACCTCAGGGATACCTAATAAAACCCCCACCTCTATGTGGACCCGTCAGGCTGTTGCCTCCGGGTCTTTCGGCCCATTTCATCATGCATATCTAAGGTACTATCACAGTTCCTAATCCAGTATTTTATTGCCTTGTGTGACTTGGTATAAGTTCTTCACTGGGTGAGGTATGTATATTTCTGTATTGCCAGATGGCTGCCGAAGTGTTGGTTGGCGCAGTGGTTAGTGCCGAAGCTCGTGAGCGAAAGGTCGCGGGCTCGACTCCCAGGAGGACCAAGGTTTTTTTCATTTTTCGGATGTAAAAATCGGAATGATTGGACCTTGTCGCCGACTGGGAATAATCTTCCACGATTCACTGTTGCGTAAAAATTAACAGTGCTGCTCCTAAGGTGGCGTATGAAGTTAGTAACAAGACCTACCAAGAACACATATTATCCATAGTAATTAGACCAATAGGTCTGTTTGGATATAAATACATTGAAAAAAATGGCCCGTTTTTTGCGGTCAACTGCCTCGCAAAAGTACAGTTTATATGCTACTGTTTATGAATCCCTACCTCACGGTCTGTAAGTCAGGTCCCCATCATACAGTACCATTTGGTTGAAGTGCTTCTTCACTGGTGCATGACAGATCAGGAGCTCCGTAACGGGTCTCGGCTGGTTCCTGTTCATCGCTAACAGGTCTGCCATTCTGTAATGGCAAGGCCCTTCGATATATTTTTTCCATGGAAAAAATTCCTGGGATGCTTTTCCAAAAGTTTTTGTGTCTGTCTCCAATCCAGTATCTTACAGACGCTCCAACTGTACACTTTGGAACCTCTAGTATCTGCCCTTGGTTCGGATGATTTTCCAAACCTCTTCTTGTGGGTTCGTCTTCTTTTTTATTGCCTGCAACTCCGTGGTGTCCTGAGAACCAAATCATATTGAGGGGATTCTTTGCATTCCCTTACCAGTTTGGACGTTACTTGTCGGTGCTTTACTGTCTGACAGGATGTTGATATGTGCGTTATCAATATTTTTCTACACATTGGTGGCAGAGATATGGGTGTCCAGTGAGTAACTGCCAGTGATAGGATTTCTGGATAACACTCCATTCCAAGTTGTCCCAATGAGAAATGTCCTTGAACTGCATGCTGCGTCCCACTCAATTCTGTCTGATATTGTTTATTGAAGCAGTACCCTTTCAAAGTGTAGTCTGTTCTTGTCCCCAGTGCGTCACCGATCACAATTGCAACGATGCTCATGTGTCCCGTTCCTACCTTGAAGTTGGATGTCTTCTGTAGTCCGAAAGCAAAACTAGGAGGAGAAGTGGCAGTCCCAGTAACGTCTCCATGACTGCAGTTGGTATTGATTCAACTGCTCTTGTAATTTTCCAAACGAGCGTCGGGCCATCACTAGTGAAATCACCGCATCGTTAATTGTTTTTGCTGGATTCTGGTGAACAGCAAAGGCTAGTTTGACCCAATTCAAACGAAACTCACTTCAAATATAGATCCAGCGTCATCTCTAGGTTCCTTCGCTGATGATTGTCATGAAACATGAAACCAGTACGTGTGTATTCCTCCATTTGAATCGAAAAATGATTTCGGCTGTGGTATATAATGAGCATTGCAGAGTGGTTCTTGTAGGAAACTTGGCCAAGTACATTATATAATCACATTTTAACTATTATTTGTGAGATATAGGAAGTTACTGCTTAAGTTTTCTCTCAAGTCACTACAGCTCATTTCATAAACAATACTAACAAACTAGTACCCCTCCGTAAATTCCAATGTTTCAGCTGAAACAAATAAATAAAAGATTTTTTTGAAATGATTCTTATTGTTCACAATTGTACAAAGTTGTTGCTTTCTCAACATTATTGATTTTCACTCGATATAATATAAAAGAGGAAGTTGCTACGAAGTAACTTTCTTTACATTTTCCATTTGGCATAATCCTAATTTAATTTCTTCACTGAATTCGTTCCTCCCATAATATGACAAGTCAGTTTAAAAATCCAAAATTTGTCAGCGATCACCACGATATGAAAATGGACACGTACAGCTTGAAAAAGTTTCAGTTTTGATACTTTAGTTAACGGGACTGCATATTATGGTGATTATTAGGTTAGGATCTTTCTCATCCAAATATTATTTTTTGTTGCATACACGAGACCCATTCACCAGTAAAAACAGGAAACGGCAATTTCCTAGTCATTATTGTATGAAAATACCGGAAAATAATTTTCGGTGTAGTAATGAACAATTTCAATATTGACGAAAACATAGAATGGAACGAAATAGTTTTTTATCAAGAGGATACAAAATTTGATGCTCGATTAAAGCACGAAAACGGACTTGATGAGCTCTGCATAAATTACATGTTTGATCGATTTTCCTTAATTCTTGACCCAATTTGTGTCGGTATCATGATGAACACTGGAAATGTTAAAGTCGATGACAGCACCGGTTTCATTCCGAAGCAGTTGTTTCAGAATTCAGAAGGTAATGGAAAGAAAGCAGTTTGCGTGTTATAATTCAAAACTTCGATTTTTTATAAAATTCAATGCATTCTCCTACGAAATTACTAATAAAGTGAACCAAGCAATGAAACTTGTGTTGCTTTTTCATCGACAAACAGGAGATAATTGAAAAAATATCAGGAAAGGACCACGCACACTCCTTATGGATTTCTTTCAGTCAAATTTTCCAAATTTTTAGTATGTTGTTGAACTCTGCTTCCTGAACAAAAGTTACCATAGGCACACAAAAATTCTATGTATAGTTTACGAGATACAGAGTGTTGAAGTTGTAAGATGGAACTTTCAGGCCATTACTGGCTGAACTTTACTGCTGGGAATATTATTGGTGGATTTTCGATCTATACCATACTACTATACTTGGCCAGTGCAATGATATGCTTTTCAAGCATTTTTTAACCTATACCTCACATGACAGATTTGAAACCTCACTGAAGAATGTGGCCAAATTGTTCAATATTCCGATAGCAGATATTATTTTTATATTTATTAGTATTCACCAATTCCATTACCGTGATTTTCATTGATTTCATGGTAAAAGAACTTTCCGATTTCATTTCAAAGTATGAAGAAAGAAAGAATCAATATTGAATTTGTCAATAGTGTGAATTTATATAGTTACATTAGTATTTTAAGTAAATACATATTAACTGACCGACCCCGTATTTCTTACTTTCGAAGCCCTCAGTCAATCTTATCGGATATACTGAACACAGAAAATTTAATTTTCATACGATCCGACTCATGACGTTGATGCTCCATTCTGAAATTATTTTCATTTTGTGTAACTCGGAAAAAGTCATGAATTACCCTGTATACAGTTTTAAAAAATGCTTGAAAAACATACCATTGCACTGGCCAAGTATAGTAGTATGGTATAGATCAAAAATCCACCAATAATTTTGTGATATTCCCAGCAATAAAGTTCAGCCAATAATGGCCTGAAAGTTCCATCTTACAACTTCAACACTCTGTATCTCGTAAACTATATACAGAATTTTTGTGTGCCTACGGTAACTTTTGTTCAGGAAGCAGAGTTCAACAACATACTAAAAATTTGGAAAATTTGACCGAAGGACTTTTTGCATAAGGAGTGTGCGTGGTCCTTTATTAACGGAGAAAATAAGGGCTTGTGACGACTGGTGCGGAAAATTAATAGAAATTGAAAAATGGCTGTTTTCCAGTATAAGAACAGCTTTTTATCTCACTTGTCATTGTTGAGGAAAAAGCATCAGTTTTTTTTTTGAAATGTATCACAAATCTCGTTCGATATCTTATAGCAGCCATTTCGAAGACCTAAAACATAATCATAAAACTAGTCCGCTATCTGTGAGTAGCTATATTCAACTCTTTTTTCTTGGTTTGATTCATTTTGACAGATAAATCATAATCACCCACCACCAAACACGACCAAATATCAATTTAGAATCGAATCGTACCATTATCACAAATATCGTCCGCCATCTTAGGGCAGCAATTATTTTTTGTTTTATAACAATGCCATATTGCATGGTCGGGAATTATGAACATGCCAAATTCTACAGTATCGGAAAGTTTTTGATCTTGGATATGGTGGTTTTATGAGAGCGTGAAGAACAGCTTGCTATAATGTTGAGAGAGCATTACAATTTCTCCTCTACTCGCTCGAGGCAGGGATATCGACGTGAACTGTTAATTCATCGGGCGAGGTAACAGAAGTGACGCGCAGTAGTGGGTCTCTCCTATTTATGTGGTATTATCATATCATTGCGTTCCTTATTGCTCGCGTAGATTTCTGTCTATACCCCAGTTGAAAAGTTTCCGATACTGTATATCATTCGGATATCTGGAATGGGTGATAATCACATTCAAATATCACGTTACATAGAGAGATAAATATACAGGGTGATTCAAAATTCGATGTAAATATTTCAAGGGCGTATTGTTGGGATCAAAATAAGACTTTTTCTTCAAATCAACATGTGTCCTAAAATGCACCCCCTCTGAGCTACAGCCCCTGTAAGTTAGGAAAAAAAACAAGATTATCTAAAACTGTGACTATAATATCGAATCGAATCTTCTGAAAATTGGCATACCCCTATTTTTTTAGGCACTCTATTCTTTTTTTGCTTCAAAAATTATGTAAACCCAGTTTTGGGGGAGTTGGAGGGGGGTCCACACTTTTATTGGCCATAAAAAAAAACTAAGAATTCGGTGTCTAGCATTTTTGTCACACAATTAACCGTTTGCCAGAAAATCGTAATCAACGAAAGGGGGGTACTTTCACTAACAAAACATTTATTGGGTAATTAAATAATTAATAATCTCATAACAAATGTTGAAAATGTCCTCCCCTTGCTGCTATACAACTTTCCATTCTTCTTTGCATAGAACGTCGAACACGTTCTAAAATCCCAGGAGTGGTTCTTATGTTTTGGAAAGCATCAATGATGCGTTGACGGAGGTCCTCAACCGAATGCACGGGCCCAGCATCATAAACAGCACTTTTCACATATCCTCATAAAAAAAAGTCTAATGGGGTGCAATCCGGGGAACGTGGCGGCCAAGCTATTGGACCAGCTCTAACTTACAGAGGCTGCAGCTCGGAGGGGGTGCATTTTAGGACACATGTTGATTTGAATAAAAAGTCTTATTTTGATCCCAACAATACGCCCTTAAAATATTTACATCGAATTTTGAATCACTCTGTATAAATACAGGTTTAACTGATATAAGCGTGTTACAAAAATTCTGGAGCTTCTGCAATGATCAGAAAATGTTATATTTTTCAGCATCTGAAGAGCAATATTGATGTTTTTCAGTCTCTATCAGGGGTATTGTCAAGGTTTAATAATCACCTATTCGAGAGGATAGCTCGAACGGTAGAGCGCGTGGGTCATCGATATCAAAGCCAAGCAACGTGATGCGAAGTTTTGGTTTGGATGGAGACTTACGGACAAACTCCTTTCGAGATCTATTCTCTCGGGTCGTGCTAGGAATCGCACGTTGAAAGGTAAGACCTCGTTGGTCCTTAGCTTGCACAAGTTTCGACTTCTGAGGGCTGACGTTCGTAGGGGGACGACAGCAGGTTAACGGAAAACACAATTTTAACACAATTTCAACACACAAATAATAGAAATCTAAAATATTTAACATGGAATCCATTGCTTTTCATTTATCCGATTGAAACCAAATAAAACAAGTTTGTATATTAGGAAATTGAAAAAACTTACAGTCCAACTCCAATTTCAATTTCCTATTGAATCTCACCTCCACTGTATGCAATGGATCGTCTCTGATGGATAAGTTTGTATAACTTCCGGCAAATCGGTACCTGTAGAAAAAAACAAGAAATAGATTCTTTCAACGATTTTCGTTAATCTTTCGTCGACCAAACTTGCTTCAAAAAATCCTTAACAATGATTATATATTCAGTTATTCTCTCAACATTCACTCAAACATTCGTCGCGGTGAATCGGTACAGAATTAATGTGCGAAGGCATATTGCCACAGGCAACACATGCCTGAGTGTGGATGTTATGAAGTTTATGAAGTATAACAAATTGCGTCGGAAAGAACAACTTTGAGATTTTTGTATTACCTACTGGGACGAAGAACAAAGATATTCTTGGACGTACGTCGATAAAACTACAGGGTGTTCCTAAACATCGTATACATTCTTTGGCTTATTTTCAAACGATTCGTTACCGATACACGGGGTGTTGAAATTTCAATATTTTTTTTTGTATTTCTTTATAGATCCTTTAGTTTCCGAATTATTTGGCTCGAATTCAAAATGTATATTACGTTATAGGGCTCACATCGATGGACATCTCGAATGTTTGCGGGAATCTACAGAGTGATATTTTTTTATGGGTCATGCCCCCTTTTCTCCCACTGAACTTTTTTGCGGTGCACCGTTGGTAAATTCTAAGATGAAAAATAAATTTTTTGGTTTGTCTGCAAACTTTTTTGTATCTTGTAGTTTTTCCGTATTCACAACCGTTATCAAGTAAAAAAATAAAAAAAAATCTTTTGTGATTTGCTAAAATTTAGTTTATAGGAAGCTGTCTGCTGAAAATTAAAGCTAAATGCGTTTGCAACAACGATTTATTATACAAAATATCTGATAAGAAGCCTTAACGAGAAAACTACCCGTTATAACAATTGTTGAAAGTGTCCTCCTCCAATCCTTATACATGCGTCCGCTCTTCTTCTCATTGATGCCCGTACTCTGTCAAACCCCCCGGAGTATTACTTACGGTTTCGAATGCATTTAATATTTAAAAAATCTAGGCTATTCAGGTCAGGGGACCTGGGGGGCCATAATTGAGGTCCAGCTGGTCTTATCCACTTGTTTTCGAACACTTCATCTGAATATTGCCGAGCCAAAACAGAAAAATGTGCTGGGCGCCATCGTGCATCAACCACATTTGATTTCTGAGAAAAAGTCTTCAAGTAATGAAGGCAATTCGTGTTGCAAAAATGCTACGCGGTTTCTTGCCTTTTACAACACTTGTTACGTAATATACTATTAAAGTCTACTTAGGGTAAACGTAAGGTAAAGTAACGCAAGAACAAAAGGTGAGGTAATGGAAATGTATGGTTCACGTAACATGTAAAGTAGAATATATGTTTCTCAATTGCTATATCTATATTTTCAAAATGTATATCTATATTTTCAAAATCTTTATTCGATTCGTCATAAAAATGAAGGAATTGTTCGATCGAATTGGTGAAATAAGTATCATCGTCTCCACTCGTCTTTTCTAGGAATACATTGTTTTTAAGGCCGTCTGATTGGCTAGAGGTAATAACCTAACGCTAAAAGTTAAAAGTTTTTCAATCTTTTCGTTACCTTTTGATTCATATCTAACCCTGCATTTTAACACGATCGTGAAAAAACTCTCTTTCTTTCCTTAAGTTTACATGAACTAGGCTCAAGATGTTGGGAAAAGTATTGAATCTTGTATTCCAGTAACGGTGTTTTTTATTTTATCATTGCTTACTTTTTTCTCTTGAAAAACATTGCATCGCCTTGCAGTTTCAATCGCTGTAGATTACCAATATTTCTATTAGTCCGAACAAAAGATCACGTTCATCACCCCAATTGTTTTCCCATGAAACATTCATCTGGTGAACCAAATCGTTCCATTCTGTGCGATGCTTTTGAAATTTAAATGAACTTTATTTACTCGCTGATGAGAAATAACGAAACGGTAAACAAAATTCGTTCTTTCGTTACACATCACGAGCTCATTTCGAAAATCTATTTAAAACGAAGAGTTTTTATAAACTTCGATAAATCATCAATAACTATTCAAATTGAATCTTCAAATTGAAAATAAATTCGACTTGAAGATTGCCCATAAAAAATAAATTGTCTGAATCCATTCAACATACTCAGTGTTTGACGGTTTGTTAAATTGAGTGAGAAAAAACGTAGCCACAAAGTGATTATGGGCAGAATGAGATTTTAAATATCCTTGTTAAGGTTTGGTGAAATAATCACTCTGCGGCCGTAAGAGAGCAGAACATTCACTTCATCGTAATTCTTCATGGTGAATATATTCCAATTCGTTAGGAAGCAATTTCATTTCGTTCAAGTATCTAGACGATGGTGAATTTCACGAATGAAAGAAGTTGTTCTCGGAACAACTAGTTATCTGCGATAAATAAAAATTCAAGAGAAATTTCACGATATATTTGATTTGTTTATTTCTTCATTCTCAGAGACCATCAATAAATCAGCGTCATAACAAAGAACACTTTTTGAGCTTCACTGTCGCATATGTAAGCAGTTATGTGTGATTTTCAGTATTACAGCCTTCATTTATGCAAATTGAGATTCCTTTTTTACTTTTCAAACAGAAGAGGAAATCATGAGAAACGATGCAACCCTACCTAATATCTGTAGATATTGTATTAAAAATGCACTTCAACCCTGTCCAATGAATTTATTTTAATACGATTCCTAAAAATAATTCATCTCAAACTGCTAAAGTATTTATATTTCGCTGATTTATAATTCACCCTATCTGATTCACAGATTGATTCTTCGGCTGTCTCCCGAATAAAGCAGAAGTTCCTAAAAATCACTTGTGCGTAGCTGACCGATGACATCATAATCCGTTAATTATATATCTCTGGCATGACGAATTCGAGGTTTGACATTAGTGTAGTCACATTACCCCCTTCTTCAAAACATGTCGTTCTGTTATGTCTTCTTTGAAGTGTGTCGATACCTGCACGACTCTTCATTTACGCACCGTGAATTCTGATGGAAATAACGCTCCACTGTCTTCCTCTTTGGTCGTTGAAGGTGTTTACACTATACCGAAATCTTAACGCCGCTGTATCTCAATATCATCTTCAACATGCTTTTCATAACTCTTCCATCGAGCCCACAGACTAACTTTGGGATTGCTCAGTCAATGAGATTTTGGTCCAGCATCGTATCTGTTGATCTGGTAAGACTCTTCTAGACATCTTTATAGTACGGTTTGTCTTGGTTACCAGGTAGAAGATGATTCTCTGGCCCTTTTCTAACTGTAACACCCCTCCAACTCCTGGGTTCTGTTTACGCAATTCCTGGAAACATGCACAAATGCTACTAAAATAAAAGTTTTGTAAGGTTATTTCAATTATTCACTCTAAAACAATAACTCCCCCGTTTCCCCCAATACATAAACAAAATTAATTCGTTTTGGTTCGATCAAACTGAATATCTGTCAGTATCTGTCTCCTAAATCCTGTCTTCTATCTCCTTGCCGCGTTGAGATTTTTTGAAACGGTATACCTAGTCTCGACCAAACTTAGAAAACACCACAGTTATGCACCTGGATATTTTCTGCCACGCAGTGGACCAGTAAGTCAGTGGTTGCCTTTGAAGAGGTCTTATGTCTCCTCTCGAGTTACCTCTGTGAAACTTTCTGTCCGTTCGAGCATAAATACATGAACTTCTGGAAAGTCTGGAGTGGCTTATGAAGTCGGTATACGATGTCATTCATCTTTTTCGCGGAGTTACGAAGACCCGACAAAAATTGAGGCAACGGTTCTCATTGGTGCATTGCCAGGAAAGTGTGTCGTGGACCTTGAACAGGACTCAAGGCCATTTTGGGTTAGTATAACGTAGGCAGTCCATTCTAAAGATTTAACACTGACATCGCTGGCCCATTTACAGGATCTGACCACGGACAAAAATACAACCTTGTGGCAACTACTAGTGGGCCAAAGCCTATGCTCTTAACGAGAAAGACATCACCGTCGCTAACGTCGGATGAATAGGACGATCAACCCCCACTTGTCAAAGGTAGTAAGTGACCACCAAAGATACTGGGATTAGAACTTCCGTCTATGGCAGAAGTGCACTAGTCAATCAGCTAGTAGTATAATGGGCCGAAACCGAAAGATCCTACTTTGATGTGACCCAAAGTTTGGGACGCCTCCAGGACAAGACACTGCGGGAGAGGATTACGTCAGCAAGATTTGAAAATCTAGAGTGCCAACGAGAAAATTAGGGAGACCTATGACATCAAGGCCAATGCTGAAGTATTTCAGGCCGGTGATCTAGTTCAGCTGTTCCAACCAAAACGTCGCCGTGGACTATTACCAAAGTTGCGCAACTCGTTGGTACAACCTCGCAAGGTTGTAAGGAAGATAAACGATATCGTCTAACGAATCCATAAGCTACTTCGAGGAAAACCTAGAATCGTTCATTTCAATCGATTTAGCTCCTTACGCCGGGAATCACGACCAAGTTCGCACCCTCAGATAATCGGGGGATGAAAATTCTAGAAGTTCATGTCCTTATACTGCAACGAACAGAATGTGTCACATGAGGTTACTCAAGAGGAGTCACAAGATCTTTTCAAGGCATCTACTGACTACGAGCTAGCTCACTGCGTGGCAGAAGATCAAGAGGCAAAGATGTGGTGTTCTCGAAGAATTTTGGTCAATTCCCGGAAATGCGGAAACAGAACTTAGAATTTGAAGGGGCGTTACAGTTAAAAAAGGGTCAGAGAAACATTTTCTACCTTTTCTACCAAGAAGCAATCTGGAGATAAATCGTCCTATGGAGATGTCTGGAAGAGCCCAACCAAATTAAGAGATACGATGCTGGACCAAAATATTATGGACCCAGAAATTTCAAAATTATCTTAAGGGCTTGATAGGCCGGATTGGTGAGTCATGAGAAGCATATTGTAAACGATATCCAGATCCAGCGGCGTTAAGATTTTAGTGTGCTCTAACCGAGGCTGTAACTATCTTCAACGACCGAACAGGAAGACTGCGGAGTGTGACTTCCATTGGACTTCACGGTGCAGAAATGGGGAGACGCGCAGTTAGTGTGACCCTGAGCAAGCCCTAGAACAGCAAAGCTTCCAAATTATAACTGATGATGTCATGAGAGCGGCGCCGACCGAGAGATTTCTAGGAATATCTGGAATTATCTGCAGTTTTACGACTTTGCATATAAATAAACACGCGGCAGCGGAATTAACAATCAGTGAATCAGAATCAGTATATTCTTGTACTGTTTGTTTCAAAAAAATTACTTACATAGTCGAAGTGCATTTTCATTACCCTATGTAAGTATGGGATAACTTTCACGCTATATTGCAACAGATTTCCTTGGGTTTTCTCTATATTCACCATAAATAGAACGCATATCGAATGAAGAAAACTGCATTGTTCACAAAACTCATATTGGCATACTCCGTGAAGAGTACGACATTTTGATAATGATTCAAATAGTTTTTACTAAATCTAAAAATTCTATCCATAAAGCTCACAAGCAGGCAAAAAAATACACAACAACTTCAATAAAGAATTATGTGAATACTGCAGCTCACGAAAATATGGTGTTGTCCCTAGCTACCTGTCTTTCAACTAATAGATCAGCCTAGATAATAGAACAACGACTTGTTGGTCACACAGGAAATATACCCCTTCCAAACCGAACTGCAGTCTTTGTGATTTATCGTAAAATACCCCCATTTAGAAAAAGAATTATGGCAACTTCTATACCATTATAGATTCTGGGCAAAACGAGCAAGTTTTGAAGGATCCAAATCAACGGATAATTTTTTTTCTATACCTTCAATGACTGCTATGAAATTTGCTTTCTGCCATTGTTAAACTACTATTCAGTAATATTTATCGAAAATAAGAATTAACATGAAACGCTCCTTATTTGCTCGGAACATAGAAAATTATGTGAGATAGGAATTAAATTTTGATTTCATTGAAAGTTCCAATACCTCGAAAACCATGAGGTTAGGTTAGGTTAGGTTCTGAACTTGTTTATGACCAGCTCCAGTATTATTCACCTATTTCTAAAGTGATTGTAGTAACCAGCTCCTAACCTATTTTCTCAATCAGAATTTTTGGAAAAAAGACAGAAGAGGCAACGTTTATACAAGCCGTCTAGAGATATAGAAAGACGAGTAGCTATTTCCTGATATAGTAGGTATTCATCAACAGCGAACCTGTAATTTAGATAATGAACATTTGATTTATACCTATTTATCGTTGACATTAACAAATAATTGTGATGATGGCCCATTCTGCGTTTGAAATATTGAGTATCATGCGTTCAATGCATATTAATCGACATTATGATGATAATGGGCGAAAACAATTTACCGAACTCAATCACCATTGCAATGATCAATATAATATATCTATAGTTTAATGTTAATTATAAATACGTTTATGTTAAACAGGTATCTCTATTATCTGCAAACTGCATACTTTATTGATCTTTTGGAAAACAATTTCTTGAAAATATGTTTGAACGCCCACAACAATAATAATGGAGGAAAATTGGCGGAAAATTAGTTGTTTTCAAATCTGGTCCCATAACCAAAGAACGAATATGCCACAATAGCAATGATGTATAAGAAGAATTTTTGCAAACATGTTCGCTGCAAATTCTACACTAGATTCATTGGGAAAATAACCCCAACTGCAATATTGCAGTGCACGAATTAGAATAAAAACAATCTCTGAGGTCACGTAAAAATCGTCAACTTGAAATATCTAGAATGCTTAGGAATTGTGAATGATCGACAATATGGTTTTCGTCATCCGAGATCAACTAGTAGTAAATATCTCGAAGGCATTCGAGCACGTTACTCGGTAACAGTAGGTACTTGAAGTTTTGAGTCAGTCATTTCCTCCCAGACGATAACTTGTTAAAAGCTTCAGAGAGGTGTATAATTAAGCTTCGTGAAAGTCATTTCCCCCCGATTAAAAATTTGTCAAATGATAGTCGACACAATACTCCAAAGAAAAAAAAATTGCTGTTTATAAGGTGGTGGAGTATTATGTCAGCTGACGATTTTCCGAAAATTGTAATTTTTTTGACCACCTATTGTGGCTAAACCCATGAAAGAAATCAGGATTTCAAATATAAGTAGAGTTCATTCGAACGAACAAATCCCTAGCGAACCGTTTTACAGAAAAAGGATCGAAAAATGGTGGAAACACCATTGTTGCGAAAATGAAAATTCTCATTTTTTTAAATATCAAATATTTCGTAAACGACTGCTAATTTCCAAATTTTACAGGGTAGCTTTTTTGATAGACTCCAAAAAAACCTAGAAAAAATGTAACAACATTTCTTTCAGTAAATCAATGGTGCGGGAAATATTTTAAAAATCAGAAAAATCGATATATCTCATGAACTGACGCAAATATCAGGATTTATGTGTATGTGTATGATTTATGTGTATGAACAATTATATTGTACTCAATTAGTACTACCAAAAATTACGGGTGAAATTTTCTTTTTTTTAAGTCGAATAAGGGATATTTTCGAATATGTCGTAAACGGTTGCAGATTAAAATTTTCTCAAGAAATCTACAAAAAAATCCAACGCATTTTTTCCCGAATGTCAATAGTCCGCATAATGTATAAAAAAATGGAAAATCGAAATATTGACCGTACTGATGGAAGTAATAAAAATTACAAACTGCATCGACTTTTCAACATACGATTTCATTATTGAACGAAAAAGCGTAAAAAAGTGCAATTTTTTTTACAGCTATTGCTAGGCGACCGACAGTTTCACGCAACAACAATGACAGATGCGATTAATAACGAAATCCTCTCATAAAGCCAGTTCTCATTTTCTTTGGCAACTAATTACCTATAAATATCTGATATACAAATGTTTCACCAATAATATTCTTAACATTCTTACTATAGAATAAGTATCATCAAAATTCCAAACAATCGCGCCGAATATATTCACAATAATAGTATATACCTCTGAGGAACTATTGGACCTAATCCACACAAGGTATTTCAAGGTAGCTGTGGCTGTTGGGCCGTCAGAAACTAGTTGATATCAATAATTAATGAAATTTGTGAAATTGAGCATCTATCTAGATAACGAATTCTTGATAACTATGAATCAAATATCTGTCAAATGTGATTCAATGTTCTTCGTGGTATTAGCCAGGGAAGTAGTTGTTTTTTGTCAGATTTTCTCCTCATATTTTCCACATGGTGGAAATATTTAGAGAGAAGGGTACTTCGACATTATAGATCTTACTATTTCATTTATTTGATTCTCTCCGGCAAAAATTCTAGAACTAATGAATTTAGTTTTAGTAGAAATGAAAAGTGATGAAGATTGAACGGAGAAAATTGTGGATAGTGCAAATATGAGAGTTCCTTGACATAGTGCAAAGAAAGAAAAAGGTATTCATAGCTTCACGAGTATTGTTCAATTATTTTGAAGACAAATCTAAGAAAATGACGATGGACTAGTTATTCGAAAGTCGAATCAACATAAATGATAATAATATTGACTTCGATAAATATGTTATTAATATTCGCTTCAAATTCTCCATTTTGCGGGATGGTGTGAAGTGAAAGAGATTTCGCATTATTCGTTTCATTTGTTTTAAACTCAACTCTCCGGCAAAAAATCTGAACTGGTTGTGTTTTTTGACAGTTAAAGAAAAAATACTGTATGAAACTCGTGAGTAATGTGTTTTTTCCACTCGTAAAAAAAGTATCACTTCACTCACTTTATACATAAATTACTATTTGTAACTGGTATTACAAATAGAAGTTCGTTAGTTCGTTTCTTAAAATTTCCTGATGTTTTTCTATCACTTAGCTACAAAACTTAGTTTTCCCTATTCACCTTCCTTCCAATGAATCAATAAAGCTCAGGAAGTCCTCAAAATTCCACATTTTAACAAGGGGTGCCGCTATAGTTTGCCAACCAAACGCCATATTGAATTTATAGGTCAAATCGTTGATTTGCCCTTTTAAACATGAAGAATTATTCACAAAGTAATCATTTAATCTCGAGTGAATTTCAGAAAAATCAGCCATCGATACATCAATGCAAATACATGCAAACTGTGGATTATGTTAGGTATTCTCTTAACCCTTTTGTTACGCCAATGTGTTCTCAACACGTTGAAACAAGTCCACGAACAAAACATTCGTTTCGTGAATTTTGCACCTACTAAACAGTATTTCATTTCACCAGCACCATAAAACGAGTCGTTTGGTGTTAAGTATCCCAGAAACATCGCGGAATTGTTTTGAAAACATTTAGGCATGATGTTGAATGAGGTGCTGAGCAAAGTGGAATCTTCCGTTGTGAATTCCACGAAATTAATCTTATGCGGAATAATCACTTTATTACAGAGCATGTATTAAGAGAATGGTCTGGCGCAATTAGGCGAACTTAAAATATATGCTTGGTGGATTTTTCTTTGTTTCTATAGCTTTACCTCTCTCAGTCCACAAACTCGTTTCACTGTCTTCGTATTGTAATAAGATAATTTTCAGTACATTTCTCTGTGTTTCTGATACTGCACTCTTCACCTTTTCATGCATTGTTATATTGGGAATCGAACCCACGCGCCATTAATATAATAATATAATATAATTATACGGATAACTTAATAATTTTAAAAAAAGAGAGAGACAAAGCTCTGCAAAAGTTCAAAAGAACAAAAAGCGAATGCGATTTTAAAAGATATAAAGAATTGAGAAATCATACACTCGCGGTAACTAGAAGTGAGAAAAAAGCCCATCTTAATCATGTTCTGCAAATGAAAAATTCGAAAGCTTCTTGGAAAACACTGAAAGACTTGGGTGTTTCTCCGAGCTCTATACCTTGTACAACTATTTTTCCTCCTACTTGCAGAATGTAACTGATAAATGTGATGAGAAAATTGATTTTTATATTAATTCAGTTCATGATCCTCCTATACAATTTTCATTTAGATTAATAACTGTTGAAGAAGTTAATAAAGCGTTACATAGTATTAACCTTCATGGGACGGACATCAAAATTTTACTAACTGGGGTCCGAGAAGACCCCATGCGTAAAGTTGCAGAAATGCTGTATTTTTCTTTAAATTAAATATATAGAAAAGAAGTTTTATTAAAGTTTTACTATTAACCATTTATTAATCAAAAATCATCACGAAAAAATACAAAATACCCTAATCACTAATACTACTAGCTACATATCATTTTAACATTTTTTGCAAACTATCTCCTATTTTGAATGTTCTAGGCACACAAAGTTATTACACCTAATACATATTTTCCTGGATTTTCTGTCTTTTCCTCTTTGACACATATGGCAGCGTCCCCTGGTAATGTTTTGTTGCTCAACTCTATGTTCTGTTGCATCCAGTAGTTCGGGAAAAACGTCTGTCATATGCCGTTTTCTATTCGTCTGAATGTATTTATTATTATATCGCCGGAAAACGTTTTTCTTTATGAGTTCTTTTCCTAGTCCCAAAATATACATTTTACGTTTATCCAAACTGTTTTTTCGCCAATCCGGGTTTTGCAGTACCCACAATTTATAAGCATTTATTCCAGCGATATCCATAAGATGCCAAAATATTGCCATTGGTCAGCGGTTTGACTTTCTCTGCACTGTATATTCTTTGGTCAACTTATCTGAAGTGTCGACAGCACCTTTTGTTTTGTTGTAATGAAGAATAATTTCTGGTTTACTAACAGTTACCGGGATTATTTTATCGGATGTAAAAGGCTGACCGGGGTCTGAAGAGACCCCTGGAATATAAAACTATTTTTTGTTTATACCAGCCAATAATAAAAACTATTAAATACATCATATTTTATCAAAATAATTCATAAACTGCAGCTAGATGAAAGATAAATGTTTAAAAATTTGCGTTTTCAAAGATACAGCAAAAACATACGTCATGGGGTACAAACGGACCCCGGCCAGTCCTATGAAGGTTAAAACGAATGCTTTTGGAGTAGATAATATAAATGCTGAAATGTTAAAATATTGTAGTCCATTCATAGACAAATATTAACTCACATAATAAATTGTTGCATTGAAGAATCGTACTTCCCAGATCTATGGAAAAGTTCTATTGGTATACCCATCCCTAAAAAAAGTCATCCCAAAGATTTTACAGATCTCAGAATAATAAGTTTGCTTCCTACTGTTTCTAAAGTCTTCGAAAAAACTTTGTATTCCCAAATATATGAACATTTCGCTTCCAAAAACTTACTTCCTGATTGTCAGTGCGGTTTTATACCAGGCAGAAATACTGAAACATCTCTAGCGACCGTAACCGCTGATATATTAACTGCTTATGATGAGGGTACCATTAATCATGAGTTGCTTTGCACAAAATTGAGATATTATGGCTTCAATGATTCATCAGCATTCTTGATATGGAATTACTTTCTGAAGCGTTCTCAAGTAATTTTAGTGAATGGATTATATTCATCCAAACTTGATATACTTTCAGGTGTTCCTCAAGGGTCCATATTGGGCCCTTTGCTTTTTATGATATACACTGCTGATATTTTGAATAATATAGAGCACTGTAAAGACCAAGCGTTTGCTGACGATACACAAATGTATCTTAATTTTAGTACGGAGAATTGGGTAACTGTCGAGGACATTATGAATAATGAATTAAACAAAATCAAGACTTCCTCTGATCAGCACAACTTGAAACTTAATCAAGAAAAATCTAAGGTATTGTTTTTTGGCAACAAAAACAATAGAAACCTCTTAAGAGACAATATGACGATTCAAATTGATAATTCAAAACTACAAATAAGCGATTCAGCCAGGAATCTTGGCTTAGTGTTAGATGTTGATATGCGCTTCTCTCTTCATATCAGGAGTATTATAAGTAAAGCTTTTGCTTCTTTAAAACTCATTTATAGTGCTCGCCACTTTCTCAGCGTTAAAATGAAGCGAACCTTATGCGAGTCATTAGTTCTAAGCCACTTCAACTATTGTGATTTTATCTATGGTCCTTGCTTAACAAGGGTAGATAAGGACAAGATTTAGAAAGTGCAAAACAGCTGCTGCAGACTAATTTATGGAATAAGAAAATATGATCATATCTCTCATAAGTTTCAAGAATGTAACTGGCTCAACATGGAAAATAGGAGGCAACTCCATCTAGGTTCTTTCACACATAAACTTCTCAATGATCCTAACCCACCTGCTCTGGTACGAAAATTCATTCCAAGATCTAAAATACATTCAAGGAATATCAGGAATAGGTCCATCCTGACCATGCCTCAACACAAAACTGCAATGTTCCAAAAGTCATACGTATTTAATGCTATTCAAATGTACAATTTGCCTGATGAATTCTGTGATATATTCAACCCTAATATAAGGGTCAGTTTCACTTCAAGAAATAATATAATAGAAAGTAAAGTCGAGTTGACAGTTCAGACGATTTATTCAGACTGCAAGAGCAAGAATAAAAAAACAACTACAAAAAACAACATGTATAAAAACCATACTCCCATGTCGGTATCGAACATGTACATACAGTGTTATCCAAAACTACGGTAATATTCTACAAATTCAAAGTATATAATATCAATAAATTCAAGTATAAATTAAAATATCATATTCTTGAAACGCAGCGAAAACTGTCTCCACCGGCTCAGTAAAGTCTCCTTATTCGTTTAGAAATTTCTACTTTAACTCATTTTTGTGATGCTAAATATACTAGTGTGCACTCTTTTATTTATTTGTTCATAAATTTAATCAGTTTTGCAAATAGCCATGTGTGGGTCCAGCAAACATTGCCAAAATCGCCAAGATTATCAATGTGACTCAACTGTTATATTATATATATGTATATATATTTTTTATATATAATTTTCATTTTCTTGGGCAACTGCCCTCTGAAGGTTAAGTAGAATAGCTTTAAGCTAGACTTCGCCTTCAGTTTCATAAAACTGTAATGTTCTTTTTCTTTTTATTGACAATAAAGACGTTTATTATTATTATTATTAATTGAACAATAATGTAATAGGTTCAATAAAATGAAGATATATTGATAATAATCAGCAATCCAACACATGCTGAATCACAACACATACAATGGCGAAACCTTCATAATACAAATAATCTCTCAAAACCAGAGATTTCTTTGGTGCATTAATGCTAGCTTTTCCTTCGAAGAAAGTTACTAATTTTGGATACTAAAGTTTAGTACTGATCGCAGCATTCTATATTTTCTCCATATTCTTGACCGTTCTAATTCTCTTGCTTGCTGCAAAAAAATACCATGGTGGCATCTTGGGAGAATTTATTAATTTCTCGCTCTGCCCTTCTTTGAACACAGTATATTATTTTTCGAATTGTTGAAATAAAATTACCTCTTAGTAACCATTAACTAATAACAATGGGTGTACCACAGGGGACAGTACTGGGTCCATATTTATCAATATTATAAATTAATGAAATGTTCTATGTAATTGATTTTTGAGGTGATTTATTCCTTACACTGGCGACACTGCAGTTACATCTGTGAAGAAATCTGGGCAAAACCGTACTGAAACGCAGAATATGGAATTAAGATACCTAATATGCAATGGTCTCAACAATAGCCTATTGAGTTTCAGTATATCGAAATGCAAATTTATGAGCTTTCTCTCTACAGCTAGAGCTACAGCTGGACATTCCAAATACATTACCATTTCATACATTTAGTTGCTAGACATCCCAACAGTTTTTGACCATGGGCGTATAATATCGTATAAACACAGATGGACTCAGCATTGCCATACCTACAACACGGATCGTTTTGAAGTCGCTCAGTTTGTGGGCGCGCGGACTGCGGGGAAGAGAGAAGGTAGCGATAGACTGTGACCTTCCCACAGCCGACAGGAGCGCACGCATTGGATAAAAATAGGGTTCAATTACAAGAAAAAAATGCTGATTTTGAAATAATGATAAAAATTTGAACGAAAGTGATAGAGTATACATCCGATGGGACTTCGTGAGATAGAAAAACTCATTTGACATATTAACATGTCATGAAATACTTCATTGACTGAGATAGTAAGTGTTTATTTATCATCACCGATCCTTAGAAAATTTGTTTAATGAATTTTGCCGAATGAAAAAATGAGACTTCCGTTTTCAATGAATGGAAAGCTGGAGACAAATGCCTATGATTAAAAAAAAATAAAATAACCAAAAAAATGGTAATTTATATATTCAATAAATACATGTTCTTATATCGATATTATCATACATGAATATCGTGAAGAATAAATAATTCACAGCAATTTTCAATGCATAAGATTTGAATTCAGAAATGCGATATTTTAATGTATTTACGACAATATGCAAACAAAATTCACAATACAGATACACGAACCAACATTTATTTTCAGAATGTCTCAAAATAAACTACCTTCAGGGTGTCACAAAAACCGCAAAAAAATAAAATTGAAGAATTTGTTTGAATTGTATTCTAGGTCCTTGATATGTGTGCCAAATTTCAGATTATGATAATTTGAAGTAGGTGAAAATAGAATTTCAAAATTCACATCAACATTTCTATTTTCATTAGTAGAATCAAGTTTTTTCAGGAAAGACCTATTCTAATTTATTTTTTTATCCAAATCGTTAAAGCCGTTAGCAAAAATACATATACAAGAATTTCTCGTTAAGAGATATTTGATACTACCACCAACTACTACTGCTCACTTTTTCTTTCTCTCTCCTGATATTAATTTCGATCAGTTCAGTTTCTGATACAGTCATGGTGCCTAAAGAAGGTGATCTTATAACTTTACCATAAACTGGTTCATCAGTGACCATCTTATTAATTTCCAGATCAGTAGTTTCAGAATCCATTTTCCTCCTGTAATTTCAAGAAACAAATTTCTTCATTATATTTAGCACTGAATTTGTGTACCCTATATTTTTTTAACACAGAAAATAAGAAATTGACCTAAAGATTATTATCTGTCAAATCATCAGTTTTTCAAAGTCAAACACCAAGAAGTAGGTGAAAACTGAGTTGCAAAATTTTAATTATTTTTTGTATTATGCCTTTCTCAATTTATCCCCACCTCTTCAGGGGATCTTGAATTTTTAACAATTTCCTCAAAATCTGTATCTGAAACTGTTTCAGTAGAATCAGTTGAAGATTTTCTTTTTCTGAAATCGTTCAATCTGAAAATATATTATGTACTGTTTTTTTTATAAGTAGAAATCTCTTTAATTATTTGAAATAACTCATAGAAAATAACAATTCGTTGAAAGAGTTAACTTTCTTGGGATATACCATTCATTCACTGGGTTTTATCTCAAATGCTGCATCTTCGAAGTGAAAGGAACAAACCCTAGCAGACTTTGAAACATTCAGTTGAGCATTTTATTCCCAACTTCTTCAACCAAGCCGCTTTTACTGTCACATCAGCTGGAAACCTAAAGATAAATTCAAATTTAAATAAACATTTCTTGGACTTTTTCGCAACCGTTTTTTCTGATTGCATCATCCAAATGACCAAATGAAATAGTAAATGTTTCGTAAGCTGTCTATTTCATTATTTCCATTGTCAAAATGGCATATAGTTACTTGAATTTTGTTGTATTCTCGATGAGAAAATTCCAAAAGTTCTGCAAACTTGATTCGAGATATAAAATAATATATTCTATACTACTCAGATCTTTTGGAATTTTCTCAACAAGAATACAGCAAAATTCAAGTTAAATGCCATTTTGACAATGCTCCGTACTTCGGAAGAGGTTGCAAACTGAGATTTACCATTCACTTGACCAAAGTTTGAAAACTTTTGGAATTATTGTTAAATTTTCGATATTTCATGTCGATCTCTACTGGCCTATAAGATCAATCAATCATTCGAGAATATGAACAGTATGAAGGAACCTTGACCTAATTCCTGAACGTGACTGAGGCCTAAATTGGACAGAACGTCTACTGTTTCGAGGGTGACGAAATTACAATATCTAATTTTCCACTGTGCGGGAGCTCCACTTTCTTCTTGATTAATCTTTGCAGGGGGTGGATGCCTCTTTGTATGAAACGACCTTCGTGAAATTATAGTCTACCTGGGCTACGGTACTTGTTGCTTTTGGAAAATTGCCTGTAAGGTACAAGGTATATAGGAAAGATTTACGAATTAACTTGGGAGTGTTACTAAACTTCAAATTATGATCATTTCGTATTGTTCAAACAAAGTATTTTGAACTGTTAAACAAAAACAGAAAGAATTAACTGTTGAATACAGAAATAATATAATATTTATAAACCAAATCATTAGGGTATTGTAATAAAAATCAAAAATTAAGTTTGCCTAGTTATGATCCTGATCTCGAAAGAATTATGTGATGAAAAAATATTTCGTACATATTTGAAAATAATTATTGCCTGATAAAATAATTGCTGAATTTTTTTTATTTTAAATACATGATTTTATTAAAAAATTAGGAAATAATTTCTTCAGATGTGTAGTGTGGGTTGTTCTGTGAGTTACATATTCAAGATCTTGCCGCGCAAAGTTTTCAATTCGAATACATAAGTGGCAATTTTTTGAATCTGTAACTAATAGAATGAAGTACATTACGCAGCTTGTACATGTAATTTTCGAAGCATAACTCCAGAAAATATTCTTGAATTGGTATAACAATTAACCTTTCTAAGAATAAGCTCTACTCCACCTGTATACAACCACATACTGAGTTTCAGACGACAGATGCACCTCAACTCTCATATCGTCGATATACATGAATCCATCGTTGTTACCTTTGACCGTATAAAAACCATATAGAATATTCCTGATCCATGATAATCTACCAAGTTTTATGTGTGAGAAATGTGGCCATAAAGCAATCCAATGCAAATTATCCTCTGAACAAATGACCAAAAAAAGAGAACGCCCCACTGCAAACAAACAAAGCAAGCCCAAGCGAATGAAGAGAAAATGTACAGCAAGCTTAGAAAAAGACACTTCTGCCAGGGGTAACTATATGCTGACATCTATCTATCAAACCTCACTGAAAAAGCCATCAAACTAAATGCACCAAACTGAAAAAGAAGTTACTCTCAGGGTTGTTTGTGAATTTCTTTTTTGTCTTCATTTTTTCTCTATTAACATTTGAAAAAGTATTCCATGAAATTTCAACGGATACTTCCGACATTTAGCTATGATTTAAAATATTGATATCAAAAAGCATACCTGACATATGTCCACAAGAAACCCATCTCACCCCGAATACAACCTCCATTTTTTTTGGCTTTCCTGCTTTCAGATAAAAAACGTGCTTCACCGTCAATCGTTTTATGATTCTCCAAAGACAATGAAATGGTGATTCTTGATAAATTCGATCAGCATGAGAGGACAGAAAACCTCATTGAAACCGATGCATACAAAAAGGTGACTAAAAACTCAATGCAAGACACCTAAGTCGAAAAGATCACTTCAACTGTCGATCAAGAATGCACCACAAATTTATTGTTTACCCAAGATTCACAAACCTGTGAAGTCGGTTTCTCGAATCGTTCTGTCGTTGAGATCCCACACATAAAAATGAGTAAAGTGGCTCAGAAAAGAGATTAATAACCTTCCAATGACAAAGGTAAGAATCTTTTTCAAATAAGTAAGTTATTTGTTTCTCAGTGTTCCTTTACCAAAAACCTTGGAATATCTGAACGAGTTACTGCTGACCAAAACGGTGTCAGTAACAAAAGAGTCTGAGAGTATTCAAGCTTCGCCAGATTTTGCATGTGGCAGAACTGCTTCCAGTTCAACAGCTGCTTTTACAAACAATTTGAAGGTAAAGCCATGGGTAACCCTCTGCCAATTTGTTCATGGGTAAGTTCAAGGTCGATGCAAGACGAGAAAATAGCGATATGTAGACGACGTGTTCGCTATAATTTATCCAAAACGAAGACAGTTTTGTTTGACAATTGAATGGCAAGAATCAATTCATACGTGAACTATTCACGTATGAATCTAAAAACCAAAAGTAATTGTCATTTTCAGATGTCTTAGTGATTAGGAACAACCGAAATGAGCATGAATTCGATGTCCACAGGAAGGAAACGAGTACCCTCAGATACATTCCTGATTGTTCCCATCATTGCTTTCAGCACAAAATGGCGGGATTGACTATCTTGGTGAATCGGCCCATTGGTAAAAATATGAACCTGGTGATCGACAGAATTGTTGTCAATATCCAGACCAAATGAAGATTCCCATCACGGTTACAAGGAAAAATTTGTTACCTTGTGAAAATTTCTTTCAAAATTTCCAGTTCATGACTTACCCTGTATCTACCTCTAACTCAATTACTCCTCTATGAACCCCAATGTTGTCTGAGCCGAGTTCCGAATTGAGGTGAGAAGAAGAAAAGTGAGCCAGGGGATCAGATTAATATCGATTGGCAAACACATTTGTTTCAATATGTTGCCACGAATTCGATACTGAGCAGTCTCCAGTGACAAAATTGAAGAATGTACGGTATATAAGCTTCCCCTATATCCTATATCGTATTAGTTCGAAGAGAGCATTGCGGGGCGTAGGAGGCGTGGAACGGCTGATCTATATTTCATGATGCCGATTGAATTAAGTTGGTGGAATTTGATTGGAAATGTGAACTTCGAACAATAGAGACACTGAGATATAATTTAATTTTCATGATTCATTCTCCATAGAAAATGGAAACCAAACCCCAATCACAATCTGAAGCACGTCGACTAGATGTAGTTCTGAATAGTTCAATTATGCAGTACAATATATTATAGGTATAGTACATATTTGCTCTTTTACCTGAAATCATTTTGTTTTTTATTCAGCTTCATATGAAAAAGAAAACTCCTGCAATGTTCAAAGAACATCGTGACAACCAAAAGATCGTAGTAATAGGTAGGGACGGGTATTCTGCGGGCTGTGTGCCTCAGGGAACAGCTTCCGAGGCAGTGACTTTTAAACCTTTGCCAATCGTTAGAATTCCTCAAATCCTAATGATCATATTTACTAAAAACTACAAAGAAAAATTATATAACCGAAACTAACAATACAAAGACATCATTCTATCATAAAAGTTGGGAAAATATTCCCTTTCTCCTGAAGTACAAGATCATGACAAAATATCAGAATCTGCCGGGAAAATCAAGAGAGAGCGCATACATTGCGCTTTTCAACTATATTCTTGATTCGTTGGATATCTTATCGTTACATTTTCTCACCGCACTCCTGCTGAAGTAAATTAAGAAACTATTGTGAAAAAGTAAATTAGGAAACTATTGTGTACGTTACTGATTGAAAACTGTGTTAATCAATAATATTATTTATGCAAGAAGATAATATGATAATATGTTATATCATATTTGTTGGGCACAGGTTAATTAATGATTTTTTTTATATATTTAATCCCAAAAAGAAAGATCCAACGTGATTTTTAAAGTTTTTTTTAGGCCTAATAGTGTGCAGTATCAAATGAAACATAATGAAATGCTTTGTCTGGCCCGACGAGCCACTATATTGAATATTTAAAAGAAATTGTAAGAATAATTCAGAAATACGATTTTACACAGCAGATGCATTTTGACCAAAAACCGTGACGTTGTATTGTTCGAAAATCATTAGAAGAAACATTGATGATTTGAACGTATCCATAGCCCCCTAGATTGAAAAATGAATGGAGAAGTGAAAATATACCAAGTGTTCTATTTAAAAATCGAAAGTTTATTTCACTTCCAGTGAAACCGGAAATTGCATGTAGATGAGTCAGTGTCGAGAAATGCACTTTCATGTAAAAAAGGCGGGGCCACCTTCCGTGGACACCTGGTATTTTTTTTTCTTAGATTTACGTGGCCGTTACTTGATGGAAATCCATAGTTATGACACTAAGGTAAAACACGATTAAAATTTCCACAAAATTTATTGTCTTTGCGACATGTTTCGATACACAGTATCTTTTTCAAGCGAATGTAGTACATTTAATTATTCTTCATTGAAATTACTAAAATACCTTTCTTATCCATTAACATAATTAGGGACTACCTATAATTATCGCTAATACCTAGACTCATACACCTTATAAAATTGACATAACAATGAACCTACCTGGAAATCTCAAAATATAGCTGCTACTCAATTGAATAAATTTAACAAAGAGGAACTGTTCAGGTCCAGTTGATCATTTAATAAACAAGATGAATTTTTCAATTTATTAATTTCCAAGAATTCTAAATAATTAAGCCTAAATGTCCTTATTTTCCACATGAAGAATTTCGAAGTTTTCATCGAAGTCATGGCCTTCCTCCAAAATTTGATTGGCATATGTAGAGTGTGCTTTATTGTTCACATAATTTCTACGGTGTTCACGTGTGCGGCTTTTAAATGGTCCACCTGTCTCGCCGATATATTTGTGGATCTTGCTCCAAAGTATATATCGGCCAGACAGGTAGACCATTTAAAAGCCGCATACGTGAACACCTTATGAATTATGTGAACAATAAAAAACACTCTACATGTGCCAATCATTTTTGGAGAAAGGCCATGACTTCGATGAAAACTTCGAAATTCTTCATGTGGAAAATAAGGGCATTAGGCTTGATTGTTTAGAATTATTGAAAATTAATAAATTGAAAAATTCATCTTGTTCATTCAATGATCAACTGGACCTAAACAGTTCCCCTTTGTTAAATTTATTCAATTAAGTAGTAGCTATGTTTTGGAATTTCCAGGTAGGTTCATTGTTATGTCAGTTTTATAAGTTGTATGAGTCTAGGTATTACCGATAATTATTATAGGTAGTCCCTAATTATGTTAATGGATAAGAAAGGTATATAATGTTAATGTACTACATTCGCTTGAAAAAAATTCTGTGTATCAAAACATGTCGCAAAGACAATAAATTTTGTAGAAATTTTAATCGTGTTTTATCTTAGTGTCATAACCTGGTATTTTGCCATTGATTTTTCCTGCCAAAAACACTCGAAGTTTTCTATTATGTGGTGAATTTCTTTCGACCCAGTATTTTCTGTTAGTAACTGTACACAAAAAAACGCAAACTACAGATGTATTACTACTGATGTTTCCAACGAACAAAATAAATAGTGGATTATTCCACCTGGTGTGACACCCAAGTTCTATTTAATATGTGCGAACGACCGCATTTTTCTATGAACATGAACATGACGTGACGAAATGCCATTACTGTTGACGAAAGTCCTCGCTGGTGCATACTTTTTTCGTGTGCTGAAGCAATGACGATATTTCATTCTAATTTTAAAGAGAAAATATCGCTATTGGAATTTTATCTCCGCGCAGCGACAAATAACATCGGGGTGGGTGAAGGTGTTTTATAGGCTGGATCGAAAGAATTTAATAAAAGGAAACGACGGGAAAATATTGTAACGGCCTTTTGAGGTATCAATCTTCTCGTTGACCCTGAGTCGTTTATATGGAGCAGCTTGAAGGTATGGCACGAATTTATTTCTGGCAAGGGTCATGTTTCAAAGAGAATGCTTTGTCACATTAATGACATTTTCTTTATTTGCATTTTCAGTTTGGTAGGTTTATTTTACTAAAGTGTTAAAAGAATGATTCCAGTGACTGAAAATTGTTGTTGCTATTGATGCAAGTTATGTAAATAAATTATAGATTGTAGGGGGGTCGTACAGGCTGTGCAGCCTCACAAGCACTTCGACATATAAGTTCTTTTTTGTGTGACCCTTGATCTATTAGAGGCCCGGGAATCCTAGACTTCTTGTGAAATTTATCAGTTTCCTGGGAGCTGGTCATTCGCAAAGCAGATGTTCTGCAGTTTCCTCGAAGTTCTAGCAGTAGCGGCAGCTATCACTCTCTGATTTTCCCATATTTTTGAGGTGGTACCCCAGAAGGCAGTGTCCACTGAGGATTTCCGTTAGCATCTTCAAGTCTTTCTTGTCAAACTCGAGAAGCTGTTGAGCTTTCTTTGGCGATAGGCACACTAGTCTTTTCGCTTGTCTTTGTCCTGGCACTTCATTCCAGTGAGATTTCATTTCATCGGTTTCCCAGCGTCGAACTCTCTTTTTAAGTGGGCTTTGGAGATTCCACAGCAGGGTTCTGGGACGGGAAATTGTGTTTTCGCCCCTTCTTTGGCAAGGCAATCTACTTCTTCGTTACTTTTAATTCCTCTGTGACCTGGCACCCACATCAGGGTGACCCGATTGTTTGATGCCAGTTGTCTCAGGGATTGTTTACAGTCCAAGTCAGCTTAGACTCACAGGTGTATGACTCTAGAGCTTTCAGTGCTGCTTGGCTATTTGACAGTATATGGATTTCAGCCCTTCGAGTGCCTCTTTCAAGGCATTCCTCGGCACATAATTCTATAGCATGTACTTCTGCTTGGAAGATGGTTGGGGTATTACCAAGGGGTTTATCATACATACATACATTATCACACATTAGGGAGTATTTTAAATTTATATTCTCTAACAGCTATTTTTAAAAACATAAAGCATTTTGTCCGCAGAACTATAATAAAAACAAAATAATGTGTGTATATAGTCTACAGAATTGTACAAAAAAGAACTACAATTTCTGTAACATTTATACACAACGGTGTTGTTAACCAACTTGAACAATATTGTGCAAAAATAGAATCAAAGAAATATACACTATGTCGATATATTATTACAACAAATCAGTATACACAATAGAGTGCAAAATTTCTACACAAAATTGTTTCTGTAACCATTCCAGACAAAATTAATTTAAATATTTCAAACCATTGTGGAAAAAACTACACGCATTTTTTTCGTGTAATAGTAGTTTGTCTGTTCTGTACAAATTTAGAAATCGATTTTAAACATAGAACTATACAGTAGAAACCAGGCTAGTGCGAACATAGGCCTAACGTAGCGGAATTGACTCTTGTCCGCTCTAGCTTTGACATTGAAATGACTTCTGAATGCTGGGAACGTGGAGTGAATCAAACAAAAGACGTGGTGAAATGGACCCCTTCTGGGTGCTCCACTTATTTCAATTATTGAAAATCATTGAAATATTTGTTCGAACCGTATGGTATCAGTAACTTTGTTTTAGGCATGCGTTGTTTGGAATACGATGCTCAAAGCGACATCATATGCGCATATGCATAAGGACATTTTTGCAAAAAAAAAAAACAAATTACATGAATCACACAATATGCTGAAGGTTTTGAAGATTCCTCCTCAAAAAAATAAAAAATCCTTTCAGAAATAGAGGCTGTTTCGATACGCCTTTGGGTTTCATAATGACGCAAAATACAAAAACATTTTTATTCAAAAAAATAAATTATGAAACAGCAAACGTAGGTAATTAAATGATGATGATGAATTAAACGTAGATGTTCAAATAAATTCCCTTCCTGTGCTAAACAATGACATACATTATCATAAAAACGACTCCTGACCTTTCTAAGCACATTTGGGGTAATACTTCTGAAAGAATTTTCAATGTTCTTCAACAGATCTTGTTAGTTATCAGCTCTACCGTCTTGAAAACCATGAATTAGAGATTTCACGTGCCCCCAAAGGAAAAAAGCATTTGGGGCTAAATCGGGCGATCGAGCTGGCCATAAGATTATTCCTCTTCCTGTGATTAGCCGATTTGGAAAAGTGGTACTTAAATACCACTTGAGAATTATTATAAGCTGAACATCCATCTTGCTGAAACCAAGTCCTATGGAAATTTTGACCTGCTATTCTTCTTATTTCTGGCACGACTTGCAGTTGCAGAAGATCGAGATATTTGGGTCCAGTCAATGCATCTTCTATGACAAATGGGCAATCATATTTCCACCTAGCATACCACGCCAAATATTCAACTTCTGTGTATACTGAGTTCGTAATTCGTAAAACCGATGTAAATTTTCTCTGGACCAATATCGCACACGAGAAGGATTATGACGTCCTTGTAACGGTTGACTTATCCGCGAAAACAATATTTTCAATGAAATTTTCATTAGTATTTACCATCTCCATCATCTTTTAACAAAATTGCATCCGCTTGAAATAATCATTTGGATAAAGAGTATGAGTTTTCTTAACTTTGTATGATTTGTCTTCGTCTCACTGAAGTCACTCATGTTCACTTCATTCGCAACAGCTTCAGCTGTTTCATCGGGATTCTCGTTGAATGTTGCCAACACCACTATTTCCTTCATTTCCCTTTCATCGCCATCAACTGTAACTTGATGTTTTCTAGGGAGAACGCAACCAAATTTTTGAAAGTTGTTTGTTATACGATGAATTGTCGAAATAGTCGGAGTAGGTCTGTTGTTAAATTCATTGACGAATCGGTTTCTTATTGCACGAATTGAGTCACCTCCATAATACCATTCAACAAAATTAACTTTTACTGACACATTATAAATATCTATTTCACAATTAATGACCCAAAAACAACAAAGTAATTCGAATGAAAACGTTTGAATATGTCAAAATCTTATGACATTCTGACGTGCACGTTTTTTTTAATGGGCATGAGTAAATTCGCCCACGTTGGGTCTATGTTCGCACTTGCCTGGTTTCTGCGGTATAATTGGATGAAGAAAAGGTTTGTATTTCGTGCAGAAATTTATTTATAAAATAATAGCAGAGCGCTTTCGACTATAAAGTCATCATCATCTAGATAATCCTTATTTTTAGGTAATCCTGGAATAAGGATTTTTTTAAATGTTATTCATATGATGTCCTGTTTTTAAATATTTACATGGTCCTCTGTACGCATGATATTTTTATGGTCTGGCTCTTGTACACCTGACGAGTAAGTAATTTTTCAATTTTTTCATAATTCTGATTATTAAAATTTCGCACTGATGATGACTTTATAGTCGAAAGCACTCTGCTATTATTTTATAAATAAATTTCTGCACGAAATACAAACCTTTCTTTCATCCACTTACATTGGAACGTGCACACAGCTTGACAATTTTCACTTATTGAACTATATGACAAGACAATATGGCAGCATTATATGTATAATACTGTTGTGATATATAGATAATAATAATATGATAAAATTGATACTTTAAAAAATTAAAGAAATACGCTTTCGTAGTAATTCAAAGAAAAAATTCAATTTTTTAGAACTAATGACACAACGCTTTTATCGTAGTAATATGAACTGAAAAGTAAAAAATAATCCTTGGAAATTAACTTCAATGCTGAAAAAGATATTAGAACGATCTTCATTCTAGTTGGCAATATTGAACAGAAACTGAAATTCTATTTCAAAATTCATCCATACGAAAAACTCATTCACAAATCAAATAGCTCCATGCTATTTTCGGCATCTAACTCTTTAACAGCTTGCTCGAGTTGAGCGCATAGTAAATTAGAAAGCTCTAAAAACTGCTAACAATTCAGACACTTTTACGACACGCTTCTAACAACTCTATTGTAAAATCTGACCCACTTTCCAGAAAAATGCATTATTCCTCATCCACACTACACAAGAGGCCGTGTTGGAATAAGTAGGCTCTGACAGATTAGCAACTAATGATTGTTCCGAACTAATGATTTCGGACGTCAATATCTTGGCTGATAAAAAGAACGTTCTGTGTGACAAATTACTTTCCCGGGAAGGATCAGTGTAGCGAATAATGAACAGTGGACGGCTTGTTTTTTCGTGTGGAAAGATAAAGATGAATGTTTCGATGTTTCTTGGAATTTTATGGATGTTTGACAAGGGTTCCTACTGCAAATTGGGTGATGGTATTGAAAATCAACAACGGTGTTATTGGCAGTGATGATAAAACCACACGGAAAAAATGCGTGTAGTTTTTTCAACAATTGTTTTAAATTTTTAAACAAATTGTGTCTGGAAGGTTACCTAAACAATTTTGTGTAGAAATTTCGCACAGTATTGTTAAGGAGCAAGACTATCTGAAGCAGCATGAATACAGTTTGCGGAAGAGAAAACCTTCAGTCATCCGTGAAATGTCGAAGATGAACAAACCTCTGAAGGAGTTAGCCACTCGCGCTAACGAAGGGTTAGGAAACAATTCCAATATAGACGGTTCTTGAACTCGAATAAAAATAGTGATTTTCAAAACAATACTTATTGAAATTTTTATTTTTTTAATCACTTTTGAATTTATTTTAACTTTATATAAAAAAATGTCATGCTTTGTCGACAAGGCGAAAAGACAATTATATTTATTATTATAAATATCAGTTTGACAAAATTGCGCAGTTTGATGCCTAACAGAATTGATTCGGGAAAATCAGAACAGTTTCAGAGATCCTTAAAAAAAATTCATCAAATTTTTCTAAACACTACGTACGTTGTTGGTTCAATCAATAATTCGAAATCGACAGTTTTTATTTTTCTATACAAAAATCTTTGAAATAATGATTGTGAAATAATCCAGTTCATGATGTACGCCACTGGTCATATCAGGAATCCCTTGATGAATTGAGAGTGACAGGCTCCCAAATTAGTAGAGAATATTATCTATCTAACTAACTTTAAACACCCGTTTTGGACCTCGGTGTTCTAGCACATGTTTGATTAAGTGCTCCTCATTAGCGTCGCTATACTTCGCAAGAAAAATATTGAGTTTCCATCAAAACTAATTGGCATATTTGTCAGGCACGCCCTTTTCTTGTAATTGAAATCATATTACGGAAGTATAGGATATAACAAGAGACTCCGCTCAACATTTTGAAATTAATGAACTGACTTGTGTGATAATAAAGTTTGCCTGTGTCGGAGTATTTGGCTTCTGAAAAAATACGGCACAGAAAAAAACATGACAGTGTGAGCGATGTTAGAGAAATAATCTGGATAGATCAATATAGAACATCTCACATAAATCATGAACAATCTGTCTCATGTATTACTAATGGTAGGTACTTTTTCCTTCTCATGGACATAAGTCCAAATATCCAAATATTGCATTTTCTATCATTGCCATCCTTGATCAGTGAAATTTTTTGTGAAGAGACGAAGAGTATGATTTTCCATAAATATCCAAATATTGCATTTTCTATCATTTCCATCTTTGCTGAGTGAAATTCCTTGTGAAGAGACGAAGAGTATGATTTTCCATAAATATCCAAATATTGCATTTTCTATCATTTCCATCTTTGCTGAGTGAAATTCCTTGTGAAGAGACGAAGAGTATGATTTTCCATTCTTCCGATCACCCCGATGATCTTGAAAGAATGAAATAAATTTCCGTTGACAAATATGTATTGGAGGTCTAGCAAAAAAAAGTGTTTTTCTCGCACGATATATGTGAGTGATAGTTTTGAATGACATTCTCCCTCTATCTCATTTATTTGTTTTAATAAAAACTGGATAATGAATAAAAATGCCAATTTTCACTTCCAGATTTTTCAGTTACGGTCTTTTTACAATTTACAGTTTATCTCAACGTTCTCAAACTCTTTTATTAATAATTTCAGGAAAAAAGGTTATTCTTCTTTCTGCATGTTCTAAAATCTGAAATACAATCATATTACAAAATATGAATTTCGTCATACTGTGATGTTTCTTTGTTTTTGACAATATAGAAAGTTTTTATGGTAAAAAGTTGTTTAAAATTGAAAACTACTTTCAAATATCCATTCACATCTATCTACCACGAAAAATAAAATATTTGTTTTTACATTTTTATTAATTTTTGTTAGTTTCAGGAAAAAACTTGATGTTTATGAAAAGTTTCGGTAAAACCCTACAAAAATGTCAAAACTTGACAAAAAAAAGGAAAAAAAATAACAAAATTAAATTTTTCAAGGTAGATAGATCTGATTGAATATTTAAATGTAGTATTCAATTCTAAACAACTTTTTAAATATAAAGGTACTTCACTCCTCTGAGTGAAAATCATATTTTTTGACAAACCGCGTATACAAATTTGATAACTAACAAATGTAATTTTTTTTCCTGAAACTCAGTGAGACAAACTGTATATTATTATCAGATGTAGTTTAATGTCCAATGGCTTTATCCGGAAAACTAGTTGTTTTCTGTTAGATACATAAAAAAAAAAACATTTTTAAATTTTTATTATTTTCGTTTTCAACAAGAAAACCTTCCAAGAGCTTGAACTATGGAAAATAGAGTCTATTCATATTTTCGAATAAAAATCAAAAAGACCTGGAAGCTTGCCCTCTTTGTTTAGAATCAACTTAGAAGAAGATTTTATCAACAATGTCCAGTTCGGACAGTGTTATTTTTATTAAAATACGAAAATTGGCTCGTAATTTAGCTTTTTATCATCAACCAGCAAATAATGTTATTATTTTATCCTGCTGTCAGAACATCATCTGGTTACGAAAAATATAAGTTATTGTCCTAGAGATGATTGAAAATTTTCTATTTCATTTTTGTTTTCTGATATTTTCCTCACTGGAACACAGATGTACTATTTTTTATGAATCAAGGGCGAAAAGTGGACATTCATGGAATGCGGCGTGGATGATGGCCCGATGGCGTCAGCCAAGAGGGCCATCAGACGCCGAAGACGCACGTGATACATACAAAATTTTATGCACTAGCGGTTTTATAGAGCGAATCACCAATACTGACTTGAATAATTGTAATGGTCTACACGTTTCATACGCGTGGGGAGCTGATAGCTATATTGAAGAATATATTTAAAATAAATTGATTATCATTGAAAAAATTGCTAACAATAATGCCTGAATGATACCAGATAGTTATCTGAACCAACCATCCACTTCTAAAATGAATATTTGTTCTTTATCGATGCAGATGCTGCAACGAAGCTTTCAATATGTATTAATTATGTTCAAGAGAATATCCTATCTTCAACATCAGTAACTAAACCAACTAAATTTTCAATATTCAGGCTTATGACCTACTTACATGTTGAAAAAATGTCTATTATAAAGAAATGAGTATTCCTCTATTGAACTGAAATAATTCTGATTCGTGGAATTTCTTGCAAGAAATGATGTGTAAATATAGACAAGTTGAGAATTTTGTTTACTCATACGCTCACTGAACCGCTCAAGTGAATGCTCAAGTGAATATGAGCTGTTGTTTTTTTTTATTGATCAGAAATCTTTTGAAATGTTTGGATTCATTTTTCCATGGAAGTGATTTTTTTATGTTGGGGTTCCCAAAACAAGAAAAATCTTTGATATTCAGAGAAAGTTGTAAGAGCCAATGAAAAGGGTAGATATTGGTATTCTTCTTGAATGTCTGCAGGCTGTATGCTTCAGGGAATTTCTCCTAAGGCAGTGAGTTCCAAAGCTTTGCCATTCATTGTAAAACCGAGCCGTAAAAAAAGGTATGGCATATCACCAAAGTGACGACGGCATAAGGATGTGAGGATTGAAATATCTATAAGACAGCGATAGATTTCCAACTTTTCTGCGGTGTTCCAGGAAGGTGAGCGGGCTTCAAAGCGACGCATAACTGCCGAGATGAATGGCTTCTATAAAAATGGGTTTACCTGCCCCAGCTCCCAGCAAGAACCGCGAAACGCGTCTGCAGGTGGTCTTCCCCAGCCAAAATGAAGGATAATTTGCTGTGAAATAACAATAAGCAATTGCAACTGAGTCTTCTTGGAAGAACGCTGCACAAAAATCTGTCAGATATACTTCAATGTCCGTCGTGGTATTAGCCAGGAAAGTGGTTATTTTCTGACAGATCTTTACCTCATATTTTCCACATGGTGGAAATATTTGGAGAGAAGGGTACTTCGACATTGTCAATTTTACTTTTTCATTTATTTGATACTGTCCGGCAAAAGTTCTCGAGTTACTGTGATACCCATATGGAACTCGAGGTGTTATACCTCCTTTTGCCAGTAATGCCTGTAATACCTAATATTTTTTTAGTAATGCCTCTAATTCCCGATTTATATCTGAGTAATACCACTAATACTTAAGGCATGTATACCAAAAATTTCCCAGCGGTTTCCCCCTCGATTTTTTCAAACTAAATGTTCCAATATAAGAGGAATAGGAGCATCTGAAAAAATTATATACACCTACTTTACTCAACTTTGGAAACTTCTGGCAGGAATGGCATTTTTTAGTGAAACTAATCTATTCTTGCATCCATCAAAAGCGCACAAAGAACCAAAAAATATTTCAAGGCATTTCAAAAGAACACTTTGTGGAACAATCAAACACAAATTTCATTATAAATATTGTCATTCATTCGAATCAAAACCAACCATTCGTATTATTATAATTTTCGTATTTTTTCCCAAGGATCTCATAATCATCTCTGCAGGAATCAACTGCACTTGATATCTCAAATTAATCATCACCTGAAATCTATTGGAAACATCAAGCTCGCGTTTTCTCGAAAAAATGCTACTCTTTTAAAGCTGCAAGTTTTCCGCAATATTAATTCGAGTCTTTAGTAACTGTCAAGCTGAGATCCATGTTGTGAAAGAGGCATCTGCATTGCTAATAAGCAATTCAGCAAGGGTTTACGTGGATTCACGATAAATAAATGATGGCATTGGATAAATGGCCTCATTTTGAAAGATATTCTTTTATTCTTGAAGAATTTGTAACAGGACTTGTATTTCTGGGCTTTGAGAAAAATAATGGTTTCGATGAATTACCATTTTGGTGGATCGAAGAAAACTTTATACTTGTAATTCAGTACTATACAGAGTTAGTCAAACGTATGGCCTCGCCCATTTTTCTCGGCTAATTTGAAAGATGTTGAAACAATAGTCCAGTAGAGATAGACATGGAAGAATCGAAAATGTAACAATAATTCCCAAAAGTTTTCAAACTTTGGTCCAGTGAATGGTATATCGAGAAAGCAATAAATCTAAGTTTGCAACCTCTTCCGACGTACACAACATTGTCAAAATGGAAATTAATTTGAATTTTGCTGTAAACTCGTTGAACTAGAGTATTGAATATATTATTTCATATCACGAATCAAGTTTGCAACCAATTTAAATGTACGGAATATTTTTTTTATCGACCAATACTGTTTTTCTTTGATATACCATAAGAGAAAATTCCAAAAGTTCTGCAAACTTGACAGATATATCGGAAAAATATTTCGAAGAGTTTTGTAGATTTGCAACCTTTTACGTTGACCGGAACATATATTTTCCTAATTCGCGGTCGTTTTTTTGATCAAGGTGCTCTCGGAATAATTTCAAAAGTTTTGAACTGTTGTTGCTAATTTTGAAAACATCTATTCTTATGCATTCATAAATTTGCAACCTTGTACACGACCCAGAACGTTATGCAATTTTACGTACGCCAATGTCTGATACGACTTTCCAAGTGATATATATGAAATGATAAAAAACAAGCTTTCTTACAATACCAACATAGGTAGCATATTCTTTATTATTTTTTTTATTCTTCCATTTATATTTATTTTCTGCTTAAGAATAATAACAGAGGTTTGTGTATTGTGTTTATACATGATGCATGACCACCTGATCTCCGGCATTTTCCCATTAATATTTTTTTATGTTATTATTTTTTGACGTATATATTGTAAGAAATAAAGACCTAATATAATTTTTTTTTATCCGTTTGGAGCTCCGACACATCCGGAGGGCGCTCTGGTGCCATTTACTCAGATAGCCATTGCCCACGTCCGTGGGGTGAGCAACTACTGGGTCCGAGCAGACGGAGAGGACCAATGATGACAGCCTTCTACATTCGTCCAGCTAAGATTTCTGCCATATCACGGCAAGCCGGTCTGATTTTTAAATTAGAGAGCAGCGTGTCCATCATTCAACCAAGGACCCCTATAATCAGAACCACTAAATTAACTCAATGGTTTGGGTAGAGCCTACGGAGTTCGAACAGTAACTCTCGATTTCTTGTCCGTTTTTCCTCCTCTTTTCGGACGATGTTCGTTTCGCCTGGAGCAGAAAACTTTATGACGAATATCATCCTATTTTGATGGCCGAGGAGGACTACATCAGGCTTATTTGCTTGTATTTGCCTGAGAGTGGGGAATGAGTAGTTCCAATGGATTCGGCACCTCTCGTTCGACACAACGGACTCAATAGCATAGGGCAACACCCGTGTCTCGTCTATACCGTACGACTGTTGTAGATGATAGTACAACACTCGTAGAGCCGTATTATGCCTGTGGATATATGCTGAGACCGCACAACCTTGACAAGCGGATAACAAATGCATTATGGTTTCAGGAGCCCCACGACACGCTCTGCATCTAGTGTCTGGGACCTCTAGACCCATCACGCGACTACGGTAGACCAGGTCTCCGACTTCAGCTCACTTGACCTGAGAAAAGTGAAGGTCACATTTTTGGATAAGCCAAGGTCTTAGATGATCTTGAAGAAGACCCCATGCATTGGCTTATCGTTATGCAGCTGCGGGAGCACTACTGTCTCCGCTGCTTCAATGTGAGCTTTTTGCTGAACGGGCTCCAACTCGGTGACAGAGTGTGGATTAACCCGTTCAAAGTCGAAAACGAGACCAAGTTTATCGGCTGCACGGGCTGTTGCCTTGGAAAGAAATGCTCCAATCCCTGCTTTTTCATGGTCACAGTCCAAGTAGAGAAGGGGATCTGAACTCCTGATAACTTTACAGACTCAATCCAGTACTATTCTGTTAGACACTCCAAACTCAAAGTCCACGGCCTCCCTGCTGTCTGGGAAAGTACAACCGTAGGATACAAGCTCCTATTTAGTCCCTTTCACTACTCCAAAGGAGTAGAGTGAGATTGGAATGGCAAGCATATTAGTTGCAGTAACTTTGTTCTTCCCCGATAGTTCTGACGACCAAATCTGTCGGAGTTTGTTCTGATATTTGCCTCGGAGAGAGTTTTTAACAGTGGTCACCTCTTGGGAGCGGCACTGTTTCACCCCTATAGGTAAGTGTACGTCTCTTCGGCATCAAGATGATGTAGGATGCTTCCATATACGAGCTGGACATCCTCTCCGTACTTCTTGCATCGTCCTCTTTTGAGATGAACCGTGGCACATTTGTCGATCCCAAACTACATTCCGATAGCATGCATGCACTCTTGCACCACCCTCAAGGACTGAAGGAGATCCTTTTCTCCGGAGGCATATATCTATAATTATCCTTATTATTATCATTATATGATTCCACTCAAAAAAAATTACCGATGACGTCACTCATCCACATTGGCCCATCAAAAAAGTATCTGATTCCATAAAAAGTTTAGAGTAAAATACCCTTCAACTTCTGTATATTATGGTCCTTATGCCACTATTCAAGTAACAGGTACGAAATAATGTATTACAGACTGATTGAAAAAAGATTAAAAGTATACGTTTGTGTTCTTTGTGTTTTGTATATTTCTTTCAATGTTACAAACTTATCTCGTAAACAGTTACTGATAATAATAGATATTTATGACCGCTTTCATTAGTTAAATGCATTATTTGTCAAGACACGTATATGAAAGCAACAAAATGGACACAAATTCATATTGTATATCTAAACTTTTTATAATTTCTGTTTCATCTACCTATTTAATCATAGTTTTCGTTCTCGAATTTTTTTATTGTGGACTTTCCGAGGTGTTCTATTATTTAGAATCATTGTACATAATAACAGATTTTGTGATTTGATATGGAGGCCAGTACTGTTTGCCTCAGAAAACAGTTATTTTTTCAATAAATTACGTCAAACTATGGATAGTTTTTTCGAATATTTGAATAATTTTTGATACATCAAATTTTTCCCACTGTTTTGTAGACCAACTGACCAACAAGGTTTGAAGAACTCATTTATTCATTCATAACCAACCGCTTTATTTTTCATCCAGTTGTATTGTTACATCTTATACATACGTTTCATTCCCAGAAACGTTTCTATTTGATATTTGCATTTTGACGAACACTGTTATTCGGATACCCAAGAATTCAAATAACATTAGACGTATTATTTATTGAAATCTGCAAAGTAATCTCATTTGCAAACGCAGATATTTTTCTCAAGACAAAATACCACGAAACGATAATAAATCGCTCTGTAACTTGGTATACTGACCATATGTTTTCCAAAAGTATCAAGTTGCTTGTGACAACTTTGATTTATTTGAAAACATGCAGTTGGTATTTAAAAGATCAAAGTAACATGTCGATGACACATGTGTACGAGAAAAAATGATGGTGGAGATCCTTTACAGAAGGTATAACGTAAATCAAGTGTTTTGCCTATTGACTAAATAGGATTTGGTTTCAATCGAATGGAAGTAGAATCAGTTTTTATGTCATCCAGAGGCTGGACAAGAAGGAAACAGTAATTTTATCGAATCTTATAAATAATTGAAGAATTACCATACCTTGTACGAACGAATAATTTATAATTTAGGGAGGCTTATACATATCTTACAAAATAATTGTTTCATCCTGAAAAAATTTTTACTTCGGTGAAAAGTCTAAATCTGGTCCGAATATTTTCAAACAAGAATTGCTCGAAAATAACTCATTTTAGTCTTCGATGGAGTATATATGAGGTATCAATAAAATCCGTACATTCAAAAGTATATTGCCGACAAATGAATCGGGAGACCTATGCTGAAATTGATGACAATATTTCGGACTCCTCAAACCGTACATTATATAAAAAATTCATGAAAATTACCCGATTCTTTTTCGAAATAAAGACTGTTAATTGAAAAAACAGCATTTCTATAAGAAAATTGGACTATATATCTTTACTCACTCTGTATACTTGAACAGTGAAGAATGCTTGATATATTAATGAAATGCTCTCCCTTATCCGAACTAAAAATCTAGGGGTTGACGTAACCCTATTTTCGAACCACCCTGTTAAAAAAAATGTCAGTTAACTTTGGTCGAAATTCAGGGAGTTCATCCTGGCTATTGAATATTTATTTCTCATTAGAGAACTCTTACTGGTTGATGTAAAATTAATCAAATTAGATCTTTCTTTGTTCACCCTGTTGTAGAGCACAAAACGAAAAAGTATAATGGATACGAGATCAAGGTGACATTGCGGCTTGGTATAAATAGGCGTTTTGTCAATTCTTAGAATTGTTGAAATTTCTTAGCAAAAAGCTTCACTTTTCATCTTTGACACGTATCTCGAAAACTAGTGTGCCGATTTTTTTGTGCCCATGGACACTTTTGCCGAGGAAGTCAAAATCTACAACATACCAAAAATTCAGGGAATTTAGCCTAGAGCCATTTTCCATAAGGATTTTGCGGGGTCCACCTAATTTATTTTTCTAGAAGAGGACACATCAATGCCTGAAGCAGGATTTTGAGGAAACGTTCAACAGTAAAAAAGCTCGAGTTTCTTTATTGGATACATTTCTTTTTTGAACAATATGTTTTGATCATTCAGTCATTTCACGAGAGAAATTGGCATCAAAATGCGAGACCGAAGGTCGAGAAATTTTGTCTTAATTTCAGTTTTGATACATTCTTCAGCTACTTTTCTGACCACTATTATTTGCAATAAAAAGAAGTATTTCATCGAAATTAAACCTAATTCGTGAGTTGAACATAGCAAGAAAATATCTGTCCGTAATATGGACATCTATAATGAGAAATTTAGGTATTGATTTAAAGTTCAATTTTTTGAAGGAAATTCGTTTCTTAAGAGCAAACAATACCCTTGATGAAACGGGAATCGGTTTTGAGCGTTCAGTTTAATTTTGTTGGAATAAATGATTCAATTCGTTTGTGAGAATTCGGGAATCTAACTGATTTTTGGTTTTGATGATTTTGAAGAAATTTTTTTTTTTATGGTTTGACAAATGAAGAAAATAGGCAAATACCCGAATTCTTAAGGAGATTATATACTCAGAAGAAAAAAAAAGAATTGTATAAAATCATTAGTTTTGACGCAAAACCGATTCTACGATTAGAAGCTATTTACCTTATTAGCGCTCCCAGCTAAGTAGTGTTTGTACAGACAAGTGCTTCGTTATCTCCACTATCGCTCTTGAAAAATATATCCCCAAACACCCAATATGTGCGGCGCAATGATAAAATTTGACTTTCGTGATGACGATTGGGTATTTTTTGTTGAGTATGAAAATGAAATAAAGGCAATTGATGTTGAAAGAACATTTTGAAGAAAATTTTGCTGAAATTCACCAGATGGATCCCATGGTACGAAGGAGATATATTGGTGATGCATGTATTTGTAACATGGAATCAGAGTAGGGATGAATTAAACCTTTCTTTAGGTCGTACTAATTACCAAGAACCGACATAAACTTTACTGCAGGACCAGAAAGAGTTAAACAACTATATTTCTTTATTATTTTGAAAAAAAAAATCAAAGCCTTCAATCAATTCAACTGTTCAACGATCGTACATGTGAAAATAACTGTTATTATTGGGGCGGTCAATTTATGAAAATATTCAAGAATTATTGAACACGTAAATTTAGAAATATTTTTTTCCTTCTAATCGATTGTAGTACCACCAAACTTGGTATGTTAGTAGTTGGAACGATGATGAACACGAAAAAAAAATGTTTACCAAAATTCCAGGGGTGGAACATTTTTCTTTTTTTCGTTTAAAAATATATAAATAGATTTTTGCTGTAATCTTGGAAAGTATATGATTTATCGGAAAAACAACTCAACAGGGTGAAAAACAATTCAATTTTACACAAATTATTCCTACTAATTTCTTATGAAATGGACTCGTTTTCCCAGAAAACGTTATTGAACGCCGACATAAAATTTCAGGTTAACCCTTACCCGCCGCTGAAGGTTGTGGCGAAGCCGAATATTCAGTTAGTCATAACTCTGCTAAAAATGATCGGAGAAGGAAAAGAAAAAGTTCATATCGTTTCTGAAGACTCCTACCTTCTCATGCAAATATAATATGCGAGTATTTGTCGCACTTCAGGGAGATGTTTGCGGATGATCCGAAAATCATGAATAGTAAATATGGAATTATTATACTGAAGCAGAACTTGCAGTGGCGGGTTAAGGCGAGCATGAAAGTGACGTCGGCGTTAAACCACGTTTTCTGAGAAAACGAGCGTATTTCATAAGGTATTACTAAAAATCATTCTTGTGGAGAATTAAATTATCTCTGAACCTATCGAATTCGTTTTAAGATAAATCTTATGTTTTCTAAAATAACAACAAAATAATATATATATATATTTTTTTTAATGAAACTTTTTTTAGGTTCCACCCCTGATTTTTTGGTAAACTTTTTTATCTCATAAAACATGAACTCGAGTTGTTATGTGCCAAGTTTCAGAGTGCTACAATTCATTCTTCACTTTTTGCCAGTTTTGTCTGTCGTTACTGGATTATTGGTAGAATTCTATAGAATTATTTGAAAGGGCCAATCAGCATTCATGGCATTTCAAATTTTCAGGGTTCAATACTTTTATAGATTGGCCCTTCCACTGCTAACTCATGAGAAAACACATAGTATAGGACATAAAGTTTACATTAAATTTTATTGAAATTGGCAAAAGAGTATATGTACATGCAAAGTGATCTGATATTCGCCGTTGGAATAAACTTCAAAGGATGCTAGGGACCCTATTGATAGTCCATAAACCAAGCGTTTCTATTTAAATGTAAATTGAATGTTCAATTATTTTGTCACCGATCGGCGTGTGGAATTCTCTTTTACTGCACTGCAAATGGTTCCAAGCATTTTAATTCCTTTTTCTGAATGGAGTGCCGAGATGGCAGACAGTAGCTATACTGAGACGTTAGCAATAAACTTCATTGAGGTTTCAGCAAATTTTCAAGTTTACTGCTTGAATTTGCATATCTTTAATTGTCACGACTCGTTCGAAAGTTATATATTCAACTCGCGGAGGTGAACTAACTCAAGGATTATACACTGCTCATTTTGTCAACTGTCGATTTTGAAACACAAAATTAAGTTGAAATTTTGAATTGCCTTAGACAACCCCTGATCAAACTGATGAATGGAAAAATAACAAAATCCTGATGTATAATTGCTCCTGAAGATCCTGCTTTCCAATTATGTCAATCATCCTGATGAGTTTGGCAAATCGAAATAGATTTTCGTCGACCAAAATGTATTGCGAGAGAAGCGAATCTTGCTTCAATGAAATGAAATGAAAGATTTATTTAACGAATTTTCAATAAAATTAAAGACAATCAAGAACAATCAACTATCTGAATGAAAATGCGAATTTTCACTTTCAGATTTTTTTTTTCACAATATCTATCAGATGTATTCAATGTTCAGCGTGGCTTCAGCCGGGAAAGTAGTTGTTTTCTGTTAGATATTCCAAAAGAATCATATTTTTCAATTTTCTTGGAGAATGTTACTCTTTTCAACATGAATACCTCCCAAGAAGTTATCTTGAACGATGGAAAATAGCGACTAAAGTTTGTCTTTCAGCCACAGATGATTCCACAACAGATTTTATGAAAATCCTATTCATATTTTGGAACAAAAATCAAAACAAAAACCAATTTAGTTATTCTGATTCTCCCTTATTTATTCTATTGATTACTGGATATGTCCGACCAGAACATTGACTCTTTCAACATGAATTTAGGACAATCATTTTAATTTCTCTGTTTCCAATTAGTTTTTTTTTTCCTGGAAGTGAAAAGTATACTTAAAACACGCTATTATTGTTTCATCACCTTCCCCAATTCACGTTTATTCGTGATTTCAAAGACTGTACTTTCTATGTGAACATTCTGAATAAAATAAAATAAAATATTAACCGGATAACCGCCAAAAATTTAAATAAAAACTGAGAAATTTCGAAGATTCATGAAATTAGTTATAAGGTTTACTACACAAAGTATGTGGGCAATACTAGAAGGCCCATGAAAACACGAAGCTAACATCATGATGCTAATTTTCGAAGCCATGAAAATCGAGTGTTGCACGATGTACTTCTATATACAGTATCGGAAAGTTGTCATCGGGGTATAGACAAATCTATGCGAGCAACAAGGAACGCAATGATATGATAATACCACATAAATAAGAGAGACGCACTACTGTATGACTCCCCTACTACCTCGTCCGACGAATTAACAGCCACGTCGATATCCCTTTCTCGAGCGAGTCGAGGAGAAATTGTAATGCTCTCTCAACATTATAGCAAGCTATTCTTTACGCTCCTATGAAATCAGCATACCCCCGATGAAAACTTTTCGATAATGTATGTAAGACTCTACTTCATATTGGTCATGTTTATTATACCATTTTGAATCAAGATCATCAGAATCTATTTTTAAAGTATGAAAATCTGATAAGGTCCAGGTTCTTTCGCTTACAACGCCTTCTTGTTTACAAATAAAAAAGTTTGTTCGGAAAACTTTTTTCTCTATTTTGTGGCTTTGGTCTACTTCTCTTTTAGATGCCATATTTTTTGTTTTTCGAAGTCATTCTCAATTTAATATCTTCCGATACTTACATACCTGTATTTTTTCAAATGCGGTTTTCCTGAATTAACATAGATATACAGGGTGTTTCCGAGCAAAAAATTAAGTTGAAGTAGAAGATGTCAAAACAACACGAAATAAAAGAATACTTTTTTGTCGAAAAAAAAAAAAATTATTATTCTGGGGGATCTTGAATTTTAAAGTTTTTAAGACTTCTTTCGGTTATCACTAACAAAAGGTCTACAGCCTGCGCAAACTGCGCTGAAACACTGCCAGCGGGCAGACACTCTGTGGCCTGGAGAATCAAACCAGTGCCTTCCAAACAAAAGTAACTGAAAGCCATTTTAAAAAAATTCATAAAAATTTTCGAAAACTTTTGACTACTTTAAAAATGGAAAATCTTGCTATATATTGATACATTATGTTCCATACAACAACGCATATTTTTAAGTGCTCCAATTTCGGAAACACTCTGTACAGATTTTTATTGACTACTTTTAGCAGGTCATAGTGCGAGAATGGTAAAATAGTAAATATCAATAGTAAAACATCTATCAATAAATAAGACAAAAATTACACATGGACTAACAACAGTTTGTATAGAAGTTGACAGCAGTTTAACATGGAAATGTGAGCGATGTATAAGAATAATGTCTTCTCTGTACATAAGATGACGTTACTCAATGAAAAAAAAAAATAAAAAATACGTATTATATTTTCACGAACTATGTTGAAACAAAGATGGGCATATTTTACTAACTTTCACTTTACACTCACTGACTAATTTAGGCTTACATTTTGGTAAGGTAGCTTAATATCAGCTGTATTTCTGGCCATGTCAATGACTAGACTCTTTACAAGATTTCATTTGTAGTATTATCAAAGGTAAAACCACGAGTGCTTCAAATTTTATCGATCATTTTTTTTCTCACGAAAACTCTTTGTTACGTAAAAATATGAAAACAAACCGATTGATAAAATTACGAGTCCGTTAGGACTAAACTTTATAATTTGAACTTATCCATATCCCTCTAGATTGAAAATTAAATTTCAAAATAAAAAAAAATAGGTTACAAAAAGTAAGTAGTTCATGTCACTTCCGGTGAGACCAGAAGTTGCAGGAAACTGAGTCACTTGTCAAAAAATGCAGTTTAATATCTCATACAAATCCTCCTAATTTCATTCCAATATCTTCGAAAACAAAAAGGTTATAGGATGTGCCACCTTCCGTGGACAACTGGTAAACAGAAGATGCCGGCATTATCTTAATTTGCCAATTTGTGATTCTTATATCATGCATTGGATATGACTTTTACAGCAGTCTTTTGAATACGGATTATCTATATGGATTGTGCCACCTTCCGTGGACAACTGGTAAACAGAAGATGCCGGCATTATCTGAATTTGCCAATTTGTGATTCTTATATCATGCATTGGTTATGACTTTTATAGCAGTCTTTTGAATATGGATTATCTATATGGATTGTGCCACCTTCCGTGGACAACTGGTAAACAGAAGATGCCGGCATTATTCTCAATTTGCCAATTTGTGATTCTTATATCATGCATTGGATAACTTATCCATATCCCTCTAGATTGAAAATTAAATTTCAAAATAAAAAAAAAATTGTTACAAAAAATAACTTGTTCATATCACTTCCAGTGAGACCAGAAGTTGCATGAAACTGAGTCACTTGTCAAAAAATGCAGTTTAATATCTCATACAAATCCTCCTAATTTCATTCCAATATCTTCGAAAACAAAAAGGTTATAGGATGTGCCACCTTCCGTGGACAATTGGTAAACAGAAGATGCCGGCATTATCTTAATTTGCCAATTTGTGATTCTTATATCATGCATTGGATATGACTTTTTATAGCAGTCTTTTGAATATGGATTATCTATATGGATTATCTATATTGATTATCCCAGATAATGAAACCATAATTCGAGTGAGATGGTTTGGAATGAAGCAACTCATCCACGTTGGCCAATTTTTTGAGTTGAAGTAGAAGGAAAAAAATACATTTCTATATATTTTTGCTCACTATGTGCGAACCAATTCACACATTTGTGTTCAAGCAGAGAAAATCATTTCTATACCAGTGATCCGCTATATATTCTCCAACACATCTTCAATGTACAGAGCTGCAAGGCATCATCGGTACACATGACCATGGTATTAGAGAAACGATGTTGAAAAGGGTCATTATTATTAATAATCAAGAAAAGGGGTCAAGGGACCGATCCGGATAGTTTTGTCATAAGCAAAGTCACAATCTCCCACGCAATTTTCATCTCAAAAATTTTTCAATTGGTCTGCTCATAAAGTCCATCATCAATGTTCAGATGATTCAATTAGCAGAAAGTTACTCCGAAAAAAATCTCTTTTTTTCTGAATATAGTAGTACCTACTATTCTCTAACGGTTTTGATGTTGAATTCAAGGCATCAGTTGATAGCTCCATTTTTCTCCAACGTTTTCATCAGGAATAATCAGAGAGAAAATACCCAGCTCATGACATTCTCAATAGTATTCACACCGAATGTTTCAAATAGGTACATATTCAAATATATGAACAGCTATCGAAATATATCCATTGAAATATTCTCCGCCAACCTCAACAGATGATACACCCAGTCATGCTGTCAATCACGTATCGCCTGATGAAGGTCTAACAGTATTGTGAACCGAAACGTTCAGTAAAACAGACAAACCAAAACATTGTCGGTCCTGTATACTCCGTGACCTTCAAACAATCATAATTGAATATGCCGTATTAATATTTATAATTTCAATGTGTTTCGACTAGACTGGAGAAATGTCTTACCCGTTTTTTATGCATGTGTCGGGAATTTTTAATGATGAATATATTTCAAATTTAATTTATTCAATTCATGGTTTCCGTTTCTTATGCTATAACTGGTTTAATAGTGGCGTTGTATGACCGTATCGTCACTTCCCAGTAAATGCGCTTTTCCCTAAATATCTATCACAATAATCAATGTAGAACCTCCCAATTCATTTGGTGCCTTTTATAAGATTGTTTAATTAGGAGTGTGAGCTGTTTTATTCAGAGCAGTTTGTCTTGAATTTATTCAGTGACATTTTGATATTATACAAGATTTCAGTTTAGGACAATCAATTTGCGTAAGTTTAAATGTGATTGATACCACCTTAGAGACTTAACATAGTACGAAGCTCTGGTAAAATTTAGAATTTTCTATTCTTGAAATTTCGAATTTGAACTCAGAAATTTTAAACTTATCGTTAAAACTCAAAATGGGATCACTCAGTAACAAGGAACCCAAAAGGAGCTTGAATTAAAACATATATTCACAGGAGAAGAGTTTATGACAAACTGTTTTATTATTCAATATTTAAAACGCTCCTCAGCTGTGACGTCAGTGTCTTCTTGTAGTATGATTGGCTGAAGTTTGGGATGACGGAACATGGCTGAAAGTGACCAATCAGTATCATTCGCGCACTGACATCACACGGCGCCCTCACCCATTTCTAGTTAGGTTTCATAGCTTGGCATATCGTTCACCACATTTACTTGTAAAAATGAATTTCAAAATGTTACCTTTCATTTTCACTTACAGATATTTGTCTAATAGTAGGTATGATTTGAATCTTTGCCATCAAAATAACCTGAAACAATACTTATTTATTGTATAAGTGTTTTAGATAACATTTTCTTAAGCGAATAAAACGTATTCTAAAACACGCATTCAATACAACATTTTATTCACATTTACATTCATTTAGAATCAGAATTTCATCAAAAAATTATTTGACATTTTTCTTTGAATAGGTTGTTACCTCATCAAAAATCATTGAAATTACGTACAGAAATATGGAATGGTTGCATTTAATTTTCAATTTAATATAAATGTTAATGTCAATATAATTAATAAATAAGTAAAATATGATTGATTTAACATTGCGTTTTTCACTATTTCACTAGTGGAATGAAGTAATTTAATTCTTCCACTGGTGGATGAAGAGGTACTTTATCCGGTTTATAAGTGTGGATAAAACTTTAATTATAACGTGATTTGGATGAAAACTTTTTGTCAGTCACAGCCACCTAACTACGATCACAAAATACCAATTGAGTAAGAATTGAGGATTATGAAATTTGCATTTCCAAATTACATAAAATATAAAAATGAGAAAAATACAAGATGTTTCATTTAAAAATCGAAAATTGAAAACGTTTCCCTGATAACAGAAGTAACTCAAACAGCAAAGTTACATCACTGCGAAATAAGGTATTATATTATGAATCATCCAAATATCAAAATTCTATTGCAAACGACTTGAAAGTTTGCATCCCGGTTATTGTGATCATATAGTATATTGAATAGAATGAATCAAATTAGCAAGATTTGGTGATGGATAGATGTCACCATATAATTGTTATACGTGTCGATTCTGCAAGTGTATGTTGTTGACTCTACCCATGTACACACTTATATTGGGGCAATAACAACTGTACAATATTGTGAACATACTGGAGTATTCAAATTTGATATTGTCCATAAAAAATTTGAACATTTCGAAACAATATTGGTCTCAAAATATTAAGCGTAATCTTGGCGATATTAAATTATAATTATTACACGATATTAGTCCATTACTTTATTACCTGAACATTATACGAATATTATGAATTATAATGAAATATTATGGATGCAATATTTTCCTCCAAACATTGTTACAATATCGTTTGGACATATTGTTGTTATTCGAAGTGAATTTGTTGCCTTGAAAACAATTCTGCCCCCATTAACTATTGAGTAGATTGTCTTTCATACAATTTGTAAGAAGCATCTGTTTAGAAATCTAGTAGTCTTACTTCTGTTTAATTAGAACTTGTTTCAATATTGTTAATTTCAAATCCGAACAATATTCAAATTTTTATTTTTATTTGTAACATTATATCGATAGTCTCATTTAAATATTGGCGTTTTCGTAACAATCCAAATCAAAATAAGTCTTAATATCATTTTTTGTATATGGATAAAATAATATTCAACCAATATTCTGGTGAACCTGGTTATACAATATTGTTTTTAATCCCTAGAATCGATATGAGAGAAATAGTTTAATCGCAATATTGATTCTAGATGCTGGAAACGAATGAAACAATATTGGTTTATCGATATTGTTGGAAATCATTAAACCAATATTGATCCAGTATTATATGAAACAATGTACATTCAGAAAAGGTTGAGTGTATATTCCATCAATAGTATTAATTTAATATTGTTTTTCCAATATACACCCATACTGGTTTAATATTATTTTTACACTTACAATATACCTATTTTGCCAAGATTCAGCCAATGTGAGTTGCTAAATGGGTGAGAGTCGGAACAAATATTATACTTCCCCTTCACCACATATTTTTACCAATTTTCTAACAGGGTGTTTTTTAAGACTATAAGTGTAATATAAATTTACTTTTGTGCAGAATCATTATTTTCAACTATGTAGTACGTAACACCTGGTAATCTGCGTTATATGGTCTTGTCGCAAATGATATAATTCAAATAATTTCAGGAGAGGATGGATGCTCCCCATCATTGCATTTCATCTCTGCGATGGCAACACATCATAATTATTCTAATAGGTCCACATCAGCACAATCGCAGTATTTCTAAGGACTTCCACGATTACCGTTGATATCAGCAACACATGTTTGCAATCTCATGTATGGGTTGAGCACTCAGGAGTTAAAGCTAATGAACTGAAAAAAAATTAGTCCAGTTGCGAGGTACTTTTAGCAACGAAAAATTCCCAGGTTGATGAAATTCCAGTATGTTGTGTGTACATGTTTAGTGATGTCAAATACAAGTTTTCGACCTTGAGGAGGTTGTGGAAAGTTTTTGGTGGCCGAAAAAGCGCGATATTTTTGTACTTGTCATAGTTTTTCACCCATAACTCGAAAACGACCAATCTTAATTGAAAAGTCATCGTGCACTAAATCGAAGAACATTGAATTCCCCGTTGATCGTAAGAAAAAAATTCCAATTTTGGTAAGAACTGCTATAACCCATTTTCGAAGTGATGTAGCTCTACCTCATTATTCACATTCCTGCCTTCTTCCTGAAACTTTTGGATGATCAATTGGAGAGTTCAATAAGCCCAAAATTTGGACAATTTTTCGAAATTTCAAATCTGTTTAATTTAAAATAAGCGTTTCTCGAAAATAACTGGTCTTTCCTGGTACTTACTGATCTCTCTGGACCATAATACAGTAAGTACGCGAAAAATCCCTCCATTAACACGCATACGGCAATTTTCATCAACCCAGACAAAAATTTAAAAAAATCCATTTTCATAGCTCCATATCTGGAAAACTTGTCATTGTTGAGCTTTGTGGCACATTTGATCAACTCATTCCAAAAATTCCTTTGTCAGTGGTGAAAACCACCTACTAGTGATGCTGCAAGGTACAACTCTTTCCTTACGTACCAACAAGTAAAAACTTTGTTGGGGAACAACAAAATCCCTACAGTTTGGGGGTAGTCACTAACCAAGCAAGATGTGGTATCTAACACTACCATGAAGAACGCAGCCCTGAATTCTTTCTTCAAGATTCTTGCTTGCAAGAGCGCCAGCGGCTACAATACCGCGGCCTGCAGTTGCAAGAAGGCATGTCTGCAGTGCACAGTAATTTGCAAGCATTGCTCCAGCCATGCCTGCGAGAACTCGCGCGAGCCTGACATCAGTATGGAAGACGAAGAGGAGACGTCGATGGGGAGGACCTGATTGATGAGCTTATTTATTGTCCAGGAGAAGATTGAACTAGAGGATGACAACGCCAAACCTCAGCCGAGAAAGTCTCGACTCAGTCATTGTATGTAACTTCGTTCATTATTATTTGTTGAATTTATTAGTTTTCACATCAAATATTTCATTGTTGTCTCTCCCACAGAGGACGACCTACGAAGACTCGAAAGAAGACTCGTATTATGAAGGCTATATGGAAACAGATCACATATATTTCACTTTGTAACAATTTATATTCGTAGCTGAGGTGATTATATCACAAAGTAGAAATATTTGTGAGAATGAAGCAATTGGCAATACACAGAGATTTCGTGACTGAAAAAGAAACAAATCCATTCCGAAAGCTCTTACACAAGTAAAAAGAGTTTTCTTTATTGTCAGTTGCTGCATCCTCACAAATATTTCCACTTTTATTTCACTATGTGTGTAGTAGGTTCGTTGTAGTTACATTGTTTTGAATAATTACATTTTTTACTTCTCATTAGGTATGACCTTATTCTCCGTACATACATATACATACCTTCAAAAAGGTGATACAGAAATTGGTGAAGAGAAAGAGTTTCCGATTTAATTCACATACCTTCATATATACGTGAAACCTTATTATGTTCCTTGATATTTTTTAAACGGACACGGTATGGTGTTAGAACCGATTATGGGCCAGAGAGCTTATTTTGGAAAAAAAAGGTTTGAAATTTCAAAGAATGAGCCAATTTCTAAATTTTGGGCCTATTGAACTCTGCAGTTGATGATGTATAACTATCAGGAAGAGGATAGGCGATTTGGGCTGATAGTGTGAAGCTATGACTTTGAAAATGACTTATACCAGTTTCTGTATGGCAAATTTAATATTTTTCTTTGATCGACGAGCAATTTTGTTTTCTTCAATTCAATATACAGTGACTTTTAACTTATGATTGGCCGTTTTCGAGTTATGAGCGAAAAACTAAAACGAGTCCAAAAATGTTGCGGTTTTTTGACCACCAAAAATTTTGCACAATTACTTTGAGATCGAAAACTTGGATTTGACATTGCTAAATATGTACAAATAACATAGGTAATAAAATTTCATCCATTTCTTCTCCGCGACCTACCAACTGGACTATTTATGCTTATGCCATAATTAAGACGCAAGACGCAAAAAAGCGGATTAATAAATATTTATGTGGACTCTAAAATTCCCGGAATGGGAGAAACTCGATCTTGTTTTGTGATGTGACAAGTATTTTGAATACTTTAGCGAACTGCATAAGAAGGAAAACGAAATCTCATATGCTGCATCAAATATGTTGACTTGTTTGCGGAATAATGTTGGTTCAGTTTTCTCAGAATTATAACAATTTATATTTCTAAGATTTTGACTATGTATTTTCGTGTCATGAGTAATATTTTCATCATGTGGTTGACTTTTACTCTTTCCTGTTTATGTAGAAGCAGTATGTTCTAAAATTAACTGTGAATTAATTACCAAAAATATGTTACTTATATGTTATTCGGAGAAGCAAAAAATAACTGGAATACCAAAAATATATCAGTTTCATAAAAAGCGCGTTCTGCGTTTGTATGTTACTTATGTAAAATTTCATATCTAAAAATACCCTCATATCTCACATGTACATGTCTTAACTTAGGAAGGATGTAGTGCAACAGAATTGGATTGTTTTGTCAAGAGGCGAATTGTGCTTATCACGAGGAGAAAACCGCTGGGGAATTTTGGTGTACTTGAAAATTATTACAGGTACTACTTGTGTGTCACACGGGCATTAGAGGAATTAGTTAGGAATTATTGGGCATTACTCGAGCATTACATGGGTATTACAGGAACTATTTGGAAGTACTGCTCACAATAGTAATCAGTGAAAGGCTAAAAAAAAGGTCTTCCAAACATGGAAATTAGAATTGTCTGAAAACTGAGAGCAGGAGCGAAAAAAAAAGATATACTGTCATAACTTAGGGGTATTACTCGGGAATTACTTGGGTATTAGAGGCATTACCAATAATTTTCGGGAATCAGTTCACACAATATTCTCAGCGGTTTCCCCTTCAGATACAATGAACTACCGTCTAATAACAATATTGAACGCGCGTCTTGTTCGAATACTCTCAGCAGTTGTCTTGGTCTATGACCGGATGTTAGAGCAAAGAGGGTCAATGAAAGGGGTCTCGATCTAAAATGAGAATACGCTCACTAACACATGAATCGCTCAGGAATCCGTACAGTATGAGCGTGAACTCTGGATCGGTTCTCGCAAGATGTTCAATACAACATCGCATGAGCATATAATCCACTTTTTCAGATGCCTTGTTGTACCCGATGAAATAGTGAAATGCTTTTTGACTACTGATGCAAGAATGAGTTGAGTCAGACAATCAATCAGTGCAGGTTATCTCCAGAAGTGGCGTGTTTCAGGGAGAGATCTTCAGCCCTCTTTCTGCCTTCCTGCATTTTCCTGTTGCCATCGCCTTTTGATACAAATGCGGTACTCAGAGCAATTGGACGCAGGGTGACCTCGAGAAAAAATTATTCGAATCAGTTTTATGGATGGTAGAAGAGTGCACGTATTTTATCCAAATGAAATCCTGTATAGACAAATATACAATAAGTAATCTCGAAAGAGGACCATGCGAGGGGTAGTACAACGCCTATCATAAGAGGCAACCACAGTTATGAACTCCCTCCACAGCAGACAGATCTGGTCATCCGAACTGCCAGAGAAGAATGAAATTGCTACAACTAATATAAAGTTGTCGAGAATTTGATATCTCAAAAGATTCACAATTTCACTAATTCCATTAATTATTATTAATGCCAACACCTGGTTAACCTAATGTGAATTAGGTCCAATAGTTCCTGAGAGGTGTAGAATATAAGTTATTGCTTATGTAGCTGTTCGTTCCAGATTTTTTTTATCACTTACTTTATAGTCTGTAGTTTAAATGCAACGAATCTGATAGGTAAAATATTTATATAAATTATAGATTATATATTAGGGACTTTCGTGCTACAAGCCTCTACACCGCGACCTTTTCAGATCTATTGCGTTTGTCCTCGAGATCATTTAGAGTTCTTTGTCTAGCCCTGTCTTCTTTACGAGACTCCACAGGCTAGTTTTTAGAACTCCCATGAATCTGGGAGCTCTTGGTTTTTCTTCTCCCAGTGTTAGAAACCTTTGCCTTGACAAGCCCTCGCAGTGGCATAGTATGTGTACTGATGTTTCCTCTTCTTTCTGACAGAACCTGCATAGCATTTCTTCTGCCAGGCCTATTGTACTCATATGTTTGTTGAGCCTACAGTGCCCTGTGAGAAGTCCTACTACTATTCTAGTAGTGTTTCTCTTCTGGCTTAGTAGATAGTCTGTGCATGTTGGCTGCGGTTGTTTGATAAACTCTTTGACCTGTCTCATCCCTGGTGCATTGTTCCACCATTCTTGAGACTTCTGTTGAATCCATGATTTGGTGTTTGTTTTTAGTACAGCTTTTGCTATACCGCAATACGGTTCTGGGCCATTCAGGGCCTCACTTGCTCCTTCTCGGGCTAGTGTATCGGCCTCTTCATTGCCTCTATAACCTGTGTGTGCTGGTACCCAGGCTAGTGTCAGTCTGTTCTGACTGCCCAGCTCTTTTAGGGCTTCTATGCAGTCCCAAACAAGTTTTGAGGTAACTTGCATTGAGTTGACTGCTTTTATCGCAGCTTGGCTATCTGAGTATATGGCAATGTTTTTTCGTAAAAAATCGTGCCTTATTAGCTCTTGTGCACAATGGTGTATTGCAACGATTTCCGCTTGAAATATCGTCGCATGTTTGCCCAAGCTCAGTGAGATTTTCATCTTTGGCTTGGTTCCGTAAATGCCGGCTCCTGCACCTTCATCCGTTTTGGAGCCGTCCGTGTAGACAGCGATTTCCGGATTGATGGGAGGCCCCCCCTTCCAAGCATCCCTGTCCGTTATACTTGTCTTGAAAGTTTTGTCAAAGCTATATCTGGGAAGAATGCCATCTGATGGCATTCTTGTAACCGGGTCGTTATCCAACTCTTCATATAGCTTGTTGTAGTCTCTCCCGTGCATATTGCTAATGGGTGCTTGTCCTCAAAGCAACCTGCACGTGACAGACCTGGCTTCGGCTTGGATGTATATGTGTAGACGTATTTGTCGTATGCGTAGATAATCAACTGCACGTTTTTGTAGGTGTTTTTGGGTGTTTGCGGATAAATGGTCATCACAAGAAAATGATCATGAGAGTGCGAGTCAGTGTATTCTAGGGTCAACTCTCGTTTAGCTGAAATCGGTTATGCAATAACTGTTGCCATGGCAACCGTTGCTATGGTACCGAGTAAACAAAAACACAATTCCGGTCTTGCGGAAATGCGCGGTTGCCAAGTTATCTGCTTAAGATTAGCTGAAATCCGTTATGAAAAAACTTTTGCCATGGTAACTCTTGCTATGGTCGAGAGTAAACTAAAACGCTATTCCTACTTTGCGAAAATGCGTGGTTGCCAAGTTGGGTCAGTTATAGTTCAGCTGATATCGTTGAAAAAATGTGATGCTGTGATGAGACATTCAAAATCGCGATTTTCGTGCTGCGGAAAAGCGCGGTTGCCAAATTATGAACTTAAAAATAACGTCAGAAGTATAAACAAGGTGTTTCCGAAATTGGAGCGATAAATGAAGTGGGAAGTAGAATATGACAAAACAAGACGGAATGAAGGAATACATTTTTATCCAAAAAAAAATTGTTTTGACAGATATTGAATCATAAAATTTTCAAAATTATTTTGGTAATAACTGATAAGAGGTCTACAGTCTGCACAAACCGTGCTGAAATACTGCCAACGGGCAGACACGCTGTGGCCTGGAGAATCAAACCAGTGCCGGCTCAACTTTCGTTTAGCTGAAATCGGTTATGCAAAAACGGTTGCCATGGCAACAGTTTTTTCGTAAACGCGAGCGAAGCGAGCGGGTCCGGCCGGCAAATCCGCGCGCGCGGATTTGCGAAATGTCGGCCGGACCCGCTCGCCTTCATGTTACTACTTTGTCCATTTTCTTTATTCTCTTTCTTTCTCTTTCTAGCATTTTAATTTACTCTCAACCATAGCAACGGTTACCATGGCAACAGTTTTTTCATAACCGAATTCAGCTAATCTTAAGCAGATAACTTGGCAACCGCGCATTTCCGCAAGATCGGAATTGTATTTTTGTTTACTCGTTACCATAGCAACTGTTGCCATGGCAACAGTTTTTGCATAACCGATTTCAGCTAAACGAAAGTTGAGCCTCCATCTCCAAACAATGGTTGCACCACGTGCGTTAAATGAGAAATGCGAAGCAACTGTTATTTTTGGTGATGCTCATCGTAATTATCATGAGGCGGTACGAATGTTCAATGAACGTTTTCCAGATCACCCTATTGACAGACTTATTATTATTATTTCAAACAATTAGTGGCAAAATTTTGAGAACGGCAGTGTGCAAAATAAACCACGTTCTTGGCGATCAACTACAGGAGAAGATAAACAAGTGGACATTATGAGCGAGTTTGTGAATAACCCGTCCTCATCGACTAGAACTGTAGCCTTGAATTGTGAGGTTTCGCAGATGACGGGTGTTGAGAATTCTAAAAAAAAAAAAATTATCCCTACAAAATAAAAATAACGCATGAACTGACGGACGATGATGCAGACCGCCGTCTAGAATATTGTGAAATAGTATCTAACAATATTTTACAAAATCCCAGCTATTTGAAACATATTTGTTTCAGTGATGAGGCTACTTTTTTTTAAAACGGTCATGTGCATAGACAAAATGTGAGGTACTGGTCCGATGAAAATCCTCGACTTTTGCGTGAAACTCATACCCAGTTTCCCCAAAAAGTTATTGTGTGGGCAGGAATACTGGGTGATCATATTATCGGTCCGTTATTCATTGAGGAAAATTTGACGGGTGCCCTCTATTTGGAAATGCTGGAAACAGTGATAGATCCCCTGATAGTGGCAACTGTCTAAAATAATCCAGACGAATTTGACATGGACATTATATATAACAAGATGGATCTCCTCCTCAGTTTGTAGTTGCTGTCAGGACATATTTGAATACTGTTTATGCAGGACGATGGATCGGACGTCGAGGATCTATGGAATGGCCTCCAAGATCACCAGATCTAACTCCTTGGGGTTATCTATGGATTACCTATGGGGTTACCTAAAATCTAAAGTCGTCTACGAGACTCAGTGTCACTCTATTCAGGAGTTGCGTGCGCGGATTACGGAAGTGTGTGCAATTACTCGCGATACCTTGCAAAGCGTCAGGAGGTCAACGGGGAACATTCTGAATATTTACTGTAATAACAGAAAAAGTTAGTGATAGTTTAGTTGCTCTCCTGTTTGTGGTGTAATTCTTTGCACGGTTGAATAGAGCATAAAAGCCCCTTTCAAATGAGCTATCACTCACCACCCCATGCTATTTAAATTTTTTGACAGGGTTGCTCCCCTCCAGTCAATATGAAATTAGGGGTGCACTATTCATACGAAAATGTACACTGTAAAAATCGAATATCGACGTGTCTCGGCGATTTTCCCAACAAGAGTCCAGTAACGAGTTAGATAGGGGGAACACTTATGATGCGCACTGTATATTGGAACTGAGCAACAAGACAGAAATGATATTTTTCTCGTGTTCACAAAATTATACTGAATTGTAAATTGAAATCAACAGATTCTGTCCCGACTTGTTTCCCCCAAAAAACAGATGACATCCCGCCTGTGGGAAAACAGCTTGTCTATTTCGAACACCCTTCCGAAAGAAGTTGTTTCCAATTAGTGTGTCACGGTAGGGAAAGAATGTGTTTTAGATAAGGCAAGTCATTTACATATATGTGTTAACGCCCGACTTTTTGAAGGTTTTGTGACAGATTTTTGGTTAATGAGGAAATATTCGACCTCCTTACAGACCGAACACAAGATAGTGTGACGAAGAATAATTTCCATATTCTGGGTTTTTTGCTCCATCAATCCATCACGAGACTGAGAGATGGCACCCCATGCATTAAGTTTGTCAATGGGTGTATACGATCTTTATAGGTTAGGAAAATTCAAATTTAAATTGAGTGGAAGAATAATAGCTGAATTACTAGCCAAAAAGGTTTTCGCGAAACATGTGTTCATATTGAGAACAGAATTTCAATTAAAACAAGGGCCGAAGATTCAAAATAGTATAAACTACTTTTTCTATTTGAAAATAACTTTTTTTGTAGTTTTCCACATTGCTAGGCCCTGTGGGTCTACAAATAATTGGGTAGATAGGATTCCGTACCGGGTCTATGGGTTTTTATGGGTACCGACCGGTGAAATTGGCTGAAACTGTGGTACGTTTATCTCTTCATTATCTTGATCAAAAGTTTTCATGGCCCAACTCAAGTAACATAGTGTGCCCCTGAGTATGCAACACTGTTTCCCACTAGTTCAGTCTAGTTGTTCTTTCACTTGATTATCGTGAGACATGGTCCTTTCATGAACAAATCAAAAAAGCCCCAACTATCTCTGTAATAATACCACTCACTAGAAAAACAAAGATTCAGCACCTAAGGGCTGTTCGCCTTGATGGAGCAGACTTAGAATGGCAGCAAGAGGTGAAGTATCTAGGGCTTACCCTAGACTCAAAACTACTTTGCAACAGACACGTAGAAAAGATCGGTTATCAGGCAAAATCATCACTTTTGGTGTGCAGGAACATTGAAGGAGAAACATAGGGCTGTAACCCATCAATACTGCGATGGATGTATACCATGATAGTGAGACCTATGATCATCTACAGAGCAGTAGTGTGGCAGAACTGAGCTCGCCACAACTAAGAAGATCTTGGAGAAAGTGCAAAGACTAGCATGTCTTTGTATGACAGGAGCAATGAGGTCGACTCCAACAGCAGCAATAGAGGTCATTCTGGTGAGGAAAACTGCTTGGGAAGCAAACCTCAGGTTTGCTAAAGTCGGACTCAAAGGGACAGCACACGGTGTAAAGGGCTCAACCCCCACCGACTGTGCACACCTTGCCGATCTCCCAACTAACGAATTACCAGGAAAGTAATTTTCGATAAATTTTTTCGAACGAAACTCAATACCAAGCGAGAATGGAACATAGAATCCATTCGAGCACATGGTACACGGACGGGTCCAAAACTCCCAAGGGAACTGGAGCAAGAGCAACAAATACTCCGAACCCATGGGCCAGTTCCCCAGCATTTTTCAAGCGGAAATCCACGCCATAGAAAGGTGCATTCAGTTCAACCTCAACAGGAAATACCGGAACAAGGAAATCGTGATCCTCTCTGATAGTCAAGCAGCCATCAAAGCGTTGAGCTCTTTTAACATCAACTCGAAGATGGTTTGGGAATACATAGACAAACTTAATGATGTAGGCAGGAACAAAAAGGTGACCCTCCTCTGGGTACCGGGGCACGTCGGAGTGGAGGGCAATGAACAAGCAGACACCCTGGAAGACGTAATGAGAGCAACATACTGGCTGAGACTTCCAGGGCTGAGGCAGGCCAAAGACCTTCTCAGAAATTTCAACCGAGCAAGATCGAAGATACTGATTAACCTCAGCAAAACTAGTCTGAAGACAATCACGGGATTTCTAACGGGGCATTACAGACTCAAACAACACCTAAGGAAGCTAGGCTTGGAGAAGATAGTGCAACTCCGTTTCTTAACTGGGAAAAACGTTTTTCATTTTGACGCCCTTGTTTACAGTTGGTAAATCATTAGAAAATCAATAGAACCTGTCGAATGTATTTTTGAAACTCTATCATTAGGATCATGTTAAAATAATAAATCAATATTTCACTTTCTGAAATACAGTCGCGTGTTTGTAGTACTTCACTGATGAAGTTGAGACTTCATATGCTGTCGAATTTAAATGAAACTACAATCGTCTGTTCGTTTATCTCAATCTAAAAATGTTCAATAATAGGCCACTATTTGACGGAAAAAGTAAGCATGTACCAGTACACATTTATAAGGTTTTCACATGATTACGGCTATCCTTTATCATTTTTATGCCAGATAACAACCTGCAATCTTAATATATCTTTATCAATTCTGTAATTTTTTAAGACACTTTGTACCAAGGAACTTACGTGACATTGTGTAGGGGAGAGGATTAGCCTGAAACCTCACTACGTATCACCAGGAGGGATGGGATGGGGGGTTTAAAAGTCGCTGAAAAACACTACGTGTAGTCCAACATCTGATAGATATTGTGAAAAGATAGATAGATACAAATAGATAAATGAGATAGGGGTAATGTTATTCAAAGATAACACATTAGATCCCAAATTCTTTGGTCGATGAAAATCTATTTCGCTTTTTCAAGCTCATCAGGAAGATCAGAAGACTTCGGAAGCAGTTCCTTCAGAAGCAACTTCACAGAGCAAGGATGGATGATATGATGGAAATATTCCTTCTGCAGTAACACAATGAGATTCATTTTTTGATAAACCTGTCATGGGTAATGCATTTTGATTTTGTCTGAAAATATTTGAACAGGATGTTCAGAAAATCAGTTGCTGAATCATCTTCGTTCATGATAACATCTTGGAAGGTATTCATGTCCGGCGTTGCTTCAGCCGCGGAAGTAGATGTGTTTTGGTAGATATTACCAAAAAATTACATTTTTTTTATTTCCATTAAGAATATTCTCCCTTTCAACATGAATACCTCCCAAGAACGATGAGAAAATAGCAACTAAAGTTTAGTTTTCAGACGCAGATGATTCCACATCTGATTCAATGAACACACTGTTCATATTGTCAAACGAAATCTTTCACTCTGTACAGTGACTCATTCGAAATCATCTCGTTTGTGGTCTAAATCGCCCAATTATTGCATTACAGTTTTCAAACCATCCCGTCAATTAGTTTCTACAATTAATAATGTAATTAGATTAGCAGCGAAAACAAAAACCAACTAATAACCGTACTTTCCTCCATCAATTAATTTAATTAGCTTTATGCTAGCCAGTGCGTGTTATTGAAGAGAATTTCTAGCAAAATGCAAAGAAAAAGTTCTGTGATGAGCAATCAGTGTCATTCACCATCATGTAAAGAACCCGCAGGGGTTTGTTATAGAATACCGGTTCTCGAAACTAGTAATATTCGTTCGATTTGAGCATATCTTGTAATTAGATATAGTCATCGATGTAAGAAAGAAAGGACTGATTGATTCTAGAATGTTTCAGCATATTCAGTGTACCGCTTTAGGCGAATTGGTTTTCTCTTCTTCAAGTGCGAATGTCACGTCGCAGTATGTAGCCCTAGCGTGCCACAGCAAATAATAATGATAGCTGTTCTGTACCCGTACAGGTTATGCCTTTGGGTACACTCTACATTCATGTCGAAGGTTAGTTGGACAGTAACAGTATGCGTCGAAGAAAAACACAGTTTTTTACTAGCCAATGTTGCGAACATATGTTTTTTTTCTCACTTGCCGCTATGTATTTATGACCAACTATTATCTGAAAATGCTTGGAGAACTCACCAAAATTAGTTCTTCACAGTTTAAGTTCTTGAAAATGATGAACATGGTCGGACATGATAGACATCCTAGCATGTTCGACTAGAGCAGCATGCTATTCTTGTTGTTTCGACGGGTGATTTTTCCTCGTGAATTATTCTATTGACTTATTATACTAGGTGTATGATACAAGTCTGACACAAGTATGATACAAGTCTACCTTCAATTTGTTCTCAGAAGTTCTAATTATTTTGGAATCAAGAAATGCTATGATAGTATTTTTCAGTTCATAGGTGAAATTTTATTTTGGGGGGAAACTTTGGTATGTATTTAGAACTTCCACTTTTTGTTTCTAGGCATAACTTGAAATCAGACTGAGTCCAAAAAATGTGCCGGAGAGTTTCAAATAAATGAAACAAACAACAACAAGATGTAATTCAATGAAATAACAAGTACTTGTTTTCTGACAGATATTTGCCTGATAGCTGATGTCATTGAAAAATATTCATTTTCAAATTTACCTAACCTCAGCTAACCTAACCTAACCTCACCTAACCTAACCAAACCTAAATGAAATACCCAGATAACACAAACATTTAGGAGATGTTGCTTTCTTGATTATTATTGCCCAATTATTATTTTTACCAAGAACTGTATTCCTTAAAGGACCAGAACGGTGAGTGAAAACTTAGAAAGGCACATTCAGTGATTTAAAGAATTTGTCATTTTCAGGATAGGTACTGATTTCGTCGGGGGAATTGAATTATAGATTTTTCCATATTTTTGTATATTGTTTTTTTTTTTTCATGACAGTTTGTTAATTTTTATTTTTGAAAGTATATATTATAGAATCAACTCACACATTTGTTTTCTAGCATTCTATGCCACATGAACCGTATTTCATTAGTAAGGATAATAATATGGAGATATTATTTCCATTTTTCATGCTGAAACATGGTGAGCTTTATTTTACTCGTGAATATTCTATACGTCATATTGACTCAAGTTGCCAATTAATTAGTGTTCTAGTAGTGAATTCGTTTCGAAGAGAATTTGAGATACCTGCAGGATACCCTCAGTAAGACTAGTGACTACATGCAAGTTAAATTATAACCTGCAAAATTATTCATTCATGTGAAAGCATTAATCGACAAATTTGAAGTGTTTTTGTTTATTTTATTTATTATTATTTATTTATTTTGTGATTTGCCCTTGAAAGTTACTGCGTTTGCAAGACATTTGTCAAAAAAAAAGATTCAACGAAATTTCTTGGTAGATTCAATTGGACTTCGTGAAAGAATGATCTTATCTCCAAAAATAATACGAATAGAGTTTTCGTCAAGCTTGGATAACAAAGACACATATAATTTAAAACTCACGTTTTAAACTATATTCCAGATCAAATTATGTAATTTTTTAGTATACTTTTTTGGCAACTGTATTCCAACGTAATGTTATGTGCCCAATTTCAACAATTATTTATTTCAGTGTAGTGACCCCTAATCACCTATTCTCTTGAAAGCACTAAAATAACAAACTACAGTATCAGCTCGAGGTTCTTCAGAAAATCGGCCATGCGCTCTCAGAATACGTAACTATCGATTGCTATCAAGAATTGATTTCCTCCAATCAGCTTACATCGTTGAATCGAGCATATCACATAATTATATTAAATATAAATAAAGAAACAGAGTTCTTCTTAATTGGCAGTCAGCCATTGTAGGTCGGCATGTATCCAGAATAGAAATTTAACCAGCAGGAAATATTCGAATGGTAATAAAAAAAAACGTATAAATTATTTCTTTGTTTTGAATAGTAGGAATTCACTATTACCGGAGACGTTCTAAGAATTTTGATGAAGATTGCTTTGACAAGTCTATGTTTGGATTCCAATTCTCACAGACACTTACGTGGACGATGAATGTTTATGTCGAACATATGTTGATGGTGTTTAATTAAAATGTTCGGTGGTAGACAGTTTAGTGAATTAATCTTTTTCAGTTATCGCTCGTAGTCGTAAAGGTTTGGTGGCAATGAATATATACTTATCTTATCGAATTCCTACCTTTTTTTATCAGGGTAGATAAAATCGATAGACTATTATTCCATTCGATAACAATTTTTACTGCTGATGAGTTCAACAAACATACCGTAAATAAATATGAGCAAAGTTCTAGCACCATAATATTACGGAATACATACCATATGCAAGGCCAAAACAAAATATACTTAGATATACAGTTTGTCAGTGGTTCGGAGTGAAGAAAAACTGTAATGTAATCTCTGAAAGGAATCAGTGGGAATACACGGTGTAAAAGCAATGCTTTCTGAAATTCTAAAACATAATCATAAAAGATTGTGACAATAAAATAGTTATATATAATTTTGACCTTTACACTTACGAAAAATCAATTGCAAAGCTTACTTGAACCGATTGTTTCGAGTCTAAAGCATCCATTTAACAACGAGTGTGATTAAATTTATTACATTTTGAAAAAAAAATTAAATTTGTAAGTATTCCTATGACGTTACTTTCATCGGAAACGCCTCTACCTGCCAAATACCGTTCTGCCGTAAAGTATAGCTTCTAGATTGGTATGAGACAATGAGAAATTATTGCAACTTTGTCACTTGATCAACACATCAAAAAATTCTACACAGAATAATCCAGAACTTGTTACGCTAGTAGTTGAAACTACGATAAATACACAAAAAAATGTTTACCAAAATTCCAGGGGTGGATAATTTTTTTTTTCGTTTAAAAATAACTAAATAGATTTTTACTGTAATCTTGGAAAGTATATGATTTATCGGAAAAAAACTTAATAAGGTAAAAGACAATTGAATTCTCCACAAAAATTATTTTTAGTAATTTCTTATAAAATGCGCTCGTTTTCTCAGAAAACGTGATTGAACGCCGACATCAACTTTCAGGTTCACCCTTACCAGTCGCTAAAAATTCTGGCGGAGCCGAATATTTGATTGGTCATAACTCTGCTTAAAATGATCGAAGAAGAAGAAAGAAAAGTTCATATCGTTTCTGAAGACTTCTACCATCTCATGCAAACATAATATGCGAGTATTTGAATACACAACAGGGATGCTTCTGAAGAGCATGTTTTATTCCAATCTTATATCAATCCTCCCAAAGCGAAATAGATTTTCGTCGACCAAAATTAAATGGGGATTAAATGCGAGAGAAGCGAACCTTGCTTCAATGAAATGAACGATTTCTGTGAGTGATATTTTTAAAAATATTTTCCTTATCTAATTTATTCAATGATTTTTTCAATGAAAACTAGGGAGAATTAAAACAAAAATTAACTATCTGAATGAAAATGCCAATTTTCACTTTCAGATTTTTTCTTTCCTTTTCAGTTAGAGTCTTTTTACAATATCTATCAGATGTAGTTCAATGTCCAGCGTGGCTTGTGCCGGGGAAGTAGTTGTTTTCTGTTAGATATTACAAATAATCACATTTTTCATTTTTCAATTTTAATGGAGAATGTTCCCCTTTTCAACATGAATACCTCCCAAGAGGTTATCTTCAACGATGGAAATAAATAGCGACTAAAGTTTGTCTTTCAGTTGGAGATGATTCCACAATAGATTTTATGAATGTCCTATTCATATTTTCGAACTAAAACAGCTGAAGATTTCACTCTGTTATTATAAAAGACAAAAAGCAGGTACATCCATTGGAACCAGAAGCAACTTGATCCTCCACATTTTAGGATTCAAGTAGAAAGAGTGTGCCTATTACTCTGCTTTTTTTCTCGTGATAATGATCCCATTTTAGAACAAAATGTAACTATGTACTGTGTTTCAGTTAATATGTGTTTACCAATAGAACCTTCCCAAGTTAATTATTTCTAAAATGAAATGTTGAACATGTTAGTTGTTCATGAAGTGCATCTTCGATATGAGGTAACCCATTTATTGAACTCAAGAGAATTTGTGATATTGAATTGAAGAGCATTGAAAGGATAATTATAATATCCTGCACTGCGAACAAATCTATTGAGTTTTTGGTACATCCTGCAATCCTACACACATTTTTTTCGAGTCTATAGCAGTATGTGGCTTGTTACTTCTTCTCCAAGTTCTATCCTACCATCTTCTGGGTGACTACTTATATGTTCAGCTCCTTTATAGCTTTCACAACATATATCAGTTTCTATCTCATCTGTCAGATCACTCAAAAAGTAAGTAATCATATATCCATTTTTTTTCTTTGAATTTGTTTTGAGTTGTTGAGTAACAACAGTGGACAGCATAGTTTCATCTGCTGGAGATCTAGTTTGATGCCAGTTTCTTCTTTTTTTTCAGAACTAAGTCGTCCTTCGTTCAAGAAAATTATTAATCAAAATAACTTAAGGAGTACCAGGTATGTACCTTATTGAATACAGTAACCAAAATATTCTGCTTCTCGGTTTCGACTTCTGAAAATTGGTGGTGGCTTCAAGTGGCGGCTTGAAGGTCGACCTATCAGATAGATTATTTTCTTTTGAATAAGAGTATCGCTTGAAGTGAGGATGATAAAAGAATTATCAGAATTCATAAACTATGCCTCTTCAACAGGCATGTAACTTTTTGAAATATTTTTGTTAATGAATGAATCAACTAAATCAGGGCTAATGGTTAATATACCATTTGAAAATTTTTCATATTTCAGATTATTTCAGATTTATATAGTCGTTATTATACACACCCAATGAAAATTTTTTACTTAAAATCGAGGCCAATATTCATTTAGTATTTTTTTTGAGGGCAATAAAAACGATTTCATCAGCTTTAGTTTCAATTTTTTTTCTCGAAATAATACATACATTTCTTAGAATACGTACCAAATTCGTCGGTCTCATATTGCCTCATCTAATAATTTTATTTTCCTTAACCAGAGTTAGGAACACCTTTTCGTAAACTCATGAACAAAATACCATCAGTCTAATCATCGGTTCCAAATTCCTTACGACAAAAAATTAATCTATACACTTCGGCCGACAGAAGCATTTCCAATTAATTAGGACCAACTCGCCTGTTTTCGGTGAGTTGTATCTTGTATTAGATCTGATAGCAATCAATCTAAACCCTCTAGCGGGTAGTAAGGGGACGTTTTCTGAACAATAGCGGCCTTCCCAAAGGGATGATCTTTAATCTCGGACCCACAACCCAAGGTGACTACGTCAATTCATTGATTTTTACTTTGACAGAAAGTTCACGATAATCAAGTTCGACGTCTATAATAAATATATCCGCATTGAATATATTATATTCCATAATTGTTTATATAGAGTCTTAACATAATTTCGTGAAATCAACTAATCCTATATCTCAAATGGTTTGTTCCAGACTGTAAGACTTCCTATCCCTAATACATATAAATGTTAGACAGCATAGCATGAAGATAGAATTGGTGGGTCAAAATGCAGTTTTGAAAGTTCTGTTTGTGATCAGATTTTGTGCTTCCAGTCAACCATGTAGAATTTATTCTAATGTATATATATCTTCGAATATTTGGTGAAAGCAAGCAGATATCAGGAGAGTCAAAATGCCTGGGTTTAAACATAGACACAAAGTTTACCTGAAACAAACATCTGAAAAAGAACATTACTGATGATGGCCAGTTCCTCCTTTTGCAAAAATTGGGGACTTTGACTCAAACAATCCTTTCTGCTGTACATTGCAATAGTAAACCCCTTGATAGCGTATGTACTCCTGCTGAGTCCATGGATGGGGTAATCAATCACATTGGGAGTACGGGGGGTTAATCAACCTTTTTCAATATATTATTTACTATGAAGGGATCACTCCGAGGCAGTCATGTGGGGGGGGGATTCACCCTCAGGCACGCGGTTGCCAGCAGCGGAAGGCTGGCTAGTTTGCAAAGACTGGCCATGTCGAGGTCACTGATGATGCTTGGTCCAGCACAAGATGGATAGAAACCCTGGTGCGTTCATTTATACCTGTGAAATCGGCCTACCAAAACTGTTAAGGTACGGCCTACGTGATTCTTCATATTTTATTTAGATCGGATTAGCTTCACGATCATTCGTAGATGGCGGTAAAGTCATTACCGATTGATAAATGAATACTTGTCATGATGACGTTGGACAATTGTCATTGTCATGACATGTTTACATTTCGTATTTATTCAATTTTGTTAAAAAATACGACATAACATGTTTAACGTGCTTATTTCATCAAAAATCAGAACAGTAATTAACTAGTTGGATATGATGATACTCATTGTTTAAATATCCCGTACATACCTTAGATCTTTCATACAAACGTAGCCATGTCCAAGTACAAACTTGAAAAAACATTATGCACTACAAATACAAGAATTACAGAAAACTCAACAATAAACAAATAACTAATCATTGCGAACTGAACGAAAAGTAGTAAAAGAACAGAAAAAACGATAAATATCCCGATGAAATGTAAATCATAGTTAATCAAAAATTATAAACATAGTCATAAACAGTCAAATTTCAAATATTCCAAAAAAAATATGACTCAGTAATTCGGAATGTAAACTCGGCTATTTTTTGATAATGCGCCATCTACTGATAACGGGAAAGCTAATCCCATCTTATTACAGCATTAACAACTTTGGGTGAAACAAAAGCGAATCAGTCAATCCATCAGGGTTTCTATCCATCTTGGTCCAGCACATGCAGATGCAGATTGAACTTCCTCCTCTGGAATTGCACATTGTAGCGGTGGTAAGGATAGAAGTCTCCTGACTGAATTATCTGAACAAATAAAATGACAACAACCTAGGCAACTCCGACATAATGGAGGTCATAATCATCGACACTTCTGAGATGCCGTCGAAAAATATGACTTCAATGTACCTCTCTTATCATAAGAAGTCACATCAAAGGCCATACTAATGCTGTCGAGAGGGCAATTCTAGTAGATGGATATGGCTTTAAGTCAAGCAATGGGATATATGCTGGAATATACGGGGAGAGACAGTAGTATCAGCCTCTGTACACAAGCCTTTATATTTCAATAGCTATTTCTGTTCGCCCAAGAGAGATTCCAATGGGGGTTCCTAGAAACTAGTTCATAGCCATTCTCTCCGAATGTCAGGTACTGTGATCATTGCTAGTGCTCCCTGTAACCAAATAGCTAAATTTTGTTTTGATTCGGACAGAGGAACCACCTGCAGACTAGTTTCGAAGTTCTTGTCTCATCATCAGTACAGGGTAGGTAACTACAGATAGCTTTGAAGCCATCTATTTCCCGTCCGAATCGTCTCATCATTCCGTCTATTTGGTCAATCTGGTCTCGCACTGATGAAACCGTTGTGAGCCACTCCACCTGGTGGCGAGTAGATCAAGAAGCACTCCGATTCTCCAGGTTAAGAGATTAAGTTAGCTATCTGAACACTAAGCTCAAAGTTCTTCTGGGGGATCGTTTAATAACGATAGTGTCGCCGACCGATGTTTCTACCCTTTTTACAAATTGTGGCGAATACTTGTCAGAAAACAACTACTCCCCTGGCTAATACCACGACGGGCATGCATTATATCCAACAGTTACTTGTGCAATGTACTTCTATAGCAAAATGGTCATCTATTCATTTTTCTTTAAGAGCTGATTCATGTAATTGTCCTTCATTGATAACAATTCATTTTTAAGGATGAATTACCACTGACTTGATACAAGGGACTGATTTAATGGTCGTATGCTCCTCAAGTAACTTCGTCATAGTACCTTTAGGGATATTTATTCACTGAGTTTATGATATAATTCAATGGACTATAACAAATTTTATGAGAAAAAAAATTCTCTCCTAGTTTGAAATGAATATTTTATTCATGATATATTTTTTTAGAAAATAGTTTTCCACGTTTAGCTTATCAGTGTTTCCTTTCAAACTGAATGGTTTATTATCAACCATGTAACATTTCTTTTTTAACCGACGTGATGGCAATTTGACAAGTTGGACTACGTTCCTCATTGTCTTCCACAAGTTCCACATAATTCGCTGTCATATGAATAACACGTATTTCAAGTCTGCTGGGCACGGTTCGGCACAATATGAAATGTGTCTGCTATAGCCGTCATGTCGCAGCTGTCATCACGGCTATAGCAGGTCTGTCCACGAATGTGTTAATACTGTTACCAAAGACTGTGGGAAATTATTAATAACCACCGGTAAAAGTGCTGAATTTTACAGTATTTATCACACTTACCAAATTTAGAGGTAACCATGAATAATGACCGGTTATTATTAATAATTACCACAATAATTGCATTTTTCGTAACATATCCATTATAATAAATGTGGTTCTTAATAACAAGTTAGAATCTCCTTTAAATCTTCTTTGCGAAATACCAACCTTTATTCTAGCAGGAACAAATGACCATCAATATGCAGTTGTGAAAGTTGCAGAGAGATGGAGCACGATAACTCAAGTTTCTCTGCTCTTGAAGAAGTCGCATGGCGACTACTTCCCGATGTTCAACCCGAACAAAACCTTCACTCGACAATGCACCTACTCGAGGTCAACATCAACGTTTTCCTTCCGCAGAGTTTCCACTAATTTTTACGCAATTATTTCATTACCCAGTTTCCTAATTACTTCGGAGATAGGATGCAATTAACTTGGTGTATTTCACGGCCTGGAATCGGTTATCATCCAAGTTTAATCAAGCTGCTAAATTCCACATGCAATTATTTACCTGCGTTAGAGTTTATCGGGTTACAGTCACGTTCTTCGAGCCTTGAAGGAGAATTTGGAATTGGACGGAGGTTGTGTGGTCTGGAAGTGGGGTATGAAATAAAAGGACTTAAAAATGGAAGGTTACCAAGATAAATAGTTTGACATTGATATTATTCCAGTACGATTGGGTTTTGAGACAAGGAACGATTGTAGCACCACCAAAACTTGGTATGCTAGTAGTTGGAACCATGATAAACACGAAAATTTTTTTTTACCAAAATTCAAGGGGTGGAACAAATAGATGTTTCTTGGAAAGTATATGATTTATCGAAAAAGCAACTGAACAAGGTAAAAGACATTTCAATTGTAAACAAAAATTATTCTTTGTAATTTCTTATGAGATGCGCACGTTTTCTCAGAAAACGTGATTGAACGCCGACATCAACTTTCAGGATCACCCTTACCGCCACTGAAAATTCTGGCGGAGCCGAATATTTGATTGGTCATTACTCTGGTAGAAATTAATCGAAGAAGAAAAACGAAAAGTTCATGTCGTTTCTGAAGACTTCTACCTTCTCATGCAAATATAATATGCGAGTTTTTGTGTACCTGAAATGTGTTCTGTCGCATTTCATTGAAATGTTTGCGGATGATCCGAAAATCATGAATAATTTAGTGAATATGGTATTGTTATATTGAATCAGCAACCCATACCCTCTTTGGACTATATGCAACAATTTTAAGGTAGTGTGACAGGTCCCACTTATACATGCCAAAATAAAAACTTCGTTTTACTTCTGCCTCATTTTCAACTTACTCATAAAACTATCATTCTCTTCAGTGAAATAATCGCTTAATCATATTGGCATAGTATCGGAAAGTTTTCATCTGGAGTATGGCGGTTTTATGAGAGCGTGAAGAATAGCTTGCTATAATGTTGAGAGAGCATTACAATTTCTCGTCTACTCGCTCGAGGAAAGGATATCAACTATGTGTCTCTCTTATTTATATGGTATTATCATATCAATGCTCGCGTTGATTTTTGTCTATACCCCAGAAAAAAAGTTTCCGATACTGTATGTTTAATAACACTATTGTGAAGTGCAAACCTCAAGCTTGAAATCACCCAGTTTTTGCTTTGGCATGTCTAAGTGAGACGTGTCTCAGTAGTCTAAAATCGCTGCATATGGTCCAAACTGGGTACTGATTTTTGCTTCAGTAAAATTATTGTATGTCAACTTAAATATCCATGACTTTCGGATCCTCCGTAAATATGGTAGAAGGGTTATATTTGCATGAGGAAGTACAAGTCTTCAGGAACGATATACACTTTTTCTTATCCTTGTACAATAATTTTTAGCAAAGTTATGACAAATCTGATTTTCGGCACTGCCAGAAATTGCAGTGGTGGGTTAAGACGAGCCTGAAATTTCATATCGGAATTCAATCAGGTCTTCCGAGAAAACGAGTGCATTTTGTGAGAAACTACTATGTATATTTCATGTGGGGAATTGAATTATCTTTCGTTGGTTCTTGATAAATCTTATACTTTCCGAAACAACAGTAAAAAGAATATAATTTTTTCAAATGAAGAGTATTTTGGTCCTACCCCTGATATTTTGGTAAACATTTTTTTTTTCTAACAATATATGATGTCATGAAGTCATGTGCCAAGTTTCAAAGTGCTATGATTTATTCTTCACTTGTGGCTCACATTTGTCTGTGGTTACTGTACTATATGTTTTTAACTTTCTTATTCATTATTCATTGAATTGTCCTACAAATTACACTCGATGTTTGTATTGATATCGGAAAAATTGTGTTGTTCACATTCTAAACTGTTTATTTTAAGGCGGGCACTGACTTGTAAATGAACGTTGTAATGTAATGTAATGAATGTAACACGAGCATTCGATAGTCAGTGCCGGGAAACGAGCGCGAACGGCGACTGGCGAACAGCGAGTGGCGAACAGCGAGTGGCGAACAGCGAGTGGCGAACAGCGCATCAGTACTCCACTTGACTGCCGGTTTTTCAGCGAATTCCTTTGATTGCTACCTAGCAAGTCAGTACACATCGCGATCTGTTCCTTTGGAACCAACAGTCCGTCTAAATATTGGAGCCCTGTTTAGCCGAGCATTCGCGGCGTCTAGAAAACGAGCTTTGTAACGTAATGCTTTCCTTGAGCATTGCATTACAACGATTGGCTCAAGTCACTCACTGCCTTTAGCAATCTGACTCGAAAAACTGTCAACCTAAAGGTGCGTATTTACTAGAGCATTCGTTCCGCATGAGCACCGAACGAGCGAATGCTCAGACAGTGTGGACGCTGATTTAAGCACGAACAGAATGCGCGTGTGATGCTCGACCAATCCGTTTTTTGTTGATTTGTTCGTGCTCAGTATGGATGGTGAAAGTGTGCTTGACGTTCTGTTTGCTGTTATTACAGAGATTTTGAATTTAATTGTGATATTGCGATTATTTATGAATGTTTGTACGGGACTGACTGCGGATCGGTGCTCATGTGCCAGAAGATACTGCACAGCCTGAGCTTGAACCGAGCATCTCATGTGCTCATTCGATGCTTTTACAGAACAAATGCTCACACAGCACTCGACGTCTTAAAGTAGTCCATTTTATGTCCATTATATGCCTTAACGTCCAGAGGCATAAAATGGTAATCTTAGAGACATATGTTTCCGTACATCTTTGAGACATCCAGGAATGGACGTCTTTGATTCGTCTTATACAAGTACATCATATCGAATCCTTTTCAAAAATCAGTGGCATTGATTGAAAAAAGAAATTATTTTATCATCTACAGAAAATTGTTTAAAATTTATTTTGCAAATTGATATAAAATTGTGGGCACATATTATTGCCAAGTATTATGTTCGTCATAAACATTCAAACTTCACTTATACACTGTTTCCATATCTTTCAAAGATTTGTTATTCAAGTATCTTCTTCATGACTTTCGAAGTTTCGACATCTATTACTCATCAGAGGAACGTTATTCTTGTTCGAAAATTTTACCGATGAAATTTAGATAATTTTAGGCGATTCCTCATAAGGGATACTCCTTTGGTGATGAATTCTGAAACTAGTGCGTCGTAATTATTGCTACAGTCAAAATTCCTAAGATTTCAGCAAATTTTTTAAATAGTGATTTTTGAAGTTATGAAATGTTTGTACATAAATATGGAATATTCTGTTATTCTGTTGCCATAATGTACTTGAAAGTGGTTCGATTTTTGCAACTTGGCGCTGGCATCCAATTTTTAATCCTCAATAGGATAGCAGAGTTTTTAAATTCGTGCATTCTTGCTGATATTGTCATTTTTTTTTAGTAAACGAATGATGCAATGCTCATCGATGAATCCATCGATGAAATTTTGGTCCATTATTGACTTGAATTGGACATGAACAGGATGTCTTAAAGATATCCTGATTTGTAACCCGACGTCTTAAAAACGTCTTGAAGATGTAATCACGAAGTTACTGGACATCTATGAGATGTCCCGAATGTCTTTTATGGATGTCTTAGAGATATTTTCAAGAAGATTCTACATCTTTCGATTCTATTCTACATCCCCTCACTGGCCGGAATTTCTCGAGTGTCGTTCTCGTAAGTCCTGAAAATTTCCGGAGAGTTTGCATAGTTTTCCTCGAATTTTCTGGAACGTTCCTAAAGCGTCAATAGTTTCTTTCTGTTGTTCTAAACATTTATAGAAAGTTTCAACTCGAATGTCCACTGCAAGGTGGTGGAACTATCGAGAAATGTATTCGACAATTCATTGAATAACTTCTAGATGTATCTTAAGTCTCTGATTTGGTTCATTCCACAGTTATCTCTAATCTTCCAGCACGTTCTAGAGCGTTCTGGAGTCTCTTACATACTCTAGAAATTTCTAGAAAGTACTCACACCCTCCGGGTGATCTAACTTTCGAAAATTCCACCCCAGTCTCTCTATATGACAACACGATCATGATATGTACCTACTTTATATTATTCAAAATCTCAATACTTGCCAGGTAATTGGAAAGGTGATTATTCACAAGTCTCATAGGTCTGTTAGGTTATTTTCTGTTCTACCAATAGAAGCCAAATCTGCTTGAAACTGAGTTGGAGATCAAGTCAATGATCTATAACTAATATTTGTGTACTAACCATATTTGGCTGCAACTCACTGGAAGATTCGGCGGAAGACAAACTCCTTATTGAAAGTAAAATAACATTTTGTTGATATCCAAATAATTGTTATATTAAAAAAATATTGTTAAAATTGGTTAAGCTACATTTCGTTTCATTCATATACTGAAATTCAATGAGTCCTCATATTCAAAGCGTTGACATAATGTATTTGGTAACCAAATATAATCATATCGTTGAATGTGGTTTCAATTACTCCTCTAGTGAAATAAGGAATTTAATAAATCATTGAATGAACAGGATTCCCTTTCATAATATGATAGTGTTTTCTCCGTGTGATGAGAGTTCCAAACCAATGAAGGAGAAAGCTGGAAGAAACTGCCTACTTCATTTCATCGAACAATTGCGTATGGGATAAATTCTATAATTATTTCAAGAACTTGAGAATAAATAGGAACCTAATACCTACGCTGAGAAGTTCAGAATGTAGCCCCTATAACTCCTCACACAATTCATTCAATCCATAAGTGTTATCGGATATAAAAATCAGCTCGTCAGGTACCTCAAATACGAAAGAAATACAGGGTTGTCCAAAAAAAAACACCTATTTTGTACACAAGTGAGTCACTATGCACATTTCAGTTGTAGGTCAAGTGACTTCGCATCTCAAGCAGACGTGACACAGAATGTGAATAGTTTTAACAGTGTTTAAGGAATATTGAAGCGATTGGTATTACAACAGTAAAATTGAATTGGAGAGTTTAGCTGTCCAGGGTCGATGGAAAAATAATCCCTTCATTTCCAATTCGATAAGGTTTATTTTCTAATCGGAATTTATTGCACTCCACTTGACAAACCGATAATTGAACATCGTCTCATATCTCTGAAACAAGGAATAAATCATTTCACAATCATTCACCCGAAAACTTGAACTCTTTCACTGATTATGTTAAGTATGGGTTAATTTTTTAGAAGATATAGTATGGTAAACATATAATGAGATCAACTTAATTGTGGTTTCTAATTGTTATTGTCAGCGGTTTATATGCGTCGTTATCTTGCATGAAGTATTATTACGTTGTTTACATTGGATATTAATTGTTTCGATTACATTCCCATCTGTGATAATGGGTTAACACTTACTGAATACAAAGTTTGGATCTAAGAACAAGGGAATATTCTGGTAAAACTGTTAAGTCCGTGGCTCATAGTCGAATGGTATGCAATATAGTTTGCGATGTCTGAGTCTATTAATGGACTTTAGATGAAATAAATATACTTATCCTGAAACTCTTAAACTACAAAAGTCTGTAACGAAAAAACATATTAATTACAGCGTATTGCCAGTTCTGGCCCAAACCATTGACCATCACGTTCTCATGAGAAGAAACCATTGGAATTTTTCATCTAGGGACACCAAAAATACCGAAAGAATGAGGGATTATTTCCAATCGATCAACATTCATAAGCCCAGAACCAGTGTTTGGAATTAGCAAAACCCCATGCGGAAACTTAATTAATGAGTAGAAAAAAAGAAAACACAAAACACATTGTTATCATTTTGAGGGGCATTGACACCAATGACAGATCACGGCTAGACTGCGATAATTACACTTCAAGCTGCGGTCAACACAGGGTCACATCCTAAGCTATGCGGTTTTTTACCGCTTGTTTCGCAGCAATTATCTGCTACATTGCATATAAGAAGATACTTGAGCATAAACTCATCTTTGCCGATTATTGGGTTGACTGGCAACTATGTTCCGCGAAATAAGCGGCAATAAAAATTGTGCTCAGAATGTGACCGCAGATCAAAATGTTTATAACGGAGTCTAGCCGTAATTTTTCATTGATTGACACAGCACAGCTATGGTGAGTCACCTAACCAAACACTGACAACTGACTGACATTCTCAACCTCAACAAATCAAGATTCTCACAATTACCGGCTCAAGAACTGGACAATGTGGCCCATGGAAATATCTGCACACGTTGGGATAGGAATAAACAGTGAATTGGTGGAGTGCAGACTTGGTGGTAACGGTGAGAAAACAGCCTCTCACGTAATTTTCGAATGCGATGCGCTGCACAAAAGGCGCAACAGAATATTGGGACAGATCAACCTAGAAACAGCCATGAATCCGAAACACATATTGTATACATTGTTAAACATATTCAACTAGGAACCACTGACGACAGAATAGACCCTAGCTGCTGTCAGAGTTAGGGGAAACTCGGTATCTTGCTCGTCAGCTCTCAACCGACCAATCTTGTTTTTTTTAAATTTTCAGTTCACACAAAACAGAAAATCGTGTATTATTTGAAGAACATCGTGAGAGCCGAGGAAAAGTAGGTAAGAATTGTTTTCTTCTTGAATTTCTGAAGGCTGTATCAGGGAACACCTCCCGATGCAGCGTGTTCCAAAGCTTTGCCGATCGGTGCAAAAATGAACCTTGGGAAGCAGATGTACGGCATGTCTCCAAAGTAACGGCATATGGATGTGAGGACTGAGCTCGACGGGTCACACTCGATGGGACCGCTAACGGTGGAACGATTGATGATCTTTCAAAAGATCATCGTCCATGCAAATTTCGATGAAGCAGAGACAGATCGCCAACCTTTCTGCGATGTTCCGAAGAAGTAAGCGAGCTTGTGAGCAAAGTATCACCGACGAGACGAATGGCTCTTTTTTGGCCGAATCTAAAAGTTCCCATGTGTGTTTGGTTGCTGCACTCGATATATGGAAACAGTATTCCAGAACAAGTCGAATTTGTGTCTTGAATCATAATCAGTTCACGGGAAGTGAAATACTTCTTGGCGCGAAACAGAAAACCAAAATACAGGAGACACTGCGGCATTTTCCTTTCAAACGATTATTAAGAAAATATATTGAAATGAAATTTAACGAGCTTACTACAAATGTTTTCAAAGCCATAAAATATTGATTGCGGGACATCCCAATGATAAACTAGAAGGTTGATCGGTTCAGTGAACTTAGTAGTGAGAAATATATTTTAATTCTGTTATAAACATTAACACATTTCTTATCATTTCATAATAGAAGGCATATATTAGAAATAACTGTAATAAGTAGTGCGATAATCGTATAAAACACTTTGAATACATGGAATTCAGCAATATTTCGCGATAAATACAATCAACGATCCGTTTAGAATGACCAATAAATTTTAAAAAAATGCCAATGTTTAAGAAAAACCTCATAAAATCCTTGATATGAGTCAGAATTGATTTCAAATTTGGCAAGTATGTTAAAAAATGCAGTTCCATTGGTAACTGTCAATCTATTCAGCAAGGTTAATTAGTAAATTGGGGTAATTCATAACTATTAATATAACGAGATTATTATGCGATTTATTTAAATTGCATAATGATCAAGTTACATTCAAACTTTTTTGTATCATTGTCATTGATAACGATGATATGAAAATGAAATCAACAACTTGGGTTATGTCACATTAATGTCATTTGAGCGTGCCATTTGGTATCTAAGGTATTACAATAGATATTTACGACACAAATATTGTACAACATTTTACCTACCACCAATATGTTAATTATTTACTCAAAATTAGTCAATATTGCTTAAATTAATGATATTAGAATCATGCAACAAGCAAGCGTTGTTGATTTATTTGGCGAATCAAATTACGAGAATTTGTTTCGAATATAAATTGATAAAGCAATGAAATTTTTTGCTCGTGAAAGCAGATGAAAGCCCATGAAATCATCAATGGTGTCGTTAAATTATTAATCATTCTTAGAGAAATATCATCCCACCTAGAAGGAGATTTTTGGATATTTGTAGATTTGTATTATTTCATGAAGATCTGTCTGGGTTCAAAGCTGAATGACCACTTATCACTATAAACAATTTCATGGTAGATTTCAAATGACATTGTCAAGGAAAGATCTTTCTGCGATTTTGTTTCAGTATGACGACTTTATTTTTTACATTTTGGATGCCGAAATGACGTTTATAATTATTGTACTAGTGTGAATATGAGAGTTTATATCGACACTAGTATGAACACACATCAAAATGGTTGGTGAGGCGATTTATAAACTGCTTTCGATTGATTTATCGATAAATTTAAAAACTCATTCTCTGCGGCAGCTTCAATTTATTTTGTGTCTGCTGATGGTTTTGAAAAAATATACAGTGACCGCCAAAAAGTATGTACTTACCATGTGGAAAAAAAGTTTATTATGAGAGTATTGGAAAAAAAAATCTGGGGAAAAGTTTGTGCATGTCCGATAACCTAAACATCGATTTTGACACATGTCACGTGATCGCTGGTATGGCGGCAAAATGAAACAAATTGCTATGAAAACTCAAAAAGTGGAATAACATGCCAGGACAACGAAAAAAGGTTATTTGAAAAAGATGCTTAGAATTAAATTTTACATACAGATACAAAGTTTGAAAAGATAATGAGAAACGTTTTGCCATTATCATTGAAATACATATGTTTCAGTATGGTCAAGCTATCCATAAGAAAATAATTCGAAATATTTATACATCTAGGAAAATATATACATAAAAAACTGTTTTCAATTTTCTCGCATTATCTCTTCAAACTTTGCTAGTGAGTATAGAATTAAATTCTAAGCAACTTTTTCAGTTAACTTTTTTCGATATCTTGTCATTTTACCACACTTTTTGCCTTTTTATTGTATTTTTTTTAAATTTTCCGTCATACTGGCGATCACGTGACATGTGCCAAAATCGATTTTTAGGTTATCCGACATACACAAACTTTTCCCCAGAATCTTTTTTTCAATACTCTAATAATAAACTTTTTTCCCATATGGTACATACTTTTTGGCGGTAACTATACAGTGCGGCTTTTTATAGACCCTTCCCCTGTTAACTTTTGAACGGTTTGACGTAGAGCGATAAAAAAAAAACTGTTTCGAGGGTTTCACCGATACTACCTTTTGAAATATAACGCATTGTGATTGCTCGATAGATGGCGCGGGGGGCACAAAAACCTAATTTTTTTAAATGGAATGGGGGGTCGAGTGACACATCGTTGAAAAGAGAATTGGATTTTTTTTGAATTTCGTTAATATATTTTTTCACAATAAGCATTTGAAGTGTCAATGTAACAAAAAGAAAACAAACTATTATGACATGTAGTATTTAAATAATTAGAAGCAAAATTGTTGTCAATTAACGAAGCAGGTGTTCGAAATGTCCACCTAATACTTCTTGACAATAAAAAATTCGATTCACAAATTCCTGCCGAACATTATTCAACATGTCTGCAGTTATACCAGCACAAACCCGTGTTATTTGTTCTTTAAGTTCTTCCAAAGAGTTGGATTGTTGCTCATACACTTTGGATTTGACGTATCCCCACAGAAAGAAGTCACAAGGTGTAAGGTCTGGTGATCGTGCCGGCCATTCGATTGGTCCACGACGTCCAATCCATCACATAGCAAATATTTTTTTACTGTAGCTGTTGAGACCCCAATCGTACTTGCTACACGAGAGGTACTTTGTTGCGGATTTACCACCATTTCGGCAATTATCGAAACCTTTGTCTCTTCCGGAATTGATTTTCGACCAGCCCACCTTTCCTACGAACACTGCCAGTTCTGTTGAATTTTTCAACTAGTTCCCTCAAATATTTCCGAGTTATAGGATGTTCAGGAAATTTTTCATTAAAAATTCTCTCCGCTTCGTGGTAGTTCCGATGGGCCTCACCAAAATTATAAATTGCTTCAATTTTTTCTTCGAAAGGACGTATACGAACCATGATGATATCAAATATTCAAAGTAAATAATAATTATAAGTAGACAAAACTCCTCAGTGAATATGAATACAATAATTCATCAATCCATTGTACTTTTATAGGTAACTAATTAATTATTGTCATTTAAACAAATCCAATAAATAGTCCTTTCGTAGTACCTGTCATTACTTTTGTCATTAAAAATAAATGAAATGGGTATAATTTCGATATGCTAATACCTAATTAAGCTTTGAAAGGAATTCAAAATGAATAATTATTAATGTTGTGAATTGTCTTTATTGACCGTATTTCGTGGTATTGATTGCAATTGTGAATCACTAGAACAATTAAGGTATTTTTCTTCAAACATTATTATTTTAATACCACTCAAAATATTTTCCGTCCCATTATTTCACATCAAACCCTTCAAAAGTTATTGAGGTAAGGTAAGGAAACGAATTCAGATCCGCTCTTACACTTGACACTTCAAATGCTTATTGTGAAAAAACGTGTCAACGAAATAAAAAAAAAATAGATGGTTGAAAAGAGAATCAAATTCTCTTTTCAACGATGTGTCACTCGACCCCCCATGCCATTTAAATAAATTAGGTTTTTGTGCCCCCCCGCGCCATCTATCGAGCAATCACAATGCGTTATATTTCAAACAGTAGTATTGGTGAAACCCTCGAAACGGTTTTTTTTATCTCTCTACGGCAAACCGTTCAAAAGTTAACAGGGGGGGTTATAGAAAGCCGCACTGTATAACAAAAAAAACAAAATTTGCCGGTATAATATGTGTATAATTGTCAGCTGAAGGTTGTATCGTGGCAGTGTCTCCGCTTCGGATTACCAGGTAATAGAACTTATAATGCCATTGAAGGTTGGCATAATAGTTTCTCGTCCATCGTCAACGCCATCCATCATCCATTAAAAAAAAGAAAACAGCCTAAATCGGTTGAAAATAGAGCAACTAATAGATGGACAAATGCAACCCCAAAAGAAGATGTATCGAGACACTGCTCAAAGAATAAAAACAGTGGTCGCTGATTTTTATTTTGACAAACTTCTGTTTTTATTAATAATACTTTGCGACCAGTTGTCTCAGTGTCCAATTGTCGCCGCGTCCAACTGTTGCCGCGTCCAACTGTCGCGACGTCCAATTGTTGCCGCTACCAATTCTCCGCGTCCAATTCTCGTGCGCCCAATTGACCGCGTCCAATTGTCGGTAATCCTAGAATCACAACCATCATTCTACTCGCGCTATGCAATTCAATATGGCCGTTGCCCATATTGACTATTCATTATATTATATTAAGGAAGATTCTAACAAAATTACCAAAATCCTTGTGTATATCACCTTACAAAATTGTAATTTTTTTCTACATGACGTGTTGGATCACTCGCTATGCTCGTATTCTAATATTCACGTCTGGATAAATAGCTAAACGATACAATAAAATTGATTTTTCTTCAAGTTGTGATACCTAATAAATATGCTTCGAAACTTCAACGTATTGTAGGAAAGAATGACTGTGGAAGGTCTAAATCGTAAGAGAAGAACATATCAGAGACGATTTTCCTCCTTTCAGACTTTCAATCGATACATACAAAATTTACTTTGTACGAGTTTTTCGCCTGTTGATAATTGTTGATTCTACATTATAAGTCGTGAAACCACTTAAAAAATACAACGGAACCGGAAGAATTGCGCCGAGAAAGACTAATTGGTGTATTAACTTAAATTGTATTTTCCGACTTTTGTATTACGCTTGTCTCTCCAGAGATAAAATAAGGCCCGGCGTGCAGAAAGCCAAACACAAAATGGTACAAGATGGGGACTCACTTGTTAATTTATAGTGTACTTTAAGGTCTATCGGGGAGTTAAAACTTGTATAATTGGCTGCACTGGTTTGGAAACAGATTGCCAGGCCATGGGGAAATTCACCACGGGCTTTTGTTTCGTTCGAAGGGTTACTCTGACATCAAGAACCAGAGATGCTAACTTCGACTTTTGCTTTAATGAGAGTAACGACCTTATCGCTCCATTAACCGCGTGCCAGTGCAGGACTTTCCATAATGAGGAATACGATACCGCCCAATGTTGGGGATTCAAGTCGAGATTAGTACGAACACTTCTGGGTGTGTGGATATTTCAGTGACTGACTTTTCTGCGATGGAAAAAATGATAGTTTGAAAAACTGAAGAACAAGCTTTACTTCCAACATGGACTAAAAAGATAATTGACAATGAAATTACTCTAATTCAAAAAAGCGTGGGTGCTTTCGAACCATATTATCATATTTTGTAGAGCTCAAGACAACTTATGTCAAGCACCCCATGCCCTTTTTTACATTTTGGTAATTTCCGAAGAGGAAACCACTGTTACCCAAAAATGCTAACTGGTGCCTCTAATACCCAACTTATTCTCGAGTAATACTGCGAACTAATGCCACTAATGCCCAATAATTCCTCTAATACCCGAGTAATGAAAGTAATAAAAATATTGAATCCTGTCCTACTCTTAGGTTTTTGGTCAAGCACTATTGTGAAGACATTTTTTTTTTTCATTTAAAAATTATGATTTTCACCAATACGTACTCTCTTATTTTCGAATAATTTCTATAATTTCCAATTCCCATGGTTTAAAGACCTTTTTTTGTTTTCGTCCTCAACGATGATTATAGTTTTCATAAATTTCCTCATCACTCTGGTAATACCCATGTAATATTTGAGTAATACCTCGAATTCCCAAGTAATGCTCATTAATTTTCAACTGATACCCCTAATTCCCGACTACTACCCAATAATTTTCAACGAATTTTTCTAATTCCCAACTAAAACTCAACTAATACCACTAATACCCAAGGCATGTCCACCAAAATTCTCCAGCGGTTTCACCCTCGGTAATATCATTGCTAATTATCATTCACTTTTCAGTCCATGTAGGAAGTGAATCGCGTTCTTTAGTTTTTTGAACTATTATATTATTTTTTGACGAAAAAATCGAATTCTCTGACTCTGAAAACATCCATATACCAATTTTGAATCGAATCTGACCATAGTTATAAAATTCGTCCGCCATCTTGGGCCGCCATGTTGAATTCATGAATTTTAATAACAAATTCATAATCTCTGACCCCAAAAATCCTCACACACTAATTTTGAATCGAATCGGACTATAACGACAAATCTTGTCCGCCATTTTGGAGCCGCCGTTTTGAATTTATAATAATAATAATAATAATAACAATAATAATATATTCACAAAAAGTATGTACAGAGGTAAAGTTGACACATACGGCATGGTTGTGAATAAAGAATATACCACAAAGCAGTGGAAACTGCTTGTTTGTGGACGTATTCAAAAGATGATATGAAAAGAATGATAGAGTTACAGTCACTCAACAATTATACACTATAAAATATGTTATATACTAATCTTATCTTATATACTAATCTTATAGGTTATAAGGATATTAATTTAGGGTAAAACTGTTAAAAATGTAGGAATAAAAAATTTAAGAAACTGTGAAAAATAGAAAAGTGTTAAGGTTGAAATGTTATGATTTTTGAATGTGTAAACTGTGGTATGTAAAGGTCTAGGATATAAATATGTATAATATAAAATATTGGTATATATCGTTTTAATGAAGTTTAAGAATGTAGAAGTATGAGAATATTTTGTTTTCATTTATTTTTATGTATCTATTATTTCATGAATTTTTTGCCTAGGATTTTCAAGGGCACATTTTTTTATTTGTGTTTTGAATTGTCTCATTTGATTCTCTTTTTTCAGACTCTCAGGGAACGCATTGAAAACCTTTGGTCCTAGGTGATCGTAAGTCCTCTGGCATATTGATTTGTGAAAAAATGGGATTTGGTAAAGGTTACATCCTCTGGTATTTTGTTGATATTTTTTTCTGATCAATTCTTGTTTATTTATCAACTGATTTGTTGCTAGGCTCAAGAAGTATATTTGTTTTATTTCCATTATTTTTGTCTCTAGATACAGTTGTTCTGTGGGATAACGTGGTGGCTTTTTATATATTATTTTCAATACTCGTTTCTGTATGACTTCTATTTGTTTTAGGTATACATAGCTCCCCATCCGATGATTCCATATTTTAAGTCGGGTTCAAAGAATGTATAGTATAACATTTTTAGTTGGTTTTCTTCGAGTATTTTTGAAATTTGCTTTATCTTATACACCATCTTAGTTTCTTAAGAATTAAGTTAATTTGTTGGTCCCATTTCAGGTCTGTCTATTTTTATTCCTAGATATTTTATAGAGTTCGAACAATTTATTTCAAAGTTATCTTGTAAACTAATTTTACTGTAATTTGGAAGTTGCGAACTATAGCTACAAAAAGGCACGTAAAACGTTTTTTTCACATTAATTGATAATAGTTTATTATCAAATCATCTTTTTATGAGAGGGAGATCAGTTTCTACTTTCTTTTTTAGTTGCGACCATGTTCCTTCTTCGTATACAATGACCGTGTCATCAGCAAAACTTATAATGTTTCCTTCAGATTCCACCAGGAATAAGTTGTTCAGGTATATATTGACCAGAACTGGTCCCAATATCGTTTCTTGTGGTACACCACATTCTACTATTCTTTTGCTGCTGTGTGTGTTTTGAATTTTGACTTGCTGCGTTCTATTTGTAAGGTATGATTCGAAGAGTGATTGTGTCGTACCTCTTATACCTATGTTTTCGAGAGTTTCAAGTAGTGTCTGGTGATTTACGGTATCAAAAGCCTTTGTCAAATCCAAAAATACTCCTATACACTGTTTTTTAATGTCAACAGCCTTGTATATCTTTTTGGTGCAGAATGGCATCTTGTGTTGATTTTGATTTAATTTGAACTTTGACAAAAAATTCATGATCTCTGACCCCGAAAACCCTCACATACCAATTTTGAATCGAATCGGTCCATTAACACAAATCTCATCCGCCATCTTAAATTCGTTATTTTATTTTTGTTTTTTTTATAAAAAAATACTATATTAAAGTGGATAAAATGGTCTTTCAAACACGCTCGAAATAGTGCATCACAGTAAATACTCAAGCAGGTATATTTTAATCATCGATTGAGATATATTTTGTATAGTGGATAAGCATTATAATCCCAGAAATAACCATAACAAGAAACAAGATTTCTCCACGAAATCAAACTTCCAATCAATAATTATATTACCGTGAAACCCATGTGATTAATGCTTTAGAATGGCATAACAAATTGGGTATCTATTTATAAAGTCATCAGCTACGAAAGTAACGCTCTGTAGACAAATATGATAACTGACACTTACATACATAAATAAACATACGTTCTTCTCAACATGAACCTCTATTCTTAGAAAACTGGTTACAGATCGACAGTTTCATTGTCGCTGTAATTTTGCTGCTTTATATTATCAGCTCTAACACTACCGCAAAAATAATTATTCTGTATAATAACAGCAAAATTCACGTAAAGGAATGCAGTTTCATTATTCGTAAAAACTCTCATACAGCAATTCAGTGCTTGTTAATGATTTTAGTTCTTGTTAGCAAAATCGAGAATATATCAAGGTTTTTACAGAAATTCCTTCCTTGCGTTTGATATTTCCTGTTTTATTAAAATCTGTGATAATTGAGCGAAGCAGAAACTTTTAATGGGTGAAAAAGTTTTTCCTTGAACTACATTGAATATCTATGAGTTTGCCACATTCCACTTACATTAGTTACAAAAATATCAGGTTGGGCTGATCTAATTAGGCTAGCTACGAATAGGCATTCCAGTGCCAAAGAAGTTGAAGCGAGCTTATAGTAAATTTCAGAAAAGGAGTTCGTGTGAATCAAAAACAGGGCAAATTATAAATAAATGTTAGGATTGAAGAAAATTTTCTCATCACCAAAGTTAGATCGGTGTACGAAGAGTACAAACAGACGAGGTTAGAGTCCAATAATACCTGGTCATAGTCCAAACAGACCTGTTCAGATCAAAATAGATCTGGTTAAGATACCATGAGCGCGATCACATTTGGGACGGTTTTTAGGGTGAAATAGACAATTGAAAACTCAAAAACGCTTCATTGTATCGATTACCAAAAAGGATAGGCTTCTATAGAAGACGGGACGTTTGATTCTACTTACTTGTTGTAATGGAAAATGAATTTTCAATCCACATTTTCACAGAAAAAATCTCAAAAATGTCTCAAAAATGCAGTTACTTTGAAGTAATTTTTTGGGCAGATGTAATTTCAAAAAACATATTACAGCAAGTCAACGTTTTACCCTTCTTTTGATACCAAATTCATTTCGCATCGGAAGCTGGGTGGTTTACTTTGACGCGTATTAGGAGGTTTTTGTTTGGTTCTTATAGGTCTTCGAACAGTCCACAAATTTAGTATTTTGACTGGGAATAATACAAAGTGATACGTTCATCTATTTTCCTAGTTTTGGTTGAATCACCATTTTCATGTGAGTTTAATAATAAATAATAATAATGAATCGTCTTTATTCATCTTGCAAAAAATATAAATTCATACATGTTGTGTGACATAGATGAATGGGCGAAGTGTCACCTGATGGTGTTTTACAACTTAACCCTTGAAAAGAGAGAGAAAAGGAAAGAATTTTAACAATTGCATAGAAAGGAACAGAAAATATCACGTATACCATCTTATAGCTATAAGAAGAGAGATATAATCAATCAATTGAACATGCATTGTCAGGAGTATATCTAATAGGAGCATTTCAGTCATACATTAGTTCTTTTAGTTTCTTTTTGAAGTTGATTATATTATAGTTCCGAAAATTCATAAGTAAAGAGACTTGGGAGCTGTGTATGAGAAACTTCGTTTGTACAAACTGGTTTTGAATTTAGGAATGACCATAGTGTTTTTGTTTCGTGTTCTTAAAGTGTTGTAATTAGAGAAGGTGATCAATTTGGCAGCTATAGGTATGCTGGTGTAGAAGTTGTTACTACTTTGTGAGTTAATGTTATCAAATGAAGTTTCCGCAATTTTTCCAATCTCAGCTATCCGGATTCCCTGAACTTCGCACTGATATGATCATATTTCCGAATACTGTGAGCAAAACGTATGCAGGAATTTTGAATTCGCTGTAATCTGGAGGCGTCACTCTGCAAGAGTGCGGGACCATAGACGGCGTCGCAATATGAGAGCTTGGAGATGATCAGGCATTGACAAAGGTTCAGTTTAAGTTTCGAGGTGGGTAAAATACCCGAGAGGGGCACAATTGTCTCAGCACATTGAATGAACTTTGACATAAGTGACTAACGTGCTTTGTGAATAGTAATTGCTGATCGAACCAGACACCCAAATTTTTGCATTCGCTGACAAATGGAATTTGTTCATCTGAGCGGTGAAGCGTAAAATCAGCTTCAGCCAGAACATGTTTGGAGATGTTTTCGATAACCATAGCATGGGACTTACGAGGATTGATCTTAAGGTTATGAGCAGTTGAAAAATTGAACAGAGAGGTCAGATCCTCATTCACTCGTGCTGATGTTAAATTGACGTAGTTTATGTCAAAACTGACTTATAATTAGGTATCGTCAATATAGTGATGGATATTACAGTACTTCAGTTTACTCGGCTGGATGAAAGGCTACAGGGGCGCTGAACAGAAATCATGATTAAATTTTTCTCAACTGCAGGATTAACCTGTCAAATAGACTAATTTCAAAATCGATCTAGCAAACAAAGTATAATTGCTAGATCGAACTTGCAATGAAGGCTCAAATTCTAGATCGAAAAGACCAAATTTCTAATTCAATCTTGCAATTAATTCAATAACCAACGTCTAATACTTTGATGAATACAACATACCACAAGAATTAGACAAACTGAAATCTAGACTACTCCAAGACCGTTACAACAATTCACAATCAACTGTCCATTCACCATCAACTGACGGGCCCTTCAAAAAGGGATGATCAAATAGACAGTATTCAGCCTCTCAAAGCTTTCCTGCCATACATCAAAGATGTGACAGACCAAATCAGCAATATCTTGATATACAATTTTTACGACCAGCAACCAAATATCCAAATTCCTCAGAAGGACACCATGTCATAGGCATATATGTAATACTATCTTCAGAGTTTCCCAAAACTCACATTGGCCAAAAAAACAGGCGAGTAATACCCGGGTTAACGAACATAATCTCGCAGTCTGTCAAGCTTATTCCACCTCCGCACTTCATGAACATCGTGAGACACCGAAAAAATTCTGCAGACCAGGATCATCCGCGAAGCCCTTGAGAGAGAGAAGCACCCAAATTGCCTCAATACCCTGTTACAATGGACATAGACTTCCCAATACCTGGAAGCATCTCATTGCGCATCTCCTCATTCCGAGCCAACCCAGTTTCCGCACACAGGTCATTTCGCGACGATCCATTTCTGGCACACAGCTCATCTCGAACCAACCCACTACACACAGTCATCACAACAACTATAAATGTAGTTCTACAATCCACAAATCTACAGTTCTCTTGAAGTAGTTGGCAGATTGAGACCTTAAGGAGTGGTTGCGATCGTCGACGGTGGCGTTAGAGAAAAATTAACATATGCCAAGACATTATAGTTTCCGCTTCTTCAGTCATACTAACGATGAAGTTGGTGTAGTTTTGAACAGCTGGTTCTTTCCTTAGCATCATTTCCAATTTCCTGAAGTAGATTCTAGGAGGGTGTTTGTTTCGAGAATATCGATTTTTATTTTTCATTTCAACGAAACGAGATGACAAGTAAAATTTGCCATGATTCCATGGCTACCTTTCATTTTGTCACACCCAACGAATCCCATTGAGATTCGGAAGCATCGTAGTAAGAATTTGTACTGTTCCAAATTCAGTAAATGATTGTTTTTAGTTTTGAACAAAACGTGGTACATAGTGTATGCCGTTTAATAGGTAACTTATTTCTCTATCGAATGGCAAAATGGCCCTCGGTAGGTACCATTGGGAAAAAAAATATTTTTCGTTGAAAAAAAAATTTGTCGATGAAATGACTATTGCTATGAGTTAGTTAAATCAATTTAAATGGATTTTAACCTGATCAAGGCCTCCTGTGCACAAAATTAAAATAAATAATTTTTTTTATTCATGAAATAAAAATTTGGCAACACTGTCGTATGTCATTTGAGCCATAGAATCCTGCGTGTTTCATTTGAAAAATCGAAGTTGATGGCTATTCTGGCGAAACCGGAAGTATAAAAAGATGAATTATCATTCGAAGGGAATTAATCCTCCAAAATTATTGATTGAAAGTTTCATTTTGTGGAGGAAATCCAGTTCTTGACATGATTTTTTGGGTTTATGACCTTCCAAAATCTGAAAATGAAAAAAATTTTTTTAATCCAAAGAAATCTGTACAAGTGTAGAAGGGCAAATTAATTAATTTGCCCGATAAGTTACTGCGTTCACAAGACTGCTGTCTTGAAAGAAATTAATTTTTGTCAGTAACGTACCCTACACTGAATTTGCCTATCTGAAAAAATGAGATCGAATTAACAAAGAATACTTCTCTTTTTTTGAAAACTGTTGACGTTTCGGAGGCTGTATCTTCCTCCGTTATCAAAACTTCTTAAAAAACGCTGAGGAAACTGAATTTGAATTGCGATTTTGGTAATAAGACCTTTCTTATTAATCTGCCCTTCTACATTTGTACAGATTTCTTTGGATTAAAAAATTTTTTTTCATTTTCAGATTGTGGAAGGTCATGAACCCAAAAAATCATGTCAAGAACCTCCAAAAGTATTCATACTTTTGATGAATTGCAGTTCTCATACCAAAATACATATGTTTTTCCATCTATATTTTTTGGGAATGGTTCAATAGTGAATGACAACATGTCAGTTTCCAATATTTTCCTGTATGCTTTCAAAACCCCCTTTTGACGCACTTCAAATATAATTTCCATTTCTTCCAATATTGTTCGCTATCCCAAAGCTTCGAAGTAGCACTCGGACATTTTTATTTTCGCAAATTCCCTTTGTAGAACGACTTACAACCCGTATTTTCCAGTAATCCAATAAGAGTTTATCGGTGAAAAGAAGCTGTGTTCCTAAAAAGCCAACATTGGTATTAGATCGATCCGATAAGTTTTATCGCATTGGACTTACATTCTGTGTTTGTTACTCGACGACTATACGACGTTTATTTTTCGGCTAGCAGTAAATGAGTATCTCGGGAAATTCTAGACAAATTCTTCGAAAAATTAATCCCGAACAGTATCCCTTATCATTAAATTTTCTCTTGATGTCTTATATGACCTTTCCAACTTGTCGAACAGTGTTTCGATCGAATAAAAATATGTAAAGTAGTTTAATTATTTCCCACCCGCTCTATATACCTATTTAGGTTGCTGATTCCGAATTCCAACTTTTCTACTTCCCACGTATATAACTTCACAACGAAAATCGCAAATAACACCAAGTTCAATTTCCCACAGAAAGCATAGCTCAAATTTATTTTTTCGCCGACCACTACAAAATGAGACATTTTACGTACTAATTTCCGGACGGAAAGTCAACTATTTTTGAAAGCAAGTACTTTTCGTCCGCAAACTCGTTTCGTCCGGAAACTCTTATCGCCCGCAAACTACATTAAGGTATAGTGACCACAGCGGACAAAATGCGTTTGTTGACGAAAAATGTCTGCAGATGAAGAATACTCGTCTAAAAATAGTCGATTATTGATTCGGATACCGCTGTGGTCACATGATACGGCATAGTGACCACAGCGGACGAAAAGCGTTTGCGGACGAAAAGAGTTTGCGGATGAAAAGAGTTTGCGGGCAAAAAATAGTTGATTTTTGTCCGCAAATTAGTACGTAATTTGTAGAGGTCGACGAAAAAATTTTATTTGCACCTCGGTCACACTGTCTATTGTCTCGCTTGCTTGATAGTCTCGGCTGCGCCTCAGCTATCAATTTGAAGGCTCGACTAGGTTAGGTTAGGTTAGGTTTAAATGTGAGTGAGCCCATATCAGGCTCTCCACTGCGGCCAATGGCCTATTATGGCTCACCCTATGGTTATATTTCTCCCAGCATATCCAATCTCCTAACGAAATTGAGTAACATATTGGGAGAACAGTTTACCAGATCTTCTGGCCTTACTTTTGTATTGCCAAATATTGAAAATCTGGTTCTGGCCGCTGCAGGGCATGTATACAGGATGTGTTTAGTCGTTTCATCATCCTCCATGCATAGACAGCACTCTGCATCCTGTGCAAGTCCGATTTTATGCATGTGGTGTTTGAGTTTGCAGTGGCCAGTGAGCAAACCTACTATAACTCTGAGATGTGCTCTACTGAGTTCTAGAAGTTTGTCAGAGTCCTGTTTTTTCCTTGTATAAGCAATAAATGCTTTGGAATGGGCTAGTCCTGGTAGACTGAGCCAATACTCAAGTCTTTTATTGTCTGCCCAGGCGGTTGTAGCATTCTTGGCAGTGCTATATGCTAAACCGATGACCGGTTCTGGCCCAGTGAACGTTGTTTCGGCCCCCCCTTTTGCTAGGGCGTCCGCTATTTCGTTTCGTTCTAGGCCCGTGTGACCTGGTATCCAAACTAGGGTAACGTTGTTGCCTTGTGCTAGTCGGTTCAAGGTGTCTCTGCAGTTCCATACTGCTCTGGATTTAAAGCAGTTGGATTCAAGCGCTTTCAATGCTGCTTGACTATCTGAAAATATTTTTATTGTTTTTCGTGTGAGGTGTCGGTTTTCCAGCTCCCTTGCACACCTTTCAATGGCATATACCTCTGCCTGGAATATCGTAACTAATTTACCCAAACTGAATGAGCGTTTCACTACTGGGTTCATACCATATATTCCGGCTCTGATACCTTCCAAAGTTTTGGAACCATCGGTGAACCACCTTTCATTTGCCCTACATAGGTCAGTTTCATTCCGAACCCAGTCTTCTCTTTCAGGGAAGACCACGGTGTAGGACATGTTGAGGTTAGTGGTTTTAGGCATGATGTCTGAGGGCATTCCCAGAATGTTGTGAGCTATTATGCCTTCCAGCATGCTGCTGCCTCTCATGACACATGCCTGCGGTAGACTAATGGCCGCTTGGTAGAGTCTGTATGTTGCCCATCTTGCTTCTCATTCCAGAACTATGTGGAGAGGAAGTAGTCCAAGAAGAGCTTCCATTGCTGCCGTTGGCGTGGAGCGAATGGCCCCAGTAATCGCCAGGCACGCTTGTCTCTGTAGTCCGTTAAGTTTAACCTGGGCCATTTTTTTGTTGGCCTTTGTTCCACCAGACTACAGAGCCATACGTGATCATTGGTCGTATGACGGTCACGTACAGCCAAAGGCTCGACTATAATAGACAGTTTTTCGTCCTTGGTGCATAAATAACTAATTAAGTTGGACGGTTTGGCCGCTAGAGCTCGCTGAATAACTGAATATTTTTCAGACAAGTATTTTTTGTCTGCAGACGTTTTTCGACCACAAACGCATTTAGTCCGCTGTGGTCACATGATACGGCATAGTGACCACAGCGGACGAAAAGCGTTTGCGGACGAAAAGAGTTTGCGGATGAAAAGAGTTCGCGGATGAAAAGAGTTTGCGGGCAAAAAATAGTTGATTTTTGTCCGGAAATTAGTACCTTATTTGTAGAGGTCGACGAAAAATGTAATATTCTCCTGAGCGAAACACTTTCTATTGTCTCGCTTAGTTGATAGCCTGGGCATGAATTTAATAAAGTACTAACAATAATTATCAACTATATTTATATTGAAACGTTGTCGTAGACGTTGGTTTGTGGTTTTTGAGGATGAATGTCCTTTTTGAGTTTGGTAGGTAGTTGAGACTCATCTCTGGACCAGGTGAGTCACCTACAGCCATCCCCTTGCTTTCTGGAATGATGATTTAAGACGTTGGTGAGATTTTTTCAGTAGCATGTACTGTTGTTGTTCCTTCTATACCAGATTTGTGGATTTGTAGCAAGCATATAGACCTACCAAATATTGGAGGTTGTAATACAGCGTAAGCTCCGTATCCCTAGCCAGGGCAAAAAGATTTTTGTAAAAACGTTGAATGAGAATCCATAATATGGACCTCCCATCAGCAGATTCATATACCTTCAGGCAGTTTTGAGTGGAGAAGAAATATTTCTCCTTGCTCTCTATGGGAGTATCATTGCTGCTATTTTTTTTTTTTTTCATATTCCACTACTTCTTTTTTTTACCTATTTATATCAGTGATGATAATTAACGAAATGCACAAAAGCATTTTGTATCTGAATACTCAAACATACCTTGGACAAATACAGTTGATATTATCAGTAAGTAAACAAATAGATTTCAGAAAGTTAATAGTAATAATATACGTCTCGACTCAATTTTGGTTGAAATGCAATGGCTATGACATTGCTGTCTTGTTGTGTGGCTATATCCGTAGGTAGAAGCAAATATGAAATTAGGATTCAGTACCCCAGAAAACGTATAGAACAAGTGGGAAAACAACTATTTTATTTTATTCCTGAAACTGACACACTCGAAGAAGATTTGACTCGATTATATCTCAATGAGTGAGTTAACAGAAAATAATCTGAGATATGATAATACAAGATTTCTTATTATAATAATAAATAGTATTTCTTATTTAAGTTATCTCCTTCCATGTAGGTAGTGGAACCTTCCACCTAAGCGCAGATGTACTTGTGTCGTGTTAGGTATCCCATATCTACAAGGAGATTTTAATTACAACAACAGTGTGAGTGTCTTGTGTATATGAAGTATGAATGTTCAATATATATTTTCAATAATAAGTTGATTGTAACATACATAGACATATTTCTGTATTCCTTAATATATCTAATATTGCAGTAGATATCACCAAAAAATGACATCTTTATTTTTTCAATTTTCTTGGAGAATGTTCCCCTTTTCGAGTTGAAAAGTGTTTGACCAAAGTACCTGATATACAAATCTCTGACAATGACTAGTAATTTTTCTTTGATTTGGATATAGTACTCATTATATCTCAAAATAACAGAAAAGAAATCATAATCAAATTACACAATAATGTCAATGGAAAATTGTTAAAAATAGATCAATCCAATCATAATAATATGTTCGTACAATTTTCTGAAAATGACTATTTGAACGTTGACCTTTTGAGTCAAATAGTCTGTTATGCTTTTCAACTAGTCGTAAATTGTGTCAGACGAAATCTCATGAATTATATTGGCAATTAAGATCTGTCAGCAGTTAAAATTACTCTCATTAGTGGTATGACTCATTTCGCACTTGTTTACAGATTTCTAGTGTTCAATTAACATTGTTGATATTTACGAACAAGTGAAAGAATGCGTGAATAACTCAGCGATTTGAACTCTGATGAACAATCTGAGATACTTTAAAGAAGCAAAATATTGATAATTTTTCATTGTGTGTAGAAATTTTAATATAACTTTAGAAGTTACACAACAGGGATTGGATGTTATGTAAAATATCATAACACTTGACAAAAATGATGGTTATGAAGAAACTTGCTTTACTGGGTAATTCAAATTTGAGCACAACCATTTGGATCTCCTAACGTACAGCAAATACGACGGAGATTATTTTATGCTTTGTTTGTCCCCCATGACCGCCATGTGATGACGTCAGCTGACAGTGTTCTATGCAAATATAGTTTTCAGCGTCTTTTCAGCAAGTTTTGATAACGGAAGCACTTACAATCTCCAAAACGTTAACATTTTTTGAAAAAGAGAAGTATATTTTGGTAAATTTGATCTCATTTTTTCAGATAGGCAAATTCAGTGTAGGGTACGTTACTGACAAAAATGTATTTCTTTCAAGACAGCAGTCTTGTGAACGCAGTAACTTATCGGGCAAATTAATCAATTTGCCCTTCTACACTTGTACAGATTTCTTTGGATTAACGTTTTTTTTTTTTCATTTGCAGATTGTGGAAGGTAACAAACCCAAAAAATCATGTCAAAAATCGAATTTCCTTCACAAAATCAAACTTTTAATCAATACCCTCATTCTAATTAATAAGGAAAAAGAAAGCTCATAAAAACGAGATAGGGTCCATTAAAAAACTATGATGATTGCCAGAAGACGAAACATCGGATAGTAAATCAGATAATTCCAACGTGAGGAGCTGAAAAGCTTAGAAAATGTAGCAATGAAATTGTGTTTTTTGTTCTGGGGAATATTTTACAAATTTCATAACGATTTCTGTGAGTGATATTTTTTTTTTAATAACATTCTCCTTATCTAATTTATTTAATGATTTTTTCAAGGAAAAATAGAAAGAATTAAAAAAGTCAGCTATCTGAATGAAAATGCAAATTTTCACTTTCAGATTTTTTCTTTTCTTTTCAGTTAGAGTCTTTTCACAATATCCATCAGATGTAGTTCAATGTCCAGCGTGGCTTGTGCCGGGGAAGTAGTTGTTTTCTGCTAGATATTACAAATAAATCACATTTTTCATTTTTCAATTTTCATGGAGAATGTTCCCCTTTTCAACATGAATACCTCCCAAGAGGTTATCTTCAACGATGGAAAATAGCGACTAAAGTTTGTCTTTCAGTCGCAGATGATTCCACAATAGATTTTATGAATTTCCTATTCATATTTTCGAACTAAAATCAAAATGCTCATGACAGGTCTATGTCAAAAAATAATTTTCAAAGTGTCACCGCAGAAGAAATGTTTCTCTCATATCCATCCCTGATGTGTATGCTTCTGAAGAGCCTGTTTTATTCCAATCCTATATCAATCCTCCTGAAGAGCTTGGCAAAGCGAAATAGATTTTTGTCGACCAAAATGTATTGGGGATTAAATGCTAGAGAAGCGGACCTTGCTTCAATGAAATGAACGATTTCTGTGAGTGATATTTTTTTAATAACATTCTCCTTATCTAATTTATTTAATGATTTTTTCAAGGAAAAATAGAAAGAATTAAAAAAGGCAGCTATCTGAATGAAAATGCAAATTTTCACTTTCAGATTTCTTCTTTCCTTTTCAGTTAGAGTCTTTTCACAATATCCATCAGATGTAGTTCAATGTCCAGCGTGGCTTGTGCCGGGGAAGTAGTTGTTTTCTGTTAGATATTACAAATAAATCACATTTTTCATTTTTCAATTTTCATGGAGAATGTTCCCCTTTTCAACATGAATACCTCCCAAGAGGTTATCTTGAACGATGGAAAATAGCGACTAAAGTTTGTCTTTCAGTTGCAGATGATTCCACAATAGATTTTATGAATTTCCTATTCATATTTTCGAACTAAAATTCATAACGGTATTTCGTTGAGCACCAAAATATGCAACTTGCTCTAAGTCATGCCTCGACGTATTTCCTGTAGCTTGGGAAATCTCAATGGTGGGTATATACACGATGTTCCGCTTAAAATAAAAAAGTTGGTACCACTTGGAAAGTTTTCTGAGAACTCTACAATCCAATAATCCTGATGAAACAGATTACTGAAATCTGAAATTTAACAAGAATGTCTTCCTGTTGCTTCAGCCAAAATATTAACGAAAACATGAAAAAACATATATTAATATAAAATACACAAATAAAAAAAGGAAACGAAAGTAATACAAAATATAAAACAACAACAAAAATTAATGGGCGCTCCGGGGCGACTTGATTGATTCGAGTGGCGCAGTTGCTTTTTCAGCTGCAGGAAAACCCGAAAAAACCTGCAGCACCACATCATCTGAAGATCGCGATCTGCCAATGTCCTCTTTCTCATAAAATAAAATAAGGGCGTCTCCAGAGGCTCCAATAAATTCAAGACTTCGTCAGAACATTTAGTGACACAACTATCATCAAACTTAAACCAGTTGGTTTTGTCTTCACATTCAACGCCAGAACCACAGTGGACTGCACAAAGATTATAATAGTGGTCCGCTAGATCAAGGTGTTCATCTATTTCGAACTTTCGTAAGAATTTGGTGCTTCCGCCGGTCGAGTCGTGTTTGAAGAGCATCAGTGATATTATTAGATCAACTGGAGCCTCAGCTATACTTATTATCTTATAATTATTGTCAGTCAGTTTTTTGTATATTCGGCAATACAGCCAATCATCACCAGTCAAAAGTTCTATTTCCAGATGATGACACAGTAAGCTTTGTACGGACTGGTTATCAGTCATATCAGGAAATGCCAGTTGAAGCTCCAGAAAGTCACATACGTTTTTGCTAACGTTATGATATGCTGCTTAAGATGCATTAACCATCTAGTGGTTGAAAGAGTGTTCTGATATCAATTGCCTTTGTATATTACTATCGATATCGATACTTTGCTGAGTAATCACCATTTCACGATAGAAATTTGTTAATTTATTTATACATTTTTCAATCAACCCATATCAATGAATATTACATTGGGGAAATTGTATTTTCTGATGAGTTATCATTTCAAAACTGATGATTTATGGATATAATTTGGTCAGTTATGCTTCTTTCCGATTTAAATTTTCATATTTGTTTCATAATTATCGTTGATAATCGATGAAAAGTGGATTGTAATAGTTTTTTCTACATACATTTCGGGGAACTGTGCATTTCTGGTTCAGAATTTCGAACGTAATTGGGTCAGACGGATCTTGTTGAAAGAATGTTTCGTGTGTAGCGGTTTAATACGAGAGTATTATACCAGTTCTATGTACAGGATATGTACCAGTTTGTGGCAATTATGGAATTGTCGGGGTGAATTCAAGTTTGTGCATCTCTGTGTAATATTTTCTAAAAATCTGAAATTTCCAGGAATAAAGTTTATGTAACTATGAGTTACTTTTTATTATTACCATAACGTGGTATTTCACCACTTCCGAAGTGGTAACTATTTCAATTTGATATAATAAAATTCAGGTCGTATTTAACCGAGCACCAAAGTAATATTGATATGATTTCCAAATATTTATCTTCTGTACCAAAAATCATAGTTGAGCACCAAAATTTAATTAACAAATTATTTATTTTCGAGCCTCAAAGTATTGAATTTTAAAGTTTCTTTATATATATCATCAGCAACTAATTGATTGTTGACACCAAAAATCTTAGTTGAAGAATAAGTTAAATATTTTCTGAGGAAATTGAATTTAGCTCATTTTTGGGCCAGTTGTGCAGAAGGGTGAAATATATTTTTTCTGATTTTGTTTTACTCTCAATAGAAATGTTGCATTTGTCAATTGGTTTTCTAATTATTCATTAGTCCTCATACTGTTGAAGGACTACAAGTTTGACCTCAAAGAAAATAAATATAGGAATATGGAATATAGGCATATACATACTTGGATTTCCTACATAACTTAAAATCGTGTCAAATTAGACACACACCAGACACACTACCCAACTTTCTAATTGGTCCATGCAGATCGCATTTCAAAATGCAGATCAAAATGCCCTTCAGCACTTTCAAGAAACTTTTGAAGCTGTCGTTCTGGAGACATACAATGAATTAATAATTATTATACATTAAGCTATCAAAGTTCTGAACGGATTTGACAATAAGAAGCGGTTCTTCCAGGATATTCTGAAATTTCTGGAGAAAAACTTCTTTCATTTCAGATTCGTATCAAGAATTATTTTTCAATAGTTCTCATGAAGATAACTCACCTGGTACTGAACAGATAATATTCATAAAAATAAATTGATTTTCAAGTTATGGAACATAACATTTCATGCATAATTTATGGAACATTCAAGGCCGCCAGAAAACTGGGCATTCGTTAATGAACTCCAGGTCATAGGTGATTGGCTGGAGATCGATCACGGAAATCAATCAATTTGTAGGCGTGAGCGAGACTTCTCTAAATGAGAACTAATTAAAGATAACATTTGCATTGGAGCGCAGCGAATGGACCCTGAAAACGGGATATTGAAATTATTCAGAGTGTGAACTCATGACGTGCTATTGATGGAGTGGAATAAAGACGCCAGGGAAAATAGTATAGACGAATCCGTCATTTCCGTCTAGAAAATTTATGTGGATATAAAAGCGATGCGAGTATACAAACATGTTTTGTGGAATTGAGTCCATATCTCCACCTACAGCATAAACTTTCACAGTTATTACCTTTTGTGCCTTCTTTTATGGGAACTGATTTAGGTAGACAAATCAGAGGCTGTCATCATTCATTCAATATCCTTTAGAAAAATAACACCCCATTATCTGCCTAATCCAATTCGAGAAGACCGGGTCCATGTCATTTGCCTTCCATAAATTCAATCTCAAATAAATCAAAATTTGCTCTCAACCAATTTGCTCCCATGTTTTTAGCTCTCACATAAATGAAATTATGCTTTAAGCAATCAGGTCTTATTCAATTTGTTCCCGACGAGTATTTTTTTTTTAAATCCCACTGGTGTGGGGGGTGAGAAGAGCATATCAAGCTATTTTAGTTGGACATATATTTTCCATAATGTGCAACACTCTCTGCTCCAATCCAATATTTCAAAAGTTGGGACCGGTCTTGAGACCAACTGTCGATTTGAAAAAATACTGGATTCAATCTCATTTTGAGCTCATTTCGTTTTCTTGGCAGGTTCAGGACTGTACTTATTTCTAGTTCTAGCACATGTTCATTTATACTCTCATTGAGTCATACCTGTTGCTCTGATCTCGGTGTTTTGCGGTTGGCAGTCATTCACGTGAAAATTGATAATGTATCTGAAGTCAGTATATAATTCCCAATGTCTTCACGAACAAGTTCCGAAAAAATTTCCATTTCAAGCTGGAATAGGTTTGCGTTCGAAAAACTCCACATTAATTATAAATACATAGTGATTCCCGATTCATTCTCCGCAATGAAAATTGCTCCTCACCACAAATGTACCCGTAGATGATTCACTATCCATATTAGTTCCAACACTAAAAATATCTCATCGTCAATAATAATAATACGATCGTTGATTGTCAGGACATGTACTAATCGTTTGGTTTCTTCACAGTTTGATAAAAACCAGATTGATATCTTGAAAGAATAAGATCAATAAGAAAGACGGTAAGTTACTTTACTGAATCGATAACATAACACTACGTCTGGGAATGTCACAATGACTCGAGATACTGGTGTTAGGCAGAGGCGCGGCAAAATAAATTTCATAAAGGAAAAGCAGTCCAGTTATTTATCATCAAATATGTCAAATATGTCCCAATTAAAATAGACACAATAGACGATAATGGTACAATGGGGAATTCTCATCAATTACAGAAACTGCAAGTTTGAACATGTCAACAAGAACAAGTCAACATGAAAATGTTGACTTTATTTCATGAGTTTTTCGAATTCGCTGCAAAAACTTTTCGGAAGTGTATCACATTATCAGGTTTATTTTGATGCACGAGTGTAATTCGGTAGAGTATTTCCGGAATTGAAAAAAAATGTATGTGCTACTGTTTCCATATAGAGTGTGACCCATTTAAGATGGAAGCACCCTTATGAAGCTTGCATTTTTCAACCGATTGGAATGATATATGTATTTTTTTCGTTTTGGTAGACATTCAAAAAGTCTACTAGGACACCAAATGTCAAGAATAAATCTCCATTTCCAGCGCCAACTAATCTTATTTTTCAAGGTAAAAAATCTAAAAAAATTACTTTAAATTTTTTTTAGAAAAAATCATTACCACACCACCGAATTCGCGACATATTCAAATGGTTGACATGTGAATTACTTTAAAATGTGTCGAATCAATAAAAAAGTTATAAGGAAATTGAATTTGAAAAATACGCCGTTTAATCAACCCGCCAATTCAATTTCATAACTTTCATCAAAATTCAGAAAACACCACTGTATTAAGGAGGTCTCGATAAATCACTGGTCAAAATTTCATCGAAATGTGTTCATAAATAAAAAAAATCATAAGATAACGAAATAAAAAATGAAAAATTTAATGGAATTTCAGGAAAATATTATTTATTTTTATCTCATAATGGTTACAGAAACAATTTTGTGTAGAAATTTCGCACGGTATTCTTCATCTAAATTTGTTGTTATAATATATCCTCATTGTGTATATTTCTTTTTCTACGTTCATGCAAAAAACAAAATTTTATTGAACTATATTTGGTGGAAAAACTGTCTCTTTATTGCACTGAGTGCAATAAAGACTTTGTTTCACTCATCTGTCATTCTACTATAGCGTTCTGTCAGCATGACAGACATAAACTTTCAAATCGACGCAAAATTTCGCCCATTTTCTGTGAGATTGTATTACGTTTTAAATAGTTGCATGTTTCATTATATTCATTATATAATGGACTATGAAATCACTAGAAAATGCAATTTGTTAAAAATAAAATTATTTCCTTCGAATATCATCTGAATTACACAAAATGTTTTTGAATTACTTTTAGCAGATAGATTTAAACAAACAATGTCTTCCTTACAGTTTAGTGCCACCTAAATAAAACATTTTCAGGTTTTTGCATGAACGTAGAAAAAATATTGTATGAAACTCGTGCAAAAAGAGTTTATTGCACTTGTTGCATAAATAACTATTGAATCCATTTTTTACACAATATTGTATAAATTGGTTAACAACACCATTGTGCATAAATGTTATAGAAATTTTAGTTTTTTTTTGTACAATTCTGTTGACTCTTCCCGTAAAATTAGGTGGCTTAGGTATTCGATTGGCTACTTTCCTTTCTCTGCCAGCCTTCTTTGCTTCGTACAATAGTAGTGAATTTTTAATTGCAATAGTTCTTCCCACATGTTTTTCGAAAACACATAACTTTTATTTGGAATGTGAACAGAAGTGGATCTCTGAAACAAAAGTTGCTCTTCCTGAGAATAAGAAATCCCAAAGGGACTGGGATATTCCAATGATCAATTTAGCTTACGAACAACTCCTTGACTCAGCTGTAGACTCCTAATTTGAAAGGGCTCGTCTCAAGACAGTTAGTTCAAAAGAATCGGGTGCTTGGCTTGATGCTCTACCAGCAGCTTTCTTAGGTACTTTATTGGATGATCAATCTTTTAGAATAGCAGTTGGCCTCTATTTGGGAACATCAATATGTGTGTGTCACAAATGTAGATGTGAATCTCTTGCAGAAGAAAATGGTACACATGGTTTGAGCTCCAGATGTAGTTCAGGTCGTTTTTCTAGACACCATGCAGTTAATGATCTTATAAAAGGATCTGCAGAAATTCCGTAGATTTTGGAGCCTCTTGGAATAAGTAGAAATGACGGAAAGCCGCCAGACGGAATGACTCTCATACCATGGAAGTTTGGAAAACTCTTGGTTTGGGATTTTACATGTGTTGATACAGTTCAAGAGGTTCAGCAGCTATTCAGGCAGAAAAATTGAAATGTAGTAAATACTCTGATATTGAAAAAATGTATTCCTTCTACCCAGTTGCAATTGAAACCTACGATGTTTTTGGACCACATGCTCTGGAACTCGTAAGAGAAATTGGAAGACGAATTATGAAGTCTACTGGTGATTCTAGATCATACACCTTCCTTATTCAGCGAATCAGCATAGAAATCCAAAGAGGAAATGCTGCATCAGTCATGGGTACACTTTCTACCTCGCAAAAATTGGATGAAATTTTCTCGCACCCACTAATCCCATCCAGGCAACAGATAATTTTCTTTGATAAACCCAGAAGTCCTTCTATTTCCCAATATTTGGATGACATTTTCATTCGATCCCAAAAATCTGCAAAATTTCACGTCAACAACGTAGTGCATAGTACTTTCGAAACTATCGGTCTTAAAGGGTTGAGTAATATTGGTAACACTTCATGAACTGTGCTATTCAGTGTTTATCGAACACAAGATGGTTATTGGAGTATTTGAATAGAGGATTTGCTGAGGTGATCAAGGAACTTTGGCCAGAAGATTCTTCAGATCAAGTTGTAAATACTGTCTCCTTGAAAATTCAAATCAAAAGATTGGCTCCTCGTTTCATCGGTTATGCCCAGAAAGATGCACATGAGTTCTCAAAATGCCTTTTAGAGGGTTTTCATGAAGACGTAAATAGAGTAACAAAGAAGCCAAAACCCATTATGACAGAGATAGATGAGATATTGAGTGACAGGAAGAAGGCTCAAGAGTCATGGTCAAGATATTTAAAAACGAACAATTCCAAAATTGCAGATACCTTCGTTGGTCTGTTAAAATCTACATTGAAATGTTCTCATTGTGGTCACTGTTCAATATCATTCAATTCATTCTGGTACCTTTCCTTATCGATACCTCAAAGAACTTTCACATTTTTTGGATTCATTCAGAAAGGAAGAAACTTTGGATGTTGACGAGAAGCCGACATGCGCGAAGTGCAAGATAAGAAGGAAGTGCATGAAATCTTTAGCAATTCAAAAATTCCCAAAAATTTTAATATTTCATTTTCTCTAACATATAGATTTAAGGAAAATTGAATGTCACAATTGATTTTCCTTTAGAAGGATTGGACGTGAGTAATTATGCAGCAGACAATGTAGCTCCTTGTCGTTATAGTCTGTGGGCATTGTCTGATCATAGTGGGACTACCTATAGCGAACACTACACAGCCTACTGTAAACATCCATATGCGAGGACATGGCATGAGTATAAGGATTCAAAGAGTCCCCGATTGCATCTAAATACCTCGTGAGCAGTGAGGCCTATGTTCTATTTTATGAACAGGAATGCACTTAATCACAACTTTGTGATCACTTTCAGTGTTATTTTATGTTTTATATTAAAAATTAATATTATAATGATTCAAAACTTATTATGATAATGGCATAATAACATTATAATACAATAATTGAAAAATACACAACATTGTGTTATTATTTTACACAAAATTTTGTTTTTATTACAGTTCTGTGGACAAAATTGAAATCAAAAATTTACAATATTATATAAAAATTTCACACAAGGCTTGTATGAGACATTCAGAGAATACGTTTTTTAAATATCCCATCACTGTTTCCTCGTTCTCTAGCTATCCCTTTCTTCTCAACCAGCTGAATGGAAGTAATGGAACTGCTGTTGAAAATTACTTTGGTCTTCCTAGTTAGCATCGGCCTTAGTCGATTCTAGTATAGCGCGGGTTGTGCCCTCTATCGGCGGGCAGTTTTGTTTGTGATTTCGTGCTGTACCTTTGAATGAAAAATGTGTGAAATTTATCCACAATTATGTATCACACTCTTTTTTATAAAATTCACAAAGCTGGGGAAAATTTTACTACAAACCGAAATAAACAATCGTTGGTAAAAATATATTACAACCAGGTGTACCAATTTTCAACAATTGTATACATTATTTACACATTTTTTTACACTGTTGAAGGAAAAAATTTAAACATGGCGGCCGCGTGCAAAAACATTGATGGTGCTGGTCGAGTAGTTTCAAATCCTATCTACTACGGATTGAACGAGAAAGTGCTAGAAATCGCACGTTAAAAGGTAAGACCTCGTTAATCCTTTGCTAGCACAAGTTTCAACCTACATTGGAATTTTAATTAATATTACGGTTCATATTTGAAAATCAGTTGGAAAATGGTGGAGATTATTTAATTAAAAAAAGTTGGACAAGAAAATCATCTTAACTGACGATCGTCATCGGCAGTTATCAGAAAAAGCTTCTTTTCCCGGTTCTCGGGGAAAAGAGTAATTTCATAAATGTTATATTTTATTACCTGACAACATGGATAAAATGTCAAACATTTTTCCCGTCACAGATAAAAATTATTGTCATTTTGTTGTATTTCCTGAGAAAAATAACACCAAATTTGACCAACAAAATTTCTTTTGTGAATACTACCAGAATTGGCCAATTTTATTATTAGCTCATTCACGGATTAATGATTGATTTTATTGGACCGTAAAATTTCACACTCATTTTCAGATGTAATCAAATATAAAATAACTCTTTCTATTCGTTTGAACGTCTCTACAGCTAGTGTGTCCGAAACGGAACGGTACACAAAATGCGTTGAATATCGCCGTATAATTCCTTCGAGAACTTGCTTCAGTGTGTGACTAATTGCTGCTGATGTTTCCGGATTGTGCCTTCATGGTAATTACTGAAAACGTTTCGAAAGCTTTTTTTGGGCGGCTCGGGATAGGCCAGTAGATATAGACAATCAATTCAAATTAATTCCGAAAGTTTTCAAGGTTGGAAAAGGTTTAAAAACAATCTATAAAATTTTTCAATCTAGTCTGAAGTCCAGAACATTGTCAAAATGGCAATTAACTTGAATACTCGTTGAAAACGTTCCAAGCAAACTTGGAGTACTATTATAAATAAATTATTTCATATCACTGTTTGCAACGAATTCAAGAGTTTACGATATTTTGATAAAAATCTAACACTGATTTATTTATATTGGACCAGTGTACTTTCCAGCTGATAAATTATTCGTCTCTATGAATATACTGGTGTACCTCATGGTTCTGTGTTGAAACTGATTGGTTTTCATATTTTCAATTTTTATATATTTTCAATTTATTCTTATTATTATTGATTGGTGAATGCAGATAACCCATAATATGTGATAATATGTCCCCAACTGGAGGTCTGCTTGTGCAATCCAATACGGATATTGTTTTCTTAGACGGTTCGGGAATTGGTCACAGAAAATAAACTTGATTTCAAATGTTTCTTCCACACATATTCTCAAAATTCCACAATAAGAGGTGTATTCTGTAACGCATAACGCATAACGATATCGTTAGTGAACCATACGAACCATGCATGGTTTGAGATACAAACAAATTTTATCGTGAAATAACGACAACCTTCAGTTACACAGAATCGCAAATATCGTTGATTAACGATGGCCGTTCGCCAAAGATATTGTTTTGAGTTACAGAATAGGCACCTAATCGTCCTTTTACATCGTACATGTTGTGACCCTTATAGACCGTCAGATAATGACATATTTGCTGACTCATTTTCTGTCTTTCAATGAAGAGAGAAAAGAGAGAGAAAAGAGACAGAAGAAGAAGGAGAAGAAGAAGAAGAAGAAGAAGAACAAGAAGAAGAAGAGGAATAAGAAGAAGAAGAAGAAGAAGATGAAATATTTATTGACTACGTTATGTCTAAACGAAAGGTTTGTAGCATCACGTCATCATCAGTTCTTAGGAAAAAGAACAAAAAAGAGACAAGTGTACGAAACATTATTTTTAATTAAAAACAATTTTTTTTCTGGGAACTTTTTACGTCGACCGGAACATTTATATATTTTTTCAATTCGTGTACAAGGTTGCAAATTTGTGAATGAATCAGAATAGATGTTTTCAAAATTTACAACGAAGTTTCAAAACTTTTGTAATCATTCCGAGAACACCTTGATCAAAAAATGACCACGAATTAAAAAAATTATATAAATGTACCGGTCAACGTAAAAGGGTGCAAATCTGTGCACCTATTCGGAATATTTTTTTGATGTACCTGTCAAGTTTGCAGAATTTTTGTAATTTTTTCTTATTATATATCGAAGAAGAGTTTTTAATGAAATAAATGTCCTGTACACTTAAATTGGTTGCAAACTTGATTCGTGATATGAATTTAATGCAACTCCAAGTTTGCAGAACTTTTGGAATTTTTGCAACGATTATACAGCAAAATCCAAGTTAATTGCAATTTTAACAATGTTCCGGACTTCGGAACAGGTTGCAAATTAAGATATATTTCTTTCTCGAAACTTGACCAAGGTTTGAAAACTTTTGGAATTATTGTTAAATTTTCGATTTTTAATGTCTTTATCTACTGGCCTAGGATTCTAATTCACATCTGAATGAAGATATCGAAACCTTGAAGAAGTTTGCGGTTTATAATTCCAACTTGAAAATGCTCCGATGACTGCAACAAATCCGATGCATTTTTTCGTTAACTTTTTCATGAATCAATTCCACTAAAACTAAGAAGGTGTGTGTGGTCTTCGGTTATGGAGGGACTTCCGTGAAACTGCTCGGTTCCAATAAATCATTGTAGCATCTCAATTCATGAAATCATCGAAGATCGATTTGTTCCGTTGACTTTATTGGGGTAATCAGAAATATGAATTAATTATGGACTCCAGTGGGCGGCAGATTTTCCTATACAAATGTAAAGCGTTCCAGTATTTTCACGAAGTATTTCACATTTTGTCAAACTTAGACATTCCAAACATTCCAGACAACTATTTAGTTTTTTCGTATACTTACGGAAGATTAATTTGATATTATTGATGATATCGTTTTTAATGATCCTTATCCATACACTATAGATCCACTTGTTGGCCGGTGGCTTGGCGGTCTAAGGCGCAGGCCGCTCGAAACTTCAGTATAGCGGTAGTCGGTTCGAGCCCGATGTATCTACGAGGGATTTTTTCCCAAGTACTCAATATCGGAATCGATAGATGACCACAGTCCTTGATAAGAGCAAAGTGTATTATGTGTTGTCTAGATGCCAATCTCGTCTAGTGCTAGCTTGGAGTGCACGCCGGCCACCCAAGGTGGTGCTATAGGTTTTCCGGGTGTGCCTACAGCTGAAAAGTGAATACGCCACCAAAAATCAGTAAGTCGCCCCGGAGCGCCACGGCCGTCCCCTACCCGCACAGGCTATGCCTTTGGGTACGAGTGTTTATGAGGGAGTATTATTATTATTATTACTTGGGAACTCCAACCACAACCTTATCTCCACTCTCTCCTCTTTTTCTACACCATTAAGCAGCACACCATCTCATATGGCACTCACAAATCAGCCGACTGGGTTGCTATTAGCATGGTTTTCTCAGTATTTCCATGGGACAGATTGTGAGGGAAAGTAACCCTATATACCCAACATGTCACGAAGAACATCATGAGACCTGGTTTGGCAGATACTACTTCAAAGCTGTAGCTCAAGCAAGCAACATTCCGTGGATGGTTCAGAATATGTTGCCATGAGAAACATCTTCAAGGATACAATTGAATTTTCGAAAGAGGCTTTCAACAGGTCCCGCTCTTTTTGGTAATTCGCCAAAATCTTGGGATGTTTCACTTCCAGTTATTTCCATCCCGTTGATAAGGAAGATGGATCAAAACGAACGCTCAGGAAAGAGCCAATAACTTTGCCAACATGTTTGCTGAACATTATTTTACTCTGAACTCATTAGAAAAACTACTCCAAAACATCATTCCCGTTGACAATCATATGCCTGAGATTATCTTTCTCCAACGAACCATCAAACGCATTTTACAGGGTCTCAACACCAACAAAGCTAGTGTGAATTCCACGGATTGTTATCAAGAGATCATGAACTAACACTAGTTATTTGCAAGTTATTCAGCCTCTCTTATAATTTGGAGGTACTTCCCTCCAACTGGAAACTTGCAAAAGTACAACCAGTACCCAATAAGGGAAAAAAACCAACCCAGCAACTACAGACTTATCGCACTAGTATTTCCTTTCTTGAGGGGCAATGAAAAATGTATCAACGTCAAGCTCATGAAATATCTAGAACGTTCAGGAATTATAAATATTCGACAATATGGTTTCCGGCAACAGAGATCAACTGGTGACCTGATCTCTTCACATATTTCGCAGTAATCTTTCAAAAAATATGGTGAAACTCTGGCCGTTGCATTAAATGTCTTTAAGGCCGACCGCCCACGGTGCGACTGTTTTGGGACAAAGGTTGCAAATCAGTTGTTCTTGCAACCAGTTTCCAGCTAATATGAAACTTCTGCACGCACACGTATACGACTACTATGAAACCGTTTCAATCAGTTGAAGTGCGTTCAATTTTAAAATGTCAAATTCTGACTGATGAGGTAGACATTATTGATTATCAGCGATACTGCATACAAAGCAGGACAAAAAAAAAGTACTCAATGCCATGCTTTCTCTGTTGAATGTATTCTTAAGTATCCAGGAAGTTAATAATTCAAGACCTCGGTGCAAGAAGGGGACTCCTACACTTTGTGCTGGTTTTCTGTTTTGTACTGACATATATGAAGAAACATTTTCACAATGTTTGTGTGGGAGAACGACACAGCTTCAACTAATATTCCATAAGATATTAATTGAAGAAAAACCGTTGTAACAGTCTGTATTTCGGAAGAAGAATGGGACAGCTCTCGGGAGCTTTCGGGAGCTGTCCCATTCTTGTGCCAATAAAAACCAATGAAAACACATGTATTTGGAGCAAAAAGAGGACAACTCCAATTCATGATCCTTATAATATTAATAATGATAATAACTTCATTGCTTTTTAAAAAATTGTTTTACAGCAGGATAAGAGGACACAAAATTACACAGAAATACCAAGATAAAAAAAAACATTATCGTACCATTGAGGAAAAAAATAGAAAAGTAAGCCTTCTCATTATGAATGAAGGACCTCGAAATATTCCATAGAAAACTAGATATAATATCAGCATCATCTGAAGAGAGTGCATCTAAGGAGGAAAGTAAAGATTCCCAGGACTCCAGAGATTCACAATTGGGTTTCATAACATTGTAAATGGGGGATTCAAACAGAATATGAAAAATAGTTTCAGCATCGTGGCGACTGCAAACTGTGCATTTCTCGTTAGGGTCATTCAGCTGAGACAATCCATTCAAGGTGAATTTAATTTTGAAATTATTTACTAAAGGCAGTTAGGCTATGATGGTACGGGTGACCTGTATCGAAAGTTGGAGCAGCAAGTAGTTCTTGGGACTTTTTGAAAGGCTAGAATTAATGCAAAGTGACCAAAAACCGGAAACTTTGTAGGAGAGAAATATCAGCTTCGAAAAGTTTATCATAAAAACAGGACAATACATTTTTTGTGTCAAAATTACCATGACCAATGGCATCATTCCATATGTCCCCAGCACCAGCAAAACCAAAACATGATTTCAGCTGACTTGCCCAATCGGCGAAACTAATTTTAATTGTTGTTTGGTACACAATTTTGGTAAACGGTTGTCGTCCATCCCAAGGAATTTTTGTAACCACTTCTACGACAATTTAAACATATTGTAGGCATTTGACTCTGCCTGTTTCCACTCGCACAACATGAACAGGTGAATTATTATGAACAAGCAGTATTCTATTCTTCTTTATATGACGAGTAATTTTGTTTATAAAAATAATCATTGAATTCCGTTTTTAAGTGAAAAATTCTGAAATAATGCGAAATATAATTTTTTTTTAATGAATTTGAAATTAATTTGAAATGAATGACCAAGGTCTACACACGTTTAGTTCTTCATGTTTCTCCACCTTTTCGACAAATTTTCAATTCAGTTCTTGATCAGCCATTTCTAAAATAAACAAAATAACCTGCATAACCATGCGGTAAACACCTTGATCGCGGGCAACTCCAAACTGCAACGCAACTGCGACCGCCGAAAATAATCGCGTGCAACCGATTTGTGACTGATTGCAAACTAGTTTCATTTAAATAGACTTGTGTGCGACTTCACATTACTACACGTTGCCTAGGTTACGAAAGAGTCGCAAGATCAAACAAGTCGCACCGTGGGCGGTCGGCCTAAGACGTTCGATCGCGATGGGGATCAGGGACTTCTTGCCAAACTTTCATCCTATGGCGTGCCTCTCCAGTTGTGTCCCTTGCTATCTAGCTTTTCTTCAGGCCGATCCCTCCACGTGGTGATCGATCGAATATCATCCTATACTCTCTCTATAAATGCTGGTTTCCACAGGGTTTCATTCTAGCATCAGCGATGTTTCCTGTTCACATTCTCCTCGGATGATAGTATCCTTCATACAGCTTTCTTCCTCGAAATCAGCCAATGAAAGCAGATAATGTAAACGAGAAAGTATCGTACATAAAATGAATTTGGACATGAAAAAATCTGGAATAGAGATCCAACAACTTGATAGAATTCAATATATCTCTTTCGAAAAGGCCGATGTCACAGTGGCCAGCGTACCTGTCAAGAGTATTCATACTAATGAAATCTTCCAATTCAATCGTTCCACTGTTAGCGGTCCCATCGATACTGACCCGTCGAGCTGAGTCCTCACATCCATATGCCGTCACTTTGGAGACATAATAAATAATAAGGCACGATTTTTCACGAAAAAACATTGCCATATACTCAGATAGCCAAGCTGCGATAAAAGCAGTCAACTCAATGCAAGTTACCTCAAAACTTGTTTGGGACTGCATAGAAGCCCTAAAAGAGCTGGGCAGTCAGAACAGACTGACACTAGCCTGGGTACCAGCACACACAGGTTATAGAGGCAATGAAGAGGCCGATACACTAGCCCGGGAAGGAGCAAGTAAGGCCCTGAATGGCCCAGAACCGTATTGCGGTATAGCAAAAGCTGTACTAAAAACAAACACCAAATCATGGATTCAACAGAAGTCTCAAGAATGGTGGAACAATGCACCAGGGATGAGACAGGCCAAAGAGTTTATCAAACAACCGCAGCCAACATTCACAGACTACCTACTAAGCCAGAAGAGGAACACTACTAGAATAGTAGTAGGCCTTCTCACAGGGCACTGTAGGCTCAACAAACATATGAGTACAATAGGCCTGGCAGAAGAAATGCTATGCAGGTTCTGTCAGGAAGAAGAGGAAACATCAGTACACATACTATGCCACTGCGAGGGCTTGTCAAGGCAAAGGTTTCTAACACTGGGAAAAGAAAAATCAAGAGCTCCCAGATTCATGGGAGTTCTAAAAACTACCCTGTGGAGTCTCGTAAAGAAGACAGGGCTAGACAAAGAACTCTAAATGATATCGAGGACAAACACAATAGATCTGAAAAGGTCGCGGTGTAGAGGCTTGTAGCACGAAAGTCCCTAATATATAATCTATAATAATATAATCTTGGAGACATACCGAACATCTCTTTAACAGGTTTCGTTCTTCCAACCGACGGCAAAGTTTTGGAACTCGTTGCCTAAGGAGGTGTTTCTTGAGGCATACAGCCTTCAGAAATACAAGAAGGGCACCTACCTTCTCTTTTTCTCCTTCTTGACTTTCACGAAAAATGAAAATTAATTCAATGGAAACTTCAACATAATATTAGACATATGTTTTATTCAACTTTTTCATTGAATGATATTTACGTTTCATTGCAATTTTCAATCTATTCATACATAAAAGTATGATAAATTATTTCATTTATAATAACATTTCATACGTCTGTTTCCTTTATAAACATGTATCTTTAATGCAAAAAGGACTTTGCACGTTGTGGAGAATGGGATATTATTTTTGGAGCCTCAGTTGTGCTTTTTTCAGCAATATATCTCCATATTTTTAGATAATAGTAAAACTCTTCCAATATTTCACTCGTCCGAGACCTACCTTATGAAGACTTATTCACACATTCCTGAACTTGTTCGATATCTCGTGCATATTTATGAACTTATAATCAGCAGAGTTGAAGTCATATGCTAACAAGTTCCAGTGAATATTTATTATTTCCTAATTTCGGAATGATTGAGTTTTCAAACTTTGAGATTGACACTAATGACTACAATATTATACCGTGTTTCGATTTAGGCTTCCAGATACTGTAACCTCGGTCCTTGCACGCAAAATACTAATTTAAAGAATGAATTTCTAATAAAGAGAGGACGGATATTAATGGAAATGTCCAATTCAATGGTAGTAATGTTACCTATAAGCAACATTTTCAGTTCCATTTGTATTAAATCGTAATCAATGAGTTTTTTATAGGACACTTTTTAATACTGCTTTTGAAAGTAATACAGTGTATGAATGCTTACATTCATTATATTGAAAACTGTAAAGGGTGTCTGGAAACTTATAAATTTCTCTAGGTGTTTAGAAGTAAGTACATTTAATGGAGTGTTTCATTACCCATTGCCTCATAAGTGTGATGGAAGAGGACGGCAATATTAATCGGGATGAGGACACCTCGCATTGGCATTATGATAAACGTACAAGAGAATTTGCTGTAGTAATGAATCTATTGGTGTTTTATCCTAACACCAAATCGCTATTTTACACAACTTGACACCTGTTTCAATAAACAAGGGATCATCTTTAAGAGAAAAAATGGATAGTGAAATAACTTATAGTCGAACTCCACCAAATATAATCTTTATTGTGAATGTAGATGAAGTCGGAGGACTCACATCAGCACATTATAGGATGTAGTCGGAGAACTTAATCAGTGTGGACAGGTTTCGAAGGATTGATCCTTCATTATCAGCAAAAGTAGGGTTACATCAAGAGCTACAGAAAAGATAAATACGAGGAGGAATTGGGAATTTTGGTGTACATGTTTTGGGAATTAGTTCCATTACTCGGGTATTAGTTGGGAATTAGAAGCATTAGTTTAGAATAATTGGGTATTACAGGTATTACTGGTGTATTGGGCATTAGAGGAATCAGTTAGGAATCATTGGGCATTACACGGGAAAGGGAGGTATTACTCGTGTATTACACGGGTATTACAGAAATTATTCGGAATTGAGAGAATAATTACTGCACCATAATAATCGTTGAAGGGCAAAAAAAAAAGGTTTTCAAAATATGGGAAGTCATATTGTGCAACAATAAAAATAGGACTTTAGAATTGTACTTTACAACAAACCTAACATTGAGACACGATTTTATACTACCTTTCTGACGGGCATTACTAAAATTACTTGTTAGTTTTACTCGGGAATTACTTGGGTGTTTGAGGCATTACTTACGATTTTTTGGTATTAGTGTACACAATTTCCTCAGCGGTTTCTTCCTCGAAGAAATACTACATTAGTGATATTGAATAACATTAAAAAATGTTAAACCTACCAATATGTGGTGGAAAAATCTCTGTAATATGAAAAATAAGTGAACAAAGTTATTTATGGTACTAGTGTGTTATGTTGAAAATAAGTCACGCGAAAAAGATTTATACCAACCGCTGGGGAATTTTGGTGTACCTGTCTTGGGAATTAGTGACATTACTTGAGGATTATTGGGTATTACAGGTACAACTGGTTGGGCATTACACGGGAAAGGGAGGTATTACTCGAGCATTACATGGGTATCACAGAAATTATTCAGTAGTGAATAATTACTGCACCATAATAACCGTTGAAGTGTAAAAAAAAGGTCTTCAAAAAATATGGGAATTGGAAATTACATGAATTATCAGAAAAATTAGAAAGCAGTGGTGGAAATCAGATTGTGCATGAATAAAAAAAGTTGTTCAGAATTGTACTTGACAACAAACCTATTTTATATTACTTTTTTGACGGGCATTACTGGCATTACTTGGGGGTATTACTCGGGAATTTTTTGGGTATTAGAGGCATTACTTACGATTTTTGTGAATAAGTGTACTCAATTCTCAGCGCTTTTTCCCTCGGAGAAATACTATATTAGTGATATTGAATAACAGTAGTAAATGTGATGGAAAAATCTGTTATATCAATGATGAAAAATTGAAAAGCTGAAAATCAAATTTGTGGTTTGTGGGTTGTGGTTTGATCTAGTCAGAAAATATGTCATTTCAAATTGGTTCAAAAATTTGTGACCATACGCGTGTTCGAATTTCGACAGTAAACAAAACAAGAGGATATGAATTATGTTGATGATATAATGAATTTATCCAACACATGACAGTTATGACTGTCATTAGACTTGTCTGAAATGACATTAATAATGACAGTTAACTGTCATGTGTGTTAGATGAAACATTTTATGCAAATCGTGTGCTATGTTTCCTAAGTCACTTGAGAATTTGTACCACTCGTGGTATAAATCTTTCTCGCGTGACTTATTTTCAACATAACACACTAGTACCATAAATAACTTTATCCAACACATGACAGTTATGACTGTCATTATTAATGTCATTTTAGAGAAGTAAACTATCGAATAACACACTAGTGAGTTATGGATTATAACTCACTAGTGTGTTATTTGATAGTTTACTTATAATAATAATAATAATAATAATAATAATAATATTTATTCACAAAAAAGGCATTCTGTATACATTGAATGAACAAAAAACCGTCATGTAAATAATCACATCAAAAAATCAGGTAAATAAATAATAGTAACCCACAGAGGCAGAGCCTGTACGTGGGTATAGAGCATTTATATTGAAACTTTTCTAATTTATATTATAGCTAATGGTAGCATGATATTCGATTATTAACAAATGTATATAGAAATCTCGCATGATGAACAAAAAATAATGAAAAACAAAACAAATAAAGTTGTCAGTTGTTTTTTATATCAATTAACCTATGTATTTCTATCCTAGGAGTACTTAGAATCCATGATTTTATTTTATATTTAAAGAGTGAAAGGGAGTTGATCAGTTTGAAATGACTAGGCATGACACCATATAACCTAGGTGCAAGGTAGGTGTGAGAGCGTTGTCCGATAGTTTTCATCATTCTTGGTATATTAATAGAATTGATTCGATACCTTGTATTGTATATATGATCAATTGATTTTGCTTCTGTCATATGTTTGCGCAGATGCACAATCAGTGTTAACGCAAATATTTGCCTAAAATGACATTAATAATGGGTCATAACTGTCATGTGTTAGATAAAACATTGTATGCCACTCATGTGTTATGTTTCCTAAGTCACTTTAGAATTTATACCACTCGGCCTGACGGCCTCGTGGTATAAATCTTTCTCGCGTGACTTATTTTCAACATAACACACTAGTACCATAAATAACTATTGTTCACTTATTTTTCATATTACATAGATTTTTCCACCATATATTGGTAGGTTTAACATTCATTACTGTTATTCAATATCACTAATTAAGTATTTCTCTTTTCTGTAGCTCTTAATGTAACCCTACTATTGCTGATGATGAAGGATTAATCCTTCGAAACATATCCCCACTCATGTAAGTCCTCCAACTTCATCCTATAATGTGCAGATATGGGTTCCTGCGACTGCATCTACATTCACAATAAAGATTTTATTTGGTGGAGTTCGACAGTAATTTTTTTCATTGCCCAGTTTCATCTCACCTCCAATGTAAGTCTTGGATCGCCTCTTCAGTTGTCTCAATTGTCTGAAATTAATTCTACCTTAGCTATATACTAAATGGGTTGATGTTGAATCAGATGGATATGCTAATCACAACATATGATATCAAACAAGAAGTTATTTTAACAAGTTATACAGAAAACAGTTTGGTTTTGGTCCACCATCATTATTTATAATTTTATCAGACCTACTTTCGGTTAGATCTGCCCGTTAACGACTGTCCTATAAAATAATCAGCAAAACTACAGAATTTATGGTAGTATCTCCATTGGAGGGTGAACATTACAACTCTGGATATCACAGTCTATTTACGATACAATACTCTCAAGTAATAATGAAATATAATAGGTGGAAATATTAATTGATTTATAGAGCAAAATGGTCAGAATGGAATGAATCACGCGTTAGCTGAATTTAAACCATTAATCACATTATGCTTTCAGAATATACGCCATCACACGTGAAAACATGTATATGAATGAACACATTATCTAGTTATTTTGCTATAACCAACCCATTATAATATGAATTTATAGTTAAAATCATCCAATCCGTAATTGATAATTATTCGATTCGAAAATGGTTATAGCTTGAAATGATCCGTACTAGACTCTTCATTAAGCAGTATTTTTACCAAAAAAACAATTATTTGTCAAGGTCAAAATTAGTACGGTGGGTACGGTGGTCTCATGAGAGCGTAAAGAATAGTTTCCTATATGTTGAGAGAGCATCACAATTTCTACTCGACTCGGACGAGGAAGGGATATCGACGTGCGCTGTGTCGCATTGCCACGTGGTCCGTTATTGCATAGGGTGGGGTAACAGGAGAGGTTCACAATAGTGCAGCTCTCTTGTTTATGTGGTATTATCATATCATTGCGTTCCTTGTTGCTCGCGTAGATTTTTGTCTATACCCCAGATGAAAAGTTTCCGATACTCTATGAGAACAGTAGTATTACAGGACAGGTCGGCCTGTGTCTCATCAATCATAATCAGTTGACGTGAAGTGAAATACTTCTTGGCACGAAACAGAAAACCAAATTTTTGAATGGCACTTCTGACAATGAATCTCACATGGTTTTCCCAAATTTCCGCATTTATGGATACTCTGATGTACAGTGTGACACATTTTTGATCGAAGCAGCGTTTGAAAACTTTTTTTTTTCCTCAGATTGACATTCAAAAAGTTCACTAGGTCACTGAATTTCATCAATAAACCTCTATATCCAGGGCCAAATAATCTTATTTTTTAAGGTAAAAAATCTAAAAAAATTACTATTGATATTTTTAGAAAATATCTGACTGAACAACTGGTTTTGCGACATATTGAAATAATTCATAAGTGAATTACGTTAGAATGTCTCATATCAAAAAAAAGTTGTAAGGGAATGAAATTTGAAAAATATGCCGTTTAATCATCCCACCAATTCAATTTTAGAACTTTTATCAAAATTCGGAGTACCCCACTGTTTTCAGGATGTCTCGATATATCACTGGTACCAATTTCATCGAAATCTGTTTATAAATAAATCATAACAAAATAAAATTTGAAAATTATTGTAATGGAATTTCAGGAAAATGTCATGAAATTATGGCCAGTGATATTTCGAGACTCCCTGAATCCAGTGGTGTAGTCAAAGTTCTAATAAAAATTTTGAAATTGAAGTGATGGTTGTTCTTCTAAAAAAATCTTTAGTAATTTCATTAGGTTTTGGACTTTGAAAAACAAGAATAAGAAATGGGGATTTATCCGTGAAATTTGATGTCCTAGTGGACTTTTTGTGATTCGGTAGAACAGAGGGTTGTTAATGGCAATATTTTGGATGATTACAACAAGACTAAGACATACAGCAGACAGAAGTGAAGTAGAACATAACTAAGAAAAACAGGCCAGGAAGAGCAAGTTCTGGTTGCGTTATCTCTCACATGACGTGATCTGAACTTGAACTCTGCCTTTTGATAGGTTTAGTAATTATTTGTTAATGTATTCAATGTATTTTGATTTTACAAACCTGTCAATAAAAAATATTATTATTACTATTATTAATGATACGCCTGAAGCAGTAGAATGCACGCCGGATTGCGCTTTGTGATTGGTTCAGGATGGTATGTTCCATTACTGTGATGCCGAAAAGTTTGAAATGACACTGCATTCAGTAAGACAGCATACTGAGTTGAAAATGCGTAGTATATTGGCCAACCTATAATCTGACCAGACTGACCATACATATAATGGCAATCCAGAATGTATACGACAAACAGATTTTATTTACAGTTTTGGTAGAACACTTTCTATCTATTTTAAAATCTTCATCTTTTCTTATTTAAATGTTGAAGTACCCATATAGCCTCTTTCTCATCTCGAATGCATTTCCAGTTCATGATTCATTCCTCACCACAGCATCGATACACACACTGCCCTTAAATATTAATCAATCACGGAACTGGAGCAAAATTCAGAAACTTTATTCGACATTCTACTAGCATGATAAAGTTGTTCAAAATATATGCCGAGGTTCGGCGTACATCGTTAATAGAGCTAACAAAAAATGCGATAAGATCCCAGCAACTTTCAGCCATATACTATTCATGAGCTGTGCATCTTCTAATATTCAGCACATTTTTCCTTAAAGCGATATCGTGTAGAAAGCTAAGAGAATAGGAAGTGGAAAGTTTAAAATGAATTTGCTGGCTATAAAGTATATAACACATACGCTCAAGATAAGGGGAACCTTGATATTTACTCCAGGAAATTACGAGTAGTCTTCCAAAGACGACCGATTTAGATTGAAATAACGATTTTATATAGAAGTTATGGGATAAAACAATAAATTATCATGTGGATAATGAGTACGATTGGAAATCTTGATACTTGTTTTCAAATTTTTCTACATAATTCGAAAAGTTTGCCGGATAGTTTCAAATATATGAAACGAATAGTTTCCACGAAGTCGAAATCCCCTTCTCTCTACACTATGCGAAGTGGAACATTTGAAGCCAATATATGTTAGGAAACAACTACTCTCTCCTATAATCATTGAATTACAACAGACATTAATTTGTGCAATGCAAGTTCTAAATGTAATCAAACATTGAATATCATCCCGCATTGACTGGGAATGACCACCTGGATACATGACATGTTTCACGGTTTGTTTTCCACCAGCATCCCTGTAAAGTGAATATTCAGTTTTACATATCTCCAGATTTATCTTGTAATACCTGCAAAATTGCAGCTTTCGCTTTCTTCTTTATATCTACTGGAAATTCTTAGTCATTATCACTGCTTCCAGGCTAAATTTGACTCATTATTTCAAATTTGTATGCACAGATTCCCGAGGAAATTCGCTTGTTTGTTCATTTTAGGATTTACATTACAACAAGGTTGCGATCAAATTATAATGGATTGTGAAGTAAAAAGTGTATATGAATACTTTTTTTACTTAAAAATCGCTCCAATCTCTATAGGGTTATTAGGGACTATTAGCGAGGTATAAAATTTCCAAATTTAATAAAGTTTAATAAAAGGCCATTTACTGCCGGGGGATATTTAAACGTCTTCACTCGTCGATTTTGAGTTTTTGAGATACAGGGTGTCAAACATGCAGAGAGAGGGTTGTTACCTACTTACTCTCGGTCTCGGACTCGGTTTCGGTCTAGGTCTCGGTCTCGGTCTCGGTCTCGGTCTCGGTCTCGGTCTCGGTCTCGGTCTCGGTCTCGTCTCGGTCTCGGTCTCGGTCTCGGTCTCGGTCTCGGTCTCAAGTCTTGTATCGAGACCAAGACTAGTCTTTTGGCCTCTCGAAGCCCTATACACGGGTGAAGGTATTGTGAGGGCATATTTATTTCTAAACGATTTTTTTTCTTCAAAGTATTTGTAAATGATGATTCTAACAATTTTAGTCAAGCTGCTATTTTAATCGACAACCAGAAACCACAGATCACTAATCAGATCAGAATGACATAACTGACATGAGTCACTACATTGTCACATACACAGATCACAGACTATGAAAAATGATATTGACAGTTGGACAACTCCATGCAATATGGTTGTTTCGTATGATACGAGGTGTAGCGTGGACTTTCAGTGGCTGAGAAATTAAATAATAAAAGAGAGAAAACTAATTTTCTACTATTACCAAATCACGACGTTTCGACTGTTAGTATATCTACACTTTCGATGATGCAACTAGCAAAATATTTGTTTCTCTCAGAAGGAAAACAAATGTTTGCTGTGACTGAAGGTCTATGTTTTGATTGAATGTGATTACTTTTTGAATATTTATTGAAACAAGTAAAAGATACACTCTTTGATGACATGTACTAATTCTGTGTGTCTATCTGACAATTCTATTCACAAAATTACAAGGTGATCTGATTGGAGGGACATTATATTCTTCCCCACTTAAATGTTTCTCTTCTCACTTGGTAACATAGTGGAGATCATCGTTTTCTAGATGGTCTCTGCGATGAATCTGCAGCGACAGGGGACTGGTTGTTATCTCTCTGTGTTGGACTGGGTTCTCTCTGACTTGGAGATTTGTTGGTCGGTGAGTTTGGTACTCGACTGGATTGTTGGCAAGAATCTCTCGGGCTTGGGGGATTGCTGGGCCTGTGGTTTGAACTTTCACAATGTAGACAGAGGTCTTCAATGCCTAACGCTTGATGAAAAACACAACTCCTTCGGCTCCTAGAGTGTGAACGATAATGTGAGGTAGACGGACTATTTTGTTGAAATTGTGATTTTTGATTCCGTTTGTGGCTGAAACTTCGGCACTGACTGTTTTTTGAAAGTTTATTCAAATCAACAGCATCGTCAGTAAGTCTTTCGATATGTTTGACTATTCCGCTGCTTTCGAATCGTGGGGCTTCCAAATTTACCGCTTTTTTCAGTAAATTGTCAAAGGATATATCAGAAGATTGTTGTAGCAGTTGTTCTCTTATCCAACAAACCTCTAATGAATTGTGCATGGAGAAATGTGCCTGCAATAGATATTTTGGAAGTACATGTGCAGGTAACATAAAAATCACAGTTATTCAAATAACTTTTGAGCGAGGCAACAAATTCACCGCTTTTTTCAGTAAATTGTCAAAGGATATATCAGAAGATTGTTGTAGCAGTTGTTCTCTTATCCAACAAACCTCTAATGAATTGTGCATGGAGAAATGTGCCAGCAATAGATATTTTGGAAGTACATGTGCAGGTAACATAAAAATCACAGTTATTCAAATAACTTTTGAGCGAGGCAACAAATTCACCGCTTTTTTCAGTAAATTGTCAAAGGATATATCAGAAGATTGTTGTAGCAGTTGTTCTCTTATCCAACAAACCTCTGATGAATTGTGCATGGAGAAATGTGTCTGCAATAGATATTTTGGAAGTACATGTGCAGGTAACATAAAAATCACAGTTATTCAAATAACTTTTGAGCGAGGCAACAAATTCACCGCTTTTTTCAGTAAATTGTCAAAGGATATATCAGAAGATTGTTGTAGCAGTTGTTCTCTTATCCAACAAACCTCTAATGAATTGTGCATGGAGAAATGTGCCTGCAATAGACATTTTGGAAGTACATGTGCAGGTAACATAAAAATCACAGTTATTCAAATAACTTTTGAGCGAGGCAACAAATTCACCGCTTTTTTCAGTAAACCCAATGGGCACAAGGACGTTGAAATAACGTTGTGAAATGGCTGAAAACCGAACGTTTTTTCAACGAAAAAATGTCGCATGTAAAAACGTTAATTAAACCAATTGCTTACTAATTATCGCTTTATTGCCGTTTTCGATCAAGTTTTTTGAACATCGAGTATACTCAATAAAACAACATTGTTTTGACCAAATAAAAGATTAAGGAACGTATCATAAACATTGATAAATAAATCGCATAAAGCGAATTTGATTGAAAATTCTATTTGAATTAACATACCTATTGTTAAACGTATATTTAACGACTTGTTGAGGAAGTAACGTTGAAAACACATCTTTATAACGTATTCTTTCAACGTTGAAGATTACACCAAATTATTGTCGTTAAAATTTTCAACCAGAAACGTTTATTCAACCAATGCTACGTTTATAACACGTTTGAAAAACGTATGTGTGCCCATTGGGAATTGTCAAAGGATATATCAGAAGATTGTTGTAGCAGTTGTTCTCTTATCCAACAAACCTCTGATGAATTGTGCATGGAGAAATGTGCCTGCCATAGATATTTTGGAAGTACATGTGCAGGTAACATAAAAATCACACTTATTCAAATAACTTTTGAGCGAGGCAACAAATTCAGAAATTGATTCTATTGGTTGCTGTATTACATTTAGGAAATAGCGTTGAGTAACAACGGTGGATATATGGGGGACAACATGTCTTTGCAATGTGAAACTGAATCTTCATAAGGTACCCCTTTAAGAGGTTCATCTGGTCCTAGAAGAGCTGCTGAGTAGTGATCAGAGCCAATTGATGCACATAATAGTTGAGCCTTTTTAGTATTCTCGGTTGCATTTTTCAAGTCGCAGTAATTTTTAAAACGGTCAAGGTATGCAGTGAATTTTTCTTTTTTCGAATCATAATTTTCAAATGTAGAAATTTGTTGTGCTGGAGAGCTCTGGTTAGTTTTCAAAGTAGATGTCAAAATTTCAAGAAATTTCTCGAATTGTTTCTAGTCCATTATGATTTGAAAACGATATTGTGACAATATGGTTCGTACTTCACAATATTTTAGTATTCTAGCTCTACTGAAATGTGTAGTTTACCTGAGTACTTTTATCAGACAGGCGAGACTTGAAGACAAAAAATGGACAATTTTTTATTCGAATTGACCTACTGGAACCGACTATCCTGGTGAAAAAATCGTATCCCAATATTCGTCACCAATTATACTGCTGTGACTGAAGGTCTATGTTTTGAGTGATTGTGATTACTTTTTGAATATTTATTGCAACAAGTAAAAGATACACTTTTCAATGACATGATTCAATTTTGTGTGTCTAACTGAAAATTCCATTTACAAAATTAAGAGGTGATGTGATTGAATGGACATTTAGGTCTACCTATACGATAGGAGTCAAAATAATGCCAAGAGGCTGGAGATTTTTTTGCTCCTGTATTATTATTTTTCCTTTCTTTTTGAAATAAAGGCTGACACTCGTGCTATTTCCTTTGCACTTCGTACCACGACTGCCTAATTTGCGCTCTGGCAACAAAAATACAATATCATTCAAAAAAACTTATCGGCTAATTAATTCATTGAGGTCGATTGTAGGAGTGAAATTACACTGAAACTAATTATATGTTATGATCTGGTTCCTTCTCTTACTCGAAACTTGAAGCAAGACGTACTCATTACGTATTCAACTAGGAACATCGAGGCATGGCTTCAGGTGACAACAAATACTTGGTTCGATACGACTTGAATTAGTAATTACCCAAGATAATTAACACCTATGTTCCGATAGTGAGAAAATTATATAACATTGATTCTGTACAGCGTCAAGCTTTGTAATATTCATTGTAATTGGAGATATGATGTACCTGTTTCTGTATCAATGTACAGTGTGATTCAGATTGACTAAACTAAATTCAGAGTGACCCATTCGAAAGCGGTGAAGCACTGTATTTTTTTATCAGTTGTCAGTTAAAAACAATGTTTTTTCCATTGAAAATTGCTTCGAAAGCTCTATTATACCGCAATGAATTTAAATTAATGGAAAAATGTCAAGGCCTTCCTATTTTTAATTTTTTTCAAAGACAACTATCCTTATATGTGATATATATGTGTGTAATATGTGAGACATTTTTTTTTAATAATATTTGACGATAAATAAATGTCGGAATATCTTTACTTCTCGAAAAAAGTTGTGGAAACTTGGGAAATTAAAATCAGATCAATCAATAAAATAGCAAAAAATATGGGATTGTTCGATATATTAGTTTACCTAACAAGTACGGAAAAGTACGTGTTAAGTACACTATTTTTTCTACTAGCGGAAAAAACACCCAAAAGTTAATATAGAGAACATTTATTATTGAATATATATTAAACTATACAATAAAATGTGTGAACCTACCATATTATGGTGGAAAAATCACAATCAATGGGAATTTTTTTTTTCAGTGCCTGTATGCTAGCTGTTTTTATGTTGTTCGAAGGATCAGGAACGCTAAGTAAAGGTGAAAGTGTCTACCAGGTTTTTATTTCAATTTCGATAACTTCTGTTTAGAACATTTTCAAATTCATTTCAATCATCCAAATTACTTTTTAACAAAATATTATTATTGGCAGAATAACTTTTCAGTTAGAGTCTTTTCACAATATCTATCAGATGTAGTTCAATGTCCAGCGTGGCTTGTGCCGGGGAAGTAGTTGTTTTCTGTTAGATATTACAAATAAATTACATTTTTCATTTTTCAATTTTCATGGAGAATGTTCTCCTTTTCAACATGAATACCTCCCAAGAGGTTATCTTGAACGATGGAAAATAGCAACTAAAGTTTGTCTTTCAGTCGCAGATGATTCCACAACAGATTTTATGAATGTCCTATTCATATTTTCGAACTAAAACTTTTCGAGTTAATGTTCGTTTCGAAGTTATTCGGAGATGCATCAGTTCTTCTCAAACAAAAGTCGCAACCGATTGGTTCTGCAAATGGGGAATTCCACATCATTATTTAAATTTGAATCCATAAGTTTTCCACTATAACTAACTCAACCTAGAAAAACTCAACACGGAAAATAAACAAGAACAATAAAGTCATTTCACGGTGGAATTGGTAATTTCCCTGTCAATGTTGTTACGAGTCTTCTTCCACTGAAAATCCTCGAGCTGGAGTGGATAGATATTTTAGTCCAGTCCTCAGAGGAAAGAAGGAAAATGTCAGGAGAAGATGCTATGAGAATACCGAACTCGTTTCAGGAATAGGATGTTTATTCAAGGATTTTTTTTATTCAAAGGGTCTCGAACATAAGATGAAGAAGAGAAAAATAAGTCTTGATTATATATATATTCAAAAAATTTACACATTGTCTTCTGAAAAGAGTCTTTGAATTTTTTTTCCTAAAATACCACTGAACGCGTTGATTTTCTGGAAACAAAGAAATAGTAATTTCATAACCATCGAACTTAAATATTATTAATTCCTAGTGGAAGGACAAGAACTCTTAGATTTATAGATGATAGTTTAGGAATAATAGAGAATACTTAAATACAAAAAAATTTTTTTTTTTTAAGATTTACTCATTAGAAAATATCATATGGTTTCATCAGGAATCATTGAACTGAAAAATAATGAATTCTTAGTACGAACAATACCATATGATATATCCGTAAAGAGTACTAAATAGATGTTCAAGGAATATCTATATATATATATATATATATATATTCGTGATTTTATAAAAAAAAAAATTAAAACCCCATTTAAAATGCCCTGTATATGACATCGTTGTAGAAAGTTACAATACATGTATTGCATTGGGTTCTTGGTGTTGAGAATATAAGTTACCTCAAGAAATAATGCCCAATATTATTAACTAATTTATTGCATGTTTATTCGACCATAGATTCAATCAGTAGTCAACTAAATAAATTCCAAAGTGGTGTTGCTCTGAGTGCAACACACTGTAGGTGTCAGCGGAAGTCCGTGGGGCGGAATTATTGTTGTCTGTTCGATTTTGCCTCATATTTTGCTCTTTTTGGGAATGTGCGTAGAGAATAGAATATTCTCTAACAAGGTTAGAATGAAAATTCGATGCGAATGGAAAGTTCCGAGCGCGAGTCAGAGGCGAGCGTGAGGAACCACGAGAATCGCGAATTTCCATTCTAACCGAGTAACAGACTGTGCTTCCTTCATGATCAAAAATTTGTATTGAGTGAAATGAAAACAATAAAAAAATAATAAGGAATAACTAAACTATTTCTTTACTACAGAAAAAAAGGCATATAAAAATAATATACAAGGTATACTAAAAAAAGGTTTCATAAAAAATTATATTAAAAAAAGAAAAAAAATTATTTGCCCCCACTGCGGTTTGAACTCGCTACCATACTATTCATTGCTCCAAGCATCCGCTGCTTCCCCACACTCTGTCGTCTAATTAATAAATGAATAAATAAATAAATAGGGGTTTATTTCCATAGTTATAAATACATTGCACAATATATGACATGCCAACTGACACCAATATTCAATTCTTCTTAACCCAGAAGGGTCAGGGGAGGATGGATAGGTGGACGCAGAAGTAGCGATCCTTTCTGCTCTCGGTGAAGAAAGCAGAAGGACGCCCTGCCAGGTCGAGCCTAGAGCCCCCGAGAAAGGACGCCATTGCCCGACCGCGCTGATGGTAACGCAAAGCCGGGCATTTCATAACATTGTGGTACTGTTCGGTGAGACACACGCCTCCTGCAAAGCTAAAGCGTGTAGTGTATTGCATTCAATGTAAACAATGCTTGCAGTTAGTTTGTGAGGCTAGTTGTTTCGATGATAACCCTGGAAAAGGCTGAGGCAAAAAACCGGGTCAAGGTACTTCGCGTTTTAGGTATTCCTTTGTCTTGGTTCCCTACGGAACCGGTTCTTCCCCTCTCTCCTGGAAGATATCCAGCGCTTGATAGATGAGCCCCCAGTGTTTGCGGGGCTCATTATGGTACACCCTGAGCTTGGTAATATCCTTGGTGAGAGGACTTGTATCGATGTGGTATTTATAGAACTTGTATGACAAGTTACGTATATATGTCGGAACTGAGTCGACGCCTGCAAGCTCCCTTAAAGTCTCCAATCGAAGGTATCTTCTACTGTTAGTAATAACACGGAGTACCTTGTTTTGCATCCTGTCTAACCTCATAAGAGGACACTCTGTCGTCTAAATAATGATAAGGGTCTCTTCCACGAGAGCTACACGGTGCCAGTGTCCTAATTCAATAAAATGGCAACTCAACTAAATATTATGAATCTTCGTTACATTCCAAGTGGTCTATTTTCCCGATCACTCTATAAATTATTTATGATGAATAAGTTACTCAAAATCTCTATCAAGTATCTTAGATGCCAAGTCAATGCTCACGTTACTATTGCTACAACAGTGCAAGAATGTGCATTCCTTAACAAGTGATGGAATGAAATACACGCGAAATGCAGAGCAAGTGTTGTAGAATAGTTGATCAATATTAAATGCGAGAATGTGACCATTCTGTTACCAAATTTTATTTCAGAATTGGCCAATTCTGTAACGGTTGTGGAGAAAAGTAGTTCAGATTTGTCAAAAGAATTCTTTTTAAACAATTTGGTACTCTTTGGCATAATTTTCGAAGTTTCTTCTGATAAATGTATTTAAGTTACGGAAGGCAAATATGCCCCGCTTTATTTTCAAAAGTATTTGAAGGCAGTTTTTTTGTTTCTGACATCGCATATCCTTTTTTATCAAATGCTCTACTACCCAGTAACTATCCCCATTTATTTGAATTGGTTTATATTACTCTAAAAATATGGACAAAATACTGAAATTTGTTTTTGGGACATATTATATTACTATTCGGATTATATGGCCCATATGACAAAAACATACAAAATGAAATCAAATCGTGGATATTTTTGTAAATTATTTATTGCTCATTATTTATTTAGAAAATAATATGACATCATAAAATATAAGCATCAGCATTATGTGGAAACGATCATTTAAAAAATTCTTGAAACTTATAAATCGAAAATTTGCAGAAACGATTATTTGAAATTTCAAATATATAAATTCTCTTTCGAACTAAAAATAAAGGAATTGGCAAAACTCAAAGTCCTCAATAAAATCATCGCATATCTCATGATACAAAGAAACCGGCGGGCCATTTATGCCGATAGCGCATTGGGCCACATTACCCGAAATGTTTACTTGAAATGAATTAGGTCAAATAAACCAATCAAGTTAGAGCATCTTTTTAAACTCTATGCATAACTCAATAAAAAGGTGGTACTTACTTTTAACTTTCCGAAGGTACACTAAAAATAATTCTGAAATCTATCTATGGTAGACTGAAACGTTGTTCGTCAGATTTGCTTTTTGTAGAATCTGAAATTTTGAATATTCGCCAAAACTATTTTCTCAGAGCGGTAACTGAACAATATAAAATAAGGAGTTCGCTTGACCATAGATAGGATACACGATCCAAAATGAAGAGAGAAAAAAATCAGGAATGTCGATGATATTTTTGCTATGTATATCTTCAGTGCTCTTCAACAAACTGCCACGTGACATGAAAAAACAACAGAAAATTATATTCTTTCAAAAAAACAACGAAAAAATTCTTACTTGGTACACCATAAGTCTTGATATCCATCTCAAGGAACGACCCAATTGGATGCTGAGACTGATTATAATCGTTGTATTTTTTTTATTGCATTATAATTTGTTATTATGATGTGTTCAATTGTTATATTTCCTTTCAATTATAAAATGTCATATTGCCGGACTTTCAATACTCTTATTCATTCATTCAGTTATCAATATTTTTTTTTATATCCCCCATAGAAATAAGTTCTTATAATTTTGTAGTTTAGACTATATATGTGATTTTCTAGTTGTTTCATAATCAAATTTTGAAGTTTGGTTGCTAAGAGGAATTAATTGTTTATGAAATATTGCACAAGAAACAACTGCATTTTTAACACATTGTATGTTATCACAGCAGACTTTTGCGATATGAATATAACGAGGGTCTTACCATTTAACATGCGATCCCAAGCATGATAATCCCATTAAACCTGGTACCACACTAGATTCGTAATGACGACCTCTAACCAAATATGGAAAAATAAACCTAGTTGAAAAGGGGAACATTCTCCATGAAAATTGAAAAATGAAAAATGTGATTCATTTGTAATGTCTAACAGGAAACAACTACTCCCCTGGCACAAGTCACGCTGGACATCGAACTAAATCTGATAGATATTGTGAACAGACTCCAACTGAGAAGAAAAGAAAAAAATCTGGAAGTGAAAATTCGCATTTTCATTCAGATAGTTGATTTTTTTAATTTGCTTTAGTATGCATTGAAAAAAATCATAAAATTAATTAGATAGGGGGATTGATAGGATTGGAAAAAACAGGCTCTTCAGAAGCAATGAAAATTAAAAAAAGAAAAATGTGATTATTTGTAATATCCTATTCATATTTTCGAACAAAAATCAAAATACAATGCGCATGACAGGTCTATGTCAAAAAATAACTTCCAAAGTGTTACCACAGCAGACATTTTTCCCTCATATCCATTCCTGGTGTGTATAATTGCTTTTGAAGAGCCTGTTTTCTACAATCCTATCATGAAGAGCTTGGCAAATCGAAATAGATTTTCGTCGACCAAAATGTATTGAGGATTAAATGCGAGAGAAGCGAACGTTGCTTCAATGAAATGAACGATTTCTGTGAGTGATATTTTTTAATAACATTCTCCCTATCTAATTTATTTAATGATTTTTTCAATAAAAACTAGAAAATAGAATTTTAAATTTCAGATTTTTTTCTTTTCTTTTTAGTTAGCGTCTTTTCACAATATCTATCAGATGTAGTTCAATGTCCAGTGTGGCTTGTGCCGGGGAAGTAGTTGTTTTCTGTTAGATATTACAAATAAATCACATTTTTCATTTTTCAATGTTCATGGAAAATGTTCCCTTTTCCAACATGAATACCTCCCAAGCGGTTATCTGGAACGATGGAAAATAACGACTAAAGTTTGTCTTTCAGCCGCAGATGATTCCACAGCAGATTTTATGAATATCCTTTTCATATTTTCGAACAAAAATCATAAAACTAGTGTGTCATTAAGAAATATCACCAATATTATCTTCCTTCAAATGACAAACACAACGAAAAAAAAAAAAAACGATCTATCCGCACTATAGAAATCAATGGATAAGTGGATGCTGAATTTCTGATGAATTCATGGTACAACGAAGAACTCAAAAATCTACACTCTATGTTATGTGAATCATACATCACATACAAAACCACCGGTAACGAAATAATCAAAAATAGATATAAACTCTTAAAAGAAACGTATGACAAAAAATTGAAGGAAACAAGATCTTCCTACAATAACGAAAGAATCACCAATGCCAAAAATAAAACTAAAGAGAGCTGGAAGATAGTCAACGAAATGAAAGGCTAATACCCCACCTGATAAAATGAGAGATAACAACGGTATGATATTCACTGGGACAAATAATATACAGTGTGTCCCAGCTAACCCGTCGATTTTTATTTCAAGGGGGAACACTTTCACCAAATACACCATCATTGTGTTGTCAACCCCCTCAACCCCAGCACCCCCTACTTCAGAATTTTCAATGGGACTACTATACTTGTGATACATCATTTTGAAGGGAATTCAATCCCAAATACATCGGTGTACTGAAATTGAGGATCGATCAAGTGTTGTTGATGTTTTAATGAAAACTAAGTTTTATCAAGATATTTTTATTTTTCATCACCTAAAATGTTATCATCGTAAGAAAGGTTCACTGTGGGTATGCTACTGTATTGAAAAATAATATGGTGTCAGAAATAATAGTTTAAAAGGTGAGACAGACGTTTTTATGAAAAAAAAAATTGTCCTCATGTGTTTTTGTATACGCATATCTTTGTTTACGCCTTGGTAATTGATGTATTCGAGTCACTTCATTCAACAATTTGAAAACATTCGAAAATGGTTTATACTGTACAAGAGAGAATATCCATTGTAGCTGCGTATTTTGAAAATGGACGATGTGCTAGAGCTACGGCTCGAATTTTCAATGAAATTCATCCAGAAAAAACCACATCATATCAGTACGTCCTTCAATTGATGAATAAGTTCTTGGAGTCGGGATCAGTGCTGAATAAGAAACATGAACGAGAGAAGCCTATGAGAAATGAAGGGGTCGCTGTTGCAGTTGTAGGACATGCAGTGATGGACAACATTCAATCTTTAAGATAACTTGAGACTATTTCTGGAGTTTCTAAAAGCAGCGTACATCGAATTCTGAAAGAAGCAAAATTCCATCCTTATAAAATGCAGAATGTACAAGAATTAAATGAAGATGATCCTGACAGACGTACAGAGTTTTGTGAAATCATGAGTCAATTATTGATTGGTGATAATAATTACCTCTACAATGTGTGCTTTTCTGACGAATCTTCTTTTTATTTAAATGGACATGTGAAAAGGCACAACTGCAGATACTGGAGTGACGTAAATCCCCATTGGTACAGGGAAACTCATTCACAAACTCCCCAGAAATTGAATGTTTGGGCTGGTATTCTGGGAGACCATATTGTAGGTCCATATTTTATTGATGGTAACCTCAACGGACAAACGTATCTTGAACTTCTTGATACAACTGTGAACCCCAGAATCACTCAGTTACTTGAAGAAAATGATAGGTTACTTGAAGGTCAGCTCACCTTTCAACAAGATGGAGCTCCTCCACATTTTGTTGCACCTGTACGTCAATTTTTAGATGACAATTTCACAGGGAGATGGATTGGAAGGCGAGGACCAATAGAATGGCCGGCTAGATCTCCTGATTTATCACCATTAGACTTCTTTTTATGGGGTTATTTGAAATCCAAAGTTTATATTACACAGCCAGCTTCTCTTGATGATCTACGCAGGAGAATTGTTGTGGAGTGTCGTGCAGTGACTCCAGAAATGTTGAGCAATGTGCGAAGACATTTCGAAAATCGGTTATACTTCTGTATGGAACTGAATGGTTCACATTTTGAACCTTTCTTACGATGATAACATTTTAGGTGATGAAAAATAAAAATATCTTGATAAAACTTAGTTTTCATTAAAACTTCAACAACTCTTGATCGATCCTCAATTTCAGTACACCGATGTATTTGGGATTGATTTCCCTTCAAAACGATGTATCACAAGTATAGTAGTCCCATTGAAAATTCTGAAGTAGGGGGTGCTGGGGTTGAGGGGGTTGACAACACAATGATGGTGTATTTGGTGAAAGTGTTCCCCCTTGAAATAAAAATCGACGGGTCTGAGCGATTTTCAATTTTTTTCATGAGTTCGGATATTAGGGGGGTGGCAAGTTTTAGCTGGGACACACTGTATGTAATGCCCTGAACAAACACTTTACCGATGTGAAGCTTAATATTCCCAACTATAATGAGGCAAAACTTCAAGATTTCTCTTTTCCTACACTATTCCTCACTCCAACTACGCCCTAAGAGATCGTGAATATAATAAAAAAATCAATTTTGAAAAAGTCTGCCGGAATAGATGAAGTAAGCGGTACCATCCTACGGTACACAGCAAATATAATCTGTGAACCTCTATCCCACTTAATAAATGAATCTTTCATAAAAGGCGAATTTCCTAGCTGTCTCAAAAAATCAAAATCAATTCCGATATATAAAAAAGGCCCACCCAATGAAGTCTCCAACTACAGAAATATTTGCATTCAAAGCCAACTGGCTAAAATATTTGAACTGGCATATAATAATAGGCTGAATATGTTTTTGGAAAATAATAAATTGTTAAATATATATCCACAGAACCGTGAACAGGTTGTTGTTTTTGGTAATGGCAAGTCGAATACAAGAAATGTTATCGCCGGGGTACCACAAGGCTCAATTCTCTCCCCAATTCTGTTTTTAGTCTTCATCAACGACATCGAACTGACATGCCCCACTCCACACGCCAAAATATTATACGCCGACGATACAACATTTTTAACTTCAGCAAATAACACAGCAGAATTAGTAAAGAACGCAAATCAATCCGCTAACGAATTCTACAACTACTGCACTACACACGGTCTGTCTGTCAACATAAACAAATCATAAAATTTCTACCAAAAAACTTAAAAAACGACTTCAGCTACCTAATCAAACTTAACCATCAATCCATGAATCAAACCACTGCTAGTAAATTTTTAGGACTAGTCATTGACAGCAAATTAACCTGGGAAAATCACGTTGACCATGTATCGGCCAAACTAAGCAGCATATGCTTTTTAATAAGACAAATCAAGAACACGGTAAATTTTGATATCCTAAAAATGACATATTTTGGCCTCACCGAGTCGGTTATATCATATGGACTTATCTTCTGGGGATGCTCAGCTTACATCCAACGCGCTTTTTCTTCACAGAAAAAAATAATTAGATGTATGGCAGGAATTTCCCAGTCAACAAGCTGCAAAAACTATTTTATTGAATATAATATACTTACGCTACCATCCTTATACATCTATCAGCGAATTATCTATACTAAAAAGCAAAACTATCTCTCAACAAACAATTTTCATAACTACAATACAAAAAACCGATTTGCACTCCATCAAACATTCTCAAGACTATCAGTTGGTCAGAACTCCCATATATACAAGGGAATTGATTGCTTCAACAGATACACAAAGATAGGTGGAAACGATCAAAATCAAACTACATTTAAAAACAAACTTTATGCATATTTGTCTTCGAAAGCGTACTACTCATATGATGAATTTTTAAAAAACAGTGAATGACTCGTGTTGGTATCCCAATATAAAAACCAATATGTACACTTGTTTATATACATTTTTTATGTTTTACATTATTTTTTTGTTGCATTTGACAAGGCTAATAGGTCTTATGTTTACACACTTTTTGTGATGTTAATGTAACGATCTCAGAGCTGAATAAATATTATTATTATTATTAATAAATGAATAACGGTCCATTTTCACCTCATTCTCTGGCTGATGAAGTTACGACACTAATGCAACTGTACTATTGACTCCATTAAACAGTTAAAGCGAGGCGACAGCAGTCACTTTTGTTTTGTGCAAGCAGCCAGAATTACACCTTTCATCTGTCTCCACATCAGAGGATGCGACAACAACAAAACAAAGTTAAGGAAATGAGAGGAATTAATCTAGCGTTTATTTATCACCGGTTGATGACATTCAAAGGTGGATTTTTGTGCGGCCACTTCACGACAAATTACTTTTTATTTTGAGAAATTGAGTGGAGTTACATTTGATCTCAGTTCGGTGCTTTGATGTTGCTACTCAATTAGATTGCAAATTGAAGTAATAAAAATAGTTGTGGCATTTGAAACATCAGGCACCGCTCAGTGATGGATTGCTAGAGGGTTCTGAGTCAGTTGACTTTGCAACTGCTCAACCACAATTTGGGGATTGTAATGTTGATGTTCCATGCATTATGAAAAAGTATTGGAAATAGAGCAGTTCGGATTCCAAAAAAAAACATATGTAAGGCCATTCTCAACATTTTCAAACAGAAGGACTGCAACTTTGATAAAAAGGAGACAGCTGTGGCAGTTTTTCATTAATCTGCCAAACCCTTCAACTATATAAGTCCTACAGAAGTATTTTTATTATGGTTTCCGAGGTACAGCTCGGAAATAATAATAATAAATTAATAGTAATCAACTGTATCTCCGCCATTTTCAACCGATTTTCAATTTTGAAAATTGCGTGATCTTCCGGATATGAGAAAAAATACACAAGGTATCATTTAAAAAAAATGGTTGCCATTACTTCCGGTTAGACCAGAAGTGGTGAATTTTCAATAGTGACGTCAAAATATGCGAATTCCAGTACTATAGCGACATACCAAATTTGAAATCTGTTTCTACAAAGCTAGAAAAATTGAGGAGCGTATATCACCTCGTGGTCACCCGGTATATACCGTATTGAAATATGCATCTGAACACAATACAAAGATAGGCATGGAAACTTGCCTTGTAATTTTGACCAGAATACCATTGAAATTGTGAAATATATAAATATAAACCAGAATTTTAGTTCGAAAATATGAATAGGAAATTCATAAAATCTTTTGTGGAATCATCTGCGACTGAAAGACAAACTTGCATCGTTCAAAATAGCGACTAAAGAAAATTCTTAGAACCAGATTTTCTTTCGATTATCACAAAGTAGAGCCCGGAACTCATTGGATACCTGTTCGCCTATTACCTAACCTCATACCAAATTTCATGGACTTTCAATATAATTTGTAGTTTTAGTATTTTTTTTACTCTGGGAGCTGCTTCTTGTTAAAAATGCTGAATTTCAAGAACCTTTTTATTGAATTACTTCATACAGGTTTTGAATAATATGAAGAATTGTTCTTTTTTTTTATAAGGGTGAAATTGCATCAGAACAGTGGAATTAAAAATCAAATGATACATCCAACAGACACTTGAATGCGCTCAAAGATTCTGAAATATACTGAAAGATTCAAGAAAACTGTAAAATAAACAAGAGCCGAGAAACTTTGAAAAGTAACTGGAACTATACTTGAGTGGAGATTTAGAAAGTTGAGTTACTACTGAACGGGCGTGATGGGTGGAATTTTCTGGAAATTATTAGAATAGAAGATAGAAAAGAAAATGTAGAATGTTTTGTATGCTTCTGATCTGAAAATTTCTGGAATATAAAATATAAAACTGTAAACTGTTTACGATACTTCCAGAGAGTTGGACATTTGAAAAGTCTACGGAGTCATATTTTTTTTTGTTCTATTTGCCAACAGATTCCGATGAAATTCTGGTCAGTGATATTTGGACACCTCCTGAATCCAGTGGTGTACTCAAAGTTCTGATAAAAGTTTTGAAATAGAAGTAGTGGATTGATTAATTGGCATATTTATCAAATTTTATTCCCCTGTAACTTTTTTATTGATTGACATATTTCATCGTAATCTAAACATCAACCATTTGAAAATGTAGCGAATCCAGTGGAGTACTCATATTTTTTCTAAAAAACTCGCTAGTGATTTTTTTAGATTTTTGACCTTGATAAATAAGAATAGTTGACCCTGAAAATGGAAATTTATTTATGAAATTTGGTGTCCCAGTAGACTTTATGAATGTCTACCTAACGAAAAAAAGAATCATTCCATTTGGTTGAAAAATGTATGTTTTATAAGGACGCTTCCGCTCAAATGTGTCTCATTGTATCAACAAAAAAATTCGTAGAAAATTATCGGTAATAATTCCGCTCCTATGGAGATTATAAGTGAATATTTTCATCGTGTTTGAAAATCTCTTATGAAGCGGGACATTTTCAAATAATTATAGCGAAAATACTAGAAAGAGAGGCATATTCAGCAATAATTGCCCTGTATCTATCTGTATCTACAGTAACGATTGGTAAAATGTGCATTTGTCATCTTGACATGCATAATTATTAAACTTTAAACGTCTTTGATATGTCACTTTTCGGAAATAATTTTTTAAGTTTAATTATAGAAAAAGTGACCAAAAGTAAACCTAAAAACACAATACTGAATCATCAATATATATGGAAACAGTAGCACATATAATACTTTTTTTTTTTCCTGAAATATTCTACCGAATTACACTCGTATGTCAAAATAAACCAATTAAAGTGGACAATTGTTACTGTAAATTTTACCTAGTTACCAGGTGTTGATAACTGAACATACCGTTGACGACGTGGTATAATCGATTTAGTGTTTCGCACTGTTCTATCATTTCAAAACGTTTCTCACTTAACGTCGAAGAAAAAAGTTTTTTCGATGTATATACAGTGCTAGTCTAAAGTCCGTTCCCCCCCTACTAATTTTTGAACCACCTGGTATATCGCAACGAAATTTTGAAGAAAAAAAAAAAAGCCTTTTATTTCCAACAGGCTCAAATAGGAGATAAAACCTACTTTTTCATGGGAAAATTCCAGCTAAAAGTTTCAAAATGGCGGCTGAGCGCCATCTTCAATTTTTTTAAGTAGAACACCCGGTAAATCATTTCATGATCGGTTAGGGACGATCACAAGAAATAGTCTTTGGAGATAAAAGCATCAAACTTGGTGTTGTTAGATTCCTTATGATCGTCCCTAACCGATTATGCAATGATATACCGGGGGTTCTATTTAAAAAAATTATTGAAGATGGCGCTCAGATGCCATTTTGAAACTTTTAGCTGGAATTTTCTCATGGAAAGTAGGTTTCATCTCCTATTTGAGCCTTCCAAATTTCGTTGCAATATACCAGGTGGTTTTAGACAACATGCTTTCATGGAAAATTCTCGATAATTTTGATGCACTTGTGTAATTACATCCGAAAATTATCCTTTACTTCTTAGTCCATGTTGAACGTAAAGCGTGTTCTTCAGTTCATCAATCTATAATTTTATTTCCTCTGAGGTCATTAATGATTGCCGGGCTTTCTTTTGTGTGTAGCATAGTGTAATTTCTGAATTGGTACACTTCCATCTAACCGTAAATGAGGTACAGACGATACCCTAATTCCTTCAAATATATAAACGAAACAATCGATCTTTCTGTTCGCCACGAAACTAACGAGCACATCCTTTGTAGCAAGCCGTGGTGACAAATGACGCTCTCTACGTCCGGTAGTCCGGGCGACACTTTCTAATGATCGGAGGTAACGACCCGCCAAACACAAAACCGGGCTGACCGAACGATGAAGTAACCCGTTACGTTCCGTTTTATTTCTTCTTCTTCTTCGTTTATTCTTCCTCAGTTCGTGATAAATTGAAATGGTCGTATTGAAAAAAATAATTCTTGCGAAAAATATAATTTGTGAAGGAATATCTAACGTTACATTATCACTACACTATAATTAAAGTATCATTAAGAAAAGTAGACCACTTGCTTCAGATAGAACGCGTTCAGGCAAGTTCACTACATTTTGCACTAACTCGGTCAACTTTCAATATTACATGTTATTTACTATTGAAACTGAGGTAATCGCATGCTCGAGGGACTTGTCGTTTACATATCGTCATGAACAATGGGGTTATTCCTGCGTTTGCCAGTTTTATCCATAGAAATTGTAATATATATACTTATATATTATAATTTCTATGGTTTTATCCAGAGCTGTGCCGAGCACTGACAAATTTTCTTAAAAAATTCATGTACGAGATAAATTTCCAGCAATTAATTCAAGCACGCGGGGGATTCGGTAAGAAAATTTCACACCAAAATATATTGAATTAATGGTTAATTCAACTGACTTGTAGATTATTCTGAGAGAAAACAAGTAACATCAGTGGGCCATGAATGGTTTTTGTTGATATAATGACAGTTACGCGTTGGTATTAGTGGCGGTGTTTGTATGTGAGAAAGGAAAATTCATTTTGCTACATTTTCAACCTAAAATTACATTGCACATCACGCAGAACTAAAATAGTTTTGACTGGTCCATGCGGATTGTCTATTGGGAAGTGATGTGGAAAGGAATTCTTGCAAATTTCAGCCTAGTATTCACGAAAAGATGAGTTGAATAAAATTGTTTCAAATATTAAGTTCATCAAGTCAAGCATAGATAGATTTGATTGATATACATTTTTTACCGATGGACCTATTCATCGTTGAAATGCAAGTTCTCAAAATATTTTCAGACACATTCGAAATATTTAGTGAATATATAATTATGAAATATTATCTCCTTTCATATGAAAAATAACATTCCATTTGTACATAAAAGCAAAATGTTAACTATCACATGTCAAATATTTGACAGAAAAATTTCCACTCTTTAATTTCGCCCAGGGTACCCAGGAGGATAAAAATTTCCGGAAATTTTTTGGGTTGCCATGGCAACTAAATAAAAACCAATTTTTTGATTGGCTGAAAAAGTGAGGTATGAAATTTTCACTATAGTATATTGCGTATAGTAGTAAAAGCATTACATTCCCGGACGACAATGTTAAACCGAGGCCAACAAGCATTGAAGTCTGGGAATGAGCTTTTACTTTGAGGTACCTAATATACTATTTTTTTCTGAAATCGCAATGAATTGAGGAATTTTGATTCGTCATTATTGTCGAGACGCCTGCAAAAATTTTCCCGGAACGTTTTCGATACGGAAAAGTTTGTTGTCACTATTTGTTTATTGTTGAGACGCCGGCAAAAATTTTCCCGGGCCATTTTCGATACGGAAAAGTTCGTTGTTTAGCAACGGACTAAAATACTGGATTAGCGTATTTTGGGGTTTGAAGTTGCTCCGAGAAAAAACGCATTCTTGAGTGATTTCAGAAAAAGAATATCACTTCGCGACATGTATCACTGTAGCTCTTTACAGCCGTTAGTGATTTACGCTACAATGAAGCGGAACATGTCACGATGTAATATAAATTTGTTGAAATCCTATCGTGTTCAATCAAGTTTCACTAAATTACATTTCTTACAGTCTGAGAAGTGGTATGGATTTCCTTTAAGTTACAACAGAGTCATTTAATAGTTTGAATCACTTTTTCTACTCGCATAACTGAAATCACATTCAGCTTACAGCGCTATTATTACACATTCACAATATTTTCCTGAAGCAAACTTTTTGAAACATTATCATAACAACTTTTTTCAAATATGTATATCGCTATGGTTAACGTTTTGTCTTAGTGGTTGGAAATCCTGCTGACTGAGTAGGTCTTGAACTGTAAATTGTTATAATAACTTTGTTATGATAAAAAAGATATCGTAAAGCGTTTATATCCTCAAGATACTTTTAACATTGAATACTCGTTCTGCTACGCTGTACTCGTACCGAAGGACGTTTATAGCACTTGTTACACAGTATGCTATTTTCAACAACAATTTCATTCAGATACAATAGGTATATTGATTAAATATTTGTTTTTTTTGTTTTCTTGACATCATTTTTGGGCGTTTACCCTCCTACAGTTTGAAAATGAAAATATGTATCACTGCTCCGAAGCACTGAAGTGCTCGCGAGCACTTTTCGGGATTACTAAGCACTAAGCACTGAATTAGGAAAGTGCTCGGGAGCACAGTGCTTAGGAGCACAAAAGTGCTTCGAGGGCTTTCACGAGCACTAAGCACTGTGCTTTGGGACAACTCTGGTTTTATCATACAATACGGATTTGCAAGTTAATGAATACCTTGCATGAATGGTTATTACTCGAGTTAATATTTGTTAGTACAAACATAATGTAATTACGATGTAGTGAAATTGTAATTATAATCAACCATCACTTTATCAATACACTAACACTACGATTCCATTACCATTAAAAAAAGTTGGCCACGTGTTGTAGATAGAATGCTTCTACGAAAGCCCACAACTTCACTACATTCACAGTAACTGGGCCAACTACCACTATGAATTATAACTGCCAGTAAAAGAGACACAGAATTTGTCAGTTTTATCAAACAATACGCATATGCGAGTTCATAATGATTTCCTTGCATAAACGGTTATTATTTGTTAGTGAAAATGTAAAATAATCAGAATGCAGTGGAAATGTAACTAAAATGGACGTGCATACAATAACATTTCATTGAGGGAAGTTCACCACGTGTTATAGATCCAACCACATTCACAGTAAAGGCCAGTTAGTACATATAACGTTCATTATAATTTCATTTTCACTACATTGAGAAAAGTCAACCTCTAGGAAAACCAACGAATAAAATGTTTTGTCACATTCTACGCATGTGCAAGTCCATAGTGAGGTTTCTCCATGAACGGTATAGTTTATTATGAAAATGTAATGCAATGTCAATTATATTATAATGTGATGAAAATGTAGTTAAATCGAACGTTGCATAATATATACCGGCCTAAACTTGCCTACTTCCATTTTTAATTATAATTTCCAGTGAAAACGACGCTATGTTTGTCAGCTTTACCAAACAATACTCATATTCAAGTTTATGATGAATTCCTTGCATAAATGGTTATTATCTGTTAGTGGAAATATAGCTAATGTAATGTAGTTATAAGGTAGTGAACCGATCTTTAAGGCTGGTACATTCAATGAACATCATAATTACATTTTCAGTACATTAAAACTATATTACGTTTTCACTACATTGGATATATTTTACATTTTCACTAAGAAATGATACCTGTTTATGGAAGGAATTGATTACGAAATTGCACATGCGTATATTGTGAGAAAACATACAAGCGCAGCATCAGACAATGATCTGTCATAAAATAAGACCATGATACGTGACGTTGATAACATGACAAATCACTGAAAGTTTGTATAAATATGGAGAAGTAGAGAACTTGAGTGGACGCGTTATATCTCTTACTCGTGGTCAACTCTTCTTAACGAAAATGTAATTATAATGTAGTTGTGATGTGATGATAATAATGCATGTTGCACTTACCGGCCCTACTACAACTAGTTTATGTATAATATAGAACCACAGAAAATGTACTTATTCCTACTTCACTTTATGAAGATGTAGGTAAGAAGAAAAAAAACACACAGGTTATTTTGTCGTTGTTATACTACGTCCCTCAGAAATAAGTAAAGCGGTGTTCTCTTGTGGACAACAACTTCATCAGGCCATATGAAACATCCCTCAGTACTTCACACAATCAGTGGGATTATATTTGTGAGATAGGCAGATAACAAACTATCGTGTCTGTCGCACCCGCATTATATGGAATTGAATCAGTGGCTCATGTAAGAAGGTATTTCCGAAAGGATCCAAATTTGAACAAAGAATATATAGTGCCAAATGTGCATGGAAATAAATTGAAATGGTCATATTGAAAAAATCATTCCTGTGAAAAATATAAATTGTGAAGTAGAGTGATATCCAATGTTACATTGTCACTACACTCTAATTATATAGTTTCATCAAGGAAATACCACTTGCTTCAGACAGAAGGCGTCCACACAGGTTCACTACATTTACACTAACTTGATCAACTTTCAACTATAAGAAACTTTGTGCTAGTGAAAATTAGGACACGGAGAGTCGTGTCATGAAAAATAGACCACGTGTTATAAAAAACGCGTTCAAGAAAGTTCATCGCTTCACTACATTTAGACAAACTTGGCTAACTCACCACTATAAGATTATAATTTCCAGTGAAAACGACGCTGTGTTTATCAGTTCCATCACACAATGCGAATATGCAAGTTCTTAATGAATTCCTGGATCGAACAGTAATTATTTGTTAGTGAAAATGTAATGTGATGTAATTACAATGTAGTGAAAATGTAATTATAATGAACGTGCGTGCAACGTTCATTATCGTTACATTATCACTACAGTACAATTACAATTTTCATTAGGAAAAGTTGACCACGTGTTAAAAATAGAACGCATTCATGAAAGTTTCCATTTACACTAACTTGGAGCTTATCACTATAAACCATTTTTGCCAGTGGAAACGACGCGGACGCTGCGTTTATCAGTTTCATGACACAATATCTATATGCAAGTTCATAATAAATTCCTTGCACAGTGATCATTTTTCAGTGAAAATGTAATATGATATGATTATAATGTAGTGACAATGTAATTATAATGAACGTGCATGCAACGTGCATTATCGTTACATTATCATAATTGGAGATATAACGAATTCATGAAAGTTCACCACTTCATTACATTTACACTAAGTTGGAGCTTATCACTATAAATTATTTTTGCCAGTGCGTTTGTCAGTTTTATCACACAATATAAATATGAGAGTTCATAGTAAATTCCTTGCATGTACGGGTGATAATTTGTTAGTGAAAATGTTGGTAATGTAATGAGCCTTTAATGCCGGTACATGCAATGTCCAGTATACATTTTATTTTAATTTCACTACATTTTCACTAACAGATAATACCCGTTTATACAGGGAATTAACTGTGAACTCGCACATTCGTATTTTGATAGAACTGACCAAGGCATCGTCAGACATTGGTCAGTGATGAATAGTCCGACTCATACATTCAAAATTCATGTTGAGTGTGTATGTTGACCGACCTATTGATTATTTGATTAGTTGCGGTCTCAAAATACCTCTAGCATTGGGGCTGCTCAAAAATTGATTATTATTTGAAAAGATTATGAGCTGACCGATGACAATCAGTTGTTCTAGTTGTAGGTAGAGATTTGAATACAAATACAGAGAATTAACCGTGAATGAACCAATGACTGTCTGGACTGATCGATTTGTTTCAAGTGGAAACGGTCGATTGTTTTAATTTTTAACGAAGGAAAATGAATTTGTAATGGAGTATTGCATGCTTTCACATAATGAGCATGTAGCACAAGATCCAGGGGTTTGAACCTGACACTTAATGCAATAGAAATGATTTTTGGCATACAGGCAGTTCATGGAATGAATCAAGTTTTGATAGCTAACATTCACTAGAGACAATTAAGATTGGGTAAGAATGAAGCGTTTTTTATTCAATGCACATTTGCACAATGGAAAATTGAAAATGTTATTTAAATTAATGCAAACGCACAATAGTAGTACTCGACATTGAAATCATATTTGCATGATAAAGAGAATAGATGCTGGATATAGTTATTTATGTATCAAGGGCGTAAAGTAGGGTTTATGGCCTGCGGCGTGGATGATGGCCCGATGGCGTCAGCCAAGGGTCATCACACGCCGATGGCCATAAACGCATTTCACGCACGTGATACATACAAAATTTTATGCCCTAGCGGTTTTATAGCGCGAATCACAAATACCGACTTGAATTACAATGGTCTACACATTTCATACTTTATGTATACAATAATTAACAGTAACATAGTATGGGAACTTGAAACTATTGTAGATGAGAGCTATGATTGAGAAATTAATATATTTCAATGAATTGATCACCACTGAAAAAATTGTCAACGATTATGCCGGAATGATACCAGATAGTTATTTGAACCAAACATCTTCAACATCATTAACTAAACCAACTGCATTTTCAATATTCAGGCTTATGACCTAATTACATGTTGAAAAAATGTCGATTATGCAAAAATGTTAGGAAGAGTATTTCTCTATTGAACTGAAATAATTCTGATTCGTGTTAGGTAATGCATGAAATGATATGTAAATTTAGACAATTTGAGAATTTTTTCTACTTTACGGCCCGATGGCGGTAAAGTGCCACCTTACGCTCCCTGAACCGGGCGGTAAAGTGTACTTTACTGCCCGCTAGTGCATAAAATAGGTAAAGTGTTAATTTTTCGCTCGCACTTGACACACAAACCTTATTTGAGCAAGCTAACCTAGCTTGCGAGTGGAATATTCGTAAATTAGTTTTTCGCTCCCACTTGACACATAAACTTAACCTGAGCAAGCTAACCTAGCTTGCAAGTTGAATATGCCTAAATTAGTTTTCCGCTCGCGGTTTTCATGATGTGTTCTTTTTTATCGAGTGATTATTCTTTTTATCGAGATTTTATTCCCTTTGTAGAGCTTTTATTTCTTTTATCGAGCTCTTATTTCTTTTACCATTAATTTTATAAAATATCCTACAATGGCGTATTTTAATCAAATAATCGTATCGAGCATTGAAATTAAATAGCGGAATATTAATTGTTCCCATTAAGATAAATCGAGACAAATAACGAGTGAGTAAATTTACTCCGAAAATATACGAGTATAGGGAAATATGGGCGAATACCGGTCAGATGGGCAATTCCGCTCACTGGAGTTGTTCCGCAATAAACGTAGTCACCTTGTTTAATATGTAGCGCCATCTTTATTTTAATTTAAACCAATGCAAGCATTCAAATATATTATTTTTTTGCACATGGCCATGGAGAATATCTTGAAGGGTAACTTGTTGTTTAGATCCTGCATTTACAGGCGCTTAAATGAAGAGGAACCATTTTGGGTTGTGTTTAGGTTGCCAAAATGGTTTCGAGAAATGCAGGTCAAAGCAAATATGGTAATACCGGTCCCGGTCGTGACCTACATGCTTTATGTGGAAATATTTAAGTTTTCGTTTGTTGTTTTTTTTTGTTTGTTTATCAATGTATTCAATTCTTTTTAGATGTCTAGAAATTCTATCAAAAAAGGAAACATGGCTTAAAGGACCTCCGAGCAACTTCAAAATGCCTTGCAATTTATTGAAGAAGGTCACTTAATCCGATCAAGTCAAAAATTCCACATTTCATTTAGCACACTACGGGAGAGAAAAATGAAAAATAAGACAACCGCTCTATGTGTTCATAAAATTGTTTTTAACTATTTGATAACCAAAGGCTCATTCGTTTTTCAAGTTCTTTCATTAGTAGGTACTTACATTATTACCTTAATATACCTTTCTAATTAAGGTTGTTTCATCATTTTCTCAAGAAGTGCGATCCTGATGACAAAAATCATTGAAAATTGGCTGACCGTCATTACCCGCAGAGTGGGGGAATACCGGTGAAAGGCATGACATTTGTCAGGTTCTAGATACTTTTTTGCAGTACATTATTTTGTACTGCAAAGTAGTAGTATCACACAGTCTAGTAATAAATAAACCTCCCATGCTATTTATATGTTACAGAAAAGTAATATTTTCAGTTTTATATGTCATTTGGCTTAACTGACCGAAATTTCCCCACTCTGCCCTACATATTAAAAATGCTACATACCTTCCCGAATTATTAAATTAAAGTTTTGAAAGGAACGGTCTCCATAAAAGATATTACCAAAAAATATTACTCCAATATGTCGACGGATTATCAGACCGTTTCGCCACAAATTTGCAGCGGCAAAATATAACCTCAGCACTGGAATTATATAGCTCAATAAAATATGAAAGTTTTACGATATGCGAGCCGCAAACTGGGACTCTGTGGCCAGAGATTCGCCTTTCCCGTTTTTACCTCATGCCATATACGCAGTCGGTTCGGTTCAGCCAATATGAATTTTCCCGGAATTTAGGGTTATATTAGGGTCGTAAAGCGATCTGCTTCTGGGCCTCGGTCAACCACGTCACCGCTGACACGTAATTTGAAGCGACTGGGAAAATAATTTCGACTGTATTGAAAACACCCACACCCGACAGAATTTCGAGAAGGAAAATCAATGACTTCAAGAAGTTGAAGCTAACTTGATATTAACCGACACCGTATTAAAAAAGGATCGACTATTTGGCAAAGCGCAATATATTTTGGTTGGTTTCCGGGTGTTGCCGTGGTCTTCTTTGGTTAAACTCTCCAAACGTTTCAACTTTCAACTGCAACTGCGGCATTCATCTCCAATGGCGTAGTCAATACTCTTCTTGACGTATCAACTGAAACTGAAGCTCTCGTCTCTTGTATTTTTCATTTATAGTGCTGATTTTGCGCGTACTCACTTTCCGTGCGATTCTAGTGACCTGGCTTCGTGTTGGCGACTTTCAATGCTGTGTGCCAGATCTTTGATAGATATGTTCCCAGTTAACACAAACGTCTAGGAGATGTTGCTTTCTGATTATTGTGGTAACAAAATGAGTTACATTTAGACATCACTGTTACCACCGAGGGGGATACCCATGAGGAAATTGTGTACACTAATTCCCAAAAATGGTAAGTAACTCCTCTAATACCCAGAAATTCCCGAGTAATACCCAAGTAATTCCCGAGTGATACCCCCAAGTAATGCCAGTAATGCCCAAGTCAGAAGAGTAATGAAAATATTTAATCGTATTGGCGCCTTTCAATGCTGTGTGTAGATATGTTCCCAGTTAACACAAACGTCTAGAAGATGTTGCTTTCTTATTATTGTGGTAAAAAAATGAGTTACATTTAGACATCACTGTTACCACCGAGGCGGAAATCGCTGAGGAAACTCTGTACACTAATTTACAAAAATCGTTAGTAATGCCTCTAATATCCGAGTAATTCCTGAGTAATTCCCGAGTAATACCCAAGTAATGCCAGTGATGCCCAAGTCAGAAAAGTAATAAAAATATTGAATCGTGTCTTGATGTTAGGTTTGTAGTCAAGTATAATTCTGAAGACCTTTGTTTTTTTTCTTCGGATAATATATGAAATTTCTAATTCGCATGTTTTGAAGAACTTTTTTTATGTAATGCTCGAGTAATACCTCCCTTTCCTGAGTAGTGCCCAATAATTCTTAAATCATTTCTCTAATTCCCGAGTAATACACCTGCAATACCCAATAATTTTCAAGTTATACTTCTAATTCCTGAATGATACCCGACTAATACCACTAATACCCAAGACATGTACACCAAAATTTACCAGCGGTTCTCCCTTATGAATTGTTCACAATTTCTTTTCGTTCGTGTCACTTTGATGCACAATGTGAAGAAAATCGCGGAGCATATTAACATGAATTTTGGTTTCATTACGATTTTGTCGGTATAGAAGGAACTATATCCCTTAAAGGACCGGAACGATGAGTAGAAACTTAGGAAGCTGAATTCAGCGTTTTACAGAATTTGACGTTTTCACAATAAAGGTACTGATTTCGCCGGAAAGTAAATGCTGTCCAGAGGATTTGAATTGAATTATAGTTTATTCTACTTTTTTATATATTATTTTTTTCCATGATTTAGACAGTTTTATAAGTTTTCTTAACACCAACTAATCTAGTGGATGTGATAGAATTCCACCGATCGTTCTCAAAGATTGTTCTCTAGAACTAAATTTTGCTCTCTGCAAGTTATATAACCTCTCATATGATTTGGGGGATCTTCATCCAACTGGAAAATTACAAGAATACAACCATTATCCAAAACTGGGAAAGAGGCCCCCCTAGCAACCATAGATCTGCTGCACGGCTGTCTGTTATTTCGTTGGTCATCGAAAAAGCTATCAACATCAACCTCATGAAGTATCTAGAAAGCTCAGGAATTGATAATGATCGACAATGTGGTTTCCGGTATCAGAAATCAACCGGTGACCTAATGTGTTATATCTCACATATAGAATAATAGGTATTGTGAAACTCTGGCCATTGCATTAGATACCTCCAAGGCGTTCGTTGATTGCATTTGGTGATATTGGCCTTTCTGGAGAAGAGATATTGTTTTATTCGCATTAAATTCTCACAAATTGTTAAATACCCCTTCCACGTTCTCTTTCATTGGGTGATATCGTAGATTTAAAAAAGAAAGCGGTATGAGGGGTATTTTCATCCGCAAAGCTCTGCACTGGACATGTGGTTGCTCTCAACAAATCATTCATGTGAAGAAGAAACAGTATATATGCCAGAATAGATCTCTACGGAACACCAGAATTTATTGGTAGAGTATCGGATGATACTCCTTCGACCACCATGTGGGGAGATCGCTCTGAGAGAAAGCTAGATAGGCAGAAACACAACTGGGAATAAAGGCAAGCCATAAGACGGAAGTTTGTCAAAGAGTTCCTAGTTCCAAACGCGATCAAATGCATTGGAGACATTTAACGCAACCGTATTTTTTGATTGAGTACTGCTAAATATATGAGACCCAACCAAGCAGGTTCATCTCGGATTCCTGAAATCATATTTTCGACCTATGGTAATTCCTGAGCGTTCTAGATATATCCTAAGCTCGATGTTGATGACTTTTTCCATGACCTTCGAGCTAACAGATAGCAGTGTAATGGATCGGTAGTTGCTGTGTAAAGTTGTTTCAATGTACGATATGTTTTATTTTATTTCATTTCGACATCCATCAATACATCAGTGTTCATAATTTTCCGTTTCAATTTCTGTAAATAAAATGACAACTTCACCTCCTTTGTTTCTGAAACTTTGCAGGTTCATTTGTGAACTAAAATATTTTATATAATGTGTCCCTCTATTTCTGAATTTGTCCAAATTCTGAGACAACCCTATTGAAGTAGATGGTTTCATTATAGTGCGATCTCTGAGGTTATTTTATATTTTATATGGATATGAAATGATGTTGCTAGGACATGTTATTATATTATGTATGTAGTTGTTTCAATGAAAAAAAAAATGTTTTGCCTTTTCTGCTACATTCTTCAAAAAAAGAAACTACTCTAAAATCACTACATATAAAATAACTAGGTTCCTCCAATGACGCTATTTTGTCTAAGATTGACTCAATAATGCTAATATAATTGGGATATGGAACGTTAACGTCCGGAGGCAGTACGTTAACAAATTGTAGTAAGTAGAAACAGTAAATATGTTTCCCTCACACACAAAAACAGCAGCCAAATACTGGAAACCATTCAGCATCACACCTGTATCTGATGAGGACATATCTCCAAACATGCCAACATGAATATGTCTTCAGTCAGAACTAACTTTTCAAAGTGAAATCTTCCTCATTCAAGTTATCTTAAGAATCCTAGACTCCCGTAGAATGTTAACATATTTCAACTGTTTGTTCTAAAATAAACTCGGAATTTCTTCAATTTGTCAGGCACATAAATTCTCCAGTCTATTCATTTAGAAGAGTGATGTCAATCGCTTCCAACAAGGGATCTGAAACTCATGCAGTAAATGAAAACAAGGGTTATTTTTGTTCGCGATAATTCCCAGATATTTCTTTGTAGATCAACTGTTGTTTTGTTTATCCAAGCGCTGTCGTGAAACACTAGGTATTTATTCTCTTGTTTATTCTGTCGTGAACAGAACAATTGAATAATGCCGCTAATAATATTCGTTTCCTACCACTGTTTGTGTCATTGATTAAAGATATTTATTATTTTTTATCTTCTAATTGAGTTCATTTAAATGATCTCCAAATGAAATTATTGTACAACAGTGTTTTGAAAATTTAATTTCAAGTGGAGCCAGTTGGTAACTTACTATTGATATGCTACTCATCAATGTCATCAAGTAAGACAAATTTTTTATAAGAATTGAATTCTACGAAGGTGTAGGAGGGCCATATAATTTTTTTAAAATATTTTTCTTTAATTTCCGACTTCTGATTCAGAATTTAATAAAATTCCGACTTCGGTGTCGAAAAATAATAAAATTTAGACTTCAAAGTCGAAAAATAATGAAATTTCGAATTCAAAGTCGGAAAATAATAAAATTCGGACTTCGATGTCAGAATTTAATGAAATTACGACTTCGAAGTCGAAAAATAATAAACTTCCGACTTCGAAGTCGGAAAATAATTAAATTGCGACTTCAATGATGGAAAATAATAAATTTCCGACTTCGAAGTCGGAAAATAATAAAATTTCGATTTCGAAATCGGAAAATAATAAAATTTTGATTTCGAAATCGGAATTATGTTATTTTCCACGCTGGACATTGAACCACATCTGATAGATATTGTGAAAAAATCCAAACTAAAAGAATAAATCTGAAGGTGAAAATTTGCATTTTCATTCAGATAGTTGATTGATAGTTGATAGAATCACTCACAAAAAACGTTAATTTCATCGATGTAAAAACCGCACTTCTAACATTATATCTCCATCAGGGAGATCGGAAGAATTGGGAAGCAGACTCTTCAGAAGCAGTTTCACACAGCAAGGATGGAAATGATGGAAATAATTCTTTTGTTACCGACGCTACCGTAGAAGAAATGTTTAGATGTTCCATCAGATTTGGTTCATATTGGTTAGATATTACAGATTAATCACAAATTTAATGGAGAATGTTCCTCTTCTCAACATAAATGCCTCCCAAGAGGTTATTTTGAACGAAAGAGAATAGCGACTAAATTTTTTTCTTTCAGCTGCAGATGATTTCAAAACTGATTTTATGAACATCCTGTTCATATTTAAAAACAAAAATCAAATTGCAATGACAGGTTTATGTTAAAAAAGATTTTCCAGCGTATTATTGCAGAAGAAATATTTCCTTCTTTTCCATTGTTGCCGTGTGAAATTACTTCTGCCTGCTTCCCAATTCTTCAGATTTTCCTGATGAGCTTGGAAGAGCGAAATAGATGATCGTCGAGAGAAATGTATTGGAGAACTAATGTAAGAGGTGCGTTCCTTGCATCAATGAAATGAACGCTTTCTGTGAGTGATACTTTTGAATAACATTCTCCATTCCGCATACATTTATATGAATTTTCAATAATAACTATAGACACTTGAAAAATCAACTATTTCAATGAGAATGCAAATTATCACCTTCGGTTTTTTTTTTCAGTTGGGAGTTTTCACAATATCGGTCAGCCGGGGAAGTAGTTGTTTTTCGTTAGATATTACAAAAATATCACATTTTTCTATTTTATTGAATACTCAATTTCATTTTGATTTTGTTTTTAAAATATGAACAGACTGCTTATAAAATCAGTGTTGAAATCATGTGCGGTTGAAAGACAAACTTTATTCGCTATTTTCCATCGTTCAAAGTATCTTCCTGGGAAGTATTCATGTTGAAAAGAGAAATATTCTTCATTAAAATATTTTTTTATACTAGCGTGCGGAAAATCCACTTTTCCACACTTATTTTAGTTTTGAAAGAGTAACTTTTCCGCAATAGTGAGGAAAAGTTTTTTCCGCACTCTTTGTAGTGCGGAAAAAATATTTCAGTGCAGAAAAGTAGATTTGTTTAGTTTTTGCGGATTATACTGACATTTAAATATTGCGTCGCAGAAGGTTAAAATAGAAAGCTTACCAAGTATGGTTGTATAGTTTAATATATATTTAATAATAAATGTTCTTCATTTTAACTTTTGGCTGTTGTTTTCGCTAGTAAAAAAAATTGTGTACCTAACACGAGCGTAAAGTGCCTTTTCCGCACGCGATTTCTGGCCGAACTCCGCTAACGCGTCGATCGGCCATCTGCAATCGCGTGCGGAAAAGTATCACTTCCCGCACTTGTTAGGTAAACTACTATTTTCCGAGTATGAAGTCGAAATTTTATTATATTTCGACTTTGAAGTCGGAATTTTATTATTTTCCGAGTTCGAATATATTATCGATATATTATCTACACTTTTTTTTATTGATTGATAATCATGTCAAAAAAGATGATCAAAACACTCCTAGGAATTCATCAACAAACAAGCAACAAATAACGACAAAAAAGAAGAATCATGAAAAATCTATGGTTGGTAGGTACAAGTGGATAAAAAGGTCTTTCAAGCACGCGCGATTTTTCGAGCACGACGGCACAGCCGTAGTGCTAGTGTTTAAAAGTCATCAGTTATCCACGAATACTTTAAGTTATTTTTTTACAAATGATAGACATAAAAACTTATATACAGTATACTTTTCGTTAATGTTTGATACAAGTTTTGCATTTGTTTGTAATATTTCATAAGGTAGTCCTGTCAGATCAATAATCATAAATTTGTCATTCAGACTTCACAGTTGTCGAGTTGTTGAAGTAGCTATGATAACTTTAAAAAACGCGCGTTTTTGAAAGTTCGATTTGCACACGCTAAGGCGTGCTTTAAATAGATAAAAAGAAGCAAATATTGAAAAAATTAATGTTATATAGTCTAATAACCGAATTGGCACCAAAATTTCGCGTTCCAAAGCTCGGCAACTGTCAATCAAACCGCAGACAACCTTATATAATCGTGTTCGCAATGAATTAGCTTTTTTCTACAATCACCTTATAATTAAAATTTTATCCACACGTATAAAGCACCAGTTTATGAAATGAATAGCAACCTTTCAACACCTCCCGATATTTTTAGAGGTTAATTTCAATGAATGAGGTGACATCCGCTGTCAAAGCAAAATGTCAAATAATTTTTTGATGAAAAATTTCCGCAATTTTTATTCTAAATGAATGTGAGTAGGGGGTTTATGCCAATCCTGGACCTCCCCCCACCACTGACCTTGAGAGTGACCTTGGGGAATGACCTTCAGAGGATGATCTGGTTAGTGGTTGGTGACCTTGAGGGTAGTTGACATTGGGGGTTGATGACCTTGAAAGTTGGTGACCATGGATTTTGAAGGATGAATTTGAGTATGGGCCACCTTGAAAGTGTGTAACCTTGAGATCAATTGAGCTTGAGAGTGGATGACTGTTCAATTGGTTGACCTTCACTGTAGACCGATATCTTTGAAGACTATTGAGTAAGAGGGTGTATTGAAATGAATTTAGCATTGACATATTCGGTTGAAGTGACCTTGAATATTTTTCTATCTTCATTCATTTCAACCTCAAATATACCCCTTCCCTTCAACGATTGCTATAAAAGCTAGAGAGTAGATACTTACGAATTCAGTTTGCACCGCCCATAGTACCAGAGTGAGCCTTCATAATCAGTTTTTCCGAGTTGGCATCGAACTATAGTGCACCAAAAGGAACACATCGCAATTCAGGTGAAAATATTTTATAGTTTTCTACCATAATTTCTACATATTCGAAAATGAATACCCTAAAATTTGATTTTGAAAAAATAAATTCTGCTATTCAACACATAGAAACTCTAGAACAAAGACCTATAACATCACTAACGATCGGTAAAGCTTATAAAGTTGAAAAAATGGCAATGTATTCTACAAGATATGGTAAATCTATTCAGGTAATTCTGTTGGAAGATAATGTCAAATTCAAATCATGGCTTCCGAAACGAGTCACCGAGCAATTAACAGATGAGATTATTCAAATGATAAATTCATCAAAGTCCAAAGTGGTAATAACATATATAGGGCAGAGTTCTCAGGAATTTTCTGGTGCGAAAACCCGATCGTTAGTAAAGTTCGATGTGATAGAGTAAAAGTATAATTATAATATGTAAATTCATGGTAGAATATAAAATATTGTTAATCCACCTACTCAAAACATAAGGTGAGTATGGTATAGCTTGTGATAATGATTTGAAACTGATAGTCACTATTTATTTTTCAGAACTTCCATACAAAGATGTGGATGCAATATTCCAGCGAGTTGTGGACAGAGGCTGTAGATATAGATTCTGCAATTGAAAGATTGCGTTGTGAATTGAATGATTTGAGTTGGGATGCACTACATTCGGCAAATTATGATATGAACATTTGTTTTGATGTTGAGGAGGTCCGACGAGTTTTGGAGCTCAGCAATAAATATGACTTTGGTGTAAAGTTGTGTAACAAATATTCCTATGGACTCATTAGTTTGGATGAGTATTGCAAGCAGATGATTGAAGCGGAAATGAGAAGATTTTTATCAGACCTGATTGCATATTTACCAGGAGATATAACAGAAAAATATCAACTGAGAAAAGACGAGTATAGCTCAGATGGAGAAGAAGGGAATGTGTGTGAAAGTGGTGAAGTTTTGCAGTCTACATAGAAAATTATTTTTAGTATGCATATATTAATATTCATTTTATAAATAAAAACAACATTGAAAGTATTTTTTTTTTATTTACTACTATATTATGATACATTCAAAATATGAAAAATAAGATACATATCAATAAAATATTATGATAATCCAATCTGAATTGAACCATTGAGTGCACTATAGCTCAAATAGGCATCGTGTAGTATAAGTGCATATACTTTCGTGTTGGCGGGAAATTTTGTCTTTCGGGTTTCGAACTCAATTTTGATGTCGACGGTGGATGACTTCATGGCATCAGGTTGATGGGAGCAATCGATGACGAAAAGAGGATTATTCCGGAAGCTTCCAATATCCATCATTGGTTCACTCATAGGCTTGTTGTAGTAACTGCGTTGGAAATTTTCGTAAGCATAGTAGGCTGAAGAGTCCAATTTTTTATCGAAATCCAGATTCCAACGTTCGTATGGAAATACTTCAGAATTCAAATATAAACGGATTTATATTTGCATTAATAAACTTCGTCGCATCTTTTGAAATATTTTCGGAATGATTTGTGTCTTGGAACCCGATAATGATGAATCGAGGCCTTTCGAGGCTATTGGTAGTTTTCACAGCCCATATGTCTGAAGCTGTATCACGAAGTGATGGTAACTCATAAAGATCCCACATACGGTAGGCCATTTTGACTTTGGCACTACTATTTTTATTAATTCGGTTCAAGAGCTTCAATTTCTGGCGATCTTCTGGTACAATATGTCTGATTCTCCATTCTATTTTTGTGATTTCTAGTTCAGCATCGACCTCGCCTATGAATGAATTTTTGAAGGATCGAGCTATAATCAGAATGAGTTCCTGCTTAACATTCAAAATACCCTTGGTGTAATCTTCAGCGAATCCCATAATGTATTTTAGGGGCAGTTTGCCGCTGAAAAAATTACTTGCAGGATCCAGTATATCTTGTTTATTCTGATTGAGACCCCAACCTATTGGTAGTAAACTATTCTCATGTGTTCTTCCGAATGATACCATAGTTTTCAATGTGGTTGTTATGCCTGGCTTTCGTACAACTGCAACTTGTTCACCACCCATTTCGTAGCGGATTTCATCAAACAAGAAAGCCAGAGCATTATTGGAAAGATAACATTGTTTGTTGGGCTCTGAAGGTGTGAATTTTCCCTCGATATAAATGTAGCTATCTGCTATATCGAGAATTAGATCTTGAAAATTGATGGGAATTCTGATTTCGTCCGAATTCTTATAATATGGTGATCCATAGGGCTTATATGTATGCTCATGCAAACTAATCAGGGAATGATCGAAAATTGGCTCTTCAAAAACTTCTAACATATCGCTTGTAGTGAAAGCGGCCATGTTTTATTTCTTCTTGGTATTCCTGATCTTCAAGCCAATTGATTTCAGAAAGTTTAGATTACTAGAGCTGATGGTATATCTTGATTGTTTAACGGTCTCACGTGAAATGAATCGGTTTATGATTTTTCTCTTCTTTATATCAGCATGATCCTCAACCCCATTGTACATACACCGTTTCGGTTTCAATCGCCGGACATTATAACAAAACCCCATTGTATTTTCTTGACAGAGGTCAATATTACAATTTTTTCAACTCCAATTTTATAATTATTCTTTCACCATTGAACTCGATCAGATGCCCACGATCGTCCAAAATGCGCAGAGTAATGTTGTCGAGATACTGACGGCCTTCGGGCTTGATTGGCATATAAATTATATTTCGTGGTTCCTTTGTGAGTTTGTATCCTGGCTCGACATCAATATCGAATTCGAAAATGCTGTGACATTCCTCACCATTCAAATACGCTCCAGAAGTGACGTTACAATCCACACGGATTATTCTCACATTATTGATATTCACAGGTAATGTTGATTCATGTGTTTCACCGATACTAAAGACCTTAGGCTCGAATCCTAAAAGACCAGCGATAGAGTTTTCATGTAAGAGGTTGATGTAATATTTCGATCGCATTTCACATTTCAGAGTATTGTTGTTTGGATGTAGGAGAAACACATCATCCATATTCTTTTCGGTGACATTTTCAGCCAGTTTCTCTTTAGATCTAATGGATCGCTGTATAACTTTATTGATTTCATCAATTTCATAAGCGCCAGGTGGAATTTTAATGGTTATGGGTGGAGAATTGATTCGTTTTGAATAGCTGATCACATTATTCTTCACAGTAACATTGAAAATTGAATTGTAGGAATAGAAACCATGTAAACCCAAACCATAACTGCTACTCGTATCCAATTCGACTGGTGGGTAAAAGTTAGCGCTCAACTCGCTTGAGTCTCCTGATAGCGAGAACGTTCGTGACATGACTGTTCAATTGTTAGTATTCCAGGACATTTTATTGCTGGAAACAGAAATGATACAGCATCCGTCTCTTTTTTGGTGGTGATGTTAAATGGGTGTCAACATCATTTTTTGCTACTACATTTACATCCTTCACATTACAGTAGCAACAAAATATTTTTCGGGGTATTGGTCCATCATTCACATCAGATGAACTGCAAGTATCAACATCATTATAATGCTCCTGGCAGTACTGATACTTCAAGACATCAATATCATTTTGAAGGTGTGGTGGTAGTTTATCCCACACTGCCGCAATTTCCCCAGCAGCACATCCAATCAACACTTCTTTGGGCATATCAGAAAGTTGTTGTTTACTCATTTTATTCAAACTACGTAGTCTAGAATATGCATTTAATAAAGCTGTCATAGTATTGCACTGATCCTCCATTTTTTTTATATGCCACCCAGTGTGTTCCTGGGCCGTATCGGCTATCTAAATTAACTACTGCGGATTCACATCGATGCGGTCCTGAAAGTGGAAGATCGTCACGCATAAATACACCGCGAAAATTTGTAATTTTCATTTTCTTAGCGATTAATTTGATGTCAATGTCAGAAAGAGCTCTCCGGGGTGGCATACTCATAGGTTTTTTGAATTCTGATGCTTTAAATATAATCCTAGACCTTTGCGGTACGGTTTCAAATACATTCCTTTGCCACTTTTACCGAGAGCAATAGCTTCCATGTACTTATTGTGGCGGTTTGACTCATTCAACTGGTCTCTACTAGCTCTTGCTGCTTGTACTGCTTTAGTTATACCTGCTGCTGCTCCAGTAAGAGTGCCAAGTGCTGATAACCCAGCAAATATTGGTATGAGTGGTAGAAGTCCACCAACTTTGGGAATTGGTATCACCCGAGGTGTACGAATTTTATTTTTTCCTCCTGCCTCTTTTGTGTATTTACGGGCTGCTTTCAGCGCGATTTGGGTGGCTTTTCTCAAATTATTTGCAACAATTTTACCTCCTCCTGCTTCACGTAAAACATTTCGCACCTTTCTTACAATGCCAGAACCGAAGGCTACTACCTTTCTAATATTTTTTGCTTTTTTCTTCTTAATTTTTCTCATAGCTCGAATATTTCCCTGTTTACACGGTTTAGTTGACTCGCATCCCATACCAAATCGACGCTTTCCCTTCATTATATTTGTAACCAACCAAGCAGAACCTTTCTCTCCAAGAGAAGCGTTTTTGTCTTTGAATCTGCTCCAAGCAGCTTCTTCAAGCTTCTGGTCTGCCTTGTGCCTACTGTTGAGATCCGAATTCAGTGAATAAGCAATATCGTGCTCCTTGCATGCGAAATCTAGTTTATTTATGCCGGGATCTCCTCTTGCCAACCTCTTATGTAATCTTGTTCCAGGACCACAGTACTGATAACCACCAGGTAGATGCAACTCAATGGGTAGTTTATTGATTAGAGAATTAACCAAACCTCTACCGCCCACTTGTTTACGTTTACAACCGTTCTGATTGAGTTTTGTCATTTAAATAAAAGATTCAGCGAAGCACTGCACTTATATAGTCTCTAGCTGTCGTACAATGCGCATTGTGAAACAGAAACAAGAGTTTAAAATCGATAATTTTGACGAAAAAGTAAATGATGGACTGGGGAGGCACAGTGAACGACGCCATGGATCTCTCCTCCCATTATCAATTAGGGGTCTCATTATTGGACCTTCGAATTGTGGGAAGGCAAATGTGATGATTTCTTTACTAACTCACCCACTGGGATTGCGATTCGCGAATGTGTATGTTTATTCAAAATCTCTATATCAACCCAAATATGAGTATTTACGAGGAGTGTTGAAGCCGATTGAAGGATTGGGATTTTATACTTTTGGAAATGTCACGTCTGGAATAGTAGAACCATCAGAGGCTAAACCTGATTCGGTATTCATCTTTGATGATGTTATGTGTGAAAAGCAAGATGTTATTAGAGCATATTTTAGTATGGGGCGCCATAAAAATGTTGACTGTTTTTATCTAGCCCAAACATATTCCCGTGTTCCGAAGCAATTGATCAGAGATAATTCAAATTTCATTGTAACATTCAAACAGGATGACATGAATCTCAACCACATTTTTTCTGATCATGTATCGCCAGATATGACGTTTAACCAGTTTCAAGATATGTGTGCAAAATGTTGGAATGACAAATATGGATTTCTAGTTATCGACAAAGATAGAGAACTACAAGAAGGTCGTTACCGTAAAGGGTTTGACAATTTCATATATCTCTGATGTTTTTTAGATATTTGGCTCAATCTGAAGTTGAACAGGTCAGTGATACGTTAGCATTCAAAACGTCAATACTATGGACGAACAAAAAAGCGATGAAATAGATTTGAAACGGAAATTAATTGAGGCAACAGAGGCAGTTCGAAAAAAATTTAATTACATTAAAAATAACCGCATAAGCGACCAAGTGGCGCTTTCAAAAATATATGAACCAATAATCGAACCACTGAAAACTATATCATCTAATACGTCCAAAATAAATCCTTTACCGGTGGTGAGCCACTCAAAAAAATTTAACAAATCCATAGAGAGTAGTACCCCGCTCCCAAAATTGAATTTTATGGAAAGTGATGACAAAGATGTGAAATTTAATGCTGAAGAAACATCGATAATGCATACACCATCATCCTCAATGGTAACCACAGACCCCGAATCACCAAAGGTAGCGGACAGCAATGGGGAAGTCTCCAGCCATATTCAAAAGTTGTTATCTGGAAATTCTTCATATGATACGATATTCGGTGTCCGGTTAGACCCCATTACGAATAAGCTAAAAATGGGCGATTCCAATGTAGACTTTATTGAAGGAAGAATTGTATTCAGTAAAGATGGTAGGACCATTGGTACTTACCAAGGAACATCCAACTTATACAAGTTGATATTCATGAAAGTACCTCCGGGAAATATGTCTGCTACTGAACTGAATACATATGGTGACATACTCAGATTAACAAAAGCAGCGTATAAAAATCACGACCAAGCACAGGGTTTATTGCCTAATAAATGGAAGAAATATCAAAAAATAATCAAGCCATTATTATCTGTAGACAACACATTGGAAAACCTTTCTATAGGAGGTGCTGGAATAATGAAAATACCATCCCGAAAACTATTTGGTGGAAACAAACCCATAAGTTACATTTATTGGAATAGCTTGGATGAATTAATCGACAGGCTTCGACTCCTTTGGAGTTCAAAAATGGCTGGACATACAGGGCATGATAATGAAATATTATCAATAATAGAAGAATTGCGCGAAGAGGGTTTAATCTACTGAACGTGTATGTATATTATTTCCTGAGTGTGTGAATTATGTTCATTCTTCTGAAGATATTCCAACGATGAATAACACAATCGACAAATTTGGTCGTAGACGGGGTGGTGTGAAGGTGATTGTTGGAAGATCAGGAGTTGGATTCATCCTCACAGCAGATGGAAATTATAATATTCAGAATAAACGTCTGTGGAATATTGGTGAACCCTCCGACACGAAAGATGCTACCACTAAGGGCTATGTTGATGACCGCATAAAAGAGACTAAGGAGTTGACCCTGTCCGCTGTGCAAGAATCAGTATCATCAGTAATTCGTGAAGCGAGAGCATATTTTGATTCCAAAATTACTGAACTCAGATTTGTCATCGGCAAGAAGTCGGATAGCTCAATCGAGCAAATTTCCAAACTGGAGCAGTTAATCCATACTTTAGAAAAGCGAATCGTTAAAGTAGAGCAGTCAACAACCAAGGCTCCACCTAAACACTGGAGGACTGGGCAATTAGCTTTACCGCCTTCCTGGGAACCGACTTCTGTAATAGAGAGTTGAAATGAGTACCGCTAAAAGGCAAGTTGTTGAGGAACTGCATAAGCCAGCTCGACGAAATTTTCCACGAAGGAAGACCATAATTAAAGGGTTTTCAGATTTATGGCAGATGGATCTGATGGAGATGCAGCCGTATGCAAAAGAAAATAAAGGTTATAGATATATCCTCATCGTAATAAACTGTTATTCAAAGTTTGTATGGTCAAGACCGCTGAAAAATAAAACGGGAAAATCCGTTACCGCAGCAATGGAGAGTGTGTTGAAAGACGCAAAGTACACACCGAAGAACTTGCAATCCGACCAAGGCACTGAATTTTATAATACAAAATTTTCCTCGTTGATGGCGAAACATCTGATCAATCATTATTCGACATTCAGTACTAAAAAAGCGGCAATTGCGGAACGAGTTATTAGGACATTGAAAAGTTGGTTGTATAAAGAGTTTTCAGTTCAAGGGCATCACAAGTGGTTGAAAATTCTTCCGCACATAACGGATCAGTACAACAATAAAATTCATAGCAGCATTGGAATGAAGCCCGTTGAAGTGACATCATCCACGAAACTGAATTTGTATAAACACGCCAAAATACATGCGAAATATAAAAGAAGTAAATTCAATATAGGAGACGTAGTTCGAATAAGCAAGTACAAGAGCATATTCGATAAAGGTTATACAGCAAATTTCACAACTGAACTTTTTAAAATTGTTAAGGTAAATAGTACAATGCCTGTAACCTATGAGCTTGAAGACATGGATAAGAAACCAATAAAGGGCTGTTTTTATGAAATGGAGTTGAGTAAAACGAAGCAGCCCGACATTTACTTGGTGGAAAAAATTTTGAGGAGGAATCATGGGAAAGTAATGGTGAAATGGCTTGGGTTTCCCAACGACAAAAACTCATGGATTGATGAAAGTTCGATAGTATAATTGAATATCTGTATTTTTTCATCAAGTAGCCATAAACTGATATTAATTCGATATGTGAATTTTATGAGTTATATATTTATAGTGAAATCGTTGATATAATGTTTCTCTCATTACTATAAATGAATAAAAAATGAACAATACTTGGTGCAATTTTTTATTTTTCGTTAGTCATACAAAGTGTTTATTGATGTTCATTCACTTCATAAATGTATCTCCTTATTGGAACCACATGGGTTTTCCTCAACTCTTCCCGCTCGGCTCTCTGATCTTCGTTCAAACACCAGCATTTGAGCAGATGGTCTATTCTGTCTTTGAAAAAAAACCCGACACATTCACATAATGTCAACCCCATTCGACACTGTTCGCATAGGTTTTTCCAACAGTCTGTTTGGTAGCTGTCACAATTCGTACATCGCTGGAAATCCAAGGTCTCCTCTGCTCTGCAATCCCTACAGTCTTCTCTAATAATACCAAAGTTTGTGGTGTCCATTCTTTCACCACACTTTCGGCATTCCGTCCATAAACCGAACCGTTTTGTCACTTTTTTTGGAGTCTTCGGAGGGTTTATTCTTTCACACTCTTGACACAATCCAGTGCAGGTATTGATAAAACTCGGTGGCCATGCAATGTCACAGTTATGACATGACAAATTTTTATCAATCACTAATGGATACACTGCAATTTTTGGCTTAGAATCCCACTCTCTTGATGTCGACATATCTAGAAATGATGAAACTTGTGTGCTATAAAGAATCGCATAGAATGATCCACCTCATTCAGCGACCCTCATTATATACAATCCGATATACCCTCCACCTAGGTATCCTCCGAAGGCCTTGAAGTCCAGTGACCTTCATGTTGAGTGACTTTCAAATGACATTCGAGCACTGAATGACCTTCGAATATGGAGTGACCTTCGAATATGTAGTGACCTTCGAATATGTAGTGACCTTCGAACACCAAACGACCTTCGCATCTCAAACGACCTTCGAGCAACGGGTGACCTTCGAATTTGAAATGACCTTCATCCCCTCACAGTATTGGAAAAACCATATAAGGAGAGGACGAATACCACCTCTGCATCAGTTTCATTGAAATATCAGAGTAGTTCGTATTGAAATGGCAGCTCAACAAAATGATAGAATGAGTGTGTTACGAGACCTAGTGGCTATCGATATAAATCATGTCGAAGAAGATGCAGAAGTGGACGATGACATAGCTGAAGAAGTTGCAGCAGTGGACGATATAGCTGAAGAAGTTGCAGCAGTGGAAGTTGTTGAAGAAGCAGATGTTGCGGCAGAAGGAGCTATTGCAGTTGCCGCTAACGATGATGATGATGGTTCTAGCGAGGATGAAGGGATGTACGAAGATGGTCCTGATGTAGATGGTGAATATAGGTGCGTGTTCAAAAATATAAACAGTGTGAGGGATGTCGGTAGAAATATGTATTGTTCGATAATTTCATGCTGGATGGTTGTAACAACCACCGAGGATCGTAAGGTTCTATGCCACAAGTGCTTCATGCTGTACAGTGAATTAGTCGATAGTGGACATTATAACAATGTAGATCTGCATTATAAAACGGACTTCAATAATATTCCCGATTACGACTGTGTGGCTTGTGGAATGACTGTTTGTCAAGTGCGCCTAATTGACACTTGCCTGTTTTGCAATACAAGTTTTAAAAAAATATAATTTTACAGAGCGATTGCAAATTTCCGAATACTGGAATATGGCCCTGCAGACAGTTCCAGTGATGTGCATCGGTGTGGAAGTGTTGCTCGTGTTTCTGTTCAGGAATACGAACCGCCGGATGACATCAGCGATTGTTCAACAATTGAATTGGACTGGGAAAATTTACCAGATCAAAGCCATTGGTGGTGTCCGGCGCAATTGTCTGAAGAAGATGGCGGGGAAGAGGTTATCCGAATGGAAGAGGCATGCGATTGGACTTTTAGACTTTGAGTCGGGGTGTTTATATTAGATTTGTATAACGTATAGCATAATAATAGGGAAAAAAAGACTGAAATATATATTTTAAATGAAAATATGTTTCATTCATTTGATGATCGATAGCTCTATAGTGAATAATAGCTCAAAAAAATTATTCAAGTGGTATAAATACTACTAGCGTGTACATTTCAAAGAAACTGTGTTTGGAAATGTCTGATGTCACTAACTAAACATGTGAGATTTTTTTAAATACTCTGAAATTTCTTATATCTATTGCAACATATTTTCAGACACACATATAAAACATATTCGCTTTCCTGGGTGTATTTCAGCTTCAAAATATACTTTCAAACAGTGAGATATATATTTTCTAATAAAAAAGTGTATGTAATATATTAAAATGAAAGTGGCATACCCATCTGTGCATCAAAATGTTTAATGAAAAACTAGTGCGCATCCATTATTTCTAGCTATAGTTGGTATTTAACCAAAACTCGTTGTGATGTATATGAATTGTATCAAAATATAACCAAAACCTTCAACTGCGCATACATTTTTACCCCACATTTTGAAATAGCTCCATTTTGGTTTAATGCGCAAACGGGAGCTTACAGAAATGCGTAGTAATAAAAATTCATTTTTCGAACACTCCCCTGTTGTTAAAAATGCTCTCATATACACTTCATATCTTTCTTGAGTATTTTAGTTGGTTGGAGAGGGAATATTTCTTTGAAAATTGTGATATTTTTATCAGCAGCCATGTAATATAATACATAACGGAAGTAGTGAATCCAACTGCGCACCTATATATTCAATAAAAAACCTATGCGCATCCAGTTTTCTAGTCTGGAGAACATTTTCAGTGCATATATGACAGAGAATCATAGACATGTATGGTAGCATGGTTAATGCCACCCACTGCCCATAACTTTTCTCTTTCACTTTCCTAATAGTTCAGTTTTGGTCGCATACCTAAACCAGTTATCTGAGTTGTGCGCAGTTGATTTCCCCTCCCCCCCACACCCCCCTAATTTAAAAACACACAAACCTTTATTTACACTCTAATATAAATACGAACACACTCAACTAACATGTACTTAAAATTTAATCTATCCTATGAAAAATATACATTCAAATATTATTAAATAATTTCGTATCAAATATCTTAATTATATATATATATATATATATATATATATGGAACTAGTAAATAGTGGGGCTTTGCAGCAAAATCAAAGAGTCCAAGCTTTCGGAAATGATTTATTAAATTTCCGAAAGCTTGGACAAACTTTAAAGTAGTACTCTTTGATTTTGCTGCAAAGCCCCACTATTTACTAGTTCCATACCTAACTAGTCAGCAACGACTACCCTTCCTCTATATATATATATATATATATATATTCTACAAAATACAGAAATCGAGGGAATTGGAATCGGAAAAAAGGATCATATTCACACACAAACACACCTATACACACACGCACACATTCATTTCTCCATAAAAACTTTAACCTTCTCCTGCAGCAATTTAAGTCGTCTGCTCTCTCGATTGAGCGAGAGCTGCGACTTAATTGCTTTGGCCTTCAGCGTTGGCAAACTTTGCCTAAGCTGATTACTGTCACCCATAATTCGTTGCTGGCGTCCGTCGAGCTCTTCCAATTGTCGTTTCAACTCCTCCTTTCGATTTTTTATTTCTTCGAGCTCCGTATCGTACGCCAGCAACGATTTCTGAACGTCAGAGACCTTTGCAGCAGCTTCTCGATGTTCTAGATATGCTCGGGCTTTTTTGTTAACAAAATCCGAAAAAACATCTACAATTTTCTTATGTTGTTCTACCGCATTTTGTGACCAAACACTGCCATCACTTCTACCACTTCCCAAAATTGGTGATACCGATGAACTTCTACCAGAAAACACTTCAGAATGATCTACCGATCGATTCGGAGAAGTGAAACCAACGGATTGCTTTGCTGAGATGGGACTTGCAGGTGACCCACTGGACACCGAAAATTCGTTGGAACCGGCTCCGTCATTTTTTGAGGCCGATTCCTGTTTTTTGGGAGAGTTAGCCGGGGCCGATGATTGCACTACCTCTCTTCCCAAAATTACCGGTGACGGTGAACTATCTTCGGAAGATAGAACTACCGTTGGAATCGGACTATCGACGGATTGTTTCGATGCCAGAGGTCTTGTGAGTAGTCCTCTCAGCAACGGAAATTCGTTAGACTCAATTTCGTCACTTTTTGTGGTAGACATCCTTTGTTTTTTGGGGGAGTTTACCGGTGTCAATTCTTTCCTTTTGGAAGACTTATTCAACGATGAAGGACCCGCTTCATCGTTGCTTATGTCTTCACATAAGGGGGCATATGGTAACAGAGGTGGGGTGAAGCCCTTGATGTCCGCGAAATATTTTTCCATTTCTACATCTCCGAATTCTTGCATATCTGCCACCGATAAGCTGGAATAATGGAAACTCGGTATGTCTGTGCTGTGAATTTGTTCAAAATCCAAATATTTCGATTGGTCGGTTGCTGTTTGTTCGGGTTTCTGTATCCTAACATCACTTAATATATTTATTTTTTGAGTCGAACAACCAGCAACCGAATCTTTATTTTTATCATCAACCGCGTCTCTAGTCTTTTCGTTAACCGCGTCTTTATTTTTGTCAATATTAATTGTACTAAGATATGCTAACGTTGCCAGCATACTAACAACCGACTTTCCACTATCCTGAGAATTGAGACTTTTATTACCTTTCATTTCGGTTATCCAATCACACCACTCTTTCACAATATCAATAAAAGCACGACTCACAACTTTACCAGTGGGAAGAACAGGGTACAATGATGCATCATGCCACCCTCTAGTTTGAGTAACCTCGCACATCCCCTACTCCGAAATTGTACAGAGCCTGCGCACAGGTAGAGATATTGAAAAGAGACCACTACAAGGCCAAATTCTTTTGGGTCACCTTCATACACCCTGATCGTTCAAAGCAAAGGAATGCGGTACAGGTACCCACGCCTCGCTACCTGCTGCTAGACAAAATAAGGAATGCGGCATAAACTCGCATTCTTCAAGACTAGACCACTCAAACACAGTATGGTCGATAAGGACCTAAGGAATGTACATCGATACAGTTTTTTCAAAACGTTGACTACAACGAGACGAAAGAATGTTATTTATAATGTCTATTCAGTCTATACATACACGTTAAAATTGAAAATATCTATTCATTCAATATGTGGATGCCATACAATATATTTTGAATATTTTTATGCTACACTATGAAATTAACATATATGAGTAGAAACAATTCGGAAATGTAATTTCAATATCGAATATTCATGCTTCGAAAATTGTGTTTTTTTTTTCTTTCGATATGAGATATTTCTGGATTATTCTCCAACATATAAGTGGAACCGTTTTTCAGTACCTTCTATGTCAAAATATAGGTTGGCATAAAAAAAAGGAATTCAAATATATGATATGAAACGTATCAAATTATTGGTTCAAATATTCGTGAAAACAGTTTCATAGCCAATTGTAGATGAATATTCCCTTTTCACGCTATCGGATGAATAATATAAAATTTGTTGAATGATAATTAAGGATTTGCGTTCGCTTACTTCGACTTATTCTGCTTCCAGTAATGAAATCAGCAAATCCAAATTGTTGACAGGTTGTGAATTATTATGAATCGCAGATTCCACAATGTTTGAACACCATAACAGATTTTGTTCGGGGTCCGTTTGATAAAATTCAATATCGTTGTGGCCCCACGGCAATGTTTTTGTGGTATTGGGTATAATGAACCGCTTGTCGTCATGGTGTGACAAAGCGACTTTATTTTTCATTTCAGTAAATATGTCGTGGGTATCACTTTTGAAACTATTCATTTTTCTAAGTATGGAACCACCCTTCTCAACAATATTTTTATAGTCACTTTCGTGCAATTGTTTGATAATGACTGACTTTTTGACGCCTTTGGCTTTCTTCAATTCATTTTTAACGGACTGAACAAAGTAAGCTTTGGCCCCAGTACCATAAAAACTGATAATGGGGTCATTGGGAAATTCATCTTTCATATTCCCCAGAATGGGTTTTGTAACAGGAATGCCAAAATCGTTTCCGATGTTATAATTGGAGGTATCGAATCTTTCTATATTTTCGATCATGAATTCGTAAAAGTTTTTATTTGCTATTTTCAATATAAAAGAATCTGTATCTGTGTACAGTAGTGAAGCGTCATTTCCAAAATTACTTTTTATGCATTTGTAGTAAAAATCGTACATTACTGTTTTTGATAAATCCAATATACTAAATCCCAAATAAAGTGGTTTATCGTAACACACTCTTACTTTTCCCATATGAATAGCGACAAAATTTTCTGTAAATATTGAACATGTTTTGAAATTTGGGTTGGAAATCAGACAATTAGCCCCCAATGACCTTTTTATATTCTCCCAATGAGTAACCAGTTTAATTTCCCTTCTATTTTCCACATTTTCCAGAGTTTTTCCATACACGGCATTGTTCATTAACTTGAAAAATTGTTTTTCGAATTTATTCAAAGCTTTATTACGCATTTTTGTATTCAAATCGATATATTTCTTAAGCCATGACGATTGCCGAAATTTCAAAACCCTATGTGTTTTCATAACCATCAATCCGTTTTCTATAGCTTGTTGAAGAGTTCTATAATGAACGATATAGTTTTTTTTATCTGATAAGTTCGGTATCAACTTGCAAATATTGGATTTTGAACCTGGTGGAATTATACTTTCGACTAGGAAAGGTAAATCCGAATGAGAATCATGTAATTCTTCTGGATAATGAATGTCCACTTCAAAAACATAACCAAAAGGAGAATCAGCAGAAATACTCATCACATCCAAATCCTGTATTTCACTGGGTGTCAACCAGGTGAATCCACCAATGGGCAAAGGTTGAGACATGCTATGACCATACAAATTTGTTGCATCCAAATACGATATGTAAGATACGTCTTTTTTGGCATCGTAGTTAGGTAGATATTCATTGTTTGCGACATGCATTCGGTCACTACATTGACTTATTCCACCACGTATACCTTTCTTGAAAAAATGTATCATGTCAATATCAGTCAAAAGCTCCAATTCAACTTTTGTGTATCTCAACATAGCGTCCCAAGATAAACCTGGGGCGGTATAATATTGGGCAGGATCCAATTTATAAGTGTTCAAACAAATCCTCCGAAAATTCTCGAATGTATCAGTTAACAGTAAAACATCCGATTTCAAGTACAGATCTGAATATTCTCCCAAACTTCGACATTCAAATAAATTCCATACCCGTTGTGCCCTATCATAGCATTCATCTGAAATTTGTTCGTCATTTAAGTTATTATAAAATTCTTCTTTCGATGGTAGATGTGTGATATCTAATTTTTCCATACAATCTACGAAACTGTATGGAAATACACCTTTCTGTTTCATCAACTGAAACTTTTCGACATCCGGAAAAAACTTTTTAGTGTCTATGAATTGATCTTCTACTAAATTTGCACCGAGATTCTGAAGTGACTCCGAAAGAAATTTATAGCTATCAATGAACCTTAATTTCATGAAATTATTCTTCAATTTTCCATCTTTACCCAAATAGCTGTGTGTGAAAAGATGTTTGGTGAATGAAATGTATTTTTCTTTGGTTTGTGGAATGACATCAACTCGATCGCCCTTGTCGAATAATTCCTTGATGAATAAGTGGCAATCATATCCGCTCATATTATGACAAATAATTGGTATAAAATTTGGAAGTTTGAAATTCAAATTACATTTAGAATGAGCTGCACCAAATCTCTTTTTTCCGGTCAGGTGACAATGATCTCTCACTTTGACATCACCATCTTCGAATATATTATCACATATGCCACAAGTCTTTGCATCAGAAAATTCTTTTTCTTCTGTCTCAGATAATTGACCCATTGGAACAACATTTTTTAGATGTTTATGATATATATTCTTTAAATCGTTTTGAATATTTGAGACGAATACTTTTGCAGTATCGACCCCTCGATACGAAACAAATTTGTCGAATTTTTCATTGAAAGAACATTTTATGTAGTATGCAAACGAGTATGGTTCATGAATGTGAGTTCGGTTGGTGTAAGAGCAATCTGGATTCGGTTGACAAGAATCAATTGGTTTCAGAATTGACTCAAAATCTGCATAAACGACAAACGGAACTTTCATCTGCTTTTCGATATTCACAAATTTCAATATATTTTCAGGAATGTATTTACCGAACTTGTCGATTTTCAATTTTTCAGAAGGTGTGGTTGTACACACATGATTGCAGTCATTTAATTGATGCTGGGTCAATGATTTTCCGTTAGCAAAATATAATAAACAACCATCACAAAAATATTTTTTATGACCATTGGCAGAAATTTGGCTTGAAACTAATTTTGACAAATCCTTAATCCAACAATAATGATTTTTTCCCGTTTCATCACTGATAAGTAAAAGATTAACATGCCTGGTGAGTCGTTGTCGTGAATAATGTAGTGGACCTACAACTTCATATTTCATTTTAGATTCCTCAAATTTTTTTTCCAACCCATATACATTTATAGAGCAATCATTGGCAACTTCGAATTTTGAAATTCCACTTAATTTCATCGGAAAATCTATACCTGATACATTCAGCACTGATTGAAAGGGTGGATAAGAAGACACTTCGGAAACCCTACGATCCGCCGGGTAAAGTGCTGATACCACAGCCCATGCAAAACAATAGTTATCCTCATTTCGCACATTCACCACACCTTTTTTCGACTCGATATAATCTGGCAGCTTTATATAGGAACACGCACCAAGAGGGCTATACTTGTTCACATTCATTTCTGTGAACATGATTTTCTTCAGGCTCCATCCTGCAATAGAAATGATTTTACATTCAAGGTATGAATATTGATTTTTGGGCAATTTATATACCTGAGTCACTATCTTCGAATTCTGTACTTTGTGCCGTTATTGTGTCGATGAATTCATCCAAAACAGCATTAAGATCCATGGACTGGTCAACTATCTGGTTCGGAGAATTGAAACACTTTACCTCGGATAATTCCTGGGTCTGCAGAATATGTGAGCTGAATAGTTCCATATTTACTTTCACCGCACTATGTATCTTCAACACACCTTGCAATAATGAAATCATTTTCTGTTTGTATGCATCAAAAATTGTTTTGTAATCCATATAGTTACTACCGCTCCCAATCCTATAGCTAACTATTCTACATTTGAAAGCACTTTTGATAATTTGCACGTCTTCACCCAATTGAATGCAAGAATTGGATCTGTGTTCGAGTGTTCTTCGATGTGAAACCATCTGACCCATTGGAACTGGTTTATTACAACAATCACAGAACTGCATATCGTTTTGCGATATGGGGCTCAATTTAGACCGTTTACTAGGTGGCTCACCTGTCACCGCTGTACAGGATTGCACTTGATGGCGATGTAGATTATCACTGCGAGTAAAACTTTTTCCACAATTGCAAGTATACATTTTGCTCGATTATCGGCTATTCAGAAGGAACATGAGGTCTGAAACTCGTGTTTCTTTTTATATTAGTGGTTGAGGTGGAAGAGAGGGGATAAGTTCACTTGCCCTCAAGGACATTTGTATTCATGGCTTCCTTTAGTTACATGTCAAGGTTACCATTCCCCAGGGTCATCGAAACTCTCAAGGTCACCAACCCTCAAGGTCACTAACCACCAAGGTCACTAACCACCAAGGTCACCATCCCTCAAGGTCACCAACCCTCAAGGTCACCAACCCTCAAGGTCACCAACCCTCAAGGTCACAAATCGTCAAGGTCTCCAACTCTCAAGATCACCAACTTTCAAGGTCATTCACTGGGCAAGTGAACCTCTGAAGGCTATTCTCCAAGGTCACTCTCAAGGTCAGTGGTGGGGGGAGGTCCAGGATTGGCATAAACCCCCTACTAATGTGATTGTGGATGAAATAATGTATTGCATAGAAATCAAACCCACGAGCTTCGCACCCGCGTTTAAGTAATCTTCCGCGAATAAAATGTTACCTATCTAAAACACTTATATACAATTAAAATTGTTAAAAAAAATTGTTTCTGTTCAAAATTGTTTTTTCCGTTAACCATCTGTCGTCCCCTTACGAACGGCAGCCCACAAAGGTCTAAACTTGTGCGAGCCAAGGATTAACGAGGCCTTACCTTTTAACGTGTGATTCCTAGCAGTTTATCGGGCCTTCAGATAAAAATCTGTAGTCGCTAGGATTTGAATTTAGCCGACCAGCAGTTAATGGTTTTGAACGCGACAGTATCAATCACTGAGCTACTTGGCCCTTGAATTACTACTATTTTGATATATGATTGATTTATTGAAAAGATGGATGTGAATTACTAGTAACGACTTACCTGTTTATACCTGCCAACCCATTAGTTACGCATGGAAAAAAATTGATAAGATAGGGCCGAGTGTGGTAAGATCTGGTAATCCACGTAATTATGATGAAAATATATAATGTTCCACATGGTTGAACTCAGAAAAACAGTATCTATTATAAGTTACAATGAAGAATAAGATGACTTCATTCATGTCGTTGGCATTTTTGTATCATCTTGATCAAACAATTTAACATTTTCATTCTACCAGTTTTTTCTTTCGGTGTTATCATTACATGATGAGATTAATTCTGGCAGAAATGAAAATCATCCTAATTGTCAATTATCAGAGCAAAGCTTTTCCAATTATTCCTACATAATAGTTTATCATTCGATGTCAAACATGACTAGAATAACCTGCAAATTTGCTCAACATATTACCAACTCTAGAGCTTTTCATTTCTCACAATGGAGAACCTAATAATGGCGAGCCAAACTCGAATTGTAATGTGAACTGCACATCTATTATGTTCAACAATCGTTGTGACGATACGTTGTCTGTCCAAACGACCTGTTTCACTAAAATTTCTGGGACTATGAGGGACTGCTAATGGGGTGAACGTTTAACGTAGCTGCAGAGGATGTCAATCCATATTTATGAAATAATATTATCATCCCATATGCAATGATCTGCCAAAGAAGTTTTGACTTGGGATTCCATTTAATGGGAATATTCAGTGATTCTAGAAATAAACGTATATATGACCAATTTATAATGGAAGCACTCTTAAAAAACATAAATTTTTCAATCGATGATGATTTTATTTCATTAGGTAAACACCTCAATTTGCTTGGCCAACTATTCTAAGTTTAATTTTTAATCATTCTCTAGATAATTTATTTATTTTACTCAATACTTTGATTTGGAACCATTTTTCATTTCCAATGCCTACTTGATCAATAACTTCTTTTATATGGCATTTTGGATCTACCTTAGTGTTTATTTTTTTGAATTGTGACGTCATGTTGACACATGATACATATAGCATATGGTTAAATTCAGAATGCAATAATTAATTTAAAAAATGAGAAAACTAGGGGTATATATATTGAGTCCTATTTTCAATTCGAATATGGACTACAATGGAAAAATATTCCTCAAATAAATAATATGGAAAATTTCACACCTCTTTCAGCCAATCAAAAAATTGGTTTTTATTTAGTTGCCATGGCAACCCAAAAAATTTCCGGAAATTTTTATCCTCCTGGGTACCCTGGGCGAAATTAATAAGTGGACATTTTTCTGTCAAATATTTGACATGTGATAGTTAACATTTTACTTTTATGTACAAATGGAATGTTATTTTTCATATGAAAGGAGATAATATTTCATAATTATATATTCACTAAATATTTTGAATGTGTCTGAAAATATTTTGAGAACTTGCATTTCAACGATGAATAGGTCCATCGGTAAAAAATGTATATCAATCAAATCTATCTATGCTTGACTTGATGAACTTAATATTTGAAACAATTTTATTCAACTTATCTTTTCGTGAATACTCGGCTGAAATTTGCAACAATTCCTTTCCACATCACTTCCCAATAGACAATCCGCATGGACCAGTCAAAACTATTTTGGTTCTGCGTGATGTGCAATGCAATTTTAGGTTGAAAATGTCGCAAAATGAATTTTCCTTTCTCACATACAAACACCGCCACTAATACCAACGCGTAAATGTCATTATATCAACAAAAACCATTCATGGCCCACTGATGTTACAACTTGTTTTCTCTCAGAATAATCTACAAGTCAGTTGAATTAACCATTAATTTAATATATTTTGGTGTGAAATTTTTTTACCGAATCCCCCGCGTGCTTCAATTAATTGCTGGAAATAATTCAAGCACTAGGGATATTATAAGTGAAAATTGTTTTTATTAAAAAAAAAACAGATGACGAGACGAATCTCCTGTCCACTCGGTATATCATACGTTTGAGATCTTTTTCACTAGGAAGTTTTTGTTGATTTGTCTAATGAGAACTACACCCTGTATCCCAGAAACGAAGAAAATCCGGACATATGTCCGGACATACAAAAAAAAAATTATTTTTTTTTTGGAAAAACGCCCTCGAAACAAAAAAAGTCACAGAGAAAAACGGTGACAGAGACTTGGTCCAAACAATCCATACAGAAAGTTTGAACAGAGTATCATCAGTAAAATTTTTGCCGATGGGCACTCTAACTATAATGTTGATCCAGAAATTCAAGTTACCACCTAAGATTGATTAAATTTTTCAACTTTTTTCCCCATTTTCTCCTCATCACTCTGTACGGCATAGGGAATACTATGCTAGACGTATGGTATATTCTTATGTATCCTCGCTTCTATCCGACAATCACATTTATTGAAATATGTTACAGAATTTCACAAAATCTTGGTGCAAGTAGTAAATGAAATTGAAGTATCTCCTAGATATGACGCCAGAATGAAAATTTATAGAATAGTGGGGGATGTGTTTATCGAAAAATTGTTAACTATTTGCAGCTATCTTTTGTGAAATTCCGTCACATATTCCAATTAATGTGATTTTCCGATGGGATGAAGGAAGGAGAGAACATCCTGAGAGTGTTATCATCATATTTAACAATCTACCATCCATCTAGAAAAGCATTCCTAATGTCCTACAGGGCGATGAGGAGAAAATGGGAAAAATTAAATCGATCTCAGGTGGCTATGATTTGGATTTCTGGATCAACATCTGAACAATATTTTCTCTTGAATTTCAATTCTACCGTGAAAAATAAAGTGATGGGATTATACTTTTTGAAAATAAAGCATGATTTTAATCTCCCTCGTATAGGTTCGTCAAAAATTCAATTCTGGAGTTTGAAATTCAGGTTTGGGATGAAGCAGAGGTTTTCATCAGGAAAGATTGTTCTGAAAAATCAATTATGAACAAGTTTTCCATATGCTGCGAACTTTATGCCTGATACTATATTATTCCCGGATTTTTCTATTACCTCTATGATAGCTGTAAATAGGCTTATGGCTGCACTTTCATGAAAAAGTTAATCGTTTAATTATTCGTCGTTATCAGTCTCTGCATTGGCAATGTCTTTGTCATTGTTTTTTAGGTTTGGCATTGGATTTTGTTCAAACTTTAAAGGTCACTTGCTTCATTGAGATCTGTTACATTATTATTTGACATTAAATTTTCGAGAAATTCGACTCATTTGTTTCTTACACTTATACAGATTTCTTGGACCAGAAACATAGCCCGAAGCCCGGTCCTGTGCAAAAATAATGACGACGTGGTATTTTAACGAATTTACAATTTTTACACTTTCAAGAGCTATGTGATGACTGCCTGCTACGTGGAAACGTGAAGGGTGACGCACAACCCCTGTTTTCTGGATTACTAGGGCGAAACATTTCAGACAATAGACATTTGTTTTTGTGATAGATGAGTCACAATGAGATTCAATGTTGGAACACAAACAACTGAAATGAACGTTGTGATTGACATTATTCTGCTTTTTTGTCTGCAACGTGTTGGTCTATGTCGTCTAATAATCGTTTGTTGCTTCAACAATATATTATATTATTAATGATTTTTCATAAAAGAAACCACAAATTTGTTGGGATCTCACATACCTATATTCTGGATTAAGTTGACGATTTCACGTTAATTACGTATACCATGAGAATCAGAATACCTTTTAATTGCATCAGATTATTTAAAAGTTTTCGAAAAAATAATAAAAATCAAGGAAGTTTCTTTTGCAAAAGGATTTCAAAAACTTCTGTGAGTCAAGAAATATCTAAATCACTATCTAAATATAAATGAATGCTGTTTCATTAGTTTTTTCAAAAGGAATAACAATAAATAATGAAACCCTTCGATATGCAATTATTGTAAGGACTGAATATTTTCATTGAAAAATACAGTCTTTTTTTTTTTCATTCTGAACATAACAAATGTAAATCAGAAAATTTTTGAAGAATCTGGGGTTTCATATTACGATATGCCATGAATAAGAAAAAAACTTGAATTTGGATAAATGATATGGTCTACATTCAATATTAGTCATGACAAAGCTTCAAAAAAGAGTTCAAAATGAATTCTTGAGAATTTCTTCAATCAATCTATCAAAAACATAACTGAACATTTGTTGAATTGAATGAATACGTGTCCAGATACTCTTCAACTCATTCAGTTGGATACCCAAACACTTTTCCATTGCCATTGCACTCATTTATTCTATTATATAATAATTTCATCAAGTATCGGCTTTATCAATTTATCCATTTCAATTACTTATTTTTTATTAAAGTTCTCAACTGGATAGAACAATTACATTATACCACATTGTACATATTTCGTTAGATTCGTATTTCAATTAGTTATTAATAGTAGTTTCTGTATTGTTTTAATTTTAACATAGCGATATTCAAGAATATTTTCGTAGTTTGGTTATGGGACTCTCTCGTATATAGATAATAAATATTGCTGAAAAATTCAAAATTAAAAATTACGCTCAGGACCTACAAACATGTCTTCAGGTGGTCACCTTGATAGAATTTGTAGGATATGATTCAATATACATCGTGATATTTTTTTCAGGAAAATTGTTGTTTTTTGACAAAAATTTGCCAATTATAATAGCTCGAACTATTCGAAACCTTCCAATGGAAGTATTCCCAACCTTTTTTTATCTCATTCCCAGCATGTTCTTTGAACCCTATATAGGAAGTAACTTATTGACCTACACTGAAATGAAATAAAAAATTAACAACATTCAAACTACATCATGGCCTACCTGGCTACCGTTGCGTGGCTCTTTGTGTCTCAATAATCTTGAAGTTGATTCTAAAAAGTGTATCGAATTTTCAATATTTCAGGAGCTGACGACAAGAATTGAAAGTGTTTTCATTTGTTCCTAGCATGTTTTGTTGAGATTGTAAATCATCCGGTCTCAGTATTTCCAGAAGTGGTGAAATTTGTTTTTGATAACAATGCGAACCCACAACTTTTTTGACAGGAAATTTATTAGGGTACCGACTGACCTTCTTTTACAGTTAGAATTATCGGAACACGATATTTCCAATGTGGGTCATAAATGTCAAACAGTTTTATTATTTCACGATGAGTTCGCCAAGCAGTAGCTGTTGATAACTTGCCAAAAATATTTTAGACTGTTTCAGAAGTACACTTATCGCTTTCACAAACTGTTCAGGAGATTTTATAGTCAGGATATTGCCCCTAATAAATAGAATTCAAGAAGAACGGTCGGATTTTTAAGTAAATTTACCACATCGACTGTTGGATAGATTTATCGCATTCCATGGAAGAAATGAGGGGATTTGAAACCATGTTTTCCCGTCGTATCATTATTTTCTCCTTCATTGTATCAAGTTTGTTACTTCTGTTGAGAGCATTTTATTTTGATCTTCAGCTTTTCGAAATAGTTGGATTGCAACAAGTACAGTTGTGTGCATAAAAAAGCCGTACAAGGCACTAATTGCATTGTATTGCACTAACTGAGCTTTAAAAAAAATTTAAAGCGCGTTACTGACAAAATTAGTTTTAATTTTGACTCTACTTGTCAAAGTCGATAATTCAATTAAGATTGACAAGTCTGGCTCACAATAGCCTTCAACTGCTGTACGACTTTTTTATGCACACAACTGTAGTTTCTCGTATTTGTAGTGCTATAGATATTCTGTTTGGGGAGAGTATCAGATGAATTCCAAAATCGATAATTTTGGGTTGCTCATATTATCAAAATTTCCTCTAAATTAATCATTTCAATAATTTATACATTATTTTCGGGTAGGTTAACCAAACGATTGAACAGTTCGACTCATGCAATTTGTATGAATAAATTGTTTTTCTTTAGGAAACTCAGCAAACGAACAGAAAGATATGTTAGCAGTAAGTAAGTGAAATATTTTCAAAACAATTTAATTATATGTAAATTATTTTCCAAAGACACCGCAATAACATTTTTACATGGAGCACTTCCAAATATCTCTTCAATGAGGAACATTGTATCTGTTTGCTATAAACTTATACCCGTAGGTATCAGCCAGGAAAGTAGATGTTTTGAAATAAGTATTAATAATTGATAACGTCATTACAGCCATTCAGCCATTAATGTAACGAGATTATTACGCGATTTATAATAATCTAGGATGTCGCCTGTGCAACTTCCGAAATTTAACGATGATGTGAAAATAAAATCTATCAAACTTAGGTTATGTTACGTTATTGTCATTTTAGCGTGACATTTAGTATCTTCAGTATTATAAAGTAACTAACGTATCATCGTAAATAATATATTATGTGCTGGTATGATTTAATAATTTGTAATGAGGATTCAACTTATAGAATCATATTCAATGATATGATAAAACAAATAATTTCATATACTTACTACATTGATTTTCATTTTCACGTTATCTCGTTTTTTCGACAACTTATTAGATAGTTTGGAAAATTCTTGTGTGCACTTGTAGAAGGACGAAGTTACAAACTCTATAACTATTTGTTTATCTTACAAGTTTTTTCATTTAATAACGAAAATATCTATGTATATATATCATACATTGCGTCGCTATATTATGGAATTATTTCTGAATATAAATATATTTCGGAAAAATCCTCGATCAGATCGATTTTCTTTTCTGAGGGGCAAACTTTTGAACCATACTCAAAATATATAGGTTTATCCGCATTTGAGTAAAAATAACTTTGGTATTTTTTTAAACGTGACACCCAGTATATTTTTACATATTTAGTAAGAGATCGTCATTACAATTCCAGTAATACCAAGTTTGATGGGATTACGTCAAACGGCTGCGGAGATATGGGCAAAAAACATACTCGTATGTGTATTGATTATGACTGAGACTCCACACGATTCAGAAGGTTGAAAATCTCCAACGCACTCATTGGGCATATTGAGAAGTTTTTTGCCCATTTCTCCTCAGCCATTTGACATAATCCTATCAAACGTCGAATCAAAACGGTAATACTACATAGTTTCTCAGCTAATGCTGAGATATGTGGCCCCAGTTGAGTCATCTAGATGCATGCCAAGTAGTTTAACACTGCTGTCTCTAGTGAAATTATAATTGGACGATACAAGGATGGACTGATTCTCTTCCATATTGAGTTTGAGTTTATTACAAGTAGACCAGGTATTGGCTAAATTTATTGTGTCGTTTGATATGGTGACAGATTATGAATGTTATTACTATGACAGATAAATGTCATCAGCAAAAAAGGCGCTTTTTGTCGGTAGAATGTGAAACTATAAATGATTTATATAGACTAAAAAGAGAAGGGGGCCTAGAACCGAGCCTTGACGAACACCATGATTAATTACTCCACGATTTGATAGATCTCCATTCAATCAGATACATTGGGATCATCGTGAGAGGTGAGATTTAAAGAAATTCAGAGCTAAGACCATGATGCAATATCTTTGTAGTTTTTCCACTAGTATGTCATGCAAGACACAGTCGAAGGCATTCGAACATAACTCAAGATGTGAGTGATTTACTTCCTCTAGGCCCTCGACTATGTCCGACACGACTTGGAGAAGAGCTTTTGTCGTGGACATCTTTTTTTGGAATCGAAATTGTCGTGGACACAACAGAGAGTTTACTTCCCTGAAGTTAAAAAGTCGTCTTTCGACGATAATTTCAATAATCTTACCTATTAATGGTATAATAGATATTGGACGAACGTTATTCACATCATCAGTGATTCATTTTTTCAATACCGGTAAAACAATAGAATACTTCAGAGCGCATGGGAATATATGTTGGCATATCTATTTATTTACTTCTATTATTTATAATGTGGGTCCAATTTATTTTTATTTTTCATTATAATAAAAAGCATTGTTCTAATGAATTGTGATATATAATGAAAAACAATCGTTGGTAAAATTTGACAATTTCAAATGTTATCGACTATCGATGGTACGGAAATTACAACCCAAACTTTGTGTGTTTGTGTGATTGGTGGTCAAATAAAACTGAGGGAAGTGTTAAATTTTTTATCCTGAACATTGCAGCATTATTTTTTCCGTGAGAATTAAATCATTATAAAAAAAATGAAAATTGCAAAGATTGAGTTGACCAGCCAGATCTCACTCCACGGTTTTTTTCTTGTAGAATACCATAAAAGATTGAGTTATTAAAATAATTCATCTGATGTAAAGCACTTGAACATTGAAGACATTGAACGGGCTGTATTCATCAGTTCAACGACAAGTCCTACTCAATATACATTGAAAGCAAGTTCTTTCAGTTCCTCTTTGGAATCAATTTGTTTTTGAACCATGTTGACAATTTTCACATCGCCATTTTCATCTCATTTCATTTTTCGTTGTTTGTAACTGAAATTATTTTGGAATTTAATTTTTTTTTTCAAGTATACACTTTCCTTCAGTTCATATTTTAAACAAAATAGTATCTCGAAAACGTGCTTTTGCATGCTCCGTTCTCGAATGAAACTGAAGATATCAACATATTCAGTGAAACAGCGTTTGATCAGAACATGTGATAAAGCATTGCAGTCAGCATAAAAAATACTCTTTCAATGGGTTTCCAGAAGTGAACAACAGTGCTGCGATCGAAAAAAAAAATCGAATATTAAATTTTTTTTGCAATTAAGTACTTATTTCGAAATCGCAATCTGTATGTTAATGCTCACACAAATTAACATATCTTGTCGTCCTATGAAAATTATATGAAAGTGTAAGAAGATAAGTTTAGTGTATGAAAATTAACATACAGATTACATAATTACCACTATCGCCTTATAACTAGTCAATTTATGATCGAAATTCAAACATTTCAACCTATTTATCAAGTACTTGGTAGAGTTGGCTATTATAAAATAATCAAATGAAGTTCATAAAACTTTAGGTCTATTAATACAAACTTTGCTTACTGAAAATCAACTAACCCTAAACTCTCAATAAAAGTACACGCAGTGTGACGCAAACCAACATCTGAAAACTACGAAAGCGCTGAATGAACATGATGCAAAAAATATTATAATTGCCAGTTAAAACTGATAATTATACTTAATTGTCAGTTTAAACTGGCAATTATATATAATTGCCAGCTCGAACTGACAATTATACATAATTGCCAGTTTGAACTAACAATCATAAATAATTGTCAGTTTAAACTGGCAATTATAATATTTTAATTGCCAGTTTGAACTGACAAATAGGTAAAATTGCCAGGTCAACCTGACAATTGTACATAATTGCCAGTTTTTACTGGCAGATATACATAATTGCTAGTTGGAACTGACAATTATACATAATTGCCAGTTTGAACTGGTAATCATACATTATTGCCAGCTCGAACTGACAATTATACATAATTGCCAGTTTGAACTAACATTTATAAATAATTGTCAGTTTAAACTGGCAATCATAATATTTTATTTGCCAGTTTGAACTGACAAATAGGTAAAATTGCCAGGTCAACCTGACAATTGTACATAATTGCCAGTTTGAACTGGTAATCATACATTATTGCCAGCTCGAACTGACAATTATACATAATTGCCAGTTTGAACTAACAATAATAAATAATTGTCTGTTTAAACTGGCAATTATAATATTTTAATTGCCAGTTTGAACTGACAAATAGGTAAAATTGCCAGGTCAACCTGACAATTGTACATAATTGCCAGTTTTTACTGGCAGATATACATAATTTCTAGTTGGAACTGACAATTATACATAATTGCCAGTTTGAACTGGTAATCATACATTATTGCCAGCTCGAACTGACAATTATACATAATTGCCAGTTTGAACTAACATTTATAAATAATTGTCAGTTTAAACTGGCAATCATAATATTTTATTTGCCAGTTTGAACTGACAAATAGGTAAAATTGCCAGGTCAACCTGACAATTGTACATAATTGCCAGTTTTTACTGGCAGATATACATAATTTCTAGTTGGAACTGACAATTATACATAATTGCCAGTTTGAACTAACAATAATAAATAATTGTCTGTTTAAACTGGCAATTATAATATTTTAATTGCCAGTTTGAACTGACAAATAGGTAAAATTGCCAGGTCAACCTGACAATTGTACATAATTTCCAGTTTTTACTGGCAGATATACATAATTTCTAGTTGGAACTGACAATTATACATAATTGCCAGTTTGAACTGGTAATCATACATTATTGCCAGCTCGAACTGACAATTATACATAATTGCCAGTTTGAACTAACAATAATAAATAATTGTCTGTTTAAACTGGCAATTATAATATTTTAATTGCCAGTTTGAACTGACAAATAGGTAAAATTGCCAGGTCAACCTGACAATTGTACATAATTGCCAGTTTTTACTGGCAGATATACATAATTTCTAGTTGGAACTGACAATTATACATAATTGCCAGTTTGAACTGGTAATCATACATTATTGCCAGCTCGAACTGACAATTATACATAATTGCCAGTTTGAACTAACAATAATAAATAATTGTCTGTTTAAACTGGCAATTATAATATTTTAATTGCCAGTTTGAACTGACAAATAGGTAAAATTGCCAGGTCAACCTGACAATTGTACATAATTGCCAGTTTTTACTGGCAGATATACATAATTTCTAGTTGGAACTGACAATTATACATAATTGCCAGTTTGAACTGGTAATCATACATTATTGCCAGCTCGAACTGACAATTATACATAATTGCCAGTTTGAACTAACAATAATAAATAATTGTCTGTTTAAACTGGCAATTATAATATTTTAATTGCCAGTTTGAACTGACAAATAGGTAAAATTGCCAGGTCAACCTGACATTTGTACATAATTGCCAGTTTTTACTGGCAGATATACATAATTTCTAGTTGGAACTGACAATTATACATAATTGCCAGTTTGAACTAACAATAATAAATAATTGTCTGTTTAAACTGGCAATTATAATATTTTAATTGCCAGTTTGAACTGACAAATAGGTAAAATTGCCAGGTCAACCTGACAATTGTACATAATTTCCAGTTTTTACTGGCAGATATACATAATTTCTAGTTGGAACTGACAATTATACATAATTGCCAGTTTGAACTGGTAATCATACATTATTGCCAGCTCGAACTGACAATTATACATAATTGCCAGTTTGAACTAACAATAATAAATAATTGTCTGTTTAAACTGGCAATTATAATATTTTAATTGCCAGTTTGAACTGACAAATAGGTAAAATTGCCAGGTCAACCTGACAATTGTACATAATTGCCAGTTTTTACTGGCAGATATACATAATTTCTAGTTGGAACTGACAATTATACATAATTGCCAGTTTGAACTGGTAATCATACATTATTGCCAGCTCGAACTGACACTTATACATAATTGCCAGTTTGAACTAACATTTATAAATAATTGTCAGTTTAAACTGGCAATCATAATATTTTATTTGCCAGTTTGAACTGACAAATAGGTAAAATTGCCAGGTCAACCTGACAATTGTACATAATTGCCAGTTTTTACTGGCAGATATACATAATTTCTAGTTGGAACTGACAATTATACATAATTGCCAGTTTGAACTGGTAATCATACATTATTGCCAGCTCGAACTGACAATTATACATAATTGCCAGTTTGAACTAACAATAATAAATAATTGTCTGTTTAAACTGGCAATTATAATATTTTAATTGCCAGTTTGAACTGACAAATAGGTAAAATTGCCAGGTCAACCTGACAATTGTACATAATTGCCAGTTTTTACTGGCAGATATACATAATTTCTAGTTGGAACTGACAATTATACATAATTGCCAGTTTGAACTGGTAATCATACATTATTGCCAGCTCGAACTGACAATTATACATAATTGCCAGTTTGAACTAACATTTATAAATAATTGTCAGTTTAAACTGGCAATCATAATATTTTATTTTCCAGTTTGAACTGACAAATAGGTAAAATTGCCAGGTCAACCTGACAATTGTACATAATTGCCAGTTTTTACTGGCAGATATACATAATTTCTAGTTGGAACTGACAATTATACATAATTGCCAGTTTGAACTGGTAATCATACATTATTGCCAGCTCGAACTGACAATTATACATAATTGCCAGTTTGAACTAACAATAATAAATAATTGTCTGTTTAAACTGGCAATTATAATATTTTAATTGCCAGTTTGAACTGACAAATAGGTAAAATTGCCAGGTCAACCTGACAATTGTACATAATTGCCAGTTTTTACTGGCAGATATACATAATTTCTAGTTGGAACTGACAATTATACATAATTGCCAGTTTGAACTGGTAATCATACATTATTGCCAGCTCGAACTGACAATTATACATAATTGCCAGTTTGAACTAACATTTATAAATAATTGTCAGTTTAAACTGGCAATCATAATATTTTATTTGCCAGTTTGAACTGACAAATAGGTAAAATTGCAAGGTCAACCGGACAATTGTACATAATTGCCAGTTTTTACTGGCAGATATACATAATTGCTAGTTGGAACTGACAATTATACATAATTGCCAGTTTGAACTGGTAATTATACATTATTGCCAGCTCGAACTGACAATTATACATAATTGCCAGTTTGAACTAACATTTATAAATAATTGTCAGTTTAAACTGGCAATTATAATATTTTATTTGCCAGTTTGAACTGACAAATAGGTTTAATTGCCAGTTCAACCTGACAATTGTACATAATTGCCAGTTCGAACTGACAATTATACATAATTGCCAGTTTGAACTAACATTTATAAATAATTGTCTGTTTAAACTGGCAATTATAATATTTTAATTGCCAGTTTGAACTGACAAATAGGTAAAATTGCCAGGTCAACCTGACAATTGTACATAATTGCCAGTTTTTACTGGCAGATATACATAATTTCTAGTTGGAACTGACAATTATACATAATTGCCAGTTTGAACTGGTAATCATACATTATTGCCAGCTCGAACTGACAATTATACATAATTGCCAGTTTGAACTAACAATAATAAATAATTGTCTGTTTAAACTGGCAATTATAATATTTTAATTGCCAGTTTGAACTGACAAATAGGTAAAATTGCCAGGTCAACCTGACAATTGTACATAATTGCCAGTTTTTACTGGCAGATATACATAATTTCTAGTTGGAACTGACAATTATACATAATTGCCAGTTTGAACTGGTAATCATACATTATTGCCAGCTCGAACTGACAATTATACATAATTGCCAGTTTGAACTAACATTTATAAATAATTGTCAGTTTAAACTGGCAATCATAATATTTTATTTGCCAGTTTGAACTGACAAATAGGTAAAATTGCAAGGTCAACCGGACAATTGTACATAATTGCCAGTTTTTACTGGCAGATATACATAATTGCTAGTTGGAACTGACAATTATACATAATTGCCAGTTTGAACTGGTAATTATACATTATTGCCAGCTCGAACTGACAATTATACATAATTGCCAGTTTGAACTAACATTTATAAATAATTGTCAGTTTAAACTGGCAATTATAATATTTTATTTGCCAGTTTGAACTGACAAATAGGTTTAATTGCCAGTTCAACCTGACAATTGTACATAATTGCCAGTTCGAACTGACAATTATACATAATTGTCAGTTTGAACCTGCAATTATAACATTTTTTTCATCATGTTCGTTCGGCGCTTTCGTAGAAAATAGTTCTTCAAGAAACCACTATTTTGAATCCAACAGGGATCTCGTAGAGTCTATCTTAAACATTGATAATGTTCAGCATTGCACTGAATACTTAAAATCACTGAAATGAATTGGCATTTTGTCAACACTGTTTAAAATGAAAAATCTTATACAAACCTACCGAAATACCTATCAACTAATTTTAGAGTCATCACAATGATATAATTAGGCAAGTTATATTTAAATTGGAATTTCAAACAACCGACAAAACTGATTAATATGTTTTTGGAAATAGGAGCAATTGACATAATATGTGACATGAAGAAATAATATGTTATCGCCAGACTTTTAAGCTAAACCATTGTAATGGATAAGCCAGAGCAGAGAACCAAATGAACTGAAATTTCAAACCTACTTGGTTTCTTCAAATATTTTTTATATAAAACTATATAAAAATCGTCTACCGAAATACCAACTGATTTCAGAAGTTATAACAATGATATAATTAGGCAAGTTATATTTAAATTTACATATTATGTGATATAAAGAAATAATGATGTTATAGCCAGAATTTTCAGCTTTACTATTTTTTTCAATGATGGGCCAGAGGAACTAACTGAATCCTACTTTTTTTTGCGAAAATTTTGTGTATTCCACCTACATTGGATTTTTTCCTAATATACACAGAGTTGCATTTCAAAACACTTTTTCAAAATGCGTCAACAGAGTTGGCGATCATTTGAAAGTTGTTTCCAGTGAAGCCTGGAACAAAATACTGAAACTACCTTGTGTTGGGTGACATTTAGTATATTTCCATAGTATATTAAAAATTCCATATGAAGCGGGACATCTTCCAATAATTACAGCGACTATTTCACTCACTTGCGAAATGAACCAATCAGAAGCTCTAGTCAAGTTAGGATTACCGACAATTTCACTCACTATATAAAAGTCGCGTCTCCTGCGATATGAGGACCAATCAGAATGGGATTTCGCGAAAGTACACGCTTCCTTTCGCTTCCTTTCTTTCCGATCCGGAAAGACCACGTCGTTAAGTCAACCACAAATATAAACAGCAATGATACATCTTGTAATCTAATATGACATAAACGTCAGGTTGACAGACTTCATGTTTATTATTCATTAGTTGCAACTATTGAAGAATTCACTTTGTTTACTCGATCAAATTTCAAATAATAACTTGGTTGGTTCGTGAAATTATCTCAATAAATACGACTCGTGCTCACAATACAATCCATAATTCTGTCAGAAATCTTTAACTCGACCAAATTTGATCTCGTTGATTTCTGACAGAATTATCGATAGTATTGCGACCACTCGTGGTATTACCCCCGATAATACCAAACTTGACCCTTGACTCTGATTGGCCTATCAAGTTCGGTGTTTTCAGATTTGTTTACAGTGCATGTGACAGTTAAACGTCAAATATAAGTGATTACGCTGTGCACGCATTCAAAAATGTTTGTGAAATAGTCCAATAAAATTCCACTCGTGATTGAATTTTTCTCATAAGTCTGTCTTTCATTTGTGATCTTAACTCGTCCTGCGGACTCGTGGTGTTTTCTCGAAACAATTCAGTTTCGTTCAGACTTATCGCGAAAATTCAATCACTTGTGGTATTACTACTGAAAATACTATGAAGCGGAACACATTCGAAGAGAACAAATAGTACGTATCGATATTCACCTAAGCACACCAAGAAATGTTGAATATGGTATACCACAAGAAACTGTACTTGGTCCCCTACTGGTTTCTTCTCATATCAATAATTTATTCTCATTAGAAACAAATGGAAACATAATAGGCTTTGCCGACGACACAGCCATCTTATATACAACTGAAACATGAAATGACCTCAAGAAGATAACAGAAAAATATCTTATCAAAATATTTGATTGGTTCCAACATAAAAAAACTCACAACCATCTGTGCCATTTACTAGTTACAAAAATAAACAACCCAATTACCAAACCCTAAATGTGAACAAAAACTCTCAAAATATTCAAATACTTAATAAATATACATGCGTTGGAATTCTCACATAAACGAATTCACAAGAAATCTAAGGCCATTGCTATATAAATTCAAATTCCTGAAAATTATATGGGACATCAATCACTTCAAAATATTATGTCATGAACTGGTAGAATCATGCTTGAGGTACGCTATCTTGTCTTGGGGTTCAGTAGCGAGAGTACACTTGAAAAAATTAGATATCTTCCAAAAAAGAATACTGAAAATCATTCATCCTCATAAGTTATCATCTTGGGTATGGTTTCCACTAAACATTGTAAATTACAAAATATTGCAGCAAGTATGAATTATTGTTACTTTTGTAATATATCTTTGCAAACTTGATGTAGGTTTACTTTAAATGTGTTTTTCTCAGTTTTCAAATGAAAAGTCACTACAAGCTTCCTTCGTTAAACTTACAAAAATGAAATTACTGCAATTTTCAAACAAGAATCTTACTATAAATTTAAAATGAGAGTTGGTGGTGAACTTCCACATGCAATGTTTACTGATTCACGTTCACTGCAATTTTCAAAAAAAAAATCTTACTATAACTATAATGTATGAGTTGGTAGTAAACTTTCACATGCAATATTGGCAATGCAAGGTACGCGATACGACAACTGGTGGACGAATCTGGAACCAAAACTAGATAGACAGTATTTGTTTGTTTGTTTACATATGAGAAAGCGGTTTGATTTAATAATTTATTAAGATATTTTTTATATGTTTTAAAGTTTTGATCATGAGTCGGTATTGTTCAGTGCCTCTTCGTAATTCCTGGGAAAAAAAACCTCCTGAACTCTCCTTTCATTTGTTTCCTAAACCCGGACAACGAAAGGTCTACATTGAAAGCAAAATTGACGAAAATCACTGACAAAGCTTCTGGTTGACTATCAGAAGGCTTCGATTTTGATGTTGAAAATTGGAAAACCAGGTACCAAATTCATGAGAGTGTGTTCTCTTTACTTCACAGAAAGTGAATACTTCAATAAAGTAAAGGTGAAAAGTTTCTTCAAATTTAAGTTGAAACAGTAAGTGAACTTTTGTTTTTTTTTTCAGCTAAGAATATCTCCAAGAAAGTATGTTGAAAAAAAACGGCTGTGCCTTCCTAGAAGCTACCAATGCAGAGAGTTTCACCTGGATCTTCGAATACAGCAGAAAGGCAGAAAAAATGAATTGCTTTGAAGGAGAAAGTCTCCAATCAACAAGAAATTCCAATTGATTGCCAGGAAAATGAGAAACCAAGCCATAGCCAAGAAGATATTGATGCAGCTGAAGGATTACTGCTAATACTTCAGACCCAACCTGATTATTTATGAATACTGGTCCAAAACAATTCAGGGATTTTCAAGTTCAAGTGACTACGCCAAAAGTGTTGACATTATGTGAACTTTTGACAAGTGACTCTGCTCTCAATAGTTTTACTGGAATCAGTAGTTTTAAAATATTACATATAATAATTCAAGCTGTAGAAATTGTGGCCGTTACTTGATGGAAATCCATAGTAAGTAGGTATATGACACTAAGGTAAAACACGATTAAATTTCGACTTTTTATTATCTTCGCGACATGTTTTGATACGCAGTATCTTTCTCAAGCAAATGTAGTACAGAGTGTGCTACATTCGCTTGAGAAAGATATTGTGGATCGAAACATGTTGCGAAGATAATAAATCTGTGGTAATTTAATCGTGTTTTACCTTAGTGTCATATAAATCAATATTGTTGTAAGCTCATTCTCAGCTCTCACAGCAATTCTCAATGAATTCACATGATATTTTCAGTAACTTTTTTGTAGACTTTCATAGAAGTTTTCAAGTAAAAACTTTCTGGTAACTTCAGTTATATCTCACATTAAATTGTCTGTAAACTCGCAAAATACAAGTTTACTTTTGTAAGTTTAAGAAGGGGAAGATGCCATCTATGAGAAAACTTGCTGGCAATTAACTGAAAAGTTTACACTCGCAAAACAAATTTTGCTGAAAATTTGCAGCAATTTGATATTGTTTAGTGGGTTGTTTCATGAGAGCGTAAAGAATAGCATTACAATTTCTCCTCGACTCACTCTAGGAAGGAATATCGACGTGCGCTGTGTGCGGTGTGTCGCATTGCCACGTAGTCCGTTAATGCGTCGTGTGGGGTAACAGAAGAGGCGCATAGTAGTGCGTCTCTCTTATTTATGTGGTATTGTCATATCATTGCGTTCTTTGTTGCTCGCGTAGATTTCTGTCTATACTCCAGATAAATTGTTTCTGATACCGTATACCTATTCTACCATTGACGTGTTATTATTATTTACACTTATAAAAATAAGCAAATTCAAACAGATAGAACATAATAATTATAAATCAAGAGATAACGTGGTAACAAACCTTACCAAAAAACAAATAGGACAAAGATATATGAATGTATGAATCCTACAACATCCAACAAATAAACTCATTCGAACTGATAAAAAAAATTATAAAAAACTACTTACATTTGACAGATAGGCATAAAATGCTTTTTCTCATCATAGTGAAACTAAATATAGGGGACACTACACGGCTTTCTATAGACACCCTTACGCAGACACGTGGCACGAGTACTATGACTCTCGGGTGTTAGTAGTCACACCAAAAACACTTTTGGGCGAAGAGGCGCATGTTTTTTCAATGGGTTCTGCTCATGAAATATCTGATACTCACGTTTGTTGATTTTTGTTCAATTTTCTTTTATTTTTTTGTTTTCATTGTTTATTTGTTCACCTATACTATTCAGTAGTCATTATTTCGAAAATAAAAAAAAAAATCAAATCAGGCCCCCCAAAATCCCCCCGTAAGTGACGAACGGAGTAACGTTCCACTCTACTCAGTGTTTTAGCCGATGGGAGACACGTCATAAAACCCAACAGTAGCATGAAATTAAGTCGCTCGTAAATTCCGGTTGCAATTTTGTCTCTTGGTTGTGTGGTTTAAAAAGTAAAAAACAACATATACCCTTCTGGTCGTTCCCCATATTGAATATCCGAAACCTGATATTTTGCGTTGCAAATATTAACGTAGCGATAATTCGATGAGTTTTTGAACATCCGAGATTTTTCTAGCTTTCCATTCAACGTGAGGTCGTTGGGAGTGACTATTATATCGACTCTACGTCAACTATCATGATTTCGTAAAATTGATTGGTGTGATACCTCAGGACCTCAGGACCTCAGGACATTCTCAAATACCATGTGGCAAAGGTCGACAGTGGTGTTCCTCTAGAATTTCTGCAGGCTTCAAGAAAATTGATCAACACTGTCAATCTGAGGCTTTTGACATATATGTAAATTTATTAAATTGTGATTTGAAAGTGCAAATGAATCCTCGACAATGGTTTTCTCTTCTCATTGTTATAATAATAATTTTTAACATTATTGAATTCAAAATACTCATAATATCAATAAATCTCATTTCATTTTCGCCCCTTATATCGAAAAATGAAGAACAATATATCTTGTTGGATAAATATGACATTGTCACCCACAACAAAAGTTTTGAATTCGTAGTAGCAACAGCAAATGAAATTGCATGTAGCAACGCAATTCAATTCGAATCCACTGGATTACAATATATGAAAAAAACATGCATGAACCAGTTAGTTTCCATTCAACAGACCATATTATCCACATTGTTATTGGGCTTGGATGTCAGGAGCGTTTCCAAACCCGTGAAAACGTGCGATGGTGCTTCCTCTACCTAATACCTCCGAGGAATAAAATACCATAGAGATGACTTTTCCATCCTTGTTTTGTAGGCAATATAACTACATTTGTTTACAGGCGAGCACCTCATACATGTTAAGCCCGTATTCAATCGGTGATGAAAGAATTACTAAGGAATATTCGCGGCAGCTGTAAACATCCAGATATCACAAGAAACATCTACAGTCCTGCATCCTAACCATTAAAGAAGATTCGTGAGTGTTCGACAACTATTAGGTAGCTATATAGTGCAGCGCCAGTCCAACGGAGGGATAGTGAATAGATAGTGGCAAACCATACCTAGACGACTGCCCACAATGTCAACTAGAAGAAAAGAAGGAAGCACTACTTTGTAGAACCACGGTAGTGGGTGTTAACTGGAATAACAATGAAATCCAGAAAGACCCAGATCTTGGTTTACTCATCGGCTGATAAAAGATAAATCAAATACCGGCAGGAATTCACAGGTCAACCACCAGTCGTTAAATTCCACTGGGACCAATAGAATTCCCTAACCCTGGATAATGGAGTCCTGAACCTGTGTTGGAGTTCGAGGATGGTGGGGAAGAGAGACGCTAGGTAGTAGTGTTCAGAAAGAGAAGACACGAAGTGGTTTGGGAAATTCATGATGAGGATGCCGGAAAACATCTAGGAAGGACGAAGACCCTGCAGAAAAGTAGGCAGTGTTTCTACTGGGCTGATTATCGAGATGATGTCAAGTATGCTGCTGCACCAGTATAACGTAGACAGCCCATGCGAAATAATCGCAATTTCCATCCCTGGACCGTACCCAAAATCTGTCTACCTTGTAGCAATTGAATTTTTCGGATAATGGGCTAACATCTATGCCCTGCGTAACCACGAAGTCATCATCGTTACCAACGTATTTGTAAAAGAGTGGCACTAGGTTGTATAAAATTAGGAGAATACTGAATTGATTTATTGATAAGTATAATCTCTTCATTCCATGCGATTATCATTCGTAAGTTCATGCAAACATCGGTAGCTTAGCGGTCTGAGGTGCAGGCCGTTCGACACTTCAGCATAGCGATAGGCAGTTTGAGTTCGGTGTACGACAGTTTTCTTATGGGAATCAACAGGCGATCAATGGTCTTGTTGAAAAGCAATTGTACTTGAGGTGCCTAGATGCCAATCCCGTCTAAACTAGCTTGAAGTACATACCGACCCCCCCCCTCCCCCCGAGGTGGCGCTGTGGGTTTTCCGGTATTTCCTATAGTTGAAAAGTGATTACGCTACCAAAAAATCAATATGTCGCCCTGGAGCGCCACGGTAGAAAAATAATAATAGCCGTCCTCTATGCCTTAGGGTACAGTCTACAAGTGTTTATAAGGAAGTATTATTATTATACAAAAAAATTAGGTATGGTCCTATGAACTTCCGAACCTAAAAGTAAGCTTTGTTATGATATGAATCTCTTTCCAATATAAGGCACGGCAACGTTTCAATTCCAAACTCTTCATTTCTTAAACCTTTATATGCCCAACTTTACATGCCCATCAACTGTCTGCCGGCAAAAAGTGTATGATACAACAAAAAATTAAAATAGCTAAATTTCAAAGTGTAGGTAGTTATATTTTCATTTCTATTTTGAATCTGCTTGCTAAATCAAAATTGGTTGAGATCACACGTTGAAAAGTGAGGCCCTCATCATTCCTAGCTCAAACAATTTCTACTAAAAACTTCTGAGAGTTGTTCGTAAGAGTGCAGTAAGTGTCGTTGAAATCACTGTCTATCAAAAAATATGTTCTGAGGATTAGTAGCCAAAACTCAGAAATGAATTAATATGAAGAAAATAATTAGTTTTGTTTTTAACTTTTAACACCGGAGAGTCGGTGTGTTAGTCACTTCGAGGTCATTTAACTTGTGTACTGAATGAAGAAGTTGTTCGAGAACTGGGCAACTAGAAGTCTGCCTTTATTACATGTAATTATATCACATTTAATATATCCAGTCTGATGGGTGTACACACAGTGTGGAGGTTTCAACTTGAGAAAGGTAATAAAAGACTGATTTTTTTGATGAAATTCAAATTGATGTGTTGTTTTGTGAACAAGGAGAAAATACTTTGTAATGACAAATCACTTGACTTATGAATCAGTTGGTAGATAGGTCATGGTATTTCTTATAAACCTATATATATATATTTCTATACCCGCACGCGATCTAGTGCGGAAAAAAATTTCCGCACGTAAAATTTTCTTTAAGAGGGGGTTAACCCTATTCGTGTCTATTGGTGAAACAATGAGCAGGAGAAATCAAAATACTTGGAGCTCGATCAAAGAATTCTAGATTTTTTTTCACCATCTGAATTCAAAAGGTTGTATCTAGGCATCTCTCAGAGTACTTTTTCAATTTTTGTTTAAAATGACCTTGAAAAAAATTTAAGAAATTTGACCAGATTCACTATTTTTTGTCTCTCAGTGATTTATAATAAATGAAAAGCTGCCAATCAAAATTTTAAATTTTATATTTCATTACTTTTATTTCTATTATTTCATCTGTGTATGATCTCTTATGATCTCTTATGATATTATTTACTTTACTTTAAAAATAATATTGGTGTAATATTCTCGAAGTAATATTAGAAAATGGGATATTGGACGCCTGTGGTGTCACTCAATGAGAACAAAAAGTATTTTACCCCTTCACCACAAAAGTAATTTAATTCCTAGATGCGCATTTCGATAACAAAGTTACCTTCATTAGTAGGATTACTAAAGTAAGGTAACTTTGTTATCGAAATGCGCATCTAGGAATTAAATTACTTGTGTGGTGAAGGGGTAAAATACTTTTTGTTCTCAGGTAATATAAGCCTCAAAATATTAAGCGATATCGGTACAATATCGCTGTAGTACACTTACAATGGAATAATATTAGTAAAATATTGGCAAAATATTCAAACGTAATATTGGCGAGATAAAATTATAATTATTTCGTGATATTGGTACAATAATTACTTGGATATTATATAAATAATATCGGTGAAATATTGTGGAAGCAATATTGGCCTCAAAATATTTAGCTATATTGGTACAATATCATTTGTTTATATTGGTAAAATATTAAAATTAAATTCTTGACATGATTTTTTTGGTTTTATGACCTTCCACAATCTGAAAATGAAAAAATGTTAATCCAAAGAAATCTGTACAAGTGTAGAAGGGCAAATTAATTAATTAATCTTTATTTAAAATTAAATATGTTGCCTTGGAATGGAAACATTAATGAAATATTTCCAGAAAATGTCGAATAATTTGAATATTCTACAATTTCATTTCTACTTCAATTAACCACTGAATGATTAATTGACTTGTTAACGCATTGTGAGTAGCCTCATTTAATGTTACTATGATTCAGCTGTCGTTCTATATCTGGGGCCACCTACCGGTTTCTTACCCAAGGTTAATGATAATTCATTTCAATATTGTTTATTGAATATTCGGCCAATATTCAAATTTCAATAATAGTGATAAATTTATGTTGAAAAGGGGAACATTCTCCATGAAAATTGAAAAATGAAAAATGTGACTTATTTCATTTTTCAATTTTCATGGAGAATGTTCCCCTTTTCAACATGAATACCTCCCAAGAGGTTATCTTGAACGATGGAAAATAGCGACTAAAGTTTGTCTTTCAGTCGCAGATGATTCCACAAAAGATTTTATGAATTTCCTATTCATATTTTCGAACTAAAATCAAAGTGATAAATTTATTTTGTAATATTGCATCATATTGTCTTTCAAATATTGGCGTGAGGTTTCCGTAACAATCTCAATCAATATAGGGTCAATATAATTTTTCCAATATGGATGAAATAATATTCCACCAATGTGCTATCAAACTTGTATATACAATATTGTTTTTTATCTCTGAAATCGATATAAGAGGAATATTGAAACCGCAATATTGGAGCTAGATGCTGGAAAAAATATGTAGCCAATATCGTTCTATGGATATTGATGAAAATTATTGAAACAGTATTGACCTGATATTTTATGAAACAATGTACATTCGGAACAGGTTGAGCCAATATTCCACCAATATAATTGATGAAATATTCTTTTTCCAATATGCACCCATATTGGTTCAATATTATTTTTACATTTACAATATATCCATATTGGCCCAATATGAAAACAAGATTCAGCCAATATGAGGTGCTACATATTTCCTCATTATCTATTCAGTTGACTTTGTTTTAAGAATTATCAATCTACCTGAATTCACTTTACCTTATTTCTTTTTTTACACAATTGACATTTTCTACGAGGTCTACTACTACTCTGATAGCTGACGTTTGTTTAATGGCTAGCTATATCTAGACTATCGCTTACACACAAAATTTTGTGAATCAAAGAGAGGTCCCGGGTTCTTCATATTAAAAAATTTTTGTTCGAAAACTGTTTCTTTCGGGTATAATTTTAATTAGTTCGCCATGTGTTTTGTTATGAAATAATGAAAATAAAATACTCAGAAAACCATTGGCACGCCGTTAGTGCCAATTAATACGACCAAATAAATTCATCAATTTTGTGAACTTGAATTTTATCGGCAGGTGTGAATTGAAAATTGTCGTCAATTTTCATTCCCCGATAATTCATGAATTTTAAAGTAATATCTAGTAGCTTTCGGTCTGTTATGATACCTGTTCGTTGGATAGATGTTCTTTTGGGTTGAACCATTTCATGTTATTATATTAGTAAATCTGATAAACTAACAAAAGAATTGACGAATAAATTGTCGTGTGTAAATACAACCAATATTCGTCATATTCAATATTTATCCATTCGACATATTCTAAACTTCAATAATCCCATTAACAACTTCTATTGGGTCATCTCCTCTGCTAAAATTTCGTGAATAGCTTCAGTATTATTTCCAAATTTAATGAATGAAACAACAATCCATTCAAACATCCATAGTATCCATGTAAAAGTACATATTTATGTGAGGGCGCTCGAATCAGTGAAGAAAAGTGATCCAATATTGAGTATGCCACTTATAGGGTTAACCCCCTCTCAATGAGTGTGAGAGAGAATTTATTGACCCGCCAGAAAAAAAAGTCTTTGGAGATAACAGCATCGAACTGTATATTGTTGGATTCCTTATGATCGTCCGATTATGCCATGGAATACAGGGTGTCCTATTTAAAAAAATAAACTAAGTCGCTGCGCTTTTTGGAGAAATTCTGTATAAATGAAACTAGAACCATTAGAGAGATCGCATGAAACCCCAGAATTTATGTCTTCAACATTTTTTTGAAATATATAAAATAAAGAAGTTACGGGTGGGGCGACGGACTTTTTGTTCCTTACTGTATACACTGAAAAAAATGTGGTACGTTATATGAAGAAATGCCGTTTTTTACCTCTCCGTTCATTGGCAAAATACATTTTTCATCGTGGCAATGAATAAATATTCACTGACTTTTGAAGGTATTTATTGATACAACGAATTCAAGTTTATTGAGATCAAAGATGATCGTTTCTTACATTTATGAACAGTTTATTGAGGTGAGGAAAGGGGTACACTGAGATCAATGATGATCTAATTTCAGACCTATGAACATATTTCTTTACGGCTTTAAAAAAGATTATTGAAATGAAAAAAAAGTACATTGGAACAATGTATGTATATTATTTCATGAAAAAAATTTGGTACATAATATCAATAAATACCGTTTATTACCTTTCCGTTCATTGGCACAATTGACTTTTCATCGTGATAATGATTAAACATTCACTGATGTACGAAGGTATTTATTGATAAAATGAATTCAAGTTCATTGAGATCAAAGATGATCTTTTTTTACATTTATGAACAGGTTTCGTTGCTGCTATGGAAAATTTCATTGAGGTAATCCATTCGAAATTGTTCATCATATCAATGAACGTAATTAATGGTCCCAGAGATGATTTTATTGTTACAATGAATCCAAGTTTATCGAAATCAATGATAATCTATTTTCAGATCTACACACAGGAAAGATCATAGAAGGTGTAACGAAGTTACTAAGTCCCAGTTTTGTTAGGCAGATAGAAGCAACATTTTCCTCCCATTCTATAACTCCGTAATTAATATGTTCATGAATATAATAATAAGCCTTATGTCGAACCAAGCCATCTCGTGTTTAAATATAGTCATAAATTTTGTCGGCATCTGTTCAGCCGAATCCTCGCATAGAAATCTCCGTTGCTGGCAAGTTAGCTTTAGCTGGTAGTACACAGCGCCTCCACTAGAGGGACCACTCCGCACTACTTCGTTGTTTGCACAGAGTCGGTTAACTTAACTAGACAGAAGCGATCGTTGAAGCATCTTCTCACGTAGCACAGACTACAGAGACATCCGAAGAGCTCCGAAAGGAGCCAGCCGAAATAAAAGATAACTTGGAGATACGCCTTCCAATCAAGATTGCGATTTTCTGATGAATGCATGTTAATTATTTTGCATATCTTTCGGAAACTCACTATATCAGTGGGATGCCTTCATTGCATTTACGAATGATATGCAATGATTGAATAAATACCACTTATTCAAATGATAAACAAAATAATTAGTTCAATGTGTGAAAGCATCACGAGAATAAACTGAAACATAGATTTAATGTATATCAATTATTGAATCAAGGAATAACCGATACTTAATAATCACCGCTCATTGGATTGATGAAAAATATCCATCGTCGAACTAATCTGAATCATTATATCAATCATACAACATTTATTCAAAGAACGAACAATAATAATTAATCTGATGAATACAGTTTCATCAGTTGAACGAATACAATTCATTGCTTGGGTAATCACTCTTTATTCGTTTGATGAATGGAATTCATCACCATAAAGAACCTATTTAATGTACTTGATCATGATATCATTCATACTATGGATACCCAGTGATACATTGACATAACGATTGCGTTCATTGGACCAATATTGATAAAAATATTCATTGAGTCTATGAACTTTTTCATTGTATTCAGGTACCAATTTTTTTCTGTGTAGTAGTTTTATATGTGATAGTTTTCACATGGCATACCTATTATTTTATCCAGATCATCACCATCACCATCACGTCGCGTTAGACCACAAATCCATTAAAAATCAAATCATCCATATTCCATACTCCATTCATAACAGTTTTTTACTTGGCGTCCATTTTACCGAACGCCCTTACAAGTGTCACTCGTTCCGTATGAGTAACAAAAGCTCTCACACCTCCAGAGTCTAGAATCGACAGTGAACTTGGGCCAGTTCATCCACCCCGAGGCTCAATCATGCACTTCTTATGAGGTCTGTTATTTAATGATCCACCTACGTATCACAGTATTTAAACACTTCAGATTTTATCTAAACAGGAACACACCAGAAGACGTCCATTTTTGTTACTATTAGGTACGCCGTCTCGTCATAGACGAGGGGAAATGAAGCGTGATGTTGTGAGTTTGTTGGGTTTGGTTTTCGAACGTGTCATTTTCAATCAAGGTATTTTTGTGCAGGGGATATAATTTTTAACATTGAATATTTGTGATTGTTACGAAGGCGTAGAAGGGCCATATAATTTTAAAAAATGTGTGTCTCTAATTTCCGACAGTCAGAATTTCGACTTCGTAGTCGGAAAATAATAAAATTCCGACTTTAAAGTCGGAATTTCATTATTATCTACGCTGGACATTGAACTGATAGATATTTTGAAAAGACTCTATCTAAAAGAAAAAATCTGAAGGTGAAAATTTTCATCAAGATAGTTGATTGATATTTGACAGTATCACTCACAGAAATCGTCCATTTTATTGATGTGAGGACCGCACCTCTTGCATTAGATCTCCATCAGGGAGATCGGAAGAATTAGGAAGCAGACTCTTCAGAAGCAATTTCACACAGCAAGGATGGACATGATGGAAATATTTCTGTGTTACCGAGATGAAATATGTACATATTCCATCAGATTTGTTTCAATGTCCAACATGGCTTTACCCAGCAAAGTAATTGTTTTCTGTTAGATAGTATAGATGAATCACATATTTTAATTTAAATCGAAAATGATCCTATTTTCAACATGAATACCTCCCAGGAGGTTATTTTGAATGAATGAAAATCGCGACTAAACTTTGTCTGTCAGCCGCAGGTGATTCCACAACAGATTTTATGAACATCCTGTTCATATTTCCAAACAGAAATCAAAATTCAATACCCATGACAGGTTTCTGTCAAAAAACAATTTCCAACGTGTTTCTGCAGGAGAAATATTTCCATCATTTCCATCTTTTCCACTCTTGCTGTGTGGAACTGCTTCTGAAGAGCTTGCTTCCCAATTATTCCAATCTCCCTGATGAGCTTGAAAGAGCGAGATAGATTTTCGTCGAAGAAAATGTATTGGAGATCTAATGTACAAGGTGCGTTTCTTGCATTAATGAAATGAAGAACTTCGGAGTGTAACATTCTCCCTTTCTCATACATTCAGGTTTTTTCAAAATATCTATCAAATTCGGAATAATGTCCAGCGTGGCTTTAGCTGGGGAGGTAGTTGTTTTCCGTTAGATATTACAACAAAATCATATTTTTCAATTTTATTGCATATTCAATTTCATTTTAATTTTTGTTTGAAAATGAGAACGGGATGCTCATAAAATCAGTTTTGGAATCATCTGCGGCTGAAAGACAAATTATAGACGCTATTTTTCATCGTTCAAAGTAACTTCTTGGGAGGTATTCATGTTGAAAATTCTCCATTAAAATATTTTTCCAAGTTCAAAGTCGGAAATTTATTATTTTCCGACATTGAAGTAGCAATTTAATTATTTTCCGACTTTGAAGTCGGAAGTTTATTATGTTTCGACTTCGTAGTCGGAATTTCATTAAATTCTGACATCGAAGTCCGAATTTTATTATTTTCCGACTTCGAAGTAGGAATTTTATTATATTCCGATAACGAATTCAAAATTTTATTAAATTCTGACTTAGAAGTCGAAAATTGCAAAATATTTTTGAAAAATTATATGCCCTTCTACGCCTTCGTAAAAATGTACCTACTCACAGTTTTCTATACTTCATATACTATAACTTTTACTAATACTTTTTCCATGACAAAACTTTTTGAATTTCATCAAATGGAAACAGAGCAAACAATAATCGTGAATCTTTAATTCAAATATCACCTCCTTTTTCTAATCTTCAGAAAGAGAATGAAATACATTTGCATATGAACAGAAGTATTGTAGAATACTTTGATCTCACTTCCCATATCATTTTTCAGAATTGGCAAATTTGGTGATGGTCGAGTAGAAATCTGTTAGTGAGGCAAATAAAATTGAATAAAGTGAGTGACATGACAGATAATTCGAATATCATCACACAGTCATGATACTTACTTCGAGTAATATCTGAAAAATTAATGATACTGAAATATTATTTGGCACTGTTTCAGAGGTCACACCAATGTAGTTGCTGTATTCAATTGCCTTCTCAGAAAACTCAGTAGGCATATACTTTTATATCTTCGCTATAGTTGAAAATTACACTAGTTCACTATCAACTTTTCAATATACTGTGAAAAATGTATATGAATATGTTACCTATCTTCCTCAAACCTAAAAGTGTTAGCATAAATATTTTACCACGTCACTTTTCATTTTTACGGTCGAATCATTTTTTTCAAATACCTTACGTGGTGACTTCAGGTTAATATTCATTTAATCGATTGCAACAAAAAATATCTTATTTGGAACTAAAATAAAATTTCTAGTAGAAGTGTACACAAAGTTCTAAAAAATACTCACTCAAATACTCACAATTTGTTAAAATGTGCTTATTTTCATTATTGTCAATTTTCTGTTGTAAAGCGAGATGAAAAGTGGATGCCACATGTGTTGTGTGAATGCTGAAGAACCATTATGCTCCAGTGGTCAGAAGAGACAGGTTTTTGGATTGACTTGTCCGTTACTTGATGGTAATCCATAGTAGATGACACTAACATGAAAACCTTCCTGAAGGCTCTGAACAAAAACCTTTCAGTCAGCAGCAGACATTCTATCGAGAAACAAGATGTCCTGCAATACCAGGACCACGCATATTGCCATAATCCTATACAATAGGAATAATTGGGTCGAAAATCCATCAGAAAACAACAACTTTCCTGGCTAATACAACGACGAACGTTGAATTACATCTGATGAATTTCCGTGCAGAGTCCTACAAGGATGTCTCCGCAATTGCTAGTTGCATGGAAATGTTCATTGAAACATTTGGACCACCTATAGATCGATTTCTGGGTTCCTTCTAACCAAGTAACAGACTGCATTCTCCACAATCACAAATTTTACAATCAATCAAATGGAAAGCCAACGAAAACTAAGTTTGTCATATCAATTCACATCTTGTCACTAAAATGACAGTAAAGGCTAACGATATTATTGCTATACCAGATTCATTCGTTAACAAGTGATTCAATAAAATACCCGTAAAAAACATAAGACAGCAAGTGTTGTGGAATATTTATTCAATATCAGGAGCGAGAATGTTACCATTCTTGTATCAAATTTGATTTCAGAATTGGCAAATTCTATAACGGTTGTGGAGAAACATATTTTCAGAATTCTGTTCCACTTTGATCTGACGCTTTCTTAACTTTACTAAACAAAATATGAGATCAACTATTCAAAAATGTGTTCCGTGAACAAGTTATTTTATGACTCGGCATCAAGTTTTGTGGGTACTAAACGGATACTTGAATTTTTTATGATTGTGACAAGGCCTTGTTGTGGTATGAAACCGTATGAACCTGTTAATAGTTCACACGACATAATAGTTATAACTGTAGCATGATCGTGAGAATTCATACGAAACGTGATGTTTTTGAAGCTTGAAAGTGTTTCCAAATTAATATGGTCATTTCAACATGTTTATTCTATAGTGTTATTTTTTATGTTCTTGTGTATCTTCGCGAAAACAAGGGATATATTTTGCAATTTTTATAGTTCGCTTAAAGTCATACGGTGATAACGCTTAATATTCCTTATACAAGTTAAGGTGCGTATTCACTATGAGCACGGAATGAGCACAGAACGAGTGAATACTCGGACAGTGTGGACGCTGATTTGAGCACGAACAGAATGCGTGTGCGGTGCTCGGGCCGATCTGTTTTTTGTCGATATTTTCGTGCTCAGTGTGGACGGTGGAAGTGTGGTTGACGTTCTGTTTCTGTTCTACCTATATATTTTAGGACAAAAAAGTAATGTTTGATTGACCCAATCGTTTTGAGCATGGGTATTTGAACCATAAACTTGCAGGACTCATTCAACGCTCAGATCATTCAAAAGCGTGGTTATTCAATATGTTATCATGTTGAAAACGGTTATCAGTAACGATCAAGACTATCTAGAGATTTTGCATATTACGAAAACTGGAAATAAAATGAAAAATTTAAAAAACAAAAAAATTATCTAACTGAAGGAAAAAATGCAATTCTAACAACATTCAAGATGAGTTAATTGAACTAATTTTGATGGAATCCCTAACCGAGATCCATATGAGGCATCTGAGGAATTATTGAAGATATTCGACATAACATAACGTTTTGGTAAATGAACATTTTTATTAAAATAATTCAAACTTAAGCTCAATACGCGAGGGAAACCGCTGGGGTATTTTGGTGTACATAGATGCCTTGGATATTAGTGGTATTAGTTGGGTATTAGCGTGGAATTAGAGGAATTGATTGAAAATTATTGGGTATTAGTCGGGGAGTAGGGGTATTAGTTGAAAATAATTGGGTATTAATCGGGAGGTAGGGGTATCAGTCAAAAATTAATAGGCATTAGTTTATCCCTCGGTTTAAAATATGTTGGAGCAATGTGCTATGTTCAATTTTTTGGTAAAAATAACGATTAGAAAAATAAATAACAAAATTTTATAATTTTGTTTACTGATGCTAATGCCAAAGAGATTTGGAATGGAATCACACATTTATTGCATATAATAAGACTGTTTCTGACCGTGAAAATAAACGCCACCGAAGTGAAAGATATCAAAGTTGAATTTCCACTTGAATTATGTGAGAATGTGAATAATCAATTTGAGAGTATAAGAAAGACTTTATAATTTGTAATTTCAAATGTTTTAGATTAATTTGAAAATGTTTCTTTGTGATTTCAGAACCCACCAATTCAACAAAAATTGAAAAAGTTATCGGTTATATTTTCATAAAAGTTGTTGAAATCATATTTCTCGTGATACATATTTTCAAAAACAATAACAATAATCAAATTCAAAAGATTATCCTATTTTTAAAACTCCAAGAAATTCGAACAAATCCAATCCTATAAAAAAGTCTAAATAAAGTATTCAACTTCTACGACGAGATAGAACGGCAAATTTTAAATGATGGAATCCAAAATTTTTCCTGAGGAAAAACAGCAAGCATGCATTTTCCATGACCTTCGAGGTAACAGCTAGCAGTGCTCTAGGTCTGTTGTTGTTGGGTAGGGTTTTTTGCCCTTTTTGGGAATCTGGTTGTACTCACAATATACCATTTGGACGGAAATAACTCCAAATTATAGGAAACGTTAGAAGTAAGAAAATGGTTTCAGTTCGAGAGAACAAGAAAAAGAACATGAACCAGAACATGAACGAGAACGAGAACGACAACGAGAACGAGAATGACAACGAGAACGAGAACGAAAAAACGAAAAAACGAAAAAACGACAAAACGAAAAAACGAAAAAACGAAAAAACGAAAAAACGAAAAAACGAAAAAACGAAAAAACGAAAAAACGAAAAAACGAAAAAACGAAAAAACGAAAAAACGAAAAAACGAAAAAACGAAAAAACGAAAAAACGAAAAAACGAAAAAACGAAAAAACGAAAAAACGAATAAACGAATAGACGAAAAAACGAAAAAACGAAAAAACGAAAAAACGAAAACACGAAAAAACGGAAAAAAACAAAAAAACAAAAAAACGAATGAACGAAAAAACGAAAAAACGAGTTCATTATGATCTCACAAATTATCCTGGTGCATTGTATTGAATCTCTGAAATAGAAACACACCCTTTTTCATGAAAAAACTGAAAACATGTTGACTGAATAGTGAATAGTGAATAGTGAATAGTGAATAGTGAATAGTGAATAGTGAATAGTGAATAGTGCCAAATGGTACAGGGCTGCTCGATGGCGTAGAAAAAGTGAAGAGGGTAGAGAAAGAGGTTGGGTCATAGTTCTCAAGTGAAGCACAAACTTCTCTACTGTATGGATCAGGATTGCAGGAAATAAGTAGAAATACGTATTGGTAGCTTGACGATCTGTCTCTTCTAATTTTTTTTTTTTTTTGAAAATTTGGGCCGGGTTGAGATGTGTACATTGAAATTTCCCATTATGACATTATGATGACTTCAGCTGTTGGATGGTTTTGCAAAGGAGTCGCTATACGATAATTCATTAGCAGATAACTAAAGGCAGCAGTGGAATTTGGTCTGTTTGGTATTAGCCAGCTCTTCAGCTCTCAACTCCATTCGCATCAGTATCATAGGTTATTTATAGAGTGAAGACAACACACTTTTGAACCTGAACCGAGAATAAAGTTCGTAACCAGGACGAAGCATTTCATTTTTGTTGGTGGAGGAGGTCATTTGTGTTTCTTCTAAAGACAGAATATCAGGTTTCTCAGCCTGTAGATGATGGTGGACATCATTGATATTCTTATTGAGTCACGGATGTTACAAAAGGACATCTTCGGATTTTTTTATCATGGAAATTATAATAATAATAATAATTCCATACTTATAGAAGACATTCAATATCATAGTCAATAGAGATGAAGTTGAATGGTTCAATATAATTATTTTGTATGGGTATACCATGGAGATTAATTTCATGAAAATTGAATAGGCAACAAAAATATTAGGTGGGTGTTTTCCATGTTTTGTATTTCAATATGTATAGGAGTTTCTAGTCAACTCTATAATAATAGGAATTTGGCTTGACTTTTGTATATCTATCCCCTAACAACACGAAGACATCCGGTACGTCCCTTTCATGTCCCAAAGTGTCCCGTTGGTACAAGGGCATGTTTGGGACTTCCCAGGGATGTCCCGCTGGGATTTGCGATGGATGCCTCAGCTGGTACAACCTTGGAACAACCAAGGGATGTCCTGAGAACCGAATATATCATGTGCCATCTCATATTCGTCCCTTTTGGTGGCCAGCGGATGTTCGTTGGACGTCATTGGAATAAATAAGAGACCTCCCCGGGATGTCCAGAGGATGTACCTGTGTTGTTTGGGTCTGTACATATTACTAGATTATAGTCCCTAATCATAAACATGTAATGTTCTTCGGACAATACGGTTATTATTATTTTCATTAGTTGAACATTTTGGGTATGTTGATCAGTGGGTATTAATATATAATATAATGCCGTTGAATATCATTGCCAATTGAATCTATGAAAATGAAAGAGAAAAAAAATTTTGCCAAAGAGTTTTCTGTAGCCATAATCATAATGTCTGATATATTATGACCAGGGTTTACTTAATTTTAACAGTCGTTTCAATTCTGTTGCCATTTATTCTGTCAGTTAGGCGTCATTTAATCCATTTACCCGCTTTTCCGTACTTCCCCGGCTGGAACAAACCATCGAAACTGACGATTAATTATAATGTGTTTGTGATTCATAACATTCCCCAAAAGTTTCATTAACACGTTGTTTATTCAACTCCCGATCCTCTATCGAAAAACCCTTTCGGAATTTGTGTCAACACTGCACAGAGAGATATCGCCATGTTTGTGCGTTCCCATACGATTGACATTATACAATTTGCGCAATTGATAAATAATTTTGATCTATACGCGTATGCATGTCCGTGTTGATATATGGGGTTGGAGTTTTGCCGTTACTTTTGTTTGATCTATGTATGATTATTTGTGACACGTACCCAATATTTTATATGAAATCTGCATCAACTAATTGATTCACATGGTGGGCAAAATTGAGTTATGCAAAATTTATATTTCCATTTTCATTAAATTGAAGTTTATCCGCTAGTGAATATCGTTTTAAAATGTTAATCATTTCGACTATTATTCAAATGTCAGGGTACATATAGAATGCACCAACTGAAGCTATATGTGTAGTAGTGAAAAATAACTTCCGCAAAAACCTATACAAACGTAAAAGGTTTTCTTTGAATCCTGTATCCCAAGTGACCAGGAAAAATCGGCAGACAAACTTAAACGTGAGGTAGTACTGAAGATGGAAACAGTGGCGTAGGAAAGTGTTTTCAAAATTGTCTTGAATGCAGTAATATAAAGAGGGAAAAAATGTAAGAAAACCTTTTTTAGAGAAAAGCTCATTGAATTCACTGAAAAGAAGAATATATTGGGTGTCCCAGAATAAAGGGGGCAAACTCCTAGGGTAGAATCCTCACGTCATTTTAAGGCTGAAAGTTTCGAAAAACATGTGCCCTAAAATGAGTATTAACCGAGTTACAGGGTGTTGAAAGAATAACTCCATAACGGCTCAACTTTTCTTAATGAAATGTGGTATGTCACTTAACAGCATTCAGTTTCATATTTCAAGGCAAATCATGTGTAACATGTAACTCTAAACAGGGGCGTACGGTAGGTGGCTACCTCTATTCGCGCCTCCCCAACTTTCTCGCCACTGGATTAATATCGATTTCGTCTTCTCTTTTTTTTTTAATTGGGTGTACAAAACAAGAATGCAAATCATGAATTATCGTCATTAGAATATCGATTACTAGTGGAAAATACATGGTGTCGAAAAAGACTGTCAGATTAGATAGACCCTATCCTGCAGAGTTTGATACCTGCCAAGTTTGGTGTCGGAAACGCATCCGCCGAATTTTACGAATGATTTCTTCAAAAAGTTTAAAGGTGCATGATGCAACTTGAAAATATGTTATATTTGACAAAAGTCCCATTGATATTAGGTACCTACGTAATTCTCGAGTAGACTTATCACCACCCAAAATATTGTGCTGAAACCCCTCTGTATACCTATAAGATGACAATTAATTTTTCAAATGCGTAGGATAACAAAATAATTTGTTTCAAAATCTACCTAATTGAAATGTACTCGAAACGTAGATTATAACAGGTAACAATTCCTTTTCGAACAAAAACGTATTTGCTTATTGACGAGTTTCCCCTCTTCCTAGAAAACAGTTACTCTAAAATCAGGAAGTGAGTCTCGATAAGAAAGTGCCATATTTATGCACTAAAAGGCAAATAAAGTCTCCATATATTATGCACTCTTGATAAGCTGCTAAGATATTATGTAAATTCTGTTATATTTTTATGGAAATGTTATCACTGAAAAGCCTTGGCCTTCATGATTTAAAGGGTATTAACATAACCTATTTATAGAATCTGTTATGCCGTAATGGCTTCAACTAGTTTAGAGAGGTTTTGTACAAGAAATTGCAACCGTAGGATACTGTAGTTTAACAGTTAACATCGGAGTAGGCGGTAAATGCATGATTTGTTCATGAAATGAACTAGCATGATTGTAATACGAGGGTTGCTACTTAATTTTTTAGATAGACGAATAATAACAAAAATATTTATTATCCGAAATGCCTTCATTGTTTCTCAAGATGTCTTCCATTAAGATCAAAACACTTTTGAATGCGTTTGAACCATAGCTGTCCCAAAGCACAGTGCTTAGTGCTCGTGAAAGCACTCGAAGCACTTGTGCTTCCGAGCACTTTCGTAATTTAATGCTTAGTTATTGGTGCTTCGAAGCATTTAACGGAAAGGCTTAGGGCTTAATAATGCCGAAAAGAAAATTTTTTGGGGTTAATATGAACCAAGCCTTTCGATATATATGAATCTTGTCGGGGCAAATAATACCCGGTAACACCCCCACCAATAAAAACTTTTGTTCACTTCCTCATGCACATTTCTGTGGCGAAAGTAACCAGTACTTCAATCACAAGTAAAACCACTGAAACCAACCAGTAACCTTAGCGATATATTCAAAAAAATAATTTGCTATGGTTATGTACATATCGTAAATCTGTGATAATAGCGCAGTAAGCTGAATGTCATTTCAGTTATGTGAGTCGAAGAAGTAACTTAAGTTTTCAATTGACTCGGTCTTGATGGAAATTCATTTTTCAGACTTAAAGAAACATGAGTTACTGACACTAGATTAAACAGAATAAGATTTTAACAAAATATATTACATCATGACATGTTCCGCTTCACTGTAGCTTTTTCAAGCGGTAAATACAATAACGGCTTCAAAAAGCTACAGTGTAGCTATACATGTCGCGATGTAATATTATATTGTGAAAAAAATCTTAATTGTTTAAGTTCCACTTACTTGAGCATATATATAGCAGTCTGAGAAGTGTTTAGTGCTCCCTGATTGGGATTACTTTTTGAAAGTGCTTGGTAATCGGGAGTATTTTATGAATGAAAGTGCTCAGTGCTCGAGATTTCGGAGCACTTTTTAAAAGTGCTTAGTGCTCGAAGCACTTTTTGTCAGTGCTCGGCACAGCTCTGGTTTGAACAAATTTTCGAATAATTTTTTTTTTATTCCAATTGAAGATCCTCCAAAGCAAGTGATTTAAATGCATCAAACACTTCTTCAGGCGTCGAAAAATATTGACCTCGCAATTTATTTTTCATCAAAACCGTGATAAGTGATGGGAACGCCGCGAACCGTTCGCCGAACGGCCAGGATTTGCGAAACCCAACATACATTGATCTAATACATTTTATATTGGTTAGTACTATCTGTCATTATTTTTATTTATCAATTCTAAAATAAAATTTCAGAAAATCCTAATCCGAGAGATGTGACAGTGACGTCGACAGTTCAAACCTACATGAGAGCAACCTTTTTTTCTTTTCAATCTGAAAAATAATACAGAACTAAGTATCGTATCGTTAAATAAATAAACATTGAAAGTAAGATATATCTATTTTTGAAAACTATGGTCGACGGACAAGTTTTGTAACAAACCCGTGAATTAAAATGTCGATTAACAATCTCGAACATTAACGCCCTCGCTCGCTTATTAATACACTTGTTCGTTAAATAACCATTATTCTTCAATTATTATTTGTATACTGTCACCGTGCTTGTTGGTAAGTTATTATTATTCTTTATGTAACCATCACCACTATTTTTCAACCTCATTTCTAGGGCATTGGAAATAGTACCCATAACCTTTAGGTTGTTTTTATAATAATTGTATAAAAAAGGATTTTTTCCTCTCCATTGTCGAATTAAAGTTGTGGAGATGATTTTGTGATATTTCTTCCCGATTCGTATAAACCACTCCACTTTGAGCTAAAATAGACTTCTTCCAAAGATTCTTAAACTTTTATTGTATAATAATTCAGCTGACCAAGCATCTGCTGCTAAATCGAATTTTTTTATTTTATTTTTTTCTTGATCTAAATGCTATTTTATCTTTGTTATTTGGTTTTTCGAAAAGGGTCTTATTAATATTGAATTGTATTGAATTTATTGAAAAATATAACATTGCTCAATATATTTGAAACAATATAGTCTTTTTTATTAAGTGGTTGTTTTATGCTGGAAAATATATTTTTTACGTAGTAGTGAAGTGTCTTTTTTCCAATTAGCAATTCCCAAACTATTAAACTTTATGGTAGGAGATCATGAAAAATGGGAAGAGTAAATTAGTATGTTTTTGTGCCACTTTATATTTATAACCTTTAGTTACTGCAGTTTCGTCCTATATGGAAAATGTCGAAAAGGACTTTATATTTATAACCTTTAGTTACTACAGTTTCGTCCTATATGGAAAATGTCGAAAAGGACGAAACTGCAGTAACTAAAGGTTATAAATATAAAGTGGTACAAAAACATAGAAATATTAAACTTTCATTGTATAATTCAGCTGACCAAGCATCTGCTGGTATTCGGAGTTTTTTATTTAATTTTATTTTTTGATACACCATATATTTTCAACAGCAAGACTTCTCAGCACTTCCTTTCATTTTCCATTTCCACAGCAGGGCGACGGAGGACAAGGGCATGGGCACGGAGGACAAGGGTATGGGCACGCAGAACAAGGGCATGGACAAGGGCAAGGACAAGAGGCCAACATCGGGATGTAGATAAGGCTCGTGGGACTGGAGGGTTGTGCAAGGGGGGTGCACGGCACTGGCGGTATCTAATGGTTATTTTATCTTTGTTATTTGATTTTTCAAAAATGGTCTTATTAATATTGAATTGTATTGTAAAAATATAACATTGCTCAATATATTTGAAACAATATATTCTTTTTTATTAAGTAGTGGTTTTATGCTAGAAAAATTATAATTTTTACGTAATAGTGAAGTGTCTTTTTTCCAATTAGCAATTCCCAAACTATTAAACTTTCATTGTATAATTCAGCTGACCAAGCATCTGCTGGTATATCGGGACACCACTCGAGAGTTACATCCCGAATCTCTTTTGCCCCCTGTATTTGTTTTTGCCCATTTGTAATATCCGCAATACTTCATATATCCTCCTCTACGGAGACGTTGACGTGCCCCATCATTGCGAACAATGCGCAAATGAGAATACAAAGCAAACAACTTTAACATTTTCGAGGGCCGTTTTGTGTTTGTAAAGTAGGTAACCCTGAATTTGTCAAGCCCTGAATATCACGTCCCATTTAGAACACAAGTGTTTACCCAGAACTTGAAGTAATTGTCATTCTGTCTTGGAATACAGGGCCGTATCCACCAAAATGACAGGAAGTCTTTGAAACCTTGTGGAAGATTTCTCTGAAAAGTTTTTCCATTCAATTTGAACCTATCATATCTACGTATTTGCGATCATGTTACCAGAATTAGTCAATCCGACAAACATTACACTGAATATTTCCCTCCTTTAAAATATTTGTCATAAGAGGAATGCAATTATCAAAAAATTACAGCGGTAATTGCACTGCAGAGCGATAATTGCACTGTGAAAACAGCACGTCGGCATGACACCAATGACAACAACACTGACTGACAATACTGATAAATGTCAGATATACTTCAAAAAGTGAAAAAATGTTGAGTTTTAGTGAGTGGTGGTTCATACGATCTATTGAGGAAAATGTAGTTGAAAGTAAAACAGCAGCACATACAATTTTCTTTCAACTCCGGAAATATTCTACCGAATTACACTCGTGCATCAAAATAAACTGATAATTTTCCATTCAAACAAATTTCCTCAAGCGAGTTACTTTTAGGAAACAGCCCGACGCTTTTAAAAGTTAGCGATAAATAATTTTGAAATTTTCAATAGCCTTGGGATATTGAAAAGTGAAAATGAACTGAGGAACACACAACTTGAAACTCTGTACATACCTATAAAATGTCATTCTGAACATCTTTTCTGAATGACATTTTTCGATATTCTCTCAAACAAGAGTATTTTGAGAAATAATCTCTTTTGGGGTTTCTTCTAATGCAGAAGCTTTTGCACATATCAATATTTGTCAAATTTTATTAATAAAAATTTTATCCATATGATGCGTACTTTCTGCCAGTCACTCTAGGATGTATCGAGTGTCATAAACGTTATATTTAAGTAATAAGAAGTACATAAAATCATTATCTACCGTATTTTCGACGTGCTCATATATTTTTCAATTTCTGTTCATTCATAACTCTGAGAAAAAGTTATTTTGATCATTTTCTAGTTTTTGATAAGTCCTCAGGGTATCGGTAACTTTACTTGCTGGTTCAATTCTTGTTTTTTTTTTCTGCTAGGTGTTCCCCTCTATAGGCTACCCAAATTGATTCTTTTGGGACTTAAAATGTTCTCATTAGACTCCTTCCATCACTTAAAGTTTGATTCTGTTGGCTCATATTGTGAATTGATACAAAAATATCAATGGGGACCCTTTGATGAATTTTTTTTATCTTTGAAAAATGTTAGTTTCAGTCTATTTTAGACGATAAAAACGTATTCTGTTTCTTCATTACTGTCTCTGTTTGAATTATGAATTTTTTTAATTTTAAATTATACCTCTATACAGAATAATGGAACTGACAGATTGTTTCTGAAATAATTGATTGCTACTTTTGAATGAACGAAATAAAAGGTAACTTTTGTTGAATTTGATTGTACCTTTCATTCACATTGCATTACATTTTTGTTGAAGATTATTTACAATATTGATTGAAATATTGATTTCGTGGAGGAAATCCGACTCTTGACATTATTTTTTGGAATTGAAAAATAAAAAGACATAATTGAAGAATTCATCATTCTCTTCATGGCACTATTATTAAAAATCATTAATAAAAAGTGTTATTTGAGAATCCTTCTGTGTTGATAATTTGAATAATCTGTCATAATACGTTTGAATTCAATGTGGTTGTTATTGTTCGATGTTTGACATTGAAGTTGTGACGTAAATTTTTCGAAAATATTCATTTCGAAAACAAAATCATTCAAACAGATTCTTCTAACGACCCATACCACCAGGGAATGTTGCAATTTCAGTCAAATTTTACCCAGTGCCAATTTCCCGTAATACGTTTTCATACGGTGTCCATTATCAATTTTACTTACTCACAGGTACGCACTGATGATGACTTAACAGTCGAAAGCGCTTTGATACGATTTCATAAACAATTTTTTTTGCACGAAATACGAAGTTTCTCACTTCAAGTATATTGAAACTTGCAAACAGCCTTACAATTTTACCTCACACTAAAAACACTATATTGTATTTTATTTATGTGTTATGCAAATTTTTCAATTTAGCATATTCTCTTATTAGCAATAATCATATTCATATCCCATTTGCATCGTATATAACTATAATTATTTCCACATCATAATATAATGCTTTCATAATTACCGAATGATTATTAAATTCAAATATTCATTTTCACATTCAAGTCCAGCCCTGTCCTTTATGCCCAGACTTCTTGTCATAGAGCCTAGTAATGAACGTCATAAAGTAAATTTATACTTTTAGTTTGGTCAGCTGAAATTTCAAGTAGCACATAGACCATAACTCACAAAGAAATTCTTTACAGCATTTGTGGATATTAAACGAATTCTGAGAGACGTTCAAAATGGGTCTTTGAGAATTCTGCGGTGTTTTTATTGGAGCTATAATTCAAATTTCCTTTTGCTATGGCTTTGCTACCAGTTCGGCTGCGTTTATTGTTATATTGATCAATAAAATCAAAGTTCAATCGGGGGTTTTTGTGATTTCTGGTGGGCAGAAAGTTTTATTGGAGCTGGTAGGTATTCAAAAATCGACTGGGAGCGTTGGTGTTGATTCTACCCACAATAAAAAAATAAGAAATAGTTTTGAATAGCCTACACAAACCAAGGTATACACATTTTTTCATTTTGCCTTTTCCTGGTCAACTGTTTTTCGGTTTTAAGTTTTGCCCCAGGATATATACAATTAATTGTACATATATTTAGAGGTATTTTTATTGGAGTTATAATTCAAAGTTTCCATGGTTTACCACTGCTACCAGTATGAATTGGTTTATTGTTTTATTGATACATAAATCAGTTGTGGAGGATTGGCTTTAACGTTTAAAAGTAAAGGAAATGTTTCATCGGAATCAATACGAAATTAATAATACTCGGAATTTTTCAAAAGTACTTAGATTAAAAACAAACATTTTCAATTATAAAATTATTGTTTCTTGCATAATTCATAACGATATTACATGGAAAAAAATAACTGTGTAGAGTTTTTTCTTTAACAGTGTAAAGAAAATTTTGAATAAAATATACAATTGTCGAAAATTAGTACACCTGATTGTAATATATTATTACCAATGATTGTTTCGGTTTGTGGTGAAATTTTCCCCAGTTTTCTGACTCTTATACACAATATGTGTAATACATAATTGTGGATACATTTTACACATTTTTTATTTGAAAGGTACAACAAGAAATGTGTAATAAATCACAAGAAGACTACCCGCCGAAAGAGGACACAACCCGCGCTATACTAGAATTCAGTATAAGGCTAAGACCAAATCAATATTCAACACTAGTTCCATTTAGCCCCCGCCGGTTGAGAAGGACGTGATAGATAGAGAACGAGGAAGCAGTGATGAGATATTTAAAAAAGTCATTGTCTCAAACATCATGGAGTATTTTAATTTTATATTCTCTAACAGCTATTTTAAAAACACAAAGATTGTGTAAAATTCTTAAACAGTATTGTGCAATCTAAATTTCAATTTTTTCCACAGAACTATAATAAAAACAAAATTATATGTAAAAAAATACACAATATTGTGTATTTTTCAATTATATAGTCCACAGAATTGTACAAAAAAGGACTAAAATTTCTGTAACATTTATACACAACGGTATTGTTAACCAATTCAAACAATGTTGTATATAAAATGGATTCAAAGAAATAAACACAATGTGGATATATTATTACAACAAATTAGAATAAACCGTGGTGTGCGAAATTTCTACACAAAATTGTTTCTGTAACCATTCCAGACACAATTTTTTTAAAAATTTCAAACAATTGTGGAAAAAAACTACACACATTTTTTCCGTGTCTTACCATCGGAAGAACATGCATTCATTATAGTTTTTCCCAGGCAACCAACTCTACCGTGTGTCAACGTATTCTTCAGTTATAGTTTCAAGTTTCAAGAGTATTAGATCTTGGATCACAGAAAACGATTTCAAGTTGGAAATTTCAAATGAAACACCCAGTATATTTTCAATTCTGGTTTCTGGGGACGATTCTGAGTATGACCACATAGTTTTGAGACAAAAACAGAAAAACCTTTCATGCTTGCATCTAGAGTGCGCTGATTGCACTGCAATCAATATAATGGACATTGATGAAAAGTAAAAAATATTAGTGAGATTTTAGCCAACCTATTTGGACAGAGAAATACATTATCCGTTATACAACGCATGCGCAATAGCGCTCGAATAAGGGACATCGTTATTAACCGATATTGCTTTACGTTAGTAGAGTTGAAATAAGTTTCCGTTGATAAAGTATATTGATTTTGCCATGTTGCCGCATGTACAACATTTATATTTAAGTTTTAACATAAACTCTGAAGTCTTTGATAGATACATTTGAAATTTAGAATATTTGTGTAAGTCTATAGCTTTCATGAAATCAAATGTTATGGCAACATGGGATATGGAAAATGAGAGACGTTGCTACATTGCTACGACTGTTAAATGTTAAAGCAAGTTTTCTACTTAACCTATCTTTGGTAATATTTGTTTTTGTTTCATTCTGGTTTTTGGCTGTAACTATGCGTTCTTTTTTTCGTTTGTTTCGAAAACAACTGATTATTTGTTTTAAGCGATTTTATTTCATAATGGAAATAACATGTTATGAATGTTACTGTGGTAGTCGGTGGTCTGGCGGTCTAAGGCGCAGGCCGTTCAGAACTTCAGTATAACGGTAGTCGGTTCGAGCCCTGTGTAGGTACGAGTAATTTTTTCTCAAATACCCAGTATCGGAATCGATAGACGACCACAGTCCTTGTTGAAAGCAAGTGTATTGTGTGTTGTCTAGATGCCAATCTCGGCTAGTGCTAGCTTGGAGTGCACGCCGGCCACCCGAGGTGGTGCTGTAGGTTTTCCGGGTTTTCCTGCAGCTGAAAAGTGAATACGCCACCAAAAATCAGTAAGTCGCCCCGGAGCGCCACGGCAAATAATGATAATAGCCGTCCTCTACCCGCACAGGCCATGCCTTTGGGTACACTCTACGAGTGTTTATGAGGGAGTATTATTATTATTATTATTATTTTGTTACTGTCACGTAAATAGCGAAAGAACCCAGTTTTGCAGTACGTTATTAACGTATCAGTATTTAATTTGATAACGGATAAAGGGATATACCGTAAGGTACTCAAGTTGTGGCTTACAATCTCTCTATTATCAGCAATTTTGTTGGGTACCTATAGCCAGTTTGGAATTTTCAATACCACTAGTTCTTAAAAAAGTCAATTGTTTCAAATGACAACATCTCTCAAAATGCCTTAGATTCTGATTTTCAAGACGAATTCATTGATGGTTTTATATCGAATATTGTATGGATAATAATCCTAATACACTCACTAATTAAGTGTTGAAAAAATTATGAGTTAACTCGGGTTTCTCAAGTATGCTGTTTGATAAAAATTTATTGAAACGGAATTAATACATCAATTTTTACATAAGAGAAGTTCATAACGCATTCAAACACATAATAACATAATTAGTTAGTTAAGGGGAGGTGAATACGAAGGCGTAGAAGGGCCAACAACAGAATATTTTTCGAAACATTTGGAATTGCCACTTTGGACTGACAATTGTCACTTTGAACTGACAATTGTCACTTTGTACTGACAATTGCCACTTTCAATTGGCAATTGTCACTTTGAACTGGCAATTGTCACTTTGAACTGGCAATTGTCACTTTGAACTGGCAATTGTCACTTTGAACTGACAATTGCCACTTTCAATTGGCAGTTGCCACTTTGAACTGGCAATTGTCACTTTGAACTGGCAATTGCCACTTGGAACTGACAATTGCCACTTTGAACTGGCAATTGCCACTTTGAACTGGCAATTGTCACTTTCAACTGGCAATGGCTACTTTGAACTGGCAATTGTCACTTCGAACTGACAATATTCACTTTGAACTGACAATTGTCACTTTGAACTGAATATTGTCACTGTGAACTGCCAATTGTTAATTTTGAAAAAACAATATTTATGCATGCAGTTGGCAATATATATCTTTTTTGAGTAACAATTTACAGTTCAAAGTGACAATTGCCTGTTCAAAGTGACAATTGCCAGTTCAAAGTGGCAATTGCCAGTTCAAAGTGACAATTACCAGTTCAAAGTGACAATTGCCAGTTCAAAGTGACAATTGCCATTTCAAAGTGGCAATTGTCAGTTCAAAGTGACAATTGCCAGTTTCAAGTGACAATTGCCAGTTTCAAGTGACAATTGTCAGTTCAAAGTGGTAATTTCCAGTTCAAAGTGACAATTGCCAGTTCAAAGTGACAATTGCCAGTTCAAAGTGACAATTGTCAGTTCAAAGTGACAATTGTCAGTTCAAAGTGGCAATTCCAAATGTTTCGAAAAATATTTTGTTGTTGGCCCTTCTACGCCTTCGTAGGTGAATGTTCGAAGTGCATTCCGCCAATTTGTTGATTTTTTCTTGAACATTCCATTGTTCAGGGATATTGAGTCACCATTGAACACTATCGAAGAAACAAAATCATTTTGATTAACAAGAAGATTTCATGTCCATTTTTACTTCCCTTATAACATTTTTTTGCGAAATTTGATGACCTGAAGCTAGGTACGACAACTCATTCCACGACAGAAACTGTCGGAAATTTTACTAAGCCTATCTATCATTCACACGGCCGAAAGGTAAAATTATCTGAAATTGATTATTCGATAATCCTAAGCTTCTTACTATTGTTACCGATTTTTATGATTTTATCGTGAAGTGTTTGCAATTTCATCCGAATCTATAACAATCCCTTATCAGGTTTGTACTCTAATTCCAAAAAATCGGAAGTAAAGCCTCTAATACCCAAGTAATTCCCTAGTAATACCGCCAAGTATGCCAGTTATGCCCGTCAGAAAAGCCTTTTTGGTAAATGATTCGGAGCAATAAGCACTGAATTAGGAAAGTACTCGGCAGTACAGTGCTCACGAGCACAAAAGTACTTCGAGCACTTTCACGAGCACTTAGCACTGTACTTTGGGACAGCTCTGTATTTATAGAAGGTGAGAAGGACAGACTTTATTATTTTATCAAGAGTTATTATTATGATGACTATTTCTACTTCGTTGGACCTCGCCTCACTGGACAACTTCATTTTCAATCCACAAGGAAGGGAGAAATTTTGTTTTTTCGCTTACAGTCACTATTCGCGGGAGAAAAGGCAGTATTGTCTTACCTTCGTTAATAAAAAAAATATTTTGTACCAATGTTATTCGTCAAGCTTTCGATAAAGACATATTCAAATATCTTTTTCGGTTTCATTTTACCAAGTTCAGTTTCCATACCTTCAGAACTGTTGGAGAGTCATTTTCTACTACTATTCATTGATCAATCTGCAACTACCTACCTCACTGATTTCAGAAAAGAGTTGGCTGGAAACTTTATTGAAAACAGAATTAGTTTTCAAACTTCTTGAGTGGTTTTTATCATTAAGGCAATAGCAAATAAAACCTTCGGAATTCATGAACTTATCCAGACAGGCCATCTAATTAATAACAAGAGGAAATTTCAATTACGGTAAGAATTATGGCCCGCGCAGCAAATGTCAAGATATAAGCAGAAGGATTATGCGATCCTCAGTTAAGTTGAACCATATTGGCTGGAGTGTGTGCTTTTTGCAGATGTTCATTTGTTCATTCATTCCGGAAGTGAGTCTTATGGTCTTAATCTCGGAGTCTGAAACGGTGCCACTTGGCAATTTGGATAGATTATAAAGAACAGAAACAGATTTTCCAAACTAATATACGAGTGAGATCGACTGAATCTAGCCATTCTCAGTAAACACATCTGGAAATTATCTATCACAGCAGACTGTGAAATGAATCAAATTTTTCCACTAATAATAGTCATATATTGAAAAGTATTCACTGAAATTATAATTCGAATTCTTGATAATGTAGCACTGTGATTATTTTGAAATTGATTTTCTCATTTAACATAATACATTCAAATTGTACTATACATAAATACTAGGTTGCTTACGAGCTACTTTAAAAGTAGACACCACATGTATAAACTCGGCATACGAGTTATAGGAGGCGAAGTAAGACAGAAAAATAAAAAAAAAAATATTTGGAGATCTTGAGCAGTTTCGCAAATCCTGGTGGTTCGGCGAACGGTTGGCGGCATTCCCATCACTTGTCGGTTTTCTCTCTGACATCAAAGAAAATGCTCGCGAATGGCGTTCGCAGATTTGGACGGGTCAACTCAAAACGACGAACAGACCATTGCTGGTGAGCCTCAGTCCAGTGAATTGGTTATAGTTTTTCTCAGGACTAACTGGAGTTGTTGTGGAAAGCAAAACATCCCTAGGAGGAAATTTCCCACACTGTGAAGATGGATGCAAAGGAATGTAGGAAAGAAATGGCGTCCTGGCATCGTGTTGGCAATTTTTGTAATGTCCATTCAACAGTTCAAAACTCAAATTTTTCTATTACATGTAAAGTTTCTACACTTATATGTTCATATAAAAATGTGTTTGTCACCATTAGTTGACTACGAAATAAAAAATCGCGAACAACAAGATTGTGACAAACAAAATTTTGTGTATATAGCTGCTGATACCCTTTCCGATCTTGAACGGAGAACTACTAAAACAATTCTGGGAACAGCACAAACGTTCCGTTTGTTGTTCGGTTCGTTGAAATCGAATACGTCCTGATCTCCCACACTGAAAAATTGCATACACCCCTGCTTGAAATACAGAGAAGTGTATAATCAATGAATAGCTAGAGCTTTCTTTGAGTTTTCTCTACATACCCCTGAACCTGCACCAGTCTTTGATTCGTCTGTGTACCAGACCTTCCTCTACAAATGATGCCTAGGTCTGTATTTTTCTACCACAGGGTGTTGTTGAAAGAGAACATCTGATTAACATTATCAGAGTTTCTAGTATACGATCTCTAAACATCGTGTTATATTTCGCTTAAGACAGGAATGTTGTCATACACATATTCATATATTTTTGACTTCTTTGTGGCTGGGGGACCTGATGACTGAATGTATGGAGGGTTATGGGTTATCAAAGCCTTCGTCTATGTCTAAGTTGGCCGTTAATAGAATGTCTTCATTTTCCAGCGTGTCCAAAAGTTGATGGAATGCTGTTTCTGCTGGACAACCAGTTTCATAGACATATTAGTCGCAGTGCATTAATTTTTCTACCAATGCACTGTCTTCACTTTTAGTTCAAACGACCTAAGACTCTGATTTCAGGGACTTCACTGTTTCCTGTCTATTTTTTGCACATTTCAGTATAGAGGTAAACCTAATATTATTCCATGATTATGGTATATGTACACTCAAAAGCCAGATTGGCTCTTAGTATATTACAGTAGTTCTGGCCGCTTCTGCAGCAGTGCTGGCCCATTGATCTTTTCCATAGTTCACTAACTTCTAGCTACCTTCCAATTATCTCTGGATCCTCGAAACATGGTTTTCTTCTGTATAGTAGATACATGCCCCATTTTGGGCCCAGGATAGTGAACTCTAATGATTTCCTTCATTGTTTCCTTCCCTGTTCTTGTGTACCCCCTTGTAAATTTTCAAGGGTGTACTGTTGTGTGTTCCTTCATTGTTTCCTTCCCTGTTCTTGTGTACCCCCTTGTAAATTTTCAAGGGTGTACTGTTGTGTGTCCCAAGAGAGAGTATTCTTTGAAGTCTAGCCAACTCGTGACTTTCAATAGAGTAAGTCATCAGTTTGCGAAATTGTATTATTTTCTCAAAGTCATCACATATACTTTTGGCATAATTTTCATTCATGTTTTCCTTGCAGGTTTTTTTTTGGGATGGAAATTGAGAGTTTATTGCAATTTTTTCCAATACGTCCAACTCGATTTTGACAATTTTTTTCCATTATCTGTCTCCGTGAGCAGCCGCAGTAAACCAAGGATGACTGACTGCCGTCGGTATAGTTTTCAGATTCGAGTGTAGTGTGTCCAACATTCAACCAATGGTTTGAGTAAAGCCTGTGGGGGTTAAAGATTAAATCTCGATATTCAGTTCATTCTTCAGATGATAGGATGTTATTTTCACCAAAAATCGAAAACTATGACCAAAATCGTCCCACCTTGATGGTAGGGGGGGACTACCTAAGGCTTATTGTCTTGTATTTCCCGGAACGTGAGGAATACGTTGATTCAATAGAATCAGCACTTCTCATTTTCTAGTCAATATTCCTCAAAGCATAAGGTAACACTAGTGTATCGTCTAACTCGTACGAGTGCCGTCTATATACCCGTAGCCTGTGGATATACGCTGGGACCGCATATACTGAACAAGCTTACAACAAATGTATGATGATGTTAGAAGCCCCACGACACGCTCCGCATCTAATGTCAGGGACCTCTATACCCATCAGGTGACTACACTGGACCAGGGTAAGACATCTATTGGTAGGACTTCAGCTTATTTGACCTCAGGAAAGCAAAACTCATATTTTTGGATGAGCCAAGATCTTCAATGTCCTTGAAGAAGAACCCCCTCTATGCATTGCATTATCCTCCTGTATTTGGAAGAGTATCTAATACTCCGCAACTTTAGCTTCTTGTTGAACGGATTCCAAATCGGTTACAGAGTTTGAGTTCAATGTTTTATATACTACATAAACTGTATCTGTACATTCACGATGCAGAAAAAATCAAGGTCATCTACACAATTTATTGCCACCACCAGATGCTATGTGATGGTAGAACGGTGAAAAACATCAATCAGTTAGATGGTATCATAGTAGAACATGTTTTGAACCTATATAGGTTCATCATCAGCTAAATTATTTTTGAATTATGGAGAAGAAAAAATTTTATGAATGAAGATAATAAGTATGTATCATATATTACCAATAAAGGGAATTACTTACATACTTGATTTTATTATAAAAATATGAAAATTAATTATGAGGAGGTTATTTTAACATTCATATATTTATAATAAAACCAAGTATGTGACTAATTCCCTTTATTGGTAATATGTGATACATACTTTATAACTTCATTTATAACATTTTTTCGTCTCCATAATTGAATCAAAACTTGATTGAACATATTTCAATATACCTACTTCTGGCATTGTGTTGGACATTTATTTATTTAGTTTTGCTCGATCCTCAGAAGGACAAAGTCATTTGAAGTTCCTCGTATAAAATAGAGTGTTTTAGTGTTGTAGACACATGATCCTCTTATACATTTTTGTCAGCAGTACAGTAGATAAAAATTTTGACGAGAAAATGCGTGCCCTACTCTCCCCTTCACTTCCACCCGTGAGCATGATCAAACGATAAATCAGAGCAGTGGCGTACGTGATCCTTGCACATCCTCCTCTTCCACATTCGTAACATGTTTCGTTGCGTGCCGTTATTTATATATTGCTATATTCGCGTATGTGATTTTCTTTTGATGTATATTGTGGAAATTTTCATTTTTCGGCAGCGGCAAACAAAGAGTTTTCTCGTGTACTCGGAAGTATTTTCACGGAGAAGTGCCTTCTCATTCTCATTGAAGATATTTGAATTCCAATCGAATAGAAGTTGGGAACGTTTTATTGCAACCACTTAGGGAATATGAAATATGTTGGATAACGCTCGAAATGGGAAAATGCTTGAGATAATCTTTATACGTTCATCTACTTTTTCAGAATTCCCACATCCGATGTCAGGGCCATTTTTGATGTTTTCGTGCCCGTGAGTCAGCTTGCAATTTGTGACCCTTTTGATTGACCGGTATAGGATATTTTTCAATGATATATTTTGGCTGGTGAGGTTTCAGTTCTCTCTGTGACAATTGAGTCTCAAATTATGATACTTTGGGTGTCTGTTATTCTTCGTCCTCTTCTTCTTCTTCTTCTTGTTGTTCTATATTGGTTCCGCCTGGAGCGAAAAACTATACGAAGAATGTCGTCCAACTTTGGTTGGGTTTTGTATAAGGTAACTATATTAAAAAACTGTTTTGAAATTTGAGTGGTCAATATGAAATTACGTATTTCCTGACGTTTCCTTAGCGCAAATGGCTAACTTTAAAAAGCTTTGTTCATGTTCATGATGTCATTGAATTGTTCTTAGTTATTCTTTCCCCAGCGTTTTGGAGAATGGGATTCCAGATCCGTTTGAGCTTCAGAGTTTCTTCTTTCCTATTGAAATTCTTCGTATGTATGTTGATCTCCATTGCTTTCCGTACTGGTCGAATATGATACATACCTAGTCCTCAAAACCTGAACGTCCCACTGAAAGAGTCTTTGAGGGAGATAGCCAACATGTTTCCGAGTTACTTTCAATGGAATGCAGACTTTGATAAGTAATTATATGGCGTGGCGATGGAAAGTCCACTCAGCCCAGTGATGGCCAACTTTTTCATTCGGTTTTAAAACCGACCATGTGGCTACGAAACACGTGGATGGTACCTTCGTTATTTGGAGACACGAAGGGGACAAAATGCTCAACATCCTAATACTAAGTACACCATGGAGACTGAACAGGATCAGTGGATAGCCAAAAATTTTTGTTTTTTTAATGGCACATGAGAGTGTTGATTTTTGGCCGAGACCGCAGGTCGAGGTCTCTAGTATTGCGCGTGTTGTACCCTCTATGGGCGGGCAGTTCTGTTTATGATTTATTACATATTTCGTGTTGTACCTTTTTAATGAAAAATGTGTAAAATGTATCCACAATTATGTATTATACATATTGTCTATAGAAGTCACAAAGCTAGGGAAAATTTCACCACAAACCAAAATAAACAATCATTGGTAAAAATGAATTACAACCAGGTGTACTAATGTTCGACAATTGTTTACATTATTTACACTTTTTTTTAACACTGTTAAAGGAAAGAATCTACACAGGGATTTCTTTCTTTTACATTATTAATTTCACTAGAAAAACTGACATTAGACAAAATTGATCGACCTACGATCTCGCGATTTTCTCATGTCCGTTTTTCTCATGAAATTACTGATTGAAAAAGTTATTTCGTTAAAGAAAGAAATTTATCTGATAAAAAAAGCTCTCGTGTGTTAACTGTTGAATGAAAATAGTCATAGTGAAAGCGTCGGCCGCGAAATCCATTTTATCATCTAATGAGTATTACAGTGTGACCCACTCAAGAGAGGAGCACCATTATAAAATCTACATTTTCCAACAGAGTGGAATGATTTTTGTTTCATTAAGTAGACATTCAAAAACTCTACTAGGACACCTAAGTTCATGAATGAATATCCATTTCCAGGGCCAACTAATCTGATTTTTCAAGGACAAAACACTAAAAGAATTATTAGCCATTTTTTTAGAAAAATTCTAACTACACCACTAGATTTGCGACATTTTCAAATAGTTCATATGTGAATTACGTTGGAATGAGTTATTCAATGAAAAAGTTATAAGGGAATGAAATTTGAAAAATATGCCATACAATCAACCAACCAATTCAATTTCAAAACTTGTATCAGAATTTTGACTCCACCACTGGATTCAGAGAGTTTCAAAATATCACTGACTGATTGTTGATAAATAAAAAAAAAATAATGACATATTCCTAAAATTTCTTTAACATATTTTTCAAATTTTATCATCTTATGATTTTCTCATTTATAAGATTTCGATGAAACTTTGACCAACGATATATCAAGACCTTCTGAATACAGTGGTGGATTCCAAATTTTTATGAAAGTTTTGGAATTAATTAAACGGCATATTTTTCAAATGTCATTTCCTCATAACTTTCTTATTGATTGACGCATTTCAACGTATATCACATTTATAACATTTGGAAATGTCGCGATTTCAGAGAAATGTCAGATTTTCTCTAAAAAAATCGATAGTAATTTTTTAAATATTTTTTACATTGAAAAATTGAATTAGTTTGGTGTCATAGTAGACTTTTTTAATGTCTACCTAATAAAAAAAAAACATTTCAATCGGTTGGAAACTGTGGAATTAATAAGGGTACTCCGTTCTTAAGGGGGTCACACTGTACATGCATATCACAATTCGATCTTGCTCACTTGATTTGGTCGTTCTGAAAACACATCAAATATTTCGTTGTCAACCCTGTCAACCAAAGACACTTGAGTAACACTCACTGCCTACTTGTTTACGGTAATGTGTTTGTTATCATTGCTACTACAAAAAGCAACATAATCATTAACCATATCATCGAATCCAAATGGAGCGTGAATGTAAACAAACAATTTTTTACATTCTCTAACCAGAGACAATAAATAAATGCAACTTTTAACTCTTTAACATGAGTATGCGTAATAATAATTGTTCTCAGTGGTAATAAATATTTTGGTATATAATATCACTTTCCTTGAAAATTTTCATGTATGTTATCAAGATATGCATTCTAGACAACTTGTTTCTTCATAAAAAAACATATCGTATTGAATAAAATAGTATCAATATGACAATAAAACATAAGTTTACTGTCGAACAATACTCCCAGATCATCATCATTAAAGATGTTACCCAAGTTTTTTGCAGCGTCCACCGATTTGAGTATTTGCTCGCATATGTTGAGTTTCATATATTTTTAACATATTGCCTTTGGTTTTTGCTACCAAAGAACATAACCTGACAGTTGTCATGGTTCTGCTTCAAATTTTGTTCATCAGATATACTGTGATATCATTAGTTTCATGCTTGAACTTGAGAATGTTGAACATAAAAAAAAAAACATCGGCAGTCAATTTCAAAAACAGGAGGGGACAATAATTGAGCCTTGAAGTACGCCTGATATTACACTTCCAAGAGAAGAACTTGAATTGTCTAACTCCATATCCTAATATCGGTCATTCAAATAAGAGTTTAGACAGAAAATGTATATGAAATTCTTCAATAGATTGTGAAATTCAAAATGTTGCGGATTTATCCAGATATATTACTTTTCTTACTCGAGTACTAGAGGAATTAGTTAGGATTTTTGAGAATTATGTACACATTATTTTTTACTTTTTAGTCCATGTTGGAAGTAATGCGTGTTCTTTGTTCTTTGAACTATCATTTCATTTTTTGACTATAAATCGAAATGTCCGATCCCGAAAACCCCCAAATACCAATTATGAATCGAATCTAACCATAGTAACAAAACTTGTCCACCATTTTGGCCACCATCTTAAATTTATAAATTTTGATAAAAAATTCATAATATCTGGCCCTCACAAACTAATTTAGAATCGAATCTGACTATAATTACAAATCTCATACGCCATCATCAGTTTATGAATTTTGACAAATTTACGACCGAAAAAAACCCAATATGCAAATTTTGAAGCCCTCAGTTTTGACTCGAATCGGACTATTATCACAAATCTCTTCCGCCATCTTAAAGACGCCATTTTGATTTTTTATAAAAATGTAATATTGCATTCTCACCAGAATTATGAGCACATACCAAATTTCCAAAATTTTTGGTATATTCAAAAGTGATATTAAGTGGTTGCTTTACGGTTTCTAAGGAACTACATCTTGGTTTCAAAGTCTTAACTTAAACAACAGTCAATGGCGCTCTGGCCAATGAATTCTTTGTCACCCGGTATGTGTACCTTCTGCTGCACAACTTTATCCCTATTCGAATAAAACTGTAGGTATCTATTACCGTTTAAGATAGTCCTGTAGTCTGTAGTGGACAACCGTATGTGCTCGGCGCAGCTCTGACAGCACTTCCTTCTACAATACTCCCCTTCAGTAAAAATTAGATCGCAGGACATCCCGATATTACTATGGTGGACGGACATTGCAAGAAAGAAATGTTCTAATGGAAATCCGTGTTTGCATGAATTTATGGTCCATCTCAATTCAGGACAAACCGAAGTTCCTCAATGAAAATTTTGCGTGAGCTCACGTAGTTGATCTACATTATCATCTAAATCATCTAACAGGAACACCAAGCCTCAGTACAGAATTTATAACTCGGATGTCAGTGCCCACCGCATCTATGATAATGCGGGCCCATGAACGAGATACAATAAATTGATAGCAACCGTCTATAACTCACCTCCTCTCCGTTGAACAAACGGAACCCCGCATGAAAGTCTCCCGCCGAGAGTTGCTCCACTTGAAATCAGACTCGGGAGCTTGTCTCGAGAAAGACCCACCCCAAGGAAGCTGCCGCTGCCGCTAGGCTGACCCACTGCTACAGTAATATCCCGTCAAGAGCTCGTCATAAATCAAAACAAAAAGGTAGGGGAGAGAGAAGTAGAACTTTGGAGTTGCATCGCCAATGTTATTTATCGACGGTGGATTTTGATTGATCAGTCATTTATACAATCTATCCATAACACAACACCCCTTGTTACAAAAGCGCAGGAGGGCCCTGAAGGTTTTTTTTTTCGTCACTTCGATTTTAAAGTCGAAATATCGATAAAATGTCGAAACTTTGACATTAAAGTGGAAATTTCAACAATAAAGTCGAAATTTCGACTTTTTTCTCTAAATTTCGTTAATAGAACACAATCAGCTGACGACAAAACAAGGCGGTCATGGGGACAAACAAAGCATTTGATTTGACATTTGATGAAATGAAAATTCGTTTTTTGTGTGTTAGTGGATAATTGCAATTTTATAAATAATTTCTCGCAGAAAATTGACCAGAAAGATTCACCTTCATTTTTGTTTAGTTTGGTTTGTCAGGAGCCAGGAAATTGTTAAATTTCAATAATTACTTTAATTCACATGACATTCAAACAGACATGTTATAGTGGAATTGTTTTATACAGGATAATCCTAGTCCAGTTCCACCTTTTACGTTGACCGGAACATGTTTATTATTTTTTAAATTCGTGGTCATTTTTTTGTAGCAAGGTTATCTCGGAATAATTACATGAGTTTTGAAACTTTGTTGAAAATTTTTTGAAAATATCTATTCTGATGCAATTCACAAAGGAGGGTATGCTTTTCTGGCCCAACTTATTCTGGTCATAAGATTTTTGCACACATCTAGGTCTATAAAGAAGAAAAATTTTCCCAAAATTTCAACTTCCACACCATCTTCAAATAAATTCTCTTAGAGCAGAGTTTGTGACAGCAAAATATGATAATAATAATACTCACTCATAAACACTCGTAGAGTGTACCCAAAGGCATAGGCTGTGCGGGTAGAGGGCGGCTATTATTATTATTTGCCGTGGCGCTCCGGGCGACTTACTGATTTTTGGTGGCGTATTCACTTTTCAGCTGCAGGAAAACCCGGAAAACCTACAGCATTACCTCGGGTGGCCGGCGTGCACTCCAAGCTAGCACTAGACGAGATTAGCATCTAGACAACACACAATACACTTGCTTTCAACAAGGACTGTGGTCATCTATCGATTCCGATATAGAGTATTTGAGAAAAAATCCCTCGTACATACATCGGTCTCGAACCGACTACCGCTATACTGAAGTTCTGAACGGCCTGTGCCTTAGACCGCCAGACCACCGACCAACCGACCACCACCATATAAAATAAAAATATACATTTTGGCAACAAAGCGTATGTGTTTATCCTTAGTTCCAATGTACAATAAATATAAAATGTCAGTTCTGACGATTAGTTTATTTTTTGAAAATCATTGATAAGAACTTATTGTAGAAGATAATTCATTCTAGATTGAAAAAGATTAAAATATACTCCTACATTCCTCATTTCTGAGCATTTGAAAGAATTTATATATTTTTCATGAATGACCCAAATTTCCTTATCAAATGCATACCCTACTCTGCAACTTTGTACACGATCCGAAAAATTTCCAAAGTGACTGAAGTTCCGAATAATGTACAAGGTTGAAAATTTGTGATTCCACCAGAATAGATGTTTTCAAAATTAGGAAAAAAGTTTCAAAACTTTTGTAATCATTCCGAGACCACCTTGATCAAAAATATAACCACGATTTACAAAAACTTTTCAGATGTTTCTGTCGAGTTTACAGAACTTTTGAATTTTATTCCTGTAGTAAAAATGTTCCGTACACTTTATTTATTTTAATTATTTGTAAATTTGATTCGTGATATGAAATGATTTATTTATCCAACACATGACAGTTATGACTGTCATTATTAATGTCATTTTAGACAAGTAAACTATCAAATAACACACTAGTGTGTTATAATCCATAACTCACAAGTTCATATATACACAAGTTCATATTCAAAACTTATTAATTATTATCTCATAAAAATAAAATGTCTTCCACTTGTTGGATAAAACATTGTATGCCACTCGTGTGTTATGTTTACTAAATCACTTGAGAATTTATACCTTATACATTTTTTTCGCGTGACTTATTTTCAACATAACACACTAGTACCATAAATAACTATTAATACTACTCCAAATTTGCAAAACTTTTGGAATGTTTTCAACGAGTATACAACAAAATTTAAGTTAATTACAATTCTAAACCTTTCACAACCTTATGTTAATGTTTGAAAACTTTTGAGAGCCAGGTAGCTCAGTGGTTGAAACTGTCGCGTGCAAAACCATTGACTGCTGGTTGGCTAGGTTCAAATCCTAGCGACTACAGATTTTCATCTGATGGCCTGAATCGCACGTTAAAAAGTGAGACCTCGTTAATCCTTGGCTTGCACAAGTTTTGACTTTTGAGGGCTGCCGTTCTTAAGGGGACGACAGCTGGTTAACGAAAAAAACAATTTTATTTGTTTATTGAATTATTGTGAATTGATTGTCTGTATCTTTTGGTCTATAGGGGAATTAGCTAAGAGTTACAGATAGTATAGTAGTAGTAGAGACGTCTCTATTGTCTCAAGACGTTCTGCTGTTTTATCACCTTGGCCAATCTCTCTGACTATAGCGTTTATGCAAGGCATGCCCTTTCAGATTGTAGCACAAGGATTATCTATTTTCAGTCAATCATATCAATAATGTAACAAAACTGAATTTTTGAATTGAACTTTTTCAATACAAAAATGCTGTAACTTACCAGGACAAATTACTTTATTCGCCCTCCAAGATTGTATATAGATTTTCTTGATTTTATTTATTTTTATATTTTGACAGTGCACAAGGTTGAAGTCTTAAAAAACTAATTCAAGATACAAAAACATTTCATATAATGTTAATAGGAATAATAAAAACTGCTCGTCGTAAAATTCGCACTCAAAAGTGTCACCTTGAAATGCCTAACTTGGCATCGTAATTAATAAGACATTACCATTCGCAAATAATATTCAGCAGAATTACTAAAACTGTTTTAATTTTTTACAATAATCACTGAATAAATTACAACAAATTAAGTCATCGAAAAACAGGTGTACTACTGGTACAAGTCCTCACCTTTGATTTGGGGCACACGTAATAACACTGTAATTATTTCCAGTATTGCCAAAAATATCATTACCATAAGACTCGGTACAATGCCTCCATAATTTTAAATGAAGCAGACGATTATACTGAAATAATCACTATAATCAGCAAAATAAAGATAAGTCAATGCAAATTCATGGAAAAAAATGTAAAAAAGTTCAGAACACACACAAAGAATGAACTTTCAACGCATGTTACGCTTTGATATACATGTATGTTATGAAACATAGCATATTATGAAAAAAAATAATGAAGAACTGAGAAGTAACTTCGTTTAATATAGACCAAAACTAGAATGAAATACTTTTTCCTAAAACCATGTTTTCGCTTCAAAAAGAAAGCGCACTTTTCCGAAGACCGAACTTTTTTTTAGTTTGCCGGTTACCGAGCGACAAAGTTACCAACACGATCTCTGAGTTACCATGGAAACCATATTAGAAAAACGTCAAATGTTTTTTCATGAGTAATTGAATTATAGATTCTACATTATATATTTATGTATATTACGATAAATAGAGCGATAAATAATGCATATTACAAACTTCAGTTATAGAAAGTAATTGAAAAATAGTTATTATGATTGAAAACTCTCATTTTCTGATTTTTCATTGTACTGAAGATGGTAGAAGTGTATCTTTAGTAAATAATCCATATTATTATTAATTATCGCATTGAATAAAATACAAAACTATCAACTTCAGTTACGAAAAACCGTTCGAAAATTGGTTGGTGGTTATTCTACTTCAATTTTTTAACAATTTTGTACTACTAAAGGTGATAGAAATCTACTTTTTATTAACGCACGTTACAAAATCTGAACTGTCAAATTTGGGGTTATTAATAATCATAAATTTCTGTAAAATCTTCGGTTGTAGAAAAATTGTTGGATATAATTCGAGCGCAAGAACTATGCCACTTTCAAAATATTGCCACGCTCCGCTTCGCTTCGCGTCAAACCTTTTTTTTTGTCAAACGGTAAAGTATCACTTTGCGTTCTTAATACACAAATAGCCTATAACCATTAAACAAAGTGGCCTTTGAAGCTTTCAGATCTCAAAATCCCCAAAATCGTAAAAACCAATCATAATTTTAAATGTTTTGTTGTTAGAGATGTGGGTTATTGGATATTTACCTAGCTTGTATATTTAGGATATTGAGTGTTAATTTTCTCAGTGGTAATATTATGTGCCTATGTTGAATAAAGTATCGAATTTTATTTTTGTGTAACTGCTGCTTTCGTGGGAACATTGTTGTGTGTATTCCGAGCACAGTGTCACTGCAGCTTTCCAATGATTGAACAATTTTTGAAAACATCACGTTGGCAATGCATATCTTTGGGACATTTTGTCTCCTATTTTTCATTTATTTTCTTCTATTCCTAAGTGGGAATGTGCTTCATACCCACGATTGTTTTTATTTAACAACCCAATTTAACGAAAATTATTATACTGAACAGAACACAAAAATTTCAGATACAGAGAATTCTCTCAGCAAAAGATTATTTTTTGAAATGGTCCATATTGCAAGCAACGATAATAGTCTGTGCTTGAATACCGACGGCAACAATTGAAATCGTATTCATAGAAACATTTTGATCACACGTAATACCAACTGTAAATAAACAAAATCGTGCCTTATAATTCGAAAAATGAATAAAGAAAAAACTCATTTTTCACACGGTCTTTGATCACATGAAAGAGAAAAAACAAAAATGAATTAACTTATTTTTTGTATTTACGCGCACTTTTTATTGTAGCTCATCACTGAAGAAGGCAACCGTTTTGCAGAAACGCTGGCTTGAAAATTTCAAACATCTGAAGAATGCGTTGAACTTGTCCACGTGCTTGGGATCAGTGAACAACATTGATCTCCACATTGACATATTAGCGCTTACACAGAGTCACATTCTAAGCACAGCTTTTACTGCCGAGTATTTCGCGGCAATTTTCTGCTTATATATACATTGTATATGTATATATACATTGTATATATACTAATGTATATATGAGCAGTATATATACATTGTATATATACTGCTCATATATACATTGTATATATATACATTGTCTATAAACATTGTATATATGAGCAGATAATTGAGTAGAAACTCAACTTTGCCAGTTTTTGGGTTGACTAGCTGCTACGCTCCGCGAAACAAGCGGCAATGAAAATTATGCTTAGAATCTGACCGCAGTTCGAAATGTTTATAACCGAGATTAGCCATCAATGGATCTTTGGACGTGAAAACATTATCTTCTATTAAAATATTGTAATACTTCAGGCACACAAATTACACAAAATAGTGGACTTTCTGAGAGTTTTTGATAAAATATTATTATTATTATTATTATTGGATATTTTTATTATTATTATTAGATATTTTTATTATTATCTACAGAATAATCCCTTCTTGTGACTCAACAAACTCCGGAGGAATTAAATGCATAAAAATCAATAAAAAAATCACAATACTTAAATGTTCACAACTCATTGTCAACTTGACATAATGAATGAAGGAGAACTTCAATAGTTATTTATGCAACAAATGCAAAAAGTACGTGTTTATTGCACTCGACGTGAAATTGACCGACGAGGCCGTTAGGGCCAGCTGGACAACACGCCGAGTGCAATAAACAATTTTTGCACGAGTTGCGTGCAAAATTTTTTCTACGTTCATGCAAAAAAAATGATTTATCAAAGTGGCGGCACTAGCTGTAGGAAAATGAAAAGATCACTATCATCTATTTTTCCATTAATGATACTCATTTTAAAACTTTTCAGTTCTGTGACTGTCGCGTGTTATCACGAGGTGTGGTCATAGTACAGACAGTTTGCTCTATGCAGGTAGACGGTTTAGAACAAAGCGGATCAGTTTTGAATATGGAGTTATTCTCGGGAAGGCATTGTTTGCTAACATTAATACAAAATAATATAAAATATGTAACTGTTTAAAACGTATTGACAATCTCACGGAAAAATCTGCTAAATATGTAGTGGGTTTGAACGTTTATGTTTGTCATGCTGACAGCACGTTGAAGTAGAATGACAGATGAGTGCAATAAAAACTTTATTGCACTAGTGCAATAAAGAACTTATTTTTCCACTAAATATAGTTCTATAAAGTTTTACCTTTTGCATGAATGTAGAAAAAAAGAATAAATACGCACGCAAAACTGAGAAAACTTAAAGTACATGAAATTCCAAAAATCCTCAAGACAATTGTAGAAACTGAAACTGATTAAAATTCGTATAGAAATTATTTGCCTGCTTTCAGACAATGGAAATCCTGAACCATTGCATTCTTCACTTATTTGTTTACTATTATTGTATGTCAACAATATAAAGTGTGTTATTTTTGAGTAAATAAACAAATAAACTCATCATGATTTCACTTTTATCTAGTAAAATAATGATTATGAACATCTGGCTTCCCACCAGTACCGGTTTTTGCTCTATTTTTTCCTTTAGCGCCTCAGTCAGGTGTACTCGAACAAAATTCCAACGGTAACCGAGTTGAGTAACAGTTTCCTCAAACATTCCAACATAATAAGAACGAGCACCTAAATTAAAAACAAGCTCAATAATTTATTCCATATGACGGAAAGTCATCACTGCGACTAGATATGTGCATACCTACGGATGTCTGTAATTATTAGAGAAAGAAATCATAGCTTCTTGAGGTTCACAGTCTGCTAAATCCTTCTTGCAGTAGCGTATCGACGAGTACGATCGCTGAGCCTTAGGGAACACCACGCCGTTAATTATTTTATAATAATGAATATCGAGCGCACTGTTTGCCTACACTGGTTCGCACTAAACATATAATTGTGATTAACTCGTGTGCTTTTGATGTGGACGGTTCATTGGTAATAATCAAGTAGTTTTGCTTCAATCATATAACAACAGTTGAATGCAAGTTGTACTCGTTAGGAGACTTTTGATATTTTGTTTGAAGTTGCAGCACTGCAAAGATAAATTGGTGACTTCTGAAAGAGCGAAGTTTCAAGGAAAATGAACTTATTCCAAGAAAAGTTATTTGAACTTTCAAGAGATTCATCATTTTATACACCATCATCTAGTTCCTTTGAATGTAAAATTCATTACTATCAGTTGAAGTTACATTTGATTTGTCACTACTCCGCTAAAAATGATCGGAGGGGGAAAAGGAAAAGTTCGTATCGTTTCTGAAGACTCCTATCTTCTCATGCAAATATAATATGCGAGTATTTGAGTACCTAAACTGTGTTTTGTCGCACTTCACGGAGATGTTTGCGGATGATCCAAAAATCATGAATAATTTAGTAAATATGGAAATATTATGGTGGTCGGTAGTTTGGCGGTCTAAGACGCAGGCCGTTCAGAACTTCAGTATAGCGGTAGTCGGTTCGAGCCCGATGTAGGTACGAGGGATTTTTTCTCGAGTACCCAATATCGGAATCGATAGACGACCACAGTCCTTGTTGAAAGCAAGTGTATTGTGTGTTGTCTAGATGCCAATCTCGACTGGTGCTAGCTTGGAGTGAACGCCGGCCACCCAAGGTGGTGCTGTAGGTTTTCTGGGTTTTCCTGCAGCTGAAAAGTGAATACGCCACCAAAAATCAGTAAGTCGCCCCGGAGCGCCACGGCAAATAATAATAATAGCCGTCCTCTACCCGCACAGGCTATGCCTTTGGGTACACTCTACGAGTGTTTATGAGGGAGTATTATTATTATTATTATTATTATTATTATTATTATTATTATTATTATTATTATTATTATTATACTAAAACAGCAACCCATACCCGCTTTCGACTATATGCAACAATTTTAAAGAAGTGTGACAGGTCACACTTATACATGCCAAAAAAAAACTTTGTTTTACTTTGCCTCATTTTCAACTTACCCATAAAATAGGCATTATCTTTACTAAATGTTGAGAATAATCGCTTATTCATATCCTGCATATCTATATTTAATAACACTATTGCTTGGAATCACATACTTAATTTTTTATGTAGGATGTCTATGAGAGATTATTTTCAACATTTACTAAAGAAATTACCGGGATTATGGGCGAGTTGAAAACTGAGACAGGAGTAAATCCCAGTTTTTTCTTTGGCATGTATAAGTGAGACTTGTCTCAGTAGCCTTAAATCGTTGCATATGGTCCAAAGAGGGTACTGATTTCTGCTCCAGTATAATTATTTTATATCAACTAAAATATCGATGACTTTCGGATTCTCTGTAAATATTGGAGAAGGGTTATGTGAAGTGGGACAAAACACATTTTAAATACTCAGATACTCCACATGTTATATTTGCAAGAGGAAGTAGAATTCTTCAGGAACGATATGCACTTTTTTTCCTTCTACTATAATTTTTAGTAAAGTTATGACAAATCTGCCACTGCCTGAACTTGCAGTGGTGGGTTAGCGCGAGCATGAAATGTGACGTCGACGAGGCACCCTCATCGAAAGTGTAGGTATGTATATCTGCAAAAACCGGTGAAAAAAAAAACAAGAAAAAAAGAATATAAATAAACAAAGGTTCTGGCACAGTAATCCAAAAAGACATAAAATCAACCAAGGTGTAAAAATTACTCACCTGAAGATATTTCACCTTTCTGACCTAATTCATTTTCAATATTCAAAGCCAAACTAAAAACATGGATACCAACTAGAATAAATCAGATATTTCAAAAACATCCAAATATGTTTTTATTAATCATTAATCATTTACAAACATGACCCAAGAACACTGCCTTGTGATATATCTATATCACCGTAATGCACCTTCAAGACATCATCAATTTTCACTTATAATATCACAAGAGCTTGAAAAATTTCCAGGAATAATTTAAGCTTGCGTGGTATTCGGTAAGAAAATTCCACACCATAATTTGGAACAAAATTATTAATCCAATCTGACATTTTAAATTAATTCCACTGCTTGTCCACCAAGTCCACCATGTTTCGTTAAATAAAAAATATTACCAACTTTAGTTACACCAAATGCTAAAACTCAGATGGGTATTAGATCAGTCTATCGCCCTTTCATAATTTTAGGTCACTAAAGGTGGTAGAGATGTATTTTTTGTTAAAGTAATCCATAACACTTCTAATGTAAAAAATATAATATTAACATGGTTTGTTGCAGTAGGTGGCCGTGATATTGACGTCCATGCTTTTGACAGATGAGGTTTATATTGGTAAATTACATTGAGTTACTGTATAGTAAACCAGCAAACAAAGATATTCTTATGAAAAACATTTCTTTTAAGCATTTTCGTTAAACAATTTGAGAAAAACGAAATGCTTTGAAGAGTACAATTTATGTAAATACTGCAAAGAGTTGAGTCAAGTGCAAATATGTCTTCCAAAATTAATATATTTAACGAATTTATTAGAAGATTGCGACCAGGGGGTCTATTCTCGAACCGTTCGGTTTCAAATCGTATACGAAAAAGAGAGAAGAACTTACACATTTCAAGTGTATTGGTGTGGAATGGTAAATCGAAATCGCATACGCACAAACTCGAGAATAGCACCCCAGGAGGCGTTAGAGTCGAATGGTTTGTTTACGAAAATCCAAGAAAGTCTGCTGCAGATGTCAAGTAAATATGGCCTTTTGCGTAAAAGAGATTTGAACAAAATTGTTTCAAAATTTTGCATTATTCACAGGTATATCTACAATATTAAATGCTTGTAGATCACATATTTAACTTTTCAACTATCAAAAAATTTCCACTAAATATCGAGGCGCCACGAAAAAATTTCCGGAAATTTTTTAAGTTGCCATGGTAACTTGTCAAAATTAAGGCATCTTATTGGTTGAAAAGTAGAGGTGTGAAATTTTCACCCTAATTTATTAAAAAGAAAAAACGACTGTTCAATACGCAACTTTTCGGACCTGAAAGCTATCTCAACTGTATTGAATGCTTTGTCAGATCAAACAAAACAGATACAAAGAAACATCCATCTAATCTGTTTTTGATTAATTGTACACAATAAATTATTTGGCTTCAGTAAAACGTGTTGGCAATCAGTTAACATCCTGAAAGTGTTAAGATAAGATCCAACCAACCCTTATAGCAACTAATCTTTCGTTTAGCTTAGATAAATCGCCTAATTAAGCATTTTTCCGATAACTAACGCTGTTACTAGAATCACCATTCTTCTGGATTTCAAACTGGTATTTTTTTCCATGGGTTTTTGATAATTTCAAAATATGGATTAGTACTTTATCGTGTTTTTTCATGGTAATTACATCATACCTTTTATTTGGCTATCTTTTAATCACTTCAATAATGTCTAATTCTCTAATATGTTTGTAAGAGATGGATTTGCTGCTTTCAATTTCCAATTCAATGTGTTTATTATTTATTTTATTGTTCGTTGAAAACCTTTTTAGGTAGCAATTTCAGAGTATGCAGCTAACTTCTTTTTTCATTCAATTGATTCAAAAAAAAATTCATCTGTGTTTTATCAGACAAGCAATCATTATTAAACTAACATATAAATCGATGCAAATATCAAATTTTAATAATGTAATGCTATTTTCAAGCAGGCTTATTTCAAGTTATATTTCTGCAGAATATTAGAAAAAAAGAACATATCTACCAAATATCTGGCACACATCCCTGAAAATCGCTAAAACGAAGCCATGTCCCGCCAAATCGAGGTAAAAGTACGCCCAAATCCATCATCGCAGAAAGTGCGTTCCTAAACAGCATCATAACTGACGTGGCACCCAGCAAACACATCTGTAACATGACATCTCTGAGATATCGCAATGAGGTAACAGTGCGATATCACGAACTTTGCATCGCTGCTATGTGAAGAAGCAAACAAAAATGTGACATGACATCGCTGCGAGGTACAGAAGCAAGTTCATCATCTCTAAGATGTCGCAGTAACGATTTTACATTTTTTACATCGCCGAAAAGATGTTTTGTTATCGTTTTATGTTTTTTGCGATGTCAAAAATAAACGCCATTTCACATGCGCTCGAGATATATGATTAATTTTTATTGTATTTTTTGGTTGAATTTCGTTTTTGAGGATGTAGAAAATATTAAATTTAGTTCCTACCAGATATTGCTCTTTCATATTAATAAAAAAAATATTTTTCAACAAATTACTTAAGTTGAAAATTAAAAAAATTGTTTAATCATTGAAAATATTTTTTTTCAATATTACGATTGATCATTCTATGATCAGAAGCTACTTGAAAATGATTTTTGAATATTTTTATCTGCTTTTGTTAAAAAATTTTTATAAACAATTGCATTGTTTGTAATATAAATTGAAATATTGATTTTGGAAACATTATCTTTGATGCAAATTATGATTTTGTAAAACAAAACTTTTTTTTTAAGAAACTTTTTTTGTCGCTTAAAAACGGATTTGTTAATTAACAATATTTTTCTTTCACCTGTAATTAATATTAAGGAACTATTTTTTATCATAATTTATCTTGCTCTTCGATAATCAAAAAAAAATTCTTTAAATTTGCGAAATACTTTTGCGTTCTCGAATAGTTATTTTGCTTCGCTGAAGCTCAGCAAAATAACTCAAACTCAAAAGTATCATTTCGTATTCTAGATACAAAAATATCTGTAATTTATATCTCATGATTCTTTTACTTGGGTAGGCTTTTTCTTAACTGATTTATTTCCCTATGTATTTCCTAACTCTTACATAGCTAAAGTGCATCGCTGTGATGTCATATTTTCGCATACCTGCGATGTCAAATGAAGATATCTCACAAAAACACATCGCAGTTACATTTCCAAATTATATTGTTATTATATCGCAAAACTTTTCGCAGGGATGTCTCGAGGATGAAACTTCAGTGGGACGAAATAACATCCCTGCGACATAGCAGCGACCTCTATGCGACATAGAATGCGATACCGCAGGTCACTGCGATATATTTGTGATGTAACTGTGTTGTCAAGAAGAGTACTTCAACCACGCCACTGAATATGACTGCCGCAGTTGTAGTTGAAACGTTTGGAGACTTTAACCAAAGAAGACAAAACCTGGAAAGCAACAAAAAATGTATAAAGGAAACTGTAAACCACAATGGATATGTAGTGTAATGCAGATCACTCAACAATACAATTCACCAACCGTGTATCACTTCATCTCTAATTAATAATTGTGTAAATTAACTTTTCCACTACAAAGGGGAGTTATATAAAGAAAGACTTTAATGTAGGATCATTCGTCTAGCATGATTGATGAAAGTTGTCTTGTTAGTGCTGACAAAATAATTCACTTCCTTCTCGAATATCCTCGGTTACCGAGTACGCTGCTGTCGTCGAAGTTGCCAAAGACAAGATTGCGACTCGCAACATCAAAGACTTGCGTTAATTACCGAGGAGAGCGAGACATGCCACATATGAATACATTTTTTTAATTAGTCTGCCCGCCTGCTATTTTCCATGTTATGATATCGAAATGTTCCATGATAAAATATCTGACTTAGAACAATGGGCTATAAAATGTTATGATATCAATGACAGCTACGGTTCGAAAAAGGACAGAGCGCGCATTCCCCTCCGCGGGAGCTGTCGAGAATTTATAATCAGGAGCAGTGGCGTATAATGGCTCCATGGGACGTGATACAGAGTGGACGAAAATTCTGAGTCCATGTTTCTGATCCATTTTATGATATTTCGTCTTTTAAGTCTTCACGACGTTATCGAATGCTATGTTTTTGATTTGCTTGCGATAGCCCCAAAAGACGAAAAAATTCAAAGGTATTCCGGCTACTTAACAGATAATTATATATATTTCTTTGGCCTGAGAATTCAGGCGAACCATTAATTCTTGTGAATCTTTTCAAAATATTCTAATGCATCTTTTTATACAGCACATTCCAACATTTTATTTTGGAAAAATTTTAATAATTTCAAATTGAAACTTATGTAAAATTACAGAGCATCATTAAAGGGCATGAAATACATAGCAGTAAAGTAAAAAATCGTCGAAAATTTATAGCAAAAATGATAGAATCTCATTCTAGAAATGAAATTAGTCGACTACATTTTATTAAGTGTTCACTCAGGTGGACATTGAATTTTTTTTTCATTCCACGTTTATATTACACAGAGACATCCAAATGAACGTTCATTCGGTCTGCTAGTGAATGATACGAATACGAAAATTCAACATCGCTGGATTAGCTCATTAATGATTTTTTTCTACATTCACGCAAAAAGCAAAACTTTATTGAACTATATTTAGTGAAAAAAGAAGTTCTTTATTGCACTAGTGCATTACTGTTTTTATTGCACTCATCTGTCATTCTACTTCAACGTGCTGTCATCATGACAAACATAAACGTTCAAACCTACTACATATTAAGTAGATATACTGTGAGATTGGCAATAAGTTTTAAACAGTTAAATATTTTATATCATTTTGTATTAATGTTAGCAGCCAGACTTGAAAAAATAATATCTTCTCGAGAATAACTCCATAATTAAAATCGATCCGCTTTGTTCTAAACCGCCTACATGCATAAAGCAAACTGTCTGTACTATGACCACACCTCGTGATAACATATGCGCTCACGGCTACTATGATTTTGATTTTTATAATGCATTTGTAGTTACAGAAGCGTCAGTCAAAAATTAATTCTCACAATTATAGAATTGAAAGTTTGAAAATGAGTAATAATAATGGAAAAATAGATGATAGTGATTTGTTTCAATGCAAATCGATAGTAATAATTAATTATTTAAGTTGCGATTTTCATTTTCTTACACCTAGTGCCGCACCTTAATAATTCATTTTTTGCTTTTTTCATGAACGTAGGAAAAATGTTGTATGCAACTCGTGCAAAAATTGTTTATTGCACTTGACGTGTTGTCCAACTCGGCCTAACGGCCTCGTCGAACAATTTCTCGTCGAGTGCAATAAACACTTACTTTTTGCACTTGTTGCATAAATAAGTATATTGTCACTTTTGATACATTTTATAATCAGACGTTTCACTTCCAGTGAAGAGTGAACCGTCTGATATCAGCTCAAGTATAATCAATGATATTAGACGGTCCACTCGGATGAATGATCACTCAAGTGAATATTTTTTTTTGTTTCCACTCCCCGTTCACTTGAGACAGGGATATACAAATGAACGTTATTCCAATAAATAATCCCCTTAGTTAGTCAACTATCCGCTACCGAAGGCAAGACGAAAATGACCGACCTCGAGAGAATTTTCCGTTTGTGTTCATACGTTTCCTTTTTCGTTCAGTTGGCGTGTTACTGTATGATACGAATACCAAAATTCAACATCGCTGGATTAGTTCATTATTGAAGTTATTCGTCATTTTTGATACATTTTATAATCAGACGTTTCACTTCCAGTAGAGAATGCTGAATGAACAACATAAATTTATAAAAAGTGAACAGTCTGATATCACCGCAAGTATATATATATAAGTATATGGTCCACTCGCATGAATGGTTACTCAAGTGAACTTTTTTTTTTTTTTAAATGAAAATTGAACCGTCTGATATCATCGTAAGTATAATCAATAGAGGTGATATCGAGAGGTTCACTCGGATGAATGATCACTCAAGTAAACATTCTTTTTATTTTCATTCTACGTTCACATTACACAGAGATATGCAACTAAATTTAATAAGGTAGTCAACTATTTACTACTGAATGATACGTTTAATTTTTTGTTCATTCGGAGCGTGAGTGAATTATGCCAAATTCCAAAAACCAACATCGCTGGATATAATTTCGTTCATCACTTCTGATTAATTTTATGTTCATACGTTTCACTTTCAGTAAAAGACCTTGAATGAACGACAAAAATCAATGAAAAGTAAACAGTCTAATATCACCGCAAGTATAATCAATTGGGTGATATCAGACTGTTCACTCGGAAGAATATGATCACTCAAGTGAACATTTTTTTTCATTCCATGTTCGCACAACACAGGGGCATCCAAATAAACGTCACCACTAAATAAATCCACTACGCAGTCGACATTCGCTATCGAAGGCGAGACGAAAATGGCCGAATTCGAGCGAACGTTCTGTTTGTGTTGATACGTTTCATTTTTCGTTCATTTGGTGTGCTAGTGAATGATATGAATGCCAAATTTCAACGTCGCTGGATTGCTTCACTAATGAATTCATTCTACACTTTTCATAGATTCTATAATCAGTCAGTTCCCTTTTAGTGAAATATGCTGAATGAACAGAAAGTGAACCGTCTGATATCACCTCAAATTTTGCTTGAACAACTGGAATAGCGTCAAACTGATAGACCATTTTTCGATAGATATTATATCTCCGAACCATTTTTGGGTTTTTGAAAATGGAGAACACGTCGATAATCTTTGAACAAGATTTTGGCAGGGGGTTCATTCGAAATCGTGAACAAAAAAAATTATGAAAAAAGAGTAAATTACAATTCTTCGAACAACTTTCCACTCTGAATGCACCATATATTTATATATGTAAATAATTATCAATTCTATTCAATTTTAACACTGAATTGGGCCTACTTTTAATTTCCATCTCATTCTTACTTGAATACTTTATACTTACGTTTAAGTTGGTGTTCTCGAACACCATTTTTATCTCTTTCACATTGTGATGCCATGTTGACAATAAATTACGTCATAGAGCACATGGGTGGATTCAGAATGCAATAACAGATTTATTTAATGAAATATAATTGAGGGTTTTTCTTCTGATATTCAAAAGTGAATTCAGATTCGAATATGGACAATAATGGAAAAGATCTCTCGTAAAACTTATCCAAAACTCAAATTGCTATCTTCGAAAATAACGAGATGGCATGACGTAAACAATTGTAATCACAAAACTACTGTCAAAACCATATTTCCGATTTCAGGTCATTACCAACACTACCGATGTCAGCCAAGAAAAACAAATACAAACTTTCAGTTTTCTTCATAAAGTCCCTCTACAGACGGCGAGAATACCTAAATCATTCAGTGAAACCTACTATTAGTTGTGAAACGGGAGTCGAACAAAGGAAAAAATCAACGAATAAAAACGTAATCAGTACCGGTTTCCTACCCTTATATCAAATTAGTTCAATTTCGAGTAGAATCATCCATAACGTTCAACCGAATTTTATGAATTATTAATCCAAAGTTTTCCGAGTAATACCCCGATCACTGGAAAATATAAATTCTCCGCGGAACATTAGAGCGTTGAAATAAGGAATCGGCTATAGTAGATGGAGTGGAAAATTCAAATATGTTCAATTAATGGCTTTGCCATTTAGATTACTTTATACCGTTTATCACTGCGAGAGACCAATTGAACGTGAAATGATGTAAGAGTTTAAAGAGAAGAAGAATTAGGGATTATAGGAGGAGACGAACATTCTTTGTCTCTGGTGCAGGAAATGATATCGTTTGGTTTTCAGAAACCAAGACGGAAACAAAAAATAATCAGGACATACTTGGTGGAATTACATACATACATGTCCATTTAGATTTTAGTTTTCGTTATGAGATTTAAAAGATATCTATTTTTTTTTTAATTCAATGTATTAAAGTTTTTTGTTTGTTCTGTAATGAGAACAATATTTTAATGGTATTCGAAATGAAAAAAGCTTTCATTTAAATTGTGTGTCTATGTTAGATGGGTACAAATCTTATCCAATGAAGTTGAAATTTTACTTGTTGGTACAGTTCCGATGACAATACATTAATGTGAAAAAAATGCCCCCCGTCCTACCAAAAGCTAAATAAGGCAAAAAAACAAGGGGGGACTGCCTCCCCTCTTTTCTCCAAAAAAAGTTGAAAATTTTGCGAAATTATAATCCGCAAAAACAGTAAAAATGGTGAAAAATATCTTACCGTTGAGTAATATGATTTAGAAAAATTCCACCCCCCTCTCTCCCGTCAAAAGCTATATAGAGAAAGCAAAGGAATTCGGAAAAATTCCGTCCGTGCCTCTCAGTCTTTTCAAAAATAGTTGCGAAAACTTGCGAAATCAGAAAAATCCGTAAAAATAGTAAAAAAAAATCTAAGCATCGAATAATATAGTTATGGAAAATTTTACCCATTAGCCTAGATTGAGAATGCGTAGAAAACTGGAATGCTGAAAAGAACAGAATGAAAATAAAAATAAAAAACCCTTTCAAAAAAAGCTTTTATTTGAATGCAATAAAAAAAAAAACCTTTGAAGTGAATCGAACCCATCATATTGTTACATTAAAAATTTCATATAATATAAAAGCTTGTCGCTGTATTCAACAAATCGCATTAACCCTATATTGATTAAGATTGTTACAAAAACCTCACGCCAATTATGAAAGATAATGTCAATACAATATTACAAATACAGGGTGTTTCAGAATTCAGTATCAAGATTTCAGGGGCGTATTTCTTAGGTCAAAAAAAGACTTTCTTTCTCATAAACATGTGTCCGCAACCGCTTTATTTCTGAGATACAGGATGTTGAAATTTAACAAAAAAATCAGTTCTTTTTCAATATCTCTAAACTACTTTGGCTTTTCTTTTTTAATTTTGGTACATGCAAAGTACACATAAAAATACATTTTTTCCATGGCGAACGTTTTTTAATTTTCATCAGTGGCGTCTCTGTAAACATGCTCTGTCATTTTTGATCAAAATAATGATACGCTACTGTTTTTTTTGTCAAATTAGTATCATTTTCATAATTGTCTTCTATTTTTCCACAAACATGGTCTCTTGACTATTTTCCGTCCGACTGACGGTTTTCGATTTAAAAAATAAAAGGTCGTCATTCGTCATTTTTTGTATGTCTCATTTTGCTTTTTAAATCGAAAACTGTTCTTCGTAGGGAAAAAAGTCAAGGGACCATTTTTATGAATAGATAGAGGACACTCATAAAAAAATATAATATTCATTTAAAAAAAAACAGTAGCGTATCATTATCATTTTTGTTAAATTTCAACACCCTGTATCTTAGAAATTAAGCAGTTGCGGACATATGTTTTTAGGAAATAAAATCTTATATTGACGTGAAATATACGTCCCCTAATTCTTGATACTGAATTTTGAAACACCATGTATAACTCATTACCATTATTGAAATTTGTATATTGGCCCAATATTCAATAAAAAATATTGAAATAAATGATGATCAAACCTGGGTAAGAAACCGCTAGGTGGCTCCACATATGGAACGTCAGCGAAATCTTGAGAAAATATATTGAATAAGGCGGATCACAATTTGTTCAGAAAATAATCTACTCAGTGGTTGATTGAAGGAGATACATTGAAACTGTAAGGTTTTGAGTTATTCAACATTTTTGGAAATATTTTATTATTATTTCTATGGCAATATATTCATTATTAATATTTTACCAATATATCCAAATGATATTTTACCAATATCGCTGAATGTTTTGAGGCAAAGATTGCCTCCATAATATTTAAACAATATTATTTGTATAAGGTCCCAGAAATATTGGACCAATATGGCGAAATATGTATAATTTTATATCACCAATATTACGTTTGAATATTTTGACAATATTTTCATAGTATTGTTCCAATATTATCCCAATGTAATTATGCTACTAATATTATAGCAATACCGTTCAATATTTTGAGGCAATATTGATTATAGAATATTACACAGTTTTCCAATATTGGACCAAAATATCGCCGAATGTTCACATTCTTTTCTCACCAAATTGTTATTTGAATTGGCACAATATTGTGCCAATATAAGTGTGCTACCTTGGGAGCATTCAAATGTTCTCAAAGAAGTTATTTTAAAAATACTCAACTTGATGAATATGGGTTTCTAATGGAAATGATTACATAAAATATAGCATCAATCATTAATAGGTAAATTCACTTGAGATAATAATGTACCCTCAAAAATTTCAGTTATTTTAGTTGAAGTGATTACCCCACTCATATCGCGAATTAAATTCGTTTCAATGGGTCCGTCACAATCTCAACCCCAAAGTCTCAATTCAATTAACGTTAACAATACGCCCATTGTGCACTGAGCGTGTTATCATAGTACAAAATGCAACGGAGGAAATTTTCACTTGACTTGAGTGAATCATCGTATTCCTTCAAGATGTTTGCTTCCTGGGTGAAACGCTGAATGGGTTCACTTGATTCGAAATGTTGGAGGATTATGAGTACAAAACAACAGACGAATTTCCCGTACCGAGAGCCCTATTGTCCTCGGGGTGAGATGAAAGTGGGTCAGTTTTGAGAATACTTGCGAGTCATGATAACTAATGACCCGAGAGCGGAGGCAGCAGGCAGTGGCGGCACTTTACCCACCATTTAAGTTTTGACAAATACTTTTTTGATTACTTCCATCAACAGAGGGCGTCCCATCAATTTATTTACTCCAACCGAATGAGTCTCTCGTATGACCTTCAGTTACGGTTACTTTATTCAAGGGGATACTAGGGGAAATGATGGCGGTATGAAAACTGATGATTTGATCATACATATTTTTATTTTGTATATTTACCAGTTATTAATTTGAAATACTCACGAAATCATATCAGGAATAATGTAAGACAGAACAGACAGAACAAAAAAAAAATCAACGTTCTTGAAGGCATGAAAGATCAACTCACTCGATTGTTTTGATTCTCCTGACATCCGTACTTTATAAATTCTATGTGGTGGGTTCATTCAATACATTATATTTTTCGTCAATTTTTTTTTTTTTCATGTTTTGGTGAAAAATCGTGTATTATACAGAGAACAAAGTGGGAGCCGGGGAAAAGTAGGTAGGAATTGGTTTATATCTTGAATTTTGTCTACCGTGAAAGAGATGTTTGGCATATCTCCAAAGTGACGGCATATAGATGTTGGGACTGATCTCGCCGGGTCAGTGATTGGACGACTAACGGTAGGTTAGGTTAGGTTTAAATGTGAGTGAGCCCATATCAGGCTCTCCGCTGCGGCCAATGGCCTATTGTGGCTCACCCTATGGTTATATTTCTCTCAGTATATCCAATCTCTTAACGAAATTGAGTAACATATTGGGAGAACAGTTTACCAGATCTTCTGGTCTTACTTTTGTATTGCCAAATATTGAAAATCTGGTTCTGGCTGCTGCAGGGCATGTACACAGGATGTGTTCAGCCGTTTCATCATCCTCCATGCATAGACGGCACTCTGCATCCTGTGCAAGTCCGATTTTATGCATGTGGTGTTTGAGTTTGCAGTGGCCAGTGAGCAAACTTACTATAACTCTGAGATGTGCTCTACTGAGTTCTAGAAGTTTGTCAGAGTCCTGTTTTTTCCTTGTACAAGCAACAAATGCTTTGGAATGGGCTAGTCCTGGTAGACTGAGCCAATACTCAAGTCTTTTATTGTCTGCCCAGGCGGTTGTAGCATTCTTGGCAGTGCTATATGCTAAACCGATGACCGGTTCTGACCCAGTGAACGTTGTTTCGGCCCCCCCTTTTGCTAGGGCGTCCGCTATTTCGTTTCCTTCCAGGCCCGTGTGACCTGGTATCCAAACTAGGGTAACGTTGTTGCCTTGTGCTAGTCGGTTCAAGGTGTCTCTGCAGTTCCATACTGCTCTGGATTTAAAGCAGTTGGATTCAAGCGCTTTCAATGCTGCTTGACTATCTGAAAATATTTTTATTGTTTTTCGTGTGAGGTGTCTGGAATATTGTAGCTAATTTACCCAAACTAAATGAGCGTTTCACTACTGGGTTCATACCATATATTCCGGCTCCGACACCTTCCAAAGTTTTGGAACCATCGGTGAACCACCTTTCATTTGCCCTACATAGGTCAGTTTCATTCCGAACCCAGTCTTCTCTTTCAGGGAAGACCACGGTGTAGGGCATGTTGAGGTTAGTGGTTTTAGGCATGATGTCTGAGGGCATTCCCAGAATGTTGTGAGCTATTATGCCTTCCAGCATGCTGCTGCCTCTCATGACACATGCCTGCGGTAGACTAATGGCCGCTTGGTAGAGTCTGTATGTTGCCCATCTTGCCTCTCTCTCCAGAATTATGTGGAGAGGAAGTAGTCCAAGAAGAGCTTCCATTGCTGCCGTTGGCGTGGAGCGAATGGCCCCAGACGACTAACGGTAACGATATTCCGGAAGAGCATCGTCCATGAAAAAATCTACCGCGTGACACACCCTTCACGCCCTTCTCTCCTTTATTTCGGTAGCTGTATTTCTGAAATTTGAAACATTGAACATGCTCGCTATAGGGCACTTTTTGACATATTTGGAAAAAAAATCCAACTTCTGTTTTTTCCCGGAAATGACATCAACTTTCGATTTTCATATGGCACACCATGTATATTATTACATTTTTGAAATCTGCATAATTTTCTGAATCCAATGATATCTCAAAGTTGATATTTCATTCGTCAGAACACCCATTTTATTTCTCGATCTAGAGAGCCATGAAACTAAAATTATTCCAAATAATCAAAATAATGCTACACTATCGTAATTTCGAAAGTACCATCGATGGGGTATACATCTATATTAACTTTATTCTGTATAACCAATACGAATACGATAATGGAGTTTAGACAAATTTAAGTATCTTCTTGGTTCAATAACAATAATTCATCAAGGTGGCTATGGAACACAAATAACAATTTAACGTTTTGAATTTCACGGAGATCTAGTCAATATTTCATAGTTTTTTTCAACAAAAAAGTTTAACCCCGTATAAATTCTTATTTCATCAATTTTGACATTTGAACGATGAACATTTTGGTGTGTTACTTGGTTAGGTCACATTTGTTTTTTATAGGGTGATAACTAACACTTTCATTAATTTGGAATAATGCTTCACTCATCCTGTCTAACAATATTTGTTATCAACAATTATTCTATAGTTATTGCCTTATGGGTAGAAAACATTCACATTCAATATATTTTCGAAAACTAGTCATATATGTACGGAATTCGTTAGGGCCTATGTATATTTTTGTTCAAGTGTTAATCTTTTATCATATACCTACCAACAATTCAGAAAGTTTCACGGGTGATAGTCCTTTCATAAGGCGGCTGCTTGATCCTTTCAGTTAGTTGCTTGCCAAATGCAGACGTATAATATGAGTAGTAGGCGCCGTGCCAATTTCATCACTATCGTTGAAAAAGTGTTGTTTTTAACACATACAAAAAATAAACAGCACTTTCCGTACCTTTTAGGAGAATAACAATTTCCCAACCGTTCGTTATTATCGTAAAATTTTTATTGCACCCATTTTACTTCTAAATTTTACGACTGCTTATTTGGAGTCAAAGAATAATCGAATTTACAGCTACTGTTTATGCGTTTAAGTATTTTGTTTGTTCCGATGTTGTATCAGTGTTATATTAAAGTTGCCTGTGTATATTTTGCACAGATAACTTTACAGGAAAAAAATTGATACTGAATTGACACTGATCACTAAAATCAGGACAAAATATTGGCTGATGCTAAGTTGACACTGATCTCTGAAATAAGAACTAATTTATGAGATCTTAGCACATTTGAAAAATTCTCCAAGAGGCTAGAAAGCATAACATCTCAAGAATATTTTTATATACCTAGCTTTCCTCAGAGTATTGAAGTTATTTTTTTATATCATATTGTTGGTTATTATAAACTTTGATTGAAGTAATAAATGGACCTTTTCATATCTATTCTCTGTTAGGTGTGCTATGCTACAGGTTAATATAGTGTATCACTGTTAGTGAATATTTGTTTATATATTTGCACATATATAATATACATATCGTACAGCTTCAGATGTCTTCATTTGAAATATTGGGTTATCAAATATTGGTTTGAGCATATTGAAGAAACTGTAGCTCACAATTTTGAACGTCATATTTTGTTTACCTGAGGCCTGGTGTTCAGATTTAAATGTACTGAAAAAATCATTCCTCGCAATTTTGGATGCCAACTCGGATGCCATATTCAGTTTATATAATGTCATGCTTTGCAAACATTCATCAAGTAATTGGAAATTGTGACTTTGCTATCGATTATGTAACTGAAAGTATGAATTGAAAATAATATAGATACACAGAGAGAGCCGTGCCGAGCACTAAGCACTGAGCACCTTTGAAAAGTTCTCCAAAATCTCGAGCACTAAGCACCTTTTTTATAAAATGCTCGCATTACTAAGCACTTCTCAGCCTGTTTGATACTTAAGTGAGTGAAACTTAATTAAACAAGTAAGATTTCCACAAATAATATTCAGTACATCGCGAGGTGTTTAGCTACACTGTAGCTTTTGAAAGCGGTTATTGTGTTCAATGCTTGCATGAAAAAGCTACGGTGAAGCGGGAAATGCCGCGATGTAATATGATTTGTTGAAATCTTATCGTTTTCAATCAATTTTCAGGAACTTACATTTCTAACAGTCTGAGAAATGCTATGGATTTCCATCGAGTAATAACCGAGTCGAATGAAATCTTAAGTTATTTTCTCTAATCATATAACTAAAATGGCATTCAGCGTACCGCGCTATCATCAGATTCACAATATGTATCTAAAGACTTTTTTTAAAAACATTACCAAAGCAACTTCATTTTTTTAAATATATCGCTAGGGTTATTGTTTCGTTCCAATGATTGAAAAGTAGGTCGTGACCTGTCAATCGATACTGTTATGATAACCGGTTGTGCTAAAAAATACATCGTAAAGCGGTTATAAACTTGAGATTCTTGTTTATTAAACAGTCGTTCCGCTCTGCTATACTCGTGAATAAAATACTCCTTACTGAAAGGACGTTTACCTATAACACTCGTTACAAAATACAGGATGTAATCTAACCTCTTGCATCCCCGTAAAGGACTGGTGTATAATGCTATTTTATAACGAATGGCAGGTGTAAAAAATTCAAAAAAAATGTGGAAATTTGGAAAATCTTGGAAACCGCTGTTCGAAATTACACAGATTCTTCCATCCGGCTGTTCCACGGAAGTGCAAAAGTTAAATAACACCCTGTATAATATTTTGAAACAAAATTGCTTATAACGGTAGTCGTCGCCAACCGATGTATTTACCCTTTTTTCAGTTTTTTCCAATTACAAAAATTTATTTTCTTATATTCTTAGACATTGAACGCTTTTAGTGTAATAATCATAAAGAAAATCCAGAATAGGAAACTTTTCTGTACATAATCCTGATTTCTGTATAAACGTGTCGAAGAAGTTAAACTAGGACTACTTTGAACCTTATACTGGGTGACCACGAGGTGAGGTACGCCCCCGTTTTCTCCGTTGTTTCTCCAGCTTTATTTCTGAAATTTGGAACATTGAGTGTGCTCACTAGACGGCACTCTTTGACATATTTGGGAAAAAAAATCAACTTTCGGTTTTTCCGGAAATTACATCAACATTCGATTTTTAAATAGTTCACCTTGTACATACATTATTACATGATCGGTTAGGGATGATCATGAGGAATCCAACGTTACCAGGTTTGATGGTCTTATCTCCAATGACTACGGAGATCGCTATTTATTTTATCCATAAACTCAATGAGTGGGAGAGAGACTTGGATTGACCTGCCAGAAAAAGTATCTGTCTCCTACTCATTGAGGTGATACCTCGGTAGTCATTGGAGATAACACCATCGACCATCCCAAGTAAAAATTTTAAGATAGTTTCTATTTATTTAGGTTTTAAAAATGCTTCAATATGTTAAGCATCGGATTTAAAATAACCTTAAGATGAACTAAAATTTCCTGAAGACCACTTATTCTTAGACAAAAATTTGAATGCACTATTTAAACCAAAATAAAAATTCTATTTACTCTGAATGTCCTATTGATCTTATACTGGTTTTATGTTACTCTTAACATTGGCTATTTTAAAAATAATTTGCTATTAGTAAGAATTGAATAGCGAGTTGGTTTTAAAACAACCCGTTCTGTGAAAAATAGTTTTAATGCAGTTTTATAGAGTACCCTTGATGTATTCTTTAAAACCCATTAGGAAATCTATTTTATCCTAAGACTATTCAAACACAATGTTTACCTTTTAACGATCCTTTTAATGAGTACATTAAGAGTATTATAAAGTTCAAAGGTTTAAATTTAGTCAATATGGTTGAAAGAAATACCTTTTTGTCTTTGGACGACATTAAAACTAATTATATCCCCTCCACATTCAATCTTGTGAGATTTAAAACATTTAATGAATAAACAATTAGTTTTACTCTAGATCATGCCATGTTTTACTGCAATAAGGACTCCGCCATTTTGAACATTTTCAATAGTAACCGAAAAGAATACTATTATTCAAATAATTGCGTGTTGGATCTTCTTAAAAAACTGAAGAACATATACAATTCAATTAAAAAAATGCATTTAGATGTTTAGATACAAAATAAATTTGATGATATTTTTTTTAATATTCCTTGAATAATAGAAAAATAAATCAAATTAGTGGCGCTAGAGTTATTTTGAAGTAATTAATTACATTTTATCAGAAAAGTGCCATTCGTTGGTGAATTTTTCACCAGAATAGTTTTGTTTCGAATATTATTTCATAATATGCTTAGTATACGTATGCAGTTTAAAATATTACCACTCTACCGGCCATTATACAGTTGTCGAGTGTTAGTAACCAAAATAAAAGTTTTATAGGATTAATTCATTTTTTAAAGTTATTTAGTCCGCTGTAGATACATTAATTTAAAGTTGCCTTGAAGAACTCTTTAAGAATATAGAATTAAAACCTCGATTAAAACTTAATTAATTAAAACAGTTTTAAAATTTCGTCTTGAAGATCTTTTTAGGATGGACCCTTTTTGGCTAGAAGCTGCTTTATGATGGTCTCAGGGATATCTTGAAGATCACTTGATTTTATTCGAAATTTTATTGTGTAGTTTTAAAGCGATCTTGAAGATCGGAATGAGAGCGTTAATGTTACTAGGGCTGGTATCGTTGGATTCATTCCTAATCGATCTCGTAATGTAATGTAATGTGTGTTCCATTTGAAAATCGAAAATTGATGTGATTTCCGGAAAATCCGGAAGTCGTAAATAATCAGTCGAAATTTGCGTATTCGAGAACCGTAGCAACATACCAAATATGAAATCTATCTCTTCAAACCTATAGAGAAATTAGTCTGCGTACCTCACCTCGTGGTCACCCTGTATAGATGATGTTCTTCAGATTTGACTTATATGGCTTGCAATTTTATTTTGTCTCTTCAGATTGGAATTACTTCAATGTTGTATGCGTATATACATAAAATAGAAAGTACCTTTACCTACACAAATACGTAGGATGAAGAAAGATAAAAGTGTCTCCTTGAACTTAGTTTTGAATTGTGAATGAAGCAGATTGCATAATGGTATATATCTTAGAAGGTCAATAAATAAATTACTCTTTTATACGACTTTTTCTGAAAACAATGTACTGCTATAAATATATAAATTGAATGGTATCCGTTATGAATAAGATAGTGGCAATGTTTATGTGTCATTTTCATTAAAAATTGAGCTACCATGTACTAAACTTGGGGGGTACCCCTTTTGTAGGTGTGTAACCTTACCCCAAGGTGACGCCTCAACTTGTCGTCACGAAAAGTACTGACCTTTAAGAGGGTCGTTAAGTTTAATTATGGAAAACTGTTTTACCTGTACCAGTCTTTATTTTTGCTTTTTCTTCTTTCTCTCGGTGATACACTGACTCTACAGGTATCTGAGGAAAAGTTCCCCAGACCAGATTTCCTTAAAGGTTTTCAAAGAACCTCTGTGACCCAGGACAACCCAGATAAAATAATTTGGCAGCAATGCTATCACCACTCCGCGGTTTTTAGGATGTTAGAAAAAAAATTATCTGGTGCGGAGACGCCAGATAGGAATAAAAATTAAAGTTCGGTCTATCTGGTTTATCCTGGCCGTAAGGGCTAGAATTCGGCTGCCTGCACGAAGAGGCAGTCTTTTGGTTTTGCAAGTCTTTGCTCAGGTATTTTTGGGAGTAGAGAAGGAATTTTACAAATAATAGTCGACCGTCGGAAAAACGATATCTATTAAGAAAAAAAATGATAAAAATAACTCAAATGTAAATAAAACAAAACCAAATAAATGGCTATATATATAGATAAATAAATAAAAAAACTATTTGATGAGTGCAATTTGCCAGGAAGTCTCCTGGTGATTTTACAAATAATCACGAAGGAAAATGTCGAATTAAACAAAATTATATAAAATGCCAAAACCGTTTCTATATCAATAACAAAATAAGTTCTCTTAGGGAGTTCTTTCAACGATTTCCAAATCAGAATTATCAACTGTGTCTTCCACTTAGCGACACTCACTATGATTCCTACGTCTAACCAGAGCCAATGTCTCTAACTATTACTTTGAACAAACTATGGGTTGGTGTTCTGAGAAGATCTGGCTAAGTGCAAAAGATAAGCATTCGTAGCAGAGAAATGAACATATATGAGTTAGTTCATGTATACATCAATTGGGTTTCTTACCAAAACAAAAACAGCTAATCCTTTATGTATTTATCGTCTGGGATGAAACACTCTATTTGAAATCCCGGTCATAGACGCGTCTTTTATATATTTAATTTATCACAAGAAATAATTTCAATTTTAGATTCTAGAATTCGGATGTTTCTAAGATGGCAAATTTTCGATATAAAACTATACACAAACCGTTGGAAAAATGTGCAGATATAAACCGACCTCCCGACCACAAACGAAAACTCAGTTTTCTGACTGATTTCTACCGAACCGCGCGCCTGACTGACTTTCCCTCGACATTTCTGATCAGAGGTCCCCTCCCAACATTCGTTGGAGGTACCATTTTTCGAGTCCTCCCTCAGGAACCAAATTATCAGTCATTCGTCCGTTGGGCCATAATTCAGATTTCTTCACGATGAAAAATGAATTAGTCCCGCCCAATTCAAGATGGTCGAATTTTTCTGCTGAATCAGTATTTCCCACGTTCAGTGCCTAAATTAAAAATTAATGCAAGCTGACCCCCGTCAGCAAAATTCGTAAGTGTCAGGACGTGTGTATCGCTTTCCAACTAAGCAGTCTCCCGACTCAATGGTTTCATTCATTGATCTGCTTACTATTAATACAAGGCCCTATTCTGAACTCGATATTTTAAATGGCCTTTTTCCGCGGTAGACTAAACAACAGGCCGCAATTTCTATAAGGAGATTACGTGTTTTTTTTCTTGTCGTGAATGAGATATTTCCGATGGGAACGAGTTTTAAGATTTTTGTATTTGTTTCACGAATTAAATGTCTTTCGATATGACTTTATGCATTTGAGAAATAAAATAACCCATATGGCGATTGTTACATTACTCCCTCCTTTCAAAAAGTTTTGGGCATACCCAATGCCACAACTTTTCCAGAACAGCGTTCCCAAAACACCACCAACTTTCATATTATTCAATTCACTTAATTTACTCTTACCTATGTTTATCCCCTTGGAAAAAGTATGGGCACGCCCATGCTTTTTCCTTCTTTTTGTCAGGGTGACAAAACTATTGATTGGGACCGACATTTCTGATCGCTCCTGGTATATAGAAGAAGCACTGAATTCAAATATTTCTTTACCAAAAACAAACGCTAAACTGTCTTTTCTGAAAGAGCCGGTCCTGTTCAATATTTGGGGAGGTCCAAAAAAAAATACAGATAACAAAAAAAATCAATGTCGAATAAGAGTACAATATTTTTTTTTTCCAATGTTTCAATACATAGAATTCAGCATCCTACTAACAAATTTACTCACTTTTCGCGCGCACTTTACAATATTTCTCATATTTCCACGCACTGTGTTCGCTGCCATGTGTTGTAGAATGATCGTTGGGTGGTAGGGAATAGCCTTCACGTGCTGATCTCAGGACTATTTGGGTCTCCTCCTCTCGTTCTGATGACTATGTACGCGGAATGTCTGTTGTCAAACTTTTGACTACGTTTGACTATACCATTGCCGAACATTGGTATTGTTGAGGTTTTCACTTGCCCCTGAGTTAATATAACTGTCTTGTTTCGGCGTACCGTTCACTCGCGCGAGAATTTACTATTTGTGAAACTGGATTATCTTGGCTGGTCGGTTGTAACTGGTGGACACTCGGACCAGTGTTGTATTGGTGGGTATATATTTATGGCGGGCGCTTCCTCGATTGGGGTTGGTGATTCTGCAGGGGGAGTTGGCTCGTCTCGCTGGCGGTTCACTTGGTATCGGTGAGTTATCCACATGGTTAGGGTATTCCATAGGCTGGCTAGTATTATGACGCTGCATCCTACTGTTTGGTAAAGGTGTACTCCGTTCAGGACTACTCCAATTCCGTACTTTAGCATTCTGAATATTGCATAAAAACCCATCAGACCACTCATGAAAAGTCCTAGGTCAGTGAACCAGCCCCAAATTTGATGCATGGTATTGTGGGCTAATTCTTTCATCTCTGCGACGTCAAAAATGCTGACTGTGGAGAAACCTTGACTATTGGTTTCGAGGCCAGCTACTCTGCGAGCTAGAATGTTTTCAACAGCCTTTCGCTCGTTCCCAAAAGTGAGTATCCTCTGCGCGGCACTAATTTCTTCCTGCGTGTAAATGCCTAAGGAACCCATGGGTTGAATCGGTTTGAAAGTGAGTCTCTGACTTGTTTCTGGTGCTAGTTCTTCCGGTCTTCTCTTAACGGTTGGATAGGGGCTCAGTCCCATCCATTGGTCGTCTATTAAATAAAGGGGGGGCATCAAGCTATTGCAGTCCACCTCTTCAGCGTGGGCTTGTACTATTCTGGTAACGGGTGCCATGAATTTGGACTCGTTGTTCATCATTATCGGTAATTCATTGTAGCAGTTTTCGGTTCGTCTTATGGTGACTACTCGGGGTACGCATTTCATTATGTATAGGACCTCGCCTAGTACTCTTCCTACGTATCCTCCGCTTTCTTTTACCAACTGACTCAGGGTGCTGGGAACTAGTGGTGCCATTAGTAATCTGTTTTTCAGTATCTCGCGCTGCATGAGACATCTTCGGTGGATGGTGTCTGTATACAGCCGATCCAGCTTCCTGGTGTATGCCTGTTCCACATATAGAAATTTGCTATTTATGTAAGCCATGAGGTCTGCATTGTGCGGCAGAATTGTCACTTTCGGCATCAGAAACTTCTCTTGGTCCCCTTCTACTACCAATATCCTAGGATGTTCGGTCTGCCAGATCTCTAGCTGACAGAGGTTGACCTTCTTCACTAAGGTAACCGCAAAGACCTTCGTATTGTTTTCCACAACTATAATTTGCTCAGTAGTAATTTGGTTTCTTACTTTTTCTGCCTTGCCCTGATAGAGCAAGCTCAGCTGCTCCTCACAGGTCCTCAAGGGTGTGGCATCCCATGTAACTTCCCCTATAGTAGTGTCGAAGCAGTAGCCCTTTAGGTATGGGCAGACGACTCCTCCCAATAGGCTCACTTCATTCTCCTCCGTCTTGATTTTGGCGGTGTAGTCCGTCGTTTGAATTTTGACAGTCGCTATGATAACAACATCTTTCCATACTTGTCCGTTTTCGTGGTAGGTTGTCCCCTGGCAGGTTCCCGCGGCGTCCACCACTCCTTCTAATGTGAGTGAGGCTGTAGTGGTGCCATTCATCGTTATCCCTCCAATCTTCTGACGATACAAATTAATGGTTTGGTATCGATGTATGTTACGGCACTCTTCCGCACCAACCCGGTAGACAAAGTTAGTAATGCCTCCGGCTACTATGGAACTGTGACTGTGCATGCCACAGTGACTTATGATGCGTGTGACTTCGATTAGGCAAGTCCACACATGTTGAAGAGAGAATTCGTCTCTCTGAATCACTTTCACGTCCACGGCTTCACTTTGGTAGGCAGTTTCTATACCTGGACATCTCGCGACGTCGCGAATCGAAACTGCTGTAATTTCAGCGTCTTTGTCATCACAATCGTAGGCAATGATGGTCTTCACCTGAGTGACGAATCCAGAATACAGGAGGTAGGTTATCCCCACCACCATTAATGCTGGCCTACTAGGCCCCATGTTGCCTTCTTTCTTCTCGAATACACGTGTTTGACGAAAGAATGTTCGGTTAAAAAAACAGGTTACAAAACAAAAAATAAAAAAAAAAATCTAGACAATAAAATAGTATGGTCAGATTACCCTAAGACACACTTAAATATTTACTTATTCTATTTGGCTCCAGTTTATAATTTACTTATATACTAAACCGCCGTTTTGATCTTCCTCAGCATCCGTTACCATTCCTGCAACAACAGAGTAATTAGACATCAAACAAAAACACAAGAAAAAAAATTTACATAGTCAATACGAATCCCAATTCCCCAAGCTTCGGTGTACGATACCTCACCTAGCTTTTCATATACCTCTAGTACGTTCACAACATACAATAATTCATGCCTCTTTATATCCGTATCCTACGGATAACAAGCTTAGCTCTCTGCCTTAAACTTATAAGGCCCGATGGCCAACAAAAAAAAATGGGGTCAGATGTGATCAAGTAGAGTGTGACTCTACTTATGTTTAAAGAAAAAAAAAATTAAATTAATATTAGGCTGCTCAGATGAGGGAGCAGTTACCCCGGTCTGTACTACTAGTCAGTCGTGCAGACACATATATGAACAATCGATAAAAAAAATGAAAAATAAATAAATGAAATCAGCCTGCTCAGATGAGGGAGCAGTTACCCCGATGTAGACAGAAATTACTTCAATACAAAACAAAAACACCAATCCCAATCAAAACACCTGAACGGGTATACTGAATTGACTTGTCAGTAGGTGGTAACAAATGTGGGAAAAAAACAGAACCGACATGAAAATAAAAGAAAAAAATTAATAAAAGCGTACAGAATAAAAAGAAAAGGGGTGAGGGATTTTTTTATTTAGCTGTGCGCTAAATTAGGTGATGTTAGGAGTGTCCTCTAAGTCATAAGTACCGGGGCTTCAGGCGCCAGCTCCGGGTCCCAGGCTGCGGTCATGAATAACGGGGCCCCATACCTCAGAGTCACTCCCTTCCTTTTCCCCACGGTTTGTGCCATGCTTTGGGGGACTTTTACCCTCCCGGTGGGCACACTTCCCGGCAGCATGATTCTTAGGCCTCCGCTGCAAGGCCCTAAAAAAACTACTTCGGCTTACTTAACACACCATCACATTTGATGGCCTTGCCTCACCTATAACAAAAAAAAATGAAACTCCTTGTCTGGTCAGTTTTCTTTGCTGAAAAAAATATTATCTGCTCTACCGTCATCTTCATCGGGTGGCCTCGCCTCACCTATAAACTCATTAAAAATATACTCCATGCTTGGTCTGGTTTACTAAACAAAAGTCTGTGTCACCACCAATTTTACCAGGTGGCCTCGCCTCCTCCTATAAACCAATAAAAATCAAACTCCGTCCCTGGTTTGATTTCTTTTTACTGAAACAGAAGAAAAAATTATATTATCTCTACAACATATCATACCCATTGTTGTCGGAAAAAAATTAGACGTAAACTAAAACTCCTGGTCGGTCAAGGTTTCCTTGGTCGGCTTCATGAGATAGGAATTTGGGGTCGGAGTTCAGTTAGATATATAGTGTCACCCATCTCATTTCCTTTTTCTCAACGCTGATTTAGTACATGAAACGATCTGGCGGCCTTCTGACGCGCGTGGATCGCCTTACTGGACCTGCTGGTTCGTCCAGTATCCCATCTTCTTCACTGGCCGACTGGTCCTCGCTTTCCGCTTCCCGACTTTCCTCACTGTCACTTCCCAGTATCGGTATCTCGACGTACGGCGGTATCATCCCTGGGTAGGACTTAGCCCTTTCTTCTATTTCTTCTTCCGGGTCCCTGTCATCTTCCGATTCTTGGTATTTCTCTGCCCTGCTCCTGGTTTCTTCCGCTGGTAGAGGGTCCTCCCTCGCCACGTAGGTTTTCAATCTGTTCACGTGAACCATCTGTTCCTCTCTTCCTCCGCATTTCTTGATTTTATAAGTTACCGGCCCCTTTTTTTCTATGATTCGGTATGGTCCAATCCATTTTGGTACCAATTTTCTTGATAAACCTTTCTTAACAGCCATGTCCTTCATGTACACTTGATCCCCTATGGCAAACTCCTGTTCTCCTGCCTTGCGATTGAACCTCTTGATTCTCTTCGCCTTTTCCCTTTCGGTATTTTGGTATACGTTAGTGTATACCTGCCTCATTCTTTCTAGGAATTCTGCTACGTAATTCTCGTCGTAGTCGTATCGTACTCTGCCTGATTTTATGAATGCATCTACAGGGAGTACTTGATCCCTCCCATGGAGTAGAAAATAGGGACTATATCCCGTGGAATTGTGGGTACTTCCCCTATAGGCCATTAATACGAACGGGATCCAGTTATCCCAGTCTCGTTGGCTCTCACTGATATAATGGGACAGCATGTCTTTGAGCACCCTGTGCATCCTCTCTATTTGCCCATTCGTCGTCGGTGCATAGCTTGCTGTCTGTATTTTCTCGATCTCCAGGGCCTTGCACGTTTCCTTGAAGAGGCTGGAAGTGAAATTTGCCCCTCGGTCGGTCAGCAGCTTCTTTGGTGTTCCATGTCTCACAATAACCTGTTCCACGAAGGCTCGTGCGATGGTATCCGCTTTCTGGTCTGGTAGCGGGACGGCTTCGACGTATTTGGTGAAGTAATCCTGGAATGTCAACAAGTATCTGTTTCCGTTCAGGGAGGTCACCAATGGTCCGACAATGTCCATAGATGTCAGCTCCCAAGGTTCGGTAGTCGGGGTGAACCTTTGGAGTGGCGCTTTCTTCAAATGGGGGGATGTCTTTCTTCTACTGCAGGGTTCACAGCTGGCGCAATAGTGGATTACCTCAGTGCGCATATTTGGCCAAAAGAATCTTCGTTTCAAACTAGATAGGGTTTTCTGTTGCCCTACGTGTCCCGCCATCGGTGAATCGTGGAAATCTTCCAAAACTCTAGCTGTAAATTTCTTTGGAACAATCAATTTATCTCCGTCTTCTTCAGCGCGATATAAAATGCCATCTTTCGTCATATAGTAGTCCTCTTCTTTTTCCCAAGCACCGTTCACTTGCTTAATAATCTCTTGACAAAAAATGTCCTTTTCCTGTGCGGCTCGTAATTCTTCGCGATCCCACTCTGGTATCATTCCCGTGTCCGGTTCTTGATTCACCTTAATAACACATACTTTTGAGGTGCCCTCGTATATAACAATTTTTATGGTTGAATTATGGAACACGAATTCTAACATTTCCAACACTTGGTCCCATAAAAGTCCATCCAATCCGCATCCTATCTTAGGGATAGCTAAATAGGCATCCTTGTTTTTCTCACAACAATGTCTGAGATCTTTTAGCACTGTCCACATAGCTCTGTAAGAGGGTTTTTCATAATAGGCGGCTTTTGTTATCAAATAATAGATATTTCGTTCCGGTAAATTCAATTCCGCTGTTTCCCCAAGGTTCTTGTTTTGTTGTTTCAGAATGTCCACGGAACCATATATGCTTTTGAATCGTTGCGCAATTCCTTTTCCCATGGCAAAATCCTGTGAAACACAATGGGCTAGCGCCCAATCTTCCGGAGCGGAGAATAAATCTCCTTGACGAGTAGTGATGTTCTTGGCTCTAGGTACCTGGTGTTGTTTCCGGTATTCCTCGAATTCCTCGTACTCTAGGTCGAGAAAGTGGTCGTCTTTGTTGTACATTCGACTCAGTGCGTCGGCGTTTCCGTGAAGTCTTCCCTTCCTGTGGATTACCGAGAAATCATATTCGGCTAGAGTTAATGCCCATCTCACTAATCTTGAGCCGGGGTCCTTTAGGGTCAAAAGCCACTTCAATGGTCGATGGTCCGATATGACCGTGAACTTTCTTCCATACAGGTAGCATCGAAATGTTTGTATCCCAAATACTACTCCTAATAGTTCTTTCTCTGTTGTGGCATAATTTTGTTCGGCTTTTTTGAAGGTTCGGCTGGCATATGCTATAGGTCTTTCGTAGCCCTCTCGTACTTGGCTAAGAACTGCTCCCACCCCTGATCCAGACGCATCCGCAGCCACTACAAAGGGCTGTGTAAAATCGGGGAAGACCAGTACCATATCTGATGTCAAGGTCTCCTTCAAGGTCTGGATGGCTTCCAGCACCGAAGGTGTCAGTTCGAATTTCACCTCTTTCTTCGTCAGGTTGGTTAGTGGAGCAATTAGCTCGGCAGCATTTGGTATGAACCTTCTATACCAGTTCACTAGTCCTAAAAATGATCTTACTCCTCGTACGTTCTTCGGTAACGGAAACTGATGTAGTGCCTCTATCTTTTCGGGGTCCGGAAATACTCCATCTTGAGTAATCATATGACCTAGGTATTTGACCCTTTTTAACAAAAAGTTGCACTTGCTTGGCTTCAATTTGACGTTGACCTCTCTCAACCTCTCAAACACCTTCCTTAACCTTCCAATATGGTCCTCAGCGCCAGTAGAATTGAAAATTATGATGTCATCTAGGTAGACCATGCATATGTCTCCTGTCAAGCCTGACAAGGTTATGTTCATAAATCTCTGGAATGTTGACGGCGCATTGACTAATCCAAAAGGCATTTTTAAATATTCGTAGTGCCCTTGAAACGTACTAAAACCTGTGAGGGGTATATCTTTTTCTTCCATGTCTATCTGATGATAAGCTTCTGCGACATCCATCACGGAAAATAGGGCTTCGTCCCCTGAACTATATCCCTGGATCAGATCCGAAATATTTGGTAAAGGATAATATTCCTTTTTCGTCACGCTGTTGAGCCCTCTGTAATCGATACACATCCTCACTTTCTCGTCCCCATTAGGTAGTTTCTTCGTGACCAACACCACCGGTGCTGACCAAGGGCTATATGATGGTCGAATAACTTCCGCTTCCAGTAGCCTGTCAATCTCTTTTTTCAAAACTTCTCGTTGATGGTAAGGTATTCTATATGGTGCCTTGCATATAGGTTGTGCTCCTGGCTCCAAGGTTATGCTATGCTTGACTTTCGTGGTGCTGGTTCTCACCACGTCTTCATCTATAAATAGATCCTGATATTCTTGAATCAAAGTCTTCAACTTATTCTTCGTACCTTCCTCCAAATGATCCAAGACAAACCCGCTATTTCTTCGTTCTTCATTTCCTAGTTTAACTACGCCAATCGTCCTATCCGTCTTGATCACCTCTTTTTCTGTTTTCTCGCACGACACCGCTGTAGCTACTTTTTTCTTTCTGCTTAATTTTACCTCTTTGCATGAAGTGTTTATGACTCGTACCCAGATTCTCCTAGCGTTCTCCGTCACGATAGTTGCCGTGTGGACCTGACCATCTCCTATGTCCACTGGTTCGCATACTAATAGTCCTCCTTCTATTTCTTTCTTCAGTTTTGCCGCCACGAGTGCTTCTGTTCTTGCAGGTATAATAACGTCTTCTTCTAGCAAGATATCTGTCTCCCAAAGTCGCTGTGAGCCTCCTTGGCTCATGGAATCCTCTCCTGTTTCTTTTACCTCATCTTTTTCTGTCTCCATCCATCTCTCTTCTAGCTCTTTGGCCTCCTCTTCGACAGGTACTTTCGCCTCCTCCGAAGGTGGTTCAGTTTGGACTTCAATGTGACATACTTCTATTATATTTTTCTCTTCTTCCTTGTCTTCTCTCAGCGTCGTTTCTTCCCCTATCTTCTGTTCTTCCTCTGCTTTTCCGTCTTCCTCATTCGCATAGAATTTTCCTACTCGTTGACACCATTCTTCCTTCTCTTGGTGACTCGTCCTCGGCGTCGCTTGGCTTACTTCTTCATCTTCTTCTCTTCTTCTCACGTTTGTCCAAAATCTTTTTCTCCCTCTTCTGTTATTTTTCAACCTTCTTTTTTCATTAATCCTCTTCCCTTGGCCACCTTCATAAGGCCTAGATCTATAGTAATTATTTCCTCTGGTATATCTGTCTCTCCTCCAAATCTTCCCAATATTCCTAGGGGTACTGCTTCTAGCGTCCTCGATTTCTTCCGGGTATAAAAGCTGGAAAATCTTTCTTTCAATTTTCACTGTTGGGTAAGTTCCATATCTGATGTGGGCCCAAGTGGCCTGCAGGAAATCTCTTCCTAGGATTGCTTGAACGTTTCCTAACGTGCGGTTTCCGCAAACTATGGCATTCCAATTTTTCCGCCATTTTCCATCTCCACTTTCTATTATGACCCTCGAAGTTCCTCTTGTTCTCAAGGGATGGCCTGTCACGCTTGACAACTGGAATCTATTTGCTTCACTATGGTCTATATTTCTTCTATCTACCATCTCTTCCTGAACTATCGTAACTGCTGCGCCCGTGTCTATCAACGCATAGCAAGATATTCCATTCAAATATATTTTAATAACATGCGGCACGTCTCTCATTGTAAAAGCTGATACTTCCGGAATAACCATTTTCACCTTTTCTCTCCGGTGGTACCTGGGTGGTCGTCTATGAAAATTTTGATACCTTTTTGAATAAAAAGTTTTCTGCCAGTATTCTCTGTGACCTCCATCTTGGCAGTATGATTTCGGTCTTATTAGTTTAAATTTTCTTGATTTTTGTCATTGGTTGGTGGTCCCTGCGGCCCTGACCTACCTTCGGGTTTTCGCTTTGGGATAGCCCCAGTAGATGGTCTCCAATCTCGTCTCTCACCCTCTCTTCTACCTCCGTCTCTTCTTCCTGCATACTGTTGAAATCCCCCTCTGCCTGAACTCTGTCCTCTCGTCGGGTATCCTCCGTTTCCTCGATTCCGGTTCCTTGGGCAATCTTGCGCCCAATGTCCTTTCTCTTGGCACACAAAACAACTATTTGGGCTTCTGTCCTGGTACTTCATGCCGTAACATTCCCTAGCGAAGTGGCCATACCTTCCACAGTTGTAACATCTTTTGTCTTCCTCTGAACTGAAATTTCCCCTATGGGGTTTAGAACTCCGACAATCTTCCTTGACGTGTCCCTTTTTGCCGCATGCATAGCAAGTCCTTTCTGTCTCCACTGTCGATACCCTTGAGTTTCCTGCTCTTCCCTGCAACATCATCGCGGTCATTTCTTGTAATTTCACCAATTCCTCGGCTTTTTCTAGGTCCAGCTTATCTTCCCTCAATAAGAGGATGCCCACCTCTCTCATCAAATCCTTCCTCAGTCCCACTTTGAATTGATTCAACAATAGTTCCCGGTTTTTCTTCTTGACTCCCGCTTCTTCTTCCGTTGTGGCTCCCAGCAAATCTTCCTTCAGTAACTTCGCTCCTAGTGTCCTCAACCTCGTGCAAAAGGACGACACATCCTCATCCGACCTTTGGAAACACTTACTAAGATTCCACTGACTTTCCCCTGGTAATTTTATGGGGGTAAACTTTTCTAAAAATTTTGCTTTGATTTCAGGATAAGTCAAAGCGTCCAACCCTGTATCCGACTTAAAAAAATTATAGGCTTCTCCGGTGAGTTTGAATTTAAAGAGTTTCCCCGTATCCTCTTGAGTCCATCCGTCCAATTTCGATCGCGATTCCAATTTTTCAAAGTATCTAACCACCTCTTTACCCGAAAAACTATCCAATGTGGTTGCCACCATTCCCAACGAATAGACAGTGGGCAACCGGAGAACTGGGGCAGGGGCGGTTCCTCCTGCCTGGGGGTTATTTCCCGAACCGGTTTGCATGGTGACTTAGGGTTTACCACCAAATATACGCAATATAAACAAAAATTATTCAATGGAGTCCTCAGACTTAAGCTACCTTCCGAATCCCCTTGTATACAATACCAAAAGTTAAAAAAAAATTAATATTCTCTACGGGTTTTGAATTGAATTTCTGTATCACCCTGTAGTATATGACAATCAAAATCAGAAAAATAAATAATTATTTGATTTTATTAATTTCCGATTACGTTTCAGTTTCAGCAAGATTTAAAACAAAAAAATCAAAATTAAAAAAAAATGACAGTATTATTTGACTACCATTCAGTTTCACCCTGTATAGCAAAATTCAAAACAAAAATGAAAAATCAAAAAAAAAATTAACAATATTATTGGACCTTACGTGTTTCGGACTACCCTTCAATTTCACCCTGTATATCAAGATTCAAAGCAAAAAAAATAAAATAAAAAAAAATTAATTGTCTTTACGGGTTCCAGACTACCCTTCAGTATCGCCCTGTATAGCAAGATTCGGAACAAAATGAAAAAATCTAAAAAAAAAAATTAAAATGTTAATTGACTTCCCGGGTTTCAGACTACCCTTCCGTTTCACACTGTATATCAAGATTCAACGCAAAAATAAAAAAAAATTGAAAATCTAAAAAAAAATTTAATTGACCTTACGGGTTTTAGACTACCCTTCCGTTTCACCCTGTATAGAAAAATAAAAAACAAATGTCAAAATGTCACCGAATAAAACTCCAAACAAAAATTGGAAAAATCAATCGTCAAAGAGCGCAACCAAAATTATTTTGCCTTTTATTTAAGACCAAAGACTTCTAATCGATTATAGTTCTCTTTTCCGTATAATTCAACGAAACTCCGCTAGTTGTCTTTTCCGTATAATGACAAATGACGTCAATGCCAAAATATAAAATGTCCGCTACCTTAAAAAAAAACCGCCAAAAACAAACCCGAGAGAAAAATTCAACTGAATTATTCTCAGTACGAGGGGAAATTGGTTTCCCCAAAAACACTCAATCCGCTACAAAAATAATATTGACAAATTGTCGATTACCGTTTCGTTCCGCCCGGCAGAAAAATTCAATTGAATTATTCTGAGTACATTAAAAATTGTTTTCCCGACGCCTACAATAATTTGAAATGGAAAACTTCAACCAAGTTTTCCTTAAGCTGCGAGTCAGCCCAAGCCCACGACTATCCTTCGTGTATAGCTAGCCGGAATAGCTAGCTATCTGCAGTGTCCTCTTCTCTTGCCGGTGAATATTATAGTCACTAAGGGTTATTAGACTTTGGAGTGCTGTTATCAAGACAGTTTCAAACCTTTGTTTTTATGGCCTCTTCTACGACGTCCTACCCTGTAATTCCCTAACTGATAAAAAAAAAATCAAACCGTATTTTCCCTAACTCAAAATTAATCTATCTCTGAAAATGAGAAGGAATATGTTTTCTAATGACTTGTTCTTTACTTTACATAAAATTATGTATTTACTCAGCAAAAGGCAGGTAAAAAGACAAAACAACAAAAAAAATATAGAAATGTATATGAAAAATTGAAGATATTTACTTTATTAAAGTTACTGACTCTTCCGTTGAGTATAATCTCAAGGAACGCGGCTAAAAAATGCCCAATGTGACCCAAAATATTGAAATTAATGATTTTTCTACTAATTAAAACGACAAAATTCGACCCTACACTCAAAGCTAAATATATCTGACCGGATTTGCCCGAAAATGTATTTTTCAGACCTTTCGCTTTCGATGAGAAATAAATAGATAAACAACACACTCACAAAGTCAAACAAAAATTTTCTGCTTCGAATTGGCTTTCTTTCTGAACTTGAACTTAACCTTTTAAATTAACTCGCTGTATCTCGAGACAGAAAAATATGCAATTAGTCTTTTCTTAAGGAATGATTCAAAAGAATTTATAGAATATTCGTTTTTCCAACACTATAGCTTTAAAAATAAAAGTCCCGTTTGCCACCGAAATTACTCTCTTACTCCTTAGTTTTGTATTTTTTTCTCCTATAATCTCTGAGCAATATTTAGTTAGTTGAACATACTGGGTTTATTTTCCTAATAAATCCCACAACCCTTGTTAGTGAAATTGTGACTAGGTTTTCCAAGTAAATTTCACAGCTGTTTTCACCAAATTTCACTCGGTTTATCCAAATAAATGTCGATATATCCCACCGCTCTGTCACCAAATTGTACTAAACTTGGGGGGTACCCCTTTTGTAGGTGTGTAACCTTACCCCAAGGTGACGCCTCAACTTGTCGTCACGAAAAGTACTGACCTTTAAGAGGGTCGTTAAGTTTAATTATGGAAAACTGTTTTACCTGTACCAGTCTTTATTTTTGCTTTTTCTTCTTTCTCTCGGTGATACACTGACTCTACAGGTATCTGAGGAAAAGTTCCCCAGACCAGATTTCCTTAAAGGTTTTCAAAGAACCTCTGTGACCCAGGACAACCCAGATAAAATAATTTGGCAGCAATGCTATCACCACTCCGCGGTTTTTAGGATGTTAGAAAAAAAATTATCTGGTGCGGAGACGCCAGATAGGAATAAAAATTAAAGTTCGGTCTATCTGGTTTATCCTGGCCGTAAGGGCTAGAATTCGGCTGCCTGCACGAAGAGGCAGTCTTTTGGTTTTGCAAGTCTTTGCTCAGGTATTTTTGGGAGTAGAGAAGGAATTTTACAAATAATAGTCGACCGTCGGAAAAACGATATCTATTAAGAAAAAAAATGATAAAAATAACTCAAATGTAAATAAAACAAAACCAAATAAATGGCTATATATATAGATAAATAAATAAAAAAACTATTTGATGAGTGCAATTTGCCAGGAAGTCTCCTGGTGATTTTACAAATAATCACGAAGGAAAATGTCGAATTAAACAAAATTATATAAAATGCCAAAACCGTTTCTATATCAATAACAAAATAAGTTCTCTTAGGGAGTTCTTTCAACGATTTCCAAATCAGAATTATCAACTGTGTCTTCCACTTAGCGACACTCACTATGATTCCTACGTCTAACCAGAGCCAATGTCTCTAACTATTACTTTGAACAAACTATGGGTTGGTGTTCTGAGAAGATCTGGCTAAGTGCAAAAGATAAGCATTCGTAGCAGAGAAATGAACATATATGAGTTAGTTCATGTATACATCAATTGGGTTTCTTACCAAAACAAAAACAGCTAATCCTTTATGTATTTATCGTCTGGGATGAAACACTCTATTTGAAATCCCGGTCATAGACGCGTCTTTTATATATTTAATTTATCACAAGAAATAATTTCAATTTTAGATTCTAGAATTCGGATGTTTCTAAGATGGCAAATTTTCGATATAAAACTATACACAAACCGTTGGAAAAATGTGCAGATATAAACCGACCTCCCGACCACAAACGAAAACTCAGTTTTCTGACTGATTTCTACCGAACCGCGCGCCTGACTGACTTTCCCTCGACATTTCTGATCAGAGGTCCCCTCCCAACATTCGTTGGAGGTACCATTTTTCGAGTCCTCCCTCAGGAACCAAATTATCAGTCATTCGTCCGTTGGGCCATAATTCAGATTTCTTCACGATGAAAAATGAATTAGTCCCGCCCAATTCAAGATGGTCGAATTTTTCTGCTGAATCAGTATTTCCCACGTTCAGTGCCTAAATTAAAAATTAATGCAAGCTGACCCCCGTCAGCAAAATTCGTAAGTGTCAGGACGTGTGTATCGCTTTCCAACTAAGCAGTCTCCCGACTCAATGGTTTCATTCATTGATCTGCTTACTATTAATACAAGGCCCTATTCTGAACTCGATATTTTAAATGGCCTTTTTCCGCGGTAGACTAAACAACAGGCCGCAATTTCTATAAGGAGATTACGTGTTTTTTTTCTTGTCGTGAATGAGATATTTCCGATGGGAACGAGTTTTAAGATTTTTGTATTTGTTTCACGAATTAAATGTCTTTCGATATGACTTTATGCATTTGAGAAATAAAATAACCCATATGGCGATTGTTACAACCATACCTACATTGGAGTGAATAAACATAAGGTGGAAATTGGATTCCACATTTCATTTCATTTCATTTCATTTTTTCAAATCATTACGAAAATGAAGTTGAAGAAAACAGGAAGTATGCTTTTTCCCCATAGATTTAACTTCCTTGGAAATAAGAGTGCTATACTTAAAACTGGTTCATTTCAGAAATTTATAAAAAATATAGGTAGATCTTCAACAACAGATGAAACATTCATAAATGATTTTTTTTTAACTCATTTGATAGTGATCTAAAAATAGTTTCTTTAACAAGATTTGTCTAATTGATTCTTGGATGATCTTATTCATATTTTTCTGATTATTAACTTTGTATCTTCATACCAAAGTTTGTATTAATTTTAATCCTCGTAGCAGATCCTCTGTAAGATTACAAAGTACCTACCACTGAACTCCACTTTTACATATTATGAACGTCATTTCATCATTTCGGAAATTGTCAAACGGTAATTTGAAATACAATGTCAGTTTCTGTGACAAATTACATTTGGAAATAAAAGTTGATGGTTTCTCTTAGTTATTTTTGATTGAGGTTCCGAAATACTATATTTATATTCTAGAATGCAAAGAAAAATTCGCAAAAAGTGTATGTAATTTTTTTAAATACTGGATATAGAAGACGTACGTTCTGTAAACCAGAAACTGTCATTTTTGAATTTGATGAATATCACGAAATAGTCAACATTTGATGATAATCTCAAAAAACGAATTTTAACATGATTTTTGTACTGCTTTTTTACTATGAGATACGTGAAAGAACAAAACTCAATGGTTTGTCTCAATACGTTCAACAAATAATTATTCCTTGAAGGAAAATTCGTCAGATATTATTCTTATTCCGTATATTCGGTATATGAACATTGAAACGAAGTGTATAAAACTGACATGAAAATTTTATACAGATAATTATATTCATCATTTTATCATAAATATTGATAGCAACCCAAATTTTATTTTAGTTTGAAAATATTTGTTTCAAAGGCAAACAATAGTTATTTACCTAACAAGTGCGGAAAGTAGTACTTTTCCGCACGCGACGGAAGTTGCACGAACGACGCGGAGCGGAGTTCGGGCAAGCCGTTAAGGGCGGAAAAGACATTTTCCGTAAGAGTTAGGTACAATATTTTTCCTACGAGTGTTTTTGTCCATCTTATTTATGAAAAAACAAGGTTTTTAATAAACAAGTTTTTATAATAATGCTACAAAATGACTAATAAGACAGAATAGTTACATAGATCATTTAGTTAGTCGTAAATATCCTCATTTTCAACAATACAAAAATCGTGCGGAAAAGTAAAAATCGTAAGGAAAAGTAAAAATCGTGCGGGAAAGTAACTTTTCCGCACGATTTTAAATCGTACGGAAAAGTACAACTTTCAAAACGAAAAATCGTGCGGAAAAGTTACTTTTCCGCACGCTCGTAGGAAAAATATTTTTTGTACAACTATGACGTTTTTAATTCATTGACATATGACCTGAAAACTGACGTTTTCACAAAATCAGTTTCAACACTAGTGTTAAAAGTAAAATGACAGATGAGATGATGGATACTCAGTAATAAATCTCTCTAATAAAAATACTTCAATTAGATATTATAATCAGAACACCTACTCAAGAGGAATCATTTATAAAAGTTCAGACATGTATTTGGCCGTTTGTGCAATAATTGGTAATACCTTTTGAAGTTATGAACGAAGTAGTATTCCGTCCAATTGTAGAAGGTCCTTTATCACTGACAAATAATGAAGTTCATAAATAAAGTGCGTTGGGGTTTATTTATTATATCTGAACCATCTGCCAGTCAGCCTTGTAACCTAAAGATCGTGTGCTCGAATCCTTATGAATCTTATATTTTTATTGGTTTTTTCTTACTAGCAGTAACTGTTGTACAAAAAAAAATTGTTTGATACATTTGTTAAAAGTGATTTTATTTTAAAATAAAAGACACATAAAACTAGTAAAAATTCAAACAATTTTCAAAAAATGTCGATATTCTAGTACAAATTATGAATTGTACCAAATTTTGCATTGAAATATCGTTGTAGAACTATGAGGGAGGTGCATATAAGATACTAGTAGGTACTCTTTATGAGGCCAGAACTATAAAAAATTAGGAAAACATTTTTTTGTTGCGTAGTTGGCTATGCAATATTGTTTTCGATTTTAAACAACTTTTCTAAATAAACTTCGTCGGTAATATCAAAAATATGGGTAGATCTTGATCAAAATTACTATTTTTTGTTTACCCCTGTACACCGTTTGAAAATTCAGAATTATAACTCAAATACAAGTTTTTCGCAATGCACTAACTTTTTTGAGGAATAAAAATTTTTGACAAATGCATAATAAAAAAGTGTCCCATATGGTACACAATTTTGAAATTCACTGTAGAAATATTCAACTTTATCGATGAAGTGCTCTCAGTTTTTAGATAAACAGGCTGTTTTTTTCGTAAAATCGTTGATGCAAAGGTATTCCTTTTGTTGACAAAAATATTTGCAGAATAAATGAAGTTGAAATAGCAGTAAAATTGAAGGAGTTGAAGACGAAAAAATGTTTTTCAAAATATTTTGCTTTTAATGATATTTACCACACATTTCTAATTCAGTCCCTCTCAAGCTTTTTAGCTACCTAGTTATTTTGGGTGTTATTTAATATTTTTTTAATCCAAAATAGACATTTCTTGAACACAATTTAGATCACTATATTGAAAAAGGATGAAGTGTCATGATTTATATTTTTTTCAGAACTAGTTTTTAATTTCTTTGTTACGTTTTTTTTTTACTTTCATTCCATCTTAATATATTATATTATGAATGAGAAAGAGAATTAAATGACAGCTGATTATGACTTTTTCCTTTTCGATCATAACGATCGTTCGAGCAATTAGTTATGTTCATTGACCTTCTATTCACTTTTGAATATTTACTTGAATGCTGTAAATGTAAAAAAAGTTCTATGTTTAAAAAAAATACTCAAAAAGTCATTCTGATCGTAAATAAAAAAGTCATAATCGGCTACCATATACAATTTTTCATCATTTGGGAGATTTATATTTGATATTGAGATGAAATGAAAGTAAAAACAAGCCATCACAAAGATATGCTCGAAAACTAACTCTGAAAAAAAATTACAATTTTGAATTTTGATATTTTAATATTAGATAATACTTGTACCATTTATACCAACATAGATTCTTTTAAACCCAGTTAATGTTGCGATTAGAAAAATAAAACATTTTCTTACCTTATTTAGCTCATGTTCTCGAAGATTGTCATATTCCAAGATATTTCGAAGATGTAGGAAGGAAGGATTTCACATTTGGGCTTATCCCAATTTATACACTGATCGACAGATTATTTGCAAATAATAGGTACTTGCTCTCACAAACCTTTCTTGATAAATTTTGTCTGTTATAAAAAATAGTTTTGCAATTCAGAGAATTGATGATGATTAGATTATTGAAAATTGTTATAATTTTTTTTTTTTGATTTTGTGTTTCAAGTTTTTTAGATTGAATATAAATAAAAAAAGGTGTTTAGTAGAGTTTCACATCATATTTATTACATATAAGTAATTCGTTTGTTGCAGTTTGTAAAAAATATGCACATAATTATACAAAAAATGAAAACAAAATAAATATATCTATATACAGTAATGTACAAAAATTATACAAATTAATTAATAATTACAAATACACATTGATTCTGAAACATTAAGTAAGTCTTCTTTCGATATATACCTAATCAGTCGTATTGAGTTATCACACAAGATACGCTTGTCCCCCATTGTTGATGCCCTGCATCATGACGTGCTGGTGTCGCCAAGGAGGCCCTCGCCTCCCTGAACCCCCCCTCTCCAGGGTACTATAGTCAGAATCAATACTAGAATAAATATGGTCCGAAATTGGCCTCGGCTCTTGGACCCTCCTCGCAGGCCGTGGAGAAGGAGTAGCCGTCGTGGCCGACGAGTAGTTGGCATCGTCCGCCTCCTGGGGGACCCCAGAAGAGTACGCGGGCGGCAACATCTGCATACCGGGACTCGGAGAGCCTTGGGGGTGGCTCTTCTCTTGGTAAGGATGGTGCGCGTGATGCGCGTTGTTCACCACCACCCTCGATTCGATGGTGTAGTTGTTGATGTTTCTTCTGTAGTTGGCGTTGATTTTTCCCCGGGGCTCCACCGAAGGCATGGCGTATTTGAGCTTCTCCCAGAAGCGTTTCTCGCCCCACCGCACGCGCTCCGCGGTTTTTAGGTACAGCCGGAGCTCTGGGTCGAGCTCGGCTTCGGGAAGGGGCCCTTCCTCGAGTATGACCAGCTTGAACACTCGGCCCTTGAGGGCTTCGTGCAGGGCTTGCCGGAGCTCGAACCTGGACCACTCTGTTTGGAGGAAATTTCTCGTTAAAACTAGTATCACTCGTCTGCTGGCTTCGGCGGCTTCAAGGACCGCTGGGGCAGCATGTTGTATGTACGCGGTGTGGGGTAAGTCTCTATAGTGCAAGCACAACTGGAATTTCGGCTCCAGCTCCACAGCGAGGGCTTGCACCACCCATTCTTCGTCTTTGGGGCTATAACACACGAAACCGTCATACAGTTTGTCTCTGTCCTCGAACTGTTTAGCGGCCGTTGTACGAAAACTACACATTCTCACCCCGTACTGCGAGTAGAGCCATACCTTCACGGGGTCTCTGAAGACGAACCAGAGCACTAGCGCGAGCAGGAAGAGTATCACCGCGCATAAAGTCACTACCACCATCGGCCAGTAGTCCGACACGAGCATACTGTCAATCACGGAACTTCCCGCGGAAAAGTCACTACAGGTGGTGGAGTTGAAATCGAGCTCGCGGCGTTGAGGTGGATCAGAGTCCGGGTTGTAGCACATCATGTCGGCACTGTCTACCACTCGAACAGCGTTGTCGGCCACCCAGGAAGTGAGGCCTTGCAGGAATTTGCAGCGGCAAGACCACTTGTTGTTACCCAGTTTAACCAAAATCAACTTGGTATTCCTGGAGAGCTGCCACACGGGGAATGTCACCAGTTTGTTGCCGTCCAGACGTAAAACCTCCAAAGATGTCAGAGGTTCCAGAGTGTTGTTGCCGATGGTCGCTATCAAGTTATTTTGCAGGTAGAGCTCCTTGAGGTTGAACAGGTTCTCAAACTCGTAGCCTCTGAGTTCCCTGATCTTGTTGTCTTCCAGATGCAGGGACCGCAAAGCGTGCAAACCGTTGAAAGTGCTGTTCTGGATGGTTTCCACTGCACTGTTATTGACGTAGAGCACCCTCATGTTCTTGCGCCCAATAAACACGTGGTTTTGGAGCTCGTTAATGTCGTTACCATCTAGGTATACCTCAGTGGCGTCCATTGGCACCTTCTGCGGGATTTCATCAGCGTTTTGATTGGAGCAATCAACAACATTGGTATTCCAAGTTTGATCGTGATAACATGAACAGTTATTAGGGCAAGTCATCTCGCAATCACAGGCATCAAAGTCGCAGCAGTGGCATAGAGCGAAGCAATGCGTTTCGTACGGGCAAAGAAAATCGCTCGGTTTCGCTTGTTTCAAGGGCATGTACGCCATGCCCCTAGAGTGCGTCATTTTGCAGACAACGTTCTCGAGATCCATCACTCGGGGGTACTGGCGGGATGCTGACATGTTGTTGACGACTTGGAGCCACTCCATGGTGCAGTCGCAGTGAAAAGGGTTACCACCCAGGTAGACTTCGGGCAGAGACCGGTTCATAGGCACTGGGAAAACACGAAGTGCGTTCAGATCAAGGCTGTTCAAGTCGTTAGCATACATGTCTACTCGGACTAGATTAGTTTTGTCGAGAAACGTGTTTGGTTGTACGGACTTTATGAAGTTGTTGTTGATGAATACCAACTCGACACTGTTCGGTATGGACATGGCTGATATTTCCAAAAGCCTGTTGTGACTGGCATCCAAAGTTTTGACTCTGATTTCATCTTGGATTTTGTAATAGTTGGCAAGATGTTCAATGAAGTTGCCGTGGATGTCAAGCCACTTGAGATTGCTCGGAATAAAGGCGTAATCGAACCACACTAGGTGATTTTCTGATAAATTCAACCACAACAAACTCACGAGCGTGGCGAAAATGCCGTTAACATCTGTTAAAAAGTTTTCATCCAAGCGTATCGCTTCGATTTGTGTGTTACGGTCAAACGAGCCTCTTTCTATGCTTTGTATTTTGTTTCTCGCTAAGTTCAACACTTGTAGGTTCGGTAAATCCCACAGCATCCCTTTCGAAATATTTCCGATGTTGTTGTCGATCAGTCTGAGCCCAGTGAGTTGATTCAAGTTTTTGAACGTGCCGTTTCTGAATTCTGATATCTGATTTTCACCCAAGTCCAAGGTTTTCAGGAAGGACAGTTCTTTGATGGCATCTGGCACTTCTGAAAGAGCGTTCGAACTCAAGTCCAGCTCTTTCAGAGCCGAACAGTTGCGAAAGGCTCCTGAATCAATATTCACTATGAGATTATTGTTGAGTGTGAGTTTGCTGAGCACGAAAAGTCCGTTGAATAACTGCAGTCCGATGGTATTTAGCCTGTTTTCAGCAAGGTTCAGTGTGTGTAGGTTGTACAGAGGCAGAAAGGCATTGTCTTCGATGAACCCAATGGAATTATTCCTGAGATCCAGGATTTGGAGAAAAAACAAGTCTTTGAAGGTTCGACCATCTATCCGTGTAATAGCGTTGTGGGATATGTTCAAAACAATCAAACGAATCAGTCCAACAAAAGTCCCGGAGTCTATGTGGCTGCTCGTAAGCTGATTACCGGATAAATCCAAAACTAGCAATTGTTCCAGTCGGTGGAATAATCCCTTGGCCAGCGAGAAAAGCGAGTTATTCTGTAAATGAATTTCTTTGAGCTCTGGTGTGCCCGCAAATAATCCTTGCGGCAACATTCCAATTTTGTTGTTGGCAAAATTCAAGATTTTAAGCGAAACAAGCCCTGCCAAAGACTCTCCGGATATGTCGCTAATATTGTTGTTCATGAAGTTGATATTTTGCAGTCTTCTGAACCGCGAAAAACCGGAGTCTTCGGACAAAGACTGCAAGCTGTTGAAGGATAAGTCCAAGTTCTGCAAATCGCTGTTACTGCAAGCTGGAACGTTGATACCAATTCTTTCGGTGCTTTTAATCCTGTTCCTAGTCAAATTCAACGTTTGAAGATTCGTCGAAGAACAGAAAACTCCATCGGGCATGTTTCTGATATTGTTATATCCGAGATCGAGAATTTGTAACTCCTTGAGCCCTTGCAAGCTGTACCGGGCCAAGTCGAGACTCTTTGTAGGACTCCAGTCGTTGTTGAAAGTGTTGATTGAGAGCCTTTTCACGTTGTACAACCCTTCAAACGAGTCGGAAGGAATGGAAAGGAGCTTACAGTTGCTTATTTGTAACTCCTCGAGCTCGTGCAGTCGGTGTAAACCCTTGGAAGGAAGCACACTTTCGAAAAACAACACATCACTGCAGTTGATTCGTAGTTTGGAGGTAACTTCAGCTGAGAGAGCTGTTATATTGGCGGTTTCCTCCAAAGTGGCGACTCTGCAAGACACGGCCAGCTTCGATGAGGAAGTATCGGAGTTATCCGGCAGCCAAGAACACTGCTCTGGACCGTCGAATCGCATAGCCGAAAAGGCCGAGGCGAGAAAAACTACACTCAACAGTTGCGGATACATTTCGGCCACAAAGTTTTTATCATAGAACTCAGTTCATTTCGGAACAGTTACACGTTCCACCGGGAAACTCGCGAATAACTCGAAAAAAACTTTTTAGACATTTTCGTATACGTTTATCTTTTGTTCGCGAACTGTCGGTTGCGCTTGCTAGATCGACGACGGAGCGTAACTTCACTCTCAAGCCGCCGATGTTCTACTGACTTCTCTTCACTGTTGGCGTTGGTATATAGTTGGGGACTGAAGAGTTTCGGTTGTGGGCAAGTCGCGCGCAGACGCTGGTTCGGTTCGTACTTCGGCCGAGTTTGTGAGGGCGCCACTTGACGGTAGCTCGTCGTTGATGAATTTGCGAATGTTTTCACTTACCTGCTACTTGCACTTTCAGATTTTGTGGCGATTCGAGATATGAGGAGATGGGAGAAAATGAGTTTTAGCCCTAATGTATGATAATATCTGGGCGGAGAGAACTCAGGGAAGTCGAGACGACTGGATCTTTTGTAAGTTCAAGCCGAAATGTCTGATAAAACGTTGCCAAGAACTTTTGAAATGTTGCTGACGTTTGTTTTGATAAGGGTTGTCATTTCATTTACATTTTCAAGTTGGTGAGATTTTGCTGTGTTTCTCGAATACACAACGTCTGGTGTGCAGAAATCTGTTCAAAATGATATTACTTCCTGAACAAAATCAATTTCGAATTAAACTATTGTACTGATTTCGCCAAATCATTTTCAAAGCAGAATTTGCTGTGATTGTTTTAAAAAAATGGAAGTGGCTATAACAAAAAATTGTCAGAAATAATGATGATGAAAATAAAGTATTCACTTTTACATTCCCAGATTAATAGATAGACATGAGGTTTATTCGTCTGCATCGAGGTTTAGTACCTATTCGTTGGCAAATTAATTTGACACATTCCTTTGTTTGAACTGCACTGAGCTACACTCGATTCGAAATGTGGTGTAAATTACACTACACTATACTACACTTTAATGCAAACGAATAAACCTATATTGGTAAATAATTTTTTGAACTGAAGATCATATCAGAGTAAATGCTATGATTTAATAGAGTGACATTGCACTTCATTTCTGAAAAAGTTGTAGTAGGTATACTTAATTGGTAGAATACGTGTTTAAAATCAAATACTTCAATTATACCGTTATACACGAAAATACGTATCCTAAATCAACAGTTTTGTAATCAGTAGAGAGAAAAATGGAAATGGTTTTCAGAGTACTCACCGTTAATTGAAAGTTTTATAATCAGAAATAAAAAAATAAGAAGTTTTTAAAATTAAATGAATTATAACTACCTTTCTACATGAGCGTTATCCTAAATTGGTACATTTACAATCTTTGAAAAAAAAAATTAAAATTATGTACATATTATTTACCTATGATTGTAATATACAATATGAATTTTGGTTTGGTGGTGATTCAGAGGACTTATAACAGGGGGTTTTTGGAGTGCATGCTGTTTTGTTCCAATTTTCATCTTGGTATGACCTTGATATTTTCTATGTTATACTGTTGTTTTTTTTTGCGAAATAATTTTAAATTTCTCACGCTTTTTGTGTCTTGGGGTTGTACATTATTGGCTTGTTATAAAATAACTTTTTGAGATGACGTTGTTTCAGTTTAAAGTGTTTTTATATTGTAGGTATCTTTTTCTCGTGTTATAATCATAGTTTTTGTATTTTTCCTAATTTAATTCTTGTACATACATTTGAAAACACTGAAAACAAAGTTCGTGTATGTCCATGAATCTTTTGTCGCGGAATAGCTGTGTTGTTGAATTGTTTTTTATATTTCGTTGGTATATCTTTCATGATCATTTTGGGCCAGTATAAGTATTTGTTCGATTAGGTACCACCATATATGGAAATACCGCAAAATAATATTCAACCAGAAATTTGTAAGCATTTGAGAGTATATTTATTAAGAGAAATTTTGTTAAATATTCGGAATTGCTATCCCATATCAGTGTATTGTATATTGTTACTCTATTATTATCATGATAGTTAACATACTCATCTATTAATAATTCTATAATCTAATTATATGGAAAAATGTTGTTTTAAAGCAATTTTAGTAATTAAAACTCACTCCTGGAAAATTTTTAATAATATCCGACATTTTCTCTGATGTGTTTCTAACCATGAATATAAAAGAAAATAATAATTATTGAAGAATCAATACTGGGAAAAGTTAAGTTTTTTGTGGAAGATCCTCTACAAAGAACATAAATCGTTGAAAACTATATCAATTTGTAATTGATGCACAAATTTATAGTGTTATTTCATATATGGAATATACCGAGTGTTCACCATATATAAATATGTACGGAATTGAATTTTTAATTAGTCGTATGATTATTTCTACAGTCTGTATTATTGAAGATTATACAGTGAGTAAGATACCTATACAAAGAGAAGGAGAAATAAAGGTAGGGTATAGCTATCATATTGGTGTGTGATTAATAACAAGTAAACAAAACTGTATCAACTGAAAGTAGGCATATGGAATACTCCAGTTGAAACTCATCAGAGCATATTATAACGAATTTTAAATGAATTGATTTATAATTTTTCATTTTTATTCAATCAATGATCGCTTCCAACACTAAGGTGTAGAATGCCGATAAATTCATACAAAATTACGATTCTTGAAAATAAACAAACGACCCGCAGTCTTTGAATAGGTACTTAAATTTATATCTATATCCTCAACTCCAAATATTGGCAATAGTACCTTTATTGACAGTGTTTCATATTTCACGAATGCACACAGATTTTGCAATATTTTAGCATAGAACTCGTACGCCCTCAAATATTTAACAAACAGTCAATCTGAAAATAAATATTCAATAGTACAGAAAATGTCACAGTTGTTTGAATAAGACATGAGTACATAGAGATATGAGTTGTAGGAGAGACAGGAACTGAATGAATATTGATGGATTTTGAGAGTGCAGTTTTTAACTTATTTCTTGGTATTAAATTCGTGTGAAAATGCATTAGTTAATTCATTTAAAAACCATATATAATCTGATATATTCCAACCACCAAAACAATTATTTCATTCAAAAAATAAATTCTGTCAAATAGATACTAAGAACTTTATTACCATAGTGAAATTAACAAGAACAAAGTAAAAACATCAAAATGATTGATCGGCGCTCCGGGGCGGCTTAAATGGTATTGGTGGCGCATTCGCTTTCAGAGCTGCAGGGAAACCCGGAAAAACCTGCAACACCACATCATCTGAAGAATTAGAATTCCTTGATAGAGAACTTCTAAAGAGGTCCGACGAATTGTGACAATCTGCTCTACGGTAAAATAGGATGTATGGTGTCTTCGAAGGCTTCAAAAGATCCAGTTCCAAAGAAGGTATTCTATTTACGCAATTGTCATAAAATTTGTACCAGCCCGTTTTATCTTTGACTAAGGTGTAATAGTGGCCAAAATCTGCTTCAGAACCAAAGTGAACAATGACTGCGTAAAGCTCGGAATTGCAGTCGGCTAGATTGGGGTGTTCTTCTAGCTTTAATCATTATAATGTTAATTACAAATTCACCAAAAAAAACAAACAATGCAAATATAATCATACAGTGGCAGTTCAAATGCAATATAACAATAATGTTGATTAGGTGTACCTTATAATAAAATCACATGTAAATATGCCTACACCTACGTTTTGGCAACGATTACTGCCATCATCGGAACTAAAACAACAGGAAATATATAAATTATTGCTTGACAAACTTCTTTCTTCCAAGGTTAGATGGCGATAGATTGGTATAGATTTATTTTCCAGAAATACCACAACTAAATTAAAAATAATTGATAACACACTTTTTATCACTTTGACTTTGATTATGTCAGCCTCTGTAAAAGCATCAAGGAAGCAATAACAAATTATGACCTGTTACGTTATACTTACATCTTTAAGGGGCTTTGTTCTTATTTCACCAGAAATATTCTTGTTTCGGCTTCTAGTTTCATACACCAAACACTGCAATGGCCCAAATAGTTTAGGTGCTAGATATAGCGAAGAGTTATTCTTTAGTCTGATCTAACCAGAATGAACTAACCTCACGTAGACATTTGAGTGCGTGGAAATTGAACACGTAAATTTTGCGAAGAGGTAGGTATTCTTTAGTCTGATGTAACCAGAACTGGAAAATTTAACACACACATTTCTGCTAAAAATTATCTTTCAGTCTGATCTAACCGGAATAAAGTAATCTTACTTATATAGACATTCGAGTGCGTGGAAATGGAGTACATACAACGAAGAACTTTAGTTATATCAGGGACAATTTTTATAGTTGTATAGTACTTTAAGTTGGGCAAAATATCAAAATATATTGAACGAAATAGTTGGCTAAATTTTTACCATCAACTAATAAATTAACGTTATACAGTGCGCCGCTAAATTATGAATTAAATTAATTATTTATGAATATAAAGATATTTTAGAAAAATCATCAGACACGTCGATTTTCTTTTCCGATAGTCCAATTTTTTAACCCCACCCAAAATATATAGGGTTATCCGCATTTGAATAAAAATTACTTTGGTGATATTTTTAAATGGGTTAAATTTTCGATTTTTCATCTCTATCTTTACTGGCCTATCGAGTTTGTCTGTCGTTACTGGATAACTTTTAGTTTTACGAAGCATATCTGCTTCAGTGACTGTTGCAAAGAAAAAGTAATTAATATTATTGGAGTTGGCGTTTCTTAAGTGAGAACTTGAACTCAATTGAATTGAACCGCTGTGTTTTTCATTCAGGGTTCACCATTTCTGAAAAAAAAAAATTGAAAATGTTGTCAGTAAGTAAAAAAATTCTTGCTTACTGCCAGTTTTTGTATGAAATCACGAAACATCAAAGGTGAGGAAGAAGCACTATTTCATGAGCAAGTACACATTTCCGAAAGGCCAGACTCGCAGTGAATACCTTGTATATCCGAAGAGAGTTATAACTTGCGCTATCTCTTACAGTTTCTGTAGGCTTTTCCATTATTCTCCAGACAGCAGGGTACTGAAGTGAAATAATAATCTTGCCAGCCTTTTCATTGTTCGAGTAGTTTGAGAGAAGATTAAATAAGTTTTCTCAGTCTTTCCGAATTTCTGAAATTTTTACGTAATCCTTCGTCTTCACTCCTTAAAATCATCCGACTCATTATTCCAAACGAAATTTCAAAGCAAGTGTCACAAAATCCAACAAAAGACTGTGTAGACTTTCCACAACAAAGGAAAAGATTATCACCGCGGACGGTGTTAATCTCTTTTGGGGTTGTATGAAAGTTATTTCATTTTTGGACATGAGACTTTGTTTGGAATTTCTGTCGTGATAATTTATGAACTCTTCAGAAATCAAGATACCCGTAATCTTAATTGAAACAAGGCTAATACTATTGATGGATGAAATTAAAAAGTTGGAAATAGAAAATATTTAAAAAATAGTCGAAATCACCAAAGTATTTCGCAAACAAATCTTTTTCTATAATCGTCAAAAATTGTTTTAAATTAAGTAACCTGCTTAGCTTGGTTTAAAAAATAAAATTAGGTAGGTAGTGTAAAATTTTTTCACAATTTGAAAAGTGTTGAAAAGCCTCATTTATTGTTCAGAAATAAACGATTTCTTGAATTTTTGCTTGATTGAGGACCATAAAGGTTAAAAATAAATATAAAATCCCATATAGTTTACATACTCTGTACGAAATACATTTTTCACGCAGAAAAAAAAAAGGTCACTTCGCATATTGTTATCAATGCGCGAACCTTGTAATTTTTTGACGTTTGTAGGAAAATATTATTTTTCGAAAACTGAACTCTCAAATGTTGACATTTTCGTTAAAATATCAGTTCGCTAACTGGCTCTTTCTTGTTCTAGAACATAAATGAATTTTATGTTCTGGAACGTGAAATACTTTCATGTTCTAGTACGTAAAAGACTTTTATGTTCTAGAAAGTAATAGTATATTCTTCAACGATCGTATAATAATAGCTGTTATTCCTGAGGATAAAAATTCCTAAACGAGTCGTAGCTGAGTTTCGGAATTATGCGAGAGAATAATGCTCATTATACGCGAGTAGAAGACTGTACTTTCTCTACGACTATATATTATGAAAATGTATGATGAAAGCTCAGTTTGTGGTACTATCTATCGAAATAATTGCCTTTATTACCAAAAAGTTCTATAAATTACAAAGCAATATAAGGTAGAATAACTATTATTTATGAATAACTAAATGCGTGAGGGGTAAAATTATATAAAAAAAAATCCAGCAGTGGGATTTGAACTCACGCTTATAACCCCACTATCAGCTTTCAACCACTTCTAGGTACCATCTAAGCCAAATACATACATAAAAAAGTTAAGTATAACATATTGAAGAACCTCTGTCTGACCAAAAACTAGGATGGTCTAGAACGTTCAGGTAAATATTGTTCGACCTCTGTTATTGTTGCAAGATACATTTCAGCAGGAGCTGAAGTTAAAATTAAGACAGAAAACAGTGAATTTGACATTCAATAACGGATCATCGCATAATATATACTTCAATTCTAAATGCCAATGTTGCACTAAAAAAATTTAAAAAACGAGAAATCATCAAAGTTGATTACACTAAATTCAGGAAACTTATTGCTGATGAATTAAATAGATTTCAATGTGAAAAATTTGAAGATTTATTAAAATTACTTTTAGAAGCTAAACGTCAATCCATTGTTAAAATATATTATAGAACTCGTGAAAATAATGACTGGATTACCAGCTCTATTATTCATGAAATTGAAATCAGGAATAAAAAATTCGAAATTATGAAGCAAAATATTAATGATCAAGAACTTTTGTTGGAATACAAAATTCAAAGAAATAAAGTAAATGCAATGATTAGAAGAGCAAAATCTCAATATATCAATAAACAATTTGAAGAATCGCAAGGCAATCCAAAGAAAATGTGGGATGTATTGAATTATTGTATGAGAAAAAAATCTAAATTTAATGTAAATAGGGATATCGAATCATTACAATTAAATGGTAATATCATCACTAACAACCTGGAAATAGCAGATTTAATGAATATACACTTTTCCCACGTTGGTGAGAACATAGCCAATGATTTGAAATTTTTCTATAACAACATACCTACTGAAAATATTTATCCACTTCATAACAATTCCTTTTATTTCCACCTGACGAAACTGAAATATTTGAAATAATAAGAAGTCTTAAAAGAACATGTCCTGATCCTGATAATTTTATTACTACGGATATTTTTGAATTGAAAGACATTTTAGTAGGACCTCTTACTGAATTAATTAATAATTATTTCATGAAAGGTATTTTTCCAGACGAACTAAAACATGCATCAGTTAGACCTATTTATAAAATTACAGAACAATAGCCTTATTAAGTATTTTCTCAAAAATTTTCGAAAAAATATAAGTTTGATTTGAATCAATTCGGTTTTCAGGAAAAGAGTGGAACACAAGCGGCAGTTTTAGAAGTGATTGATTTAATTCAAGAGAAGCTAGATAAAGGAAATTATGTGGTGGCTGTTTTCATGGACCTCAAAAAAGCCTTTGATACTGTTGACCACTCAATACTTCTGAAGAACTTGGAGTCGATTGGTATCAGAGGCATTGCAAATAATCTTTTAATATCTTATTTCGAGAAAAGAACTATACGGACTTACACTAATAACGTGGAGACTGACAAATTGAATATAAACAAAGGCGTTCCACAGGGGTCGGTTTTAGGTCCAATTTTATACTTATTATATATACAAAATTTATCCCAAATCAACTTATCATGTCATTACACGATATACGCGGACGATACAGTACTTTAATATGCGAATGAAAACCCTTTGACTCTAGAGAAAACTATAAACGAGGACTTACAAAAATTTGAAAAATGGCTTTATTCTAATCTTCTCTCTGTTAATCCTAGAAAAACTGAATACATGATTTTTCAACAAAGAAATAAACTCAATATTAAATTAAATATAAAAATAAAAAATGAAAAATTGAAACAAACCTCTCAGATAAAATATCTTGGCATTTGGATTGACGATGAATTGAAGTGGGAGAAACATATTGAAAATCTAATTAAAAAAATGTCTTCGATTATTGGAGCATTGAGAAGATGTCCCAAATTAAACCCTAAAATAGCTAATATATTTTTATATTCCCATATTCTCAGTAGAATCAAATATTTAACTAATATATGGGGATCTTGTTCTAAAAATAATTTTAATAAAATCTCCGCTGTTTACAGAAAAGCTTTAAAAGTACTGTATCGTCTACCATATGACACTTCAACAAATCAACTTTATTTAATGACGAACACATTTTCTTTGGAAGAGCATTATGCAATGGATACTCTCAAAATATCATATCTTATTATTAATAAAATGATTAAATCCAATTTTATATTAACCCGAAATTCAGAAATTCACAATTACAATACAAGACAACATAACTTGTTCCATCTTGATTCTGCAAACTCGGTAATTGGCCAGAAAAGATTTACTCATGAAGCACTTTCAAAATTCAATGAATTGCCCGAAGACCTAAAAAAATGTTTAAATATCACTGAATTCAAAATCAAAATAAAAAATATTTTCTCCAAAAAAGAAATCGAAATTGAATGGATTCTTTCTTTGTTCTATTGTATGTTTTTTTTCTCCATTGTAATTCTAAGTTTTTTTTTTTTCTGTAATAGAATATATAAAACAAAAAGGTTCATGAACAGTCTCATACCAGTTTTAAACTGTTTGATTGTTCATGATAGTCCTTGCATACAAATCATATTATAAGCATATAAATATACCCTTTTATAATGTTATAGTTACTTAAAAAAAAAACACTGTATCTCTGATAACAATAGTTATTAAGAAATGGGTATAGAATTTTTTTCTATTGTAGCAAATTATGATTAATAAACGTTATTATTATTATTAAGCCGTGACAAGTCCAATGAAGCAAAGCCTTGTTGAGAAATGTATTTGGTACATTTGCTGTTTTGTCATTGGTCTAAACCTCTCATCAGTTTTTACGTCGGACTGATCGAATTAGTCTGAATCGTTCGTTTATTGCAATAGATTGTAGGGGAGGTAAATCTTGATCGTTCGGTTTTTAAAATCCGTTGTGTTCGAGATTGATCTTTTTGCTCGGAGAATTTTGACGAATGCGATGTGAATGTGCGGTTAGGTTTATATTACAGCTGTGGTTTGTTACAGGGGCTGCTTGCAGCTTATCTGATCTTCGGCCTTTTCTCATCATTGTATTTTTATATTGAAACTTGTACTGCCTGTTTCTTTTCTGTTTTTTTTATTAAGCTGATGGGAAATAAAGACCTTCATTATTATTAGTATGTAATAGTTTGATGTTGAAAGTTCAAATGGAAATGAAAGAATTACTTTGAAATAACCACAGTTCAAATTCCAAACTTGAAGCTTGTTTTACTAAAAAATACAACTCAAATTTAAATGTTGTAGGTCAATAATATTCTGCATGTCAAAGTCACACGCTGATCTCTTCTGTATTTTACCGACTGATTCCATTAATTTGTGGCCACGTGACTAAAATCTACTCTAATCTGCGATCATAATACCGAACTAGACTCTAGATCGTTCATTTTGGAAATGTCATGGAATGTCAATTAACAATGACATATACTTATTCATGAATTTTCCATTCTCCTATTAGATTCAATGCAGTTTTCGAATGAATATTGTTTGTACCTCGAATGCGAAATATTTTCCCTACGACCACATAGGAGTGTAACGTATATCGCACTCTATTAAAAAAAGTTTCTGCGGGTGAGGATCGAACCCGTGTACTCTCCGTCAGAATTCCGCTGCTCTACCATGAAACTGATCTAATTGTACACATATAATGACTTGAAAATATATTGTATTAGAGTATATCTTGATTTGTAACTATAATAAAAATTAAAAAATATGGCTAATTATAAATTTGATCTCGTCGGTAGTATGTCATAAAGAAAATATTTAGTATTCAAAAGTGACTACTGAAAATAAATAAAAGTCATTATGGTTCTCAGTCGCACTCTTCATTTTCTTGGACACATGTGAATAATAGTTATCATCTATATTTCTAGGAGTTCGATTTAAACGAATCGTCAGCTTAGACAACAAGAAAATTAAAAAATAAGTTGAATTTCACAAACTACTTCTTGCGATACCCTGTATCTTATTAATGAGTCATCAACTATATAATATGTTGTCATATTGGTGTACAATACCAGTTCCATAATTTGAAAGATAATATTATAACTTGAATTGAATATCATCATATTGTTAGATAGTGACTTCTTGCACTGAACCGACTAAATATCCATTCAAAAAATTCTGAATCGTCTAAACAAAGCAAGGAATTTTCAAAATTCATGATCATGTTCCTTTTCGTTGAATAGTTTCATATATCAATTCTCTTTACCTACCTAGTCAGACAATCAAGTAATCATCTTGCTAGGTATTTATTATATATAAAAATAAGGCTTTGAACAATTTGTGTCAAACGTCAAAAGTTATTTTAAGTATAAAGTAAATGATAGAGGTGGATTAATTGTGCATGGAGGCAGCAAACATATCCTCCCTAAAAATTCTACCAATAAAATTAATGAAGACATAATATTCAAGTAGAAAATTTTTCGGTAACCGTGTAAAATAACAAATCGAGACACATTTATTTTTTATATTTCTTTGTAGAAGAAAATTTCGAACAGTTTAATTCTTATTTTTATTAAATATCGAAATGCGAACAGAAGATAGGTACTAACAGAAACATCCTAATTCTTACTAATATAAATATTTATATTGAAATTCGAGCATTTCCCGGACTAGTCCGGAAAGTACGAACTTCCCGGACTAGTCCGGGAAGTGATACTTTCTCAAAGAAAAATGGTCCGGGAAGTGATACTTTCTCAAAGAAAAATGGTCCGGGAAGTGATACTTTCTCAAAGAAAAATGGTCCGGGAAGTAGGTACTTCCCGGACAAGTCCGGGAAGTGATACTTTCTCAAAGAAAAATCGTCCGGGAAACAGGTACTTCCCGAACGGTTGCTGAAAAAATCCTTTTACAGCTTGACTTACTGAGGTACCACTTCCAAATGTTTCTAGAAACTGAGAAGAGCGCATTCATTCCAGCGTGATGAATAATGGTCCAGCTTTGTCCACGATACGAAATAAAAATATTCCCAAATAAATCAATAATAATACCATTCAAAATCATATCCAATTCATCATACAAACCTAAATTTGCTTGCGTTTCCTCCATTGCCAGCAGCGATACCGAACTTTTTACCTGCTTTAATCGGACCCACTCTGAGCAATTTACCACTCATCTGTCCTAACTAAAATTGTGGCAAATTATAAGGAACACACATAACCTTTAGTGGCCCCATCATATTTTTCCTAATGGCAAAGTAATAGGTCAGCATTATTTTAATTATACCTCACGGGCATTATGTATCTTTTAAAATTCAACAACCCCATAATCATCAGTAACAAAAGGGGGAATCGTTTAATAAAAGTAAATTTAGTAATGAATCGGGTGACTATTATTGCTTTCTGAATGTGGGGTTGAGGCACCGTTTATGATGTTTCTTTATGTGTTGTTATAAAAGAACGATTTTAATAATACATCCATAAGCTCACCGGTGCATAATTTTTCATTGTCTCAAAGAATACTAGAATAGTTATATTTATGGGGATATTCAACGATGTTCTAACGAGGGGTTTGTTTTTAAATTCACCAATTATCATGCGAGCTATACCGATTTCAAAAAAAACGCTCTCGTTCTGGTATACTGAGAATGCGTGTTTGGTACGAACCTAATTAGTACAGTAACCACAGACAAATGTAAGCCACAAGTGAAAAATGAATCGTATAGCAATTTGAAAACCGGCTTCTTGACATCATGTTTTGTTAGAAAAAAATCTTTACCAAAAAATTATGGGTGGAACCCCAAAAATATTTGTATTTGAAAAAATTATAAATTTTTTTTGCTGTTGTTTCGGAAAGTATAAGATTTATCAAGAAACAATTTCAAAAAGGCGGAAGATAATTCAATTCCCACAAGAAATATACTTAGTAATTTCTCACAAAATGCCCTCGTTTTCTCAGAAAACCTGATTGAATTCCGATATCAAATTTAAGTCTCGCCTTAACCCGCCACTGCAATTTCCGACAGGGACGAAAATTAGATTTGTCATATCTTTGCTAAAGATCATAGTAGAAGAAAAATAAAAAGTGTATATCATTCCTGAAAAATTCTACTTCCTCACGCAAAATTGGCATGTGAGTATCGGAGTAACTAAAATGTGTTTTTCTACGTTTATGCAAAAACCAAAACTTTATTGAACTATATTTGGTGGAAAAACTGTCTTTTTATTGCACTCATCTGTCATTATACTATAGCGTTCTGTCATCATGACAGGCATAAACTTTCAAATCGACGCCAAATTTAGCCCATTTTCTGTGAGATTGTATTACGTTGTAAATAGTTGCATGTTTTATCATATTCATTATACAAATCGACTATAAAATTACTAGAAAATGCAATTTGTTAAAAATAAAATTATTTCCTTCGAATATCATCTGAATTACACAAAATGTGGAATTTTGATAAACAATTTTTTTTCGAGCTTATCATGGTTCCAACTATTAGCATACCAAGTTTGGTGGTGCTACAATCGACCTTCGCCTCAAAACCCATCAATCATATTCCAAACAAAAATCTTATTCTGAAATAATAACTTGTGCATCTAACGTTAACATAACATTTTTCAAAAGAGTAACAGTTTATTACTCTCAACCAAGGGTCGTGTACATTTTTTCAGGTTGTAATATATTTTTTTTTTTTTGGTATTATGCATTAATTTATCGTCGTCGGAAAGAAAGTGTACATTACTTGTGTGGAAAGTGCCATTTCACACTTATGGGATTATCGCTCTCTCGTGAAATGGGTTACTTTCCACACTAGTAACATAATATGCACATTACACACTTTCTAAGAGGACTTTAATAGCATTTATGTCACAAGTGTGAAAAGTTGATGTTTAAAACACAGGTGTGTGTTGTTTGCAAAATGAACGGAGAAAGCGAGATTGAATGCTAAAGCACAACTTGCTCGCTATTTTTCATAACGAATGACTCGAATGTACGTGTAATTTCAAATATACTAAATTTTAAATTTGAAAAATTTTTATATTAACCTATTTATTGATAAAGCAGATAAAGTTTTGTATATAATTCGGATCATAAACGATCATTATCGATTACGCCATGTCATCGATAATATTCTACCATAATGATCGTCATTATGATCCTCATAACATAAATATTTATTATCATTCTTTTCTAGTTATCGATATATTTTCAAACATTAGATAATTATTTGAAATTTTCAAATTTAAATGTACCTTTAATACATTTGTTATTTTGTGCTACTCATTTGTTGTGCTCTTGGGTGAATACATTAATTATCTCTCTTTATCGCTCTCTCTTTGTCTATCTCTCAGAATGTCACCAACAATTGATCATCGATTCCTCAAAAACAGGGTCAGTCAAAATAAAACTGACAATCTTCATAAACAGATTCTTTTCCTCATCCCAAAATGGAAGTTTACATCAACGTATGTTAAATAATTTAAAAAGTTTTGAAACTTGGTTGCGAATTTTGAAAACATCTAAAATTTCATGAAGTTCCTGATCGAGTACAGGGTTGCAAATTAAGAAAATAACGTAAAGGGTTGCAAATCTAAACAACTGTTCGCAATATATTTCCGGTGTATCTGTCCAGTTTGCAGAACTTTTGAAATTTTCTCTTATGGTATATCAAACAAAAACATTATATGATGCAAACTGTTCCGTAGACTGGAATTGGTTGAAAACTTGATTCGTGATATGAAATAATATTATACCAAGTTTGCAGAACTTTTGGAATTTTCTCAACGATTATACAGCAAAATTCAAGTTAATTGCCATTTTGACAATGCTGGAAGAGGTTGCAAACTGAGATTTATTTCTTCGAAATACTATTTCATTATTTTACGGAAAAGCGCTACACAAAGTGCAACTTTTTTTATTGGTTGTTGATAGGCTACAAACATTCCTATGTACAATGCCAAAACATATCTGAATAAGAACGAAATTTCGTCATCGTTCATATTTTCATACTAGTAGCCTATGAATATCTCATAAACAAATAATGTTTTAAGTTAAAACGGATACTTGTGTAATTTACCTCATAGCAGAGGAATCAATTGCAACAACACACAGCAAAATTTTGTTTCAACTACGGCGTTGTGCGTTAATATTTCCTACTGGTAAAAACCAACGCTTTGGTCACTTGATACATGAAAAACAATTATGGAGATCGTAGAAAAAAACAAGGGGTTTAATTGTTACCAAGTTTTCTGTTTTTACAACGCTATGTACGTTTTGTTTGGTTGAATTAAAAAAGATAAATAAAAATCAAATGTCCAATCCTAATACCCTTTCTAGATGAACAATTTTTGTAAATTCCTCATTTAGAACTCATCAAAGTTAAATATTATATACTGTGAGCTCGTTTTTAGTGGCTTGCTGAAGAACATTTTTCCAAACACAAAATTATATTATAGAGCGATATAAATGACATTTTAGTGTGAATCCCTAATAGTAAAGTCCGTAATAAAATGAGTTTATCGAGCCATATTTCCCTGTTATAATAATTTTAATATCGTCTGTGAGGCAAACGACTGGGCTAGGCTTTGCTATAAAACTGAGCTAGAAAAACCAGTCTGCATTCATGGACTGGAATAATTTATAATGAGAATGGACAGCTGTTGCCATCTATAACCCGGTAGCTCAACTATTTCGGACAAATTTAATGTTGGTAATTTCAACAGTTGACCTGGCAATTCAGACAGGATGTTTGTATCCAGCACAATGAAATGCACTCCTGGGAATCCAGACACGAGAATTTCAACTGGTAATTCTTTTTGAGATTAAATTTCGATAATGATGAAATATCATGGAACGCTAAATGGATAGGAACGACGAGACGAATGGTTCTTTTTTCGATAGAATCTATAATAGGTATAATAATAATATATAGTTTATTGAGTAATAATCAAAATTTTAAATGGTACATATAAATTGTAAATTGTAAAAATTCAATAAACCGAGATTCTCACAAAGGCATTTAGCCTGTGCGTGAGATTTATGATTTATTCAGTTTCATTTTTTTAGTTTATTCTTCTTTGGAGTATCTGATATATAAAATTTGTGGAATAAAGATGAGAATACAATATTTGAAATCAGGTGAAAAATATATAATAGAAGAGCGAAAGTAAATAATGTAAGTAAACGTAGAATATTTGTTAATATTTAGATAGAATCAAAGTATGAATTATAGAGAGGATTGTGAATACAATGTGTTAAAATCAAAAGTAAAGATAAAGTTATGGTTACAATTGTAGGTAAAATATAGGTAGATTTATTCGCAGAACATTGTCATTTTAAAATTATAAATAAAATAATATATAAATGTAAATGGACATATTTGTACAGTAAAGTTAGAAGTATATATTCATATATTTGTTGCTAAAATGTAAATAAAACCTATTTCTTATAATAAAAGGTAATAAATATTTTTTCAGATAAAATACAATAAAATTAAATGAAATTTGGGAATTATATATATATATATATATATATATATATATATAAATTTTTTTTTTAATGAATGAATACATGGAACAGACTAGTTTTGAGTGTTGATTCTTGATAGGACAGACAATTTGTTAATATTTATATCAACATCAATCATTTTGATGAGTTCATTTCTTGGGTATTCGGCAATAAATTTATTTAATTTTTTCTTGAATTGATAAAGATTATGCGTTTCTGTCAGATATTCTGGTGGAATTTGATACTTTCTTGGTGCAAGATATATAAAGCTGCGTTGGCCAATTCTTTTAGATGAAAATGGAGTTTGGTAACGTGTATTTTGTTTCCTCGTATTATATGTGTGTGTCAATGTCTTAAGTTCTGATTTATTTTTAAATTGGTATATCACGATGGAACGGTAAAATAATTGTTTTATATCGAAAACCTGTGCTTCCATGTAGAGATCATCAGATGGATATGTATCAGGTTTTCTCATTATTATTTTTTTTTTGATTATATTGATTTTTCGCAGATGTGTATTCATTGCCCCACCCCATCCCATTATACCATAATTCAGTCGAGAGCCAACCAGTGAACCAGTGCATAATAGACCATCTTGAGTTTATCTTTATCCAAAATGTCTCTCAAAAGTTTGAATTTGTAGATTAAATATCTGAGATTTTTGCTAATATTATCTTTTTTTTTAACCCATCTCAAATGTTTGTCTATGGTTATGCCTAAATATTTGATATTATCTGTTGCCTCAATTTTGTAATGTTCATTGATTTTCAGAGTGTTGTAATCTGGCAAGTTTCTATTCATGCATGCAAATGCAATGAACTTTGTTTTCTCGAAGTTTATTCGTAGTAAGTGATGGTCAATCCAATTTTTTATGATTTTTAGGTCAGTTTCCGCTAATTCTTTCAGCTCTTTCCAACTATTAGCTTGATAAATAATGGCTGTATCATCAGCAAAACTTATTATCTGGCCACAACTATTTGTTTTGAATAAGGTATTCATATAGATACTGAATAACATAGGTCCCAATACGGTCCCTTGAGGTACTCCATATTCTACCTCTACTGCATCGCTCAGACAATTTTTGATTCTCACATATTGTTGTCTATTAGATAAGTAGCTTCTCATTAGACCTAGCACGTTTCCTCTCAGACCGATATCCTCTAAGGCTTCCAATAACTTCGGATGGCTAACACACATTGTCGGTTTACTCTCCTCTAGAGCTTTATAGATATTAGAAACAAGAAACGAAATTGCATCTTCAGTACTTTTATTCGGTTGAAATCCATATTGCCTGCACGAGATAATTTTTTTTTCACTTAGATATTTATCACTTTGATTATTTTTTCGAATATCTTTGCAACATTCGTAATAACTGAGACCGGCCTGTGATTCACCATTTGTGTTTTGTCTCCTTGTTTGAAAAGGGGTTTTATAATAGCTTTTTTCAGTATTGAAGGCCATTTTCCTGTTGTTATGCTCTGATTGATGAGTTGTGAGAGTGGTTCTGATATATAACAAGCTATCTCTTTCAAGCTTTCTGCCCTCAGTTCGTCTATTCCAGGAGATTTATTATTTTTTAAAGTTTTTATTATTTTTTCAACTTCATATTTATTCGTTGGTGCCATGAAAATAGTATTTTCTTCAATATGTCTTGATGGACGAGTTTGTGGCAGGGTGATTTTGTTGGCAAGATTCTTTTCCTACGAGCGTGCGGAAAAGTAACTTTTCCGCACGATTTTTTGTTTTGAAAGTTGTACTTTTCCGTACAATTTAAAATCGTGCGAAAAAGTTACTTTCCCGCACCATTTTTACTTTTCCGTACGATTTTTACTTTTCCGCATGATTTTTGTATTGTTGAAAATGAGGATATTTACGACTAACTAAATGATCTAGGTAACTATTCTGTCTTATTAGTCATTTTGTAGCATTATTATAAAAACTTTATTTTTTCATAAATAAGATGGACAAAAACACTCGTAGCAAAAATATTGTACCTAACTCTTACGGAAAATGTCTTTTCCGCCCTTAACGGCTTGCCCGAACTCCGCTCCGCGTCGTTCGTGCAACGGCCGCCGCGTGCGGAAAAGTACTACTTTCCGCACTTGTTAGGTAAATAACTATTCCCACATCCCTGTAATATTTGTTGAACTCGTTACTGATACTGAGAGGATCTGTTACTACGGTATTATTGTTTAATTTTATTTCATTGATTATTGTTTGTTTTTTTTTCTTTATTACTTATTTCATTTATAACATTCCATAGCTGTTTTGAATCACCTTCATAATGAACAATTTTATCGCTGTAATATATTTTTTTTTGTAGTTCTGAGTAGAATTCTCAGTTTGTTCCTGTAATTTATGAATCTGATTTTTAGGACTTCATTTCCTGGATTTTTCTGTGAGAGTCTGTAGAGTTTTTATTTTTCCCCCATGCTCTTGATTAATCCACTAGAAATCCATAATTGCCTTTTTTTTTCTTTGTGATAATTTTTTTTTTGTTATAGTACATGTTTCTATTATATTAGTTAACTGGTCTATAAAAAGTTCCGTTCCTATATTTACCTCTTGTGCCTCATATATTGGTGCCCAGTCTACATTTATTATTTTTTCTTTCAATTTTTTGCCGTCTGTGTACTTTTTATATATGTCAAAAGAACTGCCTCTTTCTCGGTTAATGTTTTTGGATGGTATTTTCAATATCACTGGAAAATGATCAGTTATGAAAGTTTTGAGTACTATGGGAAGACATTCTTCGTTATTATTATGCTTGGTTTTCAGAAATATGTGATCTATACATGATTTCGAGTTGTTACATATTCTTGTATATGAATTTATGATGGATATGAAATTGAATTCACGAATAATGTCAAGATATTCATGAGTAATATCGTTATCGAGTTTTATATTAATATTGATATGGCCAACAAATAAATTGTAGTCGAAATACTCAGTTCCGTATTGTTGAAAATAATTTCTTAAACCATTTAAAAAGTTTATCTTGGGAGTGGAAGGATATGGAAACAGTTTTCCAAGACAGATCGTATTTGTGCCTTATAAATCAAAATAAAATGATGGAAAGTGAAATACTTCTTGTAATCCTGTAACAACAGACAAACTCCAGCCAAAAATGAAGAATGAATTGTAGCACTCTGAAACTCGGCATATGACATCTCGACATCATGTTTTATTAGAAAAAAAAATGTTTACCAAAAAATCAGGGGTGGAAACTAAAAAATTTTTACAGCAAAAATCTATTCATTTATTTTTGAACGAAAAAAAATATGTTCAACCCTTGGCTAGATAGCAAAGAACACAATTAGGGTGGTAATCCATAAGATGGAATTTCGACTAGGAATGATTTTATTGAACAATACAAAGGATTTCATCAAAAAATTAATGTTTCTCATAGTTTGTCGCATTCATCGTCATCTGTGATTCCATCATCGTCGTCAGTAATTTTGAAGTAATCTTCTTCCTCATGATCACTATCAGCATCGTAATAATTGTCATTCTCCGATTCTGAGATTTCAATAGTCTTCAGTAAACGGAATTGCAGGTATCTCAAAGGGCAGATTACTAATTTCTGATACATGTTTCTGCGGCAATTTTTTGGATTGTCCTGAAAATTGAGTTGGATTACTTCGTAGCAGTGTGTTGAAGGGACTCAAAAAGAATTTTCATTCAAAAATATCTGGCTTGAAGGAATTAGCCAGAAAACATGTTTGAAATGAGTGTCCGATCCTTTTTCAGTTTGTAAGCTTTTTGTATTTTTTGTCTCGTATGACAAATATAGCAATAAATGAAAGTTTTTTCACACACCTTCACTTATTTCAATATTACCTTGGGCTTTTTTGTAAATTGCAGTGCAAATATGAGTGCACTATTTATCCGCAAAGAATGAAAAGATCGGGAAAAAATCTCCGTACAAATTAAGAAAGCAAAGCTACACGGAAAGCAATACCTGTGTAGATTTTGTCCTTCAATAATGTAAAAATAAATCTGTAAATAATATAGGTATACAATTGTCGAAAATTAGTATACCTGATTATTTATATATTTATTACGGTTTGTAGTGAAATTTTCCCCAGTTTTGTGACTTTTATACACAATATTTGTAAGACATAATTGTGAATAAATTTTACAAATTTTTTATTCAAAATGTACAACAAGAAATGTGTAATAAATTACAAGCAAGACTACCCGCCGATAGAGGGCACAACCCGCGCTATACTAGGATTCACTTAGGCTGAGGCTTGCTAGCAAGACCAAAGCAGTCTTCAACACCAGTTCCATTCCCGACCGGATAAGAAGGAAGGGATACCTAGAGAACGAGGAATTAGTGATGAGATATTGAAAAAACTCATTTGTAAATGTCTCACACATTTAGGGAGTATTTTAAATTTATATTCTCCAACAGCTATTTGAAAAAACACAAAGATTCTGAATTTCAATTTTGTCCAAAGAACTATATTGTTTTTTCTGTGGTGTCCACTGAGACGCCACTGGCCCTAATAAATCCCAATTTAGTTAAGGATAAATTAGCGCCTCATTCATTCAAATAACTGTAGCAACTTTCAACCAAATTGGTTTAAGAATATTTATAATATTTCATAAACAACTATTTTTTTTTAACTTCAACGCCGTATCTCTGAAACCAAGCAACTTCGGACATATGTTCATGGGAACTTTTTTTCTTAAGACGACATAACGAATCACCCTCTGAAGTTTCGTACCGTAGAGAGTGGGAAAACATTAAAATTATTTACAATTTTCATGTAAATGGCAATGTTTTATTGTCTGACAATTCTTTTATCATGATTCACATTCAATTTGAAAACCAAAAGAACAAATTTTTTGTGGTCGTGAAAACGACCACTTAGATGCATCAGACTGAAAAATCGGATAATGATATTGTCAGACGATATGAAGAGTTGGTTTTATTACCTTTATTTTATTAACTATTAATTAATCGACTTTGAGAAAACCAGCGGTTAATCGTTAGTCGTTCTTCCGAAATGTTCGAGGTGGCGGATACCCCCATGACTCATGTTTCTTGTCAGAGAATTTTATTCAGTAAAATTTTTACCGATGGACACTTTAACTGTTATAGAAATATATAATTTCTCATCGTCTCGTATATCGGAATAAACGTTCCTTATAGTCGATAAATGTTTTTATTTCTGAACTAATTGATTACTGAAGATACCTTTTGAGAGATTTACCCACAATTCCAGTCACCCTGCGGCAAACCTGCCTGTACGCAGCTAATTAACCGAAAGCTTTCCGTTAGGGATCAAATCGGCACGATCTCGGTTGGCCTGGTGGACATCACAGATGATCCTTTTGTCCCGGGTGCAAAGAGGATGAAAGTTCGGGACGGAAATGCGTTTTATATTAGAAAGCTCCGCTTTGATCTTTCCAACAGTTCTGAACTCGGAGAAGTTGAGTGGACGGCCAAAAATTACTTCGTAAATAGTGGTAAAAATTAAAGCTCTCTGCAGCGTTCTCTGTAAATATCCAACGGAGCGGAGCGTCTGTGCAATCTTGAAATGGAAGGCCAAAGAACCTCATTTTTTTCATTTATATGATTCTATAAATATAATTAAGAGCATATCAGAGATCCAAATACTTAAGTATATACTGAGAGGGGAAAAAGCTGGGGAAGTTTGGAATACATGCCTTGAGTATTAGTGGTACTTTAGTTGGGTATTATTCGGGAATTGGAGGAATTAGTTGAAAATTATTGGGTTTCGGTGGGCATTAATCAGGAATTAGAGGTATTATACGAAAATTAATGGGTAAAACTGAGGATTAATCTGGAATTAGAGGTAATACTCGTGTATAACATGGGAATTATTCGGAAATAAGAGAACACTGGTAGAAAACATAGTGAAATGAAAAAAAAGGCTTCGACTTCGGTAAAATGAACTTCACTAAGTTTATGCTGAAGTAGACATGATTGGCAAATTTGTTTCAGTCCCTATATATCTCGAACGATAATATTTCTAACCATATAGCTCAGTTCATCAAAGTTCCATTTAAAAATTTTTCATTTTTTTTAACTAATTATATTACAACTAGATGGGTACTTGGTCAATACCAAAAATTGATAAACTCTCAAAAAGTGGCATATACAGTGTGGGCCATAACGTTTGCACCATATGGGAAAAATATTTATTATCAGTGTTACAAAAAATACGTTATAGGGGATTGTTTCTCCATATAGGAAAACCTAATAATAGATTTTGACATACGTCAGGTGAATAACAATAATAATAATAAAAAAAATAATCTGAAAATTGAACTTTTTTCTAAATATTTATTATTGATTGAAAAAAACGCTACTTCTTTTGGTCTCAACTAATTTTTTGGGATTATTATAAGCTAATGGTGGAAAAACTAGTTTTCACTAAAACTCTTACTGTTGCAATGGTTTATATCTTCCAAATTCACACCTTTTTATAAATTGAAGAGTCCACATGGAACGCTTTCCTCGACTGCAATCATATTTTCTTGAAAAAGAAGAACAACAGTATGCACTTTTTGGGAAAATAATAAAAATTAAGTAGCTAATAGGAAATCTCAAGTAATTACGGAAGCGTAGAAGGGCCATTATTTTTTTATTTTTTTTCTCCCTAATTCCGAGTTGCAACTCGGAAAATTACTGAATTCCGAGTTGCAACTCGAAAAATTACTAAATTCCGAGTTGCAACTCGGAAAATTACTAAATTCCGAGTTGCAACTCGGAAAATTACTAAATTTCATCGGAGTTGAAACTGGGAATTTAGTAGTTTTCCGAGTTGCAACTCGGAATTTAGTTATTTTTCGAGTTGAAACTCGGAATTTAGTAGTTTTCCGAGTTGCAACTCGGAATTTAGTAATTTTCCGAGTTGCAACTCGGAATTAAAGAGAAAAATAAATATAAAAAAGAATGGCCCTTCTACGCTTCCGTAAGTAATCCACGTTGAACTGTAGAAAACATATTGGTTTCCTCCTTTTTCCACAAAACTTGATCGCCGTCGAGAAAATTGTTCTATGTGGACCCCTCAGATTTAAAGAGATATGGAAAAATCAGAAGAATTTGAAAGATATGAACCATTGCAACAGCAAGTGTCAATTTAAAAATTAGTTTGTGTAATTTTGCACCACCATCTCGGAAAAAACGGAAAAAGTTCCATTTTATTGATAACATAAGTTTATAATGATCCTAAAAAAATATTTGGAACAAAAGAAGCACCGTTTTTTTAATAAAAAAAAAAAATATTCAGGAAAAAGTTCGATTTTCAATTTTTTTTAAATAGATATTTCAAATTCCGCATGTGGTCTTGAAATTAATATATAAACACCCTTCTCAATAATATTTTTTGTTATCGTTACAAATAACCCCACTTTTGCCAATTTGTAATCGAATTTCCAAATTCTTGCCAATTTGCTAGTCACGTGACGTATGTCAAAATCAATTATTAGGTTTTCAACGATCCCCTATATCGTACTTTTTGTAATTCTGGTAATACATTTTTCTCTATATGCTGCACAAGTTATGGTTCACACTGTATAAGTTGAACTGTGAAGATTGTAATGCAGCTACAGTTGTAGAGTGTATAGAACTTTGAATATTCGTATAAACTAAGATCAAAATCCTAATATAGTACCTAATTGCAGTCAACATTTAGGGTTTAACAACCAACTTTAGTCCAAATAGAAACTAACAAAGGACATGGCACTTGATACATGTGTTCCTGGAACTCGGCAGATTTTTTGATTTTTGGATATATAGCCCTACAGGGTGAGCTACAAAAATAAGTTGAATATCAAACTCCAATTATGACCAATACTGTCTACGAGCGGAATTTTCTTGTTTTTTGGGTATAAGATGATGTGAAAAATATCGATTGACTTCGAGTATATCAATAATGGTGCATATACTTATAGGATGAGGCAGAAACGCGTTTTTTATGGAACCCGTTTATTGACTTCTAACCCAATTGTGGACTTTTCGTTCGTTTTCTAGAATCTCATTCTGTAGATGAATCGAACAAAAAGTTGATTATCATTCTCTATAGAGCGTCAAAATCTAAAATCAAGAAAGAAGAAGAAAGTTCACTAATAGTAAAGAGTATCATCTTCCATCAAACAATGATAGTTCATTGGAAAATGTGAGCTGAAATGTTCAATGCATATAGGTTTCGTATCAACAGAAATAAAATGTTGGATTGACGTGACCGTTACTTGATGGAAATCCATGGTATGCGACACATTAATTCCTGAAGTTACATGTTTAAAGATTTACCCACAATTGCATTCAATACCAATGAGTATCTTTCATTTCGTCTCACCAAAAACTATTCATGACCAATTTTTCTTAAATACCTTGTTATGTCTTAGAATAAATAATCTATCAGATGACATGAGAATCCTCCACGTACATAAATTAATGTTAACCTATTTTCCTCCTTCATTTTGTTAGGTAAATAACCCTGCTAGCTATGCTATTCCAGGCAGTTTTCAAAATATTCATTCACTCCAGAAATTTCCAGCAATTATTCAAGCCCTTGGGAGATTATAAATGGAAATATTTATAAAAGTAATAGTTCAAAATTAGTGCCGCTTATTAAAACAAAAGCGTCGGATATCAAGAAAATTTCATCGAGAGACAAAATCAATAAATATATTCAAGAGGCTCTGGTAGTAACCAAAACTTCATAAAGTAGAGATAATCATGATTTTCTAATGTTTCAGTTGGTAATATCAATATTTTTTTTAATTGCAGCTAGCATTGAATTTGGTAATACATAAGAGGAAATTTGCGTCGTGATGAATTGTTGAATAAATCTTCATCAGGAAGGAAAAACACTTAAATGAAATTAATTCAGTACGATTGGGTTTTGAAACGAGGATCGAATAGCACAACCAAACTTGGTATGTTGGAACCATGATAAAGACGAAAAAAAATTTCGTGGAATTTTCGCTCAGATGAAAATGGTTAAGTATTCACTCTCAGCTTCCCAGAAAAACGTCTTAGAACAGAGAACAAAAAATGAGTCACTAAGAGAAAAGATATTTCTAAAATAAACTGTTGCCGGAAATGAGTGAATGTACCTGAGGAACCGTCAAAATTCGACAACAAAACCAAACCTAATAGTCTGTTATAATCTCCACAATCGCCGCTTCTCAGTATTTCCCCGAAAGAATTGACAGCCTTCAAACAGGACCTTTTACCAACTTTCGTTTTTGTAAATCCGGCGTTTTCATTATCTTGGGAAGAATCAGCTGTCAGTAACATTTTGGAGATTAGGGTATTTAACTTGAGAAAATTGACAAGCGCGAATTATAATCATGAGAGTCAATATAAGAATACTAGTTTTTGTAATTACTTTCAACAAGAAGAGATTTGAATAAACAGTGTTCATTGTTGGAAGATTATGAAGAATTCAATATTTCAGGAGTCTCAAATGGGTATAGGCGTAATCCATACTCAGCATTATAAAGAAACAGGTAAATACTGTCAAAGGCTTCCCAAAAACCATTTTTCCCGTCATTTTCGAGTTATAGATATTCATGGAGATAATACGTGAAAAAATTACAATTATTATTTCGTCAGTGTTGAGTTGCAATGATTTAAGTGCGACTATATACTATCGCATAATAATCACCTATTATCGATGAACTTTAAGATCGGCGTGTTAGGTTCAATACAAAGTTAATACATACTGGGTGATTCTGGGAGATGGTGCATCTTGATTTGAGAGAATTTTTCAGATTCAAAGCACGAAAATGAAAGGAGCTATTAAAGAAGGCAAATATAATTTTTTAAATAAAATTAAATTCTATATAGCACTTCAAAATTCCTAATGAAGAAATGAACCTTACCGTTACAATTTTAAAATTACCTACTTCATTGGTGTTCGCAATTTAGTGTCTACTACAGGTATCACCCCAACCCTTTTTACCTGAACCATCAAGTACAAAGTGATCGCAATCGAGACATGTTGGCAATCTGGGTGTTCGCAATTAAGATACAACCATTCTCCTCAACAAAACTATAAGAGTCGTTGTTAATTCTGTAGGTATTCTCCTCACCAATTACTATTTTGACCTGACAACCAAAAATAAATATGAAAGGAAACAGCATATCAAGAATACCAAATCAGACTGTTTGCTGAGGATGAACGTCCTGAAAACGTTAGCACACCATCAATGGGGTACAGAAGAAGATATTTTGCTCAAAATCTACAGATCTCTCATTCGTTCACGATTAGAATATGGTAGGTTCATATATATATCAGCTTCTAAATCCGATCTGAAATCTCTTGACACTATTCAGAACACCTCCCTGAGAATTTGTCTTGGAGCCTTTCGTTCAAGTCCTTCAATAAGCCTGTGTCTGGAAGCCATGGACATCTCTCTAAGGCTACGCAGACAACAACTGCTTCTAACATATTCCGATGGAATTGCAGTGTGTAGTTTTTTCCCATAATTGTTTGAAATTTTTTCAACAAATTGTGTCTGGAATGGTAAAAGAACCAATTTTGTGTAGAAATTTCGCACACTATTGTTTTTACTCATTTGTTGTAATAATATATCCACATTGTGTTTATTTCTTTGAATCTATTTTTTACACAATATTGTTTGAATTGGTTAACAACACCGTTTTGTATATAATTGCTACAGAAATTGTATTTCTTTTTTTGTACGATTCTGTGGACTATATAATTGAAAATTACACAATATTGTGCTATTTTTTTAAACATCATTTTGTTTTTATTATAGTTCTGTGGACCAAATTGAAATTCAGAATGCACAATACTATTAATTTTACACAAGGCTTTGCGTTTTTCAAAATAGCTCTTAGAGAATATCAATTTGAAATACTCCCTAATGTGTGAAGACACAATGAATCTCTTGAATATCCCATCACTGCTTCCTCGTTATTCCTCGTTATTCGCTATTCCTTCCTTCTTAACTGGTCGGGGCCTGAATGGAACTGGTGTTGAAGATTGCTTTGGTCTTGCTTGTAAGCCTTAGCCTTAGTGAATTCTAGTATAGCGCGGGTTGTGCCCTCTATCGGCGGGTAGTCTTGTTTGTAATTTATTACACGTTTCTTGTTGTACGTTTTGAATAAAAAATGTGTAAAACTTTTCCACAATTATGTATTACACATATTGTGTATAAAAGTCACAAAAGTGGGGAAAAGTTCACGACAAACCGAAATAAACAATCATTGGTAAAATTATATCACAACCAGGTGTACTAATTTTCGACAAATGTTCACCGTTGTCACCAAGTTTCATCCCTGCTGCACTGTTCTTCAGGTACCTTCATTCTGTTGTTTTTGAGAGCCTGCTGTCTGGGTCAGCCAGTGAATCAAAAGTGAAGAATTTGCATAATGAAACAGTGCCGTGTTGTATGTCTGTTATATATAACGAGAGCATCAATTCTGCCTCTCTCTCTACCACATGTTGAAATCATGACTTAATTTTTAAAGATCCGGGATTCCATAAGAACCGTACCAAATCCCGTGTATTATGCCATTAAAATAACAAACTCCCAGAGAGTTTTGCCATACAAATGATCTCATTCTATACACTCGCTCCAACTCATTTGTACCCTTTTCTTTGTATTTATTATACCAGCTACAAACTATGCAACTCTCCTTGCACCGCTGCCATGCGGGTCGCAACACCTCTCCAACAACAAACGAGTCGAGCCTGATTGAGCAATAAACAATTCATGATATTTGTTGGCCGGCAGCTTCACAGAGCCCTGTTTATTCATCTCCCATTGCAGACTCACTCCGAAAATGTTTATTCATTCATGAACCTAATGGCGAGATAGCTTTGAAAAATTGTACACGCACTGCAGTCAGGGGAATTACAGAAACATTTCAATGCGGATTTTGTGTACGTTTTGCATCAAGATTTCATTATTGTTAGAGTTTCACCAGAACTGGGGACGAAAATTACCTACATAGTATGTAAAAATAACACTGAAAATTTTTTGCCTCAAGCCGAAATCCAATGAACTTAGTTACATTGAGGTCATGTGATTGAATACAACCAATAAGAACAACATTATACTGATAACAGACCCAACAGTCTGTTTTCACTCTCAGGCACGTTGCTATGGATATACATATTTTGATTTATTTAGATTTTGAAGTTTCAAATATTCAATAACGTCAAAATGTCAGTGATGTCATGATTTGGTTGTAATACTGACGAGAAGATTGATGAAATTTTCTTATCAAATATATCAAAATAAACTGTTTACAATAACAAATTTGTATGGAGATCATTTATAGACTATTGCAATGTTACATAGTATCGGTTAGCAAAAAATTTTCTATTCGAATAACCCTCGAACATTGATAAATATAACAACTTCCTCAAGCTTGTTGCTTATAGAAAACAGACCTCCTCCTTCGGCGTCGGTCTGTTTCCAAGCAACAAGCTTTCGGAATCTGCTATAATTATCAATGTCCTTGGGTTATTACTACTGAAAACAAAATAGAAAACATACGGTCGACTACGAACAATTTGAAGATTCACTTTTGTAACATCGGTGGACACGAAAAGAATATCAGTTACTTCAAGGTCAACCCCTTCAAAAAACCACGATTGATCATTTCACCAGGAAGATAACCTAGATACCAAAAGAACTCTCAGAATCTATAATGAAAGCCTACAGATTTCAGGAGATACAATATACCTGTAGTCAAACCTAGACTGGCACGAACATCTGCAAATATTGCTGACAAGTGTAAGGACATCACTGATTATGCTCAGGTGCTTCTTTGGCAAAACTTCCCTTTGGCTATACACAGCGATAGTGATGTCCATGATAATGTTTGAAGCCCTGCTACGAAGACCAGAAGTTGAACAAGTGACAACCAGAAGGAGCCTGGTTAGTTTGGAAAGACTGGCCAATCTCGGGGTAACTGGTGCTATGTCTAGCGCATCTATGTCTAGCCTGGAGGTGAAATTGAAGTATTCCAAGACGAGGACGTGATGACTATTTCCGTTTGCATGAAATTCTAAGAGGCAGTTCTAGAAACCAACCGATAGTCATTCTCTGCGATAGTCAGGCAGCAATAAAGGTTCTGCGACCATTCAGGTTTTTTCAAACTTGTTCGAAATACTCACAGAAACCGCAGGAGTATACAGGAGAATGAGAGCGTATGTTTTTCTCAGCTTTTCCATGGAGAAGAGCGTCTTTTGGTGATCCATCACAAGGCGCTAAAAAGTTCCCCGAGATAATAATGGTGGTCAAGCAGATAGCATACCATCAATGGTATAAAAATGAGACCATATCGGAATATGTTGAAGCTAGAAAAATGCGCAGGGAGAAAATTTATTCTTCGAAAGGGACTTACAAAGCCAAGATACGATGGTTAGGTTTGGTCATTCGCCAAAACTGTTGAAAGAAAATTTCACTTCCAGCTCATTGTCTCCCCTAACCGAAGAAGGTGAAACACAAACAACGAACATAAGTATTTTTGTCAACATGTTGTCTACAAATTCTAGAGGTCATTCTCGGCCTCTTACCTCTTTACATTCTATCGAGAAGAGCTGTTGTGCAGCCGACAAAAGACTGGTTAATGACGGAAAAAAGGAAATTGCAAGGGACGCCCACATTATCAACCTTCCAACAATGGATTGTGAAGAAATTCAATTTTTGGAAAAAACTTCCATGTTGAACTCTGTAAAAGAAAAAAATGTACACACCATAAAGAGTAGTACTCAGTTCAACCTACACAAGAAAAAGAGAAATAGAGACATAAGAATAATGTTTGATGTTTTGCTAGCAGTCATCAAAGCATTGAGTTCACTCTATATCTTTTCGGAAGAGGTACGGGTATGTGAAAATATGACCCGCTGCTCTAACTGTGAAAAATCCGGCCATTTGCAGAAGAGCTGCTGGGAGAGATCAAGATTCAGAGGTCTGAGGAGAGAAAGTCACGAAGCGAGGTCAAGTCATCCGTATTTTGGAAGAAAATCGTGTTTCGGAAGGCGTTTAACTCGGTTGGTTCATAAAGCGTAGTTCATGAAGATCTCAAGACTTTTTTTTCAAGTGCTCTATCATATCGGTTGATTATTTTCATGAAGGTATTTTCAAGAAAAATTTACAGAAAAAGAAAAATAATAGTTTCTGGCTCGAAATTAGTTTGCGCTGTGTGTGGTGTTCGCTATTCTCTGTAATCCTCTTTAGAGTCCACAACTTGGAAGTAAGGGTGGTAGAATACTCAATGTAGAACAATAAATAAACACTCGTTACTTTACTAAGTACCGCTTTATTCAGATGTCTGTACAGAACTGAACTCTCTCCGCTCTAGAGTTGAGTAACTTCATTATTCACCGATATCGTAATTTCTAATGGTATGCATGCACAACACTTTAGAATCATAAAGTATGAGAATCAAATATTTTATTTGTTCCTGTCAGAGTTACAGTTTCTTATAAGATTTTTAGTACCTTTAAGGTGGTCTTTCTGAGAAACAACGAATTCTCGATTCACCCAACGATGAATTGAATCAGTTTTTAACGATATCGACAAGTTTGGTGAATCTCACCATCAACAGTTTTCATTTCTTTCAGATTCCTCTCAGGCCAAGATGTCATAGGATATCTCACAGGATCACCTAGGATTATTTGGATCTGATCATAATTCTGAAGTTCTTCAATTATGACCCAGCAATTTCAGCATTCTGACAATTTCTCTATTTCTGTCAAGAATATTCCAAAAACACCCATATCAAATATTGCTCAATCCGCCGAGGTGTCGAAATTGAAAATATCGCAGAATAAATCAGTTGCCTTCTCGTGGCAACATTCACTTTCGTATGGTGTTGTCATCTATAGAGTCACACCCCATTTGGTAATAAATATGTCGAAACGGTTTCCCTGAACCACAATGAATATCAAACGCACATACCTTCACAAATTCGATTCACACAATGTACACATTGGACGTCCCTTCGTTCTGCAGCTATAATTTATAAACAGTATGCTTGGAATATTGATTTCATTTTATGCACGGGATTATGTGATGGACTTCATATTCATTATCGTGAGTCTGGTGCAATGATTTGTTGATTCAATTGGCAGTATTTTTTATATATGAAGAAAAATTATGGAAATTTCAAAATTCCAGAGAAAATATTATTCTCGAGCAAGATTTGAACCCACGATATCTAGATTACCGGTGCCAGTGCTCTATCAACTGAGCCACCGAGAAGCCATGCGCTCCATTGCATATCGTGACACTGTTTTTTCCTAGAATTTTAATATATATCAATCACCAACTACAGCGCTTGGGAGGTGTTGAAGAGTTACAGTTTGGATAGGAACTCATTCGTTTTCAGTGATCATCAAGATCTATTTACTTTTCACCCTAGCATCGTCGACATGTATAGTGATATTCAGCAGGAATCGGGTGTAGATCTCCGATCACTGAGCAATGTTAGCCAAACATGAAAATTAGGAAATGAATAAGCGCATGTAATATAAATATGAATGAAGAAAAATTAGCGGCATACAGAAAATTTCAAAACTACTCTTACTATCAGCAACATTCTTGAAAAGAGCGCGGTATCCCGATATGGAGTTGATCTCATGTTTCCTCGGTAGCTCAGTTGATAGAGTACTAATACCTGCAATCTGGAGGTCGTGAGTTCAAACCATACTCGAGGAGAATCTTTTTTTTTATTTTAAAGTCTTTGGATATTTGATAGATTTGCTCTAGCTAGCTTTGTTCTGCTGCCCAATACCCCTGCCCCGTAAGTGATGCTTGGTCTCACTATAGTATATATCCACCATACAGGGTCTGTAGGAGACAACCCCAATACTTTTTCTCGAAGTTTCTGATAATTATTATTATTATAAAGGCAAGTGAAGCCCGCAGAAAATACAGTTCTGCTGCAGATGCACAAAGATAAGACTTAAGATCGTCGAAGATCTCGGCTTATCCGAAAAAGTCATCCTTGACCATCAAAGTAAAACGATGTTCGACATAGAGCTTTCATCTTCTGGTGGAACGAGCATCGTCCGAAAAGAGGAGAAAAAACGGAATAAATATCGAGATTTACCCTTTGAATTCCACAGACTCTACTCAGACCATTTCGTAAAAATGGTTGCTCTGATAATGCATTGGCATTGTGATGCATTCGCTACTGTCTAAAATAAAAATCATACCGGCATGTCGCAGGACAGCAGAAATAATATCCAGGCAAATGCAGAAAGCTTCATCCTCGGTTCATTGCGTCTGCTCAGGGTACACGATTCCCGGACCCAATGGCTGCTCGCCCCATATTTTGGAATGTGATTATTGGGGTAACGATGAGCCCAGCGCGCTCTCCGAATATGTCGGAGCTTCGGGAAAAGGGACCGACTCGAAAAATTCAATTTCAATTTAAATAATAATTCGAACAAGGACTTTCAGTGTATCGATACATTGACCCGAAAGGGATACATGGCGAGGCATTTCCGTATGGTGCGAAAATGACCCAGAGCATGCCGCCTGCGCCGCACAAGAACTCAGTATGTATCCCATCTTTGGTCGCAATTGAGCCCGAAAACGGATGGTCAGTTCTGCCACGAGTTGGGCAGGCTCAGGTGGAGGCCAATGCAGAGTTTCAGAATACTCAGGGTGCCTTACCTACCGAAGATCCTGAAGCCATAACTGGCTCAAGTGGATGCGGAATTTGGGCATGTCCTAACAGAAGATGCTAATATCTGGCAAATTGATACCGTCGCCGTCGTGTACAGAGCCGTTCATTCGTTGTCCTCAACGTAGAGACGAAATCCTTCCTTTCTGGTTGGAGGGCAAAGGCGGCATGCTCTGGGAAAACGGAAGCTAATATCAAATCAGCCAGTCAACACGCGTCTCGTGTCTAATGCGTGATGGACTGTATGGAGGTCAACATGGCTTTCGTGCCAGCAGTGCGGCGAATATCCGCAAAATCAAAACAAGGCCATCACACACTGAATAAGGAAGTGCTGTTGACCACTAAACGGCACTTCCTTGATAGGATACGACTGCTAGTGGCTGCAAAAGTCACTTGTGACGCGAGAAAGGAGCATCATGGAAAACTCATAATTGCGCGAAAACTCTTCTCAATCATCCCGGAAGCCTCCACGTTTTGGAGAAATTCCGCTAACCGATGATCAGGGGGAATACTTCTAGAAGGATAATCATGACATCCACAACTACTGAATTCAGACACTTCAGCTCTAGCACAGTTTGAAGCTTTCTGTGAAGGGCTAGAACAATCAGAGCTCATAAACTGCGCAACACGACAACCCCGCAAGAAGTTCGATGAGCTCTTGAAGGCTCGAAGAACTTGCTGGCTGCTCCACGTTCTGATGGACTGGTGAACTACTGGTGGAAACAATTTTCTGGCACCCATCACCATTTGACCAGAGTGTTCAACTCATTTCTGAATGGTATATTTCAAGTTGGTTTGACGAGAGGCGAATCGTGATGATGCTCTCTTCTCACTTCCATCTCGCTCTCGCCTTTGCCTGTTGTGCCCAATAAAGGCGTGGATACTACTATGGCACTTCCATCAACCGGTTACATAAGATCTATTTTACAGGATGACTTACGCAACAGAAAAGAAAATAGGTATGCAAAATGCAAAAAACAACCCTTGAGAGCCATAGCAAACAATAAGATTATAAGACATTAGATCCCAAATGAAGAAACACATACAGTGACCGCCAAAAAGTATGTACCATATGGGAAAAAAGTTTACTATTAGAGTATTGGAAAAAAGATTCTTCGAAAAAGTTTGAGCATGTCCGATATCCTAAAAATCAATTTTGATCCATGTCACGTGATCGCTGGTATGGCATCAAATTGAAAAAAATTACTGTGAATTGGCAAAAAGTTGGGTAAAATGGCAAGATATCGAAAAAAGTTATTTGAAAAAGTTTCTTAGAATATAATTGTATACACATATACAGAGTTGGAAAGAATAATGTGAGAAAATTGAAAATAACAATTTTTTTTAAATATTTTCCTAGCTGTATAAAAATATTAAATTATTTTTTAATGAATAGCTTGACCATACTGAAATATTTGTATTTCAGTGATGATAACAAAACTTTCTCATTTTCTCCACACCACAGAGCACTAAATTAAAAAAATTTAATTTTGTCAGAACCCTTGCTGTTACATTGGTTCGTATCTAACAGTTATATCGGAATTCCACGATTATTTTGATGATAGGAAAATCGTGCGTCAAATTAAAGAGGCTAGAGTTTTCAACATTGCATGCGAAGTGAAACGCTCTAACACGATTATCATCAAAACTTGATTATAATCTAAAAATCCCATGTTTCTGGAGTGTCATATCATGTCATGGTCGTGGAATTCTGATGTAACTGTTAGATACGAACCAATGTAACAGCATTGTTTCAGCAGGTTTTGACAAAATCCAATTATTTTAATTTAGAGCTCTCTGGTGTGGATAAAATGAGAAAGATTTGTTATTTTCATTGGAATACAAATGTTTCAGTATGGTCAGGCTATTCATAAGATAATAATTTGATATTTTTATACAGCTAGAAAAATATTTAAAAGAAATTGCTATTTTCAATTTTCTCACATTATTTTTTAAAACTTTGTACTTGTGTATAAAATTGAATTCTAAGTAACTTTTTCACCTAACTTTTTTCGATATCTTGCCATTTTAACCGACTTTTTGCCTATTCATAGCATTTTTTTCAATTTGCCGCTATACCAGCGATCACGTGACATGTGTCAAAATCGATTTTTCGGACATTTTCCAAGAATCTTTTTTCCAATACTCTAATAATAAATTTTATTCCCATATTCTACTTACATTTTGGCACTCACTGTAAAAGCATTTCAGTCTCAAGTTGATATTATATTTATGATTTCTATGACTTGACTCAATATTGTGTGAGGTTGTATTGAAAAACATCAATATTACTATATCCCATTCCCTCAACACAGATAATAATTATTGTGCCCGAATGATCGATTGACACTTTTTTTTATCAAAAGAACACTATTCATCGATTCGGATAACAAACTACCCCAATTATCCGAGGGCGAGATAACGAAAAACTCTAATTACAATGAAGCTAATCATTGCCCATCAATTCCTTCCTCCGGAGCCCTTAATCTAAAAGCAGCGACGATCAATCAGAGAAAAATACATTTAACGGTCCTAGTCCTCTCAAACTGAATTTGTCCCGGGGCAAAAAACACTTACGACTTTTTTCTTCCGCCCAGATAACAGACGTACGTCTAGGGGCGATCGCTCGCAAATGGGAGATCGCCTCGATAAGCATATTCCCGATTGCACGATCTATCAAGAGGTTCCACACTGATCACGACGAGAGTAGTGGAATCTCATGCAAAATGTGAGCAGGTTTTTTCGATGGATTATCGAATTGAAATTCTTGTGGGGAAGGTCTGAAAATGTGCCACTCAGCTAGGGGTTGTCTGACGAACAACGAACATTACTTCCTGGATGAAACTGTTATTTTGAAAGGATGACAGGATGACAGAAAAAATTATTGTTCAACCAACATTTCACAACAAATCCAATCTCTTTGTATTAGGGACTAACACAAATATTTTATTCAGATATCGTGCCATTGTCATAGAAATTATGTGTCGTAAATATAGTACAGTATCCACAGACAAATGTAAGCCACAAGTGAAGAATGAATCGTAGCACTTTGAAACTCGGCACATGACTTCTTGGCATCATGTACTGTTGGAAAAAAAATTGTTTACCAAAAAATAAGGGGTGGAACACAAAAAAAAATATTATTTAAAAAAATTATAATTTTTTTTTGCTGTTATTTCGGAAAGTATAAGATTTATCAAGAAACAATTTCAACAAGGTGAAATATAATTCAATTCTCCACAAAAAATACACTCAGTAATTTCTCACAAAATGCGCTCGTTTTCTCAGAAAACTTGATTGAATTCCAATATCAAATTTCAGACTCGCGTTATTCCGCCAGGGCCGAGAATAAGCTTTGTTATATAATCCAGTACGATTGGGTTTTGAGACGAAAATCGATTGTAGCATCACCAAATTTGGTATGCTAGTAGTTGGAACCATGATGAACACGAAACAAAATTGTTTCCCAAAATTCCAGGAGTGGAACATATATTTTTTTTTCGTTTAAAAATATATAAATAGATTTTTGCTGTAATCTTGGGAAATATATGATTTATCGGAAAAACAACTAAACATGGTGAAAAACAACTCAATTTTCCACAAAAATTATCCCTTAAAATTTCTCATGAAATGTGCTCGTTTTCCAAGAAAACGTGATTGAACGCCGACATCAAATTTCACGTTCACCCTTACCCGCCGCTGAAAGTTCTGGCAGAGCCGAATATTTGATTGGTCATAACTAAGCTAAAAATGATCGGAGAGGGAAAAGAAAAAGGTCATATCGTTTCTGAAGACTTCTACTTTCTCGTGAAAATATAATATGCGAGTATTTGAGTACCTAAAATGTGTTTTGTCGCACTTCACTGAGATGTTTGCGGATGATCCGAAAATCATGAATAATTTAGTGAATATGGAATTATTATGCTGAAGCAGCAACCCATACCCTCTTTGGACTATATGATACAATTTTAAAGTAGTGTGACAGGTCGCACTTATACATACCAAAAAAAAACTTTGTATTACTCTTGCCTCATTTTCAACTTACCCATAAAATCGGCATTCTCTTCACTAAATATTGAAAATAATCACTTATTCGTATCCTGCATATATATATTTAATGGAATCCGTGGAAAAGCAATAAAACTTGTGCAAAGCTATATACAAAACAGAAAACAGATAGTCAAAATACACGAGTATAAAAGTTCGGAAGAGGTGGTACACTGCGGTGTCCCGCAGGGTACCGTACTAGGACCAATCCTATTCTCAATATATATTAACAATTTATTGAATCTGAACTCAACTGGAAAACTATATAGTTTTGCAGATGATACTGTAGTCATTTACTCTGCAACAGCCTGGGAAGAATTGAAAAATAAGGCTGAAAATGATCTTTCGAAAATTATTGATTGGTTTAGTCATATGCAACTAACAGTTAACCTTGGAAAAACGTATTTTGTACCTTTTGCAAGTTATTTGACATCTTTACCGATATTCCGTACATTGTCAGTGGACAATCAAGGAGAATCCTTTGATATTCAATCCGCAAAATCTACAAAGTATCTTGGAATCACTATTGACTCCCACTTAAAGTGGGACGAACATGTGAAAGAAGTAACTAAGACGTTGAGATATATGCTATTCAAATTCAAATGTCTACGCTCTATGCTGGACCCACCTTACCTGAAAATTATATATTATGCTCTAGTAGAATCTCGCTTACAGTCCTCTATTCTGAGTTGGGGAGGAATTCTTCAAACACATCTGAAAAAATTAGATACACTTCAAAAAAAATTCTTAAAATAATTTATGGTAAAAAATATACTTACCCCACAAAATCCCTCTTTGCAGAGGCAAAAGTGCATAATATAAGACAACTCTATTTGCTCAACGTTGCCAAATATATGTATAGGAATAAAGGATGTCTCAGAAATATAGAACACCAATACCCCACAAGATATCGTTACCGGGAGAATGTACAGATAAATTTAGCAAAGAAAACAGTAGGACAGCGATGTTTCACTTTTATAGCACCTAGATTATACAACTTTTTACCAAACATGTACAAAACATATTTATATACCCTAAACTCATTCAACCTTTTTAAAAAAATATTTAAACATTTTATACTTACTATTGAACCAGAACTAGTAGAACAATTAATAGCCTAATCCTTTGTCAAATTCACTTCTACACACTAGCTTTGTGATTAATTAATTACACAACCCATTAACAAACCAAGACTGGTTTAAATGGGCGACCCGTATGTTTATTCTGTAAAAGGGTGAAGACGTAGTACATCGTCTAATCACCCCACAAATTATATTCTCTTCACCGCCAAACTATGTGGCTGTGATTTAAACATTATATTCAAATATTTATATCCTTTATTTATGTTTTAGAAATATTATTACTATTAATTCATATCTGAATATTTATATTTGTATATCTGTCTATGTATATTTTGAATAAACACATTATTATTATTATTATTATTATTATAATGACACTATTGTGAAGTGCAAACCTCAAGTTTGAAATCACATACTTAATTTTTTATGTAGGATGTGTATGAGCGATTATTTTCAACATTTACTGAAGAAATTGCCGGGATTATGGGTGTATTGAAAACCAAGGCAGGAGTAAAACCTAGTTTTTTCTTTGGCATGTATCAGTAATACTTGTCTCACTAGCCTTAAATCGTTGCATATGGTCCAAAGAGGGTACTGATTCCTGCTTCAGTATAATTATTCAATATCAACTAAAATATTCATGACTTTCGGATCCTTCGTAAATATCGTAGATGAGTTATGTGAAGTGGGACAAAACACATTTCAGGTAATCAGATACTCACATTTTATATTTGCATGAGGAAGTAGAAGTCTTCAGGAACGATATGCACTTTTTTTTTCCTTCTACTATAATTTTTAGCAAAGTTATGACAAATCTAATTTTCGGCCCTGCCTGAACTTGCAGTGGCGGGTTATCTCGAGCATGAAATGTGACGTCGGCATTAAACCACGTTTTCTGAAAAAACAGGCGTATTTCATAAGGTATGACTGAAAATCAATCTTGTGGAGAATTGAGTTATCTCTCAACTTAACGAAATCGTTTTTTGATAAATCTTATATTCTCGGAAATAACAACAAAAAAAATATTTTATTTAAATGAAAATTTTTTTAGGTTCCACTCCTGATTTTTTGGTAAACAATTTTTTTCCAATAATACATGATGTCGAGATGTCATGTGCCAAGTTTCAGAGTGCTACAATTAATTCTTCACTTTTTGCTCTAGTTTGTCTGTTGTAACTGGATTAATAACTTTGCTAAAAATTATAGTCGAAGGAAAAGAAAAAGTGTATATCGTTACTGATGACTTCTACTTCCTCATGCAAATATAATATGTGAGTATCTGAGTACATAAAATGTGTTTTATCCCACTTCATATAACCCTTCTACGATATTTACGGAGGATCCTAAAGTCATGGATATTTTAGTTGATATGAAATAATTATACTGAAGTACAAATCAGTACCCTCTTTGAACCATATGCATCGATTTAAGGCTAGTGAGACAAATCCCACTTATACATGCCAAAGAAAAAACTGGGTTTTACTCCTGCCTCAGTTTTAAACTCAACCATAATCCCGGCAATTTTTTCAGTAAATGTTGAAAATAATCGCTCGTACACATTCTACATACAAAATAAGCTTGAGGTTTGCGCTTCACAATAGTGTTATTCAACATATATGCAGGATATGAATAAGCGATTATCAACATTAACTGAAGAGAATGTCGGTTTTATGGGTAGGTAAGTTGAAAATGAGGCAGGAGTAAAATAAAGTATTTTTTTGGCATATATAAGTGGGACCTGTCATACTACTCTAAAATTGTTGCATATAAAATAATAATTCCATATTTACTAAATTATTCATGATTTTCGGATCATCCGCAAACATCTCCGTGAAGTGCGTCAAAACATATATTAGGTACTCAAATACTCGCATATTATATTTGCATGAGAAGGTAGGAGTCTTCAGAAACGATATAAACTTTTTCTTTTCCTTCTCCGATCATTCTTAGCAGAGTTATGACCAATCCAATATTCGGCTCCGCCAGAACTTCCAGTGGCGGGTAAGCGTGCATCTGAAATTTGATGTCGGTGTTCAATCAAGTTTTCTGAGAAAACGAGCGCATTTCATAAGAAGTTATTGTCATTCACCTTGTTGATTTGTTTTTTCGATAAATTATATACTTTCCAAGATTACAGCAAAAATTTATAATTTTATTTTCAAACGAAAAAAAATAAAAAATAAGTATGTTCCACCCCTGGAATTGGGAAAAACATAAATTATTCGGAAATTAGAGAACACTGATGAAATAATAATCTCTTCAAAATAGTACTTAAAACCTAAGATTCGGACAGGGTTCAATATTTTTATTAAGTTTATTACTGAATAATCACTTGGGCATTAGTGGCATTAGTTCTAGGTATTACACGGGAATAACTAGGGTATTAGAGGAATTAGTTACGATTTTTGGAAATTAGTGTACACAATTTGCTCAACGGTGTCCCCCTCGATAAATCCATATATCGACAAAAAAAAATACCACACCATAATTCCCAATAAATTCCTTCTCATCCTCCTTTCATACTCTCGTCTTCTAAGTGATAATAGAAGATAATTTCTCCATCAAATCGGAAAGAAAACAGTGGAGTTCAGATAGGGCGAAGCATTTAAAAGTTCCAGGACCATCATGGAGGTACGATCGGAGAGAAATGCCCCAGACTCCGTCATTATCCAATTAAATTGAATCGAACCAGAATTCCCATGCTTCTTCAAATCGAAACTTCCGAAAAACAATAAAACAATGGAGTAACTACCTGAACTTGACTAATGTCGGACTGCGTTTATCGAATCCGAGAATGGCTTTCCATTTCGTCAGAAACTTTGGAGTTCAGTTAGCGGAAAAATGGCTGTGAAGGGATCTCCGTTAATTTTCTTTTTCTCTCGACTCGAACAAACATCCTGAGAGAAACAACCCCAGGGCGCAGAACATTGATCCTCCACTTCAAATATCGTTCTCATTTCGGACCCTCTGATCATACATGGTGTATAATAAAATCGGGTTGGTGGGTTCAGGAAGTTAGTATTGCCAAGATGTTGTTTCCGAAGAAAAATAAGAAAAGTTACTGTACTGTAGTCTTCTATTGTTAGGCACATTAAAAAATAGTACTCATGAATGAAGGATCACATACAGTATGTTTTTTTATATATTACATTTAACTTATTCTGTTCGTATGTCGTTCTGTCATTCTGACTTTTTCGAAAATTGAAAATAAACAGCGAAAAAGGATAATGTTGGTCAAGAGGATCGGACCCCCGAACAATTGAGAAAAGTCGCGAAAATAAAATAAAAAAAAATCATACTCCCAACCTCTTTCTAGAAAGAAATTACGAAAACTCGCAAAAACAAAAGCGGAAAAATTCCTTGAAATAGTAAAAAATATTCAAACATCGAATGATTGAATTCAATATAATCATACTCCCTCTCGAAAAAAAAAGTGCGAAATCTGTTAAAATAGTGAATAGTCGAATAATTTAATTTAAAATAATTATACTGCCTACGCTCTCCTCAAAAAAAAATTAAGAAACTCGTTAAATGAGTTCAATAAAATTTGTAAAATTGGTGATAAACATGGGATTACAGAGTATTGTAATATGAAAAAAAAACTGTATGCGTCAGTCAAAAACTAACAGCGTCAGAAGTGAAACTTGTTATATTATTCGAAGACTGTCAATGAGCGTGGAAAAAATAAATTGCAGTACAGATCATCCCGAACTAATTACTACGGAAGTTTTACTTGAGCGTATACAGGGTGTTTCCGAAATTGGGACAATAAATTAAATGGGAAGTAGAAGATGACAAAACAAATCGAAATGAAGGAATATTTTTTTTGTCGAAAAAAAATATTATATTATTATCACTGATAAGAGGTCTGCAGCCTGCGCAAACCGTGCTGAAACACTGTCAGCGGTCAGATACGCTGTATCTTGGAGAATCAAACCAGTATCTCCTAAACGAAGGTGATTGAAAAAGAATTTCATAAAATTACATAAAATTCTTTCGAACATTTTGGCAGGTAGCAGGTAGAAGAACTGGAATAAAATAATTGAGAATAATACAACTCATTAACTAGTAATCAAGATACCATGGTATTTGAACGATTCAAACCTTTGGATACTTTTCAGTAATCACCTGAAGACGACTGTGGATAGAAGCTGCTGAAACCTTGTGAACAATTCAAATTATAATATGATATATAAATGATATATAAATCTGACATAAAGATGCTCTTCTATATTGCCAAAAGTATCATAATTACTACTTCGAAAAACCCAAAGTCCGCCTTAAGAGGCCATGAGCACGATTACATTTGGGCCATTTTTCGAGGACAAAGAGTTGATAACTCAAAAACTTTTCAACGTATCGATTTCAAACTTGGACAGGTTTCTAGAGAACGTTTGATTCTATGATGTCTGCCACAGCACCTCAAGATGCTTTTCATAGATAATCGAGGTAGCTGCAGTGGTATTTCTCTTCCATTAAAATTTAAAGCAGTTTTTATACAAACGAAATGAATTTGGGATCAACGTTGACCTATGTACGCGATCTAATGTTTTTTTGAAATTATTTGTTCATCTACCCAAAAACTTGATTCAAAGTAACTGCATTTTTGGGCATTTTTGAGACTTATTTTGTGAAAAAGTCGATTGAAAGTTCAATTTCCATCACAGCACGTACTTTCTCTAGAAGCATGTCCTTGTTTGATATCGATAAGACGAACCGTTTTTAAGTTATCAAATGACATTTTTACCCTAAAAAGCGTCCCAAATGCGATCGCGCTCATGGCCTTTTAAATTAGAATAATCGTTATTTATTCCTCAATATCGGAACAATCACTCTCTTCTTATATCCATGACATAATTGAAAAATAACATGATTATGGTATATAATGAAGTAATTTGTTTAGAAAATTTTCCTCAACGAATCATTTCATGTTAAGATAATATAACCAAGTCCCCTGAAAAGATTATCAATTTTGGCGAATGCCTTCGGAATAAGTCTCTAAAGGCGTGTTGTTCTGATTGAGGTACGCATATTGATTATAACAAGCACATGTAGGTTGAGTATTATGTTTGTAGTATGTCTGTAACAATAATCCATGGATTTTTATGATTTAACACATAAGATTTATAATGATGTGAAGTAATAATATTTCATTATAAGTTGAGATATTTATTTCAAATTAGAGTTTCGTTGCTGAAAAATTATCAAAAGAATTTTTTTTTGGGTGATCTTTGAATCCATGTGCCTTCTGAAATTTTCTTGTAGGTAGTGGCTAAAAGCAAAGCCGTTTTCTAGTTCAGAAGATACCATTTTTGAACATGGAATCGATTTGTTTTTAGACCTCCTTCGTTGATATTGCATTGCAACACCGAGATAATAATGCCATGAACAATATTAAAAAAATTAAATTTTGGCGAAAGTTCTAGGACCAGATGTACATTCAATCAAACCGCATAAAAACCAAAAAGAGTCATGAAATAAATTTTCAAATCTTCATTATGGTAAAATGCCTAAAAGTACATACAGGGACTGCATTCACAACTGATACCAAGCTCAAATAATATTGAAAATTTTATCAAAGGTAATACCACGAGTCCATCAAATTTTATGGATAAATTATATTTTCCACCAAACATTTTTTTTTGGCAAAAGTATGAAAAGAAATCTTGAATGCCTTTTCCTAAAAATAAAAAAGTTTGAGTGTTTTGAAACTGAAAATTTATCTCATTAAATTTGAAGAACGGGTTGTATTTGGAGAGATTATTTATTGAACAAACCAAAGAAAGAACAATTTAATTGATTAGTATTCCATTAAAATGAGGAGAAAAGGAGGAAATTTAATTATTATAAAATGTACATTTCAAATATCAAACTACGATATAGGCCTTCTATGATCCATGCAGAAGAGATATTATGCTTATGCGGTGAACATGATATAGATACCTAGAATTTATAATAGTTTAAAGCAAACCTTGCTAATGCTTTCTGACGATACCAAGAGATGGCGCCACACCTCTCCATTGTACAGGGTTGATAATTGAAAATTTCTTCTTATGAATTGAAAATCACACCAGAAGGAACACAAAGTTATTCGTTACGTCGTTGTATGGAGTTCTTTATACAACGGTTTCGTCTCAAACCAGAAAAAAATATGAATTTGACAAAAATTAATGGTACGCCATCTTCATTTGAGTTCAAAAATATCGGTCTACAACCGGCTAGAATTTTGTCAACCGCTTGGTTATGTTCATGAGCTATTTAAGTGTGTGAAATTTGAGTGTTTATTGAAATGTGCCGTTTATATGATTATTATGCTGACAAAGTGAAAAGTGAATGAATATTATTAATAAGGTAACTTTTCAGTCATGATAATTTTCATTTTAACCTTACATATAAGCCAGTTCAATAGAATCGACGCGGTAAATCTTATAGTTTTGACAGTTCAAAGGTAAACAACGTTTTATCAAGGACCAGGCAGTTTTATCAGTATAAAACCGAATGATTGGCCAGAATTATTCTGGACAATCATTCTGGTATTTCAACCAATAGCAGCGTGTTATTACATTATATTGGTTGGTATATTGGTTGAAATACCAAAAACGTCACATTTTGACAGGTGAAAAATATAATCGGTAATATTTAAATTTTGGCGAAGGACCTATCACAAGAACAGTGAGTGGTTACGTTTTTTAATTTTTTGAGTTTGATGAGGTATCGATTCTCATAGAACACAGTGATATGGAAGAGAATAGAATAGAGTAGCATAATATGAGGAGTGCAAGTTCAAAATCTGACTCTCATTGTTTGAATTCCAGTTGATGTGTTTATCGAGAAAAATTCAAATATATGTATCAGGAGGTATCATTGAAATCCATTTGTGATTCCACTGATGGCTGTTCATAGTTATTAAAATGAATTGATTGGTTTTTTTTAGCACTGAAATACAGATCGTATGGTTACTGAAAAATTCACAAGCGGTGTCCCAGTAATTTGTCGGTTTCTATTTTCAGTGAAACCTAATTTTTTGAGGACTTTGATATAGATTGTCCACATACGCAGCGAAATCTGAGTGGAAAATGTCTATCAACATCAAATCTGTTGATGAATAACGATCCTATTCGCTGTTACGTCATCCGGTGTAGTGTGAAATGGCCTCGCCAAATCAATGAGAAGTAATGAAAAGTAGAATGTGGCAAGCCATTTAGAAAGAAAGAAATGTATTGAAAAAAATACTACACTCTGCTTCTCATATTGAAGGTGGCAATGGTTGAAGCAGAAGTTGCATTGCGTCGGATCCACTGTGCTGAAAGTTGTTGAATATTGAATTTCAATCATAATTAAATTACCTTAAAGCCAGTCTTGGTCATAAATAACCGAAATGCGTTACGTCAACCCTTCGACGCGAACTTTATTGATATACCAGTTGAATCGAGAAATGTACCGATATAAATAACGTGCGAGCACTGAACCGGGGATATGGGAACTAGCATAAACATAACTACTCAAATAAGTAAGCATAATTTTGTGAAAGAATTGCCATTGATACCGCTGTCTCATTCTGCAAATATTAACATTCGCATCCTCAATTGCGGAACTTCCGCATACATTTGGACATCCGCATCCACATCCGCAGATGTAAGGGAGATTTTGGTAGTTCATAGATTTATTCACAACAAGTGAATTACAATGTCACCACCGACACGAAGCAAGGTCATTATTTCCTCTGTAATTCAGAAAATCCAAATGCTTGACAAAAATGAAGACTATTTAACAAGATGAGAAGCTTGTAATCCAATTCGACAGGCCAGCAGGACTCTAAAAAGTGAACTTACAATAAAGTTTCTAGCTTAACAGAGAACGATTTGCAAGTTGTTGTATCAACACCTGGTGTTGTATCACCTACTTAGACCCTCGCTTTAATTTGCGGAAAAGTAACTTTTCCGCACGATTTTTCGTTTTGAAAGTTGTACTTTTCCGTACGATTTAAAATCATGCGGAAAAGTTACTTTTCCGCACTCGTAGGAAAAATATTGTACCTAACTCTTACGGAAAATGTCTTTTCCGTCCTTAACGGCTTGCTCGAACTCCGCTCCGCGTCGTTCGTGCAAATGCCGTCGCGTGCGGAAAAGTACTACTTTCCGCACTTGTTAGGTAAATAACTATTTCACACCAGTGACAAGGAAAAGATTAATTAAGAGATTTGGATGATTTCTAGAAATCCTAAGTTTGTCGATTCCGCTTCTTTCAATTCCGAAGGGGTTAAAAGAATGAGAATGACAATATCATCAGAAAATGATTCGTAATAACTAGGACCAGGGCCGTCCGGTTTGGTCAGAAAATCCTGCTTGAAGAACGATCTTGCTGAACCTCTTCTTCAGAAGGAATTGCTATCTTACCGCACTAAAAAAGGGTTAGTGTTGATGAAAACCCTCTAAAATGTTGGAGCGTTCACCGAGAAGAATTGAAGCTATTATCACGAATAGCTCGCAGATTTTTGGCGACACCACCAGGCAGTGTTCCAAGCGAAAAATTGTTGAGTAGTGCGGGTTTGATTTACAAACGTCTGCGTATTTTCTTGTGAAAAAATCAACATCCGCATCCGTATTCGCGGACGTGAGCGCAACATCCCTAATTCAGACCAAGGCCGACATTTCGAGTCCAATCTCTTTCATGAAATGTGGCGATTGCTGAACATCCCATAAACAAGGACCACAGCTCTATATCCACAGTCTGATGGAATCATGAAGTGGATAATAAGACAATCAACCACAACTTCTCAAAAGTAGTCTCTGACCACCAAAGAGACTGGGAACAGTGCCTCGATATGTTCCTGATTGCCTATAGTTCATCAGTGTACGAGTCAACAAGCCAAACCTCCACTAGTATCATAACGAATCAAGATACTGCGTGAAAGGACGACATTCATAAACGATATCGTTTGAACATCCAGCAACAAAGTGAAGGACACCTATGTTATCAAGGTAGATTCTGGAGGATTTCAGGTCGGTTACCTGGATTGGCTGTACAACCAGAAACGTCGCCGTATCATTAAAGTGGTGCAACTCGTGGAAAGACCCGTGCGGGGTCATGAAAAGGATTGATGACATCATGAGGACCTTGGGTGTCCATCTTAATGGGTTGGCTCCAAACGCCGGAAATGACGAACAAGTTTGCACCCTTACGAGGCTGAGATGACGTTCCAGAAGTTTATGTCCTTGTAGTTCAACGGGCAGAAAGTTTCACTTGTGGTAACTCGAGGGTAGTCACGAGACCTTGCGGAGCATCCACTGACTAAGATCTTCGAATGTCCAGTGGCATTGCTGAGGTGTTCTTGAAGAAGCTTTGTCAACTCCAGGAATAACAGAAACGTAACTTAGAACTTGAAGGGGTGTTAATTTGAAGGAAACATCTTCTACCTGGTAACCAAGAAGTATTCTCGTTATAAACCGTCTACTGGCTTGATGGTCTGAGATTGAGAGAAGCATGTTGGAAACGACTTCCAGGTCCATCAGCGTTAAGATATTGGAGTGCAGTAACCGAAGAGGAAGACTGAGAAGTGTTGTATCGACACACTCCAAGAAGGTAGCAATAAAATGTTCTGAAAGCTAGCCCTGGTTGGTAGCGTCATCCAGTCATAAGCACGCCATAAATCACCGGAACGCAATACGTCATCCAATCGATGCGACCTTTCTAGGAATTCCAGATGTATCGAGAGATTTACCGCTGTGGATATGTATAACGTAGGAGCAGTGAATCGGGGAATATATTGAGTTACCATACACCAGTTTTCAAATGAATGAGCATATACTTGTAGAAATCCTGAAAAATTTGGAGAATTAAGTTAATTTTCTTTACAATATGATATGATAATATAATTTCCACGTCATAATATACTTGTATTTCAATTTTGTCTACTTCGAAAGTTTGTGTGACATGAATACGTTCCTCCACTCGATAAACCCCACCGAACAGCCCGACTCTTGTAAATGTTTCAGTAATTCAGACCAGCGAACGCTCGGAGAAAAAGACCACTGCGGACAAAAGACGCAGCGGTTGAATCGAATAATTTCTTTGTTGAGAAATGTCGGAGCTGGAAAGCGACAGAAAACTAGACATTGTCTTTTTAATTTCTTTTGAGCGTTTTCTGATACGACCGCGTTTTAATTCGATTTGTTCAAGTTTTCGGTTTGGGAATCTCCGAGCACTCACTGTAATGTCTTCTGTGAAATATCCTAATACGATATACACATTTTTTGTGGTTGTCTGTTTGTAAGGGGATGTTACGAATTACAGAGTATTCTGAAGTTGAATTATAAGAGGATTGGTACTCCAAAATTGACTTTCATCGGGATTTAGTGTGGTAAATCGAATGATATCGTCAAAGTTGGAACACCCCCGAAAAGTAAGAATACCTTTCAGCATAGAAAGTTACTACGTTCCTCAACATTTTCTTGCATTCATAAATCAATAGCATGTCCACTTTTACATATCTTGATGTCCTAAAGCATACTAGGTGGATATAAAATAGACTAATGTCTTACTTATCAGAGTTACTTTTCTTTTCGTCAGAACACCTTCTTTCATTTTGAAAGGGCGATTCGTTTGATGAGAATTGGTATGAATCTTAAAATTCAGTGAGAAACATTCGTTTCCAAAACTTAGTTGACAAAATTGGAAATGTTTGTGTATTCGAAAAATGTACAATTATACAGAGCGTTTCAAGGATTTCAAAGTTTGATTCAGTTCAGACCGAAGAAGTCTTTGAAATGCTTTACTCCTTTTGGAATTAATTCATTTGCAAAGTATGTATCCTTTTCGTTTTGATCACAAGATTGGAGGTATGAATCCAGTTTCGTTCAATGTTGTACCCACAGCACACTTGATGAATGAAAAAGCCCAATTTTCCCATACTTCTTCTGATTTTCGATTGAACGCCATCAACGGATTTTTCGTGAAAATCAGAATCCAAGGAATGGTTCTCATTTTTTGAGAAATACTTAATACTTTTGAAGAACATTATTTGAACCATATTCTTTGTGTAAATTTGGGTTGAGACCCAGAAATCAAGAATGAAGTTGACTGTTGCCTTGAGATATTTTAGGGACGAAGACGAAATCAGTTTCTCAATACGGTTATATATGAATTTCATGCCTTAATGATTCTGTATGTGCACTGTGTATGGACACAGTATCAATGAGTACGCAAAAGAAGAATGAAGAGGAAAGTGGAGATAGCGGTCAATGCGGAGAAGGCGGAGAACCAGAAAAAATTAAAGACCCAAATGCTATCTGTCTGTCTTTCTCTCTCTCTGTCTCTATCTCTCTCTCTCTCCAGTTCTCTCCCACACTTCTTTTTCTCTCTCCATCCATATGTCTAGTGTTGGAAATCAAAATCAGCTGCTAATGAATATCACATTTTCAACACCATACTTTCTTTCTCCTTATCTGTGGAATCTTGACAGACTGATGGTTAGAAATGTGCCTTTTTCCTACACAATGAAGGAAGAGAAGGATTTGGCGTTTTCTTTGGCTAACCTTCGTGAAGCATGTGCTTTCAACATTATTTGGTGGATTTATTGTGTCATTCTCACCCCAGGAGTACGCCTTTAAAATATTCGCATTGGATTTTGCATTACCCTGTGTATCGCTAGTTGAGCTAATCAAAATTTTTCAAAATCTGATGAGTTGGTGATCCAACAAACATTTTTGTCGGAGGTTAGTTGGATTGGGATCAGTATATGTCGAGGAAAAAAACTATGGTTTTCTTACTGACGTTTCGAATTTAATTAAAATCGTCCTCAGGGATCTGTAACAATAGTTTCTCATGAGATTGTTTTTTTTAACTTGCCACGATGTATCAAATATTATATTACCATTATTTTAAAAAGTTTGGAAAGTACTCACCGAAAGTAGTTATTTCCGTGTTAAAATTCTTAAAATTAAAAAACATAGCTAGACGTGTTAGATACAAAACGCAAAACCACAGTCACAATGAATAATACATACCTATATTTCTTTAACGAAACAAGCTGAACACTGAGTTAATAATCCAAGATTAGGAAAAAATTTAAATGTAAAAGAAGGATAAAAATATAGATATAGAACTATAAGATGTTTTGCATATTGATAAAGGAATATATGTTACTTAAAATAATGATAATGATAATACTTTATTTCGGTATTTGACCAATCACATTGTAAAAGCAGTATTCAATCCATCTATATCTCTTCTGGTATTTACGTTTATGATTATTTTCTCTATCATGCTCGACTAGAGCAGTATGGTTCATAATATCTAGTTTCTTTTGTCTATCCCATGTTCAAACATCCGTTTCTTCAAGTACTTTCCAGTTAGTCCCACATAGCATTTGTTTCAGTTATTGCAATTTATTTTGTAGGTAACATTATAATGTAACACTTAACGGGCTTTTTCTTCCTGTTGTGAAAAAAATATCTTTTCGATAGTGATATCATTTGTAAAAGCATTATTATAATGTTCGTTATTCAAAACTGTTGCAATTCTTTCCTAAAGATTTTTGACATATGCAATATTATTAAATTCTTTTGGTATCATTGTTGTTGCATTATCTCCTACCCTGAATGTTTTTTATTTGGTGAATAATTGACTAGTGATATTTGATAATTGTTCTTAAGTACATATTGTTTTATCAATTCTAATGGCAGTGATTTCATCGTCAACATATCTTTTAAAGGATGGTATTGAGAACGATAATTTTTTCAAGATCCGAACATATGGGTGACAAAATTCAAAAACATTTTGAAGATGTCGAATGATAACGTAGTAAACTCTGAAATTTTATGTCACTGTTTTTCTATTATTCTTATTGTGGGATCGATTGGTATGTTGCTAAATAGAGTAACTACATCTACAGAAATAAGTATGTAATCTTCAGTAATTTTTATATCTCTGACGAAATTTAAGAATTCAAAAGAGTCTTCAACATGAAAATCATCTTTTTCAAACTCGTTCTTCAAAATTTCACTATTTCATTTTGATAATTTGTAAATTGGGGAACCTTTGAAACTGAAAATTGGCCTTTTTGGAAAGAAATACAGTTTTGGAAAGTCTCCATTTTCTGTTTTAAGGTGTTTTGCATATTTTTCGTCTATAGAGTATTTTCCAAAAAGTTATTTTATTAATTTGTTAGTTTTGTTCTGGATAGTTGTACTTGGAACTTTGGTTAGGATTGAATATGTTCTTTCATCTCTCAACATTTCTGTTTTTCTGCTTTAGTTATTATTGGATGCAGATATTGTTTCAAATTAATGTTAGTAGTTTTGATATTTTTTTTGAGTTTCTCTGAGTTTATTGGAGTTTTTGAAATTAGTTAAAATATTACAACTTTTTTTTTCTGTTTTTTCTTCATTTGTTCTAGGTACATTTCTCTATGATATGTTCAACATCAATTATTATTTTTTCCAAGGAAAAATTATGACTATGGTAAATCGAAGTTATCTCCCATGCTATGTTCTTGGACATTTTGGGGTATGTCACAGTTTATTAAGAAATCATTTTTTGTCTGCTTCCATAGGGAAATAATTATGTTGTTCTTGTATCAATCGTAGAAGTCGGCAAGAAAACAATAGTTTTTTCCTCAACATATATTGATCCCAATCCCAACTACCCTCCGACACAAAAATCAAAATTCTGTTTTGCGTAGGTTTCATTCAATATGTGTCTGATTACCTATATCAAATTCCCATTCCCATGACCCGCTTTATATTTTCGATACGAATTCTATTTATACAAGCTAGAAGAATAAAAGAGAAGATGCGTGGTCCGACGTTTCCCGTTCATCTGAAAAACCCAATTTTATCCGGTTCATCGGTCAAAGGTTTCCGTACATCCGCTGCTGTATTACAGGTTTATCGATTCCGAGAAAACTCAACAAAAAACATACGCCGTTCTCTTTTGTTTCAAAGGAAATTATGTTGTTTTGAAGTTATCTCAAACATAACCCTGTTCACCTATGATGAACGCGGAAATATTTCTACTAGTCGGAATTGAAAATTATAGAAGACTATCCAAGTAGCATACTGATATTGGGATAATATTGGTACAATATTGTGAAAATATTGGCATAATATTCTAATACCAATATTGGGGAAAAAAAATGTGAACATTTCGCGATAATGGAGTAATATTCTCGAAGCAATATTATTGGCCTCAAAACATTAAGCAATATTGGTACAATATCGATGTAGCAAAATTATATTGGGATTTATTTCAAATGAAATTCGAAAATCATCAAATTTTGAATGAAATTGAAGATAACAACTTCAAAAGGTCGATTTTTTAGATGTATTATCACCTGGATCCTTCGAAACATTAATTTCACTATACAAGCAGGAAGCGCAGAATAAGTATCCATAAGTATTTGTTGACGAAACTAGAGAATAATTACGAAAAGGTAACATTGAATTTCACGAAATGATTTTCATTCTTCACTATGAAACGGCAATCAGGACTGATATGACAACTAACTTCAGTTTTCCACAAGATTTTTTACAAGATGCCCTCAAGACAGCTTTTGTTATGGAAATTTCAGATAACAACATTCGAAGAAATCTACGTCAACAAGACTTGAAATAATTCTATAAGACAATAGAGACAGCAAAAATACTGGCTGCCGTTTATGTTACACGGAGAATACAGGTTCATGATTCTGAGAAATCTGTCAAACTTCATCGATTTCTTCTAGGAACACAAATAGTTTGGTCCACTCTTCTGCCAATCCTAGAATAGAAAGCAAATCACACCATGTCATATTTGGGTTTCTGTTTATGGCTTATTTTGTTGGAGTTTATTTCTTGTCTATGGGTTTGTGTGTGGTTATGCTCTACTTCTGCCTCAACCTGTAAAGTATGAACACAATTAATTTTTTCTGAATATGAAGATATTTCGAAGAAATCCTCGAATAGTTCGATTTTCTTTTTCGATGGGTCAAACGGTTACACAGATACGAAACAAGTTAGGGCATACGTTTATACGTTTATTAACTTGTATTCTTAAAATGTGACAAGAAATCACCTCTTGAAATTAATGACATCATTTAAGATAGACCCTATATATAAGGTTATCCGCCTTTGAGTAAAGATTACTTGGGTGTATTTAAAAAAAAAACACCTAGTATATTTTTTTATACAAGAAATTTCCATTACAAATCTAGTGATACCAGGTTTGATGGGATTATGTCAAAAGGCTGCGGAGATATGGACAAAAAACTTTTCCATATGCCCAATGAGTGCGACAGAGACTTTTAACCTACCGAATCGTACCGAATCATACTCATTACACATTTATTTTTCGCTAATATCTCCGTAGCCGTTTCATATAATCTGATCAAATCTGATATCACTGGATTCGTAATGACAGTCCCTATTAAAATATGAAATAAAAAAATATTCTGAGTGTCCCATTTAAAAATATCAATAAAGTAATTTTTATTACTCAAAGTCGCATAACCCTATATATTTTGGGTGGGGTTCAAAATTTGACCCATTGTAAAAGAAAATCAACCTTTGCGATGATTTTTTCAAAATATCTTCATGTTCAGAAAAAATAATTGTTTCTATACTTTACACGCGCACTGTATAGAAAATAATTAGGTACTTGAATAAATGTATGTATATTCGATGAATAACTAGATTTTTAATCAATCAGCTACTAAATGTAGTTTGAGCAGATTCTAAGCTTCAATATAATTATAAGCAATTTCTGAAAACTGGATTTATCACAAATATTTAATTTCAGCGAGCTCTAGCGGCCAAACCGTCCAACAAAACAATACATCAGAGGAATGCTTTCTGTAGGAAATTTTATGTTCTTTATTCTCGAACATACAGTATCGAAAACTTTTCATCTGGGGTATAGACAGAAATCTACGCGAGCAACAAGGAACGCAATGATATGATATAGACGCACTACTGCGAGCCTCTCCTGTTAACTCGCCAGACGAATCAACCCCTTCCTTGAGCGAGTAGAGGAGAAATTGTAATGCTCTCTCAACATATAGCAAGCTATTCTTTACGCTCTCATGAAACCATTATACCCAAGATGAAAACTTTCCGATACTGTATTAGAGACCTACCTCGAAAAGGGCATAGTTTTTTTAAATTTGTGCACAAAACTGAAAGAATGTCAAAAATTTTGAGGTTATTTGCGATTTTCGTTGTTGAGCGATATCCGTGGGAAATAGCAGAGTTTAAATTCGGTCTCCAAAATTATATAGAGCAAGTGAGAAAAAAACTACTTAACTTTTTTCCTGAGCAAAACACCTTTCGATTGAACTACACCCAGTCACGCTGACATCGGTACAGACTGGCCTAAAAGACATTCAAACAATCACGAATAACGACGAACATGACATTTCAGCCGGTGATATTCCACCGAGCGTGCAAGGGCCAGTGCTGAATGGGAATGAAATGCCAATCCTGGCGCTCCTGAAACAATATTATGCCAAGTACTCGAACTAAATCATGTGCTCACAACAAATTGGACAAATACACGTTGTACCCACTTCTCGTGACAGCTTGAATTGCTGTTCGATTTTGTTGACTGCGATAGAGAGACGGCAGTTGTTTTGTGATAGTGTCTAACTCCATTTGCTTTACCATTGTGGTGTTTTCTTTTGAGACAAGGGCCATTTGGAAATCGAGACAGACATTCAATATACTTGAATCCAGAGTGAGTATAGAATGAAAACATCATCGGTCTGGAACAGTTTATAAGAACACATATTTTATTTTTATTTTAATGATCTTCTTTTTTTTTGACCTCACTCAGTAGTGGACTGTTGGCAATTTGGTTTCCGTCCGGTAGTAAATTTATTTGAGGTGCTCGATAGAATATGTAATTCATCTGAGAGAGAGAGATTATTTGACCCATCGTAATTATTTTTCTCAATCTGGGATCCAAATAACATGTACCCAGCCAGTGCCTTTCACAGAATGAGGAGAAAAAATATTGTGACGCTCAACATCATTCAAGGTAAGATAAAAGATAAAGAAAAATAGAAGACTTAGTTCCGTATATGGAAAGAAAAGGAAAACACTGATATATAAGTGCATACAATGCATTACAACAGTAATTGAGAGTATTTCATTTTTCAAAGCTAATATTCTGTGGTGAAAATTTGCTTTTCCACCAGAATCACTGCTAATCCAGTACGATTGGGTTTTGAGGCGAGGATCGATTGTAGCACCACCAAACTTGGTATGCTAGTTGTTGGAACCATGATAAACAAGAAACATTTTTTTTTCCAAAATTCCAGGGGTGGAACATATTTTTTTCGTTTAAAAATTAATAAATAGAGTTTGCTGTAATCTTGGAGAGCAAATGATTTATCGGAAAAACAAATCGACACGTTGAAAGACAATTCAAATCTCCACAAATATGATTCCAAGTAATTTCTTATGAAATGCGCTCGTTTTCTCAAAAAACTTGATTGAACGCCGACATCAAATTTCAGGTTCACGCTTACCTGCCGCTAAAAGTTCTGGCGGAGCCGAATATTTGATTGGTCATTACTCTGCTAAAAATGATCGGAGAAGGAAAAGGAAAAGTTTATATCGTTTCTGAAGACTCCTACCTTCTCATGCAAATATAATATGAGAGTATTTGAGTACCTAAAATGTGTTTTGTCACACTTCACGGAGATGTTTGCGAATGATCCGATGAATAATTTAGTAAATATGGAATTATCATACTGAAGCAGCAACCCATACCCTCTTTGGACTATATGCTACAATGTTAGTGTACTGTTAAAGTTGCCACTTACACATGACAAAAAAAAATTAGTTTAACTCCTGCCTTATATTTAACTCACCAATAAAACCGGCATTCTCTTCAGTAAATGTTGAAAATAATCGCTTATTCATATCCAGCATATATGTTTAATAATACTATTGTGAAGCGCAAACCTCAAGCTTGAAATCGCATACTTCATTTTTTATGTAGGATGTGTATGAGCGATTATTTTCAACATTTACTGAAAAAATTGTCGGGATTATGGGTGAGTTGAAAACTGAGGCAGGAGTAAAACCCAGTTTTTTCTCATCTCAATAGTCTAAAATCGTTGCGTATGGTCTAAAAAGGGTATTTATTTATGCTTCTGCGGTATAAATTTAGAAATCAATAATAGAGTTTTGTCATAGTTAAGTGGATGATCATGGAAGAATCGTAAACGAAATAACTACGGAAAAATTGATTTTTTAACCTTTCTTGTATTATCTCTTGAAACTTTGTTTTATCTGTAGAATTGAATTCTAGGAAAATTTTTCAAATACTTTCTTTATATCTTGCTATCTTACTCCCCTATTTGCATTTTCATCCCAATTTTTTCTCAATTTGCCGCAATACCAGTGAATACGTGACATGTATCGAAATCAATTTTTAGGTTTTTTTTCTGCGCAAACTTTGATGTTTTTTCCAATACTCTAGTAATAAACTTTTCTCCCATACGGTAATTATTTTTGGCGGTCACTGTATACAACTCTTATTCACCGAACAAGTGAATCGGAAGACTCAGACATCATCAGCATTTCACTTGGTAAGCTGGCTTCTTGATATTCTGGGGAATCTGACTGAAGTAAAAACGGAATTACCCTGTCAAAATAATGGACCGCAAGAAAGCGGAAATGCTATGTCTCGATGGAAAATCGAAAAACCCATTATCTGCATTGCATTATATTTTGACGTAAGAGTATTGAGTCCTATCTACATTTCCTTGGAATAAATTTAAATTGATTTTATTCTTCATGCATTCTTTCATCTTTGTTGTGGAATAATGTTTTCTAGGAATTGAAATGGAGCTGTATTTTCAAGCAACTGAAGTAGCAGCTTTTCTATTTTAAAATGTGGTTTCGGCTTATACTGTGCATGTTCATATATATTTTATCAGTAACTTCTAAAAAACATCAAAAGGGAGATTCTAGAAAGCTTTCATTTGATAATAATCCATATTTCGAATATACAAAAAGGGTCGTTTTCAGGTAACCGAGCACCAAAGTGATATTGATATGAGATCCAAATATTTGTCTTGTGTCACCAAAAATCATAGTTCAGCACCAAAATTTTTTCGAAAACTGAACTCAAATGATGACATTTTCGTTAATATCTCAGTTAGCGAAGTATCTCTTTTTCGTTCTAGAACGTAATAGTTATTTATGTATCAAGGGCGTAAAGTAGGCGTTTATGGCCTACAACGTGGATGATGGCCCGATGGAGTCAGATGAATTAGACGTTGAAAAAATGTCTATTATGAAGAAATGTTAAGGAGAGGATTTCTCTATCGAACTGAAATAATCCTGATTCGTGTTAGATCTTGCATGAAATGATGTGTAGATATAGACAATTTTAGAATATTGTCTATTTTACGGCCCGCGGGCGGTAAAGTGCCACTTTACGCTCGCTGAACCGGGCGGTAAAGTGTACTTCACAGCTCGCTAGTGCATAATAGTATTTTATGTTCTAGAACCTAATAGTATATTATATAGCAAGGGACTGAAGTGATTGTTTTAATCCTGCACGTGATGTTTATTGCCTGAGGGCTCGTAAAGCTCGAGGGCCAATAATCACGTAAGGGATAAAATATCACTTTAGTCCTACGGCATATACGCTATTTCTTGTACTTCCCAGTATTATAAATTTCAATAATATTACAACTAATTATTTTGATGAGTTATATAAACACACACAAACCTAACCTGAACAAGCTCACCTAGCTTGCCAGTCGAAAATGCGTGAAATAGATTTTCGCTCGTGCTTGACACCCAAACCGAACCTGAGCAAGCTAACCTAGTTTGCGTGTCGAAAATTCGTGAATTAGTTTTTTGGTCGCGATTGACACATACACCCTAACCTAAGCAAGCTAACCTAGCTTGCATGTTGAAAATGCGTGAGAGATTATTTAATGTCTCTAGTCCCCTGTACCAGTCTATACAGGTTCTTCACCGGTTGACTGCTGTATTCTTCGGGAGTTACTCTAGGTTTTCCGAATATTGCCTGTCTCTTGCGGTCTAATGGCTCGTATTCGGACAGTACATGTCTGGCTCTTTCTGTCTCTTTCCCACATTGTCTGCAGGAAAGTTCTCCGTTGTACAGCCCCATTTTGTGCAGATGTTTTCTCATTGGGCTGTGACCAGTGAGAAGGCCTGTTATTGTTCTAACTTGATTCCTGATCAACTTGAGTAGTTCTTCAGTTCTGTGTTTTGACGGTCCTTTAATGAATATTTTCCGGTGGTGCATGAGAGGGGATTCGTTCCACCTCTCCTTTTGTTTTTGCTTGACCCAGTCTCGAATGCATTCTCGAAAGTCGGATTTATTAATGCCGACGCCTGATTAAGGCTTTCAAAAAAAGACCAGGTAATGTCTTCTTTCCCAAAACAGGTCAGGTATGGTGTCGATATATACAGTAGCATCTGTATAAATATGTATGTTTTACAAAAACTCACTTAGTAGTATTGGTAAATATACGTCCCGTTCTCTGAGGAATCGGGAAAATTGTATTCCAAAACTTAAAAACAGAAACTTTCTGGAAAAAATAAGAAGAATTTCGAGTATTATTCGTAGTAGTCAATGAAATGCCCCACCAAACAGGAAAATTTAAGGTTTTTCGTAATAATAATGAGCAAAAAATGCAAAGTTCTACTTATATATTTCACAATGGAATATCTCAGCAAACCATATTTTGTACAATACAATAGCTGAAAGTTACAATTTCCCCCAAAGTGATATAATTCTCTCAATCTAGATGACCTCAAACTTCTTCAAACAAAAAAGCTCGCCCAGATTTGAATCCCTAAACCCTGAACGCGGCGGCCTGAATCTGTTAGACTGATAGGACGAGGCACAAATAATCAGAAGCATGTCTTCAAAATTAATTTATGTTTATTACAAACAAAAAAGCTTCCCCTTTGCCAACTTTCACAACGAGCTATTATATCCGAGCTTAAATGTCGGGAATTATTATCCCCAGACGCCTTATGTGAAATACTACGCTGAAGATAACATAAGATGATTCTACCCGTTTATGATTCTTGGCGAGAAGATATGGCCAAGTTTTTGCCAGGAAATGGGAAGTCACATTATATAAGAGATTGCTTTTATATTAGGATTGTTTTTGTGCGAAGTCAGGAGTTCTGTCAACGCGATGAAGCAACACAGAATGTGTATAAACGACAAGTTTTTATCTGCTATACAACGCAGAGGACTTTTTTCTAGAAGTTTATTAGATAACTCTATACTCATGACATTCATATGTGCTCTTATGTTGAACCATGTATATGACTACTCTCTGGTCCTATTTCCACGGTACTTCTTTTTGTCGAAAAATTCGTATTTATATAAAAAAGGTGAAATATTTCATCTACGGCCACTGCAGAAAATAAGCAAAAACACACGACTCACAGCCTCAGTAAATAGCTCCTTACGCACAGTTTGATATATCTCGGAAATGGCTAAATCGATTTGGGAGAGATTTTGTATGTATGGTTTTGCTTTCTGAATTCATCTATATAGGCGTCTTTCTTGAAAAAACACGATTTTACTGATAATAATAATAGTAATGATAATTTTTGGATCTCGAACACGGCTTCAACGATTTGGATTAAATTTTGTAATTAGATAATGTATTGCTACTTAGGTTCATCTATATAGGCGCTTTTCAAAAAAAAAATGTGATTTTACTCATAATATTAATAATAATAATTTGAATTTTTGGATCTCTGAAACGGGTCTACAATGATTTGGATCAAATTTTGTATTTGGGTAATGTTTTGCGTTTTTAGTTCATCTATATAGGAGTCTTTCTTGAATGAAAGGTCATTTTACTAATAATAATAATAATATGAATTTTTGGATCTCGGAAACGGCACACTATATAAGCACTGTAAAGCACTTGTTACGTAATTTACTATATAAGAATATCAAAAGATGATTTACGAAATCACACGTAATAGTTATGAATGGCATTTCAATATTCTGCTCAGAAATAAAAAAAAATATATTTTCCAAGAGTTTACCACGTTTTGCACTGTGAAAAAATACGGTAAGGATATTGCTCATTTTGAATTGACTTGGCCGTTAGTTGGAAATCCATATTATATGAATTCACACGCAACATAATTCGCTACACGGTAGTTTTATCAAGAGATTAGTACCCACATCAAATTATTCTTCATTTAATAATACTGAAATTTCCTTCTCAATAGTTAAAATAATTATGACCCATGTATAATCATCTCCAATTCCTAATAGCACAAGATCCAGGGGTTTCAACGTAACACTAAATCCAATGGAAATGTTTTTTGGCCTACAGGCAGCTCTTGAGGAGTACTTTGAGAAGAAAATTGTTCTGCACCTATGGAAAGTGGAGAAAATTTCCAAGAAAACTGAGAAAATCGGTTTTCCATCAGTTTCGAAGGGGTTGGAAATTTTGATTCAATGTAAAGAAACAAACTTGTAGACCGTAAAAATCTTTATAAAAGAGGTGTTTACATATTTTTTCGAAAATAGCTTCCTATGAGAGATACCATAAAATTTACCCCGACCGACGCTCGACTAAAATCTTTGTACACATTGTTTTTAATTTCGCTCATTTTTCATTTTACAAATCGACGTGGAGATTTCTGAAAAGGCGTACTGGACATTTTATTGCCAATGCCCTGTACATTCAGCATATGTTTCTGAAAACCTCTGATAAAAAAGTTTTCATTCATCATTTTCTATCTTTCCCGGAAATCTATTGGCGACAAGCAGCGAAGTTGGAAGAAAACGAGAAAACCACCTCGAAAATGTCTGCCAATATCCTTCTTTCATGCCCTCATAATCAATATCTAGGAAAAAAACGAAAAAAAAACGGAAAAAAAAAACAAAAAAAACAAAAAAAAACGGACAAAAGGAAAAAAACAAAAAAAAACAAAAACGGCTAGGATTAAGGAGAAACCATTTCCTGTTTTTTTTTGGGAAAATTTTTACCATCTATAATTTTACAAACACTTTATTAATTTGCCACTTGAACTCTCCCAGAGTTCTCCAGTAGGGAATGTCAAAAATGCCGAAACTAGAATCAAGGAACTTTGGGAATCCATATTCCTGAAACCACTTACACAGGAATTATATGAATTAACGTTGAAAAAATTGAAAAGTAAAGCCTCATGGGGTCCAGATGACATTCCTGTATTTTTCGTAAAGAAAGTGCTAGGTCACATCATTCCACCACTTGCATATCAAATATCTAATATTTTTAAAGTTGAGAAAAGTTGTACCAGTACAATATGAATAATGTTGAAAAGGGGAACATTCTCGATGAAAATAAAAAAATGAAAAATGTGATTTATTTGTAATATCTAACAGAAAACAACTACTTCCCCGGCTGAAGCCACGCTGCACATTGAACTACATCTGTCCCATAATCAAGATTAAACATAATTCGCAGAATTTTTTTCCGAATAACAAATACATGATCGGTCCGAGGGGCTTGACTCAACGATATTATATTATATGACGTTATTGAAAGAACGGCGGCAAAGTAGTAACATTTGAGAGAATTTTCATTATGATTTTTTTCCAAGGTCAAAATTGCAAAATAGTTATTTATGCAACAAGTGCAAAAAGTAGATGTTTATTGCACTCGACGTGAAATTGACCAACGAGGCCATCAGGCCGAATTGGACAACACGTCTTGTGCAATAAACTCTTTTTGCACGAGTTTCATACAATATTTTTTCTACGTTCATGCAAAAACCAAAAAATGTTTCATTTAGGTGGCACTAAACTGAAAGGAAGACATTGTTTGTTTAAATCTATCTGCTAAAAGTAATTCAAAAACATTTTGTGTAATTCAGATGATATTCGAAGGAAATAATTTAATTTTTAACAAATTGCATTTTTTAGTAGTTTCATAGTCCATTATATAATGAATATGATGAAACATGCAACTATTTAAAACGTAATACAATCTCACAGAAAATGGGCTAAATTTGGCGTCGATTTGAAAGTTTATGTCTGTCATGATGACAGAGCGCTATAGTAGAATGACAGATGAGTACAATAAAGAGACAGTTTTTCCACCAAATATAGTTCAATACAGTTTTGTTTTTTGCATGAACGTAGAAAAAAACATTTGTTCAGTCTGGAGCAGATATAGCTCACGTCGCTATCCACCTTTGTGCCTAAAAACTTTGTATTATTTTTAATATCTAATTGTACGTTGTTCATTGTGAGATTATTTGCTTCCCTGCCTTGATAAGGGCCTGTAAATTGCATACATACAGTTTTTTCTAAATTGATTATAAGGTGATTTCTTTTGCACCAAGTAGACAATTGCTCTAAAACCATATTCGCTTTCATATTAAGTTCATCTGTAGTTTTTGCCGACACGAGGAGAAGATGAGGGAGGCGGTCAAAAATGACAAAAATTCTGCTTACTTAATATTTGAACGGCCCCCTAGTTGAATAACCCAGTACATGTATAAGGCTTTGCTGATGTGGAAGATAAGATAAGATAAGATAAGATAAGATAAGATCTTTATTTTCCAGTAGACAACACAACATTGTATAGGAATAGTCAATAACTTAAATCTAGGTAAATATAAAAACACGAAAAATTTAAAATTTCAGACATAATCAAAAATCTGAAAATAACTGCATGTTCCGAAATCCACAACCCATTTCAAAACTAATACATCCAACTCAATTGATCTCTTCTAAGAATAACATATTAGGGAGAAATGCTATAAAACATCATCTACATCATTACTGGTTCACAAATTTGACAAACAAGAACGTCGAGCTATTTTATTTTTTTTGTTAACCAGTTATCCGATCAAGAAGTTTCGGAAACACATATCATGATTACACATCCGTAAAGGAGTTCAGTCGACCTCGTAATGGGAAGTTGTACTATTTCGCCAACGGTCGGACGGACTCCCCCAAGTTAAACGAAACGAATTCTGAACAGAACATTGTGTCGAGATTTGTATTTAATCGATTTAGGCGGGTCATGTATTCAGAACGATGATCAACATACATTATTTATAATCTAAATGTACAGTTTGACAAACCTTGCTGGAAGTGTGAAATTTCCACTTCACGTACGAACAATCACGTGATTGAAGAAGGGAACATTCTCCATGAAAATTGAAAAAAAGGAAAATATGATTTATTTGTAATACGTAACAGAAAACAACTATTTTCCCGGCTAAAGCCACGCTGGACATTGAACTACATCTGATAGATATTGTAAAAAGACTCTAACTGAAAAGAAAAAATTTGATAGTTGATTTTTTATAATTTTCTCTAGTTTGCAATAAAAATTCATTAAATAAACTGTATTTCTGTTAGTGATATTTTTCAATAACATTCTCCCTATCTATTTAGTGAATTTTCAACTATATAGAAAATTATAAATATCAACTGTCTGAATGAAAATGAGAATTTTCACTTTGAAATTTTTTCTTTTCAGTTAGAGTCTTTTCACAACAGCTATCAGATTCAGTTCAAGTAGTTGTTTTCTGTTAGATATTACAAATAAATCACATTTTTCATTTTTCAATTTTCATAGAGAATGTTTCCCTCTTCAACATGAATACCTTACAAGAAGTTTATTTTTGAGCTGCAGATGATTCCACAACAGATTTCACGAATATCCTATTCATAATTTCGAACAAAAATCAAAATGCATTGTCCATGACAGGTCTATGTCAAAAACTAACTTTCGAAGTGTCACCGCAGAAGATAATTTCCATCCTTGATGTGTATCATTGTTTCTGAAGAGCCTGTTTTCCAACAATATCAATCTTCCTGATGAGCTTGGCAAAGCGAAATAAAAAATTCATAATCTCTGACCCCGAAAACCCTCACATACTAATTTTGAATCGAATCGGACCATAATGACAAATCTCGTCTGCCATATTGGAGCCGCCATCTTCAATTTATGAATTATAGATAGATAGATATTTATTTCGCCACAAAAGATTACACACAATGTAAGAAAAAATACAAATGTATATAAACTTATCGGACTAGTCAGGGGGTAATGGTTTGCATAATGAAACATCTTAACACAAGTACATATATAGATATACCTGTATACACATGGAAGTAGAAAATATAGATACTCTAACGAATTAAAATATTAAAAATACACTAAATATACGCTAATAAAGAGAACAACAAGATTCATTCAGAATTATTTAAATGTATATTTGAATATACGAAACTAAAATTAAAAATTAAGAAATTCGTCAATATCATAAAATTGTTTATCACATAAAAAAGCATGCAAGCTTTTCTTGAAGATGGTTGTTGTGTTACCTGTATCAATAAAACTTCTTATTTTGTTGAAACATTTAATGCCTATATATTTCGGTGAATTTTGACTCACCCCAAGCCTAGAGTACGGTTGGTGGATAGCTTCGCTATTCCTCGTAAAATATGAATGCACATCACAATTTCTATTGAACTCTGTTTCGTTTTCTCTGATATACATAATCAACTGGAATATATAGAGACACGGTAATGTTAGGATGTGAAATTGTTTGAATAGTGGTTTACAAGGTGAATATGGAGGGACTTTGTAAATAGTCCTCAGTATTTTTTTCTGTGAGCGGAATGCATCTATGAAGTAACAGGAAGACCCCCAGAAAATCAATCCGTATTGGAGTGTTGACTGGACCAATCCAAAATAGAGAATTCTCAAAATGTCAATTGATACAGTTTCTCTCAAGTTTCGTATTATGTAGGAAGTCGTGCTTAGTTTTGAACATAATGCATTTATGTGTGCTTCCCAGGTCAATTTTTGATCTAGAGTGAGACCTAGAAACTTTATAGTATCCTTACTCTGAATAGACTGTCCACACACATTGAGGTATAGATCGTAATCAGGTGCGACATTTTTTGGGAGGAAGCGCATGTGGTAGGTTTTTGTTAAATTCATCTTGAGTCCATTATCTAAACAGTATTCATTCAATTCCTTAGACGCCTTATTGCTTGTTTCAACAAGATACTCGATATTTTTATTTGACATTAGTATGTTTGTATCATCAGCATAAACAATCATTTGATTTGATGATATGCAGGAGCCATTAACATCATTAATGAATATAATGAAGAACAATGGACCCAAGATGGAACCTTGGGGTACACCCATATGTATGTCCCCAGTATCAGATCTAACACCATCAACAAGTGTGGCCTGTTTTCTATTTGTTAAGTAGGAAGTTGCCCAGTTATATGCTACTCCTCGTACACCAATGCATTCTAGTTTCATCAGCAATAACGTATGATCGATAGTGTCGAATGCACGACTTAAATCGTAGAACAAACTGACCACATGATCTTTATGATTTAGTGCTGCATAAATGAATTCTACGCAGTCAAAGATTGCTGTTTTTGTCGATTTTTTGCTCCTGAAGCCGTGTTGAGTATTAGACAGTAGTTTGAATTTTTAAAGATAGTTTATTAGTCTTATGGAGTAGGATGCTTCAAAGATCTTGGAAATTTGACTCTGGACACATATTGACCTGTAATTTTTTATTTCAGATTTTGAGCCTTTGTTTTTGTACACAGGAATACATTTGGACTCCTTTAAATCTGGAAATGATCCAGATTTAAACGATTCATTGACCAAATATGACAATGGCTCCGCAATAACATCACCCGCTATTTTAATGGCCTTCCCATTGATATCGTCCCAACCAGCAGCGGGTTTTGAGGTAGTCTTGTTCAATATTCTCAGAATTTCATCAGGGGTGGTAGGTAATAGGAAGAAAGTCATGGGGGATCTATCAATGTTCGTTTCATAGACGGGTTTGGATATTGTTTTAAAAGAGTCTATGAAGAAGTCATTTATGAAATTACTTTTCTCCAGTGTGTTGGTAATTGATTCACCACGATCATTGATAATATTGATATGTGATTTTGTATCACTATTAGGTTTGCCTTCATTTATTATTTTCCAACTTTCCTTCATAATGTTAGTAGAACCCATTATTCTATTATTGTTTTTTTGCTTTTGATGTTGTTTCACATGTCGTCTATATTCCTTTTTGGTTTGTTTATAATATTTTGTATAGTCGGGGTCATTGAGTTGCTTCCTAATTTTGTTCATTTCACACAGCTGATTGTGCATATGTTTTATTTCAAGTGAATACCATTTTTTTTCGTTATTTGTCTTGGTTTTGCTTCTTGTGAAAGGAAAAGAACAGTTGTAATGATAAAGAAAAGTATTATGAAATGTAAAGAACTTTTTTTCAAACGTATCACTTTCATACATATCCCTCCAATTTTCGCGAGACAAGAGATTGCGAAAAGTTTCAAGGTTTGTGTTATTGAAATTTCTTCTGTAGATATATTTTGAGTCATTCTGTATTGGGGAAGCAGTGTCAAATGTACATACCTGGTAGGTGTGGTCAGACATGAAAGTATCGCTAACAATTACATTACTCACCTTTAAGTTTGAGAATATGTTATCAATACAAGTAGCACTTTGATTGGTTATTCTAGTGGGTTCATTTATATGGTGTGTGATATTGTATTCCAACAAGAGATTTGTAAGAGAAAATTTCATTGTACCATCTTCAAGAAAATTTACATTGACATCACCGCAAATAATATACTGATCACTATTATTGTAAATTTCATGTAGCAGTGATTCTAGGTTACATATGTAGTCTTTGAAGTCACTGTCGGGGGTTCTATACACTGCCATTATCCAAATTTTATTCTTCGTTTTTTCCAAATTAATTCGAGCCAAACATACCTCAAAACTTTTTTCAATGCTTCTCTTGAATGAGATAGGTTCCACATTGAGTCCATGTCTTGAATATATACATACTCCACCTCTTTTGTAATGGGTTCTGGCAAAATATGAAATCAGTTCAAAGTTTTTGATCATGGTCATGTTTATTTCTTGATCGTTCATCCAATGTTCATCAATACATACCAGATCGACATTCATCGATGACAGGGTAACACTGAGTGAGTCGCACTTATTTGCGATACCTTGTATGTTTATATGTAAGACTGTAATTAATTCGTTTTCTGTTAGATGGTCGCTAGGGGTTGGTTGGCCAAGGAAAAATTTTCAGCATTTCCGTTAGTGTTCTTCTGTCTGACAATGTTCTTTTCTTCCTTTCTGAAATCGAACCTAGATACTGCTACTCCTCGAGGCCAAAACGAACTGGTGTATGCCTCCTCTTTGAGTTCAAAGTCTAGGCCTACTTTGTAACATTTATTGTCCTCACTTTTTCTGTATGTGTCAATCTCTTTGACATAAATCAGGTGTTTCTTGTTTGTTTTTTTTTCTAAATATTTTGTGATCATGTCTTCAGAAACATGATCGCGAATATTTGCTAGGAAAAGCCAGATTCGACTTTCTCTGGTTCTCCCTACAAAGCCATTTCTTTCATCTTCTTCACTCACTTCGGCTTGCCCAATATGAAATTTCTGTGTTCTCGGTTTATTTGTTCGTTTTCTTCTGTTGTCTACTAATTGGAAGGGAATTTCTTGTTCTCGACTATTATTGTCCAGTGTTTCGCAGTTTTTTTCGGAGGACACAGGGTCATTGGTCACTAAAATATTGCTTGTTCCGCTACTGTTTGAGGTTGAGGTTTTATTTTCAAATTGTGTTCTGTTTACGTTTTTTTGTAGTAAAGAATGTTGACCATTCATACCATTTTTTGCTTTGTTTGGATCTCCCAGTCTCGGACCTATGTTTGTATTCTCACAGAAGTTTTTTTGATGTGGCAAGTTTTTGCTTGGTTCACTTAGATATGCTACTTTTTCATCCAGAAGCTTTTTATTTTCAAGTAAAACTGCATACTTTTCGTCTTTCTCAATGATTAGTTTTCGCAGTAGTTCTATTTCCAATTTCATTTTTCAATTTCATTTTGACAAAATACTCGAAATCTACGACCTAAAAAAACCCCTATATACCAATTTTGAATCGAATCTGACCTTAATGACAAATTTCATCCGCCATATTGGAGCCGTCATCTTGAATTTATGAATTTTGACAATGAATTCGTGATCTGTGACCCCGAAAACCTATACATACCAATTTTGAATTGTATTGGACCATCCTCCTCCGTTTCGTTTTTTTCTATAACAAAAATGCCCGTTTTCATTGTCATCGGAACCATGAACACCTGCCAAATTTCAAATCATTCCGACGCCTGGAAGTGTGTGAAAATCACGTTCAAAAATTCCGTTACATATATAAATGGATAATTAGATAGATAGAGAGATATATAGATAGATACTAGGTGAAGCTAATAAAAGTGCGTTGAAAAGGTGATTTGATTTATACTTTCTACAATTCCCAAACGTGAAAGAGGACGAGAACTTGCTAGTAGTCTAGAAAACACTGAAAAGATACTCATGTGAAGTGTTCAAATATTTATCCACCAAGGTGGAAAAACTATTGAAATGGTTACCCATTCAACAAACCCGTATGCGACCATTGTTGGAAACGGCCTCCACTGTGAAAACCTCCTAGCTCCACTACACGTCTGCTTTTCAGTTTGACCACAGCTCCATTCATCAAGAGTTGACCCCACCAACCTCGTCTATCAATCAGCTTCGCGTTTTTCGTTCCTTCCTCTTACTTTTACTATCGCTCTTTTCACGATGAACTTCAATACGAGTTGTTCGACTGTTTTTTACATCGATGGCCAACGGAGAATTGAAAAAGTGGGTATTCAAATGGACCTTCGGTGGAATTGAAATAATGATGAGTAGTGATGGTAGGTAGTAAGATCGAATGGAAAGGACGAGGAAAACTGAGTTTTTTGTCCGAGCGAATATACGTTCACGCTGAACTTTCATGGCCTCAACTAGTTTCAATTTGACGTGATTTCGTATATCAGCAATTGGTTTTAGATCACGAAATTACCTTGACTATTTCACTCATCTTAAAATTCTCACCTAATCTGACCAATCGGAAGTCAAAGACAACTCGTGTTATCGCGATAACACCAGCTGTCAATTCTGATTGGAGGATCAGCTTCGGTATTTTAAGCGACGTAACCATGACGAAATGAATACGTTTGACAGTTCGATCAATAATAAATATAGCTGGATATGTCAGAATGAGTCGCTTCACTGCAAATTCAAATGAAATTATGAAACGAAACATTATAATATTGACGATTTTAATAATTTGTTTATGACTGTCATATATTGTTCGTATTTATATTAATGGAGAAACTTTATTCGTGAAATAGTCTAACAAAATTCAACTCGTGATTGAGTTTATCTCATAAGTCTGTATTTCATTTCTGAACTCAACTGAATTGTTTTGAGGAAACACCGCTCGTCCTGCGGACTCGTGGTGTTTTCACGAAGCAATTCAGTTTCTTTCAGAAATAAATCGACAGACTTATCGCGAAAATTCAATCACCCGTGGTATTACTCCTGATTATACAACTCCTCATTGAAGTGGCCAATAGCGACTGCGAATGTTTCCTAGTTACCACACATTGATAACTGGATATACCCTTGACGACGTGGTATAATCGATTTGGTGTTTCGCACTATAAAAAAAGTGAATGTTGCTAATAACTTATAGTTGGCGTTCATTAATGAACTTCCGCTTCTTCCAAATATGACAGTTCTATCATTGGAAAAATTATTTGACGTTTGTCTGTTAACGTCAAAGAAAGAATCATCAAGTTTATTCGATGTATAATCGTAACGCATACCACTCCAGCAAAGGAAAATAATAGATCATACTCACCTCGTAACTCGACGTATTCCTATAGCTTACGCTTTCGTGGTGTTTCGCAGAAGTCGCATGACTCGGAAGTATAATTGACTATTTCCGAAGCTCTCGTGGTATTACTACTGACTATTTCACTCACTTGCGAAATGAACCAATCAGAAGCTCTAGTCAAGTTCGGATTACCGATAATACCAAACTTGACTCTTGACTCTGATTGGCCTATCAAGTTCGGTGTTTTCAGATTTGTTTACAATGCATGTGACAGTTAAATGTCAAATATAAGTGATTACGCTGTGCACGCATTCAAAAATTTTTGTGAAATAGTCTAATAAAATTCCACTCGTGATTGAATTTTTCTCATAAGTCTGTCTTTCATTTGTGATCTCAACTGGATTGAGACAATTCAGTTTCGTTCAGAAATGAATCGACAGACTTATCGCGAAAATTCAATCACTTGTGGTGTTACTACTGAAAATCCAATGAAATTAGATAATAATAATAATAATAATAATAATAGGTCTTTATTTCTATTAGGTAAACGTAACTACAATTTTTTTCTTATAGTATAAAAATGTATACAATGAAAAGAGTCGAGGTGTCATGTGGTTGCGATGTGTAGGTAGATACACACCGCTTCCTCTGTTTTTCAACCTAACCTCAACAAAAAATTAATAAACTAGTACAATAATATATAATATTCAACGAAACTATACTAATTATACCAACTGTTCCTATATAGTTTCACCCTCAACAAAACTAATTATATACTTGTTTCAAACGAAGGAAAAAAAAAACAGAAAAAACATTGCGTATTGATGGAGTCAACGAGAAAAGGAAAAAAACAGTATACCATCACAGTATTCCAGATAGCATCATTGGACGTATTTTTCTTTTGAATGCACCTAAAGACAGATGTTTTAAAGAGTCCATCAGGGAGTTATAGAGATGTACCACTAGGTAGCTGAAAGATCGTTTGAACATTTCTTTTCTGTGTTTTGGAATATTAATGCTGAACCGTTGCTTTGTATTAAGGTTATGAATGTTATGACGGAACATAAATTAAATGTATAAGTAAAATGGTTTCTGAGTAGTGATTATTTTGTGGAAAAAATTGAGGAAATGCATTTTTCTACGATTGGCCATATTAATCCATGATAGTTCTTTGAGTTTGTGGAATATATTCCACATATGAGCCTCAAACAAGAGTTTTGGAGAACCTATATTCTACGCTAATTAGTCGTATCAATGCAAGGTCCGTAAATAGTATCACAATAATTTAATTTCGAGAGAACAAGTGAGTCACAGAGAACGGTCTTTATTTTTTTGTTCAGTACTTTACGATCTCCAAAAATAACTTTAAGATTAGCGTAACCTACTCTGATACAATTAGTTATGCATTTTTTGAAGCAGAGAGAGCTGTCCAAGACAATTCCTAAGTTTTTTGCGCAATCTTTTGTTTTAATTCCGTAGCCATCCACAGTAACTTCATTGTCTTGGAAATGTTCTGTTTGCTTCCAAAACACATGACTGTTGTTTTATTTCCGTCAATGAATGATTTTTTAGATAAATTGATTGAATACAACCAATCAGAACAACATTATGATTTATTCCGATTTTGATGTTTCAAATTTCCAAAAAGGTAAAAATTTCAGTAATGTCACGAAATGGTTGTAGTACTGACGAGAAGATTGATGAAATTTTCGTATCAAATATATCAAAATACTGGTACTGTTTACAATAACAATTTTGTATGGAAAGCATTTATGGAATTTTGCAATTTTGTATCGAATAAAAAAAATATTCTATCCGAATAAAATATTCTATGCGAATAACCCTCGAACATTTATAAATACAACTTCCTCAAGTGTTGCTTATAGGAAACAGACCGACGCCGTAGGCCGTAGGCGGAGGTCTGTTTTGAAGCAACAAGCTTTCGAAATCTGTTATTTTCAATGTCCTTGGGTAATTACTAGAGATGCACCGGGTACCCGGTCAGTACCCGGTATGCCGGGTATAGACATATAGACAAGAAACCAATTAAACCCGTTTTCACCGGTTACCATTCATACCCGGCAGAGTAGTCCGGGTACACACATGAAATGAATAGTAGTATTTTTCAAATTAAAATATGTTAAAAAAATTAACAATTATTACAAAAAAAAAAGAAAATAAACATGTAAGTAAATATAACAACAAAAATGAAGCTAAATACTTTGCTACTATCAATTACTAGTAAATAATAATTATTGATTAGTAATAATAATGCATCCGTCCCAAGTAAGTTTCATTTGTGTCTACCCGGTACTCGGAGAATACCGGGTACTCGGTACTTGTTACTCGGTCTAGCCGTACTCGGTACCCGGCATTGTAAAAATCACTACCCAGTGCATCCCTATTAATTACTACTGAAAATCATACGAAAGAAGTATAGTTCGCGAACTTCATCATGGAATATTTCATCAAATATAAAATAGTCATATAATTATACAGTGCCCGTCTACGTTCCCCCCCTACCTAATTTTTAAACCACCTGGAATATCGCATCGAAATTTAGACGGCTCAAATAGGAGATAAAAACCTACTTACAAGAAATCACAGCTAAAATTGGTGAAATGGTAGCTGAGCGCCATCTTCAATAGTTTTTTTAAATAGAACACCCGGTATAGCATTGAACGATCGGTTAGGGATGATCATAAGGAATCCAACAATACCAAGTTTGATGTTGTTATCTCCAAAGACTACGGAGATATCGCCTATTATTTTATTCATAAGCCCAATGAGTGGGAGGGAGAAACTTTTTCTGGCAAGGTCAATAAATTCTCTCTCACACTCATGAAAATCTCGTGTTGCAAAATATGCTATTTCGTATTAAGAGTACAAAATAATGGATTGTCGCTCGACAAGAGAGCGGTAATTACACTTTGTGCACGAAATACACACAATATTTTTTCGACAAACGCAGATTTCAGATACAGAAAAAACACTCGACACGTTAATGATCATATATTATTACCCAATAATAATATTCATTGCATTTAGTATTCACTAGGTTAAAACTATAGGTACAATTTTGACAATTTTCAATAGATTTAGCCAAAGTCCAAATCCAAACTGAAGACAATACATATATCTAACACAAAAAAAAGTGCTAGTCCTAGATTCCGAACCCGGTCGACGGCGTTGGTACAGGTTCTCTAGTCACTGGTCTATACAGAAATCTTTAATAAATTGAGATACACTCTATTTATAATATACACGCCGATAGAATGGCTGTATAAGCGAACGTTCTCTCAATTTTGTCGCTCTAGAGCGAAAAAGCTGTCAATTAGTGACATTCCTCAGAAAATATTAAATTTGCTTTGAGATTTTTCTATGACAATATATTTCCTTGCTTAACAACCAATCAGTGGATTTCAAATTTTGAAATTCAGCCAATAGAATCGGAACTACAGTGAAAATATAGTTTGTCGCTGTATTTTCACGGTGATAAACCTGCTTAGTTTTTGTTTTACTATCTGTCAAGTGAAAATAATGATTTAAATTATAAACGTCAAATTTATGTGTTTTGACTAGTTATCTTTATTTATCAATATGAGCGATCGTTGGGGACAAATGTCCATTGCTATCATAGATGAGGCCGTGGAAAAGAGTATTCCGTTGAATACGGCTAGAAGTAACGCATCATTTAACAGGTGACACGATTTTTCTTTATTTCAAATCGATATATTGTCGTCCTAAATATAATTCGTGGTATGATTAAAAACCTATAATTTTTTGGAATATCAATTCATTGGCAATCCCAATGCAAGAAAATACAACTCGTCCTGCGGACTCGTTTTCAGCTTTGGGATTCCAAAAAATTATGGGTAATAATCATACCACTTATTATATTATCCCTGAAAATATTATTCATTGAAAAACTGACAAGTTTACTTCATACAAACATCAAATATGACAACTTATGATTGAATGAATTCGCAGACATTGACACCTGCAGACAATTCATTTTTATACTGACGTTCAATGGCGTCGCTACCCAGCCTGAAAATGTAAAATTTATTTTCTCGGCTAGCTGTGGAAAAAATAACTTTCTCCTTTCAGTAAAGCCGATAAAAATCAACACTGTCATAGTGTAGGACAATAACTTTTTTTTTACTTCAAGCGCCATTCACCCATACTCGCATGCAATTCAGTTTGAGAACTGTCATTTTCCCGTGTCCGGGAAAAAATCCCGCACACTAAAATTTATTTCAAGTGGGTTTTCACCACACTAGTACGGGAAAAACTTACATAAGATTTCTGAATGTGCTCGTAGAAAAAATGTTGTCACGATAAACCTGAAATCTTCTATAATTTCTATTGTAAGCTCTCTCTTCATTGGGAAGGAATTTCATATGCGTATTAATTCCTCAAGGCCATCAATATATAACGGATAATTGATTGATTATTTCCTGAAACAGGTCTGTTCACATCTTAGAGATGTAAAAATCAACTGAAATATCTTATAAGAGGAAGGAACAATTTTTCGTCAGGATACTTCCTCTCTTTCTATCTTTACCGTTCACACCACCTCCTCACGGTTTTTCCGTGAAATCGATATTGACTATAACAAAGCGCATAATACTGTTTTTTCTCGAGGAAGATTGATGGTGGAAGAAGCCAAATGCTGCTCTGTCGATAATAAAGATATCAAGAGGGTGAGCGTTACAAAGAATGATAATGTTTTTGTGACGGACGCTTTATAATACTCACGTCGAGTGGTTGTCGGATAACTGATATGTCAGATGCATTTTTTGCATGGATATGGTGGCGGTTTGGTATCTTTTTTCGAAAAAGAAAAAACAAGACAATCATAGTTTAACTGGCACGCCTTACATTCACATTCACATCTAATGTTTTGCTAATTGAAAACGATTCTTTTGGGGATGAGGTAGGTCAAAAGTTAAAAAATTGATAAAAAAAAATAGAACAAGATCGTAGCAAAATGTGCAATTATTGGATTTTAGTGGTGAAAAGTAATGCAAGAAGATTGCCAATTTTCATTTTCAATCAACGAAATAAGTTCGTTCAATTATTCAAATCCATTAAGATCGTTTATTTCTAGTACAAAATGAGAACTTTGTCACATTTCCATATGAACGAAGAAGCATTCATTAAACAACATTGGCGTTTCACAAGTAGAAAATATATTCGTGTACCCCAGACTTTTATTTCCTTGAATAACAATAGTTGTTTATGATACAAGTGTTAAAAGTGGAAATTTATTTTGTGACTGGGGAATATTGCGAAACGAGCGTTAGGGAGTGGAGCAACCTCACGAGAAAAAAAAATCACTCTCAACAAATGTATCATACAAATTTTTTTGTACAACAGTTACTGCTAGTGAGAAAAAAAACAAAAAAAAATAAGATCCAAAAGGATTCGAACACACGATCTTTGAATTATTACAAGGCTGACTGGCAGATGCCCAAAGCACTTTATATATGGATATCACTATTTGTCAGTGATGAAGGACCTCCCACAGTCGGACCGAATACTACTTCTTTTGTAACTTCAAAAGGAATTAAGTATTACCAATTGCACGAACGGCCAAATACATATTGAACATTTATAAATGATTCCTCTTGAGTAAGTGTTCTGACTATAAATAATAAATAATAAATAAATTTGTAATAGCCATTTAGGTACAGTGGGTACATATGATAGGTCGCATAAAACACGTAGATGTGTGGACATAAACCAAAATAAATTGTATGTATAAATTCATACCCATATTAGGTGAGTCACATATAAAACAAATATCACATGAATAAACAACGATCATAAATGTATAAATAAAATTAATATCATAACAGGTGAGAAGACAGAACAACACAAGATATATATTTAAAAGTGAATCAATTATCAGTACACGATAAACCACGACCATTTGTTTGATTAAAATCAATGAATTAAAATTATTAAAAAGTATTAAAAAGTAAAATAAATCAGAACAATGGATTATCCAAATATTCTTGATAGGAATAGAAACTTTTTGCAGTCAGCAAACATTTTATTTTGTTAAAAAATATTCTATCACATTCAGAATTTTCAATTTCCGTTGGCAGTTTGTTGTAGGAACTCGTTTTAGCAGAAAACCTGATTGAATTCCGATATAAAATTTCGTGTTCGCATTAACCCGCCACTGCAATATATGGCAGGGCCGAAAATTAGATTTGACATAACTTTTCTAAAAATTATAGTAGAAGGAAAAGGAAAAGTGTAAATCGTTCCTCTAATTTCTCATGCAAATATAACATGTGAGTATCTGAGTACCCAAAATGTGTTTTGTCCCACTTTACATAACCCTTCTATGATATTTACGGAGGGATCCGAAAATCATGGATATTTTAGTTGATGTGGAATACTTATACTGAAGCAGGAATCAGTACCCGATTTGACTAGTGAGACATGTCTCACTTAGGCATGCCAAAGAAAAAACTACTGCTTCAGGTTTCAACTCACCCATAATCCCGGCAATTTCTTCAGTAAATGTTGAAAATAATCGCTCATACATATCCTACATAAAAAATGAAGTATGTGATTTCAAGCTTGAGGTTTGCACTTCACAATAGTGTTGTTATTAAATATTTATGTAGAACCTGAATGAGCGATTATTTTCAACATTTACTGAAGGGAATACCGAATTTATGGGTAAATTGAAAATGAGGCATGAGTAAAACAAAGGTTTTATTTTGGCATGTATAAGTAGGACCTGTCACACCACTTTAAAATTGTTGCAAACAGTTGATTCAGTATAATAATTCCATATTTACTAAATTATTCATGATTTTCTGATCATCCGCAAACATCTCCGTGAAGTGCGACAAAACACATTTTTAGTACATACACAAATACTCGCATATTATTTTTGCATGAGAAGGTAGGAGTCTCCAGAAACGATATGAACTTTTTTTTATGTTTTCTTCTTTGAAATGAACACCTTTCAAAAGGCAATTTTGTCTCTCGGCCGCAAATGATTCCACAACTTATTTTATGAATATCTCGTTTATATTCTCAAATGAAAATCATAATACTATATGTTGGTGTCACTATTATTATGTGAATGATAAAGTGAATTATTTTCGATTGTGTTCATCATCAACTGAAAATGTGAGGAAATTACATTTTTCGCAAAACTCAATACTATTTGGCTGCGGAAAACCCGTTAACTTGTTTACGGCACACCGTAAAAAGTTACATTGCCGTTTCGTCAATTAAATTGATCCAAAAGTTCGGAAGAGTATAAATATGAGATGAAGGGCTGATTTATTTACAGGTGGAAATAAAACCACCTGTCATTCAGGAGAACCGTGAAAGTAGACTTTTTATGGCCCCAAAGCGCCAGGGCAGAAATAGGGGGATTAGCCTGGGGAAGTGAGACGTAGGGGCAAGTCCCAGTTGTACTAAATTTTGAGGAAAAAACTCTAATCATCACAAACTGTAAAGGGTATTTATTTCGGAGGACAACATAATAAAAACTGATTTTCTTTAAGACTTAATAAGGCTGCTCAAGGAATTATCAAATCAATTGGAGTGTCTTCGAACAAATATGATTTAGCTTGAAAAATACTCATTGAAAGATACAAAAATTAAACTTCCATAACGCATAATCATATCTAAGCAATTTTTGAATATCCACAAGAGAATCACATGTTGATTTAAGACATTAACACAAAATGCATCGAGAAGCCAAATAAATAGACAAGAACCAAGAAAACTTCAAAGGAAAGGAATAGAAATAGTACCTACCAACGATCTGACACACAGCTCTGAAATGCGCTAAAACAAATCCAAGTCAGCCAAATCGAGAAAAAGAACGCGCGAACCCACTGTACTAAATAGTATATTGTACACTGAGCATGAAATGGCATGCAAATTGTGCACTATAATTTTTCTACGACCATCTGACATAAACAAATCTGTAGTTTTAATAACACTTTTTATCACAAGCTTTCCTGCCGTCATGATTCCCATAATACATACAACCTAAAAAGGGAATTGAAGATACAAATATTGAAAATTGTATTAAAAATCGAACACTTATTCATTTCATGAAAGAAAAAAAATGTGTTTTCCTTTGGGATTTGAACCCTCACCCCCACTATCAGTACAGTAACTCGGCACATGACTTCTTGACATCATGTATTGTTACAACAAAAATTGTTTACCAAAAAATCAGGAATGAAACCTAAATGAATTTTTATTTAAAAAAAATATAATTTTTTTCTGCTGTTGTTTCGAAAAGTTAAGATTTGTCAAGAAACAATTTCAATAAGGCGAAAGATAATTCAATTCCCCACAAAAAATATACTCATTAATTTCTCACATGATTCGATCGTTTTCTCAGAAAACCTGATTGAATTCCGATGTGAAGACAGGCTTGCTTTCAGCCGCCACTGCCATTTCCGGCAGGGCCGAAAATTAGATTTGTCAAAACTTTGCTGAAAATTATAGTAGAAGGAAAAGAAAAAGTGTATATCGTTCCTGAATACTACTACTTCCTTATGCAAATATAACATGTGAGTATCTGAGTACGCATTTCTTTTAGTTTTCTCAAATTTAACCCTACTCCTACCCATTGCCCTTTATTTTTTTATACATGAATTGCAAAGGAAATTAAATTCTCCGCAACTTTAATTTAAAGAACTTTTTGCGGAGATCAAGTCTTTCCTCTTTGAAAGATGAAAAATTTGGGAAATCGCCAATTTTTGTTCTTTTTCGCCTTCTCGTAGCTCAAATACGGTTAGTTTTAGAAAAAAAACTTTTTTATCAAATTCATTGAAAATTTAATAGTCTACATTTTTTTATTGAAACATATTTTCAAAAAAATGAACTGGGAATGAACTAGAGGCCAAAACCTGAAAAAGGTGCCGATTTCTGACAATTTTTTCAAGATGGCGGGCGGGGCAAGGGGTGAGGGATGACGGAAACTTGGATTAATAACTACCCAACGGTCCTTAACAATATCAAAAAATCAAAAACGATTCCGCATTTGATGAAAGGTGAACCCCCTTTTGGAGCCTATATTGATTGGATTATATATGAGTACCCAAAATATGTTTTATACCACTTCACATAACCCTTCTACGATATTCACGGAGGATCATGGATATTTTAGTTGACATGAAATAATTATACTGAATTATGAATCAGTACCTTCCTTGGAACATATGCAACGATTTGAGACTAGTGAGACAAGCCTCACTTATACATGCCAAAGAAATAACTGGGTTTTACTCCTGCCTCAGTTTTCAACTCACCCATAATACCGGCAATTTTTTCACTAAATTTTACACATCCTACATGAAAAATGAAATGTGATTTCAAGCTTAAGGTTTGTACGTCACAATAGTGTTATTGAATAATAATAATAATGAGTCTTTATTTTCCATAACAAATTAATGAATTAAGAACACTAAACTAAACAATTATGGAAAAATGCCGAAGATCAGGACATCAATGTACTATATGCAGAGTACACAGTACACTGAATATATGCACTACATGAATACGCAATTATTTTCAACATTTACTGAAGAAGAGAATTTCGGTTTTATGGGTAAGTTGAAAATGAGGCAGGAGTAATACAAAGTTTTTTTTTTGGCATGTATAACTCGGACCTGTCACACTACTCCAAAATTGTTGCATATAGTCCAAAGAGGGTATGGTTTGTGGCTTTAGTATAATGTTTCCATATTTACTGAATTATTCATGATTTTTGGATCATCCGCAAACATCTCCGTTAAGTGCGACAGAACACATCTAAGGTACTCAAATACTCGCATATTATATTTGCACGAGGAGATAGGAGTCTTCAGAAACGAGATGAACTTTTTTTTTTCCTTCTGCGATCATTTTTAGGAGAGTTATGACCAATCATATATTCGGCTCCGCCAGAACTTTCAGCGGCGGGAAAGCGGGAACGCTGGAACCTAAAATTTGATGTCGGCGTTCAATCACGTTTTCTGAGAAAACGAGCTCATTTCATGAAAAATTATTAAGAATCATTTTTGTGGAAAATTGAATTGTTTTTTCATCTTGTTGATTGTTTTTTCGATAAATCATATACTTTCCAAGATTACATCAAAAATCTATTTATTTATTTTTAAACGAAAAAAAAAATTATGTTCCACCCATGGAATTTCGGTAAAAAAATGTCTTGTTTATCATGGTTCCAACAACTGACATACCAAATTTGGTGGTGCTACAATCGATCCTCGTCTCAAAACCCAATCGTACTGGATTATATCCGAAATCCGAAAATTCGCTCACTCTACATTCGCTGCTACGAGCTCACATGCTAACATGATGAAATTAACGACTATAGAAACTTCCTGCCAACTATTCAAAAATATAGAATTTGATTGTCATCAATATTTATATTGAAATTAGTGGTGTCAATGTCAAACTACTACTACTCTTTTTCGAATACGTATTTTTTTTAACGAATTTTGTAAATACTGATGTGAAATGTTAAATTATTAAAAAGTTAACAAACTCGATTAGATCTTATATTATTTATGATCATAAGAATGTCTATTACTGCATTCCCAAGTCGTGAGAAATGAAATATCCTGTACTGAAATGATCATTACAGAACAGTTCGCGATGTAGAAATGAAAAAGTGTTTACAATCGGCCTACTTCCTTCGACCTCGCCACTGAAGACTGAAGATTTCAAACAAAGGAGAATATAATCCATTCCTATTTTTTCAATACTAGTTTCTGAAAAACTAAAACTTGCCACTCCGGACTCATGTAAGATCCCATTACTTATGGAGCCGCTCTCTATTCCTTCTCTCAGTTCAAAAGGTCCATGAGATCAATGTTTCCTTTAAGATTCAATCAGTGAAAGTTACATGGACTATTCCGCTCGATCCCTCATAGAGAGTACGTATATATCACGTGTTTCATTATGTGAAACATCCGACTTGATCACGTGTATGCCACGGAACTACGATAACACTTACGAATTTAATATGAAAGTTGTTACGATGTTTCCCAATTACAACTGCTTTCGAACACTCAATTAATTATTATAACGATTGATCAGAATTTTGTATTCAGTAAAGAAACAAGGTGTCCTGTTCTATCAGGATTGCTCACTGCCATAATCCTATAAAATTGGATAGTAAATCGACCGATGGTGCCGCTACTGTCGCTAGAAAAATGGTGCCTAAGCACAGTAGTTTGTTTATATGAAAACATGAAATCATCGTCATTTGTAGCTTCGTTCCATTTAATCGTGTTTGTCTTAGTGTTTCGATTCTCTCGAGTGGTTTTTCTTATCCCTCAAGTATCAGTTTGAAGTGTTATCAAAATATTCTGGTGGAATGCGCTAGAGAACGCATAGATACAGACTCTCAATGTCTCAAAAAAACTCTTTAAATATCCACTAATATAACAAGCTACCTACAATAAATTTCACTTCAATCACACGGAAAAATATCGTAAAGTCTTATTATTTGTAGATAAAGCGATTCAGGAAATTGAACAAAAAATTAAAATCATCCCAGAACAGGGTTATATTATTTCGCAATAAGATATGCATCAACTCATTCTGAAGAAGTATAGGAGTTTTTTCAGCGAACCGAAAAGAAAATTTAAAACGAAATTGAAAAGTTATGCAAATCTGCAGGAATTATAAGGAATCCTACAGCTGTTACAGATCTCTGACGAGGCGATAATGACAAAAAACTATATCTCCAGCTTCCCCAGACTTTCTGCATATTCTGAATATTGAATTCGAATTTATATTCCTTTAGCTGAAATCACTTGCCTGGAATCGAGAAGGTTTCTATCTAGTTACACATTTGAGAGTGAACTGAATGAAATATAAGATTATTATTAATAATAATAATAGATAATGATAATAATCAATAAAAGATAATAACAGCGATGTTCATTCGCATGGAAGTCAAAAACCGACTCGATCGATTTCATTTAGGAAATGTAACAAATAAACTTGAAGTTTCACAAGAATGAGTTCTTGGCCCATTTTTGTCGTTGCTATATTATCAACTAAATAGCCTGCACTGATCTTGTAAAAAAAATATTTTTCCGTTAACTATCTGTCGTCCCTTTACGAATGGCAGCCCTCAAAATTCGAAACTTGTGCGAGCCAAGGATTAACGAGGTCTTACTTCTCAACGTGCGATTCCTAGCACTTTATCAGGTCATCAGAATAAAAATCTGTAGTCGATAGGATTTGAACCTACACGACCAGCAGCATCAATGGCTTTGAACACGACGATCTTAACCACTGCTACCTAGCCCTTATCTTCGAAAAAAATAGTTCAATATGCAGATAACCCAACATTATTTTGGTACGGCAAGGATGTCAAAATATAAAAGACTGGTGTGATGATGTATCATTTAAATTGTATTCTTAGTGCGGAAATGGTTTGTTTAATGCAAAATTCCAAGATTGCAGTTTCTATTAAATCTCAACTTAATACTAGAAATACGTTGAATATATATATTGAAAAATTGAGATCTTTCATACACGAAGACAAAAAGTTAGTCACTAGGAAGTAAGATTAAATAAGGTTAACCATACTCCATTTGATGAGAAGCCTGTAAAAGATCTCTTATTCCTGAAATTCAGTGATAATTATTTGCAAGCAACAGTCAGTAAGGCTGACAACACACCGATAAATCAAAAACGCTTTAAAGCAAAACCTTCTTGAGAAATTAAGGCTGACCACACACCAACCCAAGTAACACACTCATATTGGGACAATATCGGTACAATATTGTGAAAATATTGGCAAAATATTCAAATAGCAATATTGGTGAGAAAAAATGTGAACATTCGGCGATATTGGTCCAATATTTTGAAAATAATATGTGTCTAATATCCTTGAAGCAATATCGGCCTCAAGTTATTAAGCGATATTGGTACAATATCACTTAGATTGGAATAATATCGGTGAAATATTATAAAAATATTGGCAAAATATTCAAACGAAACATTGGCGAGATAAAATTATGATTATTTCGGGTTACTTGGACATTATACAAATAATATTAGTGAAATATTGTGGAAGCAATATTGGCCTCAAAATATTTAGCGATATTGGTACAATATCATATTGTATATATTGGTAAAATATTCAAAGTGAATATGGAAACATCGATGAAATATTTCCAGAAATTGTCGAATAATTTGAAAATTCTACAATTTCATTTCTACTTCAATCAACCATTGCGTAGATTGGCTTGTAAACGCATTGTGAGAAGCATTATTTAATATATGTTACTATGATTCATCTTTCGTTCCATATGTGGGGCCACCTAGCGGTTTTTCACCCAAGTTTGATCATAATTCATTTCAATATTGTTTATTGAATAGTCGGCCAATATTCAAATTTCCATGATGGTGATACATTTATTATGTAATATTGTATCAATATTGCCTTTCAAATATTGGTGTAAGGTTTTCGTAACAATCTCAATCAATATAGGTTCAATGTAGTTTTTCGAGTATGGATAATATATTACACCAATATGCTATCAAACTTGGATATTCAATATTGTTTTTATTTATAAAATCGATATGAAAAGAATATTGAAATCGCAATATTGGAGCTAGATGCTGGAAGCAATATGTAGGCAAAATCGCTCTGTCGATTGTGGTGAAAATAATTCAACCAATATTGACCCGATATTTTACGAAACAATGTACATTCAGAACAGGTTGAGCCAATATTCCACCAATATTATTAATGAAATAATGTTTTTCCAATATGCACCTATATTGGTCCAATATTATTTTTACATATACAATATATCATATTGGCCCAATATGAAAACAATTCAGCCAATATGAGGTGCTACCTGGGAATGAATCAAAAAACGCAGTGAAGTAAAAAATTCGCCTCAAAGCAAAACGGTTTCATGCAAAGACAGTGCAAATAGAGTCGGCGCTACAACGATGTTTCCAGCAAATCCAACGTTTCCTCGCTGGTCCCAAACGCTTTCATTCAAAACATTCTGTGGCAAGAAAAAAACATTTTGAAATACACGAATCACACAAAACAGATTTATTCAAATACAGTTTGTTTCTAGCAGTTTTAAAGAGCCTGAAGGTGTTTACCTGTTTTGTCATACCAGTGTGTGGCATTTCATATAATCCGTAGAGGAAAAACAACTTCTACCTAAATTAGTCAAAAACGTTTTGCGTTAAATTTTTTTAAATTTTTTGGTGTCACGCCAGCCTAACATTATTAACAAGTTTGAACACAAAGGATGAATTCTTAAAATTCTCTTCTGTTCAATAACGAATTCAATTTATAAAAATCAAGATTAGCTTCAAAATCGAAATCTTGTCCGTGACGAAAAAACCCATAATTCAGATTACTTGCTGACTTTTAGACATATTCCAATCGTTTTAAATATTTATAATAAAAAGGATTCCATGTAACAGTATTGTACTCGAGGACAGGTCTCATCAGGGTGATCCTGAAAATCATCAGTATTACGGAGGATAAAACATAAAGTTTTCAGGGACTTTCTTACCGTGTTCTATATGACTTTCAAAGCTCAGCGTTTTGTCTAATATTATACCAAGGTCTTTCATTTTGTCAGTAACTGCAATATTGATGTACATGTGTTCGTGAAGAAGGTTGGGTTTTTTGGATAACAAAATTCGATACTCTTTTTTGAGGTTAATTAATCAGGTTTGAGACAGTAATCCGAAGAACGATTTACGTGTCCTGGAATTCAAGATGGTCTAATGGTTGTCTTTTTTGTAAGCTTTCAAATCCTCTTCAATTGATTTTATTTCAGAATTGCCAAACATGTGCTCAACGTCGCTATAACAAAAATACTGAATTCAGAATATTCTGGATGTTTATAAATAAAATAGCGGACCAGACGTTGTCCTGCCCTATCATCGTTTCTATTGATGTGTGTATTTTTGGTTCGCCCTTCCAATATATCTTTGTAAAATTATATTGTCGGACTAATTTCATGGTGAAATCTTCAACAGATGCTACTTGTCCTGTACAAATCATTAAAATTGCCATAAAAAATATTGAGGGACACTTATCAGGATGAAAACTATCCTATATCTCAAGTTGAACCAAGCAATACATATTTTTAAAATAATCAATAATACGGTATAGTGTTTTTTTAGTATTTTCTAGAATTTTCTGGAGGCTCTATTCTGGTTCATTTCACGGCTTTCTTGAGTTTTCCAGGCCTTTCCAGAAGCTTGAAAAACATTCAAGAGTTTCCTTTTCAATATCATAGAAATATCCACGCCACATCCCTGCTAGCCGAATTTTCGAGAACCTTACTTTGGTATTTTTTCAGTTAGTTAGTAACCGGATGGTTACACAAGGATCTTGATTCCGTTAGAAATTTACAGAATCTTCGAGAACATTCCAGAATCTTCTATTACCACTAGAACTACTTCCTTGTTTTAGAACCATCAAGACTTTTTTCAATACTTTCCCGAATTAACCTTCGAGAACATTCCAGAATTGTCGCTTATATTCTAGTAATTTCCAGTTTGAAATCCTATGGCCCTTCCTTGGTAGACACATTTTTGGGAACTTCAAATGCGTATCTTCCTCTAGGAACATTCAATTTGCAATAAGAAAATATCAAGGAAATTAATCGAGATAAAAAACTATCCTATCTCTCATGTTGAACCAAACTACATATATATTTTCATATATCAATTATATTTTATTATTTAATGCTGATCCACGACCGAATGATGTTAGAGTTATCATTTTTATTTAGAGAAAAATTTGGCGTCAAGGATATTTTTTTTGGTTATTATGTTTCTGGAAGCACATAGAGAAAGAAAATAACTCAAAGGAATTCCAAAAATTTACTTCATTAATATTTTTTTTTTAAACTAAAATTGTCTATCGGCTGCATATTCTCTACGAATCAATATTTGGTGAATATTTCCTTCGGATTTCTTTTCCATGAAATTTTAATATTCTCTCGGCGACTGTCCTAGCTCTGATTCCATAACTAATCAAATTGAAGTTGGGAAATGAAAAATCCCGAGAAAATTCCTCGATACTTCCCCTCTTTCGCATTAAAACAAATCGCCAATCTAATAACGAACTGATCCAAGAGACACTTCATTAAAAACATTTCAGAAGGATGAACTTTGAATGGGACAATCCTTCCTAATGAATATTGGAATGATTTCTCAGTTTGTGTCAATGTATTTCATTGTTGCTGCGAAAACCATTGATTGTGGTAAGCTAGACTTGAATTTTAGGTCGAAAAATTTCTTGTGTAGGCAATAGCCTAGACATAGCTAGAGTTCCCGTTTGCAATTTGACATTAGATCCGGACACTCTTTGACAGATCATTGAAAAAGTGCGTTTTAGGTTATGTCTGTTTGTGAGGCCGAGTACAGTGGTGTGCATAAAAAAGTCGTTCAAGGCATGGCACTAATTACTACGCGTTACTGACAAAAATTAGTTTGAATTTTGACTCTACTTGTCAAAGTCGATATTTCAATTAGGATTAAAGTCTGGCTCACAATAGCCTTTAACTGCTGTACGACTTTTTCATGCACATAACTGTACAAGGACGTATTAAGCTAGTGCCCAAACGAATTTGAAACGCTAAAAATAAAAAATTAGCAGCAGGCAAGGACCAGATGGAAAATGTTGTTGAGGATCCAACTTTGTGGAAAAAAATTTATTAAACACGAAAACACGCAAAATGGTGAAAAATGTTTGATTCGCAAGTTGTAGATAATGAAAAAATCTAAGAGTTTTTTGTTCGATACTTTTTGACTTTACCTCAAATTAACCGTCAGAATGGCGAATAATCTATTTTTCAGTATTTAATTTTTTGCTCGCGTATGAATGATTCAATTCACATTAAAATTTGTGAAAGTATGTCTTTTTTTGTGTCAAATACGCATGTTTATTTCGCATTTCAGAAGACGACTAGTTTTCGAGTTATGTACATTTTTCGAAAGAAATACCCTTACCTTCCACGAACAATTGTCTCGATGTTTTTTTTTTGAATTCTGAAGGTCTATAAGTGATAATATTGATTGTTCAAATGTCTACTTCGATATGGTCTATGCAACTTGTTGGTTTATTGATCTTTAAAGCGCTTAAAATTGAAACAAAAACAAATCTTTATGAATCATGATTTCCTAAATATTTTCAATGATTTTCGATACTCTTCAACATTTCTGTTAATATTGGACTATATCTACATAATATAATTTGTATTCATGAGAGATTATTACAGTTGAAATAATTTCATTACAGTATGTAGCCATTACCAATAACCAGTGGATATTAATGAATGTGTGGATATTACACATTTCCATATCATTTGCGCACACAATAAAAAGTGAAGGGTTAAAAACCGAACCTTGTGGAAATCCGAGATCTGTTCTTAAAAACTGACACATTATTTGATAATGCCACCATAACTTGTCTTTTATCAGGAACATGGAATAATCCTCAAGTAAAGTAATTAAGTAACAACATACATGTTGTGCTTTTTATCAAACATATTCATGACATCGCAACTCATTCTCTGATACCGCTGCCAGTTTGTTTCGTGGAATGTCAGAGATGTCGTTTCAGATACAATCCCCTGTATATCAATATCTTTTAATCAATATGGATTCATTACAGTGATATAATTTGTTGTGTTCTGATGAAATATAAACCCTGGCTGTGGTGGTGAAAATTTCAAGTCAACGAAGAAAAATCACGTGAAATGCCACATCCGAAATTCGTAGTCAGACTGTCAGTGCCCAACCAGCGTGAAATTGCTCTGAGAGGACATTTCTCAATAGACACAAACAAGCCGCAATACCGACATGCCACAGTGAATTCGTCGAAAAGTTTGGATTATTTCCACATCGCTCAAAATCTTGAAGTTTTCCATGACAGTTTTCGACTGAAATGAAACAAAATAACTTACGAACGTTGTTCGATAACAATATGTAGATTTGAATACTTTTCGAGTAAGAAAAGAATATATCAAGGATCAAATAAAAGTAGACGTTTTGTTTAAGGGTTGGTTCAGGTCAAATGAAGTTTTGTATTTACGAAAAATTGATCAAAAACTCGATTGGTTTTAGTTTGAAACCTCCACTTAATGACGAGTTTTACTCTTATGCTCTTTTCGAAAAATATCACATTTTGAAGTATACTTCAGGCGTAATGTTCATCTGAAACACCCCCCACCATAATCCTCGTTCCAAAATATGCAATACCATTCATTCTCTCCTAAAATATAGTTTCTAACTTGATATAAGCCATCGACCGGTTATTGAAACTTGATCATCTCATCAAAAAATTCTACAAATGAGCTTTTTTGATTTCATCGGTACCTAACTTTTGAATTTTCTGAACGCATCTTCCGTTTGATGAAGAACTGTCATTAGTGTACATACGAACTGTCCTCTTAGTCATCTCATCAAAAAATTCTACAAATAAGCTATTTTCATTTCATCTGTACCTGACATTTGAGAACGATCATTGGTATATGTACGAACTGTCCTCACGAAAAAAAATCATATCCAGATTTGACGTTAGTTTCATTTGCAATTGTCACTCAACATTCGACTCCGCATGGCAATTGCCAGAAATACAAGAGCAGAGAGAAGGAAAATTATACCAGAAAACATCTAGGAGTTTATGTTCATTTATTGGTGACCTTTGTTCATTTCAATATTGATCGTGATTTTTTTCTCTTGTGTGTTGGCATCGATTGCTATGGTCATTAGCCACGTGTTCTGGATAGGCCTTGTAACTAACTCCATACGCCACCTTAGGAGCAACACTGTAAATTATTATCGCAACAGTGAATCGTGGAGTATTGTACCCAGCCGGCTACAAGATCCAATCATTCATACTTTTACATCTGAAAATGAAAAAACCTTGTCCCTGCCAGGAACCGAACCCAGAACCTCTCGGTCACAAGACTCGAGCGCTAACCACTACGCCAATCCCCGCCCCTCGTGAATTTGGTGACAGGCTTTGATGACGTAGATGTCGAAATATCAGAAGGCGAAACAAATGAAAATGATAAACAGAATCAGACTGAAATAACAGCTGAAGAATTCACCTGGTTTTTACATCCATTAGATTCAAAAGAAACTCGATTCTCCATTTTACAAGTTTGGATTCCCTTTGTCAAAAATGTGGAATTTTGTCTAATGATTTAAAAAAAAAATAATTTGTTAAAATTTGTTATTACGAATCTCACAGGTTTTCGGAGAAAACCCCTCAGAAGCAGAGCTTGTGCGAGCAAGGGAGACACGGGACCTACAGCTTAAAAAGTGGAATCCGAACCACTAAGTGAGGAATCACACGGATCGACCAGGACCGACAGTCCGCGACCGTCCACCTACGACCAAAAGTAGAAGTAGATCAATGAAAACTTTCAAAGTCACACTGATCGATCATCCACGACCGACCACTAGAATAATTTTGTAAATCTGACATTAATTTGACATTCGAAAGGTTATGTGAATTGTCTGTTTATTTATTAAAAATAAGTTAAATTCATAATATCAATAGCTTTTAACAGATATTTTATTTTCCCGTAGAAAATATACCTATTTACATAAGTTTTGTTGAAGTCAAAAGTTCATCATAAATGTTTGTCAAAATGACATTACGTCAGGATAGTGTGACACCGACCAAAATTTCCAGCAGACTACAATTTCGAACATGATCTTTGAAAAACGGTCGAGGACGGTCAATGACGATTATACAGTGTGAGTTGTGCGATAAAAATATACGTGTTGGAAATTTTGGTCGTAGGTGGACGGTCGCGGACGGTCGGTCCTAGTCGATCAGTGTGATTCCTGGCTTAAGCTTTGTGATGGCCGTGGGAATCGAACCCGGGCCGGATGGGTGGTAACAAACGCTCTAACACCTCGACCACTTCGCTACTGAATTTTCTGAAGGCATTTTCCTTTTGATGAAGAACGATCATTGATATACGTACGATATGTCCTCACGAAAATGTTCTTATTTTTCTGCTTTTTTCAGGTGATGTTGACACTATTTCAGCTGAAATACGAACAGTTTGCTGTGTTTTGAGTTAGTTACTTCTAACATGAATTGTTGAACAATTATATATTTTCAATAAAGTAAATCTCCGATTCGATATTACTCTTCCATTCAATTTGAATAATTTGTCATAATGAACATTGAACGGATAATTACAACACCATGCACTAGATACAAATCCTGGCGTTCTTTGGTACAGCAGATACAAAGTCCAAATGAAACCATTGTTATTTTCATATTGCATTAGGTAGTTATTTATGATACAAGTGTTAAAAGCGAAACGGGCGTTAGCGAGTGGAGCAACCCCACAAGCAAAATAAAATCACGTTTAACAAATGTATCATACAAATTTGTTTGTACAACAGTTACTGCTAGTGAGAAAAAACAAAAAAAAATATAAGATCCATGAGGATTCGAACTCACGATCTTTGGATAACAAAGGGGCTCCAACTATAATAAACCCCAACGCACTTTATTTATGATTGTCATTATTTGTCAGTGATGAAGGACCTTCTGCAGTTGGACTGAATACTACTTCGTTTGTAACTTTAAAAGGAATTAGAATTACCAATTGCACAAACGGCCAAATACATGTACGAACTTTTATAAATGATTCCTCTTGAGTAGGTGTTCTGATTATAATATCTGATTGAAGTGTTTCTATTAGAGAGATCTATATTACTGAGTATCCATCATCTCATCTGTCATTTTACTTTTAACACTAGTGTTAAAAGTATTTACCTACTATTTATCACTAGGTAAAGTAAAATTCATTTGTTTCTCTTTTTAAATGCCAGTCAATTTAATGGAAAAGGATAACAAGAACTAATTTATTATAAATTTGAGTATCTATCCCGGGATTTATCAGATAATAAATAAGATTTGAATATTTTAATTTGTAGCGGATTCTATATCTGAATCTATTTTCTAATGGTCAGAACTAATGTCGATGAAATTTTACTAAATTGAAATGAACGTATCAAAGTTGACAATTCACAAAACAAATCAACAATGGGCGCAACGCTTGCTTGTTGCATGATTCTAATATTATTAATTTAAGGAATATTGACTAATTTTGAGTAAATAATCAACATTATTGATAGTTGGTGAAATATTGTACAATATTTGTTTCGTAAGTTCATAGTATGATAATCGGTGGGTTATCAATCTCGGATGTTCCATCTCAAATCGTAATATGAATCTTTACGACACTTTTATCGTAAATATCTATTTTAACACTAGTGTTAAAAGTGATTTTGTGAAAACGTCAGTTTTTAGTTCATATGTCAATGAATTGAAAACATAATTTTTAATGACAGTTGTACAAAAAATTATTTTTGCAAAACCCCGAGATTATTCCACCGATGATCTTTTCATCGAAGCCCAAGAATATGACATTAGACAGCTTGAGTATTCTTTCCAGTATTTTCAAGAAAAAAATGCCTCCTTCTATAACATCTCTTACCTATGAAACGAGGCCAAGAAAATTGGAATATATTTCTAAATGATGTGCGAAAAACATTTGGCAAGGAAGTTGTCTTTACTGATAAGTAGGTGGAAAATAAAAACTTCCAATAATTTACAATAAAAAAAATTATATGTAAATATATATGCTGACAATATTGTTTCGACACACAGTGTCATCTTCTGAGCGAGTTATAAACTGTATTTCAGTTTATTGAACTCTATATTAGTTTATAACTCGCTCAGAAGATGACACTGTGTGTCGAAACAATATTGTCAGCATATATATTTACATATAATTTTTTTAATTGTAAATTATTGGAAGTTTTTATTTCCCACCTACTTATCAGTGATGATGAATTTAAAAATATTAGATGCCAACACCCTAGAACAAGTTGTGTTTACTCAGTATCAAACTCTATAAATGCGTTACCAACCAGTAGAACTAAGAAAAAAAGCGATAGTTTTCTCACAGAATAATGAAGAAATATTAATTCCACAACTTTCCTAATCGATTCCAAAATATCCAAATTCATTGTTCGAAATGTTCGACATGAAATAAAAAAATATATATTCTATTCATAATTTCACCATACTAAGTAATCGATTTGATTGTAATAATAAATAATAAGCCTGTATAGTGTTTCCGACATTGAAGCAAAATAAACACGTAAAAATGTCAAATTTTATGATGACAGTGTCAGATTTGACATACTCAGTATCAGTATTATTAGTATTATATTAATATCAGTATTGTCATATCTCAAAACAGTATCCAGTAGATTGAATATTGATAAAGTGAAAACCGAAATTTAACATTTCACTATTTCCGTCATTCATATCGCAACTCCTCCAATGAAGCTATAAAAAAAAACTATTTTCATTCTCAATTTGGCATTATTAACTGGAATGGAAATCCACTGAAGCTGCGAGATGGGCGACTCTGAAGCCTTGAGTGTAATTCCAGTCTGACTTTGACAAAATTGGATCATTCTCTCCTGGAGCACTAAGGCTTTGTGCCATAAGCATTTTCAGTAATTTCTCGATGAATCGCGACATCATTCTCAGAAATGGCGTCACTCGATGTGTAAGTATCGTTTCCGTGGAAATTATATCGGAGAAATGGTGTCATTCGATATGGGGGATTTTGATGGAATTACATAACGGAATGTGGAGAAACGGATATGTATTACTTTTCATTCAAGAGGGGTGGGTATGCGAGGAGTCGTTCTCTCAGACGTTTTGCACATTTTGGTGGATGGTTTAGGGATGAATTGAACTGTCTCCAAGCTCGGTTTCAACATGGCAATCGAAATTAATTAGATTTCATTAAAGTTGATTTGATTTTTATCGAAACAAATGAAAAGCAGGTGATTATTCGAAAAGTATGAGTCGAGTAAAATACAAGGTGTACTAAAGGTGTTCATAATAAAAATATTTATAATACAGGGCGACCTATGACCATTTACGAAAACAAAATGATGTATATACCAGTAGATAAAGTGAGACAGCCAACCCATCAGCATAGGGTAAAACCTTGTGTATGAGAAAGAGTGCAACAGCGCGAGTAGTGGACGTAGTCGCCGTAGATCCGTTTCAAAGATAAGAGAACAGTCGAGCGCGTCAAATTGATTTTGATGAATGTTAAATGATAAAAAAAGGTAGATGTCAGAAGCGAGGATCGACCAGGCTACGAACGCGCTCGACTGTTCTCTCATTTTTGAAACTGATCTACCGCGACTACGTCCAGCACTCGCGCAGTCGCAATCTTTCTGTCTCACACGCTCGGACTCTCTCTTTCTCTCTCTCATACACACGGTTTTGCCCTATGTTGTTCGTTTGGCTGTCTTAGTTTATCTACTTGTACCAGTCTTTCATGTGAAAACACCTAAAATTTCAGAGTAAACCGTGAGTTATTTTGCACTAAGACCTATTCAAACGCGCCACTGAACACTGATGAATGAATCGAATGCCAGTGTTTCAACTGTCTCTCTACGAACTGTCGAAGTTCAATGTCTATGATCCTACGACTCCCAAACTATTTAGAACTCTTTACAAGATCTGTCAATTTTAGTAAGAACATGACAGTGCATGGTATTGACGTAGAAATTATTTCGACGTATTTTTGCTAACCGAACATGTGTTTTGATGAAAGAGAAGGAACGGAGAAATACCGAATCTGACGTCTATGTCCAGGGGCGGCGCTTTCCTACATATACAAAAAGTAGATTTTTCGGTCTCATTCCCAAACTTCATTCCATTTTCCACTTCTTTGGTCAAGTAAGCACATCTAATTTCGACACTGAACAGCATAACCCTAGCTCTGTACGAAAAAATAGTGACCATCAAGGGCCATAGAAATATTAAGAAATTCCCTCTTTTCTCCTAAACTACATCTAGATAGAGAATGCATGAAAATTCAAAAAAAAATAAATGAAATTTTCGACGACGAAAATTATTGTGAATAAAAATTATTATATGTATATATAAAATGAAATCAAGGCAATCCGTAAGAATCGTGAAAAACATGGAGCCAAAAATAATTCACTATCAAAAAATGTCACCCGCTCATTGCCCTGAAAGCAAAATACAGAAAACGTAGAAATTCGTTAAATTTCCCTACGATTTTGGACGTGCATGGGAAATCACGCTCAAAAAAAATATCGGTCGAGGGACTAAGACACGTTTCTTCTCGAAAAAAATTGCAAGAGCTCCCGAAAACAAAATCAGCAATATCCCTGAAAATTTGTGAAAATCATTAGTTCATCGAGTAATTCAATTCAAAGAAATATACCCCCTGGGTCCCACTGAAGGCTAGAAGATAGAGATTTTCAGTAGAAATTCGAAACATTTTTCGACTGTAGGTATCGAACGTCATAAATAACGATGAAAAAAATATCTGGTCTGGTGGCTCAAATGTGAAAAATTTAACCAAAAAAATGTTGTGCTTTGAAATATTTTCACTGTTGCAAGTATGGTGTTCCAAAAGAAGTTATTCTCCAATTTTTAACAAAGCACACCTTCACTTGCTGAGATGAAGGTTGGGATAATCTTGTCAGCTTTGGTGAAAGATACCTTGTTTTGAAGGTTAGAAAAAAAAATGCATCGTTTTGCAGAAAAAATGTTTTGTGATTCAGCTATACCGAAATGAAACTCAGTGAATATTATGTCACATTAATAACTAGGGAGAAGCAAAGGGACAATGACTTGAGTATCCTTCCATCACATTCTAAAACCTTTCAGAGAATCTGTTCTGGTTCATTCCACGGCGATCCTCAAATTTTCTAGTACTTTCCAGGAGCTTCCAAAACATTCGAGAGTGTTGCTACTTATATTTTAGGAATTTCCAGAATGTTTCACTAGATTCCTAGTGGCCAAACTCCCGAGAACTTCTTTTGAGTGTTTTTTAGCACATTCTAGAACCTTTCTGAGCCTCTGTTCTTGATCATTTCACGGAGTTTTCAAATTTTCTCGAACTTCCTGAATGATTCGGGAACATTCAAGAACTTTCCCTCTTATATTCTAGAAGTTCTCTGGAAGTTCCACCACCGAGCCCTTTTGGAGCCTCTGTTCTTTATCATTTCACGGAGTTCTCAAATTTTCTTGAACTTCCTGAATGGTTCGAGAACATTCAAGAACTTTCCTTCTTATATTCTAGAAGTTCTCTGAAAGAATATGGGTGTTTTCAGAATTTTGTATTTTAAAAAGTACCACGCCATCTAGCAATCGCACGTTGAAAGGTTAAAACTCGTTAATCCTTGGCTCGTACAAGTTTCGAATTCTGAGGGCTTCCGTTCGTAACGGGAGACATCTGGTTAATGAAAAAAACTGTTTTAACAAAAAAAAATCTTCCTAGTAGTCTCACTTCCAATAACCTCACTTCAGTGTCTTTTCAGTCCGGTCTGGAACCTTCCGGGGACTCTGTTCCGATATAAAATATTCTAGACCTTTTCAAAAACTTCAAATACATTTGAAAATATTCTTCCCTATATTCTAGCCAGAATATTATAGCTGACCAAGTGAGAGGCAAGAAGTGCCCAAAATTCCTGTCAATTCTAGAGTTTGCCTCTAGGACTTATTAGTGGTCACTGATGTAAATGCTGATTTTACGGAAGATCCATCCTTTTGAATTGAAACGGTAAATTATATGGCATAATCGATGTTCGGGAAATCAACGTTCTCTCCTACAGCTGCTCCTGTAAGAATAGTGGCCTCTATAATTTTCCTCTCGAGTTCTGTGACACATGGCCTGGTTGCCATTGGACAATCTCGGTGTATTACGCATCATTAGAACTAGGCGCCAAACTTCAGCTCCAGTTTATGGAAAAAAAACGCTTGTTAATTTCAAAATGTTCAGAAATCCTACCGTATAATTTGTGCTGTCATCACTGCTAATCAACGTGTCTATTGATGTGTATATTTTCTCCCCGTTCCATTATGTTTTTTGGCGAAGTCGCAGTCAAAACTCCTTAACTATGCAATAGGAAATGTTGGGGTACTTATTTCTCCAGACCACATAGCACTAAAGTCACAATGTTAGGTTTTGCCAGAACCATCGATGTTACATTGTTTCGTATGCAACAGTCACATCAGAATTTCACAACTGTTTTGATGATATGCCAAACTAAAAAAATTCTATTTTCGAGATTTCAATCAAGTGTCGATGAGAATCGTGCATGAGCTTTTCACTTCGCACATCTGAAATTTATGATCCTACTTAATTTGAAGAGGAGAACAAGATGTTTTCGGCATCTCATTTCATCAGAATAGTCGTGGAATTCTGATATAACTGTTAGATACGATTGGAACTCGACTTTTGGCCTTTTCATAACAATTTTTTTCCTATTTGCTGCCATACCAGCGATCACGTGATATATATCAAAATCGATTTTGAGGTTATCTGCACAAACCATCACCTAATTTTTTTCCAATACTCTAATAATAAACTTTTTTCCAAAAATATGGTACATACTTTTTGGCGGTCACTATATATGTAAGCAAATTTTCTTCATTATTTGATTGTTTTAGTTCGAAAATATGAATAGGAAATTCATAAAATCTATTGTGGAATCATCTGCGACTGAAAGTCAAACTTTAGTCGCTATTTTCCATCGTTCAAGATAACCTCTTGGGAGGTATTCATGTTGAAAAGGGGAACATTCTCCATGAAAATTGAAAAATGAAAAATGTGATTCATTTGTAATATCTAACAGAAAACAACTACTTCCCCGGACCTTGCTTCAATGAAATGAACGATTTCTGTGAGTGATATTTTTTAATAACATTCTCCTATCTAATTTATTTAATGATTTTTTCAAGGAAAACTAGAAAGAATTTAAAAAGTCAGCTATCTGAATGAAAATGCAAATTTTCACTTTCAGATTTTTTCTTTCCTTTTCAGTTAGAGTCTTTTCACAATATCTGTCAGATGTAGTTCAATGTCCAGCGTGGCTTGTGCCGGGGAAGTAGTTGTTTTCTGTTAGATATTACAAATGAATCACATTTTTCATTTTTCAATTTTCATGGAGAATGTTCCCCTTTTCAACTTGATTGTTTTAGTTTCTGGATTTTTTTGAAGTTCTTTCATAGCGAACATTCCCTTCCAAGAAACGCATTTTGGTTATGTAGCTCTCAATTTCTCTGATTTCCCAAAAGATATTCGACCATAGAGATTATAATAGTATATTCATCATTTTTTTCGTAGTCTGTTTTGTTCTGCAACGTTGAATGTCATGACGGTTCTCCTCTGATTTGAAACAGTAGCGGAAATTCATTGCAAACAAGTGGATCGCAACAATGGAAGCTAACAAAGTGCAGTGCTTTTCAATTAAAAATACAAATCTGAAGTGCTCAAAGCAGGTACCTGCAGCGCATTGGGGGAGAAATCGCGGCACTAAAAAGCTCTAAGCTTGTTTTGTGTGCAGCTCCGACTTTGAATAATTACTGGGTATATCCTCCACATGGAAAAGAGGATATACCAATCACAGTAATTGGAATAAAGCGAAACAGTGGCATCGCATACGAGTGAGGATTTTCATCAGTTTAACGAAAGTAATTATAATAATAAGAATAGAAGAGATTTCAGTGACAATAATTATAATACATATTAACATATTCGTGGACAGTAGGAGTTTTTTACAGAATCGAGTTTTTTTTTATGAAACGAAAGAACACTCTTTTGTCTTCTTTCCACTAGATTTTTATTGTTACGACCGGTTTCGGGTTTTATCCCATTATCAAGTATAAAAACTAACTAATACAATTGAACTCTAAGCCTAGTTATATAGGGAGTTTGCAGGTAGGCTGGATGGAGAGATAATTAAGAGAACAAGGGTGAAACAATATAAATTTAAACCCTGGAGGTGATCGAAATTACATGGGTTGTCAAATTTATAAATTCAAAAGTGGAGACCTACACAAATCGAGTTGCTCGTTGAGGGTTCTAAATTTCGGGTTTTTAATTGATTTATTAATTTCCATGGCTTCCAACAGATTCATTGTCTTCCCTTTATTACATGTGTGTAGAATTTTGAGGTTATCTTTACTTATCTTGTGTTTGGATTCTTGTAGATGTTCGTACATTGTTGATTTTTTGTCTAAACCGACGTATTCACGGAACCTTACGTCAAAATTTCTACCGGTTTGGCCTGTATATACTGCAGAGCATTCCCCGCATTCTAATCTATATATCCCTGATTTTTTCATTCTGTCTCGTTTAGGTTTTGCATTGAATAGAATTCTGCCTAAATTATTATTACTTATAAAAGCTGTTGTTATTTTGAATTTAGAAAAATAATTTTGGATGTTTTCTGAAAGTTTACCTGAGTAAGTAATGCTACCATATTTACGTGTATTACGTTCTTCAATATTTGGGTATAGTTCATTCTTAATAATTTTTTGAGTTTTACCTCATATTAATTTCTCTATTAAAGAAACTAGTACTTGATTGTTTACTGCAATTTGTTTAATGATGTTTAGTTCATCCTGAAAATTCTTATCAGGTAAAGGGATCACGAAAGCTCTGTGTATCATTGACCTAAACGCAGACAATTTGTGTGAGATCGGACTGAAAAGCTGCGTCCTCACTGAGTCGACACGGTCGATCGACTCTGTCGATCGACATGTAAATCGACAAGCGTCAAAAAACTGCATCTGTCCACACTGAGTCGACAAAAATGTTTGTCGATCAGTCGAAATCAACATGTCTGACGAAGATGATGTTATAGTTGCTTGTGCCGCATATATTATTATCGCGACGAAAAAAAGAAAAATTGCACCCAAAAAAAGAAGATTTTGGGTTCGACCAAGCCTTCAAAGTAAAACTAGATACAACGCCAGTGATTTGATAGAAGATTTAAAAAAAGATGACGTCAACATATTGAGCCTTGAATACAGGTGTAACGGTGGTTTTAGAAATTTTTTTCGGATGTCGGAAAGTGAATTTGAATATTTATTACAAAAAATTGGGCCAAAAATTTCTAAAGACGACACCAATTGTAGACCTGCCATTCCCACAACGGAACGTCTTGCTATAACGTTACGATTTTTATCAACTGGAGATTCGTACCACTCACTAATGTATCTGTTCAAAATTTCCAAGCAGGCAATTTCTAAAATTATTGTGGAGGTGTGCCATGCCCTTATTGAAGTATTACAAGACTATATTAAGGTAAGTACTTAAATGTGTATTAAGAGTTACGAGATTTATATAAATATAAAATAATTATGGCTACTTCTCAAATCAAAATTTAACAACCAGAAATAAATAAGTACAACAGTAGAAACATTAGCTGAAACTAAAAATTAAACTCATCAATATTGAAACCCAAACTGAAAATAGTGCTGCGCATATCTATGCTTATGACTTATGACTTCTTGGAGGTTACTGTAGGGTGAGGAAATGATCTACAGCGTCATCTTCATCCGTAGTATAAGCAGAAGTTGATGGTGCCGGAGTGGGGGGATTGCTAACAGAAGAGCATGAGGAATGTGTTCCCGGGGACTGTTGCACCGGTAAAATCGTTAGTGAGCCATCAGAATTTGCTCGACTGGGCCAATATTGCTGTTGCTGAGATTGCGGATAATAGTGTTGTTGATGAGCATGAGAAACATACGGCTGCTGTGGTTGTGCCACAGGATAATTGTAATTTCCCAATTTTGCTTCAAACAGAAGCGTGCCTATTTTGTGTTGTACCGTTGCTTGAGCATAAGTAGTGGACAAATTTCGCAATGTCACAGCCACTTCTTCGCCAAAGATGGTAAACACATCCTTTTGTCTTTTTGCCGCTAAGGTTTGCGTCATTGCCTCGTAGGCTTCATTGACCAATGAGTCATCGCATCTCCTTTTCCTTGATGGTGTATGTCGAAGAGTTGGCGACTTGAACGGTTTGTTTGTAGTTACAGGTGCCTTTGCTGTTTCAACATTACTAGCATTCACATGACTCCTCGTAGAGTCTTGCGAGTTGCCTTCTTCATTATTTACAACAGCATCTTGGGTATTCTCATCAGCAGTATGATCCATATCGTTGGCATCGTCCACTGCATCCACCACCGATGAACTCTGTAATATAAAGATGTTTTGTTTGACTACTATTGGTACTGTTGCTTGTTTGAACTTTAAAAACATTAAATAAAAAACCTTTTTTTTATTTCAGATGCCTAAAAACGAAGCAGAATGGAAAGCCGTTGCCCACGACTATTACAATCGTTGGAACTTTCCAAACTGCGTCGGAGCTATGGATGGAAAACATATATCGTTGCAGGCTCCGATAAACAGCGGCAGTGAATTTTTCAATTACAAAGGATTTTTCAGTATTGTTTTATTCGCCGTAGTCGACGCCAATTACAATTTTATTTATGCTAATGTGGGATGCCAAGGGCGCATTTCAGATGGTGGCGTTTTTAGTAGTACTACATTTAATAAGCTTCTACAGGATAATACAATGCATTTACCTGAAGAAAATCAACTCCCAAATAGTGACCAAATAAGCCCATATGTTTTTGTTGCAGACGACGCATTTCCATTGTCAACAAACATAATGAAACCATATGCAGGAACTCACCCTAAAGGTTCTAGTGAAAGAGTATTTAACTATCGCCTCAGCAGGGCTCGAAGAATATCAGAAAATGTCTTTGGCTTAATATCAAACGTATTTAGAATATTCCGCAAACCATTGCTATTGGCACCCCAAACCGCCTGCAAGGTAACGTTAGCAGGATGTTACTTGCACAATTTTCTTCGAAAAAGTGCATCTAAGAATATTTATAATCCCCCTGGAACATTTGATTCTGATTGCTCTGATTCAAGAGACGTTATTCCAGGAGCTTGGAGAAATGATATTGGAACTCCTCCTGGTTTGGCAGATTTACCCAGAATACCCAGAAAAAGTGCAGTGCATGCCCAACAAGTGAGAAACACATTAAGAGACTATTTTATGACTCCTGAAGGAGAAGTTCCTTGGCAATACGAAATATGTTAAAATTTATCGGTTGACAACATTAATATAAAAATAACTCGTTAGGAGGAGTAGTTTTGTTTTTTGCGATTTCATGAGTTTTGTTAGTTGTCATGCAATTGTTCAACGTTTACATGACGAATTTTAGGGCCTGTTCAGATACATGGGTGCTCACCCAGGGTTTTTGATCCCGCATGATAAATTTTTCCAATATTATCGAAATTAATACTCCTGAACTAAAGAAAATATGACTTTTTGATAGAAACGCGAGTAAAAGAAACGTATGTGGACTGTCTTGCAGTTTACAGACACAAGAATCAAAAATATACGCTTGTATATGGCTCATGCAGGGGTTTTGAAGCATGTGCATTTTACAAGTATATATTTTTGACCCTTGTGCCTGTATAATGCAAAACAGTTCACATACGTTCAAAAAGTCATATTTTCTTTGGTTCAGAAGTAGTAATTTGGATAATATTGGAGCAATTTATCATGCGGGGTCACAAACCCTGGGTGAGCACCCATGTATCTGAACAGGCACTTTTCCTTTGCTTTACTTCCAAATTATGTGCTTTACAACCTTTTGTTAATATATATGCATGTATGATATGATAAATAAAACCAACGAGTTTTTCAAGTCTATACGTACCTCTGAATCCAACATCTCCCTGGGCTTATTTTTGTCTAGTACGAATTTCATGGCTTCAAAAGCAAACCATTTACTTTCGTATACATCCGCCGTAGCCGAGCCAGATTTCTTGCTGTCCTTTATTTTTTTTACTTCTCTTGCCAATTGACTTTGAAGATTTCTAATTTTTTGTTCTACCGCTTGTTTCTCTATGTTAAATTCTTTAGCAAGTTCCATAAGGGCATCATGTCTCAAGTTTCTGTTCTTATAGTTTTTGGTTTTAGAATCCCATAGATTTGTTTTTAGTTTGTATGCCTCAATAAAGGCTATGACTTTATTTTGTTCCCATTCCATTGCTCCGACGAAAACACACGGCTACGATGTCAACAAGGCAAGACTTCACTGAGTACTAACGGTTTGTCGAATGTCGAACGTCGAAAACACGTCCACACACTAAAGTCGATCGACTGCTCTTTTATGTTTACCGACAATCACTGGAAAACAAATCAACATGTCGATCGACAAATTTTGTCGATCGACTGAGTCGAGTGACGCGTACACACTACGTCGACAGTGTCGATCGACAGAGTCGATCGACCGTGTCGACTCAGTGAGGACGCAGCTAAAGAATCAAAGGGATCCCTTTACCTGATAAGAATTTCCAGGATGAACTAAACATCATTAAACAAATTGCGGTAAACAATCAAGTACCAGTTTCTTTAATAAAGAAATTAATATGAGGTAAAACTCAAAAAATTATTAAGAATGAACTATACCCAAATATTGAAGAACGTAATACACGTAAATATGGTAGCATTACTTACTCAGGTAAACTTTCAGAAAACATCCAAAATTATTTTTCTAAATTCAAAATAACAACAGCTTTTATAAGTAATAATAATTTAGGCAGAATTCTATTCAATGCAAAACCTAAACGAGACAGAATGAAAAAATCAGGGATATATAGATTAGAATGCGGGGAATGCTCTGCAGTATATACAGGCCAAACCGGTAGAAATTTTGACGTAAGGTTCCGTGAATACGTCGGTTTAGACAAAAAATCAACAATGTACGAACATCTACAAGAATCCAAACACAAGATAAGTAAAGATAACCTCAAAATTCTACACACATGTAATAAAGGGAAGATAATGAATCTGTTGGAAGCCATTGAAATTAATAAATCAATTAAAAACCCGAAATTTAGAACCCTCAACGAGCAACTCGATTTGTGTAGGTCTTCACTTTTGAATTTATAAATTTGACAACCCAGGTAATTTCCATCACCTCCAGGGTTTAAATTTATATTGTTTCACCCTTGTTCTCTTAATTACCTCTCCATCCAGCCTACCTGCAAACTCCCTATATAACTAGGCTTAGAGTTCAATTGTATTAGTTAGTTTTTATACCTGATAATGGGATAAAACCCGAAACCGGTCGTAACAATAAAAATCTAGTGGAAATAAGACAAAAGAGTGTTCTTTCGTTTCATCAAAGTGATCATGAATTTCCACAAAATAAACAAGTCATCAATCACACAAATTAGAATCGAGTTTATTTTTGTCCAAATGTGACCAATTGAATGAAATAAAAATTTTTGTGTCGTACTTTTTGACAAAAAACAGATGACGTTTATAGCAGTTTTGTCCCACTACACACGACGGACCTGCTACAACCGTAACAAAACAACGAAAAACAGAGAGAAACTGTTAATTTCTAACTAAAAGAACAATGCTAATTGAAGAAAAAGTAAATAACTTCCAAACTAGAAAAGACATTTTTCCAAAACATTTTCCTTAGAGGAAGAAGAATATTATGGTGATTTGTAGCACTCTGATTATGGAATAAAAAACTCAAAAACAAAAAAAAAATTCAGGCAGTCACTTTACACATATTCACGTCAGCGTCGCCTCAATACTGAATTCGCAGCACGCGAACTTCATCAAGACTGCATTTTAAAGCATCTAGCCCTTCCATCACTCTGGGAGAGTTCTTGCAGTCAGACGCTATCAAAATACCGTTTTCCTCTGTCTTCTGGGACACACATTGAATCGGTCATATGAATAACACGTATTTCAGATCTGCTGATGACTGTTCGGTACAATATGAAGTTCCTGCTATAGCAGGCGTGTCGCAGCTCTCATGACGGCTATAGTGTCCACGAACGTGGACAGCTATAGCCGTCGGGACGAACGGACGAGTCGCGCGCTCCAGCGTAGGACGGCGCCGTGAATTCAACGGCGTCGGACGGCTGCCGTACTGTGACGTCACTTGACCTTGGTGCGCAGAACGTGTTTCTCGTGGTTTTTCGTTTCGTTTTAATGAAGTAGTGATACAATTGAATCGAATACCTATTATTAAGATGCTTGAAAAACAAAATGCCGTACTTGTACGTCAGCCTTACTGCTAAAAATGCCTTTAACGATTGTCGTGCCCGAACGGCGTCAGTCTGTCTAAGACAATATTTCTGACGTATATTTACGGCGTTTGGTTATGTTTAATGTGATTAGCGTAGTATATGTACGGCACCCTGTTAGTAGAAATACAGAAGTCATAAATCATGTTCGGCTGCCGTCTAAAGCTATTGCACAGAAAGTAGTACATTTACGGCATTCGGCCCCAATGTTCTCTTTAGAAATCATACCGGTACGTCCACCGTCCCGAATGGGTTAATATTTATGAATACAAAGTAGCATGGATCAAAATGGTCAAAATAAAAAAAATTACTACTTTTTTCATTCCACTTAACCATGTAGAACTCAACCTCAATTATGTTATTTCTGCCACTTCTACCACTTCGTTAACCGGCTTGATCCATATGGTTTTGGGTAGAAAAGACGGCATGTTCTGTGTGTCTCACACATTACAGGCATGCATTCTCGTCATGCATCCCCTGTGGGCGGGGGGACGGGGGTAATGCAGAAGGTTGTTCGTCAATTCATCAGTCCATTCAAAGCGTCTTTGTTAATCGTGGTCGTCATTCACTGGCAAATACTCGTTTATCATTATTGTTACCTGTATCGGTCAAGAAACTTAATATAGTTATTTGTTTTAAGAAATTAGGTGGAATAATATGGAAAAAAGAAAAAAAGAAAACAGAAGTTTGTAAAAAGACACGTAATAATTAGGAGGAACTTAAGAAAATACAAAATTATATCAAATTCACTTTTAAAATGGAATTTCATTTGCGATGCCAATTATCTCTCTGGATCATTTTCATGAATTCAGTGGTTAAACAAATATTAATTTCATCAAGATTGATATTGATGCATCAGGTAAGCTCCATAGAGTAAGTTGAAGTATTTTAAATAAGCTCACAGCTTCTGATGATGCCAACTTTCTTGATAAAACGTACGACGATTGAAATTTACGTAGTTTTGATGTTCAGCTAGTTTTCTACGTCTAGGAATAACATAATTTAAAACTTTTTAAATTCCCACCATTACAACATAATGGCATGCATTCAGGAAAATGCAAGACAGGAAAACGTCTAAATAATATATCACAAACAGACTATCTTGTACATTCATTATCTCGAAAGCATTTTCAAATTTAATGGACCTGCTCGGATATGGCCCACTGAATATTTCATAAATTCCTTGTCTACATTCTCCCTAGGATAGAAAATCCAGACTCCAACATTGGGAGCTTACATTCGATATTAGTTTCGGAGAACGAACCATTCTCATACTGTTTGCAGTGCAATATGGGCGATACAGAGGAGAGAATATCGGTAATGACTCACGTTGAGATTATTTGATCGAATGACTGTGAGTCCCTTGAGAAAAGAAGGGGTTACAGAGAGAGCGGATCCAAATTGGCGAAGGGACTCAATAGGTAAACTCAATTATAGGTATAAATATACAGGAGTCAGTCGACTATACAGATCAGTCCATTTTGAGTTTGCTCTCTGCAACATAAGTGTTTTGACGAGATTATTATTATTGCCTGGTGGGGTTGGCTATCAGCCAAAGTGCAAGAAGTTCTGTGGGGGACCTTCCTGCTCCTCGCTTTGAATACTTCAGATCTTCTGATGAACTAGAGATTTCTCATGAGGTTTCCCTTTGTGAGAGGTTGTTTCTTCTTTCTCGTCACAGAAACTGCATAATGTGGAGTCTTGGTGGATCTCCAGTATTTTTTCAGGTGGCAGTACCCTGTTAAGAGTCCTACCTTCCTAAGAGAGTTCCGGCTTAGTTCGAGAAGTTGTCTTGAAAGCAAGTGGGTTGGCCCAATCATAATCATATTTCCGTGAGTATTTCCAGTGACATTATCAATGTCCCAAACCGGGATTCCGCATGCTGGTTCCGGTCCGATCAAAAATGATGCTGCCGCTCTTGCTAGGGTATATGCGCTCTCCTCTTCCTGGATGCCCCTGTGATCTGCTACCCAGGCAAGTTCCACCTTGTTCTGTGCTGCTAGGTCACGGAGGTATTTGTAAGTATCCTCAACTAGTTTGGAAGAAAACTACTGAGTACTGAGGCTTAGACAAATGTCTTGACTAGGCCCTAGATCTCTTTTCGTATATTCCAGCTCGTATCCCATAGTTTGTCCTATTGGCATCCGTGTACCAGATTTGCTCTTCTGACAGCATTGGTATGGCCTCTGATGTCACTTCCCCATCTTGTATGATTATAGTGTATGTTTCATCAAAGGAGTAGGTTGTAGTCATTTTGTCCAATGGCATCTCAGATGTGTGGATTCTTATGACCTCCATTATATTGGAGTGGCACTAGGTTATTGCCCCTCCATTGGCCCAGGCACTTCAGTCTGGAGGCTTCTATCCTTGCCCCCACTACAGTATGAAAATGAAAAAAAAGGAAGGTTCAGTATCACTTCGAAGCCAATTGTAGATGTGCTGGATATAGTACCAGGGACCCCGAGCTTGGTCAGTCTTTGTAAACTATCCAAGAATTGTTCAGGTCTAAGTCCCTTAGTTTTCCCAAAGGAGCGACTGATCATCATCAGTGATGTCCCTGTCCTAATGAATTCGATAGATACAGAGTTCAAAGATTTTGTCCTCGCCTGTCAGTGAAGGAAAAAAGGGGAATATTAAATATGTATATATATTTTTTTATGGTGCTCAACTATGATGGAGATTGTTCTGTAATGATGAATTTTAATAATTCTTGAAGTATTGATGTAGATTTGAATTTCAGTCTGAAAATGGTAGATCCTGACAGAATTGCTGAAATTATATTTTCTGTATAATCAAATGACTTGTATGTATGCCTTGTGTGTAAAACATAAAAATACTGAATTATAAAACATGTTTAAATTTGCTCAAACTGATATTCATCGACATTCACTTTCGTAGAGTTTATGCTGTACCTTTTCTATTTATTTTGAAGAGGTGGAAGAGGTGGAAGACGGAAGTAATTCTTCTCTGAAGATATACTGAAATCACCTGAACACAAAATCTTCACAACTGCACAAATCTCTAATTTTCATTATAAATCAACAGACTTCATATCAAATGATTTCGTAATACACTGACTAATAACAATGCTCAACCTAACATATTCTTTTCTTTTTTTTTTCATTCTTTTTCTGGTGATTCTTCTATCATCACAAAAACGTCCAGTGGATGTTTTCTATTGGTCCACTTGTACGTGTGATATTTAAATAAGTGCATCAATTGGCTGGTCATTTAACGCACATACATCGGTTGTATTGATGATTTGCTCTGTGGGTATTTCATTGAAAGAAATAACATTTAATACTGGAGCACAAAAAATATGTTTATGTTCAGAAGAAAATAGCAATAAACTTCCATAGGGTGAATATAAGTGGTCATAGCTCCTACGACCACTCTATTCCATGACAAATATGACTGCTCACAAGCAAATAATATTTAGAATTCAAGTGTTCCATGGTGGTAAAATTTTTAGAGTTTCCCAAATTGGTCCCTAATTTATTGACGGTGTACTGTATACATGAATCCCATTCAATATCATATCATCACAATCATCAATACCCAATGATTATGTACCCACCTATAATGAAAATCCCGCTCGCAAACACCAGATGGCTTACCGACAATGAACGCAATAGGACTGTTCCACCGAAACAAAAATCGCCGTTCTCCAATTATGATTACACAGCAGTAAACCTACTAATTTTCGGATGAAAGGTTCCATACAGATTTGATGTAACGCATGAATGCAGAATGCTGCCCCATTAACAAAGCTTCTGGAATCGTGATCGCGCAATAATCAAACTCAATTTAATCAGAGACCAAACAGCTCTGTTTGCTCTACCAATGTTAAAATACCGACCCTATATGTCCAGTGTTTACTTCCACTCCTGCGAGACCAATCCGAGAAAGCGTGGAGAGATTCGGGAGGCAGTGGCGTAGTGTACTTCCTTGAGAGTGACCACCGTCTAAAGTGGTAGGAATAGCAATATGCGTTATTTGTCCCTAAGAATTTCATTTTTCTGAAGCATTCAAATGGGTCTTAATGCCAACGAAGCTAGTGGATCCAAAAAATTTTTGCCGATTGTCACTTATCTGGAACACAAAAAAGTGAGCTATCTATCTTTGTTTTATAAACATTTTCATGACCAATTCTCTTCTGGAATATCAGCAATCGTTCCGCCGCTATCGGTTCTATTCAGACTGACCTGTCGAGCTCATTTCTCACATCTTTTTGACGTCACTGCGAAGACATTCCGAACATCTCTTTTCCAGGGCCCATTCTTTCAATGAACGGCAAGGCTTTGGGACTCATTGCCTCGGAGGGTGGTCTCTGACTCACATAAACTGCAGAAATTCAAGAACATCAATTCCTTCATTAATTCCTACCCACTATCGGCTTTCACGATGTTACATACATACATGAGTTTTCTCTTCATGTCAACCAGAGCACCAAAATCTTTAAAAGACCTCTCAACCGACTTCAGGATCATCACTTTTCATCAGTGCAGGATAAGTCGCACACTTGGCCCCAGAGGATTTCTTCCACCATAGTTAGTTCTTGATATTGAATGAATATTAAAAAATGAATGATATCAATATTAATAATATTCATGAAATTAGACAATATATATAATCTCAAAGGTGTGATTAGATGTCCTCCTGTTCATAGAGGATTACATATACATTTTCGTTCACAATGAATTCCGATGAAATGCTTACAGTAAGCAGTGTAGTGTCCGCTATAGATAGTCTCACTGTGATACAACAATGCGTATGAGTAAAAGTGACAAGGGACTTCATTGTGTGCTGTGTAGTTGCTTAGTAGGGTCAGGTAGCCCAGTGGTTCGGATCACCGCTTTCCAATCATTCTGGCTGTCGGTCGTGTGGTTGAAAACCTCGCAACTGCAGAATCTTTTTTCTGATGGCCTTAAAACGTGCTAGGTATCACACGTCAAAAGGTAAGACATTGTTAAACCTTGGCTCGCACAAGTTTCCACTTCTGAGGGTTGCCATTCATAAGAGGACGACTGCTGGTTAACGGAACAATATCTGAAGGACAATCAATGTTGACATTAAATTTTCCCCTCAATCTCTCTGAATCGAGAGAGACTTTGTGTATTTTCTTCTTCCTTTGCAATTCGAACATGTCGGTTTCTCATCACCATACATTGTTTCTTCCATAATGAATGAATCTAAACATTGCGAGGGTCTAAGTTGTCTGTTCTTCGTAATAATGGAAGGGAAATGTCCCAGAATGTATTAAATGTGACTGAACAGTGACCAGAAAATGTACATTTCAATGTTGATTCCAGCTTTCCAAAAAAGTTTTCTACTACCTTGGCCATGACCATAACACTTTGGCCTTTTCACTGTTGCTTGTTCTTTCGTTATTCTCGGTCAAAATGAGTTTGGGCTTGTCCGTTACCCTATTCACGTCTTCATGTAGTCCCTCCAGCAGGAATCTTAAAAACTCCAGGGCATCTGGACAGTTGCGGCGTTTCCACTTTGGACTACGATAGTTATTGTTTTCAAATAAAAGTCCTTGCTCTAGAATCGTCGATTTCTTTATTATAAGTTTGTGGACAAAAAGGTTGAAAAATTCCAAAGCACATACACCAAAATAGCCAAAGGTTTCGATAGCTTTTGAATAAAAAATATATTGGTCACTTAAACTAGAACACTCTTCAATCTTTAATTCTTCAGCAAGAATCTACAACATCACCAGAAATGTTGTCTACACAAGTGAAGTCCCATACTAAAGGTTTTCCATGACTCCACGTTTGATTAGATCGTTAACAGAGGAGTGTCATGAGAAACACCCAGAACTAAATTTACAACACAAACCATGAACACCTTTCTTGTTAATGATGGATCCACATACATCCTGAACGAAGACCTACTGAAATCCTGAAGGAATCATTATCCAACTGCCTTGAGGCGAACCATATCGAATTGAGAGTTAGTAGCTGACTCAAGGAGTTTAGTAAATGACGATTCGATTAGAGGAATATTCCAAGATCTGTGTGATTATTTTGTATACAATTCTACAGCCAATCGTCTTGAGAAAACATTTTGAATCGACCAATAATTAGTATCAACATTAAACTGATACTTTGTTAGTAGTAAATTACAGCGAATATTTCCATCGTAAATCAAAAATCCCATATGAACCGTGACATTTCCGATCAATTACAGCAAAACTACTGTGAAGCGGGACTTTTTTAGCGACTATTCTATTCACACATGGCTGCACCTATGAAATCAATTGGTTGAAGTCACATGACATGCAATATGAGCGAATATTCAAGTAAACACGATAATTTAGGTTAATACGCGGATATTTACGTAAACAAATAAAGAAAAGTGTCAAGTCTGTCATAACACAAAATTGAAATGTCTCGTTTTCGATTATCTTCTACAACGGAAATCAGTGAACATATAAGCTAATCCACCTCAGAAAACACCAAAAAGGAGTAGTCTGTCTAGAGAGAATTTATGTCTTTTTTGGAGCGTATATGAATGTGCATATGAATGATTTCATGCTGTTCATGAAATAGTCTTCCTATATATCACTCGACCATGACAAATAGAGACTACTATTTTCTTTAATTCATCTCGAGTAACTTGTATTTTGGAACAATTAAATGAGACTGTTGGAGATCAGTAGTGTCGTAGCGGAGTTGCTGTTGTTTCCAGACAACGCCGTATTTTATTTGAATCCAAATTTTTATTTTCATGATATGTTGTTTTAACGAAAAAAAAAGAACTGTTGACAATCTTTTAAATAACGTCACTTGAAGTAAAGTTATAGAAGTTATTATACCTCGTATTTCCTTATCAATTCTTCATATTTTACATCAATTGGGGACCGTGACAAGACAAACTATGGATAATCTATCGTAGAGAGAACTAGACATGTTGAGAAAAACGTTCATCAAAACCTGCAATGAGCTGGAACTAGAACTGAACGCAAAGCCTCTGAGGAAGGATAATATTGTTACCAGATTAGCCCAGCTTGAAGATAAAGGATCCAGATTATTTAGCCATGATAAGCAGATCCATATGATGATTCAAATTGACAACGAATTCGAAGAAGAGTATGAAGCAATGGAAAAGTTTCGTGAAATTTTGATAATGTATAAGTCTAAATGTGAGTTTGCCTTAGTAAAATAAAGGAATTCCGATAATGCCTGTTCCAGTACAGGATCGAAAATAGGAATGTCAAATTCCAGGAGACATTTAACTGCCAAAATTTGAAATGAACAAATTTGACGGGATGTCCGAAAATGAATAGATACCAACAATTGAAATCAGCTTCAATGGATCTTGTTAAATTCATTCCTCTAAAAAATGATGGTGACATATTTTGTAATGTTTCCAATTAAAGGAAAGCAAATAATTCTGGAATTTCGGGACGGTTAAATTCTCTGAGCACACGTGACCATCCAATATTCCCGCGAAATATTAATTTTACCTCCCATAATGAATCTTGGGTTAATTAAAATATGGAATTGCTCACCAGGGATTCGCAGCCGCAGTTTCAGGTTTTCTCTAGATCATACTTTGTTTCGGATTCGGGGCTCTTAACATCCACCTCTAATGAGCTAGAATCAGATTATTATTATTAATTCGGTTAGCTTCCGCAGTACTACTAATTGTTATTTCACATTTTCACGGCGAAAACGGTGTTGTTCATTCGGCTTTATGAGACTTTTATGCTGATTTTTTTAATTAAAAGAGTTATAATTGGGCCGTTAATAAAGGAAGTAGAGGCGTTATTGCACAAAGTACGCCAAAATAATTAATTTCTACTTTGTCCTACAGTCAGTTCATCTTCAGACAAAGATTAAAGTTTCACTTGTAATTTGCACTTGTATAACTCGAAGAGTTGAAATTTCCTTGAAGATTCTCAGTCGGACTCAAAATGTTTCAGAAATACTCACTAAGTTCTTCTACAGGTACTTTGGATTCAAGAAGAATATGTACTGATAATAATGAATGACAAGACACTAAGTCGAAATTTTTAATTTACTATCTAGTGAGTAATATCTGTAGATTCATCATGCGCATGAAGGAGTCGCATTATTTCCAAACCACTAAGAGGAAATATAAATTGAGATATGAATGATGATTGAATGAAATATTTACATAATTTAATACATTCTAATAATCACAGTGTTAGAGTAATTACAGGACCATGTAATTATAAACATTTTTAACAGACTTATGATGTTTTAGGGGTTACTGGCGTACATCAAAGCGTTTTAGCAACTGAATGGTTCTAATACAATAGGACTACGAATTATGTTAATTCAAACTCATGTAGAATAATATTTCCATAGAGTTTTATAGTTTACATCTGGGCAGGTGAATATTAGTGCTATGTCTTGTTTCATTATCATGTGCACCATATCGGTATATTATCAATTCTTTAAAGTCAGGATGGTAACGTATTATTAATTATCTTGGAAATAAATAATATAGATGATATGTAGAATACGTCATGAATGGATAACCAACTCCATATTTCTATCTTTAGATAGAGACTTCAGAATATGTGGTTCAATTATGGAATTATAATAGGTAGTTTCAGCTGATATTAACAAATGTTCAGAGAGTTTCTCAATTTCGTGCTATTAATGGTTAAAGCAACAAAATCCAGGTTTAATCGTTTATATTATTTATGGCATGTAGTCAATACTTCAGTAATTTTAGCTATTAGTGCAGTAACTACAGACAAATGTAAGCCACAAGTGAAGAATGAATCGTATATTGTTAGAAAAAAATTTTTTACCAAAATATCAGGGGTGAAACCCTGTTGTTTCGGAAAGTATAAGATTCATCAAGAAACAATTTCAACAAGGCGAAAGATAATTCAATTCTCCACACAAGAAATATACCTAGTAATTTCTCACAAAATGCACTAGTTTTCTCAGAAAACCTGATTGCATTCCAATATCAGATTTCAGGCTCGAATCAACCCGCCACTGCAATTTCCGGCAGATACGAAAATTAGATTTGTCTTAACTTTGTAGTAGGAGAAAAAGAAAAAGTGTATATCGTTCCTGAAGAATTCTACTTCCTCATACAAATATAATATGTATCATAGTACCCAAAATATGTTTTGTCCCACTTCACGTAACCCTTCTACGATATTTACGGAGGATCCGAAAGTCATAGATATTTCAGTTTATATGAAATAGTCATACTGAAGCAGGAATCAGCACCCTCTTTGGACCATATGCAACGATTTTAGACTAGTAAGAACTCTCACTTATATGCCAAAGAAAAAACTATCTTTTTCTGCTGCCTCAGTTTTCAACTCACCCATATTTCCGGCAATTTCTTCAGTAAATGTTAAAAATAATCGCTTATACACATCCTACATGAAGTATGTGATTTCAAGCTTGAGGTTTGCACTTCACAATAGTGTTATTAAATATATATGCAGGATATGAATAAGCGATTAGTTTCAACATTTACTGAAGAGAATGCCGTTTTTATGGGTAAGTTGAAAATGAGGCAGGAGTAAAACAAAGTTTTTTTTGGCACGTATGAGTAGGACCTGTCCCACTACTTTAAAATTTTTATATATAGTACAAAGAGGGTATGGGTTGCTGCTTCATTATAATAATTCCATTTCTTGATAATTTTTTGGGTTTATCACCTTCCACAATCTGAAAACGAAAAAATTTTTTAATCCAAAGAAATCTGTACAAGTGTAGAAGGGCAAATTAATTAATTTGCCCGATAAGTTACTGCGTTCACAAGACTGCTGTCTTGAAAGAAATTAATTTTTGTCAGTAACGTACCCTACACTGAATTTGCCTATCTGAAAAAATGAGATAGAATTAACAAAGAATACTTCTCTTTTTTTGAAAACTGTTGACGTTTCGGAGGCTGTATCTTGACGTTTCGGAGGCTGTATCTGCCTCCGAAACGTCAACAGTTTTCAAAAAAAGAGAAGTATTCTTTGTTAATTCTATCTCATTTTTTCAGATAGGCAAATTCAGTGTAGGGTACGTTACTGACAAAAATTAATTTCTTTCAAGACAGCAGTCTTGTGAACGCAGTAACTTATCGGGCAAATTAATTAATTTGCCCTTCTACACTTGTACAGATTTCTTTGGATTAAAAATTTTTTTCATTTTCAGATTGTGGAAGGTGATAAACCCAAAAAATTATGTCAAGAACTGGATTTCCTCCACAAAATCAAACTTTTAATCAATAATTCCATATTTACTAATTTATTCATGATTTTCGGATCATCAGCAAACATCTCCGTGAAGTGCGACAAAACACATTTTAGCTACACTAATACTCGCATATTATGTTTACATGAGAAAGGAGTCTTCAGAAACGATATGAACTTACCCTTTTCCTTCTATGATCATTTTTAGCAGAGTTATGACCAATCAAATATTCGGCTCCGCCAGAATTTTCAGCGGCGGATAAATGTGAGACTGAAAGTTGATGGTGGCGTTCAATCACGTTTTCTGAGAAAACGAGCGCATTTCACGAGAAATTACTAGATTTTTGTGCAGAATTTAATTGTCTTTCACCTTGTTGTGTTGTTTTTTCGATAAATCATATACTTTCCAAGATTACAGCAAAAATCTATTTATTTATTTTTAGACGAAAAAAAAATGTTCCACCCCTGGAATTTTGGTAAACATTTTTTTCGTGTTTATCATAGCATACCAATTTTGGTGGTGCTACAATCGATCCCCGTCTCCAAATCCAATCATACTGGATTATATATTTAAATATTCTTGAACTTAATTGAATTAATGAGTTTCACATAAATACCAAAGTATGATACATCATTTGAAAAGAAATGCGGCCTTTCCACAAATGGAATCAAATGTGTGGTGTCCATTTGAAAAAACCAAGATATTTTTCAATTTGCGTTTCGATCCATTCGGTACACAAAGAGCAACGGAATTTCAACTGTGTGTCATGTTACAAAAACTAAACCATATTGAAGTAATTTTACAGGGTGTTGAATAACTCATGTTTTTTCAAGTAATATCGATATATCTCCGAAAATAACGATGATGAACATACATGGACCTATATTTTTCAAATAGTCAAAGTAATATCTATTTAACCATGTAATGAAATATATGGTGTTTCATTACGAAAAACATAACTTTGGATTGGTGCACTTTTTTGGGTCACCTTGTACACTTATATTTATTATATTTTATTATATTTTCCAAAGATACTCTCCCAAGAAGGAAATATGCTTGCATTCGACAGAAATTTTTAAGTTGCGCCGTTTAAAAGCTATCGACCACCGGAGCACAGTTGCAGTACCCTGTATACAGGCTGTAATCTGACCTTTTGCACTCTCGTGAAGGACATTAATGCCATTTTAAAACGAATTGTAGAAAATTTGTGTAAAATTCAAATTGTGTTGGAAAATTGGTCGAAATTTTGGAAACCGTTGTCCTCCGAACGTCAGCTGACCAGAGCAGAGCCGCAATAATACTTGAACTGCCGGATGAAAGAAAATGTGTAATTTCGAACAGCGCTTCTCAATATTTTCCGAATTTTCCAACAAAATTAAAAATTTCCACGATATTTTTTCCGAATTTTTCACACCAGCCATTCGTTCTAAAATGGCATCATATACCCGTACCCCACGGGAGTGCAAGAGGTTAGGTTACACCCTGTATAAGTCTCAATATTGTACCAAACACATACTGTCATACACAGTCCCTCATTGGCATTTTATGGTTTATTGAGGCCAAGAAATAAACGATGCTGATGATTTATTCATGAATTTTATTGGACCGTATGAATTCGATCTGAAGAAATATCGGTGTGGAGTGGATAAAACGTTGTCTTACACTCTCACAATGAATAACTAGGGTGCTCATGCGCATCTTCGGACTAGTACCGTAAATTGCTGTGTGGCTGAATTTCAACTTCTGACATATTCCACATATAAGCCACGAAGAAAGAAAATGCAGAACAGGATTTACCACCTATCCTTAATATTCGCCCTTCCCGCAAACTGATGGATTATCCACAATCGGTATTCACTAACATGTCCTCGGAGGACTCCCTTTACAAGCCCCTCTATTTGGGTATCGGCTTAACATGGAATTCTTCAGGTTCCAGCTTCTTTTCAGTAGCTCCAGAGTCCCCTTTTCAGTAATGGATTTTCATTTTACACACAATGCCAAAACTGCATTCTGTTTGGTTGCTGACACTGTTCCTTTATTTTATTCAGTAGAGGATTGTGTGAAAATAACAGGGATGTGAGGGTACCCTTTTCTTTGGACTGGCGGGTGTGAAATTGTGTTTTTCCGCATTTATTGGAAAGGGAGAGTCATCTCTGACGTATATAGGGAGGGTGAGAACGGTGATCAATTCGAATTAGATTTTAATATAGGGAATGAAGTATCTGCTAGGGGAAATAGAAAAAAGTCAGACATGGTCATTTAGCCTTTATTTTAATTTTATATGTTTTTAGCTTGAGAATTATAGCAACTTGAGGGTCAGTTATATTTTTCGAGGCATTTGGATGGACAGGACATTTTTTTTTGTGTGGTGACCTCTGTAACTTGTTAATGAAAAAAATCAGATTTGAATGATTTCCCGCATGAAACACAACATGATGAGGAGGGTTTGATGTTGAAGGAAATATATAATCATTCTTCAATATTCTCAAGGAATTCAAATAATTCGAGGTAAAACAGCAGTTCATGAGAAACCGTATCTTCTCAAAAAATGACAGGTGATATGTGCCAGAGTGGTGCCGAGAGTTTCTCTTTAGAATTATCTGAAAGAGCAAGATCCCAGCTTCGAAAAAATGCCCAGCTTCAAATTGCCCAGCTTCAAAATGCATGTGGTTAAATTTCTCGAGGATTCCACTGTAACAGGTATTTGAACTTGAAACTTCGGGTAAATATTGGGAAAAAAGTTCGAATTCCCTGCGTCATTTTGGATTGTGCGCCAATTACATTTTTTCACAGCTATGTTTTTTGCGATAACTATTTTTCGTGAACTTAGACTAGGCCAAATAATCTTAATTTATATTCATCGACCCCGAAAACCCATAGGGAATATATCTGTATCAAGTTCAGAAAATCCGTAAAAGTAAAGAAAACCATCGGATTCCAAAAGCTCAAATCCCTGCCCCCTGAAGGCTAGATAGAGAATGTTCGGGAATTCGAAAAAAATCCCAACAATTTTGGGAATGGAAAATTATGAGATCGAAAATGTTCTTCTGGTGCTCCGAACCCATTCTTCATCAAAAAAGTCACAAAAATTTTCTAAAACGAAATCAGAAAAATCTGTAAAAATAGTGAAAAATATCGGATAGTTAGTCGAACAATTCAATTTCAGAAACTTCAACCACCCTTTCTTCATGACGGCTAGATAGAGGACGTTTAGAAAACTGGAAAATTTTCTGATTGTTTCAGACGAGTAAAATTACGACAAAGAAAATATTGTTCAGGTGGCTCAACCCCCCCTGGAGTTGGAAAACTCGCGAAAATAAAATCCGTTACTCAGTAAGGGGGGTACGTGCGCACCTGGTGCGCCTATTAAAACCGATAGAAAAAAGCTTTTATTTAAATACGCAAAAAAATTAAACTTTGAAGTAAATCGAACCCATTGTTATGTTGCTTTACAAAATTTTTCATGATAGAAAAGCTTGTCGCCGTATTTTAAATTGAAGGCATAACTGGAGTTTGATCCCAACACCGAACGACAAATTTCAACACTTTGACACGTGTTTCTATCACCAAGTGATCATCTATAAGAGGAAAAATCAAACTGAATCTACATATAGAGTTGTCCTTGTTATACCCATTAGATACCACTGCTAGATGTCTGCGTCTCGAATCTCAACTTTCAGAAAAGGTAGAAACCAAGATGAATATATCTCAGTTCCGTAACACCAAAACACGAAGAACTTCGGAAAGGTTTTCAGGGCACTAGGTATCAGGGTTGTATTTAAAACAAATCAGACACTACACAGTCTTCTAGGCAGCCTAACGGACGGAGTCGAAAATTCGAAGAAGACTGAAATCTATAAAATTAATGTAAGGAATGCGATGCGAAATATATCGGACAGACTAAAAGATCTATTGAAGTAAGACATATAGAACACCTAGCAAATCTATAAGATGAAAGAATGGAAAAATCAGCAGTCGCTCCACATGTTCTGCAACAAGACCATTCCATAGACTTTTTTCATTAAAATTAGTTGAATGAGTTAACAACAACAGATATATAGACGCCCATGAAAGCTTAGAAATAAGTGAAAATAATAAAATTATGAATTATAATGGTGGACCAATACCTAATAGTTCACTGTAGAGCTTGTTGAAATAATTACTCGATTACAAAAAAAAATCCGTTCTTTGTCCTAGAGTATATTTTAGATTTTTCCGGTAATTATGTATGAAAACGAAAGAAAAATACCATTATTCCATTTGAAGTTTGCTTTCGTGAATACTAATTTTCAACTATTTATAAGAATTTTAATTAATTTTGTTTCCTCTGAGGCACACAGCCTTCAGAAATTTAAGAGGAACACTAATTCCTACCTACTTTCTCTCGGCTCTCACCATTTTCTCTGAACAATACAGGATTTTCCGTTTCGTGGGACCCAGAATTTGAAAAAAAAAAAGTTTGATTCTGATGCATTCTGTTATATATGCACATGTTCTCTGGATACAAAAGCAAACTTTTTCATGCCATATAATTTCTGTTCAAATATGATTTTACCAAAATTTCGTACTTAAATATCGATGTCAAATTTTGTCATTCGATATAACATTCATCTAATGAGTAGATGAGGCAGTATTGTGAAAATAATTTAGGATAATTATTAAGACGCCGGTATCTAGTAAAGGTATCTAATGGGTTTAAATGAGGACAATTCTGTATGTAGATTTAGTTTAATCTTTCCTCTTGAAGATGATCACTTGGTGACTGAAACATGTGTCGAAGTGTGTAAAATACTTGTTGTTTGTGATAAACCTCCAGTCCATTACGACACCGAATGTTTCAAACAAGTCAGTGCAAAGTTTATTTTCTTCTTCTTATCGCATCTGAATAAAATCTTCTCTATAAAATACCTCTTCAAGTTTTTTTTTAACCTACAGACATAATTCGTGGGTCCTTCTGCGCTTTCCAAATTAAATCGGCACCATTGCCAACTCCGTTATTATTGACCCTATATGAATTCAGTAGCATTTTTATGGCCATTTCGAATCTGTAGTTCAAAAAAAATTGAGAGGCGCGTTCTAAAAATATTTGAACAAATGATAATTTTTCGAGAAAAATGCTCTATATTTTATCATGTATTTCAAATCATGACCACATTCTCCACACGACATATTTTGCTAAAGTTAAAAATAAGAAAGTTATTTGGAAAAAAATATTTTAATTCGGTAGGAGTTACCTCCTCGCTCACCAGATATGACACCATTCGATTTCTGTCATCCGGGACTTCTATGGATTGATGTTACTGAAATTAAATATAATGACGTGAATTCCCACACAACCTTGTGATGAATTTTACGTATTCTTTGACGAACTCTGTTGAAAGCAACGCACAGTGTTGACAGGAGTTCAAATATGTATCCGATAAGGAGTTTCAACATTAATACATTCCAGAAACTGGGTATTTTATCAAATCCAAGTTATTGTTATTATCAACAAATTAAAGTAGTTCAAGGTCCAAAACTCGAAAGCTAGGTAGGAGGTATCCATTATTCAAATTGAGTTCTCGCTCATTGTGGTAGAAGCAAAACAATTAAAAAAAGGGGAACATTCTCCATGAAAATTGAAAAATGTGACTTATTTGTAATATCTAACAGAAAACAACTACTTCCCCGGCACAAGAAAGGATTTAAAAAGTCAGCTATCTGAATGAAAATGCAAATTTTCACTTTCAGATTTTTTCTTTCCTTTTCAGTTAGAGTCTTTTCACAATATCTATCAGATGTAGTTCAATGTCCAGCGTGGCTTGTGCCGGGGAAGTAGTTATTTTCTGTTAGATATTACAAATAAGTCACATTTTTCATTTTTCAATTTTCATGGAGAATGTTTCCCTTTCCAACATGAATACCCCACAAGAGGTTATCTTGAACGATGGAAAATAGCGACTAAAGTTTGTCTTTCAGTCGCAGATGGTTCCACAAAAGATTTTATGAATTTCCTATTCATATTTTCGAACTAAAATCAAAACAATTAAATTATTTCCAGATAGAATCTTTCAGTTTACCAAACACTGATCAGACACAACTTCCTTCAGTTCAACTTTCCGTTCAAAATTCCCAGATTGTTAGCCGGGGCACACAACTCACTTACCAATCCGAAACTTTTCAATCGGTTGTAGATGTTCCCTAATACACTTTCCCGAATCTCTGGGTATACAACTAGTAAACAACAAAGTTGAAATATTCCAGTGAAAATAATCCCATTAGCACCCAAAAAGCGACGAGAAAGCTCTTAATGCTTCGCCCCCAGGCCGTGACTCGAACTTATGGCCAACTTTCGATTCATCTTTCCCCTCCGAAATCACTGATAAAACCGCCCCATGTATCATATCATAGCGCGCATCTTGGAACGTTTCAAAGAGTGGCGAAGTAACGGTCTGTGATATTGAAGTTGGGGACGATGCTAGTCGTGTGATAAACTAGTGTTACCAAATTTTACGAAAGTGTGTCGCTTTTTGTTGGGAAATATTTATGGAACAGATCTCGTACGAAACGACTCAATGAAAGAAATGACTTGGATAAGAGCAAACCATGCCTCATTGTATTTATAGCACTCAGGTACTCAGGTCTTCGACACCATAAGTTACTCAGAAAACGCAGGTATTGGAGACTAGTATTGTTTGAAACTCCTGCAATCTCATTCTTGATATGATTTTTTGGGTTTATGACCTTCCACAATTTCTCTTTTTTTGAAAATTGTGACGTTTCGGAGGCTGTATCTGCCTCCGTTATCAAAACTTCTTGGAAAGACGCTGAAGAAACTGAATTTGAATTGCGGTTTTGGAAATAAGATCTTTCTTTGACAGAGTCAAATGAAATCTGTCATACATTCTTTTGATTGACATTTGGTATCTTGATACATAGTGTGTTCGGTATCAATCAATCATCATTCTATTAGTTCTTATTTCATCTCTGAGGAGAGGTAACCAGGTGCGGTCCATTTCGATGTCAAGAATTGGATTTCCTCCACAAAGTCAAACTTTCAATCAATATCCTGCAATCTCATTTAGGCAATCAAAAACAATGGGTTAAACTGAAATAAGCGCAGAGTGCATAAGAAATTATGGAGTATGTTTTACCTCAAACCACGCAATTGGAACCCAAAATGATCACATTATATATTATATGGACGATATTCCCTAGAAAAAACGGAAAAAGTCATCTATTTTGCGGATGACAAGGCAATAACATACAGAGGAGTTTTCTGTTCTCAAGTGAAACTACAGTATGCAGGCGTAAGAAGAAAAATTGGTTTAATTGGAGTTCACTATTGAATAATATATCCAATTCTTAACAACCAATTTAACTTGCCTATATATTTCTGATCATTGAAATGAGAATATCGTAAAATTACTCGATACACTTCGAGAAACACACATTGAGAAACGTTGCACAAATATATTCCAGATGTACTTCAATGTCCTCCGTGGCCTTAGTCAGGGAAGTAGATGTTTTCGATTGGATATTAGTAATAGATCACAGTGTGGAGAAAAGGGTAATTCAATTGGTTTCAAAGGTAAACTTTTTCAAATTTTCTTATTATTATTAACATCTAATTAGTTTATTACAATATAATTATTGCCGTGGAAGCTTAGGTAGGTACATGCTGTAAGCTGCAAAAATATATCATGCTGTCACAGGCCAAAGTCACTTAGGTGTGTGCATATAAATATGATTCGAAAAATATATGAATATGAAATATGTCTTTCGAATGAGAATTGAGAGGTAGAAATGGGATGAGAGTCTTTGTTCAGACTGGCTCCAAGGGCCCACTTCAATAAAACCAATGTGCGACGTCTTCAAAAGAACGTGGTGATTTAATAGATATATTTTTGTTTATTGGGACCAAATATAGAATTGAAGTGTGCAGGTCTGTAAAAAGTTACACAAGGAAGAAAGAAAGCGTCTGATTCATTGGTGCGCAGACAAAACCTCACTCTGCTATTTGGTAAGAACTTTCAATGTATTTATATAAACGTTTGTTGACATTATTATTGTTATAATTATCTTGAAGACAAATAAAATTCAAAGAGTGGTGTCCATAGTGGAAGAAGTCCGGATGATCAAGAGAGAAAAGGCCAATATCAGAAGTGGTGAATTATTGACTCAAGTTGACCCAATTCGAGTAAAAGGAAATAAATAATCTCCAGTCTATCGGTCCACTAGTTCATCACTGCATTAGTCCATCAGTCCACCACACTTATCCACCAGACCACCAGTATGCATCCTCCAGTCAACCAGTTGACCAGTTCATCAGTCGATGCTCTTCTGGAATATCATAAACCATTCCACCGTTAGCGGTCCTATTGAGATTGATCTGCCGAGCTCAGTTAACACATCTATTTTTCGTCACTTTAGAGATATGACGAATGGCATTTCTTTGAAATATACTGCCTCAAGGAGTGTTTTCTGAAGCATATAGCTTTCAGGAATTCAAATTGAACCCTAATTCCTGCCTACTTTACCTTGGTTTCCTCGATGCACAGAAACTTCGATCACTCCACAATATATCAGTTCACCAGTCCACTATTTATCAGTTCACCAGGCAACTATTTCAGGTCCAACAGTCTATCCAACAGACTATCAGTTGACCAGTTCACCATCCACCAGTCCGCTAGTTCGCCAGTCCCTCAGTCCGTCAGTACGTCAGTCCGTCAGTCCGTCAGTCCGTCAGTCCGTCAGTCCGTCAGTCCGTCAGTCCGTCAGTCCGTCAGTCCGTCAGTCCGTCAGTCCGTCAGTCCGTCAGTTCGTCAGTCCGTCAGTCCGTCAGTCCGTCAGTCCGTCAGTCCGTCAGTCCGTCAGTCCGTCAGTCCGTCAGTCCGTCAGTCCGTCAGTCCGTCAGTCCGTCAGTCCGTCAGTCCGTCAGTCCGTCAGTCCGTCAGTCCGTCAGTCCGTCAGTCCGTCAGTCCGTCAGTCCGTCAGTCCGTCAGTCCGTCAGTCCGTCAGTCCGTCAGTCCGTCAGTCCGTCAGTCCGTCAGTCCGTCAGTCCGTCAGTCCGTCAGTCCGTCAGTCCGTCAGTCCGTCAGTCCGTCAGTCCGTCAGTCCGTCAGTCCGTCAGTCCGTCAGTCCGTCGGTCTTCAGTCCGTCAGTCCGTCAGTCCGTCAGTCCGTCAGTCCGTCAGTCCGTCAGTCCGTCAGTCCGTCAGTCCGTCAGTCCGTCAGTCCGTCAGTCCGTCAGTCCGTCAGTCCGTCAGTCCGTCAGTCCGTCAGTCCGTCAGTCCGTCAGTCCGTCAGTCCGTCAGTCCGTCAGTCCGTCAGTCCGTCAGTCCGTCGGTCGTCAGTCCGTCAGTCCGTCAGTCCGTCAGTCCGTCAGTCCGTCAGTCCGTCAGTCCGTCAGTCCGTCAGTCCGTCAGTCCGTCAGTCCGTCAGTCCGTCAGTCCGTCAGTCCGTCAGTCCGTCAGTCCGTCAGTCCGTCAGTTCGTCGGTCGTCAGTCCGTCAGTCCGTCAGTCCATCAGTCCATCAGCACATCAGTCCATCGGTACATCGGTTCACCAGTCCTTCAGTCCACCCTGAATGTTTGACTGTTCCATTTATTATGGACGCACATGAATAACACTTGTCACCGAATACTATTGCTATCTATTTTTGCCTCACTACCACACATTTCTTTTTTAACTCCTGAAATGGACCAAATTTCTCCAATTCGTTTTTCGATCAAGCAGCAAATACATGGATGCTTCCCTATTGTATTTTCTATTTATCTTCAGCCGTTTCCCATAGCGTGATAACAGAAGATAACCAAATCCATTTCCTTTGATTCAGCTAGCAACCTCAAGTGGTGTATTGACTTCAAAATGTTACCATGCATTTAAAAACAATGACATTATTGTAGGGGTTAATATGTAAGGTCCTTGAAGAGGAATACTTCGTCGAATAGAATTTGCTTCATCTCCGAATGTTCTGCCACAATATTACTTTCGGGATGTTACCAGTGTGGGTATTGATTTGAAGAAATATTGTATTTTCATAGCTGAGAAATAACTTTTACAGCGCCTTTTTTTTAAAGGGTCAAGTAGCTCAGTGGTTGAGACTGAAGCGTTCAAAACCATTGACTGCTGGTCGGCTAGGTTCGAATCCTTAGCGACTTCATATTTTTATATGATGACCCGAGAAAGTGCTAGGAATCGTACGTTGAAAGGTAAGACCTCGTTAATCCTTGGCTCGCACAAGTTTCGAATTTTGAGGGCTACCGTTCGTAAGGGGACGACAGCTGGTTAACGGAAAAAACATTTTTTTTTTAACAATATCCACGATGTTCATGTTCTCTTCACGTTCATATCACTGTGTCAGAGAGAAATTCCTGCGAAATAGTTATGATATATGGAAATTAGCAAGTTAACGATGTCAGAGCAATTACAGTTTCTGTCAGTTAACTAAATGCAACATTTCGTGAATATATTCAGTCCTCCCTCATTTCTTTCTTCGCTCCGGAGGATGTTATGCTCATGTAAGACAACAGAGATGAGTATATGCTGAGACAGTTTATAAGAATTTATGGCACATCCAGAAGACAACACAAATAGGGGATGATCCATGGAGTAAACAGCCGCGAAAATGGAGAGGTTTGTTGAATTTATAGTTGAAATATTCATAAATTGAATCATCAAAAAAGAGGGTGCATTCACTTTTAAATGACGAACTGAGTCTTCAGGTGAGTAAGTCCTCACCTAAAGTTCTTGAGATCATTAATATTGTTATGGGCAAAGACATATGATGAGTTTTTTGAGAATTTTGTTTAATTTTATTAACTGTACACCACTCGACTATGTAATTAAGACAATCTATTACTTTTCATTCTAAAGATTTTTCTTCAATACTCTCGATAACAAAAAGTGCATAATTGGCATATTGCTGTTGCGTTATCATAGTTTTTCGAAAGTCAGAAACAGTAGAGTACCCGAATTCGATTGTTTAGGCATTCCACTTTTGATTCAATCCCACTCCAAGAATTTTTTTTCAGGACCTCCCTTTGCCATGTTTATTTCAGATGCGCTTTGAACCAATCTAGGGCAACACTACAAATACCAAAGCGCAGATTTTACAACAAAGTGTCAAAGCTGACGCTTTCAAAAGCCTTTGCAAAATCAGACGCAATATTTTCATTATTCATTGAGTTTTACCGCTATTGTATATCTTTCCATTCTGGACCTTGATAATATTGCTTTCAAAAAACTTTCAGCAGATGGGTATATCTTAAAACTATACAGTACGGCTTTTAATAGCCCCCCTGTTAATTTTTGAACGGTTCGACATAGAAACATTAAAAAAAATGTTTCGAGGGTGTGACCCTCGCGGCAATCTGAAAATATCAGTTATAGCTCATTACCTCTCAAAGGAAGCAATTCTCGAAAAAACTTGTGAATATCTTCTTTATGAAATTTTTTATTTCCTACAAGTTCATTTCCAAGTTATTGATTTTCCGAAGTTGATCGGGAATTTTCCCCACTTTCCATAGGTGTTTGCGTGCAGAACACATTTTTTTTTTAAAGTACCCTTCAAAAAATACTTGTATACCAAAAATCATTTCTATTGGATTCATTGTCGGGTTGTAGTAATATTTTATCTACAGCGCTTGCATTAAACTGCAGCCGACAGAAGTCGTAACTTGTACGAGCCAAGGATTAACGAGGTCTTACCATTTTACGAGCGATTCCCAACACTTTCTTGACTTATCAGGAAAAAATTCAAAATCAATATCAAAAACAAAATAGTTTTATTTCCTGTAGATACAATTTTTCACAATACCTTCATTATATTTGGTGCCCCTCCGTTTATGTAGGATGTGAAGTATTCATTAAGTTCATTGATGAAATACTTGAATTTTTTGAAAATGATTAAATTTTTCGCAGATTTTAAATTATTGGGTAGTGAATTATATATTCTTGGACCTAATACATTCTGCTGTCGCTAGGCTTTGAACCTACAACCGGCACAGCCAGAGTGATATAAAGATTGGTTCTTTGATCACTCGAATGCCTAGCATAATGCAGATATAATTTTAAAAAAAATACTTTCTTATTTTCAACTGTACCAAAAAAGTCATGAAAGCTTCTTCATTGATGGGGTATAGACAGAAATCTACGCAAGCAACAAGAAATGCAATGATATGATAATACTACATAAATAAGAGAGACACACTACTGTGCGCCTATCCTGTTACCCCACCCGACGAGTCAACAGCTTTCGTCGATATCCCTTCCTCGAGCGTGTAAACGGGAAATTGTAATGCTCTCTCAACATATTGCAGGCTATTCTACACGCTCTCATGAAGCCACCATACCCAAGATGAAAACTTTCCGATACTGTATAACGGGCATGGCAATGGTGCCGACTTAATTCAGAAGGGGCTGTATATGGCTATTAAATGCACTTCACCCCGTACATCACCATCATCCGTTTAAAATTATTTCGTCTTCCAAAACATGCACGACTGGCAAAGATTGATTAAAGCCAATTCGATGAATCGAGTTACAGCATAATAGACTGTCAACATATAAGAAACTCGAAAGAGAGTTTTCTCTACATCGAACTTTGCAATTGCAAGTCGACAATCTTACGACTCATTTGCTTCTGAAGTTATCGGGGAAGAAACATGCCATGGAGTCGACGTAGGAATAAACGTCAATTTATCACATGAAAAAATTGTCCGCGACAGTATTAGTACAGTCGCTGGAGTAAAATATAGAGTATATCTACCCAATGAATGAGCATGGAAATTTTCTTTTTTAAACTGCTAGTAAAGGTCCCAAAGCTTGATAAATTTTCTGCAGGAATGTTAACAGCTCAATTTTTTGTACAACCTCTGGTGTACGAAAAAGTCAGTGTCGAAATCTTGTCAATATTCTCAATATGGATATGCGCGCGAAAAAATTCAAATGAACAAATGCGGGTTCAAATCTATAATGGAAATCTGTGATAGGAATAATGAGAATTTCGACGTCGATTTTCTCATGAACTATAGCTAATGTAGAAAAATCAAAAGAAAACTTTTAGGAAAACCACTAATCTCTCCTTTTTAATAAATAATATTCTTGATATATTAAACAATTGACAAGTTTTAGGAGTAAATAGGCTTTTTTGACGAATAGGGTATTTTTTAGGGGTGCAGCCACGTCCCTCCAAACGGATAATTGTGATTCTATACTAACAGTTCATTAAAGAACAATGACACTGTGATAAAATAACGTTTTATTTGTAACAAATCATCTTACCTGTATATACGATGTATGTAAAATCACACCACGGACTTATTAATCTATTCCATATTGACTACAATTCACTTCAAAACTATTTCAAATTGAGATTCAAAAGCCATATTTTTGCGGGCTGACCTCATCAGTATTTTACCCCCTACTCTTTGGTAGTATTGCTCTACGAACGTTTGTCCTTGAGTCCTCTGATAGTGTTTTCTACACGAGAGAGTTGTTCCCATTTTGAATCACAGTGTACCGGTAGTAGTTCGCGCGAAAATAACTTTTTTTTTCTGGATCAAATACAATAAACAAAAATGAAAAATCCTTTTTCACGCAGTTTGACTTATAAGTATTTGAAAAAAAAAATAAATTACAAGTGTAATTCCCTATTTCAATGCCGGATAATTGCGGTAGGAAATCTCTACACCGACTGTACTATAAAAGAAACTGAATTTGGCGACACTGTCACCGGAGAAATAATACAGAAAGAAAAAACGACGACGGAGTTGTTGTGATTGATTCCTGGTGGTATGAAAGATTTGTCGTTTGTTTGACGACAGCTTTCATTATTACATCTTCGCAAACTCTTTTTGTCTTGATGTTCGGAGGACGTGAATGGAATTTGGGGTATTCTGTCATATTCAGGAATCATGACAGTTTTTGTCTAGGTATTTGAAAATAGCGTAGGGGTAGAAAATATAGCGCTGTCATCCCTTGAGAATGAATACACTTTCCAAGAATATTGAACATGTTTGTTATTGTTTGAAGGTTGTAGACGATGTAGTAGCTTCCATCGTCTCAATGGTTGGAATATTTTCACTTCTTTTACTTTTTCATATTTCAATCCCTTGTTTCTGCTATAGCCTTCAAGTGGATACTGACAAGTAAGGATGGTACCATAAGATCTTTAATGGGTTTGTCCACGTGGTGAATTTTCAAATCTGGGAAACGATAAAGATGCTACTCCAGGATGCAACGGTCATATTGCAAAAAATCAGTATACTTTAGAGAAGGACAACCAACCAATATCGCCAACACCTTCACGAGATTTATCCAAAACCAAGAATAGAGATATCAGAAGAAATGAACCGGACTGGCACTGAAAACCCTGAAAATGGACTCAACAATCGAAACACTTCATGCAGTCGAAGAAACTGCCAGTCATTGGGAACATCGCATAATGACAAGATAGACGAGATTCCAACAAACAACTACAGACTCCCAGAGAAGGAGTAGAGAGGAGAGGAGAGGAGAGGAGAGGAGAGGAGAGGAGAGGAGAGGAGAGGAGAGGAGAGGAGAGGAGAGGAGAGGAGAGGAGAGGAGAGGAGAGGAGAGGAGAGGAGAGGAGAGGAGAGGAGAGGAGAGGAGAGGAGAGGAGAGGAGAGGAGAGGAGAGGAGAGGAGAGGAGAGGAGAGGAGAGGAGAGGAGAGGAGAGGAGAGGAGAGGAGAGGAGAGGAGAGGAGAGGAGAGGAGAGGAGAGGAGAGGAGAGGAGAGGAGAGGAGAGGAGAGGAGAGGAGAGGAGAGGAGAGGAGAGGAGAGGAGAGGAGAGGAGAGGAGAGGAGAGGAGAGGAGAGGAGAGGAGAGGAGAGGAGAGGAGAGGAGAGGAGAGGAGAGGAGAGGAGAGGAGAGGAGAGGAGAGGAGAGGAGAGGAGAGGAGAGGAGAGGAGAGGAGAGGAGAGGAGAGGAGAGGAGAGGAGAGGAGAGGAGAGGAGAGGAGAGGAGAGGAGAGGAGAGGAGAGGAGAGGAGAGGAGAGGAGAGGAGAGGAGAGGAGAGGAGAGGAGAGGAGAGGAGAGGAGAGGAGAGGAGAGGAGAGGAGAGGAGAGGAGAGGAGAGGAGAGGAGAGGAGAGGAGAGGAGAGGAGAGGAGAGGAGAGGAGAGGAGAGGAGAGGAGAGGAGAGGAGAGGAGAGGAGAGGAGAGGAAAAAATCTCAAAAAAATGACAAAGATGAATTTAAGGCTCTTCCATACATTGAAGGTATCTCCAAGAATATCAGATGGATATTCGAAATTGGATTAATAAAATTGGTTTTTAATCTGTATTGAGAGTTCTCCGACTAGAACTTGAGAAGGTTCCTATTGAGTGAGTTGTCACCGTCATGTGAATAAATATTTGGTGATATATGTTCTATCTTCTTGTCCCTGTAATGATCAGACATTATCTTGTGTGGTGAGGGAGAGAAGGTAGTAATAATTGTAAGGACTGAGCACATAAGTCAGTCTACGGTGTTCCAGAGAAGTAAATGATCTTGTGAGCGGAGCATAACACACCAGACGTATAGTTCTCTTCAACCTAAAATCAATTGATTCAATATTCCACTGTGTGTTCAGGGGCTGCACTTCAGACAACATCTCTTAGGGTACCTTACTTTTCCAATAATAACTTTGAAAAAATTGCAGATATTCATTTGACCACATTCACTATTTTTTTATCTCAATTCTCTCGAAATCACACCGTCAAAGTGATTTTTGCTGAACCCCTGCAACTCAATATTGGATCACTTTTCTACTCTGATTCGAGCGCCCTCACATAAATACGTACTGTTAAATTGATACTATGATTGTTTGAATGGATTGTTGTTTCATTCGTTGAATTTGGAAATAACACTGAAACTTTTCCCGAAATTCTAGCACAGGAAATGAAACAAATAGTAAAGTAAAGTTTATTGAACTACGTTACATTTTTGTATGTTTGTAGCATGTCAAAATTTTACAAAGGACAGACAAGACTCTGGTATATCACAGAAACACTTTAAAATCATCCTACAAGTCATTTAAAAAGTAAAAAGTAAAAATCTTGTAAGAATAGTCATATGATAGTAGAAAATAGAGTTTATGTGAACCCTTTCAATATGCCTGCAAAGATGAAATAAAAGCTAATAGAAGTTGTGAATAGGATTACTGAAGTTTGGAATATATGAGGAGGTCTATTCTAAAACTTGCCCCATCCATGTTAGATGAGTTATATCCATAACAATCAATACACGAAATATCGATCCCAATGAAGAAAACAAGAATGTTCATTTTCATTACCCATATTTGAATTTTTCCTTTCAGATGATACTGGACATTGTAATGATATCAAGTCGGGCGGGTGGTGAAAAGCGGCAAGCGTTTGAGTACTTAGACAGTCTCGATGCGTTCAAGGTTAAACTCACTATGAGTAATTTATATTTCATACCGAAATGAGTTGCAGTAACAGACTATTAGTTTTCTTTTATTTTGAGGCTCCGCCCCCATCACTAAGCATTCTTACCTCCCCCTTTATACCGCAGATTCACTTGGACCTTTTCAGAAGGTGAACCCCTTCTTGAGCCTTTTCTCTAAAATTGTTGAATAGGTGTTGTCATTATTTTTGGAAAAATCTACTTAGTTGGCTTATACCATGAGAATTTTCGAGCACATGGGTGTATCTGTTACCTCTTCGAAATTTCTCTTTCATGACTTTCTTCTATCATTTCTAATTCATATACTGTACAGCCTGGGTTCAACTTTGTGGTTGTCCAGTCATTTGTTGAAAAGCCACACTTTTGAGGCTTTTCAGGGACTTAAGTGGCAATAGAAAGATCATCTCTGTTGACTTATGTGACTGTCTGAATTTTCCGAATTTTATTCGAATAGATACATCGAAATCTTCCCATGCACGCGTTTTGTGGACATCTCTGTATATTCTGGATGCCATTGTGGTCGATACTTCACAAATACATCCATCAATATTCGTATTTCATGCAGACAAAAAAAAATATTCACCATATTTCAAATTTCTACCTCCGATGTGAACGGATAATTTTACAGAAAATGCACCGCACTGGCATCGGATAAAGAGGCAGGTAATGTCGATTTACGGTTGGTTTTCGGCCGTTTTCATTCGCCGATTCACCTGCCCCTTTCAGTTGAAATAATTTCCATTGTATAGCCTCAACTTTTCCAATTAACGAAACACAATACCACACGAACCCTAAACGAATAATCCAATTTTCCTTGACAAATTAGTGGAATTGAATATACGTGCTGATTATATCACCCGTTCCCTAGTGACTCTCCGACTATGCTGATTCAGTGCCCCTGAATTCCTCTGAGCTGTCATCCGACAGGAGACTCATTTCAGTGAACTGGTTGTACCAACATAAGAAGTTTTCCCTTCTCCTAATGTTTCGCACGAGTTCTACAAGGATCCATATTGGGTCCGCATGTATTCATAATTTACATAACCTTCTTATATATTCCATCTGATGATGTAGTGAACAGAGTTAAAGATTGTACTGGGGATCAAGAATTGCTAAATGAAGATCTACAATAAATGTCTATCGATAATCGATAGTAATAACAATTTGACAGTAGTCGCTAAAAATAAAAACCCAATATTCGATGACAACTCAACTGAACATCGGGATAATGCTTTTTCTAAAATTTTGGTCAGTTAGTAGTGTCTTCTACAGACTACGGCGTCAGTGAGGTGTTGGACAGTTGAAGGATGGATACTTTTTGGTATGAACACATGTCTCCCTGGTAGATCAGATGGTAGAGCACTGACAGGCACTCTAGATTTTTTTTTTTTAAGTTTGTCTTCATGTCGCTAATTTTTATTCATTATATCCATACCTTAGGCACCAACTCCCTCTTTCATTATCATGTTTGACTTACCTTGTCCAGTGGTCTGAAATACACACCCGATCCCTGCTGAATATCGCTATATGTCGACGATGCTAGGGAATGGGAATTATCTTTAAAAATTAATGAGTTTTCATCTCTAATAGATCACGAACACCGTAGTTTGTAGGTGACAGCATCCTAATCCCAATTGGTTGAAATTGCTAGTGTTTTTTAAATTCAATGACCTTTCTGGAAATATGCAGGTATATGGTTCTTTCTCTCATACTTTGTCCAATGATCTTTGTTGGTTTGAATATTGTTCTGACTTCATGTTCCTCCAGATGCTTGCCAATCCTGTCTGTAACATTATCAACGTAAGAATTGCTCTTCATTGTGTTCTGCCTCGTTTCGTGTCCTCCGCTCTTTAGGTGTATCTTTTTCTTATAGACCGATTTATTTCTTGCGAGGTATACCCATTATTACACATTTGTATAGCCCATGTTTTCATTACTCCTCGTTTTTGTTTCGGTTGGTGATGTGACTCTTTGTTCAAATTATCTCGAAACAACGACAAACTCGAAAACCACCAAAAGTTCAGGAAATTTCCGGTTGTGAAAGTTTACCTTCCATTGACGCTGGTTGAAACATTAATGAAAATAATGAAGTGGTGCTGAAGCCTTTCCGGGTTTTCCTACAGCTGAAAAGTGTATACGCCACCAAAAATGAGTGAATCTTCCCGGAGCACCACGGTGAATGATAATAATAGCCGTCCCATACAGGGCTTTGCAAGACCAAGGCCAAGACCGAGACCGAGACCAAGGCTTAATAAATCTTCTCAAGACCAAGGCCGAGACTTGAATTTCAAGACCAAGACCAAGATCAAGTCTCTCTCCCAAGGGTCTCGGTCTTGGTCTTGGTCTCGAAAGAAAAATTCTATAAAAAAGGAAAATGTTATGGCATTTCATTTAATAAATCATCCTCTATATTGATGCATACCTATTTTATTATTAGGTTAAATATTTTATTAATATTCTATAACTATCTTCAACTGTTTTTCAGACAATTGACTAGAATAATTACAATTTCTAGACGCATCTTGATCCAAGACTAAGACTATCATGACCAAAACCAAGACTATCAAAACCAAATCCAAGACTATCAATACCAAGTCCAAGACCAAGACTGATCAGTCTTGGTATTGGTCTTGGTCTCGCGAAATCCGCACAGGCTATGCTTTGGGTACAATTTACGAGTATTTATGAAGGAGTATTATTATTATTATTATTATTAGTCACTGAACAACCTTCTGGCCATAAAAACCGAAGCAACCATCCATTTGGTAAATAGACGATTATAAACTTTTGTTTCATGTGGGTGCGATATCACAACGATCATATGCCCGACAGTAACCGGCACTCTTATATTAATTCTTTATATAGTCTTTATTTAGGTTAATGTATGAATGAATATAAACATTGTGGATACATTTGCCGGTCAGCTGAAGTCTATATTGAGATGTACTTTTTGTGATTACTGCTCTGTTACTTATGAACCTTTCTGGGTACTTTCAATCCCTATTCCAGATTTACCAAACGATGCCGTGAATTTACGCAATGTATTGAACTGTTGACAGAAGTGGAGACTTTGACTGACGATGGGAGCCCATACTGTTCAACTTGTGGAATGAAAAGGGAATTCAAAGAGATGATTCGTATAAAAAACATTTTCAAAAATTTTAGTTATACGTTTAAAACGTGTTTCTTCGACTGATGGCAGTGAATTGGACAATGTGATTGATTTTCCCAAACGAAATTTGAATTTGGACCAATATTCTGCTCCGGATGGAATTAATACTAATTATAATATCTACACCATATCTAATCATAGCGGCAGCATTTTCAATGGACACTATACAGCATACCGCAAACACCCTTATTCTAATAAATTATTGGCACCTCTTCGATAACTCCCGTTTATCATCCATGATTGATTCTCTCATCTCTCAGGGAGCATGTGTCCTTTTCTACAAGAGAGTTGATAATCTGAATTCTGATGGTGTTGTGGGTTTTTCCGTGTTTTCTTCCAACTGAAACAGCAAATGCACCATGACTTCAATCGCTTTCATCAGGATTTTCATCTTGGTATTATTTTATATTTAAAAAGCTTTGGGATTTTTGAATACATTTTTATTTCTTTGTATTATATTTGATTGGATAAATAATTCTCACTTTAAAAAAAGGGAACCTACAATATGGAAAGACATTTTTGAGATATTGATAAAGAAAAACCAAGAATCAACTTACAGTGTTGTGAGGTTATGTGGGGTATATGTTAAAATTATTCATAATATATGGACAGAACTGGGAATAAAACTTCATTGGTAACACGTATAGTTAATTTGGGTGTGAACACATTACTGATGATTGAGCTGATGATACATTTTGAAATGGATTTGAAAATTTTTTTTGTTTGTCAGTACTAAAATCACGTTCTGTACCTTGAGGAGGCAAACAACCGCGCAAGAGAATATTTTCAAATAAACTGAGACGACATGTGACATGCTTTTAGTACAGACAAACAAAAAAAAATTTTTTAAATCCATTTTAAAATGTATCATCAGTAATGTGTTCGCACCCAAATTAACTCTATGCGTTCCATTGAAGTTTTATTCCCAGTTCTGTCCATATATTATGAATAATTTTAACATATACGCTACATAACCTCACAACACGGTAAGTTGATTCTTCGTTTTTCTTTATCAATATCTCAGAAATGTCTTTCCATATTGTAGCTTCCCTGAAGATGACAATAAAAAATTGTTGAAAGCCTAGAATCTGTGTATTAGAGTACTCTTATTGGCCTGCTGCATATCCCAAATATATATATATATATATCATATATATCATAGGCCATAGGTATGATGTAAGAACAACATTTAAAACAACCAATACATTGAGATCAATACTCACACATACAAAACCAAAAAACGCTGGTGAATGTTCAAAAAATTGTGTTTACAACATACCTTGTTCGTGTAGTAAGAGTTATATAGGTGAAACATCAAGACCATTTATTGTGCGCCAGGAAGAACATAAAAGTTACATCAGAAATCGAAAAATAACGGGTTCGAAAATATCCGAACATATTCTAACATCTGATGGCGATCATATGATGGAATGGAATAATACCAAAATTTTATTGAGAGAATCAAATCAAGAAAAAAGAAAGTTGAAGGAAACTACGTGCATTCTTTGATCGAACAACTGCTTCTCAACCAATTCCATCGAAATGGACCGCACCTGGTTACCCCTCCTCAGAGATGAAATAAGAACTAATAGAATGGTGATTGATTGATACCGAACACCCTATGTATCAAGATACCAAATGTCAATCAAAAGAATGTATGACAGATTTCATTTGACTCTGTCAAAGAAAGGTCTTATTACCAAAATCGCAATTCAAATTCAGTTTCTTCAGCGTCTTTCCAAGAAGTTTTGATAACGGAGGCAGATATAGCCTCCGAAACGTCAACAGTTTTCAAAAACAGAGAAGTATTCTTTGTTAATTCGATCTCATTTTTTCAGATAGGCAAATTCAGTGTAGGGTACGTTACTGACAAAAATTAATTTCTTTCCAGACAGCAGTCTTGTGAACGCAGTAACTTATCGGGCAAATTAATTAATTTGCCCTTCTACACTTGTACAGATTGTGGAAGGTCATAAACCCAAAAAATCATGTTAAGAACTAGAACGGTAGTCTTTGCTGACTAGTTAGGATGCAATTTGGAAAGATTATTTGGGTAAGCAGCAAGCAAAACGTGTACTCTTTTAACACTATATTTCCAATATTTCAACAGCGGATACTGTCATCTTCAGGGAAGCTACAATTAATAAGCGAATGTATACTAAAATGGAGTGAAGCCCAGTAACAGCTATACTTACTGTGTCTTTGAGGTTGATTGCAAAATGATTTGATGAAAGTGATACAACATTATCGAATGGGAAACATGAAGTTGATAATAAAATAACATTAAAAGGTCAATAATTAAAATAATTAGTCAATTAATACACATATTTTTAAAATTTATATGGATAATTTCCACGTGTGGAAATACTCAGCACGTGTCTATCATATTGGTTAGGAAACAGACAAATGTTTCCTATTCGATAATGTTGTATCACTTTCATCACATCATTTTGCAATCAACCTCAAAGACACAGTAAGTATAGCTGTTACTGGGCTTCACTCCATTTTAGTATACATTCGCTTATTAATTGTAGCTTCCCTGAAGATGACAGTAACCACTGTTGAAATATTGGAAATATAGTGTTAAAAGAGTACACGTTTTGCTTGCTGCTTACCCAAATAATCTTTCCAAATTATATATATATATATATGTGTGTGTATTAGGAACACATCTATTACAAACATACAGCAAGAAACGTACCAGTCAACAGATAAAAGAACGTTAAATACCACAGTCAATGGTTGCACTCATTCAGCATTATATCTTCAAACGGCTAGAATTTTAAAAGATTAAAAAAGAGGGAAAGTTCGAGAGGGAATTATTACCATATTCCACACCTCCTTGAAAATCAACTTGTCCTAAATTTGGTCAGGGTCAAACTACATTTTCACCGAGCTGTCACGGAAGGGATCCCAAATAAATCTCGACTCAACCGGGGACACTTCTGTGTCCAAATTTGCAACAACGGCAATGCGTGGCAATTAAGATAATATAGGAATAGCCTCGGAGAGACATGGGGTGTTAAATATGCACATGTCGCCGGTGCGACATTTTCCTGCACATGTTATTCCATTGGAGGGCCCCCCAGGGAATGCGCATCCATACACTGGACGTTTGTTATGCTCCGCTGATTTGAATGTTGCACGTCGATGCTTCCGATGTTATTTGTGTTGAGGACAGATGCTTGTCACGCGACATTTGGAGGGTATTATACGAATGTCTTTCAGTTCTCGTGATTGAAGTGACTGGGTGAGTATACAGGGTTGTTGACGTTTTTTGGTTTTGGAAATCCAATTCAGAAATTCGGGAAGAGTTGTCACGTTTGAAAATTCCGAACCCCATAACAGAAAATGAACATTAGTATTCTCATAGAAGTTTGGGCTTCCAATGCCAGATGGCGCCACCATTACCGTATCGTGTTAAAATTACTAATTTTTGTTTGAGTAAACTTGTTTTAGTTAAGAGTCTTCATTTAGAAAAAGGTAACGTTACGTAGTAATTTAGCATAGGCTATTGCCTTGAATTTTCATCAAGTTCAACTGTTAATGACAATGATATTTTACTTCGCAAATGGATTCTTATGTGTGCCTGGGTCATACAGCTGGTAAATAGCTGAATAGAAATGTAAATTTACTGATTGCGTGGATAAACCTTTAAGAAGAAGAAGACTGCTCTCAGTTTTCATTTTTATTAAATCATTTCAAATACAAAGATACTCATACTTGTTTCTCCTTTGTCGTCTTTTGAGAGATAGCAGATAGATGGCATTCGCTTGACATGTTTGACAGTCGATCAAAGCAGTAGGAGACAGGAAAACAAAAAAAAAACAACTTCTGGTCTCGTGGAAAGCCATTTTGTGCTGGGTCGTTTTCGATCGAGACGTCGAAGTGAAAGAATCTTGATTTTTTTGGTTTGTTAAACCACTAAGTACGATGAATTACAAAGATTTTCGTGTCGTTACCACTGGTATCCCTCCGAGTGAGGTACGTGTTCGAAAATCTTCCTGATACAAAATATCAAATAAATTCTTTTAATAGGGTTCCAAGTTGGAGCTTTCGCTCTCTTTATGGTGAGCCCACTAAACCATTTTGATCTGTTGGAGAGAGTTCCTTTTCCTTATGTGATAGGTAGAACCCCTCAACACATAGATGCATAACAGACTGAGTTATCTCCCATGGTAATCGCCTCTCCTTTTTGTACTTGGTCAACTTGACCAACACTTTAGGAGGAATGAACATTGTATATATTCAAACCAAATCCTTTCATAGGCATTGCCTGTTGTTGTCTTTCTAACTAATCTCGATGAACTAAAGTCTATGGAATGGTTTTATAGCAAAACATGATGATCTACTGCTGATTTTTCCATTCTTCCGTAATTCAGATGTGCCAAGTTATATCTTAATTCAATAGATCTTTCAGTCTGTGTATGATATTTTGCATTGCATTCAATTTCGTAGATTCCAGACTTTTTCGAATTCTTAATTCTGCCCTCTGAGTTGCCTGAAAGGATCTGTGGTGTTTGACTTGTTTCGAATACCATCTCAATATCTAGTTTCTTGACTTGAAAGTCTTTCCAATATTCTTGATGTATTGGTGGTATGGAACTGAGATATATTCAAAGTAGAGATGTAGTTCATTCTCAATCTAAACTTTCCTTTTTTCTCAGCCTAAACTTTCCTTTTCTATATTATCTAACGTTTCCTGTATAAGAGGAAACTTCAAAAGACACTATACTAAAAAATTCAAACCAGCACAGGTGTGTTGTCCACAATGATGTAACACTGTTAGCATTATACCTGTAAGTGCTAGTTTCCCTCCTAAATACATCGTCTTCTGGCTTCAAACATTGACTCCTCATCAACAAAACGGCGAAGAATGGAGTTACCCCTTATTTTCCATTTCATAGGTGCATTTTATTGATGGAAATCTATTATTCAAAAAAGAAAGGAATCTGCTTTGGTTTCCATGTCGAACTTGCTAATAAATAGATTAGCAGATAGGGGGATGAGAAGTAACCTATGACCGTTTTCCCTGGTTGTTCATAAAAGCTACCTCCTACCTAGAAACGACTTTGTCCCATGTACAAATTAGTGAGGGAAACAAATTCTTCAACTGAGTTTTTATTGGAGTTATTTTTTTTTTATTACGAGGTCAGTAGAATTGAAATATTCGGGAATATGGAACTAACATCGAAGGAAACTAAACCTTTTTACTGCTCATTATTTTTTGTATGTTGTATGAACTCTAGAGGAGTATGGTGAGCCATTTTGCTATTTGAAAGCTCTCACCTACCAATGTTTGGTATTATAGTCGTGAAGATCTGATTGCTTCATCAATGAAATTGATATTCCATAATCAAAGTTTGTTGTGGCTCTGTGAAATTTTTCCTGTAATTTGAAGAATTTTAAAGCTTCAGTTGAGTTGCCCCAGATTGTAATACTGAAGTAAATGAAATTGTAAAAGAGGGAGAAATACCTCATATTCGATATGTCGCAACTTAATAGTTACATATCAATACACACCTTCCTATTCGAGGACACAATGGAGGCTACCCTCAGGGAAAAGTACAGTCCCCACTATTTTGGTCGATGGGAAGTATCTTGGGTCCGTTGGGAAAAAACAGAGTACCAGGTCACAGGGACATCAAACCATGGTAGAGTATTCCCTAGCAATATCGGGGCAGCATCAACTCTTATCGGACCCGAACAAGCCTGCAGAATTCCGTTCGTTGAGTAAGACACGGAGAAATGGGTAAAGAAACATCATAAATCATCCTGAAAGAATGTCTCCAGTAATACTCATGGATTAAGGGAGTAGCCGACTGACTCTCAGGATATCTTATCAAATTAAGTTGGAACTCTTTTAAGAAGATGGTAGGACTCCTAACAGGGCACTGTCTCCTGGAAAAACACCTGCACATACTGGTGATACACTATGACTCCACAATATGCAGGTATAGTGACGAGAAGGAAGGAACAGCCTTCCACATAGTATTTGAATGCGAAGCCCTGGCTTGCATGAGGATGGATATCGTTGGACACTGCAGAGCAGAATTCATCATCTCACAGGGAAACCTCCTGAGGAATCTCAAGAAGTTCATCAGAACATCCAGAGTAGTAGATAGATCAGACATCTGAGAGCAAAAAGGTTCTACACAGAAATACGCCACTTATCTAAGGTAGTCTCTGATTACCAAAAAGGCTGAAACCGTTATCGCCATTTATTCTTGATGACATTTCGTTTAGCAGTGAATGTGTTAACCAGCCAAACTCCTACTAGCATTATAATGATTTCAAATCTGCGACTTTCCTGTGACCTGAAATTTGGGAAGCTGCCAAGACAGGACACTCGGGATGAGGACTGCGCCAGCAAGCTTTATAGAGAATGGACATTATCTATGAACGGCTCCGTTTGAACATCCACAGTATCAGCAGTGGAAACGCTATGATGGAAGATTTAACCATTATGGCAATAAAATCCGATCGGCTCACTAGTATCAACTTTGATGATCTTATTAAACAATTTTCTGGTCGCAAACTATACAATGAGATATTGTTATTATTGATGATTCAAGTTTTGGTTGCGTTTTAATTTTTTGTTTTATGTATATTTTATTGGTGGGTTCTACAAAACGTTTTTCTTCATACTTTATGTATTTGTTATTTTATTTATGTTAATGCCTGTGTTGAATCCTTTTTCATTTCCCACATATTTATCATCTCAATGATGATGTAGACAATGATGATGTAGAAAAGTAGCAATTAATCATTTGTGTTGGGAAGCGGAAAAAAAGTGCTAATTGGGACAGCAAAATTCCTACTACGGCCAGCAAATAGCACCCCCTATTCATTTTTAATAGTAGATAGTGTAAGATAATTTCATGTTTATTCTCATTCATCTGAATTTCCGAAGAAACATTGTCTATGTTTTCGACTCGATGCGAAGGGAAGTGTCTGAGGAAACGAAAACAAACAAAGGAACAACTAAGTACGACATACCGCATTATCTCTCCCCTTGTTATCTCATTATTCGAATCCGTGTGTTGTCATTTCCACCACTTCCTGACGAATTGTAGCAAACTTGAGGGCCGCCATCGGAAAGTAGATAGAAAACATAAATCATTCATTCAATTTGAGAAGTGGTCCTTTAACGACTAAGTAGCAGGAGAGGTTCTGTCATAACAACTCGTGGTATATGGAGCACGTTTATAAAATGTTTTCCGTTAATGAAACTGATCGAAATTGAAAATCTTAAAAAAAAAATATTTTATCCAACACATGACAGTTATGACTGTCATTATTAATGTTATTTTAGAGAAGTAAACTATCAAATAACACACTAGTGAGTTATAATATATAAGTCACTAGTGAGTTATGGACTATAACTCACTAGTTGTAGTGTGTTATTTGATAGTTTACTTGTCTAAAATGACATTTAGAATTTATTTCTCGCGTGACTTATTTTCAACATAACACACTAGTACCATAAATAACTATTAATTACGTGGTACAAAAACCTAATAGTGTCCAAATAACGAAACAATAAATGCGATCAGGGCGCGTCTGTCCTACAAATGATCTTTCACTATACCGGGTGACCATGAGTTGAGGTACGCCCCCCAATTTTTCTATAGTTTTGAAGATATAGATTTAAAATTTGGTGTGTCGCTATAGTACTTGAATACGCCTCTACTGATTATTCCCCACTTCCGGTTCAACCGGAAGTGACTCAAAACTTTGTTTTTTCAAAAGACACCCCCGTACATATGTTTTCATTATCCGAAAGAGCACGCAATTTGTGATAACACTGTTCTTGAAAATTGAAAATCGGTTGGAAAATGGCGGAGATACAGTTGATTGTTCAATCGAACAAAGTTGGCCATAAAACTCAAACTTAAATCATCACAATTAACAAACGACATCAGAAGTTACCAAAGGAAGCTTCGAAGTGCGATACATTTGAAAACTGAGGTTCTCATGTAATTTCAGCTCCCATATATTCCAACAATTATCAAAAATTACCTAAAAACCGAATGGTGTCCATAAAGAAATGCTCACAACTGCCATTTCTTAAATGGCATCATGTGCTTTTCAAATTGTCATGATAAAAAATAATAAATTATCATTTTACTCGTTGTAGAATTCTTAAAGAAAACGAAGATACAATCCGGTTTCATGATGAGTGATCCTAAAATTGAATATTCTTTAACGTAGGCGGCTTAGAACATAATTAAAAAAACAAAACACAAAAGCTCATATTATTTTAACGATGTCAAAGTTTGTTCTACTCAATTAAACAATGATTTCTTTCGGAATTCTTCAAAATTTTTCGCAGGAGTAATCTGATAGTTAATCATTTTTCATCATGACGAAGTGAAAAGAACATGTTGCCATTTGAGAAATAGCAGTTGTGAGTAATTTTGCTATTTCCATATTTTTTTCTTTTAAATATCAACATTCTCGTCGCATATTTAAACAATTTATATTTATTTTTCTCTCCTTGGCCTTAATAAATAAAAAACAGACTATTTCTTGAGTTTCCTGTGTAAGTTAAGTGAATACTTGAATCAAACCAAAGATTACTGAATTAGTACAACCAATCAGCTCTGAACCAACTAATCAAGTGTGCGTGTTGTATAAGTTAGAGTGTATCTGCTCGTCACCCCAGAGAAATCAACCAACCGGACCATAGAGACGTGCGAATGAGTATAGACTAAGTAAGTAACTTTTGTTTTACCTGAGGTACATATATGATATCACATATGACAGGACCTGCTGAGTCGGCAATGTTGTTTGAACCCTCATTATCTGTTTCACGAAATAATTTATTCACTCAAACTAAAATCCAAGCATGTTATCGCCAACCTGACGTACACTACTTAAAGTAAAGGGGTGTTTAAGCGTTGAAAATGGAGCTTAACTCTTATTAAATATACGTTAGGCATAAGCCAAAGTATTAGTTCACTCGAGTTAGTCACACATAGGATCTTTGTTCAGGCCGTAAGTAACTCTGTTATATTGCTGTTGGTTGAGAACCCCTCAACCATTCATCCGTTCGGCGCGTACAATATCTTGAGATTTAAGGGGATTTTAGAGTGTCCCCAATACGCAGTCCAGCCAGGACTCCCATGCCCCCTGTAATGCGTACTATCGGACACTAGGTGTCCCACAGGTGGCGATGCTTCCGCAGATGATTTAGGGGGTTTTTAAGCACCCACTCCATACTTATAGCTATCGATGAGCGCGGCCTGTAAGGACCCCGGTTGTTTCCCCCCTGAGATGCGCCTAGTAGGTAGCTCAACCTTCCCATATTAATAATAATAATAATAATAAAATAATCCCTCATAAACACTCGTAGAGTGTACCCAAAGGCATGGCCTGTGCGGGTAGAGAACGGCTATTATAATTATTTGTCGTGGCGCTCCGGGGCGACTTACTGATTTTTGGAGGCATACTCACTTTTCAGCTGCAGGAAAACCCGGAAAACCTACAGCACCACCTCGGGTGGCAGGCGTGCACTCCAAGCTAGCACTAGCCGAGATTGGCATCTAGACAACACACAATACACTTGCTTTCAACAAGGACTGTGGTCGCCTATCGATTCCGATATTGAATACTTGAGAAAAAAATCCCTCGTACCTACATCGGGCTCGAACCGACTACCGCTATACTGAAGTTCTGAAAGGCCTGCGCCTTAGACCGCCATACCACCGACCACCATATTGGTCGTGGTTATTATAAGGCCTGTTTTATCCGAGTTTCAAGCTTTCTAGCTCTCCATTGAAGAGATCGTCTTAATATTGAGTCATCCTTCATCTTGAATTTATTATTTCAACAGGACATTTATGACTTCCGACAACAAACATTCACTTAGAATAATTTTGAAGAGAATCGAAAAAAATGGTATCTCGACATTGTCTCAATTATTTTTAATTCATGTACGATGAAGGAAATATATTCGGAAAAATTCTGAGAATTTTGCTCAATTCATCTTCAATATTTACCCAACGGAGGTATAAAATATCCATCGACTTTCAGGAATATTCCGTGCTGAAATAATAAAAATGTAATTTGGTTCATTGAAACTTTCGATTAGAAAAATATTTCCACATTTACAGCTCTCATGACTGTTTACAGAAATTAAAATCGCTGAAAGAAAAACAACTTCAGTCAGCGTGAATTTGAGAAGAATTCCAGTCGATTCACAGATATCGGAGACCTTTTACTGTAGCCGTACGAATGCTGATAAAATTGTGTTTGTTCGAAATATTTATTTTGGCATATAAATTCACTCATTTTTGCACTGACAGAATAATTAATCAACACTACTGTAACAGAAAATAGTTCGAATCCCAACAAGGTAGCTTTTTTGCAATATTTTCAGGATTTATTCCTTTTTTGGGTAAATGACTTTAAGGTATTGTTTTGATTCGAAAAATACATACGAACGAGTATTTCGCTATCATGGATAAAACAGCATTAAGAGTGTTGAGACCCGGTATTGCCGAGTATTTGTCTGAAGACTCACAGTCAGTACAGTTACTTTGGCGCATGAAATGGGAATTGCAGATTTTCAGGTATTTGTGCCGAACTGTACGCTTTAAAGATATTTTAGATATTTTATTATATTCAGAAAGGGGCAAAAAGTTTTTCAATAAAAGAAAAATTACTTCACCAAATACTGTATTGTGAAATGTTCTGTTTGAAGGCGTTTTATTTAACTTTTTTACAGGACATACAAATCAATTTTCTAGCACGAATCTTTCAATCAATTCTTTGTGTAATTTAAATTATCTAACGGACTCCATTCACCTGTAAGTTTAATACAGTTTTTATTGAATTATTTCATTTCCAATAAATAACAACCATGCATTACTTGTTACTTTTCGTGATCATATTTTTTTTCATTTGGATATATAATTTTTGATCTAGAGGGTTATGGACACGTTCAAACTATCAATTTCAGTCCTGAAGTAGGTATTGGGAAAAATACTACTTCTTGCTATTTTATTTTCAAATGTCAGAAAACAAATTTTGGAGGATTTGTATACGTCTTAAAACTGCATTTTTTGACAAGTAACTTCAGCTTTAACAAGTTCTAACATTTTTGTGGAATATTTTTCAGTCGAATTATTTCTTCTATGTACATACAATTCAATTTTAGAATTTGTAATACTATTTTTTTTTGCAAAATCGTTATGACATTGTTTTCGGGGGCGGAGATTAGGAATCATTTGTCAAAATTAATAAATTCAAGATGACGGACGAGATTTGTGATTCAAAATTCGTATGTGTGGGTTTTCGATCTAAGAGATTGTGAATTTTTTTTTTAAATAATTTTCTCAAGATGACGGCTCCAAGATTCAACATTGGAATTTAGTAGTTTTTAGAATCGTTTTTTTTTTTTAACTGAGGATTCAGAATGGCGACTTCAAGATGAAGTATTAATTTTCGTTATCAGATTCTGTTGAAAACTGGTATTCAGGGGTTTTCGAAGACTATGATTTTCCTGTGAAATTTTTCGATTCTAAAACTACATTATCTGTATTTACGGGAATTCAAGAGGCTATATGCTTTGAACTAAGTATATAAATGATAGACCTCAATAAATAATACAATGAAACATCACAAAAATATTCCCCCATTTTAATGGTGGCAATGATCAAAAATGCACAAAAGTGGGGGGAAATATCCTTTTCATTCATATAATACTTTCTAAATATTTTTTTTGTCATTTTCATCTGTTTACACTCATACATGCCTTCATCAATAAAAAAAAAATCATTTCCGGCTCCCTTTCTTTCAGGGATTAAGACCCTTAACTAGGGAAGTCCGAGATGAATGTACTCATAACCTAATGAGCACACGTAAGTTTTTCAAACGTGTTATAAACGTGGCATTAGTTAAAAAAACGTTTCTGGTTGAAAATTTCAATGACAATAATTTAGTGTAATCTTCAACGTTGAAATAATACGTTATAAAGATGTGTTTTCAACGTTACCTTAACAACTCGTTAACAACTCGTTAAATATACGTTTAACAATCGTTATGTTAATTCCAAAAGAATTGATAATCAAACTCGCTTTATGCGATTTATTTATCAATATTTATGATACCTTACATAACCTTTTATTTGGTCAAAACAATGTTGTTTTATTAAGTATCTTCGACGTTGTTACACGCGACATTTTTTCCTTGAAAAAACGTTTGGTTTTCAGCCATCCCACAACGTTATTTCAACGTCCTTGTGCCCATTGGGAAGTGATGAATTTGTCAAGTGCAGAACAATTAACAAGAAAAAAAAAAATTAATCTTGTTTACGTTTATATGTCTTCCACTATCTGAGAATAGCCATACAACTCGTTCATTCAACGTGACATATATCTATTTATCGCTGTCAACGTGATAGTACATTTTTCTATCATTCTTTTATGACCCAATAAATCCTTTCATTTTCCCCAATAAACACGGCCAATTAGCCTAATGCTCCTGTTTTATCTATTATGAGATTACAACAATGCGACATTTTAGAAAAGTAATGACGCAGAAAAAAGAGCCTTCCACCCTGAGTTATAGCGACACAAAGAAATTAAACCTGGGTGCTTGACGTCACTAATGGACAATGGCGATCTGATGCGACAGGGCATGCCTGTTTCCGGGAGAATTATCAGCCGCGTTTTTAAAAATGCATCTGTGTTGGTGCATTCGGTAAAAACAAAAACGAGGAGAGAGTTAGCTATTGGCCATACTCATTAATATTTTGAGTAGTTTTGCATCAAATACTGGTTGTTTCACTGTGGAGCGACACAGCGGTTCAGTTAGGCCAATCAATAGAGGATTTTTTCGTAATAAAAATACGATTAGGAAACCGACTGTGCAATCACATCACAGTCCGTAGTTATATTCTGCTATGTTTGCTATGTTTTGGACATGCAACTGCCATTTATTAATTTGTTATTTATATAAAAGAATAGTAATTTATGTATCAAGTGAGTAAAGTGATACTTTTTTTAAGAGTAGGAAATGTTGACGCACGACGCCGTAGGCATTCTTACGAGTAAAAAACACTTTACTCACGAGTTTCATACAGTATTTTTTCTACAACTGTCAAAAAAAAATAACCAATTCATATTTTTTGCAAATATGAAATGAATTTGGAATATTTTTATTGATTCATTATTCGAACAAAGTTCGAAGAGTATGCCGGAGAGTGAGTTTCAAACAAATGAAACGAATAATTTCGACAGAGTCGAAATCCCTTTCTCTCCATACTATCCCGCAAAATGGAAAATTGAAAGCGAATATTAAAATAACATATTCATCGAGGTCAATATTATTATTATTAATGTTGACTTGACTTTCGAATAACTAGTCCATCGAAGTAACTTTTCACTTTCTTAGATTTGTATTCAAAATAAGTAAACAATCCTCGTGAAGCAACGAATACCTTTTTCTTTTTGAAAAAGGGAACATTCTCCATGAAAATTGATTTATTTGGAATATCTAACAGGAAACAACTACTTCCCTGGCACAAGCCACGCTGGACATTGAACTACATCTGATAGATATTGTGAAAAAATCTGAAAGTGAAAATTCGCATTTTCATTCAGATAACTGATTTTTTTAATTATCTCTAGTTTTCATTGAGAAAATCATTAAATGAATTAGATAAGGAGAATGTTATTAAAAAAATATCACTCACAGAAATCGTTAATTTCATTGAAGCAAGGTTCGCTTCTCTCGCATTTAATCCCCAATACACTTTGGTCGACAAAAATCTATTTCGCTTTGCCAAGCTCTTTAGGAGAATGTTCCCCTTTTCAACATGAATACCTCCCAAGACGTTATCTTGAACGATGGAAAATGGCGACTAAAGTTCGTCTTTCAGTCGCAGGTGATTCAACAACAGATTTTATGAATATCCTATTCATATTTTCGAACTAAAACCTTTTTCTTTCTTTGAACTGTGTCAAGGAAATCTCATATTTGCACTATCCACGATTTTCTCTGTTCAATCTTCATCACTTTTCATTTCTACTTAAATTAAATTTATAGTTATCAAGAATTCGTTATCTGGATAAATGCCCAATTTCACAAATTTCATTAATTATTGTTGTCAACTAGTTTCTGACGGCCAAACAGCCATAGTTAGCTACCTTGGATCATCTAGTATAGATTAGGTCCAATAGTTACTTAGAGGAATTTTGATAATACTTATTTAATAGTAAGAATGCTAAGAATATTATTGGTGAAACATTTGTATATCAGATATTTATAGGTTATTAGTTGTCAAAGAAAATGAGAACTGGCTCTATGACAGGATTTCGTTATTATTCGGATCAGTCACTGTTGTTGCATGAAACAGTCGGTTGCCTAGCAACAGCCGTTAGAACTGTGCACTTTTTTTACGCTTTTCCGTTTAATAATGAAATCGTATGTTGATAGTGAAATATTGTAATACTTTACGCACACAAATCACACAAAAAAAGTGGAATTTTTTTGACAGTTGTAGAAAAACGTGTTTTTTTCATGTTTTTCTTATGAAATGAAAACTAATGTATCAATCTGGTCGCTTCAATAAGATCACGATCGGATTAGTAACGGAGAAAAACTGAAAAAACCGGAAAATTTTACGATTTTTTTTTTTAAATTTGCAACTCCGCAATTTTCGATTCGTAAGTTTGGCATTTTTCATGAAAGTGGAGAATTACAAGTACTTCATTTAAGTAAAACAGGTGCGTTCAGAACATTAGTTTTGGCACGATTGCAATTTGAACATTTTTTTTTACACTGTCTTGCAGCGTGCCTGGATGCTCTAGTGATGGTCCGATTTGAATTTCTCGAACAAATTTTGAAAGTAGAAGTATAGTACTACAAAACGTATATTCTCATTTTTCGCTGCTATGCCGCGAAATGGGTAAAAAAAGCTTGCAAACATGACCGAGCAAAAAAAAAATTCAAATTGTAATCATGCCAAAACTAATGGTCCGACCGCACCTATTTTACTCATGAATGAAGTACTTGTAATTCATTACTTTCATGAAAAGTGCCAACCCTACAATGTGAAAAATGAAGGGGTTGTTAATTTTTAAATAAATTGCTGAATTTTCCGTTTTTTTTTTAGTTTTTCTCCGATCGGGTCCTACTGAATTTCATTCTGTTCGTATTTTTCAAATCATTGGAGCAACCAGAATGAAGAATGTTTGCAATATATTTTCATCCTAGTACTTTGGGTGTTTCTTTCTCATATCCATCAAATATAATTACTTATTATCACCATAAGGTCTCTAGAGTTATTGACAAAACGTGGACGTCATTTTCAGGGTTCATTCATATACAATTCATTGTCTGTTTCCCGGCACGCATTTTCTAATTATCACAAATATTTTCATATACAGAAAAGTCATCAGCTATATTAATAGTTTCAGTCTTGGATAAATTACTGAACTTATCAGGAGGCATTTCTTTTTTTTATTTTATTCTTCCTTTTTACCGCTTTAAAACTGCAGATGTACTTCAGATTGCGTCCCAATTGCTTTATCCCGTATTTCTATCATTCCTTAAAGGTTATCAGTTTAGTACAGAAGAATTATAATTCTCAATGGAACTCCTCAACATTTAAGCTGTGAAGAAGAATTTGAAACATCCAAATGTCAATGACTTTCATGAGATTCAGATAACAGACCAACACGAAACGTGATCATTCCGTGAATACAAAATAAGGACAGAATTCGATATTTAATAGTGGAGAAGCTTGTCAGTTCAAAAACACCACGAATCTGCAAAACTTGACATTTTATTTGGAAAAATATCGGAATATGAATATCTATGGTGAATGAAACTTTCAAATAGGTACTGTACTTTTTGTTTACGACTTTGATTTAGCATATTTTGTATTATCCCTGTTATAAATATGGCTGAATTAACATTATCATTATTATTTCTACTTTAAAAATTTTTAATTTCAATTAATGGTGGACGATCAGGTTTGATGTCGTCAGATAAAACAGCATTTTTATCAAGAATCGTTGCTCCGATCGACTTTCCACACGAGTACTTCTATTCAGAAAATGGTCTAGGCAACCTTATATTGTTGAAAAATATTGAAAAATATCTGTAATTTCAAAGTTTTGGGGTGTGAACCATCGGGGGCAGTCCGTTCCTGTAGTAAAACAACTGACTATTGCATGAGAGGTCATCGAAGGGATTCCCTTGTTTAGTCAGTCACCAAAATTTGGTTGGTTTTGAATATTCACTTGAAAAGTTATCAAAGAAGAACATTTTTCATTTTGTAACTTCGAGGGCCCGTAACTTGGTAACGAAGGATTTTAGGAAAACAAGTTTTATGAAGTACTGGTAATATTTTAACCACATCTTTACATTCCCGATAGGAAAAAGAAAGTCCAGGGACACCCTGTAGATTTGTTTTGATGGCATATATTCATCAACCAAAGTTTTTATTTCTGGTAACTATGAATCCACGAGTAACATATTTTTATCGCAACTGAATTTTCAGTACCAACAACACTCTTCCAGACTTTCCAATATACCTAGATCGAAGTAAACATTTCATTCCCGCCCATTTCATAGATTCACTCCAACATCTCCTCTCCCACTGCACAATATACATCAAGTAGAGAGCAAAGATATGAATCCCAAAGTGCGTGTCATTCCGAATGTGTATCTGACTATGGCGGTGATAAGATATCGCTATATCGTCCCCTTTTCCAGATTGGTCAATACTTGAGTTGATGGATGAGTCGAGGGAACTCGCTATATGCTGGAGCTGTATGTCAACACTGATTTTCAGAAGTGTGTGGGGAGTTTCTTTCGCTTGTCGCGATATTTCGTCTTTTTATTTTCTCACTCCGGAAAGTTTGGCGGGATCGAGGCAAATCATTCTTCGACTATCAGACGGAGTTTGCAGAAGCAGTGGATCTAAAGAAATTTCGCAAGGAATTATTCCCGAACATTCCAGACAATTTCATGGATATTTATCCTTTATGAAATCTTTATACACACGGTTATCCATTTTGTACACGAACTATATAATTTATGGGATATATGAAAGATATCCTTTGGCTAACCCCTTTCTTTTCGGTATAAACTATGTTTTTTTTGTTCTGGTTCCCACAAAAAGGAAAATCTTGTATTGTTCAAAGAACATCGTGAGAACCGAGGGAATGTAGGTAAGAATTGGTGTTTTCCTTGAATTTCTGAAGGTCTCAGGGAACATCTTCCGAGGCAACGAGTTCCAAAGCTTTGCTGTTCGGTGGAAGAACGAGCTCTGGAAAAGAAATATTCGGTATGTCTCCAAATTATGGATGTGAGGATTAAGGTGGAACGATTGATGATACTTCGGAAGAACATCATCCATAAAAATATCTATAAAACACAGACGTATCACCAAACTTTCTGCGATTTTCCAGAAAAGTAATGGAACTTGTGAGCAAAGTATTACCAACGAGACCGAAGGCTCTCTTTTGGACAGAATCTGAAAGAGTCCATGTGTGTTTGGCGGGAAGGGAAATACTTCTTGGAACGAAACTGAAAAGCAAGTTCTTGGAGGTCACTCTTAACAATGGACCTCACATGGTTTTTCCATTAGTATGCATACTCCTGTCGTAGTTACACTGGCCACTGTAAGATCTGCCTTTCTAGAGGAAGGACATGCTTGGGTTCAATTCGAATTGAATTTCACCACGTTGGTGTATTCACATTTTAGAATTCTTGCTCAGTCCGTATTTATTTCATTGACGATTTTTTCCCGTTCAGTAGTGCATTCAATGGCTGATATGGAAGCTTTGGAAGAAAAAGCGGTATGAAGAGTACTACCATCTGCAAAGCTGTGCCCTGGACATGAGGTAGCTCCCAACAAATCACTTATGTGAAGAAGGAAAAGTGTTGGTGCTACAATGGTTCCCTGCGGAATACCAGCATTTATTGGTAGAGTATCGGTCTGAGAGAAAGCTAGATAGCAAAGAACATAACAAGGGTGGTAATCCATAAGATGGAAGTTGACTAGGAACCCTTGGGGCAATCACGATCAAACGCCTTGCAGATATCTTCAATAGATTTAATCAATAGAGTTGATCTCTTGTGCCGGAAGCCATATTGTCGATCATGGATAATTCCTGAGCTTCCTAGATATTTCATGAGCTCAATTATACATGATTAACCCAATTTTCATTGACTATTTCACTCATCTTAAAATTCTCACCTAATCTGACCAATCGGAAGCCAAAGACAACTCGTGTTATCGGGACAATTTCACTCACTATATGAAAGTCGCGTCTACTGCGATATGAGGACTAATCAGAATGGGATTTCGCGAAAGTACACGCTTCCTTTCGCTTCCTTTCTTTCCGATCCGGAAAGACCACGTCGTCAAGTCAACTACAAATATAAACAGCAATGATACATCTTGTAATCTAATATGACATAAACGTCAGGTTGACAGACTTCATGTTTATTATTCATTAGTTGCAACTATTGAAGAATTCACTTTGTTTACTCGATCAAATTTCAAATAATAACTTGGTTGGTTCGTGAAATTATCTCAATAAATACGACTCGTGCTCACCATACAATCGATAATTCTGTCAGAAATCTTTAACTCGATCAAATTGCTTTGAGGTCCTACGGGACTCGTGTTGTTACCAAGCAATTTGATCTCGTTGACAGAATTATCGATAGTATTGCGACCACTCGTGGTATTACCCCCGATAACACCAGCTGTCTTTCAATTTTGATTGGAGAATCAGCTTCGGTATTTTCAGCGACGTAACCATGACGAAATGAATACGTTCGATCAATAACAGTTCAATCAATAATAAATATAGCTGGATATGTCAGAATGAGTCGCTTCACTGCAAATTCAAATGAAATTATGAAACGGAACATTATAATATTGACGATTTTAATAATTTGTTTATGACTGTCATACGTTGTTCGTATTTACAGATATCCCTCAGACGCACTATTCCACGAAGCCAAAGTGTTTGACATTCGCCAACTATTTTATTATAACATAAATATGAGATATCACCAAAACAAACGTTTCAACCTGCCTAGTCATTCTTACCCTACAAGGAAAAAACATCATCATGTAGTTCCACAAATGCAGAAAGCTATAGGACAGCGAAGTTATCAATATATAGCACCAAAATTATACAATACTGTTCCACAACACATACAAAAAATCAATAATTCACAAACGTTCAAAAAAGTACTGAAACAATTCATTTTGTGTCAACCACGACGAAATATTTCGGACATGATATAAATTTATTAACACATGCACATATAATCACAAAAATAGTAGCAATGTATTTATTATCTCAGTTTCCATGTACACATGTTTATCAAGTTGGATTTCTTTAACTAATAAGGTCCACCAAATTTCAGTGTATATTTTAGATAATATGTTATCTCGAAAATTTTATCATTATAAAAAAGATATGTTTTAAAAGTTTACTAGTAATATAGGTTTCTGCGTAACATTGTGATTCACATTTTTTAATTCTGTTGATGATATTGTTGTCTGCTGTATTATAATATTTATATTTTTATATTTTTACATTATTGTTAGTGTTGAGATATTGTATTATATAATTGCGAAACAAGTGTTCTTACACTTATCGCCTGTAGTGATATTTATATTAATCAACATTTTGTTGCTCATGTATATTGTATTTGCCTAATAAATAAAAAAAAAAAAAAAAAAAAAAAATGAAGAAACTTTATTCGTGAAATAGTCTAATAAAATCCAACTCGTGATTGAATTTATCTCATAACTCTGTCTTTTTTTTCTGAACTCAACTGAATTGTTTTAACGAAGCAATTCAGTTTCGTTCAGAAATAAATCGACAGACTTATCGCGAAAATTCAATCACTCGTGTTATTACTCCTGAAAATATTATTAAATGGCTCACATTGTTGAATAGATATCAAGAGTGTTGCAATAATACAATGCAAGTCATTAGTATCCTTCTTTGAATTACCTCTTTCACCCACCGTTGAAGAGGTTTTGCGAATGGCAAATTGAGAGAGTGACACCGACGATGATATTAGTATTATTATTATTGTTCGGTTGTGCTACGTATGAGCCGGAGAAAAGTTAGTTCTATGTAGACTTTCTGTTTTTCCTGTCAGTTTTATTTCGTGATTAGTCCGGATCTTCTGATTAACTCCTAGAGATTTCTCACGAGATTGCCCTGTGGGATGATATATTCATCACTGCAGTTTCCGAAGATATTCATCCTCATTCGAGCTAGGGCTAGAAACGATGCTCACAATCGTAGGTAGGGGTAACACCTCACATTGTTCAATGTCATGACAAATTGAAAATACCTCCAATATATGACATAGTCTTTCTGAGAAACATATTAGGCTAATACATACATTTCCCCTACAGTTTCTTTTCTAATAAGCTAAATGTAGAAATGATGGATAATCAATAACATACAGTATTTTCACGCACGCTTGTAGGAAAAAATCTTTTCCTACAAGCGTGCGTGATTCACCCTCTACCCGCACGCAATTCAGTTTGCAAAGTGTCATTTTCCCACAGTTGTGCGGGAAAAGTTTTCCCACACTAGTGCGGGAAATTTTTTCCCACACTAGTGCGGGAAAAAATATATATGATATCCTCGTAAAATATAAGTGGTGGGTGACAAAATATGAAAGTTCAAGCTTTTTTGTTGCAATACTAAGTGAGTTTGTTCAAAATCATCCATCATTTTGCACTATTTATTGAAAAAATGAACAAATATTGATAAATAAAAATGTATTGTTATGAAAATCACCCTATATATATAGGCTTTGATTGATCTGATAAAGAGTAGGTAACAATTGATGTTGTCATGCCGATCAATACACAAATTTGTTTGTAATTGACAGAGTGACAGACAAAGCGTTACTTATATAAAATTTTCTATTCAGTAAAATTGCCACAATGGATTATTCATCTGATGAAGAACTTCCACAAGAAATCGTGCAAGCAGCTACAGATGCGAACTTAGAGTTATGGCCAACGAAATCTAAACAAAGGTATGAGAAGCAATACACGAGTTTTATTGAATGGTGCAACAATAAAAAAGTGAAAACACCAAATAAAGAAGAAGTATTCTTGGCTTATTTTCTAGAAATGTCTAAAACATGGAAGCCGAACACTTTATGGGCAAGATATTCAATGTTGAAGAGTGTATTCAAAGTAAAGCAAAATTTGGATATAAGCAAATTTTACAAAATAATTGCATTCATTAAAAGACAGAATGTCGGTTTTCGACCGAAAAAGACCAAAATCTTCACTCAAGAAGACGTTTCAAAATTTATGACTGAAGCACCCGATGACATATACCTCATGATTAAGTTAGTAGCAATTTTTGGATTAGCTGGTGCTTGCAGATGAGAAGAGCTGACAAAACTCACCATTAACGACATAGACGACAAAGAAAACCTGATAATTGTTAATATCAAGGATTCCAAAAATCATTCCTCTAGATCCTTCGTGATATCTGAAGAAGCAAATGATGGTTATTTTTTGAAAGTATACATTTACGTCCAAAAGAGACTCCTCACCGTCGTTTATTCTTGTACTACAAAAGTGGAAAATGTACTGTGCAAAGATACCCTCCGAAATAGCAGTATATCTGCGACTTCAAAATCCAGAGCTTTCAATGGTCACAGCTTCAGGCGTTTCTCAGCCACTTTACTTGCTGACTGTGGTGTGGGTATAACTAATATCAAACGCCTTGGAGGATGGAAATCGACTTCTGTGCCTGCACATTCGATTTCTTTCGATAATGTATTGCCCGAGTTACCTTCTTCTTCAGGAAATCAGCCATCTTCAAAAAATATGCTGGCTTCCGCTATAAATTTACATAATGCATAAAATTGTACATTTACAATAAATATTACGAATAATTAGTGAATAGAAAATGTTACTCTTGTTAGTTGTTTCCATTTGCATGAATAAATAATTGAAAAAATGAATTTGTTTCCTACGCTTGTAGAAAAAGTATTGTTCCTAACTCATGCGGAAAGTGTCTTTCCGCACTTGTTAGGAAAATTACTATTACGCCCATGAACGAGCACAGATGTAAATGTTAGTTGCCTACACTGACTAACAAGTGCGCTTAAAGTCACATTATCGAAATACAATTGAACTAAAAGATTTTGGATGTTGGATAAACATGTAAAGGGTGAGTCCCAAATCTGAAACTTCAAGTTGTTGTCTCTGGGAGTTGTAAATTTTCAAATTATTTGTTTTGTGTGCAGATTTTTGTACATTTATAATTCACATATTCCCTATTCATTAATAATGCCACAAATCCTGTGATTGAAAGGACTATAATTTGCATGGAACAGGAATGACAGCACACTGAATGCTGAATTCGGGTTCTTCATAAGATTATTGAGATGAATCAATGAATGATGCGATGTTTTGTTGTGGATTTTGTTACGGTTATTTTGGTTTAATGTTTATTACACGTCTAATGGTGAAAATATTGAATAAAAAATTTATTTATTATTTGCTCGAAAACTACATTATCAAAATATTTCATCAAATAACTCATCTGCAGCTAACGCGATACAAATCTGTTAAGAAAGGAATATGAGTATAATGAGAATGAAGAGAAATACGTTTATTCGTTACTGAACATATAAATGTCCGAACAACGAAAATACGAATCAGTTTAATAATGAAATGAAAAAACTAGATGAACTTTGCAACAACAAAGACGAATTTCCGGAGGTTCATTTATTCTTTTTGCTGGTAACAGGCCAATGTGGGTATGTTCTAGGCAAAATATGACATTGAAGTCTCGTATTCATCAAAATTATGAAATCTGAGACATATCCCGTTCAATTCGCTAGAGCGAAAGATTCGAAAAATTGAAAAAAATTGTAAAAAGTCCAAATTTGGAGCAAAAGTAAAAAATTAAAAACTGAGCAACTTTTTCATTTAGCGTTACTCGAAATTTCTAAAAAACACTTAATTTTCAGAGGATTTAGAAAAAATGTAAAATTTCACAGGTTTAGAGTAGCACGTGACAAAACAAAAGAGGCTGTTTTTTACCCATTTTTCAAGCTCAAACTAACTGCGGAGTCAAATTTTCATTATATTTCTTAATAAAAAAACTTCCATATGTGGCGAACTTTATGTTTATGACACTGTATACATAGATATCCACAACCGTATACCGTAGTAACTGCCTACAGGTCTGTTATTTATGTCCAATCAATGCCTCTCTCTAATGTATGAACTTCGGCAACACTATTGTCCAATCTCGCACTACTGTCATCTGACTATCATTTCTTTACAAGAAAACTGGATATTTCCTCCAGTTTCATCGAATAACTTTTCCCATAATCAATGGAGTGAGTAACGACCAAATCTTTGAAGCGCTGGAGTCCGGAATGAATCAAATGAACCATGTCAAAGAGGGAAATATTCGTCTCGCCCACTACAGAAATTACTTTCTCATTTATTTTATCAACCCCTTGTATCGCTAGGTCCCTCTAGGCGATGTGCATGGACAATATTTGTTTCGAATGATACTGCCATTCTTATAATTGGAGGGGGAAATTTAATGACATTAAAGATAAAAGTGTTCATTTCGGAGTTTATCATGTTATGCCAAATTGTGTTATTTCATAATGCGAGGGAGGTTTCGAACGGGGTTGGTCTGGCATTCGCCGGAATCTGGGGTCGCAATGGGATTTGCATCGCGGGGTGGAATTTGGAAATATGCTTCGTCATTGTTTTATCGGAAAACAGTGGAAGTACTCTCGTAAAGTTGGAAATTTCGTTAGTTCAATGTTTTTATTAGGAAAAGACTTGACTTCTTTTAAACCAAGTTAATAATATTACTGAAAAATTTGAAACTTTTTGTTGAAATAATTCAATCAATAAATCCTTAATAATGCAGAGCAGTGAATAAATTTATTCTGAGGATACTCTCAGTCACGTATACCTTTGTTTTGAATCCATGAGCAGATATTAGGTATTGATTAGGAGTTGAGTGATAGTAGGTATGTGATATACGGAGTTCCACAAGGAAGTGTACCCGGCCCTTTCTCGTTCACTATGTATTTACTTTCAAAACCAGACGCAGTATTTTGAGCTATGCAGATGTAATTATTATATTTTGTGAATCGATTTCATAGGACATACTGAAATCAGGTGTGGAGGATGACTTTAGAGTTATAGAAAAGTGGTTTAGATGATATACTAAATCACAACCTGGAAAAACAACTTACCGTTTTACTTTTATTTCAGTGGATTACCAAATATGATTTCGTTGAAAATCGAAGAAATTCGCAAATCACTAAACCTGAATCGATCAATTTTTTTGGTATTGTACTTGACTGACACCTCGTTCACGCATATGTGTTTGAAAGACCTTTATCTAATCATACTTTAATGAACTATTTTTTATTTTTCAACTACGTGAACTGTTAATGAAATTAAAAATAAAAAAATATATATTTCAACTTTTTCAACGAGGATCTATTTCGAAGCCTATCAAGAATAGCCCATAGAAAGAAAACAATAGTTACATAATTATCGCACTTGCAATGTTCACATTCGAGTAGAAAAAAATTGTTAAATAACTGTTTCATGACTAATTGAAAAATCGCGATGAAAAATGTTTGTCGGCGGGTTATTGTTCATTCATATATCCAGTAAGTGCCCGATTTTTTTCATTAATTAATTTATTTAATATGTTTAAATGAATTTTCTTGTAAAAGTACCCTAGGGGGCGTGGCTTGCGTAAGAGAGAGTTGCTGTTTTCGGACGTATTTTCAACCCTATGGGATAATTATAAATATTGGTCCTTCATTTCCGAGAATTAGAACTTTTTCTAAGAAATTCTCTCTCCTCAAAAAGATCAATTTGTTTTTGAAATATTTGAAAAAAACTAAACCCCTTTTACTAAATTGTTTATAACTTCTGCAATGTTTTCGAGCGAACCTAATTTTTTTTGAAAAATCATGTAGACTTCATTCTGAATCGAATGAGATATCATTCATATGTTTCTAAGACTGCTGGAAAAAGTTGAAAAAAAAGCACTTGTGAACTTGGCTATGACACTTTCACTTGTTACGACCGATTTTGGCTTTTACATCATTCTTGAGTACAATCAACATTATTTTCATTTAAGTTCAAAAATAGTCGTATTTTGAAATCGTTTCTGAACGGCTAACTTCTTCATGTTAGAATTTTTATTCTTCAATAAGGCAGTACAAAACAGAACTCAAACTTTTATTAAGAAAAGGTACATTAACAAGTTTCAAAATTATATTCTTTTACTTTTCATAAATAACAACAAGTAAACAAAACCAAAGTAAACCTGATGAATCGGCGAATTACAACACAAGGTGTACTTATGTTGCATCGAGTAGTCCTGGTCATCAATTATGGTGTCTTAGTTGGTACTAAAACTTGTCATAGAGTTGTTTTCTGATATAACGTTTCTACCTGCTGCCATAGAATTGTTGTTAGTTGTCGTTTTTCCTAGTATTTTTGAGAATTAATTTCCAGATTGAGATTCAGATTCTATTATATCAAAATTCTCTGTGTGTTTGTCCGATGTTTCCTTAGTTTTTTTTTCAGGGATCACTGTCTTTTTTCGACATCATACTTTGTTGTATTTCCTACGGTTCTTCTGATAACGGAAGAATATAACAGTAAAATTGAAGAAATCCTCGATCCGTCTAGTTCCATAGGCTAAAGGGAGACCCAACACAATCAAGGTTGCAGAATACAAACATTTCATAAAATCATCATCGTTGCCGGAAACTATTCATGAGACCATTCTTAGAACAAAAGCCAAGCACCAAGGCACTACGGGCTTTCGAACATACACAAAACAGACGTACCACTGACGCCAATAGTTAGTACCCAGGTTTGCCTACGTACCACCTGGCCAAACATCTAGCCTCTCTTCTGCAGCCCCATGTGGAAAAAGCAATCTCTTACGTCAAGGATTCGACAGACTTAGTGGGAAAAATTAAGAACATAACCCTGGAGCCAAGTGATATTCTTGTCAGCTTATACGTTGTGTCTTGCTTCACCAACATCCCACTTGAGAGAAACAAGTAAATTTCAATGCGGAAGAAGAGCCGGTATACCTAAACTGGATCTGGAGTCTCATTCTTCAAAATGCCAGGGAAAGGAACACTGAGAACAATTTAATGACAGCAGATAAAAACATATAATAACAACGCAATTACAAGTATATAGATGCGAACTAAAAAACTATAATTGATGAGAAAGGCTACCTGAGACAATATGAATACAACTTGCTGAATAGAAAAGCTTGAGTCGTTGGTAAATATCAGAGATCAACAGACCTCTAAGTTAGCCACTGGCACCACCAAATCGTTAGGAACCAGTTCCAAAAGAACGGCCCCGAAACTCGAATGAAAATAGTGCTAGGTGCTTCAAATTACAAATAATGAATATAAGTTTTTTGTCTCTGAAGTTTTCCATAACCATGTCTCAAGGTTTTTTCTGGCTCTCACTTGCCGGCATCAAAGAAATGTTTCCGTCAAAATCTGATGTGTGAAATTTCCTACTTAACTTTATCAAAGTCGTATGGGAACGATCCGAGGACGAATAATTCATGTCGGAAATTTTGAATAGATGAACATATCTGAAACAAGAATATAAATGTGTCGTAGCTTCGAACCGAAAGACCCTAAACAAGATTTATTGGAATATAAGGAAATTGTCTTTGGGCTCTCCTATGCTCTTTTTGATGTGCATGTTCCAGAGATAAGGTATTTATGACCATGTCTCCGTGGAAGTTTACGTCCTACTCGGCCAATATGATATGCAGTTTTCAATACTAAAAGACACATTTGTGTCCTTATCGTTTCCGTTTATATTTTATTTATTTCCGGCTACTGTTATCTTGGCCTTGGAAAAAGAGGAATATGTCGTAAATCATATGATACTTCGGTAAGTTGGCTGCTAGACATGCTATCACCATTTTTGAAACAAAATGAACTCATTTCGAATTGTCGTTATAGTTCAAACATAAAATCGTATCCAAAATACGGTCGTGAATAATCATTTTGATTGTTCGGTTTCCTTCGAATCAATATGAGCAACTTTTTCTTTGTGATTTTTTGCAAAAACTCGAAGTTGTGAAATTGATCGCAATTTCGTAACGTTCAAAATTTTACCAGAATCATTTATTGTTTTATGAACAACCAAACCCGCTGATTACAGGAGACAAGTGACTGATCAACGATGAGGGATGACAGATGGCAACTGATAAATGACAGGTGATCAATGACAGTCAAAATGTGACAGATAATTGTAAATGTGTGACAGTTTAGACAGTTTATAGGCGACGACTAATAAGGGCCGGTTTTTCAATATCGTGTTAGTGTAGTGTGACACCCAGTAAAATTCTGGTGATTAGAATGTTCCTGACATTCGCCCAACATAATGAAAACAATCAGATTCTAACCATCAGTCAAATTAAGTTCTCAGCCAAAATACGCCAACAGGATATCGAAAAACCGGCCCTACGTGTTACAAGAGAAATGTGACGGATGAGAAATAACGTGTAACATAATAATGGGGGATAATGAATGACAAGCGACAATAGGAGGATATCAGTCGAAATGTGATTGATAATAATAATAATACGAAGGCCGTGAACTTGTGTGTGGAACGTCTTCATACATGGTACTGGATGGATCCTGTAAAGTCATCAGGAGTTCAAATCCCATTCTCTGCATGGTTTGTGACCATGAAAATGTAGAATTTGTGCACTCCTTTTCAATGCAGCAGCACGTGCAACCAATTAATTTGGTCTCGTTTTCGACACTGGACAGGGTGACCCAAACTCTGTCATCGAACTAGAGCCCGTTCAGCAAGAAGCTCACATCGAAGCTGCGGAGACAGAGATTCACCTGATGCAGCTTCATGAGGATAAGCCAATGCATGGGATCTTCTTCTAGAAACTTGAAGACCTTGGCTCATCCAGAAATTTTACCTTCGCATTCCTCAGGTCAAGTAGGCTGAATTCAGGATGGTGTCTTCAATACCATGGTCTAACGTAGTCGCTTGAGGGGTATAGTAGCATCGGACACCAGGTGAGGCATTTGCAGCCTCAGCCTACGACACTCATCCGGTTGGACCAGGCACCGGTGTTGCCTTACGCTTCGGATGATATTGAGTCCGTTTTGGAGAATGAAGTCGAGGCTAACATGTTAGATGTAACAAGAGATAGGTGACGGATGACAGGGGATGGATGACAAGTGAAAGTGACAAATGACAAGTGGGGTGGTGTCATGTGACAACTTGGTGCACTCTGATTGTACGATGATCTAAGGAGGCGGAGATAAAAGAGGTGGTCTCAAACGACACCAAGATATTATATGCCATATATTATATGTCCGAGTGCCTTGTGTGAATGCTGAGATTCACCTACACTACCCCACCCTCACCATCTCAAACGACGCTTGAACGAATCAGCTAATTTCCCTCCAATTAGGTATACATCTTCGAGATAACAAACGGTTCTGTCTGGAACCTGTACACACTACACATCGAATACATGTGAATAGTCGAATAAGTATTTATATGTGGCTTTCTCTTCTCCTCTATGCAAATTTATGGAGGTAGTTTAAAGTTTTGTGTATTGAAAAACAGTTACCGCTTGGAGATGGATATTCTTGAGAAGTTTCCCACCCAGAAATTGGTAAATACCGAGGAATGTTGACGAATTCAGTATATAGTGTTTTTATTTTTCAAATTCAGGAATATTATCGTACAAACAAATGAGGAAAACTCTACAATAGGTGGCGAATTTCACATACTCCTTTCAAACACGCTAGCCAATGCGTTTCATGTGAAACCTAAATCATCAAACCAAAACATCAGAGGAACCGTCAGATCAATCGCCATTTTGGTAGGTATCAAGTATCTAAAGATGACGTTGATAATTTCATGCATTCCATTGTAATTCCTTTATAATTTTCAATTTTTTTATTTCCTGAAGAAGATGCAGAAATTACAATAAGATCCCTGAAATTCGATAACCTATCTTCAAAAGAATTTGAACACTGTTGGAGGACTTATGGCAAATATCTGTTAAATGCACCCTAGATATGAAATTTTAGGACGCTAGGGATAATTCAAAGCACCCAGTAAAGAATATCCTCGAGCATTATGTAAAGAATATCTCCGAGTTTGAATTTATATTAAATGATGATTAAAAGATTTACTCTCATTGATTGGTTAATGAACAAAATATATTAATGTAAATACACTTTTGTGATTAAACAATGAACTTTGAGACTGTACCCGATCATTAAGATAATACTATAGAACATTGTATCTATGCCTGTTGAGCACTGCACGATAATGAAAGAATGTTTTGATGATGTGAATAAGACATAAAATTGATCTGGTAATGTACAAAATACATCAATGATTGGATCGACAGTTAATGATCAAGGTGATTGTATCAATGAACATGGTCCTCAAGCAATGTCCTTAGTGAACATATAAACAACTCTTCATCTTCATCAGGCAATCAACAACTGAACCTCATAGTGATCACATAGGGCATCGGTTGAAAATTAATGTACAAATACATTTTTGTAATGCTTTTTTACATTATTTTTTCACATTATTATTTATTAGGTCGCTTTTTCTTTCTGTTAAATTGGTTCGGAATCCACTTTGACCCGGGTCCCAGGACTACCTTGCTCGCACAAGCTCTTCTTTTGAGGGGTTTCTCCAAAAACCTGGGAGATTCGTAAAAACAAATTTTACAAAATTAAATTTTTTATCTGTTCAGTTTTTTAAGAAATTGTGCTAAAAGTGTCACTTTACGCACTGTGATGCGTAAAACCTTAGTTTAATCACTTTGTAGTCGACTTTAATGACAACCCAATTGGTCGGTATTTTTGATATTCAAATCCACATCCGACTGACGTGAAGTTTCAATTCCAGTGTTAGAAAATAAACAATTCAATATGACTAGATAACCCGTAAAAGCATTCTGTCGGATCCACTATCCAGAATATCGTTATTCAAGACGTGTTTCTCTTCCAGGTATGTTTTATTCTGTTTACTTTTCCTTTTTCACCCGAGTTTGCACGTTTGGCATGTCAGTTACATACGTTTCAACTCGAAGCGATATTTTTTTCATGATGCTAAATCGAGTTGTCGAAGGAAAGGCACTTTATATCAACGCGATCACTACGAATATTTTTGAAATATAAACAATCCGGCTCCACGCACAACATAATTATTTTTTTTATATCAAACGGATTCAATATGAATATATTTACTCTGCTCGACAATTTATTCCAATATTTCAGTCTTTTTATAAGTGAATTGCTCCAACCTCTATGGTTATTACCAGAGATAAGTGTTAGACAGTTAATCACGAGTAGAAAAACGATGAAACAAAAAGTCAAAATTGAAGTCATAAGAGCAACTCGATTAAATGAAAGAAAACTGTAAGAAAATGTGGAAACTTCATCAAAATTAAATATGGAAATTTTAAAAATTTAGGATAGAAAAAAAAATAGTGAATTATTTTAATTTATTATAAGAAAATAATAATCTCAGTGACTGATAATAAAAAGTGATCAGAAGTGTGGTGGAATAATGTGAAAGAAACTTGCTTGGAAACCGGAACAAAAAAGAGGGGGGAAATAACAGCGAGGACGCGGAAATGTTTTTTTAAGAGCTCACAAAATTATATTGAAACTTATCAGAGAAAATCAAATCTAGAAAGGAAAGCTTCTATGTATTGAAGAAAGTAATCTAGGCAGTCTACAAACATAAGTTATACTTAGCAGAACTGAAAAAGACTCAAAATATCCATACAGAAACCAACAGTCAATGGTAGTTGGAATTTTCGTCAGATAAAAGGTATTTAATCTATACGATACTCTACGTATAGCAAATTCAGTGAACAACAATCAAATGTTTCCAATTTCAGAACTTTGAACATTCTTTCCACAATTTTATCAATTTTTAACCGCGAAGCAGTGTAAAAAAACTTTTTCAAAACTAGAACTTTAAAAAGTCAGTAATTAGTTATTTTTAAAGTTATTCAATTTATACGTTACAAGTATATAGGTTGGATTCAGCTTCTTGAATAAAATTATGTCAGTACAACAGCTGACAGCTGGGAAAGCAAAGCTGTGACTGTGGCTATATTTACGGTAACGATACTGAACCCGAGAAATAGTAAAATCATGCATAATTTTCTCAAATTATTGAAATCTTGGAATATAAGCTATTCAACGCAGGTTTAGGTATGATAAGTATATAAAAACTTACTTTCACGTTTATTTGAGTTGCTGAATAAAAGAAAAAATATTTGGGTTGAATTTATTTTGAAAAGATAATTACATTCACAAATCACAATTGTTTGAAAATATTCTTTTTAACATCCTTTCCTGGAATTCTACCTGAGATTGAGAGATCTTCATGTTTGGCGCACCGATTGAAAAGCTGAGAACTTGAAAAGAGAGAAAAAAAGGGAAAAACCAAAAGAAAGAGAGGAAGTATCTAGCCCGGCAATCTGACAAAACTATTTGACTACTATAATTTATCTACTATTTACTGAACTACTATTCACTACCAATCTACAACTACAATAACTACTATTACTACAACATCTATTTTCTTTTACATTAAACTATAAAATATTACAACAATTTGGTACCTCAACATAGAGCTCTTCACATTATCCATGAGATATATATATAAAAATAAATATAGAAATAAAGAACAATATGTTTACATCCCCAGCACTCAGAAATGGTTTCGGCGTATTGTATTGGATCTCCAAAAGAGATTTGAAAAGAAGAACGAAGTGTTAAGATATTTGGAATAACTTTGGATCACACACAGAAAAAAATTGGTACCTGAATACAATGAAAAAGTTCAGTGACTCATTGAATATTTTTATCAATATTGGTCCAATGAACGCAATCGTTATGTCAATGTACCACTGGTTATCCATACTATGAATACGGATCTTAATAATATCAATGAATGCTTTCATTGATAACATGATCAAGTACATTAGATAGGTTCGTTTTGGTAATGAATTCCATTCATCAAACGAATAAAGAGTGATCACCCAAGCAATGAATTGTATTCGTTAAACTGATGAAACTGATCAGATTAATTATTATTGTTCGTTCTTCGAATAAATGTTGTATGATTGATATAATGATTTAGATTATTTCGACTATGGATATTTTTCATCAATTTAATGAATGGTGTTTATTGATAATCGGTTACTATAATGCAAGTTTCGTTGGGGTAATGATTTCCATTCATCAAAGGAATGAAGAGTGTTCACCAAGTAATAAATTGTATTCGTTCAACTGATGAAACTATATTCATCAAATTGGTTATTATTGTCCATTCTTCGAATGAATACTGTATGATTGATATAATGATTCAGATTAGTTCGACGATGGATATTTTTCATCAATCCAATGAACGGTGATTATTAAGTATCGGTTATTCCTTGATTCAATAATTGATATACATTAAATCTATGTTTCAGTTTATTCTCGTGATGCTTTCACACATTGAACTAATTATTTTGTTTCTCATTTGAATAAGTGGTATTTATTCAATCATTGCATATCATTCGTAAATGCAATGAAGGCCTCTCACTGATATTGAGCATACAATGAGTTTCCGAAAGATATGCAAAATAATTAACATGCATTCATCAGAACATCTCAATCCTGATTGGAAGGCGTATCTCCAAGTTATCTTTAATTTCGGCTGGCTCCTTTCGGAGCTCTTCGGATGTCTCTGTAGTCTGTGCTACCGAGAAGATGCTTCAACGATCGCTTTTGTCTGCTTAAGTTAACCGGCTCTGTGCAAACAACGAAGTCGTGCGGAGTGGTCCCGCTAGTGGAGGCGCTGTGTACTACCAGCTAAAGCTAACTTGCCAGCAACGGAGATTTCTATGAGAGAATTCGGCTGAACAGATGCCGGCAAAATTTATGAGTATATTTAAACACGAGATGGCTTGGTTCGACATAAGGCTTATTATTATATTCATGAACATATTAATTACAGAGTTATAGAATGGGAGGAAAATGTTGCTTCTATCACTTAGTAACTTCGTTACACCTTCTATGATCTTTCCATAGCCCCAATAAAACCTGTGTGTAGATCTGAAAATAGATTATCATTGATTTCGATAAACTTGGATTCATTGTAACAATAAAATCATCTCTGGGACCAATAATTACGTTCATTGATATGATGAATAATTTCAAATAGATTCAGTGTACCCCTTTCATTACCTCAATGAACTTTTCCATAGCAGCAACGAAACCTGTTCATAAATGTAAAAAAGATCATCTTTGATCTCAATGAACTTGAATCATTGTCACGATGAAAAATGTATTGTGCCAATGAACGGAAAGGTAATAAACGGTATTCATTGATATTATGTAATACATTTTTTTCATGAAATAATAGACATTGTTCCAATGTACTTTTTTCTTCATTTCAATAATCTTTTTCAAAGCCGTAACGTAATATGTTCATAGGTCTGAAATTAGATCATCATTGATCTCAGTGTACCCCTTTCCTCACCTCAATAAACTTTTTCGCAGGAGCAACGAAAACTGTTCATAAATGTAAGAAACAGTCATCTTTGATTTCAATAAACTTGAATTCGTTGTATCAATAAATACCTACAAAAGTTAGTGAGTATTTATTCATTGCCACGATGAAAAATGTATTTTGCCAATGAAAGGAGAGGTAAGAAACGGCATTTATTGATATAACGTACCACATTTTTTCAGTGCAAACTCATTATATGTAGTGATACATTAAAACTCAAATTGTCAAGTATATCGTTTCTACCATGTCAGCTCAGCAAATTTTTATGCACTAATAACAGTGTATTATTCTTTATCACTCAAATATGGGTTCATCACACTCCTATTAGTATTCCCTAGATTCGAGACATACTGTTTTATCCCCTACCAACGAAATCATCACTTTCTATCCAGGAGCCACTTTTATTTTAGGGCAGAAGTAAATTGAAACATAATGAGTTTGGTTAGGTCCCGTAAATCTCTGGTGGTCACAGCTGATTAAATAAGAAAGTTAGTAAGTTAGTTTTCTTCCCTCATATTTATGTGTGTCGAGGTGTGGGAATGAGAATTCTCTCCGGTGGCATTTTGTGGTGGACTTTAACATTGGCGTACGGTACGTTTACATAAGAATATGTTTAGTTTTACGATAAACTAAGTATTCAAAAAAATTTCTTAAACTAATATTCCATTATACTCATGTTTAAGGAATCAGGTACATAAATGAAGTTTTTAGGAAAAAAATGCTGGTAGATGGAGGAGTGTTGGTTTTATTGTAATATCAATCAATCAGTCTCAATTTAATACATGAAATGCGCACGATAAAGATTTACAATGACTCGACAAGAGAGAAGAGAATTGAAGACATTCATAAAAAATAATAATGAAATATTTGAAAATATACTCGATAGATAATCCACATGCTACATGCATTGTCCGTATCTAAATTCCTTTTTGTCATCTTTCTCTTTCTTTCATTTCCTCTATTTTTCATCTTTCTACACTTCTCTTTCTTCTTTACTGATCTAAGTTAATTATGTTATCTGCTGTGTTGAGTCTATATGGTTGCCCGGTACAACAAAAGCCTGCTTAGACTCAACAGGAATACACCTAATTTGTACCTTGTTACTGAGGACGACCTGTAAACTTTTTTGTTTTGTCTTAATAAATAAATTACTTTTCCTACGAGCGTGCGGAAAAGTAACTTTTCCGCACGATTTTTTGTTTTGAAAGTTGTACTTTTCCGTACGATTTAAAATCGTGCGGAAAAGTTACTTTCCCGCACGATTTTTACTTTTCCGTACGATTTTTACTTTTCCGCACGATTTTTGTATTTTTGAAAATGAGGATATTTACAACTAAATAAATGATCTATGTAACTATTCTGTCGTATTAGTCATTTTGTAGCATTATTATGAAAACTTGTTTATTAAAAACCTTGTTTTTTCATAAATAAGATTGACAAAAACACTCGTAGGAAAAATATTGTACCTAACTCTTACGGAAAATGTCTTTTCCGCCCTTAACGGCTTGCCCGAACTCCGCTTCGCGTCGTTCGTGCAACTGCCGTCGCGTGCGGAAAAGTACTACTTTCCGCACTTGTTAGGTAAATAACTATACCTACTTATATTGTGTCAACAAACTGATCAATCATAGTTGTCATAACAGAAATTGAAGTTACGGCCGCCTACTAGATGGAGTCTGGTTTTGGGGAACAAGCATTTTCGTCGCGATAAAAAACGATGCACCTTTTTTATTGCTGTCAAAATAACTTAGAGGTCAAGTCAAATAGTTTGATTTCTACAAGAGTTAATTTATCGAGATAAAAATACGTTCCTCAAAACCATCTATTAAGTGGCCGTCCCTCTAATTTCTGCCTCGACAGCTATGATTGTTCAGTATTTTTGACACATTATGAATCGTTTTGGGCAAGTTTCTTCTGAACAAATCACAAAAAACAATAAAAGAATTGTGTTGTTAATAATTATTGCTCATTCAAATAACTGTTTCAATGAAATTGAATATTATTGTTGTGTTTTTATATATTGTCATTAATATATCTTGCCAAAATACACTCTAAATCTTTTTGTGTGGGATGAATTTCTATCAACTCAAAATTTTTCCCTGAGTAATTAATTCCATTTTTCCAAGGTTTTTCTCTTTTGTAAATTAACCATTGGTTTATAAGGGTTCACTCTTAGCTTCAACTATTTTCAATTACCTGTGGTTTAAAACTGCTGTTTGAATGACCTCCGAAATTTTCTTCGCGAATTTGCGTTTTGCAATAATTGCAAAGTCGTCGGCAAATCCTGAGCAATGGAAGCCTCTGGATATAATTCTTTTAATTGTTTCGTTCAATAGGAAGATCTAATGTATCCAAACTAACATTTGTAACACAGTATACAGTATAGGTACTCTGGTTGTGATAGGTTTTCATGAACATTTTATGAATGTTATAGTGATATTAAGGACTTTCAGAAAGTTTTAAATAACAGAAACAATGTTGTATTTCGTCAGCATTCCAGATTAACCCACTCACTTTTTTCCTGTTAACATAGGGTTCCTGTATTAAAACTTTCTAAGACTCACCAGATGCAGATTGATCCGGCCTACCTTCAACATCGCCATTACGTCCTTCCATTTGGATGAATATGGTTCCTTCCGTGCCTTGTGCAAGCCACCGCCGCTTTGTCTGGAGAGAACTGGCTTATATCCTGCCGGCTCTCTGCGTACTGTCATAGTGACTAACTCATAGTAGAGCGGCATTGTCTGCTCCTCTAATGCCAGAGTTATCTCTTGGATAACCTTAAAAGGTTATGATCCACCCGCCTGCCTCTCCACCCGTATCCAGGTGCTTTCACCTCTTCTCGTTCAGGGATCCGTTCTGGAGGCTCAGCATCCGCGGTCCGCTTGAAAGGTTCCACCCTTGGTCCTTGATACAGGAGCCGAGCCTTACCGGACAGGGAGCGTCTGCCGAACGCACTGCCCTCAATGAAATGTCTGCTATTGTTGGTGAAATCCAGACATCAAGGAGACACTACAGCGACGTCTAGTTCTAGACGGTTATTAGAAAACATCCTGGTTCCATGACGCCGGAGTTTCTGAAGTGCAGTTCCGAGCCTTGGGGTCCCCCTTGAGGCCCTCCATAATCCTCATCATGTGCTCTATCAGGTTGCTCCTGATGGCTTCGCTTTTTTCTGGGAAAATGGTACCGCCGTCCCTGTCACATCTGATAACGACCTGCATGTCCCCCTTTGGGTCCCCGCCAGCTGACGTACGGCTGTTGTTTCTTCCTTGAGTAGAGGTGAGACATTTGTCTTATGGCCAGTGGGCCAAGCCCTCCCAGTCTCCTCGCCGTCTTGGCGGGTCGATCTGGGGGTCTCTCCCGAGACCTCTTTTTTCCTCTCCCCATGGCCACGCCTGGGCGGTACGGTGCGTCCTGATTCTCAAGAGCATCCGGGAGCACGTTTGGAGGCAGCTCTGCTTCAAATTCCATCATCACGGTTACAGTTCCTTCAGTTTTTGTCTCTGCCATATTGTGGATCATTATGTGGGTGTGTGGTATGTAGACGTTTCTCAATGGGGTAGTGTTTTCTTTCGATCTGCTTCCCTGCAAAATGCCTGGTAGGACTGGTTCTCGGCCGTACGGTACATCTGCCGCAGGTGAAGCACCCGGACAGTACGTTAGGGCCCTTTCCAGGCGATATACAATACAATTTTTTGGTGAATGAAAAGTCAGACCCCTACACTGGCTGGGCAAGGGCTCTGCATTTGAGCTCAATCTTTAGTTCAGATACGTTTCCTTGTTCATGATCCATATTTGTATTGTAAAACAGTGCAAATACGATTTATTTTTGGTGAAAACTTCCGCTGACATAAAATTTTAGTACAATTTAACAGATCGAAAATGATGATTTGGAACCTTTGGTTTCAATACAATTCAAGAAATAGAAGCTACCCAAAACACCAAAACTACGTTACTTTCACTCGACGAGCGTTTCGCCAACAAAGTTAGCTATAAGCTCACTAAAAAGCTTATAGCTCTTGAGAATGCTTACTTCTATTTCTTGATAAATACTGTATTGTCGTGCTATTCAATACATGAATATACGACACAGGTGTAGTGAGTATTTTCTTCCTTTTTTATGCAGGAGATTTATGCGGGAGGTTTATATTAACTGATAGCTCACCTCTCACCTGACTATTTTTGGCAATGATCATATCTGGCTATATTTTATATAAAGAAGACTCTGAGAAGTGGTTACCAAGTTATGACAATTCTCGTTCAGCTCTGAAAGCTCTAAAAGGGTCTTCAGCTCATTTGGTAGTGGTAACAGCTGGTACGACATCGTAAGATTCATCAACCCTGACAGTTCACAGTGATACAAATTTTGCCTCGCGTAAGCCACTGCCCCATACGGCGAAGTGTGAAAGCGCCAAGGGCGCCACCTTGCCACTCTAATTGGAACTAATGGTAAGTTGGCTGTGACCGAACCGTATACATCACCTCCTCGGACAGTCTACTCGGAGAAACTTGCTAATTTGGGCCCCTGAGACACCCGGAGCGCGATGCACTCTATGAATTATGCTGTTTCGCCTTCATCTTACAAGAGAATCCAGAATTAGGAAGGCGGAATCGAGGAAATCCATCATTTAAGTGGTCTCGGCGGTTTATTAGCCTTTATTAAATCAGCGGTCTGGTGGCTGCGAAACTTTCGGAATTCGAGGAATCTTCATGAAATATACTTCAAGTTTCGTCGTGAATGTAAATTAGATCCTTCTTTCCTACCAACTTTGAAACCGTCTGAGCGGATATATCAAAAAAATTATAGAAATTACTTACTTGGAAGTTGAGAGGAATAATGACGAATATTTTAGAGAATAACCTTTAGTCACACACGAATATGTAAATGTAACATTTACAACCGTAACATTTATTTTGTTTTTATTATCAGGGTCATTTCAAAGTTCACTATAATTAACACGGACGTATGATAAGGTAAGAATACAGATAGACTTAGAATTTTTATAACTACAACACGGGTTGTTTTGAAGCCGCTCAGTTAGATAGCGCGCGGGCTGCGGGGAAAAAAGAAGGTAGTGATAGACTGTGACATATCCTCAACCGGCGGGAGCGCAAGGATTTGATAAAAATGGGCTCATTCATGCAAAAAATTATCAATGTATCAAGGAAGGTGTTGGAATATACATCCTTTTTTTTTGTATTTTCGTGGCCGTTACTTGATGGAAATCCATAGTTATGACACTAAGGTAAAACACGATTAAAATTTCCACAAAATGTATTGTCTTTGCGACATGTTTCGATATACAGTATCTTTTTCAAGCGAATGTAGTAATGAGAGATCATGAATATACATCCGATGGACTTCGTGATATATAAAAAGTAATTCGATAACATGAAATATTTTATTGACTGAGATATTAAAATAATAATAGATAACATAATCGATCCTTAGAAAATATGTGGTTCATAATGTTTGCAAAATTTAAAGAAAAGAAGACTTTCATCGTGGGAGCCGAGGTCGAGAGCCGAACTGAGAGCCGAGGGGAAGTAGGTAGGAATTGGTGTTCTTCTTGAATTTCTGAAGGATGTATGCCACAGGGAACACCTCTCGAGACAGCGAGTTCCAAAGCTTTGCAGTTCTGTGGAAAAACAAGCTCTGGGAAGCAGATGTGCGGTATATCTCCAAAGTGACAGCATATGGAGGTGAGGACTGAAATCGACGGATCAGTCTCGATGAGACCGCTAACGGTGAAACGATTCAGAAGAGCATCGTCCATGGAAATATTTATAAAACAGAGACAGATCGCCAACCTTTCTGCGATGGTCCACAGAAGTGAGCGAGCTTGTGAGCGAAGTATAACTGACGAGACGAATGGCTCTCTTTTGGACCGAATCTTAAAGTTTTAATGCGTGTTTGGGTGCTGCACTCCATATTTGGGAACAGCATTCCAAGACAGGTCGAATATGTGTCTCATACTTTAAAATTGTTGCATATAGTCCAAAAAGGGTATGGGTTGCTGCTTCAGGAGGATAATTCCATATTTACTGAATTATTCTTGATTTTCGGATCATCCGCAAACATTTCCTTGACGTGCGACATAACACATTTTAGTTACACAAATACTCGCATATTGTGTTTGCATGATGAGGTAGGAGTCTTCGGAAACGATGTGAACTTTCCCTTTTTCTTCTCCGATCATTTTTAGCAGAATTATGACCAATCAAATTTTCGGCTCCACCAGAAGTTTCAGCGGCGGATAAGTTGATGCCGGCATTCAATCACGATTTCCCAGAAAATGAGCGCCTTTTATAAGAAATCACTAGGGTTAATTTTTATGGAGAAATGAATTGTCTTTCACAACAATTGTACGCTCAAAATTAGAATACGGGTCAATAATTTGGAACCCTATTCAATCATTCCGAAGATATCGAATCTGTTCAGAGAAGATTTCACAAATTTTTAGTATTTCGTGAAGACAATAATTATCTAGCCAGATGACTAGATAATAGTATTAATTTAAATAGATTGCAAACAACATCGATTGTCCATATCTCTTGCATGAAATCAAGTGGTTGTGCCCCGTTTAGAGTCCAGACGTAGTGTTACACATTTCATGTCAGTAATTCACGTACCAATATCACTCTTCAGAGTCCTATAACTATTATGTGTCAAAACTTTAATCGTATTTATGGAATATGCGATATTGTCTGATCACTGACTTGTATTTTTAGCCTAAATATTGTGAGGTCAAAGTTTGGGTATTCGCTGTCATGTCTATCGCATCATTGTTCCTTGATTTGTCGGTGTATGCCCTACCTTCCACTTGTCTGTCTTTGTGTAACATATTTCAATACATATTATTATATTGAGTTGTTTTTTCGATAAATCATTTGCTTTCCAAGATTACAGCAAAAATCTATTCATTTATAACGAAAAAAAATGTTCCACCCCTGTAATTTTGACAAACAATTTTTTTTTGTCTTTATCATGGTTCCAACTACTAGCATAACGAGTTTAGTGGTGCTACAATCGATCCTCAAAACCCAATCGTACTGGATTAAACCCATTTCAAAGAAATGAAGACGATTATCATTTCTATTATTTGATTAGGCATAACCCATCGCCTGATGGGTCAATGAATATCACACCAACAGCTTTCCCACGGGAAAGTATATGAACCGAACATCATATATATCGCTCGAAAGTTTTGATTACATTTTGTTGAAGTTCCGTTCAATATTCTAATGTGAAAACTTCGTCTCTCCGACATAATACTCTTTGATATTAATATGCTCCCAGCAAGTAAAAGTACGAACAGCTATTGCAACAGTATATATCAGTTTTCAGTATAAACCAGCTGGAAGTTACTGAATATTCTCCATTAAAATATTGTTTCCATAAGAACGTTCAGCAGCGGTACATATTCCAACTTTAATAGTCAAGTTTCTGCAATTTCAACACAAACGCGAAGAGAAATAATGAGGCTGTGCAGCACACATTAATACTGCTCTAATGATATACAGGGTCATCACTCAAGCAAGAGTGTGTGAGGGATGGAAATTCTTAGGGTGAAACCAAGAGTCGATACACAGTTTCAAATATATCTAAAAATTCAACCCCTTGTACCAGGCTAATTTGTACACAGCTAATCATCGTCGGGTAGGCGTTCACGAAAATCACCATGCCATACTTCTCCGACGATTCCAAATGGCCGCCATACCACCGCTTTGTACCAGTATGGCACTAATTTTTCCTGTAAGTTTGAGGTTCAAAGAACATAAATACGAAATTTTAAACATACAGGGTTTCCGGTAAACCTTGTACAATATTGAAACTGGTGATAGACCAGATCATGACTGTTCAGAATATCAGAATTTCACCTCAGTAAAAATCTCACCGTTTTCCAGATAATGGACATTTTTTGAAATTCTAGAAAATCTCTACCTCCCATTGGATTGGTGAGTGCCATGTCTACAAATCGCGACCAATTCAAATATTCTTGCTGCTGAAGATTACTGATGAGTGATGCTTTCAGACGTAGAGAACAGTTTTCCAGAAAGTGATACCATTTTTTAAGAAATGAGGGTAAACTGCCAGATTTAAGTTTCATCAATTTTTTTAAGAAATGTTTGACATTCTTATCTGAAAAAAGCATAACCACGTGGAGTTGGAAATTCATTACAAAAGAATGCACATTTTGTCCAGACTCTACCATGGTATAGATCATACTATAATTATTTTTGGGGGGAGTAATATTTCCACTGAATTAGAGCGTGGTGTTAGCATTCTAGGCTTCTTTCTTTTATACTCACGCCGAAAAAGTATTTTGTTTGGATATTATTCTCAAGATAAAATGTAGAAATTGTTATTAATAAGAAACAATAAATTGCTTGGTAGCATTGAATAGTATGTCAATAAAATTAATTTTTTATGTAATCAGTCTAAATAAATTATTATCGAAAGGAAATTGTCGATTATCCGATATAGCACCGATGAATACGCGAATTCGTGTGATTAATGTCGCAATTGACCAACATCCAGATTACAACGAAATTTCAGAGATCGAAAGATTGCACAAATAAATAAGTACAATAGTTTTTAGGAGGTGAATCTTTGTCGAAAATTAAAGGGGGTCTTTCATGTAAACAAACACTATTAGGCCTTTCCTTGAAACGTTACACGCTTCCAAAAATGAGAAAGAATATTTTCTTTTTCTTCAAATTGCTGAAGAGTTGAAGGAATGATATTGTGTGGGCATATTCTACCAATAACAGATCACAACACCAGTTCAAAATAAACTTATGGACGGGAATCTTAAATGAAGTAATTGGCCCTAATGAATTGCCTTACATGGCAGCACTTATTTGAATTTCCTGCAAAATGAACTGCCCCTTCTTTTAGAAAATCTACCGTTAGTACTGAAACAAACAATGTGGATTCAAAATGATGGCTGCCCGTCGCATTATGACGTACGAGTTCGGTAGTATTCGAATCAAATATACCCACGGCGATGGATAGGACGCCTTGGTCCAATCCTGTGGCCGCCCAGGTCCCCAGACTTAAATCCAATAGATTTCTTCTACTGTGGATATTTGAAAGAACTCGTTCACTCCACAACTATAACTGGCGTGGAGCAATTGAGACGGCGTATCCACACTGCCGCTCAGAGTATCGCTGATTCGGGGGCTATACCGCATTTGAAAAGGTTCCTCTTGAAAAGATGTCGTCTCCGCATACGAGTGAATGGGAAACAATTCGAACATTTATTGTAATATTTTCAGTGCAATGATGAATAAGCGTTAGTGTGGTTTATTAGTGTATGTTGATTCATAAAAACTTTGATTTAGTGTTTACTTTTTTACATATCATTGAATGATTCTAAGTAACTGTTTCATTATTACTTATGATTATTTCATCATTTCGCCTTAATAGGATAATAATAAAATGCATTATTAACAAAGTCTACACAGTTGATTTTAGCTCAGAATAACACCACACTCTGATTTACTGGAAATATTACTCCCTCCAAAAGTTGTAGTATGTTCTATACCATGGTAGAGTCTGGACAAAATGCGCATTCTTTTGTAATGAATTTGCAAATCCACATGGTTATGCTTTTTTCCCATAAGAATGTCAAACTTTTGTTTTAAAAAATTGATGAAACTCAAATGTGGCATTTTACTCCCATTTCTTGAAAAATGTGTTCACTTTCTGAAAAACTGTTCTGTACATCTGAAAGCATCACTCATTAGTAATCTTAAACAGCAAGGATATTGAATTGGTCTGGATTTGTAGACATGTCACTCAAAAATCCAATGGGAGGTAGAAAATTTCTAGAAATTCAAAAAATGCCAAAATCTCGAAAACGCTGAGATTTTTTCTGATATTCTGAACAGTCATGACCTGGTCTATCACCAGTTTCAATATTGTACAAGGTTTACCGGACACCCTGTATATGTGGAGGCAATCTTGTTTTGTAACCAGATGTTTTGTTGTATAACATTCTACGGCTACCACCGCTCGAACGATTCCTCGAGTTGTGGCTCATCGTGTTATGTATGGCAACACAGGTATACGGCACTGGGCCTTCATATATTTTTACACTTTTTAAGATGCGTCTGACGCAAACGGCAGACGCTTGAATGCCCATTTTCTTAACCTGGTTTTTTAACAACTTCTGCAATCTCCTTCTAAGCTGAATCTTTTGTTCTCTGATACTTTTACGTTGGCAGTTTTAAATCGTACAGGCAAAGATATTTGTCAACACATTCCACTAAAATTTGCAGAAAATAAAACTTTCGACATCATACAGGCACGACTTTGACAACCGTGGCTGATGCTTGACTGCCTCGAGAAGGGTAGAGCCAACGGTCAACCGTTGGCTCGCGTCTGATGCTCGAAGAGAAACATATGAATAAATTGTCACATGAGCAGTAATACGCTGTGCGGCAGCCGCGTGCGTCAGTCGCCCTATAGGAAACACATCTTAATGGTAGGGTTGGCCTATTTACAGGAAAGACACCAGTACCCTCAGATATATCCTTGACAGTTCCCACTAGCCCAGCATGCTTTGGATCACGACCAGCGATTTGATGACACGATTCTTCAGACAAGAGCATGACCATGGGCTTTTTGATGCAGTCGAGAGTAAGATGCGTTTCCTATGGGGAGGCTGACGCCTGTATACCCATTTCCTATGAAGTGAGTCGCGAGTGATCTGTTGTCAAAAAAGTGCCATTTTCTGAGTTACAAATGTGCGAAAACAAAAAAATATTATTATTGAATTTGCTATTAGAAGAAATTGAGGACCAATAAATTTTACTGAAAAGCATGTGCAAGCAAAACAACTTCTGCAATCTTCTTCCAAGCTGAATCTTTTATTCTCCCATACTTATAGGTTCACAGTTGCAAATCGTAAAGGCGGGATTTTCCAACCCATTCCACCAATGTTTCATCTTCCTCCATCTTCAAAAATAATGTTCTACACACTTTTATCATTTCGTTTTCAACTTTCAAGTGATATTTTAATGTTTGACCCCTTTGTGATTCAGTTTCAACTTTTCGATCTCGCGATCTTGCAATAGGAACTTTTTTGACCATAATGTTAACATAAACTTTATTCTGACCCCAATTCATATTCCAAAATTCTTCAAATATCTTTCTCCTTTTCTCTTCTGTAATAAGTGAACATTTCATGGTACCGGTCCCATTTTTTCGTTTACACTCACATCTTGGTTTCAATATACGTGGTTTTTTGGGTTTCTTGTAATTCCAGACATTTCCATCTTTTTTTCTACCATAATACTTCTTACCATGTTCCCTAAGTTTTTTGTTTTTTTCCGCAAACCAGGAAGACTTTTCCACTAGTACCCTTTTCTTTCGCCTTTCAGATTTTTTTGGTAAGTCTTCAGAAGTTTCTGAATCGCTGTTTAAGTCATAGGGAACTAGTCTCTGGTCACTATCATCAGATATTGGGTCCTCAATATTATCGATTATATTGTTATTTAATAATCTGCCTTTTGGTGAGTTATTATGTTCAGATATAATTCCAGAAGAATTTTGTATGAATTCCATCTCATTGTGATCATTGTTATGCAATTCATCAGGATTATTGTTCGGAATAATATCATTTTCGTATGTAATAGTTTGGTCGTTCTGCTCTTGATTTGAGATAGAACGTGTTGAAATTTCAATAGCGTTGGTGGTTATATCAATGCCTTCAAGAGGGCACAGTGGTGTAAGGGTTTTGTATTCTTCAGAAATATTTACTATGCTGGATGGCATTTCTTGAAGGAAGTCAATAACTTGTATTTCGACATTTTCGACAATTGTGTAATCTCCATTAACATTTGAGTACTCTGATAAAACTTCTTTTTCAGACTGAATATTGGCGTTATCCTCATATATTTTTTCCAGTTCATCCGTGGTAGATAATTGTTGTGCGTGATTGAGCAGTCCCGGATCATTTTCTTTCTCTACTACAGTGGAGATTTTCAACATATCAAGTATTTTTTTACTTCGACACGATGCCATCTGAAAATGTGTTAATAAAATGTGAAAACGATTCAATATTTTTTTCGAATTGTAATTTTGAGGAAAAGGTGCCATGTACTTGATAAATTATTTTTATCATAACTAGAAAAGGTGCTAACTCCGAAGAATTCATGTGGTCACTTTAAAGTGAAAAAATTACATGCATACAAATATTCTGAGTGAATATTATTTGATGAATAAGTTTAATAAACATATCTTACCTTGTTTGACAACAATAAATGAATGAACACCCGAAAGAATTATTTGAATGAGCAAATTTACTCCACGCACGTGCTCCCGAAGCAAGATTACAGTGCAAAATGGCCGTATGACTGGAGTTAGCGCGGGCGATTTGAATGCCTTGAACTTAGCACTTTTACGTCTCACTCATTTACACAATATTCAATTCCGTTACATGTTAGCAGCTTTTCCTATAAGATGCGCGCTCTTCTTCCCATTCGAACGAGACCGAAATGTGATTCGAGACAAAAAATGGAGTTGGCACGTTTACACTCTAAGCCGACGATAATCAATTTCGACTTCTGAAGGCTGCCGTTCGTCGACAGCCGAAAGCAGGTTAACGGAAAGCACAATTTTAACACCAAAAGTTACTGAGAAACCATGTATTATTAGCCGTATGCACCGTTTTTATCATGAAACCAGATTAGCTAATCTAGATTAGGTGACTCGGATTAAATCTGTATGCACCGCAAAGGAATGAAGGTAGATTAGCTAATATTTCATTATAACTGGCAACACCGGTAATTTCTTTACATTTGACATTAGAAATGGCTTTCATCGGTGATTTGACTCCTGTCAGTCATACCTTGAAATTATATTATGTGAATGAGGAAAAAGAAAGAGTTCCAAATTGCACATTTATTGAACACAGTTCCGTACTAAAGCCTCAAAGGATAAGAAAACCAATCTAAACTACGAAAAAGTCGAGTTCGGTTGGAGATTGAAAAGAACGCATTCACTCCTCTTCAAACGCTCACCCAAATTATTGTACCAAAATATAAAAATGACCAAGAATGCACCCAAATTGACGAAATTTCACTTTCAGTGGTTGAAGAAAAACCCGAAAAGGGATTCAATGATATGTTTGATTCATAAAAACAATTAATATACATCTCTTTCCATGGGATGCGTTTTGATAATGATGAGAATGTCTGTTCACAAAACTTCATCATTGAGCACAAAAATTACAAATGCATAATGTTTTGATTATAATTATTTTTTGTGTCTATTGAATGTAAAATCACGAGTGATTCAAATTGCATTATTCATTATTCAATTCCAATTGTTTGGTCGAAACTTGTTTTGGAATGAAGTAGCTACATCTCCTGATCACATCTGTTCAACGTTAACAATGTTTGAAACAAAACTACATTTTTACCCACTCAGTTATTTTAGAGGCTCTCAATTTTTTTTTCAGGGCCCCTGTCAGAAAAGAAGCCTATTTGCCATAGGGATAATATTAGGCTATATACAAACCTATCCAAAATGATTATAAAAATTGATTGTTTTTAATTACTTTTTAATATATTTAGAAAATAATGCAAAAAAATCTACAAAAGCCCTGTTCTACAATATTATGAAATGGATATTGGATATCAAAAGTAAACGATGAATACAAGGAAATCAGGTCAGTTTTTTTTTTGAACAGTTCATCTCGAATATAGTTCGATATCGATATAAGATTATCTGACCAAAGTCATCTAAAATTGGGTGAAAAACACTAAAATGTTTAAATATACAAGGTGTTCTATTTGAAAAACTTGACTATTACTCATTTTTTCATGTGAACAAAGTATCTGCTTTTCCTAACTACCGTGTCTGAGGAAAATAATGCTCATGGTATCATCCCACTCTATTTCGAATTAGATCGTGTTATTACCAGAGAGTTCAAGGTTATCAGCGTTTATTGAAGAACATATTTGTTAAAAAAAAATCGAAATGAATTACTGTCTCCTTAACGGTAACAGATAGGTATAGGAAAATAGTACATAAAGTTGTTGAATATGTGATGAGAAATCATACAATGATATATATGCCCGATGTTTCCTTTGAAAACTCGAACTAACCGCTAGTAGAAGTAGCAACGCCTCATCGTTCAAAATAGATGTGTCTATCATACATACCGTCAAATTTTCACTTATAATTGCACGAGTGGTTTGTAATTCACCCGATATCAATACAAACCTTGAGTGTAATTCGGCAGGACAATTTAATGAATAGAAATTCAGAAACATATCCATGTTAAACTATTCATTTTGGCAACCAACACCGCCATAATTGATAAACAAATGAATAAGTGAAAAAACCACTAGTGTATTTGTCGCTGTAAAAGTTAAAGCTATTTTTTGCCGCTGTCAAAGTGATAATTGCACTGTGGCATATGCAATTTCTTATTCATGAGTTAAATCGTTGTCTTGTTTGCCAAAAACCACCAATTTTGCTCAGTGTAAAAAGCCCTGTATATAGACCTCATATAATGTACTAACAACAAGGAAAATATCAATACGCTTTTACCACCAAATGCACAATTCTTGAGATATTTTGTCACAATGCCACTGCACCAGCAAAATAGAATATAATAGAAAAGACATTTGTAACATTTCGTTAGCGCCAATAATGTAATATTTTCTTGATATGACATACGTTCCTTTCCACAGATACAGTCGAAATGAGAAATTGTTCAATTAAAAATCGAATAGCCTTTCAACTCATGATACGAAAAGAGATTCTCGAGTTTAAGAGCCCTGGAAGCGATAAAAAAGTGACAAAATAGTCTAATCTATGATGATGATATTGAAAAATTTCTCACACCATGAAATCCCCTACACTTAGCCTGCACTTCTGAGATACGAATTGAAAGTTCTCTGCCGTCGACAGAATAGTTTCCTTATCCCGATGGACACTCCTTCCTATTGCTTTCCAGATACGAAACTCCGCTTTCTCCAGCTCGATTACATCATAAATACCGTTTCAGGATAGACTTTATTAAAAAGAAGCTGCTTCCGTAACTCTGTAGCCTGTTCCAGCTCACTCTTTCTATTGCAACTTACAGTTTTATTATTTTTTGGTTCGCTCATTCAAGCCGGAAAGTTATTGACAAGTCAGTCTGCTCAGAACTGTGTATTTCAGAAGAAGAGTTTTTCTGCAGAAAAGTTTGTCGCGACAAGAAATTTCTTTCGAAGTGGAAAAAAGTTTCGGGACTTGTATTGAATATTGAGAGTAATGAAACGGATGTTGAATGAATCCCTTTCAGTTGAATTTATTTATGTTTTGTCGATATCATACAATATTTTTGAAGATTCTTGTTTCAATATCTATAGGGTGGCCCATAAGTGAGATGAAATGAAATATAAGAATATGTTTTAAATAAAAATTATAGAGCTCACATTAAAGATATGCAGAATGTTTACTTAAATTAATTTCAATTATCTCGGGTTATCCCACGTTTCATCATTCAGGTTGAAAGTAACAATTTTTGTGTGTTATTTGAGACCAGTCCTGAGAAGTGCTGTTCTTACACTATTAAATTTAGGTTCAGTTGGCAACTATTTGAATATTTGATATATTTTTTGATCGTCCTCAGTTGGTTCTGGAATTATGCATATTCAGATGTCACTGCAATTGCTGCAAATTCGGCATAGCAGAATTTGTTGGGTCAGGTGAGAACATCATTGTACCTGATTTAGTTCAGAAATATGAATAGGACATTCATAAAATCTGTTGTGGAATGATCTACGGCTGAAAGACAAACTTAAGTCGCTATTTTCCATCGTTCAAGATAACTTCTTGTATAAGTTGAAAATGAGGCGGGAATAAAACAAAGTATTTTTTTGCATGTATAAGTAGGACCTGTCACACTACTTTAAAATTGTTGCATATAGTCCAAAGACGGTAGGGTTGCTGCTCCAGTATAATTATTCCATATTCACTAAATAATTTATGATTTTCGGATCAATCTGCAAACATCTACTTGAAGTGCGACAAAATTCATTTTAGGTACACAAATACTCGCACTTTATGTTTGCGTGAAAAAGTAGGTGTCTTCAGAAAATATATGAATTTTTCTTTTATTTTTCTTCGATCATTTTTAGAGTTATGACCAATCAAATATTCGGCACCGCCAGAACTTTCAGCGGTGGGTAAGCGTGAACCTGAAAGTTGATGTCGGCGTTCAATTACGTTTCCTGAGAAAACGAGCGCATTTCATAAGAAATTACCAAATATAATTTTTGTGGAGAATTGAATTATCTTTCACCTTGTTGACTTGTTTTTTCAATACATCATATACTTTCCATGATTATAGCAAAAATCTATTAATTAATTTTTAAACCAAAAAAAATATATGTTCCACCACTGGAATTTTGCTAAAATTTTTTTTTTTTGAGTTTATCATGGTGTCAACCACTAGCATGCCAAGTTTGGTGGTGCTACAATCGATCCTCGTCTCAAAACCCAATTGTACTGGATTAAGTAATCTAGATATAGAGGAAAACAAATCCTTACCTTTCTAGGTATATGATATTCTATCTCTCTATTATATCTGATATTTTTTTTATTAAATTATATGAGCGTAGTGGGTTGTCCTATTTTATCAGAATGGTTTCAAATTTCTACTGGCAGTAAGAAATTTCCTCATATGTTTCACTCATAAGAAAACCTATTTTTATTGTTAAATCCACACCCCCACTGAGCTGCTAGGATAGTTGGGGGTAGGTACCACCTTCTGCACATTCACTGCACTTCACTCAATTTTTTCCCTAACAATCTTTGAAAAGTTTGGTGCAACGCGTGTGAGGTAGTCAAAGAGTAGGGTGTGTATTTATTTGATTTTTTTTCATATTCATTATAAGAGGCGATATATGTGCCACCCTGAGTATACAAGTAATACATCACACCTTTTTTGGATCATTTTGAATTATTTTAAAGTAACTGATATCGATTTCAAACGATAGCCAACAGTTTATAATGATCCACCCATTATCTGGTATTTTCCTTCGGACTACATAGGTTGGAAACTCTTGAATTGTTTCTAGAGCTTCACAAAATTCAGTGCATTTTGGGAAGATCATATCTTACAGCTAACAGCGTAATAAGTTTCTCCATGAAGTTTTGATTTTAATGGTAGGATTAAAAGCATATCGTGTTGGCAATGATGAGGTACAACGCTGATGTTCTCAGTCACATAAAGATGAAGAAGGAACTATAAGAAATATAAAACATCAATCAATTTTTGGAACTGAGAAAAACGATTGTCGTACATAGTAGAAAAGCCATTCTCTTATACCGTATTTAATGTTCATCGGATTTGTTAAAATTTTCAAAAGTGTATACATTGTTTCTGATGAAAACACAATTAACTAAAACTCAACCGACATTTTTAATGAATGAACTCACTGCAAGTGGTGACAGTATTGCCAGCTCTGTAGTGGAGAATTGTATTGAATCACCAACTACAGGACATATTCAACCTGATTTTGAGAATTTTTGCTTCACCAATGACGTGAAAGACAACTGCATTCTACCAGGTATTGAAAAAGTGTCTCTAGCGTTATCAAGATCAACAGAGCAAGTTCTAGTCCATGTACATTATATAGTTACCAGTGTCTAATATGGATGTTCTCTAACTATAACAACTATGTAACTCATGCAACAGCAAGAACAAGAGCAGTTGAAAATTTGAATATCAAAATACCTCTCTGCAAGAAAAGTCATACACAAAGATTCGTATTCAATTATGGTCCGAAATTGTACAACCTACTCCCAATAGAACTGAAAACATTAAAAAAAATTAATAAATTCAAAGATGCCCTCAAGCGATATAAGAAAAAAAAAATTAATAATAGCTCCTATACCATCTGTATCTTCTCCCATACAAGTATATTGCATAACTTATAACTACACCTTTTTGTTTTTTGTTTTCTCCACGAGTTTTATATTTCCTTATAATTTGTATTTTATAACTTATAATGTAGTATCATAATGTAATCTCCATAAATTTTACATACAAAACCGCTGTCTGAATGAGTAATATAATCACAATACAGGCATCTCAATGCCTAGGAGAAAACTATTCATTCAGAAATAACTAAATTATATCATACAACAAATTGTATATCTTTAAAAAAATGTACTGTTTCTAAACTCTCATATTTTTCTCAATGAATAAACAAAATCATTCAGGCAATTACTCACTTTGATGGACTCGTATAGTAACTACAGGAAGTATGTATTAGGCCCATGCCCGTCTAAAAATGAATCTATGGCAGGATAACGATGATAAATTTATTAAATGTTTTCAATATATTGGCGAAGGCGATTAATATTTTTTAAATCATAAGTATTGGTGGAGTCTTCAGGTTCACTTCATCTATCAGTCCAGATACTTCTGTTTTAATGGATTTTTACAGTCACATACTATCATCCAATACGTACGACGCGTGAACAATATTGTCAATTTTGAATACAGGGTCTTTCCGATATGTGGGCAATTAAAAAAATGGGTTGTCACATAGACTTGAATTTTCGTTTTTGAAGCAGTCAAAAATGTTTGAAAAATTTTATGGAATTTTATGAATTCGCTTTCAGTTACCTTTGTTTGGGAGGCACTAGTTTGATTCTCTAAGATACAGCGTTTCTGACCGCTGGCAGTGTTTCAGCGCGGTTTGCACACATTGCAGACCTTTGAGCAGTGATTACCAAATTTTTTAAAACTTTAAAATTCAATATCTCCCAAAATAATTTTTTTTTTCCGACAAAAAATTATTTCGATTTTTTTGTCATCTTCTACTCCTCATTTCATTTATTGACCCGATTTCGGAAACACCCTGCATTCCCAACACAAACCCTACAAAAGGGTAAAGACGAAGAGATAGACGAAGGCATCGTATTTCTGTTATTTTGATTTTTCGACGAGCAAGTATTCAGGTTTTTCTAAGGGAAAATAAAACCCAAAAAAACTGACATCATCTGTCACTTAGATACCCGGGTACCTCGCCTAGGAAATCCTTGGTAAAATTTAGTGTAACTAAAAATTATTATATGCATTCGATCAATATTTAATTATCCATATTCTAGGAAAAGTTTCAGTTGATACGTTTAGAATAATAATAATAATAATAATAATGATGTAGTCCTCCTCGACCATCAGAGTAAGACGATTTTCGTCATGGAGTTTTCGGCTCCTAGTGAAACGAACATCGTCCGAAAAGAGGAGGACAAACGGACTAAATATCGAGACTTACTCTTTGAACTCCGCAGGCTCTACCCAAACCATTCTGTTAAAATGGTGGTTCTGATTATAGGGGTCCATGGTGGAATGATGGACACACTGCTCTCAAACTTAAAAATCATACCGGCTTGCCGTAATATGGCAGAAATCTTAGCTTACCCCACGGACGTGGGGAGTGGTTATCTGGGTAAACGATCCAGCGCGAATATCCTTTTAGGAAAAAAATAATAATAGTAATAGTAATAATAATAATAATAATAATGATAATGATAATAATAATAATAATAATAGTCTTTATTGGACCAAAAAAATGAGATACATTTTTACCAAAAGGCGAAGTTCAAATCTGCAATTCAAGTTCTGCTTTGCTCTTCCAAAAACCACCTTTTTGAGTATTTTTTAGCTTAAAATGGTACCGTAAAAATGGTTTGTTCCATCGCGAGTGCTGGGCAGTGTATATCGCTTAGGCCAACCCAATCGGGGTGGTAGTTGCATTTCAACCATTTTCATCTGTCCTGAGAGTTTCATCATTCTACCTCAATTATTACGATAGACACGAGGGTGTTTCCATGAGAAGTTAGACAAATTAGGATTTTCCAGGACTGAATTTCTTTAAGGTAAAAAGTGTATCTGTAGTTAGTTGGTGGTCCTGATCACGAATCTGAAAGAATTTCGAGCCTATTTTGCCCCATAGTATGTTTTCCTGTAAAAATGTGTTGTTCCATCGCGAGTGGCGGGCGGTGTATATCACTTAGGCCATCCCAATTGGGGTGGTAGGTACATTTCGAGCATTCTCATCAGTCCTAAGAGTTTCATCATTCTAACTCAATTATTACGAAGGATACGGGGGTGTTTCCATGAGAAGTGAGACACACTGTATATATTATCGGCCCCTTACGTACGTACCAAAAGGCTACCGACCTCGAAACAATACCCAGGAAAACACCAATAACCATGCTTTTCTCAACGCCTCGGGGAATCCTCTCAAGAACGCTCATGAATAAAAATAAAATAAAAACCGCGCGGAAGTGAAAAATCTTTGAAGTCATTCTCCGGACAAATTCCGTCTAGGGACGATTTATGAAGGAATATAATTTTATTTTGCCGCCTATTGTGGAATTTTCACCATAAGAGCATTCATTTTGCATGCGCTTGATGCTTTTATAGCTCTATCGTTTCTCTTCCGACTTATTTATTCCTGTCTAATCTCCTGCGAATATGATTTCTCGAGGCGTGCAACAACACATTTTGGAATCTCGTTCGCTTTCTGTAGTGGCATGGCATCATAACCATCTGACAGGTTATGTGCAGGAATTTTATTGAATTCACTCTTGAAATTTCAGGGAAATCTTGTAAATATGATATAATCCTACAAGGCGGTAGACGAAAACAGTCAATCATGGCATTCTCCTCTTTTGAGACTATGTACTAGCATAATACCTCTATGAGAATTTGAAAATGTCTTGACTTCTTGGAGAATTTGGTGGGGGTATTGAAGATGAAATAACCATTGTTGCAGACAAGAGTGCGTTAATTAATAAAACAGTGGGTTTCAAATAACTCGAATATAAATATATTTCAATAAGTTGCGTATACCGAGCCAATAACCTCACAAACTGATCCTAATGAAGGGAGAATGAAGAAAAAGAGAAGGAAAAATCCTAGGATGAAAGGTATCATGAAGAAAGTAACACTCTATAACTAATAATCTAACCTAAACAGTGCCCAAATGTCCAAAAACACACAGATTATTATATATTTGTTCTATAATAAATCCAATCCAGACTACTAAGGATGTAAGATAGGTATTCGCTCGATCAAAATCTTAGAATAAATGGCAACAATCTTACCAAGGAGAACTTCGCTGGGTCAAACCTTTATACAGAACAAAACTAACAAATCTCTCTCAATTTTAAATGAAGAAATCTGCAATGTTCACAATAAGCTTGTCAAAATAGAACGACGCTTATTGCTATACAATAGGAATAATTGGGTAAAAAATCCATCAGAAAACAACTACTTTTCTGGATAAGACCACGACGAACGTTGAATTACATCTAATGAATTTCCGCGCAGAGTTCTTACAAGGATGTCTCCGCAATTGCTAGTTGCATGGAAATGTTCATTGAAACATTTGGACCACCTATAGATCGATTTCAGGGTTCTTGCCCTCATCAGTATAGGGTAGGTCTCTGCAGACAATAACTAATATCTGCAACCAATGGTTCAACAAACTATCTATGTTAAGGCAGAAGTTGAGACACCGCCCGCAGCCTAGCATTCACTAAACCACGGGCGCCATCTGAACTCCAGCCCCTCAACCAAAGCAATACCCAAAACTTGCGTGATTATTTCAACCACCGATGCAAATGAAGAAATCTGCATTGTTCACAATAAGCTTGTCATGAGAGAAACAAGATGTCCTGCCTTACCAGGACGACGCTTATTGCCATAATCCTATACAATAGGAATATCATCATATTCATTATGCTTGTAATTCAACGTTCGTAGTGGTATTAGCCAGGAAAATAGTTGTTTTCTGATGGATTTTCGACCCAATTATTCCTATTGTATAGGACATTGCAGGACATCTTGGTTCTCTTAAGTTTTTTGATTAGGAAATTGTAAAATTTCCCAAATAAAAAATAATTTCATCTTACTATCTTGTAATCGGTAATTAGATTTGACCAAGATGGATGAATCTTATGTTGGAAACTGCATGTAAAATAAGGCCAAGTCAGGATAAATCAAATCCTTGCGACTTCACCAATTATACTCTTTGAAATTATGACGGTTTTCAATAGTGCTTGTGCCGATTCTCTCATGAATCTTGCAATAATCTCATCTGAGACCCAACTCCGTCTAGGTTCCAGAATATTGCATTCATGCCCTAATGAACTCACTTAAGAGATTTTCCCAGATCTATTCTAGTGGAAGAATTTATTTCATCCATGAATGCTCCCAATTCACTATTGGCTATATTTTATTATGATTCATTTTGCTTCCCAACATTAATTTGTTAGATGAGTCTCGGTTCGGTCCCATTTTGCCGTTATTGGAAACGCAGTTTTGTGTCGAGTTATGAACTGACGGTTTGTGACGTTGCGGATCGATGATTTGAACAAATATTATTCCTGGTTACCAATATAATTAAATTTGTAAATGAATGGCTTTTTACAGAAAGTAACCAACCCCATGAAATTATTATTGAATAATGAAAGATATATGAGGGACTCGTTGAAAAATATACTTTACCAAACCTAAGGTTCCAAATAGTGCAGTGCATTGACGTGCTGTAAGGTAGTTTTCCTGAATTCGTTAATATATAACAATTCTCAATATTATGTCATGACATAAATTTGTGGTGGAGATATCAATGTGGATCTGTCAAATATTGATAAAACTAGCACACAAAATGTTAATTCATGTATTGATACATTTTACCTCCTACAAATTATTGATACGCCCACTAGAGTAACCAACTCTTCTAGTAGTCTGTTGGATGCAATAATCATTTCTAAATCAGAAACGACCTATAAAGCTGATTCCAAAGATGTACCTAATATCTCTGATCATTCATCAGTTTGCTGTACTTTTGGTGAAAAGAATGGTGGAAAATATGTTACAATGATATATCTGAAACGAATAGATAAAATTTTTATTTGACGAATTTTTATTTAATGCTCCATTTGAAAATATTATATATATGAAAAACGTTGATGATGAAATATCCTATGTAAATGAATTCAATTCAATGAATATATTCATCTGTTGATGAATATATTCGACATACTGTCACCTCTCAAAACTGTCTTAATCAAAGATCAAAAGACACTCTGGTTAATAGATATATTAACTACAATGATTAAAATGAAAGATAATGCTTATGAGAGGTTCAAAAAACTAAAAGATATAATCATTAGACATATTTTGAACAAATAATAAGTCAAACTTACATTGCCATGAAAATCGAAACTAAGAAATATTTGGAATTTTGTACCAAAGGCGACAGCAAGGTGATTTGGAAAAGACTGAACCAACTTAAAATTTTAAACAAAAGAAATCAAAAAACCATACCCAGTTTTCAACTAATCCTCTGCAATCAATAATTTGTTCCTTCAGTTTTCTGCGCATAGAGGACAAGTAGATGGGCACATATTACAATATTATAAACAAAATTATAAAGTTGTTTTCCCGGAATTATTCAGTTTCACTACAGTTGACAATGATGAAGTGAGAGAACAATTAAATAAAATGAATAAAAATGGCGACTGGCTCAGACTTGATTGAAATTGAAAATGGTTTTTTCATGCTGTCGAATAATTTTGCCATATCTCACCAACATCATAAATTCCTGTGAACTGGATGGTATTGTCCAAGACTGCTGGAAAGTGGAAAGAGTGATCCCCCTACCAAAGAAAAATGAGGTATCTAGTCTCAATGATTTACATCCTATTAGTATCTTACCGTGCCTTTCAAAATTATTAGAGAAATTTATGTATAAACAAATCCGTTTTCATTTATAAAAATATGTACTTCTGCCAAAAAATCAGTCAGGGTTCAGACCAGGCTACAGCTGTATCACGACTTTGATGAACATAATGGATGACATAATAAAAGCAACTGATTCGGGAAAAGCTACCGCACTCATTCTCCTTGATTCCTCAAAGGCATTTGATACTATCAGCCATGAGCTTCTTTGTACCATCTTGTATTTTGTTGGGTTTTCGGACAATGCAATTTTTTTTATAAAAAGCTACCTAAGTAACAGGTGCCAGTTTGTCGAGACTTCTATAGGAGTTGTAATAATGAAATTGTCTTATATCAAAGGTATTTGTTGAGTTTCTAGGGTGTTTTCAATGAATGAGTTTTGAAAACACTCTTTGCATTACTTTAAAAGTTTGAAGATGAGCTTTTAGAGCTGCTCCACAGATTAGTTTTCCATACCGGAGGTGGCTTTCTACTAAAGAATAGTAGTAAAGTTGTAAGATATTTTTCAGGTATGAATTTTGATTTTGTGAACATGTGCAGTATCGATCTCAACTTGTTCGAGGTATATGCTATATGAAGGTCTTATTTCATATGTTGATCTATAATTATGCGTGAGTATTTTATTTTATTTTCTAGAAGGATTATGAAAGTCTTCAAATGGGATCTGATGCGGTTAATTGGTTATAGGAAGGAGCGGAGGAGCAGGTGCAAGTGTAGATACGTGGTTTCATCTATGTTCATAGTCAATAATTTATAGTCCAGCCATTGTTTTATATACGAGAAGTTAGCTTCTGTAGTATCTTTCGAATCATCCCAAGTATCTGCTTTATAAAATATAGCCTTATCATCAGCAAACCCTATGATATTTTTATCTTTTTCCAGTGAGATTATGTCGTTAATACAGATATTGAATAATGTGGGTCCAAGCACAGTTCTTTGTGGTACACCATATTCAATTATAAACTTAAATGAAAAGGTAATAGTCCATACTCGAAGTGGAAGACCAATTTTTTTTGGAAAAAGAACACAAAGTCGTCTCCACAAAGATTTTAATAAGACCAGGATAGAAATCCTATCTTAAAGACATGTTTCGAACATACAGGGTGGGGCACCGAAAACGAAACAGACCGAATATCTTCAAAACGCATGTGTTCTGAAAAAAATGTAAAAACACGTCGATTTTTAATCCAAGGGGGACATCTTCCTATCATAACCTCAACTGTCATACCTCTCCCCCCACCCCTTGGTCGCTATCACCCAATCAATTTGAATAGGGAAAGTACTAAGTGTGACACATCATTAAACAATTTTTGCTACCTAACTTTCTATTTTGGCGCCCTGTTGCGGGAAAAACAACTGTTCCGTATTCCAAATTATCGGACCATAATTTCAGATCTTGCCTGCCATTCTGAAGCCGCCATTTTGTTTTTTGCCTCAGAAAAATTCCATAATTCATTGTCACCGAATTTATATTAAATTAGCTTGCAAATGAAGTATCATAATTTGGAATACGGAACAGTTGTTTTTCCCGCAAGAGGACGCCAAAATAGAAAGTTAGGTAGCAAAAATTGACATGGCTGAATTCCTTATGAAATTACCTTTTTAATGATGTGTCACACTTAGTACTTTCCCTATTCATGACAGTTGAGGTTATGATAGGAAGATGTCCCCCTTGGATTAAAAATCGACGTGTTTTTGCATTTTCTTCACAACCCTTGCGTTTTGAAGATATTCGGTCTGTTTCGTTTTCGGTGCCTCACCCGGTATATATGTTCATCATCAGTTTGGTACAAAATTCATAATAGAGAGAAGAATGTGTGGAGAGAAAAATAGTATAAGATAAAAATTAAAAATATAGGCACTAAGAGTGCATGATTAAAACAGTACATCATGCACTCTTAGTGCCTATATTTTTAATTTTTATCTTATATTATTTTTCTCTCCACACATTCTTCTCTCTATTATGAATTTTGTACCAAACTGATGATGAACATATATATGTTCGAAACATGTCTTTAAGATAGGATTTCTATCTATTAAAATCTTTGTGGAGACGACTTTGTGTTCTTTTTCCAAAAAAATATAAACTTAAAGTATCGCCTATTCTCACAGTTTGCTATCTACACAAACTTTGAAAAATTTGTCAAACATTCTCTGAATAAAATTGATGTAGTTTTGAGTGTATATGATCAACTTCATGAAAAAAATATGAGATGGCTCGAACCTACTCTCTCTCCTCAAAAAATGTTTGTTCTTTCCCCGACTGATCTACCTGAAGCTCTTTGCCGGGCATTTCTAATTCAGCGAGCCAACCTGCATCATAGCTTTAAATATGGAGGCAGTGCGTGCACTGAATTCCAATGCACTTAATAGACTCGCGTTCGCTAAATAATAAATGCAATCGCGAGGGAAAATTGTGGAAACTCCGCACCAGCGCCGGCTATTGACAGGAGGAAACTGTATACGCTTTCGGAAATGTATTACTTTGAAATGCGGTCCCCTCGCCTCGTTTTGTTGAAAATTAGATGGATGGAATGTTCGGCTGAACTTTTTCATGTAGATAATGAATATTGGATGCGCTCGATATCAGTGTGCCCGAAGTAGTCTTTTGAATGGACGGAAAAACTGACATAAAGCTTTGTTTGAATAATATTCAATTATTAATTTTTTCGTTCACTCACAGTAAAAAATAATTGAGTGTGATTTTAATCAGTGGGTTTCACAATAAAAAACAACACCAAAATATCATGGATCAATTTTATCAGGCACTTGATAAAATGTTGTGAATTTTGTTAAAATAAGTGTGAATTAATGTAATTTTGGTGTTTGTTGGAATTTGTCAAATATCAATCAAGAAAAACACCAGATATTCACAATAAAAAGGGTTTTACTGTGTTTTTATGCATGAGAGAAATCAATATGAGGAAAGTGCACAACGCACGGATCAAAATATGCACAGACAGCCAGGCGTCACTGAAGGCCCTCATAAATCCGAAAGTGACATCAAGACTGGTATGGGAATGCCGAGAAAAAATCAGTGTTCTCACAGAACACAACAAATTAACTTTGATGTGGGTTTCAAGACGCTGTGGAATCAAGGGCTGATGATCTAGCCAGAGTGGACTCATCAACTCCATGCATTGGCCCATACCCAGCACTCAGGATTGATAAATCCGACATTCGAGGATGCATTCGGGACTGAGTAAAGAGAAAGCAAAAGGAAAGGTGGAAGGAAGCCCCTCTCAGGCACCACGGGGAAACATTTATTAAGGGACCGTCAAACCACATAACTGAAGAACTACTCAAGTTGAGCAGGAATTAAGTAAGAATAATAACAGGCCTTCTCACTGGTCACAGCCCAATGAGAAAATACCTACACAAAATGGGGCTGTACAACGGAGAACTTTCCTGCAGGCAATGTGGTAAAGGGGCAGAAACAGCCAGACATGTTCTGTTAGAATGCGAAGCATTAGACCGCGAGAGACAGGCAATATTCGGGAAACCTAGAGTAACTCCCGAAGAATACAGCAGTCAACCGGTCAAGAACCTGTATAGGCTGGTACAGGGAACTAGATCTAAGGAGTGAGTGCTGTAAAACTAATACGGAAAACACAAAAAGCCTAAGAGGCTAAGGTGTAGCTGACGGAAAAAAAAAAACGGTGCTTCTATACACCGTCATGCAAAATTCACACCGATTTACATGAAATTGAAATTATAGTGATGGATACCTGATAAAATGGTTAACAATTTGCTAGAATAAGAGAATGTGAATATAATTATGGTGTTATTTACAATTTCTGAATAGTTTATTCAGGAATGACACCAGAAATTCACAATTAAAAAAGTTTCACGGTGCCTTCATAGAACGTGATACAAAACGTACACCAATAACATGGAATTGACACAATTTCATCAGGTGAACGATAATATGGTGTTAATTTTGAACAAATTATCAGACATGATTGTAGTCGAAATATTACTCATACTTTATGAGATATACAGTGACCGCCAAAAAGTATGTACCATATGGGAAAAAAGTTTATTATTAGAGTATTGAAAAAAAGATTCTTGGGAAAAGTTTGTGTATGTCCGATAACCTGAAAATCGATTTTGACACATATCACATGCAAATTGAAAAAATTACCATGAATAGTCAAAAAGTCGGATAAAATGGCAAGATATCGAAAAAAGTTATTTGAAAAAGTTGCTTAGAATTCAATTTTATACACATATACAAAGTTTGAGAAAATTATGTGGGAATATTGAAAACAGCAATTTTTTTTAAATAGTTTTCTAGCTGTAGAAAAATATCAAATTATTTTCTTATGAATTGCTTGACCATACTGAAATATTTGTATTCCGATGATAATAACAAAACTTTCTCATTTTCTCCACACCAGAGAGCACTAAATTGAAAAAATTTAATTTTGTCAGAACCCTTGCTGTTACATTGGTTCGTATCTAATAGATATATCACAATTCCGCTATTATTGCGATGATAGGGAGATCCAAAAATATCATGTTTTTCAGATTATAATTAATTTTTGATAATATCGTGCACGAACGTTTCACTTCGCACATAATCTTAAAAATAGTGCGTCAAATTAAAGAGGTTTGAGTTTTCAACATTGCATGCGAAGTGAAACGCTCTGACACGATTATTATCGAAACTTGATTATAATCTGGAAAACACCATGTTTCTGGAGTGTCATGTCATCACAATGGTCGTGGAATTCTGATACAACTGTTAGATACCAACCAATGTAACAAAATCCAATTTTTTTAATTTAGTGCTTACTGGTGTAGAGAAAATGAGAAAGTTTTGTCATTATCAATGAAATACGAATGTTTCAGTATGGTCAAGCTATTCATATGATAATAATTTGATATTTTTATACACCAAGGAAAATATTTAACAAAAATTTCAATTTTCAATTTTCTCTCATTATCTTTTCAAACTTCGTATCTGTGTATAAAATTTAATTCTAAGCAACTTTTTCAATTCACTTTTTTTGTTATCTTGCCATTTTACCCCACTTTTTGCGTTCTCATAGTAATTTTTTTCAATTTGCCGCCATACCAGCGATCACGTGACATGTGTCAAAATCGATTTTTAAGTTATCGGACATGCACGAACTTTTCCCAATAATCTTTTTTATAATACTCTAATAATAAACTTTTTTCCCATATGGTACATACTTTTAGTCGGTCACTGTATATTCAAGAAAAACTCCAATGAAACAAATTCTACGGTGCCATTGTGCCTTTCCTTTTGAATAAAATAACAATGACGTAAATTTGAGTAACACTCGGGTTGTGATGAATCCTACCTGAATGAAATATTAATGAAGACAATGATATTGCAAGCTAGTAAATTTCACCATGTTCACTGTCTTGTCGTCATGTGGTCTGCATCCATCGAGTCGAAATCATCAGTAGAATGCTCCGTTGCTAGCAGTTCACCATTACCCGATAGTACCCAGCGTCGTCACTAGAGGGCCCACCTTACAGAGCATCGTTGTTTGCACAGATCATATGAGCTCAAGATATGAACGCGACCGTTATAGCATTTTTCAGGCAGCACAGAGAAATTTGAATAGCTCAGGAATGAGAAAACCGAAATAAAGGAAAATACCAAGACAACAGAGCCCGACCGCCGTCCATCCAGTACAGTTCTTAGAATTTGTGTTATTTGATAATAAATAAACCAGAAGAGTCTCAGTATCGTGTTTTAATACACCAAGATATTATTATTTTGACTTACAAAACAAATTTTTCCTTTGTCAACCCTACCCAACTCCGACGTTTTTTCGAAATTCGATTGCTTATATCTCAGAAACGACACATACAAAATAATTTGAACTCGCACATTTTCCTAATTACTCATTATTATTAGTAGTTAGTATTCGTGCGGGGTCCTTTTCATCCCCTTCCAAGATATTGATGGAAAACCGAGTTTTCCTTGGAATTTTTCCCACTTTCCATAGATGTTCGCGTGCAGAACCATCATTTTTCGGGAAGTAGGTACTCCTCAAGAACTGCCTGTGTGCCAAAAATCATTTCTATTGGAAATAGTGTCAGGTGAAAAACCCTGGATCCTGTGCTATATCAGAAGTCCTCTCGAAGTACTTTTTCCACAAACAATACCTGAACTGACTAGCCTATTTCCGTTCTTTGTGAAATGGTGAAATCGCCTATGTCAAACTCCGTTCTTTATAATTCAACAAAATAATTTCGATTCTCTGATAATTCCCCCACTGCGAATAAAGAGTTTTAATGTAAATATTCAATGAGTCGTTCCGAGTACTCCTGCAATTAATTAAGCAGCACGCCCTATTTACTTCGATCTTTTGTTTCTCTCAAAGCTTGCTACAATCTAATCTCAAAGGGCTTTTTTTAGGGCCGATGAACATTTTGTAGCCGATAGAGGAAAAACCCGCCTTTACAAAATTTAATTTAGTTCCTCCTTCGGCTGTAAGGGGTTGTTCTACTTTAATTAACAACTGATTAGTAAAAAACGCCCGGGATATTGGATGTTAACCTCGTTTTTGTTTTTTCATGGGTGTTCTAATTCTATTGACTAGATTGATTAATTGATATTACGTTCAAATTAGAAAGGGTCACTGATTGGGTTACATTAATTCCATTGGGGTTTCCAGGGAACGTAAATTCTAATCGACGAACAAACGACTGCAAATGAGATGAAATTCATTGCCGAGAACGAAATAAGTGAGCAAGAATCAGTTTCTGTACACCTAAATTACGATGACGCAGTTTTGGTTTGTGAGCAGAGTTCTGCTCGAAGAACAAATCTAGTGAACCAGATCAGATAGAAACCTTCCATTTATTCATGAATTTGAACAGTCTTTTCAATCCGTTGAATGAACTACAAAAAACTGAAAGAAATATAATATAACTAGCTGTAACACCCATCGTTGCTCGGGTAAAAAATATATGATCTTGGACAATTTCGCTTGAGTATTTTTTCCCGTACGTTCTAGAACCTTCCGAATATACTACTCGGGTTCATTTCACGATTTCCACGAATTTTATAGAATTTTATAGAAATCTCAAAGATATTCCAGATTTTCATTTAATTTTCCAGAAATTAAGTACTTACCTAGAAAGTTTTATTACCATGCTCTTCATCCTGTTCAACGAACTTTCGAGAACTTTACTAGAGTGTCTTTTTAGTACATTCTAGAACATTACGCTTATTCCACGAATATTTCGAAATCTTTATAATTTTCTGGAAGGTTCTAGAACATTCTAGAACATTCTAGACCTTTCTACAGTATATTCTAGAAGTATCTTTTTAAATTTTTCATTTCCTGGAGATTTGGAGGCAACTATCGGAGTGTTTACAAAAAAAATCATGCACCTCAACATCCTTCTCGAAAAAAAATTCGAATTCTTGCGACAACATAATTGAAAAATTACACAAAAATATGGGATCATACAAAAACGTAATTGAAAATTAATTACCCCCCTGCCCCCTAAGAGCCAGATAGTATTCGAAAAAATGTCCGATTGTTTCAAACCTCAAAAAATAATGTCGGTGGAACCCCTCCTTCTCCAAAATTTTGCGAAAACTCGCTAAAATAAAATCGAAGAAAATCCGTAAAAATGGTGGAATATAAGAGATCGTCTATAAGTGTTATTCAAAATAATGTTATCTCAAGGGCCAAGTAGCTCAGTGGTTGAGACTGTTGCGTTCAAAACCATTGACTGCTGGTCGGCTAGGTTCGAATCCTAGCGACTACAGATTTTTATCTGATGGCCCGAGAAAGTACTAGGAATCGCACGTTGAAATGTAACGAAATGTTTCGACTTTTGAGGACTGCCGTTCGTAGGGTGACGACAGCTGGTCAACGGAAAAAATGATTTTGACAATTTAACAATCTGTCCCTTGAAAGTCACATAGAAAACTCGTAGAAATTCGGAAAATATTCCAACGGTTTCGTACGTCGGTAATTTTTCTCAGAAAAATTGCGAAAAGTAAAATCTAAAGAATCCGTAGAAATTGTGAAAAAAATTAGACCATTGTATGATTCAAGGAAGAAAATACCTTATTGTCCCTCTGACTGGCAGCTAGATATAGGAATTCGGAAAAATGTCCGATTGTTTATATTGTGGAGAATAACGAAAAAAAAAAGTTGGTTGAAGAGGTCGCCCTCTCTTCCCCGTAAAAACGTGCAAAAACTCGACAAATAATAATAGTATGAAAACAAGAAAAATTTTGAAAAATAATTTATTTTCTCAGAAGGTGGAAAAGTGAAATGTCATTACATTTGAAACGAAGCCCCTTGTTTTTGAGGAAATATTCAAAGTTGTAAAAGATTTTTGTTTTCATACGCTAACTATTATTCTCCACTTTTTAGTTCAATTATTTATAAATGAAAGCTTGTTTTCAAAGAAATTTTTTACGTTTATTCTATTTTGTTTGAGTTGCAGCAAATTTATTCACTATTGAAACAAGTTCACTCCTTTACCACGATTAACTTGTTCAATATCAACTGTAAAGTGATCAGAACACCGTAAAAAGAGATATTCTCTGCCTTTAAAACACTAATTCTTCCGTTCCAGTCTTTAATTTGTAAAGATAGCAACGGAACAACATTAATTCAAAATACAAATCCGAGAATTAGCCAATTTGTTGTGAAATCCTCTTCGTCCATCTAGTCAGTGTTTTATTGGGCATTATCATGCCGATCGCTTTTTTCTGATAGAGAATTATAGCGGAAAGGCGGAAAGGAATAAATTCCAGCTGCCAGGACTAAAATAAATAGAAAGCATAACAAATGATCCGCAAAAACGACGCAAACTGCCGTGGAGCGAATGATATATTTATTATTATGGTATTTCTGCTACTGTAAATTTTATTGCTTGTCGATTCCAGGGGATTTGAATATTTCTTCGGGAGGAGTCGTGAGGAACATTCGAATACTTTGTACTTTATTGGGGTTTGAATCATACATTGTTATCAGAATTCATGAGTTGAGTACGGCAATATCTTTTTCTTTTTGGTATTGTCCAAAACTCTCATATACCATTTCAATTCAGCTCGTTATATTTTTTTATTCATGTGATTCCGATAATTTTTTTTGTTTAGAAGTGGTGTTTCTGAATTTTTTCCTTCAATAATGTTTCATGGAATCATAACATGGAGAAAATGGATGATTATAGATTCACTGGACGAAATATATCATCGAAGAAACATCTGAAATATATTTAACATTACAATTTGATCTTATATTAAGTGGGTTTGAATATTTCTTTGAAGGAAATTGTAAATAACATTCCAATACTTTATACTCTATTTATGTTAACAGAACACATGAGTTGAGTTCGGAATTCTCTTTTTGACCTTTTCCTTTTGCGATTGCCAAAAACGTTCATGTACAATGAGGGAATATTTTTTGATAACGATAATATCCATCCTCAAAAGAAATTAGTTATCCACCTCGTTATATTTTTTATTCATGCTCACGTTACATTTAACCTGCCAGATTCAGATGATTTTGATAACTTTTTTTTTTAATCCTGAGTGTTAGGTGGAGTAGGGTAGAAGACACTGATACACTTGATACTACTGAAGTGAGAACGTGATGCGCACTCGTAGCACAGCGGATTATAGTCCGCAATATATCCAGTGATAAGGCACCCAACATGAACGTACGCGCAATTCAAAATGTAAAGCTAGATTGATTTCACTGTAACAAGTTCCTATACCAAAATATAACACTCATTCCATATCCATATCCAATGAATTATTAGCTGTAACTCCTTCATGTGGTAACTAATACGAGGTGTCTGCTAACACGGCCATCCTATGCATGTCTCTGAAAGAGAGGTTGAAAGAACCTGTAACGATAAAATGCAGTTGAGTCATCCATTAGCTTGGGTCCTCTTGAAATTAATTCAAGCTTTAAATTTCAAAATATTTTTTTGCAAACAACGGTCTGCACTGATAATCACTGTTGGCCTTCATGCCCAAAGTACTTCTTTTATACGTCTAAGATTATTTCACTGCCTTTCTATAAGCGTCTATACTTATGGTTCATTCATCTCACTATAAGTCTTGATACTTATAATTTTTTTACTTCACCCATAAGCTTTAACATTTATAGTTAGTTCACTTTACTTTCAAGCCTTGATACTTATAGAAAATTTTGCATTCACCTAATTCTCATTTGTGGAAAACAAAAAAGTTGATATCTTCTATACAATAAATTCCTTTATAAGAAACATTTCTCTTGGACCAAGTCGTATGAATATCTTCTTCTGCACTATAGCGTTGGCAGTTTTTGTACCGAGGACTGCTAGCTCTGGGAAAATCGAATTTTGTGAAAGCATCCACAATCCCTGGGAGATGAGTTTTTCCTTCTAAGCTCGTTACAAAAAGTCCTAGATGATCAACATTTAGGATATGAAATGGCCTTGCGTGCTTCGGAATTGAATGTAGTTTACCCGGTTTCTGTCCCCCAACTGATATTTGGTATAAGCAGTTGAAGACCTAAGTTTATATATTTAGGTAAGAACGGTGTTACATTCTGGGAAAACTTTGCCCAATATTTTCTATTGTCTTCTCTAAGGCATAGTGGCCAATATCATCTTGGTTTAATTAAAGTATCTGCCACCTGACTTTTTTTGAACCAATCAGCATCAACCCCTCTTTATAATTTTGAATATTCTGTTGTCTCGTATTATTGTTTATTGCTTTGTGTATCTTCGCTTGATATTTCATTTTCCCGATACTTCCATTTCGTTCCTGTGTATCCTCCAACCAGTCTTCATTATTCTCACTGATTTTTTATGAGTCTCCTGCATTTTCTCTGGGTTTCTACTCAAAGCAACCAAGTGTTACATCAATTCACCAGGTATGTGTAGTATAATATGGAAATTGTACTCAATAACACCCACCCTGCTTTTCTGGAAATAATTGACTTTATGGACATAGTGTTCTTGACAGTATTACAGTCAATAAATATATTGAATGTAATTCTGAGTAAATAGGTGATGGCGAAAGCGTTCCAAGGTTTTAACGATAGTGAGTAGTTTAAATCCAAACTAATGTTTTTTTTTTGTTTCAGATAGGCAATAGGTTCCTTTTCGTTTCCATTCATTTGTGTGAGTATTCCTTCGATTCCATCCTGGCTTGCATCCATATACATACTTGTTTTAAGCCTTGGGTTGGATATGGCTAACACTGGTGTTGAGCAAACAACCTCCGTCAGATGATTGACCAGGTCTGTATGTTTAGTAGTCCATTCCCATTTTGTATATTTTTTTTGGTAATTCTGTTGAAATGCTAGTTTTGGATGTGTGAGTGTTTCGAATATATCCAGTGAGCCCTAGAAATTGTCTCTCCTATAGTGGATAGTCTTTGGTAATGGGAATTTTTCAGCAGCTATCGTTTTTTCGTCACTAATAGATATTTTATTATTCGAAATAACGTACCCGAAACATTCAGTCGTTTTTCCATACCTTCACTTATTGAATTGGCCTAATTCCGTCAGCTCTGAGAGTCTAAAAAACGAGGGAGAAACCGCTGGGGAATTTTGGTGTACATGCTTTGGGTATTAGTGACATTAGTTGGGTATTAGTGGCGAATCAGGTGTATCAGTTGAAAATTATTGGGTATTAGTCGAGAAATAGATGTATGAGTTGAGAATTATTGGGTATTAGTCGGGAAGTAGGTGTGTTAGTTGAATATTCTTATGAATTTGAGGTATTACTCGAGTATTACATGGGTGTAACAGGAATTATTTCGTTGAAAAGGCCAAAAAAAAGGTCCTCAAAACAATACTTGAAAAAAAAACTAGGAATCAATGTTTCCCTTATTTTCATTACTCGGGTATTGAAGGAATTACTAGGGAATAACTGGCATTCGTTCGCGGTATTATTCGGGAATTCCTTGGGTATTAGAGGTATCAGTTAGAATTTTTGGGAATTAGTGTAAAAAAAAATCAGCGGTCTCCCCATCGCTCAAAAATTTCAGAAATACATTCTTGAAACATAGCCAGAGCCTTACATAATCCAATTGGAACTCTTATACAGTGACCGCCAAAAAATATGTACCATATGGGAAAAAAGTTTATTATCAGAGTATTGGAACAAAAATTCTTTGGAAAAGTTGTCGAAACTTGTGCGAGCCAAGGATTACCGTGGTCTTACCTTTCGACGTGCGATTCCTAGCACTTTCTCGGGCCATCAGATAAAAATCTGTAGTCGCTAAGGATTTGAACCTAGCCGACCAGCAGTCAACGGTTTCGAACGCGAAAGTCTCAACCACTGAGCTACTTGCCTGCTTGTAAGGAGAGGTAGTTGTTTTCTTTTAGATATTTATCTAGAATTTTCCAGTTTGTAGGAATGTGTGGAGAGCAGGGTATTTCGAATGTGTCGAAATTGTTAGTTTCATTTCTTTTATACACTCCGGCATACTATGTTCGAGTTGATGTTGAATATGAATCGACAATTTTTTCTCAGCTCACCTGTCCCACAGCTTCAACATTGAATTGAAAATTCAATAATTCTCTTCTTATTATTAAAATATGAAATATCCATTCCGAGAACCCCTCTGTATCATATGGATATACTTATTCACGTGAAGACTGAAACCTGACAGTAACACATTCCTCGCCTGAGTACAAACGGCTGGAAATTCATTTGTTTTTTCTACTGAAACCACTAAAAGTTTCCACAAACAGGAATACAAATGTTGAGTGGAATATTCACTTAGTATGCTTATTGTCTTTTCCTTTCACGTTTTGGAAAAATTGAAACATTCCACATGTTTCTAACGCTCTCGATGTGTTTGATGATGATGGATGATCCTCTCCAGCTGGATTTTCTGGAAAAGATTCGAGGGAGTCGAAATTTCATGCAAAGTGTTTGTTTTCTCCAGTGTATGTTGGTATATGAACTCTAGTCTTCGAAGAAAAATTATGTGATGAAGCAGAATCTTCACCATATTTTTTGTTTTTATCTCAAGAGGTTTTTGTTTCATGGAATAAACTTTTATTTTGAAAGAAAACTTGTTTGCTTTGGTATTAACATGAGCAAATAACATAATAAAATCACGACACCGAGGGTGGATCGATTTTATCTACTGTTATTGCTCACGTTATATTACAAGCTATCAAGTTTGAATGGAAGAAAATTGAAGTTTATTCGATGAAAACAAAACCTCAGGTGGTATTCAGAGAGATAATTCAACGAATCAAATGAATAAATTAAATCAATAATGAAGAAAATGGACAATGTCAAAGTACCCTTCTTTCCAAATATTTTCACCAGGTGGACTATATGAGGCGAACATCTGACAGTAAACAAGTACTTCCTTGGCTAATACTGGCGCTGCGACTGACTTTTACTGTGAGTAGCAGCTTCATTTGTGGGGAAATATGAATTACACAGTGGATTATGATTCATTTGGCTGTGGAAGAACGACTCTAATGTTTTCCGACCTACCCTGAACCTAGAAGCCTGTTATCGACTCTTTTACCAAAAAAACCATCCCAAATAATTCGAACCCGCGTACCTTGGCATGGCAAGCAAGAACACAATCTGTGCGCGACCCAAAATAATGAAAATATATGAAGAGTGACTCGTAAAGCAAGAATATGGAACTAGAGGAGGTATCAGAAAATCATCAGCTAGCATCAAAGAAAAGTCGAAAGACCTTTCGTATAGACTCATGTGGCCATAAAAATTGTTGTAAGAAGGAAACAAATCATTCTTTTATTCTTTTTATCCTGTCTTCTTTCATTCCCTTCTTCCAACTATGAACTGTACGAGTACAGAAATAGTGTTCTGACCTGGCCAACTACAGGATCCGAATGTGAAGACATAGATGAATAATAAATAAATAGCTTTTGTCATTTTATTGTTTATTATTTCAAATTATCTGTGAAAGCTTTATTCATAATCAACAAACGAAAATTGAAATTGAAATTATAAACATATTTTACAATAATGATCAGAGGCAAGTATCCTCCCTCTCGTAAAAAAAGATATACCTGTCTCTTCCCATGTAATCGAAATGAGGCTGGTGTCACACAATAGAATATTGTGCAACAAGTGGGGAAAGTTCAACTTTTCTCACGAGTGTGGAGGTACGGGTATGAAGAGTAAACTTTCCCCACATGTTGGACACTATACTTTTTCTACAACTGCACAAATTTAAAGCATACGAGTACTGTAGCTCAATATTTATTTTTATTGTTAGCAAAACTAAACTAGCAATAAAGTATCCTACCTCTTAACAGTTAAATACTTTATTTAAAATTGACCTGATAAAAATATGAAGATGTGAATAACCTGTGTCAGTCATTGTTCACTGTTTGGTTCAGGAGTTGATTCTGGTAACTACTACACCTTAGCCAAAAACAGTTGGTATTTGCGTAAGAGCTATTTGTATTACTAGGGAAAAAAGTGCCACTTTTTCTCCTGCCGGGCAGTTCTAGAAAGTACGGAAACAATGTGATTATAATAGATGCACAAGTTTCATCGTTTACAACTTACTTGAAATGAGGGGGAGGAAAAGTATGAGTTTCCTCCCTGGTTTGTGGGAGAAAAGTGTATTTCTGTAGGGGTAGGAGGAAAATAGAATATCTTCTTACGAACTGAACTATTTGGAACCTCTGGAGACACCATACATCCTATTTTACCGTTAAGCAAATTTTCACAACTCGTCGGACCTCTTTAAGAAGTTTTTAACCAATACTCCAACTCTTCAAATAATGTGGTGTTGCAGATTTTTTCGAGTTTCCCATCATTTATGCCGCTCCGGAGTGCCAATTGATTATTTTAATGTTTTTAGTTTTTTATTGTTGTTTTCAATATTTTAATAAAGTCCTGTCCTTTGTTTCATTTCCGGAAATATTCTGGGCTTCCAAGGTAACCAAACAAAAAACGAGTTTCTGATTGGATTAAAAATGTAAGTGGAAAATTTTCAGTAAAAGCTAATATCAGAAATAATGGTTCTACGAAATGTTTTCAGAATTTTCGTGAAGGTAATCACAAGTTACGAAAGATATCGAGTGTTCTCTTATATGAGAAAGTTATCGTATCTAGTAGTTGTTGCAACTTTTATCGATATTAGCGGATATATACTGAACATTAACTTTTGGAGAGCTCATACCAATCAAGCAAGTTATTGAAAACTCTGGAAACAAATTCAATATCTCACAATTTGTTTGAAATTTGTTCTTCACCTAAACTTGTACTAGAGCTAGGAAAGATATTGATCTTCAAGAATAATCAAGTTAAAAGTTTTCTTATGATGAATTTTATAAATTCAGACTCAACACGAGTCATCTACTATACACAGGGTGTTTCAAAGATAAGGACAAATTTCTAGAATGACAAACTTAATACCTAATAATACAAATTTGTTTATGAACATGTGTCTGTGTGTGTGTTTTTGGAATACAGGGTGTTGAAACTGTTTAGAGAAATAACCATTTAATCCATAGCATATCTACAAAACTATTAATTTCAAAAGCCGTGTGAAATTTTACCCAATAACAAATTCGGTGGATTGAAGAAAATTTGGAGATCATTTTATTTTTATAGCAGACAAAAACCTCACCAATTTTTGTTTACGTCACTTTTTTCGAGTTTTCGACTTAAAATTATAGAAAAGAACAGCTTTTTTCATGACACTTGAACTCGTGTGTCATTTCTGATGAAGCATCCGTTTTCCGTTCGGTTAAAAGTCTTGATGAATAAAATTTTTTTATTAGAAAATTGGTATCTGTGGGTTTTTGAAGTGGAATATTTTGACATTTTGGTCATAATTCATGAATTCAAGATGGCGGCTCCAAGGTAACGGACGAGTTTTGTGATTATGGTCCGATTCGGTTCAAAATTGGTGGTGGTACTTGGGGTAGGAGATTATGTGTGTGTTGGCAAAATTTATGAATTTATAATGTCGGCTCCAAGATGACAGAATTATTGACCGATTCGATTAAAAATTGGGTGTGGAGTTTTCGGGGTCAGAGAATATGAATGTTTTGTGAATATCCATGAATTCAAGATAGCGGCTAGAATATGGTCGAGTATTGTTGTTACAATATTCGCTACCATTCAAATTTGTTATGTGGGGATTATCGAAATTCAAAAATTCAAGATGACGGACGAGTTCTGTAAATATGGTCCAATCCTTTTCAAAATTGGTATATGGGGGTACTTGGAGTCGTAAATAATGAATGGTTTGTTGATATTGGTAAATTCAAAATGGTGCTCTCCACGATTGAGGACCGGGTAATCTTTAGAAAGCATCATCATTAAAGAGTGAAATTGCTCAAAGTTCACAGAAAAAAGGCCTTGTAAAACCATGCCCTATCAAAAATCACTAAATCAATGCGCACTAACTAAAAAAAATATCAGAATATTGTTTATATTTAAAAAGTTATGTGCAAATTTCATCATTATACTATATTCGAATACCTTTGATAGTGACGATAATACAGCAATTGGATGGTAAATTCACAAGTTTTTTGTATTTCCTTTTTTTCTGAAAAGTACAAAAATCATAAAATGATCACGGATGAAATATTCCTTACTGAGAAGATATATTTATGAAATGATAAAAATGAGCTATGATGTGAATGAAGCTCAATCTTCATAATCACATGCTCAGAGACAGGTAAGATCTGGTCCACAAGAATGGTTACATTCAATTTGGCCTTCATAACCTCCAGTTTATCTTGTTTCCTCACATATAAAAGTACAGAAACTAGTTATTTATAAAACAAGTGCAAAAAGTAAGTGCTCGACGTGAAATTTTCCGGCGAGGCCGTTAGGCCGAGTTGGACAACACGTTGAGTGCATGCGCCGAGTTGCATACAACATTTTTTCTATGTTCACGCAAAAAGCAAAAAATGATTCATTAAGGTACGGCACTAGGTGTTGGAAAATGACAAGCGCAAGTTAAATAATTGATTATTACTATCGATTTGCATTGAAACAGATCACTATCATCTATTTTCCATTAATAATACTCATTTTAAAACTTTCAATTCTGTAATTGTCAGAAATAAATTTTGACTAACGTTTCTATAACCACAGTTGCATTATAAAAATCAAACTCATAGTAGACGGTTTATAACAAAGCGAATCAGTTTTGATTATGGAGTTTTTCTCGGGAAGTCATTGTTTGTTTAGCTCTGGCTGCTAACATTAATACAAAATAATATTAAATATGGAACTGTTTCAAACATATTGCCATTCTCACAGAATATCTGTTAAATATGTAGTGGTTTTGAACATTTATGCTTGTCATTTGTGCAATAAAGAACTTCTTTTTCCCCTAAATATAGTTCAATAAAGTTTTGCTTTTTGCATGAATGTAGAAAAAGAAATAAAATATTTCTAATGAGTTCTTCTATATTATCAATAATATTATTTGGTGTACTCATTAAACAGTAATTGAAAGTGTCAGAGCTAGTGGGTGAATATTCGACGATATCATTAATATAATTTGCTAAATAATTTTTTTTAAGTTTCTTTCTGCAATCCCTCAACATTTGAAATTTTTTAAAGATAATACTGACTTTGTTGTTTTTCTTACAAAAATTTACGTTGGTTTTTTTGTGTTTGATTTTTTGTGTGTTGATGGTAAACCTCTCACAAGAGCAGATTTCTATCGGAATTTTGGTTTCTTGATCGCCGTTTTTTTAATGTTGCCACAGCCGACTTAATCTCCCGAGCCGTGGTGAGAAAATCGGCAACACCGCATGGAAAGAAATTTGACGTCCTACTCATTAATTCTATAGTGTGATTTTTTCAACTTATTCAGAAAACTAGTGAAAAACACAGAAAAATTTATTTTTAGAGAAAAGAACGACAATTAATGTGGTTGTTTAATTTTTATCATCACAAACTGGAATCGCAATATATTCAATTTCTTAGATTTGGATAATCTGTCAAGTTTGGTATTACGTGCCCTAAAATCCACATTTTGGGAGATTTTTTCAAAATACTTTCTTTGATAAGTGCAGAAACCACAAAGATGATCTCTGATTTTTTTCAGATTTTTCATTTGAAATCTGACTGATGAAAATAATGTATTACGTACCTTCCAATAACATATTATTTGCATCAGTCAAATTTCAAATGAAAAATCTTTAAAAAATCAGGGATCATCTGTGTGGTTTGTACACTTATCAGAAAGAAAATTTTAAAAAAATCTCCCGAAATGTGAATTTTAGGGCATGGAAAAACCAAACTTGACAAATTTCCCATATCTAAGAATTGAATATATTGCGATTCCAGTATGTGATGAAAAAAACTAACTAACCATATTAATCTTCGTTCTTGTCTCTAAAACTTCATTATCCTATGTTTTTTTCTTAGTTTTCCGAATAAGCCGAGAAATTCACATAAAAGAATTAATGAGTAGGACGTCAAATTGCTTTCCATGCGGTGTTATTTTATTTAGTTTATTGTTTCTGATGTTGTCTTTCATTTTTTCAAGTTATTTTTGGGTTGTGAGAATTTAAATTTTGTGACTCGAGAAAATCATGAAATCTATATATTTGCGAATTTTATCCAATTATCTGCTGGCTCCCACGAAAATAGAAATTCTGTAAAGTTCAGAGAACATCGTGATCATTTTGTGACTAAATACCCTCGAGAATATTCATGATATGTTATTTGCTAATACCTCCGCGAAGGCCATAAAGTTCTCATTTCATCCCCTACGCTACTGATGAAGGGGTGCGGATTCCACATGTCTCTGGGCGAAATAGTGAATATGCGGCAGTAAAACGGCTGCATTGGCACAAATGGCCTGAAATGATCGAATCTTCGCGTTTATGCCTCGTTTGATTATCATGGTCGAAGTTCTGGAGAGATTTCATTGTCCTTGTTGGCCTTCTCTGATTAAGAGAAGGCATTAGTAGATTAAAGTATTCACTAGGATGTCGCGGTTGTATTCGTCAACGGAAACAGGGGTGGTGGATGTTCCTTACATTCAGACAGGACCGTAGTAAGTCATTCATGTAGGTACTCATTTCTACAGTGACCCGCAGATTTAACAAATGGGAAAAAGTTTGTTTCAAATATCATAGTAAAATTTCACACCTCACTTTTTCAGCCAATCAAAAAATTGATTTGTATTTAGTTGCCATGGCAAATCAAAAAAATTCCGGAAATTTTTCGGAAATTTTTATCCTCCTTGGTACCCTGGGCGAAATTAATAAGTGGAAATTTTTCTGTCAAATATTTGACATGTGATAGTTAACATTTTGCTTTTATGTACAAATGGAATGTTATTTTTCATATGAAAGGAGATAATATTTCATAATTATATATTCACTAAATATTTTGAATTTGTCTGAAAATATTTTGAGAACTTGCATTTCAACGATGAATAGGTCCATCGGTAAAAAATGTATATCAATCAAATCTACCTATGCTTGACTACATGAACTTAATATTTGAAACAATTTTATTCAACTTATCTTTTCGTGAATACTCGGCTGAAATTTGCAAGAATTCCTTTCCACATCACTTCCCAATAGACAATCCGCATGGACCAGTCAAAACTATTTTAGTTCTGCGTGATGTGCAATGTGATTTTAGGTTGAAAATGTCGCAAAATTAATTTTCCTTTCTCACATACAAACACCGCCACTAATACCAACGCGTAACTGTCATTATATCAACAAAAACCAGTCATGGCCCACTGATGTTACAACTTGTTTTCTCTCAGAATAATCTACAAGTCAGTTGAATTAACCATTAATTTAATATATTTTGGTGTGAAATTTTCTTACCGAATCCCCCGCGTGCTTGAATTAATTGCTGGACATAATTCAAGCACTAGGGAGATTATAAGTGAAAATTTTTTTCCTCATAAAGGTACCTGCATCCTCCCAAACTCAAATTGCACTATCCACATTTCAATTATATCTTTTCGTATACAAGGCAGGTGAAAAAAATTATCTCCATTTTTCAAAAAACATAAAAAAGTTATTTGAAGCAGTGATTTGTAATTTAGAATTCACAGCCTCCTATTCCAAACCCAAGTTTTCACTGATTTCCTTCTATTTTTATTTCACCACCCTATATATTATGAGAATTTGTAATATCAGAGTAAACTCATCATTCAATATTATCTAGACGACTATATAAACTTAAGTTTCGCCCAACTGCCATCTAGAAAATTGCAATAATCGTACTGACAAAACCTCATTTCTTGTGTCCATTCAGAAAAAAACAAGTATTTTTCGAAATCAGCTACAACCAATGACATCTGCAGTTCAAATTCAATTGAAAGCAATCCAACTGTGTTGCAACCAAAGTGAAAACAGGTCTCCCCTAATGAATGGTAACCATATCATTAAAAGTGAGGCTCTACAGTGAACAGAAAATTGGTATAATACGCAAAGTTGGCTTTGTAAAACATTGGTAGGTGAACATTATCTTGACATATCATTGCTATGTTGTTATGATGGTTGCACACCTTAATCTCCAACAAAGAATTGAAATAGTTTTAATACACGGTGACAACTATCGAACATGTCGCGAAACTTCAAATATATTCAATGAGAGGCATCCAAATAGAAATCTCCATTATGCCACTGTGGCATAAATTGTAAAAAAGTTCAAGGATTCTAGGTCAGTTGAGAACAAACATAAAATACCACACCAAGGGAATGTTATTGTAGATTAAGACGCAGCTCTGAATATTGTTTTATCTGTTGTGGAAGATCCGAGACTTCAGTTATCTCAAAGGCAAAAAAAGATTGGCTTCTCCGAACGGTCAATTAGAAGAGTTTTGAAAAACGAACGAATTCAGACCATACAAGCCAAAATTCGTTCATACACTCAAAGAGAGAGACTATGATGCACTTTTGTATCTTTCTTTCTGGTTCCAAGGCGAAGTTGAAGAAGATAACAATTTCTCCACAAAAATTCAGTACTCTGATTAACTTGACTTTCTCCCATTACGTATCAGAGACACCATTTTATTTTTAACAGGATGATGCATCTATCCACTCAACTCAAGAGGTTAGAGCATTGCTGAATACGGAATTCCCAAATAAGTGGATAGGGCGATACTTATAAAATCCATGGCATGCTAGATCCCCAGACCTAACTTTTATGGAGTTTTTTTTGGGGTACCTCAAGGAGAGAGTCTATAGACAACGGCCATTTAGAGATATCGAACATTTGGAGGATACAATAACAAATTGCTGTCTAATAATCACCCCGCAAATGCTCAGAAACGTACACTACGAAATGCATAGAAGAACCATTAGGTGCATTCAAAATAAATGAAGATAGAATAGGAGCTTCGTTTTTTACTATGTTTAGTATGAAGTTTGCTTTATGGATATTTCTTCATTAAAAGTAAATTATAAGGATGAAGAGTTGCCATCTAATCTTCACAGATCATATAGTCATATTTACATTTGTTACGACCTGTCTTTTCACGTTCGTTGCAACACAGTTGTATTGCTTTCAATTGATTTTGAACTGCAGATGTCATTTGTTATAGCTGATTTCAAAAAATCGTTTTTTTTCTGAATGTCCACAAGAAATAAGGTTTTGTCAACACCAAGTACGATAAATGCAATTTTCTAGATGACGAAACTTAACTTTATCTGGTCGTCTAGATAATATTGAATGATGAGTCTACTCTGCCATTACAAATCTTCATGATACATAGGGTGGTGAGATAAATAAAAAGAAAAATCAGTGAAAACTTGTCTTTGGAATGAGAGGCTCTGAATACAAATTTGGAACACTCTCTAAATCATAAGTCACTGCTTTAAATAACTTTTTTGTGTTTTTTGAAAAATGGAGATACTTTAATCTTGAGCCACATTAAATTTTTTTCACCTCTCTCGTATGCGAAAGTATATAATTGAATTCGAGTTTGGGAGGATGCAGGTACCTTTATGAGGTACAAAATTTTTTGTGAAATTTGAAACAAACCTTTTTCCCAGTTGTTGCCATAAATCTGTCGGTCACTGTATAATATCAATACCTGATATACAGGGTGTCCCAGAATGAAAAGGATACACTCTGATGGTAGAATTCTCATTTAATTTCAAGGCTTAAAGTTCCAATGAACATATACCCCAAGATGAGTATTAAACGAGTTACAGGGTCTTGGAAGTGACAAAAAAATAATAATAATAAAAAAGTGAGGATTCCACCATCGGAATTTGTCTCCATAATTTTGGGACACCCTGTATATTACGGGTTGAGAGACGAGAAAATATTTTCAATACTACTCCCAAATGACGAATATAATATGAAATCAATATTGCTAAAATATAATAGTGATTTATTATACAAGTGAAAAAGTATTAGATTTTAGCTCGAGGATGTGTTGTGACCAAAAACAAAGTACATGAGTTTTTAAAATAGTAGTATGAGCTTCACCCCCAAAAACCACCCTTAATACGCACTGCGGTGGTCATTCTCAGAAATAATTGGTTGCACAGAAAATTGTATAGTTTCTACCAAAAATGTTCCCCATCAAATTTTATATAAAAAATGTATTCTCACCCATTTTATTTTATCCAATGTATTTCGAGAATATTACAGTAGGGCCAAACGCTAAAATACGTAAAAATAGACTGTAATTTTGCTTTTGCAAAACCAAGGTAATCCTCTTGAATCGAAATAACCAGGAAGGAATGAATCAAGCGTCGATCTGTTATATAAATGATCAATAACCAAAGTTTCAATTCAATGATTCAGTTAAATGTATCACAAAATCATTCACTATGCACCACCGGTCTTTGTTATAGTTTTTCCCAATATTATAGCGCGAGTACGTATTTGCTAGGTGTCCTCTCATACTTCCTCAAACTTAAGTCAGTCCAGTTTTCACTTATAAACTTCCGGAATCCTATTTTCGCTCCAACGAGAATGAGGAATTGGTCCAAATAGTTTCCACATATGTAAAATCCAAACATATAAATGAGTAAGAACACAATAATTTTGATGAAGTTCATTCCCATAATGGTTGCCTCTTAGCTACTCAAATTACTTCAATATTACTGTCGATATTGGGGTTATGATGTGATGTATACTTTAGAATGATGAAAACTGACAATTTTGAAGTTTTGACAGTGTGATATCGAAACCTTGAACTTTCAGAAGACGAAAATACCGTGGCCATAACTTTAGAAATGCAAAAAACTTTTTCATTGCCCAGTAATGATCACTACAAGGCAGTTTGCTCAAACTATTTGACCGTGACCAACGGGTTTAACCGAATTGAAGGAGAAGCTGGCAGTGGTGCCCAGGAAGTAGGTTTGTGATTGATGAAGTTCATTGATAGTGATATTACTGAGTCTGTGGAAAATTTTATTGTGGCGCCCAGGTTCCTAATTGTTAATAGCACTTATAACAATACTGAAGAATACAAAAAAAAAACATGAAAGTAGGAAAAAAACACAACCTACGGTTACAAATAACATTTTTAACCTTTTAAAATCATTGTGGCCGAATGGAAAGCTGTTGCTGAACTAAACCTGAAAGATTCAATAACCTATATGCATTAAATTCTGGTGCAGTTCATTCATTTTACACGAATTGACGGTTACAGTAGAGAAATTGAATTTGCACCAGAAGAAATTCCTTGAATTAACATTAAGCAACAGAGAACCAACTTATTTCTCTTTACTTATAACTGAGTTTCAAGTAATTTTTTCGCTCAGAATATTTCATTTTCATGTTTCATTAAAAAGCTAATTTTATACATAAAAACTTCTGTTTGGTAATAAATTATTTTGGTTAAAGATCAAAATTGTTTTTCTTGATTATCTCAAAACATGAGTGATGCTTGTTGGTTCTTTGTTGCATAACTGGGTCCAATTATCCTTTGCGTGGGGTCTCTCAGGTCAATAATGTTAATTAATGTGATAGCGTGCTCAGTGTCATTTTTGATGACCGGTCCTGACATGTCTTGACACAAAGTCTCTATTGAAATTCCAATTATTCTAGTTGGGCGATAAGTGGCTTCAACACATTCCGAATACCTATGGTCGATTGTCTGACCACGTCATTATTCAGAATATATGCCTACTCTATCAACTTTTTCTACTACCAATGTTCTTTTCTGTGGATAACTTCGGCTTCCGACCAGGCTATACTGATTCGTCAATACATCTTCTAGTATTCCCGATTTCCATGTTTCTGCTTGCTGGATATATTTTTCTGTGTTCACCAATTCTCACATTTAGTGGCCTCTTAGTCTCTCCAACATGATACATCCCACATTCACATGGAACACGATAAATGCAGTCACTGTTATTCCCGTTTGGTGGTCTCGTTTCTGCGAGTTGGCTACGAATGGTATTGCCTGATCTGAAGCATGTTCGGGTATTGTATTGTTATTGAAGTGTTTCAATTCGCCTTACCTCTTCCGATCAACCAATGAGCGGATAATTCCTCTCTTCGTGATTCCATGATGTTTCGACTCAGAATTTAGGCATTGTCCGGTGTGCGTTGATTACCTGTAAACTGACGTTTGAAACTTATTATCCGTTTTATGGACTTTCACATCAAGAAAGAGTAACCCCTTCTGGTTTTCCTTTTCATCGAGAAATTATGGACGGTCCAATCTTGTTTAGGAGAGGCAGAAAGACCTCGAGTTCTTCGTCTCCTAGGTTCCATATGACGAATGTATCATCAACATATCTCACGCAGACCCACGCAGAGCATAATTACCCTTATAGCAGATGCATGCTAATGGCACAGATTGCTATATAATATGTATCCGAGATATCTTGTCGCATTCACACACTTGATAACGACAGTAGATGTTACCCGTTGAAACGTCGTTACTCAAACACATAGAGACAATTTATTTTATTTTCTTTTTTAGACAATGGAAGTCCAGCAGGATTTTAATCACAACATTCTCCAAATTATCGCACAAGATTTGAACGAATTATAGCAGTCCAATTTCATTTCACCTTCCAAAGGCAATTCATCATCGGGAAACACAGTTTTCGTTCCGCTTACTCAGGATAGGGCACATGCGAACTCAAACTCAAAAGAAATGCATTTCAGTTCTGATAAAGAATTCGATATATCTCCTGATATACGGAAAAGACCCCCGAAATGTCTGCGATATTTCAAATTCCTCCCTGAATCAGGCAAGATACAATCTCATCTCGCTAACGTGCATACATTTGATCGATAATGCTGGAACATGGAGGCACAAAGGAAAAGTTTCGGATGGATATCTTGAAAGACTCTTGGAATTTTCCAGTCGATTCAGAAAACTCGATATCCCAATTAAGAGATGATGAGAAACTACTTACAGCCAATTTTAGTATTGACTTTGAAAATGTGCTCCCTATGTTGAATCTAGAGCTTCATTTAATGTTACTGCATTTTCAATACAGTTTTCATTTTCCTTCAGTGAATAAAAGCGCCTGGTAAGTTCCCAAATGCAGTTCATCGATGGAGAGTTCATTTAATGGAGAGTTCAACAAATGGAAAGTTCACCGTGCCGCAATTAGTCGAAACGATAACTCGCAGATTCTAGAATTACGATATTAATTGATAATATAATAGAACTATCGGAGCCGACAGAAACCTTACAAACATTTCCATGATAATTTCGATTCAAAAACCACATTTAATGATAAATCGAATTTTACAAGATGTCACTACACGGAAATAACTATTAACTTCTTGAATCACCATCAGAATAATTCGTTATTATTATTATTATTTTTTTCCCCTAAAAGGATATTCCAGTCAGGCTCTGTCTCCGGAGCTCCGACACATCCGGAGGGCGCGCTGAATCGTTTACCCAGATAACCACTCCCCACGTCCGTGGGGTAAGCGATTACTGGGTCCGAGAATCATGTGCCCTGAGCAGACGCAGTGAACCAAGGATGACGACCTTCTGCAGTCGTCCGGCTAAGATTTCTGCCAAATTACGGCAAGCCGGTATGATTTTTAAGTTTGAGAGCAGTGTGTCCATCATTCCACCAAGGACCCCTATAATCAGAACCACCATTTTAACAGAATGGTTTGGGTAGAGCCTGCGGAGTTCAAAGGGTAAGTCTCGATATTTAGTCCGTTTCTCCTCCTCTTTTCGGACGATGCTCGTTTTACTAGGAGCCGAAAACTCCATGACGAAAATCGTCCTACTCTGATGGTCGAGGAGGACTACATCAGGCTTATTGGCTTGTATTTGCCTGAGGGTGGGGAATGAGTAGTTCCATTATATTCGGCACTTCTCATTCTCCACAACGGACTCAATATCCCCCGGAGCATAAGGCAACACCGGTGTCTCGTCTATATCGTACGAGTGTCGTAGATGGTAGTATAACACTCGTAGAGCCGCGCTATGCCTGTGGATATAGGCTGAGACCGCATATGCTGGACATGCTGAAAGCAAATGCATAAGGGTCTCAGGCGCCCCACGACACGCTCTGCATCTAGTGTCGCGGATCTCTATACCCATCACGCGGCTACGGTAGACCAAGCCATTATGAATCCCTCGGTCTCCGACTTCAGCTCACTTGACCTGAGGAAAGCAAAGGTCAAGTTTTTGGATAATCCAAGGTCTTCAATGTTCTTGAAGAAGACCCCATGCATTGGCTTAGCCTTGTGCAGCTGCAGGAGGACCTCAGTCTCCGCAGCTTTGATGTGAGCTTTTTGCTGAACGGATTCCAACTCAGTGACAGAGTTTGGGTTTGCCCGTTCAGTGTCGAATACGAGACCAAGTTCATCAGCTGCCCGGATTGCTGCCTTGAAAAGAAATGCTTCAATCCCTGCTTTTTCATGGTCATGGACCATGCAGAGAAGGGGATCTGAACTCCTCATGACTTTACAGGCTCCATCCAGCACCATTCTGTTATGTAGACACTCCGAACTCAAAAGTCCCCGGCCTCCCTGTTGTCTGGGGAAGTATAACCGTGGAACGGATGATTTAGGATGCAAGCTCCTTGTAATAGGATGGTCCTTTGGTATCCTATTTCCCTTCTAATAATACGCAGGACATTATTTATTACTACATTTATTGTATCGAAAATGCCTTCGGTACAGTACTACTTTCAAGTTCGTTGTCTTGATCTATTCTAACTAAAACTAGGACAAAACTCACTATGTAATATTTCAAACAATATCATCCTTAACCTACTTAATTGTAAAACATAATATTCAATATGTTATGATAACTATTTCTATTTATCAATACACTACACCTTCCCCGGGCAAAGAAAAAAATATAAACATTGGCTAATTTTATTATTTTTTTTTTTTTTTTTTTTTTCTCTACTCAAATATTTGGTAACTTATGAATTGCCTAATTAAAATAAGGCTTTACTCTATTTTTATGTACCTTAATTAACTTATCTTCGATTTTTATTACTAAATTCGGACTTATTTCCTCTTGAACCTCGAATGGTCCATTGAATAAGGGCTCTAATTTCTCAGAAGGATTATTATTTTTAATCAATACCTTATCACCTTTTTTATAACTAACTATTCTACTATTTACATCCCATGTTTCTTTTCTCTTAGTTTTTTGATTTCAGTAGATTATTTTTAGCATCATCCCATGCTTTTTGTAACCTGTACTTTAACTCTATTGGATAGTTCTCAAAATTATATACGGGGTCAATTACGTTTGTTATATTTGAAGGTAGTTGACAACTCTTTCCAAAAACCAGTTCATACGGTGTGTAATGTGTTTCAGTGTGTACCGTGTTATTGTAAGAAAATGACCAATAGGGCACCCAAGAGCTCCAACTGTCTGGGTGTTTTGCCACTTGAATACGCAAATATGCACCTAAGTTTTTATGGGTATTCTCTAGTGCTCCCAGAGTTTCGTGGTGATATGCAGTAGATTTGAGAGAAGTTATTCCTAACAATTTACAAGATTCCTGAAGGGTGGAAGCCAGGAATTCAGTTCCTTGATCGGTTCCTATTGTTTTAGGTATACCAAATCTCAGAACGTAGTTTTCTACGAAAGCCTTCGCAACTGTGACCGCTTCTTTGTTCGGTATAGGATAACCTTCAACAAATTTGGAAAGTTCACATTGTAAGGTGAGAATATATCGATTATTGCTCTCATCTGGTTTCAGAGGACCTACGAGATCGAGATAAATCTTTTGCAAGGCTGTTTCCGCCGTAGTAGTGACTGTCATCGGTTCTTTATTCGGCCTTGAATGCTTATACCTCTGACAATCATCACAACGCTTCACAAACCTTCCAACATGATTTTTCAACCCAGGCCAGAAATAGTATTTCTTTATATTGTTGTACATTCTATTAATACCTGTATGCCCTCCTGTTGGTAACATGTGAAAATCATTCATTATTAAATTTCTGGTTTCTTTATCATCAATTACTTGTACGTCCTTTATTATAGAGATTTTTATATCTGCATTTTTCAATTCGTCTTTAATTTTTATTATATTTTTTATCAGTTCTTTAGCTTTTTCGTTATTAACAATACATAGTTCAGGAATTTTGTGTTTTTCGCAAAGTTTTTTCAGTTCCCTCAGTGACGCACCAAATGCTGACACTGATTGAGATAACTGTTTTATATAGATAGTTCCTGAATTGACATCATATTTTAAATTATCAGTAAAAAATCCTTCGTTTCCCTTTATTTTTGAAATCTTTTCGAAATTATTATTAAGAATTGGTCTGAGTTCAATCGATTCTACAGGGCGTTTCAGTAATTCTACCACTCCAGGGTGATCAATCCTGCGGTATGTAGAAATAATTTCATCCCCTTTACTAATACTTTCTTCCTTTGCTTGAGCTCGTGTCATAACGAACATATCAGAAACTTTTTCACCTACAGATTTGAGTTCGTCCGACTCAATCTGAATTCTTGAAAGAGCATCAGCAACAACATTTTCGGTACCTTTTAGGTACGTTACTGTGAAGTCATACTCTTCTAATGCTAGTCTGAACTTGGTTAGGCGACTAGATGGATTAGTCATACCGAATAAATATACTAATGGTCTATGATCTGTGAAAATATCAAATTTTCGACAATACAGATAGGGCCTAAAGTGTCGAACAGCAAATACAATGGCCAGAAGCTCTTTTTCTATCGTACAGTAATTTTTCTCTGCCTTATTTAATGAACGGCTTGCATACGCTACTGGTTGGTCATTTGAATTTGACAACACGGCCCCAACAGCACATTTTGATGCATCCGTCCTCAGTATGAATCTGTTATTTTCTGAAAAATTTGGGTATTGTAACAAAGGTGGATTAGAAAGCGACGTTTTCAGATTGTCAAATGAATTTTGACATTCTTCTGTCCAATTAAATTCTGCGCTTTTGTGGGTCAGTTTGTTCAGAGGATAGACAATGTGGGCAAAGTTTTTTATGAATTTCCGGTAATAATTGGCAAATGCTACGAATCGTTTCGTTTCACTGGAATCTTTGGGTACTGGATAGTTTTTTATAGATTCAATCTTTTCAGGATCAGGCGATATACCTTCGGACGAAATTATATGCCCTAAGTATAAAATTTCTTTTTTTAGAAATTCGCATTTAATGGGGTTGAGTTTGAGATTCACAGATCTCAAACGATCCAAAACTTTGATAAGATTGATGTTATGATTCACCAAGTTATTACCAAAACAAATCAAGTCGTCTAAATATATGAAACATGATTCATAATTCAAACCTGACATAGCTATTGTCATCACTCTAGAAAACACACTCGGACTTACTTTGAGACCCATTGGAAGCCTTTTCATTTGATATTGGCCACGATCAGTAGTAAACGCTGTATATGGTCTGCTACTAGGGTGCAACTCTACTTGGTAGTACCCTTGCGACAGATCTAAGTGGGAAAAATAAACAGCACCTGATAACGAATCTAATATTTCTGTTATACAGGGTAATGGAAATTTATCATCTTCTATTCTTTGATTAAGAAGCCTGTAATCAATTACAACCCTCCATTTTTTATTGCCTTCCTTATCTGCCTTTTTTGGCACTATCAACAATGGAGAGGACCATTCTGATTTAGCCTCCTCTATAATTCCATCGTGAAGCATTTTTTCAACTTGTTCATGTATATTTGCCTTTTGAGCATGCGGTAACCTATAGGGCTTCACATATACAGGTTTTGCATTCGGCTGTAACTGTATTTTATGTGTACAAACATTAGTTACCGTAAGGTAGTCATTTTCTAAATAAAAAACATCAGCATATTTAGCACAAATTTTTTCTATAGACACTTTCTCTTCCTTATTTAATGACTCTGTATCAATAAGGTCTAACAATCTATCCACTCGTGCAACAGACATTTCATCATTTCCAAACTTACAATACTCAAAATCCGAAAGCTTTTCACTCTTTGGCCTAAAATTCCGAAGTTTTATCTCCTTATCTTGGACATTGAGTATCCGTACGGGAATCATATTATTATCTGGTCTAGCGATAACACTTGCTGTGAATACACCCTCAGTCAACTGTTCACCCAAAACAACACAATCCTCATTACTATTCACCCAACAATACTTAACAATTTCACACCTCGGAGGAATGGTAGTATAACAATCATATTTCGATTGCAATGGGACGGTTATTTTTCTGTCATCCTTCACAAAGGAAAAACTAAATTTCTCAAAATCTATGGTAGCTGAATATTTGGTTAGAAAATCAGCACCTAATACTCCATCTATATCATTCGTAAACTCATTCATAACCAAAAATGAATGTGAAACGTTCATACCATCTGTTTTCAATGACATATTCACCGATCCCAATGAGTACGTGGAACCAGCTATTCCATTTATTCTTATTTTCTTTGAACTGTCAATGTTTTCAAACTGATTCACATACTTTGAGAAAATTACACTAATAGTAGCACCCGTATCAATTAAGAATTTCAAATTATTACCTACATACTGCATACATACAAAATTCATTCCATTCATACTCAAAATCACATTATTTATTGTATTATCATTATTGGGGGGCACGAAAAAATCGCTCATTTACAAATGATGAGTGGTTTATTTCATTTCCAGCGACATTATTAGAATTTGCTTCTTCCGCAAAATAAGCTCTGTGAGTACGATTTCTGTTATTATTGTTGTTGAAAATACCTCGATCTCTCATATTTCCGCGGCCTCGTGACCGATTGCCATTATAATTATTTTGCTGATTATTAAAATTCCGTCCGTGACCTTGTCGAAAGTTTTGGCTCTGGTTACTATATTTATAATTACGATTCATTGTGTTGTTGTTATTGTTTTTAAAATATCCGCGCCATGAATTATTTTTACCACGCATATGAAATATTTGTGAATTGCTACTGGACACTTTCGATTTTTCTTCATCCGTAGCTCCTACAATTGCATCTCGTAATTTATCATAATTTCTAGCTTTAATTATTGTTCGTAATTCGTGGCTCTTCAACCCATTTGCAAAAGCATTAATCGAAATCTTCTCATTAACTCCTCTAAGAACTCTAGCTGCATTATCGTCTCCGTTTGCTTGAGATATTGTTAAATTAACCATCATCTCTTCTATAGTTCTACCAAACTCATCAATAGATTTTCCATCCTGTTTGCTATTATGCAACTCTACTGACAGAGCAGCGGTAGACCTAATAGAGAGTAAATGCAATTTTATATCTCTTATCAGATTGTCCACGGTGGTATAAGTTCTATCTAATCTCAGTTTAGCATTTTGTGTTAACCTGGTTTTTAGAACATAAGTTATCAATAGTTTTTTTTCCTCAGCATCTAAAAGTTCACTATATAATTCAATTGCGTCAATTAACTGTTTAGTTGTATTTTCAGAACCATCCATAAGAGGCAACAGGGATGAAGCTGTTCGTAAATCAAATTTTTCAGACATATTGACTAGTTTAGATGTTTGTTTTATTTTATGTAATCTATTCAATAATGTTTCACGAGCATCACTAATATTGTTATTTATATCCCTAGCATAAGTTTTGATTAATTTTACTTCATCTTCATTTTTATTCACTAGTTTATTATAAGTATCCTTCAAATGAGTGAATGTAGCTTCAAAGACGTTCAATTCCACAAGTTTTTTGTTGACTTTCTCAAAATTCTCACGCCTTTGCAAACTATCTTTAGATATATTACGTTTAAACAAACAAACCTCTTGTAAAAGCTTTTCAAATTCAATCATTTGTAGGTTCCTAACAACATTACTGCTATTTTAAGTTAATCTAGACTTATCTGATCATTCGTCTGAACTGCTGGCTCTTCCTGGTATTCAATAACCATTTATGCGTAATTGTTCTTATATTTTCTTCACCATTCATCACCTACAGTCTAAACACCAACAATCTGTCTTATTCAATGACTAGTTCTTTGCTTCTAGAAATTTCTCTTCTTATCTTCTTTTCCAACGCCTTTCGTGATTTTTGCCACAAACATAATGCAATTCCTAGCAACACCAAGATGCCCATAACAACTGCAACAACTTCAAGGAGAGAGTACTTATTTCCACTATTTGTTCCAGCAGTAGTTCCACCACTGATTCCTGATTGCGTGATAATCACTTCTTCCTTGGAATTTTCACTACCCATTTTCAGTTATTCGTCGATATTCATAGCATTTTTCATTCTAATGATTCTCAGCTCTAGTATCGGCTGGCAGGATCGCCATGTAATAGGATGGTCCTTTGGTATCCTATTTCCCTTCTAATAATACGCAGGACATTATTTATTACTACATTTATTGTATCGAAAATGCCTTCGGTACAGTACTACTTTCAAGTTCGTTGTCTTGATCTATTCTAACTAAAACTAGGACAAAACTCACTATGTAATATTTCAAACAATATCATCCTTAACCTACTTAATTGTAAAACATAATATTCAATATGTTATGATAACTATTTCTATTTATCAATACACTACATCCTATTAAGGTGCATCATCTAACGAGTTTTCACATCGAGTTGTCACAGCTCCTCTTGAGTCCATTTCACCACTCCAAAGGAGTAGAGTAAGATCGGAACGGCAAGCATATTAGTTGCAGCAACTTTGTTCTTCCTCGACAGTTCTGACGACCGGATCTGTCGGAGTTTGTGCTGATACTTGCCGCGGAGAGAGTTTTTACCTCTCGAGTGTTCACCTCTTGGAAGCGGCGTTGCTCAAGATGATGTAGGATGCTTCCGTCTACGAGCTGGACATCCTCTCCGTATCCCTCACATCGTCCTCTTTTGAGATGAACCGTGGCACATTTGTCAATCCCGAACTCCATTCCGATAGCACGCGTGTACTCTTGCACCACCCTTAAGGACTGATGTAGGTCCCTTTCTCCAGAGGCATACAGTTTGAGGTCATCCATATAAAATAAATGGGTGACCTTATGCCTCCGGTTGTTGGGGGTTATTATTATTATTATTATTATTATTATTATTATTATTATTATCAATAATTATTTCATTCGTTCAAAACAGAAGATTGTAGTTTGTTCAAATATACCTGATATAACTTTTTTTTTACTTGAAAAGTAATATTGGGGCATAATCAATATTTTAAACTTTTTTATTCGTTCCCGAGTAAGAACACCCGAAAATTATATCAATCTCCAAGGTCTTTAACCCTCGCATTCCTCGCGAACTCCAGAGCGAAAGTGATCTATATCACAAGTTCCCTAATACTTTTCCAAAACTGCTAGTGGCGTCTTGCTCGCATTCCAGAAGGTGGAAAACGAATCTTTACGACGTTTTTCGGACCATTTGTCCCATTTATCTGCCAGTATTTTAAACGAATTTCCATAATGGCAACGCACGACAAATAATTCAGAAGTTTCTGGATGTTTGAATGACTTTATGGCGTCGGTATTGGGGTATTTTTTCGTTGAATGTTCGCTCCGTTTCAAATTATGTCCCAGAGTTGCTTTCAACAGGACGTTAATGGGAGGTACTGAATACTAAAACTGAGTTACGAGAGAGGTTGATCTGTAATGCGTAGGATATTTAGAGAGTTCAGTAATATTTCGAGTGTTTGGGAGCTTCATGGATGACTGACTCCATAGTACCTACTCAGTTATCATATGTTTTTTATACATATAATAATAAAAATAATTTTTTTTCACCCTGAGATATTACACTAAAAAATAGATATAGAATAGATATTGTAATTTACATCAATAAGTTGATCTTGGTAAGAACTATGAAAAAATAAACTACAAGCCCATATTACATTTTGATGTAAAATGTAAAATTACCCAGCATGAAATATATTCAGAACAATGCTGCTATATGAAAATTACTGTTTATATAACAAGTTCCGAAAATGTGCATGTTTTTCAACCAGGCGTGGATATTGGAACACAAGCGTAACGTCGTATGTAAAAAACTCACATCTTGTAATGTGTCTTTTTATAATTTCAGTGGAATGTTCATGATATAATATAATGGATCAGACTCAATAAGGTCATAGGGCAAAAGCTACATTTATATGACCGTCATTTTGACATTCAGAATGCAAACAAAAAGCCGCCATATTGAAACGAAATTACAAAAACTAACTCTAGGCACTATGCTGTAAATTCTGGGCGGTTCAAGTGACAGTAATAATTTTCTGTTGGAAGATAAAAATATTCTTGTACGGCATTCCTCACATCATCTAGAACCTATATCCGTTCCAAAATAATGGGCCAGAGGCAGGGAAAATTTTTCAATTTCTGAAAATTAAAAAAATATTCCAGGCTTTCGGTTCCATCATAAACCACAAAAGAAATAGAAATACAAAAAAGAAAATTGACACTGATATATCGGTGGACCAATTTAATGTATACTTACTGATGATGAAATTATAAGTTCATTAACTCTCATTCCCCCTGATCCTACCTAAAAACACACACTAGTTTGTTCTGAATCCTGTAACTGATATTCATGACACCATTCTAGGTTTCAAGAGTTCCAACGCCTTTGATGCCTATGAGCTGAACAGTAAAATTATCGAATCTATCGCGGATATTCTTGCCGAACTCTTAGCTATCTTAATAAATAGTTGTTTCTCCACCGGTATTTTTCCTAAGGCACTGATGATATCAATAGTTTCCGGCCTATATCAATTATACCGACCATAGGTAAAATCATTGAAATGATTCTCAAGAAATAACTTATCTGAAAGCAACTATCTCTTATGTCCTGGCCAATTCAGTTTCAGGAAAAAGCGATCAACAACGCAGGCTCTTCTAAAAGTTGTGTCAGACATAGTCGAGGGCCTGGAAAACGGCAAACACTAAGAACTTACACTGTGTGATCTGTCTAAGGCCTTCGACTGTGTCTCGCATGACATATCACTGAAATAGCTCTATTATTATGTTATTAGAGGATTGACACTCGACTTCTTTGAATCGTATCTTGGCGAAAGATCCCAATGTGTAAGACTAAATGACGTTCTTTCAAATCGTAGGTCCATTTCATATAATTTGCCACAAGGCTCAGTACTGAGCCCCCTTTTCTTTATAATATATTGTTGCGATATCATATATTGTAGTTTTTGTTTTTTTATCAAAAATAGAACTCAATGTTGAATACAATTTTAATTAGAACATAAAGAAATACTTTACCTGTACTGGAATATCTTACATAAATATCCTGTATAGTATCAGTCACCAACAAATAAAATGAAGGGTAACAGAGATGGATTTTATCAGATTTCATAGCATTCCAAGTAAGCGAAGTCATCTTACTTAGAGAAAAACCTATAACAATTTGAAAATAAGAATTAGCAATAAATATCATACTGTAGATAATGAAATATTCAAAATTGGGAATGAAGGTGACAGCTAAGGAGTGTAAAAAAAAATATAAGCATATACAAAAGAAGAAAAGGAATGAATTAATTGGAAGTATGACAAAACAGGTTAATGTAATAATCTGAACAAGTTTTGCAAAACAATTCAGATATTAAAGTGAAATTAGAATAGTTATTTGAAAGGGTACAGTGAAAAGACAATTTGATCAAGAAGTTTGAGGAGAGTTCAAAACTGTTGATTAGAGAAACAATGAAAAAAATGGAAAGGTTGCCAAGGGTTGTTGAAAAAAGAAAAATTGGGAAGAAACAACAAGTAAAAATTTACATAGACGAAAATTAAGGAAAAACTATATTTTGGAGGCATAAAGTATTGTTTGTCAAGTAAAACTACCACAAGCAAAGCAACTGAAGTGATTATTTAGAGCTGATAGTAATAAATCGGAAGGAAACTTACTGTCAAAGAAGAATATCCCAGCAGTGACCCAAAAAAAACTTTACATAATGCACTAAGAATTCTTCAAGTAAATATAAAGTCAACATAACCTCACTCAATTATCGACCATCGAACTTTTGGAAAAGAGCGATTCGATACATGAAAACCAGTGTCGGTAAAACTTTATTTGTTTTGCATTAGAAAAGACTGAATAATTTCACATATTTCGAAAAGTATACAGCAAATGTGAATTTAATGATTCAGATATAATTTTCAATAACTACTAAGGGCTATTGGCGTATGATAGAGTTTAAGGATACATTCAGATTACTTGTTCTGAAGAATTTCCATGAAACGAATATTAACAATCTGAACTAACATATTTCATAAAATGAAATGAAAATGAACACATTTTGAATACTGAGTATATTTATTTATTATTGACAATTTACAACTTATAAATTTTTGACATCAATCTGTTACCCCCTTGAGAGAGACTGTTTCATGTCTCTTTGAAACCGACTGAGCTGAAAAAGGAAGAAAAGAACAGGTAAATAAGAATGGAAGCGTCGTTGTTCCACCCCAAGATAAGTAAGTGAGTAAGTAAGTAAGTCTCTCCAGCATCAAGAAGATACAGGATGCTTCCGTCTACGAGCTGGACATCCTCTCGGTATTATTATTATTATTATTATTATTATCATATGAATCGAATCAAATGAATGTAGCGACACAACCCAGTTGTACAAGCACTTGATGTTTAATCTTCAGAATAATTATAAGAATATTCCAACACATCATCGAATAACTTTTCGTGAGAAGAATCAATTGTGGTGGTTGAACTTTCGAATTTGTTACACCCATACTGATTTATGAATGGAGAGGGATCCATTGAACTTGGCAGGATTCACTCGAAAATATTTCCTTTCTTTATCAGAGCATTTCTCGAATAAAAATAATAATGTACATTTCAAACAACGATGAACAACATAAAAAACGCAATAATACTTCTCAAAACCCGAACCGAATACGATTTCCCATTTCCAGACACATTTTTATTTCATGCTTTAATAAAATCCACTCCACAATACACGAAACCACAAAATATTCACAGTCCGTAAACATGCTCGGATAAATCGGAAAATACTATAAACTTTCACATCACAAGATTTCAGCAAGGGTTTGCCTCTTTATGTATGGAAGAAATTTACCCTAAACTATCTAAATATTCAAAAGTTTGGACGGGTTATGTGGGCCGGAAAAGCGATATGAGGAACGCATTATTCGCTTTTCACAAATATTACAGTTTTCCTCGGTTTCGTTTATGAGACTGTTGTTGATGCTTCTGGCAAAGATTGAGGATATCGGTAACGTTATTGGCTCCTGAAAAATCCAGTTCATATGTTTCAGCTTTATTTAAGTTCATTCAGAAACAGTTCAATTATGTAATCGATAAATTATAATATTTATACACATTTACATAATTATGAAAGTTTTATCCACTTGTATGAAGCATACAAAGCGACCTCAGATCCATAGTGAAATGAACTAACTATGGCTTATACAGGAAAGTTTTTTTTTTCTTTCGGAAAGTCATCAAGCTTTCTTTCTTGTGTTAAATACTTCTCGATATTTTCAAACATTGGCGAGTTTAAGGCGACCATAATAATATTTTAAAGTTTAGGATGGGTCAAATCCAGTTTGGATTGGTTGACTAATTATTGTTTTACGCCTTGGAACACAATCACTATCAGGTATAGTCGGAGCAACTAGTCGAGCTACTCACACACATTTCTAATATCATCCACCAGTATACCAATACACTTGATCTTTTTGTCGCTGCCAATCATAATCTATCCAGTGCAGAACTTTGTGCTCCACTACACAACCACAACCTCATCTCCACTCTTTGCCCTTTTTCTACACTATCGTGCAAGGCTGTCCCGTCTCATATGCCACTACAATCCAGCCGATTGGAATGATCATGGCATGTTTTTCAGCAATTCCTTGGAAAATAATGTGTTTCTCTCTTAGAGATCCACCACAATGCGCCGAGGCAATTTCTGAGATTATAATGATGGGGATGTAAACATTTATATCTAGCACGTCGAGTGGAACATCATCTGATGAATCCTGGTGCAGCCTCTCTTATAATTTGTGGGTATTTCCGTCCAACTGGAAAATCACAAGAGTACAACCAGTCTGTAAAAAAGGGAAAAAGACTCTACTCACCAACTACAGACCTATCGCACTATTATCTGTCACCTCAAAGGTTATGGAGAAAGCCATCAACATGACTCTCATGGAATATCTAGAACGCTCAGGAATTATCAATGATCAACAATATGGTTTCAGAGATCAAATAATGACCTGCTTGCTTTAATCTCACATATTTGGCAGCAATCTATGGAAAACCATGGTGCAACTCTGGCAGTTGCCTAGCCAAACTTCCATCTTATGGCTAGCGTCCCCCGTTTTGTTCCTTGCTATCTATAGCTTTCTCTCAGACCGATGTCTCCACGTGGTGGTCGATGGAGTATCTATTATCCGATACTCTAGCAATAAATGCTAGTATTCAAGGCGAATGAAACCCAGAAAGGGCGATCTCACAGTGGCCAGCGTAACTGTGTCAGGGGTATCTATACCAATGAAATCTTTCATTTCAATGTTCGGTATCAATATCAGCGGTACCCTTTCATGGGAGAACCATATGAGGTACATTGCCAAAAGTCTCTAGATTTTCTGTTTCGTGCCAAATTCCCGTTAACTTATGATGATTTATAAGGCACAAATCTGACCTGTTCTAGTATACTGTTTCCATATATTCTGTCCAAAAGAGACCCATTCGTCGCGTTGGTGATACTTTGCTCACATGCCTGCTCACTTCTCTGGAACATCGCAGAAAGGTTGGCAATCTGTCTCTCTTTCATATATATATATATATATATATATATATATATATATATATATATATATATATAAATATCATCAATCGTTTCACAGTTAGCGTCCCATCGAGACTGACCCGTCAAGCTCAGTCCTCACATTCATATACCGTCACTTTGAAGACATACCAAACATCCCTTTCCCATGGCTCGTTTTTCCACCGGATGGCAAAGCTTTGGAACACGCTGCCTCGGGTGTTCCCTGAGGCATACAGCCTCCAGAAATTAAAAAAAAAACACCAATTCCTACCAACTTTCTCTCGGCTCCCACGATGTTCTCTGAAAAACAAGTTTGACTGTGTTTGATATAACTCTCATCATTCAGTGACGCTTTAATGATGGAAGTTGTCGTATAATACAAATGTTTAAAAATTCACGGTGTTCCCACATGACAGACCAATAGCCCATTTAATGTTTGGTGAGTGTTGGTAGTTCACCCTGTACATATACAGCTGCAGGTCTACAATGTCTCGCTATGAAAGGCTTGAATGAAACGATGTACACATGAAGATGTGGAAAGGCAGACTCGGTATTTTCAACAGTCTTTGTGTCCCAACCTGACAGGAATCAACATGGAGATCAAAAACTAGGGTGTTTTGTTATCAGAACGATCGGAAATTCGGGTTTGCAATCTAATCAAGCCATCTTCATATTTAAAAGAAGTGAGACAGTTTGTATCTTTACAAGTTTCATCTCCGAACATTCCTGTTGAGCAAACTTGAAGATGAACTTATCTGCATCTCCAACTTCCTTGGTACTGAAATTACCTTGACGTATGACTGCGGGTCTTTTTGAATCGAACTGAAATCCTAGAATCCATGCCATAATGCTAAGGTATTAACTGATTCTCAAGAAATAGTTGGAATGCCAATCGGAGTTGTTATTCATTATGGAAGTGACTTTTAACTTTAGTGGACCTTTCTACCACATGAACTCAGAAATATTTTGTTCAGAACAGCCACAATATGGAAGATTGAGTCGACCAGATATGTTTTCAAAATTCTATTGTATAGTAAATGAACGTATTTCTTGTATACGATCTGTATATCTGAGTTAATAATGGGTGATTGAAACCAGTGGATAAGAACACATTTTTCTTTATCAGAAACCTACCAATAGATGAATGGATTCCAGTTATAATGAGCCGACATAAAAACTTCATGCAGACCAATCTGCAAAAATGCTGCAGATGGTTTGATTTCTATAAGATTCGGTTCTTTCATGAGCTGAAAAACTAAAAGTTATTACTTCTTCTATAGCTCCTTCTAGCAGCCACTCATCAAACAAATCATTGTAAGACCCATATAGATCTTCATTCCGCAATTTTTTCGTAGTTGAGGTCAGTATTTTTTGAGCAAGAGCATTGTTATCGGGTATAGGTGGGTTTATTTCTGACCATGGCATTCTCACTTCAAATTGCCACCGATATCAGAGGTGATATTTCGAACAAAGAGTTCCCTCGTGGCATTCCTCATCACTTCTCGAGATCTATTATCTGCAGATTCACTGATCCCCAAAACGTCTAGGTTCCGCAAGTCTGCTATGCTAGCCCTATACATTACATTTCATACATTACATTAAAATCTTAGTTGTCAATTTTAATCGTACAACTAAAATTGTGCAGTCAAGATTGGAGTTAGGGGCCCTATACATTACAATCTTAATTGCCAATTGTAATTGGACAACTAGAATTGTGCAGGCAATTGTCAAAATTGCCTGGTCAATTTTATCCCATACACTTCAATCTTGCCTGCACAATTCTAGTTGTACGATGATAATTGACAAGTAAGATTGTAAATGTATGGGGCCCCTTTTGGTCTGAAATTGACAATTTTATCTCGCAATTGCCTGGCAAAATTGTAAATTTCAGTCAATACGCATCAATCTTCACTGCACAATTCTAGTTGTACCTTTAAAATTGACAACTAAGATTGTAAATGTATGGGGCTCTCAAGACATTTTGCCGATCAGAGTACACCCCAAAAGTGTTTCAACAGCCACCGACTACACTTAAAAAGTTTATCTCAATCCAGTGTTCTTTTTCCTGGTACATGCGCACCTATTTTAAGTTTAATTGGAACCGAATATAAGTTGTTGATTTGTTCCTTGTTGAATATAGGCAGCACGACTATTTTCAATGTCTGGCTATAACTGGAACTTCAGAAATATGGAAGGTGTCACACGGAAAGGATTTTTTGTTCATTTAATCAACCTAATTGAAGACGTTTATGACAGAAGTTTTTTAATATAACTTCTAAAGAAGACTACTTCACTCAGGAGTCAAATGTAATTAAAGTTTATTAGGTGCAGCTTGAGACGGATCAGTTGGAAAGTTAATGTATGAAACTATGAGGGGTGTTTTTCAAAGAGTGTTTCGAGTGAACGAAGTAACAAATATCGAAAGTTTTGTAATTTCGGCTCATTGCAACTGAAATTCATCCATCTATTAGTAGTTTTCTGATATAAAAAAACTTGTTCGCGATTTATTGGTTTTTATTCACCCATTAATAATTATTCAGAAATACAAAGTTGAATTACTACACAAATTTTCAATTGGTATTGCCGATACTTGATGTAAAGTGAAACAGTTGTAGTTTTGTAAACCTCTTTTCTGCGAAAATCACTTAAACCATAGTTCTATTTTTATTGACAGTGACATATCTATGCAGTGAAGTGACAGTTCTGTGGTGAAATGATATTTTATTAAATGATTTTGAATTCAGTGAAATAGCGCATAATCATTCAAAATGCGAAAAAATAAATTTCAGAACATCTTTTTTACATTCTTGAACATGTGAAAAAGGCATCGAATCTAGAATTTTCATTTGCAAAAACGAATTCCACATAAATAGGAAATTTCAACGGTACATTAAATATTGTGAAAACTATTGCCTATCATGTCACATTTTCACTTTCGTCCAAGTTCTTCAAATGCAGCAGCTCAATATCAGAACTTCAGGAGAGTCCAGATATTATCTTGTTTGACAGATATTTTGTTTTATTTCTCGTTGATATTGATATACAGGGTGACCAAAATGAATAGTATTGATATCTGATCAAGTTGTCTGTTGGTACTTTTGGAACAAAAGATATCAACTACATAGAAAAACTTTTGCGAGAGTGTATTATTGCGAATCATTGTTTCAAAGTTGTTCCAGAGTTGTCAGACTGAAAAATATCTAGATGGAACTTTTTGAAAACTTTGCATACTTATACAAGCTATTTCCGAAATTGGAGCAATAAATGATTTAGAAGAACAAAACAAAACGAGATGAAGGAATACTTCTTTGTAGAAACAAAATTACTTTGGGAGATATTGAAGTTTCCAAGTCTTTTTTTGGTAATCACTGATAATAAGTCTACAGCCTGCGCAAACCGCACTGCCAGCGGGCAGACATGCGGTGGCCTGGAGAATCAAAACCTCCCAAAGAAAGGTAACTAAAAGCGATTTCATAAAATTCCATAAAAATTTTTGATTGCTTCAAAAACGAAAATTCTTGCCATTGATTTATATATACATTATGTTCCATACATCAACCCAATTTTTATATTGCTCCAATTTCGGAAACACCCTGTATTAATTTTTGAAATTTTTTAGTGAACAGGATGTATTATAAATCTGAAACACTTCATTGAGTATCATTTTCAAATAGATCACCCTGTACAATATTTCAATTTTGGAATCTGCCCATGTTGGCATTGCAAATATTTTCTAATCTATGTATTATGATACTTTGGTATGCTGATATTTAATGTTGTTAATGATGTTTAGAATTATTATGTACGGTAATATCTGTAGATATGGGAAGGTTTATGAAAACTGCCAAATGATGTTTTTTGCTGGATTTGAATATTATCAAATATAAAAAAATCATTGAATTTTCTGATTCTATTTCTACTGTGAACTTTATGTTGGGATGAATAGTACTTATATCTGTATGAGAAGTGTCCAGTTGTCTGTTGGTACCTTTGGAACATATCATATGATCATTTGCATATCCAAATCATTACAAAAACTTCTACGAGAGCGGATTTTTGCGAATTATTGTTTCAGAGTTGACTATGAAAATGTTTGTAAGTACAGGATTTCATTGGATTTCCCATGATCAAACCTTCTTAACGATCATTATTTGTAATTTTAATGAAAGTAGTAATTTCAAAGACATATCGAGTAAACGTGATTTTTGTTAAATGAATTTTCCAATAAGAGTACTATATTTTGAGGATGTCCTATTTAGCACGAGTAGGTCCCCAAAACATACTGAGGACATCCGACTCAGACAGATTCCGCGCATTCATATATCCCCAGTAAGTCTGTTTTAGGTCTTTGCATACCTATATTGGACATTTCTGGTACATTCTCATACCGTCCAGTCTAGGTCATTGAGGACCCTAAAGGGGCTTACTGAGGATGTACCAAGGCGCGAAATCTAGACGTCCTTTATATGTCGACTTTACCTAATTTTCGTTGTCTCAAAACTTTGGTCAAGTATTGTTACTTCATCAAAGTCCCAGAACATCTATTTCACACAAAGATCTATCTCTAAAATTACAGGAAAATTATCTACAGAGTGACCCATTTGAAAGCGGGCCACCTTTCTGAAACTGTTATTTATTATCCGATTCAAAAGATTTTTTTTTCAATAGATAGAGCATCAATAGTTCCAGTTGAGTGCCATAAATTTGAAATAAGAATAAAAATTTAAAGGCTCACTTCGAATTTTTTCAAGTTCAAAAATCCGAAAAACATACTAGCAATTTTTTTAGATATGACCATAGGTGCCACTAAATTCACGTCATTCTCAAGTAGTATATGTGAAAATTAGTAGGAATGGGTCCATGAATGAAAAAGTTATATGGGAATAAAATTTGAAAATTATGTCAAGAAATCAAGAAATCAACCCACCACTTCAATTTCAGAACTTTTATCAAAATTCTGACTACACCACAAGATTTAGAATACTTCAAAATACATTTAGTCAGAATTTCATCAAAATCTGTTTGAAATTAAAAAAAATGTAAAATAATGAAATAAAATCTTCTTGAAATTCCACTAATATTGAATTTTATTATTTTATAATTTTTTGTTTTTATAAACAGATTCCGATGAAATTCTGACTAAATGTATTTCAAAGTATTCTGAATCCAGTGGTGTAGCTGAATTTTGATAAAAGTTCTGAAATTGAAGTGGTGGTTGATTTATTGACATAATTTTCAAATTTTATTTCCATTTTATTTTTTCATTCATGGACGCATTCCTACGTGATTTTCACATATACTTCTTGAGAATGTCGTGAATTTAGTGGCACCATCATATTCTATCTAAAAAAATCGCTATTATGTTTGTCGGATTTTTGACCTTGAAAAAAATTCTAAGTGGACATTGAAATTTTTATTTTTATTTTGAATTTGTATTACTCATCTAAATCTGTCAATTGAAAAAAAATCTTCTGAATCGGATAATAAATAACACTTTTAGAGAGGTGGACAGCTTTCAAATGGGTCACTCTGTATAATCAACAGTTCTGATCATTATTCATTATAGAATCTCTTTAACGATAGTATATACTATTTATAGTTATATAGTATCAATGTACTTTATTTTTTCTCTCATTGTCTTTCTCCAATCATAAAGCTATGGCTATCTCTCTATCCTTTGGGAATTTGACACATTTATTTCATTATAAGAATCTCCAATAGAATAACACAAAAGAATTTTTATATATGGAAAAATTTTAATTTATTTTTAAAAGTTTTTTTTTCATAAAACTCATTGAAAATAATTTATTAATTTTGATGGAAGAAGTCTCCACATAAATAAAGAAGTGCTTTGTTGTTCTTAATATTGACAACAATAACAAGAGAAAATAAATTTCAGGTGAGTTCAAATACCAACGAAAATGTATGAAATATGTACACACTTTTGCGTAATTTTCCGGTGATTATAACTCAAATTTTCTTAATGGACACATGATTTCGAAAGGCACGATTCAAATGGAGACAACTCATTTTATCAAAAGCAACTCAAAATTATTCACATATCGCAATCAACAGTAATTGATTCATCATATGGCAGCGAATCCTCTCATGATAGGTGTGTTAAATAAATTTTGATATATTTTATTTCGTTTATGACAAAATTGTATATTTTTCAATAGTTTCTTCATTATGATATCCTATTATAACCTAATGAATATTATAATTTATTATTCAATAGCCATTTTTTCGGCTCATATCAAGATTACTCCCTCTATCCCTAGTCGTTGAGAAATTTGAAACATCCAACTGAAAATGGCACCTAACTTACCGAAACAAAACTTCAAGTGAGCGATATATCTCAATTTTTCAATTAGTCCTTTGGAAATGGCTATTAATTTCACAAGATAATGAACTGTGAAGAAATAACTGAAATGCATCCATCAAGTTTATTAACGTGAGCAAAAATTAATCACGCCATCAACTCGAAAAAGAGAATCCATTATCTATACACAATATACGCGTTTGAGCGATCAAGATAAATGTCTTTTGTTCAGTACAGACAGGTTGTTATGAATAAATCAGCCATGGAAATGTGTTGAAGGATTTGCAGTTGCCAAATTTGTATAGAGGGTTCTCGTGCTCTGGGGTTTATGGATTTGAAAAAAGCTATTTGGCAATGTTCCCAAAGAAGTTGAAGTAATCCGACATTCAGAATATTTGTACACTCATATAGCACGCGACGTCCTGGTATTTTAGGTTCACTTTAGGTCTGAACTTCCTGGACCTCTCCAGGATGTACTGTAAATGCCTATTAACGAATGTACCAATGACATATCACGGCTAGACTCCGTTATAAACATTTCGAGCTGCAGTCAAGACAGAGTCACATTCTGAGCACAATTTTCACTGTCGCTTGGTTCGCGGCAATTATCTGCTTATACACATTGAGCAGAAAGTCAGCTGGTTGTACCCTTACAACTGGGAAATTGCAAGATCCCACCCAGCAACTACAGACCTATCGCACTACTATCTGTTACCTCGAAGGTCATTGAGAAAGCATAATCAACATCGAGCTCACGAAATATTTAGAACGCTCAGGAATTATCAATGATCGACAATATGGCTTCCGGCATCAGAGATCAACCGGTTACTTTCTTGCTTATGTCTCACATATTTTGCAGCAATTTTTCAAAAAATATGGTGGAACTCTAGCTGTTGCACCAGATATCTCAAAGGCGTTGGATCGCGTTTGGCATCAAGGATTTCTAGCCAAACTTCCATCTTATGGCTTGCCTCCCCCAATGATATAATACGGCTAGACTCCGTTGTGAACATTTCAAGCTGCAGTCACATTTTAAGTAACAACAGATGCGTGAGCTGGGTTAGTGGAAATAAATCCGGGCTGAAGGCCGTGGTTTGTCTGATGACGATTTTACTGAAAATATCTGGGTCGGGATGTTAGAAATGAAGCCAACTGGCTTATATTTATAGCTGGGCAGCACATTCTCTTCGGCCAATCAGCTTCCATACCTTCGGTGGGCGGTGCCTATTGGAAATCGTCGGTTATGATTTGCGGATATCTTTCTAAGACATTCTAAATGGATAAAATCGAAACACTAATTATTAAAAATTAGTATTTCTGGGAGATTATGACATAAGCATAATTTTCATTGAAGACGATAATTGCGCGAATCCGGTATGACCGGGATCCAAAGTAGCATCACCGTATTTGCAGATTGCCAATGCACTCAGACACCAGCTGAGATATGAGGTGAGTGCATTGTTCGCCGCTTGGCTGTCGATATGCTGGCCATGGTAGCCTCTTCTGATATTTTTTGTAACAACAGGCGAGTATGGCATAAACTTCTGCTTGACATACACAGACAAAATTTCCCAAGGCGTAACAGAGTTCGGCTCTCGTAGATTGCCCGTATACTCCGTCGCCGTCCGAATATCACACATGGAGCTATCTGTGTACCAGATGATTCCAGTGGTGGAGATCTGCTCCCAGTCCTCCCTTGTAGGATTGACTACGGCCGTTTTCTGAATCGTATGGCAGGTAAAAAACTGTTCTTTGGCATCTCTAGAAGGGGATAATCCTCCACCGTTTCCATAATCGAGAATGTCCATAAATTTCCTCGCTCCGCCTTAGTTGAAGCTTCTTAGGCGAGCAATGGCTTTGCGTGCCTCATGTTCAATGAAGAGGTACGGGGAAGGCAGACCTGAGAGTGTTTCCAGCGCCGGTGCCGTAGTGGGTACCATCCTCATTGCATTTGTTGTCACAAGGCAGCAAGTCTTTGTACCTTATCTTTTGAGTTTTTGATTTGCCGGACTGTACCTCGCCTCCATACGATGGTTCCAAACGGAATCATTGGGCATATGAGAGTCGTGAAGATCCAGTATAGGACTATAAAATCTTGTTATCTTGTTGCCAAGCCCCCACGTATTGCCAAATGCCTTTCTGCATACCTAGAAAGCAGCTGTGGTTTTCCAAACTTCATGTTCAATGTGCTCGTTTCAGCTTGGAGTTCAAGATGCCTCCAAGGTACTTGACTGATCTTTTGTATTGCAGGGACCTCATATTGAGTTGGATATCTGGGAGGTCCCCTGGTTTGCGTTTCCTGCTTTTAATCAAGTGGCACAGAGGTAGACCTTTCTTGGAATAGTCTGTATTGTATTCGACTTTTTATTTCCTATACCAGGAATTTTCTCTTTGTCTCGTGCGTCATCCGAGACCAACCTTCATCCATCTGTACATATTTGTTGATGGAAGTTTGATCCAATATTGTTCATTGTTGTATAGTTTCGGGCTTGTGTTGATGCCGTATTGACATATTGCGTATTAGTTTCCGCGGAGATTCCAGTGTTGGACTAGTAGTCACTGACAGTTCAATTTGTTTGAAATTGTTTGGGTTATTCATGACTTTTGTTGGTTGTGATTTTCTTCTTCTTTGGAAGTCAACTTCTTTTATCCGAGATTCACATGGTTTTCCAATAAATTTTTTCCTAGAAGGTCGATTTCTGATTTTATTATGAGTGAATTTTCTTCTTGATGAGCTTGATATTCATTTTTCCGCACGATTTTTCGTTTTGAAAGTTGTACTTTTCTGCACGATTTTTACTTTTCCGTACGATTTTTACTTTTCCGCACGATTTTTGTATTTTTGAAAATGGTAATATTTAGGACTAACTGAATGATCTATGTAACTATTCTGTCTTATTAGTCATTTTGTAGCATTATTATTAGAACTTGTTTATTAAAAACCTTGTTTTTTCATAAATAAGATGGACAAAAACACTCGTAGGAAAAATATTGTACCTAATACTATTGTACCTCCTACGGAAAATGTCTTTTCCGCCCTTAACGGCTTGCCCGAACTCCGCTCCGCGTCGTCCGCACTTGTTAGGTAAATAACTATTCATTATTTTTCGGAATTTTACACACCTCGCAGATGATTCTAGTATCTCATAACTTCTCACATTTCTGCTTTTTTCTGGCTGAGCAGAATAAATGAAAAATTGAACCACACTTCACGAACACTAAAATGAGATCGAATTAACAAAGAATACTTCTCTTTTTTTGAAAACTGTTGACGTTTCGGAGGCTGTATCTGCCTCCGTTATCAAAACTTCTTATTATTATTACCAAAATCGCAATTCAAATTCAGTTTTCTCAGCGTCTTTCTAAGAAGTTTTGATAACGGAGGCAGATACAGCCTCCGAAACGTCAACAGTTTTCAAAAAAAGAGAAGTATTCTTTGTTAATTCGATCTCATTTTTTCAGATAGGCAAATTCAGTGTAGGGTACGTTACTGACAAAAATTAATTTCTTTCAAGAGAGCAGTCTTGTGAACGCAGTAACTTATCGGGCAAATTAATTAATTTGCCCTTCTACACTTGTACAGATTTCTTTGGATTAAAAATTTTTTTCATTTTCAGATTGTGGAAGGTGATAAACCCAAAAAATTATGTCAAGAACTTTGATTACCACTTCAACTGAAAAACAAAAAAATATATAATTGAGTAATAACTTAGCCTGAATAGAACCTAAAATTATTGTGTAACTGGATTCGTCCTGAGTTATTTTTTATGGTAGGGTTCTGTTGGCTTAACGGTAAAGCTAGCAGAACCCAGGGATAAAAACCAGCTCCGCCTTTTCAGGCTAACATGTTATTTTTTTGAAGGGGTATAAACCAACCTTAAGCCTCACCGGTCAATATTGAGACGAGCTCACTCAGTTTCCCGCTGAATAATTGAAGCCCGACAAACTTCATCGCTAAACAATTCAGAGCATCGCCCGCCGAACAGTATGTTAGTAAGCCAGACATGTTCGGGGAAATAAAGAGTCCTCGGGAGTGGAAGGACATAAAACACATCGCGGCATGACTTACTCACACCTAGCCCATCCCGAGAAGTGGCTGCGGTCTCCCGGGGGCGCTCTGGCGCCGCGTGAGATATGGGGGTCCCCGATGGGGCGGACGTCCGGTAGACACCTCCTGCCCACTTCCTGTCTGCGGCTAGCCTGGCCGCGCCGCCACTCCACATATATACATTTAAAGTTATTTGTTTTTGGGAGTATCGATGCGGCAGAGTTGTTATGTCGAAGTGAAAAATGTCGATGCCGGAAATGGAAAAGTTGGAGAACATGGTGTCGATGATGGAAGTCCGTCTTTGTAGAGGAAAGGATGAAATAACACAGGAAGGGTTTACAGTGCGAAGTAGAACGGAAATGATTCAAAAGTTTCGGGAATTCGGATTTGGGGAAAACGATATTTCAAAAGTTTCAACACAAAAGTACAGGCTCTGTCCAGAAAGGGCTAAGAGAATTAAACTGGCGTAGAGTCTCATAGTTTCATAGTTTGAGTTTCAGTTTAGTTTATATTGTCCAATTCTCTTGGACAATCATCGACAAAGTAATATAAAAAGTATAAATATATATTTTTGGTCAAACATGATATAGGAAATTAAAATTGATTAAATTCAAAACAAGTAGGTAGCAAAACAGTACAAACAGTTAATAGATAGAAGTGCAAAAAGTAAGTGTTTATTGCACTCGGCGTGAAATTGTCCGACGAGGACTTTAGGCCGAGCTTGACAACATGTTGAGTGCTATAAACAATTTTTTCACGAGTTGCATACAACATTTTTTCTACGTTCATGCAAAAAGCAAAAAATGATTTATTATGGTACGGCACTAGGTGTTGGAAAATGAAAAGCGCAACCTAAATAATTAATTATTACTATCGATTTGCATTGAAACAGATCACTATCATCTATTTTCTATCAATAATACTTTTAAAACTTTCAATTCTGTAATTGTCAGAAATAATTTTTGACTGACGTTTCTATAACCACAGTTGCATTATAAAAATCAAAATCATAGTAGCCGTGAGCGCGTATGTTAGCACGAGGTGTGGTCATAGTACAGACACTTTGCTCTATGCAGGTAAACGGTTTCGAGCAAAGCAGATCAGTTTTGATTTTGGAGGTTTTCTCGGGAAGGCACTGTTTGCTGATAACATTAATACAAAATAATATAAAATATGAAATATGTAACTGGTCAAACCGTATTGCCAATCTCACAGAATATCTGCTAAATATGTAGTGGGTTTGAACATTTATGTTTGTCATGATGACAGCACGTTGAAGTTGAATGAATTTTCCAGTAAATATAGTTCAATAAAGTTTTGCTTTTTGCACAAATGTAGAAAAAATAAATAATAATACATTCAAAATGATTGATACGGCTTCATTTCGTACTATGAAACTCTCTCAGTGAGACAAACCCTACACTCTATTCACCGTAGTTTGTGTATGATTACTTCAAATACTAACATTAGCTCTACTGATTCGACCAGGTATGAACTGACCTATAAATGGAAGTGAATAATCACAGGTCATTCTGTGAACGCAGTTTGGGTCACCCATTTTCTCCCGTTTATAGTGTAAACGAACTCAGCACTTGACCTTGAGTTTGGCTTGAATGAAACACAAAGATGGAATGCTTTTCGCAGATGTGGGTTCAGTTGGCAACCCAATGAGTTCTTGAAGTCATGATAGAGTTCACGCAAGCAATAAACTGTATTAGTTCAACTGATGAAACTGTATTTATCAGATGTATGATTGATATAATGATTCAGATTATTTCGACGATGGATATTTTTCATCAATCCAATGAATGGTGATTATAAAATTCATGAGTATCGGTTATAGCTATACCTTCCTAGATTCAATAATTGATATATATTAAATCTATGTTTCAGTTCATTCTCGTAATGCTTTCATACATTGAACTAATGATTTTGTTTATCATAAGTGCTATTCATTCAATCATTGCATATTATTTAAGGATTACCTAGAGGGACGAAAACAGAGAGTGGGGATTGGAAAATGTCTAAGTTCCGAAAGAGCTGTGTCGTGTGGGGTACCGCAAGGTACAGTGCTTGGACCGATATTATTCTTGATCTACCTGAACTCACTTCTCTCCCTTGATATATCAGGATCAATTATCTCATTTGCGGACGATACAGTTGTTCTTTTCAAAGCTGATAGCTGGAACGAAGTGAAAAAAACGGCAGAAAATGACATGAAAAAGATTCTGAACTGGTTGCAAGGTAACTTGCTGACTGTCAATGTGGATTAAACTAAGATAATTCCATTCACTTCTTATAAAAATAACCTACCAAACTTCAATTCTTTCATATTAAATGACCCACCTGTTACAATTTCACTTTCTGCTAAATATCTAGGAATTCACATAGATTCGTACCTACGTTGGGATATTCATGCTCAGAATCTGAAAAATAAATTAAGAGGTCTCATTTTCAAATTTTATCAATTCCGCACCGTTAAATCAGCTTAAAATACTCTACTATTCTTTATTCGAATCCTTGTTGCAATATGGAATCATCGGATGGGGAGGTATACTCAAGACGTACTTAGATCAGATAACAAAATTGCAGAAAAAAATTCTAAAGATTATGTACTTCAAAAATTCTAGATATTCCTCAGATGCACTATATGCAGAACTGAAGGTACTGGACGCCAGACAATTATTCGTTAAAAATACTCTGATGTTTGTTTATAAAAATAAGACATATCTACAGGTGATCAAGCACAACTGCAACACTAGGGCTCAAATAGCAGCTCATGCTTATACATCAAGAGCAAACAAGTCCATAGGTCAGAGAACATTCAGTTATCTTGCACCACGAATATATAACTTTATTCCATACAGTCTAAAAAAAATTAATAATATTAATGTATACAAGAAGAGTGTCAAACAATGGCTCTTAGATTCTTGTAGGCAGTCTTTTAATGATTTTGTAGAATCCCTTATGAACTGATCTCCAAAATTGAATATTGAGTAAATATAAATATAAATGTGCGTGTACTTTTCAACTTGCGAGGAAATATATTTTTTCTAGCTTCAATTGAACTATAGTTTGAATATAAGTAAGTGAAAATTATCAATTGGCTACAATGAAGAACTGTAACTAATCGCAGACAGGCACCCAGAGAGCCTAAGTGGTATTTTCAAGTCTTCATTGATCTTCTAATGGTGATAGGTTCCGTATAATTGAAAAATGAATTATTATAAATTATTATTACAAATACTGTCCTCTTATATTCTAACATCCCTGTTCTTTGGTATAATACCATTTTTAACATTTAACTATATTTACAATATGTATTTTTACAATTGAAAATTCACACTTTCACGTTTTTTTTTACATCTTGTATTTTTTCTATTTTAAAAAACAAAAGTTTTCTCAGTTTGAATTTTTTACTCCTCAACTTTTTATATTCAGAAATTTTATATCCTTACATCTAATATCATGATAGCTTTATATATATATATATATACTAGTCAGCAAAGACTACCGTTCTACTATATATATATATATATATATTTATACTTTTATATTTTTATCCGTATTTTAATATTACCCAAAATAAAATATGTATCTATCTATCAGGTGTACTAATATTTGTAAATACTTATAATTTTAGTTTTAATTTTAGTTTAATCTTTGATTGTTTGTTTGTATAAACCCTTGGTGTATACGTCCACATACAAGCAGAACCTACTGCTTCCGTGGTATATCCCTTTATTCACTACCTTACTGTAAGTGCCAGAATTATATTGTAACATTTTGTGAATAAATTATTATTATTATGAGTAAATGCAATGAAGGCCTCCCATTAATATTGAGCATACAGTGAGTTTCCTTTATTTCGGCTGACTCCTTTCGGAGCTTTCCGGATGTCTCCATAGTCTGTGCTACCTGTTCTGTGCAAACAACGATGTCGTGTGGAGTGGTTCCTCTAGTGAAGGCGCTGTGTACCAGCTACAGCAACGGAGATTTTTATGCGATGATTCGGCTGAACGGTTGTTGGCAAAATCCATGAGCTATGATACTTATACACGAGATGGCTTGGATCGACATAAGACTTATTATTATATTTATGCACATATTAGTGACTTAGTTATGAAATGGAATGAAAATGTTGCTTCTGCCTGCCTACCAATACTTAGCAACTCCGTTACTCCTTCTATGATATTTCCATAGCCGCAACGAAATCTGTGCGTAGATCTGAAAATAGATTATCATTGATCTCGATAAACTCGAATTCATTGTTACAATAAAATTATACATATTTCAATGAATGGTTATTCATTGACTCGACGAAAACTGTATTGTGCCAATAAACCAACCAAGAGGTATTCATTAATATAGTGACCATATTTTTTTTAATGATCGTTGATATCTTTTCAGTGTACCCTTTTCCTCACCTCAATGAACTTTTCCATAGCAGCAATGAAACCTGTTCATAAATGTGAGAAACGATCACCTTTGATCTCAATAAATTTGAATTCATTGTATCAATAAATACTGACAAACGTCACTGAATGTTTAATCATTGCCATGATAAATTATTTTTCTAATGGAACCGTAATAAACAGTTTTTACTGACATAACGTACCACAATTTTTTCTTTCTTAAAAAGTATAAAGTATAAATCATTTCAATGAATACATTAACACGAAATATTGTATTTTATCATACTGACTGAGTTATCTCATTAGAATGAGTTAGTATTTCCAATTCAATGAGTTAGTATCTCCATTTTAATGAGTTATGCCGTTTGATGAGAAACAAACCCATCAAAATGAGTTAGAGATGGAACTAAGTAATTTTAATGAGATATATATCTTATCATAACGCAATAGACGAAATCAACATTGTCCCTTCGGTGCTTTTGTACATTGGTTTCTAAACAATTCACTATGCGACTGAACAATTCTTGCATTGCTGAGTTGTGGAACTTCCTGGCAAGTGTAAGTAATTCTTATGAAATTCCGAATATAAGCATCGAGTCCACTACTCAATTTCATTCTGAGCAGAATATTCCAAACGACTCGCGACGAGCGGTGCCTTTCAGCGCAAAAAGTCTCCATTACATAAAGTCGCATACATAAGGATTTTTCTGCAATATATGAAACCAATAATAAATGTCTGGCAAAGCGATCCCAGCGTTCCATTATAAAAACGCTGCGCTGGACATGGAAATCGCTTTCAGCCGAAATAACATTGTGCAAAGACCCAATTAAGTAACAATTTCGAACTCACAACGCCGACTTCTCAAGGAGATTTGGCGTAATTGAATTCTATGATAAGAATAATATTTTTCATTTTTCCTCCCTTTTCATCGGGTCTGCGAAAATCTGGAAGTTCTATTCGAGGACTCGATTATAATTGGTTTCGCGATATAAATACTTAAAAGGCCATCGAAAGGATGAGTAGTCAACTTTCAATATTTCAGGCATTGTTTATAGAGAAAGAAGATAGTTAGTCAGTGCCTGTGGAAATCGCGTTTGATACAATCGCGCGAGACATCTAGCCCGATAACAACGAACCTAGCTAGGAAACATACCCGTACGAATGCGCCACCTACAAACAATTTGCAATTTTCGAGGTATACTTGAGAATTTCTATTTTTGCCAAGGAATCCAAGTATGTACCATTCGCCCTGACAGGGACGGACTTGAAATTTTCTAATGATAGTTTTTAACAGAGTAGCATATTTTATACACATATTCAATGTTATTCAATAAAAATGAAATACATACATTTTTATTGATTATTTGATTTAAGTTGAATGAACTAGTCATAAATTTAAAAAAATTAATGTGAAAGATGAAGAATTACCACTTTTCGTGTTGGGAACTTATTAATACCAATTTTGTCATTTTGAATTCAATCATCATGAACAATACTGTGCATGGTTCAATTTGAATGTAGAATTTTAGTGAAAAATATCTTTTTACCTACGTGTGGTGTGCAGTGTATTTATTAAGCCAAAATCACTGGGCGACGAAGCTCATAATACCCTACCGATGAACAGCGCCTTTGCCGTATTAGATTCGGCGCAAACTGCTTTGTGTTTGCTATTGTTTGTTGTTTAATTTCAATCCCTGAGAGACTATAGAGACATTTGTGTCACCCACTTCACTAGTTAAAAGGTGGTTTCACACAATGGAACAAATATGTTTGTAATCATCAGATTATTAAGTCTGTATTAATCTTGAAAATATCACTTAACTAGTGTTTACAATTTTAAACCTGTGCTCATTTTTGCAAACTGAATTTATTTCTTAGAAATGGGGCTCCAAATATGCTGTCCGAAGTCAGAACAGGATTCGAAGTGTTATAAAGATAACCATTATTGAATGAAGATATTGAATATTTTTACCAATTAAATTGTTATCTGTACTGAATTCCAAAAGTACTGAATGCATTTAAATGAGTACAATAATAGATATTACCAAAAGTAAAGTTACAAAGTGGAGAAAATATACATATGTACAAATATACCAATGTGTTTTTCAGACTAATTGATCATCATTTAAAGTTGTGCCACACTAAATGCTCATAGTAATATTAGTAAATAAAAGACGACTTGTTATTTATAATCAGAGTATGGTGTAACCAAGTGAAAAGAAAGATAACGAATAACTGGTCTTTCACGTGACAATTTCACAAATGATCAAGAATGGCACAAAACAAATAAACAAAAATCCACTGGGAATAGTCTCGATAACATCAAGTTACAGGTAACAGTAAATATAAACACTGAAACTGAAATGCATGGAATCTCGAATTTATCAGTACAACCAGTACAACGCTGGATAGGATGCACGTGTCAACATTATATTTCAGAGCCATCTGTCGATTATTCAATAAATTACATTTTACGAACTGATCAAATACATACGTTAAAATCAAGAAGTGACGTGACTGGAGACTCGTGGACTAGCGACCTCTAGTGATGGTCTCCATTTGAATCCAACTGAAAGTACGTAAGATTGACCAACTATCTTCTTTCTCTATAAACAATGTTTCAGGTAATTTTAAAACTCAAATTTTTCTTATTTTCACAACTGTCAAAAAATGACGTTTTCACATAATGTGTCAAAATCATTTTCAACACTAGTGTTGATGTAGTAATCGTCTTCTTAGGTGATATTAAAATCACCGGACACCGGACACCGGACTAATTTCAACACGCATATAATACAGTGTGGTCCAACGAAAACTTAACACCTCGATTTTCCGACGTTAAAATGAAAATGTGGAAAATTGCTCGGACCCGTCGATTTCTGATTCGAGAGGGAACAACTTTTACGCTTTTTGCATCCCCGTAACTGCAACTCCCTAACGGGGGTGAGCACAACCCCTTAATTTTGAATAGGGATGAGGGGTGTTGCGATACCTCATTTGGAAGATCTTATCGAATACTAGCTGATCCTAAGATTTTCCATCAATATATCCATCGATAACGAAATGACAGGTAAAATAGTGGAAGAATACGTACTGTTGTGATTACTTTATTAAATGCTCCAAATGGGCACCATTCACTTCCATGCAGTAATATAAGTTTTGCTGAAAATGTTCACGTACATTACGCAAGATTTCTGGTGTAATTTGACGGCATTCATTAATGATCCGATTTCGCAAATCATCCAGTGACTCAGGCTGGGTAGCGTAGATCTTGGATTTCAGGTGACCCCATAGAAAAAAGTGCAGTGGAGCCAGATCAGGTTATCTGGGTGGCCCCTTCTTCCAATCCAGGCGTGAGCAAAATATTCATCTAACAACTGACGCACAGGTTGAACGAAATGAGGTGGTGCACCATCTTGTTGGAAAATGATCGTTTGATGGTCTTCGTCATTCTCCAATACTTGCACAAGGCTGGATAAATAGCGTTCTCTAATAGATCTAAATAAAGTTGGCCGGTGAGATTACCAGGTATAAAAAAAGGGCCGATTATGTAGTGGCCATAAATACACGCCCAAACATTTAATTTTTGGGGATGCTGAGTATGCACTTCGCGAAATAATCTTGGATTTTCATCGGACCAATACCGACAGTTATGCCTGTTTACAGTGCCGTTAAGGTAGAGTGAACACTCGTCCGAAAAACAGATATCGAACATGTAGTTTCGATTACCGTTAATTATTTTACTAACCACTTCACAGAACTGGAGTCGGCGATCGGGATCATCCTCATTCAGTTCCTGCACCAATCGTATCTTATAAGGATGTAATGTATGTTGTTTAAGGATTCTTATGGTTGTTGTACGTGAAACACCAGATACGTCGGACAATTTCCTAGCACTAAGGGTCGGATCCATTGCTACATGACCTAAGACAGCCACTTCCCTCGCTTCGTCTCTTTCATGCACCCTCTTCTTGTTTCCGACTGAACCAGTAGCGTCAAATTTGGCAACCAGTTGCACAACGTAAGCAGCGGATACATTTTTTCCAGGTTGTCGTTCGTTGAATGCAGCCGCTGTTGTTCGTGCAGAGTCGTTATTTCTAAAATATAGTTTTATCATTTCCACCCTTTCTTCTACGGAATACACCATGTTAATGCTACTACAAATTTACAATCGCTTTGACACACTTTTAACGTTCGTAAACATTCAAGACAGACTAAGGTAAATCAAAAACATGGTCCGTCTACTTTTCTGGACAAAAAAGTAACAACATAAATAATAAATACCGTTGAAATGCGTCGGATATAAATAATATTCTCGAGATAAATTCCACATTGCCTCTTTCACTATTTTAGCTGTTATTTCATTATCGATGGATATATTGATGCAAAATTTTAGAATCAGCTAGTACTCGATAAGATCTTCCAAATGAGGTATCGCAACACCCCTCATCCCTATTCAAAATTGAGGGGTTGTTCCCTCTCGAATCAGAAATTGACCGGTTCGTGCGATTTTCCACATTTTCATTTTAACGTCGAAAAATCAAGGTGTTAAGTTTTCGTTGGACCACACTGTATAGGGCATATAATAGAGCACGGTCAGTGACAGTTGTCAAACATTCGATGGGGGGACAAACAAAGCCATTTTTCATAAGACTACGCGTTTTTGTGAATTTTCTGCGAAAAAATTTCTAAAAACGTGTTCTTGGCATTTAAGTGATTATTTATTCATTGTGTATAGGTGTAGAGGTGTTATAAACATGGATTTTCCAATTCAAAAATAAGTTGTTGTGATAAAGTACAGAAATCATGAATACTTGTGCTGTTATGGGTTGTTGAAACCGATCCGATCCAGACCAGCACGTGGAATTTCCAAATTTCCTTCTAGGCAAACAAGTCAGAGACAAGTAGAAACTGCTGGAGTACAGAGACATACCAGTCAGATCGTTCCGAACATCCGGATCAAGTACTTACCCAAAACACGTAGAACAAAAAAAAGGCTGGGAATTTACTGTTAACATTGATGTCAACATTGGAGGATGTTATGAAAGGCGAAAAGTTTTGTATTACTAGTAGATATTTATTGTCAAAGATCGCAAAACTAAAAGCGAAGTTATTAGTAAAATTAAACAATTTCTCATCTGAAACAAGGGTAAGTATTTCAAAATATTATCAAATAATAGGATCACTAAATTAAGTTCAGTAGTAGTAGTTGAGTTCAAAAAAAATCACAATTAACCACTAACCACCACTAATTTTTTTTTTAACTAAAATTCTTTGTTTGTCCCCCCATCAGCTGATCAACGCCATGTTGTGACATCAGTTGATAGTGCTCTATTGCAAAGAGACATGCTCAACATCAAGAAAAAGTTGATATTTTGGCGGGTTCTTAAGATAATGCATAATGCTCTCATGAAGGCAACGTCCACAGCATAAATGGAAACACTACTGGGACTGCGTCCCCTCCACTTTGTGAAGGAGTTACTAATTCCCATTTTTTTAAGCACGCAGAAGCAACATTTTACGTCTCATTCTACAATTCCGTTATAGTCTGAAAGCCGAAGAGAGGTCGTCCTTCACCGTTCCGTTTAACGGACAAAACAAAAATCCTAGGAAACACATAGGAATAAATACATCAAAAAACGTGTTATAAAAAAACGACAGACGCATTAAAGCACATGATAGGGTTTTCAATGATAATCGTAACAGGGTTCATGACCTACAATACGCCAGTAAAAGGGCACATGAATAAGATAGAACTTTACAATGTCGACCATACAAACAGATTGTGCGGTAAGCATCCAGAAACAGTTACAAGTATCAGGTGCGACGCATTGAACAGCAAAAATCAAATTCCCACCCAGTAAAGGAGAAGTAAAAACTTGTGCAAGACATAAAATCATTGGAGTGGGTACTGGGATTAAACAACACAGAGGTACCAATCAATAAGCCAAAAGTCCTAGTAGGTCATAGTGGGTCCTGTGAGTCGCCATGGTGTTCACCAGACTATGATCAACTATATTCATTTCTGTGAGGTTATCTTAAGTCGATAAATCATGAAATCTGTTGTAGAGACTTTCAAGAAATACTAATGAAAATACGTTGTGCTACTTGAGTGACTTTTTATTTATTTTTTTCTAGATGAAGTTGACAACACACGTCTTTTTGACAACTTAACGAACAGGAAAAAAATTCTATATACCGAGTGGCTGCGACTTGCTACATACTCCCACCTTTTGCAATTAGTAGAATTGCAAAATACAAAATTAAAAACCTAAACATTCAGGTGGTTTAACTGCACGGCCACATCTTGTATGAATTATCTTGTCTTCTATCGCGGTTTTCTTTTCTTCTTTTGTTTCGCTTCTACCCTCGTCAGGTTTTTGTCGTGATTTTCCTGATGTACTACATTCATTATCATTATCTATGAACGCCTTTTCAATAAGTCTACTTTGGAGGTCTAGTTCGGAACAAGAAATTTCTAAAGGATACAATCGTTGAAAGGGACGAACAACTTCTCCTCCTGTAGATAACTTTGGCTACTCTTGAAACGTTGTCCTTTCCAGGATAAATTTCCAGAATTCTTATCCTATAGGCCAACTTATTCTTTTCGTATTGTCTGATGCGACAAGAACTACATCTCCAATCTTCAATTTATCTGATTTTCGTCTACCAAAGTGTACTAAATCTGCCAATTATTCAGATCTGAACCTTTGTCTTAAAGAATCTCTGATTTTCTGAATATATCTGAGTCGTTTTGTTATACTTTTCCTGTTCACCACGTCCAAGTCTGGTGTTTCGGTGCTCTTCAGACAATCTGACCTTAAGCAATTGTAAAATGGCGTCACCGAACATTTACTTTAGTTATGCTGAATATAATAATTCAAATTAATAATCCAAATTCAATACAGTTATTGATCTTATTTCAAAAAAATAAAATTTAGCGACAGCTATATAATAGTTGAAGAGCATTTTTCCTGAGTTCCCTAATTATGTTAGGTATAATTATATTTACCACCTTGTATATCAAACTTTTGCTGCGTTACTGTACCATGACATAAAAGGGAAGCAACCCCCTTTATTGCCTGACTGAAACTTTCACAGTCTCTGAGTCAAAGGCATAGCTGTGCCAAGGGCATTTCAATTAAAGTTTCCGCATTTCAGGCAATGGCATTTTTCGTTCACTTTCTTCTACGCGGTATATTGTTTCTTGTTTCCTGCAATGCATACATTTTCCCCTTCATCGTAAATAATATATTTTCCATTAGATCCTTCAGCTGGTATCATTTTGTTTGAACTGGCAGGAAGTTTGTTTTCGTTATGGAACTGGCAGACGCCGAACGAACATTTACACGGAAGTCGTGATATACAGGGAGTATCGCAAAGCATTCGTTAGACATTTTTTTGAAAACTTTTAGTTACTTAGTATAAACTGATTTTTTTTTCAGTTTTTTTAAGTTGATTAGGTAACTCAGATCAAAAATGTTCATTGCTTTGATATTTCCGATTATACACAATATCGGTAAGATTTCTAAAACTACACAAAAACAATTATTGAACTACAGTTTTTATTAGAAACAACTAAGCAGTCATTAATTTCGTTTCATATCTCTATAATAATCTACTATTCAGGCAATAGCAAGGGTTGTAAAAAAGGTAGTCGAGAGCATTGTTCAGGGTGAACCTACAATCCCATTTGGAAGTGACCCGAGCAAGACTATCTTCAGGTTGGGAGCCAATATGTCTTTGATACTGAGGATACAAGATTTGTAGAAAATATAGATTGATTTAGCAGTATTGGACCCAAAAATAATTTGACCAAATAAAATCTACTGAATAAGCAACATTCCTTCGGAAAGCTTCATTGAAATCTTGTTAGCAAAAGTTATTGGATATAATCTCTATACTACTCCTGGAATTTTAGAAGAAGAAACTGTTTCAGCACATCTGCAAGAATTGTAGAAGTTTCGCGGTAGGTATGCTTTTTTATGATATAATATTAAAGCATAGGATGATTCAGAAATCATACTCTTTATTTCGTACTTACTTATAAATATCTTTTGACTGTGCCATTTCCCAAATAGAGTGTGAAATATCATTTTCCATTTCGAAATGTATAAAAGATCAGTTGAGAAATGTATTGGTCGATAACAAACTCGAATTATTCATACTGATAAATATTGAAGTTTCAACAAACAACAAACCCAATTGATAACGAGGAAGCGATCAATGCTTTGGTCAAAGAAAGTGATTTGTTCAAGGAATTGCTTCCACGTTATTCACCGACAAGGGCCAACTCAAAAAAAAAAAGTGATATATTTGACAATATATTTTTCCTGTATAATCCAATAACCTAGACCAGGCTCTAGTTTTCATTAATTTTTGATCATCCTTTATACATATAATGTATTAATAAATGGAATATTAAGTGGAAGTACTTATTTCTATTTTTATAAATATATTTTAACGATTTTTAAAGCGCTATTTAAGAAGTACATTTCATTTTTTTAATACAGGGTGTAATCTAACCTCTTGCACTCCCGTGAAGGACGGCTGTATAATGCCATTTTGTAACGAATGGCAGGAGTGAAAAATTCGACGAAAAATTGTGCAAAGTTTGAAGTGTGTTGGGAAATTCGTCGAAATTTTGGGAACCGCTGTCCGCCGAACGTCAGCTGACCGGAGCCGAACCGCAATAATACTGATACTAGAACTGGCGGGTGGAAGAAACTGTGTAATTTCGAACTGCAGTTTCCAAGATTTTCCGAATTTTCCAACAAAATTAAAAATTTCCAAAATTTTTCACACCTGCCATTCGTTATAAAATGGCATTACTTCACGGGAGTGCAAGATGTTAGATTACACATTGTATAAATTGGCCGGCTAGGTGCTAATAGCTTCCTAGGCCAGTTTATCCCTTTCCATCCACCCCAGCCCCCTGAAATAGAATTCACTCCAACTATATTATTGTCATATGTTCTATTTTTTCAACATTTCCTCAACTTTCATAATTTTCAATAAGGGTTGATGCATTATCAATCAATATTCATCGATACCTACTCTCTTGACACTTCTTAATAAAATTTATTTGGTTATTTGGACGAGGATACCCATATAATTCAGTAGGAAGTTCTTACAGATAGGTGGTTTGTTCTTATAATTATTACTACCTACCCATCATTCAAGAATCTATACTGAATTAAATTTGTGAGTGTTTTGGTGTTTGAATAATGCCACTACTGTGTGATCAAAACTCTTTATTCAATATTTCCAGTAAGTCATGAAAAAGATGCGTGTAGAGTTTAACAGTTACTATGATTGCAATTATTTATGGTATATTGTAATTCGAATGCTTGTATGTTTTTATATGTTATGAGGTAATGCGAAAATTTTTTCAATTATGAACCATCATTTCATTTTCAATCTCTCTGAAGATTACTGAATTCTAGCTATGTTTACTCAACCTGACTTGCTACAAATGTTCTTAATAATATAATTATATCTTTATATTATCCGCACTTCGAAGCAGTGTCGGAAAGTTTTCATCTTGGGTATGGTTGTTTCATGAGAATGTAAGTAAGTTGGACCCAGAGTATCTTGTAAACCGCTGTTCGGTCAAATGAGAATCCTCACCCTTCCGTCGTTATATATTCTAGAAACAGTGTGTCTTGTACATAAAAACAAAGCGTCATATGATGCAAATGTAGGTATCACTCGCCAAAACAACAATTTGAGACTTCCTATTCCGTCCTCAAATCTGACTAAGAATTCTCTGATATATAGTGCAATTAAACTATACAATCATCTCCCTCCTGCCTCCAAACATATCGTTTCGCCAACACATTTCAGGAGATCTGTCAAACGCTTCCTTATCGATAAGGTATTTTATAGTGTCCACGAATTTCTTGAGAAAGACTGGATTAATTAATAAGTATGTATAGGAATATATCAGAAATTATATGTGATCCCTTATACATTATACATTTTATTTATACTCATTTCTTAATTGATTTGATATGTGTTTTTCCCTTTGGTTATTGTTGTTCTGTTTCGTGAATTTATTATAATTGTGACAATGTTATAGTACCTGCTTCATACTATTTAATTTATATATATATATATATATATATATATATATATATATTTATTCAACTTTGTATTTGTATTTATTATGACTTTATCTATGAGATTTATATCTTCCGATAATAAAGTATATTTTGATTTGATTTGATTTGATAAAGAATAACTTGCTATAGGTTGAGAGAGCACTACAATTTCTCCTCTACTTGCTCGAGGAAGGGATATCGACGTGAGCTGTTAATTCGTTGGGTGGGGTGAGAAGATAGGCCCACAGTAGTGCGTCTCTCTTATTTATGTGGTATTATCATAACATTGCGTTCCTTGTTGCTCGCGTAAATTTCTGTCCATATCCCAGATGAAAAATTTTCGATACTATATGAAGTAACTTGATTCCGATAGTGAAATAATTGAAAAATATAAACGTAAATTGAATTTTAATTTATTATCGAAATTAACATTAACACTTTTGTTAGTAGATATTCCGTTCTTCGCTTTTCCATATTTCACTTATATCAAGCCTTCAATTGCAATTATTTTCAGAACAAATCATGAATTCTGAGAAGACGTGAACTGAAACAATCTTGGATTTTCCTTGCAATATCAAATTTGTTATAGTATAGGTGTGTATGCGAGAAATAAAATCTTAATTTTTCATTTTTCCAACGTTGAGTTATATAGGTGACTAGCTGGAAAACAGTTATTGGGACGACTCAATTTTCCACTACGCATATCTGTTAAGGATGGATCTGATGGGGGATAAATAACAAGTAAGGTATCATCAGCATAAATCGTGAATTTAGTTCGTAGAGAAAGTCTATATAGGTCGTAGATATACAATATGAAGAGTATAGGGCTGAGTACCGTACCCTGAGGAACACATGTATTTGTATTCAGATGGATTATCGTCAAAAATATGAACTGTTTTATATTGAAAAGTGAAGATTTTACCCAGTCAACGAGACATCGTCTTATTCCGTATTTATATAGCTCCTCAAAGAGAATATTGTGATTCACACAGTGATTCATAAAATGATGTTATTTCCGATAATTCGTCAAGTTCATACCACCTCCGATACGAATCTTCTGAATGAGTGATTTTCCCCCATTTTCAATTCCAGTTGCGCCCTCCGCCAAATTTCTTCGTCCGAGGAAAAAGTTTTCATAAAGAAACATCGAGTCGTTTTCCCTGCAGACTTCTCCCGGCCCCCCCGAGGAGTACGTTTCCGCCTCGTCGCAATAGAATGGACCGACCTCTGTCGTACTCCATTTATTTTCACTATGCCGAGTGAAAAATGTGTTTACGACACTTGATAAACTTTTCAGAAATGCAAAATTTAATTTTCCATTGTCAGTTTGAAGCGAGGGTGTACTTCCTAAGTGTTTCATGTCTACGTTAACATTATTTTTCATAGAGATATAGAAATTCCCATTTGAGTTCCGCTGTACAGAGAAACGGTCGCTTATCAGGAAACTGAGGCGGGAAATTATGATTAATACGTTGCTTGATATTTCGGGTTGTCTGGTTTCGTAGTGGATTGTGCAAGTTCTGAAAAATGCGCTTTCCACGTGTTGTGACGGTTTGTTCGCTCTAGACAGAAGCTTTAGTTCAAGAAACTTGGATTCAAGGTGAGTGTTAAACATTTTACTTTTTGGGCAATAACATACCATGGGTACAAATTATTCATAATTGTGCGATCGATGAATATCAACTGCTCAATCCCTAGCGACTGTACCCTGATAAATCCATCAAATGCATACTTGTGAGACCAACTACCACGAATGAAATATCAAAATTAATAGAATCCTTGAAGACAAATGCAGCACCAGGATATGATATGATCAAACCCCATCGGGACATACATTTTTCAGTAGTAATATTTCGACAACCAGGAAGTCAAGGAATCATACTGAAATTCAATTGTAACCAACATCTACCTATATCACCGAATCATCCGGCAATCAATATTCTTGCTAAGCAACCAGGAACTAGGGACCATGACCAAGGACCAGGGACCAGGGACCAGGGACCAGGGACCAGGGACCAGGGACCAGGGACCAGGGACCAGGGACCAGGGACCAGGGACCAGGGACCAGGGACCAGGGACCAGGGACCAGGGACCAGGGACCAGGGACCAGGGACCAGGGACCAGGAATCAAGGACCCAAGACAGAAACCAAGGACCAGGTACAAGAGACCAGAAACCAGGACCAGGGAACATGTACAGAAACCAGGATTCATGAATCATGATCTTAAAACATGGAACAAGGAACCGACGATCAGGAACTAGTTCCCTAGTATCATTAACTAGGAACCGGCAACCAGGAATAGAGCGCTGCATCATCTAGGGTTTTACGATTTGTGGACTGAAGACCTGTAATTAGTACTGTATATACTTCAATCCCTAGAGATCAAACACACCACCTCAGTCCCTATTTGAAGAGACTGATCAGACCTTTTTTAGTACTGTTAATATAAAATAGAATAATATATATATAAATTCTAAAAAAGATTCCAGATATCAAAGCAGTTGAAATAACGCTTTAGGCAATCATAACTTCTGAAGACAAAACTCTGGGTTGTCCGAATATTGTTTTTTCGAATGCAAGAGTAATCTCTCAAAAACCGACTTCCTCAAAATGTGGGTATCTCTCAATAGACGTGTAATAAACTCTTAACAGGGTACGAATTCTCCATCCCATTCAATTTTATCGCGGAAACACTCCCTATGAAACAAACTTATAAATCTGGAATAACAAGAACGATATGGTAGACAACATTCCGCTCGAACAAAACAAAAACACCAAAATTCCTGAATTCGGGGCGGCTGAAATTGTGCGGTGGAGAAACAGTGATGCACAGTCACTCGGAAAATTGCAAAAACCATCGCGGATTCCTCGGCGGATCCCTGGCGATTTCCTGCGACAGCGTCATCAGTCAAGAGCTCAGGAGGTGTGTAGTGGCCAACCCAGATTGTAATATAGTGGGATATATCGGACAGGAGGATATGGCTATCGTCGTCTCTGAAGTTTGCAATAGTTATTGCGAAAAAGGAAAATAAATGGAATGGGATTCTGGCGCCAAGGATGGGATCGTAATTTGAACGAGACGATGGAGTCAGTACAGCGTGATACAAAAGTTGAGGGTTGAAAGTACTTGGTAAGGAATGCGGGCATGTTGACTATAAAGAAGAAATTAAGTCAAATGGAAAACTTCCGAAATTAGTGGATTTTGGGCTATAATTCAATGGTTCTGGAATTCTGCTCATCAGACATTTTAAGGATCAATAAAATGTATTCAAAATAATTGTTGTGTTTGTCTTGTTTGCAAGATACTTGGTATGTTGACATCATGACTTTCTCTCCGAAAGTACAAACATTACAGAATATTTCGCATCATTATTATTGTTCGGAGGAAGTTGTTATCAGCTGGAGTGCAGGTGTTTCTGGGGAGATCTGTGTGAAATATTTCTGCTCCCCACTGCCAGCTCTACCCTGTGAGTACCACGAATCTTCTGATAACCTCCTGAGTTAACTATGGGACTGCAGTGTCCAATAATATCCATCCCCATGTAAGCCAGAGCTTCTCATTCAAACAGTATGTGGGGGCTGTTTCTTCCTCTTCATTACAGGACCTGCATAGTGTGGAGACTTGGTGTATTCCCATCACATGCAAATGTTTCATCAGGTAGCAGTGCTCTGTTAGGAATTTTAACACCATCATGAGAGAGTTTTGGCTCAGTTCGAGATGTCTTCATAGCCAGTCAGTTGACCACATCATCATTTTTCCTTGAGTATTTCCTGAGGCAATGCCCTAGGACATCTGATTGAAACTGAATGTCCCCAAATGGAATTCCGGTCTGTCAAATGAGAGTTGTTGATGCTACCGCTCTTGCTAGATCATCTGCGCTCTTCTTCCCCAAGACGCCCTTGTTACCTGGTAGCCAGAAAAGCTGCACCTTCTCCTATGCTTTCAGGTCTTTGAAAACCTGTAAGGCCTGTATTGCCGACAATGGGTTGGTTTTTTGGAGCCCTCCTTAGAATGTCTCTTGTGCAAACTGAAATAGTAATTACTTCATCTTGGGATGGAGAGGCTTGATCACCGAGGCTCAGACTAATGTTCTGCCTTGGTCTTTCTCCATATATTCCAAGTTCCATGTATCCCAGACTCTTGACAGCATTGGTAGTGTCCTTGATATGACTCCCTAGTTCTCTACGTTTTTCGGACGGAAATACTCATTTGGATTTCTATTTGTACTGAAATTTGTTGTTTTGCGGTATTATATGAGCAGTTTTCAACTAGGATCTCTGTGATCTGTCGATGAAGATCACAAACCATTTTTGACTCCACGGCAGTTCTTGTATTCTGTGCTTCAAACTGGTTTCTGTTTGATGGCATCTGAATCATGGTTTCTAATTTCTGAATTCTGGTTTCTAGTTCCCGATTCTTACTTCCTGATTCCTAGTATCTGGTTCCTGGTATCAGGTTTCTGATCCCTTGGGCCTAGTCCCTGGTCCCTAGTTCCTTGTCACTTGTTCCTGGTTATTGGCTCCTTGTTTCTGGTCCCTGTTTCCTTGTTTCTGGTTTCTGTGAACATGAAACAGGCCACTCTTTGGCGTGGTGCACACAAGTAGGACAACAACCCGTTTCAGTACGGCAATAACACGAGAGAATTGCAATATTTTTATGTTTGGGCAGGTGAAAACAGTCTTTCTCCTGTCGGTGCAAATCAAAGTTATCCCCTTTTAGGGCTTATATTCGCATTAGAGCACGTAGAGAACTTCTGATAAAGCATTCACCTTCATGGTGTCACGAAGTGTAGTCTAGGATTCTTCAGGGATCTATAAAGTCGCGTTCACAATGTTACGGACTAGTTTCTTAGAGTATGTAATACAATTATTAAAAAGTAAAAATTTGAATAAAGTCATTTCAGTTACTTTCGAATTCGTTTTGTGAATTTGTATTTTTTTTTTTTTTTGTTTTCACGAATCTACCAGGTTTTCGGAATAGAGCTTGTGGGAGCAAGAGGGACTTGGGACCTACAGTTTACGTAGAATTGGATTCCGAACCACTGTAGGTCCGTAACGGCGGTGGAGATCGACCGGAGCCACCTAGGTGAAAGTAAACGTTTCTAACTCCTCGACCACTTCGGTTGGTTTGATGTTGAATGTGAAATTATATCATATTTTACTAACTGTCATTTTTTCAGCAAAAAGAAAATTCATTATGAGTATTTGAGTGCCGATAATATAATGGAAAGTGGAGAGTGCTACTCATTTCAGAAAATAGGGACGTTAATGATGTAATCATCCGGCATACGAGATGTTCGCAAACATACAATCGTCTTGTAGGTGACTTCATCTCAGTATTTTGTCCCCACGTGTACGTAATAAGATGACCAATTCTCCGAAAATTCATCAAAACTTCCAGGAATGCGGCGAATTTCTTGGAAGGAAACAACATATGTTGGTCATTTCAGAGATAACGCAATAGCAGTGAGCCAAGGTTGCCATGAGATCCAGCTTTTGTCCATTTATCAAGGGAATTTCGTCCAGTTCCACATACTCCCAATATGTTGTCAGAAATCAGAAGCGTACAGATGGCTTTTTGATGGGGATGTCGATTAAATGGAAAATGTTTTACTTCTAAACATGAACATCTGATATCTACGTCTTTGCTGCATTACTACTCGCGTGTTTATTGAACTCGGCTGCGCCTCACTCAACAAACTTCACGCTCATAAAGAAAAGTCTTATTCTACGAACTTGTATCATAATAGCTATTTATGTTTACTTATTATACTTCATTCTTCTTATTATACTATTTTCGGCATTGAAATTACACACACTTGAGCAATAGTTTATTGTATAAGTATTGTGGAATATAGGATATTTTATAAGAGTGTGACAGGATGATGAACCACGAGCCACAGGCGGACATGATGATGAACCACAAGCCAAAGGCAAATGGTTCATCATCTTGTCGTACCAGTATGAAATATCCAGTTCACGCACGTGTTGTACACTATACTTTTTCGACAACCTATTTGAAAAACAAAATATGCTGGATTTTGGACGACTAATAATACTCATGCTCATAGAACTTTTCCAAGTGAATTGAATTTTGCATAACTCTATTATATCAACCCCCATAATTTCTAGTTTTAGGATTAGGAGTCAATACTTTTTACTACTTACATATTATATGAGTATAAATTCAAATATTTCGAAGATTGTTGGCATTTACGAGGGATTTCGTTCACAAAAATTTCCCGATATTTAAAACTTACATAACCACTAACAAAACAATCACTAATGAGTATCCGTATCACATACGCACCCACTTATTCAACTTAAAATATCTCGAAAACCATTGATATTTGTGAAACGAAACTTATTCCTTTTTTGTATAGAAAATATTGGGGATTTAGAAAAAGAAGACAAAATCGATATTAATCCAGTGGCGTGAAATTTGGGGCGGGGCGATTAGGGGTACCCACCTGCCGTACGCCCCTGTTTAGAGTTACAAACACATGATTTGCTTTGAAATATGAAGCTGAATGCTGTCAAGTGACATACCAAATTTTATTAAGAAAACTAAAGCCGTTATGGAGTTATTCTGGAAAATATATTTTTTTGTGTCACTTTCAACACCCTGTAACTTGGTTAATACTCATTTTAGGGTATATATTTATTGGAACTTTCAGCCTTAAAATGAAATGAGGATTCTACCCTCGGAGTTTGTCCCCTTTATTCTGGGACACCCTGTATATAGTCCGTTGTACGACTAATGAGCATACTGGCCGTGTATATTTTCAACTTGCATGTTATTGAAAACAACTTGATATTAAAGCCAATACGAACAACTATTTCAGTCAAACAGGCGGCGTGTCTACAAATCGTTTCTATAGTAACAACAGAAAAAGATCACTAGATGCTGTGAAATTGTACAGGAAGTTGACAAAGACAATTAAAAAAAATGCGAATTTTCACTCTCAGATTTTTTCAGCATTTAATAAACGACGACAATTCATAACATAAAATATTTAAATTGATGATACAATTGCTACAAATTGGCAAATATAATTACTGTCGAAGAAAACACGTGAAGAGCTTCTTTGTACTTGTGTGTTTCTTGAACTTGAAATTTGTATCTTCCATAGCTATATTCTGAAGGAAGTTCACATCTTGACATATAATGAAGAAATTGATATACTTTTTACTCGAAATCCAATGCAAAGAGAGTTTTTCTTTAGGTTTTGATAACGAAGACAGATTTTGTCTTCGAAACGTCAACGTCGTTTGGAAAAGAGAAGTATTATTTATTCATTTTGAACTCACTTTTTTCAGACAGGCAAATGTTAAAATACAATTTTATTAAAAAAAAAGATATTTTTTTCTATACTAACTTATCGGGCACAAAAATAAATTTAGGATTTAAATAAAGTACCTATACTAATTGATAACATATTTCAGACGATATTAATTCACTATCACTGTTGCACATTTTTTTTTATGAAATTCGTGTTTTTATGGAATATTCGAAAGAATGTTTGGCCTCGAACTGCGGTGTCGGTAAAACAATCTCATATGACATAAAAAACTATGAGCTCCTCACAAAAATAACTATTTTGTGGCTGGAATAATATTTATATATACCGGGTGTCCACGGAAGGTAGCTCGCCCATATACCTTTTTTTGTTTTTGTAGATATTGGAATAAAATTTGAGGGATCCATATAATATATAAAACCGCATTTTTTGACAAGTAACTCAGCTTCATGCAACTTCCGGTCTCACCGGAAGTGATACAAACTTTCGATTTTTAAATGAGACACTTGGTATATTTTCACTTTTTTTGTCTCCATATGACATTCTGAAACAACCATGTATCATCTATTTCTTTAAATTTTGAAGTTTATATTTGAATCTAGAGGGCTATGAATACGTTCGAATTATTAATTTTAGTCCTAAAGTAATGGGAAAAATACAACTTTACAGTTTTCGGTTGAAATGCATCTGCTAGGTATAATTCAATTTTTAAATTATTATTACTATATTTTTTAGAATGACAACATAGTGGCTCGTCGGGTCAGAAAAAAAGAGCATTTCATTACGATTAATTTGTAGGTCACAGATTACCCAATGTATTTGAATCTCATTTTAATCTGAAATGTTGTTTCATTTTAAGAAAGATCTTAAGTAATATTTTCAAGTTTTTTAAACGGTATCAACATAATCGTAATGAAATTTCCGTTTTAATAAATCAGTAACACATATTTTAAAATTGAATTGTATGTACAGTTATGTGCATAAAAAAGTCATACAGCAGTTAAAGGCTATTGTGAGCCAGATTTGCCAATCTTAATTAAATCATCGACTTTGACAAGTAGAGTCAAAATTCAATCTAATTTTGTTAGTAATGCGTTTCCAACATTTTTTTAGCTCAATTAGTTAGTGCAATGCCTTGTACGACTTCTTTATGCATACAGCTGTACATAGTAGAAATATTTCGACTTAAAACAATATTCCACAAAAATGCTGCTGAAGCTGAGTTACTTGTTGAAAAATGCAGTTTCAAGTCATATAAAATTTTATTCAAGGAATATGTTGAATGGTTGGTGGTCAAGTATCCCTAAAGCTCAAAATATAAAATAAAAATATACAAAATGTCACCATATAAACTGTCACATCTTGACTCACTCACTCATTTTGAATAATGCTGGACTCCCCCTATATCCAACAATATTTTTTATCAAAAACCAGTCTAGAAGTATTGCTGTATGGGTAAGCAATATCCGTCGCGAAATACATTTTTATTTTAGATGTTTTCCTGAAAGCAATACTACTTTAAAGAAATGACCACTTACCAACTTTGACACCCTGTATCTCGAAAACTAGCCATAGGATTGAGTTGGGCCTATGGACCTTTTTGATCAGCTTGACTTGAACTACATCATATCAAAATCGAATTCCACCGGGACCCATTTTCCATAAGAATAGTGCGGGGTTCTTTCATTTCAATATCTGCAAAACCAAAAAAGTTATAAGAGCGAGCGACTTTCCGTGGACACCCGGTGTATATTATATTCTGCTACTGATAACTGAACGATTATGAAACTCACTCGGAAAAACGGTCTCCTTCGAATTGCCGGGGGTAATAAATTTTCATTCCAGTGGAAACCTAAGTCTCCTTGTCAAAAGAAATTCACCGATGAAAAATAGCTTCACATCCATGTAGAGTAAATATAGTAGACAAAACGAGGGAGAAAATGATACAGATTTTTCTTTCTTGAAGGAAGCTCTGTTTTTGTCTCACATATGAGAAAAACATCGTCATTACACTGATGGAGTAGTCTTTGTCGGTCATTTATTTCCCAGATTAGATTTTCTGGCGGGGTTTGATCTTAATTTATATAATAGGCTGATTTCACACAGTATGATTTCAGTATATGGAGAATCCTTGCCATAACGAAATGAAAAAACTGTAGAGAAGCCGACAATTTCCAGTGCATCTCTGACTTACATCTATTTTTTGAAATTCCCATGAAATCGATAGTATAAAATTCCACAAAAGTCCTGGTCCTTATACCTAGTATTTGAGAAAAGAACCTACTTTCTTGAATAAATACAAAAATTCAAAACTAAAATAGTATACTGTTCAACAAGTGGGGAAAGTTCAACTTTCCTCACGAGTGTGCAAACACACGAGTGAGACAAATAACTTTCCGCACATGCTGAACACTGTACTTTTTCTAAAACAGCATAAAAAGAATACAAGTATTGTAACTCAATATTTATTTTTATTGTTAGCAAAACTGAAATAGTAATCCTACCTCTTCACAGTTGAATACTTCATTTAAAATTGACTTAATAAAAATATCGAGATGTGAATTATAAAATAAAAAAATATATTGCCTGGCCCGTGTGTCGAACCCTGACCACCTGCGTGGCAGGCTGATTCATATTCCATTACACCATGGAGCCCTTGGTGCTTTTCATTTATTCAATAGTAGATATACGTATCTAACATAATTTGAAATAGAATTTTTAATCCAACTATAAAAAGCTATGTTAATTCGAGGAAAAAATCGAAGGAAATTCTGAAAATAGATTACTTCTTTTTCAAAGAATGAATAAAAACTACCTTAAGAATTTAAAAAACTTCTATAGGTAATCCGACAGTTCCTGACAGCTGTGACAACTATTGAAAGCTGAACAGCAGCCCACTAGTTTTTGTCGATATTTGTTGATTGTCCATATAAATGTATATGGTGTGGGCAAAATGCCGTGAGAAATAATATTTCTCACAGTATGAGCAAAATCTGGTTTAGAAAGTAAGTAAGCTATGAAAAATACGTTACTTTTCATAGCAGTTGTAGAAGAAATAGTATTTTTCATAATTTTCAATTTTAGAATACTTCCAAAACTGATATTACATTTGCATGGAGGTTTTTGTTCAATGAGTCCTATACTGCAAAAAGAAATAACATTACCAATTGTCACAGAAGGGTAGCATAGTTTTATTTCCTACCTCACTTTCTACGAATTTTTTATCAAAAAGTGTTCTACAATTTCAAAGTTGATACTGGTGTTTTTTCCTATGATATTCAACCAATCGGAACGTCCAATTGAGTTAAGTTAGAGTAACTCCACCAATCAGAAATTCAGAAATATTTTAATTTCCATAGTAACCGATTCATATCCCTATACACAAAAAAGCACGTCGTGAATATTTGACATTAATCTCATCATTGTGTCACTCAAACAATTATTGCATCAAATACAATTCTTACTTCAAATTATTTTTCCCGCTTCCGACATTGTAAATAATTCATACATGCTCAGCAACAAAACAGGTAAATGGCCTATATCATTCGTTTACTAATTCATCTTGACAACGGAATATAAATGGTGTTATTTAAATGCCTAGGGTAATAACGACTTTGACTTTGACAAGTAATACCTTCAGCTTCATTTATAATAATTTTTAGGTTATGAGACTTTTTTAATATTATTGTTGTCTGTTTATTCGGTAACTTAGTTACGCGCACAATCAACTCAGAATGAAATAGCGGATCGAATAATCATGAAGGAAGGGTAAGAAAGCAAACTTCAATCCAGGCAAATTTTGAAAAATAATAACAATAATAATAAAAATATTAACAAGCCCCGATAAAACATAATAAGTATAACGGAATGTATCGACGGTTAACATCCTCGGCAAGCGACAAGCCTTGGCTTTGCCTCGACTCGTACTCGCGAATGTTAACACGTCTTTACAAAATAATTTGAACTCGCATGTTTTTCATATTACCCATCCTACTATAACACCATAAAATTTCAGCCAATTTGACCGAGAGCCAATTTTTAATGTGTTTTCGTGCGGGGTCCTTTGATAAAAATTACTTTTTATCAATCAAACAGATAGGTCAAGGTATTCTCTAATTCGGAATATTTTCCATTTGTTGCAAACATTATGGCCCACGCTGTATGATGTCATTTATATACACACTGACTTTTGCATAATTTTCAGCATTTGTTATTCTGATTCAGTCGAGGTTATTCGCCGACGACATATCAATTATGATTATATTCATGTGGTGTCTTACTTGCAGATGATTTATATACAAACCATATGGTTTTGTCGAATTCAAATTATGTTTGTCATTTAAATTATTTATATTCTAACGTTGTTTCATAATGGGCCAGTAGAAATAGACAATCAATTCATAATAATTCCAAAAGTTTTCAAACTGCAATACAAGGTCGAGAATGATTTAAAAACAAACTATAAAATTCCGCAAAAAGTCCGCAACATTTTCAAAATTGCAATTCACTTGAATTTTTCTGTATACTGGTTGAAATGAATTCAAAAGTTCTACAAACTTGAAGTAGTATTAAATATATTATTTCATATCACGAATCGAATTTGCATCCAATTTAAGTGAACGGAACATTTTTTTATCAAAAAATAATGCTTTTCTTTGATGTCCCATAAGAGGAAATTCCAAAAGTTCTGCTTATTTTAAAATAATAAGTTTTTTTTTTAAATTGCATGAAGTTCCGGATCGTGTACAAGGTTGCAAATTTATAAATGCATCAGAATAGAATTTTTCAAAATTTGCATGGAAGTTTCAAAACTTTTGTAATTATTTCGAGATCACCGTTCAACGTGAAAGTTGCAAATCTGTACAACTGTTCGGAATATTTTGTCCATGTCAAGTTTGCAGAACTTTTGGAATTTATTCTTGTGTATTTGAAAGAACTTGCAAACTTGATTTGTGATATTACTTAAGTTTGCAGAACTTTTCAACGAATATACAGCAAATTCAAATCAATTGCCATTTTGACAATGTTACGTACTTCGGGAGAGGTTGCAAACTGAGATTTATTGCTTTCTCGATATACCATTCACTTGACCAAAGTTGGAAAACTTTTGTAATCATTGTTAAATTTTCGATTTTTAATGTCTATTTCTACTGGCCTATAGAAATCACAATATAATATTATAGAATGAAATCCTCCACCTGAACGGAATAGGAACAGGACTAGAAAAGACTAATTCAGGATAAAGATTCAGATGCATTAATCAATGTTTTGTGTGGATTGAACAACTTGAGAATATGGAAATCTAGTCTTCAATGGTTGGCGTCAATGTTCTGGTTAGTTTCAGAGTTTTGCTAAATTTCCGAACGTTTCGACTACCACTGCAGCATTCATCTTCAGTAGCATAATGAAATCACTCTTCTTGATATATCAACTGAAACTTGATTGATATCAATAATCGGAATTTTGCCGAGTTTCGACATCTATCTTATCGTAAACTATACCGGGTGACCACGAAGTGGGGCACGCCCCCCAATTATTTTTTAGTTTTGAAAATACGGATTTCAAATTTGGTGTGTCGCTACAGTACTTGAATATACATATTTTAACGCCACTACAGAAAATTCACCACTTCCGGTTTAACCAGAAATGACCCCATACTTTCTTTTTCAAATGACACACTCTGTACATAATTTTTCATTATCCGGAAGAGTTCGCAATTTGTTATAACACGGATTTTCAAAATTAAAAATGAAGTTGGCCATGAAATTCAAACTTAAATCATCACAACTGACGAACCACATCAAAAGTTACCAGAGGAAGCTTCAATGTGCAATACAGTTGAAAACTAAGATTCTCATGTAATTGCAGCTCTCATATATTTCAACAGTTATCAAAAATTACCTAAAAACGGAATAGTACCCATAAAAAATTGCTCACAACTGCCATATCTCAAATGGCAACATGTAATTTTCACTTCGTCATGATGGAAAATGATTAATTATCATTACTTGTGTGAAAATTTTTGGAGAATAGGTAAATAAATCGAAAATACGAGATAAAGAAATGGAAAATGCAAGATGTTTAATTATGAGTGTTACCAAAATTAGATATTCTTCAACAGAGGACGCCATGAACACAAAAAAGTGAAACAAAAAAGCAAAAATAATCAAATAAGTAGAACAAACTGTGACTTCGAAAATGGGATATTGGACGCCTGTGGTGTCACTAAATGAGAACAAAAAGTATTTTACCCCTTCACCACATAAGTAATTTAATTCCTAGATGCGCATTTCGATAACAAAGTTACCTTCATCAGTAGGATTACTAAACTAACTGTAAATAGGCATACCAGTCTTTTTTATATCAAATAATTAATTACCATGGGTTAATCTGTGTACTGGAAGGTACCCTACCTGATGGGTAGGTATAGCCCACCCAATAAACAATACACCATAGGCACTTAATTATTCCTTTCCTGGTATCAAGTCAAATAGTTTGGAATTTAATGGACCATTATCATTATTGAGCAAGGGTTCCGAGCCCCTTTTTCGAATAGCGATACTCTCATAGCAATCTAATTTTCTGTAATCATCAACAGGTTTTATTAATTTTGTGATGAGTTTCTAATAAATGATCCGCAACACTCGATTTATTTTCTCGTGAATATTTAGCATGTGCCAAATGTTCACGGAAACGAACATTCGTAGATCTTTTGGTTTGGCCATAATATACACTATCGCAGTTTTGACAGCTAATTTCATAGATTCCTGATCTCTCCAAAGTTGGAATTTAATCTTTCGGATTACCTAACAACTTTTGGAGATTGTTCGTACTGCTATGTACTAGCTGAAGGTTTGCGTCTCGGAACTCCAACTTTGGAGAGATCAGGAATCTATGAAATTAGCTGTCAAAACTGCGATAGTGTATATTATGGCCAAACCAAAAGATCTACGAATGTTCGTTTCCGTGAACATTTGGCACATGCTAAATATTCACGAGAAAATAAATCGAGTGTTGCGGATCATTTATTAGAAACTCATCACAAAATTAATATCCAAAATTTAAAATTAATAAAACCTGTTGATGATTACAGAAAATTAGATTGCTATGAGAGTATCGCTATTCGAAAAAGGGGCTCGAAACCCTTGCTCAATAATGATAATGGTCCATTAAATTCCAAACTATTTGACTTGATACCAGTAAAGGAATAATTAAGTGCCTATGGTGTATTGTTTATTGGGTGGGCTATACCTACCCATCAGGTAGGGTACCTTCCAGTACACAGATTAACCCATGGTAATTAATTATTTGATATAAAAAAGACTGGTATGCCTATTTACAGTTAGTTTAGTAATCCTACTGATGAAGGTAACTTTGTTATCGAAATGCGCATCTAGGAATTAAATTACTTGTGTGGTGAAGGGGTAATAGTTATTTATGATACAAGTGTTAAAAGTGGCATTTTATTTTGTGAGTGGGGATTATTGCGAAACGAGCGTTAGCGAGTGGAGCAACCCCACGAGCAAAATAAAATCACTTTTAACAAATGTATCATACAAAATTTTTTGTTCAACAGTTACTGCTAGTAAGAAAAAAACAAAAAAAAAATAAGATCCATAAGGATTCGAACACACGATCTTTGGATTACAAGACTGACTGACAGATACTTCAAATATAATAAACCCCAACGCACTTTATTTATGAATGTCATTATTTGTCAGTGATGAAGGACATTCTACAGTTGGACTAAATACTACTTCGTTTGTAACTTCAAAAGGAATTAGTATTATCAATTGCGCAAACGACCAAATACATGTGTGAACTTTTATAAACGATTCCTCTTGAGTAGGTGTTCTGATTATAATATCTGATTGAAGTGTTTCTATTAGAGAGATCTATATTACTGAGTATCCATCATCTCATCTGTCATTTTACTTTTAACACTAGTGTTAAAAGTGATTTTGTGAAAACGTCAGTTTTTAGTTCATGTGTCAATGAATTAAAAACGTCATTTTTAATGTCAGTTGTACAAAAAATACTTTTTGTTCTCATAAACTGTGACTACGTTGAAATGAAATGAGTTTTCGTGTATTGCTTTCTTAATTATGTTCTAGACAGCCTACGTTGGAGAACATTCAATTTTAGAAACACTAATCATGAAACCTGATCATATCTTCGTTTCCTTCAGGAATTCTCCAAAGCTTTTTAATAAGTAAACTGATAATTTATGATTTTTCATCATGACAAAGTGAAAAGTACATATGGCCATTTGATTAATGGCAGTTGTGAGCAATTCTTTATGGGTACTGTTCTGTTTTCAGGTAATTTTTTATTAATTGTTGCAATAAACCTTCATATGGGAGCGGCAGTTACATGAGAACCTCAGTTTTCAACTGAATTGCACTTTGAAGCTTCCTCTGGTAACTTCTGATGTCGTTTAACAATCAACTATATCTCCGCCATTTTCAACCGATTTTCAATTTTGGAAATTAGTGTTATAACAAATTGCGTGCTCTCCCGGATAATGAAAAATGTACAGGGTGTCATTTGAAAAAAAAAGTTTGGGATCACTTCCGGTCAAACCGGAAGTGGTGAATTTTCAGTAGTGGCGACAAAATATGCGTATTCAAGTATTATAGCGACATATGAAATTTGAAATCTGTATCTTCAAAACTATAGAAAAATTGGGGGGGCGTACCTCACCTCGTGGTCACCCGGTAGATTAAACAGGAACGTTGAGAAACTTCGTTTGGAAAATTCATGAAGTTTTTTTGTGATGAATATTTTTCCTATATTTTCAACGGTTGAAGAGTTATATTAGTAGTTTGTAGTAGTATGTAGTAGGTATTTGAAATAGATAAATCCAATTTACAAAAATACTTATATAATCCTTGAAGATACATATATAGTCTTACAAAATTTCCATTTTATATAAATAAAGAGTATGTAGTTATATTAGATACAAATAATCACAAAATGAATTGAATATGAAGATGATAAAATATCAACCAGCATTACCAGCACAATTCCTCTAAGAAATATATAAACTTTTTTTTAACTAAGAACAGTATTCGAGTCTTCCAAGTGTGTGGGTAATTTATTGAAATCCTTCAAACCCTTGAAAAATAAGTAATGAACACATCATTCCGAATGTTCTATTTATGTGGAAATTTTTATTTTGTCTTGATGTGTTATAATGATGTATGCCTTTTTTTAAATCACAAAATCATTAAAAGAGATTGATTGAAAACCTGCTACAATAAAAACCATTACTGAAAAGAAGGCTCTTCTTTACTGACAACCACTACAGTGAAATTTTGGATATGAGAAATTGAAGAGTAGCGCCTGCATTTTAGAATCATACGCATTTCGCGATTTTTGAGTTTTTGGAATTTGCCAATTCTGAAATCAAATTTGACACTTGCTGTCTTATGCATTTTGCTTAATGAAATGAATACTCTAACACTGATGTAGCAATAATAAAGTAAGTTTGCATGGTGACAAGAATTGAAATGTCAATATAATTTTTCGTTGGCTTTCCATTTTGATTGTATGTAAAATGTGTGATTGTGGAAAAAGCACAGTCTGTTACTCGCTTCATTATACAACTTTTTAAAGCATTTCACGAGTTATCACCCGAGAGAAAAAGACTGACTGAAATTTGCACCTGGCTCGTGTATTATGTAAACATAAGAGTCATTTTGTGCACCACCAGAAATTTCTGATAAGGCTAAAATTGCCTGTAAAGATTTAGTTCGAACCAAATTAAAAAATATATATATACAGACAGAGCTGGGTAATTACATGTACTTTGAAAGTAATTACAATTACAAAGTACTTTTTTAAAAAATGAACTAATTACAATTACAAAATACTTACTTTTTTAAAAAAGGAATTAATTACAGTTACAAAGTACATGACTTGAAAAAAGGAATTACTAATTATTATTAATTACTTTTTTATAACTAATTATTTTCGGATAAAACAATAAAATTAGGATACCCTAACATTTAGAAATGTTCAACTGAATGGTGAATCCCAGTACAAATGTATCAGAAAATTGATATCAATGAAATACTTTCATTTGAGTAGTTTGAATTAAATTAAACATAGAGAAAATACATTATTTTGCGTTTGATACAGGAAGGCAAAATAATGTATTTTTCAAAATCATAAATTTTCTCATATTTCAAAATTTCAGAATTATCATAATGTAACTTATATTTCAATATTGGTAATAGTTTTAAGTTCTACAAGCTCTTTAAAAATATAACATGTTGAGGGCAATCGAGATTTTGCTATTATCCTTAAAGAAAATGACTGACACCTGTTGAAAAAAGTCTGAATTACTCGATTTATAAAACAATCCTGGCATTCGTTTGAATGTATTGAATTCGGAAATACATTTAAGTATAATTACTTCGAGTTATGGGCTAACAAGCGCAGGTATAACTTTGAAATGTACCAAAAATCTATTGAAAAAAGTACCCTTAGAAATACACCGAAAATTAGGTACAAAAAAAGTACCTACTAAAATTTTTGCCGATAAAGCCTAAATCTATTGAAATGGAAGAAATCCAGCAAAGGTGGCAATGCTGTGTACTCAAGTTCATGCAGGAAATATCATGGTTTCAGACCACATTGAGCACGTGTATCTCGTAAACAAATACGCATTCAAAGGTAATTGTAATTAGGAAAAGTAATTGTACTTATAAGTGTGATTGTATTTGTGAAAAGTAATTGTACTTATGAGAAGTTATTGTAATTAGATTATATGAATAATATAATTACAAATTACAATTAAGTAATTGTAATTAGATTATATGAATAATATAATTACGAATTACAATTCCTGCAGAGATTTTGCCGTAATTACAATTCCAAATTACTTCAATGAAAAAAATTACTTAGGTACAATTACAAATTACACGAAAAAACTATGTAATTGTAATTATTTATTACTTTTCAGCTAGGAATTACCCAGCTCTGTATACAGACAATTCATGAACTTGAAAATTACATAAAATATTCCTTTTCCGGAAAATGTGTTGTTAGTATATGTTGAAGAATCTTCTTTATGGACACACTATTCTATATTGAAATGGAAATATTATTTGATCATAACTATTTTGAAAAAAAAAAACTTGTTTCGATTTTCATTGTTCGTAGAAGATAAAGTGTATGCAACGATCATGTAATGGCTATCAATACACTCGCACCTGATTTATGACAGTCGCCAACGGCTCGTGTCGTAACTAACCTTGTGCTATCTGTCAATATATGATGGTTGCATAACATATTATTTCCATTTCCGTAAATTCAGTCACTTTTCATCAAGCATTCCGATAAATATGCTTTACCTTGTATTGCAGTTAGAAAGTGACCAACCGAACAGATTTTCACCTTTTCCAATAGCAGATATAAACTTGGGTACCTACCTATGGGCTGTAACCAGATTCGAATTGGGGCGAGGAATATTCAACTGGTAATCACTAAAAATGATACCGTCGAATGTAAACGATTGTCTACAGAAATAATTGAGGCATTTTCAAATTTGGGCGCCAGACCGAGTCAAACAGATAGTAGGAATAGACGGTTAGTTTTCACGGTTCTGTTCGAATAATGGAGCAAAAATAGGAAAACTACTTAGAATTTCAATAATAATTATTACAATAATATCACATCATGTGAAATAATGAATATTTCACATGTGGAATTGGGCGTACTTAATGAAAGGTAATAATTTAATAACATGAAAATAACTTATGAAAAATCCAACCTTTTGCACTTTTTCGTAGGCAAAAAACATCGAATAGAAAATAATTCAACAGTCTCATACGACTGTCAAATGCTTTCTGTAACAACTGGCAACAGCAAAGTGGTCGAGATGTTAAAAGCGTTTGCTCTCACTTAGGCGGCTCGGGTTCGATTCCCACCTCCATCACTGAGCTAGAGTGGTTCGTTCGAAATCCACTTTTCAAACTGTAAGTCCTAGGTTTCACAAGCTCTGGGGTTCTCTACGAAACTTGGGATATACGTAAATAACAAATTTAACTTGTTAATCAAAATAGGTGACTTTCTGCATACTTACTATTCACACGGTTCTGCCGATCATCAGTGCAGACCCAGTCAAAATGGAGGGCAACCAATGCTCTTATCCATATATAATTTATTATTCGTCAGGTGGCCCTATTCCACATGTAAAATATTCACTATTTTAGTTATATGATGAATACTGAGTGGTCTGAATCATTCGAAACTTTACGAGTGTCGATCGCGCATTTGGTGTTGACAAACCCCGATGAAGTACAGAGCACACCGTATTTTCCATGCATGGAATGTATCACTCGGGCTCTGCGATTGACGATCAGGCATTTGGTGTTGACAAACCTCCATGCAGTACAAAGCACACCTTATTTTCCATGCATGGAATGAATCACTCGGGCTCTGCGATTGACGATCACGCATTTGGTGTTGACAAACCTCCGTGCAGTACAAAGCACATCGTATTTTCCATGCATGGAATGAATCGCTCGGGTTCTGCGATTGACGATCACGCATTTGGTGTTGACAAACCTCCGTGCAGTACAGAGCACGCCTTATTTTCCATGCATGGAATGAATCGCTAGGGTTCTGCGATTGACGATCACATTTTTGGTGTTGACAAACCTCCGTGCAGTACAGAGCACGCCTTATTTTCCATGCATGGAATGAATCACTCGGGCTCTGCGATTGACGATCACGCATTTGGTGTTGACAGACCTCCGTGCAGTACAAAGCACACCTTATTTTCCATGCATGGAATGAATCACTCGGACTCTGCAATTGACGATCACGCATTTGGTGTTGACAAACCTCCGTGCAGTACAAAGCACATCGTATTTTCCATGCATGGAATGAATCGCTCGGGCTCTGCGATTGACGATCACGCATTTGGTGTTGACAAACCTCCGTGCAGTACAGAGCATGCCGTGTGTTTTCCGTGCATGGTCTGAATCACTCGGGGCTTTGCGAATGACGATCACGCATTTGGTGTTGACAAACCCCGATTCAGTACAGAGCATACCGTATTTTCCATGCATGGTATGAATCACTCGAGCTTTGCGATTGACGATCATGCATTTGGTGTTGACGAACTTCCGTGCAATACAGAGCACGCCGTGTTCTCCATTCATGGTCTGATTCACTCGGGGCTTTGCGATCGACGATCACGCATTTGGTGTTGACATTCCCCCGTGCAGTACAGAGCACACCATGTTTTTCATGCATGGTATGAATCACTCGAGGTATTGCGATTGACGATCACGCATTTGGTGTTGACAAGCCTTTGTGCAGTACATTGTCTGAATCACTCGGGGCTTTGCGAGTGACAATCGCGCATTTGGTGTTGACAACCCTCTTTGCAGTATAGAGGACGACATGTTTTCCATTCATGGTCTCAATCACTTGGAACTTTGCGAGTGACGATCACGCATTTGGTGTTGACGAACCCCCGTGTAGAGCACACCGTGTTTTTCTTACATGGTCTGAATCACTTGGAGCTTTGCTAGTGACAATCGCGCATTTGGCGTTGACAAACCAACGTGCAGTACACAGCACGCCGTATTTTCTATGCATGGTCTGAATCACTCGTAGCTTTGCGAGTGACGATCGCGCATTTGGTGTTGACAAACCTCCATGCAGTACAGAGCACACCATATTTTCCATGCATGGTCTGAATTACTCATGCCTTTGCGAGTGACGATCGCTCGCTTGGTGTTGACAAACTTACCGTGTTTTCCATGCATGGTCTGAATCACTCATGCCTATGCGAGTGACAATCGCGCGCTTGGTGTTGACAAACCCACCGTGTTTTCCTAGCATGGTCTGAATCACTCGAGGCTTTGCGAGTGACGATCGCGCATTTGGTGTTGACAAACCTCCGTGCAGTAAAGAGCATCGAAACATTTTTATCATCGTGATGAATGAATTCATGTTATTATTATTTTCCTCTAATCTGATAAACCTCCGTTCCATTCCGAAGTCCTGAGCAAAGCTCTGAATGATCTTTAAACTAGAAACTGGAACTCGCTTAAGTGCGCAGGAAGCGCGGGACCAGAGTGAGAATAAAGAAAGATGATGTGAATTGTAACAATTCTGACTAGGAACAAATGGCATCAAAGCCTTGTTCAATCTCCAGTGGCCTATTCCCTTTATGTCTGAGAGAAAGGAGCGTGTTCATTAGACATATTTTTCTATCAGCAGTCAGCAGTTTAGTTATTCACTAACATGAAAATCGAAGGTGTATAAAATGTATCATTCTTGGAATGCACAATATGGTGCTCTTAGAGCGGCTTCCCCCAAATCGAAATGTGACACAGAAAAAGAATCGAAAACTACCTCACATTGAGAAATAAGGTATGGTTTACTCAACTTCACATTGTGATTATAATGTTACCTTAATGTGACTCCAATTTAGATTTGAAATCACATTCACCTACCTTCGAGTAACATTTGACATCAAAATGGGAATCAACAAGCGACCAAAAGGGCCCAAAATAGAAGTTCTGGAGATGGTCAATATGAGTCGCAACTCACAGTTTTGATTTAAAACGTGAATGTGAGGTCCACGAACATCTCTGAGATCGATTTGTATTTACTGGGTTTCACGATAATTACAAATTACAATTAAGTAATTGTAATTAGATTATATGAATAATATAATTACGAATTACAATTCCTGCAGAGATTTTGCCGTAATTACAATTCCAAATTACTTCAATGAAAAAAATTACTTAGGTACAATTACAAATTACACGAAAAAACTATGTAATTGTAATTATTTATTACTTTTCAGCTAGGAATTACCCAGCTCTGTATACAGACAATTCATGAACTTGAAAATTACATAAAATATTCCTTTTCCGGAAAATGTGTTGTTAGTATATGTTGAAGAATCTTCTTTATGGACACACTATTCTATATTGAAATGGAAATATTATTTGATCATAACTATTTTGAAAAAAAAAAACTTGTTTCGATTTTCATTGTTCGTAGAAGATAAAGTGTATGCAACGATCATGTAATGGCTATCAATACACTCGCACCTGATTTATGACAGTCGCCAACGGCTCGTGTCGTAACTAACCTTGTGCTATCTGTCAATATATGATGGTTGCATAACATATTATTTCCATTTCCGTAAATTCAGTCACTTTTCATCAAGCATTCCGATAAATATGCTTTACCTTGTATTGCAGTTAGAAAGTGACCAACCGAACAGATTTTCACCTTTTCCAATAGCAGATATAAACTTGGGTACCTACCTATGGGCTGTAACCAGATTCGAATTGGGGCGAGGAATATTCAACTGGTAATCACTAAAAATGATACCGTCGAATGTAAACGATTGTCTACAGAAATAATTGAGGCATTTTCAAATTTGGGCGCCAGACCGAGTCAAACAGATAGTAGGAATAGACGGTTAGTTTTCACGGTTCTGTTCGAATAATGGAGCAAAAATAGGAAAACTACTTAGAATTTCAATAATAATTATTACAATAATATCACATCATGTGAAATAATGAATATTTCACATGTGGAATTGGGCGTACTTAATGAAAGGTAATAATTTAATAACATGAAAATAACTTATGAAAAATCCAACCTTTTGCACTTTTTCGTAGGCAAAAAACATCGAATAGAAAATAATTCAACAGTCTCATACGACTGTCAAATGCTTTCTGTAACAACTGGCAACAGCAAAGTGGTCGAGATGTTAAAAGCGTTTGCTCTCACTTAGGCGGCTCGGGTTCGATTCCCACCTCCATCACTGAGCTAGAGTGGTTCGTTCGAAATCCACTTTTCAAACTGTAAGTCCTAGGTTTCACAAGCTCTGGGGTTCTCTACGAAACTTGGGATATACGTAAATAACAAATTTAACTTGTTAATCAAAATAGGTGACTTTCTGCATACTTACTATTCACACGGTTCTGCCGATCATCAGTGCAGACCCAGTCAAAATGGAGGGCAACCAATGCTCTTATCCATATATAATTTATTATTCGTCAGGTGGCCCTATTCCACATGTAAAATATTCACTATTTTAGTTATATGATGAATACTGAGTGGTCTGAATCATTCGAAACTTTACGAGTGTCGATCGCGCATTTGGTGTTGACAAACCCCGATGAAGTACAGAGCACACCGTATTTTCCATGCATGGAATGTATCACTCGGGCTCTGCGATTGACGATCAGGCATTTGGTGTTGACAAACCTCCATGCAGTACAAAGCACACCTTATTTTCCATGCATGGAATGAATCACTCGGGCTCTGCGATTGACGATCACGCATTTGGTGTTGACAAACCTCCGTGCAGTACAAAGCACATCGTATTTTCCATGCATGGAATGAATCGCTCGGGTTCTGCGATTGACGATCACGCATTTGGTGTTGACAAACCTCCGTGCAGTACAGAGCACGCCTTATTTTCCATGCATGGAATGAATCGCTAGGGTTCTGCGATTGACGATCACATTTTTGGTGTTGACAAACCTCCGTGCAGTACAGAGCACGCCTTATTTTCCATGCATGGAATGAATCACTCGGGCTCTGCGATTGACGATCACGCATTTGGTGTTGACAGACCTCCGTGCAGTACAAAGCACACCTTATTTTCCATGCATGGAATGAATCACTCGGACTCTGCAATTGACGATCACGCATTTGGTGTTGACAAACCTCCGTGCAGTACAAAGCACATCGTATTTTCCATGCATGGAATGAATCGCTCGGGCTCTGCGATTGACGATCACGCATTTGGTGTTGACAAACCTCCGTGCAGTACAGAGCATGCCGTGTGTTTTCCGTGCATGGTCTGAATCACTCGGGGCTTTGCGAATGACGATCACGCATTTGGTGTTGACAAACCCCGATTCAGTACAGAGCATACCGTATTTTCCATGCATGGTATGAATCACTCGAGCTTTGCGATTGACGATCATGCATTTGGTGTTGACGAACTTCCGTGCAATACAGAGCACGCCGTGTTCTCCATTCATGGTCTGATTCACTCGGGGCTTTGCGATCGACGATCACGCATTTGGTGTTGACATTCCCCCGTGCAGTACAGAGCACACCATGTTTTTCATGCATGGTATGAATCACTCGAGGTATTGCGATTGACGATCACGCATTTGGTGTTGACAAGCCTTTGTGCAGTACATTGTCTGAATCACTCGGGGCTTTGCGAGTGACAATCGCGCATTTGGTGTTGACAACCCTCTTTGCAGTATAGAGGACGACATGTTTTCCATTCATGGTCTCAATCACTTGGAACTTTGCGAGTGACGATCACGCATTTGGTGTTGACGAACCCCCGTGTAGAGCACACCGTGTTTTTCTTACATGGTCTGAATCACTTGGAGCTTTGCTAGTGACAATCGCGCATTTGGCGTTGACAAACCAACGTGCAGTACACAGCACGCCGTATTTTCTATGCATGGTCTGAATCACTCGTAGCTTTGCGAGTGACGATCGCGCATTTGGTGTTGACAAACCTCCATGCAGTACAGAGCACACCATATTTTCCATGCATGGTCTGAATTACTCATGCCTTTGCGAGTGACGATCGCTCGCTTGGTGTTGACAAACTTACCGTGTTTTCCATGCATGGTCTGAATCACTCATGCCTATGCGAGTGACAATCGCGCGCTTGGTGTTGACAAACCCACCGTGTTTTCCTAGCATGGTCTGAATCACTCGAGGCTTTGCGAGTGACGATCGCGCATTTGGTGTTGACAAACCTCCGTGCAGTAAAGAGCATCGAAACATTTTTATCATCGTGATGAATGAATTCATGTTATTATTATTTTCCTCTAATCTGATAAACCTCCGTTCCATTCCGAAGTCCTGAGCAAAGCTCTGAATGATCTTTAAACTAGAAACTGGAACTCGCTTAAGTGCGCAGGAAGCGCGGGACCAGAGTGAGAATAAAGAAAGATGATGTGAATTGTAACAATTCTGACTAGGAACAAATGGCATCAAAGCCTTGTTCAATCTCCAGTGGCCTATTCCCTTTATGTCTGAGAGAAAGGAGCGTGTTCATTAGACATATTTTTCTATCAGCAGTCAGCAGTTTAGTTATTCACTAACATGAAAATCGAAGGTGTATAAAATGTATCATTCTTGGAATGCACAATATGGTGCTCTTAGAGCGGCTTCCCCCAAATCGAAATGTGACACAGAAAAAGAATCGAAAACTACCTCACATTGAGAAATAAGGTATGGTTTACTCAACTTCACATTGTGATTATAATGTTACCTTAATGTGACTCCAATTTAGATTTGAAATCACATTCACCTACCTTCGAGTAACATTTGACATCAAAATGGGAATCAACAAGCGACCAAAAGGGCCCAAAATAGAAGTTCTGGAGATGGTCAATATGAGTCGCAACTCACAGTTTTGATTTAAAACGTGAATGTGAGGTCCACGAACATCTCTGAGATCGATTTGTATTTACTGGGTTTCACGACTCGGCTACCTGGCGGGAAATTTTAAAGTTAAACTGCTGACCTAAAATCGAAATCAGAAAACAGAACTATTATTATAAGTACAGTGAAACCAAGCCAGCTTGAGACGTTAAAATGTGCTGCGCACTTGTCGAACAACGTATTATAGTTCGTAATATATCCAGTGACAAGGCAGTCAACATACGTACGCGATATTTAAAATGTCAGGCTAGATTGGTTTCACTGTAGTTGATATATCAAAATAAATTGACAGTTTTCCTCTTTCCTATTTGTTCAGTTTTTCGAATGTAAGCACTCAGTTATTATTGTTCCATAATAATTCATGTCTCCTGATTAGACAATTTTACATATCTACAAGGAATATGCATTCCAACGCTTGAGAAGTCAAGAAAAAAAATTGGCGATTTTAGGAAGGTATATATTACTCAATGAAATTAATGTGTCTGTCACCTTTGGTACATAAAACTAAATATGTTGAGCTCTTGGTACTTCTCCATTTTCTTGATAACATCTGTTCAATATAGTGTTTCGGTTCGAGTATGTGAAGAGTTCGATGATTACTTGGATCCCACCGACCAAAACTGTACAAACAATCCTGATGCGGAGTCAAACGTGGTGAGTTTCCAGAAATTATTTCAGATCATGAAAATCCACTTATTGATAATAAAATTGAATAGAACTGAATTTATTAAATTGAAAATCAGAAAAATTCAGATACAGTGTGCCAATAGCCATCTTTTTCTCATTCTAGATTTATACATTTTCCTTTATACGTGTACACGGTGGTCCCGGGTTAAACAGTCAAATTTTCAGTTTTTTTTTTTTTCTCGAAATATTATTTTTTTCATCATAAAAGCATGTTTCCCAACTTGCTTCATTATACAGGGATTCAAATTTTTTATCAAAAATCAGTTTTTTTTATTCTACTCACTTCAAACTAAGACTAAAGTAATAACTGAAAAACTGATTTTTTCTAAAAACTTGGAAATCCTGTAACTCGAAAAGGAAAAAAATTGAGACCATGGGTAAGCCTGTATATAAAAACACAAAACATACTCATGTACATACAGTGCGGCTTTTATATACTCCCACTTGTTAACTTTTGAACGGTTCGACGTACAAACATGAAAAAAAATCGTTCAGAGGGTTTTACAGATACTATACACTTTGAAACAAAAAATCAACTAAAAAATTTTAAAGGACTTGGGGGGTCAAGTGTCACATCGTTGAAAAGGAAATTCTATTCTCTTCACAACCATCTAATTTTTTTGAATTTCGTAAATACTTTTTTTTTTCAAATTTAAAATATCAAGTATAATTGCGGATCTATATACTACTCATACCTCGAAAAATTTGAACAGTTTGATGTGGAACAATGAACCCGAAAACATTTTGAAAAGTATTACCAATATTACTTTTTGATAAAAAAAAACATTGCAGTTACTCGACAGATGGCACTGGTGGCACATCAACTCGAAAATTTCGAAAGTCATAAACATCGAAATTGGGATTTTTTTTTTAACGAAATTCAAGAAAAAATCGGATGGTGGTATAAAGAATGGAATTCCCTTTTCAACGATGACCCCCTATGAAATTTAAAATTTTTGAGTTGATATGCTCCCCCGCGCCCCCTGTCGAGCAATCATCATATTTTGTATTTCAAAGGGTAGTATCGGCGAAACCCTACAAATCATTTTTTTTATGTTTGCGTGAAATCATTCATATTCAAGTTCATATAAGATTTAAAAAATACATAAATTCAATCCACTGCCCTACTAATCACAAAGGGGGTACCTACAGTTTATGTGGTTTTGAGATATTTGACTTTTTATATTCAACTTGATGCTGCCATGTCTTTTTGCGAATCATTGAAAAAAATTATGAGATTTCAAGTATTTTTTTTATGCTCTTTTCGATTTTGATTCTTTCGAAATGATGAATGATTTTTTTTTTTTTGAACAACTGCAGTTACCCCTCTTTTTACGTATTTTATTGTATGTGGATTGTCGTAATGAAAACACGCTGGACTTGGATTCACTCATTTATTGGTTAAAAAAAGTTTTCATTTAAAAATTTGAATGTCCACCATAATTTGGATACAAAAACAAAATTTAGGAATCACTTCTTCTTCACCGTTCTCAGTCAGAAATTCAGACGATTTTTTGGCATGATTGAACTGTTAGATTCAATGAGCTTGTAAATTATATTATTTCGCCTACTTTCTGATATGCCTTTTGGGTTTGGTTTCGGTATAGGTTTTGTTTAACAAGTTCAATGGAATCTGGGGGCCATTGAAATCTTTTCTGTACAGTGAAAAAAGTCATTGCCCCTTTAACAGCCTGGACTTTAAATTGTTTTTAAATTGTTTTTTTCCGTTAATCAGCTGTCGTCCCCTTACGAACGGTAGCCCTCAAAAGTCGAAACTTGTGCGAGCCAAGGATTAACGAGGTCTTACCTTTTAACGTGCGATTCCTAGCACTTTCTCGGGCCATCAGATAAAAATCTGAAGTCGCTGAGGATTTGAACCATATCATGAATATATGGCCTCTCAGAATTGCTTCTGTTAATTTTATGGAGAGACAAGTGGTCTTTCCAAAAGAAAAAAATTAGGAAGCTGCATTTCCAAGATATCAACTTTCCCGGAATTCGCATTTTGAACAGCGCGTCATCTAGTCATTCGAGTACAGATATAAGTCATATCTACAAGTTTCCAATATATGATTATATCAAAAGAAATTATAATATACAATACAGGGTCATTAATATTTAATGTTTTGTTGACAAACTCGACAATGACTGGACACCCTTAATGAAAATGATAGTATTTCATAAACAACATCTTTAGTCGAAAAAATAGCATTTCCTACTGGAGATAAAATACTTTTTTTTTGTTCGTGGGAACTCTCACCTCACGAAAAAAAAACAATATTTTCATTTCTTTCTTTCTTTCTTTCTTGTTGAAAAATATACTATTATTAATTTTATAATTCATCTGGGTTATGTCACAAAAACTTTTGATTAGATGAATCTGTATGTTGTTTGACATACTGAAACGATAAGCATTCTGGCATGCAACAGAATTATTTCAGAAGAAAGAGATATTCTTGTTGACAAAGATGCAGTGTGAAAGTACAACAAACAGAAAGAATAAAACATGCATAACTTACAATAATACAATTCCAAAACAATGTTGAAAACTATTTGTCATGGAAAGGATCGTCTTACAAAGAAATCTGCATTGTTCACAATGAGCTTGTCAAAAGAGAAACAAGGTGTCCTGCCCTACCAGAACGTCGCTCATTGCCATATTTTCTATACAATAGTATAGGATTATTATATTAGGGAAGTATCATCTATACTGGTTAATGATTTGATGATTTAATCTGTGATTGAAGTAGTTGACGGTGAGTTACATAATCTGACGAAATATTTTTGATTTCAATTCTGTTTTCGTAAACTGGACTGACTGAATCGACAATGTATTATTTAGTTGGATTGGTCACATCTTCATTTCCTAGGGTCGACTAGGAATTTCATTTTGAAATATGCTTGACTTAGCCTGTACCTAACTATATTTTTCACCAAAAATCAGTCTTGCATTATTGCCTTATGGTAAGCAATATTTGTCATAAAAAAACATTAACATTCATCACTTCAAAGCCCTGTACAGTAGAGCGCATACATACTTCTGCTCAGGAGGTAGTTACCGTTTTGGTTGTATTCTTCTGCTTCATGAACGTCAATACAATTTTCGTCACTTAGTAGTTTATTAGAGCCTAATTATTCATACAGCATAATAAAGAATACTTTGCGTCTTCAAGTGAATTACCTTTCAGACCCAGATTTTGGAGAGATGGGGATGTACAGTCAAGGAACATTACATTGTTACTGAGGATGGATACGAAATACTGGTTGTTCAAGCATTCATGAATATATCCAAGTCAACACCTATTATAATGGCACACGGAATTTGTATGAATAGTTTAGGTTTTGTAAGCAGACATAAGAAAACATCAGGTTGGTTTTCTCTTTGTTCGCCATATTGGTAATCGCTGAAATTGTTATCATCCGCTTTTTTTTTCAGCGTACCATATCATGATGAGAGGTTATCAAATATTTTTACTGAATTTTCGAGGGACCAGGTACAGTATGAGACATGTGAACTACACAGATCAAGATAGTCGCTTCTGGAAATACAGGTGAGTGAAAGAAATATTGCTGAAGCTTTCGCTGCCAGCGTTTTTACTATAACTATTTTCATTTGACTTTGGAAGACGTCGTTTTTGGAATTGTATCCTAATTTTTCGTTAGCGCGAGTGGCTAACTTCTTCAGTTCTATTAGGCCAGTAGATATCGACAGTCAATTCACAATAATTCCAAATGTTTTCTACTTTGGTCAATTGAATGGTACATCGAGAAAGCAATAAATCTCAGTTTGCAACCTTTTTCGAAGTACGCAACATTTTCGAAATTGCAATTAACACAAATGTCAAAATAGTTATTTATGCAACAAGTGCAAAAAGTATGTGTACGTGTTGTCCAACTGATGGCCTCGTTGGACAATTTCACGTCGAGTGCAATAAACTCTTTTTGCACGAGTTTCATACAATATTTTTTCTACGTTCATGCAAAAACCAGAAAATGTTTCATTTAGGTGGCACTAAACTGTAAGGAAGACATTGTTTCTTTAAATCTATCTGCTAAAAGTAATTCAAAAACATTTTGTGTAATTAAGATGAGATTGGAAGAAAATAATTTCATTTTTAACAAATTGCATTTTCTAGTAATTTCAGAGTCCATTATATAACGAATAAGTATGATGAAACATGCAACTATTTAAAACGTAATACAATCTCACTGAAAATGGGCTAAATTTGGCGTCGACTTGAAAGTTTATGTCTGTCATGATGACAGAACGCTATAGTAGAATGACAGTATAGTGCAATAAAGAGACAGTTTTTCCACCAAATATAGTTCAATGAAGTTTTGTTTTTTGCATGAACGTAGAAAAAAATTATTACGAAAGCAAATTTCCTTTGATGCTTTACTGGATACCCTTCAGTTACCTGCCCTAACCAGAGGTATTCCAAATGTTAGTTACGATGAAAAAAAACTTGGCAACGACGTTACCAGAGGAGGCATTCTGCTTAAACGAAAGGTTCTGTGTTCATGTGAGGGGGTGCCGGAAAGTTCACCAAAAACAATTCACAGAATACAATTCACTGAAAAATAATTCACCGAAATAGCAATTCACCGAACAAACGTTCACCGAAATAAAGTAGAAAAAATAATTCATGGTTATAAAAATGGCCAAAATGTACTTATAGCTTTTTGCCTTTTTCCTGATGAAAAAACACTAAAATGACTGCGAAAGGTTAATTTGTTCTGGTTAAATTAGAATAATTACTCCTAGCAAAATGCATGTATTAAATTTCCACGCACTCAAATTTATACGTAAGGTTAGTTTATTCTGGTTAGATCAGACTAAATTTCTCGATAGTGGTAGCTACTAAACTGCGCAGGCGTCAATCATGTCGATTTGGTGAGTGCAAAAAAGTCATTAATAACAGTTAGTTTTTTAGTTGAGCTCGAGATAATTCGTCAAAGTACTCGAAAAAACTTGTTTCCTACAAAATGGATGGTAGGACTGAAGAGTCCTCCACTCCCAACACGTACTTATGACGTGGTCATAAGAAATCATTAGTAACCAGCGAATTTTTTTACCATTGCTTGGTTGATATTTGTATAATTGAATAGCCATATTGTCCTACAAATTGAATGGTAGGTGTTCCCAGTCCTACGCTCCGAAAATGTCAATTCCATGGTGAAAAAAAAAATTATTAGTAACTATAGGACAATGATAACACATGAAAGGTTTGTGTATTCTTCACCTGAATAATACAGTGTCCTACAAAAAAACGGGTATCGTATTAATCAAGCCCTGAGTGATCTATCGATATGGAAGAAAATAGTCTAGAAAGTAGAGAATTATTAATTGTTTGGTTGGTAATGATGAAGGACCCCGCACATTTACTACGTAAAATCGTTTTCGGCAAATTTCGCTCAACATTTGATATGTTGTAGATCCTGTTGTGTATCCTTATTATGCAGTCTAATTTACAGACCAGTTCCCGAGCTACAGGTTAACAAAAATTCGATTTGTGCTATTTTGGGTATTATGCATCGATTTGATTTTCGTGCTCTAACTCTGAATTGAACTTTTTTTGAAATAACCGTTTGCATTCTAATTTTAAGATCATGAGACCCTTCATTTGAATGAAAATAATATCTCACAAAAGGTGTTGTATTACAGCATGTCACAGAAATAGATGAATATTGCAATATCAATTTTGATTTTCAAGTTTGTACAAGAACATAATGGAGCACCTTGTATACTACGGCTTTTGCACGTAGGACTGCGAAAACCTGCCTAGGACAATGTGATCATTTAATTTAACGAATATAAAGCAAGCAAACAGTAGAAAAATGATGATGATGATTTCTTATGACCACGTAATTGGTACATGTTGGGAGTGGTGGACTCTTCAGTCCCACCATCCACTAAGTAGAACAAAAGTTTTTTCGAGTACTTTGGCAAATTAACTCGAGGTTCAACTAAAAATCTAACTGTTATTAATAACTTTTTGCACTCATCAAATCGACATGATTGACGCCTACGCAGTTTATTAGCTACCACTTTCGAGAAATTTCGTGAAGGAAAAAGTTGGGCGTCTCGGCAAAATGAAGCTACTCAGGAAGATTTAGTTTGCAATTTTTTATTTTTGTAAATAGGCGTGGGATCCTGGTCTATATGCTTCAAATACACGAAAAACTATCAATCGAACATTCGTACTGATTCCTATTTTAATTTTCCAGCCTTCATGAAATGGCCATTTATGATATACCGGTCACTTTGAAACTGGCAACCAATGGCACCAATAAAAAAGCCATCATATGCGCGTATTCTATGGGAACTACAGTGTCTATGATTTATGCTAGTATCTACGCTACTGAAGCTGAAGAACTATTGAAGGGTATCATTTTGATTGCCCCTGCAATTACTTTCGTTCACGCTAAAACAATATTGAAACCACTTGCTCCTTTTTGGATAGGAATGGAGGTGAGTATTGTTAGAGTAGCATATCTATTTTTCCAATGCTTCTTCTTATAACTCTCGTATATTTTACAATCGGAATATCTGAATAAATGATAGTCGGATTACTTACACCATTTATAACTCAAGAACGGCTGGACCAATTTGAATGATCTCTTATTTGTTGGATTCGTCTCCGTCCCTAATAGCAGAATAACTACTGAAATGGAAAATTCCACAAAAAAAAATCTATCTTTGCAAATTTTTGCTTGCGACTTCGTCAAAAAATGTATAGACGTCGAATCAAAAATAAAAACTCAATAGACACGATGATGAGTAGTGACGAGAATACCACTTAGGATTGATCCACACTATCAGTGCGGGATTTATGGGGGGCTATGGGAGTATCAGCCCCCGGCGGTGAAATTTAAGAGGCGGTAAAGCAAGCAGCAACATACTCGTCGCCGACGAGGCGGCAAGTATATTCATCATCATGCACCCCCTAAGGTTGAGGACCGGAAGAAGGAGATCCCCAGCACTTTTCATGTGCTCGAACGCTCCCTCCCCCCTTCCACCACCCCCGCTCTCACTGAGCGGATCCTCATCCTGTTGATTGGCGATCAGCAGAATGCAATCTGATCGTTTGATATGGAGTGCTTGGCTTCTGTGCGCCTGAAGCTCCCTTATATCTGACATGAGTTGACATTTGAATAACAATGACTTTATGTGCATGATGGCCCCCTGAAACGTGGCTGAAGGCGCTAGTAGCCAGGGCTGAAGGCCCTGGTTTGTCTGATGATAATTTTACTTAAAATATCTGGGTCGGTCCTTGTGTGCTGAAACATGTAAGATACGATTAATCGATGTTCATGCCCTGTTGAAGTAAACGCTGGTGTTGCCGTAGCTCTTGCCTTCGTCTTATTTCTTCAGGGGTGTCGTTGTCTGTCTGGTTGACTGGTCTTCTGTACTTGTCTCGGTCATCTTTGTCTCGTCTGACTTCGAGTAGGTCGGTCATTGTGGGGTTTGGGTGGTTACCCACTCTCCCAAGTGTTGTCGTGGCGTGGGTACTTAGCGTGTCTATGTAGTCCGGTGGTATGTCTAGGTCTCGTTGTATATACCGGTTTGGTATATATCTTGGTGCGTCTGTCGCCATTCTTAGGCACACGTTGAAGAACGTCTGGATCCTGTGTCCATACGTGTGCGCGCACTGCCCCCATGCAGTTGATGCGTACAGTATGATCGGAAGTAGGATGATGAGACGTAGCTTTAGCTCTAGGGCCATTTTGCTACTTCGTCCTTGCGGATTTGGCTATTCCGAGTCTAAGGGTGACGTGCCTTTGGAAAGTGACCTTTCTATCTAGGGTTACCCCTAAGTATACGGCTCCGTCTACCCAAGGGATTTGTTGGCCGTTCATAACGACGTGTCTGTCTCGTGCCCTTCGCCGCCTGGTGAGCAGTATTGCCTTGCTCTTCTTCGCGTTTATGCTGTTGAACCCCTCTTCAAGCAGGCTTACTTGCCGTTGTAGTTGGGCTGTGACCCCCTTTTCATGGCTTGACTCGGCTACGAGGGCAGTGTCGTCTGCATAGAGAGCTATCTGTGTTAACGGATGCTCCGTTCTTGGCATGTCCGAAGTGTAGATTGAGAACAGGTGAGGAGATAGTACCGCTCCTTGCGGTACTCCTGCTTCTAATCTTCTGCGGGATGAAAGTGCTGTTCCCACTCTACATCGGTACTTTCGGTTCCTCGGGAAGGAGCTGATCAGTTTATTGCTTTTTATATGCCGCCTCTTAACTCGTTGCCTTTTGAAGCAAAGGGGACTAGGGGACTAGGTTGGTATATACTTTTATTTGATGAAGACAAAAAAGCCGCATTCTACTCAGTAGGGGTATTTCGTCTAACTCAATAACAAGTAACAAAACCAGAGTTTATATTAGTATTTAATAGGTTGTCGTTGGTAATGGTAAATATTGAAACTGAAATTTTAAAAAATTAGTAAAAGAGAAGGTGCTGCATTCTGGAAATGGAAGAAGATGAATAAACAAAAGAAGTTGTTTGTTGTTAGGTTTAATATGTGAAGTAATGGCCGATTTATGCACCTCTACCTAAGAACTAACCTAAGACTAAGAACTGAGAACTAAGAGTTCATCAATAGGGAAACAACGCGAATGTTTATGGAACTGTAACTACTAGTACTGAGAACTTTTGCATTGTTTCCCTTTCAGTTCTAGTTTTTAGGTCTTAGGTTTAGTTCCTAGGTAAGTATGCATAAATCGGCCATCAATATAACTTAATTCGTTATCGTAATGATTTTATGTTATTGTCATATGTTGTGAAAAAAAAGCAGTGAACGGGTACTTTGAAACTGACAATTGAAATTTATTATTTGGCAGCGGCGCGGCGGCATCGTAATAGTTAGCCCCCGGCGTTAAGTGAGTAAAAAACCGGCCTGGTAAAATTTTGTCAAGTAATAAACAAATGTGTGCATTCATATTATCCGTACTAGTCAAGTTCCGGTCGAATCTCATTCCAGTCACAAACGTCTACTTTTGATCCCACAGTTCCGCATGCGCACAACTCGTATTAAAATAAGGTAATTGACTAAGTGGGTCATTTAATGGCGGACATGGTGGTGTGGCGGGATGTTCAGATGACCAAACAAGAAAGCAAACTCGGTTGAAACTGCGTGAATTTGTTTTTTTTTGCTCGCAATTGACACACAAACCTAGCCTGAGCCAGCTAACCTAGCTTGCGAGTCAGTCGAAAATGCGAGAATTAGTTTTTCGCTCACAATTGACACAAAAACCTAACCTGAAATAAATAAATAAATAGATTGTTGCTGTAATCTTGGAATATATATATGACTTATCAGAAAAAACTCAGCGAGGTGAAAGACAATTCAATTCTCCACGAAAATTATTCCTAGTAATTTTTTATGAACTGAGCTCGTTTTCCCAAAATATGTGATTGAAGGCCGACATCAACTTTCAGGTTCACCCAAACCCGCAGCTGAAAATTCTGGCGAAGCCGATTATTTGATTGGTCATAACTCTGCTAAAAATGATCGGAGAAAAAAAAATTAATTTCATATCGTTTCTGAAGACTCCTACCTTCTCATACAAACATAATATGAGAGTATTTGTGAACCTAAAATGGGTTTTGTCGCACTTCACAGAGATGTTTGCAAATGATCTGAAAATCATGAATAATTTAGTTAATATGGAATTATTATACTGAAGCAGCAACCTATACCCTATTTAGAGTATATGCAACAATTTTAAACTAGTGTGACAGGTCCTACATATACATGCCAAAATAAAAATTTTACTACTACCTCATTTTCAACCTACCTAGAAAACAGGCATTCCCTTCAGTAAATGATGAAAATATCCTGCATATACCGGGTGACCACGAGGTGAGGTACGCCCCCCAATTTTTCTATAGTTTTGAAGATACAGATTTCAAATTTGGTGTGTCGCTGTGGTAATTGAAAATCGGTTGAAAAATGGCGAAGATACAATTAGTTGTTCAGTCGAACAAAGTTGGCCATGTAACTCGAACTTAAATCGTCACAATTGACAAACGGCATAAGAAGTTACCAGAGGAAGCTTCGAAATGCGATACAGTTGAAACCTGCAACAATTGCAACAATTATCAAAAATTACCTAAAAACGGAATGGTATCCATAAAGGAATGCATATGGTCCAAAGAGGTTACTGATTCCTGCTGCAGTATAACTATTTCAATCAACTAAAATATCCATGACTTTCGGATCCTCCGTAAATATCGTAGAAGGGTTATGTGAAGTGGGACAAAACACATTTTGGGTACTCAGATACTCACATGTTATATTTGCATGAATAAGTACAAGTTTTCAGGAACGATATATACTTTTTCTTTAACTTCTACTATAATTTTCAGCAAAGTTATGACAAATCTTATTTTCGGCCCTGCCGGAAATTGCAGTGGCGGATTCAGGCGAGCCTGATATTTTACATCGGAATTCAATCAGATTTTCTGAGAAAACGAGTATATTTCGTGAGAAATTACTAAGTACATTTCTTGTGGAGAATTGAATTATCTTTCGCCTTGTTGAAATTGTTTCTTGATAAATCTTACACTTTCCGAAACAACAGTAAAAAAAATGTAATTTTTTTAAATCAATTTTTTTTTTGGTTCGACCCCTGATTTTTTGGTGAACAATTTTTTTTCTAATAATACATGATGTCAAGAAATAATGGACCGAGTTTCAAAGTGCTACGATTAATTCTTAACTTGTGGCTTACATTTGTCTGTGGTTACTGTACTATCTATAATGATTCTGTTTATGAACTGGCATGACAAGGCTGGGGTAGGCATCAGTGTTAGTTTAGAAGTGATGATGAATCAAACAAATCGATAATGAATGTTTGGAGTATTCTTATAAATCTTTTATTTGTCTTCCAGAAATTTGTTGATCCACTTTGGAGTGGACAAGTTTTTGCACGGAACGAAGAAAGTATTAAGTTTTGTTCCAGCACAGTAACTGGAATATTTATGTGCGAAACATTCAAATTTCCTGTGGTTGGAGAAGATTATGACCAAATGGACTCTGTAAGTATTTCTATAAATTGCACTTGACAGTGAACGTATTATCATCATCATTGAACAATTTGAATAATGTCGAAGATCTAAAGTTATAGGACGAAATAAAATTTTAAAAATACTGAATATTTCTTCCGTTATTTGAAATCAATAATTTTTCTGTTAATTTTTTTTTTTTTTTCAATATACTTCATTATCCAACAGAAACTCTTATTGATGAAGCTGTGTGAAAAAGAACCAGATAAAATTCACATATTATACACTTACCAAACAAGAAATAAAATTACGCATAATAGCTATTTATGATTTTAATGTTGAAAATGATATTTTATTTTGTGAAGAGAAACACTATTAAGGCCGATTCAGATTTCAGTGTTTGACCCCGCATAATAAATTCATCCAGTATTAACAAAATTAATACTTCTGAACCAAAGAAAATATGACTTTTCGATAAAAACGCAAGTAAAAGGAACGAATGAAATGGAAAATAGAAGCAGCGAGTAGAGGCTACTTTCAATTTGCTGCCAAAAAAGTCTCGACAACAGTACGAGATTGCTAACCAAAATTTCCGCAGTGGTTTGGAGAAAAAAGATTTCCGGAAAATTTTTCAAAAATGTATTTCTAGCATACTTTTTTTTGATTTCATTATTCAGCGATGAAGACTATGTCATGATTAGGAAAGGGTCAAAATATTAGCAAACATTATAAACATTACTTTTTCAAGGCGAAAAAAGAAGTTTATGAGGCCAAAAAGTCCATGATTCTGAATAAAGACCAGCTCGTGCAGTTCCAGAGAAATGCATCAGACGATATTGTCTTATAATGAAAGTAGCAGTTATATTCGATATATTCGGAGCTTGCCGTAGAAAGAGCTGTGTCACTTGACACTCTACAACAGAATATGGAAACTATGTTGTTATAGCGAATACACCTGATACAAAAACCAAGGTTTCACGTAGTTTCACTGTAGTCAAACCATTTTATTAGGATTTTACCAAAAATATCTAGCTTTTCGACCAGCAGACACTGCAGCAATACAGCAACACACAATGGAATAAGAAAAGACCATCACCATACACTCATTAGGCATTGCGGATAGTGCTGCCATCTGATAATACCGTTGATGATGTATACCAGTTGCACTAGACTTCTTCGGAAGATTGCTGAGCAGAACCGCGTCGATCCCGTCGATGCCAGGCGCCTTGCTTCTAGAGAGCCTCTTTATATTATCTTGGACCTCCTCGAAACTGGTCATCAGCTCCGAGAAGGCCTTTGATTATACCGGTGTTTTAGGTGTTTTTCTGAATTTTCTGGCCTCCGTAGTCACTGACTCATGCTCTCGCAAGGAGTCGGCGCCTGTCCTGAAAGCACTTGGAAAATATTCTCCCCCCTTCTTCCCCTTGTCTGTAACCGCCTGTGTGCGGCCATTCCCCATGCACGGCTGGGATTTCCTTGAACCTCTTTTGGAGGTCCCTGTTCATCCGCCATAGGGAACCGTCGCTCACATTCAGACTTTCGAGTTTCTTCTTCCAGACCTCATCCTTGTGACTCTGGATAAGGGCGCTTCTCTCCCTACCTAGCGCGTTGCCTGCCACTTTCTTCTTTCGGAGTTTTTCATTTTTATTAGGTCTGTGATAAGGTCTGGAAGGAGTTCTCGGTCTTCCCTCACTGACAGGCATTTTTTTTTTTGAATTATCAAATGAAAAAAAAAATATGCTGGCTTCCGGACCCACAATTTTTGGCACTGGCACTGGGTTCCAGGAGATTATTATTTCATAATCCACCCAACACCAGGAATATTAAAAATTATCATTATTATTATAGTCAAATTGACGGCATAGTGCCTGAAGTATATTTTGTCATATAGCAGCATCTTTCTGTACATGTTTCATGCTGGGTCAAATGACCCCCCCAAATTGTTATGAGGGCTTGTAGTCTATTAGTAATGCCTACTGATGAAAATAATTTGGTTATCGAAAGACTAGGAATTCAATTACTTGTGTGGTGAAGGGGAAAATACTCCTTCTTCTCGTTGAGTGACACCACAGGCGTCCAATATCCCATTTTTGAAGTCAGAATTTAATGAAATTCCGAGTTTGAAGTCGAAATTTAATGAAGCTACGACTTCAAAGTCGGAAAAGAAAAAAAATTATTTCCGTTTGAAAATGTGAACAGGATCAGTTTTGGTTAAGTTGAAAATGAGGCAGGAGTAAAACAAAGTTTTTTTTGGCATGTATAAGTGAGACCTGTCATAATACTTTAAAATTGTTGCATATAGTCCAAAGAGGGTATGGGTTGCTGCTTCAGTATAATAATTCCATATTTACTAAATTATATATGATTTTCGGATCATCCGCAAACATCTCCGTAGAGTGCGACAAAACACATTTCAGGTACTCAAATATCGCATATTATATTTGCATGAGAAAGTAGGAGTCTTCGGAAATGATATGAACTTTTCCTTTTCCTTCTCCGATCATTTTTAGCAGAGTTATGACCAATAAAATATTCGGCTCCGCCGGAACTTTCAGCGGCGGTTAAGAGTGAACGTGAAATTTGATGTCGGCGTTCAATCACGTTTTCTGGGAAAACGAGCGCATTTCAGAAGAAATTACTAAGCATAATTTTTGTGGAAAATTGAATTGTTTTTCAACTTGTTGAGTTGTTTTTCCGATAAATCATATACTTTCCAAGATTACAGCAAAAATCTATTTATATATTTTTAAACGAAAAAAAATAATATATGGAATTTTGGTAAACATTTTTTTTTCATGTTCATCTTGTTTCCTTTCAACTAGGTACTATCATAGGAAATTTGGTGGTGCTACAATCGATTCTTGTCTCAGAACCCAATCGTACTGGATTAATTATAAATATTTGGTTTACTTCTTTTCAGCCTTCTCTTCCAGTTACTAATATATTACTTCCGGACGCAGCCTGCTCAACAGTTGTTAATCACTTTGCACAAATAATGGTTAGTAAGCGATTTGGACCAATGTGGTCTAATACAACGCGCAACATGGAATTGTACGGAAGCATGTTTCCACCTGCCTATAGGATGCAAGATATCAAAGTACTCACTGCCATCATTGCTGGACTAAATGACGCGCTAGCTTCTCCAGAGGTAGTATTTTTTTATCTATAGACATGGTAGTACGAAAGCGTCTAAGGGACACAGAGTTTTTTTTTTCAATTTTTCCGACTTCGCACACGGAATTTCTGACTTTAAAGTCGGAATTTTATTTTTCCGACTTTGATTTTTGTTTTTTTTCCCGCGGGTGGCGCTGTGACTGACTTTACTGTGAATCGCTGCTTCATTTGTGAGAAAATATTAGTTTTACAGAGGATTATAATTCATTGGGTGGGGCAGGACTCCTCTATTGCTGTCCGACCTACCCTGACCCTGACGAGAGACAAGAACCTCGAAACGAGCCAAATGGAAGATAATCTACTGTTTGATTAGAATAAGCATTTGCAATTGGGTCTTCTTGGAAAAACGTTGCCCAAATATCTGTCAGATATAGTTCAACGTCCGTCGTGGTAGGTATTAGCCAGAGAAGTTGTTGTTTTCTGTTAGATGTTTGCCTCATATTTTCCACATGGTAGAAATATTTGGAAAGAAGGGAACTTCGACATTGTCGATTTTACTATTTCATTTATTTGATACTCTCCGGCAAAAATTCTTGAACTGTTCACTTCCTGGACTCTTTGCTACCGGGAAGTGCTTTTGGATCTTCCCCGCGAGTGGCACTGCGACTGACTTTACTGTAAGCCGCTGCTTCATTTATGATAAAATATTAGTTTTACAGTGGATTATAATTCATTGGGCTGGGGCAGGACGACTCTAATGTTGTCTGACCTACGTCACTGATGAAAGGTAAGAACCTCGAAACGCATCTGCAGGTGGTCTTCCCCAGCCAAAAGAAGGATAATCTACTGTTTAATTACATTAAGCATTGCACAGATATCTGTTAGATGTAGTTCAATGTCCGTCGTGGTATCAAATAGGGAAGTAGTTGTTTTCTGTCAGATGTTTTTCAGTTTCATTGCGCTAAACCAGAGCAGTCAAATAGTCGAAATGATTAGTTGATTCGAACAGGGAACGGATGGCTTCAGAGCTGTCTGTGTCGACCTACCCTTGCATTGATAAGAGAAACCAATCTGCAGGTGGTGTCCCTGTACGAATCAAAACAAAATTCTGTTAGTTTGTTGCAGGAATATATGTTAGATATAATGCAATACTCGTCGTTGAATCAGCAAGGGGAGTAGTTATTTTTTGACAGGTATTTGCCATAATAAGCCTACGTCGGTTTGTATTTTGGAGTAAAAAGAGTGAAACATCAGTCGGCAACGACTATCGTTCAATTAGATTGTTGATACACAGTACACAAAAATAGCTTTCGTCACACTGAAGAAGATTAATAATGTGTGACTTGTATGAAGCAAAAGAACTGAAATATCGAGTTTAACTCCAAAATTCCGACTTTCATGTCGGAAAAAAATTCCGACTCCAAAGTCGGAATTTCCGAGTTTAAAATCGGAATTTCCGAGTTTAAAGTCGTAATTTCCGACTTTGAACTCGGAAAAATAAAATTCTGACTTCAAAGTCGGAAATTCTGTGTTTGATGTGGCCCTTAGACACTTTCCTACGGTATGGCTCATTCTATAGCAGATGAAGGAATCTCTCAATACACTCAATACACTCAAAACAAACACTATGAGAGATGAAATGATGGATGCTCAATAATATAAATCTCTTCAATAGAAATACTTTAATCAGATACTATTATAATCAGAACATACACCTATTAAGAGGAAAGTACTTATAAACGCTAACACGTATTTTTGGCAGTTTGTCCAATTGGTATCAATAATTCTCTGTGAAGTAACTAACGAAGTATTCAGTCCAATTGAAAAAATTCTCCTCGCTAATCAATGATCATACTATCAAATGAAGTGCATTAAATAGCGCGTGAAGTTGGAGCCTCTGCATTGACCTCTTAATCCAGAGATCGTGTGTTCGGATCTTATGCTCATTTTTTTTTTCCCTTTTTCTTACTTGCAGTAACTGTTGTACGAAAAAATTTGTATGATACATGGCTTAAAAGTGATTTTATTTTGCTCGTGGGATTGCTTCACTCGCTGAAGCTTGTCAACGTATAAGAAATGTGTGGGTATTTACAATTTACAATCTTATTGGCTATCGTATGGAGAAAGTGGGTTCAGGGTTCAATGGTCTGTATCAGGAATTCCGTATTCAATATTGGGTATCTTGTGGAAACAGTGGGATGCGGATGTGATAGTTTGGATCAGGAATTCCTTATCTAAATTTATGCGATTCCTGTAAGTTTTCATACAATTCAAAATCACTGAGAATTCACGAGTGTCGATAAAGAATGCAAAGTATAAGACTTGCGCTTGTTGTATTCGTTCGTGGTGCTCCCGAGCAATGTAGACCCACCAAAACACTTGACACACAAACCTAACCTGAGCAAGCTAACCTAGCTTGAGAGTTGAAAATGCGTAAATTAGTTTTGCTATCGCGGTTTTTATGATGCGTTCGTTTACTTTATCGAGCATTCATTGTTCTATCGGGCTTCAATTCCTTTTATCAAGCTTTTATTCTTTTCACCATTTCATAAATAATAAAGAAATAGCAAAAACTAAAAATTTAGCACAGATGTGTAAAATCGAAATGGAAACCACTTTTCTCTTTGAAGTTTCTCAAAAGTCGAACAAATAATCCTGTTTTCAGCGATTATTTGAAAACAAATCGGCTTTTGGCAGATAGCGAAAGTCACGTGTCCCCGTCTGAGTAGGCCATTTTTCATATTTCTCGGATCACGACTCAACGCCCAGGTCGAATTTCATAATAAAGTAGTAATAAAAGTTTTTCCCATATGATGCCAACTCTTTGAAAGACACTGTAGAGATAAGATTTCATATTCCGTTTTCATTGATGGCAAAACTTTGGTAATAATAATGAACATTCAGATCAGCCTCTTCTATAGTTTCTTGATAAAATAAGTGCATACTTTTCATGCTAATTAACCCTTCGGTGGGCGACCCTTCGAAACTTACACGAGTGGGCGCGTTGCGGCATTTTGCCGCATTTCAAACTTTTATCGAAAAATCATGAATGTGTCATTCATATTTTGGATTGAAATTGTATTATACTTATGTAAAAGGTTTTTTTTAGGATGCAGCATATCTTTCAGATTGTCTAGGACCTTACTCCTGTGGAGTAACTTACATAAATTATCCTAAATGGAACCACCTTGATTTTTTGCATGCTAAAGATATAGACTTATTGCTCAATCTTCCTCTGATGAAACAAATAGACGCACTGGATAAAGGGCTTTGCTCTGAGGATAATAACCTGACGTTGAGTAAATCAATATTTTAGATAGATTTTAACACTGTCGAAAATAATTTGGATAGTTTTATTTTATTTTTAGAATTGAGTTCATTCACATGTTCACCCAGGGACAGCCTTTTAGGCCAATCATTAGAGGTTTTTTTCGTAACAAGAAACATGAGAGACAGTCCGTAGTTATATTCTGTTATGTTTTCGACACGCAACTGTCCTTTATTAATTTGTTATAAACAATTTCTTTAGTGTTTTGCTTATAAAATGAAAACTAATACATCAATCTGGTTGCTCCAATGAAAGAAATTGTAGAGAATTAAAATACGAACAAAACGAAATTTAGTACGACCCGATCAGATCATTAGTAACAAAGAAAAACTGAAAAAACTGAAATTGTTTGTGATATTTCAAAAAATTCACACCTCTGCCATTTTTCAATTTGTATGGTTGGCAATTCTCTATAATTCATTTCATTGGAGCAACCAGATTGATGTATTATTTTTAATTTAATGAACAAAACACTAAAAAACACGTTTTTATTCAATTGTTTATAACAAATTAATAAATGACAGTTGCGTGTCCAAAACATAGCAGAATATAACTACGTACTGTCCCTCATGTGATGGCACAGTCTGTTTTCTAATTGTATTTTTGTTAAATAATCACTTCTTCCATGCTCTATTGATTGGTGTATTTGTCTTTACTTTAATAGTTATTGTTTACCAATATTTATTGAACACCTTATGTATATGATTATTTATGTGTTAAGATTTGTATTATTATTATTATTTAAACCGTTCTATGAACATGTAATGTTTCTTGGGTAATGAAGTTGATTGATATGTTACCATTTCGAATGACCTGTCTATATATTTTCATTCAAATAAAGGATATTATTATTATTATTACTCATTCATTTAAATTCACTAAAATCCATCGACAATGTTTCCATTCTTCTTCTTGGTATCAGTGGTATCAGTGGAAAAAGGGCGCCAGAAAGTTTCTCCAAAAATACTATATGATAGTCCAAAAAGTCTACTAGGAACTTGCACTGCACTGTTTGGAAGCTTTGGTGTAATAATGAATATACTGGAGTTTTATTCCAACACCAAACCGCTAGTTTCAACACCTCGACACGTGTTTCAATCACCAAGTGATCATCTTCAAGAGGAAGATTAAACTAAATTAACCCACAGAATTGTTCTTATTTATATCCATTAGATATCTCTCCTAGATGCCCGCGTCTTGTTTGTCTTGAATTAATTAATACAGTAAACTATTATACAGTGCGGCTGTTTATAGTCCCCCCCCCCTGTTAACTTTTGAACGGATCGCGATAGAGAGATAAAAAAAAACCGTTTCGAGGGTTTCACCGATACTACTTTTTGAAATAAAACGCATTGTGATTGCTCTATAGATGGCGCGGGGGGAACAAAAACCTAATTTTTTTAAATGGCATGGGGGGTCGAGTGACACATCGTTGAAAAGAGAATTTGATTCTCTTTAATAATTAGGTATTAGGATATCGAAATTATACCCATTTCATTTATTTTTAATGACAAAAGTAATAACAGGTACTACGAAAGGACTATTTATTGGATTTGTTTAAATGACAATAATTAATTAGTTACCTATAAAAGTACAATGGATTAATGAATTATTGTATTCATATTCACTGAGGAGTTTTGTCTACTTATAATTATTATTTACTTTGAATATTTGATATCATCATGGTTCGTAGAAAAAATTGAAGCAATTTATAATTTTGGTGAGGCCCATCGGAACTACCACGAAGCGAAGAGAATTTTTAATGAAAAATTTCCCGAACATCCTATAACTCGGAAATATTTGAGGGAACTAGTTGAAAAATTCAACAGAACTGACAGTGTTCGTAGGAAAGGTGGAACTGGTCGAAAATCAATTCCGGAAGAGACAAAGGTTTCGATAATTGCCGAAATGGTGGTAAATCCGCAACAAAGTACCTCTCGTGTAGCAAGTACGATTGGGGTCTCAACAGCTACAGTAAAAAAATATTTGAAGAAACACAAGTTCCATCCATACAAATTAGTAATGTTACACCATCTCACAGAAGACGACCCAGACCGAAGAATGGAATATTGTGAAATTATGGAGGAAAAGATAGCTAGGAACCCCAATTACATTAGGAATATTTGTTTTTCAGATGAAAGTACCTTTTTTTTGAACGGAAATGTGAATACACAAAATGTGCGATACTGGAGTGATATAAATCCCCATATCTTTCGAGAAGGTCACACACAGTTCCCACAGAAAGGAAAAGTGTGGGCTGGAGAGACCATATTGTAGGTGCCTTATTTCTGGAAGAAAACTTAAACGGTAATTTGTACCTGGATTTACTAAGAAATACGGTTGAACCACTCATACTTGGAATATTAGAAGAAAATGGGAACGAATTTCAGGAACACATCACCTTCCAGCAAGATGGGGCCCCTCTTCACTTCCAACGTCAAGTTCGAGAATATTAGTCCACCACGATAGTGAGACCTATGACCAGCAATAGTGTGGCACGGCAGAACCGAGCTCGCCACAACAAAGAAATTCTTGGAGAAAGTGCAAAGACTAGCAGCATATCTTTGTATAACAGGAGCAATGAGATCGACTCCAACAGCAGCAATAGAGATCATTCTGCACCTCACTCCTCTCCATATCATGGTGAGGAGAACTGCTTGGGAAGCAGACCTTAGGTTGGCTAAAGTCGAACTTAAAGGGACAGCACACGGTGTGAGGGGCTCAACCTCCACCGACTGTGCACACTTTGCCGATCTCCCAACTAACGAAATTACCAGGATATTTAGTTTCGGGATTTTTTTTCAAACGGAACTAAACAACAAGCGAGAATGGAACATAGAATCCATTCGAGCACTGGGAAAGAATACCATAACATGTTACTCGGAAGGGTCCAAAACTCCCGAGGAAACTGGAGCAGGAGTCTTTGGCTCTCGCATCAAATACTCGGAACCCATGGACTAGTTCTCCAGCATTTTTTAAGAGGAAATTCACGCCATAGAAAGGTGCATTCAGTTCAACCTGAACAGGAAATACCGGAACAAGGAAATAGTGATCCTATTCGATAGTCAAGCAGCCATCAAAGCATTGATCTCTTATAACATCAACTTGAAGATGGTTTGGGAATGCCTAGACAAACTTAATGATCTAGGCAGGAACAACAAGGTGACCCTCCTCTTGGTGCCGGGGCACGTCGGAGTGGAGGGCAATGAACAAGTAGACACCCTGGTATGAAAAGGCGCATTAACACCTTTGATCGGGCCAGAACCATTATGCGGAAGAAGACCTCAATAAAGCTGAAAAAGCAATGAGAGCAACATACCGGCTAAGACTTCCAGGGCTGAGGCAGGCCAAAGATCTCCTCGGCAATTTCAACCGAGCAAGATCGAAGAAACTGATCAAAGACAAAACTAGTCTCAAGACAATCATGGCATTTCTGACGGGGCATTGCAGACTCAAAGAACATTTAAGGAAGCTAGGCTTAGAGGAGGGCAGCACCTGCAGATTCTGTAACATCCAGAAACACCCCACCATATATTGATGGAGTGTTACGCTGTACATCATAAAAGATTGAACATACTGGGATTATACCAGCTGACTGTGGGAGAAATACCACTAGTAGACCCCCTCAAAATCCTAAAATTCCTGAAGGAATTGAGGCTTGAAGGGCTGTTGTAAACAAGAACACCTTGTGATAGCAGAAGAAGATGGGGCACAATAGATCTGAACATCCATACTTTCCAATACCAATAGGTCACCATCGTTATTCATAATTTTATTATGTTTACCCATTTCTAAGCTTTCATAGGCATCTGAATGCATGTTGTTGTTAACTTCTTTAACTAATCTTGATGAACCACAGTCTATGGAATGGTTTTGTTGCAAAACATGATGGGCGACTGCTGATTTTTCTGTTCTTCCGTATTTCAGATGTGCTAAGTGTTCTTTATAGCGTACTTTGATATATCTTCTGGTCCTATTTTAGCTTTTTTTACACTAAAAACAACTGAAAGATGTATTTTCACATCCACATGCTTACGTTGTAACTACATTTATGAGCATAAGCATTTCATAGAGGGTACGGACATTCGGAAATTGCAAGTAATCTCTGAATATACAGATCTGGGTGCTTCGCGTGACGCTGCATTTGTTGACTGATAATATTCCACCGATACATGAGATATGAATTAGTCGATCCAGCAAGTCCACTTCAGGTATGTTTTGAATTGTCGATGTTTCAATAATTGTCATATTATACCTGCACCTCGCAAATGCAGGGAACATGTTAGTTTATGCTACCAACTGAGCATTATCCTAACTATAAACCGCTGATAAAGTTGTTTTCATCTTTACGTGCTTACGTTGTACCTGAATGTTTGATTGTCAGTCATAAAAAAAATATAGCCGTGCTTTATAGAGCCCCATTCCACGAACTTGTTTTTAAGAAAGGCAATATTTGCAACACGTCGATACCCCCATCGAAAAAGGCTGTAACTCAAATTAGACCCAATTTGAGGTTCTGCCATTGACGTACTCAGCGAGACAAGAGGAATATAGCAATATAAAAGACGTATCTCTATTACCAATAGTTTTTCTGACAATTTATTGAAGAAAGAAGTATCTCAACTGAACTGTTTCGTTTTAGCCTATTAAAGGTTGCAAGTGTAAAATGTCTAATACAACTTTATTATTCGCTTACTTTATTATATGGGTTTATGAAATATGAAAACAATTCGAGATACAGCCTTGTTCCATGGAAGTTTTCCTAATATATTTTGCGATGCTCTTAGAGTTACAGCGTTGTTCTGGTTCAGGCCATTGTTTACATCGTATAACCGGCAATCGCATGTATTTTTACTTTCCAAGTTTTTGAAGTGATAATATTCAGAAAATGCCAAGAGATCAACATAATATCATAGTTATAAGGAGTAAATATATACTGGATTTGGCAATGAAGTTGAAGATACCAAATTCGAGTACAGGTAAGTACCTATCTACTATTTATAACCTCACTTTTATTTCAATTTTGTATAAGTACCTCAAATCTGTTTTTCGTTCACTATTGTTGAACAGTGTGTTCTAAAGTTCAGATGTACCGAACATAATCATGAGTTGAAACATATTTAGCTGACTTAAGGTATTTGAAAACATTAACGACATAATCATGAGTTGAAACATATTTAGCTACTAAGGTATTTGAAAACATTAACGACATAATCATGAGTTGAAACATATTTGGCTACTAAGGTATTTGAAAACATTAACGACTCTGGTAGGAGTTTTTAACAGATTTGGTGTGTTTCGCTTATTGATCAAGCGCGTTGGTAATAATAAACAGATTAATTTTGGCATAATATAATTCTTGTAGAAACCTTTATAATAATGATTATAGTGGAAATATTCGTTCTTTACAGATTCTCAAAGTGATTCGCTGTATCAACCGTTCATAGATACTAGGGATGCTACTGAAACATGCGACAATGCTGTTCTTATAGATGATGCATCCAATGCACAAATTCCATCAGTTGTCTCAGTAGTTTACACACCGATTATTGGCAATAATGCTACTATAGCTAATGAACAGATGCAAGAAAAATCAGTAATTGAAACGCCAATCATCAGAGATAATACTTCAACAGCAAATGAACCGACACAAAATGTATCAATAGTCAAAATATCACTCATCAGCGATGATGTTCCAACTGCAAGCGGAATCATGGAAGATATATCTATTTGTAATTCGCCACTCATTAGGAATGCTGGAGATTTGTTGGAGTTCAAACAACAATTACGACCTCGACGCATTGATTTCGTATATGCAGATTCAGAATCCAGCCAAGAAAAAGAACCATTCTCTCCAGATGTATCCGAATATATGCCTTCCGAAATTAGAGGTGAGATGTATAAATGTTATAAATAAATGTAAAAGTCAGTATACTCAAGGAATATTTCAAGAATATTTGATGAATTTGAATATCATTTATTCACAAATCAAATTGATATCAAGCTGATAGGCCATAAAGACTTAAAACAAAAGTTTTATACTCATTTTTCTTTACAGGATCACAAACTGAACAAAACTGGCAAATGCTCGACGAAGTTGATGATATTCACCAAGAAAATTTTGACCATGTCATCGAACCAAGCACGACTGCAGTAATTGACCGTACAGAGCACATAGATAGAGAGAAAAATACTAGAAAAAGAATAAAGATCTGAACAGTCTCTGCACATCAAAAGCAATTCCCGAAATGTATCATAATTATTATAAAAATTTGCCATATAACAATATTAGTGATTCAGTCGAACATGATTCAGAATGACTCATTGAACTACCTAATTGAGTTCATTATTATAACAAAACATTTTCATTTACATAGTTTCTACTTTTGTTTCGTTCGATAAATGAAAAGCAGTTGAATTTTGTTATCATTATTTTCAGAATGGATTTTTCAATTTTGTATTAAAATTTACAATACCTGCGTTAATGAATTTTTTATTTTCAATTCCATGGAGTATGATCATTCTTGATCTTGAGTCCTTCTTACTGTTGAAATATTGAACCAATATAATTCCTGGTCTCCATAAAGGTTGTATGCATTAGTTACAACCTTTTTGTACTGGAAGTAATGTGAGGTATTATGGTTGTATCTCAATCAAAAATCCTAATCCCGTACATTTCTATTAATCGGGAATATACAATAGATGCTTCCAAACCCATAATTTCTAAATCCACTAATTGAAAAATATACATTCACTAATAATATCTTAAATATTTTTTTTCATTCTTTCATTCTGTTTTTCTTCCCTCCTGAAAATTCAAAGTAAATGAGTTACAACCTTTTTCGATATCGACATGTTTGATGAACATAATTGTGCAGGTGTCAGTCGTAAACTTATCATAAAAAAATACTAAGACATTTTTCCGAAACAGGTGGGCCCAGCGCCCTTCCACCCCATTGAAAAAGGCTGGCCTGCGAAATTTGTGTCATTATAATGCTAATGGTAAGATCCCTCCTATTGTAAGTTGTGAACTGGATTTTTTTTGTTGTTTTTTTTCTTACATATTTCGAGGGTTCCAGCGGGTGAACGCCACGATGTAGGCGACTGACAATCAGCGAGCGTCGAATTATTTTTCAGAAATCTTTGCTTTCCCAATACTCTCAGTCGTAAACTTACGAAAACTTTTGCTCACTTAAATTCTCATATATGTCCAGAACCTGTGTAGCATCGTCGACATCGATAAAAACAAGTTTCAGTTGTCGATGGGCGTAAACTTATCACTACCAAAAACTCTTGGTCTATCATCACCAAAATCATTTAAGCCGCTTCGGAGCGTCGATTGATTATTATGTGTTTACTTTGTTATTGTTGTTTTCAATATGTTAATTTAAATGTGGATAAAAATGTTTATAAATGAATCATCGGATAATGTGATTTACCTATATTTAAAAAAATGTAATTTTCAGGTGTCCATTTTTTTTACTATTCGGTCGCAATCCGTACGACCAAAATGGGTACCAGATGCAGATTCGGCATTTGATTCTGCATATAGTATACAGGGTGTTCCAAATTAAGTCGGCACCATTGCCAACTCCGTTATTATTGATGCTACGAATTCGGTTAAATGGGCAAACTAGTAGCATTTTTAATGGCCTTCTCGACGACGAAAACAAAAAAAAATTGACAGTCACGTTTTCGAAATATTTCATAAAATGATATTTTTTTAAATGGAACACTCTATATTTTATCATGCATTTCGACTCGTAACTACATTCTCAATATCAAAGCTCCTATGACTTTTTTTCCTAAAGTTGAAAATGAGCGACTTGTGTGGAAATATATTTTTTTATTCAATAGTACAAAAAATTTCTTTGTTTTAGCGAATAAAACCTCATGATTGTCCAAACACCCAATTTTGGTATTTATACGAATGACAATATTTTGTTACTAACAGCAAAATAAGACAGTAAAAAGAAAAAATTGCGCTGGGATTTGAACTCGTGAAACCCGTCAATTTACACAACGGAGCTATTTGGTATTAATTTACAAAACGATAATTTCCATCTTAAAACCATTCCACTAGCCGTATTTAGTTTGTGAACCAAAATATTTCTGCCATAATGATAACTTTGAAGCCGTTTTTGTACAGAACAGAAAATGTTGGAGCGTCATATTAATGCGGTTGGAAATAGCTATTTGTGTATTTAGAGCGCAAAGTGATGGATTGCCGAACAAAGAGAGTTACCGCGCGATGCGAAGCAGAGCGCGGTATTCTTTGTAGAGCGGCAATTACACTTTGTGCTCGAAATACACACAATATTTTTTCGACAAACGCAGATCTCAGATACAGACAATACACTCGATACTTTATTGATCATTGATTAACTTATAATAATATTCATTTCTTTTATTATTTACTAGATTAAAATTTAATGTACAATTCTGACAATTTTTAATAGATATAGCCAAAGTCGGTATCCAAATTACTGGCAATACAATCCATATCTCTAACACATAAAAAAAAATTTCTCGACCACGATTTGAACACGGGTTTCGCTGGGGTGAGGTGAAGGAGCCTTAGCCTCTAGACCAAACAGAATGCGGTGTTTTTGAACATTTACTCGATATTTTATAGCGCTTTATCAAATCCGATTTTTATAAATGTTTCCTATTAACAAAACTGACTTATTTTCAACTTTAGGAAAAAAGTCATGGGAGCTTTGTTATTGAGAATGTAGTCACGAGTCGAAATGCATGATAAATTATAGTGTTCCATTTAAAAAAATTTCATTTTATGAAATATTTCGAAAACGCGACTGTCAATTTTTTTTTTTTGTTTTCGGCTTCGAGAAGGCCATTAAAAATGCTACTAGTTTGCCCATTTAACCGAATTCGTAGCATCAATAACAAGTAAAAGTGTCTATGCAATATCAACAAATTTATGAATTGAAATATAAAAAAAAAATATTATGTCAATGACATCTTCCACATCTGATGGCAGGCTCCCCCCTATTGTCAGGGGTTGCCAAGGCAGTAATTCAAACACTCCATACTTATAGTAATAGTAACAATTATTGGTTATAATTTAATGACAACGACAAATGGAAATGATTGTTTACAAAACAGATTTAGACATATTTTCGAATTCGAGCGCCAGGCCGAGTGAAACGGATAATAATTGATAAGAATTTTTTATGGTTTCTTGCGTGAGTAATAAGGGAAAAACAACCTAATATTCAATTATCAACATATAATACTTCCTCATAAACACTCAAAGGCGTTTGAAAAAAAAAATCAATGTCCTGTATCTCAGAAAAGAAGCAACTCCGAACATATGTTCATAAAAACTTTTTTTCTCAAAACGACTTAACGAATCACCCTCTGTAGTTTCGTACCGTAAATAGAAACACGAGGGAAACAAATAAGCACTGTTCTGAAAAATCGAATTCTCGGTATGTTATCCCCAGGAGTCACTCGTAAAAATATCTTCATTTTACTCCAAATCGATATACTTTTCAACCCTATTCGAGGCTTGTATGCGAAAATGGGGCACCTAAATCTGTCACTAGCTGACGGTCTGAATAACATATTGCTTAATTCCTTTGTTTCAATCAGATTTCGCAGAAATAGATAGCATTTAGATAGCTGAGCAGAACCTTCAATCAATCTCAAATAATTTTAGGAAGAATTTTTCAAATTTAATCTAAACACATTATTCGTAACTAGATCAGATTAAACAACATTAAACAATCATGAATACACAGACTGAGAATACGATGAATTTCCAGCCGCATACATCAATATCGGAAACTTTTCATCTGGGGTATAGACAGAAATCTACGCGAGCAACAAGGAACGCACTACATAAATAAGCGAGACGCACTACTGCGTGCCTCTCCTGTTGCCTCGCCCGACGAAATAATAGCTCAGTTGATATCCCTTCCTCGAGCGAATAGAGGGGAAATTGTAATGCTCTCTCAACATTATAGCAAGCTATTCTTCACGCTCTCATAAAACCACCATACCCCAGATGAAAACTTTCCGATACTGTATACAAGTCATACATCAGGAGAAAATGTTTACATAAAATTCAAAGAATATATTGTATTTTCAGACGAAAAGATTAGTACAAAACATAAATTAGTGGAAAACATAGCATATATAAAGATAATTTGAAAATCACCACACAATGGGAAAATGAACAAGTCAGAGAAAATCTATAATTTTATTAGTGAAATTGTCAAGCTGTGTGCACGTATCAATATAATTCAATGAAGAGAAATTTGTATTTCTTGCAGAAATATATTTTTCTACTAGCGTGCGGAAAAATCCACTTTTTCGCAAAAAACATTTTAGTGCGGAAAAGTAGATTTGTTTAATTTTTGCGGATTATACTGACATTTAAATATTGCGTCGCAGAAGATTAAAATAGAAAGCTTACCAAGTATGGTTGTATAGTTTAATATATATTTAATAATAAATGTTCTAGATGTCTTCTGGGTGTTTTTCCGCTAGTAGAAAAAATAGTGTACCTAACACGAGCGTAAAGTGTCTTTTCCGCACGCGATTTCTGGCCGAACTCCGCTAACTTCCAAAATTCAGATATACTTATGCCAAGATACTCCATCAAGATAATGTGAGTGAATTTTAAATCAAACTGGTGAATTAGAATCATGAAACTAGTTTCTAATTATGATTATATTTTCCTCAATGATTCATCTTATACAGGATAGGATATTTGTAAGTTCCCAAGGAAATTTCGATGAGACCCAAGGAATTTGTGAAAATTTGGTTTTCAGAACTGGCCAATAGTCAAAAATATTTTTTACTTTTTGGAGAAATTTGAAACCACATTGATAAAATTAGAAGAATAATATGAAATGCAAAGAGAAGCATGAAGGGGAAAAACGATGGCATAAATAAATGAAGAACGATGATGAAGAGAAACAAGGGTAAGAAGAACGAAGGTGCTATGACAAAAATGAAGAAATTAGACTCAAAGAGAGAACTGACAAAAAAAGAGGAGGAGGAAGAGAGAACTGAGGAAAGAAAAGGAGAAAAGAACACAGAGCTAGAGGAATAAAATGGAAGAAAGAGCTGAGGAAAGACAAAAGGAATGTGAAGAAAAAACTAGAGATAAACAAACTGAAAATTAATGTTGGCAAAAGGAAATGAAAGAAATGACTAAGAAAATATGAACTGAGGGGGAACGTTCTAAGTCGGAAAGTTTTCCAAAATAAGAATGACGAAAGATGTAAAAGACAGGAAGAGCATGACCAGTTGTAGCAAATTCCACAGCAACGGGGTCAGCTTCTGGAAATTCCAGAAGTACAGGTACACGAAATGTGTGAAAACAGACAGAGAGAGTCCGGATGTGGATATTGTCAGAGGAACAGAAAGTTAGAAGAGAAGACCAGTTCATTAAAAATATAGATATAACTTTGATAATACGCACATTCATTGAAAATCCTCTGATCACAGTTATTTTTTAAAATAATGTATAATTTTATATGCAATAAAGAATTTGTATAACAATTTCCACCCTTGGCAAATTCATGTTATTACCTCGCTAGGTACGACAACTTTGATGGTGTACCTGAAAAACCTGTTCTCAGTTTCTCTTGACTGAGTTTTCTGTGTGACTTGTCTCTCAGAGTGTAACAATTGCCAAGTTGACAGCTTTCTTGGACGGCTGAGATATCTGATTCTGTAGATACGATCTGAACACTCTGGGTAGAAATGACTGACACTATGGAATGACACTATGGAATTACTATGGAATTCTGCGCGGACAACAGGTATAAAATTTCCAGTATAATTCCATGCTCCTTACCCCAAGGAGGAGACAAAAATTTCCGGAAATTTTATTAGTTGCTATGGTAAGAATAAAAAATACGGGCCTTCAATTGGTCAAAAATGTTGGTGTGGAATTTTCAGAGTCAAATTGTCAGATAGACGACCTTATCGAAGTTAAATAACAGAACTAATGTAATAGTTGATCGTTCGATGCATAGTTTTCCATAAAATTTTATATTTCATTGGAACTGTATTCACACCCAATTTGTGCAAATCAAATTCGAGGAAAGTAATAAAACAATCGGTAAGTTATTCTTATCATTCATGTGTCCTGATTAAAACATTTGCCATATCTAAACAGAATATGCGTTCAAACGTTTAAAAAACATTATTCATCAACAAAACGATTAGCGATTTCAGATTAAAAAACACGAAGGTATATAATATCACCCAATAAAAACAATTTGTCTATCACCTTCGCATCAAGTCAAACCAAAATATGATGAGCCCTTGGTACTTCTCAATTTTCTTGATAACATCGGTAAAATTTGGTACTTCAATAAGAGTATGTGAAACATTCGATGATTACTTAGATCCAACTAACCAACACTGTACGAACAATATTGACGCAGAATCAAACGTGGTGAGTAATCACAGACATATTTTGACGACTCATTTTCTCTCTTCTGGGATTTTAAAATTCAACGATCGGACGTGTGCTAGGCATATGAAATAAAAAATTCCAAAATTTTCCGGCCGACTTATGGTTTTTTTTTCCGGTTCCTAACGACATCAAATTTTATTCTGTCGATTGCCATAAGCGAGAAAATGCCCTTATTTCAACCCTTTGAAGATGTGCAAACCATATTGTCTATTATAATCGAGTAGACGAGACACTATACAGTATTTCGCCGAGGTGCATATTACAGTTTTTTGTCGACTCCAACAAATTACCAACTAATTTCCGATTTTAGAATCAATAATCGACTATTTCTTTATAGACAAGTATTTTTCGTCCGCAGACACGTTTCGTCCACAAACTATTTTCGTCCGCTATGGTCACTATGATACTGTCACTAAGACAGCGGTCGAAAATATTGTCATTCGTATATATATATATATATATATATATATATCAAAATTTAGTGTTTGGACAAGCATGAAGTTTTATTCGCCAAAACACAAATTTTTTGTTCCAGTGAAAGAAATAAATATTTTCACATAAGTCGCTTATTTTTAACTTTAGGAAGAAATGTGGTTTGAGCTTTGTTTTTGAAAATGTTATCACCAACCGAAATGCATGATACAATGTAGGGTGTTCCATTCAAAAAAATATCAATTCATGAAATATATTGGGAACCCGACTTTAAATTTTTTTTTCGGCATCGAAAAGGCCATTCACTCTTCAACATTATGTTAGTGTTATTGTAATACGAATGTAGTTCATTCGTACCAATAGTCGAACATTTTTCATGGTGCAGTGTTGTGTTTTGCAAATTATCATTGAGAGTTTATGTTTAAACTTCATTTGAAATCACCAGCTAAAGTAAAAAAAGTGAGAAAAGGATCCTGGCAGCTCACTTATTATTTTAATCCAGTGTCGGCGCATTCCTACACTACTGAAAGGTAATTTTTTGGTCCAAATTCCAAAATTTCACTTGGTTTTTCACTTCTGTTGGTGGATAAAGCGAACTGTTCAATTTTCTTTAAATGACCGTAGTTCATCCTGTATATCTAATGAACAAGTTACAAATTTGACGAAAGATTTTCCTTTTTCGCAGTCGTCATGTTTATCCTCCAAATCGAGAATAAATTTTTTTACAATATTGAAAGATTGGTTTTTTTTTTACAGAGTACGAGGATACTGAGCATGATAATATAAAAAATAATCAGTGAAAAACTGAAAATATTGCTGAACTTAATAGTTTATTAGCCTTATTATTTGACAATTTTTTTTTTCCAAAGAGAGTAGAACCTTCATCAACCATCTTAACATTATGTTTGAACAAGTCTCTGGTCTTGAATTGCCTTTCAGACCCAGATTTTGGAAAGATGGGGTTGCACCGTCAAGGAACATTACATTATAACTGAGGATGGATACGAAATATTAGTTGTTGAAGCTTACATAAATATAACCAAGTCAACACCCATTATAATGGCACACGGAATCATGATGAATAGTTTAAGTTTCGTTGGCAAGTATAATAAATCATCAGGTAGGTCTCCAACTTTCCTTACCATAATTGGATCTTTCAATTTCTCAATTCAAAAATGCATTGAAATCACAACTGATTGTTTCTCAAATGAAATATGTTTTTTTTTATGTATATATTATATTCTATATTTACAATTCGCATATTTCCAAACAGGTGTTTGTGTGTTGTATTAGGTATTTCTATTTTGTCCTGTAGTTAAGAGATTGATATTTCTTGAAGTTAAGTCCAATATATTTATATTCTCAAATAGATGTCAATTTTGGGAAGGGTGGAACATAGCTTTTGGCCAACCCATTTTCCCTTTGTGTGTGAAATGTACTTTTTATGCACAATACACGTTATTATTATCATTAATAAAGTATTGGTAATAGTTTAAACTGCTACCACTCAATTATTTTCAGCGTACCATTTCATAATGAGTGGGTATCAAGTATTTTTACTGAATTGTCGAGGTACCAGGTACTCTACGAGACATGTGAATTACACAGACCAGGATAGACGTTTTTGGAACTTCAAGTGAGTGACAGAAATAGAAACCATTGATTATTAATATGTCTTGTGCTTTTTTCTATTACACGGAAGCATTATTGAATACTATTTCGAAAGATATAAAAAAAATTTTACGTAACATATATTGAAAATACCAGTTGACCCATATTAGACTGGCGTTGCCATATGACAATGTTTATCTTCCAGAAATCTATACTGTCAAAAAAAAACTGAATAAAATTTTATTTTCCTATAACAATACAGTTCCGAAGTGTTTATGTTACTACTGAATAGGGCTGGAGTGTAATTAAATATTCTAGTGAGTAATACTTGCTGACTGTTTGTCGCCCACTTGTCCGTCACAGCACGGCACGGCCCGTTCCGTCAAAGTACGGATGGGATTGGAACAATGCAAATAAGTGGACAATCGCCCACTAGCCCGGCACGGCACAGCAAAGAGCGTCCGTCGCCGGAAAAGTACAGCTCTCCGATCCTTTCCAGCAAACAACGGTACGTGCTGTGCTGGACTGTCTACCGTCGACATCAGGCGACGGACAGCACCGTGCCGTCAAAGTACGGATAGGATTGGAACAATGCAAATAAGTGGACAATCGCCCACTAGCCCGGCACGGCACAGCAAAGAGCGTCCGTCGCCGGAAAAGTACAGCTCTCCGATCCTTTCCAGCAAACAACGGTACGTGCTGTGCTGGACTGTCTACCGTCGACATCAGGCGACGGACAGCACCGTGCCGTCAAAGTACGGATAGGATTGGAACAATGCAAATTAGTGGACAATCGCCCACTAGCCCGGCACGGCACAGCAAAGAGCGTCCGTCGCCGGAAAAGTACAGCTCTCCGATCCTTTCCAGCAAACAACGGTACGTGCTGTGCTGGACTGTCTACCGTCGACATCAGGCGACGGACAGCGCCAAGATGGATAGAAACCCTGGTGGATTGACTGATTCGCTTTTGTTTCACCCAAAGTTGTAAATGCTGTAATAAGATGGGATTAGCTTTCCCGTTGTCAGTAGATGGCGCATTATCAAAAAATAGCCGTGTTTACATTCCGAAGTACTGAGTCATATTTTTTTTGAAATATTTGAAATTTGACTGTTTTTGACTATGTTTATAATTTTTGATTAACTGTGATTTACATTTCATCGGGATATTTTTCGTTTTTTCTGTTCTTTTACTACTTTTCGTTCACTTCGCAATGATTAGTTATTTGTTTATTGTTGAGTTTTCTGTAATTCTTGTATTTGTAGCTCATAATGTTTTTTCAAGTTTGTACTTGGACATGGCTTCGTTTGTATGAAAGATCTAAGGTTAGTATCATTGTTTAAATATCCCGTACATATCACATATCCAACTAGTTAATTTAAATTTACTGGTCTGATTCTTGATGAAATAAGCACGTTAAACATGTTATGTCGTATTTTTTAACAAAATTGAATAAATGCGAAATGTAAACATGTCATGACAATGACAATTGTCCAACGTCATCATGAAAAGTATTCATTTATCAATCTGTAATGACTTTACCGCCATCTACGAATGATCGTGAAGCTAATCCGATCTAATAAAATATGAAGAATCACGTAAGCCGTACCTTAACAGTTTTGGTAGGCCGATTCCACATGTATAAATGAACGCACCAGGGTTTCTATCCATCTTGGACAGCGCCGGGCCGTGCTGTACCAGACAAGTAGGCAGCAAGCTTAAACTGCATATTTATATGACATTTTTGTTGTTATTAGAGATGGGTTTATTGAATGGCTTATTCAGACGACCTGACCTGACCTGACATTTGCAACATTTATAGAACCTCCAGATGTGAACGAGTTAACTGACGAAGATTCTGGCACAAAGGATGAAGGGGGGACTGTTGAAAATTTATCAAGAAATCACCTGCGGGCATCCGCTCAAGTAGAAATTGTTCGAATAGATTCCCTTGAAGATGACGAACCAATTTTTCTCGACTAACACAATTATGAGATGCGGGGAGAATTTGTAGCAGGAAACGATCGTGAAGAAACTGTGATTATGCAAGCAAAAAAAATTGATTAAGACGAAATTGAAAGGATCTAAAGTGAGCATGAAACGACGATGAAAGAATTTCCTGAAACAGACTGAGAATTTCAAAATTTTCACGCATATCGCAATGTTTGAACTGTTTTTTGATAATGAACCACGTTGCCAACTCATCTCACAAATCACCAACTCTCTACTTCTCTCGGACTTTGAATATTCTTGGCCCCCGGGCCAACGACAGCCATGTTGCCACCAAATTCTTCCCAAAACAAACGCTCACAGCCCTACGTTGCCAACTCATCTTACAAATCACCAACTCTCTACTTCTCTCTCAACACTTTGAGTATTCTTGGCTGGGCCAGTCCCCCCAACTCTACTTCTCAACACTTTGAATATTCTTGGCTGGACCAGTTCCCCATACAACCATCTCGGACTTAAAATATTCTTGACTGAACTCCAATCCTCAACACTTAGAATAATTTTGACTGGGCTCGCTCCCCCACAACTATCTCGGACCTAAAATATTCTTGGGTGTGCTAGTCCTCCAACTACACTTCTCAACACTTAGAATAATTTTGACTGTTCCAGTTATCTCTTTGACTTACTACTGACATTCATGCCAGACTTTTTCACCAGGTTCCACAGTCCAACAATCCAATAATATTGTCTCAGCTCATTGATAACAGTTGATATACCTTGATGATTTCAACTGCTATTGCTGAACAAGTAGAGTTGTATAACGGTGCTTACTATCTACAATGACAGGGTTTCTCTCGAATTCCGGAATATCTACGTTTATTTTGCTCTAGACTCTCAGTATTCGGTCTTCATCATAATACAGGCTCCTTTTAAAACTGTACCATCTTGAAATTTCTTAAGTTCTTCTGAAGAACAGATATTTTGAACTCCTTTCTACAAGAGTTTTTCAACTTCCTTCATTTCATTCAAAGTTACTCCATTCGTAACATTCTTCTTCTGACATCGCTACATGAATTTCATAACTCTTGCTGCAGTTCGTACGAGTCTTATTCATGACGAGAATCTGATACTATCAGGCAATGGTAACTTAATGGAAGCTGATACTATCCCAACAAATTCTTTCTTCATCTCGTTGGTGTCTGTCTCATGGAACCCATCATCATCTGGCAATCGTTTGGAGATTGTTTCAAAAATGCTGGTCGCTCAAACCATTCCATCTCATATTTAGATATGTTCTCTATGATAGCGCTATCTGCTGAATTGAGTTTTGAGGGCACCCATCTCCAGTCATTTCTATCCTAATTCTCTAAAACCTTTTCTATTTTATTGGCAACAAACTGTTTGAATTTTCGTGGATCAGACTTTATCCATGCAACAACTATCTTGGAATCTTGGAAATTTTAATCGTGTTTTACCTTAGTGTCATAACTATGGATTTCTATCAAGTAACGGCCACGTCAATCCAAAATCTTAGAATCCTACCAAACTATCGGTTTCTGAATATCTATTTCCAAATATTCCTTGATTGATTTTGCTAATTTGCTTCCAATCAGAGCAGCTTCTTGGAACAGTCATTTTCGGTTCCAACGGTGTAACCTCACATTTAGAAGAAATTAAAGAAATGTGAACATCGTTTACAGTTTCTATCCTCAAATAGGCAACTGTTGCATAAGCTTTTGAGCTTGCGTCGGAAAATACATGTAATAGAGCACTGTGAGTGACGTAATATGACAGTTGCGGAACAATGTCATAGGGGGACAAACAAACCAAACTGAACAAAAACAAACCCATTGAACCCATTTTCCATAAAGCTACGTGAATCTTTCTGATCAATTTCCTGCGAAAAGTGATTTCCTAGGAAAAAGTTCTTTGCATCATTATTATAATTAATTCATCAACTGTCAAATACTTTGTTTGTCCCCCCCATCACCGCCATGTTGTGAGGTCAGCTGACAGTGCTTTATTGTAGCAATATGGCATTAGGTAGTTCTGTAGAATAGCACCGTGAAATCATTATTAATGGGATACTTTTCACTTTTTTATTAAACCGTTTCGGGAATTTTCCGGTCCCATCCAATCTTCAGTGATCATGAGTCTTTTAATATAATTTTTTCGTGGTAGAGGCGACAAGATATGACCAGTTCAAAAATCACCCCAATCCCCAAATAGCTCAATAGGAAATGTGGCGTTTTTCCTCAATCCTGATGGAGTTTTCGGCAACCAATTGGTTATAGAGGCCATGAGAAGAGATCGGTTTTTGAAAATTTGGAAATATTTTCATCCAGCAAATAAAATAATATCGATCAATCAGATAAGTACTACAAATTGCATTCACTGATTGAAAAATTGCAAATAAAAATTTTTGAAATATTATGTACCCAAAAAAGATTTGAATTAAGATGTATCTATGGGATAATATTTTGGTAGGCATTCATGTAAACAATTTATAAACGGAAAACCAATAGGTTTTGGTTACAAAGGTTGGTGTGTCAATGGTAAAAGAAGATATCTTGTGAATTTTAAGATATCTCAAAGACTGGATCCAAAATCTTATGAACATTATAATGCGGTGTTTGTATCTTCTTCTGCACCATTTGTCACATTGTTGAACGAAATCTCCAAGGAGAAGCAAAAAATATTATATTCTCTATTTTGTGATTACCTTTTTACTAGTTTACATTTATTGACTCACTTCAAAAAAATGGGACATGATGTCACAGGTACAATCAAAGGAAACTGTACACCGAAATGATGTCCTATGATTTCGAAGAGAGCTATGCACAAAAAGAATAGGGGAGAAGTTGCTACTATATTGTATAAGCAAAATGGAATATTATTGCTTAGGTGGGTTGATACCAATGAAGTAACTGTCCCATCTATTTCTGATGGAGAATCTCCAATGGGCAGCTTCAAACAATATTCGAAGGTAGAAAAAAAAAACATCAACATTCGAAGACCTTGTGTGATTTGTAAATATAATTCATCACAGACTTAATGGATCAGAACATTTCCCATTATAGAATTGGATTATGATCAAAAATATGTTGGTGGTATCTCTTCACCTAGTAACTAGATGCTACTGTACAAAACGCTTGGGTTTTACACAAGGGAGCTGAAAATAAATTGAAAGGTATTGTTAAACCATACCTTATGAAATATCGTAATCCTCGGAAACCTGGTGGCAGACCATCAAACAGTGCATCGAGTAGATCTTCCACCAGAATTTCTGATGACATAATATTTGATTATATCTGACATTACCTGATTTTTGTACCGAAGAATAAGAAAATGAATCGTGCTGATGAACAATACAAGTTAATTATGAGAAAAATGTGTACCAAATATGACGTAGTGCTTTGCCTGAAATGCAATTTAACGTTCCATACAAGTTTCTAAATCTTCCTGAAAATTTGATACTATTTCATTCAAGATGTTATTGGGTATACTTATTCTACACAAAATGACCACACCTACCCCTTTCAGAGTCTAGCATTGTCATATGGCAATCAGCAATATTTTGAAGAAAGATGCATATTTCAATAATTGGATGTCATTTTCTCGTTCACTAGAATTAATTGAATCACTTTCACATGACATTATCAGTATTTAGAAAAAAATAATAATTCCGTTTCTGATGGGTTAATACGACAGGCGATTGTAATCATATTGAGAATATTAAAAATACTTTAGAACTTCAAAAATCTTGAGTGTTAACTGAATGCAGCCCAGAAAATATTTGATATCCCTTGATTAAGAGACATTCCCGAACTATTGAAATTCTTGCAAAAAAATATAGTTTCATGATCAACACTGAAAAGATAAAACTCAATAACAGCAAAATTCCTGAAACATGATAAGATTTCAACGAATTATATTACATAGCGATATGTTCCGCTTCATTGTAGCTTTTTCAAGCGATAAATACAATAACCGATTCAAAAACCTACAGTGTAGCTGACCATGTCGCGATGTGATTTCATCACTTATAATTGCACAAGTGGTTTGAATTTTATCGGGTTAATTCGGGTTGTTTAATGAGAAACTGTTTCCTAGCAATTCGACGAGAACAACTGTCAACTATATTGTAGGTTGACAGTCATTCGAGTCAAATTGCTAAAGGAAACAGTTTAGAATTTGAACAACACAAATTTACCCGATATCAATACAAACCTCGAGTGTAATTCGGCAGGACAATTTAATGAATAAGAAATTCAGAAACATATCAATGTCAAACTATTCATTTTGGCAACCAACACCGCGGTAATTGATAAACAAATGAATAAGTGAAAAAACCACTAGTGTATTTGTCACTTATAATCACACGAGAGCTTTTTTTTGGCGAAGTAAACTTGACATGTAGTAATGAGAATTTTGTTGCCTGACAATTCAACGAAAAAAACAGTCCGAGAAGTGCTTAGTGCTCAGTAATCGGTAGCATTTTATAAATAAAAGTGCTAGTGCTCGAGAATTCGGAGCACTTTTCAAAAGTGCTTGGTGCTCGAAGCATTTTTTGTCAGCGCTTGGCACAGCTCTGCTATCTGATTCTTAGTAGCGGCGCTGTCCTACTTCTAGGTACAGTTTGACCCACATAGCTGAACATGTAACATTCTCATTTCTTGCGCGAACGCTCATGTTGAGTGCCTTATCACTAGATACTATAGCCTATCAATAGAGTGGCGTTCGATGATGAACGTGCTTTGATTTGATGTATTATTATTATACAGGGTGTTCCTAAACATAGTGTACATTCACGAGGGGGCATTTCTTGGCTTAGTTTACTACTAAATGTTCATATAAACATAGGTCTGCAAGCGCTTCGTTACCGATATACGGAGTGTTGAAATTTAATTTTTTTTTATATATAGATCCTGCAGTTTTTGAAATATTTGGCTCAAATTGAAAACACAGGTTAAGTTTCAGGGCTTACATCAATGGACATGTCAAATGTTTGTGAGAATCTACAGGGCGAACTTTTTTGAGGTGCGCCGCTGGTGAATTCTAAAACAAAAGAAATTTTTTGGTTCGTTTACAAACTTTTTTTGTTCTTTGTAGTTTTTACGTATCTAAGACCGTTACCGAGAAAAAAAATAGAAAATCATAATTTTTTTCATTCGCTAAAATTTAGTTTATTCCTTTTGCAACAACGATTTATTATACAGAATATCTGAATGAAAGCCATAACAAGGAAACTACGTTAGAACAATTGTCGAAAGTGACCTCCTCCATTCCTTATACACGCGTCCGCTCTTCTCATTGATGACCGTGTACTCTGTCAACCACCCCCAGAGTATTTTTTACGGTTTCAAATGCATTTAATCAATCAATCAATGGTATTTATAATAAATTTACACCATCCAATTAGCAATTTAAACACATGCAAAGACACCTAACGACTCTGCATGCAAACTGTCAAAATTAGTGATAACAAGCGACTATCCACAATAACGGCATTTAAAAAATGTACTCTTTTTCAGAAAAGTACAAAAAGTAATTTTTTATTTTTTCATTCAGATGTTTTGTATAATGAATCGTTGTTGCAAAAGCCTTCAGTTTTAATTTTTTGCTGACAGTGGCGAATAAACTAAATTTTAGAGAATTGCAAAAAATTATTTTTTATTTTTTTACTACAGAAAACAAAAAAGTTTGTAAACAAACCAACGGCGCACCTTAAAAAAGTTCAGAAGGAGAAAAGGGGGCATGACCCATAAAAAAATCACCCTGTAGATTCTCACAAACATTTGACATGTCCATTGATGTAAGCCTATAACGTAACCCGTGTTTTCAATTTGAGCCAAATATCTCAAAAACTGTACAATCTATAGAGAAAAAACAAAAGAAATGTTGAAACGGTAACGAAACGTTTGCGGACCTATGTTTATATGAAGTTTTAGTCGTTGAATAAGCCAAGGAATTTACCCCCTTTCGTATGTAGATGATATTTAGGAACACCCTGTATACTGATTTCTATTGATTTATTCATTTTAGCCTCCATCAAATGGGCATTTACGACTTACGTAGCTGCGTGAATCTAGTGTTTGAGCTGACCAACCAAAAAGCCATCATTTGTGCATATTCTATGGGAACTTCATTATCCTTGATTTATACCAGTACCTTCCCCACGGAAGCTGAAGAGAGATTGAAGGGGCTCATACTCATGGCTCCTGTTAGAACATTCACAACTTCTATTGCAATAACCAGAGTGGTTGCTCCTATTTGGCCAATAGTGAGGGTGAGTATTGTGAAGATTTGAAATTGATTATATACAGTGTGTCCATAAATTAACCCCTTCCCCCTGTTAACTTTTGAACGAAATGGAATTTTCTTTTGAATTTTTTTTTTTGTGAAATGGTATGATACTCTTTGACAGTTGTAAAAAATGGCTTACCTTCTTACCAGGCGCCATTTTGAAAGATTTTTTCAAAAAGCATGGGGGGTCGAGTGATACCTCGTTCAAATTATCTTTTGATTTTCTATACGACTGCAGAATTTCCAACAATTAATTTACCGCCATTATGTTAGGACTTTTATACGCAATTTCTTTGAATAAATGGCTTTAAACGAACTCAATTGGAATGAATAAATATTTTTTGATATCTACAAATGTTCTCTGTCCCTCAGAATCGCATATGGGACATGATTTCTGAGATTTGCTGAGATTCAATAAAACGAGGTATTACACTACCCATCTACTTATTTGATTTTTTTCTAATATGGCACCCATCTGCCATTTTGAATGACAAGAAGCTCTTGCAGAAACGAAAAAATATTTTATCATTGCACTAAAGCTCTTTAATAGCCAGTTATTCGAAAGGATCCTCTTGTGAGAGTTCTAAAATATTGTACCGCCATTTTGTTTTGGACCAATATTTTTGTTTGAAATTCTGCTGTCAAACAGAGAATTGAAAGACGAATCGAATGAGGTATCACTCGACCCCCACGCCATTTAAAAAATATTTCAAAATGACGCCTGGCCGCCATTATGAAAAATACATTTTTTTCATCATTGTGAAAAAGTAGCTTATGAACTACCATTTGAATTCAAATAAAAATTCCACTCCGTTCAAAAGTTAACAAGAGGGGAGTTACTTTATGAACAGACTATATAACTTTACTTAAAACTCTTGTATACAGCTGAAATTGAAAAAGATATCAAGAAAAACCCATTGTGTTGGGTCTTGACAACAACAAACAACAAAGCTAGTGCATCTGATGGAATTCCGCCGATCGCTCTCAAGAAATGTGCTTCCGAACACCAGTTCTTTGCACGTTATTCAGTAACGGGTATTTTCGTCCAGCTGGAAAATTTCAAAAATACAACTTTTAAAAGAATGAAAAAATAGCCTACCTTGCAACTGCTACGGAAGCGTAGAAGGGCCAACTCTTCCGCAATTTTATAATTTTTATCTCGGAATTCCGACTTTTATCTCGGAATTCCGACTTTCATCTAGGAATCCCGACTTTTATCTCGTAATTCCGACTTTTATCTCGAAATTCCGACTTTAAAGTCAGAATTCCGACTTTTATCTCGGAATTCCGATTTTAATCTTCCAATATAGATATAATAGTAGAAATAGTAGAAAGGTATTCTTTGCTGACTAGTTAGGATACAAAAGGGGAGCTTTTTGGATGAAGCAGCAAGCAAAACGTGTACTCTTTGAACACTATATTTCCGACAGTGGTTCCCTGAAGACAGTAACCACTGTCGAAATATATATATAGTGTTAAAAGAGTACACGTTTTGCTTGTTGCTTCACCCAAAAATCTCCACTTTTATATACCGGGTGTCACGGAGATTTAGGCCAGTAGATATTTCCGTTATTTACAGAAAAAAAATTTAAAAAAATCCGCATTGTAGGAGACCATAAGAACTTTCATCCAGCATAGCAAAATTGACCCCCTGGTGAACAACCCCTGAGAAATTTTTCAAGTACATGAATTTTCATGAAAAATGTATGTACGAGATAAAGGACCCCGCACACCTTATATGGGAAAATGGGTCTTCGTCAAATTTTTGATATGTTGTAGAATTGATCATTCTAGTGAAATATTTTTTTTTTTTTATTCATAATGAATGGTCTTGATTTGTGTCTTACATTCAAGAACGTTCCGCAAGAGATATTTCGACATTTTTTAACAAATGCAATCTTCAGGTTCTTCAATGAGCTGCAGACTTCAGATGACCGTATAGGAAAGAACTCTGGGGGGTCAAATCTGAAGATCATAGAGGCTACTCAATAAGTCCAACTATTCTCTCACAAAGTAGTAATGTTTGGGTGGAACATTGTCTTGTTGGTAAGCTGATCTTCATTTTCAAGACTCGTTTGTTGTCTAGATCTTTCTGATTTTTCAGCTGATGCACAGCTGAAGACTCTATCGTAGTTTTCAACATATTGAGATACATACCTCGCTTTAGACTGCCATCGATAAATGAGTATACTGTTACCTCACCACCATGAATATTAGCTCATACGTTTGAGGCTCAATATACTTTTCCCTAACAAGGTTTGGAATTTCATCACTCCAATAACGCCTGTTGACCTCCTCCTTCAGAAATAGAATACCTTTGTCGTTGAAACAAATGTTTATAGTTCTTGGTTCAGCATTGATTACTGAGTTAGTCATGAGTTCTTTGAAAAACCACCTGTGGCATAATATAATTGCACTTGTTTGACAACTACACAATTGATAATAAACTCTAACGCCTCTATTTCTCAGCTCAAACGCCCTGCTGAAGTATCGTGTGTATCGTGCAAATTCTTATATATTTTTTGATGTTGAACAACTTTTCCAACTCATTTTTCGATATTTTAAAAATTCAGGGGACTGAAGTCCTGGCTCAGAATTCAGTTTTCCAATCAGAAATAACTTTTTGACGAAAAACCTATAATAAAGCAGTTTGCCATATGTTGCCTATGGTGAGGATGACACTGTTTATCTGCATGACTGAGTACGTTATTAATGAAGAATAAAATGATGGCACAAGATCCAGGAGTTTCAACCTGACACTAAATGCAATAGAAATGATTTGTGGCACACAGGCAGTTCTTGAGGACTACTTCAAAAAAAAATTGTTCTGCACGCGAGCACCTATAGAAAGTGGGGAAAACTCTTAGGAAAGCTCGGAGTATCAATAACTTACAAGTGGTTGGAAATTTTGGTATAACGTATACAAACCAACTCGTAAAATGTTAAAATTTCCATCAAAAGAGTTATTTTATGTTTTTTTTTTGAAAATTGTTTTTTTCGTACAACAGAACAGGTCAGATCCAATCAATTTATTTGAAGCAGCTCAATAGTCCAATTATAAACTTCAAATTAATGAAATTTTACAAGGTTTAGTACTTAAGTTAAAAACCTGAAATAATTATTTGGTGTAAACCATTATAGATCTATAATCGGTACCTTTTTTTCTCCTTGATTGCAGTCAATGTTGACAATGTAACCTAATATTATGTAAAGTTAAAACTTCAGTTAAACTGAAGTCCCCTTGTTACATTTCATTTCATTCTTTAACATTTAACATTTAACATTTTATCAGGTACCGATATTCCTTCTTCCTTCTTCTCACTTTCGAAGCAAGGAGGCGCTTAACAAAACCAACAACAGAACTGTCCTTACCTTCGGCCTAGCTCTCCGCTACAATGAGTGACCGTGCCTTGTGACCATAAAAAAATCTATTGGGAACAATGATAATTGCTGCAGGATTTTTCTTTAGAATGCATTTAGTTTATGAATTTTCGACCAAAAACAAGGAAGATACAGAGATTTCAGTCGAGCGTCGGGGTAAATCCCATGATATCTGTCATGAAGTCTGTTTGTACACATTATATCGAAATTTCCAACCCCTTCCAAGTTATTGATGAGCAATTTTTTTCAACTACTCCTCAAGAACTGCCTGTGTACCAAACATCATTTCTATTGGATTTATAATAATAATTGGGTAGGTATCAGGTACTAGTCGTCACACCACTCTCCTCATCGATCTAGGCCATTGATCGTACTGATACAAATAATGAAAGAAGCGTAACCTACGTAAATATGTAAATGATTGTATTGTGATGTCCCCAAATTATAGTCATTGATAAATGAAACATATCTACCGGGTGTCAACTAATCTATTAGACAAGTCCTAACTTCTGGACCATTAGGTGTATCAAAATGAGATTTGGTATAGGTAAATGGTATGTGAAGAGGAGAGTTTTGACATATTTTTCACTTTCCGGTCACTTCCGGTTTCACCGGAAATGTCTCCGGTTCTAAATTCTTAAATGGAACACCCTGTTATTGTAACATTTTTGGATTTCTGAGACAATTCTAGATCAGAATGTGACATTTTCGAAAGTTTTTATGTCTACTTAATTTTTTGGAGTCACTTTTAAAATTACATTACCTCAGGTGATATCAGAATATTACAATCGCGAAGTTTTAGTGACTAGTATGATAGATATGAATAAGACAAGTTGGCAAAATTACATTTTCGTGTCTAATTATTATTTTTCAAATGGCGACTATTTTTTGACAAGCACTTTCCCAAATAAGGATATTTTGACGAATCTAACGATACTAATTTATTTGCGATTGGATTACAAATAAGAACATAAATTAAATATTACTGAGGAAAATACTTCATAATAATTTATTTACTTTTGTCAAGTGTGCCATGGATAAGCTCTTCCCGAAAAAAGTATATTTTGACGAATCTAACGATACTAATTTATTTGCGATTGTATCAACAAATTTAACAAAATTAACAATAATTTCAGCGATGCACTTAAATTTTTTTCAATATCCTAATTTCTTAAAATTTTCACTATAGTAAATTTTCAAAGTGCATTCCTCCTTGTTGAAGACACATTTCAGCTCGTGCAATTGTTTCTCTCAACACGTTTCGTAACATTTGTGGCGTTATACTTCTAAATGGCTGTAGAATCCTTTCTTCTAAGATTTCGAGAGTGGCTGTGGCTGTTGCATAGTGGACCCTTTCTTTAACATATCCCTAAATGAAGAAATCTAGCACAGTCCGGTGAGCGGGCAGGCCACCGTACTGGACCGTTGGTTGCAATAACTTGATTATTGAAATGCTCTAATAAGTAATCAAGAACGCATCTGGTATTCTGTTAACTGGCCTTGAAATAATATTGGTCCAATTATTCTGTTTCCAACGATACCAGCCCAGACATTGACGCCAAACCTTTCTTGAAAATTGCCCTCTCTCATTGCATGTTGATTTTGTTGGGCCCAGTACCGAGAATTTTGCTTATTAAACAAGCCATTATTTGTAAATCGTGATTCGTCGGAAAACAGAATAAAGTTGATAAAATTTGGGTTAACTCTATGATTTTGAAGCAACCAATCACAAAACACTACTCGTCTATCGCCATCGTCAGCATACAAATGTTGATATAACTGATATTTAAATGCTCGATATCCGTGCTTTTTCAATATTTTTCTTGCTGATTCGTGACTTATCTGCATTTCTCGACTAATGTCTCTTAAAGAAACCGTTTTGTCAACCTCAACCATAGCAAGAACGTTAATCTCTGTCTCCTCATTTATGATAAACCTCTGTTCTGCCTCTCATTGCATGTTGATTTTGTTGGGCCCAGTACCGAGAATTTTGCTTATTAAACAAGCCATTATTTGTAAATCGTGATTCGTCGGAAAACAGAATAAAGTTGATAAAATTTGGGTTAACTCTATGATTTTGAAGCAACCAATCACAAAACACTACTCGTCTATCGCCATCGTCAGCATACAAATGTTGATATAACTGATATTTAAATGCTCGATATCCGTGCTTTTTCAATATTTTTCTTGCTGATTCGTGACTTATCTGCATTTCTCGACTAATGTCTCTTAAAGAAACCGTTTTGTCAACCTCAACCATAGCAAGAACGTTAATCTCTGTCTCCTCATTTATGATAAACCTCTGTTCTGCCTCTCGATTTCCCTCTTGCCCAAAACGATTCTCAACATACGGAAAATACTGATGGGATGGATGTTGCCGATTGGGATATCTCTGAGCATACAACTCAGCAGCATTCCTTGAATTTCTGTGACATTCTCCAAACAATAACAACATATCCACTTTTTCACTTTGAGTATACATTATTTTGACGGACAATTGAACTAAAATTTAACGAAAATCAAGAAAATTTTACTTTCTGCTCTTAAAGCTTATGTCACTGTCATAATCTAAGTGAGTGTTTTGTTTTCCAAAGAAGACTTGATCGAAATAACTGCAAAATATTATGCATCATGCCTATCCTCGGCACACTTGAAAAAAGTAAATAAATTATTATGAAGTATTTTCCTCAGTAATATTTAATTTATGTTCTTATTTGTAATCCAATCGCAAATAAATTAGTATCGTTAGATTCGTCAAAATATCCTTTTTTCGGAAAGTGCTTGTCAAAAAATGGTCGCCATTTGAAAAATAATAGTTAGACACGAAAATGTAATTTTGCCAACTTGTCTTATTCATATCTATCATACTAGGCACTAAAACTTAGACTTAAACTTAAAGTAAACTTAGATTAGTTTACTTCCGATCATGGCCACCTAGATGACTCCAAAAAAATTAAGTAGACATAAAAACTTCGAAAATGTCACATTCTGATCTAGAATTGTCTCAGAAATCCAAAAATGCTACAGTATACAGGGTGTTCTATTTAAAAACTTAGAACCGGAGCTATTCCGGTGAAACCGGAAGTGACCGAAAAGTAAAAAATATGTGAAAACTCTCCTCTTCACATACCATTTACCTATACCAAATCTCATTTTGATACAACTAATGGTCTAGAAGTTATGATTTGTCTAATAGATTCGTTGACACCCGGTATAACGAATTATCTGCGTATTCTTCTTCCAGCCGTTCATTGATAAACTTTGGAATGGGCAGTTTGTCCCACGGAACGAAGAATTGAATAGGTTTTGTTCCAGCAGCCCAGCCGGAATGTATATTTGTGAAACCTTAAAAATTCCAATTATTGGAGAAGACTATGCCCAAATGGATCCCGTAAGTATTTTTCGAAATCGCACCCTACAATGAATATTCGGGGGTAATACCACAAGAGGTTTTCATTTTATCGGATAAACTTTCATTCGTATACTAATTCACCTTGACAACGGAATATAAATAGGGTAATTCACATGCCTAGGGTAATAATGACTTTGACTTTGACAAGTAATACCTTCAGCTTCATTTATATCAATTTTTAGGTTATGAGACTTTTCGAATATTATTGTTGTCTGTTTATTCGGTAACTTAGTGACGCGCACAAGCAACTTAAAACGAAATAGCGGAACGATTAATCATGGAGGAAGGGTAAGAAAACAAACTTCAATCCAGGCAAATGTAAACAAGCAGCGAGAAAAACGTAATAAGTAAGTAACACGGCCTCGGCCTCGGCCTCGTACTCGCTCACCTCGAATGTTAACACGTCTTTACAATTCTTGTTACTTAAATAACTATCATATAAGTAATTGTTTTTGATACTAAAAATATGGTCTATTATCAGTTAATTCATTTCTTCACATACTCTTGTCGGAACACCGAGAAAAAGATTTTTTTGCAGATAATAAATCAATTTGTTCAAACGTAGTTAGCTCAATATTAGCAATTTTGTTCAGTATTCAAACAACCTCGTTAAACATAACACAGTTATTTCAGAAATAAGTATTAACATACATCAAAATATCCGTTACCTACTAATTTTTTGACATTAAAACATATTACTTGGCCTGCAAAATAAAAAATGTATATTCAGCATATTTCTTATTTATCAATTTTAAAAAATTTCATTTTTTGATAATTATTCGTTGAATGTAAATAAATGTTTGTTAGATTTGAGTCAGTTTGGGATAAAATTATGACATCATTTGGACAAAACTAATGACTCTGTAAGCGACGGGAACTTTATAGTCGCCAACATAATAATTTCCAGAAAACGTAAATATGTTAACTGTTAACTAAGGATTTGGCGGTTGCAAATTATTCCACATATCCAACCCCTCCACAGATTCACGTGTCATCGCATCAGCATTTCGATACGAGGATCGACTGGAACTCTAAAAGCGTGCCCTTTTATAACGCCATTGTATTCAAGTCTTGTGTGTTGTCTTGTCGCTTGTCTGTCAACATGTTCAACCATATCAAGATCATTAATTTCTTTGTAATTGGCAATATAATCATCATTATTTTTGGCGTGAAAGTGGACTAAGTGAACTGAACCCACGCACGAATGTTCATATAGATTGAAGCCACAGGTGAATGTGAATGTTTGTGCCGGTTTGCCGCTCGTGGAGTAGACGCAAGGGTGTTCGTAACCTGCTAGTACCGCGGTGATGGAAGGATTGTTCAGGGATTGGAACCTTCACGAATCATGTTTAAAAGCTATATTTATATGTAATTATTTCCATAATTGAAATCATTGTATTATTAGTAGTTCCCTGACCTAGCCTAAATCAACCTAACCTAGTTAGGCCGGCTGCCTCTTCTAATAATACAATGATTTCAATTACGGAAATAATTACACAGAAATATAGCTTTGAATGATGATTACCTTGAAATCGTGTAATGTATTCGTGAAGGTTCCAATCTCTCAACAATCCTTCCATCACCGCGGCACTAGTAGGGTAGGAGCACCCTTGCGTCACCCGCAAAAACATTCACATTCACCTGTGGCTTCAATCCATATACACATTCGTGCGTGAGTTCAGTTCACTTAGTACACTTTCACGCCAAAAATAATGATGATTATTTCGCCAATAACAATGAAATGAATGATCTTGATATGGTTGAACATCGAATAATAATAAATTGGTTTACATTCAAATCATACATTCTTAGTGGATATAATATATATATATATATTTATATTTAAGTTGCTGTGAGATATATATATATATATACTTAAATAGTAACACAAATTATATCACAGTCAAAGTGATATTATTTTATTGTTATTTAATTTCTATAGTGAACTTCAATCAAGTAAATAAAAACAAATATTATTAATATTGAAGTCCTAGTTTCTTTGAGTTGATAAATATTAAGTTTGCATCAAACAACTAACTTATTTGAAATTTTCAAACAAATCATTTATTAGTAGTAAAATTACATTAGTTTGCATAATTTGTTAACATTTAAGAAATATTTCTTTACTGCTAACAAACTGTTCTCTTAGTGTACGGTAATGTAAAGGTGCATATTCACTTGAGCATTCGTTCCGCATGAGCAGTGAACGAGCAAATGCTCGGATAGTGTGGAAGATGATTTGAGCACGAACAAAACGCGTGTTTACATTACGCAGCATGACGCAGTCTGAGCTTAAACCGAGCAGCACATGTGCTCATTCGGTGCTCATGTGGAACGATTGCTCTGGTGAATACAACCTAAAGATATAAATCCATTTGCCCACATATTCTGATCGTAATTATTATGGTTGGAAGTTTGAATTTATATTTATGTCTCCTAAAAATAACTCAAGATTCTCCTTATTCATGATTGAAAAATATTCCTCTAGTTCATCTAGGTACGTATGTGTATCATCAGAAGGTGGTCACAGCCACCTATAGGCTGTGAAAGCAATTCAACTTTTTTTTTTTTCGAGCGCTGTTATTCTCAGCAGCTTTGTTTAAGTAAGCGGGACTATTTCGATACTTGTTCTCATTGTGTAAAAAAAAAATCAGACCGTCACTTTGATTTTTCTTCGAGCCGTTCTATTGGGGTGTATTATATAGTTAGGTTCATTGAAATCACTCACCATCTCTATCAGAGGCTTCTGATCAAATGATGACGTTTATATTGTCAAAAACTGCTTGGAAATATACAACTAGTTTATTGTAATTGTTCCTCAAACTTACTCAACAAATTGTTGAAATTGATGACTCCTATTCCACTTGTACATCCGACTTCACCTACCATAATACATTCTCAGAAATTCCTAAATAAATAAAAAAATTCTAGTGATTTTCTATAGTGTTTGAGATTTTTAGCATGATTCAATTCAAAAATAAAATTGAAACTGTAAAGAAAATATGAATAAATAGTAGGGTTTTTCATTCAATTCAGACGGTTTCGTTATCTGCCGACAGCTGATTCGTTATTTACAACTCTTCAAGGCAGCTTTATGGAAGCTCTCGCAATCAAAACGAATGCAATTTAAAATAAAACTTCACAGCAAAGACTGTTAGGATGGAACTCGGGATGGAAAATAACTTGTGACGACTGCAGTCACTAGTTGAAACTCAATTTGAAACTAACTATGGAGTTAGATAAATGAAATAGTAAAATCGACAATGTCGAAGTACCCTTCTCTCCAAATATTTCTACCATATGGAGAATATGAGGCAAACATCTGACAGAAAAAATTGTTGTTGTTTTACAATTGTTTTTTCCGTTAATCAGCTGTCGTCCCCTTACGAACGGCAGTCCTCAAAAGTCGAAACTTGTGCGAGCCAAGGATTAAGGAGGAAGACCTCCTTAATAACTCAAGGATTAAGGAGGTCTTCCTCCTCAATCCTTGGGTTAAAAGGTGAGAACCTTTTAACGTGCGATTCCTAGTACATAACTACTTCTCTGGATAATACCACGACGGATATTGAATTACATCTGACAGAAACCCAATGAATTATAATCCACTGTTTAACTGATATTTCCCCACGAATGAAGGGCAGGACGACTCTTATGTTGTTCGACCTACCCTGTCACTGACGAGCGGCATGAACCTCGAAACTCGTCTGCAGGTGGTCTTGCCCAGCCAAATGAAGGATAATCTGCTGTATAGGAAGGAAATAGATTCAAAGATTGGCTGAGACCCAATATTATTTGGAGGAATTTGCTATTTTTGTGGGGCTTTTCGTAGATACTTCAGAATCTGTGAGAGGCTCAGGTGTCATGATCTGTTTATCTTATAATTTGACAGCTAAATTATCACATATCCAGCAGGATTTTTCATTATTCTCAACAGCCCAATTCTCGAACCAGGGCTCTGCAAGGACTGTTTTTATAAATATTGTGAAACGCAAGTTGTTAAGTGTTTAATATTTTGATAAAACCGCAACTTTTTTCTGATTTTGTAATCTCTTCACAACAAGTCTCAGCAAGGTGGACAATTCAAAATACCACAAACCTTTGAAAACTCTTTGTCAAAATTATTGGATTCCACCAGAATATTCGTTTTCTCAAGAATTTTTATTTTCTCAAGTTTGCATCATATAATAACTTAAATTTTTTTAGGAATATCTTCCTGTTACTGACGAATTATACAACGACAGAGCCGGTATAGATGTTGTTGGTCACTATGTCCAAGTTATCCTCACTGGGCATTTAAGACAATTTGATTATGGACTAGTACGCAACATGGAATTGTACGGAAGCATTTTTCCACCTGCCTACAGGATTCCAGATATCAAAGTACCCACTGCACTGTTTGTTGGATCAAATGACTGGCTTGCTTCTCCAGGGGTAATAGTTTTGATTTCTTGAGCTTATTCTAACTTGAAGATGAATGAACATGAAACTGGCAGTTGCAAACTCGGACTGTACAGAGGAAAAATATTCAAAACCATGCATTAAAAATTCGATAATAATCTTCTCTGGATGGTCAATGAAAAACGTTCTATTCTTAATACTGACGCGACTTCTTGTTTCCCTCTGCTCGTTGCTTACAATGACATCAACTGGTAAGCATGATGACTAGTACTGTCACCTGGTTATTTTAAAAGATTGAGGTTAGATATGTTTTATGGAAGATATTTTTTAATTTAAGACCACCTAACCTAAAATAGGATTTTGGTTTCACAAATTTGAGTAATGAGAAAAATTGGGAGTATTTCAGTTGAAACATAGCCGATGATCCAATTTTATAATATAATTGCAATTCATTTTACGACCTTGCTAATGATGAATGCGGAGTAATTTTTGGGATTAAGCTCTCAGATTAATGAAAACTATATTTCTTGAAAGCAACGTTTCGTCAAAATGAATTGACGAAACGTTGAATTTCAAGAAATATCTTTTTCTCTAACCTGAGACCTACTTCGCAGTTACAATCTAATATTGAAAATAATCAAAAACTGCCTATCTCTAATGGCCTGGTCTTCAACACACTGGTTTACCGACGTCGCGTGATAGGAATAAAGGACCCGGACACATACAAGCAAAACGTACCACGTTTCAGTCAATGAAAGATATTCTAGCTCTCTGATTGGTTGTGACCAAACACAGGTGCACTTTGCCATCCAGACTAAAACGTGGTGCACTTGGTGAAACAAATAATAGTGAATACTTATCTACACGTTTTTTTTAGGATGCCACTGCTCTGTCTGTTCTTCTGGGACGTTTTCTCTGTGGATTAACTTTCATATCTTATCCCAAATGGAACCACGTTGATTTCGTGACAGCTAGAGATATGAACCGATATTTAAATGGTCCTCTGATTGCCAAAATAGCCCAAATTGAAGATGGGCGTTGCTCTTAGAATGATCTGCAAAAGTAGAGTGAAACAAAGATGTAGATAAATACTGATATCAGTTAGGAATAATTCGATATAGAATAATTGGAGGATTCAATGATATCTACAAACACAGTTTTTGGAATTAGGACAGTTGATGGGGGCCAGGTAGCCGAATGGTCAAAAGCGCACATGTTTTAATCACTTTTGCTGCCGGTCGAGGTTCAATGTCTAGCGACTGCATTTTTTCTGATGGCCCAAGAAAGTGCTAGTACAAGTTTCGATTTCTGAGGACTGCCGTTCGTAGGGGGGTGACAGTTGGTTAACGAAAAAAACAATAAAATAAGACCGAGGTTTCACGCTTTTTAACCCCATTTAACTACAGTATAGGCTTCTACGGCAAATACCTACCTTACAGAACACAATTACTTCCCTGGCTAATGCCACAACGAGTACTGAATTACATCAAAGAGACAGTTGTGTAATGTTCCTAATTGCTAAAGCACTATTGTTATGGTTCTCCGTTTCGAGATTTTTGCTTCTCATCAGAGTAGGTCAGTGAATTGGAAGAGTACTACTTTCGTTCATATATGTGTAAGAGTTCTTTGTCGATTGATTTTTCCGTTGATGTGGGTATATTTCAGCTTTTATTATACGGGTTATTGTTAATATGTGATCATGAATATTCAGTTTTTTGAATTCTGATTACTTTAATTTTTTTATTGATTGTGACTGTATACATATTATTAATCTTTTTACTAATACTTATTCCTGAAATACTGTTTTATATTTAAACGCTTTGTTGAGTATATGAGTCAATTCTTTTTATAATGAATCATATAAACAAGTACAACTTTCTGATATGATATTTCATTTATACAGGTTGTTCACAAAATAAACCGCATAACCTATAAGTTATTTTGTTTTGTTTCTCAACCCCAATATTTATATTACCCCCAAATACCTTTATATAGCCGTATATTTGAAGGTTTTCGCTCAGAATGTTTTCGGGTTGAGCAGACTGATAAAAATTTGCAAAGTGCAGTGTAGAATGGAAGGGAAGTTGCCGATGTGTGCTTTCACCTCCTTCGCGGAAGGGAGGAAGAATTAATAAAGTAAAAAGAAACTACAGATCTCGATATACTGAAGTATTCTAATTGGAAAAAAAATAAGTTAGTAGGAATGGAAAATCTTGATTTTTTATTTTAGAGAGATTTTTCAAAAATAACTCAAATATTTTACGTTTTATCACAATAAATAAAAGAGACAAAACAAAAAGCTTTTTAAAAGTTATCATTGTTTCCTTCATTTATGTGGATGAAACACGAACCGAATGATGGTTCGTTTGAAGTTTCACCGTAAACAGAAAAACTATAAATGTTTACAGGAAAATTATTGAGAGATTTTCACTGAAGTTGTTAAAATTGCAACTGAAAGAATTACCGTCAAATTTGCTGTCTCGTTTTTACGGGGAAAAACTCAGGGATCAACTTTACTCAGGCTTAAATCTATTATTTTTCCCGTGTATAATACACCATTTTTTTTCCGTGAAAAATAGTGAAAACATCAAATGTCTACGGCTTGAGACCTTTCGGTTCAGGAGATCTTTTACATTTTCTGTTATGACCAATCATTTCATTTGAATATACAAACACGGTCCATAGCCGTATCGATAGGATTGCGGCTTACTACACCATAGGTACACGTATATATCCGGGAAAAAGTACTCACTTTTTTCGGGAAAAAAGTAATTTCATGAAAAGTCATATTTCATTACCTGCAATCCTCGGTAGCAAAGACACCAGGAAGTGAACATCGGGCTGGTGCAGGACGACTCTAATGTTGTCCGACCTACCCTGTCACTGACGAGTGGCAAGAACCGCGAAACACGTCTGCACTCTGCAGGTGATCTTCCCCAGCCAAATGAAGGATAATTTGCTGTATAATTACAATTAGCAATTGGAACTGGGTCTTCTTGGAAGAACGTTGCACAAATATCTGTCAGATGTAATTCAATGTCCGTCGTGGTATTAGCCAGGAAAGAGAAGGGTACTCCGACATTGTCGATTTTACCATTTAATTTATTTGATACTCTCCGGCAAAAATTCTCGAAAACACTCAGTACCTTATTTCCCTTGACCTTAATGTATCCTTATTGATATATTGCCATATTTAACAGAATATTATTCAAACGCTTGTAGAAACAATTAGGCAACAACAAGAAAAGATTAGCGATTTCAAATTCAATTGCAGGTTTTATAAGTTATATCATTCTAGTAAATGGATTTGTCTTGTACCAGCGAACATAAAGATGTTGACCAGTTTATACTTTTACATTCTCTCAATAACGTTGGTGAAGTATGTTGCTTCGGTACGAGTATGTGACACTTTTGATGATTACTTCGATTCAACCAGCGAACACTGTAGAAATAATATTGACGGAGATTCAAACGTGGTGAGTTTTCAGAAATTAATTCATCAGAATTGATCTCCGAGTATTTTCACTATTCAATACTGAGTCATTGTTTGAGTTTATTATAAGCCACGTATAACAAGGAAAAAAAGCAACACGAAACCGCAACTACGAGTGTTTTCATCATATGCTTATGAAATGCAATACAACATTTCTTCCACAGCTGGATGTTATAAACACGAGGACTATTCCTAAATTAAGTGCTCATTTTATTTTTACGGCAAATGCTGAAAATGTAATGAAATGAAGAAAGAGTGAATGGATGAAACAAACCAAAATCTCAATTTATAATAAATAAAATAAAATAAAATATAAATATTTGCGATTTGAGAATTCGAAACTATCAGTTTACTTAATGTTATTGATTATACAATATAATATGATGGATAGGGTACTATCAGTTTTGTTTTGTATTTGAAACTCTATATAATATCAAGTGAGATTTGAATTTAAATAAATTTTTGATGGAAAATATTTTGGACAGTAATATATCTAGTGATAAGGCACTTAACATCAATCGTTCGCGCAAGAAATAGGAAATTCACAGTTTCATCTATGTTTATCGGTCTGTAACCGTCCATTTCATTTGGCATATTGTATTTTCGATTTGTGTTGTATACAGTGTGATCTATTTGAAATGGAAGCACCTTCATAAAACTTACATTTTTCAACCGATTGGAATGAATTTTTTTTTATTAAGTAGGCATTCAAAAAGTCCACTAGAACTTCATGAATAAATCTTAATTTTATGGGTCAACTAGACAGATTTTTTTGAAAAATATCTCACTACACCAATGGATTTACGATATTTTCAAATGGTTAACGTTCAAATAACGTTGAAATGGGTCGATCAAAAAAAAGAGTTATAGGTTATAGGGGAATTAAATTTGAAAAAGATGCCGTTTAACCAATCAACCAATTCAATTTCAGAACTTCTATCAAAATTCGGAATACTGTATTGAGGAAGTCTCGAAATATCACTGAACATAATTTTATCGAAATCTGTTCATAAATAAGGAAAATAATAAAATATGAAGAATATGTTAATGGGAATTCAGGAAAATATTATTTTACCTCATTTTATTTTGTTTACTAATTTACAGATTTCCTTGAAATTCTGATATTTCGAAACGCCTTGTATCCAGTGGTGTAGTCAAAGCTCTGATAAAAGTTTTGAAATCAAAGTGATGGGTTAATTCAACGGCATATTTATCAAATGTTATACCTTTGTAAATTTTTTTATTGATTTGACGCATTTCAACGTAATTTTATCACAAAGCATATTTGTTGATTTCGATATTATTATTATCAACCATTATATTTATTCATTATATATTTATCAGCACCACAAAATGTACCTTACATTTCATTGAACATACAGTGTGTCCCTAAACCAGTGAGAGTTAAATATATCTTCGACCAACAGGAATTTTTAAAATATTACGATTTTATATCATACGGCACTCGGAAAGACATTTTTAAGGAATGGCTATTTTTTATTATAGGGCGTAAGAAAGGCTCACCCTATATATTCAAATAAATGTGAAAAAAAAATTATGAACCAATTTTTAATGAACCAAAAAAATATTGTTTATCATACGTGACAGTAGAGTTGAAAATTACATTTGAAAAAATTGTTGTGCATTGAATATTCAGGGAATTTAATAGTTTACGTGATACCTACTCACATTTTGAAAATCATTTTTTTATGAGCATGAACGAAATTCAAAAAAAATAAATATTGCTGTATAGACAGTTGAATACCATTTGGATTGACCCCCTATTCTATTAAAAAAAACTGGGGGTTGGCTGTCACTTTGACGTTGGTGGTTACGCTTGTGTTTTTTTTTTTTTTCATGTCACAAAGTATCCTTTCGAAAATATACCTCGGCGTGTTTCAGGATTTTTCTTAAAAATGGCTAATACTGTAGAAAGTGATTGTATCCGTTGCTTTAGGACCTCACTGTATAAGATGGGCGCATGCCCAGGGATAACAAACATACACATGCTACCAACATTCCAACTTCGAGGCAAAAGAATGAACAATTTCTTATTATGGAAAGTACAAAATAAAATAAACGTTAATTTTTTAACAACCATTAATAGAAACAGAACAGAACTTTTGAAAATATTAATTTTTTCTTAAATTCTTGAGACTTGAAAAGTCATCAAACTCAAAGTGAAGGCACACGGTTTGAAAAAATATTTAAATGTTCAAAAGTGCTACAGTGTGTCTCCCTTCTCTTGGAAACACCTACGTATCTTCCGTAATAATTGAGGTATAATGATGGAACTCTCAGGACAGATGCAAATGGTCAAAATGCACCTACCACCTCAATTGGGTTGGACTAAGTGATATACACTGACCACCACTCGCGATGGAACAACCCATTTTATGATAAAACATTCTAGGGGGCAACATAGGCTCGAAATTCTTTCAGATTCGTGTTCAGGACCACCAACTGACTACAAATACAGGGGCGGTGAACCTAGCCAGTTTTGCGAAAAATTATATTAGGGGTCAATATAGGCTCAACGGATTCGGAATCAGGACTCCAATTTTACCAAGAATACATATTTTTGATCAATTTCATGCAAGATTTAGACTCATCGCTGGTATATCTAACGCTCCTGGAATTTACAGAGTTCTACTTCAATAATTACGGAGAATACGGGGGTGTTTCCATGAGAAGTGAGACAAATTCGGATTTTTCAGGACTGAAATTTTTTCAGGAAAAAAGTGTATCTGTAGCAAGTTGGTGGTCCTGATCACGAATCTGAAGGAATTCCGAGCCTATTTTTTCCCCTAGTATATGTTTTACCGTAAAAATGGACTGTTCCATCGCGAGTGGTGGGCAGTGTATACCACTTAGGCCAACTCAATTGAGGTGGTACTTCTACCTCAATTATTACGGAATATACGGGGGTGTTTCCATGAGAAGTGAGACACACTGTATATTCCTCATATACTAGATGATATTTTTGACTTTTCAGTTCAATAGTTTATAAATGAAAGCTGGTTTTTGAAAACATTCTAACGTTTATTTTTTAGAAATTGTTCTCTCAGACTTCTGCAGTGGAACGGGAATTCTCCCAGATTATAAAAAAGGATGAAACACCTAATTATCAAGACTAATTAGTAAAATTTCGTCAGATCAACTGGTTCTTTTGGTGTTGAAATTCAACAATATTCTTCACATGTTACGTTAGCGAAAGGTGAACTCACTATCAAGGTGACATACAATCAACGTTTGATCAATACAAAATGATGCAAATGAAAAATGACATTGAATTTGAATCCGATAGTTACCTTGGGCGATTCTAGGTTTATCAATGCTTATGGTAGATAAAAAATATATACCCAGGGTTAAACAGCCACACGTTCAGTATAAACTCTTCAGACGGAAATAAGATATTTTCTTCATATAAGCATGTTTCTTGCTTTGTTTTTGAGATACAGGGTGTCAAAGTTTATAGAAAAAATCAGTTTTTCATTCATTACTAAAAAACAATTTGGCTAATTATGACAAAAACTTGGTTCGTTATTTTAGCGTTAAGGAAAAGCTTTTTTTAATGGACTTGGAACAAAAAATAACTGAGTTCTTACAAAAAACTTTGACACCCTGTATCTTGAAAACGAAGCAAGTTGGGACACATGCTTGTATGAACAAATAATCTTATTTTGCCTCTGGGTCACCCTGTATAATTATCTGTTTCCTCGACTGGGAAATTCTGGTCAGAAAATATAAATCATTTCCTCAACTCAGAGAGATATCAAAATGATGATTTTTGCATTGTCATTGTGAATATAAAAACACTACAGACAATGGAAGTCCGCAATGACAGTAATCAATTCACAACATTGTCTAAAACTTTCAAATAAACATTATAATTATTGATGAATTCGACGAATATTACAATATCACCTTTGAATATGGAGATTGAAACTGAAGTAGATAGAAACGATAAAATGTTCCATGAATTTTCCTTCCATATCTTATTTCTTTTTGAACCCAAGCGAATTATTAGAGTTTGAATTTTGAATTCGTTCTAACCGTCATCCGGCTGCAACCCCAAGATCCGTATTGGTAGTAATATTGAAGTCCTGATTCCTTAGATCATGGTAGTTTGGTAGCCATATATAAAAATGGCCGTCAAATTGTTAAATTTTATATCTCCGTATCCAGTGGTCCGATTTAAATTTTTCTAAACTCATTTTACTCCTTTCCTAAAAGCAAACAAATTTTGTATATATGCATTTTTTGTAAAAATAGTTTTGAAGTATACGGAGTGTCTCACTTCTCATGGAAACACCCCCGTATGTTCCGTAATTATTGGAGTAGAACCCTGTAGATTTCAGGATCGGTAGATATATCGGAAATTGAGTCTAAATCTTGCCTAAGGTTGATCTGAGTGACATACACTGCTCGTCAGGAGGTGTTTCCATGAGATTGAATTTTTCAGAACCTATTGAGCCAGATTAGGACTCAACGTCAGTATATCTACCGATCCTGAAATTAACAGAGTCCGTTATAAGAGTAGAACGGTGGTGTTTCCATGAGAAATGAGACACCGTATACTTCAAAACAACGTTATTTCTTAAAAAATGTTCACCTATATACAAAATTTGTTAGTTTTCAGAAAAGGAGTAAAATGAGCTTTGGAAAATGTAAATCGGACCACTGGGAACGGAAATATAACATTTAAAAATTTGGCGGCCATATTGTAACAATTGCGGTATCGGTTAGTTTATTTCACCAAATTCATAAATTCATATTGAAAGATACTCTGTTTCGTGAATAAAATACCCAATCTTAAAATTTGTTCTCGTTCGGAATAATATTCCATAAAAATGAAAATTAATGAGTAGAGGTCCGGTAATCTCGCTATCGAAATTAATGATTTGTTTGGTCTTCGAGGAAACGAAGAAAAGCAACATACATATCGAGCTCTGAATGAGGCCTTGTCTTGCCATTAAGCAACCCAAGTAAAAATTTAATGAATGAAATCACTGAGTTGTCAGATCGCTTAGTGAAGATCTATTCTCACGACCAGGCACTTGGGATTTTTGCATGATGGTCAGCGCGTATTTTTGATTTATTTTTTTTTCGAGTAGACTTCGAATCGTGGGAAAAATTCGGCCTTCTTGAATGGCCCAATGGCCGAATGACTGATGATTTCGTCCCTTAGGGAGGCCTCGGAAGATCAAAGGTCCGAAGTAGGCGCAAGTCGGATTATCCGTTTTGGGACGTATTTTCAACCCTCTGGGAAAATTATAAATATTGGTCCTAAAGCTCTAAGAGGTAGGATATATTATGGGAAATTTCCTCCTCTTTTTGAATCTTTTTTCGAATTTTGAAAATGTCAAATAGTATTTGAGATATTTTGCAAAAAACCACACCAATATTTTTCAGTTGATGGTTTATCACTTTTGCAATTTTGAATTGATATAGCCGATACTTGATGAAAATCCATGTTAATATCTATAATGAAACTATAGTTTAAATGATTTTCACATCAAAAGGGTTTACAAAACCACGACAAATGTTTCGCTTTACAACTTTACCACTTTACCACTTGAAGAAGCTTTTGTAAAGCGAAACAATTGTCGTGGTTTTGTAAACCCTTTTGATGTGAAAATCATTTAAACTATAGTTTCATTATAGATACTTTTGCAATTTTTGTGAGCGGCAAAAATAGACAGTCATGCTTGTACTGAATGCAAATTCCGTTTCAGACACAGATTTTGGAGAGATGGGGATGTACAGTCAAGGAACATCACATTGTGACTGATGATGGATACAAAATATTGGTTGTTCAAGCTTTCATCGATATATCCAAGTCAACACCCATTATAATGGCACATGGAATATTGATGAACAGTTTAAGTTTCGTTGGTAACTACAATAAATCAACAGGTAGGTCTCTTTCCTCCATAATTCACTGTATTTGCTTCAATTCCTTCATTTTTTAGCTCACCATTTGCTCACGAGTGGTTATCAAGTATTTTTGATGAATTTCAGAGGAACCAGGTATAGTTCGCTACATACGAATTACACAGACAACGATAGAGCCTATTGGAACTTTGGGTGAGTAATGAGAATAAATAAGTAGTTGAAAAGTTAATTTTTTTTACAATCGCTTAAAACAAACAGGTATTTTGATTAAATAAAGTAAACCATGAACAATGAAGTATGGATCCAAATATATTCGGGGTAGGTATTCCATTTGAAAAACACGAAAAAATTCTAAAATAACTTTTACCACTCTTTTGAAGGAAGTAGTCCATACTCAAAGTGGAGTTTCAATGTAACAGAAGATAAGTAAAACTCAAACTCGTCTCCACAATATATATATTTCAGCCCAATGGTAAGGGGAAGGGTGTTAACGCAGGTTTGGTAAGAACTTGTCAAAGGGCTTGCGTCACATGAAATTCAAAAACATGTTTTCGAGCATATTAATGCTCATCTTCAGTTGAAGTAATACAGGGTTAAACTAAAACCAATAAAGAACAATAATTACAATTTTTGAAATAATATGAAACTAGAAATGGATTTTGATTTCAAGTTTATTCATTTCTAGTTACAATATTTCACTATCAACATACCATTTCATTATTAAACAGAAAAGCGTAAAAAAAGTGCACTTTTTTTAACGACTGTTACCAGGCAACCGATAGTTTCATGCAACAACAGTGACAGATCCGAATAATAACGAAATCCTGTCATAAAGCCAGTTCTCATTTTCTTTGGCAACTAATAACCTATAAATATCTGATATACAAATGTTTCACCAATAATATTCTTAGCATTCTTACTACTGAATAACAAATAAGTATTATCAAAATTCCAAACTATCGCGGCGAATATATTCAAAATAATAGCATATACCTCTAAGGAACTATTGGACCTAATCTACACTAGGTAATCCAAGGTAGCTATGGCTGTTTGGCCGTCAGAAACTAGTTGACAACAATAATTAATGTAATTTGTGAAATTGTGCAACTATCCAGATAACGAATTCTTGATAACTATAAATTTAATTTATGTAGAAATGAAAAGTGATGAAGATTGAACGTTGAAAATCGTGGATAGTGCAAATATGAGATTTCCTTGACATAGTTCAAAGAAAGAAAAAGGTATTCGTTGCTTCACGAGGATTGTTTATTTATTTTGAATACAAATCTAAGAAAATGAAAAGTTACTTCGATGGACTAGTTATTCGAAAGTCAAGTCAACATTAATAATAATAATATTAACCTCGATGAATATGTTATTTTAATATTCGCTTCAAATTTTTCATTTTGCGGGATAGTGTGAAGAGAAAGGGATTTCGACTCTGTCGAAATTATTCGTTTCATTTGTTTGAAACTCAACTCTCCGGCATACTCTTCGAACTTTGTTCGAATAATGAATCAATAAAAATATGCCAAATTCATTTCATATTTGCAAAAAAATATGAATTGGTTATTTTTTTGACAGTTGTAGAAAAAATACTGTATGAAACTTGTGAGTAATTTTTTTTTTACTCGTAAGAATGCCGCACTTCGCCTATCACTTTACTCACTTGATACATAAATTACTATTTGTACAAGTAAAACTATTTGGTAAACGAAATAACTTGTTGAGGCAAACTTATTTATTTATTATTATTATTATTTATTTATTTAGCTCTAGTGGAAAACATGCAGAAATAAATTCACAGTATTAATAAATAAAGTTTGGTGGTGCGAATTTACCCAATAATTCAATTTGATCACATCATATTTGGAAATTCTCGTCAATATGTATGAATTCTGCATTATTAGTAGGTACCTATTTCACTCCAATATTCTATCAGAAGTGTACGTTTGCATTCTACATTCGACACCACTGACTCTTTTGTGGAATGTAAGCTCTCTATCGTTGGTTTTTCAAAAATAGTTATTTATGGTACAAGTGTTACAAGTAGCATTTTATTTGGCGAGTGGGTAATATTGCGAAACAAATGTATTACTTTTTTTTTTTGTACAACAGTTACTGCTAGTAAGGAACAAACAAAAAAAATTATAAGATCCATAAGGATTCGAACACAAGATCTTTGGATTACAAGGTAAACTGGCAGAGGCTCCAACTATAATAAACCCCAACGCACTTTATAATGTCATTATTTGTCAGTGATGAAAGACCTTCTACAGTTGGACTGAATACTACTTCGATTGTAACTCAAAAAGAAATTAGTATTACCAATTACACAAACGGCCAAATACATGTGCGAACTCTCATAAATGATTCCTCTTGAGTAGGTGTTCTAATTATAATATATTAATAATTATAATAAGTGTTTCTATTAGACATGTCAAACGCTCACTTGTCCATTCACCTGTCCAAAAAAATATGAAGGAAAATATGACCACATACCAACGTAACTACGCCACTGGTTAACGAAAATTAAAAATTATAATCATATTATCACGTTGATAAACTTTGATTAGTGTTCCAATTTTGATATTTTTTCCATCAGGAGTTTTGGAGAAAAAAAATGAAATCCAAATTTTTTTCGTATTTTTGACACCCTGTATATCAGAGGGGGTGCATTTTAGGACATACCTTGATAGGAACTTTTCACCTTGAAATGAGGCGAGGAATCTGTAATCTGAGTTTGTTGGTCTTATTCTGACTCACCCTGTATAAAATGGGATGGGGCAAAATAACAACAAACAAAATTTCTCCTACTGTTTTATTCATTTCAGCCCCCATGAAATGGCCGTTTACGACATGCGGAGTTGCTTGAAACTAGTGTTCGATCTTACCAATCAAAAATCCATCATTGTTGGATTTTCTCTGGGAAGTACAGTATCCCTGATTTACACTAGTACCCACCCCATTGAAGCTGAAGAAAGGTTAAAGGGGCTCGTTCTCATGGCTCCTGTTAGGACATTTAAATATGCTCGTGCAATATTCACTCCGATTGCTCCTTTATGGCCGGTATTCAGGGTGAGTATCGTTAGGGAAGAATATTTACTTATTTTGATCATACACTCAGTATATTCCATGGTAAGACAATACAGTTCACAAAACTCGAAGAACTAGAAAGTTTTACGATTTAATCAAATCCGAAACAACACGTACGCATGAGACACTCCTGATCATGCGCAAATTATCAGTAACATTAGGCCAGTCAAAAGAGGATTTTTTCGGGGGTAATATAACAAGACCTCGGTCATCAGCGAATAAATTTTTCAATTTCAACGAAAACGATTTTGTTTCAAAATTTATCGAGTTCAATTCGGAGATTTATGTTCTGAATAAAACCCGAGAGCTTTTAAGCTTGAAACATAAATCTTCGAATTTAACGAGATGAATTTTTTAAAACAAAAATGTTTGAGTGGAAATTCCAAAATTCATTCGATTTGATAAACGACGATCGAGTTATATTTGATCAGATTATTTCCCCAATACGTCAATTAAGCCACTTATTCCAAAACGTACGTAATTATTTTTATTAAATTAATGAACATAATTATTTACGACAATATGTCACAGGACTTGTGAAATGTGTTGTATAAATTCAGGCAGCTGTAAAGCAGGACCATGCAGTTTATTCGCAAAAGGAACGAAGCGGGTTTATCAGCGAATAAATTTTGACAGATGAGGGAAATAATCGGGGGTTGTTTTCGAATACTTACTGTCATTAGCAATTTAACGAGAGCTGTTCGGGCGGTTAATGTGCGGGGACCTGTTTTACGCACTATTAATGAGCAACCTACTGCATGTGCTCAATGAATGTATATGCCTCGTATGCCTGAAGCCTAAAGCTGTTGTTCGTTTTTGTACATAAAAAATTTATTTTCAACTTCAAAAACTTCTGCTGTTTTGTTATAAATAAAAAATATGTAGAATTAGGCGATTTTTTGGTCATTTCAAAGTGCTTGCAAAATGGCCCTTGACCAGCTGCGCGTCTATGGAAGTATTTTTTCATACCTCTAGTAAGCCTCAACACAGCCCAAGAGGTTTTGAGCGGTTTCCGGACCTGTCATAATGGGCGAAACTCAAATATCGCGGTTTTTTTGACATAACTCTGGATCTTGACTTCGTTCGCGGGTCAAACTGGGCAGGAGGTATGTCCTGGACCATATTTACCGGAATTCAAACCAGCAGATGGTTTCCGGATCAGTAACGAACTGACTGGTTTTCAAACGCCCCCCCTCCTTGACCTTAAGGCAACACTAAGAATGATATTTCATGTCCAGCTGACGGTTTCTTTACCTGTCAGTAAATCATATAGGCACCTCTTCAACTATCATCAATTTTCACCAATTTGTTCAAAACATTCACAATATTTTTAGGATTCTTCTTATAAATCCTTCATTTGTCTTTCAGCCACTCGTCGAAAAACTTTGGAATGGACAAGTTTTGCCACGGATGGACGAGCTTACTAAGTTTTGTTCCAGCGGATTACTCGCAAGCTTGATTTGCATAACAGCTTTATTTCCGGTGATTGGAGATGACTTTGACCAAATAGATCCAGTAAGTACCGATCGCTGTTATTTGACTGTGGCATAATTTCTGCATCAAATTGCTCAAGACGCGTTAAGACTCGATAACGCGCACACTGATCCAAAGCGAATGCTCAATAGTAAACGGTCATGCGTACACGCCCACTTTGTATTTGTTTCTGCGCGAATAGCCACGAAAGTGATCCAAGAACAAAGTCCTCCACCCTGTTTTGAATGTATCAAAACTTCTTTTATTTCAGTTTTTTGTCAAATGTGACATCGTAAAAATGTATTCATCAAAATTGCTGCCCGATGCCATTTTTGAAGAGGGCTATTTTTTAGGTGTTATACTTATGAAACAATTTATTTTACTGATTTCAATCAGTTATTTGTATGTCCATCTATCCAAAATAAGTTTAAATAACTACAGTCGAGTAATCACTTGATATTATACAGGGTCGCTGATATGTATGGAAACGGTCGATTATTTCCTGAAGTAAGATAGCGAAATATATCAAAAAAAAGTTTTGGTGTTTTTCAAAATCCATTACATTAACGAAAAATCAAGGATACAGGATCAGTCGAAAAGTTAGGACGAAACAAAGTTGCTTTTTCTCTAATCGGACACCCTGCATATTATTCCACATTTCAATTTTGCTCAAAATTGGTGACATTTTCGAGATATCAAATTTTGAAAATAAATCTCTAATAAAGTTTTCAAAAATGTTTTAGTCCATTAAGTTCATAGTCCATCAAGTTACCTTTGAAAGTTTTCAGCCATAACAACGCCGCGTCGTTCTTTTGTTTAATAGTGACGATCTTGACAACACATGTCAAAAATACGTTTAGTGTAAATAATTTTCACGCAAAAATGGCACGTTCAACTGATACTGAGCGTATTGAAATTGCAATGATCATAGGATACGGTGATAGAAGACGAAGTTGTGACCAAGTAGTGGATATTTTCAATGAATTGCATCCCAATCGGAAACTCATTTTTAAATCAACCGTTTCAAAAACATTGCACCGTTTTCATGAAATAGGCCAGTAGAAATAGACAATCAATTCACAATCATCCCAAAAGTTTTCAAACTTTGGTCAAGTCAATGGTACATCGAGAAAGCAATAAATCTCAGTTTGCAACCAATTTGAATTTTAGGTTAAATATTTTTTCAATATTCTCTATCCATCTTCAACTATTTTTGTGACAATTGAATTGAACAATTCCAATTTCTGGATCAAGACCAAGTCTTGAAACATCAAAATATCTGTTTCATGTGACAAAAGTATCGTCAACAACATCCAGGCCTTCTTGTGGTCTGTTTTCTACCAAAAGCTTCAAACCATTCCCTATAGATGTTTGCTACAGCAGGTGATAATGAGGATCCCATCGGTAGTCTATTCTCCTGGGCGAACGAATGATCTTTTTTTTTTGAAAATAGCAACTCCGCAAGCAACATTCTAGCAAATCCATAATACCCAATACCGGTAGGATTATCCTGTTCTACAGCTCTCCGTCCAGTTTTTTTGTATAACCTGTAAGGTCTCTTCTTTAGAGACGTTGGTAAGAAGAGTTTCTACGACAAATTAATCCCCTGGCAGGACACTGACTCCCTCCAGGATCTCAATTCCTAGAGAATCCATACAGTCAACCATTTTCATTTCTCTAACCATACATTTTTAATTTTTTTTTGTTTTGTTTTGTTTCAGTTATATCTGCCTGTTGCACTCGCATTATCCGTCGACAGAACCGGTATAGATGTTATCACTCACTATGCCCAAATGATCCTTACTGGGCAATTCAACCGATTTGATTATGGACCAAGACGAAACATGGAACTGTACGAAAGCATTGCTCCGCCTACCTACGACGTTTCAAGAAACAAACTACCCACTTCTATATTTGTTGGATTAAACGACTGGGTTGCTTCTTCGAAGGTGATATGTCTTTGTGTACAGTAATTCCCAAAAATCGTAAAAAAAATGTTATAGAATCAAGGATCACTAGTCTTCAAATATAAACAGTTCAAACACCAAAACAACATTTCAAGTAACTACGAGTAGTGAAGTGAATGAAATGCAAAAAAAATAGAATCGAAACAATCAAATCTATAACAATGAGTTAGTAGTAATCCGAAGGTCCCGGGTTCGGCTCCTGGCAATTGCAACTTTTTTTTTTTTCAAAACGTTATTTTACTTTTTTCTTGTTAGTGATTTGAATTATTGGACATTTAGATAGCTTATACATTTTGTATTGCTATTGAGTGATTTTCTCCAAAGTAATGTTATGTGCCTATTTGAATGAAGTGTCTCGATATTTCGAGCTGTCATTGTCGTTCTCCAAACATTAATCTTTTTGTCGAGCGACAATCAATCACTTTGCGCTCTAAATACACAAATAGCTAATAAAGTAGAAGGAACATTCATGTTTTATTTTTACCAGAATACAGGATATATAAGATGTTCTAGAAATTACGAAACAATTTGATTATAATAGATTCACAAGATTCATCGTTTACAACTTATTTGAAATGAGGGGGAGGAAAAGTACTTTCCTCCCTAGGAAGGAAAAGTATGAGTTTTCTCCCTGGTTTGAGGAAGGAAAGTGTGTACTGTCTATAGGGGTAGGAGAAAATAGTTATTAATGTGTTAAGGAAATTATACTTCCCGTGGTACATAGATATTTTTATTTCTGACCGATTTCAATTTCGAGACAAATTAATATATTTATGATTTTGATTTAAGTGTTTTGATTCACAATTTTAGGATCTTGGGCCAAACAAAACATTAAAATTTCATCAAATTTTGCTGAAGGCCATTTTTTTGTGTTCTGAACTTTTCTCTGGAATGGCATGGAGAAATATTTGATTCCTAAGCTATTGGAAGTGGCACAATATCAATTTTTATTTTATCTCAAGTGTGCCTCAGCTTTTCTTTCTGATAGTTATAATGTATATGTGTAATTTTGTTTTTTTTTTCAGGATGCCACCTCTCTTTCCGATTTTCTGGGACGTTCCCTCTGTGGATTAACTTTCATATCTTATCCAAAATGGAACCATGGTGATTTTCTGTTTGGTAAAGATATCGATTTATATTTGAATGAACCTCTGATTGCCAAGGTAGCCGAAATAGAAGATGGGCGTTGCTCTTAGAATAATTTCCAGAAATTGAGTGAACCAAAGTTGTAAATAAATATTAGACTAAGATAATGTATAATTCGATCAGTTGAATGAAATGATAATATATACGAACAATAATTATTTAACAGGTTTCTTACTCAAAGATTTTTCATTGGTCAATCACCTTCTAATACAAATATTGGAAAGAATACGATTCATGTTGTGTTGTGCTCGAGGTATGTATGAAATCATGATAATATATCTTAAACGGCTGATCGTAAACTTGTGCGAGCTAAGGATTAACGAGGTCTTACCTTTTGACGTGCGATTCCTAGCAGTCTGAACACTCAATCTTGATATAAACAGTTAGTATGGCTATTATTTAAGAATACTCTTAATGACTTTTAAGTTGTTCTGTTACGATCAATGATAGGTATTTTTATAATTTTGTTCAAACTCCAGCATTTCCAAACTGAAACAGTATACGATTCCTGATAGTGTGCGTTATCAGGTTATTCGTGATGAAAACTTTTTTCCTAATTCGATGAACCAACTTGTTGCCATCTGAAAAAATGTAAGTACTCAAAGTAAACAATGAAAATAGCTATTTGTCTATTTAGAGCACAAAGTAATGGACTGCCGCTCGACAGAGATCCACTTCGCGACGGGCGATAATCTTTCGAGAAAAATTACACAAAATATTTTTTCGACAAATGCAGTTCTCAGATACAGAAAAAATACTTAGTAATATCTAATAATTATATTCATTCCATTTATTATTTACAAGATTAAAATTGAATCTATAATTTCTAATAGATGTAGCCAAAGTCGGCATCTAAATTGCTGGAAATCCAATCCATACCTCTAACACATAAAAAAAAGTTCAAAACTAGTATTCGAACCCCGGTCGCCGGCGGGAAATGCAGAATTTTCAACCACTATACAGAAACCTGTACAATATTCCTTTACACGTTATTAATAACAGACAATCCTGGCAAATCGGAAAAACCCAAATAATATTGAATGCATAAAAGTAACAACTGCTTCACAAACTAGTCTGAATCAGTAAAAAGTACAATTGAAATGTCCTTTGTTTAAGAGATGATCTTCATATGAGGGTTTTCCCGAAAATATTCCCGAATACTTATTCAAACCTGCTTCCAGGTATTGGCACCAGGTTATGAATGTTTTGAAATATATTGTAATTGATATGTTTGCCTCGATTTTTCTGAAAACAGATTCAGAGTAACCCTTTTCGCACTTTCTGCCACATCAGGAGTTATTGTGTTAGATAATTCACTATCACTATTTTCAACAATACCGTACAAATGCGAGGGTTTTCTCGATTTTGTCGCTCTAGAGCAAAAAAGCTGTCAATCAATGACATTTCTCAGAAAACATCAAATTTCCGTTGAAAACACATGTAAAATTGGCTCTTGGTCAAATTGGCTGAAACTTTATTGTGTTACAGTGGGATGGGTAATCAGGAAAATATACGAGTTTAAATGAGTTTGTTTTTTGTCATTTCTGAGATATGAGCAGCCAAAGTTCGAAAAAACGTCGGAATTGGGTATAGGGTTGACAAAGGAAAACGTTGTTTTGTTAGTCGAAATAAGACAAATTCAGTATGAAAATGTTTTCATCGGAACTCGTTTAACATTATGACGTTATTAATGAAAGTACATTAGGGTGTATACGGAGCATAATCAAAAAAATCGTTTTTCAGGGTTTGTCCCTAACTTCAATTCTGAATCAACAATTTATATGTTGGTAGAATATCATGGTTTCAGTCCATTCTAGGCAATAAAAACATGTTTTGATTCTTGATGACTCTCGTGTTTGAAATATGAATTTTTGATATTTTGGATTATACCCTTATACTCAAAACAATCGACAGATCGTTTTTTAATACAAAAAAATTATTTATCCAACACATGACAGTTATGGCTGTCATTATTAATGTCATTTTAGACAAGTAAACTATCAAACAACACACTAGTGAGTTATAATCCATAAGTCACTAGTGAGTTATGGATTATAACTCACTAGTGTGTTATTTGATAGTTTACTTTTCTAAAATGACATTAATAATGGGTCATAACTGTCATGTGTTGGATAAAACATTGTATGCCACTCATGTGTTATGTTTGATATTTTGGATTATACCCTTATACTCAAAACAATCGACAGATCGTTTTTTAATACAAAAAAACTATTTATCCGACACATGACAGTTATGGCTGTCATTATTAATGTCATTTTAGACAAGTAAACTATCAAATAACTCACTAGTGTGTTATTTGATAGTTTACTTGTCTAAAATGACATTAATAATGGGTCATAACTGTCATGTGTTGGATAAAACATTGTATGCCACTCATGTGTTATGTTTCCTAAATCACTTAAGAATTTATACCACGAGGCCTGTATAACACTCGGCCTGACGGCCTCGTGGTATAAATCTTTCTCGCGTGACTTATTTTCAACATAACACACTAGTACCATAAATAACTATTATTGCCACTGTTGATTGAATAGAAAAAAGATAAGGGAATTCTCTGGTGAATTGAGTTGTTCAATATTACCTTTCATTTAGATACAGGGTGCGTTTCATTATTTTTAGGGTCATATAAAATGTTTTTATTCATTATCTAAAAACTGTTCCGTCAACTATAATGAAAATGTTGACTATTAAATATGAAAGTTTGGTCAACTTTGCGTTTCTAATATATGCATGTATTACGATATATGGGATTGTTACTATCGATTAAACAAAACGTCAGGTGACCTTATGATAAATTGAATTCTATTACATAACATATCGAATTGTTTGATACTATGAGCAACACAAACTGCACTCTTCAACAAGCCTGAATTCAAAAATATGCGCAAACTCAAGAAAGAATTGTTATTGTTAACAATCAAAGAACAAATGTATGAGATTATATTACTAATCAAATTCTTAAAATGCAAGAATGAATTAACTTTCTTGCCGCAATTGTTGATGTAATAAACAATAGAAACCACATAAACTTTTCACTTCACTTTATAAAAAGTTGACAAAACAGTGCACGTGTAGGTTGTTTGCTGCCGCCGTCTCTCTTCTACTCGGACAAATCGGCAGATAGAGTGGAAGGGAGATAGATGCGTGACAAGCCGAACGCTTAGGCCAATCGTCCTTCTCTATAACTTGTTCCGCGCTCTCGCTTGCACGCTCGGCTAAGGCGGAACGTGACAATGAGTCATACATTTTCGTGCGTCCAGACGGTGTTCATCGATTTATTACACAATTTCCATCCTCTTGTATACGATTGAATCCAAAATGAAAACCTACAATATGTTTCAAATGACTCCTTAATCGTTCCACAATTACTTTTTTATATTTTCGCTAGACTTTATCCGGAAAATGAGTTTTAGAGTTATATAATTCTCATGAACCGCAAAATTATAAATTACTGCATCAATTCAGAAGTCGAATAAACTACGAGCAGACGCAATTTTCTTATATCAAAGCAAACAAGGAAATAATGAAAATGCAAAATGTTACCTGGAGGTTCAGAGAGCGACTCCGGAGATTTTCTCTTATTTGGAATTCCAGCTCGGCACTAGTTTCAGCGGTATGTCTAATGAAATTAAATTAAAATCATAATTTATACTCAAGAGGTCTAATGGAAGCGTTTTCATTGAGACGATGAGACGTCTTTGTTTTCCTCTAATTGAATAAAAGTATAGTATTTTGAAGAAAGCTGGAAGAATGTTGCCAATATCCGAGAATGAGTTCAAAGTAAAAACATGTTTTCACTATGAGTGTTATGAAGGAAATTCTATCTTTATTTTCATTCTCAGCTGGCATGTAATAAAGTCGTAACTGCATCTTACAGTAGACGACAAAATATGAATTCGAAAGAATTCCGAAAAGTGTCCGAAAAGTGAGAATTGCAAATGCACAAAACGAACAATTTCGACAAATTCGAAATTTTCTTCTCTCCACACTTCCTCACACAGTGGAAAATTTGAGGCAAATATCTGTCATTTCCAACCAGTTGGGAATAAACACTCAATGATAGTTTCTGCATGTCAAAACATTTTAAAATCGATTAACACATATAACAGATTTTTATCTGATGGCCCGAGAAAGTGCTAGGAATCGCACGTTAAAAGGTAAGACCTCGTTAATCCTTGACTCGCACAAGTTTCGACTTTTGAGGGCTGCCGTTCGTAAGGGGACGACAGCTGGTTAACGGAAAAAACAATTTTAACAAATTTTGGGACAAAGGATGATATGCTTTTGATATGAAAATTTGGGCTATTCCTGAAAAAATATGTTGTTACCTCAAAAGCTCAGAAATGAGTAATATAGTAGTACATTTTGATTTTTTTTTAGATGTAAGTGTAACTGTTTATTCAATTAAATGTAATACAAGGAAATAAAAATTATTTCAAAAATACAAAAGCTTTTTAAATATGAAATAATACCAAGACGAAAATCCTGATTAAAGTCTGGGACTTGATTGAAGTGATGGTACATTTGCTGTTTCAGTTGAAAGAAAACCCAGAAAAACCCACAACACCATCAGAATTCATATTATCAACTCTCTCGTAGAAAACGACACATGCTCCATGAGAGATGAGATAATCAATCTTGGATAATAAACGGGAGTCATCGAAGAGGTGCCAACAATTAGAATAAGGGTGTTTGCAATATGCTGTGTAGTGTCCATTGGAAATGCTGCCGCTATGATTAGATATGACGTAGATATTATAATTAGTATTACTTCCGTCCTGAGCAGAATATTGGTGCAAATTCAAATTTGTGTGGGAAAGTCAATCACATTATCCAATTTACTGCCATCAGTTGAAGAAGGACGTTTTAAATGTATAACTAAAATTTTTCTCCTCTTCTGTGAACTATATATATATATACAAATCTTGACAATTTTTTGGGGCAGCAGCAAAACGCAAGTGTACTCTTATAACATTATATTTCCAATATTTCGACAGTGGTTACTGAAACTATGGTAAACTGGTTTCATCCATTTTTGTAGCTCCCTGATGATGACAGTAACCACTGTCGAAATATTGGAAATATAATGTTATTTTTAAGATTTGTTTCTAACTAGTCAGCAAAGACTACCTCTCTTCTCTCTCTCTCTCTCTCTCTCTCTATATATATATATATATATATATATATATATATATATATATATATATATATATATATATATATATATATATATATATATATAACATTTATTTCCCAAGAAACTTAGAAGTTTATGACAGGGAAAAAAATATAAGCACATTTTCAACTAAACTAAATTAATTACTTACTAGATATTTCTTATTTTCATATTCATGATAATAAATATTTTTTCAAATTTACTTTAAATCTCATTTTACCATTGGATTTCAAAGATTTTGGCAATTCATTGTAATGCATTATTCCTTTAAAATATATTGATTGTTGACCCACATTTGTTTTCGAGAAATTATCTGATTGCCTTGTCAAGTGGTTATGATTTTTGTTAAAGCCAAATCAGAGTGTTTGAAATTATTTTTGACTAGGTGAATAAAAGTTCAAATCTTTAACTTATAAAGAGAATGGACTGACAGGCAAATGTATCCAAAATTTTGGAATTATGAGTATATATATATATATATATATATATATATATATATATATATTTGTCCAAGAGATGGAAGCTTTCTGATTATTATTCATGATAACCAAATCATTTTGTGATGGATGATTCTCTGCACTCGTCTTGTTTAATTCTCCATGAAAGCCTATCAGAAGGTGTCTTAGAAACTCTTTCGAATCTGCTGGGACGTTATGATTGAAGGAAGGAGCAAAATTTCTGAATACATGTACAAAATGTGAAGTATCCACCATTTTCCGAGAAAAATCAGGACTTTTTTTCATCAAAGATAAAAGATTTCACTAGATTTCACTAGATTTCCCTTCATTCTTTATGTAGTAGTATTCAAATCCTCCATACAAAAATCATTCTTGAAAAATTCCAACAAAACCTTGGTGTTCGAAAGTCACTGGATCATGCTATTCATAAAACAGGTATTCCCTACATCCTTCAATCCTCTTAGGCCAAATGTAGAAATGGAGTTGTTGTTATGGCATGCTCACTCATGTTCAACGGTGAATCCATAGGTTCATTATTCCTGTAATTCCAAGAAGGTGATAAAGAAACTGATAATGATTATTTGAAAGGTACTGAATGATTATTTTTGATACTTGATATGTATCTCGATAGAAAATTGGGACGATAAAATATTTCATCCAGTGGATGCGATGGACGAATTGTACCCATTACGGAAAATGCATTGCCCCTTTGGATAGCTCTATCTTTGGTTGCGCGGCCCAATCTCCTTCCAATTTCATGAATAAACGACAGAGATTCATGGCCAGGCACCAAAAGTTTCGACAGCTATTGGATGGAAAAGATGATTAGGTTCAAGATTTCGATATTTCTTCCTTTTCAATTTTTCGCTGAATATTGCTGCAGCTCCTGCGGACTTAGAAGTGCTGGCTAAATGAGACGCTGCAACTGTGTCAGCACAAGTAAGTCCCACACCACAGGTTTGCCACATTTTCAAGGTATCAGCGTCATACCATCAGGACGTTTACCGTGATCTCGGCTAGTGGCAAGAGGTTCTAACACAGCTGGAATTTTTTCAATCTAGGATAAGTTATCTTCTATAATATGTTCTTATCATTTATTTTCAAAAAATGCAAACTTTACTCATAATTTAGTTCAATAACTAATTCTCAGAACTGATATTTACTATGTATTGTACAATAAAACCCAGAATAAACACATAGATACGCTTTGTTGCCAATATGTAGATTTTATCATTTTTGCCTTCACAAATCTGCTGTTGAAGAACTTTTTTGAAGATGTTCCGGAAAGGTTTGGAAGTTGAAATTATGGAAAAAAATTTCCTACAAGTGTGCAAAATTTTATGACCGGAAGCAAATGGCCCCGAAAAGTATATTCCTTTAAATATTCGATTATGAATTGATAAAAAAATGATTTACAATTTAGTTTTAATTCCATATAACCGAGGAAGTAACTGAACTGAACATTGCAATTTTTATGGCTGAACATTTTATTTGTTGATTGGAAACGCTGCTTTTATGGACTAAAATAACTTTTGGCAATATTTATAAACCTGTTGAATCATTGGTACAAAATTTAAAAAACTTCATATTTTCAATTTTCAATGGAGAATATCTCCTTTTTTCAACATGGATGCCGATGGATACCTTCCCAAGAGGTTATATTGAACGATGGAAAACAGCGACTCAAGTTTGTCTTTCAGCCGCAGATGATTCTACGTCTGATTTAACGATCATTTTGTTCATATTTTCGGATTCATGTGGACCTAAAATTAATTTATGAACTACTTTTTTGAATAACTTTTTCTCTACCTTCAAAAATAACCCCACTTTGTGCCTATTCAATATGAATTTTTTAGAATGCCGCCATAATGGAGGTCACGTGACATATTTCTACATCCGATTTTTAGGTTTTTCGATGTACATAAACGATCCCTTTTGAGATATTTTTGTAACTGGGATAATAAAAATGTTTTATATCTGTTTCAAACTTTATGGCTCACACTGTATATAATTGACACAAGCGTAGTATCAAGTGAGTTTCCTGCGAAGGCATAGAATAGACATTTTGGTTATATCTCGAAATTAGTGTTAATTACATTTTACAACTCGATAAACATGGTCGATCGGCCATGTTATGACGTCATAAAATGTAATATCACCTCACATCACATTTTTTCAAAATCAGTTAATAAAAATATGAAAAATTTAGTGGTAATATTGTCAGACGAATTGTTTGAGGCATTCTAGTTGTCGGACGGGGGTCCTAGAAAAAAAACGCCTCGCTACTGAGAATGTTGTTCAACTCGACATGAAGAACACATATACGAAGTTTTAACGTGAGGTGATCATTTTTTTTTTTTTTTCGGTTATCTACGTTATCTCAGAATACATTACCCTGCAATAACCAGAGATTACATATGCTTTGACTATCAGTTTACTGTCGACCAAGTACTATTTATTGTTAGTGAAGCAATGAGTATGATTTCTGAGAGAGAAAAGGGCATGTTTATCACCCCCATGGAGTCCATATCGATTATTTAATTTAGCACAATGCGTGAGTAAGAAGATTAATCTGAAACAAAACAATTTCCGAGAAAATTGGACTAGGATGGAAAGACATGCAAGAAATTGGCTTTGTTATCGAGACTCCCAAGATACATGGAATATAATTATGTTGTCTAATTTGAAACGAAAATATGTATGCCCGTATCGTCAACGTTTGCTTCGTGGCAAAAAATAAACACGGAAGCTAAATTGTCTAGAAACGAATCACGGCAATCTGTATTTCAGGCAAGCGGAAAGAAATATTGATGAAACGGCCTTTTTGTTGTTTCAGCCAAATTATGCATTGAGTCGTTTGTTTCTTGATTTTCCATACCATAAGCCTGTGTTTCCATATTTTAATCTGTATCTTGAGTTATGCTAAGAACAACTTGGAGTTTTTGGTACTTTCGAATGTTATTGTTGAAAGCTTGGTTTCAAAAATTGTTGTTTTAACCAAATTATGAATTGTGTCATTTGTTTCTTGATTTTTTATACCATAAACCTGTGTTTCCATATTTGGATCCGTATCTTGAGTTATACTAAGAACAACTTGGAGTTTTTGGTATTTTCGAATGTTATTGTTGAAAGTTTGGTTTAAAAAAGTGTTGTTTCAACCAAATTATGCATTAAGTCATTTGTTTCTTGATATTTCATACCATAATTATGCATTAAGTCATTTGTTTCTTGATTTTTCATACCACAAACCTGTGTTTCCATATCTTGGATCCGTATCTTGAGTTATATTAAGAACAACTTGGAGTTTTTGGTATTTTAGAATGTTATTGTTGAAAGCTTGGTTTCAAAAAGTGTTGTTTCAACCAAATTATGCATTAAGTTATTTGTTTCTTGATTTTTCATACCATAATTATGCATTAAGTCATTTGTTTCTTGATTTTTCATACCACAAACCTGTGTTTCCATATTTGGATCCGTATCTTGAGTTAAACTAAGAACAACTTGGAGTTTTTGGTATTTTTGAATGTTATTGTTGAAAGCTCGATTTCAAATGTGTTGTTCCAACCAAATTATGAATTGAGTAATTTGTTTCTTGATTTCTCATACCATAAACCTCTGTTTCCATATTTGGATCCGTATCTTGAGTTATACTAAGAACAACTTGGAGTTTTTGGTATTTTTGAATGTTATTGTTGAAAGCTTGGTTTCAAAAAGTGTTGTTCCAACCAAATTATGAATTGAGTCATTTGTTTCTTGATTTCTCATACCATAAACCTCTGTTTCCATATTTGGATCCGTATCTTGAGTTATACTAAGAAGAACTTGGAGTTTTTGGTATTTTTGAATGTTATTGTTGAAAGCTTGGTTTCAAAAAGTGTTGTTCCAACCAAATTATGAATTGAGTCATTTGTTTCTTGATTTCTCATACCATAAACCTCTGTTTCCATATTTGGATCCGTATCTAGAGTTATACTAAGAACAACTTGGAGTTTTTGGTATTTTTGAATGTTATTGTTGAAAGCTTGATTTCAAAAAATGTGTTGTTCCAACCAAATTATGAATTGAGTCATTTGTTTCTTGATTTCTCATACCATAAACCTCTGTTTCCATATTTGGATCGGTATCTTGAGTTATACTAAGAAGAACTTGGAGTTTTTGGTATTTTTGAATGTTATTGTTGAAAGCTTGGTTTCAAAAAGTGTTGTTTCAACCAAATTATGCATTGAATCATTTGTTTCTTGATTTTCCATATCATACCTGTGTTTCCATATTTGGATCCGGATCTTCAGTTATACTAAGAACAACTTGGAGTTTTTGGTATTTTTGAATGTTATTGTTGAAAGCTTGGTTTCAAAAAGTGTTGTTTCAACCAAATTATGCATTGAATCATTTGTTTCTTGATTTTCCATATCATACCTGTGTTTCCATATTTGGATCCGTATCTTCAGTTATACTAAGAGCAACTTGGAGTTTTTGGTATTTTTGAATGTTATTGTTGAAAGCTTGGTTTCAAAAAGTGTTGTTCCAACCAAATTATGAATTGAGTCATTTGTTTCTTGATTTCTCATACCATAAACCTCTGTTTCCATATTTGGATCCGTATCTTGAGTTATACTAAGAACAACTTGGAGTTTTTGGTATTTTTGAATGTTATTGTTGAAAGCTTGATTTCAAAAAATGTGTTGTTCCAACCAAATTATGAATTGAGTCATTTGTTTCTTGATTTCTCATACCATAAACCTCTGTTTCCATATTTGGATCCGTATCTTGAGTTATACTAAGAAGAACTTGGAGTTTTTGTATTTTTGAATGTTATTGTTGAAAGCTTGGTTTCAAAAAGTGTTGTTTCAACCAAATTATGCATTGAATCATTTGTTTCTTGATTTTCCATATCATACCTGTGTTTCCATATTTGGATCCGGATCTTCAGTTATACTAAGAACAACTTGGAGTTTTTGGTATTTTTGAATGTTATTGTTGAAAGCTTGGTTTCAAAAAGTGTTGTTTCAACCAAATTATGCATTGAATCCTTTGTTTCTTGATTTTCCATATCATACCTGTGTTTCCATATTTGGATCCGTATCTTCAGTTATACTAAGAACAACTTGGAGTTTTTGGTATTTTTGAATGTTATTGTTGAAAGCTTGGTTTCAAAAAGTGTTGTTTCATCCAAATTATGAATTGTTTCATTTTTTTCCTGATTTCTCATACCATAAACCTGTGTTTCCATATTTGGATCCGTATCTTTAGTTATACTAAGAACAACTTGGAGTTTTTAGTATTTTTGAAAGTTATTGTTGAAAGCTTGGTTTCAGATGGTGTTGTTTCAACCAAATTATGAATTGTTTCATTTGTTTCTTGATTTCTCATAACATAAACCTGTGTTTCTATATTTGGATCCGTATCTTGAGTTATACTAAGAACAACTTGGAGTTTTTGGTATTTTTGAATGTTATTGTTGAAAGCTAGGTTTCAGATAGAATGTTCCAGTTTCCCAGTCTCTTAGGAGACAGTATAACTAGGACATAAACAGCGAGGATTCGCGCAGTTGTTAAGCGAATCGAATCGAAAGGTCGCTGGCTCGGTTTCCAGCCAGGACAAGTTTTTATTTTCAGATGTAAAAGTCTGAATGATTGGAAGTTGTTGCCGGCTGGGAACTATCCTCCACGATTTACTGTTGCGTTAATAATCAACAGTCCTGCTCCTAAAGTGGCGTATGGAGTTAGTTACAAGGCCTACACAGAACACTGATGACCATAGCAGTCGATGCCAACACACTAAGAAAAAAAAATTGTAGTTTAAAAAACTAAAGAACACGCGCTTTACTTCCAAGATGGACTAAAAAGTAAAAAATAATTGACAATGTAGTTACACAAATGTACAAATAGCGTGGATGCTTCAGAACCTATTCTCATATTCTTCGTTTTAATTTAACAATACTGAGCTTTAAGGAGCTCAAGAGAATTTCGTCAAGCACCCTACGTTTTTTTACATTACATTGAGTAATTACATTGTCTATTATTTTTAACTTTTTATGCCATGTTGGAAGTATAGCGTGTTCTTTAGTATTTTCAAACTACTAATTTTTATGACTGAAATATCGAAATCACCGACCCCGAAACCCCCACATACCAATTTTGGATCGAATCTGATCATAATCACAAAACTCGTCCATCATTTCGGGCCACCATCTTGAATTGATGATTTTGACCAAAAATTCATAATCTCTGATCCCGAAAACCCTTTTGAATCGAATCGGACAGTTATCACAAATCTCTCCTGCCATCTTGGAGCCGCCATTTTTTTTCATAATAAAAATGTCGTATTGCATCGTCACCGGAACTATGAACACCTACCAAATTTCAAATCATTAGAATTCCTGGAAGAAGCTGAAAATCGCGTTCAAAGATTCCATTACATACGTACATAGATAAATACATAGATAGATACATAGATACAGGTGAAGCTAATAAAAGCGTGTTAATTAAAAAACTAGGAAATAAAGCAGACAGGATCAACCAATCAATCAATTTTTGGTGGAGGATCAAATATTTTGAATTTCATATCTACAGATAGCCGGAGGGCAAAATTAAAAAAAATACTTGTAAGAAAAATAGAAAACTTTTGACCATCTTCGACAAATATATAGGGTGTCCTGAAACTATGGTGCCAAATTGAGACGGAAAATTCCTCTCGAAAAATAAATGGGACTATACTTTTGATTCAATATCGTTTATTGCAAAAATACAGGGTTTTAAACATGAAAAATTAAAAATATTTTTTATTCATAACTTCCACAGTTTTGGAAAATTTTCAGTTAAATCAATAGGCACGAACTCATTAAAATAACTGAATTGTAACTGAACCCTCCAATTATTGAATACCTTCTGATATGAGTTATCCAATAATTGATTCTTTGGGAATTTTTATGTGAAAATTTAATTCATGTGGTTTGTTTGATAAGAAGGCCCTTTCAAGATGAAGCAAAATCGAATCAAATATGCATCAGTCATGAGAAGAGCATTTCTCAGCTTCTGCTATCGGTTTCCTCCAGCTGCACTGTGAGATAATTTCGCGGTAGAAAATGAACGGCCCAACTTCTGACAGATTTATATCTTTTATAACTTTTGACAGAAAATTAATCATTATATCTCCGAGTATCTCAGCTACGTGTCTATTTTTACACTTCACTTATCTTCCAGTAATATGAGAGTCGTTAACTTCGAAAGTGGATTTGATGGAGTTATTTATCAAATTTCAGGAAAGCTTAACAAGCGCTCCCGTTCGCAAAGTTGGTATAAAAGCGGAGAGGAAACTTTCAGCGGAGTCAACGAATGAACGTAATCCGTTTTTTTAGGTGCATGTGCGGATTTTGAACCGCAGCCTATTCAAATTGAAACTTGCTTCTGTGGAAGCACTAATGTTCTCTTCGTTATGATTTTGATGACGGAGATTTGAGTTCCATGTCATCAGACAGCACACCATATTTCGGAGATAGTTCTTACAGAGTGGACCAAAACAGAACAGCGCTTCAACGTGTTGTCTACAACGAGGTTTCTAACAAATGTGTTTTGTTCCAACGTTTCCTCACTGATCCCAAATGCTTTCATTTGAAACCTTTTCTAGCAAGATAGAAATACCAAAATCACACAAAACAGATTCATTTAAAAACAGTTTTTTTTCGAGCAATTTTAAAGAGCCTGAAGGTGTTTTTCTGTTTTGCCGTACCACTGTGTATTACTTCATATAATCCTTCTCCCAAAATTAGTCAAAAACGTTTTGCGTTAAGACGTTTGTGATTTCTTGGAGTGTCGCCAGCCTAAGTTGACGTGTTATCGGTCTAAATGTATGAATTTGAGTGTTATTGGTCTAAATTCGCTTTGCCTCAATAGGGGTAGGTAGTTTTCAGGTGAAAGCACTCTACGGGGTGACCTAGGGTTGAACCGCGAAACAATCAGTATCGATTTTTTAGGTGAAAATTTCACACCTCACTTTTTCAGCCAATCAAAAAATTGGTTTTTATTTAGTTGCCATGGCAACCCAAAAAATTTCCGGAAATTTTTTTCCTCCTGGGTACCCTGGGCGAAATTAATAAGTGGAAATTTTTCTGTCAAATATTTGACATGTGATAGTTAACATTTTGCTTTTATGTACAAATGGAATGTTATTTTTCATATGAAAGGAGATAATATTTCATAATTATATATTCACTAAATATTTCGAATGTGTCTGAAAATATTTTGAGAACTTGCATTTCAATGATGAATAGGTCCATCGGTAAAAAATCAAATCTATCTATGCTTGACTTGATGAACTTAATATTTGAAACAATTTTCCTTTCCACATCACTTCCCAACAGACAATCCGCATGGACCAGTCAAAACTATTTTAGTTCTGCGTGATGTGTAATGTAATTTTAGGTTGAAAATGTCGCGAAATGATACTAATACCAACGCGTAACTGTCATTATATCAACAAAAACAATTCATGGCCCACTGATGTTACAACTTGTTTTCTCTCAGAATAATCTACAAGTCAGTTGAATTAACCATTAATTTAATATATTTTAATATATTTTCTTACCGAATCCCCCGCGTGCTTGAATCAATTGCTGGAAATTTATCTCGTACATGAATTTTTCCGGCAATAATTCAAGCACTAGGGAGATTATAAGTGAAAATGTGTCCCAAATTGATTTGTTCTCAAGATACCGGGTGTCAAAGTTTTTAGGAAAAAATATATATTTTTTAATTCTAGGTACATTAAAATAAGCCTATCAGCTTAACAACTTTTATCAAAATCAGCCAAAATTAACGTTTTTGAGCAGTGAATAAAAAACTGATTTTTTCTAAAAACTTTGACGCCCATTATCTCGAAAACGAAGCAAATTGGAACACATGCGTATATGAAGAAAACATCTAATTTTCTGCTGAAAAATCGATACTGACCGTTTCGCGGTTTAACTCTGGGTCACCCTGTATATCAGTATTATACTTGAGTATTGTTATTATTTCAAAAGTATATATTCTTTGACTTTCCTGAACTTGTTTAATTATCACTGCTTCACCTGCGTTATTTCCACGAAACGATAGTAACAGAACAATGGTTCCCAAACGAACCTAAAATCAAACCCCCTCATTCGATTTCCGCCGTCGCTACTTCCACTCCACTTTTCCGCAAATATTTATTCAACTTCAAGCCTTATTGATATTAAAAATTCATTTATACAATTTCAGCATTCAATTTCGTTCTTCGACTTGCTCCGAGTCGACCACATTTTCTCCTATTGTTATTTGAGGCTGGCTGTCTGCCGGGAATTCGCGGAGGCATTCTCAGCATTAGGCGTTCTAACTTTGGCGGAAGACGAAGAATTGTATTTCGGGAGCTAAAAACGTCCTTATGAGCTCGACAAGTAGATGGAAATTCGGTTGAGGAATTAGTTCCTCTACAAGGTGCTTTCCTTCGATATTGTATCACACTGAGAAAAGTTTCGCAGGAATTCTTCATTGCCGGTTATTGACTGGCCGCAGATACATGAAGTATCATCTTGATTTAAAAAAATAATGTTTCTAAAACAGTGTTTACGCACTGTTGACAGTGCGTAAAGTGAGATTTTCGCGCACAAGTGCGTAAAAAAATCACCTGTGCGTAAAATCGTCAACAGTACGTAATAGTATATTACGTAAAAAGTGTTGTAAAAGTCATATTACGCACGAATGGAAAAATTACGTTATTCCTTGAGCGCGTAATTACTTCACAACACGCACTACGTACTATACTTTACCTACGGCCATATACAGTGTGCCGTTTCCGGAGATCCAAAAATTCATAATATTATTATTATTAGTAAAATTACCTTTTTTCAGAAAAGATGCCTATATAGATGAACTCAAGTGGCAATACCGCATCTGAATAATAAATTTGATCCAAAAAGTTGAAGCCGTTTTCGAGATCCAAAAATTATCATTATTATTATTATCAATATAATCGTGTTTTCCTATATAGATAAACTTAAAAAGCAAGACCCTATCTACATATAAAATTTCTCCCAAATCGATTGAGCCGTTTCCGAGATATATCAAACTGTGCGTTTTGTTAACGAAAACTGTGCGATTTGTTTACCGTGCGTAAGGATCTATTTACTGAGGCTGTGAGTAGTGTGTATTTATGCATTTTTGAAAAATACAGTATTTCAAAGGCCCTAGCTCGCACAAGTGTCTCGGAGGCTTCTGATGGATACTTGAAGGGGTGCAGTCGGTTGACAGAAAAAACAAACAAAAATGTATCTCCCACTTGGTACTGTAGTACATTTTTTCATGTCTACTTATCTTCGATCTTCCCCACACATTTCAACTAGTTTCTTCTTCTTTTTCTTCTTCTTATTCTTCTTCCTTTTCTCCTTTTTCTTCTTGTTCTTCTTCTCGTTCTTTTATCCTCTTCCATTAATGATGAAAATCCGTGTATTCCATCTGCTTCAAAATAATATGTTATAGTAGGTAATACAACAAGTGTATTGGTGATTATCGAAATAAAAATTCCTTCGACTTTGAGAAACAAATTATGTTGCTTGGCAACCACACGAGCGCGAAGCGCGAGAGTGGTTTCCTAAGGCAATATAATTTGTTTTGAAAAAAAGATGGAATTTATGATAATCATCAGTACACGAGTTGTATTTGTTAAGACTATTCCATGAATGAAATCAAAACCATTTTTAAAAGTACTATTTGGAGTAAACTGCACAGAGCAGCTGTCTTGGTATTTCAAACTTCCCGCTATTTCAGTGACTATTCACAGGGCGCGTCTTTCGTTGGTTGTCTTTGAGTTTGTGACGGTTTCGGGTTTCGGACAGTTTATTTTGTGAACGCGTCGAACGCAAACAAGCCCATTAAATTGTTTAGTTCATTGGTAGATAGATAGTGACTCATCGTTCATTATCATGCTTTTACGGGAATTGAAAGGGCGGAGTTTTGGTTTACGTGTATGCGAAATTTGTCGAAAAGTTGATATGAATGAAAAGTGAAGCGTATCATGCTTTTGGTCAAAGTTCGGTGTTGTGTCAAAAATTTGTCGAAAATTGTGAAGTTGATATGAATTAATAGTTAGTGCTCATCATGGTTTGGGTCAAAGTTCGGTGTTGTGTCATTATACCAACTTCCTGGTGGGGTAAGTTTGTTTTATAAAACAACCGCAATGACGAAGCGAACTACAGAGGTATATAATAGCCAATCAAGTGCCGAACTACAAAATCGAAAACATGCCGTTTTCAATAATCAATATGAAAATTTTTACCAATCAAAAACGCGTATTTGAGCATGAGTGGAATAGTCGCAATAAGCAGTTAATTTTTCTCAGTGCAATTTCCAATCTCCCGAGACCCGTTGTTTTCTTTGCTTCGTCTACAGAATTCGTCGCGCTTTAATTGCTTTAATGTATGCAAATGATTTTCATGGAAAGATAGATGTAAACAGCGACGTTAGTGAGCCACGAAATGAGACAAGATACTGAGGCAGCCACTGGTGGCGCTGCCTATTACCATGAAAAGGACTGGAAGCAGTTCCCGTAGGATCCAGCCGAGCGGAAGATATCATCTTTAATGATGCAGGATCAAATATGTTTTGTGGCAGGATCATATTTGAATTTTGAAACGGGAAATTATGTGCAATGAAATAATTGGGAAGGGCTTGATGGCAGACGTGAGGGTACATATTTAAAGATATTCGTTTAATTTGGGTTTACGATTTACGAGGGAGCGGAAAATGCTCTTTTGCGTGGATTTGATAATAATGCTCTTACACGTGAACCAGAAGCATAGTTTGTACAAGTAAGGGAAGGCTGTTATTACCCAGTTAATAAAAAATTACCTCAAAGACAGTAAAGTGCTTCAAATTCAAGTTTCAAATCACACGAGTCAAGTCAATTGGTACTAACATTACAATCCATCAATTTCTATTTCAGGCCCTCTTGATCGACAGACGTATAATAGTGTGATACCAAATGTTACTTACGAAGGTCTAAATGTGACATAGCATTTAATTTTCGAATTATAACGCAGATTCATGTGTTCATCTTCACAAGGTGTAGTAAATTGTTGATCACGTTACGTTCGCATCCACCATAACCGACTAACGTATCCTAACGTAAAGCCAAATGTTACTCGCATTGATCCGAATGTGGCATACCATTCAATCTTCGAATTAAGGTGCACATCAGTGCGTTTTAGCATAACAATGTGAAGTGAATTGTTACTCACCTCATTAACTTCTATTTCGGATCTCCTTGACGGACTAACGTATCACAATGTGATGCCTAATGTTACTCGAAATTTGATATACCATTCAACCTTCCAATTAGAATGTACATTGATAAAGTTTTAGCATCACAAGTTTTATATTATAATGGCATACACAATTTCATTCTAAAATAACATGATGAAAGTACACTGTTAGAAAGTTAATTTATTTTAAGTTTTTTTTAACGAAAGTTTGTTTGAAACCTATAAAAGTAAAGAGGTATCAACAAAATCGTAATGATATTCACAAAATTTCCATTTAAAAAAATTAGTAATACAAATTCTAAAACTGAATTGTATGTACATAGCAGAAATATTTCGACTTAAAACAATATTCCAAAAATATGTTAGGATTTGCTGAGTTTCTTTGCAAAAATGCAGTTTTAAGTCTTATAGAAATCCTTCAATTTTTTTTTCTCTCTGACCCGACCAGCCACTATGTTGTTATTCGAAAATAAAATAGTAGAAATAAATTTTAAAAAAAATATTACACAGCAGATGCATTTTAACCGAAACCTGTGAAGTTGTATTTTTTCCAATACCTATTTAGGACTAAAATTAATAAAATTAAATATTGAAATAAAAAAAATAAGGTCATAAAAAGTAACAAGTATTACATGGTTGTATTCAGAACGTCATATGTAGACAAAAAATATGAGAATATACCGGGTGTAATAATCAAAAATCAAAAGCTTTTATAACTTCCGGTGAGACCGAAAGTTGCACGAATCTGAGTTACTTGTCAAAATATGTAGTTCTATGTCTCATACAGATCCTCCAAATTTCATTTCAATATCTGCAAAACCAAAGAAGTTATAGGGGCGAGCCCCTTTCCATGGACACCCGGTATAAAATATCCTAACTTCCATGACAGAGTGTCCAGTATACCGAGGGACTCAAGTTCTGCATAAGAATGATATGGTTAAAAAAGAGAATATATTAATAATTTGGAATGCATCGATAGTCATAAAAACATAGGATGGTGAATAATCCGCTTCAGACAAAAAATTCAATTAGGATATTACTGCATACAGGGAAGTATGTGTTTTTTTTTTCTTGATGAATCTTTGAAATACAAACGAATCAAACCTTCATTAAAGTCGCTAATTTTGGTGACTATTTCACTCATCTTAAAATTCTCACTTAATCTGACCAATCAGAAGCCGAAGACAACTCGTATTATTGCGACAATTCCACTCACTATATGAAAGTCGCGTCTCCTGCGATATGAGGACCAATCAGAATGGGATTTCACGAAAGTACACGCTTCCTTTCTTTCCGATCCGGAAAGACCACGTCGTCAAGTCAACCACAAATATAAACAGCAATGATACATCTTGTAATCTAATATGACATAAACGTCAGGTTGATAGACTTCATGTTTATTATTCATTAGTTGCAACTATTGAAGAATTCACTTTGTTTACTCGATCAAATTTCAAATAATAACTTGGTTGGTTCGTGAAATTATCTCAATAAATACGACTCGTGCTCACAATACAATCGATAAATCTGTCAGAAATTTTTAACTAAGCAATTCGATCTCGTTGATTTCTGACAGAATTATCGATAGTATTGCGACCACTCGTGGTATTACCCCCAACAATTTCACTCATTATATGAAAGTCGCGTCTCCTGCGATATGAGGACCAATAAGAATGGGATTTCGCGAAAGTACACGCTTCCTTTCGCTTCCTTTCTTTCCGATCCGGAAAGACCACGTCGTCAAGACAACCACAAATATAAACAGCAATGATACATCTTGTAATCTAATATGACATAAACGTCAGGTTGACAGACTTCATGTTTATTATTCATTAGTTGCAACTATTGAAGAATTCACTTTGTTTACTCGATCAAATTTCAAATAATAACTTGGTTGGTTCGTGAAATTATATCAATAAATACGACTCGTGCTCACAATACAATCGATAAATCTGTCAGAAATCTTTAACTGAGCAATTCGATCTCGTTGATTTCTGACAGAATTATCGATAGTATTGCGACCACTCGTGGTATTACCCCCAACAATTTCACTCACTATATGAAAGTCGCGTCTCCTGCGATATGAGGACCAATCAGAATGGGATTTCGCGAAAGTACACGCTTCCTTTCGCTTCCTTTCTTTCCGATCCGGAAAGACCACGTCGTCAAGTCAACCACAAATATAAACAGCAATGATACATCTTGTAATCTAATATGACATAAACGTCAGGTTGACAGACTTCATGTTTATTATTCATTAGTTGCAACTATTGAAGAATTCACTTTGTTTACTCGATCAAATTTCAAATAATAACTTGGTTGGTTCGTGAAATTATCTCAATAAAAATGACTCGTGCTCACAATACAATCGATAAATCTGTCAGAAATCTTTAACTGAGCAATTTGATCTCGTTGATTTCTGACAGAATTATCGATAGTATTGCGACCACTCGTGGTATTACCCCCAACAATTTCACTCACTATATGAAAGTCGCGTCTCCTGCGATATGAGGACCAATCAGAATGGGATTTCGCGAAAGTACATGCTTCCTTTCGCTTCCTTTCTTTCCGATCCGGAAAGACCACGTCGTCAAGTCAACCACAAATATAAACAGCAATGATACATCTTGTAATCTAATATGACATAAACGTCAGGTTGACAGACTTCATGTTTATTATTCATTAGTTGCAACTATTGAAGAATTCACTTTGTTTACTCGATCAAATTTCAAATAATAACTTGGTTGGTTCGTGAAATTATCTCAATAAAAATGACTCGTGCTCACAATACAATCGATAAATCTGTCAGAAATCTTTAACTGAGCAATTTGATCTCGTTGATTTCTGACAGAATTATCGATAGTATTGCGACCACTCGTGGTATTACCCCCAACAATTTCACTCACTATATGAAAGTCGCGTCTCCTGCGATATGAGGACCAATCAGAATGGGATTTCGCGAAAGTACACGCTTCCTTACCTACGCTTCCTTTCTTTCCGATCCGGAAAGACCACGTCGTCAAGACAACCACAAATATAAACAGCAATGATACATCTTGTAATCTAATATGACATTAACGTCAGGTTGACAGACTTCATGTTTATTATTCATTAGTTGCAACTATTGAAGAATTCACTTTGTTTACTCGATCAAATTTCAAATAATAACTTGGTTGGTTCGTGAAATTATCTCAATAAAAATGACTCGTGCTCACAATACAATCGATAAATCTGTCAGAAATCTTTAACTGAGCAATTCGATCTCGTTGATTTCTGACAGAATTATCGATAGTATTGCGACCACTCGTGGTATTACCCCCAACAATTTCACTCACTATATGAAAGTCGCGTCTCCTGCGATATGAGGACCAATCAGAATGGGATTTCGCGAAAGTACACGCTTCCTTTCGCTTCCTTTCTTTCCGATCCGGAAAGACCACGTCGTCAAGACAACCACAAATATAAACAGCAATGATACATCTTGTAATCTAATATGACATAAACGTCAGGTTGACAGACTTCATGTTTATTATTCATTAGTTGCAACTATTGAAGAATTCACTTTGTTTACTCGATCAAATTTCAAATAATAACTTGGTTGGTTCGTTAAATTATCTCAATAAATACGACTCGTGCTCACAATACAATTGATAATTCTGTCAGAAATCTTTAACTCGATCAAATTGCTTTGACTCGTGGTGTTTTCACGAAGCAATTCAGTTTCGTTCAGGAATAAATCGACAGACTTATCGCGAAAATTCAATCACTCGTGGTATTACTCCTGAAAAGTTACCCGTGAATATACAATGACATGCGGTTTTAAAAAGTTCGCTCGATAGCATCTTTTCACAGAATTCTTTCAACAGTTCGTATAAAAATACCCATTAACTGATAAATTAATTTCAATGAAAGTCCAACTATAGCGAAGCGCGCTAGAATGCGAGGAAATATTGTAATATTGTGTAATATCTTTTAATATCCTCATTAACCACCGTATGAGATGGTCCCTTGGAAGCGTATTACCCAGGAAATTTACATATAACGTTACATTTTGTAAATATTAGATATAAATGTCTGTAACGCAACCCTTTCCGTGACACCGACGGAACCAGGATAAGAGAAAATTGGGATTAAAAGCGGCATCTCGGCGAATATTTGCGGCGAGGAGATCAAATATTGAAATTCTATTGCCTCTCTGGGTACGCCGAGTTTTGTAATATCCGCAGAGTGGCCAGTTACTGGTATTCCGGAGAAAATCGAAAACATCAGAGGAAATATTTTTATTATAGAGCTGAAATTCGTTCCATTTTCCTTTGATTTTCTGTGCAACAAGATTCTTTTAGAGGCTGTTCGATAAGATATCGTCGGATCCTTTCAACCCGATTGATTTGATGTTGCCTTATAAAGTATCACATGGAATGATGAAATTAACTTAAAATCAATGAGGAAAAATGGCAAACAGATATCAACTGAAATATATTAAGTAATATTATCAGCCTTTTGCCACTTCTGTTATACCGTATGTTGTATTAAAACATTTCTAGTGGTAAAATAAAAGTTGAGGATTTGTATTACTCCATGCATCGACAATTTTGCTTATTGACTTCAGGAAAAACTTCGTTATAAAATGAATAAAATTGCCAAAAATTAATTTCCTCAATCACGAGAAATTTCTATTTCATTTGCTGTTTTTTTGCAAAGGAAATGTGATGTAAATTAACTATTAACAGCAATAATGAAGAAAATCGAAAATGAAAATATTGAGAAAATCATTATTCAGAGAGACTTTGTTTAGTTTTTCTCAATTTTGAGCGGTTTAACGATCGATAAACCACCAAGTTATGTAGACCATTTCGAAGTAGACATTTCAGCAATCAAAGTGATCGATCACTCATAAACCCCCGAAATCCAGAAAAACATCACGACAAATGTTCGTGGAAAGTAAGGGTATTTTTTTTTGAAAAATGTATACATACCACGAAAACTAGTCATCTTCTGAACTGCAAAAAAATCATGCTTATTCGAAACCAAAAATACATATTTTTATAAATTTTCTAAATCATTAATACGCGAGAAAAAAATTAAATGGTGAAAAATCGATTTTTCAAAATTTTGACGGTTAATTTGAGGTTATGTCAAAAAGTTTTGAAAACATAAGTTCTAAATGGTTTTATAATCTACAGCTAGGACGTCACGTTTCGCCGCAAATCGTAAAAAACGTTTTCAACCCCTAAACTGCATCCCCATTTCACCATTTTGAGTGTGTACGTGTTTAATTTTATATTTTCCTTAAAGTTGGCACCTCAACAACATTTTCCACCTGGTTCTTGCCTGTAACTAATTTTCTTATTTTTAGCGTTTTCAATTCGTTTTGGCACTAGCCTATATAAGTATTTGAGGACTTGTTTTAAAATAAATAAATATTTCGAAGTGATTATATCTATCCAATTCCATGTCGAGTATTACTGAACGATCGCCAGTTCACATACACTTTCCATATCTTGTTTTTCTTTTTATTGTTGTTATCTGACAAATTTTACTCCACCGTAATTTCCATGTGTCAGTTAAATATTCATTTCGCAGCTGAATTTACATGAAGTATGAGCAATGCAGTAGGTAGAGTCAAAACAAGGTGTCAGATGTCTGGTATCACGCTATCCATCCATGCTAGTAACAGGAAATGGAGATTTTGCAGTGAATTTTGTTATGCGAGGTTGTAAGCGTGGGGGAATCAAAATTATTTCCAAGAATAACACATTATGTACAGCAAATGCACCAATTTCATCGTATACCGAACTGGAAACTGCTTCATTGATCAATAGCAAATATTTTCAGTGATAATCAGTGTTATGAATAAAATCTAGCAAATGCTTATTTTATAAGTTTGTCTCTCTCATAACTAAACAAAATGAATAGGTCTATTTCAAAAAATTCGAGTAAAAGCATTTACTCAAGGTTTATTTATTAGACCCAATATCTCGACAAAAATTACTTTCACCTTACTGTCGCGAAAACTTTGTTAGAAACACCATGACAGCTTACCTGAGTGATGTTGTGTGCAGCAGCACAGTTTGAGTGACAAGCAACGTAACAATATTTAAGAAATTCTGCATTTCAAAGGGTAATAATATCTCACCTTGCTGTCACAAAATAGATATTAATGATATAAGGACCATAATGATTGTTTAGGATCCAAAGATCATAAAAAAAATTATATTCCGACGATTTCTTCAAAAATAGATTTCTTGTTTCATTAAAGTAAGTATTTTGAGTTTTTGTGTCTATATTTTTTTCATTAAAGTCCTCAGTACCTACTCTAGTGAATCATTACAGTACTCCAGTTCTATAAAGTATGTCATTTTGACACTAGAAATGAAATCCATAATAATGTAATTATGACATGTCAGAATATAATAGTATTCATGATAAAAGGATCATAATGACGATTGTGTTATCAGACTCGGCTGATGCCTCGTCTGATGATCTTCATAGCTAGTACCATAATGATTGTTTATGATCCGAAGTTTATACAAAATTTTATACTCTGACGATTTCTTCAAAAATAGATTTCTTGTTACATAACAGTAAGTATTTTGAGTTTTTGTGTCTATATTTTTTTCATTATAGTCCTCAGTACCTACTCTAGTGAATCATTACAGTACTCCAGTTCTATAAAGTATGTCATTTTGACACTAGAAATGAAATCCATAATAATGTAATTATGACATGTCAGAATATAATAGTATTCATGATATAAGGATCATTATGACGATTGTGTTATCAGACTCGGCTGATGCCTCGTCTGATGATCTTCACAGCTAGTACCATAATGATTGTTTATGATCCGAAGTTTATACAAAATTTTATACTCTGACGATTTCTTCAAAAATAGATTTCTTGTTACATAACAGTAAGTATTTTGAGTTTTTGTGTCTATATTTTTTTCATTATAGTCCTCAGTACCTACTCTAGTGAATCATTACAGTACTCCAGTTCTATAAAGTATGTCATTTCGATACTAAAAATGAAATCCATGATAATGTCATTATGACATGTCGGAATATAATAGATATTCATGATATAAGGATCATAATGACGATTGTGTTATCAGACTCGGCTAATGCCTCGTCTGATGATCTTCACAGCTAGTACCATAATGATTGTTTATGATCCGAAGTTTATACAAAATTTTTTACTCTGACGATTTCTTCAAAAATAGATTTCTTGTTACATAACAGTAAGTATTTTGAGTTTTTGTGTCTATATTTTTTTCATTATAGTCCTCAGTACCTACTCTAGTGAATCATTACAGTACTCCAGTTCTATAAAGTATGTCATTTTGACACTAGAAATGAAATCCATAATAATGTAATTATGACATGTCAGAATATAATAGTATTCATGATATAAGGATCATTATGACGATTGTGTTATCAGACTCGGCTGATGCCTCGTCTGATGATCTTCACAGCTAGTACCATAATGATTGTTTATGATCCGAAGTTTATACAAAATTTTATACTCTGACGATTTCTTCAAAAATAGATTTCTTGTTACATAACAGTAAGTATTTTGAGTTTTTGTGTCTATATTTTTTTCATTATAGTCCTCAGTACCTACTCTAGTGAATCATTACAGTACTCCAGTTCTATAAAGTATGTCATTTCGATACTAAAAATGAAATCCATGATAATGTCATTATGACATGTCGGAATATAATAGATATTCATGATATAAGGATCATAATGACGATTGTGTTATCAGACTCGGCTAATGCCTCGTCTGATGATCTTCACAGCTAGTACCATAATGATTGTTTATGATCCGAAGTTTATACAAAATTTTTTACTCTGACGATTTCTTCAAAAATAGATTTCTTGTTACATAACAGTAAGTATTTTGAGTTTTTGTGTCTATATTTTTTTCATTATAGTCCTCAGTACTCTAATGAATCATTATAGTACTCAGTACTATAAAGTATATCATTTTGACACTAAAAATAAAATCCCTAATAATGTTATTATGACATGTCGGAACACCACGCCCAGTAAACATGAAACGGTTATGAAACATTTTGAAAGTACATACCTTATCTTTGAATAATCGAAACATATTTCAGAAGAAATTCTGAAATGGTTCAAAATTATCGAAATATTGCAAGGCAGGTTATTTTGAGATGTTCATAAATATTTCATATTTTGGACAATTGGAATAATTTTAAATAATGACTGGTTTATGGAACCCTACCTAAGAACTGAACTTAAGACTAAGAACTAAGAACTAAGAGTGAATCAATGCAGATGTGCTTAGTACTAGTTGAAGTTCCATAAACGTTCGCGTTATTTTCCTATTGATGAACTCTTAGTCTTAGGATTAGTTCTTAGGTAGGGTGCATAAACCACGAATAACTTCAATTGAGAATAATCGAAACCAACAACCAGTAAGTCAACACACTTGATCTTCTTCTCACTACCAATCCTAATCCATACAGTATAGAAGTTTCTGCAGTTTTGGCATGTTTTCCTCATCATTTCTGTAGAAAAGAGTGTATTTCTCTACTAGAGATCCAACACAATCGCCGAGACAGTTTCTGAGATCATAAAGCTGGGGATGAAATATATATACCCAACACGTCAAGAGGAACATTATCTGAGAAACCCTGGTTTAGCAGAAACTGCTCCATAGCTGTCGCCCTCAAGCAGACAGCATACCGTACGTAGATGGTTAAAAAATCAGGGCACTGAGATTAGATCGGAATATGTTGAAGTGAGAAACATCTGCAAGGAGACAATAGAATCTTCGAAACAGGCTGACAATCCCAAATACGATCAAAGCTTGTTGATTGTCCCAATTGGTCTCGCTCTTTTCTGTCATTTTCCAAAGCTGTTGGAAGAAATTCAACTTCCAGCTCATTTCCTTCCCTAACCAAGAGAGATAGAACACTAGCAACGAACGCTCAGGAAAAAGCCAATATCTTTGAAAACATGATTGCTGCAAATTATACGCTGCATTCATTGGAAAAACAACCCCATTTACAGTCATATGCCTGAGATCATCTTTCGCCAACAAACTATGAGACGCATTTTGCTTGGAATTTGAATTCCGCCGTCGTTCTCAAAAAAGTGATCCCGAACTAACACCAGTTCTTTTCAAGTTATTCAACCTCTCTTATAATTTGGAGATATTTCAGTCCAACTGAAAAATTTTAAGTATGCAACCAGTCCCCAATAGATGGAAAAAGACTCTACCCAGTAACTACAGGCCTATCGCACTACTAGGCATGATCTCGAAGGTCATGGAGAAAGCCGTCAATATCGAGCTCATGAAATATCTAGAACGTTCAGGAACTATCAATGATCTACAATGATCAGAAATCAAGTGGTGACCTCCAAAGCGTTTGATCGGGTTTGGTACGAAGGACTCCTAGCCAAAAATCCATTTTACAATAATAATAATAATGATAATAATATTAATAAATGGTCTTTATTTGTTTTGGCAGAGTTTAGCATTTTCTACTCTTCCACTCTTATACATTGGTATATACATGATTAGCAGCATTTTCCTTAAAACTAACTTAAATCTATAATAGATTGGTTTCTCATGAGATAGCATGACATATTTTATGTAATGTGGAGCCAGGTGAGATCATTGTTTACCCAGAAGGATAGATTTTGTTTTACATTTGAACGCTTATAAGGACAGAGCTTTCAGTCGACTCGGATAGAAGTTGTGTTCAGCTACAGCATTGCAAGAGAAGGATCGTTCATACAATTATGGCTTGCCTCCCCAGTTTTTTTGCTTTCTAGCTTTCTGTCAGACCGATCTCTCTACGTGGTGGTCGATGGAGTATCATCCGATACTCTACCAATAAATACTGGTGTTCCACAGGGATCCATTCTAGCACCAACACTGATCCAATGATTTGTGCACAGCTTTGCGGATGATAGTACCCTTCATACCGATTTCTCTTCCAAAACGAACGGGGAAAGACAAAGATTCTAGAATGGGGATCCAACAACTTGCTTGAACTCAATGTGAATGAAATTCAAATAGATTTTTTCTCTATAGATGCCGAACTCACAGTGGCCACCGTTACTATGTCAGGAGTATCCATACCAATGAAATCTTTCATTTCAATGCTCGGTATTACCATCAGCAGTACGCTTTCATGGAAAAGCCTATGAGATCCATTGACAAGAGTGCCTCTCATAAATTTGGTTTTCTGTTTCGTACCAAGGAAGTATTTCACTTCTTGTCAACTGATTATGATTCATAAGGCACAAATCCGACCTGTTCTGGAATACAGTTTCCATATATGGAGTGCAGCACACCAACACACATTGAAACTTTTAGATTATATCCAAAATAGAACCATTTGTCTCATCGGTGATACTTCGCTCACAAGCTCGGTTACTTCTATGGATATCGCAGAGAGTTTGGCGATCTGTTTCTGTTTTATAGATATTTTCATGGACGATGCTCTTCCGAAATATCATCAATCGTTCCACCGTTAGCGGTACCATCGAGACTGACCTATCGAGCTCAGTCCTCACTTCCAAATACCGTAACTTTGTAGACATGTCGAACATCTCGTTTCCAGGGCTCGTTTTTCCACCGAATGGCAAAGCTGCCTCTGGAGGTGTTCCCTGAGGCATAGACCCTTCAGAAATTCGAGAAGAACACCAATTCCTACCTAATTTTCCTCGGCTCTCGCGATGTTGTGTGAACAATACAGGATTTTCCTTTTCGCAGGAACAAGAAAAAAAATTGAAATTGGCTTCTTCACACAATTTTTCTTTTGTGTTTTTAAAGTCTTCAACGCGTATTCGGTCATTTTCTGCTGGTGAAAATACAGAATCCATCAGACGAATACACGAACCACATTATCTTTATCAGAAGTTACCGTACTCGCTATAAATTGGAATGATGCCCAGAAAAGTCGTTCTACTCCAAGAGACGCGGTTAATTAAAGTTTTCAGTGATCTGTCTGATAAGAAAACGATGGAAACTGTGGCTTCCATTTAAGTTTTCGCATCTTTGCTGGTCGGGTTGCCGTCGCTAACTTCGCGATAAACAATCAGATTGAAGAAATTCAGATTTTGAAATATTTTCCAGGACTCATTCAATTATAGAGAATTCAAAAAGGAACCAATAATGAAGTTCCATTCAACAAACTCAGATGAGAATATATTTCCACGAATACCAAGAACACCCACTGTATAGCTAGACTACGAAATGCTCGGTCATTTCATTAATTAATTTTCTTTTCACAAATCCGGACACGATGTTAGTCACGGTCAAACCAAAACAAACATTATTTAATTCAGTACTTACATGAATAGAGACATATTCATGGACAGGAAGGAGTCAAGGAGTCAATATTCAATTGAAAGTTGGGAGTCGTTAGTCGTTGTAATAATTGATTAATAATTCATTCATTCAAGTTGATAGCCAGTGTGGCGGAGGCTTGGCCCATTTGGTCCTTGCACCAAAAGTCTTTCTTAAAGGGACTCCGTCGTGACATGGTTTTAGGGTGAGATGTATTCTATGTCTATGTATTCCCCTTGTGTATATCACTTTGTTCCAGTGCCCTAATTGCTGTTTAATAAAATATTCATACTCTATTTCTATCCTCGGAGTTCAAATAGTGGGTTAGTTGAGCAAAAGTGCTTCCATCTGTCGCTACAACTCCGAGTTGCATTAGTTAAGGGTAGCAATAGCAAACCAAGGTAAGGCCCTATTCGTTACATATGGCGAAGACGCAAGGAAAGAATCCCAAGAAACGCCAAACTCAAACAACCACTATAAGCATGAATCCAAAAAGGGGATTCAATAATAAATTTTCTCTGCGACTATTGTACTCTACATTTATTACATATTGATTATTAGTTGACGAATGAAGATGATTCCATGACACCGTGGATCCTAACTCATTATTCAACGGCACTCGGCCAATCACAAATTCAGAATTTTCAGAATCCACGGTAACTGAGAGGTTTAGAACAATGACAAAACAGCAAATGTACCAAACAAATTTTTCAAGAAGGCTTTGCTTCATTGGACTTGTCACGGCTTGGCATCCGCGAATGTCAGATTGACTATTTTCTTTTTTATTTTTAACTTTAGCTCCTGATGAAATCTTCTTGCAACAAAGGTATTTCGAATAATATTCATCTGTACATTCTACACAATCTACAAAATCTCGAGTTTGTTCAGTCATATGTCATGCACAAATTTTGTAAGCAACTGTGTGGTCCAGTGGTACGGACCCGCGGAAAAGTTAAAGGTTGTTATAAGAGCGTGAGTTCGAATCCTACTACTGGTAGAAGTTTTTTTTCATTTTTCCCCTCAAGCAATTAGTAATTTATGTATAATTGTTATTCTTCCTTATATTGCTTCGTAATTTATACTACTTTTTGGTAATAAAAGCAATAATTTCGATAGATACCTATAAGTACCGCAAACTGAGCTTTCGTCATAAATTTATAAATGTTCGTGTAGTCCTAGAGAAAGTATAGTCGTCTACTCGCGTATAATTATAGCTATTAATCTCGAGGATAAATTTAAAAAAAAGTTATTCGAGAAGAATATAATTATCTACTTATTTGATCACGATGAACGGTCCATTGTATTTATGGTCCGACTAAACAAATATCCACCCTTTACGCCCCTCGCGTACAAATAGCACAGAAAACGATAGTCCATGTCCACTTCAAAGCAGGTATTTGTGTAGCATTTCTGTTTTTCCTTACTCTGAGGTTTGATGACTTGACTGAACCGTGATAGTCGGTTCCGTCGGTCATGGTCTTATTAAAATAAAAATTTTGTTTTGGTAACTAAATGGAGACAAATTCATGAATAGGAAGCAGTTTAATTGATAGTCGTTAGAGATCAGTTGATGGTCGAAAATTTCTCAGCAAACAGCCCAAACAAAGCAGAGACACCGAAGCTATATCAGCATCTAGAGAAATTAATACTTATCTCCTCTCCATATTCTTCTGGAGGATAGGGCAATATGGTCGACATATAAATTTGGACATATTTTCCTCACATTTTCCTATTTGCACACAACAGGCAGGTCTCCCGTCTCCGTCTCCGTCTCCGTCTCCGTCTCCGTCTCCGTCTCCGTCTCCGTCTCCGTCTCCGTCTCCGTCTCCGTCTCCGTCTCCGTCTCCGTCTCCGTCTCCGTCTCCGTCTCCGTCTCCGTCTCCGTCTCCGTCTCCGTCTCCGTCTCCGTCTCCGTCTCCGTCTCCGTCTCCGTCTCCGTCTCCGTCTCCGTCTCCGTCTCCGTCTCCGTCTCCGTCTCCGTCTCCGTCTCCGTCTCCGTCTCCGTCTCCGTCTCCGTCTCCGTCTCCGTCTCCGTCTCCGTCTCCGTCTCCGTCTCCGTCTCCGTCTCCGTCTCCGTCTCCGTCTCCGTCTCCGTCTCCGTCTCCGTCTCCGTCTCCGTCTCCGTCTCCGTCTCCGTCTCCGTCTCCGTCTCCGTCTCCGTCTCCGTCTCCGTCTCCGTCTCCGTCTCCGTCTCCGTCTCCGTCTCCGTCTCCGTCTCCGTCTCCGTCTCCGTCTCCGTCTCCGTCTCCGTCTCCGTCTCCGTCTCCGTCTCCGTCTCCGTCTCCGTCTCCGTCTCCGTCTCCGTCTCCGTCTCCGTCTCCGTCTCCGTCTCCGTCTCCGTCTCCGTCTCCGTCTCCGTCTCCGTCTCCGTCTCCGTCTCCGTCTCCGTCTCCGTCTCCGTCTCCGTCTCCGTCTCCGTCTCCGTCTCCGTCTCCGTCTCCGTCTCCGTCTCCGTCTCCGTCTCCGTCTCCGTCTCCGTCTCCGTCTCCGTCTCCGTCTCCGTCTCCGTCTCCGTCTCCGTCTCCGTCTCCGTCTCCGTCTCCGTCTCCGTCTCCGTCTCCGTCTCCGTCTCCGTCTCCGTCTCCGTCTCCGTCTCCGTCTCCGTCTCCGTCTCCGTCTCCGTCTCCGTCTCCGTCTCCGTCTCCGTCTCCGTCTCCGTCTCCGTCTCCGTCTCCGTCTCCGTCTCCGTCTCCGTCTCCGTCTCCGTCTCCGTCTCCGTCTCCGTCTCCGTCTCCGTCTCCGTCTCCGTCTCCGTCTCCGTCTCCGTCTCCGTCTCCGTCTCCGTCTCCGTCTCCGTCTCCGTCTCCGTCTCGTCTTCGTCTTCGTCTTCATTTCTATTGGATTCAGTGTAATGTTAAAACCCCTGGATCTTGTGATAGTTCGTAAGTTTTATAGTCGATTTGCTTTAGCTCTTCTTGAGTCCACTTCACCACTCAGAAGGAGTAGAGTGAGATCGAGACAGTATGCATATGTTATGCAGCGACTTTGTTTTTCATTGGCAGTTCTGAATAACCAGTGGATATTTCTTGGCAATGGCAATGTTCCATACCACGTAACTATACGTATCTACGGCATCAAGATAATATAGGATGCTGCTGCCTACACGAGCTGAATAGAATTTTTAATATTCTGTCTACTTCTGCCTGATCCAAAAACTCCACATACCGGTCGAGAATTGAGAATTCAATTTGAAAAGCTACTAATCAATCAGAAATATAATCATTTTTGGTATTGCTCCGCCATCTGATGAAAAGAATCCGTATTTCACTCTAGCTTCGTATTCTCATCAATCAATTTCCAAGCCTTATTCATATGATTCCAGAAAACTTTACTCAACTTCTGTCCTATTTATCCTCCCGCCCGGATAATTTCCCATTTCAATAACCTTCTTGCCATCCCAGCAACGGCGTTAAGTTGATCCAATCGTGCAAGAAGTCGAGATCCCAATTATTACATCTGGGAATCTTTTATCTGAACCCCCTTCACATCTCGACAACTTGAAATCTTTTCAATTTGAAGCTTGTCGAAATCATATCCACTGGTCCCAACTTTTTATATTATCGAGCATAAGGGAAAGTTTTCAATATTTTTTTTCTGGGACATAATTGCCAAAGTTTGCCGATGGCAAAAGGGAAAACGCGATGTACAGTCTTGGACAGAATTTTTCAGCGGACTGGTCTCATGCACGGTTAGGAAAATGGAAAGAAATGAGATATTGAGGAATTGACGGTAGGTATTTAGAATAGTTAATTGCTATAAAGGGCTATATTTATTCATAGAGTGATGTATACATATTATAATCCACGCAGTTTCTCTTGAATTTTAGGTTCACATGGAAAGAAAACACTTGTACAGAACATTATGAAATATCTCCCAAGGCAGTGCCTTCCTGAAGATTTTCCTTTTGTTGACGAACAGTAGAAGTCAAGACAGATTGATAATTCCAGAAAAGCATCGGCCAGAAAAATATCTATTGAATTCTCAAATGTGGTAATCATGTAAGATGATTGTTTAGAGGTTTTAGACGATATAGTAACATAATTACTTACATTTTGGACGTCCACCGTCCTTAATGGGTGAAAGATTTCCACTTCTTTCAATTTTTCACAACGTTTCAATTGCTTGAATTCGCAATCGTCTTCTGACAAATTAGGAAGCTTTGCGTTGTTTTGTGTAATTATGGTGTAATTACGCGTAATCTTGTGGTGCGCGTGGTTTCGCGCTTTTTCTTCCTCCATAACGGTTCATGAGCTGTCTCCATGCGCTTTAATTTCCATGCTCGGTTGACTGAAGGCATCATTGGCTTCGATGTAGGCGGTTTCTTCAAATTTGTGTATGAAACAATGTTCCTCTCTAGCCTCATCCAAAGAAATCGGTGGTGCTCTGTCCAGGCGTGGTCCATAATTCTCGATTTGGATGTTTCCCCCCGTTGAGTCCACTTTTTGTGTTCGCCTATTCTTACGGATAATGACCACTTGGTCTCTTCGATATAGGAATCTCCTCATCCACATGGGACATTGTGAATACAGTTTTTGTTAAATTCTGTTATGTTTTCTGGTTTCGTCTTGGTGAGGAAGCTTCGTAATAAGGTACTGCCGGATTGAAAGCATCTCTTGATATTGTATTTGTTCCTAACCCTTCTCATTTTCTCTAAAATTGAGGTTTATTTCCGCTTCCAGTCAATCCTGGTTGTTGTAAACAAAATACACATGGCTTTCTCCATAAATATTCTTATATTATAATGCACCTCTTTGTGGAATTTGGGTGATTGAAGCCGAATTACTGTCCTGCGTGTGTCTGCTTCCTGTAAATAGAGGTGAGGTTACCGGTATCTGTTCTTTCAGCTGTTAAATCGAGAAACGACAGGGTATCATTAGTTTCCTTCTCCATCATGAAGTTGATCGAATCCCTCAGGTTGTTTATTCTTGAGAAGAAGTCCTCCGTGGTTCCATATGATGAAGGTGTCATCCACATATCTTAGCCATAGTTTTGATTTATATTCTGAATCTCTGATAACCAATTCCTCAAATCACTCCATTCATATGTTGGCGATTAGTAGGGAAAGAGAAGATCCCATCGGTAGTCTATCAACTTGTGGAAAGCAGATTGGTCTCAATGGCATGTCAAGTCGGATTTGAGAATTTACGTAGAAATGAGGTGGTTTGCAATAATGTGGCATCAAATATGTGTCTATTCCTTGTCTGAAATAAAGGTTTCGTACTTCGTCAGAGTGCTGTAGATTTTCTTTTCTATCGTAGATGTTGAATCCTTTTATAAGATTTTGTAGTAGTAGTAGGACTGAACTCCACTGTTGTACCAAAAACCGGCTCCAATCACCCAAATTCCACAAAAAGGGGCGTTGTAAGAACGTTGGTGGAGAGCGATGATATTTACAACAACCAGTAGTCACTGTACATCATGGGTATCTCCGAGAAGATCAGAAGGATAGGGAACAAATACAATATCGAGAGTTGCTTTCAATCCGGCAGTACCCTATGAATCTTCCTCACCAAAACGAAACCAGAAAACAACAGAATCCAGCAAAAATTGTATTTACGAGATCCCATATATATGTGGATGTTGAGATTCCTATATTGGAGCGACTTAGAGGCCATTATCCGTAAGAATAGCCGAATACAAAAAGTGGACTCAAAGAGGAGAGAAAGCTGGATCGGAAATTGCTGACCACGCCTAGACAGAGCACCACAGAATTCCTTTGGGCGAGGCTAGTGAGATGAACATTGGTTCAAACGCAAATTTAGAGAAAACGCCTATATCGAATATAATGATGCCTTCAGTCATCCGAGCGTGGAAATTAAAAACTTATGGAGGCCGCTCATGAACCGTTTTGGAGGGAAAATAAACGTATAATTACACCGTGATTACACCACACCAACAGACCTATAAAACAACTCGTAGCTTCCTAATTTTTCAGTATTCACCTGAAGACGATTGCGGATTCAAGCAATTATTGAAACGATGTGGAAAATTGAAAGACGTAGAAATGTTTCACCAATTAAGACGATGGAAATCCGAAATGTAATTAATTATGTGAGTATGTGTGAGTATTAACTTCCGTTGAAAATCAACATATAGAGCTTACAGAATTACCACTAAAGCATCGATAATTCATCTGTGGAGTTACCCAGCAGTACATAAGCAAATTCGTATGATAAGCAATAAGGGAATTAGTTGCTTTATGTCACATATCTGTCAAAACTGAGGAAACTAGCTGTTTCAAGTACATGCAGCGGTGGGTGGGCCACTATGGAACATGGGGCACAGTAAAACAGTCCGTGTACCGGACTTACAGCAAGGTCTAGTGCAACGGAATTCCGGCAGTAAGCGCTGCGGGCCACTCCCAACAAAGCCAGCTCATCGTCCCCTCTTCACCAGTTGCGTGCCAGACTTGACAAGGTGAGCTACAGTTTTTCGCCGTGAAAGTTAAAATTTTCCGCCAACGGATTTTCATCGCCTCCAGATAAGAGAGATTTTTTTATTGAATCAGCTCTTATGGTATTTCATCGTACATGTATTCCTCAAGTTTTTGAACGACTTTTGCATCACCACTGCTTCACGTTCATGGTGGAAAATCCTTCCGTGGACCAGGACACTATATAAAAGACAAAAAGGTTTTATCTCATCCATGGTTGATTTTGGCAATATGAACATTGGCTAAACTTAAAAGGATTTCGTGTTGGTGTCTAAATAAGATCAATATTGTACTTATTTTATATTCCAGATACCGATTTTTATCTGTAGCTTGGATCCTAAGATCACAGGAAAAAATAGAAATGTTGAAAAACAAAATTTGGATGGGGAGCCATGGCCAAATCCAACTTTTTGGCCCACCCTCCCCTATATGCTATTCCACATATACGTCCATAGGTACTTTGATTTGTATTCTCGGCTAATAAAGGGGGAAAAAGTAATTAGTTCGTTCCTAAAATCGAGGAGAAATTCTCCGTTGAGGTAGGTAGCAGAAAAAATATTTTTTCGCTTTGGAGACACAAAAAATGTCAGATGTCAAAATGTTTTTTACGATAACTGAAATGAAAAAGAAACGCTATATAATATATTTATTTGGACCATCTAAAATATTCTGATAAACATCGAAAAAATCATGTTTGCATATGTGTAATAATAATACAACTAGCATAAGATAGCATATATCTAATTCATACGATAAATATTTGGAAACTGATCCCAAAGAATATTATAAATTTCTTCAACATCTATAATAATTAACTTATATTCTAGTTCAAATAGTGTTCGATAAATTTAAAAAAATATTACCAACTAGACTAGGCAGCACACATCATAAATTATTTTCATTTGAGTAATATCTACTCTCTACTAAGAGCACTTTCAACGGACAGAATGAAACATTATGGATGATCAATGGAAATAATAAAGGGCGTCCCAGAACTTCCTATTTTCTTCTCGGAAGAGTATACACAGGGTCAGCATAATACCAGTACTCATTAATATAATTGTTACCTAAAAAAACTCCGGTACTCAATTACGGACCTTGGAAAATACAAAATCAAATATATTTTTTCTTTGATATCTTTTCAAGTAATAGATACTGAAAATCAACCGAACTTTGGTGATTGTTTCTCATGATGCTCTACAAACATTTCTGTATTTATGCGAGTTACTTGTTCATATAGAAAATCAGAAATGGTCTATTGGTCAACGCCCCAATTCTTTGAAATCATTGAGATTTTTCAACATTTTCCATCAGTATAAAACTTTTCTGGATAAAAGTGGGACTGTGATTGAAGCAACGATTTTTTGATAGAGAAAATGTATATAGGTGAAAAACTTTATTCAAATACTCGAAAAGTAACGAAAGTGTGCGAAAATTAGTGCCGGAATGTTTCAAGAAAACAATTGAGTATAATTATGAAATACCAGTGTACGGAAAAAATGGAAAACTTGGGACATGCAGCTCAAAAACGTTATAGACGAATTGATATACAGAGTACATGACCGTCCAAAAAAAAATTCGAAATTGATGAAAACTTAATTGTTCAATCAAAAATCTGGATGCATTTTCATTGAATATCACAATTACCAAATTAATTGTCAATCATTTTATTGATTAGATTGACTCAATCGAGTATAGTGGAATTAGCGCCTCAATCCAAAGTTCACCTCATGCTGGTGCACTCAGATCACAAAAATTAAACTCAAACTACTTGAATCTAAAGACTGAATGAATATTAAAATAAAATATAATGGACAAGCCAGATCAAAGTTCACCTCATGCTGGTGCACTCAGATCACAAAAATTAAACTCAAACTACTTGAATCTAAAGACTGAATGAATATTAAAATAAAATATAATGGACAAGCCAGATTAAGAATTTTCAAATAATTGAAATACACAAAGTATAATAACAAATTATAACTGGTTATTAATGTTTGTCACACAATAATCTTGAATGTATTACTACAATCCGAAGAGAACGATGTTTTCCAAGCCACTGATTTATTAAAAATCCCATCAATTAAAAAAACGTACGAATCCGTCAACATCATTATAAAAACTGAAAATTCAACCAACAGAATCGACGTAAAAAAAACTGAATTAATGACACCACGTTTGATCTAAAAAACAGAATATTTGTATTAAAGATTAGACAGACGTATCAAAGACAAAAATCAATTATATGAATTTAATTTTTTTATACCATATGTGATCAGAGCTGAGATCTCACTGTTGAACACAAATTTTTCTAAACTGAAAATATACATTTTCATTTTCTTTGTTTCAAGTTTTCGAAGGTAAACATTTTCAGTTTTCAATATTTGTTCTGTAGGTAATTGTTTTGATTTATATTCTTGTTCTATATGAAGTTTTTTTTTTTGTTCAGTATATTTAAAATATATAATATTTTATTTATGTTATACCTATGTTCTGTTACCTTCATTTTGTTTATGTTATTGCCCAAGTGTGTTGAATACATTTTTATTTTCAATTATTTTTTCATTTGTATATTATTGGTCCTTCACAATATGATGAAAAGTAGTAACCAAAGATTTGTGAAGTGTGGGGAGGGGCAAAATAGTGCTGTTTAAGGCGCCAAAATTGCTAATCCGGGCCTGGTTAGTTGTCGTTGGCTCATTGATAAGAATTTGTACAAGAATTATTATAAGAAACTATGGATTTCGTTTTTACATAAAACACTTTTCGGCAAATCTGTATTTGTATTAGTGAGCTATAATATTTCAGGGTTCTTCTATATTTCCAAGTTTTAAGTTTTCTTGAAGTGGCGGCATTTTTTAAGTTTGCCTATGGCGGCAAAAACACTGTGGACGGCCTTGGATAGACTGAGCGAAATGTTGAGCGGGTGTTAAAACAGGGCCGGACTTTCCATTGAGCTAGGGCAAGTTTTAGACAAATATTCAATCGCTCGGCCGCAAATTTTAGAAAACTGAGCATTTTTTTTCGCAACTTTTTTTTGAGAAAAAGGGGGATTCGAGCCCCCCCAACCGACATGTGCTAGATAAATGGATTAAAAATTTTGAAACGGAAAGACGGACAAAAGTGGTTCCGCGTAGAGATGTATAATAGTGTCGCTGAATTGTTTTTTTTTTCTCGCACAACGTGCGCTTATAATCATTTTTAATTCGGACCTGTATTTTGTATTAGTGACGTAAGAACCACTTATGTTCATCAACATAATACACCATAGGACAAAGTCTGAAAACAACTTCAAATCTTCAAAAATCGGGAAAACATATTTCTCAATTCTGGACTTGCTATATGAATTTAAAACATGAGAAAAGGCAACTTTTTCAATTTTAACCTACCTATTACACATATCAAGATAGCAAATGGTAAATTATGGGAGTGTATTGAATAAAAGCATTAATTTGTCCGAGAAATTGAAAATTCATTGTCAACAATTTTTTTAACTCAATTTTCAACGATTATCATGCAAAGATAGTTTTTTAAACTCAATAATAACCAGAATTACAATATGGCAATATTTCAAGGGTTCAGGGGAAAAACCAGCTGAGTTACAAATAACGATATCCGAGTTATTGGCATTTTTAGGTAAAAATTCATTATAAGTTTGTATTGTGTAGGAGTTTTCAATTCGATCTTATTATTTTCCTGACCGGTTGATTATGTGCCACCAAATGGTGAAGCAACTGCAATTTTATTAAAAAAGGACTGGTTTTTCCCCTTTCATTTGTTTTAGTACCTAACATAACAATAGGAATGTTTTATATTTCTGGATGTTTGCAGTCACTGCTGTATTATTTTTTATTTGAAATATCAAGCAGATGTCGCACTATAATACAGGTTTAATATAATCGAATATTTATCGTGTTATCAGCTAGATTTCCGTCAAATTCAACTTTATTCTTTATACATAGATTTACGATAAATTATATTATTACATAATTAATACATCTACATTATTTATTCAATAACAGTTCAAAGAAAGCGAGTTCGCCGTTATATCAGTCCTATTTGTTAAAAACCTCTACTAAATTATCAAATTCATTTTGCATGTAAATTTTAAAAAGCCTGTAATACAACTTTACTAAATTCCAGGCCCTGGACATTAATTTTCTAAATAGTTGAGAAAGACGTTCGCGGCCATCACACAACATGAAAAACCATTTTTGTTATACTGTGTGCCCTTATAAAACATACATTTTTCAATCGATTTGATTTTTTTTTTTTTTTCATTATAAGGTAGACATTCAAAAAATTCAACTAGGACACCAAATTTCATGAATAAATCTTTATTTTCAGGCCCAACTATTCTTATTTTTCTAGGTAAAAAATAATTTTTTTTTTTTATCTGACCTCACCAACTAATTCGCGACATTTTCAAATGGTACACGTTAAAATAAGGTTGAGTTTCAGAACTTTCATTAAAATTCTGAATACAGCACTGAAAAAAAAATCATTCTAATCGGTTGAAAATTGAATGTTTTATAGCAGTTCATGCTTTTTCGATTTTATCTAATTGAATCTTGTATTCCTTCACTTTCACATTTTCTCCATGCACTTTTTCATTTTATTAAATTCCATTTGGATCTCTAACTGTAAGAATCTCATCTCCATGGCTTCCAATTCATTGCCCATATTTTTCTGTTAAGCTCCATGACTTATATGCAGATGTTCCTTATGGATTTTTTGCAGGGATGCATATTTTGAACTACTGAATATTCTTCCTTTTGTTGCTTTTTTTTGTTTCAATTTCTTCGCCAATTTTTCCACCATTAATTATAGATACTATTTTTTTAAATGTATTTGTCTGTTTTAAGTTTTCTCCTTTATCCAGAGTTGTTTGTTTGCTATAGTTATTGTTTCTATTTTTTTTCAATCGGAAATTTTCCACTATAGAGTTTTTGATATTTTTAATATTCCCCAAAAATCAGTAGAGTTTAGATTATCCTGTATATTATAGGATGCTATGTTTATTAAATTTTGATAGATGGAATTGAGTAACAAGTATTTAAAAAAATTTAATGTATAAAAAAATAAACCTGTATGAAAATCGCAAATCGCCATTGTCTTTGTCTTCAAAAATAAAACACTAACAAAAAAACTAAAAAATAAAATTTATTTCCACACTGAAAGATAATCGAGATTCATAATCTTATGGTAATTGAAGAGGTATCATATTTGTCCACTAATTAAATCACTGAAGTTGAATCTAAGATTCTAGAATACATCGGGTCTTGTCCACGACGAATCTGAAAAGGAATTTCGGGCAATGTTAATAATCCAAGATTTGTATTTGCTGCTTGAAATATAACCCTAACTCTTGAATTTGATCATGGTAATACTTCGAAATCCTTCAGCCTAATTTTATTAAGAGCTAACCAATGAAGAGAGGCCATTTCGATATCTAATAATAAAGAAAAACTAGAAAAGAGACTGGAAAATGATCACCAAAACCATTATCACTTGTTATTTGAGGAAAAAAAATTCAATGTTATACCTACATGCGATTAACATAATGAGTCCATAAAATATGGAATAAATTCAATAACGAGCTAAAATTCAACATATTTTGATAAATAGAGATATGTGACAAAAATATGAAGCTGAGATTTGTTTTAATGGATTTTTCATATCTGAAAGGTGATCTGAGGTATTCAAAGTGACTGGAGTGTAATATTTGTTCAATATTTCGTACAGAAAGCGTTCAACTTTCAAAGATTATTTGTTTTTACTTATAGCTACAAAATGAATATAAATAGTTTGTTGATCGTTCGGAATGCGTCTTTTTCTCAATGTCCTGACAAAAAGGACCACAAACACTTCCAATAGGATGGTGCAACACTTCCTCTCGTTGATGTAGAACATTTCTCATTTTTTAACTTTCCAAATACATGGATGGAAAAAGTAAAGCAGTAGACTGGCCTACAAGTTTACCCGATCTAAAATCATTACAAGGGGGTAATATCAGTAGTGGATAGATAGACTGGACCAGCATAAGTCAAAACTAAAATAAGAAAAAATGTGTGTGTGTGCAATGTGTGTTAAACCCAAATTGCTTAGGAACCATTTTCAAAGTAGTAACCGTGAGACTGTTTAAAAATATTGAAGGAAGTTCAAGAAACAATTCTAAAATGGCCAGCTTTTATTTGAAAAGATGTCAATACCTCATATAACTAATATTACACTCATACACAGAGTTCAAGATAAGGGTCCATCATGAAGACAAAAGAAGTGGCCTAACAGGAAGGTCATTCATATGACAGTTTGAAATTTCCAAAAAATACCATTCTCAAGTAATTTTGGAAAATTCATTTTTCAATTTATTTAATTTTTTTTTTAGTGTAATGGTTAGAGCTTGGAACAAAATGAGAAATACTTGTCCATAGTAACTTTTTATAAGTTTTCTCGTGATACCAGTTTTACCGTCCTACGATTCGTTATTGATCAACTATCATCAATAACAAAAATTCAATATGGCCTTGTTTTGATAAATACAGATTTTGACGTATTTTTCATTCCGAATTCAATGAACTGTCACTTATGACGATTTAGTTCTATTTCATATCTTTTTTAGTAATTTCTGTAGACTCTCACCAATCAACCAAGTGGACTCGTAAAAGGCATCACGCGTTAAAGGTAAGGGCTGCGTCCCTAGCTCGCACAGGTCCCTCAAGGAATTTAGAGAGTTTGTAAGGATGTAGCCAGTTGACGGATAAAACAATTTTGATTTTTTAACAATTTCAAATTTCACCCAATTTTTTTCACCCCTAAAATATTCCATTTATCGTTTTTTTTCAATTCAGGCCTGTACTCGAAAATCTCACCAACACTAAGAAAAAAAATTGTCATTTCAAAATTACTTAAAAATCACTTTCCTACATTAACGCGAGATTATTTAAAAATATCTAAATTTTTATAATATATGAAAATTAGCAAAAATATCAATGAGGTAATATGTTTTACACATACCAACATTTTGTCAAAGAAATGTACATCTGAAAAAAGATATTGAATTTATTCCTCGTTTTAGGCACCACAGTATATGAGAAGCTTTCAAGATTGATGGAAAATCGATTAGTTTTGAATTTGTGATATCTTCATGCATCCAAATGTGATTTATTATTTTGACTCACCGTTTTCATTTCCAAAATGCAAATTTCCCTCTACTAACTGAGTGCAATGCCTTATCAGACCTAATTTTCTATATCAGACTGTAGATAAAACGGATTTCGAAAATGTTTTGATAAATATTATATATACAAATTTCAAGTTATATCCCCAAATCCCCTTAAAACTAAACCTTATAACATCAATCAAATACTTGTATATCCTAGTTTACCTAAAATATTCATAATTTTGGTATAGACCCTGTAAAACATTTCATTTACAGATAGAAATTCTTAAAGAAAACATCAGTTATCCTCAGTTATTTATCACTATCGAAAAAAATATCTCAAGATATCAGTTTCACTCAAAACTTATGCAAAATATCATATATTAATGAAAAAATATCGGATTAGTTCAAATATTGTAATGCATCACCTGACCAATCAATTTTATCCAAGTCGTGCCATTATTCAAAATTCGTTAAATTTAAATTCAATATGACGATCAAAATATTGGAGTAGTTCAAAGATCATCGGACCAAAACATTTGACCTAAAACTGTTTTTTGCGTTCAACCGTATTAAATGTTTCAAAAACATATTGAATTCATAGTTGTGTCATCTGTCACATGTCATGTGTCATCTGTCACATGTCACTGAGCCGTTTTAATTCAAAATTAGAGGTATTTAAGCGAGACAGTGGTAAATAACACGATCGTGTCCTTGGTTGTCCTTGGTCATAAGTCTTCATAGCTTTTTGAGTACCTTTGACATAAGTTGGTTAATACCAACGTCGAGTTGTATTTTGCGGTCATTCGCTTGAATACCTCTATTGATTACATGATACACCCTCATCATAAAATTTGCATTTCGAGAAAAGACAATTGACTGCTTTGGATCGTTCTGATATCGTGGTTTCAAAACATTGCCATGTGTTTTGAAACATTCCATTATGACGTCACTGTTTTAACGCTGAATTCGGAAACAATTTTAAAAGGGTTGGACACCAAAAAACAGCCATCCTTCGAGATTTCGCATTTTTAAATATCCTATGGTTATACATATACACAATACAAAAGAGTAGGTGCAAGTTTGATAATTAAAAGCGTTTTGCAAATGTGGGTGATAATTTTCAAAAACTCCCTCACTAAAAACTAGTACTCAGTTTATAGTCTGCTTCTGAGATTTTCAATACTTTGATACTTCATCTTTGAGCAGCCTTATAGGTGAACCTTCAGCACAGATTAGACAACTATGCAGATGCGAAAAAAAGCCAGTTCATGGTATGAATATTATTTGCGCATGCACCACTATAACCGATTGATATGTCATTTAGATACTACTTTGCAATTACAACACATGACTGCATTTTTCAATAACACTCTTAGATTTCTCGTTACTGGGGTGAAACTTCTAACACTTGCAAAAGCTACCGAATTTTGCCGTCAATCTAACCCCTGATTTAAAAACGGCGACCTAAAATAAAAACTTTTGAGAAATTTTTGATATAATTAACGCCAGCGACTTTTAGGCACACATTCTAGAAGAAATCCTGGGATAATAATGAGGGGTTTGAAGCTGTAAGACAAAAGAGAACGGGTGCTCAAATATCTTGATTGAAAGATGTAAATGGAAACCGTCGGTATATTCGGATTAACAAGAATAATATAAAAAAAATCCGATCGCCGAGACTCCCGTAACTAAACAGACACATAGTAATTCAATAAAACAGCAAAGGCAATAAAATGTTCGTGTCAAAATTGTGTCAAAATTGTGAAAAAATTGTAACGCAGGACACTTTCTCTTTGCCTACCGCACTGAAGGTAGAAAGTGTTAGACGATCATTAAAAAAATATATAAGTTCAAAGTTTATTCTTGAGTTTCCTAGCTCATGTCAGAAAGGAAGAGGGATGAAGGATTGTGTAAATTTTTTTATTATTTTTGAAACAATATTCCCGAGTGATTGAAAGTGCCAAAAAATAACTAAAAACATGGTCCCCTAAATTTAATCTGGACGCCCTTAAGATAGATTGAAAACGATGAGAAATAGGGGAAAAATATAGATTAAATATATAAAAAGAACAGGATCAAAAAAATTCCCACCGAAAGGAAGGATGTCTTAAATTGAAGGACAAGTTTTCCCCTAATCCACAAAATCTAGCGCAAATTTTAAAGCAAAACACATTCTGACAAACTGGTGCAAATATCACCATGGTATCCAAGAACTTTGTGATCATTTACACCATTAAATATTAGTCACAAAAGAGTATATATGGAAAGCTTTGAAACGTAACAATCATAGATTTTTACTTTTTCTCAGTTTAAGAATAATCTTATAGCAGATTTTTTATTTTTCTCAGTGTATGAATAACCCATTATAGTGTTACATGCAAGAAATTTATTGAAAGGCTTTTGAAATGCTGCATTGCATCTGTTCAGTTATCTAATCTCTACCCGGCATTTTCAGTAAATTCCCAAGCAGATAATTTTGCAATCATGAGACAGACACATATTATGATAAAAGCAGTTGCTATATTCATTCTCAGGTCGAAGATATCAATCATCACTTCCGAACAATACAAAACAATATATCACATAAAACAAACAGTATCTTAGACAAATGTGTTCACAAAAAAGAATAGACTGGATCTATTCCGATTTTTCAGCGCGGAAAATAAGCTTCAACAAAACAAAACGAACAAATAAGCAAATGCCTAGAATATAATAGAAATGAAAAATGGAATAGGTGCAAAAACTGATTCGTTGTGTAAATTTACGTGTTCCAAACCTTAATGAAACTGATTCGAGGTGCCATGACTATTCGAGAAAAAATCCAATTCGAGAAATAAAATTCATACAGATACCCCTACGAATCAGCTTTTGCAGTATATTATTATAACAAATGCATGTGACTGAAACTTGAAAAATGAACGCAAACATTTGACCAAACTTATTTTCAGCACTGATAATGCGAATTGCACGAATTTATATGTTCAACAGAAAAGCATCATGGCGTTAGAGGGTATGGTAATTCAACTCAGTGCGTGCCTTGTAGAATTTGAAGGCAACAAATCCAATCGCAACCAAACCTAAGGCAAGTACTATTCCTCCTACGAAGCTAGGTCCGTCGAATCTGAAAGAAAAATCGTTATATTATTCTCTGTAATGTTTTTAGATGTATCCAAAAGATGTTTATTTCCATTAGATCAATCAACCATTTTCGAAAAATGGAAGACACTATACAGAGCGTTCCAACGAAAACTTGACCCCCCTGTAAGTCAGAAACGGACGTGTGATTTCAAAAAAACACGTACATTTTTATTTCTAGCGGGACTAATTTTGATATGAAAATCATACCTGAACCTTCACCCCTTGCGGTCAGCAGCTACCCCCCCCTATTTTTTTCAATGGCATGGGGGGTCGAGTGATACATCATTTCAAAGGTCTTTACTCATATGAGTACATTAGAAGCAAAACTCTGTATTTGAAGAAATAAAATAATTCGCGGTTTTTAACTAATTCAAATAAACAGTGCACTACGCACACAACAGTACAGAAAGTTTGGCGCAGTCTTTATTTCAGGCGCAAATTAGGTTTGAAGATCAAATCCAAATGCAAAAGTTCGCTCATGTCAGATGCATATCTCTGTTTTTGCCAATAATCAATCCTAGCGCGTACCTGCGTAACACCCGACCAAGCGTTTGATACTTGTAACAATTCAAACTAGTAAACTTCAAAGAAGCATTTCAACAATAATAAGAGCCAATTAATATAAATAATACGATAATATACGAATAATGTTTCCATAAGCGAGGAGGTATTTTATAACTTTTTGACGTGATAACCTAAGCCTAAGCGTTCGGCGTGTGACGCATCTATCTCTCTTCCACTCCATCGGCCGATGCGTCTGAGTAGAAGAGAGACAGCATCGATCGGCGAGTGCAGTAATAATAGATTATGTTACAATTTTGACTAAAATATTATTATGACTCATATAAACGATCGTATAAAGTCAAATGCTTTTATTTAGTATTCAATGAAAAAAATGCGTCGCTATTAATGTAAGATTAAAAATTAATTAATGTTTAACCTCACACTGTGCGAGAAAATCTTCTATATCAAACAGGTTGACGCGGACTTTTCAAAAGCAGCAATTTGAAAAATTTGATTTATTTGTCCAAAATCGTCATTTCAAATTAACAATTTTTGACATTGATTTAGTTTATTTCTATAACTAATTGTTTGTGATTATTTTTAAACTAATTATTTAAATTAAATTTGCAAAAAACTGTAAATAATATTTGAAAATGAAATATTAATGTTTTTAGCAGAGTTTTAAGAACATTTATGTTTTAATGAAAAGTTAAGTGCAAGGGTATATATTATTATATCCAGCAGGTTTTGGCGGGCTTTTCAAAAGCACCAGTTTCATGAATTTGATTTATGATTTCAATTTCATCGTAATTTATCGAAAAAGTTGTCATTTTCAATCAACTCCTTCTTTGTATTATACAAAATAATGAGTGATATTAAGTCAATTCAATTCATAAAAGTATGCAAATTTTCATCAATGTTTTCTCATGACGTAAAATTATCGTCCGTAAACCTACTTTACAGACAACCATTTTTTTTTTTGTGTTCTTGAATTTTTGAAGGCTGTGTGCCTCGGGGAAAACCTCTCGAAGTATGATTTTGGTTTGAAAATAAGAACATAGGATGTTCATAAAATCAGTTGTAGAATATTCTGCGGCTGAAAGGCAAATTTTAGTCGCTATTTTCTTTTCAGTTAGAGTATTTTCACAATATCTATCAGTTGTAGTTCAATGCCCAGCGTGGCTTTAGCCGAGAAAGTAGTTGTTTTCTGTTAGATATTACAAAAAAATCACATTTTTCAATTTTAATGGAGAATGTTCCCCTTTTCTTCAACATGAATACTTCCCAAGAGGTTATCTTGAACGATGGAAAATAGCGACTAAAGCTTGTCTTTCAGCCGCAGAATATTCTACAACTGATTTCTAACGAAATGGCCACAGTTTCACCATCTATTTTGGTAGATTGCTGCCAAATATGTGAGACATAACCAAGAGGTTCTCCAGTTGATCTCTAGAAACCTTATTGTCGATCATTGATAATCCTTAAGCGTTCTAGAAAATTCATGAGCTCGATGTTGATGGCTTTTTCCATGACCTTCGAATTAACAGATAGCATTTGGGACGCTAAACGAGCTTCGATCGTAACTTGGCATTGTAAGCCTCTTCCGAGGATACAGATCTTTTTTTTTTTGAAAACACCATAATGAAGAAAGGAAAAAATCTTTTTGCTTTACGTCCCAAAACAAAAGTTGTTACTGGTAATTACGAGGGGGAAAGTAGTGCAGTAATTAACTGTAATGAAAAAGTTTCAGGAGGTAATGAAAGATCATAGTCAGTAACGTATTTTAGTTAATTTAGGTGCTGAATCTCATATACCATATTTTGCTTAGCGTAAATAATTCATGTAAACGTTTTAATCGTAAATTTGTAATGGCCTAGCAGTCTATTGGTCAAGGCAAATGAACATGTTATGCTGTATACCTAATGAACGAGTTGTTTCCCCTCGGGTAATTACTTAAAACGAAACAAGTCCTCAATAGCAGCTTTTTTGGACAAGCACTATGGGCCCGACTGGAGAAAAAATCCAGATTTGCAACTGTACAAAATGTTTGATCATGCAGGCGAGAATAATCATGTTTCCGATTCTGATGAATTCGATCATGAAACACCCGATTATTCGTTAAGAGTTTAAGCAATAGATCTGAATATACTGATTAGTTGATGTACTCGCCTTTCCTTTTTTTCAAAAAAGGTATTAACTAATCAGAACCATTCCATATTTATTTTTATATATTAACCTGTATTTGCACGTTTTAGATGCAAAACATAGTATTTGCATAAGATAGTTGCAAAACTTGGTTTTGGAATCACTAATTATCAATTATTTTTTAAACCTAGAGAATTTTAACAAAAAATCTACTTCAGGTTTGTCGACGATTACATCTACTTTGATCTCATCCAACATTCCTGAAATTTAGCTGAAAAATGAAGATTTGAGCGTTTTATGCATTTTTTTCAAATCGCTTATAGAGCACATTCAATATATTAATATAGTAATAATAACTGATCGTCATCTGTGAATAAATAAAGAGGAACCCAATTAAGCCAAACCCTGATACCTCGAATTTTCTGCTGGTTGCTTTGTTACACACAAGCTTTTGCTAAATTTTGTAGAGTAGCATTGTAGTCGACAATATTATTCTTTTCTCCGCGATAATGCAATTTTTGTCTGAAGCCTTTCGGCATATTCCCAACTGTTATCATTATTGAAGCTACGAATTGAATTAAGTGCCTATGGCATTTTTCATGGTCATCTCGGTGCTATTTCTCCCTTTTGGAATAATGAAACTAACCAATATGATTTCAAAGTGCACGAATTGAAATAATAACGTAAAGTATTCGTGGATAACTGATCTTTCAAACACTTGCTCTATTTTGAGCAATCCTGCTGAGCGGTTGTGCTCGAAACGTGTTTGAAAGACCTTTCTATCCACTTATACTTTAATATATTATTGAAGTTGAAAATTATAGTTATTTGGATATAGTTATTTGTTTCGTTAGTACAAAAAAAATCCCTTAGTTTTGATGAATGAAATCGTATGTCCAAAAACTCATTTTTGTACTTGTACAAATGAAATGTTATAATTTGTTTCTAATAGCAAAATATAAAATAATAAAATTTCGCTTATATCGGAAGCCATCTTCACTAATTCATTTTGAATCATTGAGCTATTACAAAAGAATATCATATCAATATCTGTAATTATTACTTATATCTTTAACCTATTCCACTATCCATATTTATTTTTTAAATCAAAATACGTCAGCTGGTTAAGGAAACAAAATTCATATCTTCGAATATATCTAAGTATAAGTATAATAGCAAAATGCGATTTATTATTATGAAATTCTCGTATTTTCGTCGGTCCTTGACATGTGTGTCACATTTTATATTATTCGGACGATTGGAAAGTGCAAATTGATTTTAAAAATTCACACCATTATAATTTTTTTTCCCTTAGGGATATTTCAGTCGGGCCCTGTCTCCGGAGATGAAGTGAACCAAGTGTGACGGCCTTCTGCGTTCGCCCGGCTACGATTTCTGCCATCTCACGGCAAGCCGATATGATTTTTAGATTCTAGAACCAAAGACCATTATGATCATAACTACCGGAATGGTTTGGGTAGAGCTGACGAGTTCAAAGAGTAACTCTCGATATTTAGTCCGTTTTTTCTCCTCTTTTCGGACAATGTTTGTTCGCCAGGAGTCGAAAACTCTATGAGAATAATCGTTCTGCTTTGATGGACAAGGACTATAATATCAGTTTTATTTGCTTGTATTTGCCCAAGGGTGGGGAATAAGTAGTTCCAATAAACTTGGCACCTCCCATTCTCCACAGTGGACTCAATATTGGTAAGAACCATAAGAGATAAAAATGATCAACAATGTGGTTTATAAAATCTAACGCAGCACTAGGAATAAGAAGGTTGGTCATATTTAAAGACCAAATCAAATTGAAGAAGTAGCTTCAGATTGGCCGATCGGATCGATCAATTTTTCCGGGCGCCCAGGGCCGGCTTCACTCCAGCAGTAAATCACAACTTCCTTATTAGGAATTCTGCCAGTTTCATATTTCGGTTAGACAATCACAATGGCCTGTAAAAACAAACCACATGTTCAAAATAATTTTTCCGGGCGTCGAGGGTCGGCTTTACTCCAGATATAAATCACAACTTCCTTATTAGGAACTCTGCCAGTTTCATATTTCGGTTGGGCAATCACATGTTCAGAATAATTTTTCCGGGCGTTAAGTGCCAGCTTCACTCCAGCCGGCCCTGGACGCCCGGAAAAATTATTCTTAACATGTGGTTTGTTTTCTCAGGCCATTGTGATTGTCTAACTGAAATATGAATCTTGCAGAGTTTCTAATACGGAAGTTATGACTTATTTCTTGAGATATGTTGGTCCAGAAAACCTGTGAATGCATTACCACCAGAGCTAGAATCCCAAAAAAACAGAATCCCAAAAAACAGAATCCCAAAAAATAGAATCCCAAAAAATAGTATCCAATAGTATTTATCTCGACTTTTTAAAATCCAATTTCTTGCCTTTTAAGTATTCCTTGAAGAAAAATCTTATAGCCTCAGACTTCTTGTGACACAGTCTGTTTTAGATACTTTAAAGGTCTTGGATACAATGTCACATTTTATTTGTGAGAAATATCATGTCACTAAGCACATCGTTTAACATTCAATAATCAATACTTTCAAATATTTCGGATTTCCCGGTGTTGATTTTCTTTCCCTATCACTTGTTTATTATAATATTATATATGAGTTTATTATGATTAACAGATTTGTAATTTTTAAGATGAGTAACATAGTTGTCTCAAGGCTAAGTCATTACTGATATTGATATTACTAGTATATCACATACTCAGGATTTAGTTTTCATTTTCACAGTCGATTGTATTACTGGAAATATTACATTTGTGTGTTCATAATTTTATGAATAATTTTAAATGAGCCTTATAAACGGCTGTCCTAAAGAGACCAGAAAAGGTTAAAATATCCCAAGGTTACTGATAATTTTGAGATAAATTCATCATATTATGCGAATTAATATGTAATTGAGAGATATTCTGGGTTATATAAAAAGACCGAGGGTCAGCAACACCATAGGCAGCGTTAAGGGGGGGGGTGACAGTCCACAGCAACAGGAAGCCAGTGTCTCGCACTTCAACTAAGGAAATAATAATCTTCTAAGAGGCTTCACCAATAAAAAAAGCCACTTTCGCCTGTTGAGAACTGTATCTAGTGGGCGAAATGCTAGTTTGGTGATCGAGAACTGATTTTTTTAAGGAGGCATCCGAGCTAAAAAAATAGTCGAGATCACCAAAGTATTTGTACAAACATCGAAAAATATTGTTCTAAACTAAGTAGTATATGCTTAGCTTAATATAAAAAAATAAAATTAGGTAGTGTAAAACAATTTAAAAGTGTTAAAAAGCCTTAATGATTGTTAAACATTAAGAAATAAATGTTTACTTGGATTTTTGCTTGATTGGAGACCATAAAGGTTAAAATATAAAAATTCCATATAGTTTACATGCAAATACATATTTCGCGCGCGGTGTCATGGTAATGAAGGAAATCGAAAAAAAGGGTCACTTTGCATATTGTTATCATTGCGCGAAACTGGTCATTTTTTGACATTTGTAGAAATAGTATTTATTAAAAATTCACATAATAAATTCGTTCAATTACATTTTTTCGCGAGCGTCCTTTCGATATAAACTAATTGCTCGAAAACTAGGCAAGCTAGGATAAGAAATTGAATTGGGTTTTGAAGGTAATGAAAAATACTTGCAGTCCTTGCTATTTTTAATGGTCCTAGGTATTGAAACATAATAAGTGTAATCATCCACTGATATTTCGTGTTCAAATCAAGGAAAAAAAAACGGAAAAAGCCATAAAAAAAACGGGAATAAAAGGAAAAACCCTGGAAAAAAGGAGTAATTATTTAGTCTGATATAACCAGAACAATCTAACCTTACATAGAAATTTGAGTGCGTGGAAATTGAATACAAACATTTTAAGAGGAGTAGGTAATTATTTAGTCTGATCTAACCAGAAAGAACTAACCTTACGTAGACTTGTTAGTGCGTGGAAATTGAATACATGCATTTTGCGAGTAGCACCCATTTTAATGGTCCTACGTATTGAACCATATACCGGGTGTCCACGAACAACTTTTTTGGTTTTGCAAATATTGAAATGGAATTTGAAGGATTTGTATGAAATATAAAACTTAAAACTGCATTTTCTGACAAGTGACTCAGATTTGTGCAACTTCCGGTCTCACCGGAAGTTAAATAAACTTTCGATTTTTAAATGACCATATGACATTCTGAATACAACCATGTATCACTTGTTAATTTTTGTGACCATATGTTTTTTTTTTTTTTCGATATTTAATTTTCAATCTAGAGGGCTTTGGATACGTTCAAATTATTAATTTTAGTCCTAAAGTAGGTATTGGGAAAAATACAACTTTACTTACGTTTTCAGTTAAAATGCATCTGCAGTGTAAAATGTAATTTTTATTCCTACTATTTTATTTTCAAAAGACAACATAGGGGCTGGTCGGGTCAGAAAAAAATTTGAAGGATTTGTATAAGACTTAAAACTGCATTTTTTCACAAGTAACTCAGCTAGCAAGTTCTAACATTTCTGTGGAATATTGTAAGATCTGTCTTAAAATGAAACATCATTTTAATTTAAAATTAGATTCAAATACGTTGGGTAACATGTGACCTACGTAACTAATAGTCAGGTGTATTAAAAAAAAAATTACTTGTCGATATATCTTACCTCACTTCCCCAAATCTAAATTAGGAAACTATTGTGTACACTATTGACTGAAAAACATGTTATTAATATCATTTATGCAAGGAGATATTAGCTTTTGGATTGATGGTTTTATTATATTAGTTGTGTTTGTCAAAGATTCTCGATGAATTTTAATTGTTATCTCAAAAAGTAAGATCTACCCTAATATTTTTAAGTTTGTTGGCGAAAGTTCCTTCGAGACCTAATAGTGTGCAGTATCAAATTAGTCGTAATGAAATGCTCTTTTTTCTGGCTCGTCGAGCCACTTTGTTGCAATTTAAAAAAAAATAGTAATAATAATTTAAAAATTTAATTTTACCCAGCAGATGCATTTTAACCGAAAACCGTAAAGTTGTATTTTTCCCAATACTTTAGGACTAAAATCAATAATTTAAACGTATTAATAGCCCTCTAGATTCAAAAATAAATTTCAAAATTTAAAAAAAAATTGTTCACAAAATTTCATATGGAGACAAAAAAAGGGAAAATATACCGGGTGTCCCATTTAAAAATCGAAAGTTTATATTACTTCCGGTGATACCGGAAGCTGCATGAAGCTAAGTCATTTGTCAAAAAATGCAGTTTTATGTATTATATAGATCCCAATTTCATTTCAATATCTTCAAAAAAAAAAAGTTATAGGGGCGAGCCACCTTCCATGGACACCCGGTATATCACTGATTATCGAAAGCTGTTTTTTTGTACAGTCATTCTCAACGTGATGGTCTACTGCAAAGTTCCCAAATGACTCGTTAGACGATTGTCTATTGAATAAACACAATCAGAGGGTAAGTAACTGCCCTGAACTAGATGTTTGATTGATAAAATAACCATTCAAAAATATGTCTCAAATAAGAACTCACCTTCTTTCGGGCTCAGGTTTTACTGTGGAAGGAATAGGTGGTTCCACCGTCGAGCTTGATGGGGTACTAGGAGTAGTAATCGGAGTAACGGTAGTTTTGTTTGTGGGTTTGGGAATCGGTGTAGTAGAAGCAGTTGTACTTGATGGAGTTGTTATTGTTGTTTTACTGGTTGGAGTTGTTGGTGGAGTTGTTGGAGTTGTTGGAGTTGTTGGAGTTGTAGAAGTGGTGGTGGCGTTCGTAATTGGCCCAGGATTAGGAGTAGGCTGAGGTGTTTCTGAAATAGAAATACGAAATTAGTCAGTATAAGTTACATAATAATAAAAATTAGTAACTAAATTAATTTGACTCAAATAAACAAAATAAAATGAAGTTCCAATGAAATATTTAGGCAAAGTGTTATAATCCAGTAACCTTATCATGAAAAGGGCAGGGCCTAAGTTGCATCAAATGGTAGTAGTAGTTTTCTTTTTTTTTTTTTGGTATTGTATTTGACTGAGATGCAAAATCGAAGTTTTCGACCTCGGCAGTCCCCCGGATTACTTTTGAATATCCCAAAAACTGCTACATTTTCACACTTTTTTTGGTATTGTTCCATTTCAACCAAGAAGGGTCATGTTTTCAACACAAACTATTCCATACATTTTCAAACTAGATTAAATTCGCTATAATATGAGACAAGAATGGACTCGGTAGCTGTAATAGTTATTATTTCATGTTTATGTGTTCAATAACTTGTCTTATATGACTCAGTGAAGGAAACATTTATTAATTTCAATATTTTGAAGGTAGGGACGATACATAAATGTAGGAATGACAATACATAATGAGAGATTAAAACTCTATGATATCTGTGAACCTACTACTACAAGCGAGTTAATGAAATAACTGAGAAAAGATGACCTTGAGCTGTGTCCCTTGTGATGCGTTCCCTCCTCCTGCTAGTGAACCAACATACAAAAAACAAGGGTGTCTCCCTTCGTCCCCACTCCTCTACCACGGTTGATTGCAAAGGCTCAAACGGGCAGGTTTGCCATTTGTGAGTAATTTCGTGGTCTGCGACTAATTTTGAGAGTAATGACAAATTGTGTGTAAAATGAGAGCAATCGGTGGTACAAAGGTTGTACATAGTTATTGGGATATCTGAGGCAGTAAATGTCACATTTGAAGCTAAATACATTGAGGTTTTTCACGCTGAAGATGCGGACACGCTATACATAACTACAGCTATCAGAAAGACCTCTGATTTTTCAGATCGTAGTTATTGCAGGAGAGGACATAAACTTGTTGGTCATTCTCACCGGTCTCAGGGGTCCCACACGAGATATTTCATTCCTACAAAAGTTTGAAAGAGCCGAAAGGTCAGAAAGATGTCTTCTACTCTACCACCTCAACATCTGCAGACTGTCAACTCATTCCTTCCACTTACACCTTCAGTGGTTACGATTCCACCTCGTGCTGATTCGGCAAAGAGAAACTCATGACTACAGAAATATGTAGACCTTGAAGAGGTAGCTGCAGTTTTTTCTAATCCAGTTGCGACACCTGCCCAAGTAGCTGAAGCCGGTGAGAAGTTACTCATTGAGCTGTACAGTGGAAAAACCGGAAAACGCTCAGTTAAACCCTCAACGACCTACACTACCAGGTTTTCACAAAAGCTGCAGCCAAGAGCTGTTTCAAGCTGGTCAGACTTCCTTACACGCAAGATGCTGAGAAGCTACATTAATTCACATACCACTAGGTGCAGCAGTAGGTCACAAAAAGAATTTGCTCGAATGGGGATGAGATGCTTGGGAAAAATGTGTCTAATCAACAAATCTTATAAAATAGAAACAGAACGCCACTATTCGGTCACGTGCGTCACAAACAGCTTGGTTGTGATGGTTGTGATTGTTGTGAACACGCCTACCTCTTACTGTAAAAGCAGTCTATTACCTAATGCCCCCCTACGTCATTACGTCACAGAAAGTCTTTTAATTTGTATGTGTTGTGAATTTCGTATTTTTCTTTTTAATTTTTCGACTGATATACAAAATATATATATACAAAACAAAAATTAGAACCTTTAACTATGAAGTTTTGTACCTGCGGCACTCGAAATACTGATGAAAGCTTCGATTTTCACGAAATTCATAAAAGTGCCAATATCTCCAAAACTATCAATATTTTACCAAGGTCATATTATGATATTCTGGTCAGTCATGAGCTGGACTGTCAGCCTTCCAAAGGATGACGTTGAGTTTTGGGACACGCTGTATATTTGTTTTTTACTTTTAAATCATTTTATTTTTGTGTTGTTTGAGTTTAATATGTTTTTATTCGCTATATATAATTCATTAACTGTTATTTTAGGACCTATAGTACCTAAGTTTGAATAATTATATCTATGATACCTATAAATTATTATGAATAAATACTTTTCATTTGAAATTTTAAAAAAAATGTGTAGCAGGAAAGTTTTATTTTTATAGGCCAGTATTCTGCATTATAAATTGAACTGAGATAAATTACGTTCCATTAATAAATTTTCAAAATTCAAAAGTGCTTATTGCTTAGTGCTCAAAATTTTCATGCACGAAAACGTGCTCATTCACGGTCAGAATGGGGAAAATACGAAAAAATTGCGTCAAAAGTGATAGGGGGCTGTCGAGGTCGAAAACATGACTTTCGCTGTTGGGACTATATTATGTTCGCTTCTTGAGTTTTGGAAGAAATTGGTTTCTTCTTTCGCTGATTTTGATTTTAATTTTTTGTAAAGTATATTATTATTATTGTCTCCCAGCAACGACATAATTATACATGTGTTTGAAATATTACATACTAAGTCTTGTAAAGTAATAACCAAATAGGGTGAAGGGAATATACATCCCGCCCGGCTTGAAATGCGAAGCTTTCAATAAGCATTAATAACAATTAAAAGGTATAACGTAATTCAATTCTCGAATGACGTCATCTTTTCCAGGGTGAATTTCTGATGCTCTGTCCACTTTCCATTGTAGAGGTGGCGCATTATCTTCCTTCAACACGACCAGGTCTCCAACTTTTATTCTGTTTGGTGATTTGATGAACCATTTTTGACGTAGCTGCAGGGATGTTACATATTCAGAGGACCAGCGTTTCCAAAAATGTTGCAAAATTTGTTGTAGTCGACGATGGTGATCGAGGTGATTCGATGAGACAGCTAACAATGAGTCATTCAAATCAAATCAAATCAAAATATCCTTAACTGTCAGAAGATATCATCTCATGGACAAAGTTTTACAAAATGGATTCATACAATAACTTATATAACATAAAGGTAAGAAAGGTAAAAGAAAAATATAAAGAATGTGACTTGTCAATAGATTAAATACAATCAAAGTTTGTTGAAAAATTAAAACACACATTATATATTAATATTATAAGATGAGTGACTTGTTGATAAAATGCAGTCACAAGACTTGTCAACAATTACGAACACAATAATATATGCATATTTATAAATTTGGGCTGGAGGACCTAGGTCAATGGTATACTAAATTATTAATATCAATGTTAAGTAGCCTATAATTTTACATTGAGGAATTCGCTTACATCATAAAAGGCTCTCTCAATAAGGAGCAGCGTGAGTGATTTTCTAAATAAAGATAATGAGTCAATGGTTTTAATTGATGTTGGAAGATGATTATTGAGTACATTGAGTAGGAAATGAGCAGGAGTTAGGAAAGTTGGATCGGAGGGATCATTTGATAATGGTGTTAGAGGGCGAGAATTGAGAACAGCTTCGATTTGACACAACACTCTGTATAAAGACTTTCAAAAGTGAGGTGTGCATTACCGATCACTCTGATCAGATGTTTTTTCGCGGATTTAACAGCAGCTTGCCATAGTCCGCCCTGATTGGGTGCTAAGGGGGTATTGAAATGCCATTTAATATGATTTTCTAATAAAAAATTGCGAAATTCATTTGTATGATCAAGATTTTTCATTTCTAAAATGATGGCTTTGAATTCGTTATCAGCACCAATGAAATTACTGCCATTATCTGAATATATTTCAGAACACAGACCTCTGCGAGAAACGAATCTTTTTAGGCAGTTTTAAAATGTTGGAGTTGATAAATCGCTAGCCAGTTCAATATAAACGGCTTTCGTCGCGAAACATATAAATATGCATATGTATATCTTCACCAATTTTCTAGTTTTTAAGCGACCATCTATCACAAGAATCGGTCCAGCGAAATCTATTCCTACTATAGAAAACGGCCTCAAAGGTGTCAATCGTGTTTTAGGTAAATCGCCCATCATGGGTGTAATAGTATGTGGTTTTGCTCTGAAACAAGGAACACACTTACGTATTATACCTCTCACTTTATTTTTTCCATTCGGAATCCAATATCGTTTTCTTAGTCTAGCTAAAACGGCTTGTGGACCAGCATGGAGTGATAATTTATGTTCATATTCTATTAACATATTTGTGAATTTATGATCGGGGGGTAATAATATAGGATATTTCACATCATAAAAAATATGAGCATTTTTAAGCCGGCCGCCTACTCTCAGTATATCATTTGAATCTAAAAATGGATTCAATGTAAAAGTTTATTTGTTCTAGGAAGAATTTCATTATTTTTCAGCCATCTAATTTCATTCGCATAGTGAAGAGGGACCTTTCTAGTTCATTAGTTGTTAGATGACCCTTCATTCTGTCGGGTTTGTTTTTTGTTTTTGAATTATGGATGAATCGCAGCGTGTATGTGAATACTCTGTGGGTTTTTGTGAAAGATGAATATCTTTCGAAAATATATCATTATTACAGATGAAAATTAATTCTTGTTTGTTCCGTTTTTCAGGAAGATTTTCTGATGAACAAATAATATTTTTTGGCCATGCGTTTTCACTTTCGATTAAAAATTTAGGACCTGTCCACCAGTCCCCTTTTCGATAATTGCTCTGGGTTACAGCCTCTTGAAATAATGTCTACAGGATTTTGCTGAGACGGAATGTATCGCCAACTATTTGTTCTAGTCACTTCATGGATTTCAGCCACACGATTTGCGACAAACGTTTTCCAATTGTGTGGATCTCCTGCAATCCATGATATGACAATAGAAGAGTCACACCAATAGAATGTCTCGATGTGATTGAATTTTAATGATTCTTTCACCTTTTTAATTAGATTTGCAAGCAAAGCTCTAAACAAGGAAGTGTCCTTGTTCTTTTTATAGGAGCAATTTTGGATTTAGCGCACATTAACATAACTTTATGAGAACCGTTTCGACATGTAGATCGCAAATATACACATACCCCGTAAGCTCTTTGAGTAGAATCACAAAAGCCATGAATTTGTTGATTGACAAATTGAAATATTGTCGCTTGGCGTGGAATTTCAATATGATTGAGTTTTGTCAGTTCCCTATTGAACGTTGACCAGTCCTGAAATAACTCGTCAGGAATTCGGTCATCCCAACCAATCTTTTCCTGCCAGAGCTTATGTAAAATAAATTTCGCCTGTACAACAACAGGTCCGATTAAACCCAAGGGATCAAATATTTTCGCTATATTACTGAGAACGTTTTGTAATCAGTTTTGATTCTTTAAGATTTGATTTGAAAACAAAGATATCGCGCTTTGGATTCCAAACCAATCAGAATGTTTTTATGGTCTTCTTTCCAGGAGAAATGTATTGAAGTAGGTTTTCAAAATTTTTGTCACTTGTTTGTTATAATAATTCAGGATGATTTGATGCCAATTTACCGCTTTCGAGGATTTCAACGATCTGATTTTTTAGAAGATTGGCTTCTTCCACTGTTTCGGCCCCACTTGTCAGATCATCCACATAAAAACAATTTTCAATAAAAGTAAAAAATATTTTCTTCAGATGTGAATTGTACTTTATTCTGTGAGTTACAGGTTCAAAAACTTGCCGCTTTGGTATTCGAACTGAAAACTTTAGGAGTTCTTGAATCTGTAACTCACAGAATAACCTGAATTACACATCTAAAAAAATATTTTCTACTTTTTAGCGCATTTTAATGAAAGCTTGTCTTCAAAGGTTTTTTATAATTTTATCGTATCACTGAATATTCCTTCAAGTTAAATCTTCATTACAAATTATTAACATCATAATAACACATAATACATTAGTTACAATATAATAAGTTAGTTACTTTATAATACCCTAGATACCAAATGGCACGCTAAAATGAAAATGACGTGACATAACAAAAGTTGTTGATTTTATTTTCACATCATCGTTGTCAATGACAAAGCTTTGAATGTAACTTCATTTTTCAATTTAAATAAATCTCGGAAGTTGCACAGGCATTATAATTATAATTATAAATCGTATAATTATCTCGTTACGTCAATAGCTATTATTTAACTTTAATACAACATGTAACATTTTATTTAAAATCATTAAAATATTACAGTAAATTATGTTGCTTTTTTCGTAATGAAATGAAAATAATGTTTTTTTCGAGGGGGAAACTACTCTTTCATTAGGTGTACATCATAACATTTTCATTAATTCAATATTAATTTTAATTATTCGAAATGTCAAAACTCGCCAGAAATTATTTTTGCGCAAAAAAAAACATTTGAAAACTGATTCAGAGCTGACCAACTTGAGAACGGTTAGAGATAGACGAATTCTGCGAACTCCAATCGAATTAGTATATACTGAGAATTTGAAGAAAAAAAATTTACGGACAAAAAAGTCGAGTAATGATAGATAACTTTTTGAACTTCTTTATTATTCACTTTTCAAATTTCGAATTTCAAATTTTTGTCCCAGAACGTATTTTGACGTGCTGATTCCGAATCTTCGAACGTAAATATCGAAAACTCATCAGAAATATTTTTGGCGCCAAAAAACGATTTAAAAACTGATTCAGGGCTAACCAACTCGAGAACGTATTAGAGCTAGACGAATTCTGCTAACGCCAATCGATTCAGAATTGCTGAATTAGTATATATTGGGAATTTGAACGAAAAAAATCGACGGGCAAAAAAGGCAAGTAAGTATATCATGATAAATAATTTTTTGAATTTTTTAAATTTTAATTTTTCAAATTTTTATCCCTGAACGTATTTCGACGTGCTGATTCCGAATCTTTTAACAATAATGTCGAAAACTCATCAGAAATATTTTTGACGGCAAAAAAAACATCAAAAAACTGATTCAGAGCTGACCAACTCGAGAACGGTTAGAGATAGACAAATTCTGCGAACGCCAATCGATTCAGAATGGTCGAATTAGTATGTATTGTGAATTTCGAGTCAATCGAAAGAAATTAAAAATTACTTGAAAAAGTTGCATGGGGTTCACCCCTAAAAATCATCAAAAATACCAAGTCGTCACATCGACTTGAAATTCGCACTGTATACGTAAAATTTTATGCTCATTCCAAAAATGTATGATTTTTATATGCTCAGATATAAGATTTAGGCGGAAAAAGGCGTTTAAGATGAAAAATAAAATTTTCTGAGATTTTTTATTTTTTATTTTTGAATTTCAAATTTTTGTCCTCGAAAGTAATTTGACGTGCTGATTCTGAATCTTTTAACAATAATGTCGAAAACTCATCGTAAAAATTTTTGGCGGCAAAAAAAACATCTAAAAACTGATTCAGAGCTGACCAACTCGAGAACAGTTAGAGATAGACCAATTCTGCCAACGCCAATCGATTCAGAATGGCTGAGTTAGTATGTATTGGGTATGTATTTGGGAATTATTTTAAATTTTCTAGAACTTATTTTTATACATAAGAGTTAAATTATGTCCATACAACGTATCCGCGTAATTGAATGGTAATTATCTTTCAATGCCCCCTAAAACTTTTTCATTATTTTTCATTAGAAATAATTACTTCACTGATTTCATTAGGTGTACAACAAATGACTAGTTGTTTCCCCCTCGTTTTTTTTGATGAACTTTACATATTCTTTGGTGATTAATTTGGACGAATGACTGTAACTTCACAAATGGTAGTATTTTCAACAGAAACAATGAACATTTCTGAGTAGAGATAATCCCCATCACATAAAAAACACAATTTTCCGTTATTGTTTGTGCTGGAATATGCCAACTAAATTCTTGGTCCTTTAATGCATGATGCCCATTTGAGTAATCACCGATTTCCAGAATTCTTGAGAACAGAAATTAGATAGGTAATATTTGGAAGAGTTTCCTCTTATCAAATTAAAGAACCTATAGTTTCATCACAACAGAGTATACCACCACATGAAGTATATGCCGATATTTGAAAGCGCAATTTTCTTGGAAGTAGATAGGAAATCGTGGAGTAGTGAGATGGCCGCCAGAAGCCCAGATCTCAACCCACTTGAATTTGCCTGCGGAGCACCCTTAAGAGGCAACATCAGCGCGTCATCACAAAAGTAAAATTTCATCATTGCGCCGCACATGTTGGCTGTATGGGGATATATTTTTCAAGAGCGATAGTGGAGGTAACGAAGCACTTGTCCGTAAAAAACTACGTAGCTGGGAGCGCCAATAAGGTAGATAGCTTCTAATCGTAGAATCGGTTTTGAGTCAAAACTAATGATTTTATACAATTTTTTTTTTCTTCTTCTGAGTCTATAATCTCCTTAAGAATTCGGGAATTTTCCTATTTTTTTCATTTGTCAAACCAAAAAAAATGTTTTCCTTCAAAATCATCAAAACCAAAAATCAGTTAGATTCCCGAATTCTCACAAACGAATTGGATAATTTGTTTCAACAAAATTTTCACAAAAATATAAAACTGAACGCTCAAAACCGATTCCCGTTTCATCAATATGTATTGTATGCTCTTAAGTATGAAGTTTACTGAAACGATATCACTGATAAATTTAAAAGAAATAATCTAATAGTGAGGAACTTCTGAAACGTGACATTGAACTGGGTATAGGAAAAGTGAAGAAACATGCAAACATTTGTGTTCAACAAAAGTCTGAAGAACTAATAGAAATCGAAACCAAGTTCTTACAGTTTTTTACAATTTTTAATAACATTTGTTCATATTTTTTGTTATTGTTCATTCCCGAATGCACATGAAATCATCAATTCTCAGTAAATTAGATGAACAAGGAAAATCCCTTAAAAAGTACCAACAATAATCAACAATAATCAACAATAATCAACAACAATCAACAACAATCATTTGAACGGGGGATTCCCCAGTTAGATTCATGATTCATTCAAATGGCGGGTATTCACACACGCATAATATGACATGGACAGCGTCTCGGGGATTCCCAAGAAACAATTTAAATAATGCCCTGCTTGATGAACATTGCACAATTAATCTGTTAAATATAATTCCAAACAATGTCCGTCGCGGTATTAGCCAGAAAAGTAGTTGTTCTCTGGTGATATTATCCTCATATCCTACTTTTGAATCAATGGTATTTTGATGTTATGAAAATGATTCACTTCATTTTGTAACTGACTAGTCAACTTCTTGAACTCTATGTCCCTGTCTTTTAAATATAATACTTGGTTGTTTGAAGTGAAGGTAAACCCTGACCATCCTCTGTTTCCTTCTGTACACTCTTGGTTTGTTTATATTTTCTTTATGAAGATGGTGTATTATTATAATTATTATTATTATTCTTGCTACAGATTATTTTTTTTTCGCCAGGTAAATGATTACTGGGTCCGAGAATCATGAGCCCTGAGTAGACGGAGTGAACCAAGGATGACAGCCTTCTGCATTCGTCCGGCTAAGATTTCTGCCGCATCACAGCATTTATTGGTAGAGTATCGAATGATAATCCATCAACCACGACGTGGAGAGATCGGTCTGAGAGAAAGCTAGATAGCAAGAAACACAACTGGGGATGCAAGCCATAACACTGAAGTTTGGCTAGAAGTCTTTGGTGCCAAACGCGATCAAACACCTTGGAGATATCTAATGCAACAGCCAGAGTTTCACCGTATTTCTCGATAGACTGCTGCCAAATATGTGAGACATAAGCAAGCAGGTACACCAATTGATCTCTGATGCCAGAAACCAAATTGTCCATCATTGATAATTCTTCAGCTTTCTAGATATTTCATGAGCTCGATGTTGATGGCTTTCTCCATGACCTTCGAGATAACAGATAGTAGTGATGGCAATCAATAAGACAAGACTAAACCCATTTTATTGCATTTACTCTTTTACAGTACTTTTCAATGAGTATTTGGTAGTTCAATCATATGCTTTTAATATTCCACCAGTTAAAAAGTACAAAATAATTACAAAAAATATTTTTGTACAATAACAAGGAAAAATACATTATGTATTCAACGGAGTAGCAATTTCTCTCTACAAGACGTTCTTTAGTCTGGCTTCAAATAGAAGGAAGTCAGTTAGTAATTGAAACATTTACCGAGATATTAAAATAGTAGATTGGTGTGTTGTGAGAAGCTTCATTATACAGTATCGGAAAGTTTTCATCGGGGTATAGACAAATCTATGCGAGCAACAAGGAACGCAATGATATGATAATACCACATAAATAAGAGAGACACACTACTGTACGCCTCCCCTACTACCTTGTCTGACGAATTAACAGCCACGTCGATATCGCTTGCTCGAGCGAGTCGAGGAGAAATTGTAATGCTCTCTCAACATAATAGCAAGCTATTCTTTACGCTCCTATGAAACCAGCATACCCGATGAAAACTTTCCGATACTGTATTCATCAGAAGCATTTGGAGATTTATTCAATATTTCACGGCAATGATTAATACAAAGGTGAATGGAAAATCTGTACCATTTTCTCAATTATGGATTGCATGCTACGAATTGTGTTTTTTTTTTCAACATATCCTATCCCATTAGATTGAACAGAAGCTGAAAAGAGCATTTAAGACAACCTAAGTAATAAAACATTAAAAAAGTTCAATTTGAAGAACGCCAAAGTGGGCTTTTTCATTTGTTAAAACAAACTATCAATATATTAGGGGTTCAATTTGTGAAAATACTCACCTGGGGGCATAATTGTTTTAACATCGATAGAATCAGGAATTGTATCGTTTTGGCCGTTTATAATAATTTCATCACCAACTTGGGACTTTGCACCACCTACAAAAACAATGCAAATTTGAAATATCTAGATATATCACCTGTAATGTAAAAATGCATTAGAAACCTACCTTGTTCCGTAGGATACGCAAGGACCAGAACAAAAAATGAAATCAGCAGTGAGTATTTCATCTTCGAAAGTATTAATTTTTTTGTTGGAGCAGTAAAATATGGCGCACTAAATGGGAAAAAATTAACGATACACCAGCAGAAAATCTAAAATTCGAAACACAATGGGAAAACCAGATCGATGTGAAAATATTGCAAGTACTGTTTTTTGCAAAGATTCTAATAAAGTGGGTACTGTGGGTAGATGAGTATTAATGCAATCTTGCAATCAGCAATTCAGCAAACAGTGGTAATAAAACTGGCAAAACTATGGTCTGTGCTCTGACTGCTCTGTGGACTCTGTGTGCTCTGTGGTCTGTTTAATATTACGATTACGATGTTGTCGTATGTGGTATCGATTTACGGTTGACATGTGTCAGTCTATCAGTGGTTTGAAAAAAAAATTGTAATCTTCACATTGTCGTTTTTACTGAGAAATTCATTGAGCTAATTACATCGTTCCTTTCAAGTTTTAGTTCATAATGGCATTCTAGCTCAAAAATTGGTATTTTTCAATTTTTTTTCAAGTCTGTAGTTCACGGTTAAATGGCCTCAATCAAACCACCTTGAAATCATTGATGTGACGTATGTTTTGAATAATGTGTAATTTGTTGAGTGTGTGAACAAACCAATGAAAAAGGCGGCACTTCAAAGCAGTTTGATCAAAATCGTTTGAAGGTTATGTCAAGTTAAGCCCGTTGCTCAAACTGCCTTGCCAAAACAAAATGGTGGTACATTATTTCAGAACTCTCACAAGAGGATTCTTTTGAATAAATGGCTATTAAAGAGCTTTATTGCAATGAAAAAATATTTTTCGTTTCTGCAAGCGCTTCTTGTCACTCAAAATGGCAGATGGGTGCCATATTAGACAAAAATTCAAATGAGTAGATAAGTAGTGTAATACCTTGCGCTTTATTGAATATCAGGAAATCTCAGAAATCATGTCTCATATGCAATTCTGATAGACAGAAAACATTTTTAAACATTTCTTCATTTCAATTGAGCTCGTTTGAAGCCATTTATTCAAAGAAATCGAATATAAAAGTTCTAACATAAATGTGCCGCCATTTTGTTTTGAATGAATATTTTTGTCTGAAATTCTGCAGTCGTATAGAAAATCAAAAGAAAATTCGAATGCGGTATCATTCGACCCCCCCATGCCATTTAAAAAAATCTTTCAAAATGGTGCCCGGTCGCCATTTTGAAGGGTGGTCATTTTTTATTACTGTCAAAAATTAGTTTATAAACTACCGTTTCACAAAAAAAATTCAAAAGAAAATTCCCCTCCGTTCAAAAGTTAACAGGGGAGTTACTTTATGGACACACTGTATTGGATCATTCGTTTGTATCGAGGTGTAGCATAATTTGATGTAATTTATACCACATTTCAAATCGAGTTCAGAAATATGTCAAAATAATCTGTAAACGAATACTAAAAATCAAATGTAAATTACACCGGGTCTAGGAAAATGCTACATCACGATGCAAACGAATAAACCTCATGTATTCTGTAAAAATTCATTCACAGCACCGCATCAATACTTCGAAACAACGGATTCTTTGAAACACGAAGTGAAGAGAAAAATTAAATAATTATGAAATCATTTTGACAGTGACTCAGGTCTTCTCAAAATTGAAGAAACAGGAAAATGTTTATGTTAAGCATCTCATATGGATGGTGATGAGAAACCGACATGTTTGATTTGCAAAGAAAGAAGAAAAAGCACAAAATCTCTATTGATTCACAAATTCCCAAAAATTTTGGTAATCCATTTGAAAAGATTTTCTCAAATAGACAAATTTAGAGGTAAATTAAATGTCACCATTGATTTTTCTCTGAAAGGATTAGATATAAGCAACTTCACAGCAGACATGCAATGAAGCCCCTTGTCTATATATAACTTTTGTACGCTTTGTTGAATCACACAGAGACTTTCTCTAGAAGACACTATACACTGCTTACTGTAAGCATCCGTATATGCATAGTGAGCGGAAAGGCGTATATGTACTCTTCTATGAGGAGGAGGGGACTTAATAACATTTTTTTTATTATATTATATTTAGCTTTTTTTATACATATTATTATTGTTATCATTTTTTTGTTCCTTGAATTACTGCTAAATTCCATAAGAGCTTTGTCATAATGTGAATATAATCTCATATGTAATAAAAGCTGTCAAACTTCATTCCAGAAAGCTATCACAGACACATTTGCATTCACAGCATGGGTACATAACGGAGTTTAGCTCATCAAAATGTCAGTACATCTAATATTTGCATTTTGATTGGCTGAATTTGTTATGTCTTCATGCTATGCGCTATGCAAGTGTGTCTGTGATGGTCTTAATGCCGATACCGGAATGGAACATATATTTCTGTGTTAATTAAAGGTGGAATACAGAAAAGGTGCGTAATTAGCATTTTCAAGTTTACTTTTGAAAATTATATTTATCAATGCACAAGCGCGCTCAGGGTTTATGAAATATTTATTTGATGCTCAGGCGATTTTATTAAAGAAGGGTATGCTTTTAATAGGGAAATTTGGGCTACTCATGAAAGAACGTATAAATTCTCTCAAATGCTTAGAAATAAATAATTTAGTACTACATTTTAATTTTTTTCAATGTAGGATAAATTATCTTCTATGACATGTTCTTATCAAATATTTTCAAATAATGCAAAGTGGCAACATTGCTCTTGAATTATTTCAATAGCTAATTGTCAAAACTGACATTTTCCATTTAATGTACATTGAAATCCAAGATAAACACATACGCTTTGTGGTCAAAATGTCTATTTTATCATATTTTGTCATACAAACTCTACTTTAAAAAAACTTATTTGAAGATGTTCCGGAATGGTTTGAAAGTTGAAATTTTAGGAAAATGTTTCTTTTTTATAGACCTAAAAGTGTGCAAAATCTTATGACCGGGAGCAGTTGGCCTAGATGAACATACCCTCCTTTAGTACCAATTAGTACATTTTTGAAAGACGATCTATTACAAAAAAACCTGGATTGGCAACACTGGAGAGGCGCAGTTCACAGAACACGTTTTGAGATTGTATCGTGACTATCGTGTCAACGTGTCAATCAAACGTCAGACTCGTCAGAGCGATCTTCGAATTTAGAATTTATAAACAAAACGATATAAATAAAGTAGGTACTATTTGTTTGTTGATTTTATTTTTAAATGAACATGTCTTCAATGGATGAACAGACCGTTTTTGCAAAGTTAGAAGCCCTGAAAGAAATAAGGTTGGTCTTGTTACCCAGGTGTAATTCATAATCCAAAGAAAATCAATACTTCTTTCAGATCAAAAACAATCCAACTAGAAAAACTCAAAGCTAGATTGATTTTTGAAATAGAAACTCAAGATCAAGAGGAGAAATGTTTATCAGAGTACAAGCAAGAAATGGATCTGTTATTGCAGGAAAAAATGTCTCATGTTGAGGAGCTTCGACAGATTCATGCTGATATAAATGCGGTAATATTTTGTGATAATTCTGAAAGCACACAGTCCATTTATATTACTCCTAAAATAGCCGAATAGAAAAAATAAATTATGAAGTATTGCCATTGGGGATTATACACAACAAAGAAAGAGCTTTCAAAATCAAAAGAGTTCTTAAGTTAGTAGGGCGAGCTTCACTACCAAAGACCACCCCTAAATATTTATATTGTGTAATATTTTTTTTTCTGTTTTTATATTTCAACCTATTTTAAGGTATTTGGGACGCTAAACGCTATAATAGTTTTCTTACAGATTCAATGAAAATTTGATATGATATTTCTGGACAGTGACTACATCAGCTGAATTTTTTTGAGAATTTTCGTACGTTTAGAATCGGAGATAATTGGACTCAAAGTTGCTTCCAAATAGATTTTTATATCATAGCACCATAGGCCAAATGCAATCATTGTCTCAAATAACACGCTGTACAGAAGAAACGCGTCTTACAAATTTGATGAAAAACTAACACAAGTCAATAAACTTGATAACAATGCTAATAACCAAATCTGGAAAAATCCGTCTGTCTAGTTATCGAAATACAAGTCGGAATGTTTTGATCAATCAGAGTACAAAAATGACCACGTCCAGAGTCATGGCAACAATGCCAACAACTCGCTGCAGCTGGTTAGGAAATTGAGAAATATATCCCGAAATAAATAGATCAGGATATATAGAAACTTGAGAATAGAGAATTGGGCCCATATTGTCGTCAGCATATAAGAATTGGGGAATTTTGGAAAAGATTATACGTGAATTAAGACAAAGTAGTGGAATAATTTTCTGAAAAAAATGGTCAAAGACAATTTGTGATAACTCATTTGGTTTTCAAAGTATATTTCACCTTACTTTCTAGTTTGACCCGATAGCATTCACGTCGGAAATCATAATATCTTATGGAGTTGAAAATTTACATGTTGTTTCAGTTCCGATGACATAATGTCAAAAAATTATCCTCCCCTGCTCTCCGAAAGCTAGATACAAAATGAGTAGGGTTTCGAAAATTTGATCACTGAGAAAAAAATATTGTTAGGGGGGCTCGTCTCCCTTTCCTTTTCTCGAAAAAAGTTGAAAAACTCGCGAAATGAAAATTAGAGAAATCCATGAAAGTAGTGAAAAGCACCTGATCGTCGAATGATTTGGTTTAAAAAAAAGTCACACTTTTTTCCCCATCGAAAGCTAGATAGAGAACTCGAAGGCAATCAGTAAATTCATTAACAATTTCGGGCATGGAAAAAAAATTCCATCGGGGTGCTTGCCACCCTTCCCTGTCACGAAAAAAATTAGAAAAACTCTCAAAATAGAAATCGAAAAAACTCGTAAAAATAGTGAAAATTATCTGACTGTCAAATAATACTGATGTTGAAAGTAATTTTTTGTTCTTTAAGGTATTTTAGATTATGGCGACTTGACATTACCATAAATTTAGTTTTATCCATATTCAGCATCAATCCATTATTTTCCAGCCAGATGAACATACTCTGTAAATCTTCATTTAGAAAATACTCCATATCCTTGGGTTCACCAGTATAATACAGCATTGTGTCATCCGCGAATAACTTTATCTGACAATGTTTAATATGATGAATAATATCATTGATAAATAGTATGAAAAGAATTGGACCTAGTACTGAACCCTGAGGTAAACCAAATTCAGTTTCTATTTCTGTTGAAAATATGTTGTTATATTTAACAATTTGTTTTCTTTTCTTTAGATATGATCTGAACCACTTTAGAACATTCTGGCATAATCCATATTTTTGCAGCTTCATTATTAATAATTCTCTATTTATCGTTTCAAATGCACGTCTAAAATCTAAGAAGACAATTCCAATAGTTTTTTTTGTTATATATGTCAGTTTTCCACTGTGATATTAGAAATTGTAGAGCGGTTTCACATGAATGTGATTTGCGGAAACCAGATTGTTGCTCAATAAGAATGTTGTGTTTCTGTATGAATTGAATTAGTTGATCTTTTACTGATAATTCCAAAAGTTTTTCATAGAGTGGTAACGTATTTATAGGGCGATATTCAGAACATAATTTTGTATTTTTTTTTTCTCTATGGGCACAACAGTAGACATCTTCCAAGCTTTAGGAAATGATCCACTATTCAAAGATAAATTTATAACATTTAAAAATCTGTTTCCAACAATACTGAATGAATGTTTTATGATATTTAAGTTTATGGGATCATTGTCACAGCTGTTTTTTGTTAGTGATGTAATGATCATTTTCAGTTCACTCATGTTAATTTGTTTGAAATTTTAAAATGTATTTTTTGTAAGTGGAATATGATTTGTCACTTGATGAAAGTCATTGCTTGGTTTTATACCGGAAATAATATTTTTTATACTACTTATGAAGAATGAGTTGAAAGAGTTTGCTATTTCTTTATCATTTACCTTCAATACACCATCAAAGTATATTTCTGGTTTGAACTCTGACTGCTTTCCACTCACTAACTCTTTTAGTGTTCGCCACATTGATTTAGGGTAATTTTTATTTTGATCAATTTGTTCTTCATAATATTTTTTTGTTTCTCTTCTTATCAATCTAGTTACAATGTTTCTTGTTATTTTATATTGTGCCCAATCATGTTCATTTTTGGTTTGTTTGGCTACTTTGTATAGTCTATCACGCTCTTTTATTTCAGTCATAACTTTGTCTGAGAACCAGATATTTAATTTAAAATTATTGAATATCTTGCAATCCTTAAAAGGAGCATGTTTGTCTAAACAATAAATTATTTCTCGTACTAACAGTAAGGATACTTCATCAATATTTGTGTTATTTGCATTCCAATGAGTTTGAGATAGGTCAAGTTGAAAATCAAACTCATTAAAGTTTTTGTAATCCCTCTTTTTCATTTTCTTGTCAATACTTTGTTTCATTTTCACATCATTTAGAGATATCAGCAGATTTGAATGGTCAGACACATTAGGGTAATCAGACACTGCATGTCTCATTTCTTTGTCATCAGTAATTAAATAATCGATTAATGATGAAGAGTCTTTGGTAACTCTAGTATTTTCTGTAATAATTTGAAATAGTCCAAAAAAATCAATCAGATCTTTAATTTTTGCACACAATCAACACACAGTCAACAGTGCCTAAACACTCAGTTTACGCACTGTCGTAGAAATAAATATTATTTTAGATGGAAGGTGTCATCAAACAGGCTGATGAAAGCCGAAGTAGGTCCATGGGGTCTGCGATTCGCCTGCATGAGGAATATCTTCCTCTCAAAAATGAAATTGATCGCCTAAGAAGAGAATGTTTAGGTCTAGAACGACTACCCGAGTTACACGAAGAAGAAGGTTCTAGTGTAACACCAGAGTAAGTGAAACAATAAGTATTTCATATCTAATAATGTTTATATTGTTTTGATGAATTATCTGCTATTTCATTTTTATTGTATACAGAGGTTAATGATTGCATGATTTTAAGATGAAAGAAAATGGGATATTGGACGCCTGTGGTGTCACTCAACGAGAACAAGAAGTATTTTCCCCTTTACCACACAAGTAATTTAATTTCTTAGATGCGCATTTCGATAACCAAGTAGGCATTACTAAACTGAACTGCGAGAAAATAAATCGAATGTTCATTTAAAATTAAATTTAAAATTAGTAAAACCAGTCAATGAATAGCCCAAATTTCCCTATCAAAAGCATACTTACCCTACTTTTTATCAAAATTCTAACTACACCACTGGATTCGGGAAATTTCAAAATATCACTTACCATAATTTCATTGCAATCTGATCATGAATAAAAAATTAGGAGAACAAAATTTAAAAAATGTTTGATGGAATTTCAGGAAAATTTTAATTATTTTGTCTTATATTTTTCGATTCATAACAGATTTTTATAAAATTAACTATATTTTGTCACATCCTAAATCTAGAAGTCTAATCAGAATTTTGAAAAAATAGTGATTGAATAATGTTCAATGAAGTGGTGGGTTGATTTACCGGCATAATTTCCAAATTTTATTCCCTCAGAACTTTCTTATTGATGACGCATTCCTACGTATTTTGTGTAGTAGGATTTTAAGAAAAAATCGTCAATAATTTATTTATTTTTTTTTTACCGTGAAAAATATGAATAGTTGGCCCTGAGAATGAAGACCTTGATTATTATAAATGAAAAAATTCCTTTCTTTTATGATAAAAAATATCAGACCTCATTGCTTGAACTGTTTTTCAGTAAAAAAAGGAAGAATTATATGTATGTTCCTAAACTAAGAGCAGGATATTGAAAATTTCTAGTAGGTTGTGGATCTGCCTTATTGAAATAAGAATCTGTAAATGATTAGAAAAAAAAAGGCTAATTGTGTTGGTATAAATTAATTACTTGTATGCTTTGGCTGATGTTAGCGCACTGGAGGCTGATTATTGTATCAAAAGAGCTTTCCGGATAGAGTCGCACTAACTAGACGATCATTTCCTGTACATAAATAGGTACTTTTGCGCCAAAAATCAAAAGATACCTATTATTGTTCTATAAGAATTCCAGAATTTTATTGATGAAAATCCTGAACATGGCAGTAGAAATTTTTTTAATAATTTCTATATTGTAACATAGATTATATAGGCAGCCCGTTCTACATGAATACATGAATGCTCGCCGAGTTCTCCACTGGTAAGGGGCATTGTGTATCTCACCACAAGTGTCGATGTGGGTAATGGAAACCAAGGAGTACTCAAAGCATTCTTCAGTGTCCCCTAAAATAAAAAGAAGAACGGACTCTGAGTTGCAACTGTCAACCTTAAAATGAAGATAATAATTTTTTGAAAATTCTTACTTTTCAATCATTATTTAGTACCTATTGGACTTGAAGTGGCCAGACTCATTGTCTTGCTGGGTGGATATTCATTTCTTGAAAATTCACTGCTGAGAAGGCAGCAAAAGTCAAAGAGCGGCAGGGACACTGAGCTACAGATCAACAAAAGGCTGCTCAGAGCTTTAATAAATGCACACTGCACACTGGTTGCAATGCCCAAATGTCAGAACGTAAAACATTATGAGTTGGGTATAATTTTTTATTCAAAATAATCAAGGTGTCTTGAATTGGGATGCACTGGTTGAAACGAAAAACTCTTTTTTTATGACAAAAGATGCTTGTCTACATTTTGTTTTTACCCACCAAGTTTTAAAAACATATTTGATGAAGTTACAGAGTTGATAATTTTTTTTTCAAAAATATCTTTATTAACCTGCATATCAAAAATGAATCAAAAACGGACCTATGTTCAAAACCGTGCACAGAATAACCCCCTTTAATATTGGCATTCAATTTGTTCATTAATTGAATGCCCTCATACCTCATACCTTCTCAAATATAGGTAATAAATGAATTTAAATTTCATAACTATACATGATTTTTTTCAGAAAATTCTCGCAACTTTACAATTCGACCAAGTCTCCAACGTCATCGTTCAACAAAACTGCAGACTGGAACAGGCCGATCGCCCCAAATGACAACACGATAAACTCCCTAGCTCCGCCATTGCCTCCAACATTTCTGCCGCCACCGAATCCACTGAGGCTAGTCACGAACAAACAAGACTCTGGAAGACAAGGGTCGTTGTCTTCGTCCCCTCATGGCGGACCCCCTACGCCCACTTTCAGGTCGGATCTTAGTCTAAGGTGCCGCAATTTTCAACTCATAAACTATAATGATTTCAACAACACCCATTTTTGGGAATATTTTGCTTTAATTAAGATTAGACAAGATAAGCGAAAAGGCAAGAGAGCGAGAAGGCAAGAAGGCTAGAGAGCGAGAAGGCAAGAGAGCGAGAAGGCGAAAAATCGAGAGAGCTAGAAGGCGATAGAGCGAGAAGGCGAAAGACAGTGAGAAGGTGCGAGAGAGAAAAAGCGAGAACGCGAGAAGAGGGAGAAAGGGCAAAAAGGTTAAAGAGAGCGTGAAGTAGAGAGAGGTGAAGTAGAAAGAGAGAAGGCGAAAGATAGCGGGAGAGAATGAGGTGAGAGGAGAGAACGCGAGACCAAGAGAGAGAGAAAGGGTGAGAAGGCGAGAGAGAGAAAGGTTGAGAAGGCGAGAGAGAGAGAGAGAGAGAGAGAGAGAGAGAGAGAGAAAGGGTGAGAAGGCGAGAGAAAGAGAAAGGGTGAGAAGGCGAGAGAGAAGACGAGAGAGGGAGAGATATGCATGATTTGGTTGAAAAGCAAATGCTTTACCATCACAACCACCGCAGCGAATTAGTAGTAAAATAGTTTTTCTGATTACAAATATGAATAAACATTTTCGTTCTATTTTGATAAGATTTATCGGAAATATCGGTGGTTCCATCGCTGCCGGCGTCCGTGTATATTATTTTGTATATTTTTTGTGTATCGATTATACAAAATTTTGAATTCTACAACAAAAATTACGGAATTTACTGAGATGTTTCTATTAGAAATTAAATTGGAAAGAGTGTTGGGCACAAAGTTGAGCCTTGGAGCACCCCATGTTTCCCCATACTTTGTTAGCTGTTTTTTCAAATCTTACCTTGATCATTTCTCCAGGATTCAGTAGTGTATATTTTTCACAAGTTGATCCAGACCAATATATTGTTCTCACTCACGATTTTTTTCTTTTCGCAGGCAACAGCCCCCTCCTATGAAGTCTTGCTTGAGCTGTCATCAGCAGATTCATCGCAATGCTCCAATTTGTCCTCTTTGCAAAGCAAAATCTAGATCTCGTAACCCAAAGAAGCCGAAGAAAAAGGATCACTGAAGCCTTACATCTTGCAGCTGAACTGGAACCGCCGTTTTATTTGCCATAATTTGTGTTGTTATTGTCCCGTGGGTTGGAATAATTAGGTTGAGTTTTTTAAACCCAAATCAATTTCGGTTAAATTATATAATCCTAGAATAATTACCGAGAAAGTATAAATTCATTGACAATCCCCTAGCAGCTGATGATGGATTCGATCTCTAGAGTCGTGATAATTGAAAACACCGGTAACGATATTAGATTTGCAGGATTTTTTGAATTGGCGGATGTACTTAAGACTTCTGGTTTGTTTTAAGGTTGCTTGGAACTTGATTCGGTTAGCCTTTTCATTGGCCTTGGAGAAAAATAGAGTATATGATCATTATCCTTTCGAAGCTTTAGCAAAATTTACTGTAATTTTTTTCATACTAGGTGATTCTCGATGAGGACTAATTAGACATATTTCGAAGTAACCCGAATTCAAATCTGAAAAGGAGGGTATGCTTTGATAGGGAAATTTAGGCTTTCCTGAAAACATATATGAAATCTTTCATATGCCTAGAAATGAATAATGTAGTAGTACAATTTAATTTTTTTCAATCTAGAATAAGTTATCTTCCATAATATGGTCTTATCAATTATTTTCAAAAAATGCAAAGTGGCAACATTGCTCTTGAATTTATTCAATATCTAATTGTCAGAACTGACATTTTCCATTTATTGTACAATGTAACCCTGGATAAACACAACACAAATTTGCTGTACATATTTGAAGATGTTCCGGGATGGTTTGGAAGTTGAAATTTTGGGAAAATGTTTCTTTTTTATAAACCTAAAATTGTGCAAAATATTATGACCGGGAGCAGATGGCCTAGAAAAGCATACCCTCCTTTGGAAAAGCAGGTTATTAACAATGATCAACCTGTGTAAAATATTTTGAACCCCCTTGCACTTCTTGTTATTCTGTAAATTCCTTTTTTGGTTGAACTGGAAATTGATAGCAATTTTCCTATGTTCAATGAAACACACTGTATTTTTTACAGTTTTGAATTTCACTTCAATTCTGTACTCATTATATGAAGCATCCATACCTAAAGGATACCGTTGATATCAAAAGTTTTTTTCTATATTTCGACCAACACTATAATTTTTTTAGTAAAAATTTTTTCATGATTAGAAGCCCATTATTTCTACTAACAAACACTAAGTTTAAATAAAATCGGTTCAAATAATTTTGAGTAATTTATGAAAAACCGATTTTTTATTAAACTTTTGACACCCTGTACTCGGAAACTAAGCAAGTTAGGACACACGTTTATATTAACCTTTTTTTCATAAAATGTAATAAGGAATCACCACCTGAAATTAATGACATAATTTGAGATACACCCTGTATATTACATACAAAAGCTTATTGGGCGTATAATAGAATAGACAGTACATACAAATGGTATATTATTCTACGAGCATATTATGGTGGCTATTCTTCACGCGGATCAAGTTTACAGGCATGAGACGTAGATGAGTGTCGTAATACTATATTTCGTCCACGACTTTGGAATAATGAATACTTTGTAAAATAATCACAATTTCTTATCTCTTATACTGATAAACTTTGCTGCTGAAACAAGCCATACCAACGAATTGTTGGCGTTTCAAATTAAATTCGCTCTGACTTCACATATTATGTAGCACGTCGAAAGAATTTCCGTCATGGTTGTCACATTGAAGTTTGACGGACCAGTAAATAATGATCTTATAATTCACTAGTGATTAATGGTTTTATTATTTACTAGTGATGAACTTTCACAAAAGTTGTATTTTAGTGCTCAATAAAACTATACGAAGGACCCCGCACTTTTTATAGGTAAAATGGTTCGTGAAATTGTCTGAATTTTTAGTATATTGTAGTATTCGATGTACCGATTGAACGTGCAGAATCGCAAAGTTCGTTAATGGATAGATTTTGAAATACAGGGCGTTCAAGTTGAAAATCAGTTCTCATCATCAACGTACCTTCATATTACTGAATATCATTCAGATGGTGCAGATTATATCATTATGTACATAGTGAAAAATAAAAACATTTTAGTAATGTCTGAAAATTCGCTGTAATATTGAAATATTGATAAAATTGTTTTGGCATGCAATATACTAGTCTTATTCCATCATTAATCACAATTCATACATTTTGTACAGGGTGATTTGAAAAATTGGTGAAATATAATATGGCCGGTTCTTTTGTACACATCCTGTATATTCAAGTGAATCATAATCCTCCGAATATTTATAGGGTGATAATGAAAATTTTCGATGATAAAAATGACAAAATATCAACGTTTCAGAAATCACCCTGTAATTCACGATTAACTTGGTGAAATTCCATCATTCTCTCCTCAACACTGTCTCAAAAATTCAGTTTCCTACTATGATTAGTTTCATAGTTATCAATTGAGAAACTTATTACCATTTGCATGAGGAGTTGAAGGAACTTGTTCACGCATACATTCCACATTTCTCAATTAATAACTATGAAACTAGTCATGGTAGAAAACTGAATTTTTTGGACAGTGTAGAGGAGAGAATGATGAATATGTTAATCAATAATAAAGGAATTTCACCGGGTTAATCGTGAATTACAGGGTGATTTCTGAAACGTTGATATTTTGTCATTTTATCATCGAAAATTTTCAGGATCACCCTATAAATCCTATATATATTCGGAGGATTATGATGTGTACGAAAGAACCGGCCATATTATATTTCACCAATTTTTCAAATCACCCTGTACAAAATGTATGAATTGTGATTAATGATGGAATAAGACTAGTATATTGTATGCCAAAATAATTTTATCAATATTTCATGATTACATGAATTTTCAGAGATTACACTCTGTACATAATGATATAATCTGCACCATCTCAATGATATTTAGTAATACGAAGGTACGTTGAAGATAAGAACGAAAAAACATGCAGTTGACACTTTAAAATCCCGAAAAAATAATTAAATAAAATTTACTGATTTTTAACTTAAACGCCCTTTATTTCAAAATCTATCAACCAACGAACTTTGCGATTCTGCACGTTCAATCAGTACATTATACTGAAAATTCAGACAATTTCACCAAGAACCGTTTTACCTATAAAAAGTGCGGGGTCCTTTGCCACCTCGGACAAGGCCGGCAACATTGTTGAATATGAATCATAAGCAAATCTGTTATTTAGTAGAAAAAAAATTCAAGAGTCGCCAAATGGTGAAACCCTTTATTGATCCTAAATTTTGCGACCATTTTCAAGTTATGCATCAGAGTGAATCAATTACTTATTAGACACTTAAAGCCAAGTCGAAAATCCAACCGTATCCTTATCCGTATCGATCTGCGCATGCGCTAACTCGTTACGGTGACAGATATGTGTTACGGGCTACGTATCGATACGGACCGTTTCGGTATACGTATCCGGAGACGGATCTGTCAAAAATACTTACGTGATATATGATATTATATGACATTTATATGACATTCGAAGATCCCTATACGTTTGGATTGATAAATGGCTTTAACGGTCTTTAGCCCTTAGTATAAGAAACTTATATCGCTAGATGGCAGTTCATTTTCGAACTGCCATTTCCAGCTTGTCAACTTTCGCGCGGTACAGGACCGAATTAAGTATTTCGGTGATTGTTTTTCCTATTCGCTTTCGTGGTAATCTGAAAATTTGTACGAGCATTTGAAATTAAAATATTGCGGTCCAATCACAGAATGAATCGAAAATTGAAAGTAAAATAAAAAAAACTGAAAATCTGTAGAATATGAAGCGTTAAAAATAGTAGGTATAATTGATTAACAGGCGGAAACTATTTCGATGATGTTTTGAATGAGAATTTTGGGAAGAAAAGTGTACAACAAAAAGTTATACCGATGGTCTCATCTAGAATACTGGATAAAAGCTAATGACATGCATGCAGCATAAATATACAGTGCTGGCGTATGAAGTCTTTATCGTATATTATTTTTTGAAGGTTTTGATGCATTGTAATATTTTTTCAGATTTTTCGATTCAAAATTGGTATGAGAGGGTTTTCGGGGGTGGAGATTAGGAATCGTTTGTTGAAATTAATAAATTCAAGATGGCGGACGAGATTTGCGATTATAGTCGGATTCGATTCAGAATTCGTATGTGTGGGTTTTCGGTGTAGGAGATAGTGAATCTTTTTTTTTAATTATTGTTTTTGAGATGACTGCTCCAAAAATGGCGGATTTGTGATTATGGTGTGGTTCGATTTTGTACGCTAATTTATTGGTTTTTCACATTTTTCGTAGTTGTAATTAGTGTTTTTACTGATTTCATTTTCACCTCCTGATCATGTCAACTGAAGATGAACATTAATATGCTCGAAAACATGTTTCTGATTTATGTTTGCTGCAACTTTTTGACAAGTGATTGCCAAAGTGGCATTGACAACTTCCCCTCCCTACTCTGGGTTGAAATAAATATTGAGGAGACAACTTTGAATTTTACTTAACTTCATCATACTGAAACTCCACACACAGAAAACAAGTTAGTAAGTTAGTAATTTTTTAAATTATATTTTTTTGAATTTCCACCCGACCAGTGAATTTTATATTTTCCCGAATTTTGGAATATATCCACAAATAGTTGCATCATCGGTAGAGTTCATATCCAAATACGTTAGAGAAAACAATTTCGAGTAAGTTAAATGGAATGTACTTTCATTTAATATCATAACCGATAGTTAATAGCACAACAAAAATGTCTAGGCGCAGCGAATATTTCAAATGATCCGAAATCCGACCCTGTTCCAGAACTTGTATGATCCCTCTCTCCACGTTTCACGTTATCAGCCGTATTGGAGGAGCAACGTGAGGAGCGTAAAGAAATTCAGTACTATTTTGGATTCAAAAATTGTAATTAATAATTAATTTTCACTAGTCGACGGCTGAAACATTCCTTTATAGCTTGACGGTTATAAATTGGCTATTTCCCAATTCGAATGGAATAATGCAAGGAAATTCATTTCGCAAAAACAACACTTTTTTGTAAAATTATTCACAAATAAACCGAATTGTTAAGAGGAAAACGAGACCGTCATTCCATCAAGTAATTGATAGACTTCAATAATACAAGGAAACATCATAAAAATATTCGTTCATTTTGATGGTGGCACTGATAAAAAATGCACAAAAATGGGAAGAAATATCCTTTTCATTCAGTTAATACTTTCAAAATATTTTTTTTTGTTATTTTTATCTGTATACACTCATACATTCCTTCATCAATCAGAAGAAAGAAATCGTTTCCGTCCCCCTTTTTTTCAGGGATGCAGACCATTAAGGGCTTATTTCTCCATTAACGTAATTTGATGCGATAGGTTATGTATAAAAATGCACAATTGGCTTTAAGTGTCTATTCACACTTTTGTTGAAAACTTAGCCGAAAAAATCTAAAAGTAGCGAACGTAAAGAAACGTTTCTCTCTATGTCAAATTTCTCACGGAATAAATAATTTATTAACTTATGAAACTAGGAATCTTCCCACACTTGGGGAACTATAAAATATGATATTATCTTTGTTTCCACCATTAAATGATTCTTTTGCATTTTTTCTCTACAAATAAATAACCACAATTGTTTATAATACTTTTTTAACAATGCTGTTGGGCTTGTACAAGGGGGCAAATTTGTATAGTTTTATTGAGCACTAAAATAAAACTTTTGTGGAAGTTTAGTTTCTTTAGTAATTTTTTTTCACATTTTTGCTAAATTTATTGACCTATGACTTTTAAATTGAATTTAAAACCGAAAAAATACAGGAAGAGGGGCTGGGATTAGCGCAGTGGTTAACGCTCGGGCCTGGTGACCGAGAGGTCCTGGGTTCGATTCCCAGCCGGGGCGAGCTTTTTTAATTTTTCTGAACGATTGAATATCGTTGCCGGCTAGGAAACGATTCACTGTTGCGACAATAATCAACAGTACTGTTCGTAAGGTGGCGTATGGAGTAAGGACTACCCAGAACACGTGGCTATGACCATAGCAGACGATGCCAAAACATAAAAAAAAATACAGGAAAAAAGTTGCTATGAATTTCCGTTTTCTGGTTTCCTCGGAATTAACAGATGTTTCGTTTTTGATGATGACTTCCTGTGGAACCTGATTATTCAGTTTCATCAATCACAATTATAATGGGTGAACTCTTGCGATCACCTATTCTAAACCGCTAAAATAATAATAAAATATGGGTAGGTAAACAATATTGGAAGGTAATTATTTATTGAACGAAGCATTTGATTTTCCAATCTTTATTGGTGTTTTGTAAATTGAAGATTTGAAATATTTAATGTTAGGTGCATTATTGCATTGTGTATAATATTTTTTATGTACAGGTTGTAGATGCTGCGTCCTTTGGCAAGTACGGAAGACCTCTCCACAAATATAATTTTTTGTATTCATACTTATTTTTATTTATTGTGTTTTTAACTTATAAACGACATTTAATGTTTTTGTTGTGCAATAAAAAATGTAACGAATTTGGTTTTCTTCACATCTTCACCTCAAGGTAGAATGCTGCCATAGTATCAAGAAAAACATATCTTAATGATAAAAAGATCTAAATTTCTGTTAACTGAAAATTTACGTTGAAATCAATTCATTTCACTGTGATTTTTCGCCAAAAATTTCACATTGTATAGGATCGTCTTTAACAAACTAAACTAATGAAATATTTGTTTGCAAGTTTTATACAATCTTGTCAGTTGATTACGTTTGTTGAGGACTTCTATTTTCTGGATTGTTACTCTGAGCATAGCGTTTCAATCGGTTCAGTATCTCCGATCGTTATCAAGTGTGTACTGGCTGCCAGTGTAAATGAGAGGAACTTTATGTCTTGAGGTAATCAACAGGACTACCTACTTTATTAATTGGGCATAATTAAGCATGGTAATTGGTAGGGGCCTTAGTCGTTTGTATTCTCCTAGAATTTATAATGGTTGTATTCCTACGAACGTACATTTTCTTCATTTTTGCCTTTGAAGATGTGAACAAAACACTAGCTGAGTTATGAGTTCCTGAATATGCCGAAAAAACTCAAAACAAAAACAACCCAGATTCATCACCACGCAGAGATATAGTTCTTTATACCAAAAACCTACAGAGTAACATATTAAATTGCACAACACACCCAGACCTAGGTTCAGACCACTTGGCAATCGAAATTGACCTCCAGAAAATAATCAAAGGAGAGTGAGAAACAAAGCTAAATCTGAATACATGCAATATGGAAATTGTTGATAATGAAATGAAAAAAAATTGTAAATGAACATCCTGTCATCAACAGAGACATAATAACCGAATTTAAAAATAAATTGAGAGTTAACTAGTCCATATATAGAGAAACAAAATGGATTGATACTTGCAACACAATAAATGAGCTACAAGGCTTAAAGTTTCGAAGTTCAAACCAAAATTGAACAACATGCCTTCTTTGAAAAAGAACAGAAGAGTTTACACTAGACATGGACAAAACCAACATAATGGTAGAGCACTTCAATGCCTTCAAAAAATATATATAACCAAGAATTCCATGATGAAATTAACAACTGGCATTTTGACTACTTCACAAGAGTACCACAATATACTATCAAACCTATCAAAGAAGACTTCTATTTTGAAATAATAAATCAAGGAAAGAATTCAGCTCCAGGACAATATCAGATATCAAAACACCTTTCGAGAAAACTAGAACATGAGATACACCATTACATCATCAAAATATATAAACACCCTGCCTCAACTCGCATTACATGCCTCCCGAATGGAAAACATCCCAAAACCCTCATCGGACCATAGAAAACCAGAAAACTATAGACCAATTAAACAACTACCAGTCATAGGAAAGAGCTTCGAAAAAATCATGAGGGCTATTCCCCAATACTAATATGGATTCCGAAGTCACTGTTCTACCATCCACCCTTTAACGAGTTTAACGATCATCACATACAACATTCAGACAAGCAAGATCTCAGGACAAAGAAGTGCGACAATTTTGTTAGATATCAATAAAGCCTTCGATAGTGGGCACATAGGACTGCTCTACAAACTATTCTTACTAAACTGTCCAAAATACCTGATTCATCTGATAGAGGACTATCTGTCACAGCGCTCACTACTAGTAAAAATAAGAAGCACTCGCTCACCAACCTTTACTCCTGAACAAGGAGTCCCTCAAGGATCACCGCTGTCTCTGCTGCTATATAATATATACTTCTACGACATATATACAAGCAGAAAACCTACAACTCTAAATGAACAAAACTCAAAGATGGTTTGACAAATGGAGGCTTAAACCAAATCCCGAAAAGTCCCAGCAGATTATATTCAATCACACACCAAACGATGACTCGCCCACGATGATAATAAACAACCAAAATGACAGATGTTCAACCACAGAAAAATATCTTGGAGTACACCTATAGACAATAAATTCAATTTCGACCATCACACCAAAAATATAAAGACAAAATGCATACAAACAGCAAAACATTTCAAAAACCTGATCACCAGGAAAAAAGGTATCAACATGAAAACGGCAGCTCGTGTGTTTGCGGCACTCGCCCTTCAGGCTCATGCCACAAACCTCCACACTCTCGTGAGAAAAGTTGAACTTTCCCCACTTGTTGCACAATATACTATTATAGATGTGTGCTATTGGACACTATATACTTTTTCTACAACTGCACAAATTCAAAGAATACAAGTATTGTAACTCAATATTCATTTTTATTGTTAGCAAAATCAAAATAGCAATAAAGTATCCTAACTAAAATAAAAAAAATAGCCTGGCCAGGGTGTAGAACCCGGACTGCCTGCGTGACAGAGGATGATTGACAATCCGTTACACCATGGCGCCCTTTGTACTACTCATTTGTTCAATATAGTATATTCGTATATCTAACAGAACTAGAAATAGAATGTTTAAACCGACTGCAAAAAGCTATATTAATTCGAGGAAAAAATCGAAAGAAATTCTAAAAATAGTTTACCTCTTTATCAAAACACGAATAAAAAATAATTTAAAAAACTTCTATAGGTAATTGGACAGTTATTGACAGTTGTGATAACTATTTAAAGCTGAACAGCAACCAACTAGTTTTTGTCGATATTTGATGATTTTTCATATAAATGTAGTGTGGGCAAAGTGCCGTGAGAAATAATATTTTTCGGCAACCGTCCGGGAAGTACCTACTTCCCGGACGATTTTTCTTTGAGAAAGTATCACTTCCCAGACTAGTCCGGGAAGTACGTACTTTCCGGACTAGTCCGGGAAATGCCCGAATTTCAATATAAATATTTATATAAATAAGAATTAGAATATTTCTGTTAGTACCTATCTTCTGTTCGCATAAAAAATAAATGTGTCTTGATTTGTTATTCTACACGGTTACCGAAAAAATTGTGTACGCAACACGTCCGAAAACAGTTTTCCGGACTTGTTACGTAAATTACTATTCTCACAGTATGAGCAAAACATGGTTTTGAAAGTAAGTAAGCTATGAGAAATACGCAACTTTTCATAGCAATTGTAGAAAAAATGTGTCCACAAACAACATAACATGAACTTAATAGAACCATTTGTACGAAAATGAAACCAAAACTGAAAATAAAAATTCATCTACCCAATTATAATCGACATCGAATTTGTCTGTATTTTCAAAAATACTAAATCGGGAATTTAAAAATATTTTAGGAATATACCTACTCATTGATGCCTGCAGATAAAGTTTTTTGTGTAATTCGGATCATAAACGATTATCACGCCCTAATAATATCCACGGCTTACTACTTACCATAATGATCCTCATTAGGTATAGTCCTTGTAACATAAATATCTATTTTGGGATGACCACGATTCTTACATGGCCAACCTTATGCCGGTATAGTATATTCTTCAACGAGCATAATGCTCATTATACGCGAGTAGAAGACTATACTTTCTCTACAACTACACGAAAATTTATTAATTTATGACGAAAGCGGGGATTAGCGCAGTGGTAACGCCGGGGCTTCGTGATCGAAAGGTCGCGGGCACAATCCCCAGACAGGGCAGGATTTTTTTCAGTTTCAGATATAAATCTGAGTGATTGAATCTTGTTGCTGGCTGAGGATAATCCTCCATGATTCACTGTTACGTTAATAATTGTGCTACTCCTAAGATGGCGTATGGAGTTAGTAACAAGGCCTGCCCAGACCACATTATATCCATAGTAATTAGACCATCAGGTCTGTTTGGATATAAATAAAATAAAAATAGAAAGCTCAGTTTGTGGTACTTATAGATATCTATCGAAATTATTGCCTTTATTACCAAAAAGTAGTATAAATTACAAAGCAATATAAGGAAAAATAACAATTATACATGAATAACTAAATGCTTGAGGGGAAAAATAAAAAAAAAAAACCTTCCCCCCAGTAGTATTCGAACTCACGCTCTTATAACAACGTTTAACTTTTCCGCGGGTCCGTACCACTGGACCACACAGGTACTTAGAAAATTTGTGCATGACATATGACTAAACAAACTCTGTTTCACCAAAAAATGAGATTGTGTAGAATGTTCAGAAAAATATTATTCGAAATACCTTTATTGCAAGAAGATTTCATCAGGAGCTAAAGTTAAAACTATAAGAAAGAAAACAGTCAATCTGACATTCGCGGATGCCAAGCCGTGACAAATCCAATGAAGCAAAGCCTTCTTGAGAAATTTGTTTGGTCAATTTGTTGTTTTGTCATTGGTCTAAACCTCTCAGTTACCGTGGGTTCTGAAAATTCTGTCTTGTGTCTTGGAATCATCTTCAGTCTTCAACTAATAATCAATATGTAATCAATGTACAACACAATAATCGTAGAGAAACAGTATTCCAAGGATATAATGAAACAACAACAAAAATTTCAACATTTTTATTCAAATATAGGTCACAATCACAACTGAAACCTATTCTATTTGTAATAAAATTTTGTTTTACTCACGTTGGTGAAAAATAAATAACCTAAAACAAAATACAATAGAAAAAAAAGTCAAATGCACATTTGAGTCCTTGGAATCGTTTGCTAAAAAAAGTATGTACAACTGGGAAGCTATTTTTTAAGAATCACAATAAGTTCCATATAAGTGAAAAAAATTTCATTCAATGTGCTAAAATTGAAATTGTTTAGTCATGCCCGCAATAACATCTTGAAGATTAAAGATATCTAATCCATTTTGTTTGCCTATAGTTGATGTCCATCTCCTGGATTTTGACAATACAATTATACTATTTAGAGTGGTTTACTTATTAAAACCGTATTGAATTAACTTATTTTGAAATTATACAGTGTGGCCCATTTAAGTTAGAAGCACCTTTACAAAACTGACATTTTTCATCCGATTGGAATGATTTCTTTTTCGTCAGGTACGTATTCAAAAAATCCACTAGGACCCCAAATTTCATGGATAAATCTCCATTTCTAGGGCCAACTGATCTTATTTTTCAAGGTAAAAAATCTGAAAAAATATCTATCGATACACCACTGGATTTGCGACATTTTAAAATGGTTTATATGTAAATTACTTTGAAATGCGTCAATCAATAAAAAAGTTATAGGGGAATGAAATTTGAGACATATGCCGTTTAATCAATCCACCAATTTCAGAACTTTTTTCTGAAAAAATTGCTTGTAATTTTTTCGATGTTTGACCTTGAAAAATAAGATTAGTTAGCCCTGGAAATGAGGATTTATTCATGAAGTTTGGTTTTCTCGTGGACTTTTCGAAAAAAAATCATTTCAATCAGTTGAAAAATGTAAGTTTTATGAGGGTGCTCTTAAATGGGTCACACTGTATATAAAACATTCTATTCAAAATATTTTGATTTTTATTACTACATTCTAATGTTATTCTTGTATCTACTATATTCATGTTTTTGTTTTGTAAATTTCCGATAATTCACAACATTTTTTATGGTTGAGACAGGGTTTTAATTTATTTTATTTTATTTATTTCACTAAATTGATGTAGTATTAATATTACATTACACTATTTCCTATTTACAGAATTACTAATTATTACATATGAATGAATGATATCAAAAGTATATGTTTAGGAAAAATTTTATATCAATATTCAAAATACACAAAATTAAATCAAAATTCAATTTTATCTTAATATTTTTCTGGATATGACTAGTTTACATGGGCATTTCGAGCATCTTGGAATATGGCCTTTTTTCACATGACGTAATGAAGAGCAGTTTATAAAATAGTCCCAACCATTTGTCAGCCCTAAATTTTGAAAATTCAACATTGAAAATGAGATTTTAATATGTGTAAATTCAAACACTCCTTAGCTGTTATGTCAGTGTCTTCTTGTAACATGATTGGCTGAAGTTTAGGATGACGCGGACGTGGCCGAAAGTGACCAATCAGAATCACTCGCGCACTGACGTCACACGGCTTCCCGCCTCTTCTTCTGCGTCTGATCGTTGGAATTCGATAGTTTAATTTGGCGTTTTCAATAATTTTGAACTCGATAAATTTATGGAATAAAAAATTGAAAACTGGTTACAAGTTACGTGAGATTGTAATAATTTCGAAATATATATTTTTTCTGAAAGTGGCTGGAGATGCTCATTCCTCTATAACAAAGGTTTATTGATTAATGACCCTCATTACTCGATAATTAATTAATATATTATGAGCACTAGAAAATTCAGAAGATACATAAACTTTCAGAGTAGTATTCCATTTACCTTGAAAAAAATTTAATTAAAAAAAACGTGCAATGAAATCCAAAAAAGTGTCTTCCAGACCAAAGCAAAAAATTACAATGAAAATGCTGTTCAGGCAATTATCAGGTATTGAAGAAAATTAAAAAAACGCCTCCAAAATAATAATACTCCGTCATAAACACTCGTAATCTAATAATATATCGTTTCATGTTTGATTATGAAGGGACATTACCAGGTCACCAGAAGTTACCATTGCACCAAATGTTTTCAATTTGAGGGTATTTTGGTTTAAAACGAGACATATGTCTATATCGACCAGAAGTAAGGCTAGAATTATATGGCTCAATTCAGTTTACACCAAAAAACCAGCTTTTATGCCAAGGTTTAGGATACACAGCAACAAAGTCTGTTCGGTTATCTTTTTCACGCTCGACGATTATGTTTCATCAGATTTGACTGAGTTTTGATAGTTATAAATATCTGAAGTTCCTGAAATCAATAAATCCGAAAGCACCGAAGTTCTAACACTGGTTTTCTCTTCTTATTGTACATAATCAGCTAATTCGCATCTAGGAGTGAAGTGAAAGAGTGTGGTGAAGAGAAAACATTATGACAGGGTAAACTTTCACGTCCGGTAATCTCTGAGCTTTTGGTGGTTTGGGTTTGTTGGTTTGGTCTCGAGGTAAATCTTCCTGACTTTTCGTCTACTTCTGCGGACGAAGCGTTCGTTTGAGCCTGACTGATTTGGTGTCTGTGCTGAATAAAAAAAAACTCAGTGTTTGTGTTGATTTTTTAAATACATTAATTTTTTTATTCCAAAAAGCAGGGCATGGTTCTATCTAATGACCCATATTTTTTTTAGACATGTACAACTTATAACAGTACATGTAATCAAGGCAAACGCTTCTATCAGAAAGAAGTTATAGAAATCATTATGTTTCATCTGTATGTCCATTTTCATAGATTCTAGTGCATTGCCATACCAATATCCAGATTGAAAAATTTAATCTATTTTTCTCTTGCTTCATTATTCATTTGCCTAAACCATAATGCATAAGCAAGCTGAATGGTTACGATGAGATAGTATCTTTATTTCACAATGCACATTATAATCATGCACGTTTTTTAATTCACCGGTGTCTCTACCAATCCACCAACTACGTTTTTATATTCGTTGATGGATTTCAGTTTGACGTCCCAACGCGTTTTTTTATTACCGTTGCATCAACCTAAATTGCAAACCATTCAACCGATGTTTCGAGGTGGTGGACAAATATGGTGGAATAGGAAATGACAGCTTAACCTCAAAAAATTAATAACAGCGTTGAAGAGTAGTATTAAAAAATTTAAGAAATGGATGATTTAATTGAAAATAATCTAGGGTACATAACAAAGTATTGACTGCACTACTAGCGTCAGAAATTAAGAAATTTCAAGTGATATATGTATATAATTGTAGATTATAAATGTTAAATTTCACAACGAATAATTGTTTTTCAGATGCTAATAAGACAGTTCACCAATGGTGAATATACGGTGGAAATAAAAACGTGCCTTTATAGTTGAAGGAGATTACTATTCTTGGTTTTCTTCTACTGACACTTGAGCCTTTGTTTGAAATTGACTTTTGATTCGAAAAATTTTGAACAAACATGTATCCACTGCTGAATATCAATCCCAGAGTTAATAGCAGCAACAACAATATTTATTTCCATTTAATTGCTTCCTTTGTACTGGGAGACCTCAACACCTTTGGTCTTTCAATACAGGAGAAAAAAATTCTTTGGTGTTTCAATTACAAGTAGTATATTAGGTAGGTACCTAACTCTATTTCCGATTTATTGATTACAATTTCATTTTAATCAATATTAATTATATAAATTATAAGCATATGCCATGATGATTTGGTGCAAATATTTTTTTATGTAACAAAATATAAGGAAACCGCCAATAATAATCGTCATACAGGCGCAACTGTGATTGTTCTAATTGGTCCACGTGGATCGCCTATATGGAAGTCTGGTCAATTTGAATTGATGCTCAGCAGGAACAGTGAAAGCGGAGTTTATGAATTGGCCGTTACGCTTGTATCCCAAATCAAGGCATATGAAAGGTTGGCGCAATGGTTACTTTGATAAGACGTACAATGCCGATATTTTGACGAATTTTAACAAACTATTCAAGCGCAGATACAGAATTTCATTCACAGGGGGGGAAAGTTAATTTTACCGGATATCGTTCAGGGGGGTAGGGGGGGGAATTTTTCGATCAGGGGTGGTCAACTTTTTGTGATTTCACCTATCTTCCACACAAGAAACAGTTGACACAGAAGATAGAAAAGTAATAATGGCGATAGGAGAATGCACCACCCCTTTGAATACTCCAACTGAATGGAGATAATCACATTCCATTCAGTCAAAATCCAGGAGATCAAGGACAAGCAATCCTAAAATGAACAGGTTTTGAAACGAACAATGCTCGAATGATAGATAATTATCTAAGCAAGAATCATCGACTTCTACACATGAAAATTTCTTTATTTCCCCACTGACACACTTGCTGTTCATTTCAAAAAGCAGCAAGCAAAATTAAACCATCTACGACGTGAAGAATGCCCCGAAACCGAATGCTTGTTTTATGGAATCCCAGTAGTAGCGTTGCCAATTAGCTCTAGTTACTTCCAATTCTGCACTAGGAACGCCCGTTTGTTCTAGGCTGACTTCGGTGTGGTCGTTCTGTAACAAGTGAAAAATATAGAGATATTCAAATTTGCATGTAAAATCATCTCTTCTTGGAGTTTGATGCTGTCCTATATTTGAATTCAAAGAGAGAATATTTTTTATTAATATAGAAATCCTAATATACAGAAAATATGAATGTTACATATAATAATAACATCGAAATTTGATATTTAATGCACATGAATGTGTAATGAAATTGATGATAATATAAATAACTTATTTTATATTATTTCACATGAACAAATGAAATGGTGTGAGTATAAATATAAACTTAAACTATTCTACTACTTTCAAAATTTAGGTATATTTCGATTCCAGGTATTTAATAAGTAAATTTTTGAACTACTTGAAGAAACTGAAATATAATGTAATTTTAAAATAGTCTTTCCTTAACAGATAATCTTGGACATTATAGGTCATTATAGGAGTATAATATTAGAGTGCCTATCAGTAAAAATTTCACTGACAGGTACTCTCTCCAAACTTTCTGTATGGCTTCATTGGATCTAGTCTGCCACCGTTTTCCTCTGTAACTTTTTTGTTTCGGGGGCGTTTTTCCAAAAAAAAAATCCTAAATACGTCATTTTGACGACTACAAAAAATTTACTGTTTTATTTTCAAATGAAATAGCTCAAAAAGGAAAGGAGTTTTATTAGTATGTTTCGGGGGAAGAATGGGACAGCTCTCGGGACCTGTCCCATTCTTGTGCCAACAAAAAACAATGAAAAGGCATGTATTTGGAGCAAAACCAGGACAACTCCAATACATAAACCTTAAATAATATGACAAATAATCTTTTTTATAAAAAAATATCATTGAATTCGGTTTTCAAGAGAAAAAATCTGCAATAACGCAAAATATAAAAATTAAATCTTTAAAAATAAATTTTCAAAACGTTTTTCTTTGTTTCTGAAAAGTTTTGAAAAATAGAGCTGTTCTCTTCTTGCACCGAGATCTTCAATTTCAGAATATCCTGATTGCTAAAGAAGTTCATTCAGTAAAAAAATGTTCTTCAATCTTTCAGAAAGATTCAAAATGTTCCATACATTTTTCAGAATTCCTACATAATTCCAAACGTTTATAATATTCTAAATTAAATTATTTCAGCTATGCTTTACTTTGTTTATGATTCAGTTCACATACATATTAATAATAATAAACTCTATTAATATTATTAAGGAAATATTTGAATGAATAAATAAATAAATAATTATTAAATTTTTTCATACAATTATCTATGTTTATTAAAGATGTTGTATTCATTCGAGAATGCACTTATATTTGTATATTATTCTATCATTTAGTTGAATGACTATTGATCTTTTCAATAATTTAATTATCCTTTTTTGAGTTTTTAAAATTGATTAGGACACGTCAATTACATTATACACTAAAAAACTACTCACACAATCATACTCTTATTCATCATGTCATTATAATGACACCAACATGTATACTCTCTTGAATGTAACTCACCTTTTGATCCATTTCTATAGTAACTGTCGAATAATGTCCTTCCGGCCACTGTTTGTACCTCCACTGCTGGACAATCTTCTTTGCAGGCACTAATTCATCAAATGTTCCTAATATATTACCCCCAAATAACTCGAATTTACCGCCTTTCACAGGATCCAATTTGACGTGGCCTCTTGTAAATGCAGTCACCATTTCGATTCTAGTGAGAGCATTGTAAAACTCCTCAGCCGTACACTGAAATTTGTGGGTTTCTTTGATGGTCTTGGTATCAATTTTGAGGCCGATCCGTTTATTTTCGTTATTGACGATTGGTTCCATGTTGATTTTCCTGTTGAATCCACTCGTGAGATTTTTTACCGAATCTGGTTTCACCTCGTCTTTTTTCGGTAAGATCATATCTTTCGCATATTCCTCTTTGAGGCCAGCTATGTACTTGCCTAATTGAGAACGTACCAAGTCTCTACCGAACTTATGCATTATTTGTTTCAGTTTTGTACCTTCTTCATCTTCATCTTTCACAGTAATTTGAACCTGAAAATCAACATTAAATAATATAAAAGATCACTTATATCTGACATAAGTCATATAGTAATATATTATGTTCTGCAGTTGAAGTGATGTCTGGTTGAATAGTATTTTATTTCAATGTGATCAATAAAACAACATTTTGGGAATAAAATACAGTGAGTTCTTTTAATTCTGTTACAAGATAATTCACAATCAGAAAATCTGTTTCCATTAAAAATGTCAACCTTTGCACTCGGTCTCATTGCACAGAGCATAAAACAGAAAGGAACTGTTATTGATAACATTAGGAAGATTACTGAATGAAAGTGGTCCCATGTGACATCCCTGGGGTACTCCTGAAGGAACTACAATTGGATCTGATACAGAACTCTCATATTTGACATGCCTAGTCTCATTAATCGAGTTAATGAATTGTTAAGCTCATAGTTTTTGTAATGATAAGGTACTGTAAATATGTCTGTGTTGCGAGTAGATCTCCAAATTTTAATAATTCCATGAACATGAAATTTGATTATCAAGTATTTTAAACAAAGTAATTAGGTCAGTTTTTATTTTTCGGTTGTAAAGAGTTGTAATATTCAGAAATGATAGAATAGTCTCATAGTTGCTACATGTCTTAGAAATGTATTCTGTACACTTTCAATGGCATTAATAGGTACTTGGTAGTGAGGAGACCACACTGTAGAGTCATACGTAAGTATGGAAAACACTAGCGAGTTATAGTCTTCATAGCATTAATTGAGAAATCGCTTGATTTAAGTAAAATTAATCCCAAAGATTTGGTTTGCCTAGCTTATGGTAGCATTAATGTGTGGTATATATGTTAATTGAGAATCGAACTGAGCTCCTAAGTCCTTTACATTGTTGATTTTTTTTTTTTAGTTAATGATCTTCTGTCAAGTACTCTACATTTCCTACAGAAACATTAGTTCTTTCATTTGCATGGAGGTGTACACTTTCCTAAACCTGATGTAATTGGGACAGACTAGGGGTCCGGGTGCCCGGACTTTTGGTTTAAATATCTATTTGACTGAGCGCCCTAAAGTCAATTCATCCTTCTTAAAAACTATGAAAAATAACGTTTTTACCTTTTTTTTTCGATTGCGATTAAGACACCAACCTAACCTGAGCAAGCTAACCTAGCTTGAGAGTCGAAACTGGGTGAATTTATTTTATTTTTCACTTGCAATTTACACACAAACCTAACACCTGAGCAAACTAATCCGTCACCTGGACCCCCGTAACCGAGCGCCCGGACTCCTAGGGACTTCCGATGTAACTTAGTAATCGTTTGCAGATTGAATTGACACATTCCTTTGCGTGTACACTACACCTCATAGCAGACAAAAGGACTTAGTCTTATATTTCATTATACTTACATCTAACTCCGACACCTCATTCTCTTCTGACAAATTTGGTACATGGATTTTTCCACTCAATTCCCTACCAGTACCATCTTTCAGTTGCCCAGTCCACTTTAGAATAATGTCCCATTCGTAAAAGAATATCAGTTTTCCTTTCCTGTTATTAGCGGATGCTTCACCTTCTAGTTTCTCCACTTCCGTTATGGAAATGTCTGCATCTTTCGCTTCTACTTTAAGGTCTTTGAATAAATCTTTTATGCGGTCCTGAGACCAAGCCGTTGCTTTTTTTTCGGTCCAGTGCCAGTTGTTAACGTTGGTGGCATCTGGTCGCTCTTCCACAATCCACCTTGGATCACCTTCACCCCATTTAGCCATTTTGCTCGTCAAGTATTAGTTAAGAGTACCTAGGAACTAATATCACTACTATGAATATGGAAATCTGTAAGTGAGACGACAATATACAAAAACACGTGCAAAAACCTGAGCAATCAGCATCAGCGGTCAATTTTATTTGGTTAAAATTTAGGTGACAGTACCTTGAATATATGCTACAGATAACCCGAGCACAGAATAACACACGCTCTGATTGGGGTACAAAGGATAAGAAACCTTTTTCTACTGCGAAACTATTATTTAATACTCTCCGGAAAATTCTAGAATTTAACCTCCAGCTCCAGTCACTCCTAGTCAATTTTTGAACTGACAAGAGTGACAAGTGACAAGTGACAATGACGAATGACAATGACAAATGACAGTGATGACACCAATGACACTTGACAGTGAAGGTTACATTGGTTGTGGCTGATATGCCACGCCAACATGAACTGACTGAAACGGTGTGCATATGATACCGGCACCGTGAAGTATCGTGCTGATTTTCTTAAAAGTTACTAATTTTCTTGTCTGGATATTTTTGGGAGTTATGTGCCAAAACTCTATGGAGACATCAATGTTATTTCAAAACGGCGATACAGATAGATACATAATTTGGAAACTAGATGAAATAGAGCATTCGTCGAATTAATTTCTGAATTTTTTTCAGGAAAATATTATCAAGTAGCTAGGATAATGAACTGGATCTATGATATTTATTCCAATCAATATACTTTAATAGAATAATAAAAAAAACGTGTTATTTCAAGTTATGAAAATTGTCAGTTACGCTCACAGACAAAGATTGTATCTCCATTTATAAGTGTTCACTGATTGCTGATTCTAGTTCAGATATTGACGTAGTCTCGTGATTCATATACTTTAATCTGGTTCATTTTGGATTTTCATGTATTAGTTGAGCAAGCATAAACAGCCAAAGGATTACATTTCTTGCTGCAGCTGAACATTTCTAACCAGCAAATACAGTTACATCAAAGATATATCACAGCGACCTGCGATATCGCATTCTATGTCCCACTAAAGTTTCATCCATGCGACATCCCTGCGACAAGTGCTGCGATATAACAACAATGTATATTGGGGATGTAACTGCGATGTGTTTTCTGTGATTATACTGGGATGTGTTTTTGCGATATTCACAAGATGACTTCATTTTGACATCGCAGGTATGTGAACATATGACATCGCAGCAATACACTTCAGTTATGTAGAGGTTAAGAAATATGTAGGGAAGTAAATCAGTTAAAAAAGACTTGGATGAAAAATATGTGACTAAATATTTCTTTTCAATAAGTTTAACGTACTCAAGTTGAACACACATGATGAAATGAAAAAAACACAAGAAGTGTTGAAGCATTTTTTAAACAAATATTATGTAAAATAATGTTATCTGCATATGAAAAATCCTTAGTGATCCTGACTATTCAAGTGGGGCATGCTTGAAAAAAAAAATACTCAATGCCTGGCCTCCTTTCCCAAAACAGGTCATGTATTGTATCGACAAACAGTAGAATCTGTAAATTATTGCATTTCACAAAAGCTCACCGAGTTCAACAATCAGGTGTCGACATACGGTGAATTTTTTAAACGAATGTTACGCAATATAGTGTCATTTGCACATGAGAGTTTTCCTCTGTTATCGTGAGTGCTATTCAAGTTAGGTTTTCAGAACAAGACTAATTAAAGCCTTGCCCTTCTTTCCCAAAAAGGTCAGTGTCAAAATACAATAGCATCTGTAAATATGCAAGCGGGAAAGGTGTAAAGACACTGATAAACTTTAGCAGAAGTATCAAAATACTAATAGGAAATGACGCTGTATATTATGAAACATTAAAATATCGGGGATCATAACCCTAATATCACATAGTGTCCTTCGGACGTCCTTTTTATGTGTTTGAAGTCTTCTACTTTCAATAATTTATATCGCATTCTTAAGGCATATTTATAGAACCAGAAGAAAAACCATTCTTTTCATAAAAACTCTACCTTATTAGCCACCAACATATTTAATGTTTGTCTCCGGATTATCTGAAAGAGTAAAACGGATTTCCATAGGTGTGATTAGGAACAATATTTATTTTGAAACAAATATAATTCGTTGAGATCAGTATTCGCGCATGTGAAACAAAAAAAAACACGAGAACCTGTGAAAAATATATGTACACAGAAAAATTCGTTTCTTTTTGAAGGTATGATCAAAATTGGGTATTGCCATTTAAAAAAAATTATAATGTCGTCATAACTCGAACAATAATGACGTCATCAAAAATATGAGTACACCAAAAAAATGCGCAACTGAAAAACAGAATCGACGTGTCTAAGCCTTTTTCCCCAATGGCCATATCAAGCTTTGTTCCAACCTTTACGTGCTCACTGTATATCTGGGAAAACAGTAGTTATATTTTGTTACCTGTCAACAGAAATAAAATTTCAAACTTGTTTCCCGTCGCAGAAAAAATAGCTCTTTCGTGTGATGGAACTCATATAACATTAGATATCTTCAAGGTGTTCCGCAGAAATCCATTCCAGCACCAACACTGTTTCTTCTTCACATCAATGATTTTTTGGGATTTTGCGGATGAAAGTACTTGCGGATGAAAGGACCCTTCATACCGCTTTTTCTTCCGGAGCTTTGATATCAGCGTAAGAAACTAAAAAATAGAAGGCTAGGAAAGTAAACGGATTTAATAGGACCCCAACAAAAATTCTATAGGGGTTTTTAACAACTTGTTAGAATCCAATGCGAACAAAATGCAATACGTATTTTCTAACAGGAAACAAATTTCGAATGTGGTTACCAATTTGAAAAAGAATAAAAATTATTACTTAGAATTTTATGATGGTGAGTGCTGGCTTTTAGACACCTTCATATAAGTGTGTATGAATTCGTTCGACGAAATTTATTTATCTTTGGTTTTGTAGATAGTGAAATGGAATTTGGAGGATCTGTATAAGAATAAAACTGCATTTTTTGACAAGTGACTCAGATTCGTGCATCTTTTGGTCTCACCGGAAGTGATATAAACTTTTGATTTGTAAATGAGACACCCGCTATATTTTTACCTTTTTTTACATTCTGAATACAACTATGTATCACTTGATACTTTTTGTGACCAATTTTTTTTCATTTCGATATTTAATTTTTAATCTAGAGGGCTATGGATACGTTCAAATTATTAATTTTAGTCCTAAAGTAGGTATTGGGAAAAATACAACGGTTTTCGGTTAAAATGCATCTGTTGTGTAAAATTTAATTTTTAATTTATTCCTACTATTTCATTTTCAAATGACAACATAGAGGTTGGTCGGGTCAGAAAAAAAATTGGAGGGTTTGTATACGACTTAAAACTGCATTTTTTGGCAAGTAACTCAGCTTCAGCAAGTTCTAATATTTTTGTGGAATATTATTTTCAGTCGAAACATTTTTTTTAACTGAAATTTTGGGAATTTCATTACGATTATGTTGATACGGCTTCACTGTTATAGGTTTCAAACAAACTTTCGTTAAACAAAAAAATTGAAAAGATTACTTAAGATCTTTCTTAAAATGAAACAACATTTCAGATTAAGATGAGATTCAAATACATTGGGTAACCCGCGACCTACATAACTGATAGAACAAGGTAATTAAAATTTGATAAAAAAGAAAAAAAAACATTACTTGTCGATATGTTATGTCACCCTACTGCTCTAAATCTGAATTAGGAAATTATTGTGTACGCTATTGATTGAAAATCATGTTAATAATATCATTTATGCAAGGAGATATTAGTTTTTGGATTGATGGTTTTATTATATCATTTGTGTTGGTCACAGGTTACTCGATGAATTTTAATATCATTTTAATCTCAAGAAGAAAGATCTACCGTAATATTTTTAAGTTTGTTGACGAAAATTTCTTCGAGACCTAATAGTGTGTAGTATCAAATTAATCGTAATGAAATGTTCTTCCTTTCTGATCCGACGAGCCACTAAGTTGCTGTTTAAAAAATATAGTAATAATAATTTGAATATTAAATTTTACCCAGCAGATGCATTTTAACCGAAAACCGTAAAGTTGTATTTTTCATAATACTTCAGGACTAAAATTAATAATTTGAACGTATTCATAGCCCTCTAGATTCCAAGATAAATTTTGAAAATTTTAAAAATTTTTGGTTACAAAAAGAAACAAATGATAAATGGTTGTATTCAGAATGCCATATGGAGACAAAACAAGTGAAAATATAGCGGGTGTCTCATTTAAAAATCGAACGTTTACATCACTTCCGATGAGACGGGAAGTTGCATGAAGCTGAATCACTTGTCAAAAAATGCAGTTTTATGTATTATATAGGTCTTTCAAATTTCATTTCAATATCTTTAAAAACAAAAAAGTTATAGGGGCGAGCCACCTTCCGTGGACACCCGGTATACTTGGTCAGTGGTCTCTGAGTTTATCAGTATTTATCTGATGACAACTGCATATCATGTGATCGAAACGTGAAAAGCCTTCAGCCCACTAGGATGGTGAACGTTCGAAACATATAGGAATTAACGTTTCATTTTGATTCGAATTTTCTGTTATTGAAGTAAGTATGTGAATGTGGTTAAAGCGGAGTTCCATTTGCGTCCTAACTTCTAACTCATATAAACTCACATTGACCCAATCCAACCAGATTCGCTCTAGTTACGATACACTTTCGAGTTCGAGAGTCTGCGAATTCGTGATGCCGTCCCTGCAACTGGGCCGCGCATGGCCCTCATTGATTTTACCATGGAGCTACGGTCCCCGCTCTTTTGGATGTTATTTTGATATAGTATCGTGTTGTGGGAACTTTGTTATCACTGTCGCTTTAATTTTATTCCGATGCTAATCGTGTTCGACGCGCCAAATAGCGATTGGTTATCAACAAGATCGGTCTCCTGTACTAGGCGTTTGCCCGAGCTGGTCGGAAGGAAAGGACTCCTCTAGGGTGTTGAAGGATCCTGACCTTCCCTAAATATCCTTCGAAGGGCATAGCTCCGAATATATAGATTCCAGTCATTGACTTACCCAAGTGTAGCTAGGGAAGTATGTCGTACTCTGTTGCTTCAATGTGGACTTTGAATTTGGGTCTCCCCGTTTAGTTTCTGAAACGGGATAAAGTTCATCATATGCACGTGGCCTGTATTTGTTCTCTCTGTCACCCGTCTGCACCATTGCAAGCAACACTCGTAGGTTTTCAAGAGTTTGTGCAATCCAGGAAAGTCGAGGGTCATATGCATTAACGAGTAATCTCCAATCTCAATGAAACTGTTGAGTCGTCAAGGTGGTACGCCAGTCACCCATTTAGGAGGTGTCACAGTAAGTGTTGCTTGACTTCAGCTCTCGATATTACCAACTCCAAAATGAAAAAAGTTGAATTTGAAAATAGTGCATAATAGACCGAGAGATAGTAAAATTTTCGGTCATTTGTACCAAGTATACTTCAGGGCTCTAATCACATAATGACGAAAAGGAAAATGATGGTCATAGCGCTGGTGCTGGCGGCCCAATCTCGTGGACGTTAATCGAACGTGTCGGATTAATTGCGAATGTCGATTTGTTAAACAAAAATTCTTATATTTTTCTGCAGTCGATGAAAAAAGAAGTAGGCGGTAGCGTAATGCCATACTTCTCTGGTGTGACTTACAGCCCGCCATACCAACGAGAACACATTAATTAAGAATAAAAATTCAATCATTTGTACCAGGCTAATTTGTGCACATTTAATCATCGTCGAGTAGCCATTCCATGCCATACTTTTCGAAGGTCATGGAAAAAACTTTCAATATCGAGCTTTTGAACTATCTATAACGCTCAGGAATTATCAATGATCTACAATATGGTTTCCGGCATCAGAGATCAACTGGTAACCTGCTTGCTATGTCTCATATATTTGGCAGCAATCGATCGAAACATATGGTGAAACTCTGGCCGTTGCATTAGATATCTCCAAGGCCTTTCATCGATTTTGGAACCAGGAACTCCTTGCCAAACTTCCATCTCATGGCTTGCCTTGCGTTCTTTGTTATCTAGCTTTCTCTCAGACCGAGTGTCCAGTGAAGAGCAGTGAACTCTTCATAGCGATTTCTACTCCAAAGCTTCGATATCAGCCAGTGAAAGCAAAAAATTAACGAGAAAGAATCGTATATGAAATAAATACGAACAAAGCAAAAACTCGTCCGACAACTTGCTAGAATTCAATGCAAATAAAACCCGAGCATGCTTTTTTCTAGAAAGGTCGATACGTGTAGAATATATTTTCTAAATTGTAAAATTTTATGCGTATGATGAACGATCTGTACCAGTATGGCACTAATTTGTCCTGTAAGTGGTGGCAATTTTGTACGTTGTTGTATTGTACCATTTGTAGCTGAAAGACCTTACTCAAAATAATTTTTTCGAGTATGGCACCACTTTAGCACTTTACCATAAATACGGTATAATTTTTAAAACGCATGGTTTTTTCAAGTTTCAGAAATGTGAAATGCCATACTGTAACAATTCGTAACATTTTTTTACTTTTTGGCTCTGATAAGGTAATCGCAAGTTCTTAAATCAACAGGAACGAAAGTTCGTTGTGAATTATGTCTGTGACAAGATGAAGGCTTGAATGAAGAAAAAGTTTCTCTGATCTGCGCCAATACAAAAGAGGCATCAAGATTATTATCGAAGTTTGAACTAACAAAAAATTCAGCAGAGACGCAATGGCTGGCCAAAAACTATCTCAGCAGAAGAACAGCCTAAATCTTGATTTTAGTTCGAAAATATGAATAGGGCATTCATAAAATCTGTTGTGGAATCATCTGCGGCTGAAAGACAAACTTTAGTCGCCATTTTCCATCGTTCAAGATAACCTCTTGGGAGGTATTCATCTTAAAAAGGGAAACATTTTTCATGAAAATTAAAAAATGAAAAACGCGATTTATTTGTAATATCAAACAGAAAACAACTAATTCCCCGGCACAAGCGTGGCTTGACACTTTTCTATTAAATTCGCTGTATATTCAATGTACCTCAATTTTTTTAAATACAATTTTTCACTCCACCTTCTCGTATAATGAACAACAGTTAGTATATGGCTGTAAAGACAATTGAATATCCTTCGAAATGAGGTATCACTTGACCCTTTATTTTATTTTAAAAAAATTGAGGGACTGGCTGTTACTCAGAGGGGGTAGAAGTGAGGAGTTTTTTTTTGTTACAAAGTGTCTTCTCGAAAATATGAATCTTGAAAGTGGATAACGTAGTAAGAAGAATTTATCCGTTACTTTAGGACCTCACTGTATATATGTCACAGTTTGTAAAAACAGCTGAACGAATTTGAATGAAACTTAGCACACAGATATTTTATAACACGTAAGGATACTCTTTATTCCAGTAAATGACATTGTTTAACGACTGTTAATTATTTATGTTAAAACTATCTTCTGCCGGCGACTTCGCCAAAACTTAGTTTTACTTTTGTGAATATTTTCCTCTACACATAACAGAGATTGTGATATTTTGGTAGTAATCCTTTTTTGTTAAGTATCTAGATATTCGTTAAATGAAAACTAGAAAGAATTAAAAAAGTCAGCTATCCAATCACATTTTTTATTTTTCAATTTTCATGGAGAATGTTCCCCTTTTCAACATGAATACCTCCCAAGAGGTTATCTTGAACGATGAAAATAGCGACTAAAATTTGTCTTTCAGTCGCAGATTATTCCACAACAGATTTTATGAATGTCCTATTCATATTTTCGAACTAAAATCAAAATGCTCATCACAGGTCTATGTCAAAAAATAATTTTCAAAGTGTCACCGCAGAAGAAATATTTCCCTCATATCCATCCTGTGTATGCTTCTGAAGAGCCTGTTTTATTCCAAACCTATATCAATCCTCCTGAAGAGCTTGGCAAAGCGAAATAGATTTTTGTCGACCAAAATGTATTGGGGATTAAATGCGAGAGAAGCGAACCTTGCTTCAATGAAATGAACGATTTCTGTGAGTAATATTTTTTTTAATAACATTCTCCTTGTCTAATTTATTTAATGATTTTTTCAATGAAAACTAGAAAGAATTAAAAAAGTCAGCTATCTGAATAAAAATGCGAATTTTAACTTTCAGATTTTTTCTTTCCTTTTCAGTTAGTCTTTTCACAATATCATCTATCAGATGTAGTTCAATGTCCAGCGTGGCTTGTGCCGGGGAAGTAGTTGTTTTCTGTTAGATATTACAAATAAGTCACATTTTTCATTTTTCAATTTGCATGGAGAATGTTCCCCTTTTCAACATGAATACCTCCCAAGAGGTTATCTTGAACGATGGAAAATAGCGACTAAAGTTTGTCTTCCAGTCGCAGATGATTCCACAAAAGATTTTATGAATTTCCTATTCATATTGTCGAACTAAAATCAAAATGCTCATGACAGGTCTATGTCAAAAAATAATTTTCAAAGTGTCACCGCAGAAGAAATGTTTCTCTCATATCCATGTGTATTCTTCTGAAGAGCCTGTTTTATTCCAATCCTATATCAATCCTCCTGAAGAGCTTGGCAAAGCGAAATAGATTTTTGTCGACCAAAATGTATTGGGGATTAAATGCGAGAGAAGCGAAAAAAAATCAGCTATCTGAATAAAAATGCGAATTTTAACTTTCAGATTTTTTCTTTCCTTTTCAGTTAGAGTCTTTTCACAATATCTATCAGATGTAGTTCAATGTCCAGCGTGGCTTGTGCCGGGGAAGTAGTTGTTTTCTGTTAGATATTACAAATAAATCACATTTTTCATTTTTCAATTTTCATGGAGAATGTTTCCCTTTTCAACCATTCATACGTTCCACAATCGCTAACCAGACAGCCGAAACGTGCGAACGCAGGAATAAAAGAACTCCTCGAATTTCGCGCCTCTCAAGCATACTAACGGGGTCCAGTCTTCCCGAATCCCGCTCTCCCAGCATCCGACCCTCGCCCGTTGAGCCCGGTCCTGATCGGGGTGTGTTTGGAGGGGTGAACGAGAATCGTGTGTGAGCGCCTACCCGGACACCGGATAGTCCACGCCTATGGAGCCTGCTGCATCTTGCAGGAGCCCTTGGAGTTACAGGAATTAGTGAAATGATTAGTGAAATGTGCACGGTGATCGAACGTTTCGAATATGACGGGAAATGAAACAGGATTCGGAATCTGAGGTGAGCGAGAGATGTTTTTCGTTTAGCGCACGGTTTTCTCCGCGGTTTGAGATGTGGAGTCACGTTTTTGAGATGGGATGCTGGGCACAGCTAGACGAGCCCCGTTCAAGGACTTGTTTGATGATTTGCTTGAAGCGGAAGTTACGATTGATCTGATATTTGATGACATTACCGCTGTTTTATCTCGGCTCTTGATTAGAAACGGGTTTCGGAGGGTGGTGTTCGGAGAGAGAGATTGCATGCTTTATCGGATATTGGCTCAAGAAATTGAATTGACAAAATTGAAATTGATGAGATATTCAAAACAGGGGGACAGTAACGTATTTATTGTATATTATATTCCAACAAATCGATTGACCTCATTATTTCAAAGTGCAATTATTTATGTTACGCAAATATTAATGAAAAATTTAAACCAACTATTAATACCATTGTATTTTTACTGGAACTGGGTCATATAGTCAATCGAAAAAATAATCAAATTCATGCAACAGGTTTATATTTGTTGTTATTTGTTCACAAAATAATGAACACAGTTCACACATTTTGGAAAAATAAACCAACTTCGTGAAATATATTGAAATAATGATGCACATATTCCTTTTCAATGTTTCTTACTGATACAACATCAATTAATAAAAATACACACTGTCGAACGAACTAGGTATATTCTTGTTGACCAAATCTAAGGACCAAAAATCCTTCATTAATTTACAGAGTAATTCAAGGAAAACAAAACAAAGATTATTTTATGTCTAAATTTAATCAAATCAATTTAAAATATACGTCATTATCGGAAGATATAATTCTCATAGATAAAGTCATAATAAATACAAATACAAAATTGAATAAAAAGGTATATATGAAAATAAATAGTATGAGGTAGGTACTATAACATTGTCACAATTATAATAAACAACTATTCACGAAACAGAACAACAATAACTAAAGGGAAAAGACATATCAAATCAATTAAGTAATGAGTATAAATAAAATTTATAAGGGATCAAATATAATTTCTCATATATTCCTACACATATTTATTGATTATTCCAGTCTTTCTCAAGAAATTCGTGGTCAATTACTATAAAACACCTTATCGATAATGAAACGTTTGACAGATCTCCTGAAATGAGATGGCGAAACGATGTGTTCGGAGGCTTCTTCGGTCAAGTAAAGATTTTTTGAAAGGTTTTTCCGTTGTATACGCAAATAAAAGTTGTATCATATCGATGATATATTATCAAAAATTTGATGAAATCCTTTCTGAATTTATCAACTTACAAAGTCTGTCAGTAGACATGTCAAAAATTTACTACAAATCAACGAATGGAATGTCTGCCATCGAATTTATCTAATTTTTGTTCAATGCCAGTTCTGTTTTTGGAGCATTTGTCTGTGAGTTTTTTAAAATATTTGTTGTCACAACATTTTCACAGATAATTTGTGGCTTTAATATCGACTTTCGCAATTTTTTGGTTTGATTGACGGTATTTTGTCTGAGAATTTATGTAAAAAAGTATTTCATCGTACAATCGAAAACCAACAAAAATCCGAAGCAATAACATGTATTGGAGAATTTAATCACAAAATAGGGGGTGAAAGAAAGTTTATCGGGCTCTGCATAGAAATAAAAAAAATGAAGAAAATTAAGAAAACTTTCATCAAAAACAAAATGCATTTTATGCGTAATTTGCATATAACAAACTGGAAAAAAAACAAAGCGGTTTTAGAGATATTGGGGAAAGAACTTTTTGAAGAAATTCAACATCCTGTATCTCAGAAATTGAGCTATTGCAGACCTATGTTAGAATGAAAATTTTCCTTCAAATCATTCAAATATTGTCGCCCTTTAGGATCAGCATTAAGTTTTCAAACACCCTGTATTTTAGTGCGGGTGCTACCACATGTCATGTGTGCAGTTGAATTTACCCTAACTTTTGTTGCGGGGCGTTGCCAATTACCCATCTTTCTTTATATATACATTGTGACCCACTAAAGACTGGAGCACCCTTATAAAATCTACATTTTCCAACCGGTTGGAATGATTCTTTTTACATTAGGTATTCAAAAAGTCTACTAGGACACCAAATATCATGAATAAATCTTTCCAGGGCCAACTAATTCGATTTTTCAAGGTCAAAAATCTAAAAAAATCACTAGCGATTTTTTTAGACAAATTCTTACTACACAACTGGATTCGCGATATTTTGAAATGGTTCATATGGTAATTACGTTGAAATGTGTCAATCAATAAAAAAGTTGTGAGAGAGTGGAATTTATAAAAATATGCCGTTTAATCAACTCACCAATTCAATTTCAGAACTTTCAAAATCTGCTCATAAATAAAAAAATCATAAGACAATACATTTGATAAACATGTTAATGAAATTTCATGAAAAATGTTATTTTATTTCATAATTTTTTATTTTCTTTATTTATCAACAGATTTAAATGAAATTATGGTTAGTAATAATAAAACCCAAGCATGTATTATCTCTAGAAAAGCCGACCTATGTCAGGAGTATCTATACCAATGAAACCTTCCAAATTTCAATGCTCGGTGTCACCATCAGCAGTACCCTCTCATTGGAGAACCATGTGAGGTCCACTGCCAAGAGTGCCTCTCAAAATTCGGTTTTCTGTTTCGCGCCAAGAAGTATTTTAGTTCTGATTTATAAGGCACAGATTCGACCTGTTTTGGAATATTGTTCCCAAACATACATTGAATCTTTTAGATTCGGCCCGAAAGAGAGCCATTCGTCTCGTCGGTGATACTTCGCTCACAAGCTTGCTTACTTCTCTGGACCATCGCAAAAAGGTTGGCGATCTGTTTCTGTTTAATAGATATTTTCATGGACGATGCTCTTCCGAAATATTATCAATCGTTCCACCGTTAGCGATCTTATCAAGATTGACCTCACATCCATATACCGTCACTTTGGAGACATGCCGCACATCTGCTTCCCAGTGCTTGTTTTTCCACAGAATGGCAAAGCTTTGGAACTCGCTGCCTCGGGAGGTATTTCCTCAGGCAAAAAGAACACCAATTCCTACAATTGCTCTCCAGGCAATGTTCTTTGAACAATAGAGGATTTTCCTTCCGTGGCAACCAGAACTTAAAAAAAAATACGATGGTAATAAACCATTGGAAGGTCAGCTCACTTTACAACAATATGGAGTTCCTCCACATTTTATTGCACCTGTACGATGATTTTTAGATGACAATTTCACAGGGAGACGGATAATTTCACAGGGAGGCGAGGACCAATAGATCTATCACCAATCACCATTAGACTCCTTTTTATGGGGACATTTGAAATCCAAAGTTTATAACACACAGCCCAAATGAGCGCACAGCAGCTTGATGGTGGTAAACCATTATTTCATAGACAACCAATGATAAAGCGAAATACATACATATTCAAAAATACATCATATAGTTATCCAATAACCAACAAAAATCGAAAACGTGATGTTTTCGATTATCAACACAAACATTTCAAACAATCAAAAAACGGATATCTTAGCATCCCTATAAATTCTACTTAATATGTTCTGGGAATAAAACGAGATGTTCGGGGAATAAAACAAGCATGGCTACAGGCAATATACAATGAGAATAAATGTGAAAACAAATGTAAAAAGTAATTCAATTTTGGTAGTTTTCAATTTATCCATCGGCAGCGAACAGTGTTCTGTTACAGGAAAATATTCTCCTCCATGATACATTTCTGATTACATCTCCGATTAAACTGTTGCAATGTATTGTTCAGACCTCAATTTGATATTCCATTTTGTAGGGGATCCACTTAGAATTATACAGTGCAGAGAGGGTGGAACTTTGACAAAAATGATTATTTCCCTTGCCTATAAAAATTCCCGTAGTCATCAATACTGGGAATAATTATTGAGCTGTCTACTAAGTAAATAAGTTGAACCGATTTTTAACCAAAATTCCGTGTATTTTCTTCGATTTTTGCACATTTTGGTCGTCCAATGGCATCCTTGAGAAATAAATACCTACACATCATCGACCAATCAGAGCGCGGCAAACTCTTCCGTCATTCATTGTCACTTGAATAGGTCCTGATCCATTTTGAATACCGGGTGACCCCGAACCAATTGTTCCCCCTGTATCTTCGTTGTTATTTTGTATAGATGTTTCAAATTTGGTGCATCTATTTGATGGATATAATATTGTATGCCACTCGTGTGTTATGTTTCCTAAATCACTTGAGAATTTATAAATCTTTCTCGTGTGAATTATTTTCAACATAACACACTAGTACCATAAATAACTATTTCCGCCACCGTTCATTTACGATGTATTTTAACGCACTCAAAATCGTTGATTAATGACCCCTGTTAATGAATGATTTTCTATTAATCAACGATTTGTTTATATGCAACCAAACATACATTGCTCTTATACATTTTATATTGGTTAGTACTATCTGTCATTATTTATTTGTCAATTTTCAAATAAAATTTCAGAAAATGTTCATTATACCAGTTGTCACCCGAAATCATATATATTCACGTGGCCTCATGGTAAAGTTCGCCTGGTAGCCAACACTGAGGTCGAGAGTTCAAAACCCACCGAGAGCAATTTTTTCTTAATTTAAATTTGAAAATAAATAATAAAAAATAAAGTAAAACTTTTATTTTTAGTAGAGTTAATATAAATAGGAAATAGTGATTGTATTTTATCATATCGTTAAATAAATAAACATTCAAAGTAAGATATCTCTATTTTTGAAAAGTACTGTCGACAGTGAAGTTTTGTAACAAACTCGTGAATTAAAATGGCGATTAACAATCTCGAACATTAACGCGCTTGCTCCGCTCACGCGTTAAATTATATCGATTGTTAATCGCCCTTATTAATACACTTGCTCGTTAAATAACCATTATTGATGTTGAAAAATGAACAAAAACAATAATTGGGAAAATAGTTACGTCTGCATACAAATCATAGTGTGAAAACTTTGACATCAAATTATTGTTACTCACATGCTTTTGTTTCATCTTCTATACCACACTTTCGTGAAAATGTTCCGTTACGAGGGGAATACAAATAGTTATTTACCTAACAAGTGCGGAAAGTAGTACTTTTCCGCACGCGACGGCAGTTGCACGAACGACGCGAAGCGGAGTTCGGGCAAGCCGTTAAGGGCGGAAAAGACATTTTCCGTAAGAGTTAGGTACAATATTTTTCCTACGAGTGTTTTTGTCAATCTTATTTATGAAAAAACAAGGTTTTTAATAAACAAGTTTTCATAATAATGCTACAAAATGACTAATACGACAGAATAGTTACATAGATCATTTATTTAGTTGTAAATATCCTCATTTTCAAAAATACAAAAATCGTGCGGAAAAGTAAAAATCGTGCGGAAAAGTAAAAATCGTGCGGGAAAGTAACTTTTCCGCACGATTTTAAATCGTACGGAAAAGTACAACTTTCAAAACAAAAAATCGTGCGGAAAAGTTACTTTTCCGCACGCTCGTAGGAAAAAGTAATTTTTTATAAAATCTCAAATATTAGTAGTTTGTAAATTGGAAGTATGATTGTGTTTCCAAAAAAAAAAGTATTAATCAGTTGAACTAAAAAAATTGGATGTGCTCCCGGTCAAACCGAAAGTCATATTTGGTGTGATATTTGCTCACTTAGGGGGAGAAAAATTACAACCCATCAAATACATGGAGGACCTGCGGTTTGACCTATGAGTCTATAGTGATGGAGACTGGTCCAGACAAAGAAAACATAACATGAGGGCACACTCAATAGATCTTCAGAGGCCGCAGTGGAGAAGCTCAAGAAGCAAATAAGTCCATTATTAATCTGATCTAATATAATCACATCATTATTGAGAACCAGTTAACCAATGTTGATCACGAAGAAACAAGCAGGCAGGCTAGAAGACAAATACAAGTAACATTATGACACCGTTATAAGTTTTTAAAACCAAATAATATTATCATTTCCGGCTATAAACTTCGGTATTTCGGAAGCTAATTACTAAAATTCCTGATAGCTCCTGAAGTCATATAGCTAGAATACTTCGAATCGAATAAGAGAAAACGAATGGGAGAATTTTAATGAAAATAATTCCAAGAAAGGGATATGCCAGCACGTCTAAAATAACGACGTAGCGGCCATTTCAATAATGAAATGTCTCTCATATAATATAATGGAAGGCATTTTAAGTGGTTATTGTGTAAACTATACTCTTCAAATATATTTTAAGGTCTTCTAAATCTGGGTTATCCAAACATGTGGCTCGGATTCATCCAGGTTTCTCCTTGGACACTTGATATCGCTCCAAGATTCGAGTAGTTGAGTTTGTTCGAAAACAGGAAGGATTTGGAGTCACTCAAGGGTTTACATTCTACCTACTTTCTTGATTTACTAGACACTCCATTCTACTTAGTTTATGCCATCAATCACTATCAATGGTGTATGAATCAGGTGTTGCAACACATCCCAGATCCTACAAAAATCGGACATCATGATTGCAGGAATGTTTGCCTGTAACGAATGAAAAATAGCGCAAAGAGATGTACAAATAAGATAAGTCATAATTGGAAAGTTCTTAAGGAACAGTTTTACATGATTTTTATTAACTTGGTTTGTATGTTTGTAACTTTGAATGTTGAGGGATCTTCAGTCACTTCTAGTCGTGAAAAAAAGTTAAATTTGGCACACGTATCAAAGACCGATGGCAGTACAAGAATTTGGTACCAATATAATGCATCTTATTCATTTCTACGAGCCTTGTATATATTTTGAATCTCGCAAACGGAGCTGTAACGATTGGGATCAAATCTTGTACTTAGAGAAAGTTTTGCTCTTTAAGTTCATCTATAAAGGCGTCTTTCCTCAAAATACTTCTTTCAATATTTTTCATTTCGAATGGAATAATTAAAATTTTTGACGAAAGCGTTTCCTTCTCCATATAGTAGGCCAACAAGAGATGTTGACCAAAAATAATAAAAAAATTTAAGTCGTTCAAATAGTTTTCACGTGTTAAATGACTCCTCAATCATATAACTTCTGAAATGTGCCTTTCGGCAAACAAAAGGCAATTTGAGCCTTTATATTCATATTATCGTGTGAAGATGTTCGTTAAAATAATTTTTGTCTTGTTGTCACTGTTTGTTCAGAAGTTAAGTAGAGTTCAATGAGTGGTTTAGATATATTTTTTTTATTTGTATTTGCTGATGATAGAATTCACATCAATCTTTCACAACTACTGTCTATGAGCAATCAAACAACCAATGGGATATAACTCATACATATTGTAGGGTACCATATTTGAAAAATTGAGATGAAGAAAGATAGAGTTTCGTGAAAAATCATATCATCTCTCTGACCACCAAAGACTTTCAAAGAAAGGGGTCGTTGACTACAAGGAGAACCTGCTTATCGACAGACGTATCACGCAGTAATCCTTTCGATGGTACGGATCAATTACCGCATTTGTTCAGATACCTTGCAGTACTCTATCAGATAATAATTATAATGGCATGGATCCATTACCGCAGGGCATTTGATACAACATCGCATAAGCTTATCTTACATTTGCTCAGATGCCTTGCGGTGCCCGATCTGATAGTTAGATGCATTAGACAACTGATGCCGCTCTGGATGACTCGCTTCACCATAAGATTTGATCCAGTAAGAGTCCAAACAGAGCATCTCACTTCTACCATTGTCCATTGCACTCAGAAACACCCGTGGTTACAAATGCAGAACCCCCAGCAACCGGAGGCACAAGGTCACCCATTTATTTAACATAAATGACCTAAAACTATATGCCTCCGGAGAGAAGGATCTATATCACTCCTCAAGAGTGGTGCAAGGGTACACGTATGCTATCGGTATGGAGTTTGGGATCGATACATGGAGGCCGTGGACTCTTGAGTTTGGAGTGTCTACATAACATAATGGTATTTCTTTTTGAGGCAGAATTTGGTCTCGTTTTCGACTTTGAATGGGTTAGGAAACCCAAACTCTGTCACCGTGTTAGAGCCCGCTCAGCAGCTACATAAGGATAAGTCAATGCATTTGGTCTTCTTCAAGAACATCGAAGACCTTGGCTTATCCAAAATTTGACCTTCGCATACCTCAGGTCAACAGGGCTGAAGTCGAAGACTGAGGGATTCATAATGGCCTGCTAGGATGGTGTCTTCAACACCCTGGTCTACCGTAGTCACGTGATGGGTATAGAGGTCCCGGGCACTAGATGCAGAGCGTATCGTCGGGCTCCTGAGACCATAATACATTTGCTGTCTGCTTATGCGGTCTCAGCCTATATTCACCAACATAACGCTGCTCTACGAGTGTTGTAATACCATCTACGACACTCATACGGTATAGACGAGACTTATGATCCGGAGGATGTTGTTCGTTTTTGCACAGGACTGCGCAAGTTTGACAGGGTTAGTAGACACACTAACGAAATCGGTTGGTTGCGATTAGACAAGACGCGTGATTTATATTCCCTTTGTTTCATTCACGAAGTTCTGAAAACTGGAATCTCCTAATATTTGAACCAAAAATTAGTGCTATCAGAAAGTAATAGAGTAAATACTAGAAAAAAAGACCTCCTCATCGTACTAAAACATTCCACGGCATACTTTACTCGTAGCTTCTCTTATCGTGCTTGCAACCTGTATAATAACTTGAAATCTGAGTTTCGTCATTATACATTAATCAACTTCAAAAAAAAATTGAAAGAGCTCTATTTCAAAGACTGCACTGAAAACTGTTTTTCCTTTCTCGGCGTACTGATACTCGATTAAATATTGACTGCTACTCTAGCAGGAACTTCTTGTTACAACCCGGGTATTTATATTTGTATTTCATTGTATTCTCAGTAACCGAATTTTGTATATTTTTTTTCTTTTCTTGGTAAAGTTTAAAAACAGCATCAGCTGACACTTCACCATTTCATCATCAATCTATTTTTTTCTCTATATACAATGCCAATTTATGTTCTCTTGACTGTAACGAATAAAGACATTATTATTGAGTCCGTTGTGGAGAATGAGAAGTTCCGAATCTATTGTTACTTCCCATTTCCCATCCTCAGGCAAATACAAGCAAATAAGCCTGATGTAGCCCTCCTCGACCAGCAAAGTAGGACGATTTTCGTCATGGAGTTCTCGACTCCTGGCGAAACGAACATCGTCTGGAAAGAGGAGGAAAAACGGACTAAATATCTAGATTTACTCTTTGAACTCCGTAGGTTCTACCCAAACCATTGTGTAAAACTGGTGGTTCTGATCATAGGAGTTCTTGGTGAAATGATGGACATGCTACTCTCTTATCTGAATATTATACCGGCTTGCCGTGATGCGGCAGAAATCCTAGTTGGACGAATGCAGAAGGCCGACATCCTTGGTTCACTACCTCTGCTCAGGGTACACGATACTCGGGCCCAGTAATCACTCTTCCCAAGAACGTGGGGAATGACTATCTGGGTAAATGGCACCAGTGCGCCCTCCAGAAGTATGTAGTAGACAGGGCCTGACTGGGATAATCCTAACGGATGAAAAAAAAAAGAAAAAAATAATAATATCTCGGTGTGAACGGGCTCGATGGCGTACAAGAATATAAAAACCAAACTCACCAAAGGCCGATTCAGATACATGGGTGTCCACCCTGCATTTTTGACCCCGCATTAGAAATGCATATCCATCGACGCTCACACCTGTGCCTGTCATCGTGCGTGAAAAACGCGGGGTGAGCACGCACGGAATTAAAATATGTCCTAGTTCACATAATTAAAGATACAGTGAAATATACGGGGCAATGATTTGAAAGACTCATAAATCATTCCTCCAGTATTAACAAATACAGTGCGGCTTTTAATAGTCCCCCCTGTTGAATTTTTAACGGTTCGACGTAGAAACATGAAAAAAAATCTGTTTCCCGGGTTTCACCAATACTACTTTCAGAAATAAAAAATGCTGATTGCTCGACAGGGGGCGAGGGGGGAATCAATTTAAACTTTTTAAATGGCATGGGGGATCAATCGGTTAGTCGAGGAAAATCAAAATGTATTGGGGATCAAATGGGGATCAATAACATTCTCCCTATTTAGTTTATTCATTGAATTCTCAATGAAAACTAGAGAGCCTTTTCACAATATTTACCAGATGTAGTTCAATGTCCAGCGTGGCTTTAGCCGGGGAAGTAGTTGTTTTCTGTTAGATATTACAAATAAATCACATTTTACATTTTTCAATTTTAATGTAGAATATTCCTCTTTTCAATATAAGTAAGGCTTTTCAACACTTTTCGAATTGTGACAAAATTTTATACTACCTAATTTTATTTTTTGACGTTGGTAGAAACAATTTTGTTTGCATCTCGTGCGCGAAATTCTTTGGTGATCTCCACTATTTTTTTTAACTTGGCTGCGACTCGTTGAATTAAAAAACAGTTCTCGATCATCAAAGTATCATGTCGTGCACTAGATACAAACATAATTATTATTCATAGATTTATTCAACGAACTTGTCCACTTATCCACGAGAACATGTTCTTCTGACAATAAAGTATAATTCGATTGATCGATTGGACGTGGGGAGTGACTGACGATCTGAGTAAATTACATCAGCACGCCCTCCGGAAGTATGGGGTTCCGGTTACAGGTGTCAACTGGGATATTCCTAATCGAAAATGAATTTATTACTATTATCAATAAAAGTAGATATAGTATAGGTATAGGTCATAGTGAAAAAAGTGAATAATTGTGCAGCACTTGTTTCGTATGTACTAAAATGAAATGTTCAATAATAGTAATTTAAGTGGCAATTGCCAGTTCAAAGTGGCAATTGCCGGTTCAAAGTGACAATTGCCAGTTCAAAGTCACAATTGCCGTTTCAAAGTGGCAATTGCCAGTTTAAAGTGACAATTGCCAGTTGAAAGTGACAATTGTCAGTTCAAAGTGGCAATTGCCAGTTCGGGGTGACAATTGCCATTTCAAAGTGGCAATTGCCAATTGAAAGTGGCAATTGCCAGTTCAAAGTGACAAATGTCAGTTCAACGTGGCAATTCCAAATGTTTCGAAAAATATTTTGTTGTTGGCCCTTCTACGCCTTCGTAAAAAACAGACAATTACCAAAATATATTCTCTGTGTAGAAAATAATGACAATATTCCACACACATTTGCGGATTTGCTGGTTTCGAAGGCAACAAAAAAAAATCCAAGTACAAAATATGAAATCACTCTGATGAAAATGAATCTAGTTGAATTTCCATTTCATTTCCCTCTTCCACTTACAACTTCCGAAGTAACGCGGAGCCGTTTAACCCATCGATATTCCTCGAGAACCATGAATTTCAATTAGACTGAAAATTATTCAGATTGAAAAGGGTTGTAGCTGCGCATATGCATCTAATGACTTTCACTTGGACGGACATCATTCGATCCCACGTCCTGTAATAGACCGGGAGATGACAGATTTCAAGTGACGATTTTCTCGTTTATGCCCTTCAGTTAGGGAGCCTCCAGTTAAAAAATGCGCCGAACAGCATTACTCCTTTCGAACTCAAAATACAGGGTGCATAGTCCATAACTTTTTTTCTATCTAAGCTATCGACTTGTTTTTTTTTCAAACGATGGGTCCGACAATGAAGCATATTCTAAAAATATTTTCATTCATATACAGGATGTCCCAAAATAAAATACACAACTGAGTTCTGTTTTTTTAAACGGCAACCATTTTTGTTACATTTTTGGATTCGCCACATAATTGTCGATATAACGCACCCGGATTTCATAGACTTATCTACAGTAGTGTTTGACTTATGTCAATTTATGTGTCAAAATAGTGTCGTGCATGGACCCACAGAAAAATTCATAACTTCAGAACCATTCAAGATAACTCAACCAACTTTTTTCCAGTCGATTCCTCAAGCTTCAGCGCATCTTTTGAAATGCAGGTGGAATCGAAGTCGATGTTCCATGGCCTACTACGATTTTTTTTAAATGACAAATTACAAATGGCAATAACTCGACTTTTTCAAATGCAACACACTGTATTTTATTGCACCAATGCATGGCATTTTTTAAGAGCTTTTTGTCGATATAGGGTTTGTGGGGTCTACTTTGTGTAGTTTGCGAAATATATTGCAAAATAAGAAATGTGGATGGATTTTGAGGAATCGAGTATGCCGCTTTCGTAATATTTGACACATCCATACAATTATGAAACGAATAAGTTTCAACAAAATGAAACTTTAATAAAAACAGGAGTACATCACTAAAAAAATAATTCTAGTAATCTTTACAAGAACAGAAAACAATGTGAAAATTTTGAGGAAAGACTAGTTATAAATGCTCAAATAGGTCACCATCATGTTCCACACAAGCTGCTAGTCTTCTTGCGAATGAGTCCCGAACTCCAGCAAGCATTGCTCCATCAGTCGAACGGAAGGCTTCCGTGTTCCTTTTTTTCATATCATCTGAAGTTGTCGGACGATCTCTGAAAACCCTTTCCTTCACGTACCCCGAAAGGAAAAAATTTATAGGAGTATGGTCTGGGGATCGCGCGGGCCAAGGAATAGTACCTCCTCTGCCTATCCAACGATTAGGATAGGATTGATCTAAAAATTCTCGCACTATCATATGATTGTGCACTGAAGCACCATCGTGCTGTAACCACATGGTCCTTCGTGTGTTCAAATCCACTTCTTGGAACATTCTGGGAAGATGTTCGCGAAGAAAATGTAAATACCTTTCACCATTCAGCACATTGTCGAAGAAGTAGGGTCCGATAATGTGATTTCCAATAATTCCTCCCCAAACATTAAGCGACCATCGCTGTTGGTGATTAACTGTCCTCAACCAGTGAGGATTTTCGACTGCATAATAATGCATATTATGCCTGTTGACCGACCCATTGTTCTTAAGCGTTGGTTCATCAGAAAACAGAATTTTGTTCAAAATATTATAATCCTCGTCGCAAAACGCAACTCTATTTGCAAAATCATTACCATACAATTCTTGATGTAGGTTCAGATGAAAAGGGTGGAACTTATGTTTCAATATTATTCTATTCACACTACTTTGTGTAATATCCGTTTCCGCTGCTATTTATCTAGTGCTTACGTGAGGATTTTCCTGTAGCATCAATAAAACTTGCAACTCATTTTCCTAATTGATTCGACCACCAACAATTTCCTTTTTAGTATAAGGCACACTACCAGTAAGTTCAAACCGATCTCTTAACTTTTGGAATGAAGACACCCGTGGAGTTCTTGCTTCTGGATATTTTTGGTGATAGATTCTGCTTGCTAATGAGGAATTTCTGTCAGCTTCGCCAATACAGTAGACCATATTCACTAATTCTTCGCGAGTAAAATTCATTATCAGCAATTAGACGTGTACAATTATTGACAGTACACTGATGTGTCAAATTTTACAACAGTGGCCTACTCGATTCCTCAAAAACCATCCACATTTCTTATTTTGCAACATATTTCACAAACTACACAAAGTATACCCAACAAACCCTATATCGACAAAAAGCTCTTAAAAAATGCCATGCATTGGTGTAATGAAATACAGTGTTTTGCATTTGAAAAAGTCGAGTTATTGCCATTTGTAATTTGTCATTTAAAAAAAATCGTAGTAGGCCATGGAACATCGACTTCGATTTCGTCTGCATTTCAAAAGATGCGCTGAAGCTTGAGGAATCGACTGGAAGAAAGTTGGTTGAAATGTCTTGAATGGTTCTGAAGTTATGAATTTTTCTGTGGGTCCATGCACGACGCTATTTTGACACATAAATTGACATAAGTCAAAAACTACTGTAGATAAATCTATGAAACCTGGGTGCGTTATATCGACAATTATGTGGCGAATCCAAAAATGTAACAAAAATGGGAGGTTGCCGTTTAAAAAAACAGAACTTAGTTGTGTATTTTATTTTGGGACATCCTGTATACGAATGAAAATATTTTAAGAATGTGCTTCATTGTTGGACCTATCGTTTGAAAAAAAAACAAGTCGATAGCTTGGATAGAAACAAAGTTATGGACCATGCACACACCCCTGGGTCACCCTGTATAATCTCACTTTTTAGTTCATTAGTTTCAGTTTGGCTCTTAGATAGCTGAAATCGAGGTGGAAGGAATTTTTAGCAAGGCCGGATTACAGGGGGCCAAAAAGGGACAGTCGAAAAACTCGCAGGACCGGCTTTGTTCAAAAATTGGAAAAATGGACTTGGAATGATGATTGAGCTCTGAAACTTTAGGTAGCACTTCTTTAGGAACCAAGTAAAGCAAGCCCCCAAACGAAGGAGTCTCGTCCAGTTTTCACCCCCTACCACCTCTTTCAATTATGGCCCTCTTCATGACTATTTCCTCGACTTTGTAGGGTCTGAAAAAAGAAAAAAAAATTCTGTGTTTAAGTACAAACATATGGACGAAAACTCTTTCCCTTGGGGGGTTGCTTTTCTTGCTCTCTAAAGAAGTGCTACCTAAAGTTTCAGAGCTCAATCATCGTTCCAAGTTCATTTTTCCAATTTTTGAATAGCTGGTCCTGCGAGTTTTTCGACTGCCCCTTTTTGACACCCCCTGTAATCAGGCTCTGCTTAAAATTCCTTTCACCTCGATTTTAGCTATCTAAGGGCCAAATTGAAACTAATGAACTAAAAAGTGAGAATTTAGGAGACTGGCTATTTTAAGACCTAAGACATTTTTGGGGAGAAATTTTTTTTTTTCAGCCAAATTTCCTTTCGCTTTGTCAGATGATAACTGATCACTTTATGAACAACATATCTCAACGGAAGGAATATAGAAGACGGCTGAAATTTATCAAAATATTTTCTCTTGTTTCTCGGCTGGGCCCTACCACAGCCGACTTAATCTCCCGAGCCGTGCTGAGAAAATTGGCAACACCGCATGGAAAGCAATTTGACGTCCTACTCATTAATTCTTTAATGTAAACTTTTTGGCTTATTTGGAAAACTAGGAAAAAAACATGAGTGAATGAATGTTTAGAGCAAAGAACGACAATTAATGTGGTTATTTCATTTTTTTCATCACAAACTGGAATCGGAATATATTCAATTTCTTAGATGTGAGAAATCTGTCAACTTTGGTTATCACATGCCCTAAAATTCACATTTCGGGAGATTTTTTTAAAAATATTTCTTCTGATACGTGCAGAAACCACATAGATGATCTCTGATTTTTTTCAGATTTTTTATTTGAAATCTGACTCATGAAAATAATGTTTTTGGAAGATGTCAAACTACCTGAGTTTGATAGATTCTGTATAATGTACCTTCCAATAGCATATTATTTTCATCAGTCAGATTTCAAATGAAAAATATGAAAAAAATCAGGTAGTATCTATGTGGTTTCTGCATCTATCAGGAAAAAAAAGATAAAAAAATATCCCGAAATGATTTCCATTATCTAAGAAATTGAATATATTGCGATTCCAGTTTGTGATGGAAAAAATTAAATAACCACATTGATCGTCGTTTTTTTTTTCTCCGAAAATTCATTGTCTTATGTTTTTTTTACTGGTTTTCCGAATAAGCCGAGAAATTCACATTAAAGAATTAATGAGTAGGACGTCAAATTGCTTTCCATGCGGTGTTGCCGATTTTCTCACCACGGCTCGGGAGATTAAGTCGGGTGTGCTTAGGTATGCCTATCGTTTTTCCTTTTCGGTGCTAGAATCTATCCTAACATTATGTTGATGAACATGGTAGCGACGATAAATAGTCCCAAAACAAAACATTTGTTTTTTGTGCAAAGGCGAAAATTGAATTTTCCATATGGAAGCCACGCGGGGTCCGCTCATAATTTCCATCATTTTTATTAGCACTTTCATATCTTTCAGTCCTCTCACAGGCATAAGCGATAAAATAGTCGCCTAAAATCTGACACATCTCCCAGCCTATAAGCTCACATTCATTTTCAGATACTAGTTATTAAAATATCCAGGGGTTGGCTGAAGAGTGATTTTTGATAAGCGCCCAAGATTTGGAGGATTTGTATTGAAGATAAAAGTTGATTCCAACTCAAATTCAAATAGAGGGGAGACTGGAGTTGGTGGTTACCTGGACTGTCAAAAAGTGTATGCGAGAAATGGGGCATGTGGAAAATGGGTCATAAAAACACCCAGTGTTTCCACTTCACCACACACTTATTGTTCGGCCACCAAATTATCTTGATCAAAAGGATATATTCACTACTCATATTTTTTAATTGATATGCTCTTTACTTTACTTGACTTTACTTTCAACATAGATAGATATATTTATTCAGGTAATATCATTTTAACAAATTCAGTTTTACATAAATAATTAGGTACTTATAAAATTTAAAATCATTGGGTGGAATGAATAAAACCTAGCAAAAGCTTTTACTATACGTTTGTCTCTCTCATTAATTAACAAAATAGATAGATCTGTTTCAAGAAATCTAAGTGAAAGCAATTGCTTATGGTTTATTCATTAGACCCATTATTCGAATTTATTTTGTATCGATGGGATGTCACCTAAGCCTAGATTGTATTGTGAATATACTGGGATAGATTCATATTCAATTTTTACCCTGGCTAATGGAAATAAACTACAATAATATTAAATGAATGAATCAATAATTACTTAGGTAGCCTCAGTTTTACATATTAGGTATGTAGTAAACACTTTAGGATTTGAAGATTACATTAACACATATGAGGAGGAAAGGACACTTATTCAAATAGCTGTTTGAATGTTTCATAATTCATATCAATATACTGTCCCATATAAAACTCCGCGGGCAAATATCTGGAAAATTAAAAATGATATCTATATTTCGTGAAAGCAGATGTTTTTGGTGTCAAAGGGCCCTCTTCTTTACGCAAAGATTCATTACTGGGCGTTATCCGTTAGGGCGTCGCGACACCGACACCAACTTTTTTGAATGGCACCCCAGATTTTTTAATGCCGTTTGCGATTCTGCATCAAATTCTGAATTCAACCATATAGCACACTCATAATTTCCCTTGAATACTGATGCACCACATCATCTTTTTGTTATATTATGAAGAGGGTCATGAAAGCGTCAAAATAAATGCCATAATACGAGTATTCAGCGATCTGACAGAAAACCTGTGTATTACGGTGTGTTAAGTGTTAAGTATATTAAGTTTTGTGCAAGTTTTTCGTAAAATTGAAAAATGGTTCAATTTCCGAATGCTTCTTTGCATTTCTTCTTGCTTCGCCATAAATACTTATACCGAGACTTATACAGTTCAATTTTTGGATCTTTACCCGTGGGTCATTGTTATTATATACAGGGTGACCCAGGGTTATTACAAAAACGTTCAGTATCGGTTTTTCAGGTGAAAATAAGATGTTTTCTTCATGTAAGCTTGTGTCCCAACTTGCTTCGAGATACAGGGTGTAAAAGTATTCAAAAAAAATCAGTTTTTTATTCATATCTCAAAAATCTTTCGGCTGATTTGAATTAAACTTGGCATGCTTATTTGCGGTGATAAAGGGGTTATTTTATTGTACTTAGAATTAAAAAAAAACATTTTATTTTTAAACTTCGACACCCTGTATATTGAAAACGAAGAAAATTGGGACACATGCTCATATGAAGAAAACATCTTATTTTCACTCAAAAAACCTATACTGAACGTTTGGCGGCTTAACCCTGGGTCACCCTGTATATGAAATGAGTCGAGATTTAATTATTTTTTCGTTTACTTTGAAGATAAATATGAACGAAATTTGATCTTCTCATATCGGTTGACAGAAAGTGATATTACATTGAAAGTGTGTGATTTCTTTGATCATAAATTGATAACGCATGGGTAAATATCCAAAAATCCAACTGTATTATCATATCCAACTTCATGGCATTCGAAAATTGAACCATTTTATTTCACGAAAAACCGGCACAATACTAAGTACACTTCCGTAAAATCTGACAGGTTTTCTGACCGATCGATGCCATACAGTTGCTGTGGTTCATCAGTATTCCAGGGAAACTATGGGTGTACTATATTGCTGAATTCAGAATTTGAAGAAGAATCGCACGGGGCATTAAAAAAATCCGGGGTGCCATTCAAAAAAGTTGGCGTCGATGACGCCCATTGATGAAACTCTACGTAAAGAAGAGGGCCCTTTGACATCAAAAACATCTGCTTTCACAAAATATAGATATCCTCTTGAACTATCCTTTTCTAGCGAGGGGGGTGACGGGTGGTGAAATATTATCGACAGTCTGTTTACATTTAGAATAAGAAGGATCCTAATAAAAACGAAGAAGCGGGCATACACGAAACTACCCGAATGAATACGGACTTAACATGTTTAAGGCCCTCGCTTGTAAACAAACAAAGTTATGTTGACTTCAAGACAAGGATGGAGAAGGCATCTTTATGGTATTTCATTGCTCTGAGGTATTCTGGTTGATTCAACTGTTTCTTCGGATACGCTACAATATTCTGAATAACTTGAATAATGATCAAAACTGTTTTGCCTATACTACCCCAAATTATAATACAGTATCTTATTATTGATTTAGCTTATGCATCATATATCATAAGTCGAAGTTTTGTATCAGCAATGTTCTTTAATTGGTAAAAGTAAATTACTTTTCTCAGTCTTTTTACGGTATATTGTAGATATTCAGTTCAACGAAGATGTTGATCAAGCATTATTCGAAGATATTTGATATATTCCACTTTTCAATGTTCGAGCAAGTATAATAATTTTCATTATTGTATGCTAATTTATGAATCATGAGGAATTTGTTGGTTCGCTGATTCCTGGCAGTAGCAGTAAACATTATTAATTTCGTTTTGTCCATATTTAAACTCAATAGGCTTTCATTTAACCAGTTATGATAAATTTTAAGCTGTATTTTGGCAGTTCTTCCCAAGAATCATATATGAAAGTTATGGCTGTATCATCTGAATATAAAGTAAGAAGACTTGTGTTTTTGAGGCACCTAATATCGTTCGGTGCTCATTCAGGTGCGTATTCACTAGAGCATTCGTTCCGCATGAGCACCTAATGAGCACCGAACGAGCCAATGCTCGGATAGTGTGGACGCTGATTTGAGCACGAACAGAATGCGTGTTCACACTACGCAGCATGTTAGTGAGCTTCAATCGAGTAGCACATGTGCTCATTTGGTGCTCATGCGGAACGAATGCTCTAGTGATACGCGGCTTTTTGTTTGTCGGCACTTCAAAGGCGAGCATAATCGAAACAATAATTTTTTCGTGCTAAGTGTGGACGGTGAAAGTGTAATCGTTTTCGTTGTTTCTTTTTCAACCATTTCAACCTAACCTAACCTAACCTAACCTATCCTAAACTAACCTGGTTGGTTATTTGAAGGAGCAGTTATTAACAACACAATTATAATAATGCTTTTTGTAATCTGTTCAGATAAAACTTTCCCAAAACTATTCATATTGTCTCAACAATACTGAACAATCATTGTGATCATTACATAAATTGAAGGGACTTCCGCTTACTAGACGAAGTCTGTTTATGAGGAACAGGCATTTTTATCGCGATAAAAAGGGTGCATCCTTTTTCATCGCTGTTAAACTGACTCAGACGTCATATTTAAATGGGTTTATTTCTACAGGAGTTGACTTATCAATCAACTTTTCGATTAAAAACCAGAATTTTTTAAATTTTATCTATAACTTTTGCATTGAACTTTTTTCGATGACCATAAATCATAAAATATATATATATATATTTAGCTATCCCCTTCTAAAACTTTCACTGAGTCCTCTTATTTTTTTTTATTTCACTCACAGTTACCCTAAATTTTTCGACCAATCGCATACTCCTAAGAATTTTTCATGAATTCGGGTATTCAAAATAGTTTTGGCCCTGGTCTGTATAGTTTGCGAGGGAATTTCAAAATGATTTTCAAACTATTCATTCATCAACATAAATTTGTTGGAGTAATATTTTCTGAAGAAACCTTGTACATTACAAAAGAGAGCAGCATCTAGATACCTAGTAGGGGGCGGTCTATTAGATAAGAATGCATAAGTGTTTCTTGACTTTCGCTCTTTTGTTTTGCATCCAAGTAGACGCAGATGCCAGCGTCGGAACAAGATGTTGTGGCATGTTGCTCTCGGAGGTGTTATCTCCTCTAATCTGTTGCTTCCAACCTCCATGGATTGACGCCAAGTTTTCAGAATATGACTGAGAGAATAGTCGATAAATCGGGGGTGACCTCAATACTTTCAAGTAGAGGCCTCTTCAACACATGTTCTTCGGAAGTTTTCGGATTGGCTGTTTTCATGACTATACTCTCTGCCTCAGTTTAAATTTGCATATCGTGAACATTTTCGAACAAAGCTTATGGTCTCGGGACCACAGCTAAAAAAAATTGTGAGGCGAGAAAGGACAACGCACACTTTTTATACTAAAAGTTTTTTGGTCGAATTTTACAAAATCTCAATATGTTAATATTGATTGAAAGTTTGATTTTGTGGAGGAAATCCGATTCTTGACATGATTTTTTGGGTTTATGACCTTCCACAATCTGAAAATGAAAAAATGTTAATCCAAAGAAATCTGTACAAGTGTAGAAGGGCCAATTAATTAATTTGCCCGATAAGTTACTGCGTTCACAAGACTGCTGCCTTGAAAGAAATTAATTTTTGTTTCCAAATTCCAAAACCGCAATTCAAATTCAGTTTCTTCAGCGTCTTTCCAAGAAGTTTTGATAACGGAGGCAGATACAGCCTCCGAAACGTCAACAATTTTCAAAAAAAAAGAGAAGTATTCTTTGTTAATTCGATCTCATTTTTTCAGATAGGCAAATTCAGTGTAGGGTACGTTACTGACAAAAATTAATTTCTTTCAAGACAGCAGTCTTGTGAACGCAGTAACTTATCGGGCAAATTAATTAATTTGCCCTTCTACACTTGTACAGATTTCTTTGGATTAAAAATTTTTTCATTTTCAGATTATGGAAGGTTAAATCTCAATATGTTGTTGAACTCGACACACGAAGAAATCAAAAACGTTTTAACGCAAAACATTTTTGACTAATTTAGGTAGAAGTTGTTTTTCCTCCACGAATTATATGACGTGACACACACCTGATGGAACGGCAAAACAGGGAAAAACCTTCAGGCTCTTTAAAACTGCTCCCGAAACAAACTGTTTCTGAAAGAATCTGTTTTGTGTGATTCGTGTATTTTAAAATTTCTTCTTCAAAATGTTTTGAATGAAAGCGTTTGGGAAACCTCATTGTAGACAACTCGTTGAAGCGCAAACTCTATTTGCACCGTTTTGCTGTACAGAAAAACGTTTTGCAAGAAACTGTATTGCTTCAGGCGTTTTTGCGTTATCGGCGTGTTGTCAGCCGTATGTGTTGAAGTTGTGAAATGTCACTTTCATACCATTATCGACTACTTTATTGCGATTATCTCCGTGATCTGTCAAAATTTATTGGCTGATAAACCCGCTTCCTTCCTTTTGCGAATGAACTGCATGGTCCTTCTTGACAGTTGCCTGTATGTATGCAACACATTTCACAAGTCGTGTGAGATATTGCCGTAAATAATAATGTTCATTCATTCAATAAAAATAATTATGTAGGTACGTTGTGGAATAAATGTTATTGGTTATTTGACATATTTGGGAAATAATCTGATCAAATATAACTCGACCGTCGTTTATCAAATCGTATAAATTTTGGAATTTCCACTCAAATATTTTTGTTTTAGAAAATTCATCTCTTTTATTCAGAATATAAATCTCCGAATTCAACACGATAAATTTTCAAACAAAATCGTTTTCGTTGAAATTGAACAATGTATTCGCTGATAAACGAGGTCTTGTTATATTACCCCAATATATCACCTAATTATTAGTGGGTTTTTATCTACACCGTAACATCAAATTATGCCAGTGCAACAGTATGTTTTTGAAACAATACACAGTTGTGTTCATAAAAAAGTCGTACAGCAGAAAAAGTCGTACAGCAGTAGGCTATTATGAGTCAGGCTTGTCAATATTATTTAAACTTCTTATCGACTTTGACAAGTAGTATTGAAATTTCAAACCATATTTGTCAGTAACGCGCTTTTAACATTTTTCTAGTGTAATTAGTGCTATGCCTCAGATTCAAAGTTTTAAATTTGGAAATCACAAATACAAGTAGTTAATACTACTTCTGTGACCCACCTGTTTATTCATAAGCACTAAATTATAAATTTATATATATTTATTTATATTTACATTAATATGAAGTTGTACCATGAATATTTCATTTAGTAGTAGTAGATAATTATATAAGTTTGTGTTCTCAAAATGATACAATGTTTTTGTTTTCAGAAAGGTATAACGAGCAATATTGTTCATTCAGTATACGTTCAGTCGTGGTATTTTTCGTTCTCGCATGACTTCCCATGTCTGCTTCGCTTTCCACGAGAATTTGTCACGTGCGCACGTGAAAACCCCAGACACAACAAAAATTCTCTTATACAACCGATTCTGTTTTCCTTACTTCATTGACGAAGAAAATAAAGAGAATCCTAGGATATCCACTACAGTTGATGAGCACCAGCATGTAATGTATCTATTGAAATGAATATATTGAGAATAATGAATTTCCTGCCATAACAAGTCACTATTGGAATAATGAAGCTCACACCTAGCCGAAGCGACTCATTGTTACCTATATTTAACTTGCAACAAAAGCCAGACATTCTAAAGTGTCATGGAATCGGAGCTTGAATATGGACAAGTACAAAAGAGGCGATAGCGCTGCTACCACTTGTTCCGTTTAAGCCTTTCCGCCGTTATATCAAGGTTCCAGCGAGAAATCAGAGAACGACGAAGAGTGATTCTACTGGAAACAATGGCATACGACTTTGAATGACATCAGATATTCCTCTGTCTTTACATATCGCGACCTACCTATTTGAATCCCAAAATTGCCATCTATCGATCTATCGGCAGATAAGGGAGCGTCCATAAAATACGTGAGATGTTTTAGGGGGGGAGGGGGTCGAGTAAAATCTCATCTAATCTTACGTTGGAGAGAGGAAGGGTCTCGGCAAATATCACGCAATTTTTTTTCTGATTGAAACAAAAAAAAAATTATACTATTTTGGTCCATTTAATACAGATTGTACATGCTAAAGATTTAATCTTAAGCGTAATCGTAATACGATTACGATGACCAGAAGTGCTGCAGCCCACGCCGGAGTGATCTGCATATGATTCTTCACGACCGTTTTCTGCCACCTCCATACCCTATCACTCAGGTTGATGGACATTTGACAATTCCGGACTTTAAAGAGCATGATGGAAAGTCATTTGCTCCATTTCTAATACGCCACTACCTCACGGATTGTCACAAGACGAGCTGATGAGTTACTGTGCGCAAGCGCCAACGGCTTAGAGCGGCTAGATCAGAACGAAGTTGAAGGAGCAGATGATTTTACTGAAAATCATATGGACATGTTGGTTCCAATAGTCTGTCTTGAGACCACGCATCATTCTCCATGGACTGAATTAGAGTAGATATTTTTTTTTTAATCACAGTATTCTGACTTGCACATGCACAAGCAACTTGGAATGAAAATGTCAGAACGAATACTCTTGTCATCATGACGGAAAAGAAAACAAACATCAATGTAAGAAAATAATGAAATCCGAAATTTGACATTTTATTAACGTATAACTGGATCAAACAGCTAAATATTGATTAGTTTTTTTTTCGAAATTGAACACTAAACTACAATGTGAAAATATTGAATTTTGAATAACAAAGCCTGCATGTTCTAATACTTCAATGGTTTCGTTCTCAAATGACGCTGTGGTGGTTTGCATTGTGTTCGACGGCGTTGGAGGAGATATTTCAGAAGAAAAAGGCATTTCCACTTTCGGAGAATTGGCTACCATTTGTGAAGTTGACGGTGTCAGCTTTCGAACACTTGATGAAGGCATAAAATTTTCATTGTACAATATTTTATTCGCAACATCTAGTTTATTCCTAATAGACTCCGCCACATAATTTTCAGCCACTGTGGACGATTTCCATCCTCCATGTCTCTTTAGCCTCCAGATTCAACCAGTAAAGTGGCGGAAGAACTTCTAAAGCAGTGCCCAGTGTATGAATTAGCCTCTGGTAAGTTCAAAAACCGTGCTATAACCGATGGCATCTTAGCAAAAGTGTGCTTTCCCACAGGCTGATTGAAGCACCTTCCAAACTGATATCGCAATAATAGACGAGAATTATTAACTACCTGTTTTCGAATTTCGTAATATTTTTTGAAAATTTTCAAGTAATCTATCTTGCTTTCAAGATTTTCAACAATTGTGAACTTCCGTACATCATTTTTGGATTGCGGAATTGTTATAGTATTTCTTCTCTTGTTAAAACTTGTGACTTTTTTGGCTGATAACCCTGATGCTTGCGCTTCAAAAAACCCACCAGTTTTGGAAATTTTGATATATCTACATTATCTTTGTAGTTCGGTGTTGTTTTTAACATTGAGTACTCGCACCATAAACTGGCCGATGATTTTAGCCTCTCCGATCGCTCCAACATATACGCCAGCATGCAGTTTTCAGACACGGATTGTACATTTTTCTTAGCACACCATTTTTTAAAAACATCGTACGCGAATTCGTACCTTGCCCTTGACTTCTTGTGTAACAAACTTTGACAAGCAATAGACTTTTTGAATATCACCCAAGATGGATAGAAACCCTGGTGGATTGACTGATTCGCTTTTGTTTCACCCACAGTTGTTAATGCTGTAATAAGATGGGATTAGCTTTCCCGTTGTCAGTAGATGGCGCATTATCAAAAAATAGCCGAGTTGACATTCCGAAGTACTGAGTCATATTTTTTTTTGGAATATTTGAAATTTGACTGTTTATTACTGTGTTTATAATTTTTGATTAACTGTGATTTACATTTCATCGGGATATTTATCGTTTTTTTCTGTTCTTTTACTACTTTTCGTTCAGTTCGCAATGATTAGTTATTTGTTTATTGTTGAGTTTTCTGTAATTCTTGTATTTGTAGTGCATAATGTTTTTTCAAGTTTGTACTTGGACATGGCTGCGTTTGTATGAAAGATCTAAGGTTAGTATCATTGTTTAAATATCCCGTACATATCGCATATCCAACTAGTTAATTTACAATTACTGTTCTGATTTTTGATGAAATAAGCACGTTAAACATGTTATGTCGTATTTTTTAACAAAATTGAATAAACACGAAATGTCATGACAATGACAATTGTTCAACGTCATCATGACAAGTATTCATTTATCAATCTGTAATGACTTTACCGCCATCTACGAATGATCGTGAAGCTAATCCGATCTAAATAAAATATGAAGAATCACGTAGGCCGTACCTTAACAGTTTTGGTAGGCCGATTTCACAGGTATAAATGAACGCACCAGGGTTTCTATCCATCTTGATATCACCTATGGTTTTTATTAAGGTTTTTATTTGTAGTCTATTTATTCGGTAACCTAGTTACGAACGGTAACATAGTTACACGCACAAGCAACTTAGAATGAAATAGTGGAACGAATAATCATGAAGGAAGGGTAAGAAAACGAACTTCAATCCAGGTAAATTTTGAGAAATGTCAACAAGCAGCGGGAAAAACGTAATAAGTAACACGGAATGTATCGACTGTTAACATCCTCGGCAAGCGACAAGCCTCGGCTTTGCCTCGGCTCGTACTCGCTCACCTCGAATGTTAATACGTCTTTACATTCCTTGTTACTTAAATAACTATTAACGAGTTGTTGAGGAAATAACGTTGAAAACACATCTTTATAACGTATTCTTTCAACGTTGAAGATTACACTAAATTATTGTCGTTAAAATTTTCAACCAGAAACGTTTATTTACCTAATGCCACGTTTATAACCGTTTGGAAAACGTACGTGTGCCCATTGGGTCGTATGTCTGGCATGTAGGTGAAGTTCAGCAACTGAAACCGAATTGTCGAAGTGTACCATCAATATCTTGGGCTATCGAAAGTTACAGATCCATTGTTTTTTTTTGATAACTTATGTAGTGTTTGATATTCTTTTTAATCCTCACTAGAGTCCACAATTTGGGAATAGGGGTAATATAAATAATACCATCAAGGTAGTGCTGAACCCGCACTCAATTCTATCCGACGTCTCTCTACCGTCCACCTGAGTCAAATGCCAGGATTATTTATTTACTGAAATCAACAATGAATAATCATTACAATTACATGTACACTCCAACTTGCACTAAGTATGGTTCATCATTGTTTACAGCAGCATTAAGCTCTGTTCAACTTTACTAAAATGTAGTCTGCACCTGTTAGATCGTGTGAAGCGGGGAGTACTGAACATAGTGAATAATAATTTTTTTGTCCAAAATGTGCAAGGGTATACATTTCTTTGTAACAGTTGAGAATCCAAAGTTCCTGAAATGAATGTTTGGTGAGGATAAAAGTACGAAAAAATTGTTGTTGTTCCGAAAATTTAATATAAAAAATAAAATATTACCTCTAAACATTTTTCTTTAAATTTTATCCAATAATATAACAGCAGAACGACTACATCTGTATCTAATAATATAACATTTTGCGATTTCCTTCCGTACATGACTGAAATACATACAAAATAATTCTTGAATCATCTTCTTCTATATCTACATGTACTGAACGAAATCGAAAAATACTAGTTATATCATTAGATACAGATGTAGTCATTCTGCTGTTATATTAATGGATTAAATTTGGAGAAAAAGGATCAGAGGTAATATTTTAATTTTTATATTTAATTTTTGAACGATTTTTTCAGACTCTCATCCTCACCAAATATATAGGTATGTATATTAGTTTCAGAAACTTTGGATTCGCATGTTTTCGCCTAAAATAGGCCACAGTTCAAAATGGGACCGGAATTGGGCATGGTAACCTCAAAATTTTGAATCGACGACCCGAAATACGTCTTATAAAATCAAGTTACCTCGTGGACCTAAAAATGGATACTCGACCCCTCCCCTGGCGGACTAAATGGGCCAGTGCCGCATTTAGAGAGGGGCTATGGGACTATCGTCCCCCGGCGGGGAATTTTAAGAGGTGTTAAAGCAAGCAGCAATATACTCGTCGCCGACGAGGCGACAAGTATATTTTTTATATTGCTTCTTGCTTTTTATATGCCGCCTCTTAACTCGTCGCTTTTTTAAGCAAACGCAAAATGATCGACCACCGGCACCGTATCAAAAGGACTAGAATGGTATACTGTTTTTGCGAAAATTGGGAATTCAACATAAGGGGTACTTCCTCTGATGTCGAGTTTTGGAAGTATAGATAAGTACATCGAAATTATTATTTTCGTCAGTTCCCAAGATTTTGGCTATTGTATATGTGCATTTTGTTGAATCTGTAATAATTATTGATAAGTGATGAAATTCTGGTACATATAAATGGTGAATATTCTGTTCTTCCATTGACATAATATTCTTGAGAGTAGTTTGAATTTTGCCACTTTGGCGCTGGCATCTAATGTTGAATTCCTAATCATAACATTTATTGAGTATCAGCGGTGCCTGGGACGCTACAATACAAAAGCGGCTGCGGTACATACTTTTACTTTCTTGGAAATTCCATGATAGAGGATACGTTGAATAGCTTATCAATTTTGAATAACAGTGACATGTTATCAAAGCTGAATTTTGATGATGCCATTGAAGAGTTTGTATAAAAAAAATCAAGAAAAGTGTTTTATTATTTACCGATCTAAAAAAAAATGTTTGTTGTTTGTTGTTAGGTTTAAGTTTAAGTTTACGGGTACTTTGAAACTGACAATTGAAATTCATTATTTGGCGGCGGCGCGGCGGCATCGTAATAGTTAGCCCCCGGCGTGAGTATAAATCCGGCACTGCATTGGGCACTGTTACGTATCGATGATGTGGCGCCTGTGTAAGACAGTGGCACAGCCAGGATTTCAGTTTGGGGGGGGGCTGAGCATTCAATTCATCAGTTACTAGAGTTTTTTTTGTCAGCCGGATGTTATGAAAATTTGGTGGCTTGGGGGGTGGAAGCTGTGGCCCCAAAGCCCCCATCCCCTGGCTGGTATAAGATGATCCATAGTTAGGACCCTTTTATTTGTATATTCATATTCAATGGTAAAATACTGTTGCGATATTGGGGTTCCTGGCTAAAGAAAATACTAGACAGTTATGACTCGTTTATTTACAGCTCCAAAACAACATTAAATTTCAATTAACTTTTTATACAACTCAACTACAGTGTTCGGCATAAAGTTCACAGCATATGGAAAACTTTTTTATTATTGGTTTCTCGAAAAAAAAAAATCATTCTCGATCCCAAACCTGAACTGCAAACTCCAGAATTGAAAATTTTACGACCCTATACGAGGGAGTAGAAAAAACATGCTTTGTTTAAAAAAAATGATTATTTCACTTTATATATATTCCAAGAGAAAAATTCATAAAGAAAGAATCCTAAATTTGATAACACTCTCAGCTTTGGTGAGTGAGGATGTGTGGGATTCTTCACACTTATAAAAAATATAGGAATTAATATAAATAAATGTCAATGACATTATCACTTGCTTCAAAGATTATTCACGCTGAAGATTCACATGTAGCGTGAAAATACAGTGAATTAAAATAAAAAACTGACATTTTCGCATATTTTCGAAAGCGAGTTGTTTGGTAATAGCCCGACGACGAAGGCGGAGGGTTGTAACCTACATTTTTTAAATTTCTTCAAAATTTAAAAACCAATATGACGCAAAGTAATTTTCTTGTAAGAGTTCACTAGTCACATTCCAAATAGTTTTGATAGTGGCATCTTCAAACACTGATCCGTCTTTTTTCTTTATGTTTACGGCCCAAATTTTAAGTAGGTCTAAGTGCCAACAACTCTTCAACGGTACACTTTTCGTTTAAGTCATATTTTCTCACGCCACAAAAATCTGCGAACATTTTCCACGCATACTTTTCACTTGATGAAGTAATTTTTGGCGTATTTTCACATAATTATATCTACTGAGACTCTTTTGATATTTCCATATCTGCTAGAGGAGACTGACATTTTAAAAATTCAATTGAGTAAACGTCAAACTCTGTCATTATCATGGTGACACGATTGTTTAACAGTGAAAATTTCACACCTCACTTTTTCAGCCAATCAAAAAATTGGTTTTTATTTAGTTGCCATGGCAACCCAAAAAATTTCCGGAAATTTTTATCCTCCTGGGTACCCTGGGCGAAATTAATAAGTGGAAATTTTTCTGTCAAATATTTGACATGTGATAGTTAACATTTTGCTTTTATGTACAAATGGAATGTTATTTTTCATATGAAAGGAGATAATATTTCATAATTATATATTCACTAAATATTTCGAATGTGTCTGAAAATATTTTGAGAACTTGCATTTCAACGATGAATAAAAAATGTATATCAATCAAATCTATCTATGCTTGACTTGATGAACTTAATATTTGAAACAATTTTATTCAACTTATCTTTTCGTGAATACTCGGCTGAAATTTGCAAGAATTCTTTTCCACAGCACTTCCCAGTAGATAATCCGCATGGACCAGTCAAAACTATTTTAGTTCTGCGTGATGTGCAATGTAATTTTAGGTTGAAAATGACGCAAAATGAATTTTCTTTTCTCACATACAAACACCGCCACTAATACTAATATCAACACAAACCATTCATGGCCCACTGATGTTACAACTTGTTTTCTCTCAGAATAATCTACAAGTCAGTTGAATTAACCATTAATTTAATATATTTTGGTATGAAATTTTCTTACCGAATCCCCCGCGTGCTTGAATTAATTCACCCTCGTCGCTGCGCGACTCGGGTAATTTTCAAAAAATTCATGTACTCGAAAAATTTCCGGCAATAATTCAAGCACTAGGGAGATTATAAGTGATAATTTACCGGGACACTTATCAGTTGAAATTTTCTGGCTAACTCTGCTCACGTGATAAAAAACACGTAGATATGGTTCAAATTACATGGAAAACATTTTCATCAAAATTGTTCGTTCAGATAAAACTGATTCCATGCATTACTTCATGAACGCACTGTATACACATTTTATCTTCATTTCAGGGGGTGCTGAGCACCATGCGGCGCCTAACCTCGAACTGCTGGTCCTCGTGACATAAACATGAACTCGTCGCAGGTGGTGGAGAACGCAACTCAGATCATCAATGCTTCGCACGAGGCCACATATACTGTTACACAAATCGTTCTGATCGGCACTGTGGGTGAGTTGAATTCAGTTCATTCTGAGCTATTCGTAGTTATTCATATGTCACGTCACATTCCAAAGAGGGAGATTTTTCAATCCTACCGACTGGGCTAAAGAGCGCCGTCTGAAGTTTCCAGGTTGATAAACATGCTGGTACTTCGAAAAAATTGGATGATCTGTATCAGAGTCTCGTTCGTATCTCAGTGTCTACGAACTAGTATTGAAAAACAAATGGGTCTCAATGTCTATTATATATAGTTTTTCCGGCTTCGGTATGAAGGCCACCTTGGACCTTCGATAGGTTAGGTATCTATACACAGGCTATGCGGCATCACAACCACTTCGACCAATGAGATCTTCTGAGCGTGACCCTTAATTTATTCGAAGCCCAGGATTCCGATGCTTCGTGTGGAGTTTATCAGCTTCCAGGGAGCTAATTTCCTAATGCCGGTGGGCGTTTAAAAGGCCTTTTCCAGGAACTTCAGCATCTTGCAAAAGAAATGTTTTGCAGTTTCAGGAAAGATCTCGCTTCAGCAGCCACTATCACTCTCTGATTTGCTCATTATTTAAGGTGATATTTCAGAGGGCAATGTCCAGTAAGGAGCTGTTTTGCTTGCCTTGGCGATAAGCTTACAGTCAAAATCGGTCTCAACGTGCGGGTGTGAGATATAGTCATCGACAATTTATTCAGTTTCCTCTCATTCCTTTGTGTTGAATCATACCTGTTCAAATAGAATCCCAATGATACATGAGACAGACATATACGATTTTCACATGCGAAAAGCAGATATGTTAATAATAATAATTTTCAGCAGCGCTAACCCGCACGATAAGACCGATTTGGACTATACTAGGCATTTCCTTTGTATTTTTTCTTATTCCAAGGATAGTTAATTCCACCACTCTCTCAGTGTCGAAGCTTTTCTTTTGAGTGGGCTTGGAGAGTCCACAGATAGGTTCTGACCTGGACAATTGTTTGATTGTCGAAGTAGTGTACTTCCTCGTTGCCTCTTATACGTCTCTGAACTGACACCCACGTCAGAGTGACCTGGTTGTTTCACGTGAATGCACGTATTGTTTGCAGTCGGAAGTTGGCTTAGACTCACAAATATATGACTTAAGAGTTCAAGACACTCCTGGACCCATATCTCTATAGCATTCACTTCTGCTTGGAAAATGGTCTGAAGGGTCTGATTGTTGCTTCTTTCATCACTGTTATGGTGGAAGGTTGAGCATTGCCCATAATGCTGCAGTAGGGCACGTGAATATCGCCACTGTGATTTCCAGATGACCTAGCCGCTGCACTTTCTGCAGCTTGACTTGTGCAGCATCGCTATAGGCTATATTAGTTTTTGGTGGATTATAACGCCCAGATATAAGTACTTTGGAACATGTTAGCTGGGTTCCAATCAGAGTTGGGATTTTTAGTTCGTCTAATATTGAATGGCACCAGCACTATTTTGGTAAGATTGACATTTAGTCCCTGCTTTTCGCACCAGCTATCGATTGTATTTAGGGTTACTTGCATGCGGTTGGTCTACCCCTGATATTGACGAACAGGTCATCAGCGTAACATTTAGTCGTGAAACCATATTCGTAAAGCTTCACTATATTGTTGTTGACAACTAGTGACCACGGCAAAGTCGATTGAACTCTCCCTTGGGAACAATCTCTTTCTGCTATTATACTCTCTCCAAGAGTCGCTATAATGAGTCTGCTCTTCAGCATCGATTGAATCCATTTGATCAGTGAGACGTTTAAATTTCTTTCCTATATTCTTCATATATTTTCAGTGCTTTCAACTAAAAACTCTAAAGTATTAATCGTGGATTTTGCTGCTTGATTGTAGAGCGGTGTAAACCTGAGAAGTTTGCTTCTAACATAGTAATCTATTATTTTCTGAATTGCTTCCAGGAAATAGCAGGTGAGATTGATGGGGTGATAATACTTCAGTCTGTCAATGGAGTGTCTCCCAGTCTTTCGGATGAACGCCACCATAGCCTCTTTCTAAGCTTGCGGTATGTAACCATAGATGAAGCTGCCCTGGATAGCTTCTTCAAGAAAGACTCTATTATTTAAAAACCATGTTGTAGAAAGGCGGGATATATTTCGTCCTTCCCTGGCGACTCAAATGAGCTATGAATATTTTCCCAGCTAGGCTTCTTCTTTTCGATTTCCTGAATTCTTTTTTGTACTAGGAAAGAGCTCTTTCGTAGTATCCACTATTACCACTATTGAAAAGTCTTCCAACTTTTTTCCGAAGTTTGGCTAGCTCTGGGGAAGGCCTTTTGTGCTTTAGGGCAGCTAAGTTCGTTTGCTTTTGTTATGACATTTTGAAGTTATCTCTTGGCTTCGTCGAATTCCTCCAGTGATACGTTGGATAGTTGTTGGTCCTACATTTGACTTCCAAGGAGTTCCTTGTGAACATCCCAGTTTGTTAATTTTGGAACACTTTATACATCAAAGAGTGTCTCTGATGTCTTCTAGTAGAACCTTATGTTCCGATGATGGTCCGATATTGAGTAGTCATCAGTTGTGAATGGAATTTGTAGTAAATGGATCCGTATTCCAGAGGGTTGAATAAAAAACCTCATTTATGCATTTGACTTCTTTTCCGTAGTAGTACGGTTGGATTTCGTCGGGGCTGTTGATTTAAATGGACCTAAATTGCCTATAGCCTCTATCCTTCCTGTAGGTGACGACCTCTTGTTATTTCTCATAGTACGCAAGGTATTTATTTTCAGTGGTGGATTAATACAAAATTGCAGAGAAATCGTCTCTCAGGCTATATTTTTCTCATCTCGGCTTGGATCTTCTTTTTCAATTGACCTTATTAGTTAAACGCCATGTTGGGATGCGACCCTCGGGGGTGGTATTCCGTGTACCATAAATTTAATTGTTGACAGAAAAAGTAAAATGCCATTATGATTGAATCCATGGCAGAGACAAAACTAATAACGCAGTTGGCAACCATGAGGGTCGCATCCAATATGGTGACTAATTGAAAAAAATCTAATATCACATTCCCGAGCTCCCAGCATTATCTTTTCCTGACTCTTTCCACAAAATCATATGACGCTGCTGTTTCCTCTCATTATCTCCCAACAAAATTGATTGGTCATCCAATAATACCTGGTGTTCGAAGTTATCGTATGCAGGCAATATCTTGCTTATTTGAGAAGATAATTAAAAAATAGAAAAACTGCTTTGAATGGCATCAATGTACCTTCCTCATGAAATAAATTTCCTTTGTCAGCTTTGTGGTAGCTACCCCTCACTTTTTGTTTTCAAATGGCCCCACCTGTATATTGCAATGGAAAATTGTGTGTTATTCTATTTCGAATACAACGATGGTATTTTTATTAATAAAAACAAAATCATTAACATTTTGTGACTTTTTTCACGTTACCTAATTATCCTTATAGAAATGAAAAATTGCCTCCGCCCAAGTTTATAAAAACTTGACAGAATAGGAGTAGTCTTATTTTTGTGTGTGTTATCCACTATCCAAAAGTTTTAATTAAAAAATAATTAATCTTGTTATAAGTACATATTTACAATGCCATTTGCATTCAGTTCAGACGAGTACGTTGACATGCTGCTGGTTTATGGTGAATGTAAAAAAATCTATTCCGCCAAGTTTTTGCGGAGGCAATTTTTCATTTTTATAAGGATAATTAGGTAACTTGAAAAAAGTCACAAAATGTTAATGATTTTGTTTCTATTGTACAGGGCTGAAAAATGAAATTTATTTTATTATACGTCATTGGGACGGTACTTCAATGCCATTCAAGCAGTTTTTCTATTTTTCAATTATCTTGTCAGATAAACGAGATATTGCCTGTACCCGATAACTTGGAACACCCGGTATATTGAAATATTCTGTTGAAAACTCTTAATCTTGAGGACTGTTTTCGGTAGTGTACCCTCTAGATTGTTTGTGTTATTCCTCCTGATAACAAATAAAAAAATATTCAAGTTAATTTAATGATTGGTCACGTTTTATTTCAGCGGCCCTCTTATCCTTGACAACCGTCGTGGGAAACATAATGGTTATGATATCCTTCAAAATCGACAAACAACTGCAGACGATCAGCAACTACTTTTTGTTTTCCTTGGCCGTCGCCGATTTTGCGATCGGCCTCATTTCCATGCCGCTTTTCACGATCTACACGCTCCTGGGCTACTGGCCACTGGGCCCCATCGTCTGCGACACCTGGCTGGCGCTGGACTATCTGGCGAGCAACGCCTCCGTTCTGAACCTGCTCATCATCAGTTTCGACAGATACTTCTCGGTGACGCGGCCGTTGACTTACAGAGCGAGAAGGACGACGAATCGAGCAGCTGTCATGATCGCGTGAGTATTGTTGATGAAAAATCCTATTCTCAACTTTTGATAGATCACTTCAGAGATACAGGCGCGTATACAAGGGGGGTAATCCCCCTCCCCCATGATCTAAGAAAATTCAGTGTTTCAATCAAAATAAAACAAATTGAATTTGACATCATTTTTTTTGCACCTTCATGATACCCCACTGACAAACTTAACTATCAATTTAAAGGAATTTGACCTTGAACAAAAAAAAAATTCGCCTGTGGCGCTTTTCTATTTTCTGTAACTCCAGCGCCACGAAATACCCGATACCCCACTGACAAACCTAACTATCAATTTAAAGGCCTAGACCTAGACCACAAAAAAATTTCGCCAACGGCGCTTTTCCATTTTCTGTCACCCCCGCTCCACTATTTACCTTTTTTTGCCACCTTTATGATACCCCACTGATAAACCTAACTATGAATTTGAAGGCATTTGACCTTGAACAAAAAAAATTTCAACTTCTTACTTATTTTCTAACGCTTGATATTTATATATGTTATTCAATGGCCCAGACACAACAAAATCTACCGTTAGTGTTATCTTGCTCGCTCTAAAACGCATGCATATTTATACCACCCTCACGGAATCATTTGTTTTTTGTGTCTGGGGGATATTTGGCTCTTACGAATAGAATTTAAGTAAACTGAGCCCTATTTTCACTTACCTTTCTCACCTCGTATCTGTGGATTGACCGTCTACCCAACTCAGCAGGTATGCATACATTGAAAGTACTTAGGAATATCTTATTCCTCACATTTTGTCCTTCAGAAAATAAGTTACGTCTGGTGGCCTGGGATCTTAATCTGGGATTAGCCATTAATTGTCAATAACTTATGTCATCTAACACAAAACAGATATTTTATAGCAGATTAATTCAAATAATTGAAGTAAACATTTGAAGGAGACAATTTGAGGTAGGCTAGTATAACACGTGAATTCCAAAATGATAGTGCCATGAACCACTCAGATAATTAGTATAAACATAATTAAAATATAGTCAATTTGCTCTGGAGGATGTTGGCGAAACACGCTCCGAGTGAAAGTTTACTTAGTTTGGTGATAGATTCAATAATTATCTCATCAGCATTATGTTTTATGTCGAGCTTGATGTTCCAATTCTATAATGTCGAAGATTTATATTTTTTGGAAAGTTCTTCAAATTATACCATCACTGCATTTTCCGGGAAGGCTTCGACATCAATAGCCTGTCTCTATTCCAGTCTCTATACAGTTAAATTTGATTTTATGATTGAGACAGTGACTATGATAATGACAGTAATGCATAAATTGGCACTAAGACTTAAGACGTTTGTAAAAAAGCAGTATGCCTTCGTGAGATGACAACTGTTGATGAAAGCTTGGAAGTAAAATATAATGCAATCATTTTATATATTAACGGCTTCTCGATTTTATCAGCAATCGTCTTCGTTGGAAACTATAGCACATGGTGTACGGATTTTTACGAAAAGAAACCCACACAATCTGAATAGACGATGCCAACTGAGAGTAATATTCTGCTCCACCAGTGCCCTTTACTGTTGCTCAATTTACCGAACGCGGAGTTCCAATCTCGTTATGAAAGTGTTCTGTCGGCACTATACAGACGCCTATGGAAAATTTTCCGATGGTTGAAATGTCTAGAGTAAGCACAAGCACAGCAGTTATCCGATAGTTGTAGAATTTCATCAATTCATTGAAATTCGATCAATTGGAACTTCAGTAGTGTAGAAAAGTACAGAGATAGGGGATATTCTGCTTCTGCTTGAGACCAAAGGAAATATTTTGAACTTTGCGGATGATACCACCATTCTCAACAGAAAGTGATTTCATAAAAATTGAGAAATGGTTTAGACAAAACAAACTGACTATGAGTTGCGCAAAAACTATAGGATAAAATAATGCATCGTATCTCGGAATGCGACTCTTTCAGATTTTCCCAAAAACAATAAAAACTATTAGAAACCAAAAACCATTTCTTTCGAGACTTTGTTGGTCTCAACTAAATAGCTTGATTTTAATAAATTCTAATTGTTTTAATAAGTGCTTTTTAACTTACTCACATACTGCGCATGCTATTATTAATACCTAGTATTTAGTCATCACTAACAAGCGGTAAATTCCGTACTACTTCAGTGATTAGCCTGTTTATTAGTTTTGAGCTTTTGATTTTATGTAAATTTTTGATGGTTTAACAAATGAACTTTATTATTATTATTTTTTGTATCCGTTTGGATTGTACCAGTCAGGCTCTGTCACCGGAGCTCCGACAAATCCGGAAGGCGCGCTGATGCTGATTTACCCATATATCCACTTCCCACGTTCGTGGGGTGAGCAACTACTGGGTCCGAAAATCATGTGCCCTTAGCAGACGGAGTGAACCAAGGATGACAGCCTTCTGCATTCGTCCGGCTGAGGTTTCTGCCACATTACGGCAAGCTGGTATGATTTTTTGATTAGAGAGCAGCGTGTCCATCATTCCACTAAGGGCCCCTATAATCAGAACCATCAATTTAACAGAATGGTTTGGGTACAGCCTGCGGAGTTCAAAGAGAAACTGGTCCGTTTTTCCTCCTCTTTTCGGACGATGTTTGTTTCGCCAGGAGCCGAAAACTGACGAATGACGAATATCGTCCTACTTTGATAGTCGAGGAGGACTGCATCAGGCTTATTTGCTTGTATTTGCCTGAGGGTGGGGAATGAGTAGTTCCAATATATTCTGCAGCTCTCATTCTGCACAACGGACTCAATATCTCCCTAAGCATAAGGCAACACCTAGTGTCGTGGACCTCTATACCCATCAGGCGACTGCGGTAGACCAGGGTGTTGAAGACACCATCCTGGAATGCCAGTATGAATCCCTCGGTCTCCGACTTCAGCTCATTTGACCTGAGGAATGCGTAGGTCAAGTTTTTGGATAAGCCAAGGTCTTCAATGCTGCCGGTGCTACTGCCGTGAAAAGAACTGCTCCAATCTCTGCTTTTTCATGGTCATGCTGCCTTGACAATAAATGCTCCGATCCCTGCTTCCTCATGGTCACAGACCATGCAGAGAAGTGAATCTGAACTCCTGATAACTCTACAAGCTCCATCCAGTACCATTCTGTCATGAAGACACTCCAAATCCAAAAGTCCACGGCCTCCCTGTTGTCTAGGAAAGTAGAACCGTGGATGCAAGCTCCTATGGAGATTCATCATTTTGCGAGTTTTTACGTCGAGTTATCGCAGCTTGTCTTGAGTCCATTTCATCACTCCAAAGGAGTTGCGTAATATCGGAACGGCAAGCATGTTAGTTGCAGCAACTTTGGTCTTATTATTATGTTTTGGCACGTATCATAATCTAGGGCTTTTGCCTCGTTTTCATTCATCACCCTGGCTGTCAGTTTGTATTACTTCGAAGTAGATGGTCTCTAAGAATGGACCTCCACACCTACGAAAAATGAATTGCAAAACTCGATATGTGTGCCTCTGACGTCACGTTCATCGGAAACACCCCCGCTTATAATCTAAGTTTCGAAATAGGTAAACCGTTCTTACTTTAAATATAACTACTAGCTTGATAGAAGCCATTGAGAGATTATTGAAACTTTCTTACTTGAGCAACTATTAAAAAAATTCAACGAGTTTTGATCGTATCTTGGCGTTGTAAGACTCCTTCGAAGATTGGATTTTCTCATTGCACATTCTTCTAGTTTCAACATATCTTGATCTGGGCCCTGAGCCCTGATTTTTATATCATTGACATTACGCTGCCCGCTTGAAATTCTGAAGCAGTTTGTGCTACATCAGAGTTTATCAGCTGATGAATGTTCTTTTTGACATGTTTGGTATACATGTTTGCATCTCCATCATTTTGATCTTATTGTCGCGGCACATTGTGTTTTGTTGGTTTTTTTCTCGTCCATGATTTATGTTAGATTCGTTTGAAATTTTAATAACTTGATAACGTTGCATCTTATCCCCGAAAATAAAAATGATATAGAGGGTAATCTATTGAAAAATGGTCCAAATGTTGTGCAACGGACTGTGAACCCTGTACAATCGGAAATAATTTCAAAAAGTACCTCATCAAGTAGCTCATTGTCTATTAGCCTATCAGCAATGGTCCGAGTGAAAATAGGTATCTTCCTTTTAATTTTATATCCTTACGAGGAACATAGCGAAAAAATTAACTAAATCTGCAAGTTGACTTTGTTTGCAAAATCTGAATGTTTCATTTTCTATATCGTCCTTCGAAAAACTTCTAATAAAAATTCATTATGAAATTTTACTTGGGCGTTAGGTCCGTCTTTCAAAAATGTGAAAAATGGCCTACTTGGTGGGCCAGGGGAAAAGATAATTTTTTTCAAATTAATCTCTGAAAATAGGATTATTTTTTAAATTTCAAAAAATTTTAAAGTTGTTTCCATTTCGATTTTACACGTCTGTGCCAAACTTGAACGTTCTGTTATAAGTTTCGATTTTTGCAATTATTTTATATTCACGAAATTTCATTCTCATATGAAAAAATTGTCAAAATTTTAATAAAAAACACTTGTATTTTAAATATGCACAATATATTACTTCTCGTAATATGTGACGCGTTTCGCTACTACTTTAGCGTTCTCAAACAAACAATGGTAATCAGTAAATGTATAGACATATTTGAAATCAGGCAAAAAAAAGAAAGTATTAATTATAAACAGGTTGCAAATAATAAACATGTAGTTTGCTTAATATAGGCAATTCATTCAGGGTAATATCACAAAGATGCCTTCAGTTATTTATTATCACAGATATGCACTTAATTATTGAAGAGATTAAGGAGTGGTGAAAGGTTTACATCTAACTGGTTATTTAGTAAATTATTGGATTTTTTGCTTTTGTTGATCTCAAGTGCTTCTAAGAAATTAAGTTTTAAGCATCTTCTTTCTGGATGCAAAATTTCCAAATTTGGATCAAAAGTATGGTTTTCATCTATAAGGTGATTTGAATAATTTCAATCTCTCTTTGTGGTTATCAAAGCTTCTTTTATGTTCAAGGATGCAAGTTTTGAAATTTATAAAAGTTCTACCGACATATATTTTAGTGCAATCTCTACATTTTAATTTGTAAACCCCAGATATTTGTGATTTCTCGGTTATAGTTTTATCGTTTTTAATGAATTTACTAAAATTATTGTTTGTTTTGTAGAAAGTTGTAAAATTTTGTTGTGTTAAGAAAGATTTTATTTTGTCACTAGATTTGCCTAATAGGTTAATGAGCAATACTTGATTATTTCTTGTTTTTGGAAGGGGTATACTTCTACTTGCTACTTTGATAGCAATTGAGTATATTTTCTTTTTAATAATTTGATCTATTAAGTGTGGGTCATAGCCATTATTATATGCTGTTTGTTTTATGATATTGAGTTCGTTTTTTGCCATAGGGATATTTAGTAGTCTATGTATCATACTGTTATATGCTGCTAATTTATGTTGATAAGGATGTAATGAACACCACTTGTGAATAGTTATGTCCGTGTGTGATGGTTTATGGAAGATAGAAAAGCTATGTCAATTGTCTATTCTTGTTATCGTGAGATCTTGAGAGTTTATTGAGTTGTTTTCGTCTATTTCTGTTGTGAATGTAATATTGGGATGTAGAGTATTGATCCAATTCTCCAGATTATTAAGTTCTCTTTTTGTTAATGTATAACAAATTGAAATGTCGTCTACATATCTATAGCATTTTAGAATATTTTTGCTAAGGGAACGTACGTTAATGATATTTCCTAAATTGTTTATGAAAATTTCGGCTAGTAGAGGGCTCAAAGGGTTACCCATGATGAGGCCGTTTTTACCAATGTAAAAAAAAAATTAACTTCTACAAAACTGTTTTATACCACTAGTTTCATCACGCTATTACTGAATAGCGATGAAATCATGTTCTTATTGGAGGAAATGAGGAAACCATTTAAAATTTATGTTGACAGAAATCTATTTCGATCGCTTTTTGTCAGTACTGAAATGATACCAAACCCATTCACCAAAAAATATTCGAAATACTTTACGTATCTAACCGAATTTCAGGACCTTTTATACAATAAATTTCAAGCGATTAGTTTGAAAAAATTCAATCGCTCAAAATTTGTATTGTGTTTCTAAAATTTTACTAGATACAAAGTAGTACGATGTCTGTTATTTACTTTATGAGTCTCATTTTCTCAAAGATATTTATCGATATTCAGTAATTAAAACTTGATAGTATGATGAATCTAGTGGTATAAAACAGTTTTGTAGAAGTGACAATTTTTTTGATCTATCAAAAAATTTGTGAATATTAAAAAATCGCAAAAAGTAACAGTTACAACAGAACGCCCAGATTGGGCGCAGAATTGTAAAATCGAAATATAAAGAATTATTTCCTTTGAAATTTCTTGAAATTCGAACAAATAAGCCTTTGACAGCGAAATTCCCTTTTTCCCATTTGACTGACACGATTATATCACGATTTAGGATATTAATCGAATCAGAATCATTTAAACCAACTGAATTGAATTCGCATACCATTTTGTGAATTGAGTGGATTTCGCAGAGCAGAATACTTGGGCAATTGCTAAATGATGTGAATCGCCGGACTGATGATGGTCAATTCAGGTTTCGAGTGCTGTTATGAACAGTTCAAGATTATCTGTTGCTCGAACCGCAGTGAGGTGTTGAATGGTTTTGAACTGCCCATATAGGGAAATGGCACAGTTTTCATGGGTTTAACATCAAACAAACGGTACATAAATATCCAATATGCTAAACCGAGAAAGATAGGTATAGGATTTTCTACAGATGAGCAATATTCATTGAAATCTAGTTATGTGATCTTAAATCCATTTATTTTTTACTTGTCTAGTACTGCTTTATAATACCTTGCCAACGGTTGCTATTAACAGACCCATAACGCCCGGGCCGTTATGGAGGGCATAATGAATCATAACGCCCGCTAAATGTTTTTTTTCTGTTGTTCAATAAATTAATTACTCAGAAAAGTTTTATTTATAACTGTACATAAAAAAGGGCAACATTCATCCCTCGGGCCAAAGGACCTCGGGTGGATGTTACCCTCCGGGCGTTAGGATCTATATTACGCACTTGGTACAAAATAGCTATTACGTCTTTGGACGCCAAAATAATTAATTTTGTCAAAAATAAATTTATTTGTACATACAGGGTTGGCCAATGAATAGTGAGATCAAAGATGTGTTTTTTAAATGGAACACTCTCTATTTTGTTATATTTCTGAAGAGTAGTCAACAAATAATTTAATTTTACCACCGGTCCCCGCAGACGTTGCCCTGCTCGCCAACTAATCCATTGTCGATTTTATGGCGAAGTCGTTTAACTCATTTTATAGTGAAGTTGGTTGCGAAAGCGGTGGCGAAGGCGCTGGCGGCGAATGAACCAAAAAAACATTTTGTACACACATACACATTTCATCAAAAATCGATCCAGCCGTTTAGGAGAAATTCATTTTCCTATGGACGCACAGAAGATTTTTATATACAGTGTCCGGCATAAAGTTCGCAGCATATGAAAATCTTTTTCATTATTGATTTGTGAAAAAAAATCATCCTTGATAAAAACCTCTGCTCCATCCCAAACCTGATTGAAAATTCCAGAATAGAATATTTTATCACCATATACGAGGGAGTTGAAAGTTGTTTTCAAAAAAATTAGATTTCACCACTTTATTTTTCACGATAGAATTAAAAGTCTCTGGGAAATATTGTTCAGAATCGAATGTTGATACAAAAATTCGAATCATAGCCACCTAGGATCAAATTAAATTTTCAATATTTTTTTTTTCCATTTTCTCCTCATCGCCCTGTAAGCCATAAGAAATACTATGCTAGACGGATGGTATATTCTCAGATATGATGATATCACTCTCTGGATGTCCTCACCTTACCCGCTTCTATCAGAAAATCACATTTATTGAAATATGTGACGGAATTTCGCAAATTCTTGCTGCAAATACTAAATGCAACAGAATTATCTTCAAGAAATTATGCCAGATTAAAAATTAATAGAATAATGAAACTGGTTTGTATCAAAAAGTATTATATGTAGAGGGAAAATAAATTCATTTTCATTCTAATATCATAACTTGGAGACAACTCAGTTTTAATAACTATTTGCAGCAAGATTTTGCGAAATTCCGTCACATATTTTAATGAATGTGATTTTCCGATGGGAGGGAAAAAGGGATACAGGGAGATGAGGAAAAGATGGGAAAAAAAGTGGAAACATTAAAATGGTCATAGGTGTTGTTTAAATTTCCGGATAAAATAAATATTCGATTCGGAACAAAATTTCCTTGTGACTTTCAATTCTACCGTGAAAACAAAAATACTGGTTCAAAAAAACTAAAGAACACGCTTTACTTCCAACATGGACTGAATAGTAAAAAATAATTGACAATGTAATTACTCTAATCCAAAAAAAGCGTGGGTGCTTTCGATCTATATTCTCAATTCAACAATACGGAGCGTTCGAGAGCTCAAGAGAATTTTGTCAAGCACCTCACGCTTTTTTTGCATTTAAGTAATTACATTGTCAATTATTTTTTACTAAACTATTATTTTTTTTGCAAGACTAAAAAAATCAAAATTTCCTACCCCGAAAACCCCCACATCAAAAATCTTGGGCCGCAATATTGATTTCACGAATTTTGACAAAAAATTCATAATCTCTGACCCCGAAAACCCTCACACACTAATTTTGAATCGAATCAGAGCATAATTATTACAAATCTCGTCAGTCATCTTGGAGCAGCCATCTTTAATTTATGGATTTTGACAAAAAATTCGGAAGTTACGACCGAAAAAACCACCACATACCAATTTTGAATATAATCTGACCATAATCACAAATCTCGTCCTGCATATTGGGGCCGCCATTTTGAATATATAAATTCTGACCACGAAAACCCTGATAGACCAATTTTGAATAGAATTGGACCATTATCACAAAACTCGTCCACCATCTCGAAGCCGCCATTTTGTTTTTTTCAATAACAAGAATGTCATTGCATTTTCACCAGAATTATGAACAAATACCAAATTTCATTCGGACTTCTGGAAGTGGGTCAAAATCACATTCAAAGATTCCGTGACATAAATACATACATACATACAGGGTGTTAATTAAGTACATCGACAAACTTCGGGGGGAGTTTCTTTGAAAGTTTTCAGGACGAAAAGTTCATATAAACATTTTCCCAAACGGCTTGGTTTTCGAGCTACAGTGTGATAAAAATGCATTTTTTTCAAGATTCTTTGGAATTAACTTCGACATTTTCGACAATAATCAGTTCGAATTAGGCAAGTACAATCCATTCAATAGTACGCACGATACAAAATAATTCAGTTCTTAAATAATTCACAGGGTCCTCCTTTTTTCGGAGTCAAGCTTTGTTCAACCCTTCTTACAATTTTTTCCGCCCTCATTGATATATCATGAGACAGGAATAATCAATATTGTTTCATTTAACATCTTTTTGTTCTCTTGTAGTTTTTTATTTACTTGTATGGTTCAGGAGCTACAATGAAAATATTAATGCGAACATTTTCCAGTTTCCCATAACATAAAGAAATTTGAGAAACAAATATTCTCACAAACTTCGAAGGGTCAAAAATGTCAAAGTCAACTCCAAAAACTCTTGAAAGAAATATATATGTATCACCCTGTATTTCGAAAACCAAGCCGTTTAGGGTCAACCATTCTGTTAAAATGGTGGTTCTGATTATAGGGGTCCTTGGTGGAATGATGGACTCACTGCTCTCGAACTTAAAAATCATACCGGCTTGCCGTAATATGGCAGAAATCTTAGCCGGACGAATGCAGAAGGCCGTCATCCTTGGTTCACTCAGGGCACATGATTCTCGGACCCAGTAATCGCTTACCCCACGGACATGGGGAATGGTTATCTGGGTAAACGATCCAGCGCTCCCTCCGGATGTGTCGGAGCTCCAGAGACAGGGCCTGACTGGAATATCCTCTTGAGAAAAAAATAATAATAATAATAATAATCTTTATTATTTCAAAAAAAATAAAAAATACATCGGCATAATGGGAAGTTTTTTTTTTTGAAAATAAATGGCGAATTTTTTTTTGATCTGCCATTTATGAACCACCTGGTATATCGTAACGAAATTTGGAAGGCTCAAATAGAAGATAATATTAAAAACCTACGTTTTCATGAGAAAATTCCAGCTGAAAGTTTCAAAATGGCAGCTGAGCGCCATCTTCAATAATTTTTTTATAGAACACCCGGTATATCATCACATGAACGGTTAGGGACGATCATAAGAAATCCAACAACACCAAGTTTGATGCTATTATCTTCAAAGACTATGGAGATATCACCTTTTACTTTCTTCATAAGCCGAATGAGTGGGAGAGAGAAACTTTTTCTGGCGGGTCAATTCTCTTTCACACTCATTCGGCTTATGGAGAAAATGATAGGTGATATCTCCATAGTCTTTGGAGATAATAGCATCAAACTGGGTGTTGTTGGGTTCCTTATGATCGTCCCTAACCGATCATGCCATGATATACCGGGTGTTCTATTTAAAAAAAATTATTGAAGATGGCGCTCGGCTGCCATTTTGAAACTTTTAGCTGGAATTTTCTCATGAAAACGTAGGTTTTTATCTCATTTTTGAGCCTTCGAAATTTCGTTGCGATATACCAGGTGGTTTAAAAATTAGTAGAGGGGAACGGACTTTAGACTAGCACTGTATGTATATACATATGTGCACACTGTTATATACAGAACGCGCTGATAACAGCATTCTTAAATTTAAGCTAAATATATATTATTGTAAAAGGAAAAGGAGAAAAAAAAAAGATAAACAGCGAATATCGCAAACTGCATAATAGTTGAGCCAACAGGGAAGTTTCATAATTGTTCAAGTAAGTTTTTTTTTAAATTTTACTTTGAATATGTTCCCATCCAATTTCTGGAAATTACTCGGCAGCCGGTTATACACAGAGCAGATTTGGTATGTGAAGGATCTTTTGAAATATTCATGGTAGTGTGTAGGACGTGTGAGAAGATTTTTAAAACGTACGTTGAGATTATGTATATCCGTACGGAAAGTGACTTTGTTATAAAGATATGGCGGTGTTTTCGTCATTATTATTTTATGATATAGGCATGATGAGTGTAGTTCCCTCCTTTTTTCTAAGGTAAACCATCCTATTTCCTTCAACTTTGAATAAGTTCCCTGTCTCCGGCGAATTCCGTATAAGAGGCGCAAACAAGAATTTTGAATTATTTTAAGCCTCTGCTTGTTAAGTGAGACTCGGGCCATACGAAGTATCAGCAAAGTTGAAGTTAGATAAAACAAGACTTTCACAGAGAATAATTTTGGTTTCTTTTGTTATGAATTTTCTATTGCCATATATAAGTTTCAATTATTTATATGCTTTTTGAATGAGTTTATTTTTCAGTATCCATAATGATGTCCAAGTTTCTGGCTTCCTCTGTGATCGATAGCTCCCTAGAATCAATGTTTAATTTTATTTCATCTTTGATCGTATTCTTTGCGTTTTTTGGTCCGAATAATAACACCTGTATTTTATTCAAATTATTCAACAAGCAAAAATCATTTGACAGAGAAGTGAATTTATCTAGATCATGGTTGATATGATTGGACGCCTCGTCTACGTCATAGTAGACTTGGGTGTCATTGGCACATTTCACCAATTGACTGGTATATATGGAAAATAGCAAAGGCCCCAAAATTAATCCTTGAGGAACACCGGAGCGTAGACTGAGTAGTCGTGAGTGTGCGACATCAATTACCACCTTCTGCGCTCTATTGAGCAGATAATTTTGTAGAAGGCAAGTTTTACCATCTGACAATCATATATAATGAAGGAGAGATAGCATTATATCATAATTTACGGTATCGAATGCTCTACTAAAATCTAACAATATGAGAACAGTACAGTGGTTATTATCGGAGGCTCTCAGGATGTCATCAGTTACCTGCAATAAGGCAGTAGTACAACTAAATCCTTTTGTAAAGCCTGATTGGATCGATGGTAAGATAGACTTCTCGTTCAGATAAGACACAATTTTTCTCTCCATTATTCTTTCAAATCTTTTGGAGAAAGTTCGCTTAGTTCCCTGGAACACCGCAGGAAGATTGGCGATCTACCTCTGTTTTATAGATATTTTCATGGATACTACTTCCTCTCGACTTTCACGTTGTTCTCTGAACGTTACAGTATTTTTCTATTCTAGTATTTTCCTAATATATGACTAACTCCGTATAACCAAATATTGATAATAAAGTTTCCATTTTTTTTCCTGGAAATATCAATTTCCGATCTCGTATACTTGAATAATTCACCAACATGCGTTTTTTCATTTCAGATGTGCCTGGGGCATCAGTCTCCTCCTCTGGCCGCCTTGGATCTACAGCTGGCCCTACATCGAAGGACAACGCACAGTGCCCAATAACGAATGTTACATTCAGTTCATCGAAACAAATCACTACATCACTTTCGGCACGGCCATAGCCGCCTTTTACGTACCGGTCAGTGTCATGTGCTTCCTCTACTGGCGGATATGGAGAGAGACGGAAAAACGACAGAAAGACCTGCCCAATCTGCAGGCCGGGAAAAAAGATAGCAGTAAGAGGAGTAATTCCAGGTGAGGAATTATTTTCGATACCTAATAAACAAAATAGTACAGATACATATTAGTTCTATTTTTCATTATGAGTCATTATATATTTGGTTGAGTTTGTCTCATTTCATCGTCTTGTGAAGTATGTTTTGATTATATCTTTTCCTACGAGCGTGCGGAAAAATAACTTTTCCGCACCATTTTTCGTTTTGAAAGTTGGACTTTTACAAATACCTTATTGCATATAAATTGAAGTTATGTCAGTCAATCAGCTGAATTTGGTTCAGAGCTGGTCAGTCAGCCGCAATGTTTATATGGGGTTTATCAACAATGAGTGAGTATACGATTGCTCCTCATCTGTTTGGGATAAAAAATGCTTCGAATGAAAGTTATAAAAAGCATTGAAATCTATGATCCCAAAATACTTGATCACCATACAGGGTGTCTCGTAAATGTGTGACTTATCAAAATAATATATTTTTTAATAAAAACTCCTTTAAATTTACAGTGAATTGAATTCTCGTTGAACTTTGGGAAATATGTTGATTTCCAATCCCAGAAACCCCTACATACCAATTTTTAACAAAATCTAATTATAATCCAAAATTCATCCAACAACTCACCAAGTTTTGTCATACTCAGATGAAATTTCAACTTTCTTCTCGACTTTTTTCTCGAAATTTCAAATTTATTGTCGAAAATTCGACATATTTGTCGAAATTTCGGTTTTAATGTCGAAAATTCGACTTTTATATCGAAATTTCGACTTCTAAATTTCAACATTAAAGTCGAAATAATTAAATTTCAACATAAAAGTCGAAATTTCGATATTAAAGTCGAAATTTTGAGAAAAAAGTCGAAATTTCGAGAAAAATGTCGAAACTATGACTTTTATGTCTGAATTTCAACGTTCATATCCAAATGTAATCATTTCTAGAAGACGGTCGAAGTTTCGACATTTTGGTCGAATTTTCGACATTGAAGTCGAAAATGGAAATTTCGACATTGAAATCGAATTTTCGAGATTATAGACGACATTTATAGAGAAAGTCAGAATGAAAAAATTTCTCGTGGCCCTCCTGTGCTTTTTTTTGTGATTTTTTAGATCATTGAATTTACTAAAAAATGCCCTGAAAAATCAATTTCCGGATAACGGTTAAACATCATTGCTCTTTAATAATAATAAATTCAATAAAACGTATTTTCGTCTTTTCAAACATATCGATCTACAAAAAAATAATTCAAGTCTGCAATCACAGTTCTTTTTGTCCCTGAGCCGCCGCCTATTATTTTGATTCATCATGTGAAGAAGTTCTTTCTCTCTCCGTTTTACATCGTACTTGCTCTTTTCATGGAGGCGTAGAACGCTACGCCTGACATTTTAAGTGTACGACTCCGACGTGAAAATTTTATGAACTTTCTAACTGAATAACTCGAAAACAAAACACAAGATCTGGTCAAAATTTTGATAGAAGTTTCGTTTTTGAACAAAAAATAAGTGTTCCGTTTTTCGAATCGGTCATAAGAGCGGTTCATGAAATATGTTTTAGAAACATATTTTTGTACTGCTCTCCTACCGTACATGTAAAAGTGGTCGATTTTCTTATCATATATCTCAAAAACGGAACACAAGAATGATTTCAAACTTTGGGGGACTAAAAAACAACATGTCATCAATTTCATATATTGATTTCAGCCTTCTCTCAAGAAAACCGTCGGAGGGAAGTACTATCTTAACGAATAGTTCAATATATTGAAGTTGCAAGTTTTGCAGTGATAAGGCACTCAACATGATCATTTTCGCATTAAATGAGAATTTCACAGTTTCAGCTGTGGTTGTCGAACTATACCTAACACTATTTGGCGCAACGATGTTAAGTTGGCAGTGATTTTTCGATCCAGCAGTAAAACAAACCACCAACGGCGTTGGTGGAAATATAACTTTTACTGGTTTGGATAAAAATTGAATTTCTGTGAATTAACTCATTCAGAATAAGTAGTTTTTAGAGTATGCACGTCCCGTATCACTTTCATCTATTAGCAGAAGGGAAAAGGGTTAAAATGAACCCTGCGAAAAAAATGAAATGGAAAGAACCTGCCAACGAAAAATTCACAAAACACGTTTTTATTCACGAAATGGAGGTGCTGTATCAATTTCATTCATTTGGATGAAGGGCTAAAATCAACCCTCCGGAAGAAATGATAGAGACAAAAGCCTTAAAAAAACCTGCCAATTTGAAATTCACAAAACACGTTTGTATTCATAAAATGATCATTCCGTTTCGATTTCATCCATTTGGAACGGGGATGAAGGGTTAAAATCGACCCTCCGAAGAATTAAAATGGAAAAATGCATTCAGAAAAAAACCTGTCGAATTGAAATTCAGAGAACATGTTTTGAATCATGAAATGAACGTGCCGTATCAATTTCATCCATCTGCAAAGGAGATAAAGTGTTAGAATCAATCCCCCGAAAAAATCAAAATGGACAACTGTCTTCAGAAAAAACCATTCAACTTGAAATTCACAGAACATGTTATCTGTCAAAAAATGAACATCTTGTCCAGAAAAAAACCTGCTAATTTGAAATTCACTAAATTGTGTCTATTATTTGGGGAAGGGGGTTGATTTCAGCCTTTCATTCCATATGCAAAGGATGAAATTGACACAGGACGTTCACTTCAAGAATACAACGGTGTCGTATATATTGCAGGTTGGAGGTTGGCAGGTTTGTCCATATTGTTTCTTTTGGAGGATTGATATTTTCGTAATTTGGGTTTAATCACAACTTGCTAGGTAGAATTTTACCCCTATTCAGTAAAACTCTTTTATAGAAAAATATAAAAACAAAGTTTATTTCAGTAAGTACAAAATAATGGTGAAATAGGAAATAGGACTTTAGAATTGAATGAAATACTTCATTAACAGAAAGAACAAAATAAATTCCTTCCTGGTGGTTATGTCTTTATAATTATTACAATAGATAAAATACTTATGATATAAATCAAGAAAACTCACTTCACCAGATTCTCTAATTATTCTTGGTACTCATTGACTCCCCAGCTCCCCCCCATTTCCCAAACTAACTTTGGACACGATCGATAACGAACTCCCTGATCGAACCATCAGTTGTTTTTTTGGAAAACTCGTATTCGATATTTGACACATGAAAACTACGAAAATATAAAACAAGGCATCATACCAAGATTAACATTGCCTTGACCGGGTTGAAAATTATAATAATGACAACGAATATACATTTACGGGGTGTTCGGACTTTTACGACGATATCAACCCTTCGTCCCCTTTGTAAATGGGTAAAATTATGTTGTCACGGTCTTTCCATCTATTCAAATTGGTGGTGTATGTTCTATCAGAGAAGATCGAAGTCATTTTGTAAAAAAAACTGGAGAAGCTAATGCAAAGAAGAAAATACTGGCCATTTTTGTTCTTCTCGTATAATTTGAAAACAGTTCGGGATATTTTCAATTTGGAAACATCGTTCCATTGAAATAGGTATATCTTTTTTTTCAAACAACCAACTTTGTATCCTATTCATGATAATACAGCATGTACCTATTTCAGAAAACGAAAAATAAAGATTTGGCAGTACTGATAAAAAACTGAAAAACTGAGTCTTATTACGCACGTCACTATAATAAACGCTATTAACATTTCTCAACAATCCCCATCCAGAGAGGGGTGGAGAGAGGAAACCCCTCGTTGAAAATATAATTCCAGTGCTAATATCTGATACGATATGCATTTTGACCTTGTCAATTTGTAAAGCGTTCTCCACAATACGGGGACATCAGCTGGAAACTCATTCGTAGTCGGACCTAAAATGTATGAAGCAATATCTATGCAAATTTAGGTGGAAGTTAATATCAAAAATCGAATTCCCCCACAAACAGTTGAATACTAAATCAACTTACCGAGTATTGTAGTAATATTGTGGAATCGTGTTGAATTCAGAATAAAGTTAGGTGGATATGTTTATACGGTGGAGAGTTTTGTGAGGGTATCAACGATAATTTTCAGAAACATAGAAACTGAGAAAATACAAGATATTGCTAGAGGATGTCAGGTCTTTTGACTTGATGGAATTGAACGAAAAAGATCTCTAGAACTATATCTATACAGGGTGTTCCTGAACATCATCTACATCCGAAAGGGGGACTTTCTCTGGGTTATTTTACGGCTAAAAGTTCATATAAACATAGGTCCGCAAACGATTCGTTACCGTTATACGGGGTGTTGAAATTTCAAGATTTTTTTGTTTTTTCTTTATAGATCCTGCAGTTTTTGAGATATCTCACTCAAATTTGAAACGTATGTTACGTTATAGGGCTCACATCGATGGACATCTCAATTTACAGGGTGATATTTTTTATGGGTCATGCCTCCTTTTCTCCCACTGAACTTTTTTGCTGTGTGCAGTTGGTAAATTCCAAAATAATTTTTTTTTGGGTTATTTGCAAACTTTTTTGTGTCTTGTAGTTTTTCCGTATCTTTGGCCGTTATCGAGTAAAAAAATTGAAAAAGATTTTTTGTAATTCACTAAAACTTAGTTTATTAGCAGCTGTCTGCTAAAAATTGAAGCTAAAGGCGTTTGCAACAACGATTTATTATACAGGGTGTTTCTTAAGTACGTGTATAAAATTCAGGAGCACGTTGCAGACGTCAAAATAAGAAGAAAAGTTCGTATAAATATATGTCCGAATTCTTATTTTTGTTTTTTGATAATAAATTTCAAAATAATTGTGATATTCGAATAAAGTTTGGTATCTAGAGGTATTTTTCAATGACAATATCAAATTTGATGTTAATTTGTCTCATTCGTAGATGTGGCGCCACCTACATGTCTTTTGAGTCATTTGAAATGTCATAACATTTTTTACCTGTATCACGTTTTATAGTAGAAAAATATATTTCTAGAACACTTTTGTGTAAAAAATATATTCCTATGGTAGAGGTCGCTGCGAGCAACTGTTTTCGAGTTATTGGGATTTGAAATAATCAATCAAGTAATTTGGAATGACAAGAAGTTTAAATTAAAAATTGATTCAATGAGTAAGGGTAATTATTTTTCTCTAATTCCATTTTAAAATGTGAATCAGGTGTTATTACAATTTAATACTAATAATAATAACAGTAATTAAGACCAAATTAATACTAAAACAATTAGTTCAGGGAAATGATTCACCTTGTATCATTATGCATGCGTCTGCTCGTCGTCTCACGTACACGTTCCATTATACCAGGTTTATTTCGTATAGCGTCACATCCAGCAATGATCCGTTGATGAAGTTGATCTTCGGTTTCTATTGGCACCGTATAAACTAAGGCCTTCAAGTGCCCCCACAAAAAAATCCATTGGATTTAAATCCGGGGACCTCGGAGGCCAGAACTGATTTGGAATTTTTAGCAATTCTAAGAATTGACAAAACGCCTATTTATTCTGCGAATACCATGCCTCAATGATGGTACAACGTCACCTTGATCTCGTATCCATTATACTTTTTTAAACTTAACTAGTCTGCAGGTGGTTCCCCTGTCCGAATCAAAACAAAATTCTGCCATTTGGTTACAGGAAGCGCTTGCAATTGTTTTCTCTGCAATGAGGTACATTGCACAAGTATCTGTTGGATATAATACAATACCCGTCGTGGTATTAGCCAGGGGAGTAGTTGTTTTCTGACAGGTATTTGCCACAATTAGCCTACGTAGTAGGTGTATATGGGAGTAAAAAGGGTAAAAACATCGGTCGGCCACGACTATCGTTATCAAACGATCTCCCAAAAGAACTCTGAACTTTGTTTCAGATATCGGACTATAGTCAAATACTTCAATAAAGCTTTCGAAGTCTACAAGTAAACAAATGCCAATTCCTATTGTTTGCCAACCAAGCGCCATTTTGAATTTATTTGACAGGTCGTTGGATTGCCTAATTGCATCAGAGTGGTTTCGTATTTACACTGGTAGTAAATACGAGGTGCACCGGAAAATTAATTATATATATGGTCCACTCCTAAAGAAAGCTATTTTCGTAGTAGAATCCACGCCCCAACTGAGCTGTTGGGGCAGTTAGTGGCTGATAACACCCTACAATATCGCCCCTTACAACCCCTTTATCTTTCTCTCGTTCGTAAGCCATATCGACAGGAAACAATAGTTTCCTCAATACATCCAGAATTTTTGATCAGGAGTAACATTTGAAAAATTCAACTTCCTTGTCTTCCAAGTACACACTGTATTTATCCACGAGGTTAATTATGTATTTATTCAGTGTATTCGTGTGCAGCGATGAACAAAACAATGCCTGCGCAGTGGTCGAGGACTGGAGGAGGCCGAGATCGAAATCATCTACAGGGGACACGGATTCCGTATACATGCACAGCGCAGTCTGCATGGATCATCATGAGCACCACAGAAGAAAGAGGCCGGTGAGTTTTTGTTTGTGCATTAAACATTACTTCCTTATAAATGTATATGTTTGTGTGAAAATACAAGAATAATTTGTGAATGCTGATGATGAATGGTATGTATACCGGGTGGCTACGAGAACTATGTCACCCCTGTAACTTCTGAGTCGTTTGAGATGAAATTATGAAATTATGGGTATTTCGCTTCAACACAAAGGTATGATGTATGATTCCACTATTTTAAGTACCACCGGTTTTACAGGAAACGTCCTCCACTTTCGAATTTCGAATGGAAACGCTTATGACCTGATGCTAAATTATTTGGAAAATAGACCTTAAATGTTTCATGTTGGATTTGAAGTGAGCTCAGAATTGATTATAGAAATGGGTGTGCCCCGAGGAACAATCCTGGCCCTACTTATTTTCTTATGTGAATAATATAGGTGAAATATGAGGTTTTGTGATACAGTTATGATACAGGCACTAGCTGGGACGAAATAAAGTCCACCGCTAAGGCTAAGAAAATTACACGAATGATTGGACCATAACCTATTCACTATTCATTATTTACAGGCTTGTCCATCCAAGTAGAAAAATTGGAATAAAAAATTATTGCATCTTGTTTTTTGGGCGAGAGAAACTTTTTCTAACGGGTCATTAAATTCTATCTCACACTTATATTGAGCTTATGAATAAAATAATGGGCGATATCTCCGTAGTCTCTGGAGATAACAGCATCAAACTTGGTATTGTTGAATTCCTTATGATTATCCCTAATCGATCTTGCAATGAAATACAGGGTGTCCTCTTTAAAAAAATAAACTTCCAAGTCGCTGCCATTATTTGAGATACTCTCTGTATAAACTCTGTATATATGAAACTTAAACCATTAAAGAGACCGAATAAAACCCCTCCAACTTATGCATTTAATATTTTTTATAATATGTAAAATGAAAAAGTAACGGGGGGTGATCGACAGACTTTTGATCCTCAATGTATAACTGAAAAATATGATTCAAATTGGCAGCTCCATTCAAAAATTATCAACAAACATCTATATTAAGTCTCCCAATACACATTTTTTGATGAAAAATGCCCAATCTGACTAATGGGACCAATGATAAAAATTGGAAAAATATAAAAAATTGTCTATTGATCCACCCTGTATAATAGGTAGCTTGATCAACTGATCAACTGAAAAGTAATACTTTTGGATAAGTGAATCTTACGATGTTTTAGTAAAAAAGCAATTTTTTAAATTTTGTACCACAATATCCCAAAAAAAAAATTATCAAAATTGGCTGAGAGCCATTTTCCCACGTATTTGGTGCGGGGTCCGTTGTGCAATGTATTGCAAGCTAATTATTGTTATCACGGAATGAATATTATCTAGTTGTGAATGACTACCTGCGGAGATGGCATATGTTTCATTGATTTCAACCCTCTCATCAGTGCTGGGATAAGTCAGACAATTAGAGTCACCCTACCCTGTCCCACCTAACCGATAACACCCAAAGCTCAACATCAAGAAGCACTCCTCGGTAGCACAGACTCCAGGAAGATTAAATTGATGAAGTTTCAAACAAGCATACATGCAGGTGGTCAGATGTAATTCAATGTATGAGAGGTAGTAGCTGTTTTGACAGATATTTTCCTCTTTGCGGGAATGTATGGAGAGATGGATAATTTCGAAATTATTCGTTTCATTCAGGCGGGCACATCTCTGAGAAAATGTTTGATTATTGCTGTTACTCCCCCGTTATTTCTCACCGATTATTCCATAACAAGCGTGGAAATGAAATTTTCCGATATCGGTCATCCGATCTAAGATGATTCCTTCCTCTTCGCAATCTCTGTTTTATATCAATTCTTGAGACTTCCTCTTCGTTGAATTACCGATCTTTGAAGGGCGACTTCTGATTTCTCATTCTTTAGAAAATTTACTCCGATAACGATCTTGATTTAAGATAGCGGCTCAGTAGTGATACGAAATGTCCGGGCTATTTACCAAGAACCGTAATGAGTAAATGGGTCAAATCAATTGAAATTGAATAAAATTAATAAAATTAATATGAATAATGTATGTTTGATACATAGGTGTACATAAAAAAAATCAAGATGTGATGTTTTCAATAATTCCATTTGGTGTCCTGTTGCTCATGAAAGAATACATACGTTTCTCCATTGACCAGGAAATTAGATAATATTAGACCTTTGAGTCTTCATACTAGTGCCACCTGCCTGCATTTGCATATATTATGCTATTTTGCAGTAAGGCGGGAAATGATATGCCATTTCCTGGCGACTTGAATGATTCGAAGCTTCGAATTCTTTGAGTTTGGTGAATCTGGGGGTTGTGTGAGACTCATTAGTCTCGAAACTCAAGACCTACTGTGAGACTCCACTGATTCTCTGATACCTCAGGTCTCACTATGTAGGTCCGTCTGGCTGTTGTCTTTGGTGACACTTAGACCTATTGGTCCCTTGTATCATGCCTATAGTATATACTCTCACAGTACCCAATGTAGTGCTTCCGTGCCTCTTACGAGTTTATACAACTTCTCCACTGGGTGGGACCTGTATAGTTCTGTCCAAGTCCGTCCTTCTCGCAACCAAGTTGGGAGCATTCTGCATGCGATCTCGAACCGTTGTGTTATATTTTTCCTGTACTGAGACTACCTTGTCGTCAGCATAGCCAAGGGCTTGATATCCTACGTTGTTCCGAGTTTCCAGCAGCGAGTCCGCAAGTAGGTTCCACGGAAGAGGGGATAGCACTCCATCTTCTGGGCATCCTCTGGTTGCCCAGGCTAGTACGGTCTCCTATATTACAGTTATATGTATCAACCGATTCCTCAGCATTGAGTCTATCCAGGTCACATATGGTGATTGAGTACATAGAGGTATTTCGAGAGCCCCTCAAAGCCCGATAATAGTACTTCTTTTTCTATTGAGAAGTCAATGACTTATTTTAGAAGTTTTGCTACTTTCTTGTTTCTCATTCCACCAAATCACATCTCAGGTGGTTGATTGCCAAGTTATATCAAGGCTATGTCGAGTTCCTAGATTGATTCAATGGGTAACTGTTGGTGCTCCGTTTGCCACCCAAGACGTTTCAGTTATTAAATTTTGGTACCCAAGCGTGTCTCTAATGAATCCAAGCCGAACCTTATGTACTGATACTGCTCATGGTCCACAATTGGGGAGTCGTCAGAAACATGTCAGTTGTGACTAAGAATGTTATGAATGGGATCTGCAAGGATTATATCAGGAATATTTTTTAATCGCATCAATGAAGGTTGTTTTCCCTACTGATGATGTCGATATGAATGGCGGACACATATTCTAGAAGGTACTGACCCCGTGTATTTCTGTCTGTGCTTCCTTCTGTCAGGTAGTGGGCGTTCGCATTTTAACACAGAATGAATTTTCTATCACTTTTTTCTGCAAAATTTGATGAGGTTTTGGATTTCCTCTGGTGGTGGGTGTATTATCGAATACCCTGGGAAATAGACCAAGGCGATGACCTCTTGCCTCTTACCTGCTTCGGTTTGGCGCTTCCACGATGGTGGAACTCTGGAACAGGAAAAACATTAATATTTTTGAATAACGATAGTTGTTAACGACTGAGGTTGTATGACCTCAAACCATACGCTGAAGGAATTTATTTAACGGTTGTACAGACCACGAAAAATTGGTTCGTTGGACAGGTTAAAATCTCTTTCCGGTTACTTGTCCCTTCGGGATTATGAAGAACGTCTACTTGAGAATTTCCAGTACTCATAGTGAAATAGTAGACTATATTTCTACTGATTGTTTCGTTTTTCAAGTTTCAATTATTTTTAGTCTACCATCTTCCCGTTTATCTCAGTTGTGAATTGTTCACTCCACATTTCCGGAAACTTTAATGCACATTTGCCTTGGGAACGAGTAAGCACATGTCATTAAATAAATTCCTGCATTCCTGCAAATCCGGGCATTCCACAGGACACAGTATATAACGAATTGTTTAAAGAAAACCGCAGAAAAATAACACGTGAAATGAGTGGAGTAAATTTTATTCACAAAAAGAATTAAACAGGGTAATCTCTTTGAGACAAGCTTCCTAACCCACACTTGTATAGAGCCTCTCCCATCTTCCACCTATAAAAAATGTCCACAAAATTAAAAAACATTATAACCTGGTTGTTTTATTTTTTATGAAAATTACCGTTGATTGAATTTTAAATGAAAATGTGTACTTGCATCAGAATAACAAAAATTTTTACTGGTTTGAAGATAACTTATATCAAAGTGTATGGGCAATTTAGGATGTCGAACATAAAACTAATCAAGAGAATACCAGAAGCCTCAAGACTACTTGCTGCTTTTATGCTCGTCACGAACGTCTCAAGCATAGCACGACTATTTTATGAAAAACTATGACTTTCGACAGGATCAAAAAACGGTTGTCTAAAGAAGAATCTGGAATGAGTACAATGTCAGGAGCTGTTTCAGATCCGGAAACACATTGAGAAGCCTCATAACCAAATCTGAGCTGAGCTGAACTCATGCAAAAATTCGTAAAGATTTTGTGGAATATGAGTTGCGTAATCAATGAAAAATAATATTCTCTTTATACCTTTAGAACGCTTGTTCGTGTCGTGTTTATGGTTCCTTTGGGGCTATATGGTGAGTGGAATAAAAATCACCAGTCGTCTGTCTGTGCCTGCCGTATATTTTAGTATCCCTAATGTGTCATTTCAACTCTCTCAAGCAAATAGTTTATTTATTCCATGGAGTCTTTCCTGACGATTTCATGATGAATTTTCATAGGTAATTATGAAGATGGAATGCAAATCGCTATTTGAAATAATCTTCAAAAGATAACATAAATAGCGAGGATGATGAATGTGGTTTTCAAATTTAGTCAACTACTCTTTCACCCCCACCCTTTATAAATATTTCAGTTGGGTTTTAAGGTTATATTTGGAGTTGTAAGCGTTCATATGTATGAATTATTGATACTCATGGAGAATTGAATAAATATTCACTTTTTCACAATTTTTTACACCACATCTTATACAACATAAATATATCGGTGAAGGTAATAGATACAATTTTGTTCGAATAAGCTTTAGTTATTTCAGAAATATAATTTTTTTTAAATTCGTATTTTTTCTGGTGCTATCGTCAAAGCTGGAACAAAATCCTTTTGCAGTAACTTCGTAACTTCGACTTTTCTTGTTATTGAAGCAGTTCTATTGTCCAAAGTTTCATTATCATCAATATCATAATTTTGCGGTTTTAGTAAAACTCGCTTTTTAGAAGTATTTTCCATTCCGAATTCTATAACAGTGTCATTTCAGATCATTACCAACCACTGAGGAGATTTTTGAGTTCGGGCCACAATTGATAAAAAATATTATTGGATAACCCAGAGCTGAAAAAATCACAAGTTTGGGCTAACATATTTAAATAATGAATAGAAATCTCTTAAAAAATCCCGGCCGAAATGGATCTGAAATTTATTACATTAGAGTGCCCATTGGCAAAAATCTGTTAGATACTCTCTCCAAATTATCTGTGTGGATTCCTTGGACTAAGTCTGCCACCGTTTTCCTCAGTGACTTGTTTGTTTCAGGGGCGTTTTTCAAAAAAAATATCGATTTTTTTTTAGCAAGACGCCCCCTAAGTCAATCAAAATTCTTGATGAAACGCTCTACAAAATTGTAAACGAATATAGCTTATTGAATTTTTCAGATTAATTCCCATTCTCATCAAAGAATTGCAACTGGTACAGCTTTCAGAAATGAAAGTTTTTCTAATTGAAGACAAAAATAACTAACAAGTAAGAAATTGGTCTATGTCAATAACTTAAAAAGTTCTTATATCTAGTGTGCTTTAAGGTGCGTATTTACTGGAGCATTCGTTCCGCATGAGCACCAAATGAGCACTGCACGAGCAAATGCTCGGATAGTGTGGAATCTGATTTGAGCACGAACAAAATGCGTGTTTACATTAAGCAGCATGAGGCAGCCTGAGCTTGAATCGAGCAGCACATGTGCTCATTCGGTGTTCACGCGGAATAAATACTCTAGTGAATACGCACCTTTAGGTCATCAAATTCTTTGTGTGCTGGAAGGTATTCCAACAGTCCTCATCCATGTTTTCAATATTTTCTCGTTGTGGAGAACTAGGGATATCGACGAAAAGTTAAAAATTAATCACGACTCAGCAATCTTATGAAAATGATAGATACTTCAGAATACCACCGCTAATCCGGTGATTTTGTTTCTTTAATATTGTTTTACGGTTTACGAGTTAAGATTCTGGAACAATGGAGTATTTAAGAAAAAATCAACAAGTGGGAGCATTATAAACTTCTATTATGTAGAAATTGATGTTTTGAATTCAGTTTCATTCAATTTTGTATCCATAGCATACCTGAAAAGCGATACACCCGAATTTCCTCATAATTTTTCAACAATTAATTAGTGTATTGTTTTCCATCCGATTTTTGATTTGAAACCATTAATGGAATGCTTGAAAGATGTCAATTGAAAACTTGACCATTTTTGAGAATTACAAACCACCTTAGATATTCAATTACGCGGAAAAAATGTTCATAATTCTTTTTAATCTTTATTCATGACCATTGATTGAAAAGCGCCAAGCGCACTCTAGATTCGAAAATAATTTTTTTTCTTATCTCAAAACTATGTAATCTTATTCAGAATCGCCCTGAGAATTGAAAAAAGTAAAAATATACAGGGGGTAGAATATTTCCAATTGAATCCAATACTTCTGCCAAGTTCAAATCTCAAACTTTCGAAACTCTTGAAACAATGCCTTGTCTAAATAATACGTTGACACCCAGTTTACGAATTCAAGCTAACATTGCAGTCTACCATTCATAAACTTTGGGCATCACTCGATTTCTTCAGCTTTGAAAATCCAATATACGCCAGGCCCTCTTTGAACCGTGTATTCATTAATATTATGCCACAATGTTCATGTATATACGTAGCCCGCAGTTCGGAGTACCATCTGCCACCGCTTTAAGGAAATTCCTAATCACACTCGACTCCCCTGATTCCGCGCCAACTTACTCTCACAGGCTCACAGGCACCATTGTAGGTCATTCGTTGTTCTGGTGTTGAAGCTACCGTAGCGCTCTCCGCATTGCAACAATATATTCTCGTAAGTAATAATCATTTCAAATAATGATCCAACGACTCTTTCAGGCTTTTTAGATTATAAAATGGGAAAATCACGGAAAAGAAAAGGTTTCTCCTCACCCGATATTGAAGTGTCCAAGAAAGATTTGTTGAAACGGCTGGAAAAACTTGAAGAAGTTTATAGGGATTCGAAATCAATATCGCGTTCAGCATCTGAAAAGCTCTCTGTCACTACACTATCGAAGCAGTTCAAGGTCTTGGTACAAACGTCGATGTGAAGGTCGTTATCCCAGTGATACGAATTCACGTAAAAACGAATCCGATGTGGGACTTGCCTAGGTAGAGTGGCGGAAGCCGAGACTGAAGTGGTCCGGGTTCGCTCGCATTGTCTGGGAAAACACACAATGGCGGCAAATATTTGGCGGAATTTGGAGCCAGAGCAAACCGGATCAGGTAATTCACCTGTTTTAACTATTCACAATGAAATCGAATTACCCGAAGAGATCCTAGACATATTGGGAGACGATTCTAAATCAGCCCCCTTTTCTCTGCACCCAGAGATAGTTAATAGGTGGACACACATAATACACCTAGCAAATTGCAAGGCCCTGGTTGCGCCTTCCCTTAACCCTGGAATTAAAGCGATGATGAATACGTCGCATTCTTCAAGAGGCACAACACATTCTCACTATCAAGACCAATTATAAGGCAGCGGATTATCCGCCCAGCATGACCGGAGAACAATTTATTAAAAGACTCGTCTATTCAGGCTGCATTTTTTGTAACCTCTTCAGTAACATTTCAATGGTAAGACTATCACGGAGGTAGCAAATAAATTCCCTCCGGATGAGTTCCTATTCGCTTCCGACCTCAATGAAAAGATCAAGACTGCAAAACACTTGAAAAACATGGGCAAAGAATTACGAACAATTCAACAACAAAACATATTGGAAAAGAGGGGAGGAGGCACAACACACCGACTATACCAGTCATCGGCTAGTCGATATCCAAAGTCGGGCTCTATAAACAGGTTTTGAGGCTTTATCTACGATACCAACTAGCTCGATAGAGTCACCATTAGGAAAGAAGCCGTCCATAGTCTTTGCAAAATTTATAGGGACACTCATTTCTGCGTGTGCAGCTATCAAGTATGCCCGGCTCTATACTTAAGTTTTTGAAAGGGCTTAACACCACGAAATAATCAAAATTACAGTGCCTCCATGGCCTTGCCTAAAACCATCGATGTTGCTTCAACTTGGTGGGAGAAGAACATAGAAACATCCATAAATTTCATAAGGGCGGTAAAATGTTAAATGATCATTTTTACGGATGCTTCGTTGACTGGGTGGGGAGCATTTCATAATGAATAAAAGACTCACGGATCCTAGTCAGCTTAAGGAAAAACACAACATATAAATATGTTGGAATTGAGAGCGGTGTTGGATGGGCTTCAGTGCATTGCTTCGGACCGGCGGGGTTATAATATCTTACTGAGATGCGATAACACTACTGCCATTTCGTACATCAACAAAATGGGCAGTATAAGATACTCCTTTCTGTGTGAATTAACTAGAGAGATCTGGCAATGTTGCGAGGAGCGAAATATTTGGATTTTCGCTTCTTACATCACTTCCAGATGACTAGATAACTAGCAAGCCAACAAAGAATCAAGAACTCCCAGAGAGGAGACAGAATGGTCATTGTCAGCAGACTACTTCAAACTAACCATGAACACACTTGGCCACCCTGACATTGACTTATTTGCAGCAATCAATAATCATAAGTGCACAAAGTACTTTTCTTGGCAAAAAATCCAGGGACTCTGGGGAAATACTCTTTTTTACCTTTTCATGGCCACACCTGAATTTTTACGCCTTTCCTCCGTTCGCAGTTATCTTAAAAATGCTGCAAAAATTATAAAAGATAAATCGTAAGGAATTGTAGTGGTATTCCTTTGGCCTCCACAGCCTTGGCACCCTTTATTTGAGAAACTGTCAGTTACACAATGACTGTCATCTCAACAACCACTATCCGATACACTTATCCTGGTAGCCGCCAAGTTATCGGCCAAGCGTTTATGAGGAAGGAAATCACAGAGGAGGCAACCGGGACCATAATAGCATCCATAACGGAGTCAACTCTAAATCAATATAACGTCACTTACAAACTATGGGGAAAATATTGCGAACAAAACAACATTTCAACATATGAAGCAAACATAACATATGTCATCAGTTTCCTCAATGATCTGTTGAAGGCTGGTAAGTTGAATTTTGGTTCATTCAACTCACTCAGAGCTGCACTTCCAATAATCATGAGAGGAGATATAGGCAATGACCCAATATTGGAAAGATTTATGAAGGAAATCTTCGAACTAAAACCTCCTAAACCTAGATACAATTCAACCTGGAACCCCTAAGTTATCCTGGATTATATTAGCAACTCACTTGATTCACTTGGACTCAGAAAACTCTCTCGAAAATTATTCATCCTTTTTTTTGTTGGCCACTGGAGCGAGGTTGCAAACTATTTCGCTCATAAAAGCTATTTGGGATGAGAGAAAGTAAAGAGAATCTGAAAATATTTATTCCGGACCCTGTCAAGACGATAGCCCTCAACAAAAAACAGCCTTGCTTACAATTATCGTTTTTCAAAGACAACCTGAAGATTTGTGTGGCTACCACATTGAAAACATATACCGCAACGACCAGGTGTTTCAGGAAGGATAATCAAGACTTCTTGTTCCTAACGAGCAAATCCCCCCATAACGTAGCCACTAAGCAAACCCTAAGTAGATGGGTGAAGAATTGAATGAAATCCGCTGGAATAAATATCTCTCTATTCAAGCCCCATTCTACAAGACACTCAGCCTGTTCGGCAGCACTCAGACAGGGTTTGTCAATCAAAACTATGAGCAGAACTGCAGGGCACTCCAAAGCGAGACCAGGTTTCAGAGACAGTAATATAGCCTTCATAATAGTATCCACTTTTTATTTCTAGTAGCCGAGCGATAATGTGAATATTTTACAGACTTGTCTCTCCTCTATTGATTTGCGGTATTTCTTCAAACTGAACAAATCCGAACAGAGTTCAACATCTATTTTTAAACATACCTATATAGCACAATTTAACGATCAAACGAACTTACCTGAAGTGAAGTTCGATCGTAATTATACGAGATGTTTAGTTCGAAGATATCACTCCCCTCCCTCGCATGAATTCAGGTAAACACAACAATGCCAATTAGGTACATATACATACACAACACAAAACATTATGATTTAAAGAAATAACCTACAACGGTGCCTGTGAGAGTAAGTTGGCGCGGAGTCAGGGGAGTCGAGAGGGAATGGAAATTTCCTTTAAAGCGGTGGCAGATAGTACTCCGAACAGCATATATATGTATATATAGAGTGACATCTTCGAACTGAACATCTAGCATAATTACGATCGAACTTCACTTCAGGTAGGTAAATTATAGTTTGTAATATAGTTTCAGTTGATTTTTTTTACCAATGTCATATATTTTTAGCATTTGAGAATTTTCCACTTTATGCAGGCCATGTTTAAGTTTTCGAGTGGTTTTGTATACCTACAAACTCCATATTAATGTTTCGTGAAACCATTAGATCTTTCCACCGACTAAACTGCGATGGATTTAAAATGCAGCCATTGTTGCAATTTATCCCGATTTCCCGGAGTATATGAATATATATTCCAGCCATTCCCTGGCATACATTGTATAAAGCTGAATACGAGTTGTTTAACCACAGTTTGAAATGTTTACTGAACATGTATATATCAACGGAAGCTGTCACGCTATTGACTGCGGAATGGAAATGTAAGTCCGACGATATTTATTGTATCAAACGCTCCACTGTTACGAATCCTTTTATGCTGGTTCCGATTATATACAATCGAGTGCATGCTGAAATGAACGTTATAATGTTTTATTTGAAAAACACGGTTACTATCGTGAATGAAGGATATTTGCCAGTGAAGTTACTTTTTAGCAAACTATCGATAAAAAAAACTTAACTCGTCGAGGGACGCCGGGTAAATGTGAAAAATGTGATCTATTTGGTAAATGAAACGAATAAATTCGACGAAGTCACGATCCCCTTCTTTCCACACTATCCCACAATTATTGATTTTCATGGCAATTTTTTTTATGACATTTCTTGCATGGTCATCGAAGTGGATAATCTACCATTACCCCTGAATATTCCAATTTTCGAACCAACTCTATCCGGCACCACCGCTTAAGTGATTTGATGCTGTCTTCATCACTTTCTTGTACATTTTGTCTCTACACTGATCGTCATCCATAGTTTCATTCGTATTTATTTTCAATGAGTTTTCGCAGCAATAATTAAGGATTAAACGACTTAGGGCCGGTTGCATAAAGAAAAATCAATTTTATGGTTAACTAACGTCTCTTCACATTTGACGTCATGTTAAATATCTGATGCGTTGCATAAAACATGATCAAGTTATATTCATGTCTCATTTACTAATGACAAAAACGATGTGACAATCGTGCTATTTTTCTCGTTTCAGGCCCCATTTAGCTTTTTTAGGTTAGGTTTATTTATGTGTTCGTGTCATTTCGTCATTTGTATTGTTCATTCAATTACCTATGTTATTCGTCTGAGGTAAGAATTGAAGAATTATAAGAAGGAAAAGGAAGAAAATTGAACAGAACAAAAAAAAAAGAAATATTGATGGATAATATTGAAAAATTAAGGATAGTTTTTAGTTGAATAATTTTGATGCAAAAGCATGTACACCGTATTTTTTTAACGTTCCCTTTAGATATGGAAACATTTTGGAAAAAATCGGACAGCATATCCATTGAGAAGGGAAGAGAAATAAAGATAAATGGTCAATAAATAAATAGATCAGTGTTTCTATGCAACCCAATCTGGCATATAACGCCATGTTAAATTTTTAACTTGACATCGAATACTTGACGGAGTTTTATGCAACCGCCCCTTACAGTTCGACAAACTAGCTGAACATGTTGAATTGCGCGTACGCTCATGTTGAGTGCCTTATCACTAAGGATATATTTCGGACTATAGTCCATTGTTCGACGAGTGCGCATCATGTTTTACGTTTTCAGCTAGTTTGTTGAACTTCATACCAAATTACACGAGGTTATAACATCCGAACAGATTCAACATCCTGTAGCCTACAGGATGATGAATCTGTAAGGATGTGACCAACAGAAGTATAATTGCAAATAGCTTCCAGACTTTTATTGATTGTATTGATTGAATGGTCTTTTACAGTACAATAAACAACAGCGTCGTCAACAAATTGGTGTACACAACATCCATTCACGACCTCAATCATATCATTTAAATGCACTAGAAACAATAAAGCACTCAAAACACTACTTTGACGCACACTTTCATTATTACCTAGTAACATGATTGAGTCGTAAATTTTGCTCCCGATTATCCAAATAATCTGCAAACCATTGTAATGCTGCATCTACAATAACAGACTCCGATTCCTTCTGGTTCTGTTAATAGTTTTGAAAGCCATTTGTAAATGAGGAAAAACGGTCACTGTCATCCATTTTTTTTCTAGTGTTCTTCCAATCGTAGAGCACACATTGCAAAGCAGTTCATCCACTGAACTGAACACATGTAATAGCCTTGTTGCGTTCCAAGTGATCCACAATTTGATTGTAGATTGTTTTTTCCGATACTTTTTCTATAATTGATATGATATTCAATATCGGAAACAATTTATCTGGGGTATAGACAGAAATCTATGCGAGCAACAAGGAACACAATCATATGATAATAACAGCGAACGTCGATATCTCTTCCTCGAGCGAATCGAGTAAAAATTGTAATGCTCTCTCAACATATAACAAGCTATTCTTTACGCTCTCATGAAACTATCGTACCCAAGATGAAAACTTTCCAATACTGTTTACTGGTCTCAACTAATATGCTCTTTTCATATTTGCAACTTTAGGAATTGGTATGAATTGTATATAAGTTTTTAAATAATACTTATATAATTATAATAATTTCCAAGAGTAGCTTAGAGGTCGTTGAAATGTATTCTTCTAAAAATTTTATAGGTATCTCATCAATAATATTTTCATTTGCCATTGAAAATATTGAAAATTACTAGTAACTAACAGTCACCTTATTTTCAAGGAAATCCTGTTTCCCGAAAGGAAAAGAGGCTGGCTGTCGAGTATTTGGCGGGTTCGAAACTGGTGCGTAGCGTGGTGGTATTCCGGTCGGGAGGACAGCGATACGGAGGACGAGAGCCCCAGTGAACTCACCCCCATCTCTATTGACACCCCGATGCCGAGCTTTGTTTCTCGGTGTACTTCGCTCAATGTAATCAGGTGAGTTGATAAAATAGTTTTCCGGCCTATAACACGATACTGCACGATATTGTACAATGGGTTCCCCAGGGATCAGATCTGGGACCTCTCTTATCAGTTATTTATGGATATTAGATCCCATACAGAGAGTCTTAATGAAAACTTATGAGTCTTTTAACACAGTGCAAATTTGGTTTAGTGGCATTCATGTGAAGTCATTGGTCATTGATGGTTCTAACAACGATTTTCTTATCATTTTCAGGGATCCATATGTAACAATGTCCACACAGCGTGACCACTCCTTCATGCAGACGAACATGTCACCTGCATGCATGACACCTAGAGATTCTAGAAGTCTGACAGCGGGCAATCGCCTGACATCAGCGAATCGATCACTCTCCAATGAGAGCGTCTACACTATAGTGATCCGGCTACCCGGAGCAACGGGAGGCCCTGCTTTAAATGAAGCACCTTCTATCAAGATGTATCCAGAGGTGATTTCAATTCGTTTCACTATTATTATGATCAATTAATAATGGTTCTAACAATATCTCAAACTGTAATTTGATTGTATTTAAATACAAGAACAATATAAGAACCACAAGGTATTTGGAATTGAAAATTAGATACCAGGGCCAAAGTTAAAAAATTCGAACCACTTTTATTCAAATCTTGTCAATAGAAGAACAGAATATTCACCATTTATGTACCAGAAATTGATCAAATATCAATCATCACTACATATTCAACAATATTAACCTAAACTATTCTTCTATTCTTAGACCAAAAAAATATTGGAAGTTGTATTTTAAATAAAATGTTATCTTTGGAAGCTTGGTTTTGTGGAAAAACTTCGTTTACTGTCATGGGTTTTTAGGTATTTTAATCTTCTATAGTCTGAAAATGAAAATAATGGTAGCTTAAGAAAGTAGAAAGGCAAAAAACTACCTTCTCTCCAAATCGAATAAAAATGTAAATTTCAGCAAGTTTTGATATCTGAGGCATGTGTAATCTCTGAAATGTCAACTTTTTTTGAAATCTTATTATTTTTTGACGATCCTTCCGAAAATGCAACATATACAGAGAGTATTGATAAACGATTACAACTTTGATGACACTTATTTTTGACTCACCTGTAGAATGTGAACTAAAACTATTCTTGTATATAAAATCGATTTTTCGAATTTTTATTTTCAACATCTGTTTCGGTGATAAGTGCTCACATATGTTGAGAGGTACAGTTATTCGCCATTATTGTCGGTATTGGTCTGATTCTAATCATTACATATTTCATTGAGTAGCTATGTAGCACCGCCAGAAATAAATCAATTGGGTTGGACTTTTTGGTGACCGTATTGTTGGCCCTCTGTTCTCCTTACGGCCATCTCACAGGCCAAATGAGGTTCCATAGATTGGCCCCCACGATTACCAGATTTCACTTCGTTAGAATTTTTGCTGTGAAGTTGCTTGAAAAGTAGAATTCTAAGAGCAAATCGATAATATTTGAATGTTAATGAGATGACTTTGACAGTTCACACATCTATAGGTGCATACATATCGTTTATGCATTTCTCGTCACTCGTCACGGCTTTTGCATTGGTGACACTGTTTTCGAATATTATTTGAAAGGATATATAGTTGATTATTTCACGTTTCTTGTGTTGCTGCTAGCAGGTAGATCAATGTAAATGTCGAATCGCGGCCAAATCGCGGCGCTAATTCGCAAATCAGAATGCATGACGCGTGACGCGAAAAGCCTCCAGCCTAACTAGCGTCACCTACTTCAAGCTTTCCAGATTGCCTGCCATCATAAACAAATGTCGTCTAATCACCCTAGAATATGTGTGCATGGATACCATGTCGCATGGGGTGCCCCATTCTGTATATTTGTATTCATATATTACACATATTTCACGTTTAATCCTCATTCAACACAATCCGCACAAGTTCATAACTTTTTTCAGTGACCATAAGTGAATTTATTATCAATTATGCTCGTTGTCCTTCATCATTAATTTTTCTAACAACAAACTCTTCTTGTATTCCACATCTCTAGGGACGGTCTCGAAGCCAACCCGACGGCGAATTTTGCCCCAACTCCAACCAAGGCAACCACATCAACCGCCGACCATCCACCATGCCGGACATTCGCATCCCCCTGAACGCGAAAATTATCCCCAAGCAGCTGGCCGGTAAGACCTTGCTGGCCAACGCCACCAAGAACCAAGGGAAGAAGAAGAAAAAGACCCAAGAGAAAAAAGCCGACAGGAAAGCGGCCAAGACGCTGTCGGCCATCCTGCTCACGTTCATCATCACGTGGACGCCGTACAACATCCTAGTTCTGCTGAAACCCGTAACGTCGACCAGCACCAGGCTCCCGCCGCAGGTTTGGGACTTTTTCTACTACCTGTGCTACATAAACTCTACGATAAATCCCGTGTGCTACGCGCTGTGCAACGCCAGTTTCCGTAGAACGTATCTGAGGATTCTCCAGTGCAAATGGCACAACAGGAACCGCGCCGCGATGAACAGGGGGTTCTATAATTAACGGAGGCGAGGGGCGAATGTGGGCGTAGGCCTGCAGGTACCTTTCGGTAGCTAATCAGACAGTGGCGCGTCTTGGAATTTTCTTCCCATCCCTAGGAAATCAGACCTTGAATACTTCTGTTCCAGAGGTGAGAGGCCTGGCAATCTCTTTTGAGTGTGAGGTCATCTAGTCGCCTGATGCATTATACGTCGAAACAATGGAATAACAGAATGAGTTTCTGGCAAATCAGTCAGTAAAATGGAAGCTGAAATGAAAATGTTGACCAGGCGTGACTCGAACCTGGGACCATCTGTTATCATAAACCTAACGTACTTGACTGAATATCAGATAAGAGATTCTGGGGTCAACCCGCCTGGTCGATTTTTTTATTGAATTTTTCAATTTCCATTTTTCTGTGTGATATTCTATTTCATCAACATAAATGAATTTTTCTTATGAAATTATTGAAACGAAAAAAACACTAACGTTTTTGAGCGAAATATCCCTCTGATTTCGCATAATCTGGTTATCATCAATCTGGCTTAATAACAGACAGAAAATATAACTGTCTAAGGAAAAGCACCAGATAATTGCTTGTAGAAAAACTTTGTTTGGAAAACAACTACATTTCGGTCTATGGTGCCCCACCGAACAATGATTTGCATCCAAACGCCGTATGAGCTCGAAGCATAATCAAATGTATGGCCACCTATTTTTCTCAGTTAATACCTCTCAACGAACTCTACTGCCCCTCCAGAATGGTTTTCCCGAATTCATTAACCGAGCAGGAAAAAAAAAAAATAGGGATTATAAGCACCAAAATCTAAAAAAATAAACGAGATATCAAAAAGTGTGTACGAACAATTTCATTTTACTCAATTACTACTAAAAAAAGTCGTGTAAAAAATTTTTAATTCTAAAGAAATCTACAAAAAATACCAATCCATTAATCCCTAATAATAATAGTCCAGGTAATATTAAAAAACGGAAAATCGAAATATTGACCATACTAATGGAAGTAATGAAAAAATATAAATTGCATCGACTTCGCACTAGAAGCCCCTTCGATACGTCTAAACCATTTTTTTTTTCATCTCGATTATAGATTGGAAAAATGACAGAAATTTGAAAAAAAAATTGTACTTCCTTTCTACAATCGCCTAAAACTCAAAAACTAAACGAGATATAGAAAAATTGTATGTGAAAAGTTTTATTGTCTTTGAACAAATCTACAAAAAGTTCCCAAAAAGTTTTTCTATTTCTTCAAAAGCAAATGAGGAAACAGTTGCTGAACTTGAAGAAATGTTCAATTTATATTAAAAAAAATTGCCGAAATCTCGAAAACTAAAAAGAATATCGAGAAGTTTTATATAAATAGTTTTTTCGTCGACCTCTACAAAAAATGACATTTTACGTACTAATTTCCGGACGAAAAATCGACTATTTTTGAAGGCAAATACTTTTCGTCCGCAAACGCTTTTCGTCCGCTGTGGTCACTATGCCGTATCAAAGTGACCACAGCGGACGAAAAGCGTTTGCGGACGAAAAGTATTTGCGGACGAAAAGTGTCTGCGGAAGAAAAATGCTTGCCTAAAAAAACAGTCGATTGTCGATTCGAAAATCGAAAATTGGTAGGTAATTTGTAGAGGTCGACGAACAAATGTAATATGCACCTCGGCGAAATACTGTCTATTTTCTCGCCTGCTTGCTAGCCTCGGCTGCGCCTCAGCTATCAATTTGCAGGCTCGACTATAATAGACAGTTTTTCGTCCTTGGTACATAGATAACTATTATTGTCCTTGAACAGCTCTATAAAAAGTCCCGATGAAGTTTATCCATTACTTGAAAAATGAACGAAATGACAATCGATTAAATCGTAGAATTTTTTTTCCTACGTGTTCGGGAAGCTGCCACTGCTCAAACCACCCATGGAATCGCAGCTGACTTTCACGCAGGCATCATAACACCCTCTCTGGATCATTTCCGCAGTTTTTCTCCCGGGAGGAAATTGGTCACGAAAACCTGTCGCTGGTTTGTAGCCTAATCGTCTCGAACAATAATCTCCGGTTATTTGCAGGCAATTTTCTCTAGATCATTTTCTCGCATGTAATTTCTACTCACTCGCATGATCTTCAATTCATTCAGTGGATTGTACTTGGTAAATAACAAAACGGTATCATTGGTATAACTGCATAAAAAAGGATTGGGCTGAATGATTTGGACAGATGCCTTGAAGTAAAATTTATATTGAAGAGAAGTGTATTTAAAATGCCACTGAACTTTACCCGACCCACCACACCAGTAGTATCTGTACAAGCTTCACGTGTTTACGTAAGGTTAGATTGTTCTGGTTAGAACAGACTAAAAAATTACTCGTTAGAAAATGTATTAGTTCAATATACTCACGCCCAAGTATCCATGCAAATTTAGTTCCTTCTGTAAATTCAAGAATTTTGAGAACAGAATTAAGAATTACTCATCAGGAAATGTGTGTATTTAATATCCTCGAGAACAAGTTTCTACGAGCGGGTAGTTCGTTCTGATGAGAGCAACTAACATGAAAGTAAATTGAATGAGGGCAAGTTGGTTGAGAACCAGTTGTGCGAGGGCAACTTGTTTGAGAGGAAAATGTAAGAGCCAATTTTCTGAGAGCAAATTTACTGAGAGTGAAGGACATGGAGCGGGTGGTATTCAAGTTTGGTGCAGTTGCCAAAGGAAAATGGGCTCAGTAGGAATCCTCTTTGTATTTATGATGGCGTCGCAAATGGAAGAGCCCAGATAGAGCAACATCCTATTTGGTGAACCAAAAACTAGAAAACTATGAAAAATTGCGCAATATGATGCGAATATCAGGCGTGAAAAAAACTTGTATAGAAATATTGAGATGAGTTTTCCTATTTCTCATATACTATCGAAGTATCCAGCATGAATCCATATGATATAACCTATCAATGTTAAGCACAGCACAGTAGTTTGTTGATAGTACACATATAGACCAAACAAGACCATCAGTTTTGAAATAAGTCTGAGAAGGCACACCGTTCATCATCAGTATTCTATAGCACTTCCACCACCACTCTTACCGTTGGAAGAAGGTTTGAAGGTTACCAAGTCAGGGAGAAAATTCATTCATCGCTGGATTTCCATGATGTAAAGACCTTTTTTCAATTATTGCAATGAGTTTGTTGGGAATGTCACACTTTTACAAACTTTGTACACATAAAGCTCTTACGTGACTATTAGTATCAGCACAGAAAAATGTCATGAAGATCACTCATGAATGCTAAAAAAAAAAACAGCACCCAACGAAGATCTTAATTGCCTTATATGCAATCTCTCTCAACTACCACCAATGTCATCTCAAAGTCAAACACAAATCCTGCATACAAACACGACATTAGGACATTGAGGTCATAATACTACATTTTCAAGTCCTCCAAGTTTCTCTCTAGGTCAAAGTCACGCAATGGAACCAGATTATGTCAAGGTGGCGGGGGAAGGTCCAGAATCGGCTGAAATCTTCTACTTAGCTTTTTTATAATATGTTGGAGGATGTCTAGAAAAACAAGACCGAGTTTATGAATTCCGCAGGAATCGTGTTCTAGTTTCTAAAGACAAAATGAAAAGGAGAGAGAAGTGAAATTAAAACTGTCGAATGTAGAATAAAAACAAGAAAATGTTCATGTCTTTCAAAGGACTATTATTTTGCTTCTATAACTGTAGAGGCTTTGGGACCAATGGCAACAACATTGCCATCTGCAGAAATCCGCTAAAGTCACTGGAAAATAGGGAAGAGGGCTACTAGTTTGAGCGTAGTCAGTAAATTACAACAAAGGAAAAACGCATTCAGTACACTAGAAATTATCAATTTAATGATTTAAATTTTCTTTTGATTGTTTGGTAATTCGATTGTTTGATTGTTTCATGCAATATATAGATGATGGCTCAGTTCGAACAGTTGTGAAGGAAACTAGATCGATACCAAACATATGGTTTTATACTCGTACGCCAGTCGGATATATGTCATTGTTCAGGAAAGTATTCAATACTATATAAAGTAGTTGTTTTCCATATAGATTTATCTGTGAATATCCATCTCCTATATATTCTGTAAGGATATGTGACATTGCAGTCAATGTTTGTTTAGAAATGACATTCAGTACATGAATTGTTGAACTGCAAAATATACCTACTAAGTACCTTCATCTCAAAAACAGTGTTTCCCATTTAAATACAAACACCAAATAATTGATTTAAAGGGAGAGACAAAAGTATTCAGTTTCAACAATAATAGTTGAAATGAATTGAAATTATGAAAATCCATCTCAAACAGAAACTTGAACATGAAAAAGTTCTTAAAATATAAGTTTACAGAATTATGTGACGAAAATAGGCTTTTTTAAAATGAAAGACCGGTACGTAATATGCGAATTGTCAAAAAATAATCTGAATAACTAACCAAAAGGGAGCAATAACATTCATAGATTTCGGGAACAAAAAAACCTCCCAAATGTATCAGGATGAAGGCAACAAAATAGGTTTTCTAGAGCTATATAATGCACTTCAACGCCATCATGAAAATATTTTCTTCCTTGTATAAAATATTTTAGCGGTGTTTCTTCAGAATTTCTCAAAATTTCCAATCTTCATCGCAACACCTATAAATGAATATAGCATGAAGTGAATCTTATCATGATTTTGGGATTTTTTTTCTCAAAATTGTAAAGACCGTGTTGAATGTGAACTAGGCTGTCCCTCGTATCAACGGATCGCTTGGTACTGTAGCATACTTTTCCAATAATATAGACTGACTTAGAGACGAAGAAAATTAAAATATTTGGTGCTAATGTGAATTTCGCAGGTCGTACTAACCTGCGCATTGTTTCGTCCCTCTGTTACCCCGAATTGTACAACCCCTGTTCCCGAAGACACCCTCAACGAACTTTCTAGATGTTTTTATATTTGTAAATGTATTATCGCTCAAATCGTGTAATAAAATTATGAAAATCGTGAAAAAGTATGAGTGTTGAGTAGAACCAAATTGTATGGAATGACGTTTTACTTTTTATTGTGACGATGTGGTTCATTTACTTCATTACGAACATATTCATTCTTGAATCTGTAAATGCATTATGTACGGTTGTCAACCAGATCTCAAATTGACAGTAAATTAATCAAAAGCATGAACAAAACAATGCAATTTACCCACGAATTGTTGAATTGATTAAGGTGCGTATTCACTAGTAATTCAATATATTTGTATTCGAAGGGAAAGTTTTGGGGTACTTTTGATTTCCTTCATTTCACACGTTTTTTGAAGTGCTGAATCCGAATCTGAAGTTTGCTGACAAAATTTCTAGACGGAACATTAAAAAAAATTTAAAAAAATGGAAAAAAATTCATTTTTTTCTAGTTTTTCGCTTATAACTCGAAAACTATATTTTTTTCGTGAATAACTCTGCTATTCAAATGAAAGTGCATAAAATTTTCTACCAATTCCACTATTTAGGTTTTTTTCCGACAAACAGTTCGGGCTCAAACGCTAAATAAAAATTGGCGTATTTCTGCTAAGTCAGCAAACACCCACTATTTTTTCACTCCATTGACTATTTAATGACATTTGTAGTGAATTTCTTAAGGAATTATATTGTAATAAAATCAAAAGTACTCTTGTTCGTCATTGGAGCAGTTTCAATCAAAGGAATCATCTGACAGTCTAGTTTGAGGTTATGTCGATGACTGCTAGTAACAGTGCGATAAGAAAGAAGTGCTGAGGGTCTCAAACAACGCAAAACGGTTCTGGGCTATTCAGGGCGTTACTTCCCCCTTCTCGGGCAGTGTATCGGCCTCTTCATTGCCTTGTATATGTGTATCAAATTTAATTCTAAGCAACTTTTTCAAATAACTTTTTTGGATATCTTGCCATTTTACTCCACTTTTTGCCTTTTCATAGTAATTTTTTTCAATTTGCCGCCATACCAGCGATCACGTGACATGTGTCAAAATCCATTTTCAGGTTATCGGACATGCACAAACTTTTCCCAATAATATTTTTTCCAATACTCTAATAATAAACTTTTTTTCCATATGGTACATACTTTTTGGCGGTCACTGTATAATATTTGAATAAGTGACTCGTTCCTTCATTATATGACCTAAATAAGGTATGCGCAGAGAACTGGTGAGAATCCACAAATTAACTTCAATAATAAATTAGAGTTTTGTAGTGAAAAAGTGGGATTTTCCCAAGTCAGCTGGAATATGCTAATTTACATGTAGTCCTTGAGACCGAATGGTTCATCGTAGAAAAAAACTTGTACACTGAAACTTGTAGAAAATGTTATGTTCTTTCATTCCTGAAATGAAGGTTATTGATGAAAAGTTTGTAGTTTTCAACTTATATGCATTAAACCGCTGAAGAAAGGAATTTTTCATGGTTTTTTTGCAAACCTCAGATTCAGAACCAGCACCCCGAAACACATAGGGCATGGAAGTAATCAAAACTACCCCAACACTTTCTTGGTAGAAATACAATTTCATCAGATTATAGAGCATTCGTTCCGCATGAACACCGAATGAGAACCGAACGAGCACCGAACGAGCACCGAACGAGCGAATGCTCGGATAGTGTGGACGCTGATTTGAGCACGAACAAAATGCGCGTGTGGTGCTCGGAGCGATCCGTTTTTTGTCCATCTTTTCGGTGACGGCGAAAGTGTGCTTGACGTTCTGTTTGTGGTTATTACAGAGATTTTGAATTTAATTTGGATATTCATTCATCATTACTCATGATACAAAATTAACTTTGAATTCTATTGATAATTTGACGAGAAAATATGGCCAAAATGAAGAAAATCACTTTGAAGACATCCAGAATGATAATACTGGAATGGAATTCAGTTGATTAGTTTCCTCGTCATGAAATAGACCAATAATACGCGAGAACACGAAATTTGAAAAAAAATTTCAATGGATTCTGCAGCCTGTGGAAACTCTGTTGGCGATTTTCTGTTTTTTTTGTTTATTTTTTGAATCTTTAAAAAAATATTCGACAAAAAAGCGACAAAATTCAAATAGTCTCTTTCTCGCGCCATTGCAAATTGTTGTGACGTACTCTCTCGAGAATTCCGAGTAACCAATAGCACTGCCGTTTCACGTCACAATCGACTCGATTAGAAAACGCCCATTGGCTGCTTGGGCTCGGGAGAGTACGTCACAAATAGCGCCAATATTAGTAGCTTTGAAATTTACTGATTTTCAGAATTGAATGGGAACGGCTGTAATGGAAATTTTATTCCAAAATATTCTGTGGGTTCATTGATATGCGTTGTGTATTTGGAGCAATACTTTTTTTCGTGTTCTCGCCTATTAGATACCCCCATTTTTTGAATAAATTTTGTTAAGATAAGTGATTAAATCACAAAAGTTGTTCAACGGCGATAAAATTTTTGTTCTCCATTCTGGTTTTAACATTAATGGTGGATTTATGGTCAAGTTTTAGGTCGTAAGTAATAAGTCGGAAGTTTTAAGTAATAAGTCATAAAAAGTTCAATCATTCGCTTTCAACAGGAGGGCTCACACACGAGTCGTAAGTTTTAAGTCATAAGGAAAGTTGGCCAACTTTCATCTTTCACGATAAAACTTGCGACTAATTTTTAATACGCATGCGTCAAGCGGCAATAATTTTCAGTGATTGCTGTCATCTGTCAAGAAGAATAATAATATTCGAGTTTTGAATGTTATTTGTTATTAAATTTGAGTTCTTTGTTTTGTGATGTTCATTAGTGTGCAAAAGTGACCATTAATACACTCATTTCCTTATAATATTACAGTCTTTAAGACTTGGGCATGAATGGTCATTTTTTTCCTTACGACTTCTGACTATTACTCAAAACTTCCGACTTATTACTTACGACCTAAAACTTGACCATAAATCCACCATTATTCCTTGATCATTTGAATGACCTAATACTGATTTCAATCAGTAGTAACTCCATTTTTGATAGAATTCTCATAAAAATATTTTGACATAAAGCAATGAAAATACACCAGAATTTATAATGTTCAAATGCAAGCTTTGCCATAAAGGCTACTTTAATGCATATTGTTGGGAAGCCCAAAAATATTGAATTTGGAATTTCTTGTTTGTAAAATAATAATCGTTGGAAAATATCAAATTTCATTATCGAAAAAATTATTTGTTGTTGGCTTCAATCTGAGTTATTCATAGGTCTTTTGATATAATATATATATATAAATAATTTGAGATATTATTTTCATTATTATTATAATACTTGGAATATTAGTCTTTTTTCAATGAATGTCTTTGGAAATATCTCTCGAGGACTTCTGAGGGTTGCTCGTCAGGGGGCAGCCCGTTGATGGAAAAAACAATTTTCAACAATTTTTTTTTAATCTAAAACAAAAACTAGCATATAGAACCTTAATCACAGTTTACTATCGACTATAACATCTTTCTCATTTTAACAAAATTTTAAATAGTGGAATATTGAAAATAATAATGAAAACAGAATGATGACTTATATTTTAATATATATATTATCATGCATTAGTTGATCATTTCAAAGAGATTGAAGAAACGACAAGATTATCTTAGTTCCAAAGGACCATGTAGCCTTATGCAAAATTATTGGTAAATTTGTTGGGATTTTTGGTATATTTTAGAATTTAGCACAATTCAACCCTAAGTGGTCATTTCTCTTTGGAAAATATCTTGAAAGTAAATGTTTTGCACAACTAATAGTTTTGACTAGTTTTTGATCAAAAATGTTCATAGACACGAGGTGACTTTGAACCCCTCTCTGATATTTTGAAATACTTATGAAATGAAATTTCCATATCTACGGTTAACTACACAAAAACGTTCAACAACTGTGTCGGTATTATTCAAATATTTTCATGAACACTCTTCTTGTTCATGAATATAATCAGAATCATGTTCCATCTATGTAAAGATATAATTTGTTATAAAACATATATGTGTTGAATAAATTGAAAAATATTCTATTTGTAATGAAGTAATTATAATAAAGAACCAGTAATTATCACAATAAGAAATTTTAGAGCATTCTATAAAAATGTGATCTTTAGGGATACCTGAAATTTTCGAAAAACGATCTCTTCAAAATTTCATCGTCAGGCTTCCACAAGCATAGAGTAAGCATACTTTCATCCCATACGCCTGTTTATTGGTATGATAAACTTTATGGCAAGTTGATATGAGTCCATCTAAATATGTTTCACAATATAGATATGTAGACACTAGAGTTGATTACAAATGAAATAATCCAAGATCTTACTAAAATCAAGTACCATCACATTATTTCACTCTTAGCTGATGAAGTCCTCCTACTTACCTACGGCGTTGTGCGTCAACATTTCCTACCCGTATCACTTTACTCACTTGATACATAAATTACTATTATTTACTCTCATGTCAAATTTGGAAATGGTCGCAAAATGATATTTTCTTTGTTTTCAACATTTTGCGACTCTTTTGCATATTATATATTCCAATGAATAACCACAATTGTTTATAATAATATCTTTAACAATGTTGCCGGACTCGTACAAGGGGGCAAATTTGTGTAGTTTCATTAAGCACTAAAATACAACTTTTGTGAAAATTTCCTTTCATTTGTAATTTTATAGTCAGATCTTGAGGTTTCAATCTCCAATCGGTAACATTGTGGTCTTGATCAGAAATTATTGAAGTAGCTAAACAATAGAAACAAAAATAAATAACACAATATTTAACAAAAATAAATAAACGTGTAAAACAGCCACCTTCCATGAGCAGCGCTCATAGAAGAGAACATATGCATCTTCTCCCAAAAGTGTTTTTGGTGTAATATTTGGTGACATCCGAGAGTCATTGTACTCGTGGCACGTATCTGCGTATGGGCAGCAAGCCGTGTAGTGTCCTCTATATGTGGTTCTACTGTGATTAAAAGAAGCATTTAGATTGTAGCGACAAGGGGCTGCGTTTTCTGTTGCATAGTTGCACATATCCAATCCTAAAGGTATACTAACAAATCTTTCTATCGGGGAAAAACGTATCAAATAGATCACCAGTGATTCTGGAAATTTATGAATCGATATAGTTTTTATACAAGTAGGTTTCTTGTCATCATCCAAAATTTCTTCTCTAGTAAAATAGTAGAAACATTGTAACAGACTTAGTTGGCCCATTGTTTTCGGAATCTGTAGAGAGAGGTCCCAGAAAGGATCAAACCTACCTGACTAATGACCACGATATGTGCATTATAATGTAGATTTCAGTTAGCCTACAAAGTTATCTATAATCTTGGAGTTGTCCATTCTCAAGAAACTTGACCATGCGTCCTCAGCTTTTTCATCGTCATCCAATTTCTCGTCGACCACTGTCAACATGTCGTACTTTGGAGAATATCTCGGGACCAAGTAAAATCCCAAAAATGGAAGTGTGTTTAATCTACGTTTTCGCAATAATATTGGCAATTTCAGGTTTCGCTAAAGCACCAAATATCCATCAGTTGCATGTATATATTATACAAGACTATGGTATTTTAACGGTATAAGAAAAATGATATTTATACATAATATAGAGGCTGTGTGTTAGATTTAGTTTCATTTATCCGTGGTAAGACCAATGTGTGGACACTTCAAATTGTGGACACAACTAGTATACAATATGTGGAATTTGCTGGGAGACTGTTTTTCTTCCTTTCCGATACCTAGAATTGTTCAAGCATCGAATATACAATATGGAACGAATTAAGGGAATAAACTCATTATCTTGTGATATAGTGACCCTAGATGAAAACTCTGAAACCCGTCAATTTTCATTGTCAATTGGATATTCTGCCAAATGTTCTTTATATTCATGACGTCCTGAGTTAACGTAATGACTTCATAGATGTTTTTTTTAATGGTTATAGATATCCGAAAAAATGTTTTTGAAAAGCCGTCACTGGAGAAGGCCTTGGGTACAATGGACATATTCAAAAAACATGAAAACGAAACACATCAAAACAAAAAAGAACCGAGAAATCCAAGTAGCAGAAAGGGGTTGTCCATTAATCACGTGATGCTTTCAACAACTTTTTAATCCCACCCCTATGATGATCTCCCCTGATGATACGTGGTGAGGTTTTAGTCTAACCTCCCCTCCCTACCCAAAATCACGTGTATTTTTTGTACAAAGTATATACAAAAAATATCATAATATCATCTTCAAATACATCGTCACACAGTGGCACCGTGAAGAAAATGTCCAGACATAAATTAAGGTTGCAAGTTGTTTTCTGGCATAAAACTAATGAAGAATGGGCGTAATCATGTGAAAAATATAAATAATATATTTGTACTGGTACATGAATATATTATTTAATGGACATTATCTTTGTACCGCGGATTAGCGAGACTTTCTTCAACTTTGTGGTATATTTTTGTTTGGCATCAGTCCACAACTCATTAAACTTTTTTTTAGCCACACTAGGTTTTTTCCCTTCTTGTACTCTGCAAATAGGTCTCTGCATACAAATCTCCTAGCTTAGACATTGTTCTACTGTTTCAAAAACAAAATGACTGACTGACAAGCCGTGCCGAGCCGCAGGCGGTTGTCAAAATCACGCGATGCTTTTCGGTTTAGAAATCGTGCGTTCAACAAAAAATAAATACACGTGATATCTCACTGAATTCTTTCCTCCCCCCTGATGATATTTCGTGATTTATCTGAACCCTCCCGAGCCTCACAGGATTAATGGACGACCCCAAAGAGGTTTGTACTCTATTCAATAACAACTTTCCCAACAGACAACCAAAAATCAGAGAAACGCGTCATGTAAAAGACATCACTAAATTTAGTGAGGAACAAATACCAGAACATATGAAACTAGATGTTATACAAGCTTTTCAACATAAAACTCATACTATTTTAAGGCAAGTAGCATTAGATCATGCAATTGTCCAGAACGCTAAAACAGGAGAAGTGGCATCCCTACAAAGTTATTTTATTTCAGGAGGAAGACGATTATAATAGACGAGTTGAATTTTGCAAAATGATGATGGAGAATAATAACAGAAATCCGATATTTTTTCGAAACGTTCTCTTGTCTGATGGAGCTTAATTTCCCCTTAACAATCATGTCAGCCGTCAGACGTCTACTGAAAATCCACAATGGATGCAGAATTATCATTGTCAATACCCAGACAAATGTTTGGGAGAGAATTAAAAGGAATATGACCGTATTTTTTCAATGTGACTTCTACAGGTCACCGATTTCTGCAAAACTTCCTGGTACACGAACTAAGAGGGTTGCTTCCGAACAAAAATGATTTCTGGCTGCAGCAACATAGTGCTCCTCCACACTATGCTGTCCTGATACGAAACTACTTTGTACAACATATGTCCAGGTAGGGCGGAGAGGATCAATCAAATGGCCATTTCGGTCACCAGATTTAACTCATCTACATTCCTTTTTATAGAAGTTTGTTAGAACGAAAACCCGAATTCCTCAATATCATTAATACGGTTCGATAGCTAATTGAAACACCTTCTAAAAGACATATTACGTGACCAATATTTTTATTTGAAACATCACAAATGTGTTTACACAAATGACGACACGAATATGAAGGATATTTTGCAGAATGTGTGATCGACAACAAAAATCGACGGGTTTCAGAATTTTTCTCTTGGGTCACCAAATTACGAGATATGAATTTCTCCTTCAATTTGCACTATGCTGCATATTTGGCTGTTAAGTTCTGTTCAGAACAGGAAAATTCAGCCATATCAATGAAATCTATACATAAGTAGAAAGGCAAATTAATTACAATTTACCCCAATAACTCACTGTATTCCCAACACTGTTATATTGTAGAAATTAATTAATTTTTTCAGTAACTCTCAACTTATTTTTTTCATAAACTGAGGAAATTCAGAACACAATAATAATAAATTTACTAAAAAAATTAAATAATTTTTTCAAGAAATATTCTTCTATACTCAGCAACTGATTGAGGCAGTTGATTGATTTGCCTTCCTACTAATTAAAAATTTGGAAAAAATAGAAATATGATATCTGATGAAATATTTTTATTTTCAAAAAATTCTTCGGTTATCAAAAAGGCTTCGATAACCACTGAAGCACACATTGAGGTAAGTACAGAAAAATGTCGATCGGTTGGGAGGGAATGAAATATCACTTAGAAAACATACAAGGTGTTCTATTTGAAATGTGCGGTAACTGTGCCTGATATTATTATTCACACTGTATACTATTGATCATCCATGCTGAAGGTCTTTGAGAATGGGAAAAAGTTGAATATCTGAGAAACACTGAGAGTTAGACTATTATTGTTAATTGTTCTGTTTGGTTTCCGGGATGTACTGCAGTCTTTTTGGTTAAAATATTCAAAATTTTCGACTACAACTGCGGTATTTATCTTCACTAGGGTGGTCGAAGGAAGTACCCTTCCTGACATATCAACTGAAACTGAAGCTGTCGTTCCTGACACGTCATTTATAATGCTGTTTTGCCGCTCACTTTCTGTGACGGTGGGTTCTCGTGTACTTTCTGCTGGATTTCGGTGACATGACTTTGCTTTGACGACTTTGGTGCTGTGTGCCAGATTTTTGGTATATATGTTATCTATTTCTTTCTGTTGAAGTTTTTTGGTGCCTTGTGTACTCCAATGGCTTTTAAGTCCGAGAGGACAGCTCGAACGGTAGAGCGCATGGGTCATCGATATCAAAGCCAAGCAACGTGATGCGAAGTTTTGGTTTGGATGGAGACTTACAGACTACCTCCTTTCGAGATCTATTCTCTCGGGTCGTGCTAGGAATCGCACGTTGAAAGGTGAGACCTCGTTGAACCTTAGCTCGCACAAATTACGACTTTTGGGGGCTGCCGTTCGTAGGGGGACGACAGCTGGTTAACGGAAAACACAATTTTAACAATTTTTTTTTTAATGCTTTCTGGTTAGATAATGATTCGACATTGCTAGCATCTCGGAGTTTTCGAACATTGTCTTGTATTCTTCGTTGGACAAAACATGTTTGGCGACTGCGGATTCTCGGTTTGTCGCAATCGACAACGTCGCTCGAGTAGGCGGGTACCAATACTTCTTTTCGTTTATCCTATACAATTCTTACCACAATTACATGGACTTCTGTAAACTCTTGCTAATTTCAATGGATATCTGCTGTCTTTTGCTGATATATTCAGATATTTCGATATTGTAGCGAACGCATCCCGTAGCCAATTAATAGGGTACCAATTGACAACGTCAAGCGATTTGCTATTTAGCGAACTCTCGCTTCGAGCGGCTAAAACGAGAATTTTTTTCTGTGGGATCATGAAGCATACATGTTGATCAGTTCGAACATCGTTGAAACATCAAAAGGAAACACACAATTCATCGTTTTAATCATATATTCAAAAATTAAAGTAGGTAAAATGATCGCTGACGTAGTCAATATAAATACAAACGCTCAACTTCAACAGTTAGTAAGATGATACACTCAACACAGAAACATATTCAAAAATTGGATGAAAAAAAGGTTTGTATTTCGTGCAGAAATTTATTTATAAAATCATAACAAAGCGCTTTCGACTATAAAGTCATCATCAGTGCGTACCTGTAAGTAAGTGACATTGAAATGAATTTAGGAAATTTTGATAATGTGAATTTTGAAAAATTGAAAAATTACTTACTCGTCAGGTGTACAAGATCCATACCATAAAAATATCATGTGTCCATAGGACCATGTAAAAATTTAAAACGGGACATCATATGATTAACATTTAAAAAAATCCTTATTCCAGGATTGAGTTGGATAAAAGTTGCAACAGGCAGAGTAACACATGTCTGCTGAACTTAGTATACTGTCAAACTAAATGAAATATGAATGAAATTGACATTGTGTCAAAAGTTGACAATGACAATTGGCTTCGAACATGAACTTCTGGAACCACTGATCTATGTTTTGAAAATTGTTGAATGACCAATTAGTCAAATTGATCTGTAAATCTATTTATAGTTCTGTTCATCTAAACCCAAGGAAATATGACAAACCGGGAAAGGTCTAATGAGAACCTCCACCCGAAGTGCACAGAACCAGGCTTAAGACACAGTCCCTTGGTAATTTGTGAAACCAATTCCATGTTCAGGATCATGAGATAGGTCTAATGAGAACCTTCACACTCCCCAAAGCGACAAAAGGGTATCCCAAAACCAAGAGGTACCATAAACAGAAATGATTTAAGAAAGTTTCAACAGGCAGAGCAACACATGTCTGCTGAAGCTTAGCCTATTGTCTAACTAAATGTCTAACTAAATGAATAAAAATTGACATATTCAAAAATAACCATTAGGTAAATAAAATATAAGTAACCTCACATGCAGTATCTAACTATTTCGCAACTAACTTGTAAGAAAACATAAAACTGATTATAATTATATACAGTGACCGCCAAAAAGTATGTACCATATGGAAAAAAAGTTTATTATTAGAGTATTAGAAAAAAGATTCATGGGAAAAGTTTGTGCATGTCCGATAACCTAAAAATCGATTTTGACACATGTCACGTGATCGCTGGTATGGCGGCAAATTGAAAAAAATTACTATGAAAACGTAAAAAGTGGAATAAAATGGCAAGATATCAAAAAAAGTTATTTGAAAAAGTTGCTTAGAATTAAATTTTATACACATATACAAAGTTAGTTCGAAAAGATAAAGAGAGAAAATTGAAAATAATTTTTTTTTTATATTTTCCTAGCTGAATAAAAATATCAAATTATTATCATATGAATAGCTTGACCATATTGAAACATTTGTATTTCAATGATAATGACAAAACTTTCTCATTTTCTCTACACCAGTGAGCACTAAATTAAAAAAATTGGATTTTGTTAAAACCCTGGCTGTTACATTGGTTCGTATCTAACAGTTATATCAGAATTCCACGACCATTGTGATGACATGACACTCCAGAAACATAATGTTTTCCAGATTATAATCAAGTTTCGATGATAATCGTGCCAGAGCGTTTCACTTCGCATGCAATGTTGAAAACTTTAGCCTCTTTAATTTGACACTATTTTTAAGATTATGTGTGTGATTATCATCAAAAATTGATTATAATCTGAAAAACACGATATTTTTGGATTTCCCTATCATCGCAATAATAGTGGAATTGTGATATATCTATTAGATACGAACCAATGTAACAGCAAGGGTTTTGACAAAATTCAATTTTTTCAATTTAGTGCTCTCTGGTGTGGAGAAAATGAGAAAGTTTTTTTATTATCATCGAAATACAAATATTTCAGTACGGTCAAGCAATTCATAAGAAAATAATTTGATATTTTTCTACAGCTAGAAAACTATAAAAAAAATGCTGTTTTCAATATTCCCACATAATTTTCTCAAACTTTGTAGACGTGTATAAAATTGAATTTTAAGCAACTTTTTCAAATAACTTTTTTCGATATCTTGCCATTTTACCCCACTTTTTACGTTTTCATAGTAATTTTTTTCAATTTGCCGCCATACCAGCAATCACGTGACATGTGTCAAAATCGATTTTTAGGTTATCGGACATGCACAAACTTTTCCGAAGAATCTTTTTTTCAATACTCTAATAATAAACTTTTTTCCCATATGGTACATACTTTTTGGCGGTCACTGTATATTTATATAAAAACATTAAACTACGAGCAATATAGGTCATAGAAATAACATGACAACTAAGTTCGAAACGTCGATATCGCAGTACACAGTAACATCACATTCATATCATAAAACATGCATAAAATTGTTGTGAATATCAGCAATAATATTCCCGACACAAATTCAGATATTAGTTCTAAGTAGGAAATCATACTTAATAAAAATCAACAGTTATTTAACTCGTTGTTGAGAACAAAAGAAAAAGCGTAGAAATGCACTGTGGAAGCAGCGCACGACAGAGTAACCATATCGAAGACAATCGGGGTTCAGATCAGACAGAGTGGCGCCTCAGTGCCAAAGTGCGTGAAACACATGGCTTATCCCTTAACCACTGAACGTCTGAGAACGAACGTATTTACTGATCTAGGGTCAAACTGACCCTGTTATTTGAATAATTTATTATGAACATGTTATTACGTTATTCAACAATTTAAACTAGTCTATAATGTTGAGTAGTATCTTTTCGAATGTTATATAAACACATGGCTTATATCTATCTACGACAATCGTTGATAAGTATAATGAACTTTGGGAGAAACATCAGGGCACATTTGAGACAATTTCTTGTCTCTAGGATTTGTTTAGAAACGACCGATTAACTCATTTAATTTCAACTAGCACTGATATTCCGGTATCCTCCGGGCGTCTCTTGGAGTATTCCGACGTCCACTAGAATCTCGCAGTATCACAGCGTTGACTTGAGAACCGGCGTCGGCGGTCCAGTATTCTAGGAACACATTTCATGATTTCGCGCACTGAGTTATGTGGAGAACTGGTTCGATGTCTGGAACATAATCGCGTACTTTTTCAATTGTCGGTGGCTATCATATTCATAGGATTCGGTCACGCGCAGTGGGAGGAGTTTGAACACCCGTTCCGACGATGTGAACCTCGGATAGCCATTAATCTAGCATAATCCCATTGATTTGGGTAGATTCATGACCGTATTTAATTTCTTCAGATAGTTTATTGAGGGAAGACTGGACACCTAGCTCTCAAATTAGCTATACATCTCGCTTGATGTAATGAGGTTGATATTAGGCCCGAGTGGTGGAAATTGAACCGCAGTTTGTGGCATAATTCGCGGGATTTTATAATTGGCGAATCGCATTTTCTTGCGGATCACTGTATTCTATAGCGTGGCGAAAGTACGGATCAACACAATATTTTCTTCGTTAGAATTTTTACGATCCGGTTGGTGATACCTTCTATGTATGTCAGGTATAGACTACTTTCTCCCTCCAACGCGTAGCTCCAATAAAGTCTTTGTTTTTGCCTTCTGCTTGTAACATAGTTGTCAGGTGTTTTCTTCCTTCCTGCACAAGTCACAGCCTAGTTGATTTCCTTCTTTAGTGGCTAATACATACAGAAATGGGATTTGACGATTTCCTTCTAGTTTCAGTGTGATTTGGTCTTCTGGGTGAAAACTATTCATATAGTTAAGGAAGTTAAGTTCTTCTCTTGACAAACGTGTCATCTTGATACATTGACCAGTACTTTGGTCGTTTATTTCAAATATTTTTAGATAAAAATTTGCTGCTACTGGGTTGAGTAGATTGCCCATGACGACTCCATTGACTCTTTGATTAGCTTTATACAGTATCGGAAAGTTTTCATCTGGGGTATGGTGGTTCTATGAGAGCGTAAAAAAAACCTTGTTGAGAGAGCATTACAATTTCTCCTCTACTCGCTCGAGGAAGGGATATCCACGTGAGTTGCTAATTCGTCGGACGAGGCAACAGGAGAGGCGCGCAGTAGTGCGTCTCTCTTTATCATATTATCATATCATTGCGTTCCTTGTTGCTTACGTTCATTTTTGGTGGTTGATTATATAATAAATATAAGGTGGTTGACAATGTTTCACTTTGAGTAAGGTTTTTCTGGACTTCCACTGTCAAAAAGAAACAAAGAATAGTATATTCTGTAACAAGGTTAGAATGAAAAATTCGATGCGAGTGGGAAGTTCCGAGCGCGAGCTGAATAAGATGAAGACCGCGAAGGAATTTGTAAAATTTTCCAACTGTTTCGGATATGGAATATTATTACAAAAACAGCGAAAATAAATTCAGAGAATTTGACCCCTCTCTCCCCCATTTATTTAAATGCGCTAAAAAAAGAAAATAAACTCTGAAGTACGTAAATGAAAATTTGGATTGATATAAAAAGTCGCGAGAAAAAACCTTGATATAGATAATTTGAAATTCAAGGATAACCTAGGATGCCTACAGTACCACCCTGGGTGGTCGGTGTGTACTCTAAGCTAGCACTAGAAAGGAATAAAGAGTCTAACCGAAACATTAAGAAACTTGAAATACTAACAAATTAAAAAATTAAATCATAACGAGAATAATACGTGTTGCCCAAGTGAAGTTAATGTTGTAATAATATATGGCGAACCAACGTGGTGCCAAGTAAAATAAGCCCATTTCATAATAATATGGCGACCCTGACCCCAGGATCTCATTACGGACCCTGGATTTGCAAACATCAAATGATACTGAGACATTTTATTAATCTTTGATATACATACAGTATCGGAAAGTATTTATTTTGGGTAATATGGTGGTTTCATGAGAGCGTAAAGAATAGCTTGCTATATGTTGAGAGAGCATCACAATTTCTCCTCGACTAGCTCGAGGAAGGGATATCGGCGTACGCTGTGTGCGCTGTATCGCATTGCCACGTGGTCCTTTAATGCGTCTGGTGGGGTAACGAACTTGTGTCGTGGTATCAACATATCATTGCATTCCTTGTTGCTCGTGTAGATTTCTATCTATAGCCCATATAATTTGTTTCCGATACTGTATGTACAAAACTGAACTCCTAAAACACCAGTCATTGAATAACAAATCTTTCGAATAAATCCTCTTATGCAACAATCTCACAACCAATGCGAATGATCTTCTCTATTGGGTCTTTCTGAAGTCTTCCGTACGATCTTTACCGACAAAATAATCGAGCTCGCTTGTGTAGTCCGAGGTGTTCAAGACAACAAAAAACCTGAAAAGCCGCCAACGCCTACATGCCTATATTATTGTTAATTGTTTTTTATTTTCAACAATAAACAATAACCTAACTCTCTGCGTTTCTCAGATAATAATATTTATTCTCCAGGTATAGGGATACACCCAAGGTCGTTTTCAGGAAGTGGCAGGGTGGGGCAGTTACCCCTAGAAGTTCAAAAAAGAGAATAGAAAGAGGAGTCGTCATCACCTTGCTACTCCCCCCAATCTCACAACTGCCCCCCCTCTATTCAGCCAACTCAGCTCATTTTTTCCCAATCAATTCAAAAATGCAAGAAAATGGGTGTTACATTCAAACGAATATTACTTCGATATATTACGCTCTATTCAAAAACCCTGTATAAAAATCAATTATGTTAAAATATTGTTTAAATCGACATACATATACTTACTCAAACCGAATTCTTCAAGAAAAAAATTATTTGTCAAAAGTCAATAGGCATTCGGTTTGGTTCACCCTATATAGCGCATGGCATTTATTTTCATTCGTGTCAGAAAGAGAGAAAATCAGTCTACAATCACAGCTTGTATTTGAAGGTGTATGGTAGATTTTTGTTCCACTAGTGAAAGTACAAATGGAAACCTTACAGAAAAATGGCTTATTGACTCCAGCAAATACCTGTTCGTTTCAATATACTGAAACGAATCATCATTTCGAGTCTCAAAACTCATTCCTGAATAATTTAAGAAAAATCATTTGTTAGAGTTGAAAAATCATCGTTCTGTATTTACATTGTGAAAGTTATATTATTTTTAAGTTCGATAGTGTTTGTAAAACTTCTTGGTGCTATGTACCATTTTTAAAGTTTATGTACTTTTTTTTTAGTAATTGGCCTGTAAGAAAAATGTTTTTTTATTTATTTTTCAGTGCAACAGTGAGTGTTGTAGGAGGCACACATTTGTTCGCAAATACCCCAATAAGTGTGCATCATAAATCAAGTATGTAGCGGCTTTCAGAAAAAAAAAAACTAAAAAATAATATTTTCCACAGGTTGATATCTTTTCTAGTACAGTTCGACAAACTAGCTGAAAACGTGATGCGCACTCGTCCGATAACGGACTTTGGTCCGTAATATATCCAGTGATAGGGCACTCGACATAAACGTACGCGCAATTTCAAATGTTCAGCTAGTTTTTTTTGCTGTACTTAGTTTGCTTTGATACGCTCGAATGAATGTTCATCATTTATACAGAGTCACTCATGGTCGATTGTAGGTTAGAAGTTTACGGAGAACAAGACATAGTATTATGTCAAAAATTTGGTTAGTTAGTTCTGTTCTATCGATCAGAAGTAGTTCAGCTCTATGGCGTTGCCGCTTATACTGAAAAGTAGCAACATCTTTGATATTTTGAATGAGATAAATTTTTCAATTCTTCATTTCTTTCCAATTTTTTGTATAATACTTTCCAACGGTTTCCGAGAAACTAATAGAAGTTTTTATTTTTGGGCAAAACACATATTAACTGCAGCATTTGGATTCGTAGAAAGCTGAAATTTCTGGTGTAGTTCACCAACATACCGAATATTAGTTATGTCTAAGGACATTTACTGTCCATTCTACAGGATTGCTCAAAATTTCTGATTTCACCGATAGATAAGGACATGGTGAAAATGATTTTTTTTTTAAAAGAAGAACACACTGTTTGTCATACAATATCCGGAAAGACAATGCAAGTTTCATTGAAATGATGTATCGTGTTCCTATTCGTGAAGTGAAGTGAAGTCAGGTGTCCGAAATGAAAGCAAATTTCCAAAAACCAGATAATAACGAAGTCAATTATACTCTCGAAAATCGTTGAAGATGGGTAGAGAAAAATATCACAAAAATAATTGGAAATCAATGGAATGGTGTAGCGAAAAATGTAATAAGTAATACACAGGGTGTCCCAATCAAAATATCAAAGTTTCAGCTACTTTTCAGTATAATCGGCAACACCGCGGCGCAAAATATTTTAGAACTAATACCCACATAAACAAATTTTCGAAATAATCCTATATGTCTTTCTCTGAAAACGTTTAACCTAACATGGAACTTGAGTGACCCTGTGTGTTATTAATTTTGTCTTTTAATGAGATGGAATTCATTTCATCCCTAATGAATAATTGTTATACAATTATTTATCACACATTTCCATTTGAACTGATAAAGTTTCTACATAAATGTTGTACTTACATAAATCAATGTGAAGAAATCAAATGAATAATCATCATTAAATACAACCTCGAGTTCTTTTGATTTCTACTCTACAACCCCCATTTGGACTTTCATAATGTAACGATTCACGCACATGACAGAGGGTGTTTATGTCAACCAAGAAACATCCATAATATACTGATTGGAGATGATGACAGAATTTAGGTGTCGATTTTTTCATTTATGGTTTTGAAAGATATAAAAGTGCTGATGAAAATGATGGAAAATTTGAGCGGTCCCCGTGCATACGGAAAATTCAATTTTCGCATTTGCACAAAAAACATGTTTTTTGGGACGATTCCATCGTCAGTGCCATGTTCATCAGCAGAATGTTAGGATATATTCTAGCTCCAAAAAACGATATGCATAGGCCTAGAGTACTAAATGGAAATTTTTGATGATTTTCTTGTTGCTGCAAAATGTTCATAAAAAATTAGAATAAGGTCTGCGTATGCCAAACGGAATAGGTTTTTTGTGCAAATGAAAATTGAATTTTCCATATGAAAGCCTCGCGGGGACCACTGAAATTTTCGATCATTTTCATCAGCACTTTTATATATTTCAAAGGCATAACGAGAAAATCGTCACCTTGAATCTGTCATCATCTCCCGGTCTATAATAGGGCAGTCGCTTCTGAGTTGACCACCCTGCAGGTAATCCTACTGTACAACATATACTCGTGGGAGAGACTTTTGTAAAATTTACTATTCTCGATAACAAACTAGTTTGTAAATGATGTTAATAAATAAAAAGTTGTTTTATATACTATATATAAAAGAAATTTCATTAAATTTATCCCATTCGTGCTCCAGCAAAATTATACAATGTATTGAAAACTGAATAGGAATAAGATACTTTTGTAAATATTTAACTCGATATCAGATGTTTAATTTTTCTGGAGTTCATCAAATCACTGAAAGTTTACGGGTATTATTAATATTATGTTAATAAAAATTGTATAAAACTGAATGAGATAATAAAGCTAAATATGATAATAGAAAAATTTCACTTGATGTTTTTGGATATTGTAGCTTTAGAAGTTTCGGAAGCATTTTTCTTATGAGTTATCTGAAGAAAACAAGAGATGTAACGAAGGATGCTGAATTATCTAATGATAAGAAATATTTTAGAAATACAGGGTCTTCCACGATGAGTTTTCTACGAGAACATATCGAAAACCATACCAAATGAAAATTATTAATTGGTAGGTTATTTGTTGGTAGGTTTTCAAATAGAGTAATTTTAAGTAAAATCTTTCCAAATATAAGATTGTCTTTATAATATTCGACATGAAAATTTCGATTTGAGTTATTCTTCTCTAGCAGTGACTGACTGACGACCTGTCTCTGTGTCACAGATACTTTCATAGACGATGCTCTTCCGAAATATCATCAATCGTCCCACTGTTAGCGGTCTCATCGAGACTAACCCATCGTGTTCAGGTCTCACATCCACATATCCTCAAAGCTCGTTCTTCCAACGAACGGCAAAGCTTTGGAACTCGGGAGGTGTTCCCTGAGCATACAGCCTGCAGAATTCAAGGATAGTATCAATTCCTACCTACTTTTCCCCAGCTCTCACGATGTTTTCTGAACAAAATAGTATTTTCCACTCTGTGAAAAAAAAAACATAAACATCAGATTCCAGATGATTATTTTCACAGATTGTTCTAAGGCTTTTGATCAAGTTAATGTCGATATTCTTTTATGACTATCAGATAATTATTCCTTACAGTCAATTGAAAGCCATTTGAAAAATGGACAATTAATTGTGAAGCACATCAGAATCATACAAAATTCGGGTGTACCCCAGGGATCAAACTTATGACCTCTGCTATTCATATTATTATTCATCAATAATCTTCCATCGGTATTGAAGTATTCATGATTCTTAGTTTAGAAACAATTAGAACAGTAATGGACTGCGTACCTATTACTTCAAACTAATAGCATTATAAAGTAGAGTTACAAAAACAACTTCTTGTTTTATTAATACACAAAAATGTGCTCTGTCAGCAACAACTTGATCGAACGATGAAGTGAGTTTTGATTATTTAATTAACGAAGAAACATGACGAGAAATACTGTGATTGAAGACTTAGGAGTCAATAGAATGATACTTCCTCCTTCCAAATTCATATTACAAATATAGTGAGATCTGGCTAATCGAATGATGGGATACAGGATTTTGACAAGTTTTAACGTTCTTTGCCGTCTAACAGAATATCTCGCAATTCTAAGGTTGGAAGTGAACAATTTTTTGGATAATCTGTTAATCGATGAGTATCGTACCTAATGATTTCAACTGGATAGCGCACCAGCTCATTGCACTGAAAAAGTAGCAACAGAGTTGTTTCAGATAATAATTCAGACGTTTAGGGCCGTGGAATTGGCCAGCGAGATCCCCCGACCTCACGCCACTCCATTTCACATGACACCGATACACAGTAGACCAGACTTACGCCAGTGATCAACTGCATGGAGGTGCTAGATGCCAATGAGATACGGATACAAATCTTTCTACATGTATCCAAATTATTAAATGTTTGTGAACAACCGTTGGCCATTTTGAACATTTATTATGAATGTATTCTTAACATTTATACATATTATGTTATTGTATTATCATTGCTATTCAATCATTTTGTTATTTGTTATTTTACGCAATGAAAATTTTTCTACTGGTTAAGTTAATGTTTCATTTTCCATTTTGATCTACTGAAATCATTTTGTTGCCATACAAAGGATGTTCTTTTTAGTCCTGTGCTCCTGATCATACCATACGAATGATGGGGTATTCCATGAGACTATCACGATCGTTTAATGAAGCAAGTACAGTCAAACTTTCAAATTATAGATTGGTTGTACCTAAATTAGAGTTTGCATCAATAATTTGGTTAGCAGAATTTGTTACAATGAGCGTTTTCAGTCATTTTCAGAAAAAGTATATTTCGATATAGTGCATTCTTTCGTAACTCGTGTTCACTTTTTTCATCAATTTCCAAAAGATATCCACAAATGTGTGGTATAGGAAAAACGTCGTCGTCCATTGTCCACTTATTTACAACAAATATTGATGATAACCGGCCTTTGCCAGCAAAGTTCTTATTTGAGTGTTTAATTATCATTATCATTCCATAATACATATTTGACGTAACTTAATAATACTTTTTTTGTTCAACTCAACAGTGCACACCAAACATTTGCTAGAAAATCAGTTCTGTTCATTTTATAGGACACTATGCGAATTGCTTGGTAGAGAAAAATCTTCTTGTGGAACCTTCAAGAAATCTTCATCTTCTGCCACGTGACTAATGATACTCGACTGGTTTTTCATCTCGGCTCGATTTTTTGCTGACTGGACTCGCGCAGCGAGTATCTGAAAACGTATAAAGAATTCATATTTATTTATTTCTCATTTCTCATTTCTTCAGTTGTTTCTGTTCAAATTTACTAACTACTACAAAATATAATTCGTATTATGTATTGTCAATAGATCAGAAAAAGCGATTTTTTCTCAACAAAAATACGATTAGAGAACCGACTATGCCATCACATGGAAGAGAGTCTGTTATTATATCTTGTTATGTTTTGGACACGGAACTGTCATTTACTAATTTTTTATAAACAGTTAAATACAATAAAATGTATTTTTGTACAATTGTTATAAAAACTTGACATTTCTGCATCTCTATTGATGCGTAAATGTTTACTTGAAAAAAAAAGTTTTAAATTTTACTTTTTGAAGGATTTATTTTCAACAGAGTAAATTACTAATTGATTATTCATCATAAAACAATTTCATTTATTGGAATAATAATTGATAGTGAAGTTTGAACAATTACTTCCAACATATAATTCCCGAAGATGTTCCATGTTGCTGCTGATCAAAAACGTTAGATATTTTATTATTTTATTATTTATTATATTAATTTTGTTATTCAAACTATCTTCAATGTATGCTTCTGCTACGGAGGCAGATTTCCAGCCACCGTGACGTTTTATGGATGTAATATTGCCCCCTACATTGGCTAGAAGAGTTACAGAGCGTCTCCTGAAACAGTGACCTGTGTAGCTCTTACACATGTCTTTTCCAAGCCATTTTGAAATCAAGCTGGAAATTTTCCCTATTTTAATCATCCCCACATGTTGGTTAATACATTTTCGTCTCGAATATTTCAAAAATAATCTGTTTTTTTTTTGTATGAGGCGGCTGTTGTGCTCTATACTTGCGGTATATCTATTTATAATTAGAATTTGAAACAGTAAACGTTCTTGCGCTTTAGATCTTTGTATCAGGTATTCTAACAATCAATATAGATTCAGCATATGTAATAATTCTTCACGGCGACAAGTAAAGCTGATACCCAAAATTAGAACAACTTACAAATAAATGAAAAATATTGAAATTACTACTAATCTTTCAAAATTATGATTATATCTGTACCTTATGAAGTAAATTTGTTTCGTTATCAGCATCTTGAATAAATTTATTGATATCATCCCTTGATAAAACTTTAGATTTCTTTCCTCGGTATCCAACGCTTTGTTCCTAATGAGCGGGACCAATTTTGAAATCTTCCTTATATCAATACATTCAATCTACTTTTCAACACTGAGTAGACACTCCATAACGTAGGAGGTTTTATAATTTTTGATTTGTCCTCAAAATAGTTTATAACATTTTCAGAAACATTTTTTAGATGTTTCTTGTCGCACCATTCACGAAATCGGTCATATGTGTTCTCATATACTAACTTGGATTTGGCCGGTAACATATTAGATACTATTGCTTTTGCTTTCTCAGATATATCTGATGAGGTATCACTACCACTATCATAATCAACATCCATCTTCTTGAAAATAACTTGAAATTGAAGCAACTACGAGCAAACGCAGACAGACAGTCCAACACCGTTTTTATAGTAACGACACAGAAAGACCACTGGATGCTGTGAAATTGTTTTGGAAGTATTGATAACATTGATGATAAGATGTATGGAAATGAGAAGTATTATTTACTTATTTTGGACTCATTTTTTTTCAGAATGAAAACATTTGTGAATACGGTTTTACTGAAAACATTGAATAATATTTTCAGGCAACAGTCATTTATTAGTATTTATTTTAATTAATTTCAGACGATGTAAATTCACATTCACAGTAGTACAAAAAATGTTGTTTGAATTTCGTGTATAAAATTCGTGTTTTCATGGCACATTCGAGAGAATTTTTGGCCTCGATCTGCACTATTTTGCAGCTTGCCTGGATGCTTTAGTGATAGTCCGATTTAAATTTCTCAATCAAATTTTGAAAGTAAAAGTATAGTACTACAAAATGTATATCCTCATTATCGCTAAAATGCCGCGAAATGGGTGAAAAAAGCTTGCAAACATGACTAAAACCGTACTAAATTGAGTTGTGAATTTTTACAAAAATCGCAAAATTTTCCAAGTTTTTCAGTTTTTCTCCGTTACTAATGATCCGATCGTGTCGTAAAAAATCTCATTTTGTTCGTTTTTAATTCTCTACAATTCTCCTCAATATTCTCACTGGAGCAACCAGAGTGCTGTATTAGTTTTCATTTTCTAAGCAAAACACTAAAAAAATAGCTATTAATGATACAAGTTCGTAAAGTAGGACTTTTACAAAAAAACCTTTACGAAAGTGTATCATACAAAGTTTTTTCTTCGACAGTTATTATATTTTCAAATTGTAGCAATTTTATCATCAATTCGAACGTTTTATGTTATTATTCGTGGTCGTTTTACCAAATGGTAATTTCCGACTTATATTTTTCAAAAATGCATTAATTATGAACAGTGTGTAAAAATTTACTGTACGCACTGTTGTTGATTTAACGCACCGGTGATTTTTTTACGCACTTGTGCGCAAAAGTGTTACTTTACGCCCTGTCGTAGAAAAATTTTTGTATCTAAATGTTTGTAACAAATTAGTAAATGACAGTTGCGTGTCCAAAATATAACTACAGACTTCCATGTGACGGTATGATAATCCTAATCCTACTCGTATTTTTTTTTTTTTTTTTTGAAAAAAATCCTCTAATGGCCCAATAAATTGAAAGCTGTTCGAAGGTTTAGATGGTATGTGAATTAAGCTTCGCGTATTCGCCATTCTTTCAAGTTTTTGATAAAATGCCGAAGGCACAACTCTTGTGAAATCTCTAGAGGAACTGTTTTTGCAGTAATCAGATCATTAATCGATACCGTTTATTTCAGAAGGCAATAAAATCCACCCATCAATAAACATATCTTCCTGTTACAAAGAAATCATTGGATTCCTTTCAGTTCACTTAATGCTACTTAATAACTTTTTTGTACAACTGTCATTAAAAATTTCGTTTTTAATTCATTGACACATGAACTAAAAACTGACGTTTTCACAAAATCACTTTTAACACTAGTGTTAAAAGTAAAATGACAGATGAGATGATGAATACTCAGTAATAGAAACACTTCAATCAGATATTATAAACAGAACACCTACTCATTTATAAACTTTCGCATATGTATTTGGCCGTTTGTGCAATTGGTAATACTAATTCCTTTTGAAGTTACAAACGAAGTAGTATTCAGTCCAACTATAGAAGGTCCTTCATCACTGAGAAATAATGACATTCATAAATAAAGTGCGTTGGGGTTTATTATATTTGAAGTATCTGTCAGTCAGCCTTGTAACCCAAAGAACGTGTGTTCGAATCCTTATGGATCTTATATTTTTTTTTTGTTTTTTTTTTCTTTCTAGCAGTAACTGTTGTACAAAAAAATTTGTATGATACATTTGTTAAAAGTGATTTTATTTTTCTCGTGGGGTTGTTCCACTCGCTAACGCTCGTTTCGCAATATTCCCCACTCACAAAATGAAATGCCACTTGTATTATAAATAACTATTTTCTACAAACGTCAAAAAATGACAAGGTTCGCGCATTGACAAAATATGCGAAGTGACACTTTTTTTAATTTTCCTTCATTACCATGACACCGTGCGTGAAGTAGTGTGCGAAATACCTATCTCGACAAATTTTTTTAACACGGTTTAAATTTATCTAGTTATGAGTAGTATTCAGATATGCATTTATATTTATTTTGATATTTCGAATTTAAATTGCAAAAAAAATGTTAACGAAATTCAAAAATATTTAGATGGTTGTGAAGAGAATTGAATTCAACGATGTGCCACTTTACCCCCCATGCCATTTAAAAATTTTGAGTCGTTGGGCCCCTCCGCGCCCCCTATTGAGCAATCACCATATTTTTCATTTCAAAAAGTAGTATTGGTGAAACCCTCGAAACAGTTTTTTATTCAAGTTTCTACGTCGAACCGTTCAAATGTTAACCGGGGGGGGCGGGCTAGTAAAAGCTGCACTGTATATATATTTAATAACACTATTGTGAAGTGCAAACCTCAAGCTTGAAATCACGTACTTCATTTTTTATGTGAATGTGAATGATCGATTATTTTCAACATTTACTGAAGAAAGTGCTGGGATTATGGGTGAGTTGAAAACTGACGCATCAGTAAAACCCAGCGGAGAGTCCGGAGACATCCTTGTAGGACTCTGCACGGAAATTCATTAGATGTCATTCAACGTTCGTCGTGGTATTAGCCAGGAAAGTAGTTGTTTTCTAATCGATTTTCGACCCAATTATTCCTTTTGTATAGGATTATGCCAATAAGCATGGTCCTGGTATTGCAGGACATCTTGTTTCTCTCCTGTAAAACCCAGTGTTTTCTTTGGCATATATAAGTGAGACTTGTCTCACTAGTCATGAATCGTTGCATACGGTCCTGAGAGGGTACTGATTCCTGCTTCAGTATAATTATTCCATATCAACTAAAATATCCATGACTTTCGAATACTCCGTAAATATCGTAGAAGGGTTATGTGAAGTGGGATAAAACACATTTTAGGTACTCAGATACTCACATATTATATTTTCATCAGTAAGTAGAAGTCTTCAGAAACGATATTCACTCTTTTTTTCCTTCTACTATAATTTTTAGCAAAGTTTTGACAAATCTAATTTTCGACTTTGCCTGAACTTGCAGTGGCGGCTTAGCGCCAGCATGAAATATGATGTCGGCGTTAAACCACGTTTTCTGAGAAAACGGGCGTATTTCATAGGGTATTACTGAATATCATTCTTGTGGAGAATTGAATTATCTCTGAGCCTATCGAAATTGTTTTTTGATAAATCTTATATTTTCTGAAATAACAACAAAAAAAATTATATTTTTTTTAAATGAAAAATTTTTTAGGTTCCACCCCTGATTTTTTGGTGAACAATTTTTTTTCTGATAATACACGATGTCGAGATGTCATGTGCCAAGTTTCAGAGTGCTAAAATTCATTCTTCACTTTTTGCTCGAGTTTGTCTGTCGTTACTGGATTAGATGCCTTTGTTGATTTATTTGTTATCTTCATTCCTTTGAATAGCCCAATCTGATTGAGGATGATAGATAATTTTTAATACTACTAATATTTTTGATTCATGATTTCATGTCCCAGATTGTGGATACTTGTCGATTTGCTACAAATATATAGTTAAATAATTATATTTTTTGTAGTTTACAATATATCTTTCTAAGTTCGTACACAAGCTCAAGTATCGAATTGGTTTTTTTGTATTGAGGCCTTAAATTTGAAATCTATATCGACGTAATCATAAAACTTTATAATCTCCGACATACTTCAAGCATTTTCAGTCTTGCAATTCAAATTTTAATCGTATAATACTTCATTGTAAATGACGAATTTCAGGTGAAATAACCGAGAAATCAATTGAAATATTTGTCGAAACTGGTTCGAAACAAACTTTACTTGGTCTGTTCCCCTGAGACTTTCATCATCTCGAAATGATTTACTGTATTTTTCCTTCGTCTGGGCTGGCATCTTTATGTTCCATATTACTTTCTTCTCCACAAGAATAACATACTACAAGGCCGTTAGGACTAATTACAACGCTTTTATTTGACACCACCAATAAATTAATGGCTGGTGTTTCAAGCCATTACATTCAATGGCTGGAAAATGGATTGCATGGGTTGTATGTCTGTTTTTGTCACGAAAGTAGTATTTAGTAACAGTAGGAAAAGTGTGTTAGCACGAATCTATCATCAACACGCACTGGGAAATTGAAAGGCTGAAATCAGTATTACACTGTATATGAGTACGATTTAAAAAAAATATATAAATATATATAATATAACTTCAGAAAGGCTCTACGTATTTGGATGAACATTTTTTTGTCGTATTTGTAATTGTCAGAACAAGGTTTGTATGAGAGAAAATGTCATCAGAACCTCGGTAATTTTCGCCAAACGCTGCCAATCATTCCCAGATCAACAGCAGCTGATGAAATAAATGATTGCTTGAAAACATCGAATTTGTGGAGATATGTGAAAACTATCAAGTGAACAACGAAATGAGTGAGAGACGTTACAAAATGACGAATTAGCGGAAATGTTTCGAAGGCATTATTAGACATTGGCAATGGGAAAATTCCAGTTGACACTTCTAGCGGCTTCATTTCGTTTCCACCAAATGTTTGTCACTTCACAACGTCAAAGAAAGAATTGATTTCGAAAGTGTTCCCGAATATTGGTGCAAATTTCAAAAAAATTTTTGGGTGAGCGAACAAGGTATTTCAGCAGCGAAAAACAAGGATATAGACGATTTTAACAAAAAAAAAAATCAGAATCAAATTGAAGGTCGATCGATTACATTGACGATTCATAAGATTTGCCAGGAATGCCGACACACAAATTACAGCTCAAGGTTGGTTCAGTGATCATTATTTCACGCAATCTGAATCAACCGAAACTATATGAGATGGAACAAGACTCGCTGTTAAAAAGTTGCTGGACAACGTGTTTGAAGCAACTATAATCATGGGAAACTTCAAAGGCGAGGAGGTTCTAGTTCCAAGAATACCATTAATTCCAACTGACTTTTCTTTTGAATTTGAACTTGTCCAGTTTCCTGCCCGCCTTGCAATCGCCATGACTATCAATAAATCGTAAGGCCAATCATTGAAAGTGTGTGGAATCAATTTTGACGGGCCGTGTTTATCGCCTGGACAGTAGTTTTACGTTGCGTGCTCAAGAGTCAGCAAACTATCGGTCCTACTTGTTTTCTCCCCAGACCTAAAATGAGCATTATTATATATATATATATATATATATATATATATATATATATATATATGTATATATATATATACATATTGTGTTCGGATAGGTTTCCGCGGTCAGATATTTGAAAACTAGAAGTTCGGGTTGAACCGCGTCTAGAATTTGTTGAAATTCGACGTTTCGGCTCCGATTTTGGAGCCAATTTCAAGAAAAAAGAATGAAATGATTGAACGTTAGGTCTCAATCTGCCTATTCCTCAGGTATCATCAGGATTTTGTAACTTGACGCCGGGGTCTCAATCTGCCTACTCCCCAGGTCTCGTCACTTGTTCTCTCTAAGGTCTCAATCTGCCTACTCCGTCGAGAGAACTGAACGGAGTCTGGACTTGCGCGATGTGGTGCGAAGATTGCGCTGTTGCCAGGTGTCGGGAGACGAGAAATGAGTGGTTTCCGTGATGATGGACGTAGACTTCCTATTACTTGGAAACCACTCATTTCTCGTCTCCCGACACCTGGCAACAGCGCAATCTTCGCACCACATCGCGCAAGTCCAGACTCCGAATCACCACGCACGCCCAATATGGCCGCCATGACAAGTATAAATACAGCTGCACAACCGACAAATGTTGTTGTTCTGACAAATCCAAGGTTCAAAATCAAGTTTCTAATGCGTCAAGAGAAACGCAAACAGAATCTAAGGTGAAGAAAGTGTTTTCGATTTAATTCAGTCATCTACTGACGGCCGTTTCGTTCTTTACAACTCGTCAGAGCAGCTTTATGGCGCTCTTGGAATCGAAACGAATTAACTCTGAATTAATACCTTACGGAAAAGACAATAATAATGGAAAATAACGTGTGATATCTACAGTCACTTGTTGAAACTTAATTTGAAACGAATTTCGAAATCCAAAGTTAGGTTTCTCTACTCATTGGCAGGCAAAATTGTTGACTACCTGACAATAAGTAGAAAAATTTCTAACTTTGTATTCGTGGTTTGTTTCAAATTAAATTTCAACCAATGATTGTAGATGTCACACGTTATTTTTCATAATGATTGTCTTTGCCGTAAGGTATTAATTCAGAGTGAATTCGTTTTGATTCCGAAAGCTCCATAAAGCTGCTCTGACGAGTTGTAAATAACGAAACGGCCGTCAGCAGATGATGGAACTCTCTTTATATAAAATTAATCACGATAAAAATTATTTAATTGACATTTCATTCCATTACATGGTCGTAAACGGAAAATTTGGTGCGGTTAGTTAGTAACAAAAATAACAAAAACAGAATTTCTATCAGTCTTTGACGATGGTGAAAGAGTAAACGCATCTCAAAAGACGAGTATGCATGAAATAATGATAGGATAGCATACCTGTTGTCTCCTAATCTCAGCTTCATCCAGTTTCTCCTGTAATTTGCTTAAAGTGATTGGACTGGTTGGAGGTTCTTCCAATCGTTCCAGTATTCTCTTCGGAGGGTGTTTCTTGACTATACTATCTTCTGGATTATCTTCTTCAAAAGCTATCTCAAATGACAGACCATGTGCTGAAAAAAATTAATAGCTGATTTCAAACCGACCTGATGGCCGAGAAAGTGCTAAGAATCGCACGTTAGCAGTTAGCAGTTAGCTGGTTAACAGAAAAAACAATTTTAACATTTGTTTTTTTTATTTGAGAAAAATCTCAACAGGAGATGGAAGGAAGGAAGAAAAAATTTAAAAAAATAAGTTGCAGGGGGTATATTGTTATTATTATTTAAAAAAAAAATCGAGCAAGAGGTAATTGTATCAAAGTGGAAATAGTCTGAAAACAAGTGAGACATAATATGTAACAGATGTGTAAAGAATGATGAAAAGAGAGTAGCAAGTAGTAACAAAGTATATGAAAAAAAATGGGAAGGGAGACAAACTGAATAAGATTAGACACAAAAAAGCAGATTTCATAAATAAAACTCATAGAAAAGTAGATACACAACCAAGAAGATGAGAGCACTTGCAAAACAATGTCAAATGAATGAATGCTCAGGCTAATCTTTGAAGTTGAAAATAAATGACTGTGGTCCAGTTGTACAATCCATGTTCAAAAAGAGCTCAACGTAGAACTTGATTTCAGTTATACAAATTAAGTTCAATGCTGAGCTTGGTTCACTGGCTGTCATTTGTCATTTTATAAAGTTTAACTGTGCTGAGGAATTTGAGAGTGGCTGATTGAACTTTCGCTACAGAAAATAGTCACTAAAAATAGCGGTTTGGTATTGGGATAAAACTCCATTGTATTCATGATAAATGATAATGATACCACCTCATCCAGCAAAAGAACTATATCTTCCTAATGATGGTTCGACAACAGCATTCTTTCGTAACACTAATAAACGAAAATTCACGTCGTTGCTTATGGTGGTTAACTCACCTGCTTGTTGAATATTATTAACGGCTACATTTTCTAATAATTCCGCTTGAAGATCATCTGCTATCAGAGGAGGTATATCTACGGAAGGTTCTGATATCGTTCTAACTGCATTACCATTGGGAACATCTTCTCGGCCTTCTAGTTGTTCGATAGGGAAGTTTTTAGCTGCATTGCAACCCATATCTGGAAAATTGAACATAAAAGCATTCGTAGTTATTATCGCAAATCAATGTCTAATTATCAACTTTAAAGTATTTTTGCAATACCTAAAATAAATAAGAAACGAACAGAATTTTAAAACTGTTTATTTAAAAATATTTCGATAAAACCAAAAATATCCATCTCTCCACATATTCACACAAAATGTCTACAGAAAACAATAACTTTCCTATAAGGATTGCTCTGATATTTGTGCAATGCTCCTTTAAGAACACAATTGCAATAATGAAGCAATTGAATATTTTCCTTCATTTTGAATATACTGGAGTTGTATCCCAATACCAATACCTCGACAAAGGGCTTCGCGAGACTAAGATTAAAACTGATCAGTCTTGGATTGATATCGAAAAACAAATGTAGTCTTGGTCTTGGTATTGGTCTTGATATTTCAAGACCAAGACGAGACTGGCTCAGTCTTGGACTTGGTCTTGATAGTCTTAGTCTTGGTCTTGATAGTCTTGATCTTGGATCAAAATGCGTCTAGAAACTTGAATTATTCAATTAAATTGTCACAAATAGTTGAAGATTGGTAAAGAATATTAATAAAATATTCAACCTAAAATTCAAATAGGTATTGTCACGGAAATATTCAGAACCGGCGCCATCTAGGTGGAGAAGAGCGAAATGATAACAGCGGCGTGAGTGATCACGCCACCTATGGACGAAGAACGGTGGCTTAAGCTTAAAAAACGCCCGAAAGGATTGCAGAGTTTTCGAAAGATCTGGAGCCTACGTTTCTAACTTTGAGAGGCCGTGCGCGTCGCTGTTGGGAATTCTGGAAGTCGACTGTTTGTACAGTGAACCGTAGTACATATAAATTAGGTTCTGTAGTGTATTTATTCTGTTTTAAGTGTTGAATAAAGAATTTTAAAGTGGAATCGAGAAAGTTCTTTACAGTATGCTTCAATATACAGGATGATTTATTTAAAATTGAAAGTTGTTGCCCAGTTTAGCTGGAAGTGACAACAATGCATTATCAAAACTATTTCCAAAAATTTCAAATTCAAACCAAATAACTTTTGTATTAAATTTTTTACCATCTTCAACAGTAGGAGGTATGGACCACTATGACCCTACAACATACACATATTCGTTGTAAACTGTAAAACTGCAATACTAAATTTGAAAAATGCATTTTAAATTTTGAGTGAACAGAAATTAAAAACCTACCATATGAAAAATAAATAATTGAAATAAAATGCCATAGCATTTTCCATCAGATTTTTCTTAATATTGAGTAGATTTAAGTTCATTATTGACTCCAAGACTCTTGGTGATGCGATGAGAAATGAGCAACTCTGATTTTGTTACGAATACTGGAATTGCAGATGTCCTGAGTTCAAATTATATTTTTTGTTTTCATGTCTGAACTAACAGACCCTTGAACTCAATTTTGTTTTAATTTTCCGAATGCAAAAGTACCCAAATTGTCTAAAGGAGGCTCTGGTAGTTTCTATTCTGAAACCTCTCAAGAATATCCACCAACTACATAGCTACAAAACAATCAAATTAAATCTGTTTTCCAAAATTTAATAGTTAATCAAGTAACAAGGAATGTAAAGACGTGTTAACATTCGAGGTGAGCGAGTACGAGCCGAGGCAAAGCCGAGACTTATCGCTTGCCGAGGATGTTAACAGTCGATACATGCCATTATGAATCCCTTGGCCTCCGACTTCAGCTCACTTGACCTAAAAGGTCAGAGTTTTGGAGGAGCCAAGGTCTTCGATGTTCTTGAAGAAGACCCCATGCATTGGCTTATCCTTATGTAGCTGCAGGAGCTCTCCTATCTCCGCAGGTTCAATCTGACCCTTTTTGCTGAACGAACTCCAACTCGGTGACAGATTTTGGATTAACCCGTTTAAAGTCGAAAATGAGACCAAGTTCATCGGCTGCACGGGCTACTGCCTTGACAATTATTGCTTGGATCCCTGCTTCCTCATGGTCACAGACCAAGTAGAGAAGGGGATCTGAACTCCTGATAACTTTACAGGCTCCATCCAGTACCATTTTGTTATGTAGACACTTCAAACTCAAAAGTCCACGGCCTTCCTGCTGTCTGGGAAAGTGGAACGGACGATTTAGGATGCCAGCTCCTATTAAGATGCATCATTTTACGAGTTTTCACTTCGAGTTGTCGCAGCTCCTCTTGAGTCCATTTCACCACTACAAAGGAGTGGAGTTTGTGCTGATACTTGCCGCGGAGAGATTTTTCAACAGTGGTTACCTCTTGGGAGGGGCGCATTCCACCCCTAGGTAAGTGTACCTCTCTCAAGATGATGTAGGATGCTATCGTCCACAAGCTGAACATCCTCTCCATATCCCTCGCATCGTCCTCTTTCGAGATGAACCGTAGCACATTTGTTAATCCCGAACTCCATTCCGATAGCACGCGTGTACTCTTGCACCAACCTTAAGGACTGATGTAGGTCCCTTTCTCCAGAGGCATACAGTTTGAGGTCATCCATATAAAATAAATGAGTGACCTCATGCCTAGGGCTGCTGGGGGGGTGCAGCAGTTGTATCTACGGGTTATCCTGAGTGCACCGGACAATGGCAATAGTGAGATGCAGAAGAGTCTCTCTGAAATACGAACCTTCTGAAGATTACCTGCTCTGTTTGGACTCTGACTTGACCAGATCTTATAGTGAATCGAGTCCTCCAGAGCGGCATCAATTGTTCAATGCATCTCACTATTTGATCGGACACCGCAAGGCATCTGAGCAAATGCAAGATAAACTCATGCGAGATTGTATCAAATGCCTTGTGGTAATTGATCCAGGCCATCGAAAGGTTCCGCCTATACTGCACGGAGTCCTGCGTTATACATCTGTCGATGAGCAGGTTCTCCTTGCAGCCAGGGACCCCCCTCTTTGATCCTCTTTGCTCATATATCCGTTCATACACCGGATCAACTGCGGAGAGTATTCGCGCGTATAAAATGCGCGTAAAAATATTATAGCACGAATTTAGGCATGTTATGCTTGAATTCGTGTATTATTATTATTATTATTATCATTTTCTGCGTTTAAGGCATTATTATTATTGATACTCTACTCCACATATTGCATATTTTTTAATTCAAAGAAGAATGAGAACTATCTGATGAAATTACATGTGCGTTTTATTCGGAAATATTTTGTTATCCTCTGGAAGTAAATTAAATTAAACTAATCGAATTCATTGACGGCTCCTCTATTAATCATTCACGCTGAAGGGTTACGGGGCTATTGTTGTCTCAGTCATGACCGAAAATCGATAGGCCAGGTTTGTGTCAAAACGAAGCGTGTATACACTTTGTACCCTGGATGACAAGGTGAAAAATCGATATGATAGTGTTGTCTACCCAAGTTGATGAACTCTGCGTTACGTCACATATATTTGACAATACAAACATATTTCACGTATCTATATAGAGAATGCGTGAAACATCTACAGTTATGATTAATTTACCGGCAAATCGCCCAGTACCTCCATATCCGCAAAATGTTAGCATAATAATCAAGCTTGAATTCATCATCATTTATCATCTGACAGTGATAGAGGCAATTTAATACTATTATTATTATGCAGGGTGTATCAAGAGTGATGCCTTTGATTCCATGGCGTGATTTCTATTATATTTTTATGAAAAAAACTTCCATGGAACGCTATGTCTCAACTTGCTTCGTTCTCGAGAAACGGTGACAAAATTATAATGTTTTCGTTAATCACATATCAATTTAATTTACAATGATACAAATTGTAAAATAAGAGGTTGACATCAAAACTTGTACCTACCAAGAATTGAAATTTTCAGGATTTATAATGAAATATTTCAGACGTAATCGAAACGCATTCTGATTGTTCCTGTGTCATGACGTCAGAACTCATATCAATGTTGTTCGTTGACATTTGAAGTATTGTTATTGTGATTGGAGTTGATTTGTTGTTTGTTTTAAATTATTCAATACCAACGACAAATGACTATCAATGAACATGTTTATTGTGATGGATTTCATTAAAGATGATGGTTTTTTGGAATGTGAAAGCAACAATGTAAGTGAAAAAATAACTATTGTTAACGTGTTGAAATTTTTACGAGAAAAGTATCAGGAGTGCTTTGAATCATTTACAAACAACAAACAACCATTTGTTTTCATCGTAATTTTGAGGTTATGAGGCATCTAGGCTTACCTTCAAATGATATTTACGGCAGAAAAATTACTCATACAACATAGTACAATAAACCCTTTATTTTGAGAATTTTGCATTTCAATTGGTGTTTCACGTGTTTATCGATAGAATCAATTGGAAGGCTTGAATTAAAAAACTTAAATCGACAATTCATTTTTCCTTTGGCAATTCCAGTAGTAATTTTATTAACGTCGAAAAAGTTTAACTGATTAGTATTCATGGTAGAAATCATTGTACGCCACAGATTTTTCCAAAATTTGAAATTTTTATTCGATCAAAAAGTAAAAACTTGAGTTGCTCAACATTCTACAATCAGAGTAAGTGGCTTAGTTCCCACGAAACGGAAAATTCTGTATTTTTCAGAGAACAATGTGAGAGCCGGGAGAAAGTGGATAGAAATTAGTGTTCTTCTTTTTTGGAAGAAAGAGCCCTGGAGAAGAGATGTTCGGCATGTCTCCAAAGTGACGGATGGATGGATGTGAGGACTGAGCTAGTCGGATCAGTCTCGATAAGAATGCTAACGGTGGAATGATGGATGATATTTAGGAAGGGCATCGTCCATGAAAATATCCATAAAGCATAGACAGATCTCCAACCTTTCTACGGTGTTCCAGAGAAATGAGCGAAGTATCAACGACGAGACGTTCTTTTTTTGACAGAATCTAAGAGTTCAAAGTGTGTTTTGGTGCTGCACCTTCTATTTGTTAACAGTATACCAGGATAGGTGGATTTGTGCCTTATAAATATCAATTGACGGAAACTGAAATACTTCTTGGTACGAAACAGAAAACCACGTTTTTCGGGGCACTTTTGGTATGTATACTTCTGACATAGTAACGCTGGCCACTGGAGATCGGCATTTCTGGAGAAAAATGTGATTGGATTTTATTCGCATTGAATTCTCCCATTCTAAATATTTTTTGTTAGGTCCCTATTTATTTCATGCACGATTCTTTTTATTCATTTCTGCTTCCACTGGCTGATATCGGAGCTTTGGAAGAGAAAGCGGTACGATGGGTACTATAATCCGAAAAGCTGTGCACTGGACTTGAAGTAGCTCTCAAAGAATCATTTGATGTAAAGAAGAAACAGTGTTGCTGGTAGAATGGATCCTTGCGAAATACCAACATTGATTGATGGAATATCGGATGATACTCAATCGACCAACGCGTGGAGTGATCGGTCTGAGAGAAAATTTGATAGCAAGAAACACAACTGGGGCGGTAAGCCATAAGATGGAAGTTTAGCGAGAAGTCCCTGGTGTCAAAAGCGATTAAACGGTTTGGAATGGCCAGAGTTTCACCATATTTTTCGATAGACTACTGCCAAATATGTGGGACAAAAGCAAGCAGGTCACCAGTTGATCTCTGATGCCAGAAACCATATTGTCGATCATTGACAATTCCTGAGTATTCTAGACATTCCATGAGCTCAGTGTTGATGGCTTTTTCCATGACCTCCGAGTAAACAGATAGCAGTGCGATAGATCCGTAGTTACTGGGTACAGTATTTTTCCCCTCTTTGAGGATGGGTTTTACTCTTGCAATTTTCCAGTTGAACGGAAATACCCCCATATCATAAAAGAGATTGAATAACTTGCAGAGAACTGGTGTTATTTCGGGAGCACATTCCTTGAGAACGATCGGCGGAAATCCGTCAGATCCACTAGCTTTGGTGGTGTTAAGACCCAGCAAGATGCGTCTGAGGTTCATTGGTGGAAGATGATCTCAGGCACATCACTACTCCTGATGTGTTGCCCCCTGGTTCTGCGTTTTGTATCAACATAATAAACCTTTTGTTGGAAAGAGACCATAGCCTTGCCTATGCTGAAAAGTAACAAATCCGAAGAATATAAGGATCTGCGACCAATCAGCATTGTGTCAGCATTTTCAATATTATTTAAGAAATTGGTGGAACTCCGGAATCTATAGTTCAATATAACTTGTTAGAAGAACTTCAATCTGACTTTCGACATTGCACAGTTGCGAACCCGCTTTGCTGAATATATAACTGATGACATTCATAGAGTTACAGACCAGAAGCAAGCGACCACCTTGGCTCTACTTGACTTCTTTGAGGCGTTTAATATCATAAACTATGAAGTCATGTTTTCAATACTGAAATAAAAAGGTTTATCAGCGAATGTTATCCAGTTCTTCCAAAATAATTTTTTTGTATCAAAGAATAACAATTGAAAATGAAGTGTCCGTTCCCCTGGAAGTTTTCAGTGGCGTTCCACAAGGCTTTATTCTAGGCCAACTTCAATTTATTTAGTATACCTATGATTTCAAAAATGTTTATAAAAAATGTAATCAGTTTTTATGCAGACGATACACAATTATACTTTCCCTTTCCCTCTTATTATTCTGTGAACGAAGTGAACGCGATGACTGAACTCAACGAAGACATTGCATCATTAGTCAAACTGACAAAAACCACTCCTGGCATCTGAACGCGAGTGAACTTTCAAAGAGATCCTTTCGATACCAAATAAAGCTCTTATACAACTCTGTTCCCGATTAATTAAATTGAACAGAACGATAAAATCATTACAATTGATTACTTTTTTCGGAATAGTTATTTTTCGGAATGAATTGAACCTTTCAAACAACTCATTCTTTAATTTTTATTTGAAATTATTTCTTTTTGCCCTCAAGATGAAAAACAGGGGCGGTGTTCCGGTACCTCCATCTGATCTTCAGCGATCCATGACATTTTCTCATCTGAGGTTAATTTTTACTTCCTTTTTTTACTAAGTAGAAAAGATTTGAGGAATAAACATATTTTATTGTTATTATTATAATTATTACCGGTCCTGTGCATAACATCACACTTCAAAAGTTGAGCTAGCTCGCACAAGTATCTGGAAGACTCTGAGGATTCCTCGTAAAGGTACAGCTGGTTAACGGAAATAACAAATTAACAAACAAATTTTTGAGATATTCCCACTAACATATTTAGAATATGACACACTGAGTAAAAGTTATCTAAAACTCAGCAAAACTACAACTCATGGTAGTTTTTTCTTTGTTATTTATGGTATTCACACCGAAATTTTCAATATATTATATACAGAACTGATAAATCAAAATCACTCACTTTTCAGCCAACTGTTACTGGAAATCTTCTGAAAACTTGCGTTGCACGGAACCCCTGGCAAACTAGCATCGCATGTCGACTAGGGTACTTTATATCAACTTCAACATACCTGCATGTCGTTAAGGTGCACTTGTTGAGAACAGCTATACATTCTCGGAAGTATGGACAGTGTGATTATCTCACACATGCGCTTCATATTTGTTTACATTCAGGATTTCCGCTGAAAATGCTCAACCAATAATTGATTGGACAGGGAGTTGGACTGAGGGGTTGTGACTGGATATTTACACGGAAATTCAACTGTCGTTACCTACAATTTCGTTGTTCATTATGATAACATGGAAGGAAATAAGGAGAATCGTTCTCTGGATGCTCTGGAAACGATTTATTTTTATCTTGAAAATTCTAGGATAATTTCATATGATATATGCTTTTGATTAAAAAAACGAATTCTCGATAAAAACAGTTTCTTGATACCTCTATAAACTGGTGAAGTTTCTTTGAATTGTTGACCCATCTTGATTTGATGTGTTAATAATGAAATAACAATACCTGGGGTTTCCAGGTTTTCCCGCCCAAGTAAAAATGCTTTAATATGTTCAATAAATCGACATCGGATTTAAAGTAACCTTAAGATAAACTAAAAGTTCTTAAAGACAACTTATTCTTAAACGAAGAATTTAATTCTTTAAATCAAAATAAAAATGCTATTAGCTCTCAATGTCCTATTGACCTTATACTGGTTTTATGTTACTTTTAACATTAGCTATTTTGAAACTAATTTGATATCATAATTAAATAGCAAGTTGGTTTTAAAACAATCCGTTCGGGGAAAAATAGTGTTAATGCAGTTTTATGAAGTACCCTCGATGTATTCTTCAAAACTCATTAGGAAAACTATTTTATCCTAAGAATATACATTCAATATAATACCTTTACCTTCTAATGAGTACATTAAGAGTATTATAAAGTTTAAAGGTTTTAATTTAGTCAATTTGGTTCAAATAAATACCTTTTGGTCTTTGGACGCCTTCATTAGAACTAATTATATTCCCTCCACATATGGATTAAACGCCATCCTGTCAAGAAGCTATTTTATAATTTTAGTGAACCAGTGCTGTCCGCATGTTTACATGTAAAATAAAACAAAATGTAACCGAATAATAGTAATATGCAAAACTTACCTTGTTTTTTATAAATGAAATTCGTCAAAAATAAAAATGCACCACACGCTTCAATCACAAAACCGGCAAAATTTGTGAGGTTAGGATTCCATTCGAGAGCAAGACCACTTTAAATGAATAAGGTCACGAGTATGAACACATTAAAACATATTGGTTTTTAAAAGAAACGTAAACAGAGTCATTGGATTTAAAGTGGTAAATAAAACGCTGTTTTAAATCTTGTGAGATTTAAAATATTCAATAAATGAACAATTAATTTTAATCTAGATCACGCCATGTTTTACTGCGATAAAGACTCCACCATTTTGTACATTTTCAATAGAAAACGAAAAGAATATTATTATTGAAGTAATTGCGTCTTGGATCTTCTTAGAAAACTGAAGAACGGTGTGTTGAAATATGCCATTCAATTAAAAAAATACATTTAGATGCTTAGATGCAAAATAAAATTTTATGATATTTTTTAAAATATTTTTCAAGTAAGAGAAAAATACATTAAATTAGTGGCGCTCGAGTTATGTTGAAGTATTTTATTACATTTTATCAGAAAAGTGCAATTCGTTGGTGAATTTTTCAGAATAATTTGCTTTCGAATAATATTTTATGATATGCTTAGTATACCTATGCGGTTTAAAATATTGCCACTCTGCCGGCCATTATACAGACTTAAAAGTTGTCGGGTGTTAGTAAACAAAATAAAATTCTTTCAAGGGCAAAACGTCAGATAATAAGTTTTAATTTATGTATTTAAAGTGGCCTTGAAGAACTCTTTAAGAATATAGAATTAAAACTTTATGGTTTTAAAATAGTTTTAAAATTTAGTTTTGAAGGCCATTTTAGGAATGTCCCTTTTTGGCTAGAAGCTGCTTTATGATGGTCTCAGGGCTGTCTTGAAGATCACTTGGTTTTATTCGAAATTTTATTAAATAAGAAAAGAAAGAAAAAATATAACTTTTGTCCAGTTTCCACTAACACTTTACTACTATATTACAACCGGTTTCGGCTGTTACACCATTTTCAAGTAACTACAGATTACTTGAAAATGGTGTAACAGCCGAAACCGGTTCAAGTAACTACAGATTACTTGAAAATGGTGTAACAGCCGAAACCGGTCGTAATAGAGTAGTAAAGTGTTAGTGGAAACTGGACAAAAGTTATATTTTTTTCTTCCTTTTCTTATTTCATCATGAATTTCCACAAAATAAATAGATCATCAATCAAACAAGCGAAATTTTATTGTGTAGTTTTGAAGCGATCTTGAAGATCAGAATAAGAGCGTTAATGTTACTTGGGCGTGGTCTTCTTTTGTTAAAATCTCTATCTCTATTGAAAACGCCAAACTTAAACGATCAGACGCAGAAGTGTGATGTCAGTGCCCGAGTGATTTTGATAGGTCACTTTCCGCCATGTCGGCGTCATCTTAAATATCAGCTAATCATAATACAAGAAGACACTGACGTCACAGCTGAAGACTGTTTGGATATTGAATGATAAATCAGTTTTTCAAAATTCAGAGTAGACCATGAATGGCTGGGACTGTATAATAAAGAACTATTCATTCGGTCATATGAAAAAAGTGCATATTTTGAGATGCTGGAAATGCCCATTCTATATTATTCTAGATCATTTTAGAATATTTGAAATCATCCTCGAATCTTCTAGAGCATTCTGGACCATTATAGATCATTCTAGATCGATTTTGAACATAGATCATTTTCCATCAGCCTATTTCTTGCAAGCAAAGGGAGGTGTTATTATTCATGTTCTGAGTTTATAAACATTTTAAAAGTGAATAATTTGTGTGATTGATGACTTGTTTATTTTGTGGAAATTCATGATCACTTTGATGAAACGAAAGAACACTCTTTTGTCTTATTTCCACTAGATTTTTATTGTTACGACCGGTTTCGGGTTTTATCCCATTATCAAGTATGAAAACTAATACAATTGAACTCTAAGCCTAGTTATATAGGGAGTTTGCGGGTAGGCTGGATGGAGAGAGAGAAGAGAAGAGAAGAGAATGTTCTCCTAATTACCTCTCCATCCAGCCTACCTGCAAACTCCCTATATAACTAGGCTTAGAGTTCAATTGTATTAGTTTTTATACTTGATAATGGGATAAAACCCGAAACCGGTCGTGACAATAAAAATCTAGTGGAAATAAGACAAAAGAGTGTTCTTTCGTTTCATCAAAGTTAAAAGTGAATCTTTTAATCTCTGTTCCACTGTGTCGAGCTTGACTATTTTTATTTCGTATAGGTAAGTACCTGAAACATGTGCCGTTTCTATGACCCCCAATTTTAGATGTCCCCAACATCTCCTCGCACATCTGTATTTCAAGTGGTAAATTTCAGTTTTTATAACAAAATCGAAAACGATTTCGAATCCAATCTCATTTTTGCTACTTTTAAAGTCTTTTCAAGTCCTGATTGCAAATTCCTATGATTGTCTCAAAACTGATTTTGATTCCATGTTAAAGAAAACCGCAATTTGGTCAGTATCAGAGGAATTCTCAAGTGGAATTTCTCTGAAAGCAAGAATCCGCGAATGAAGATCACTTCGGCTAGTCTCTACTAGATGGCGAAACGGTGAAATGTTTCTCATAATATTCTAAATAAGTAGCATTAACTAGCCAGGCATTGGTATCAGAAAAAAACACAAAAATTTTACCTATGGATATTCTTCTGATCAGGCAATCGAAAACTGTTTGTGATTCCCCTCGAAGAAAAATCAAGAAAACATTAATATCCCCCTTTTTTGAAACTTTAGTGATTGAACACGAGGTGGCCGATGATGTTCAAAGTTTCCTTCAAACAATGATAAATGAAACGTATTAAACCATTGGCTTGGTCATGCTATTGCGTTGTTTGACCGTTTTTTATTTAGCCATTGTATGGAAAGAAATCTTTATACTAGGCTTTTCAGCCTTCAGATGGCAGCCATGACGTAGTGTAGCTTAGTAGATGGCGATACGAACGATACGAACTATATAATAAGGCAATAAAGAATACTAGACAGGCTTTCAACACGTTGTATCAATCGCCTTATAGATGGCGCTAGTAGTTATAATTCTCTCAAAATAATATTCAGAATGGATACTTATAATTATTACATTTCTATGACAAAACGCGTTGTGGTCTGAGAATGGAAGATTACTTGAATTACTCAACGAATTTTCAGGCCCATTTTGAAAAATTATGTACGGAAACTTGATCCATGAATAGGTAGGGGACGAGGGGGCACTTTCCACCCCTTAAGACATTTCCATAAGAAATAGGTAATAGATATTTACGATATAAGTGTCGTAAAGATTCATATTACGATATGAGATGGAACATTTGTCAAACGAAGCCGAGATTGATAACCCATCGATTATCGTAATATGAATTTACGACACAAATATTGTACAATATTTTACCTACTACCAACAATGTTAATTATTTACTCAAAATTAGTCAATATTCCTTAAATTAATGATATTAGAATCATGCAACAACCCAGCGTTGCGCCCATTGTTGATTTATTTTGCGAACTTTGACACGTTCATTCCAATTTAGTAAAATTTCATCCACATTTTAGTTCAGACCATTACAGAATAGATTCAGATATAGAATCCGCTACAAATTAAAAAATTCAAACCTTATTAACTGATAAATCCCGGGATGGATACTCAAATTTATAATAAATTAGTTCTTGTTATCCTTTTCCATTAAATAGACTGATATTTAAAAAGAGAAACAAATGAATTTTACTTTACCGCACCAGTGACTGTGATTCCACCTCATGCTCTTTCAGTCAAGGGAAATTCAAGTTTCTTCAAATACTACAAAAACTGATGTAGTTTTTTCTAACCCAGCTGCGACACATGCCGAAGAAGTCGAGGAAAATCCTCATTGAGCTGTACGGTGGAGAAACGTCCAGTCAAACCCTCAACGACCTGCCCTACCATCTTTTCACAAAGGCTGCAGCCGAGACCAGTTTCATCCCGTACTACCACCAGATGCAGCAGTAGCTAGGTTACAAAAATAATCCACTCGAATGGGGATGGGTTGCTACAGTCCAAGGCCTTTCCCTAGAGATAATGTCAAGAGAAGTCGCCCCCTTAAACCTTCTGACCATGATTTCCTGCAGTTGCAAGAACGGATGCCGAAATGCTTGCAGCTGCAGGAAAGCGGGCTTCGTGTACGTAATTTTGTTACCATATAGAAAATTGAAAGACGATTCAAATGAGGTATCACTCGACTCCCAATGCGATTTGGAGATATCTAATTCAACAACCAGAGTTTCCCCATATTTTTCGATAGATTGTTGCCAAATATGTGAGACTCAGTAAGCAGGTCACCAATTGTTCTCAGATGCCGGAAACCACATTGTCGATCATTGATAATTCCTAAGCGTTCTAGATAATTCATGAGCCCGATGTTAATGGATGACCTTCGAACTAACAGCAGTCTTCAGTTACTAGGTAGGGTCCTTTTCCCCTTTTTGTGGACTTGTACTTTGGCAATTTTTCAGTTGGACGGACATACCCCCAACATACCCATAAGATGAATTGAATAACTGGCAAAGAACTGGTGTTAGTTCGAGAAAACATTTCTTGAGAACTATAGGCGGTATTCCGTCAGATCCATAAGCTTTCTCGATGTTGAAGTCCAATAAAATGTGTTTGATGTTTCAACGGCGGAAGATAATCTCAGGCATATAATTTAAGAGGTCAGCCGCTAGAACTGCATTCCAATAACGGGACTAATTTTGTTGGGGCAGAAATTGAGATGCAGAATAGTCTCAAGGAAATGAATCCAACTGATATGGTAACAGGATTGTCAAAATTCAAAACAAAATGGGTGTTTAATGCACCATTGGCTCCAAATAGATGAGGTGTTTGGAAAAGGTTAATTCGCTCAATCAAGAAAGTATTCTACAATACGCTGAAAGAACAGCATCTTTCAGAAGAACTACTGATGACATTGTTGTTTGAGGCTGAAAGAACAGTTAATTTCCTACCAATAAGTCATGTTTTTTTTATGCAAATAGTGGCGAAGTTGGAGCATTAACCCTGATGCATTTTCTTATAGGAAGTGCGAACACTGATAATATACCTGGGAATTACAAAGCTGGTAATATTTACGAAAGAAAACAATGGCGCGTCTCCCAATGCCCAGCAGATCGATTCTGGCAGAGGTGGATAAAGGAGTACTTACCAAATCTACAGAAAAAAACAAAATGGTTTGATAAAAGCCACCAAGATATCACCATCGGTACTACAATTGCTATACCCGATGAATCCAAAAGAAACCATTGGAGACTTGAAGAATCACGAAATTATTTCCGGGATCTGATGGACAAATAAGATCTCTGGAAGTAAACACCAAAAATAGAAAATTTGTTCGTCCAGTCAACAAATCACTTTTCTTGGAGGCTGGAGAATGTTAAAATTATTATTTTACATTTTGGATGTCAAGGATATCAGCAAACAAAATAAAGACATTTTTTCGAACTTGGAATCTAAAAAAATCATATTTTTCGTTAAGTATAATTCTCTAGTTAGTACCTGGATATGAACACTTCCTTGGTAAATTATTTTAGAACACTCTGAGAGTTTTGATCGTATCTTGGCGTTGAAAGCCTCTTTCGAGGACTCGTTTCCTTGCAGATGTTTCTTGATTCAACACATTCCGATTTGGGCTCTGATTTTTCTACCATCGACCGTATGCTGCCTGCTTGAAAGTGGCAGCTCTGAAGCTGTTTCTGAAAAACCAGGGTTCATCAGATGAAGTTTTTCGTGACATATTAGTTATATATGTATATTTGCATTCGCACAATTCAGGTACTGTATCTCAGGTGTAACCTTTTGAGAAAAAACAGAAACATTGAGAACTGAATGAATGAAAGAAAATATAAATTGAAATTTTTGGTGGAATAAAAGTATAACTCAATTTCAGTTTGAGATTTTTCCCTGAAATTTGTTACAAACTTATTCCTTCTGTAATAAATAACAGATGCTTACCGCATTCACTTTATTCGCTTGAGTTACTCCCAACACTGTATCTCACCTGTAAACCAACAATCTGGACGACATACCTATATTCAATATATCGTTAGCGTACAACGTCTTGAATGAATACATCTCTTCTATACCGTGAACATTAAAATATTGTCTGGCGCGGACATTAATCAAAAATGTCGACAGCTACATTGGCACAGACATCGACAAATCATCATCGGACAGTGCCTCGGAAACAAGAGAAAAACCTCTCAACACGAAGAGAACAAATGACAATCTTATCACATGTGCAACGGGCTGTGGAGAATGCGAATTTACCTCCGTATTTAGGATAATTCTTTTTGGAACAATTATTACTTCATTGGCAATTGTTATACATCGTATCATCATCACAACGCCTCACAGGTATTGAAGATATCCGATGAACTCCTGATGTATACAGTATGTTGGCAGTATATTTGGGAACAACACCTTTCTGAGATTATTATGTTTCAATAACAAAAAAGAAAAGTTCACATCGTCGAAAACAAAATTCTTGTCAGCATTTTTTTTCTGAAGCTGCCATTATCACTGTATGGTAATTTGCTCTTTCGGGCCCATCACCATTTCGGATAAACCCGCATTACACACTTTTCGAGACTTCAAAACCTTCGACAAACATAAATTTTTGTTTGACTTAGAAAATATCGATTTCACTTCTATATTTCTACTAGATAACATTGACTCTAAATGAAAATGAATGAAAACAGTAAAAATTAGTCGGCCGCACGCCCCGTGGATCACTGAAGTTATCAAAATAATGATGTCGCTAAGAGATAAAGCGCTCAGCAAATATAAGCGAACTAAGCGCCTAGAACACTGGAACTACTATAAGAGCTTAAGAAATGAAACTAAATATGCAATTATTCGCGAAAAAAAAGCCTATTTGCAATTCAGAGTCAATAAAAACAAAAACAACCGGCACTTTTGGAAGGAGCTCAAACATCTTGACATTCATTTCAAAAATAATTCTCACATGATACCTGATCATCTGAAAAATGCTTCAGATATCAATTCACATTTCATAAATTCTTCCAGGAGCAATCTTCTTCTTGATCCGGATATTTTAAATTACTATTCAACCCACTTGCGACCGGGCGTCAGCAACTTTTCTTTCTCTCTCACATCAGAAACTGAAATATATAAAACTTTATTGTCCATTAAATCAAAAGCTACTGGTGCCGATCAAATCAACATAATTATGTTATTGCATTGCTGCCCCATAATTCTTCCAGTTATTTGCCACATTTTTAATTTTTGCATCGAGAAACACGTGTTTCCTTCTATCTGGAAAAAATCATTTATTCTGCCATTGCCTAAAGTTCCTAATCCTAAGGATATGAAATCTCTACGTCCAATCAGTATCCTGTGTACGCTTGCTAAGGCATTTGAAAAAAACATGTTCTCTCAAATGCAAATGCATTTAGAAGCGAATAATATCATACCCTCTTGCCAATCTGGCTTTAGACCTGCGTGACCGCTATGCTAAAAGTTACGGATGACATACTTACCGAAATCAGTTGACAGTCATGGTTATGCTTGATTACACAACGGCACAGAATAAAGCATCAGTTCCTTTTATCAATCTTGCATTTCATTGGATTTTCCGCAGGTGCAGTATCATTACTACACTGCTACTTATCTCATAGAAAGCAGGCAGTTATGGTCGAAAGGGATATCTCAGAGTTCCTGACTGTTGAGAATGGAGTTCCACAGGGCTCGATCCTGGGCCCCCTACTCTTCATTCTGTATACACATGAATTCTATAAGCATGTAAAGTTCAGCAACTGTCACTTTTATGCTGACGACACGCAGATTTATTTGTCTTTTCCAGAAACTGACTTGTTGGAAGCCAACACCCAACTGAACTCGGATTTAGAGTCAATAATTTCAATCTCAGAAAAGTTTTGCCTTTCTATAAATCCTGGAAAATCTCTAGCGATGTTGTTATGCAGGAAAGTGGCCCGTGAACGTTGTTCTGATGCCCTGAATATCAAAATCAAAGATATATCAATTTTTCCTACCGAAAGTGCCAAAAACTTAGGGTTTCTCTTGGACTCGTCACTGAATTTCACCAAACACGTCAACTTAGTCATTAGACGAGCTTTCTGCAATTTAAAATTGATCTACTCTAACAGAAAAATACTTGACAAACGTAGTAAAACCACCTTATGTGAATCACTTGTTCTTTCGCACCTAAACTACGGCGATATTATATATGGACCAGCCATTTCGAAAAAGGATGTGCAACGTATCCAGCTCGTTCAGAACTCTTGCGTTCGCTTGATTTGTGGAATAGGCAGACGAGCTCACATATCAGGTCATTTGAAAGAGCTAGGATGGCTAAATATCAAGAGAAGGAGAATATTGCATGCCTGTACCCAATTTTATAAAATAGTCAAAACTCAAAAACCACCCTATCTATACGAAAAGATCACTTTCCGCACTGACGTCCACAATATCAATGTCCGGTTTAAATCTCGTCTTACACCTCCCAGTCACACCTCTGCTCATTATCGGTCCTCTTTTACATACATGATTGCAAAGCTATATAACTGGATTCCGGAAGCCCTGAAAGGATTGAACCTGTATGGTTTCAAAAAACATTTAAGAGAACTTCTTCGAACTTGTGATTTGAATTTCTTACAAGTCCTGACATAAGCTCGCTGCACTAATATTGTTCATTTCCCTCAATTATATTTAGGTCATAGTTATGTAGCTTACCATTGCCATTTTTTTGTTTTGAATTTTTTTTTTGTTTTTATGGTTGAGTGGAAGAAAGCACTTGTCTGATTCCTTGTGGATCAGACAAAAGCTAACTCTGCCTTTTGGTAGGATACTGTTATCTGAAATAACTGTTTATGTATTCTTGTTCTTGTTCCCTTCTACCAATATAAGCGTTTATTATTATTATTATTATTATTTTCATTGGTTAGTTAATTTTCAATAATCTTATTCTAGTAGTTAGAGAGTCACGGGTCTGAAATCGCGATGAAAAGCTAACGTCTCCCATCCGGAGATGAAAGTTCATCCCTCGAAAACTCCAAATTCCAAAAATTTTTGAAATCGGGCAAGGCCCACTCCAGTACTGTGGGAAAATGTCTAACGACTTTTTCGACGATTTCTATGTCTTTCGTAATGATAATTTTGTTTAGAAAGTGACTAGTAACATCTGTCAAATCGGAAGACGATTTGGTTGAGGCGCACAGTTCGAAAGCTACTTTTGAAAAATCTCAAAAATTTGACGTTTCCTAATGCTTGATTTTGTGTTCCGAGTGGAAGGGTCCGGCCTCAGGGTTGACCAAATAAACAAATTGAAAAACTCGCGGGAGCGGCTGAGTTGAAAAACCGAAAACTGCACTTGAGTTCAATCTTAAACTTTCAAATGCATAGAGCTTCTTCAGGGGCCTGAAAACCTAATATCCAAAGGGAATACTTTTTGGCCAATTTTTTATCTCTTTCCGCCCCTTTCCACCCCTTTCAGTTTCCTCTGGTTTCTCTATTTATTCAAAGTGGAAAGTGAAAAGGGGTGAAAAGTTGACCAAAAAGTTTTTCCTCTGGAAATCAGATTTTCTGGTCCCTGAAGAAGTTCCACTCGGGTTCTCCCGATGGAAAGACCGTAACAAAGTAAAGGAACATAAAATCAAGCATATAGGAGAAGCCGAAATTTTGAGATTTTTCAAAAATACCTTTTGAGTAGTGCGCCTCAACCAAATTGTCTTTCGATTTGTCAGATGATTGCTAGTCACTCTTTTCACTCTAACCGAGTAATAGACTGTGAAAATTCGTTATGCTCGTGGTTCCTCGCGCTCGCTTTCAGCTCGTGCTCGGAACTTTCCACTCGCATCGAAAATACTATTCAATCTCAAAATACTATTCAATCTCAAGAGCGTGGATGTTACCATTCTGTTGTCAAATATGATTTCAGAATTGGCAAATTCTGTAACGGTTGTGGAGAAAATTCAATGATATGAAAGCGTGTCGTGAGAATAATTTTTTTTACAAATTATTTCAAAAATTCTGGCGACAAGTTCTTATAACATATGACATTTTTTATCGATGGGTAGAATTTATTTCAAAGTTTATTTTCTTCTTTTGAGTGTATTAGAATATAAGTTTTCCTCGAAAAAGTTTTTAAGCTTATCCTTCATGAAATTAAAATAGATATTTATATTTGTAAAGAAAAAAACTCCCTTCAGATACATACATTCTACTGTGTCGTCAAACTAATGGGTTGGCAGAAAGCTTAGAGCTCCTGAGAGATCTGAAGATGCCAACTTGACGTTTCATTTCGTTGTTCGACTAGTTTTGAAGAAAGATCAATATTCATAATAATCGAAGGCATCACTAACTACATTTTCTGGTCCATCATGCACCACCCTCTATGCGTACCGTCCAAGCAGATAAATGTGTGCAGTAATTATTCTGCAGGTGATATCTGTTTGCTGACTATGAAGAATCTAACAACTCTCACTTTCTGGTTGTTTCGTTATCGCACGAAAAATTCCAAATTTATTCGCTCATTCGCAACGAGACCTCTGCTATGCAACAATCTCTCTCCTACTAATTACTCTCGGCACATCAGAGATGGCGCATACCGATTCGAAGCAGGAAAGTGCGAAAACTAGTAGGCTGTGATATACTGCCCTCACCTCGGGCATATTTGTAATAGTCGGGCGGGTATTGCTGCAGATATTTTGTCATTTTGAACCACAGCATAACGAAGTATAGTTAATGGAAAGTGCTCGACTTCAGGACGATCTTTGACATTTCCGAAGAAAGAAGGAACATATATGTGTCCTTTGGTATACAATATCATCAAAAAAGCTATATAATCCAGTGAGATTGGGTTTTGAGACGAGGATCGATTGTAGCACCAACAAACTTGGTATACTAGTTGTTGGACACTGCTCTTCGCGTTTCTATGCAGATGATACTCAAGTTTATTACAGTTTTGAGGAAAAGGATACAGTAAAAGCTTGTTCACTTATCAATAATGACTATGTTGTCTATATCTAAAAACTTTTGCCTTTCTATCAACGCTACAAAATCAAATGCCGATCGGCTGCAAGAAAAAGATGCAGTGGCATTGTTTATATTGAAGTAAATCGAACAGGCAGACAGCACAAAAAACCTTGGGGTTCTCTTGGACTATGACTTGAGATATTCTTCACTTGTGACAATGAAACTGCGAAGAGCTTTTTTTTTAACTTGAAACTCATTCACAGCAATAGATCACTACTTAAAGGGAAAATGAAAACAATTCTCTGTGAAATACTGGTTCTATCTCATCTCAACTACGCAGATACAGTTTATGGACCAAATCTACTGAAGAGAGATTGGCTGGGAGTACAACGGGTACAAAACTTATGCACGTTTAATATATGGATTGAAGAGAGGTACTCCAATTTATCAAAGACATTGGTTGGCACAAAATTATTATCACCGGAAAGCCTTCTTATTTGTACTACAAAATCAGATTCAGAACTGATGTACATAACTTGAATATTCGTTTTAGGAATCTTCTCACTCCTCCCCAACACATAACCTCTTTATACGAGTGCTCTTTTTCATTTCACCTGACGAAGCTTTACAACTGGTTACCTGATATATACAAAAAAAATATCACTGTCAAACTTGAAAAAAAGAATTAAATATGTCCTTTTGAATCAGCTCTTGGCATGGATCGCATAAAACGATCACAATATTTCATATGTGTATTTATACACATATTAATTATATTATTTTTCACCCGGACTCGTTCAATTGCAAGTTAAAAAAAACGGGTCTTTCATGGTTGAGTGACTTGCGTCAAAACAAGTAGTTTCTCTGCCTTTTGATAAGATACAAATGTTTTATGAAAACATGTAAAATATGTAAAAATATATTTGCAATAAAAGCCTTCATTACTATTATTATTATTATATAAACTTTCACGAATTACGCCATTTGTCATATTTATGCTCATAAATTGATGTTGAAAAGGAAACATTCTCCATGGAAATTTAAAATTATTATTATCAACGTCCTCTTCGTGTTTTCAAATAAAAATCAAGATAATTGATTTTCCGACTCGAGTCGAAAAACGAAAACTAGTAGTTCTGGATTGTTGAAGATTATTTAGTTACAAATACAATTCGTTATTTGAACAGCGTTGTATTGAAGATGATTCTTTTGAATAATTGACAATATGCTCCTTAATAATTTTTTAATACATTCATGCATAGATAAAACTTTATTGAACTATATTTAGTAGAAAAAGAAGTTCTTTATTGCACTCATTCTGCTTCAACGTGCTGTCATTATAAAAACATAAACGTTCAAACCTACTACATATTTATTTAGCAGATATTCTGTGAGATTGGCAATGCGTTTTAAACAGTTCTTCTAAAGCGTCTACCTGCATAGAGCAAAATGTCTGTACTATCACCTATGACTATGACTATGAACATAAGTACGCGCTCTCGGCTACTATGATTGTGATTTTTTTAATGCAACTGTTCTTATAGAAACGTCAATCAAAAATTAATTCTGTCAATTACAGAATTAAAAGTTTTAAAATGAGTATTAATAATGGAAAAATAGATTATAGTGATCTGTTTCAATGCAAATCGATAGTAATAATAATTAATTATTTAAGTCGCGCTCTCCATTTTCGTACAACTAGTGTGCCGGAACATAATAACTCATTCTTTGCCTTCTGCATTAACGTAGAAAAATTTTTGTATGCAATTGTCTATTGCACTCGACGTTTTTCACGTCGAGGTCAATAAACACTCACTTTTTGCACTTGTTTTTTGATTTTTTTTGTTTCTGCTGGTATATTATCAGTAATATCAATGAAACTGTACTCAGACCGAAAGGGCTTTCTTCACCACTGAACTACTTCACTTTTCGCAGCCCCATACAAATCCATTTGAGTCGTATTCGTCGTCTTCGAATATACCGACCATGCCAAGAATGCCATACATGTGGAGGCAATTACCCTTTCAGGAATCCCTATAACCTTGTATGAGGATTTCTGCGGTTTGTTTCGAAAATGTATTCGCTGGCGAATGCTATTTGTCGAGCATATATCTTTTGAACACCACTCCGCATTCCTTGATTATGGATATTTTGCTTGCCTTCTTCTTCTTCTTCTTCTTGTGCCTTACTGGAATTTCTATCATGGCGGAAGTTATGCGATTATGTATGGTGTGCGGTCAACGTGAAAGAGGAAAAAATTTGACAGTTTTTCCGAAACGCTCGAACGGTTTGTCGGAGTTATACGGGGCGAGCTAGGAAAAATTTGGATCTGCCACAGGCAAACCACTGCTCGATAATTTACTTGGCTTTTGGTCGACTATCTTATGAACCACGTGAATGATACCGATAGATTACCGATAGAGTAGCAAAGAAGTTGTTTGTTGTTTTCAATATTGATACAGTATTCTGAAAATATTGGCAAAATATTCAAATGTTATATTGGTGAGAAAAAATGTGAACATTTCGCGATATTGGTCCAATATTATGGAAATGATAATGGTGGAATAATCTCGAAGCAATATTGGCCTCAAAACATCGAACGACAAGATTGCTGTAACATATTCACATTAGGATAATATTGGTAAAAGATTATAAAAACTTTGACAACATATTCAAACATAATATTGACGAGAGAAATTTTAAACATATTGCAATAATGGTCCAATATTAAAAAGGGGAACATTCCCTATGAAAATTGAAAAATGAAAAATGTGTCAAAAATAACTTTCAGAGTGTTACCGCAGAAGAAATATTCCCATCATTTCCATCCTTGATATGTATAATTGGTTCTGAAGAGCCTGCTTTCCAATACTATCAATCTCCCTGAGTCGACCGAAAGGTATTGGGGATTAAATACGAGAGAAACGAACCTTGCTTCAATGAAATGAACGATTTCTGTGAGTGATATTTTTTAATAACATTCTCCCTATCTAGTTCATTTAATTAATTTTCAATGAAAACTAGAGAAAATTTAAAAAAAATCATTTATCTGAATAAAAATGTGAATTTTCACTTTCAGATTTTTTCTTTTCAGTTAGAGTTTTTTCAAAATATCTATCAGATGTGGTTTAATTTCCAGCGTGGCTTTGGCCGGGGAAGTAGTTATTTTCTGTTAGATATTACAAATAAATCACATTTTTCATTTTTCAATTTTCATGGAGAATGTTCCCCTTTTCAACATGAATACCTCCCAAGAAGTTATCTTGAACGATGGAAAAATAAATAATATTGTTTGAATATTCTAGAAGCAACATTGGCCTCAAAACATTTGCGATATTGGTTCCATATAGATTGGTTAGATATTACAACAAAAAAAATCACATTTTTCATTTTTCAATTTTCGTGGAGAATGTTCCCCCTTTTCAAAATGATTCCATATCATTTGGATAAATTGGTAAAATATTAAAAGTGAATATGTTGCCTTGAAATATTGGATGTGGAAATTCTACAATTATATTTCTTCGTAAACAAATTGTGAGGGGCCATAATTGATATATTTTCTTAAAATATAGATGACGTTCCATATATGGTGCCATCTAGCCGTTTCTCATTCGGGTTTGATTATAATTCATTTCAATATTGTTTATTGAATATTCGGCCAATATTCGATAATGGCAAAGAGTTTTATTTGTAATATTGTATCAATATCATCATTCAAATATTGGTGTGAGATTTCCGTAATAATCTTGATCAATATAGGGTTGACATGGTGGTTTCCTCAATATAGATGAAACAACATACAACCAATGTGCTATCAATATTGGTTATACAATATTGATTTTTCATCTCTAGAATCGATATAAGAGGAATATTGAAATTGCAATATTGATTCTAGTTGCTGAAAACAATATGCAGGCGATATTGGTTTCTAGATATTGGTAAAGATTATTGAATCAGTATTGACCCAATTCTATACGAAACCAATATTCCACCAATATCACTAATCTTATATTCTCCACTAGCTTTATTGGTATTGAGACCCAGCAAAATGCGTCTGATGCTTTATTGGCGCCGGAAAAAAATCTCAGGCAAATGAGTGTCACTAGGACTTTTTTTCTGGGGTCTGTTGTTTTCCCAATGAATTCAGCTAGAATTAGCAGCAAACATCAGCTTTTTTCTGAGCATTCGTTGTTATTATTCCATTACCCATGGTTAGGGAAGAAAATGGGCTGGAACTGAAATTCTACCACTGCTTTGGCAAATGACCAAAAACGGCGGGACACGTTAGAACCCTCAATGAGCGTTTATTGTATAATATCATTGTGAACTTTTTTCGAGGATAAGATTGTCTCCTTGCAGATGTTCCTTGCCTTACGATCTGGTCTTAGGACCGTAGTTTCTGCCGAACCAGGTTTTATCAAATGAAGTTGTTCATGGTGTTAGGTACACATGGTGTATCTTAAATGATTCCAGGTGGTGATTCCTTATCACATTTTTTTGAAAAAAAGTTCATATAAGCTTCGTTTTCGAGTAACCGGGTGTCAAAAGTTTAATAAACAATCGGTTTTTCATGAATTACTCAAAATTCATTACACCGATTCTGATTAAACTTAGTGAATCTCTTAGTGGTAACAAGGGGATTTCCAGTGGCGTCGCAGTTGATTATCTGTTACTCGGAAATTAATTAAGTTAGGGCACACATTTATATGAACTTTTTTTTTAAATGTGAACTTTTTAAATCAATGACATCATTTAAGATACACCCTGTATATTTTTGCATCCCCAGCATTATGATTTCAGAAACTGTCTCGGTGCATTGTGTTGGATCACCAGAAGAGAAACACACTTTTTCCTATAGAAATGCTGAGAAAAACCCGCGAAGAACCAACTGGTGCCATATGAGATGAGACAGCCTTATGCTGCTCAATGGTGTCGAAACACAGGGAAGAGTGGATATCAGGTTATTATTCTCTTATACTCAATATATTGAATGTGGATTATGAAGAAATGCCCAATTCCGCTTCGAAGCCAGGTTGGAGCAATGAAAATGGCACATGAGCAAACTACTATACTTCCAATCCCCCCCACCTCCGATCCATCAAACGACACTTCAAAAGTTTAAAAATTGGGAAGCACTTTCAAGTGCTCTTTGCTCTTCTGTGGTATCCAACTTTGGCGGTGTGCTGTTAATGTCAAACAAGAATTCCTAATTCCTAATCACCAATTTCAGGCGGATACATTTTGAAACAATAATACTATTTCGCATATATCGTATCCTTTCTATAGACCTTCTAGAATGAATTGCAGAACATAACAACTCGTTCAGAAACCATAGCGGTAAATTTGTTTGATTTGCCATGCCTCATTATACCTCTTTATCAGGATACCATTATCAGGATACCATTATCAGCGATACCTCACTTATCCCCGCCTATCGCAGGTCAAACAAACTTGCCACTATGGGTTCGGAACGAGTTGTTATGTTCTGCAATTGATATTAGAAAGACACCGAAAAACAAGCCACTTTCCGTGGGACTGTATATACGTTACTTTCCTATATGGTCTAAAGAAATAGTTAGGTGCAATGTTTTTCCTACGAGTGTTTTTATTGTGAAAAACAAAAAGGTTTTTAATAAACAAAATTTTATAATAATGCTACGAAATGATACATGAGACAGAATAGATCATTTGGTTAGAGTCCTAAATATCCTTATTTTCAACAATACAAAATGCGGAAAAGTAACTTTTCAGCACTCTAGTGCAGAAAAGTGAGTATGATTTTAAAATCTTACGAAAAAGTACAACTTTAAAAACGAAAAATCGTGCGGAAGAGTTATTTTTCCGCACGCTTGTAGAAAAAAGTTTTTCTCAAATTTCCACATCAATAACAGCAGCACATATGAACTTCTCATTTGAACTCTTGAAGGGGAGGATGATAAGCTGGGGGAAGTGAGGGTATGAAAGTTAGTTTTATGTTATTTTGGTTCTCCCGATCGGTTTGGGCATTTCCTGATGTTTTTTTATTTCGGAAAATTTCCGGTGGCAACTTTTGAATTTCACTCACTGTATTCAATAATTGCATAGTTTATGCAATTACGAATTGGTTCAGTTGATACGACCGTTTAACTGAAATTAAAAAGTGACATTCCGTCCTAATACGTTTCATTATAATTATTTTATTTAATAGCTCTGTTGACAGCGGTACAGAGATTCTTCGTCAGTTTTCCGATTTTGGAATTCCCAAGACATACACAACCTTCAAAATTAATCCATTAACATTGCTAAGGCCTGTGATAAGATCTCTCAATAATACGAAAAGTTGAGTTGTAATCTGTTGAATTGATTAACACAAGAAATGCGTTCTAGGCCAGTAGAAGTAGACATTAAATTCATAATAATTACAAAGTTTTCAAACTTCAGTCAAGTGAATGGTACATCGAGAACGCATTAAATCTCAGGTTGCAACCTCTTCCGAAGTACTCAACATTGTCAAAATGGTAATTAACTTGAATTTTGCTATATCTCGTTGAGAAAATTCCACAAATTGTGCAAACTTTATTGAATATACTATTTCATATTACGTATCAAGCCTGCAACCAATTCAAGTGTACGGGACATTTTTTTTTCTACGACCACATGGAAATATGCCCATTTTATGCGCTTTATTGATCAAGGAAGTAGGCCGATTGTAAACACTTTTTCATTTGTACATCGCAAACTGTACTGAAATGTTCATTTCAGTACAGGATATTTCATTTCCCAGACTTTCATGAACTACTAGACTGTAATTTTTATGATCATAAATAATATAAAATCGAATCAAGTTTGTTAATGTTCTGATGATTTGACATTTCACATCAGTTTTTACAAAATTTGTTTGAAAAAAATAAGTACTCGAATTAGTAGTAATGTGAGGATGATTTGACATTGACAAAGCTAATTTCAATGTAAATATTGATGACAATCGAATTCTGTATTTTCGAATAGTTGGTATGAAGTTTCTATAGCAATTGATTTCATCATTTTATTATGTGAGCTCGTAGCAGCGAGTGAAGAGTAAGGGAACGTTCAGGTTTTGGATATTGGGGTGAGGGTTCAAATCTCACACAAACCAATTTTTTTTTCTTTTTCGAAATCAATAATTGTTCAATTTTCATTATAATTTTCAATATTTGAATCATTCATTTCATTTTTAGGTTGTATATATTATGGGAATCATGACAGCAGGAAAGTTCATGATAAAAGGTGTTATTAAAAATACTACAGGTCGTAGAAAAAGTATAGTGTACAATTCGCATGAAATGATCCATGATTACTCGTGGGAAATGTATGGCATTTCATGCTCATTGTACAATACACTTTTTCATTATATTTAATAATAGCTAATTGTCAATGCTTTTGTTAGGTCCAAACTGGAGTATGCATCGGTTGTCTGGAGTCCTGGATATGATATTCATGCAAATACCATTGAAAATATTCAGCGTAAATTTATTAAACACCTTTGGTATGAAACCGATGGTATTTATCCAGAAAAATGACTACCTCAATTGACACTATCAAGCAGATTTAAAATCTCCTTATTGGTTACTCGCCGTTCTTATAGTGCTGTAGTTTTTCTGTACAAATTACTCAATAACAAACTTGATTGTCCTCATTTACTATCACTCATTGATATACATATTCCTCGATTGCCATTGAGAGAAAAGTCTTTCTTTTATCTTCACACACCTCATTCTAACTTACTTCGATTCTCACCCTTGTATAGAATTTGTTCAGATTATATGTCTTTTCAAGATTCCTTTGATATTCTCCATTGTAAAGTTGCTGATATAAAGAGAACATTGCTGTAGTCGAAGTTCTTACTATTATACTAACTGGTAGTGGGCAAATCAGTACATAAACTTTTTTCTTCAATCACAAGAAGTTTTTTTTCAGTGTATGTACTGATTTGCATATTTACAATTGTTGGTGTGAATTGTTGCTAGTGTTGCTAGTGTTACTAACTGCCTACTTACCTGTCAAAATAAAATAATATGTTATTGACAGCTCTCTAGAAATCGCAAATTGCTTGTATATTTCCTTAGCACCGGGTAAATAACGCTTGTTTTGTGACAATATTTGTATATTTTTAGTGGAAATATTTTAACATTATTTCACCAGAGGAAGAAATATCACGTGAAGCGGCAAAAGTAAGTGCAGAATTACTGCCCAAGAAGTCACGCGAGAGATATGAAGACCAGTATTGTCTCTTATGTAACTGGAGGCAACAAATGTTTCTTAATTATCTGTGATTTTCTGGTAGATATAATAAAAAATATCGTTCATTACGCGTCCATAAATGCTTTTTCCGTGCTTGCACAACTTCCTGTGTTCGGCTGCGCCTCTAACGGATAAAGCCTATTTTCTCGACTCCTATTGAAATATACTATTTATCAAAAACTAATGTTTTTCTTTGATATACCATAAGACAAAATTCCAAAAGTTCTGCAAACTTGATAGATACATCGGGAAAATATTCCGAACAGTAATACAGATTTGCAACGTTCTATTTTTGCAAATTGCATGATGTATACCGTATCGTGTACAAGGTTTGGTTTGTGAATGCATCAGAATAGATGTTTTCAAAATTTGCAACAAAGTTTCAAAACTTTTGCAATTATTTCGAAACCACCTTGATCAAAAAAATGTTCTGTCATCTCAAAAGATTGCAAATCTGCACAACTTTCAAGTTTGCAGAACTTTTGGAATTTTCTCAACGAGTATACAGCAAAATTCGGGTTAGTTGACATTTTGACAATGGAGTTCTTCGGAAGAGATTGCAAACTGAGATTTATTGCTTTCCCAAAGTTTGTAAACTTTTGGAATTATTTTTTAATTTTCGATTTTCATTGTCTATCTCTACTGGCCTATTCCGAAGCGGGTACTGCGTCGTCTGTTTTAATATTGATTTTAATTACATCCCATTGTTACGCATTTCGAAAAAATGGCCTCATTAGAGATCAGTCGTTGAAAACGGTGAACAAGCTGAACGTAACCAGTTTGCTGTAATGACTACTACAAGATACATCATCAAACATTATGGAGACATAAATGCTCCACCTCTCCCGCTGTTTGTGCAATCGGATAGGAAACTATATTTCAAGAAAACTGTGCTGATGAGTTTGAGGGCACAAATTCATTTACGATAATATCACTGAAAATAATATACGAGTGGGCCATTGAAAACGAAACAGCGGCTCTGTAGGTCGGCAGAACCGAGTTATATAAAAACGCTCGGATACGTCAACAACATTTTCGAGGGGGACATCGTTCACGATGAAATTCACCCGAAATACATTCCATCCCTCGGAGCTGTGACCGCCACCCCTAAATTTTTAAATGGCAACATATGGCAAGTGATACCTCATTTGAAAGGTATTTTCCTTCTTAATATCAAACAACAAAAATAAATTAATTCTATCGATTCGTTTCCGAGATATAGGAACTTGAAGTTGGAAAATCACTTTTTTTTCACTCAATCAATAAAAATAAGATCTAACAATGCAACTGTTTAAAGATAATTATCATTGTCAAGGAATTAAATGATCTAACTGTTTACCAACAAATAACATGCAATTCCGTTTCAAATTCTTATTTCATCTTCAATTACTTGATCGAAAAAATGTTAAAGTTCTTGAGAATCGACAAAAAGACGTTTTCGCGAATTCGACTCCAATGCGCGTACAACAAAAACATGTATGCGATAATTTTTTTCGCCAAATGGCAATTTTGGACGTCTGGCAATGTCAAACTGATCGTTGATTGAACGACATTTGAGTGAATTACAGCTGCTGAATATTTCCTCAATAATGGTGTATACGATCACGGAAAGAGTTGAAATAATAACAATTTTTTTCAAGAATGATGAGTGCGGTAACCGTACAGCTAATTTGTTCAATGAAACGCATCCAGATAAACTTGTTGCTAGAAAATACGTTCTAGAATTAGTGCAAAAGTTTCGTCAAACTGGATCAGTAGCCAACAAGAAACGAGACCCAGAACGTGAATTTCCTGTGAGAAATGAACCTGTTGAAGTTGCACTTTTAGGACAAGTTCATGCAGACCCAACATTGAACACAAGGAAATTGGCAAGTATTACCAATATTAGTAGAACCAGTATCCGCCGAATCCTGAAACATCATAAACTTCACCCCTACAAAATACATTTGGTACACCAATTGAATGAAGATGATTTTGATAGGCGACAGGAATTTTGTGAAATTATGACTACGAAAATAGATGCTGATGAGAATTTTCTTTTCAACATCTGCTTTTCTAATGAGTCTACATTCTTTTTGAATTCGACTGTGAATCGTCATAATTGTCGTTATTGGTCAGATGCCAATCCACATGTTTTCCACGAAGTCCATACTCAAACTCCCGAAAAACTCAATGTCTGGGCCGGTATTTTTGGGGACCGTTTGATTGGACCAGTATTTCTCGACGGTAACCTGATAGGAGAAACTTATTTGGAATTATTGTATGAATTTGTTTATCCACAATTAGTAGACATCATTGAAAATGACAATCGTTACCATGAAGACCACTTGAAATTTCAACAAGACGGGGCACCTCCACAGCCTGTTAGGGCGTTTTTGGATAGAATGTTTCCTGGAAGTTGGATTGGAAGAAGAGGAGCTATAGAGTGGCCAGCCAGATCTCTAGATTTAACCCCACTCAACTTTTTCCTGTGGGGTCACTTGAAAAAGAAAATCTATGCAACCGAACCAGAATCTCTGGAAGAATTACGACGTAGAATTATTGAAGAATGCCGTCGAATAACGCCGGAAATGCTACGAAATGTGAGGTCTCATTTTGAGCAGAACTTGTACTATTGTATGGAAATGGGTGGTAGACAGTTTGAACATTTAATTCATTGATAATAATAATTATTGCGACAGTTGCTTTATCAGATATTGTTTTTATTGATTGAGTGAATAAAAAGTGATTTCCCAACTTCAAGTTCCTATATCTCGAAAACGAATCGATGGAATTGATTTATTTTTGTTGTTTGATATTAAGAAGGAAAATACCTTTCAAATGAGGTATCACTTGCCATATGTTGCCATTCAAAAATTTAGGGGTGGCAGTCACAGCTCCGAGGGATGGAATGTATTTCGGGTGAATTTCATCGCGAACGATGTCCCCCTCGAAAATGTGGTTGACGTGTCCGAGCGTTTTTATATAACTCGGTTCTGTCGACCTACAGAGCCGCTGTTTCGTTTTCAATGGCCCACTCTGTATTGGTGGTATGATGTGTTGCCATGAAATGATACTTGTATCATTTTGATTCCAATATAATGTGGCCAAGATTTATTGATTTCGAGGCAATGGGGTATTTTATTTCTTGCAGGGTCTAGTTATAATTATTGAAATTTCTGGGCTGTTCACTGGGCATACTCCTCTGAAAGAATACTCATATCTTAGGAAGAAATGTTAAGAGTTAATTTTGCATTGTAAACACCCTTTTTGTTCTGAAATAATAACTTCTGAATTTCAGTGTTGATTGAGGTGAACTCTCCAAAGTACCCTTCTCTCCAAATATTTCCACCATGTGGAAAATATGAGCAAACATCTGACAGAAAAGTACTACTTCCCTGGCTAATACCACGACGGACATTGAATTACATCTGACGGATATTTGTGGAAAGTTCTTCCAAGAAGACCCAGTCGCAAATGCTTATTTTATACAGCGGATTATCCTTCTTTTAGATAATCTGAAGAAGGCCCAGTTGCAAATGCTCATTGTAATTATACATCAGATTATCCTTCATTTGGATTCTTCATTTGGATTCAAACGAAGGATAATCTGCTGTATGATTACAATAAGCATTTGCAACTGGGTCTTCTTGGAAGAACGTTGCACAAATATCTGTCAGACGTAACTCAATGTCTGTCGTGGTATTAGCCAGGAAAGTAGATGTTTTCTGTCAGATATTTGCCTCATATTTTCCACATGGTGGGAATATTTGGAAAGAAGTGTACTTCGACAATGTCGATTTCACTATTTCATTTATTTGATACTCTCCGGCAAAAATTCTTCACATGATAGCTCACCCTGTATATGATTCTTCCAGAACCGAAGAAGAACCGAAGGGAGGCGAAAGATAGCAATAATTCATCGGAAAAAAAAAATGAGATACAACGCTACATGTAGAACGATCTTATTGGTCACCCGAACACACCTGTCAGATTTTTTTTGTCTTTTAGTTTATCGCATTCTTGCTTCCTTATTCTCACCAGTATACTCCAGTTCAATCTTTAATGTAAACTTTCGAACATCATTCCTCATTATCATGGCTTAACAAGCGAAAGCGACAAAGAATTGACAAAAAAGTGACAATATAATTGACTTATCATGTTTTTTAACAGCAACACGCTGATGATATGCATGCACATTTTTGTCGTGACTGTTAACACCAGAAGCTGTCAATGATCGTTCGAAATGAGAAGCATCTCACGCTATATAGCAAATTAATCAATCTTAAGGTGGCGTGTGCCGTCTCTCATTCACGATTACTGTTTTCAGCATTAATTTATGAATGATCCTTTCCACAAGGATACAGAACGACTTTCATGAAACTGTTGGGTTACAGATATGGAAGTTCAATTCTAATAGAATGAGCTTTAAAAAACCAATGGAGTTTTAAAGAATAATTATGAAAAACATTATTTACGAGCATGTCAACGATAGGTATAATTCGTTATACACAATGAGATTAGTATTCAATAATATCGACATCGGCTGGTCAGTCAATACGTAATTTGAAGATTTTGCTGTTAGAAGAATAGTCCAACCAATATAACAAAAATAAAGCCTGTTTTGCAAATTAATTCTAATAGTAAGCGACTTGCGCCATGACTTCGGGGATACTTTATAAATAACTAAAATCCAAATTGCAACTCAAATTTTTTTTTGTGCAATTGTTTAAACAATGATTATTAAAAAAAAGAGTCCTTTTTTTGGTTTTTTATAAATATCTCAAAAGGTACTGGACGAATGGCTTTACTCATACAAGACCGTTTGTAGAGAATGAAAAAACCTACAAAATGGTTTATGGAAAACCCCGATACGACCATTTTTCGCCGAGAAAAGCCGGAAAAACTCTTGAAAAAAGGCCTTTTTTCAAAAATTCGTATCTCCCTTAATATTGAAAATTGAGGGAGATACGAATTTTTGAAAAAAGGCCTTTTTTCAAGAGTTTTTCTGGCTTTTCTCGGCGAAAAATGGTCCAGTACCTTTTGAGATATTTACAAAAAACGAAAAAAGGAACCTTTTTTTTAATAATCATTGTTTAAACAATTGCACAAAAAAAATTTTGAGTTGTAATTTGGATTTTAGTTATTTATAAAGTATCCCCGAAGTCATGGCGCAAGTCGCTTACTATTAGAATTAATTTCCACAAAAAATTTATATTGGTTGGTCTAGAAGTTTTGCACATTCTGCTGTGGAATGAAATATTTTTCATAATCCAGTAACGACAGATAAATTCGAGCGGAAAGTGAAGAATGAATTGTAGTACTCTGAAACTTGGCACATGACATCTCGACATCATGTATTATTAGAAAAAAAATTGTTTTGTTGTTATTTCAGCAAATATAAGATGTATCAAAAATTACTTTCGATAGGTTGAGAGATAATTCAATTCTCCACATGAATGATTTTCAGTGATACCTTATGAAATACGCTCGTTATCTCAGAAAACGTGGTTTAACGCCGACGTCACATTTCATGCTCGCGCTAACCCGCCACTGCAAGTTCAGGCAGGTCCGAAAATTGGATTTGTCATAATTTTGCTAAAAATTATAGTAGAAGGAAAAGAAAAAGTGCATATCGTTCCTGAAGACTTTTACTTCCTCATGCAAATATAACATGTGAGTATCTGAGTACCTAAAATGTGTTTTGTGCCACTGCACACAACCCTTCTACGATATTTACGGAGGATCCGAAAGTCATTCATATATTAAAGTTGATATGAATAATTATACTGAAGCAGGAATCGGAACACATTATGGACTATATGCAACGATTTTAGACTAGTGAGACACGTCTCACTCATACACGCCAAAGAAAAAACTGTCTTAGTTTTCAACTCACCCAAAATGCCGGCAATTCCTTCAGTAAATGTTGAAAATAATCGCTCATACACATCCCACATAAAAAATGAAGTATGTTATTTCAAGCTTGAGGTTTGCACTTCACAACATATACGTAGGATATGAATAAGCGATTATTTTCAACATTTACTGAAGAAAATGCCGGTTTTATGGGTACGTTGAAAATGAGGAAGGAGTAAAACATAGTTTTTTTTTACATGTATAAGTGGGACCTGTCACACTACTTCAAAATTGTTGCATATAGTCCAAAGAGGGTATGGGTTGCTGCTTCAGTATAATAATTCCATATGTACTAAATTATTCATGATTTTCGGATCATCCCCAAACATCTCCGTGAAGTGCTACAAAACACATTTTAGGTACTCAAATACTCGCATTTTATATTCGGATGAAAAGGTAGGAGTCGTCAGAAACGATATGAACTTTTTCTTTCCCTTCTCCGATCATTTTTAGCAGAGTTATGACCAATCAAATATTCGGCTCCGCCAGAACTTTCAGCAGCAGGTAAGGGTGAACCTGAAATTTGATGTCGGCATTCAATCACGTTTTCTGAGAAAACGAGCGCATTTCATTAGAAATTACTAGGAATAATTTTTGTGGAAAATTGAATTGGTTTTCACCATGTTTAGTTGTTTTTTCGATGAATCATATACTTTCCAAGATTACAGAAAAAATCTATATTTATTTTTTTAAGTGAAAAAAAAAATATGTTCCACTGGAATTTCGTAAACAATTTTTTTTCGTGTTTATCATGGTTCCAACTACTTAGCATACCAAGCCACGATCGATTCTTGCCTCAAAACCCAATTAACAAGTGCTTTTTTTCAGCAGTCTCCGAAAATTATGATTGAGGTGTCATTCGATTCGGAATGGCATCTAGATGATTTTTGAAAATGAAGTTCTGCTTGTAAAAATTGTAAAAGTTATTAACAATTAACTACAAAAAAGGGGGTTTAGTTTTTTGCAAATATCTAAAAAACTAATGAAGATTTTTCAAATTTGAAAAAAGATTCAAAAAGAGGAAGAAATTTCCTGATAATATTCCCGACTCTCGGAATTGTAGGCCCAATATTTATAATTTTCCCAGAGGGTTGAAAATACGCCCGAAAACGGGTACTCCGGCTTGCGCAAGCCACGACCCCTTCGGACCTTTAATGAAAAAATAATATTTAAACTTATTGAATATAGGAATAAAAAATTGAAAAAGTTCAGGCGCCTACAGGCCAGATCAATGAACAATAATCCGTGGTCGAAAAATTTTTATCGCGATTTTTCAATAAGTTATCCATTAATTAATCAACAATTTTTTGTAGCATGAACATTAACATTGCCAGTGCGATAATTGTTAAACTATTGATCTGAGAATTTTTTCCTTTCGTGGAGCTATTTCTCAAAGGTCTTAGAATATATGCCTGTTGGAAAAATTAAAAAGTTGTTGATTTTCGTTTTGTTATTAACAATTTACTAAGATGAAAAATTATAAAGCTTTCGTAGGAATATGAGGCTAGAGGTATAGAAAATTAAGATTTTTTTTATTGCATAGGTGGCAGTGATTCCATATCCAATTTTTTTTTTTCGATTTCTAACAACTTTTTTAAATAAACTTCTTTGATAATATCAAAAATAAGGGTAGATTACTCTTGATCAAAATTCCTATTTTTTCTTCCCCCCTGTACACCGTTTGGAAATTCTGAATTTTGAGAACTTAAATACAAGTTTTTCGCAAAGCACCAACTTTTATGAAAAATAAAGTTTTCTGACAAATGCATAATGAAAAAGTTTTCCCATATGGTGCAAACTTTTTGAAAACCACTGTATAAATATTTGTTTGTTAATACTCCACTCCGGTGATTCATCACTACTAATATATTGACAACTATAAACAAATTTTTCCTTCAAATTCCTCTGATTGAAAACCTCGCGATCCCCGAGTTCCTTTGTCGGAAATCGCGAACACACCCTACCGCGAGAGCACCTCATTAAAGGATCGAAACCTAATTAACACTCCTCTAATTACGAGTTTTATGCCGTAATTTTAATTTGTCACCGCGATTCCCAGCTTAGCGCTCGCAGCTAATTTGCATCGAAAGTACCAACTGAGAGAAAGAAGGCTTCGGGAGCTCCTACAGAGAGATTCAAGTGACGCACGCGGTCTCAGGGTTAACTGACCTCGAAGGATGTTGCCGAAGAAACGATAAGCCAGGAATCACACTGGTCGACTAGGACCGACCGTCGGCACGTATATTCTTATCGCACAACTCACACTGTATAATCGTCATTGACCGTCCTCGACCGTTTTTCAAAGACCATATTCGAAATTGTAGTCTGCTGGAAATTTTGGTCGGTGTCACACTATCCTGACACACATTTTTGATGAACTTTTGACAAAACAAAACTAACAATGTAAATAGGTATATTTCCTACCGGAAAATAAAATGTTCTTCTTTAGTATCACTACTGCTCATTATTTAAAGCAAAACTATTGATAGTATGAATTCAACTTATTTTCAATAAATGAACAGACAATTCACATAACCTTTCGAATGTCAAATTAATGTCAGATTTACAAAATTATTCTGGTGGTCGGTCGTGGATGGTCGATCAGTGTGACTTTGAAAGTTTTCATTGATCTACTTCTACTTTTGGTCGTAGGTGGACGGTCGCGGAGGGTCGGTCCTGATCGATCAGTGTGATTACTCACTAAGTTGCGATGAAGGATCAGTTTCATTAATTTTTAGGTCCTTGTGGCATATTTTGGGATGTGGCGAGAAGGTGCTGCTATTCCACTGAATTTGTAAAAACCCTTAACATGTTGCATGCTGATATGCTGCAATTGGCGTCTTTCTAATATTTAGGAATGAAAATGAAAATCTGTTACCAGAATTGATTATTGAGCTTATTCTCGAAAACTCGATGGTATATTTTTCCAATTCGTATTCATCGATTTTATTGTGAATAGAATTATTTTACAATGGACTTTCTTGTTTGTCTGTACATTTTGCAAGTGCATTTTGACCAACTTCCAGTCGTCCGAATAACTTCAAATAATGAAAAAATACAAAATGGCGGCTCCAAGTTGGTGAAAGAAATTTGTAAATACTATCCGATTCTATTCAAAATTGATATGTGGTGGTTTTCGGGGTCGATAAGGGTAATTCCGCAGTTACCAAACATGCGTTGTCCGTCGGAGAACCCTTTTCGAAAACACTGACAACGTCGACTCATCCAATCAGAAAGTATCCAGAATCGTCAGAAATACACAATCACCAATAAAACTTCAACTGAAAGGAATATATAACGTACTCACCAAAGATATAGCATACAACGCCAAAAAAGGCACCAAAACGAAGCTATGTCACCCAAATCGAGCGGAACCTATGCGTCAAAGTCCGCGCAAAAATAGCATTGTAAATAGCGTGCCAGGAACGGGAGCTTCAGTTTCAGTTGAAATGCCAAGAAGAGTACTACGACCACGCCACTGAAGATGACCGCCGCGGTAGCAGGTGAAACGTTTGGTTATTTTATGAGGTGTATATTGTCTTGAATAAGCTGGTTTGTGATAGGTTTAGATGGTATTTCTGTTGACTCACCTGCGTCAATGAGGAGGCGTTACTAGGGGTCAACTTATACCTCATTTCAAAGGGTATTCTATTGTCTAGACAGCCTATTTTTCAATATTCCGTTTATGCGTCACGAAAAAAAATATTAATTTCAGAATGTTGAAAAGTATCACGTATACTATTAAAATCCCTGTATATTCAATGCACCTCAATTCTTTTACATGAAATTTTTAACTCTACTTTCACGTATGACAAATAGGCCAGTAGAGGTAGACATGAAAAACCAAATATTTAACAATAGTTAATAGAATTGTGTACAAGGCTGCAAACATTAGAATAAAATGTTCCGTTCACTTGAATTGGTTGCAAACATGATTCGTGATATAAAATAATATATTTAATAGACCATTCCAGAACACGCCACTTTGATAATTATCTCTGGAGGACACACATTCATTTAAACCAAAAATTACATTACTTTCATTATTTTTGGACTAGTTATTAACCTAAAAAGCTTTAAATGACAATAATTTGGCATTTTTCGGCTAGTTTTCAATCTAAAAAGCTTTAAATTTGACATGTTGCCCTCCAGCGTGACGTAATACTGGAATGGTCTATACTACTCCAAGTTTGCAGAACTTTTGGAATTTTCTTAACGACTATACAGCAAAATTCAATTCAATTGCGATTTTGACAATGTTGCGTACTTTGGAAGAGGTTGCAAACTGAGATTTATCTCTTTCTCAAAGTACCATACACTTTACCAACGTTTGAAAACTCTTGGAATTGATGTGAATTGATTGTCTATTGCTACTGGCCTGAAACAACAAGTGGTAAATGAACCATGAATAACAATTGATTCGACGTTACTAGCACTTTGGCGTTTTCGAATAGGATCTTGTGTTTTCCGTCGGATAATTTGTCTTCGGCGAATGCGGACTTTTTGCTTTGCCCCAATCGACTACTTCGCTTGTGCTCGACTAGCCCGGTACCAATGATCCTTTTCGTTTGTCCGATATTATATTCATAAAATACCCAATACATTTTTGTAGACGAAAATCTATTTTGATTTGCTTTCAATACTATCTATCAGATGTAGTTCAAGGTCCAGCGTGTCCGGAGTGTAACAGTGATCATGTGGGACAATGTAGACGAAACTTTTCCAAAAGACATGCGGAACATGAAAGGTATTTCAGACTAGGAAAAAGTGATTAGACATCTTCAAAACATTCCTTGGAAAGAAAGCTTGTGTCTTACATATTTGGCAACAATCTATCGAGAAATATGGTGAAACTTTTGCACTAGATATCTCCAAGGCGTCTGATCACGTTTGGCACAAAAGACTCCTAGACAAAGTTTCATCTTATGGATTGCCCCCTCCCCCAGTTATGTTTCGTGCTATCTAGCTTTTTCTCAGACCGATTTCTTCACGTAGTGGTAGATGGAGTATCATCCGATACTCTTCCAATAAATTCTGGTGTTCTGCAAGAACCCATTCTAGCACCAACACTGTTCCTCCTTCACATCAATTTATCATGTTCAGTGCACAGCTTTGCGAATGATACTACCCTTCATACAGTGCGGTTTTTTTATAGTCCCCCCCTGTTAACTTTTGAACGGTTCGAGGTAGAAACATGAATGAAAAACCGTTTCGAGGGTTTCACCAATACTACTTTTTAAAATAAAACATTTGGTGATTGGTGATTGCTTAAGGCACAAATCCGACCTGTTCTGGAACAGTGTGTTCCCATATATGGATATTGGAGACATGCCAACATCTTCTTCCACCGAACAGAAAAGCTTTGGAACTCGCTGCCTCGGAAGGTGTTCCCTGAGGCATACACGATGTTCTATGAACAATACAGGATTTTCCTTTTCATGGGAACCAGAACTTAAAAAAAAGTAGAAGTTCCCAAACCCAAACAATACGGAAATTTTGGACTGTCAACGTCTGACTGAAACGCAATTATTTAGAATTTTTAGAAACTCATAAACATAAACATTGCGGATCTGACCTCAATAATAAATTAGATTTGGTATATTAGCCGGTTTTCAAAGCAGGGTATCCACATTGTCGCCTGTAAACAAACTCCAGGTACAAAGATATAATTAGATAATAAATTTTGTTATGGTTAATGAAAATGTTATAGTAGGCGATGACAAGCCTTATATTATACATTCAGTCATCAGTATGAAAATTTTTGTTTGTTTGATAATGTCCATGTAAATATTGATTGAAAGCTTGATTTTGTGGAGGAAATCCGATTCTTGACATGATTTTTTGGGTTTATGACCTTCCACAATCTGAAAATGAAAAAATGTTAATTCAAAGAAATCTGTACAAGTGTAGAAGGGCAAATTAATTAATTTGCCCGATAAGTTACTGTGTTCACAAGACTGCTGCCTTGAAAGAAATTAATTTTTGTCAGTAACGTACCCTACACTGAATTTGCCTATCTGAAAAAATGAGATCGAATTAACAAAGAATACTTCTCTTTTTTGAAAATTGTTGACGTTTCGGAGGCTGTATCTGCCTCCTTTATCAAAACTTCTTGGAAAGACGCTGAAGAAACTGAATATGAATTGCGGTTTTGGAAATAAGATCTTTCTTTGACAGAGTCAAATGAAATCTGTCATACATTATTTTGATTAACATTTGATATCTTGATACATAGGGTGTTCGGTATCAATCAATCACCATTCTATTTGTTCTTATTTCATCTCTGAGGAGAGGTAACCAGGTGCGGTCCGTTTCGATGGATTGGAAAAGCAGTTGTTCGATAAAAGAATGCACGCAGTTTCCGTTAACTTTCTTTTTTCTTGATTTGATTCTCTCAATAAAATTTTGGTATTATTCACCAGCGTTTTTGAGTTTTGTATGTGTGAGTATAGATCTGAATGTATTGGTTTTTTTAAATGTTGTTCTTACATCATACCTATGGCCAATCCGTTTTATCTTTTCAGACAGTCCAGGGACATAAGGTATAATGTTGTTTGTTGGATGTGTATGGGGATGTCGCATGTCTGTGTGTTGTGTTGTTCGATTGTAAAGTGTAGTACCATTTTCAATTTCATTAATGGGTTTTTCCACGAATTCATTTGGATAAGCATTTTCCCTGAGAACGGACTTTATAAAATTCAATTCTTCTTTCAGATTTTTTGTTGAATTGCAAACCACTTGTGCCCTGTTGTAAAGACATTTGACAATTCCCTTGTTTTTTAGGCAAATTCAAGGCACCAGTCTTGTGAACGCAGTAACTTATCGGGCAAATTAATCAATTTGCCCTTCTACACTTGTACAGATTTCTTTGGATTAACATTTTTTCATTTTCAGATTGTGGAAGGTCATAAACCCAAAGAATCATGTCAAGAATAGATAGCTTTATTTTTTTTAAGGGTGGTGTTGTAGGTTTTCCGGGTTTTCCGATAGCTAAAAAGTGAATACGCCACCGAAAATCAGAATGTCGTGGGGTAGTATATTATTATTATTATTTCCTCATGATAAACATGAAATAGTATAGAAAATCGATATAGTAGGAAACATAAATACGCTCATTCGGTATCATATATATCATTCCAAAATCGTCTTGGTCCAGATAAATGTCATACTAATCATGAGATTTCCAGTATTATATGACCCTGTAACGGGTACCGATTTTAATGAGTTGAAATACAGAATTTCCCAGCTGAATCGAGTTGAAATTAGTAATGTAAACGTGTTACCAATAATTAATACGAATGAATAGTAGAAATAATGAGTTACTTCGTTAATATCCTCTCTTTTTTTTTAGAATATGTATGAATCTATACTGATCGTTATCTGATCGATATTTCTCGTTCCTTTTCTTCATCGACAAATTGAAGGTGATTACAAACTGGTGGTTCTCTCTAATTAATATATTTATATACCTAGCGTTGTGACGTTGACATATCTGATGGTAGTCAGGACAAAAGATGAGAAATGCAACTTTATTTATACAGGGTTAGTAAGAATAAGACCGACAAACTTCCGATTCCTCACTTCATTTTAAGGAGAAAAGTTCGTATAAATGTATGTCCTTAAAGGCACTCTCTCTGAGACCCGAACAAAAAAGAAAAGATCTCATTTTTTTTAAACTCCAGAAAAAAAGTTGAACTTGGGACACTCTAGATTAAATGATGTGCCAATTTGAAGTTATACTCCTTAATTTTCGTAAACCAGTCAGGTTGGTTATGTGGCCATATTTTCTTTAGAAAAGTGAATGGATAAATGAGTTAATTCATAAAATGGAAACAGATTCATAATAATCCAGGCTTTTGCAAATTTCCTGTACTATACGAATTTTGTCGGCAAAAAACTTTCATGCTAAGCTGTCAACATATGTCATCGATGACCTCATAATACAAAATGGAACACCTTTGAATACAATATATCATAACCATGCAGAATATCGAGCCGTTATGTCGAACGCTGTTACTTCTTCTTTGCCAGTAACAGAGCTTTCAATCTTTTTTAAATTTTTTCAATGAAAGTTCTTTGTATTCCACAGGGAAAGCATTATAAAGTATAGCCGCGTTACAGAAGAAACTTTGGGTAAAGGTCGTCGTCGTATGCTTAAAAATTAAGAGTATGTGCTCATTACGTGGGGATTTTTTATGTGAAAGCGGAACTAATTTTTTACGAAGATAAGGCGGATTGCCAGATGTTAGACATTTGTGAGTGACGGTAAGCGAGTGCATTTCCCTCCAGTAATATAATTTCAGCCATCCCGACTTCTTAAATGATGCACTGATGTGGTCGTATTTGTGGATACCGTAGGAAAATCTAATGCAAGAGTTTTGAATTTTCTGTAGTCTCGATGGCTCAGTTCGTAGGAGGTCAGGACCATAAATACTGTCGCATCAGTAAGCCAATCCAGAGAAAATGAGGGATTCGCAAAGACCCGTCATCGTTTTTCCCGATAATAAGTCTCTATTGGGGTCTTAAAACTTCGAAAGATGATCTTCATAAGTGGTTAACATGTTTAGTGTACCATAACCCGGAGTCTAGGCAAAGACCCAAATTTTTAGCTTCAGTCACGAATGGAATGACGTCCTTGTTGATACGAATAGAGAGATAATCACTCACGTAGCTCAAGTAGCTCAGTGGTTGAGACAGAAGCGTTCAAAACAATTGACTGTTGGTCGGCTAGGTTCGAATCTTCAGCGACTTCAGATTTTTATCTGATGGCCCGAGAAAGTGCTAGGAATCGCACGTTGAAAGGTAAGACCTCGTTAATCCTTGGCTCGCACAAGTTTAGACTTTTGAGGGCTGCAGTTCGTAAGGGGACGACAGCTGGTTAACGCAAAAAACCAAACAATTTTTTAACGTCGATTCTCTTACTTTTTGGACCAAAAAGCATTACTTGAGATTTCTTCGTATTGAGTTTCAAATTGTGAGCACACGATACATCTAACAACAATTGGAGATTTCTATTTATGTCAGCTTCGGCTATTTTTGTCTCATGGATGCCTAAAGACCTCTAAAGTTGTGTGTCATCGGCATAATGATTTATTTTGCCCACCTTGATGTATTCATAAAAGTGGCTTTATCTGAGAAGCTAAATCATCGGAGTTTCTTGTATAAAACCAGTGGATCAAGTGTATCGAAAGCCTTACTATAATCAAGTAGAAAGAGGCATGTGAAGTTGCCTCCATCCAGAGCTTTGAGAATATCATCAGTTATTAAACTCAATGCTGTAGTGGTGCTATATTGATCATGAAAACCTGATTGGACTTCCGTTATCAATTTTTTCTCATTAGCAAAGTTCATCATCTATTCTTTCAGAGCTATTTTGAAGGCTTAGAGCAGGCGAAATACTGACATGTCTTATATCGGAGAATTCTTCAGGGTTATTACATTTTGAAACAGGAAGCACTCAGCGTGCTTCCATAGTGAAGGGAAAGTGGAGGACCTAATGGCAAAATTGAAAATATAAGTTATATGGTGCAATAAGTGGGGTAAAACCAAGCAGAAGCAACATTCTGAGAGAGATGTCATCATAGCCTAAAAGGCATTACTTTTGATTGCACTTAAGAAATCTATAACATTATCCGGTTCTACAGTAATGAACATAATAACAGTTTTATGTTTTGTAACGGTATACGATTCAATCCGGTCAAGTTGACTCTCTATTCTATCTATAATTGGCACATTAATAAAATGTTCATTCATCAAAAGTTTAAATTTTGAAGATGTGCTAGAATGGCTGGTGTTGATTTATCCCGAAGGAAAGATCTGAGTGAGTTCCAAATCGTTTTGGAGTTCTTCAGTCCCAGAATTTAATTAAGATATGCAGCTTTTTTTCGGTGACTGCACCACCAGAGATTCACTACTTGACTTGATTTTCTAACTACTTGACTTGACTCGACTTGAAATCAAGACAAGCTCAAGTCAAGTATTTATTTTTGAAATTCAAGTCGAGTCAAGTAGTTACAAATCAAGTAATTGATTTTTCTTGAAAAACAAGTATATTTTTTGTATGTATCTAATTACCTACCAAAACGCAATAACAATAAAAATATATGGATGCAAAATAAACAAAACTGGAGTTAGTAAAATACAGTACAATAATATTCATGTCATAATGTCCCACTCTTAAATGGCAAAGTAAGTTATATTTTTGAAACGCCCTGTATAAAAATGTATAGCATGTGCCACAATTTTTACTAGATTACTTGAAACATATAGATATTTGTAGATAATTTTATAAAAAACCATCCAGAAATAAAAAATATTGAAGAACTCAATATATGGAATTTTTTTTGATCCACCGTGTAGATTATTCAATTATGTCACAAACTACGACATAGTTATAGCTAAAATCTAATTATTGTTTCATCTTTTCAAGCCACCTCAAAACTGAAATGATTGTGCTACGATTATTCGAACCTGTAGATATTTGCTCCGGAATTGGCCTGAATCAGTTTTTTTTTCGTCTTAGTAGATGTTCCGCAGTTTTTCATTTTCAAAACCACCGTACATAGGGTATATTTGCCTTGTTTGTCAGTATTTTGATTAGTCTTAGGATCTTGCTCGACTATAAAATAATCTGTAATTTTTTTCGTTTTATCAGATACACTTTTATTAACTTCAACTCGTTTGGCTTTTGTTGGCGCCGACCCTGTACTTTCTACTTCTGTTTTGATGTCATCAAATTCTGACACTTTTTCATCAACTATATATTCTAAGCCACTGCTTTGAAAAGGTTCCGATTCCGTTACAGACAAATCACTTAAATCAGACATAGACAATTTGCCACCACCATTTATCCTTGATCAACGCTGCTCTACTATTTAACAGCACGTCGTCATCGAGCAATCAGGGGCCTGCTTGCTGTAACCTCAGTGAATCCCCTATTTTAACGCTCCGGTGTGCAAGTCAAGTATTTAAGAAAAAATTCAAGCTACTTGGCTTTATTAATCCCTGTGCACCACATAAAAAGTTACGTAAATCTTTATAGAAAATCCACTACTTTTCGCTTTGAATTTAGTTGAAAGCTGCCAGGCCACTCTTCTCCTCAGACCTCGATAGACACCCGATCCGATACGCCAATGCTCGCCACTTCTTAGGATGCATCGAGCGCCTCCTCCGCATTAGGAAATGTCCTGTCGATGCCGGAAATTGACCATATTAGATCCGTCCGTACGATTCACCGCTGGCGCAAATCGTCTTGGCCTTATCTACGCCGTGGATCATTTTAATTATTAATTCACAGCCATTATTTTGCATAACAATCGAATATTCATAGCCGAAATCGGCAGTACCGGCCATTATGTTTTTTTTATTTTGGCAGATGGAGCTATTATTGTAGAGAGGCGACGTCTATGACTGTGAGATACTTTGAATAAAAGGTTCGGAATATGGGGTCAATTATGTTGGAATATATTTTAGGACACTTGGATTTTTTTTGGTAAAACTCTAAGGGTTTATTTCTTTATATTATTGGTTGATAATTATTCATCATGTGGTTTCTATTTCCTCTCGAAACAATTTGGAACCAATGGAGTTAGGTCAAAATTTTATGGGGTAACTCTTCCTACGCAAATCGACTCTTCATTCAGTTGGAAAACAGGCAGGATGGTCACCTGAGCAGCTTACAGAGAATTCTACAAAACTTCATCCAAGACATGTTGAATATGGTATACCACAAGGTACTGTAATAGGCCCCCACTGTTTTCTCTTTATATCAACAATGTATTATCATTAGGAACAAATGGAAACATAATAAGCTATGCCAACGACACAGCCATCTTATATACCGTTGAAACATGGGATGATAGGCCAGTAGAGATAGATATTAAAAATCGAAAATTTAACAATAATTCCAAATGTTTTTGGGCAAGTGAATGGTACATCGAGAAAGCATTAAATCTCAGTTTGCAACCAATTGGAGTGTACGGAATCAAAAACTTAAGTTTTTCTTTAATATATCTAAAGAAAGAATTCCAAAAGTTCTGCAAACTTGACAGATACATCAGAAACATATTCCGAACAGTTTTACAGATTGTTGTACAGATTTGCAACCTTTTAAGTTGACCGGAACATATATTGTTTCAATTCGTGGTAATTTTTTTGATCAAGGTGGTCTTTAATAACAAAAGTTTTGAAACTTTGTTGTAAATTTTGCAAAAATCTTTTCTGATGCATTCAAAAATTGACCCCGGACTTCTCTAATGAAAAATGGCTTTTGGTTAAATTTCTTGAAATTTTAGTATGTTGTAGTATTTAATAACCTTACCAAAAGTGTTATTGGCCCAACACGATCCTATGACTAGTTTTCGAGATATTTTTTAGAAAATTTAATAATTTTCTTTTTCCAGCGTTCATCATTCACATCATCGAAAACAATATTCCGATGCTCGAATGAGATCAATTTTTCAATTATCTATAGAGTAATCTTCGAACAAAAATAAGCTCAATCGATAAACGAAATGTATTAGGCCTTTGATAATATTTTTCAGTGAAATATGCATCAGAACATAATGAACAAACTCTGATCGAATAACTTATGACTTCCAAACTCATACTGGGTGTTTAAATTTTTTGTACCATAAAGGGCTCAATATTTTTGAGTCCTCCTGTATATTCCGACTTCGAATACGATTTAATTGAAGGCCATATCTGAATCTACATCAATTGAAGAAATCTACCGAATACTTCAATAGAAATGAGCAGAATAAAATGCCGAAATATGTTTTTCTATTGATATTACCCTATATCTCAAAATTCGATTTTCTGTTATTTCATTGAGTGCTGATATTCGAATGGAAGTTCAGAACTATATATGCCTTCTATGGCTACTTTTTGAATTATCATCAGGCATCAAAGTTACCAAGTACTTGCCTTCTCGGAATACTACCTACGAATACTAAATATTGAAACAGAAATTATGCGATGGACCGTATATACTTGTTCATGCAAAATAAAAGGTTGTTCATAGTTAGTTACTGAGGCAACTAACTGAACTGAACTATGCTGATGCATTTTGTTATATAAGTATGCACATGTTCTCCTTGGTACAAAAGCAAACTTTTCCATGCCATATAATTTTTTTTCATTCAAATATGATCCAATTTACCGAAATTTCATACTAAAATAACAATATAAAATTTTGTGTTGACCTGTGAATTGAACAAATGTCAACGCTAAAAGTACAAAATAAAATAAATCTGAAGAAGGTTTTTATTTATGAACCATTGAACTGAAAAGTGAACATAATATTCAGAAAACATCTGAAAATTTAAATATTTCCTAAATGCCTGTGAAACGTCACAACACTTGAAATGAAGGTTGAATCCTTTAAGGAAATATAAATTTTTTATTTTAGTTCTTTGTTATTATACAGTCAATATTATTTTTCACTTTTTAGTTCAATGGTTTATAAATTTGAGTTTGCTAATAAAAAGATACTTTGCATTTATTTCATTGTGTTCATCGTGTTCACTTGATGTTTTTCCCGTACGTTCTAGAACGTTCCTAAAACTCTGTTTTTTATAACTTTCTAGAAGGTTCTAGAACATTCTATAACTTCCTTTCGTATATTCTAGAAATTTATTTTTGATATTCTAGAGATTTCCAAAAAGTTTCCTCATCACGCCCTTTCCCTGATGGGCGAACTTTCGAAAACTGCATTTGAGGGTTTTTTTCAGTATGTTATAAAACGTTACGAAAACTCTTTCCTAGTTCATTCCACGGAGATTTTCTAGAACTTTCCAGAATATTCAAAAATATTCTAGAATTCTCTTTCTTATATTACCTATGTTTTTTTCATATTATAAAAGTTATAAGGAAACGAAATTTGAAAAATACGCCCACCAATTCAATTTCAAAACTTTTATCAGAACTTTGACTACACCACTGGATTCAGAGAGTCTCAAAATATCACTGACTGTAATTTCATCAAAATCTGTTGATAAATGAAGAAAATAAAAAATTATTAGTTAAAATAGCATTTTCCTGAAATTCCATCAACATATTTTTCAAATTTTATTATCTCATGATTTTCTTCTTTATGATCAGATTTGAATGAAATTTTGGTCAATGATATATCGAGACTTCCTGAATACAGTGATGTATTCCAAATATTGATAAAAATTCTGAAATCGAATTGGTGAGTTGATGAAGCGGCATATTTTTCAAATTTCACTACCTTATAACTTTTGTATTGATTGAAGCATTTCAACGTAATTAACATATGAACCATTTCAAAATATCGCGAATCCAGTGGTGTAGTTAGAATTTGTAACCTTGAAAAATCATATTGGTAGGCCCTGGAAATGGCGATTTATTCATGAAATTTAGTGTCCTAGTAGACTTTTTGAATGTCTAATCTAATGAAAAAAGAATAATTCCAGTCGGTTGAAAAATGTAAATTTTATAAGGGTGCTTGGGTCTCAAGTATATTGTAGTGAGTATATTGATTGATCAAATTCAATGAGAAATTCTGTATGATTTATTGGGGATTTAGCGAAGTATTGCTAGTTCCTTTCATACAATGATACAGTATAGTAATATGGATGGTTCCCACTTTTGTGTAGTGGAACTAGCTAGTTCAAGTTCCTCAGAAGGCTGCACAGCCTGTACGACCCCACTACAATCTACAATGACTGAAATAAATCCTGAAAATAGGAGAAGTAAGGAAGTCCAACTGTCCAAGTCAGAACTAAATGGTTGGTTATTTCATTATTTTTTTTTTAACATAATCGCATCAACCTAATGGTTATTAGCGAGTCGTACATAATGTTCATAATTTTGATATAATATCTACATGTTTAGGAAAATTGATAACATTTGAAATATTACAGTTTCTGCCAATAATGTTAAACAAATCTGGAGGGAAGTTACAGTTGTTTCGCTGCATAGAGTACGTTGGACATTCGGTAAAAATGTGTTGAATTGTCAGTTTTGTTTCACATATCTCACACATCGGCTCGTCGGAACGCTTCAGTAAATACCTGTGAGTCAGATTGGTGTGACCTAAACGTAGCCGATTGATGATTACTTGATGTTTTCGGATCTTTGTTTCGTCGGGCCATGGTTTCACATCATATTTTATTGTTCGTAGTTTTGCATTATACACTTACCACTGATTTTGCCATCTCTGGATTGTTGCCGTTTTCAACACTGATTTGATGTCTGTAGATACTACCGTCATCATTGTTTCGGGATCGGCAGAGGTAATTGCACTACGAGAACATTCGTCAGCTTTTTCATCGCCCTGTATTCCAATATGTGAAGGAACCCAAATAAAGCAAATTTGTTTTTCGCGTTGTTGGATTATATGGAGTTCTTGCTTTATTTTCTGTGCAATAGGATTTTTGGGACATAAACACTTCAGTTTGTATAGAGCTAAGTGAATCTGTTAAAATGACATATTTCTCTAGTGGGGTGCGATAGCTGAAAAAAACTTCACAACTGGCAACCAATGCACCACCTTGCAGATAGTACATAGGTAGACGAGTTCAAAAAGCCCGGGACACAAATTTTCCTGGCCCTCTGGCGGTGTTGATGACGTTTCCAATATGGCCGCCAAGGTTTCAAGACACGCTTCTACATTTCCCTAGATAACTCGAGTTTGAATTCTGATAACAACCTATATTATTAGTGATTATTATTCAGGAGAAAACGCGCTTTCCAAAGGTATATTAACCATTATTGATTAAGTTTATAATATCATAAATATTTGTAGCTTTATTGAAATGTTTCTGTTTTATTTTGATTTTTAGAAAATTTTGCTCAATTTCTTCTTTATTATATTCAGTTATACTAGATGTGTGATTGTGTTGTGTAACGAACCTCATCGTGTAAATAAGATATTGCTTCTATTTACCTCATAGAAAGATCCAATCATGCCAACGAAGAGGAAGCATGAATTGGTTGATGCTACGACTGATCCAGTGGTGGCCCCGTTTGTATGGGACCTCTGTTTGTTGTGCCAGAAGCATTCAAAAGAGCGCCTAATCATCCCGAAGTATGAAGGTTATTCAACAATGGCGAAAAATCTTGAAATTTTTGCGAAACATGGTGAGCTTCCAAGTGCTATAAGAAATTTGGATCAGTTGGACGATGGAAATGGTATTTCACAAACACTAGTAGCCCATGCAGCAAAATATCACAAATCTTGCAAGAACAAATATGACAGTCAAAAGGTGGAAAGATTAGTTGGTGAAAAGAAACAGAAAGGACGTCCACATTGCTCCCTATTGGACTAAACTCCATCTACATCAAAATTAACAAGATCATCAGTATTTTGTTCAGATTTCAAGAAGGTGTGTCTGTTTTGTGATGAAGAAAAAGGTAAAGACAAACTTGTGACTGCATCCACGCTCGGTATTGGGCGTACAATTCATAGTCTTGCTTCACAATTACAAGATGAAAAACTGTTGAAAAAGTTATCGTCAACAGATTTGGTAGTGTTAGAAGCCAAATATCATAAACTATGCTATACTCGCTTTCTAACACGTTCAAGAGCTGCTGAACGTTCTCGAAGAGAAGATAACCATGAACCCAAAGAAGTTGTTTATGGTACAGTTATAACCGAATTGGTTCAATACATGCAGGATTTGTACTCATGTAGCAACACTTCTCCAGTGTTTAAACTTTCTTATCTCACGAAATTAGTATCTCAGCGCAAGATGGACATGTGAATACAAATTGACGAAAAGAATATTAATAGAACACGTCTTAAGGAACAACTATTAGCATTTGTACCTGTTCTGAAAGCAGATAAATCGAGACGTGAAATTATTTTCAGTTTCGAAGGGGATGTTGGCGATGCCATTCGCGATGCGTGTGCATTTAATGACTTTAGTGATGGTATGTGTCTGGGACGGGCAGTAGGTATACATATTACGAAGACAACTCTTTCAAAATTTTCCCAAATTCGAAGGATCCTTTGAGAATTCATTCATTCACTGCTTCCACATCTGTACCTGCTGTTCTTTTGAATTTTGTACGTATGTTATTAGAGGGTCCCAATATTGACTCGGGTGTCTCATCAGAAATACCTGGACATAATGCAGGATTATCAATTGCCCAACTCATCAGATATAACAGCATCAAGCATAACAGAAAAGAAAATTTTCAGAATGTACGTCACTCTCTGGAGAGAGAAACACCACTACCACTATATGTGGGTCTCATGATTCACGCTATCACTAAGAAGAAGAAAATTATAGATGAACTGTGTCATCTGGGTTTGAGCAAGAAGTATCGGCCACAGTTACAAATGTGTTGTGTAAACAATATATGGAAGATGGTGTTTGGAGCCCATATAAATCACATAACGACTAGCTGTGCAACGCTAAATTGTTTTGGCAAATTTTCAGCAAGTGATTGTAATGAAATAAGAGTCATATATACCTTTCGAAAGGTAATTTTATGGTTAACAAAAAAGTATAAAACACATTTTCAGCTATATGAAACGGATTCCAAGTAATTGAGCAAAATTTTTCGAAAAATCAAAATAAAAAAGAAAAATTTTAATAAAGCTACAAATATTTCTGCTATTATAAGCCTAACAAAATATTTGTAATATACCGTTGGAAAGCGCGTTTTCTTCTTGTTAATAATCACTAATAATATAGGTTGATATCACAATTCAAATGCGAGTTATATAGGAAAATGTAGAAGCGTGTCACAAAACTTTGGCGGCCATGTTGATAACGTCATCAGCACCGCTAGAGGGCCAGGAAAATTTGTGTCCCGGGCTTTTTGAACTTGTCTATCTATGTACTATCTGAATCGAAAGGGGCGTATTGGTTGCCAGCTGTGAAATATTTTGGTATAATTTTAAGCTAACGCACCCCACTACTCTCCAACTGTCCCATTAATATAGACTAACGCACGATAACTGGCATAAAGTTCTGCAGTGAATACGCTGGTCGTTGACGAAAGCTTGTAGGAGAAAGAATCGGATGATGTTACTATTGCAGCTGCTACTCCTTCATTAGTTTTTGAGGCGTCGGTATAGATTTCTGCGTAATCGGAGTAGTTGGAAATTATTTCGTTGAGTTTATATTTGATTCAAGTTCAAGTTCAAGTCCATCTTCGTCGCCAATGTTCTATTTGTTACTATTATATAAAATAGTATTCGCGAGTAATGAATAAAACCACTGGTAATTGTGTACCTATTTATTTCATACTGCCTGCGAGCAGTCATATCGGCTCGATGTTTGCTTGAAGACAAAAAACAACTATCCACAAGGTGAATACTCAAATCGCATATACAGAGTGGAACTCTTTAGAGCCCAATATATAACACCTCTTTCCTAAGCACTGTACTATAACTAATTTTTTTTTTTAAATATCAACCTGAAAAAAAATTAATTTTTCATCCCTAACCTATCAGGCTGCTTCAACTGGCTACGGCGTCTTAATGTCTTTGGTGACCAGTTAGCTGCCCTATTCACAATGCGATTTTCAGTATTTACAATTTCTCTATTTACATTATTTACATTTATATCATTTTTACTACCACTATTCTCATTGCTATGATTAAGATCACTATCATTCAAACAGGATTGCGGAATAAATGAAACTGACACCAAATCCTCTGCCACCGCATGTTTAACTTTCATTTGATTTTTGTGTCTTTTCCATGTCAATCCACAACTTGTCTGAACTATATAAGTTCTTGTACCTAGAACTTCTTTGACAATACCTGAACACCAAGGAGGTGTACCTGGTCGAAAATCTCTAACCCATACCTGATCATTTTCGGTAAAGTATTCATCTTTTTCTTGTTTATAATATTTTTTTTGATAATTTTGTCTAGCCTCCACTGAGTCCCTAACAGATGGCATCAACAAGTCAAGTTTTGAACGTAAAGATCGACCAATCAATAATTTTGATGGTTTTTCTCCGGTCGTGGTATGCGGTGTATTCCGGTATTGAAACAAAAAACGGTTTATAATTAAATGTAAATCCATATTCGGATTGTCGTTTCTGGCTTTGAGACTAGCATTTTTCATTATTTTTACCCCACTTTCTCCTAAACCATTAGTGGCAGGATGATAGGGAGCTCCTGTAGAATGTTTTATACCACTGGCCAACAAAAAATTTTGAAACTCCTCAGAAATAAAAGTTTGGTCATTGAGGACGCAACTTCAAAATGGATCGAGTGTATGGAAGTTAGCAATATCACAGCTTCAACAACAATCAAACATTTTAGGGAAATTTTTGCCCGATTTGGTTTACCAATTGAACTCTGCACCGATAACGCAAAAACTTTTATTTCTGAGGAGTTTCAAAATTTTTTGTTGGCCAGTGGTATAAAACATTCTACAGGAGCTCCCTATCATTCTGCCACTAATGGTTTAGGAGAAAGTGGGGTAAAAATAATGAAAAATGCTATTCTCAAAGCCAGAAACGACAATCCTATGCTATTCTCATAACCTGGCTGTTGGTATTGAGTTTGTCGAAGTGAGTTAGGCTTGTGTCACAGTTCGGCAATTTGATAGACCAATGGAAAGGTGGGTTGAATGTGTTATAAGAAAGGGTTTTGGTAGGGATAAATCGAGGGTAGATAGATGATTGCGGATTCTCTCGTAGAAAGGTTTATAGGTTCTTGTTCGATTCGTGGAGAGATTCCTATATTTATCACATAATGTATTTATTGATCGTTCGGAATAATTCAGAAATAATTCATGTATAAACCTATTCCCTAGAACACTGATAAGACTATCGCGGGATAAAACGATCCTACGACACTGCTGTCGGCGAATATTTCCACGCACCCAGTCTACATGTATCACTCGTCCCCTACATCTGCGTACATCGTTTCGGACGTCATGTCGTATTCATCATCCAGTCCGAGTTACATGCCTAGGGAATTGGAATCTCGACTGTTTTATATTTTCGCGGAATATCTTCCGATATGTTACCGTGTCAATAAATTGTGTCATTAACTATCGGCAAAATAAAATGAAAGTTGGTAATTTATAGAAATTTCAGTGTGAGATGAGCAGATTTACGCAGTCGCTCGCTAATAACTCATGGTCGGTCGGACGCTAAATATTTATCCGATTCCCATGGTGTGCTACGTGTTTTGCGGATGAACCTGCGACCGATTGGAAATGACCGACGGCTAATTTCGAAGAACTCGATGTGTCACGGTGTTCCGCACATCAGTATTCAGTACTCGGTCATTCTCTATACAAAATAAATGAACTAGGAAATGATTTCATTAAGATTAGCTGCGTTTCAAAACAATTAAAATGATTCAAAATATGACAAGGCCACATTTCTACATAGTGGATAAATCATCCATCTGAAAACTGATGATTTTATAATAAAACGCTAATTTAACGAAATAGAGTTTCATTACAACTAATTTTATTGTAAATAAATCAGAATCCAATAAAACTAATCGGGTTTTATAAGGCCCAGCGAACCTTCAAGAAACAATGGCGCGTTGTAAAACACCTTTCAGGAAAATTTTATATTCTGTCTTACCTTCTATTTAATAATAAATGCTTTTATTGTAGGGTACAGCAATCAGCTTATATCCTAACAAAAGGCAGGATTCAATTCCTCCTCATGATTACTCATGGCAGGGATTGCTCTTCCATCCAACCAGTGAAGTGAACTACCTAATTAATCCTAATTGATAACAAACAATATAGATGTTCATACATACAATATGTAATAGAGTATGTTAGACAAATCAATTAACTGCTCCTAGAAAAATTGAAGATTGTAGATTTACCATACAAGCACAAAAAAAAAACACACTAGTCGACGAAAAATGTCTTAGAGAAAAGCTTGTGATAATACATTTTAAACCATAGGTGAAGAAAAAGTGATGTGACGATTCAAGTTTGTTATAATTGTTACATTATACCAATAAATTTGGAAAACTAGTATCAAATAAATGTTTCTTAATTTTTTTCTTGAAAATTTTGATTGGCAATAATTTATATTCACTGGGTAACCGGTTGTAAAGGCGAACTATTTGGTATGAGAAGGAGCCACGGAAGAAGGAGGTTTTATATTTAGGCGCAGCCAAATTATTTTTCATGCCAGGGAGCTGGAACGACTGGAGTGAGCAGATCACACACTAAATTTTATTTGACAGTTACCTTATTGACTATTGATTTAACCATTTACTGATTCAAATAAATTCCTCAATTTGTTATTAGTTAATATATGCGCAAATAGACCAGATAGAAGTTAGGTTCGAAATAATAAAACAATAGTTTGGCTGACAATCATTATTCATTAAGCCAAAAGAAAAAAAATGGAAACGTTGGAATAAATAAGTAGTTTAAATTCAATTTAATCTACAGAGTGACCCATATGAAAGCGGGCCACCTCTCTGAAACTGTTATTTATTATCCGATTCGGAAGTTTAATTTTCTTCAATAGATAGAGTATTATTAGTTCTAATTGAGTGCCGTGAATTTGAAATAAAAATAAAAATTTCAAGGCCTACTTCGAATTTTTTTCAAGGTAAAAAATCAAAAAACATACTAGCAATTTTTTTAAATAGAATTTGGCAACGCCGCTAGATTCACGACATTTTCAAGTGGTGTATGTAAGAATTTCGTGAGAATGCGTCCATCAATAAAAAATTTATATGGGTATAAAATTTGAAAATTTTGTCAATAAAACACACTACTTCAATATCAGAACTTCCATCAAAATTCTGACATCACTGGATTCAAAATATTTCGAATATATTTTTAATAAAATTCTCCTTATCTAATTTATTTAATGATTTTTTCAATGAAAACTAGAGAGAATTAAAAAAATCAGTTATATGAATGAAAAAGTTGACAGTTGTAGAAAAAGTATAGTGTCCAACATGTGGGGAAATTTACTTTTCCCACTTGCACAATATACTATTCCAGCCTTGATGAAATTTCTGTGACAATATATTTTCTTGCTTAACAACCAATCAGTGGATTTCAAATTTTGAAATTCAGCCAATAGAATCGGAACTACAGTGAAAATATAGCTTGTCGCTATATTTTCACGGTGATAAATCTGCTGAGTTTTTGTTTTGCTATCTGTCAAGTGAAAATAATGATTCAAATTTATGTGTTTTGACTAGTTATCTTTATTTATCAATATGAGAGATCGTTGAGGACAAATGTCCATTGGTATCATAGATGAGGCTGTGGAAAAGAGTATTTCGTTGAATACGACTAGAAGTAAAGCATCAATTACCAGGTGACACGATTTTTCTTTATTTCAAATCGATATATTGTCGTCCTAAATATAATTCGTGGTATGATTAAAAACCTATAATTTTTTGGAATATCAATTCATTGGCAATCCCAATGCAAGAAAATACAACCTGCGGACTCATTGTATTTTCAGCTTTGGGATTGCAATTCATTAATATTCCAAAAAATTATCGGTAATAATCATACCACTTATTATATTACCCCTGAAAACATAAAATGTCCTGCCATATAATAGAACTGAGGTCAGAATCGAGCCACAATATGAAACCAGTGGAATTAGAGTAAATGATGCTAAAGAATACGCAACAAAATATTCATCAACTCCTCCAAAACTCAAAAGATCGGTTTTATTTGCTTTGCATTCCATATCCAGAAGTCTCAGCTCGATTTCCTTATCACATGGCTCCTGTAACATAAACAAATACTGTTTGAATAACTTCTTAGAAGATCCATCAGATGAACTAGATTCATTAGGAAGTCAAATTCAGACATCTGCTTTTTTAGAGAATTACAAATTATATTCATCTCTTGGATGACCTTGCACTCCAAATAAATGAAGTAAGTGATTTGAGTACAGTCTGTCAACCTCCCAAGTCGTGAGAAAGAAAAAGTATAAGTTGCTAAAATTTGTTATGAGATGAATTATTGATGTGACTATCGACATCGGGCACATCCAATGAAACAAAATCAAGTTTTTACACGAAGATGTTCTCTTTCACACGCATGGAACTTATTACAATTCTCACCACTACATGATATAAGAGCAATGTTGCCAAATGTCGTCATATCTGCTATATAGAGCAGTTTTGAATTTCATACCAATGAGCATACTTCCTTGAAAGAAACCCTGAAAATTCAAAAAGAGTTTTCGAAGTTTGAAATAATTGGAACAGTATTTATTTTAGGTTGTTTAAAACTTGTTGAACATGTTATTGATTATCATCTTAGTACAGACTTGGGAAAAATTCTTGCGAATCCCAATGAAACTTACGGACTATGATAATTCATCATCAGTAAATATGGTTTTTTACCAATGATACCATTATTTAGTACAAAAATATCAATATCGTCACTAGAATAGTTCATTCGGCAGTTCGGCCAGAACTTGTAATAGTTTTTTTTGAATATATTTTTCCATGAAAAGTGTTTTAAATAATGTTTAAGATTCAACTCTGAAAGTTTTTTTATCCGGTATTACGTTAAGTGAGACTATGAAGAATTGCATGCGAATGTATGGGTCTCACATTGGGAAAACTGAGAGATCTCGAGCCGTAAGGATGGACGAACACAACAGATGGATGACTCAACAAGAAGAGACGTCGATGTCATGTATTTTTGATCACGGGTGAAACAAAAACTCAGTTTGCCGTTCTAATATTACTCACTTAAAATTTTCTGTCTCAAGCCGAAGGTAGTTTCTTGTGAAACCTGGATGTAGGTGTTCCCACGTTTTGAACTGGAATTCAACTTAAAATTCATAAGACACCATTGAGTGTTCTGTAGAAAGCTTCTTCATGATTCTTACAGATATAATTCATTGATTTTAGGGAGCAACAGTTATTTTTTGTTGAATAATTGCTGAAATATACTTTTGCATAGGTTGGAACTTTGTAGACGTTGAACTTATACATATGCCTAACCAAGTGAATGTTCTTCATTATTCACTGAATGAATGATGCACTCCTAATGATGGTAACTTGATTGACGAAACGAACGCTGAATGTGATTTTCGTAGTTTGAGTGATTGTCTATGGTCTCAACCACTCTTCAGGATATATCCCAATACATTTCGTAGTAAAGACTGCAGGAAGGGTAGTTTAAAATAGAATTTCTCCTTCTGTTTGGGTTTTACTGAATTTGCGTATATGTCAATCACACATTTTACACAACAATTTTTTTTATTCAAATTTTGGTATGAGGCAAATTCGGAAAACATAAAAGTGAACATGGACGAAAATGGGAAAAATGGGGAAAATTCAATATATGATGTGGTTGTCAACTTCACCAACAAAAGAATTGAGATCTGATTGGGTTCTGTAGACAATCCTGAAATTTGTTTATTTATTAACTTGAACTGTTATCAGTTGCATAATTTCAGCATGGTTGAGTATAAAGGACTCCCATTTTATATTATCTATTTATGCACTGATTTCAACCCATTTGTACGTTGTCACTGATTTCGTCAGTAAATATTACATTCCTAACTTCTTTTCTTTTCAACCCATCAATTAAAGTCACTAATACATCACTTGAAAAAGTTTTGTTCTGTAAATCGATAAATTCTCATATTATTTCATCAGTTTTAGTTTTAATAGCGTTTCCTGTATCATGTGCGTGATCAAAACAATTCAACAAATAATTATTAACATTGTTTTTAGTAATATCCATGACAGCGATGGTTGATGCCAAATACGCTTATAACAACAGAAAGTTTCTTCCACTCAGTACAAATAAGCGCCGTCTGTGCACAAACAACGAAAAAAACATTCAATCCAATAGTAAAGGATTGCGAAACTGGATCAGAACAAAACCGAAAAAACGCTCGCATATAAGACTCGTTGACAATACAAAGCAAAGCAGCAGGATCATTGTCCTCCTTTGAACTAATTATTACACACACATCGACGATCGAAACAGAAATAATATATTAATTCTTATTCTTATTTTCAATTAAAACAATGGACAGAATAAGAATAATAATTGCAAACGCAAAATAAGGGCTTGACAAAACGAAATATTCATCCATTGTATTCTACATCCATAAATTTACGAGAGTTGCTATGTACGCAGATCGGGGTGAACCTTGGACAAGCCGACCGAATATTCTTCTGGATGATAACTTTCTCGAGGCAAATTAGGATTTTTTCAACTAATCCTCAAACAATCGGAATTCCCAATAAAAATTCCGGGAGCAATTTATTGTTGGGTGGAAGATTCCCGTGTTTATTCAATACTCAAATCACAGTTAATCGTTGTTTCATTCAAAGGGTTTTTGCAAACTTTATTCTACCCACTCTGTTCATATGTCGTTCTGTCGTTTTGTTCTTTTGTCTGTCTTTACGGTTCAAAACTTGCAATCCATTTTTCAACCACTGCTGGTATAAGATTGAGCTGCGATTTTGTACACGTAATAAGAACCGATGAAAATACAATGATAAAAAAATTACTCTCCCTGCTCCCCCCTTCGGAAAGCTGGATAGAGAACGCGTTGAAATTGGGAAAAACATGAAAATTACGGCGAAAAAAATGTTGGTCGGAGGGATCGAAAAAAATTGGAAAACTCGCCAGAATAAAATCGAAAAAAACAGTTACTAGCATATATGCATGAAAAACATGAAACATTCGAATAATTTCTTAGGAAAATTAACTCCCACACCCCCCTCCATCTCAAAAAATTATTCGAAAATTCGAAAACGGAAATAAAATCGAAAAAATCCTTTAAAATAATGAAGAATATGGTACCATCGAATAATTTGACTTGAAATAATTATACCCCCTACCCTCTTTCCCCCTTCCGGCCTCTATTCCACTCCTCTTCGAAAAAAATTGTGAAAACTCGTGAGTATAAAATCGAAAAAAAAAAATCGTTAAAATATTGAAAACAATGGGACCATTTCAGACGTCGAAAATTACTGCAAAAAATAATGTCGGTTGGGGGACTTGGACCCATCCTTCTCGAAAATTGCTAAAATGAGCGAAAACAAAATCTAAAAAATCCGTATGATAGTGAAATAAATGATCATGAATAATATTATTTAAAAAATTAACCCTTTTCCTCACAATTGAGGGCCAGGTAGCTCAGAGTTGATGCTGTCGCGTTGAAAACCGTTGACTGCTGCTCGGCTGGGTTCAAATCCTAGCGACTACAGATTTTTATCTGATGGCCCGAGAAAGTGCTAGGAATCGCACGTTAAAAGGTAAGACCTCGTTAATCCTCGCACAAGTTGCTACTTTTGAGAGCTGCCGTTCGTAAGGGACGACAGCTGGCTAACGGAAAAAACAATTTTAACAATTTTTTTTTAACTGAAAGTTACATAAAGAACTCGTAAAAATTCGGAAAAATATCCGACTGTTTGGAGAGTGGAAGATTACGGAAATAATTGTCGATCGAGGGATTCGGATCCACTTCTTTCTCAAACAAAATTGCAAAAACTCGCGAAAATAAAATTTAAAAAATCCGGAAATTCAGTTATACACTTCCAACTTCTGAAAAAAATTGAGAAAAATTGCAAAATTAAATTCGGAAAAATCCGTTAAAATAGTGATAAACACCGCATGATTCAATAAATAAAATACCTCCCTGTTCTTCTGACAGCCACTAATACAGTGTCCTTCAAAGAGTTGGTATATTATGGGAAAAACTTTTATTATTAATTTATTATGAAATTGGTGGTGCTATGAAAAATATGAAAAATGGCCTACTCGGATAGTTGACTACATTGTCTATCATTCACAATTCCTTTAAGTTTGAGGTATTTCATTAGCTCGATGTTGATGGCTTTTCAATGACCTTAGAGATAACAGGTAGCAGTGCGATAGATCTGTATTTGTTGTAGGTGAAGTCCTATTCCTTTTTTGAGACTAGTTGAATTATTGCAATTTTCCATTTGGACGGAAATCCCCTCAAATTATAAGAAAGGTTGATAGCTTGCAAAGAATTGGTTTTAGTTCGGAAGCACATGTCTTCAGAACGCTTGGCGGAATTCTGTCAGATCCCCTAGCACTGAAGGTGTAAAGACCCAGCAAAATGCATCTGATAGTACGTTGGTGAAAGATTATGTCAGATATATGGCTGTTAATGGAAGTAGTGATCTAGGGTTGTTTTCCCAAAAAAAATCTAGTGGAGAATTTGCAGCAAATATATTACCAAAATATCGGATTTTTAGTGTGCGTACATTGCTAGACTTCTGTCTTTGTTGGTTAGAGGGGAAAAAGAGCTGGAAGTGATATTTGTTTCCAGTGCTTTGGCAAATGACCAAAACCAGCGGGACCCGTTCAGGTACTCAACAAGTTCTAATCGTATCTTGGCGTTGTAATACTGTTCTAAAGATTCTATTGTCTCCTTGCACGTGTTCCTACCTTCAATATTTTCCGACCTGGTCTCAAGGCCCTGGTTTTTGTACCATTGACGGTACACTGCTTACTTGAAAACAACAGCTTTGAAGCAGTTTCTGCTAAATCAGATGACATTGTTTTTGACGTGTTTGGTATAGAAGTTTCTTTTGGTTTTCATCGTTATAACTCTGGCTACCTGGATCTGATAAAGCACGAGCTATGTGACATTTATTTCACTATCAATTACATGCAGGAGAACTGTTGAGAGAAGAATCTGCTGATTTTTTTTTTATATGTTTATATGACTAGCAGCTTCACTATTTATCGGAGGTTGCTCTGAATTCATCCTATTTTCACAGTCGATATGTAATATGGTATGATGTCTAGCTTTAGAGCGTTTACAAGAACTGACAGTTTATGCAAAGTTTCGTTCGTTCGATACGATCATTGACAGATAACTTGATAATCTCAGGAAAATCTTGTATAAAATCTTGACTATTTCTTTTTTTGAATGAACACAAACCTTCTGTGAAAAATTGCCTGAGTAATTTCATGTAAAAAAAGTTTTACTTTTTTTATCTGGCTTATGTTAGGTGAAGTTTTTTCTGTTGCATTGGCATTCGAGAAGGTCTGCACGATCATTCATAAATGTGAATAAATTTTCCAAACTGGTTGAGAGATAAGAAGCTTTCTTTTCTTCCCATGTCCTTTTGTGTTAGAATCTAATTTAATTTAAATAAGATGGATGACCAATGTATCCCAATTATCACTAGGTTGTTTAAATGATTTCAATGTACACATACTTATGCTTTTGAAACTATCCATGAGAGTTCTAAGAGAGACAAATGATCCATCATACATTTTCGTCAAATTGAATAGAGGTAGAGTGTCCCCATACTGATATAAAATAGGATATGGAGGACTGAATGAGGCCCTGAAATGTTGTAAGTGAAGTACTTAGGATCCCGATTATCGAAATGTAAACTCTAAAAATTTCGTACGTTTGGATGTGAATCTAAATTTTCAGTATTTCTCATACTGAAAAGCTTATGTTCTGTTTTCATTCATTGACTTTCAGTTTATTTGATAAGAGCCATCGTTTTATTTAATTTTTTTTTTTCAGTTCCAACTGCGAAAATCAAAGTACTCAATGTTTTGCTGAATGTATGAACGTGCTGTCATCATCAAATACTTAGTAAAAACTTTGATAGTGGAGATGAATAGAGCAAGATAAACAGACCCTTGAGGGACACCATGTTGTATATTGAGTAGAAAAGATTTATTATTTTGGAAAAAACGAACTGAACTCGGTTTTATAGGTAATATTTCAAGTTGATACTATCTTCGTGGATATTATAATATTTAAGTTTTTTGAAACGCAATCAAACGCCTTTGTCAAGTCCAGGTAATTTGCTTTGCTATCAAATGATTAAAACGAACGAAGTGTAACAAAAACCAAGGAAACTAATAGGTAGTCGACAGAAGGTGGCACTACAATCAATTATTGCCAATATTTCCATTCAATATCCATTAGTATGATATATCGCCTAGTCGTTAATGTATTCAATAGGAGTACGGATTTATTTCCTTGCTGCCGTCGACGACAATTTCGAAAATCCCACCGCCGGAAACGGTAGCTGGTATTATTTTATATGCGCCTCATTCTCGGTAAATAATTGTGTCATTCTGTTTATTACTGAAATATTTTCAGTCTCGTTGCGTATCGATGATTAGCGAAACCGTGCCGATGGTGCCAGAGAACCGCCAGTGAATGCTAAATACCCTTAAAGATCTCTTAGTATTCTTCGTCCATGTTCCTTTTATGAAATGATTCATTAGTTATTGTTATTAATATTTTTTATTGTGCGGGCATACGGTAATAGGTTTTAAATGCATCGAATGGAGATTTCAATGTAGTTTGTCATACGTATAACGTACGTGTCGGTATTAAGGACATTTTCGCGATAACAAACACGAAGACTCATTGCGGGCGATGTGGATATATCCGAGCGTGATTGGCATATTTGCGCAACATGTTTCCTTACAATCGTGCGTTATTTATTTTTTTATAAGATTATATCAGGGGTACTCGAAGTAAACTCTATTTTGAACATCTTCTTGAGATTGAAATGTTTGTACCTTCACAGAGGTTTTCACCACCTAAAACTGGCACTAGGCTAGGTATGGTTGTTGCCTACTGACTAACAACTCATATGGTACACACACAACTGAACACAATACTCATCTTCTTCTACCATAAAAATCATAAAACAAAATTCAGGCAAAAACTGTTACAATATGACATTCAGTTATGGCATTCAATTATGGGGTATTGCAACGAACTGGAACTCAACTTTCAAATCTCCGAAATTCAATCCTATTCCACAAGGAATAGAAACTACCAATTTCCTGATTGCAAACATAACGTCACACGTAAAGGTCCCTATTCTACATAGGAACACGGATTTACAAAATATTTTCAAAACCTTACTGAATCTAAATTAAAAAAAATTAAACTGAATAAACTACTTACCTTGTATCTCATATTGTATCAGACGAGTTTCAAATAACTGTAAATGAATACGTATCTATCTATTTACCTATGTCTGAATCTATCACATATGGTAAAGAGGAAGAGTGGAGGATTAGAATAGGATAGGATTAGAGAGAAAAAAAATAAAAAAATGAAAAATAAAAAAATAAAATTACAATATTTTTCCAAAAAAAATAATATATCAATATATTGTCTTTTTTCAATATAAAATTTTTCTTTGGAAAAATATTTTTTTTATTCTTTATATTTTTTATTTATTTATTTTACCATTTGTGGGACCCCTAGACGCTTTCTCTCTGATGAATCCAACTATACCCGCATAATTGACCAGATATTTTCAACTGAGCTTGGGTGAAATCGATCACTGTGCAAAAAACGGAAAAATGTTTTTTCTTATACTATTTCATGGTTCTGAGTTTACATTTCAGTGTTGATAAACTCATCTCAACATTATGTCTTAGATATAAAAATGCTAGTATTTCGTCATAATGCATGCCATCTAGAAAATAACCCCGATTTATAGCATCTATAGGTTGCTTCAACTTTCAATGAATTAATTCATTGTCGATTTAAATTTCAACGGAACAGAAAAAACTAACCACTTTTGCACAAACCGCAATACACATGCACTCTCTTTTAGTCAAGATATATGATCTATATTCAACAGGAACACGCAAATTCAATTATATTTTCATTGTTTTAGATTCTCGAAGAAATCCAATATATAGAAAAAATTCAATATATTGAAAAAAATCCAATAAGTATATTGGAAAAATCCAATATGTATATTGGATTTTTTTTGGGAAATAATTTTATTTTATTTTTTAATTTTTAATTTTTTTATTTGTGTTACCCCTAGACGCTTTCGTAGTTACGTCTTTTCAAGAAGTTCACCTGCAAATTAATATGTATTTTTTGAATAAAACATTATTTTATTTGAATTGAACATTTTATGATAAAAAAATATTTTATTCAAATTGAATATTTTATAATGAAAAAATATTTTATTAAAATTTAATATTTCATAATAAACAATTATTTTATTTAAATTGAATATTTTATTTATTTCCTTCAACTAATAATCCATTCTTTTATGCATATTTTATCTACAAAATAGTATTGATATTTAGATCTGCCAGGCGTCCCGCGACGGCTCAATTTTATCAATAGGTAGTTAGTTAGTTGATTTTCAATATTCTTAGTACGTTTTTTTTATGATGGCATATTTTGCTTTTATATTTTCGTTTTCGAAGTATAACAAGTTTTATTTTTCAATAGACGAAAAAATCCTTATTTCCAGACTCTTATAAACTATATCTTTAAATTAGAGTATATGGTATTTATATTTATACTGACAGTGACATTCAAAAAGTACACAACGAATGAAAAAAAATGTACCTGAATATGCGATTTTTCAAAAAAAAAAACTTGCCATCAACTTAGCTCATCTTGAAACCCACTTAGCCCCTGTCAGATATACTGAGTGATTTTAAATTTCTTGAAAAAGCACATTTTTTAAAATCAGCAAAATCTCAAAAATATTTTTTTTAGAAATTTGGATATTTTGTAATAGTAATTCATTGGCAGAGCTCGAATAGAGTTTTTATGAGCCATTTAAATGGGAATCAGTCAGTTATGGAAGGTATTTTGCCAAAAAAATGTCTGCAAAACTAAAACCTCACGTTTTTGCGCAAACTTCATTCTTGAATGAGTTCTATGGAATGTGGGGTCATCCTATAACCAAACGATGCTTTTAAATCAATTCCTGATATACGAAATTTATAAATTTCACGATTAATTCAAATTTTTCCCACCTACATATCGTTTAATGATCTCCAAGAAAGATATTGAAAAATTCCATCCAAATGTTACTTATTTCCCGAAAAATATAACATTTGAAATTTTGCTAATTTTGAAAAATGACGTGATAACGTCTTATAAATCGATGAACGCCGATTGCACGCACGAAAAAGTATGACGCATCTATCTTTCTTCCACTACATCGGCGGATGCGTCCGAGTAGAAGAGAGACAGCGGCAGCACACAACCTACACGTGAAATTTATGTTTTTAAATAGAGTTTCAAGAATATATATGTTTTAATGAAAAGTTAACGCAGTGCAAGGGAATATATTATTATACGAAACAGGTTCTGGCGGACTTTTCAAAAAGCACCAGTTTCATGAATTTGATTTATGTTATCAATTTCATCATAATTTATCGAAAAAAAATTATTGAACTCTTTTTTTGTATTATACAAAATAATGATAATTCAGAGATAATCATTCAATTCAATTCTTAAAAGTATGCAATTTTTCATTAAGATTATCTTATGACGTTATCACGTGAGATTATCGTCCGTAAACCGACTTTACATACCATTTTTTTAGGAAACTGAAAATCAATCACTCAGTATATCTGATAGGAGCTGAGTAGGTTTCAAGATCAGCCTAAGTTTATGACAATTCAATTTTTTTTTTCAAAAGATGTTTTATATTTGTTGCGTACTTTTTGAATGTCACTTCATATTCTACTGTATAATTTCACTTCACAAATGATGTCTATATGGTCCCTTAAAAAATGAATGAAACACATAAGTTCAATCCCAAGGTCTTCCTCTATTTTAACAATATTTTTTCTCTTACGGTTATCGATATCACAAAGTATCAATTCCAATTCGTTTCACCCTGTTCATCGGCATCTTGGTGACATTATCGAAAGAAACTTTCAGTTTGCACTTATAAAAACGCACCTGAAAGAATTTCGAATTCCTTCGAACCAAAAAATCAACTAGGTGGAGCAAACAACGGATAACACATCTCCCAAGTAATGCTTCTCAGACATTTTCTTCACACGTCGCTTCGCCGTCATTCTACCTCTTCCCAGCATCCAGTTACCCCAAATGCATCCATTTATATGCTCGATCACGGCAATCGGCAACGATGTGACAAATTATTCCAACAAAGAGATCCGCGAATTCCTCTCAGAAAAATATTTAATTTGTATTGTATTCCCGCCAAATAAGGAAATTCCTATATCAGGCAGCAGATTTAAATGCAAGAGACGGCGTGCGATATGGTTAGAAAAACAAAGTGGATCGAGGTGAAACTAGACACCTCCATCTTGCAAAACACAATAATAGCGATCTTCAACAGCCAGATTATCTAGGCCTGGTATGCGAGAAAAACTCTTCAGCACTACTTTCAGTCTTTTTACCTTGTATTTATTGTCTTTAATAGGAAGCGTTATTGTTTGGCTTTTAGAAATTCGCTCAATGAAACTGCAATAAACAATAGAATAACACCTGTGTAACATTGAACTGGCGAAGGAAAAAAAGTGTCATTACATACAAATTTCCGTGTGGCTTTTGTTGAGAGGGATATTCAGTAATTGCTCATGATGATGCAATCATCGGGGAATGTTCTAATCCATTGGGAGAATTGTACCGATACGGATACAAACAAGGTAATAATTATTTTGCAGGGTGTTCACAATTTTCATGTTCTTGTGCAACTAAGATTTCTGAACATTACAGTTATTTCCCCTCCACATGCGAACTCGAAGACCAAAATTGAATGAAAATGACCCCACCTACCACTATAAAGGAATATGATTTATTTATCTACTAATTAGTGTACAGAAACTAGATATACATTACTTGTTTAGTGAATATCACAATTATGTCTATAAAATGTATTTATAAATTTGAATTTGTATAAGGAAATGGGCAAAAAACAATCTCTTATATGGTTGTAACAAATCAGTGACGGAGATACTCTCTCCATATGATGTTTTCGTGTGACTATCAGTAAATTTATTAATATTTCGACCATTAGCATACTGTCATTCAACAAATAAACTGAAATTTCTCATTTTCTAAATACGTAGCAACTTTTTTTCCGCTTTTCTGTCCAATAAAATGCAGAATTTTTGTAACAACGCAGATTGAAAAAAATTTGGCGAATTATTATTTTGATATCAATCGATTGTTTGAGAGCAGTTCATTTAGCCTCGCACAGTATCCTCTCCAGGTGTCGGCCGCCCGCGTGCAAAGACCTAATGTGCCGCCCCTCTAGATTTTTTTTCGTATTTTGACTAATACTAAACGTTGACGTTATAAACTCATCTTAGGTTTGATTGAAAGCTACCTGTCCAACCGATGTCAGTAGGTTGTCCTGGAGGAAACCAGTTCCAGTGCAATGCTGTCACATCTGGGAATTCCCCAGGGCTCAATACTACGCCCGCACCTGTTTTCACTGTACACTATGGATCTGAAAGAATCCTCTGATGGTGATTGTTATATACATCAATTTTCTGACGAAACTCAAGTTTCAATAAAGGTTATGCTGATATAGTCATTACAATGAATATTGATACCCTTGATGAAATATTTGAATATTCTAATCCTCAGAAGTCTTCAATATACTTGTGCAAGCTGTCCATTTCAGCTGTCTCCTCGACAAACTTAACATTTTTTTCTAGTCAATCCAGCCTGCACAGCAATTATTCCACATCAATTAGGTACGAACCAAAAATATTCTGCCTAATTACGTATGATTCGGGACATGTTGAGAATATTCATGAAAATGTATAACTCGAGAAATCTCATTAAAGATATTTCTGTATCGGACATTCGACTTCGCATTCTTCTCTCACCATTCGGCAGTAGTGTACCAGAAGGCCCCTGCACCCGTGAGAAGAGAGAATTTCCAATTAATCTACCTCCGACGCGGCTAACACATAATGTATTCTCCAATAACAAGCAAAAAGCAGTATTTCCCAAACAAATGATCGGTAACTTTTTCCACTGGGAATAAATCGACGGGTTCCTTAATGAGCTGTTTCTGCGACGGACCAAATGAACCGAAATTAAATAGACGAACCATAAAAATTACCTCCTGATTTGGTATTGACACCTTCGGTATGTCCCCTAACATAAATTATGTCCACTGTATCTCACCTGGTCTTTGGAGAAACGAAAACGACATCTGCTCGATAAAATTAAAATCAGATTAACTATGAGTTCTTAATGATGATTGTATGATTAATGTGTCCGAAAGTCAATTGAAATAAAAATTAAGGGATTGATTATCATCGATGAATCAGATCGTATCAATCAGTAACTCAGTATATTCAATTCAGATAAATATATAGGACGTAAATTATCCACAGTGAAAAATAGGATCTTTCAATTACGTCGGATAAATTTCTTTTTACAACGAAATAAATTTGGGAATACGTGATTTAACGAGAAAAACTGACATGAAAAAATCGCGAGACCATACCTTTTGAGCTGAAAGATTTATCCAATAAAAGAAAGAAAAGTTCGAGTGATTTTTGGCAAGATAAATCAACGACAAAATACAGGGAGGTAATTTCTTGTCATATTTTATGAAAATATAAATAATTTTAAAGCATGCTTCCGAGTTATGGAAATAATTCATTAATATATGAACTAAAAACTGACATTTTCACAAAATCACTTTTAACACTAGTGTTAAAAATACTTTTAACACTAGCGTTAAAAGTAAAATGACAGTTAAGATGTTGAATACTCAGTAATAAAGATCTCTCTAACAGAAACACTTCAATCAGATATTATAATCAGAACACCTTCTCGAGAGGAATCATTTATGAAAGTTCGCACATGTATTTAGCCGTTTGTGCAATTGGTAATACTACCTAATTCCTTTTAAAGTTACAAACGAAGTCGTATTCAGTCCAACTGTAGAAGGTCCTTCATCGCTGACAAATAATGACATTCATAAAAAAAGTGCGTTGAGGTTTATTATAGTTGGAGCCTCTTTATAATCCAAAGATCGTGTGTCGAATCCTCATGAATCTTATATCTGTTTTTTCTTACTAGCAGTAACTGTTGTACAAAAAAAATTGTATGATACATTTGTTAAAAGTGATTTTATTTTATAAATATAATGCCACTTCTAAAACTTGTATCATAAATAACTCTATTTTGTACAACTGTCATTAATAATGAAGTTTTTAATTCATTGACACATGAACTAAAAACTGACGTTTTCACAAAATCACTTTTAACACTAGTGTTAAAAGTAAACTGACAGATGACATGATGGATACTCAGTAAAATAGATCTCTCTAATAGAAACACTTCAATCAGATATTATAAACAGAACACCTACTCAAAAGGAATCCTTCATAAAAGTTCACACATGTATTTGGCCGTTTGCGCAATTAGTAATACTAATTCCTTTTGAAGTTACAAACGAAGTAGTATTCAGTGCAACTGTAGAAGGTCCTTCATCACTGGCAAATATTGACATTCATAAATAAAGTGCGTTGGGGTTTATTATATTTGAAGGTCAGCCTTGTAATCCAAAGATCGTGTGTTCGAATCCTTATGGATCTTACATTTTTTTTGTTTTTTTCTTACTAGCAGTAACTGTTGTACAAAAAAAATTGTATGATACATTTGTTGAAAGTGATTTTATTTTGCTCGCAGATATCATATCGACTTTTATATGATTCAGTGGTATATTATTCAGAATCATCCCCAGATTTTCAGTAACACGAAGTGACCAATTTGGCAACAGCGTATTTTCGCAAAACAGAAATTTTACAATTCGAATTGGCTGAGAACCCACAATCGCGACATTTTATCATTTCACGTCATATTTCCGAATTGCTCAACTTGGCAACAGCACATTTCCGCAAAACAAAAACGATAGGTACCATTATGGGTAGTTCATGCAAATGCGAAATTCGCAAAAATAATATCTCTTTTTCGTTTCAATTCCATGAAATGAAATGTGAAAAATATATATTTTTTGCGAATTTCGCATTTGCATGAACTAGTCTTTAGAATTGGCTAAGGGCCTACAGTTGGGACGTTCAATTGTTTTTTCTATACCAAATTTCTAGTAAACCAAAGACTGTGTTTGAAAGAATAGAAAATAAATGAAGTGTGATTTCAACTTTCTTATTTCTACCCCAAAATGAAAAACCAAAAATAAATGAATATAATAAATTATTCATAAACTTATGTTTATATTTGGGTTTTTAAATTTCGTTCTACTGCCATCTACCCATCAGTTGCCAAACTAACATAACTCAAAAAAATATCTGTAATTTTTCATAGTTCGTTCGTTCGTTGGAATGTCGTGGTTGTCATGAATGATTCATTAATTTATAATCAAAATAATTACCTTATTTATGATGTTCGTGGTGGTGGAAAATTGTTTTGGGAGAATTGTTTGTTTCTGATTATTAAACTTCAGTGAGATCGTGAAGATTATTTCGCTTATAATTGTGCAGTTTCGTGATAGGTGTGTGTTAATTCGACAAAGTTGTTCCTTCTGCCAATACCTGCTATAAAGTTGCACGGTGAAAGGATATTTTTATTCTTTCTTATCGTAAGTGTAAAATCTTAATTTTTCACGTACCAATCTTGTCTCCTGTCTTCTTGCTTTTTTAGTTTCTGTTTCCTTCAAATACCATAAGCATGTTTACTTTGGTAAAGGTAAGCTTATCGGGCTTCTAGGCAAATAAAAAAAAAAAAGTGATGTTACGTAGTTTTGTCTCCTGAACACGAATCTGAAAATATTTTGCGGCGCTCTCTACTTCTTTCCGAGATATGGCTCTCCAAACATTGAAAATTGACCGTTTTCAAACACGAATTTTTCAGTAAAAAATCACTCAAAGTTTTTCCTTCTTTTGATAGGCCATTTCTTTACACACTAATCAACCCACATTTCACAATTGCAAGTACTAAAAACATAATTTTTTCATAAAAAATCCGCCCTTCCTTAGGACAACACATAACCAACAAATTTGGATATTTTTATCATTTTACATGTGGTAGGTTGGTAACTGCGCGCGTTAACTATTTTTGGATTTTTTGTGAAAAAATAATGTTTTTAGCGCTTGTAATTGTGAAATGTGGGTTGATTAGTGTGTATGCCTATCAAAAGAAGGAAAAACTTTGAGCGATTTTTGACTGAAAAATTCGTGTTTGAAAACGGTCAATTTTCAATGTTTGGAGAATCATATATCGCCGCAAAATATTTTCAGTTTCGTGTTCAGGAGACAAAACTACGTAAGTAACATTATTTTTTTTTTATTTGCGTAGAAGCCCGATAAGCTTACCTTTACCTTTACTTTTCTTGGACTTTTGGATATGAAGTTCTTCCTAATAAAATTTATTTTTCAACAAATAACAAAAAGAATGTTATTCAAAAATATCACGCACAGAAATCGTTCATTTCATTGAAGCCAGGAACGCTTTTCTCGCATTTAACCCCAATACATTTTTGTCGAGGAAAATCTGTTTCGTTTTGCCAAGCTCATCAGGGAGATAGGAAGAATTGGAAGAAGGCTCTTCAGAAGCAATTAAGTATACACATCAAAGATGGAAATGATGGAAATATTTCTTCTGCAGTAACACTTTTAAAGTTATTTTGTGTTGTTATCAACTGACCCGTCAAATAAATGTTTTACTGAAGGTAAATATCTAGGTAAATATTATTCTGGTGTATTTTTGTATTGTCGTTGATTTATCTTACCAAAAACACTCGAACTTTTCTGTTATAGGATAAATTTCTTTCTTCAACTCAAAATTTTTCCATCAGTAATTTCACGAGAAAAACTAACATTACACAAAATTGCTCGACCTGCGGTCTCGCAATTTTTTCATGTCAGTTTTTCTCGTGAAATGACTGATTGGCAAAGAGCTCTTGTGTTTTTACTGTTGATAAATCAACTCCTGTAGAAATAAACCCATTTAAATATGACGTCTGAGTCATTTTGACAGCGATAAAAAACGATCCATTTTTTTAACGCGATAAAAATGCCTGTTCCTCAAAACCAGACGCCATCTAGTAAGCGGCCGTCCCTTCAATTTCTGTCATGACAGCAATGATTGTTCAGTATTATTGACGCGATGTAAATCGTTTTGGGAAAGTTCATCTCAACAAATCGCAAGAAGGATTATTACAATTGTGTTGTTATCAACTACCCCGTCAAATAACTGTTTTACAGAAGGTAAATATCATTGTTGTGTATTATGAATTGTCTTTGATTCATCTTGCCAAAAAACACTCGATAAAATAAAAACTTTTTGTGGTAGTACCCTCGAATATAGTCTTGGTGTTAGTTTTGGTTAGAAATTCGACTCGCAAAATAAGGCATCTATCATCCTCCCACGTTTATCCAATTATAATATACTGCAAATTCGAGTTGAGAATTACGTAGAAACTGCGATTTATTTTTGCATCTAAGGTCGACCCACCAAAAATAGACGAGAGCGATATCGAGAACCGAAAGGAAGTGTTTTAACGCATAGAGATTCCAATTCCAAACACATCCCAGAAGCAGCAGAGCAAGCTATACTGACAACTTTAACTATATTTGTCGCGGCCGAAAATAGACTAGCGCACGATGTGGAAAATAGATGCTTGTAAAAAGGATGTCGAAAAATAGATCGTAATTTGTGAGAGGAAAATCATACCAAACTGAATATTCGAGAGTTCACGTGTTGTTCTCTGATTTGAAGTACCTATAATCTGTTTCCATGGTATATATTCTTCATGAATTTCTGCAGAATTTCTGATGCCATTGTATGGCTATATATATTTCGCGGTTTTGTAAACCAAAAATCGTGAAAGTCAACATTGAAGTATTATAAACGTCAAAATGGATTTTCATCAAGTACCTATCGCCTGTATCGATGCCTGATGTGAATAAAGTTTTAGCAGTTGCTTATAGCAATTAGTACTGATAATAGTATATTGTACAACTCGCTACTCTCGTACTACAAAATTTCATATACCTACTCGTGAAATATATGCCATGTCATGCAAATTGTACACTATACTTTTTCTACGATCATCTGAATTATAAACAAATCTGTAATATTTTTAATAACAGTTTTTATCATAAACTTTTCTGCCGTCATGATTCCCATAATATAATTAAAAATTATAATAAAAATCGAACACTGATCAATTTCAAAAATGAAAAAAAAGTGGTTTATTTACCCCCACCCCCTCTATTCAAAACGTTAATGTCCTTTCCCTCTACACTCGCTGCTACGAGATCACATATTAATATGATGAAATTAACTGCTATAGAAACTTCGTTCCAACTATTCGAAAATATAGAATTCGATTGTCGTCAATCTTTATATTGAAATTAGCAGTGTCAATGTCAAATCATCCTATTACTACTCATTTTCGATTACTTATTTTTTTAACGAATTTTGTAAATACGGATCACCAAGAATGATAGAGTCAGTAGGGACTGAATTAAAATAGTTATACAGTGTTCATCAAAGAGTTGGCGTTATAGGGAAGACTTTTGATAAGAATTTGTTATGAAATTCGACTTAGGCGTTGAGTCGTGCTGAAAATTGGCTTATTTAGCCGAATTTAAAAAAAATATAAGAAAAAAAGTTGATTTCATTTCGGTTTACACATGAGTGCCAAATTTGAACGTACTCTTGCAACTTTAAGTTTTTGCCATTTTTTCAATATTGAAATTTATATTTAATTTCGAATTTCGAAATTTCTGATGTATTAAAAAATCTCTTACTTCTACAAAACTGTTTTATATCACTAGCTTCATCATGCTATCAAGTTTTGATTACTAAATATCGATGAAAACATTTTTCTCTTTGAGAAAATGAGAAAACCATTCCAAAAGAGGAAATTCTTTTCTGATCCAACTGCTCCTGGTCAAAAGATTTTGCACAATTTTAGATGTTATAGATGTTAAGTCCGTATTCATTCGGATCAAGTTGTCATTTGTATTATGTTCCTTCTTACTCTACTTAAATCTAAACAAACTGTCCATAACGTTTCATCACTTGTCACTTGTATAGAAAAGGAGAGTTCATGTTCATTTCAAAACAGGTATTTGTGTGTATATCTTTTATTACTCTGAGGTTTCAATGTACAATAATTGAAAAATGTCAGTTCTGACAATTAGATATTGAATTGATTCAAGAGCAATGTTTCCACTTTGCATTGTTTGAAAATTATTGATAGAAACATTAAACCATTATAGAAGACAACTTGTTCTAGATTGAAAAATAATAAAATGTACTACCTACTACATTACTCATTTCTAACCATTGAAAAATTTAAATATTTTTTCAGGAATATCCCAAATTTCCCTCCTTTCTGTTTTGTTTGATGCAAAGTTGATGCATCTTCAAGCATATATGAAATAAATTAATTTTGATCGATTTATGTCTGTACCAAAATGTTACCAAACCCATTAACCAAAAAATTATCAAACACTTTATGTATCTAACCAAATTTCAGGACCTTTCACACACAAAACAATTATATTTTTTTCAAATTGGTAACTTAAAATTTGTTGTTTTGTTTTTTCAAATCGAGAAAATCTCAGGAAATTGTGTTCGAAGCACATCAAATGAAATATCCAGGGGCGGGGCGTCAAGAAGCCCGGAGGCATAGACTCACCCCTTTTCCTGTCAAATTATCCATAAATTTTCCCTTTTCCTGTCATATTATCCATATAATATGTTTTGTTACACTCTAATCCTCAATACGAGAAGAGAAATTTTAATATATATATATTTTCTTTGAGTGCCCTCCCCTTTTTTTTGACTCATGCGCTTCCCCTGGAAATACTCAATAGTTATGGAAACTTTGTTCAAAACGTACTCTATGATTATTGACAAAAATTTGCTGAGTGTGAAAAAAGAAAATTAAACACATTGTATAACAAAAAATCAAGACCACTACCAATTTATTTAAAGTTCAACGCACAAACATCAAAAAAACAATAAAAATAAATATTTAAATACTAGTAAACGATTCAAATAACCTACTCTAACAAGTTTGTTAGTTGTTATTACAAAGATTGGTCCGCATCTTCATTAATTCCGAATCAGTACCAATTTTACTTAAAAAGTACAGTATTTTTTATTGATTCCTAGTCCTGATGGTCAAAATTTCAATCAATTTTTATTTTTGGTGTGATTCGGTGTACCGAGTGTATATACCTTCATCCTCCAAAAAATTGATAAATGAAGTCCTGGGACAATAATAAATACATTTAAGTAATTTTCTCATCTTCCTCCAAGAATCTGCCAGATACTCCAAATGTATTGAAAATGTAGGTTACGCTTCAAATTTTAAACTATGTTGAAGTTCATCAGTATTGAATTTGTGATTTTTATTCATCTTTAACCTCTATACCTATCCTTGTTTTTTTTTTCATGACTTCCTACAGACATAAAAGTGAATCATAATTTACTGAAAATCTGAACAACACGTACTTTGTAGAATTATTTTCGAAAGAGGTTATAAAAATTATACATACATAAATAGAAATTACTACGCGGATTATTCATTCTTCTCAAATATATTTGTTCCAAACAAGATTAAAATAATTAATTCGCATCAGTCTTTAAATGCACGATTTTGTTATTGACTCATTCAAACCAATAAAAAAATTTAGAGTTTCATGGAAAATTATTGTTTCTCACTGGAAGGTACAGGGCGTCAAGTCAGGTTGATACTAAGTCAGCGGTCTGATTCTCAAAAATGATTTCATTCACAAGTATTTAACAGAAAACAACTATTGCCCAAGTAACAATTTCAGTTTTATGACAGCCTTCATGAGGTTTTAAAAACCATAACAATTACTATTACGATTAAACTTTTTTGCTGTAACAGCATCCATAAAACCTCTATAAAACTGATATAAGTTTAAAACCAGATTATAGGGCTGTTATAGAACTACATGTTATCTAAATAATCAATCTGGTTCCGTTTTGATTTCAATAGAAAAGATCATTTGCACATTTCAATGATATCATAAAACTCTTGCCATCATTTGGATTTATTATGACTGTGTAAAGCGGCAATTGGCATTCGAGAAGAATAATGTTGTTTTGAATTTTCGAGAGTTCATTTCGAGACTCTAATGTAACCTCATTGTTAGTTTTATTATTTATAGAATCATGGCATGGACTTGAGGATATTATGAAACCATTATAAACCTAAGTATCTGTGTAGACTATTTGAAGACCAAAAACAGTTATCAGTTTAATGCTACAGGATTTTATGTAATAACTTTCAAAAGTGCTTCAAAACCAACTCATTAATCTATTTGCGCTGGGAGAGAATTACTGACTATTAATGACCTGCATAAATCAAATTGGCTATTACCTAACCTTCAAAAAACTTTTCTGAAACTAGGATAAATTCAAGTGGCATTGAGATTGTTACTTGGGGTGTGTAGTACCTCAGTGACTATTGAAAAATCTGCGTAAAAGTTCTACTAAACCAACTTATATTTACTCCGAGAAAAGTATGACCGATTTAATACCTCCCAGTGAACTAAGACAATTTCTCTATGAACATTTTCGGAAAAAAAAGTTAATACTGGCTAATTCCAATAATAAAAACTAAACAATTAACAAACAAACGGTACTCTTTGCGGACATTCGGTCACACGTATAGACGCGACGTCCGAAATGACCGGAAAAGGAAACACAAAAGACACCTCCGGAAAAATAAAAACGTGCGACCCCGTCACTTCCTTTTCGACAAATCCAGTTCTCCTTGGCCGTTGCCCGCCATCATCGATAGCGGTATGGTAATGAACTGTGGGTGCGCCGAATTCCCATCGCCCTGCGCCAGACTGAGAATCACTCCACCGGCAGATGGCGCTGTGGCGTACATCATCCCCTGAGGGGTCTGGTAGATCAACGGCGACAGCATAGATGGTGCTGAAGAAGTGGCCTGGTTTTTGATTGTAGTTGCGGAAACCGTGGAAGTTGGGGTGGCTGGGGGCGTTTTCCGGAGGAACGGTGAAGATGGCGGCGATATCGAGGAGAAACTGGGGGTGTCTGGAGGACCGAAGACTGAATGAGTCTCCGTATCCATCTCGCCGTCACTGCAGCTGTCACTCGAGTCAGCTCCCGATAAGTTGTCATTCTGAAACAAGAAATGGTATTAAATATTATCTAATGAAGAGGCTCTTGCAATAATAGATAGGTTGTTTTATACGAACGATTCAAGGTTTTGTTTCTGACTAGCTTGTATACCAAGCGTGGATCAAGGCCGTTCGTTTCTCAAATATTTCGAAATCAACCCTGATAAATCACAAGTGAGGTTATTTGGCAATCTAAAATGCGAACTAGGTTTTGTAGCTACAGATAGTAGCATTACTTAATAGTTATTTATGCAAAAAGTACAAAACAAGTCCAACTCGGCCTGATGGCCTCGTTGGACAATTTCACGTCGAGTGCAATAAACTCTTTTTGCACGAGTTTCATACAATATTTTTTCTACGTTCATGCAAAAACCAGAAAATGTTTCATTTAGGTGGCACTAAGGTAAGCATTTAGGTGGCACTCTTTATTGCACTCAGTGCAATAAAGAGACAGTTTTTCCACCAAATATAGTTCAATGAAGTTTTGTTTTTTGCATGAACGTAGAAAAAATTCATTTGAATTTATTGAATCATTCACTAATCAAACTAACGGATGAAAGTGGAGTAAAAACACTTCATTAATTGTTACAGTTATAGCACTTGGAGAAAGTTATATACAGAATAGTACGAAATAATTATGTGAAATACACAAAAGTCTTATAATTGAACAATACCTAACCTTGGAACTATTAGTCCCTTCAGGAACGACTTTAGCAAGTTTCAGAGGGGCCAAGCACTTAGCCACACTGGATGCAAATTACAAAATTCATGTGCTCGATTTTGTACAGGCTTGAGTTAATATGACCGAATTTTAACATCTCTGAAATAGGTTGGCTGGATATAAACGCTTCTATCACCCTACATTCACTTACTTTAGCATATAAAATTATCAAGTCAAGTCAACCCCCTTACCTCTTCAATAAATTCAAATTCTCGAAAGAAAATAATATTAACACCAGAAAAAAAGATCTATTGAAAATTCCCAGACACACCTTATCTACATACCAACGGAGTTTCATTTATTTTACAACTAATTACTACAATTTGTTGCCTCCTGAATTTAGGGATTACATAATTCTAAACTTAAAATCTAGGTTGAAACATATCTTGCCTTCCATCCTTTGATTAACCATGTTTCTGATCTGCGCTAAATTATGTAAGGACTTGTCATAAGTATCATAACTATCACCAAGTTTTCTCTGGACATTCAATTACTCTTTGATATAGTTTTGAGATTGTCCTTCATTGAGTATTGATTTTTATTTTTTTTAAGTTTCAACGGTAAAGTTGAAAAACAGCAATGAGCTGGAACTTCACCATTTCATTGTAATTCTTGTAATGAATAAAGGAGATTTATTATCATTATTATATGAATCAAAGTAATTCTGACTAACGTCTGGTCAACTACCAATGACAAACCTACCTCTAATCTATTCTTCATTTGTGTCACCAAGTTTTCTCTGGACATTCAATTACTCTTTGATATAGTTTTGAGATTGTCCTTCATTGAGTATTGATTTTTATTTTAAGTTTCAACGGTAAAGTTGAAAAACAGCAATGAGCTGGAACTTCACCATTTCATTGTAATTCTTGTAATGAATAAAGGAGATTTATTATCATTATTATATGAATCAAAGTAAGACTGACTAACGTCTGGTCAACTACCAATGACAAACCTACCTCTAATCTATTCTTCATTTGTGTAACGAAACAATTATTATTTATGTATCTTTTTGTTCCAGTCGAATCATGCTGACTTTGACTGTCTATAATTTTCGTGACTGAGTTAAAACAACAATGGCCAGTGTTTTGAATTCATGTACTCCAGCTATATACAAAGAGTATTCGGACTTCTGTAGTCCTAGGTATTATTGATATATACAGGGTGTTCCAAATTAAGTCAGCACCATTGCCAACTCCGTTATTATTGATGCTACGAATTCGGTTAAATTGGCAAACTAGTAGTATTTTTAATGGCCTTCTCGACGCCGAAACAAACAAAAAATTGACAGTCGCGTTTTCGAAATATTTCATGAAATAATATTTTTTTAAATGGAAAACTCTATATTTTATCATGCATTTCGACTCGTAACTACATTCTCAATAACAAAGCTCCTATGACTTTTTTTCGTAAAGTTGAAAATGAGCGACTTATGTGGAAATATTTATTTTTTTCACTAGTACAAAAAATTTCTTTGTTTTGGCGAATAAAACCTCATGATTGTCCAAACACCCAATTTTGGTATTTATACGAATGACAATATTTTGTTACTAACAGTAAAAAGAAAAAAATGCCCTGGGATTTGAACTCGTGAAACCCGTCAACTGACACAACTGAGCTTTTTGGTATTAATTTACAAAACGATAATTTCCATCTTAAAACCATTCCACTAGCCGTATTTAGTTTGTGAATCAAAATATTTCTGCCATAATGATAACTTTAACCGTTTTTGTACAGAACAGAAAATGCTGGAGCGTCATATTAATGCGGTTGGAAATAGCTATTTGTGTATTTAGAGCGCAAAGTGATGGATTGCCGCTCGAACAAAGAGAGTTAATGCGCGACGCGAAGCAGAGCGCGGTAATCTTTGGAGAGCGGCAATTACACTTTGTGCTCGAAATACACACAATATTTTTTCAACAAACGCAGATCTCAGATACAGACAATACACTCGATATTGATCATTGATTACCTTATAATAATATTAATTTCTTTTATTATTTACTAGATTAAAATTGAATGTACAATTCTGACAATTTTTAATAGATATAGCCAAAGTCGGTATCAAATTACTGGCAATACAATCCATATCTCTAACACATAAAAAAAAAATGACTCGACCACGACTTGAATACGGGTTGCCGGCATGAGGTGAAGGAGCCTTAGCCTCTAGACCAAACAGAAGGCAGTGTTTTGGAACATTTACTCGATATTTCATAGTGCTTTATCAAATCCGATTTTTTGAATGTTTCCTTGACAAAACTGATTTATTTTCAACTTTAGGAAAAAAAGTCATAGGAGCTTTGTTATTGAGAATGTAGTTACTAGTCGAAATGCATGATAAAATATAGACTGTTCCATTTAAAAAAATATCATTTTATGAAATATTTACGAAAACGCGACTGTCAATTTTTTTTGTTTTCGGCGTCGAGAAGGCCATTAAAAATGCTACTAGTTTGCCCATATAACCGAATTCGTAGCATCAATAATAACGGAGTTGGCAATGGTACCGACTTAATTTGGAACACCCTGTATATAACAAAAAAACTATGAGATCCATATACAATATTAATGCCCTATTCAAAGTATACATGAATGAAATAATACAAAAAAAGTATTTGTCTAATAAGTTCTATTCCGTGGTACACGTTCCGCTTCTTGGGTCCGGTGCCTTTGATACCATAGGGTGGTTGGGGTCTTGCCTTCTACAATCGTATATCTTTAAATGACCAATTCTAGTATATTTTTTTCTTAAATATTACGTCTAGTAGAGGAGACGAGAACCTATCTACTTCGTATTTGTTTATTCATAAAGTGAGTTTCAAAAAGTTTGCACCATAAATATGGCAAACTTTTTTATTATGCATTTGTCAGAAAATTTTATTCCTCATAAAAGTTGGTGCTTCGCAAATAAACTTAATACAATTCTGAAACTTTTAACGCTTACTTTATTCATAAAAAATAGAAATATACAATTTCTTTTGATTAAAGTGATCGTAAAGTTGCAGAATTGTATTATTTAATCATTTACCAATAATTAACTGATTTACTGAGTTATTATGGACATAAACACAGAGATATCAAATTTGCACCAAAAAACTAGTAAAATTCAACAATTTTAAAAAACATCGATATTCTAGTACAAATGATAAATTGTAGCAAATTTCGCATTGAAATATTGTTTTAAGAATATGAGGGAGGCGACTAAGGTACGACTAAGGTGCGACTAAGGTGCTAAGATACTAGTACTTGTTATGAGGCTAGAGAACTATAAAAAATTAGGAAAACAAATTTTTGTTGCGTAGGTGGCTGTGATTCCAAATATCTATATTGTTTTCGGTTCTAAACAACTTTTCTAAATAAACTTTTTCGATAATAACCCAAGTATTTCGGAAACTAAATTTTGTATCTAGATAAGGTTTTGCTTGATGGGTATAATCTATATAGGCGTATTTCCTGAAAAAACGCAGTTGTGGACAAAAAAAAGTTATTCAGAAATGAATGAAAAATTTAGAATCGAATATTTAGGATCCTTCACCATATTATGCACTGAAGACCTGCGATCTAATCAGGAACCTCAAGAAGATATGTTGAACAAGAAAAATAAAACACCTGAAGCCGTTGAAATAGTCCTTATAGTTATTTATGATACAAGTGTTAAAAGTGGCATTTTATTTTGTGAGTGGGGAATATTGCGAAACGAGCGTTAGCGAGTGGAGCAACCCCACGAGCAAAATAAAATCACTTTTAACAAATGTATCATACAAAATTTTTTGTTCAACAGTTACTGCTAGTAAGAAAAAAACAAAAAAAAATAAGATCCATAAGGATTCGAACACACGATCTTTGGATTACAAGGCTGACTGACAGATACTTCAAATATAATAAACCCCAACGCACTTTATTTATGAATGTCATTATTTGTCAGTGATGAAGGACATTCTACAGTTGGACTAAATACTACTTCGTTTGTAACTTCAAAAGGAATTAATATTATCAATTGCGCAAACGACCAAATACATGTGTGAACTTTTATAAACGATTCCTCTTGAGTAGGTGTTCTGATTATAATATCTGATTGAAGTGTTTCTATTAGAGAGATCTATATTACTGAGTATCCATCATCTCATCTGTCATTTTACTTTTAACACTAGTGTTAAAAGTACTTTTAACACTAGTGTTAAAAGTGATTTTGTGAAAACGTCAGTTTTTAGTTCATGTGTCAATGAATTAAAAACGTCATTTTTAATGTCAGTTGTACAAAAAAGATTTTAGATAACATTTGTTGCAACTGAGGATTGTCACTGTAACAGTTGTCACACATAGTAAGTTTTTTAGGTTTTGCTGCTTTTATGTTCGATATTTAAATGACTGAAATATATATGTGGGTGAGATCACAAAACAAGCGAAGATCAGTCTCCTATACTTACTGATATCTGTATCATTCCTTTGTTTAGTTTTTATTTCTGTGTGGGATGAATTTATGAATATAGCCCTCTCAAAAGGCCCATTTTGTATTTCTATGTCTGTGAAATAGAATGTAATGGCATCAGTTTCTATAAAGTCTTATTGAATGAAGATATTATCATTTTCCTGTTAGGAATATCCCAGTCTCACCATATATCCGAAGCCCTAGTACATCCCAAGGGCACGCTGGTATCATTTATACCGTGGGGTGATTGATTACTTGGTCCAAGAATCATTTGCTCTGAGTAGACGGAATAAACCAGTAATCACGGTCTTCTGCATTCGCCCAGCTAAGATTTCTGCCGCATCATGGCAAGTTGTAATAATTTAGATGTCCATCATTCCTCCAAGTAATCCTACTATCAGGACCAACATTTCAACACAGAGGCTTGGGTACATTCTGCGAGGTTCAAAAACTAATAATTATCGATGCATAATCCGTTCTTCCTCCTCATTATGGTTGATGTTCGTTTCATCAAGAGTTGAAAACTCGTCTTACTTCGATGGCTTGTTTTTGCGTTAGGATGGAAAATGGGTAGCTCCAATGTATTCGGCACTTCTCATTATAGACTCAATGGGTCTAATAATAGACTCAATGGGTCTAATGAATAAACATTGAGCAAATGCTTTTACTCAGATTTCTTGAAACAGACCTATCCATTTTATTAATTAATGAGAAAGACACACCTATAGTAAAAGCTTTTGCTAGCTTTTATTCATAACTCCCAATATTCCCCAAAGCATGCGCTAACAACGGCGTCTGGTCTGTACCGTACGAGTATCATAGGTGGTGACCGCATACGCTTCTCAAGCAGAGAGCAAATGCATGATGGTCTCAGGAGCCACACGGCTAGCTTTGCATCTCCTGCCCAAGGCTTCTATACAGAGTTAGTCATATGGATGGACCCGCCCATTTTTCTCAGTTAATATGAGGTTAATCGAAAAAAAGTTCGGATAAAAATTGAAGGGTATTTTGCTCGGCATATTTTTGTGAATTCAAATTTTTTTTTGGTGTGCTGGTGGTGGTGGAGTGACGTCATCGACATTTTTTTTAATGGGACTATATGTCATGTTTGGTATCGCTAGGAAGCTTGTGTTTTTTCCTGTTCAGTGGTACTAATATTTTTTAAATTATCTTGATAGGTACAGTGTGTTTTGTATTTTTGTTTCCACCTATGTAATTCACTCAGCTATTGCTTGAGTTGTTCAAAATTTTCCTCAATCGGGGAATGTGGCCAGTTGATCTTTCAAGCGATATGGCAATTTGATTCAGACAGTGGCGTACGCAAGTTTTTATAAAAATATATTTTTAATGTGCAACATTGAGAGTTGTTTCATTGAAAAAAATCACATAACTACGATGTTTTGGATAATTTAAGGTATTGAAAATTGAAATTGATCCATTGATGGTTAAATAAATATTTGATATAAAAACAAAAAACATATTATTTCCTTTTTAAACGAAATTAATGCATTAAATGCTCGAACTGTAGTCCATTCGTCTCTTGACAATAAAATAATCTATGAATAATGCCCTGAACACTATTTCAGCAAATGCTCTTGAGGAATTTCCGGCATTACTCGCCTTATCCGAATCTTCAAATCTTCTAAATTATTAGGTCTGTCGACATAGACCATACTTTTGACATGACCCCATAGAAAAAAGTCTAGTGGTGTAAGATCTGGACTTCGTACTGGCCACTCGATTGTACCACGTCGTCCTATCCATCTGTTCTGAAATATATCATCTAGATAATTTCTCACTTGCCTAGCATAATGTGGAGGATCTCCGTCTTGTTGGAACCATATTGTATTGTGTACATTACCGTTTTCTCCGGGATGAAGACGAGCTAATGATGGAATAACATCATTCCTCAGAAGACTCGAGTAACGGTCGCCACTAAGTGTACCATCGATGAAAAATGGTCCTATTAACTTGTCGCCAATAATACCTGCCCAAACATTATTTTTTTGGGAATATTGTGTGTGAGCCGTTTGGGTCCAACATGGATTTTCGAATGACCAGTACCTACAATTCTGACGATTGACTGTTCCATTCAAGCAAAACGTAGCCTCATCCGAAAAAATAATATTATTTATGAACTGATTGTCATTTTGTGTCTTTTCCATCATAGTCTCACAAAACTGTAGCCTTCTGTCTGGGTCATCTTCGATTAGTTCATGGATAAGTTTAACTTTATAAGCTTTAATTTTAGCTGCTTTCAGTATTCGTATAACTGACGTCTGGCTGACTTGATTGTCCAGAGCTAATTGAGTTGAAGAAATATTTGGATCCATGACAATGGATTCCAGGTATTTGTCACCCAATTATGGTGAAGGGTAAATTTGATCAATTATTCAAATGAATATCATTTGAATTTGTGTAGGGAAACCCTACAATAATCTGTTGTGTCACTGAAGTGTCTATTTAGGAAAAATTAAGGATTAGGGACTTATTTTTGAACAAAATTTTCTGTTGAAATTTTCCAATAGAAATATAACCAGAATTTTTCTTCGAAAAATAAGCATCTGGAAAACTTATACCTACGTACGCCACTGTCTGAATCAAATTGCCATCGCTCGAAAGATCAACTGGCTATATTCCCAGATTGATAAAAATTTTGAACAAATTAAGCAATATGTGGGTGAATAACATAGGTGGACACAAAAATACAAAACACACTGTACCTATAGAGATAATTAAAAAAATATTAGTACCACTGAATAGAGAAAAAAACAAGCTTTTTTGCGATACCAAACATGACATATGGTTCCATTAAAAAAAATGTCGATGACATCACTCCTCCACCACCGGCATACCAACAAAATATTTGAGTTAACAAAAATGTGCCGAGCAAAATACCCTTAAATTTTTATCCACACTTTTTTTCGGTTAAACTCATATTAACTGAGAAAAATGGGCGGGTCCATACATATGACTAACTCTGTATAACGCGGCTACGGTAGACCAAGATCTTGAAGACACCATCCTGAATATTTGGATAAGCCAAGGTCTTCGATTTTCTCAAAGAAGACCTAATACATTGGCTTATTCTTATTTTGCTGCAAGACTACTTCATTGATCTTTTTCTTGAACGGTTCCAACCCGGTGAAAGAGTTTGGGTCTCTTCGGGTTCATAATCCATGGGTTTTCCTGAGCGCAACGAACAGTGGAATAGAAAATTGCAAAACAGAAGAGGGCTGAGTGAGACAAGCTGAAACGCACCCCTTCTAAATATTTGTCCAATGCACCTTTCTTTTCGATCTGGCACCGTAAAACTTGTAAGCAAATGCATTCTGTGTCATCGGTGCGGCGCCGGCGTAGAGATGGCCACGACAGAAGGTCGAGGGGTCATCAGAAGATGTCTGGATTGTAAACAATAAAGGCCCAAGAACACACCACCAAATAATTTTCAAAGTTCAGATGCATTGTACTGATATTTCACAATCTGACTTTTCTAGTCATACTTATGGCCACAGCATATATGGAGAGTCAGACAATGAAAGAGCCACCTGTTTTTCTATCAAGTTAATTTCTTATCGTACATGTTGGAAGACTTGCTTGACAAAAATATCATGGACGCGGGTGCTGGCTTCAAACACTTCGTGTGATTTGAATGTCACCAGTGTGAGTAAAATGTGGAAAATTCTGGAAGAAAGTGGGTTCGATACAATAGGAAAATGAAGGTGTATCAAGGCCATTCCGTATGTTGCTGTTAGTGGAACATCTTCCAGTTTATCAATTTTGAGAGCAGTTTTCATCAGATTCAAGTTAAAGATTTTTGTTGACTGAAACTTTTTAAACTAAAAACTAAGTCGTAGAAAAACTGGTCTCTATAGCGATACTCGATATATGAAAAAATATTTTAATGGGGTACTCCAGTGAAACACGATGTAGTTGTTTTTTCATTCTCTTTATTATATTCATTATATAAATAGATATTACAATCATAAGTACATTCAATTGTCATACTCCTTGACGAAAGTAGTGAAAGAAACAAATGAAAATGACCACATTGTTGTGATACTTGAATTGCAGTGTCAAAAAGTTTTGCTTAAAAATAATTAATATTTTTTCGAAATAATACACTACATTTGTCAAGGTTATATGTAGATTCATTGAAACAGTTCCTATACATCGATAATTAAGGCACTGTATTGACATGACATCAAGACACTTTTGAGGATAATATTCATACAACAAAATTTTGTTAGGAGAAAAATAGTATTAGATGGACTAGTACTTTGATAGCTGGTGATATAATTTCACCAAATCAACCAATGAATCAAGATAAGTTCTGTGTTTTGGAAATCAGGATATTACTTGAACCAATCTCTCGAATATTTTTGTCAATATATCCATAACTATCTAACATAACATGAATTTCATCAAAACATGCAAAATAGTTTGATAAAAACAATTCGTCATTTGCACATTTCCTGACTGGCGAGCTGACTGGTTAAAATGCATTTTTGGTTTGGTAGAAAACGATTTTTTGTATCTTATTTCTTTTTAAGGAAAATTTTAATAGTCATATAGGATGTCACAAAGCTTGAATCGACGGCATTACACTAGGCAGAGTTTCCATTGCCATTGCTGTAGGCACTCATGAAAGTGATGAAACACAAGCAAGAATTCATTTATTCAATAATTTTTTTAACAATAGAGTGATGTTTGATACATTTTTTTCTGAATGATGCAGCTGGTTTTCCTTTGTTTTAATGTTTCAATACCACACTAAGTCACGAAGGAGGATGTGTTCAAAGCTTCAAGAGCATTCTTCATTTGTTATTTGTGCTTCATTAATAATACGGTTTGGGTAGGTAGTTGCCCTCCCGTTCCTTCCCGATGCCTCAATACTTGATCATTAAAGCGATCTGACAGAAAAGGACAGGTAGAGGGAACAGACAGGAACTGACATGGTGGACATGGTGAAGATGACAACACTGACTGATTCCCAGCCAATGTCTGCTCAACTTTCCTTTCAAAATAGCGCTGTTCCTTCCTCATGTTTTTTAATATATACCATATAGAAGGTTGACTACAAGAAATCAAACTATCAAACCTTCTATGTCATGCTTCTAAAGCATTATTTGATCTAGGCAAATCATTCTTGACTCTTATCAAAAACATTCCAAACATCGATAGCAAAATCTGGTTTTTCACGTCTTTTTCCTCGTAGGCGACCTATATATGAATTTTCGCAACCTGTCACATGGAACAAATGCCAGAGAGGACAGCATTTTAACCTTTATTGCGAACTGCACGTCAGTAGCATAGATACCCTGCAATCTGCAATCCACTTTTCTGTATGTTCTTATAAACATTCTGACTAAGGTGAAAAACAACCCCGAATATTAATATTTGTAAACAATTCATGAAAAGCATTAATAGCTCCAATTTCAAAAACACATATGACAGTATCTAGATTAGAAAAATCAGTAGAAAAATGCCTCTTCAAAATGTCTATCATAGTCTTGTAAGTTTGTTTCTTTTTGTTGTGTATATCAATGGACAAATAATCCCTTAACATAGGCATGAATGTTATAAAGCTGTTTGAACATTTTCGGTGCTACCCCAAACTTGCAATTCCAATTTTTTTCGTGTTGAAAGAATCAACATCTTCTCATTATTTTGTCTAAAATCCTGTAATAGGAAATTATCACCGCTTAGAGTGGTTTTGTATTATTCGGGTAAAATGAAATCATTCGATCTTGGGAGAGGCTAATTGTGCTTCTCTTTCCTCATCTCCATCCTCCTCAGATCCTCTTTCTTTACAAGTTTTTTACAACTCACATCTTCAATAGATTTTTCCATTTCTTTCTGAATCTCGTACATAAACAAAACCTTCGAAGTATAGATAGATTCCTTTTGAGTTTTTCTGTTTGCATGAGTAATGCCATTTTGCATTCAAAATCAAATGTTTGACAACAAGGTGTCATGACAACAACGTAACATTTACTATATCTCTGACAAAGTTACATATGAAATTCGACGAATTAGCATAATTTAGTACAATTGACTTATTCGGCCAATTGACGTAATCGACCAACTGACTTTCGACCAACTGACTTTCGACCAATTGACTTCGACCCATTGACTTCGACCAAATGACTTTCGATAAATTTACTTTCGACCAATTTACGTAGACCCCTATGTAATAACTTAAAGTTGTGAAAACCTCCTCTTTGTGACTTAGTGTGAATATTGAAAAATAAAATAATAGAAATAGTACTTGCGTGGGTCCAGTATTCTTCTTTCTTTATAAAGAGCGTCTGTTGAGATATATAAATTATTGGAATGGCGAGTTCAAATGGCTTGTCGAAAATTATCTATTTTCAGAAATTCATTCACATCCAGTACTAATGGAAATTGATTATCAGGAAGTTATATTTTCGGTAACAATAGGAATATGTGGGTTTACAGTATAAACCAAAATTCAGCAAGAGAATTGAAAATTGTAAAAATATACAGGGTATTCCATTTGAATGAATTTTTTTATAGGGGCACTACGTAATTCTATGTTTAAGGATAGATTCAACGATGAAAATTGAATATTCCAGTTTTCCGCGCGGAAAGAAATACCTGTGTAGATTTTTTCCTTCAACAGTGCAAAAAAAATGTGTAAGTAATGTATACAGTTGCTGAAAATTAGTTAACCTGGTTGTAATAGATTTTTACCAATGATTGTTCATTTCGGTTTGAGGTGAAATTTTGCCCAGTTTTGTGACTTTTATACACAATATGTGTAAAACATAATTGTGGATACATTTTACACATTTTTCATTCGAAAGGTACGACAAGAAATATGAAATAAATCACAAACAAGACTACCCGCCGATAGAGGGCGCAACCCGCGCTATACTAGAATTCACTAAGGCTGAGGCTTACTAGCAAGACCAAAGCAATCTTCAGCACCAGTTCCATTCAGCTCCCGACCGGTTAAGAAAGAAGGGATAGCTAGAGAATGAGGAAGCAGTGATGATATATTTAAAAAACTCATTGTGTGAATGTCTCGCACATTAGGAAGTATTTTAAATTTATATTCTTTAACAGCTATTTTAAAAAACACAAAGCCTTGTGTAAAATTCTTATTGTGCATTCTGAAATTGAAATTTATCTACAGAACTATAATAAAAACAAAACGATTATATATTCAACAGAATTGTTCAAAAAAGAACTAGAATTTCTGTAACATTTATACACAACGGTGTTGTTAACCAGTTTAAACAATATTGTGTAAAAAATTGATTCAAAGAAAATAATAAATAAATACAGAAATACATAATAATAACTTTTCTTGGTAAAGTTTAAAAACAGCATCAGCTGACACTTCACCATTTCATCATCAATCTATTTTTTTTTTCTCTAAGTATGTACAATGCCAATTTATGTTCTCTTGATTGTGATGAATAAAGACATTATTATTATTATTATTATAATGTGGATATATTATTACAACAAATTAGGATGAACCATAGTGTGCGAAATTCCTACACAAAATTGTTTCTGTAACCATTCCAGACACAATTTGTTGAAAAATTTCAAACATTTTGTGAAAAAAAACTACACACATTTTTTCCGTGCGCATGGCAAAGTAGTTATTGTAGAAAACTGCCAAGAATAAAACAGATATAGTTCATCGATCATAGGGTGTTGTATTTGTTTCGTGTTGGAGACTTTCCGATGAATATACCTACTGAAAGAATTGATTATGTTTTCAATTTTTCACCATTAGTTCGATGGTCTTCTGCCAAGTTGTTTCAACAAATGTTTCTCTTGACTGTTCCAGACTTTTTTTCCAACACTCTATACGGTGTCAAACACTACTTGGAGAGCACTTCAAGTTTTCGCTTCCGAAAAATGTATCACTATTATTTTCCCCTCGCTCGTCAGGACTTATGTCAAGTCGGTCTCGGAAAATGAATGGCGTTCACTTTCTCACAGAGACAGTCCATAAATCTCACTGATTCAACAATAGAAATACTAATGAAGTAAATATAACATTTGTTACGTGACTATTTTCGTTGATCGAATCTAAAATTAGGCGTTTTAATAGTGTACTATAGAAATAGTTCAAGAGTACACCGTATGTGTGGTCACGTTTATTTCGTGGGTGTCTTGAATTGAGATAATTAATCTCTCGTACAAAATGACAATGTACTTTTCGAAATGTAAAAACTTTCAATTCGGGCAATCTCAGTCGTTTGTATTCATTTTGTATTAACGTACATCGAGAATATGTGACGGACTACAACGTATCGATAGATTTAAACTGACAGTTTGAAACCGCGTCCACTAAGAAGTACAAAAACTTCAATGGATCGACTCGTAAATGCTTGTTTTGTGCTTCATGCCGTTCCTGGCACCATATTTGTTTTTACTGGGTTTCGGCTCTTTGAAAGTGAACTACGTTTTTTCGTAGTTGAAGCCACTAGTCGAAACTTGAAATGTATGTATATCGAATTAGTCGCAATGATCGTAATGCTGGACAAACAGGGTAATCCTCAAAGTTCATGTAAAGTCATATTTTTCTCGTTTCTGAACTGTAAGATGGCGCTGGCAACAAATGTTTTTCATAACCATAGTGGCAGCGATCATCTATAATAATTCCAAATAAATTAGTTTTCTGCTAGAATATCTACCGAATATCCTCATGGAAATGCATTATTGCCAACTCTCAACATTATTCGAAGAACTGCTAAATAGCTCACAGGATTACTATTATAAGGTATTGTGGTAATATGGTTTTCCCACCACCAATATGTAATATCAAACATTACGATACTGATATGAGTTTCGTAATGAGATACTTTACCGCACTAGTGCAGTAAAGTAAAATTGATTTGTTTCTCTTTTTAAATGTCAGTCTATTTAATGGAAAAGGATAACAAGAACAAATTTATTATAAATTTGAGTATCTATCCCGGAATTTATTAGGAAATAAGGTTTGAATTTTTTTATTTGTAGCGGATTCTATATCTGAATCTATTCTCTAATGGTCTGAACTAATGTCGATGAAATTTTACTAAATTGGAATGAACGTGTCAAAGTTGACAGTTCGCAAAATAAATCAACAATGGGCGCAACGCTTGCTTGTTGCATGATTCTTATATTATTAATTTAAGGAATATTGACTAATTTTAAGTAAATAATTAACATTATTGGTAGTAGGTAAAATAGTATACAATATTTGTGTCGTAAATTAATATTACGATAATAGATAGGTTATCAAATGTTGCATCTCAAATCGTAATATGAATATTTAGACACTTATATCGTAAATATCTATCAAAGCAGTATGTGAGTATATTACAGATGGCCCGATTACTAATAAAAATAATTATTATCACACTTCCTGTTCATTATGTTGATGATTTTGTGTTGCTTCAAAATGATGAATTATTTATCTACTATATTAAAAACATTAGAGATATAGAATATATGTATATTTATAATAATACATTTTCTGAAACTTGCAGATTTAATTCAGCACGGGGTGTTGAGTTTGAACAATGAGGTCTCCACCCAAGACAAATCTGAGGGCGCGACAGGACACAGCAAGGGACATTGAAACCGAATAATGAGGTCCCCGAGATCTCCACCTAACAAAAATATGGAGGCACTGCAAATTTTATAAAAAGGTTTCTTTCTTAACTAAATTATGCTGAGAAGTAGAAATGGTTGGTTCAGTTATCATAAGCTGAGTAATTTTAAAAATTTTATAAAGTAAAGTAACGCATTTTACTAGTCAAACCCTATCATTTCAAATACTTGTCAAGGAGATTGTGAAGGAAAAGGTAAGCCACCATCTTGGGGCTACGCTATATTGGTTTTAGAGGAGCTAGTCCAGTGGCAGGGAGGGTTTTTGTAGCCGATGAAGCGCGACGGGATACCCAAGTTATTCTTATGTATTTTGACCCGCTGAATCCGAATTTCGAAAGTGATAAGCCGTAAAAGCACCCGAAAAATGTTTACGGACGATTTTCCTAGGGAAATCGAAAAATCCATTTTTTCCAAAAACAAATGATGTAATATTCTGCATAAAATTCTCTACAAAAAAGGTATCCACAAAGTTTTCTTGAAAATGCACCGTTCCTTGCTCTTGCCTCGTTCTGAGTCATGTCTGCAAGTTTCGGAAAATTTGCGCAATCTTCAGTTTTGTAATGAACAGAAACAGTGATGTGTAGTCCTTGTCTGCAAATTTCGGTTGATTTGCAGAACCAAAGTATTAGGAAAATTTTGTGTACGTTATTGATTGAAGAATATGTTAATAATATATTATTCATGCAAGGAAATATGTTATTCGTTTTTGGCTTGATGGTTTTGTTATATCAGTTCTGTAGGTCACAGGTTAATCAGTGAATTCAAATCTTATTTCAGTATCAAAATAGAAGATCTCATGTAATATTTTTGAGTTTGGTGACAATAGTTTGTTCGAGACCCTATAGTGTGCGTTTTTAAATTAATCGTAATGAATTTCTCTTTTTTTTTAACCGACGAGCAACTATGTTGCCATTCGAAAAAAAATAGTTACAATAATTTAAAAATTATATTTCACACAGCAAATGCGTTTTGTAAAAACTATTTTTCTTTGATCGTATTATAGCCCTCTGGTCTGAAGAAATTGGTTCAAATTGAAAGAAAAATCATACAAAAAATAAATGATACATGGTTGTATCCAGAATGTCACATGGAGACGAAAGGACTGCACATACATATACTAGGTGTCTCATTGAAAAATCAGAAGTTTGTATCACTTCCAGTGAAACTGGAAATTACTTGAAGCTGAATCACTCGTCAAAAAATGCAGTATTATTCCTCATGTAGATGCTCCAATATGCATTTCAAAATCTTCAAAAACAAAAGAGTTATAGGGCCAAGCCACCTTCCGTGGATACCTGATGGTATATAAGATATGTGGCACTATAAATAATTAGCATTTCGAAATAATTAAAATATATAATGCACAAACATTAGTATGTGGAAAAGCTCACGTATTAGTCCTTACCAATAAAAAGGTAAAAAGTTTAGTGTCTGTACAACCTTGAAGAAAAGAGAGGAATGTTTTCAATTTGTATATTTCCTCTTTCTCAAGACATCAAACTATCGATCACATTGAACTTATCCTTGTATTACCAATGGTAACATTGTTTGATTAAGAAGAATTAAAACGATTCACTCAGATCCCAATAGTTTCTTTTTTCAGTCGTTCTCTCATCAAGTAAGTCACTACTTTCTTGGTATTACACGATATCATACAATCATTTAAGAACATCCCGTAAACTTAAAACATGTTCATTTTGTTGTAGACGAAGACAATCATTCAGTAACATTAAATGCTGAATGGAAGTCTCTCAGAAAAGTCTTTCGACGGCGTCTTTCATTAAAAATTGACTTGTTTTTGGGATTTTAGCAAGACTCATTCATACATACCCTTAAATACCTCCGAAAAAGTAGGTTAGCATAAAAATATTGTGTACGTTTTCGAAATTCTGACGATGGGTTGCATATTTATGAAACATTTCACTTCACAAGATCATCTTGGAATTATACGAATGTTCTATTAGAATTAAAATTTCGCTCCTATTCAAAACATTTTTCTTTGTCACTATGTTGTATCAAAATATTGAGGGAAAATACACCCCAATTTGGATCAGCAACTAAATGCCTTGCTGAAATCTCCTACAGCGTGAGATAAATCTCGTCTCTTTTATTCCAATGTTGTTAGACAATACAACTTATTCACCTATCTTAAAAACAAATAATAGGTATATATAAATGGTCAACACAAAATCTATAAACCAACACAGCCCATTATACATTTTTGGCCGAAATTCACAGTCAGAAATTTTTGGTAGTTCATAACAATCGCAAAACAAACTAAACTCATCAGGTTTTCCTACTTCCAGGTTTTTGTAGATTTTGCGCAAACTCTGAGCTGTTTAGATTTGGTACACTGCCGATTGGTATAGCTACAATTTGTGGTTGGGTAATATTAGGACCCTGTAGCAACCCCAAAATCATCCCGTCTGGTGTAGAAGCGTAGCCTACACCACCAGGCATCTGCAATAAAAACGGTACCGCCTGAACTTGACCACCACTGGAACCAGGCAAAGAGATTCCCGGTGGCCAGTTAGAGAAACCATCGGTAGGGGGCGCTCCCAGTGGAACTCCACTGACTGAAACTGGTGCTGTTCTACTTGAAGATGTTACAACGGTACTTGTTGAAGGTACTGTAGAGGTTGTTGCGTTCGGATTGGGCTCCGGTTCTTTTTGAATCACGTTAGCGTTCGAAACTCTGTCCTGTGGTTCAAATTTGACAGGTGCCTCTTTCGATACTGACACAAACTGAAGAGGGTGTGGTGGGGGCAGGCGGGACTTATCAGGATTCTCTGTGTCGTCCTCAGCAGGATCTCCTTCGTCGCTGCTGCTACTGCAATTGCTTTCAGCTTCCTGTAACAAAAGAAAACAAGTTAATACAGGTGGGTCTATACAAAAACCATTAAACAATTGACAGTAGTTGTTATATTGAAATCAAAATGAAGCAGAGTTATTCAATAATTATTTGACATTAGAGCAGCAATCTGAAATGAGGGGAACTTTTTTGTTGTGAATGGTTTTTTCCTGTGCTAGGCCTATTTCCTGTGCTAGGCCTATTTAATGCGTAATAGTTCCAATATTGTGTCAGGGTCCTGTTGTTTTCTTGTGTTTAAACTCATTTACAATAATCGGCATATTCCTAATTCCAAAATGAAGGAACCTTGTTGTGCACTCGTCTTGAGTTACTTTAACGATTGCGATTTTCCATATGATGCACTCTTGACAAAAATTGATGAAGATAAAATCTATGGTATCAGAAAATATGAACATATTTCTCAAAAAACTTAGAGAAAGCAACTTGCTAAATATGAACAACAGAAGACAACTCCGTGAAGGTACCTTCACTCACAAACTTTCAAATGATCCCATTTCATTACTTGTCAGTATATGCATTCCCTGATTTGAAATACATTCAAAAATATCAGACACAGATGTACCCTGACCATGCCTTAGCACAAAACTGCATTTCTTAAAGTTGCTTAAATTCAATGCAATTTTTGTGTACAATATTTTGCCTAATGTATTTATGATATACAAGGTGTTTCACAATTGAAAGCTGACTCTATAAGACGTGATTTTAAGAAAAAATCTTCATATATATGGACACAGAGATACGGGGTGTTCTTGATTAAAAACGAAAATAATAATGATTTTTTTATGACGTTTTTTTCTCGAATAAATATTATATTGACTTTTTTTCGTGTATTTCATTGAGACTAACAAAAAAACGCATAGGTACAAGCCAATGACGGCATTTTATTTCTATCAGGGCATCGGTTTAAAAATATATGTTTCACAACGGTGTTTCCATTTCAAACGTGAGAAGATCTAGCAGAAGGTATTTGGCAATCTGAATTCTTGAGGGTTTTGAGCTTCGGAAAAAAATTCCTAGGGTCAAAAATTTAGAATAGTTGTCGTCTGGATCCATTTGATTTACTTGCTGGTTTGAAGTAGTAATTATTTAGTCTGATCTAACCAGAACGAACTAGTCTTACGTAGACATTTGACTGATTGGAATTTTAAAACACATTTTGCGAGGATTACTTATTTAGTCTGATCTAACCAGAACGAACTAACCTTATGGAGATATTTGAGTTACGAATAGTTGTAGTTACGAACTGTCGATGTTATGAAGTGTCGCCGTTACGAATTGACGGCATTACGAATTTTCCATTAGTATTTGTGGGGGTAAAAACTGTCGCGTTATGATTGTCTTGTCACCAAATATCAGGCCACACATTTACTTACTGAGTAGGCCGAATGTACCCTTCCCTAAAACTGCTTACTCTGACCGTCCCATTCCGAAAGTAAGTATATTCTCCTCTAAAACAAATATTTGTTTATGGTTCCAGCATGAATTAAATTAGTCATAAAACCGCAACATTCTGGTCTTCTGTTATGGGTATCATTTTAAGTTCCAAGGACGTATTCAGGAACTTTTATAAAATTTTGCCAAAAATCAGCAAAGAGCAACAGCTTTTGAGGTTTTATGTGAAAATTTTTTTATTAATTTGAAAGTACTGTATATGTATATTATTTTCAGCTTGGAGATTAATCGATAATAATTACTTGGGATGATCGTTCTGGGAGGGGGAGCGATTACCCCTTGAATATGCCCTTGAGGTATACCTACCTGATAATACAGTTACTAATTTTAGTTCCTCAGTTAATTACAGTTTTTTAGGGTTTACCATACTATATTTGTTTTTTCAGTGAAGAAAAGGATGCAGTGTATGTCAAACAGAATAGTTGCTTTAGAATTAATTCGCCTAAGCTTATCAATTGTGATTTACTTGAGTATTTTTGAGAGCAACTAATACACAGCGCGAAAATTGAATACCATTAAGCATTTTCAAATAGCTTTCCAATGATGTATCACACATGAGTGGTTGTAATTTTTAAACTTTATATGAGAGAGCCAAGGGGGTGAGAGTATGAAGATTCGCTTTTATAATATTTTGATTCCCTCGATATTGCTTTAAACTGGTATTTCTTGATATAAATTTTGATTTTACATTTAAATTTGACGCATTGCATGGTTATTTTGATCAGATATAAATGCATTTCGTTTCATACAGGACTTATGGGAGACCCTGTATAATAGCCCGATCTTATTAGGTTTATCCACTTCTAGGGCGTCGCCTAGTTCCTCCACCTACCTGTGGTAATCGTAATCCGGTAGCGTAACACGGTAGCGAAGGTAAAGGGTTCATAATATTATAAAAAGATAATAAAAAAATCATTTTCTATTTCTACTTATATGTGTTACAAAAATAGAAAAATCAATAGGTATATAAGTGCGTGAAAATTGAATAAATACATTTGTGAGGAAAAATTATTTAGTCTGATCTAACCAGAACGAAGTAATCCTACATAGACATTTCAGTGCAATTTTGTTAGGAAGAAGGCAAAAAGCTAGTGGGACGTAATGGCCATTTTTATAACCATGAATGGTATATGTATAGTTGTAAAAAAAAAATTGGTACAATTTACGCCTGATGGAGGAACACGGCTATGGAAATAATCCCTAGAAACACAAGAAGAATTGAAAAGGGGAACATTCTTCATGAAAATTGAAAAATGAAAAATGTGATTTATTTGTAATATCTAACAGAATACAACTACTTCCCCGGCACAAACCACGCTGGACATTGAACTACATCTGATAGATATTGTAAAAGACCCTAACTGAAAAGAAAAAAAATTAAAGTTACAATTCACATTTTCATTCAGATAGTTGATTTTTTTATAATTTTCTCCAGTTTTCATTGAAAATTCATTAAATACATTAGATCATTAAATAAATTAGATGAATTTTCAATGAAAACTAGAGAAAATTATAAAAAAATCAACTATCTGAACGAAAACGCGAATTTTCACTTTCAGATTTTTTTCTTTTCAGTTAGAGTCTTTTCAGAATATCTATCAGATGTAGTTCAATGTCCAGCGTGGCTTGTGACGGGGAAGTAGTTGTTTTCTGTTAGAAATCACAAATAAATCACATTTTTAATTTTTCAATTTTCATGGAGAATGCTTCCCTTTTCAACATGAATACCTCCCAAGAGGTTTTTTTGAAAGTTCGTCTTTCAGCCGCAGATGATTCCATAACAGATTTTATGAATATCCTATTCATAATTTCGAACAAAAATCAAAAAACAAGAAGGATTATTATCGCCGGTAAATATTCGGATGACGCAAAAATTATTGCTCAATTGAATGAAGCCACATGTTGGGTATGAAACCATGAAAGCGTGTGAGAAAGAGTTTCAAATTCTACTTATTCTACGACCTTTTGTAACACAGGTGTTGCTGAAATTTCAAGGCATCGCAAATTTATGAAGAACACGTGAAATTATCACATTTGCTCTGTAAACCGCACAAACACTCTTTTTTTTAAATTTTTTAGTGGTAATCCATATAAGAAGTGGATAAAAAAAACAGATGGATGGAATCATAGAATGTGAGATTTTGATCATCTTCGAAATGGTAATGAGTCGTTGGATCTGTAATCCATCAAACATAAATGTATTCTTATTTTTTCAGTTGTAATTGATTTAAATTTGAAGTACTCACCACAAAAAATAAATTATACCATCAACCGTTACGAAAAATAAATGGAATTTTGATTTTATTCAGACTTAAATTTTATGAAAATAATATACTATATACAAAAATTCAAGAAAAAGAAACCCTCTATTTTTTTCCTGTGTGAGTCTCCGTATAGAAAACAAAATATTATATGTGGTTCTCCATCTCATGAATAGTATAAATGTGCTTAAATGAGAGCAGATTGATTGAAGGTAATTTATTATCGAAAATTTAAAATTGAAACTTACAATCCCAATGACGTAATAATCAAATTATGAAATGATATTTATGATATGTCTGTCGGGAAATGAACGTCAATTGTCAGAAATAAAAACTGCTATGTTATTCATAATAATTGTTACATTCCACAAAAAAAAGTTATATTAGTTTAAAAGCAAAGTATCAATAGAATTTGAATAAGCCTTGAAAATTCAACTACAAACCATGCTTAGTTCAATTATGGGTACGTACCTTTTAGTCAAGGAGAGTCTACCGAGTGTTCCTGTATTTTTTGAGAAAATTTCGAAAATCAGGAATTGTACAAAAAAAGAATAAGTAATATTTATCAATTACTTTTATTATTATTTGCAACCATCATAGAAGCGTTAAATTCTTCAATATCAATGACTCGTGCCCTATTTCTAGTTTGACATTAGGATCCGCAGTGGAAATAACCAATATAATGCTTTTATTCCCCCACTACAAAAAAAAAATAAATCCACAGTGAAATGGTGGAGATTGAAATTGACTTAGTTTTCAACTTTATCTCAATATATTGAAAAAATTATTTGTTATTTGGATTTCTCGTTTTTGCCTAAGGCAAAATAAACAAAATTGTTGATGCCAAAATTATCCTTCTTGAGAATCGTATAAGCCATTCCCTTTTCATTTGAAAAACGTCAGTTAGAGTTAGGGATCCCATCAAGACCGGCCCGGCGAGCTCAGTCGTCACATCCATTTGTCGTCACTTTGGATGATGCTAAACGAGCATCTCCTTCACACGGTTCATTCTTGCAGCGAATTGAGAAGCTGCCCAGGCAACTTTCCCTCGGCTCTCACGATGTTCTCTGAATTTTGAATGATTTTCCTTTTCATGGGAATAATATTTTGAAAAGTTGGATTACCCAAGCATTTCATAATGATTTGCGAAGGTAGTTCCACGTCCTTATCGTTTTATCGTTTTTTGAACCATCAGGAATAATTATAATCACAACAAGGATTACAATTTCATAAATAAAGTCATATCTCAAACAAGCATATCTCACGTATAAAACATAGAAAGTAAGGAATAGCCTTTTCATAAAAACCGAAGAAACAGCATAACAATATTGCTCAGCTGAAATTTATTTCCAATATCAAACGTTGTTTATGACACGTGTTGGTATAGAATTGTGAATTATTGGATGTTACGTTTGATAAACTGTTTCTATTAATAATATTTCAATGTATCTTCTATCTTTACTCTATGGCTCGGATGGAGTACCACGTTTCTCTGAATCATAGATAAAAAGATTTCAGTGTTACTAGGTACCGAATGTATACCGAGTGTATACAAGTTGCAACGGAAATTGCTCAAATTGATTGGTTTTAATATGGACGACAATACAATCAAAAAGAAACACGATGAAATCACAAATGGTTGAGAGATAATAATGAATTATCAGACTGTTTTCGGAAACAATATGGTGACATCTGAAAAACTATCAATATAACATACTAGTGGACCCGACATACTAGACCAGGGCCAATCATTTTTTGAACAAAAAGAATTCCTCGCAGTATGAGGAGATCTGAAAATCTTGGGTGATTTATAGGTAAATCTGAAGACAGTATTCAAATTTGTAATTTTCCGATAGAATTCATAAAAAACCAAGATCCAACCCTCAATAAGTATATTTAGGTACCCCTACCTCCATTCCGGAAAGTTCACTGAGTCGTCTTGATTCTTCTCAGACTTATAATACTCTAATTTACCGAATATACTGCCAAGAATTTTTTATGAATCCTGGTACTGAGAATCGTTTTGTATCAACAGAGCATGAAATAAGTGATTAAAATGAATGAAAAAAAAATAAATAAATAAAAACTAATACATCAATCTGGTTGCTCCAATGAGATAAATTATTTCTAAAAATATTGATTTGAAAAAAAATGGTTTCTTGAAAAACATTTCATTGTTTAAAGGTGTTTCTTAATCAATAATGTTTTCATGCAGGTAAATAATAATATTAAAGCACCGTTGCTTTCTTTTTCAAAAATCATAATTCATATTGCTCTTTCGGAAGATAAAAATGTTATTTTTTATTTTTTTCTTCAATAAACAAATTACAAATAAATACATTTTTGCGTTATATAGTTTTCAATTGTACAAAATAAAAGAAAAACAGCCATGTGACGGTAAAGTTAAAAAGAGAAATATTATATTCTTTAAAAAATTCAAAAAAGTTCACCCCAAAAGACGACACATGTTTGTTTCATTTTGTACAATTAAAACAAATTTGATGCCAAGATTTATTCATAATGATTTCATTTCAAGCCATCGATCCTGGTTTCGACGAAAACGGTCTGAAGGTTGCTCTTGCTTATACTTTCCAGAAGCTTTCAGAACATTGTAGATGTTCTTGACATAATTTTTTGGGTTTATCACCTTCCACAATCTGAAAATGAAAAAAATTTTTAATCCAAAGAAATCTGTACAAGTGTAGAAGGGCAAATTAATTAATTTGCCCGATAAGTTACTGCGTTCACAAGACTGCTCTCTTGAAAGAAATTAATTTTTGTCAGTAACGTACCCTACACTGAATTTGCCTATCTGAAAAAATGAGATCGAATTAACAAAGAATACTTCTCTTTTTTTGAAAACTGTTGACGTTTCGGAGGCTATATCTGCCTCCGTTATCAAAACTTCTTAGAAAGACGCTGAGAAAACTGAATTTGAATTGCGATTTTGGTAATAAGACCTTTCTTTGACAGAGTCAAATGAAATCTGTCATACATTCTTTTGATTGACATTTGGTATCTTGATACATAGGGTGTTCGGTATCAATCAATCACCATTCTATTAGTTCTTATTTCATCTCTGAGGAGGGGTAACCAGGTGCGGTCCATTTCGATGGAATTGGTTGAGAAGCAGTTGTTCGATAAAAGAATGCACGCAGTTTCCTTCAACTTCCTTTTTTCTTGATTTGATTCTCTCAATAAAATTTTGGTATTATTCCATTCCATCATATGATCGCCATCAGATGTTAGAATATGTTCGGATATTTTCGAACCCGTTATTTTTCGATTTCTGATGTAACTTTTATGTTCTTCCTGGCGCACAATCAATGGTCTTGATGTTTCACCTATATAACTCTTACCACACGAACAAGGTATGTTGTAAACACAATTTTTTGAACATTCACCAGCGTTTTTGGGTTTTGTATGTGTGAGTATTGATCTCAATGTATTGGTTGTTTTAAATGTTGTTCTTACATCATACCTATGGCCAATCCGTTTTATCTTTTCAGACAGTCCAGGGACATAAGGTATAATATTGTTTGTTGGATATGTATGGATATGTCGCATGTCTGTGTGTTGTGTTGTTCGATTGTAAAGTGTAGTACTATTTTCAATTTCATTAATGGTTTTTTCCACGAATTCATTTGGATAAGCATTTTCCTTGAGAACGGACTTTATAAAATTCAATTCTTCTTTCAGATTTTGTGTTGAATTGCAAACCACTTGTGCCCTGTTGTAAAGACATTTGACAATTCCCCTATTTACGCTGGTGTGGTGATTTTAGTTATAATGGAGATATCTATTGGTATGTGTTTTCTTTCTATAAACAGTTGTGTTAACTCGAGATGTTACTGACAAAAATTAATTTCTTTCAAGAGAGCAGTCTTGTGAACGCAGTAACTTATCGGGCAAATTAATTAATTTGCCCTTCTACACTTGTACAGATTTCTTTGGATTAAAAAATTTTTTCATTTTCAGATTGTGGAAGGTGATAAACCCAAAAAATTATGTCAAGAACTGGATTTCCTCCACAAAATCAAACTTTTAATCAATATTGTAGATGTTTTTTTTATCAGAAGTTTTTTAAGTCAGCATTTGAAAACTTCTAGATATTTCGAATTCTTCAAGAAAGAAGAAAATTTGTGACTAAAAGTGACTAACTACCTACAATGACCGGTGATTTTAGTTTCAGAATAGTGTTTCGACATGTTTATTAATTTATTATTTTTATTTTTTATACTGTGGTCGTTTTTGCAGTTCATTGCTACTTTCGAAATATTCATCCTGTATAACTGACTCCGTTGCGAGATTAGAGAATAACAAACTTTAATTGAATAGCTTAGCGAGTAGAGTACCGTACTGTAATTAGCATTAAATACGATTTATTTCATCCATAATATGGGTCTGCAATCAATAAAGTGATGGAATTGAGATACGTATTTCTTGTTCGATGAATATAAAGTGACTGATGGTGAAGTTTGTCCATTTTGCTTTAAAGAGACAATATTGTGGTCATGTGTCTCAGCTATACAGTGGTTGCATTAGAATTGCCCAACATTACGTCAATAAAAATAAATATATACAGGGTTAGTCAAATGTATGGACCCGCCCATTTTTCTCAGTTAATATTAGAATTATCGGAAAAATGTTCGGATGAAAGTTGAAGAGTACTTTACTCTGCACCTTTTTGTGAACTCAAATATTTTTTTGTTGTATCATCATGAGGTAGAGGAGTGACGCCTCCAAGTTTTGTATCGTTAGAAAGCTTGTTCTTTACTCATTTCAATAGTGCCAATATTATTTCATGTGTTTCGTAATTTTTTGTCCACCTCTGTATTCACTAACGTATTGTTTGATTTTTACAAAAATCTACTCAGTCGGGAAATGTAGCCAGACAGATATTCTAGCGATACGGTGAATCAGACAGTGTCGTATGTAAGTTTTCATAAAAAAATTATTTTTAAATGATACATTAGCAGTTGTTTCAATAAGAAATTCCACTCACGATGTTTAGGATAATTTGAGGTATCAAAAATTGTAATGAATCAATTAATAGTTGAAGAAATATTTGTTTTTAATCAAAATCAGTGTATTCAATCCATTCGTCCTTTCGTCCATTCGCCACGCTTTTACGCAAACCCTTGATTTTTGGATATTCAAAATCAAAATAATTTTTCCCTTTTTAGTACATTTTAATATAAGCGTGTTTTCATTTCTTCATTAGATTCAACCCTTACGTGCAACCCTCAGAAATTTTACAAAATACTAGTTTTAGCTAGGGATGAATGAATGATGACTGATAAAGTAATACGTTTAGCGATAATCTAAGATCATCCAATTTCAATTTCAAAAAGAAATTTAATATTTGGTGTGGTAACCAATATTTTTTCTTGCCTTCCCTCCTTTCTTGTATTTTAATCTTCTCTATAGATGAAATCTCCATATTGCGTATCTGTATACTGAGATGGATCTATAAATTTGGTGTGATAATCAATATTTTTTTCTCCCTTCCCTCCTTTCATGTATTTTAATCTTCTCTATAGATGAAATCTCCATAATGCGTATCTGTATACTGAAATGGATCTATTAATTTGGTGTGGTAACCAATATTTTTTTCTCCCTTCTCTCCTTTCATGTATTTTAATCTTCTCTATAGATGAAATCTCCATAATGCGTATCTGTATACTGAAATGGATCTATTAATTTGGTGTGGTAACCAATATTTTTTCTCCCTTCCCTCCTTTCATGTATTTTAATCTTCTCTATAGATGAAATCTCCATAATGCGTATCTGTTTACTGAGATAGATCTATAAATTTGGTGTGATAATCAATATTTTTTTCTCCCTTCCCTCCTTTCATGTATTTTAATCTTCTCTATAGTTGAAATCTCCATAATGCGTATCTGTATACTGAAATGGATCTATTGATTTGGTGTGGTAACCAATATTTTTTTCTCCCTTCCCTCCTTTCATGTATTTTAATCTTCTCTATAGATGAAATCTCCATAATGCGTATCTGTATACTGAGATAGATCTATAAATTTGGTGTGATAATCAATATTTTTTTCTCCCTTCCCTCCTTTCGTGTATTTTAATCTTCTCTATAGATGAAATCTCCATAATGCGTATCTGTATACTGAAATGGATCTATTAATTTGGTGTGGTAACCAATATTTTTTTCTCCCTTCCCTCCTTTCATGTATTTTAATCTTCTCTATAGATGAAATCTCCATAATGAGTATCTGTATACTGAGATGGACCTGTAAATTTGGTGTTGTAACCAATATTTTTTTCTCCCTTCCCTCTTTTCTTGTATTTTAATCTTCTCTATAGATGAAATCTCCATAATGCGTATCTGTATACTGAGATGGATCTATAAATTTGGTTTGGTAACCAATATTTTTTTCTCCCTTCCCTCCTTTCATGTATTTTAATCTTCTCTATAGATGAAATCTCCATAATGCGTATCTGTATACTGAGATGGATCTATAAATTTGGTGTGGTAACCAATATTTTTTTCTCCCTTCCCTCTTTTCTTGTATTTTAATCTTCTCTATAGATGAAATCTCCATAATGCGTATCTGTATACTGAGATGGATCTATAAATTTGGTGTGGTAACCAATATTTTTTTCTCCCTTCCCTCTTTTCTTGTATTTTAATCTTCTCTATAGATGAAATCTCCATAATGCGTATCTGTATACTGAGATGGATCTATAAATTTGGCAGACAATGGACTCAACTGAATCTACTTTGAGATTGAAGAGCACTTTCAGTATACAAGAAAGTATTCTAGGAAAAAAAAAACAACACAGCAAGGATATTCTCGTAAATCATAAGAAATGTTTCCATAACCATTAAAACAGCAGCATATAAGAAGCTGTGCGACAACTGGCTGAAATAATGGATTACTAGGTATATAATTTCCGCATTGTGCTTCAGCCGGAGTTCTATTTTTAGTTTTCAATACGCATCTCGAATAGTTGAAGAATGCGAATTCAATATATCGCATCGGTTGGATCTCGTTATGGCAAAAAATATAAGGACGAATCGCAGGAAAGACTCTTCGTTTAATATACAAGATCTGTTCGTTATATTTGATCCCAGATGATGGGTGTGTGAAATTGGATATCTGGACAGTTCTTCGAATAACAATCATTCGAACGATTGGGAGTTTTTGGGGTCGGAGATTATGATTCTTCTGTTGAAATTGAAAAATTCAAATATACATATACCGGGTGTCCACGGAAGGTGGCTCGTCCCTATAATTGTTTTGTTTTTGAAGATATCGGAATGAAATTTGAAGGATCTATATAATACATAAAACTGCATTTTTTGACAAGTGACTCAGATTCATGCAACTTCCGGTCTCACCGGAGGTGATATAAACTTTCGATTTTTAAATGAGACACCTAGTATGTTTTCACTTGTTTTGTCTCCATATGACATTCTGACTACAACTCGTTACATTTTTAACTGAATTTCTTTTAAATTTTGTAATTCATTTTTGAATCTATAGGGATATGCATATGTTTAAATTATTAATTTTAATCCTTAAGTATTGGGAAAATACAACTTTTTTGGTTAAAATACATCTGCTATGTAAAATTCAAATTTCAAATTATTATTACTATTTTTTTTTTTTTTCAAATGGCAACATTGTGGTTCGTCGGGTAGTGAAGAAAGCATTTCATCACGATTTATTTTATACCGCACACAATTAGGTCTCGAAAAAACTTTTGTCAAAAAAGTAGATCTTTCCTTTTGAGATTGAAATAATATTAAAATTCATCGGGTAACCTGTGACCAACACAAATGATATAACAAAATCATCAATACCAAAATTAATATCTCATTGCATTGATAATACTATTAATATATTTTTCCAATCAATAGCGTACACAATAGTCTCCTAACTTTTGCAGAAGTGAGGTGAAATAACATATCGACAAGTAATTTTTTTCCAATACACCTTAATTACCTTATTTTATAAGTTATGTATATTTTCATGCATACGATATCAGACGATCCTATGTTAAGAAAATGTTCTGATTGGTTGAATTTTTATCACACCTACCAATTCAACCAATCAGAACATTTTCGTACCATCGGATCGTCGGATATCGTAAGCAAGAAAATCCGGCCTAATGCGTTAGGGGAACACAAACGGAACCTAAAGTGAAGTGAGTGTTTTCGATTTTTTGTGGATGTTTGTGATGTCCGATGTCTCTATATATGTACATCCGCATTCATTAATTTTTATAATTTTATATTCACATTTTTATCCGTTTTGGTGTTTTGTGTCGACTATTTTTTTTTATTTTTCTGACTTTTGTAAGATGTTGAAATCTGACTGATGAAAACGATGCTGGAAGTCATTTGAGTACACCTCTCGGTACACCTTCTGATGATAATAGTGGGGATCAAGATCTTCACAAGCTGAAGAATTGCCTCCAAATGCAATTGCTTTAATTTAACAAGAACTGTTTATACATTGAGAATGTTAATTTTTGCTAACGTCAAATAAACAAAGTGAGCAAAAGGGTTAAGTCACCAAAACTAAATCCAAAACTTTTACACCCAAAGTTACCTGAAATATTTCTAATAATGAAAAATTGATTAAACAATCCCATCTTTCGCTAGAAAACATTGGGCAAGTATCCGAAAAAACACAACTAATCCCCCTACGACCGCTGAATTATATCTGCTTGATACTTGGGAAAGTTTTCTACAAGTATTACTCTACAATGCTCTTTCGGCATCATAACTGAAATTATGTTAACCATAGTTATTAAAAAACAGTGTTATCCACCAATGCCCCTATCCCTGTATTCTACCATCCACCAAGCATCAATAAAATTGTGGAAACAAATTACAGCTCAGTGCACATGTATAACCATACAAGTACATTTCTTATTTTCAACTTTCTATTCTTGCTCGACTAATTTTCATAATTATGAATAGCTTTAAAAGTTGAAAGAAAACACAACATTGAAAAATATTTTATCTATATTTGTGATGTAATAAGTTCCTAGAAGTTTGATTCCCTGAAGTTATTTGACGTTTGTTCATTCACATGAAAAATTATAAGAAGACAGAACACAACAAGTATGAGGTTTCGGTCGAAAGTTTCCCAAATTCAAAACCACGAAGGCGTGGAAGGGCCACATCAATTTTATTTTTCAAATTCCAACTCAGTAACTTGGAATTCCGACTTCGTATCTCAGAATTCCGACTTTTTGTCTCAAAATTTAATAACTCCGAATCAGTATCTCGGAATTTGATAATTACGAATTAGTATCTCAGAATTTAGTATTTACGAATTAGTATCATAGAATTTCGACTCATATTTCCCGTCTAAACAAGCCAACTATTTTTGTGAAAGAGCTCAAGCGATGTCGTGACTTTAAAGTACTTAAGTACTTTGTACATATGTCTGACAGATATAATCAAATATCCGTCAGGGTATGAGTTATTTTCTGCTAGACATATGCCATTGAATCGATACAAAAGTTATGTACTTTTACCTACTATCAATAAGTAATTTCATGCATTACGATACTGATATGAGTTTTGTAATGAGATACTTCACTGCACTAGTGCAGTAAAGTAAAATTCATTTGTTTCTCTTTTTAAATGTCAGTCTATTTAATGGAAAAGGATGACAAGAACTAATTTATTATAAATTTGAGTATCTATCCCCGGATTTATCAGGTAATGAGGTTTGAACTTTTTAATTTGTAGCGGATTCTATATCTGAATCTATCCTCTAATGGTCTAATGTCGATGAAATTTTACTAAATTGGAATGAACGTGTCAAAGTGACAGTTCGCAAAATAAATCAATAATGGGCGCAACGCTTGCTTGTTGCATGATTCTAATATCATTAATTTAAGGAATATTGAATAATTTTGAGTAAATATAATTAACATTATTGGTAGTAGGTAAAATATTGTACAATATTTGTGTCGTAAATTCATATTACGATAATCGATGGGTTATCAAACTCGGCCTAGAGGCCTCGTTAGACCTCGTCTGAAATCCGAGATACAAAGTCGAAATTGTGACATTCCGAGATATAAAGTCAGAATTCCGAGATACCTAGTCGGAATTATAAAATTCCGAGTTAGTGAGTCAGAAATCCGAGATACGAAGTCGAAATTATGACATTCCGAGATACAAAGTCGGAATTTCGAGATACCTAGTCGGAATTATGACATTCCGAGATGCAAAGTCGCAATTTCAAGATACCTATTTGGAATTATAAAACTCCGAGTTAGTGAGTCAGAAATCCAAGATACGAAGCCGAAATTATGACATTCCTAGATACAATGTCGGAATTCCAAGATACCTAGTCGGAATTATAAAATTCCGAGTAAGTGAGTCAGAAATCCGAGATACGAAGTCGAAATTATGACATTCCGAGATACAAAGTCGGAAGTTCGAGATACCTAGTCGGAATTATGACATTCCGAGATGCAAAGTCGCAATTTCAAGATACCTAGTTGGAATTATAAAACTCCGAGTTAGTGAGTCAGAAATCCGAGATACGAAGTCGAAATTATGACATTCCGAGATACAAAGTCGGAATTTCGAGATACGAAGTCGAAATTATGACATTCCGAGATGCAAAGTCGCAATTTCAAAATACCTAGTTGGAATTATAAAACTCCGAGTTAGTGAGTCAGAAATCCGAGATACGAAGTCGAAATTATGACATTCCGAGATACAAAGTCGGAATTTCGAGATACCTAGTCGGAATTATGACATTCTGAGATGCAAAGTCGCAATTCCAAGAAACCTAGTCGGAATTATAAACTTCCGAGTAAGTGAGTCAGAAATCCGAGATACAAAGTCGAAATTATGACATTCTGAGATACAAAGTCGGAATTTCGAGATACCTAGTCGGAATTATAAAATTCCGAGTTAGTGAGTCAGAAATCCGAGATACAAAGTCGGAATTTCGGGATACCTAGTCGGAATTATGACATTCCGAGATGCAAAGTCGTAATTCCAAGACACCTAGTCGGGATTATAAAATTCCGAGTTAGTGAGTCAGAAAACCGAGATGCGAAGTCGAAATTATGACATTCCGAGATACAAAGTCGGAATTTCGAGATAGCGAGTCAGAATTATGACATTCCGAGATGCAAAGTCGCAATTCCAAGATACCTAGTCGGGATTATAAAATTCCGAGTTAGTGAGTCAGAAATCCGAGATACGGAGTCGGAATTATTACATTCCCAGACACGAAGTCAGAATTCCCAGATAATAAGTCGGAAATAAAAAGTCGGAATTTCCGAAGTACTAATTCCGAACTAGTGAGTCGGAATTCTGAAAATAAATTTGGTGTGGCCCTTCTTTGCCTTCGTTCAGAATTATCCACAACAGAAAATATTTTCGAAATATCGTGTGCTGCCTTGGTAGAATACTGATCAGATTGAACATGTCGATATAGAAAAAATCGAAACTGATGGATGATCGATTGCAACCTACACGAAAACCTCGGACATAAGAACCAACCCTGGTAAAAGCGCTCGATCGGCAGTCGATGGCAAAAAATAAGGACGAATATCCGAGAAAGAAGAGTCCGCCGTCTTCGCAGCGTACAGTGAATTTCCATGAGATAACATAGTTTTTCAGCGCGTTCTTCCCCATTTGGTAGCGGCAGGCAATAACGCTATAATAGGCAGGCAAAGCCAAGCAGTCTGCGATTTTCCATTGGAAATGTTAAGAGTTGTCTTTGTCAAATTTGGTATTGAATCCCGAGTCGGCACACGCGTAAATCTAGACTGCGAGGCAAGCCGAGACTACTAATTGCTAGAATTAATTGTTATTTAGCTCGGCTCATTGTCAGAGAGTCTTCGGGGATTTGTATTTATCGATATATTCAACTAATTTTATTGATGACGTGTATCGTTCGTATTTCAATGTTTAACAAGAAGAGATGTTTTATTAATTGCCAACGAGAAACAGTAGACGTAAATGTTTATACGTTGGATATTTGCATCTCTCACTCGCCGTAGCCATTATATGTCCCGACATTTTCACTTACCAGGACAATGACATCATACGTCATCTGGGACCATTGATTTTTATGAGCGTGATATTGATACTTATATGTTTCGGATTTGCTTGCATGGACAGAAGATCGTATATTGGTTAATATTTTTCCAGCGGAATGATTTTTCAGTTCCTCCAAAGTTGAATTATTATTACGCAATTTCTTATTTACCACCCCCTTTATTCAAAAACAGCACAGTATTTTAGAATTTGCTGAGATGCGTCATTTTTTTTTCTTGAGGTTGCTGTGTATTTCAAGTAAACATATATTTTTTTGTTGTCTTCAGGCCAATACTTTTATTCAACTGTTTCCAATATTTTCACTGACAGGGGGATGATGACATATTTTGATTACGATTTTACTCAGTATGCCTTTTGGAGGACAGTATTATCTGTACATCCTCATGATAATAAGGCATGAATCACAGAATCATTGTAGGTTCTTCATATTAAAAAATTATTTTTATTTTTATTATTATAATTATTATTTGGGAATTTTAATCAGGCTGTCATATGTTTCGTGATTAAAAAATAAAACTAAAATACTCGGAAAACCATGTTTTTCGTTTCCAATCTTAAAAGTATTTTTCTAAACAAACAATGCCTTCCCGAGAAGAACTCCCTAATAAAACTGATCCGCTTTGTTCCAAACCGTCTGCCTGCATAGAGCAAACCGGCTCTACTATGTCCACACCTCGTGATAACATACGCGCTCACGGCTACTATGATTTTGATTTTAACAATGCATCTGTGGTTATAGAAACGTCGGTCAAAAATTATTTCTGACAATTACAGAATTGAAAGTTTTAAAATGAGTATTATTAATGGAAAATAGATGATAGTGGTCTGCTTCAATGCAAATCGATAGTAATAATCAATTATTTAAGTTGCGCTTTTCATTTTCCAACACTTAATGCCGTACCTTAATAAATAATTTTTTGCCTTTTGCATGAACGTAGAAAAAATGTTGTATGCAACTCGTGCAAAAATTGTTTATTGCACTCAACGTGTTGTCCAACTCGGCCTGATGGCCTCGTGGGACAATTTCACGTCGAGTGCAATAAACACTTACTTTTCACACTTGTTGCATAAATAACTATTTATAGCTATCAAAAGTTGCCAAGTATGAATTTTCAGGATAATTTTGAAAATATTAGAAATTTATATATGGTTTTATCCTTTATAAGGACAAGAAATTTTTTTTATTTTATTATTATTTTCTGCTTTTAAGGGTTATGTGAATGAAATTTTGGAATTGATTTTAAATACTTTGATGGCGTCATTACAGAGACATGCGATAAATTTCAGATTTCTTTCAGACTTTTTTCTTAGATCTTCTCGGACGATGTTCGTTTTACCAGGATGGTCGAGGAGAACTACATTAGGCTTATTTGCTTGTATTATTTTACATCATTATTATTTTTTTCCTCAAAAGCATGTTCCAGTCAGACCCTGTCTCCGAAGCCCCGATACATCCGGAGGGCACGCTGGATCGTTTACCCAGATAACCACTCCTCACGTCTGTGGGGTAAGTAATTATTGGGTCCGAGAATCATGGACCCTGAGCAGATGCAGTGAACCAAGATTGACGGCCTTCTGCATTCGTCCGGCTAAGATTTCTGCCATATTACGGCAAGCAGGTATGATTTTCAAGTTCGAGAGCAGTGTGTCCATCATACTACCAAGCACCCCTATTATAAGAACCATCATTTTAAGAGAATGATTTAGGTAGAGCCTGCGGAGTTCAAAGAGTAACTCTCGATATTAAGTCCGTTTCTCCTCCTCTTTTCGGACGACGTTCGTTTCGCCAGGAGCCTAAAACTCCATGACCAAAATCGTCTTCCTTTGATGGTCGAGGAGGACTACATCAGGCTTATTGGCTTGTATTTGCCTGCGGGTGGAGAATGAGTAGTAACATATTCGGCACTTCTCATTCTCCACAACGGCTCAATATCCCCCGGAGCATAAGGCAACACCAGTGTCTCGTCTATGCGGTACGAGTGTCGTAGATGGTAGTAAACACTCGTAGAGCCGCGTTATTCCTGTGGATATAGGCTGAGACCGCATATGCTGGACATGCTGACAGTTTTGCATAAGTCTAGTGTCGGAGATCTCTATACCCATCACGTAGCTACGGTAGACCAGGGTGTTCAAGACACCATCCTGGCAAGCCATCATGAATCCCTCGGTCTCCGACTCCAGCTCACTTGACCTGAGGAAAGCAGAGGTCATGTTTTTGGATAAGCCAAGGTCTTCAACGTTCTTAAAGAAGACCCCATGCATTGGCTTATTCTTATGCAGTCGCAGGAGGACCTCAGTTTCCGCAGCTTTGATGTGAGCTTTTTGCTGAACGGGTTCCAACTCGTTGACAGAGTTTGGGTTTGCCCGTTCAGTGTCGAATACGAACGAGACCAAGTTCATCGGCTGCCCGGATTGCTGTCATGAAAAGAAACGCTCCAATCCCCATGCGGACCATGCAGAGAAGGGGATCTGAACTCATGATGACTTTACAGGCTCCATCCAGCACAATTCTGTTGTTATTATTATTCTCATTAATTTTATTATTACATTAATATTATGAAATTCTTGTATTGTCGTCGGTTCTGGAAATTGTGCCCAATTTTAGATTATTCGGAGGATTGGTATAGGGTGAAAGTTGAATTTGAAATTTTCATTATTATTTTTATTATTATCATTATAACATCAACATTGTGGAATTCTTGTCGGCTGTCTTTGATATGTGTGTCAAATTTCAGATTATTCGGATGTTTTAAAGTGGGTGGAAACAGAATCTGAAACTTCACACCATCATTATTATTATTGTCATTTATTATAAATTATTATCTCGAAAACTAACAAATTTGGGTATAGGCATTGTTATACAAAGTGGGCCTAAAATGTGCTGAGAAATTCAAAAATGTAATAATATACAGGATTTTTCATTCGAAATAAGGAAGTTGCCCCCAACTTCCGGTATAACGGAAAGAGAACGGAAGTTGAAAATATTTTAGTTGGGAAGGCCATTTTGTAAAACTCACCACCACAAAATTTCAAGTTTTTATTTTGAATCGTTCTCCATATATTCCTAACGAACGCTCGTCGTGAAAGACCCTGTGTTTATATTGGGTTTAAATTTAAAATTTAAGTAAATTGCTTATAGTGTTTTAATTAGCATTATTGATTATTATTTTTATCATGTTCTGTAGTTGGGTATTACCTGTTGGGTACTAAAGGGTTATTATTATGAAAAATGTTAATCAATTATAAAAAAAGTTAATAAAAATATATATAGAATACTACAATTCACAGGAAAACGATATTAGCGACAAACGGTATAGTGCGAACCATGAGAAACGCTACGATGTTTGTCCCATTTGTATAACGTTACATACATTTTTTTGTCCTTTGAGAACGAAGTCTCTTGGTCGGGTGCAGAATCCTCTGGTAATTGATCGTCCACCATCAGAAAAAGGCTCGGTGTTATGCCGTTATCAAACAGAATTCCGCTGGAACGTTTAATAAAGAGAAATCAGAGTTCTCTCAGCTTGATTTATTAAATGCGTATTAAATATGTTACTAATTGGTTAATATTATAGTTGGTTCTCGGAATTTGCGTAAAAAAAATTATATCTAGGAATGTCGACGCAGTCGCAAGGAGTTTCAAGATATATTGCACTGGTACCCATTTGATAATTTGTTTTATTTATGTCCTGGGGACAAGTTACAGAGTGATGGCGGTTTATGCTCGTTTCGAGTACTCTGATCATTAATTTATACGAGCATTAAACGCTCTGGTGCACGAAAAGGTGTGTCTCAGCTTGTGAGGAAAACTCTGGAAGATCTGAAGTATTTCCATAATAATAAAAATGACAATAAAGCTCATTCGCAGAGAAAATATGTAGGTATAGGGTGTGTATGTATAGAATTGAGGTGCGTATGTAACAAATAGACAGGAAATACCTCACGGAAGTTTCATGTTATTGTATGTTTCATTATAATTGGTGAGTGAACTTGAACACTACAAAACTGAATGAATAAAAATATAAAAATTTTGAATATAAAAATCTAAGAACTCTGAATAACAAACAGGATCCAAAAGTTTTACAACCTTGAGTTATTATATGCGAGCGCTTTCGATAGCAGGCCGTGCTGTCATCTTCACGGCTCTGCTGAAACTATCTGCTCCCACATTTTGTTTGCCATTTTATTCTGTCAGAACGTCTTAATGATTCAATGTTTGTTATCTGTGTTCCTTTGCTCATTCCCCCCCAAACCAAGAAAGGGAACAATAGCTTGGTTGGAATAATAATAATTTAATTATTTACATGACAAGCTATTCTTCACGCTCTCAGAAAACCACCATAATCCAGAGAAAAACTTTCCGATACTGTAAAGGCAATATTGTTTTATCGATATTGGTAAAAATTATTGATTCAATATTGACCCAATGTTATAGGAAACAATGTTCATCCAGAACAGGTTGGCCAATATTTCACCAACATCATTAATTTTATATTGTCTTTCTGATGATACTCCATCCATCACCTCGTGAAGAGATCGGTCTGAGAAAAAGCTAGATAACAAGGAACACTGCTGGGGATTCAAGCCATAAGATAGAAGTTTGGCAAAGAGTCTCTGAAGTCAAATGCTTTGGAGATATGTAATGCAACGGCAAGAGTTTCACCATAGTTTTCGATATAGACGAGACATGACAAGCAGGTCACCAGTTGATCACTGATGCTGGAAACCAATTGTCGATCTTTGATTATTCCTCAGCGCTCTAGATATTTCATGAGTTCGATGTTGATTGCTTTTTCAAGGAACTTCGAGTTAACAGATACAGGTCTGTAGTTGCTGGATAGAGTATTTTTCCCCTTTTTGGGAAGAATTTTACAGTTGGACGAAAATACCCCCACGAGGCAAAGTAGCTTGCAAAGAAGTGATGTTAGTTCGGAAGCACATTCCTTGAGAATGATCGGCAGAATTCCGATGATTTTAATTTCCACGCATTTCAATGTCTACAGACTGAAAAATTACTCGAAGTTTGTTCTAGTTAGATCAGAATAAAAAACCAGATAAGATCAGAAAAATATATAATACCAATTTATTTCAAATAATTGTCTATTCGAAGAATTGTACGTTCGAAAAATTGTCTGTTCGAAAAATTGTCCTTTCGAATAACTGTTCTTCGAATAATTGTCGTTCGAAGAATTTCATTCGAAGAACTGTCCTAGAACCCTTCGGTAGCACTCTGTACCTATATCCTAACTCGAAGTTCGAAGCAGTACTACGTTTGTTCTTAATTGTTAGGAAAAAGGCGCTTTCAGTAGGCCAATAAATTTCCCAACATTTGAAAGATCACGTTCGATACTGGGCGCGCAATTATGTTCAATAAATAGAAGATAGTCATCTGGGATGTTAAAATCTCGGTATCAGCCTCTCGTATCGTGGATATCTGGATCCTTGCCGGACATACACGTAGATGGTAATCCGGACGGTCGGCGCACACAAACTTAACTAATGGTCGCAGCTTATACCACAATTACACCGAACAATGGCTATTATATTGTTATCGAGTTACTCTCTCGCAAAAATATTGACTTATTATATGCGACTTGTATACGAGTAGGTAGAGCGGAAAACGATTCGGAGGCGATTTGGATTTTTTGTCGATTCGGCTGCGGGAGCTCTCTATTGAATTCAAATTTCTATTAGGAATATTTATGGGATGCCAGAACGGGAATCGGGCGATCGGTTTTTGTTCTGTTTGAAGGAGGGGGTTGGAGAGTCGAATTACGTCGAGTATTGAGTGAAAGTTTGATTCTGTGGAGAAAATTCATTTCTCATGTTTTTCATTTTACAGCTTTCTCGAATTCAAAAGCACCTTTCAAAAGAACCTTTCAGAAGCTTTGAAAAAATTCTAGAGTTTTCTTTCTCACATTTCAGGAATTCTACCCGTTACGACCCCTCCCTTGTGGCCAAGCTTTCAAGAACTTCAATCGAGTGTCTTTTCAGTATATTCTAGAATCACGCGGAGCCTCTGTTCTGGTTAACTACACGGTTATATAGAATTTCCCAACACCTTACACTTGTTTCAAGATCATTCTAGTATCATTGTCTTTCTTATTTCCTAGAATGTTTCAGAAAGTTCCTACCATACTTCTTCCTCCCTGGTGGTGTATCTTCACTTGTATGTCTTTTCGATATGATCTAAAATCTTCCGGAGCCTCTGTTTTGGTCCATTCCACGTTTTATCGAATTTTCCAGAACTTTCCAAAATCTACGATAACATTCTTAAATTTTCAAGAAATTTCCTGGTAATTTCACAACTCTGCCTATTGCATGGTAGCCAAACTTTCGAGAACTTCACTTTATGCTTCATTCTGAGGTTGTTTCGAATTTACTAAAATCTTCAAGAACATTTCATAATTTTCCTTCTCATTTCCTAGATATTTCTAGAAAGTTCCTAACCCAGGGACCCCTCCCTAGTGGCCAAAATGTCGAGAACTTCACTTGTATCTTTTCACTATGAACAAGAACCTTGTGAAACCTATTTTCTGACTTATTACACGGTTTTCTAGAATATCCCAACATCTCAAAATTTTACATGCCGATTCTAGAATCGATATTGGAGCTAGATGTTGCAAACAATATGAAGGCAATATCGCTTTATCGGTATTGGTGAAAATTATTGAACCAATATTCATGAAACAATGTATATTCTGGTTCATTACATAGTGTTCTAGAATTTTCCAGCACCTTACAGTTGCTTTGAACATTTTAGAACATTTTTGAACATCCTGTATGAATTTTCAGTACGACATAGAACCTTCCGGAGCCTCTTGTGGCTGAATTTTGAAGAACTTCATTCGTGTGTCGTTTCATTACTATCTAGAATTTTCCAGCACTTACAGTTGCTTTGAGAACATTTCAGCGTATTTTGGAACATTTTTGAACATTCTGTATTACATAGATCATTTTAAAATATTTAAAATAATTTTAGAAAGTTTTAAATTTCCATTAATTTTTATTAAAGCGTTTTAGATTATCTTGAAAAATTAATAGAGATTTTTATAGATCGTTGAGAACTTTTTTTGAACATGCTTAAACATTTCAGAAATTTTTAAAATATATATTCCGATCACAATTAGAATTATCTTTTGGACAGTTTCCCTACAAGATCATCTGTATTAAAAATTATCAGAGTCTAAATGGTGAATATGAAAAACGTTAATAAACAGTGACCGGCAAAATGTATGTACCATATACGAAAAAGGTTTATTATTATAGTATTGGAAAAAAATTCGGCACATCAAGTGATCGCTGGTATATGGCAGCAAGTTGAAAAAAAATATGATAATAAGCCTCTTTCCGTGGGACTAAAGTGCGATATACGTTACTTTCCTGTGTGGTAGCAGGAAAAAATATTGACTAATTATATGCACTTGTATATGAGTGGTTAGCCCGGAAAACGATTCAGATGAGGTGATTTGGATTTTCAAAAGCTTTTATTTAACTTGCTCTGTGTGTGTTAGATGGGTACAAATCTTGCAAGCTGAATTGGAACCTCTTATCCTTGAAATTTCACATGTTGGTTTAGTTCCGATGACAATAAATTAATGTAAAAAAATGTCCCCCTGTACCCCCACCAAAGTTAGATGGAGAACGTGCAGTGTTTCTGAAGTTTTTTTGACGGATTTGGACGTCCAAAATTAAAGCCAAACAAAAAATTTAGGTCGTGGGGGGCTTACCCTCCTGCCTAGATTGAGAATGCGTAAAATTTTGTGGGGCGTCTATTAAAACAGATAACTGAACAAACTCTAGTGCTAAAAAGAACAAAATAAAAATTAAACTAATGCTCTAATTAGAAGAAAATAAACTTTGAAGTAAATCTAACCCATCATTTTCTAACATTATAAAATTTCATGTGATATAAAAGCTTTTCGCGAGAATAAATCTTCCAAATTGAATTTATAAGAAACACTTTCCTCGCGACAATATCAAAAGAAATTTTATAATGTAACAAAATGATGGGTTCGATTTACTTCAGAGTTTATTTTCTTCTTATTAGGGCATTTAAATAAAAGCTTTTTTAAAAGTTTTTTTTTATTGATTCTGCTGCGGAATTCAAATTTCTATTACGAATATTTATGGGATGCGTGACAAACCAGGCGATCGGATTTTTGTTTCGTTTGATAGAGGGGGTATTGGTGAGTCAAATTTTGTTGGGTATTGATTGAAAGTTTGATTTTGTGGAGAAAATGTTTTCTCATTTTCTCACTTTACCACATAAGATATTCAATTCCTAGATGGTCATTTCGATATCCAAGTTATCCTCATCAGTTCACATTACTCAACTACAGTAAATAATCAGATCTGTATTATGGATACCCTACAAATAATCATTATGTTAATTATAATAAGGGAGTAATCATACCTCTAATCACCTGATAATCATCAAGTAAGATCACACCCAGTCATGCCAATAATAGATGATTATTCCTTTATCGGTATCAACTCAAGAAGTGTAGAATTTAATGGTCATTATCATTATTGAGCAAATATTTTAATCCTAGCTTGTGAATAGCAATACTTTCATAACAATCTAATTTTCCATAATCGTTAACTGGTTTTACTAATTTTGAATGTTAATTTTATACTGAGTTTCTAATAAATAAACACTCGATTTGTTTCCTCGCAAATATTTTAATCCAGTACGATTGGGTTTTGAGACAAGAATCGATTGTAGCACCACCAAACTTGGTATGCTAGTAGTTGGAACCATGATGAACACGAAAAAAAAAAAAGTTTACCAAAATTCCAGGGGTGGAACATATATTTTTTTTCGTTTAAAAATAGATTTTTACTGTAATCTTGGAAAATATATGATTTATCGGAAAAACAACTAAACAAGGTGAAAGACAATTCAATTCTCCACAAAAATTATTACTAGTAATTATTTATGAAATGCTCGTTTTCTCAGAAAACGTGATTGAACGCCGACATCAAATTTCAGGTGCGCGCTTACCCGCCGCTGAAAGTTCTGGCGGAGCCGAATATTTGATTGATCATAACTCTGCTAAAAATGATCGGAGAAGAAAAAGTAAAAATTCATATCGTTTCTGAAGACTCCTATCTTCTCGTGCAAACACAATATGCGACTATTTATGTACCTAAAATGTGTTTTGTCGCACTTCACGGACATGTTTGCGGATGATCCGAAAATCATGAATAATTCAGTAAATATGGAATTATTTTACTGAAGCAGCAGCCCATACCCTCTTTGGACTATATGCAATAATTTAAAGAAGTGTGACAGGTCCTACTCCTACATGCTAAAATAAAAACTCTGTTTTATTCCTGCCTCATTTTCGACTTACCCATAAAACCAGCATTGCCTTCAGTAAATGTTGAAAATAATCGCTTATTCATATCCTGCATATATGTTTAATAACACTATTGTGAAGTGCAAATCTCACGCTTAATATCACATACTTCATTTTTTATGTAGGATATGTATGAGCGATTATTTTCAATATTTATCAAAGAAATTGCCGGGATTATGGGTGATTTGAAAACTGAGGTAGGACTAAAACCTAGTTCTTTCTTTGGCATGTTTAAGTGACACGTGTCTCACTTGTACAAAATCGTTGCATGGTCCAAAGAGGGTACTGATTCCCGCTTCAGTATAACTATTTCATATCAACTAAAATATCAATAACTTTCGAATGATCCTCCGTAAATATCGTAGAAGGGTTGGTTGGTGTGAAGTGGGACAAAACACATTTTGGGTACTCAGATACTTACAAGTTATATTTGCATGAGGTAGTAGAAGTCTTCAGGAATGATATAAGTACACTTTTTCTTTTCCTTCTACTATAATTTTTCGCAGATCTCTTGGTTTGGCCATATTTTTTTTTTCAAGTTCTGTTTCCCACGAAGAGGAAAATCTTGTATTGTTCATAGAACATCGTGAGAGCCGGTGGGAAGGTACGTAATAATTGGTGTTCTTCTTGAATTTCTGAAAGCTGTGTGCCTCAGGGAACACCTCCCAAAGCATCGAGTTCCAAAGCTTTGCTGTTCGGTGGAAAAACGAGCCCGAGAAATAGATGTTCGGCATGTCTCCAAAGCGACGGCATATAGATGTGAGGACTGAGCTCGACGAGTCAGTCTCGATAGGACCGCTAACGGTGGAACAATTGATGCCATTTCGGAAGAGCATCGTCCATGACAATATCTATAAAACAGAGACAGATCGCCAACTTTTCTGCGGTGTTCCAGAGAAGTAAGCTAGCTTATGAGCGAAGTATCACCGATGAGACGAATGGCTCTCTTCTGGGCAGAATCTAAAATTTTCAATGTGTGTTTGGGTGCTGTACTCCATACATGGGAACAGTATTTCAGAACAGGTCGAATCTGTGCCTTATAAATATATACAAATTATCACAATTTTGACAGCTAATATAAAAAATTCCCGATTTATCCGAAGTTGGGATTTTGTTTTTCTGATTATCTGATAACATTTGGAGATTGTCAGTACTGCTTTGTACAAGCTGAAGGTTTGCGTTGAGGAATAATATAGAATTGAAACCTCTCGTAAGCCGTGTATCCTGTGTGATTCTTATGAATTTCTTTTTCTCTTCGATCTACTGTGGTTATTTATGTACATTTTGTACTTTCTCTTTTTCAGTAAACTATATATTATATTTTGAGGATATTCTTATCACTTCAAACGAGCAATTCTTGTATATATTTTCGATCTCGGAAACAGCTTTAACGATTTGGATAAAATTCCGTATGTAGCTCGGTTTGGCTTATCAAGATCATCTATGAAGGCGTTTTTCCTGAAGGAACGCTATTCAACAAAAAAAATATACATCATACATCATATGGCGCCATCTTTTGGACTTTTCGAGAGATGGCGCTATATGACGCAATCAAATCAATGTTAGATATTTTCTTAAAGAACGCGATTTTACAAAAAAAGTTATTTCTTATTTGCTCTCAATTTTTGAGATATGTACCTACTTGCATTATTGATATTGCCAGCATCATATTCTAAGTTGTCATTTCATAAGCCGTGACAATTTAGGTGCTAAATCTCATACCAATAGAACGATTAGAGTAGGTTCTGGCAGTCAACAACCGGGTTATTCTCAAAAAAAAAATGAATAGGCATGATATGAGATACGATTAGCCTGAATTAAAGAATTGGAGATGACACCTTATTTTGTAAGTGGAATGTGGTATTAATTTTTTTGACGTATATCAACTGAGGGAAAATTTCCAGTTAGAGGTTAGTGTTTATTTCTAAAATTACAAGCTTTAATTCAGTTTCACCTGTCCCGGTATCTGTCTTTTTGTCTTTGAAGTGAATGTCGACCCATTCTTAATCGTCCGATAAACTTGAAGTTTGGCAGGTGTTCATGATTCCAATGATATATGATTATGAAATTTTTGTTTAGCAAATAATAAAATGGCGGCTTCAAAATGGCGGATGAGATTTGTAATTATGATCTGATGTCATTCAAAATTGGTATGTGGGGGTTCATGAGGTCGGAGATTGAGATATTTTGTTAAAATCCAGGATTTGAAATGACGGCTCCAAGATGGCTTATTACTTTTTGTGATTATGGTACTATTCGATTCAAATTGATAGTTCTCGGGGTTAGACAGTATGAATATTTTGTAAAAATTCATGAATTCAAAATGACGGCTCTAGGATGGCGGGCTAAGTTTTGTGATTATGGTACTATATTATTCAAAATTGGTATATTTGGGGAGTTTGGTGTCGGAGATTATGAGTTTTTTCTCCGGGAGGATAGGTCGAACCGTGGTGTGGCGAGGTTGTGGTTTGGATCGTGCTAGGAATCGCACGTTGAAATAAGATCTCGTAAGTATTTTTTTTTCACTATGACGAAAGATTGTTGTGATTTTGGTTCGATTCTATATAAATTCGGTGTAGTTATGAACTTTTTGTCGAAATTCTTTTATCCAAGATGACGGACGAGTTTTGTAGTCCGATTCTATTCAAAATTATTAAGGAATTCACAAACAAACTCCTTATATATACAGTGTGACCCATTTAAGATGGAAGCACCCTTATAAAACTTACATTTTTCAACCGATTGGAATGATTTTTGTTTCGTTAGGTAGACATCCAAGAAGTCTACTAGGACACCAAATTTCAGGAATAAATCTCCAATTTCAGGGCCAACAAATTTTATTTTTCAAGGTAAAAAATCTAGAAAAATTACTAGCGATTTTTTATGAAAAAATCTGACTACACCACTGGATTCGCGACATTTTCAAATGGTTCATATGTAAATTACATTGAAATGCGACAATGAATAAAAAAGTTATAAGGGAATGAAATTTGAAAAATATGCTGTTCAAATAACCCACCAATTCAATTTCAGAACTTTAATCAAAACTTTGACTACATCACTGTATTGAGGGTGTCTCGAAATATCACTGAATCACTGACTATAATTCAATTGAAATCTGTTGATAAATTAAAATTATGAGTTAAAATGACATTTTCCTGAAAATCCGTTAATATATTTTTCAAATTTAATTATCTTATAATTTTTTTATTTATTTACAGATTTCGATGAAATTTTGACTAGTGATATATCGAAACCTCCTTAATTCAGTGGTGTTTTCCGAATTTTGATAAAAGTTCTGAAATTGAATTGGTGGGTTGATTAAACGGCCTATTTTTCAAATTTCATTTCATCATAACTTTTTTATTAATTGGCGCATTTCAACGTTATTCACATATGAATCGTTTGAAAATGGTGCGAATCCAATGGTCTAGTCAGATTTTTTCTAAAAAAATTGCTAATAATTTTATTAGATTTTTGACCTTATAAAATAAGATTAGTTGGCCCTGGAAATGGAGATTTAATAATGAAATTCAGTGCCCTAGTAGACTCTTTCGATGTCTACCTAACGAAAAAAAAATCATTCTAATCGGTTGAAAAATGTAAGTTGTGCTTCCATCTTAAATGGGTCACACTGTAAAATAGACGAATACGCCTAAAATGGGTTGCCTATCAAAATGTGGTCCAGACTATATACAGTGAGTTTCAAAAAATTTGAAAATTGTATTCTTCATAATAATTAGTGCATTGCAGAATACTTGCATATGAGTTGTCAAAATTTCAAATTTCCAAACGGTGTACAAAGGGAAAGGAAAATAGGAAAATAGGAAGTGTAAACTACCCCTTATTATTAACATTATCAAAAAGTTCATTCGATGAGGTTGTTCAGAATTGAAAACAATATTGAAATTTGGAATCACTGCCAGCGTAGTTTACTCTTGATCAAAATTCAATTTTTTGTTCTCCCTGTACACCGTTTGGAAATTTGAAATTTTAACAATTCATAGGCAAATATTTTGCAATGCACTAATTTTGAAGAAGAATAAAATTTTCTGACAAATCAATAATAAAAATGTTTTCCATATTGTGCAAATTTTTTAAACTCACTGTATATAATAGTCTGGACCAAATTTTGATAGACAACCCACTTTAGGCGTATCCGTCTATTTATGAAACTTCATAAGAAGTATGTTTCATCCGTTAAACAGAACGGTGAAGATCGACCTCTCTTCGGCTCCTGTACTATAAAACATTTTTAAAGAGAAGCTTTTATTCAAATGCGCTAAAAAGTAAAGAAACATTTCTTCAGGTGTGTAATGTAGATTATTCTGTAATTCACATAATAACCTACCAAACACATCTAAAGAAATTATTCTTTACTTTCGAGCACAATTGATTAAAAGCTTGACTCAAGTGCTTTCATTTTATAATACTAAAAGCCACTAACTGACATAGATGTGTGACATTATACCAACAGCCGTGTGCCCCGACACATCGCCAAATATTTAATTTTTTTGTCATTTAGAAGCCTTTTCGAATACCAAATCTTTCGAGAGCTATTTTTCGTGTCCAGAAATTATTGGTCATGACGATTATCCTAAACCTACCATCATATGGTGAATCAAAGAACAGTCCAACATAAAAAATGAATGTGTTTCCCCAACGCCAACGCACCGAACAAAGAAATCCTAGACAATAAAGGAACAGCGCACGTACATTGTTGTTTTTTTTTTCGAGTACTACCGCTGTGAAAGCCACCTCGTAAATCATCTATCCGTCCATATAATCGAACCCGACATCATACGGCACATTTCAACATCACATATATATCGAACCACTTGTATATTGTTATGTTCAATTTTCATAAGTCGAATTCTCGGATAAATTAGAAGGCCGCGATGATATTTCAAAGCGGCGAGCGAGAAAAACATACCGCGGACCTATCAAATCAAAATTACTGCGCGATTTTTCGCTGAAAAAATGGTAATTGTCATATTAAATCTATCAGCGAGTATCCTTTGATTGGAGAGTGATTTTGAAAAGTCGCGAAAAAAGCGGCGAGGCTCGAATGGTTGCACGAGTGTCGACTCGTTTCGTTTAATAAGCGGCGTAAAAAAGGCAGATTGAGTGTATTGGCGGCGGCAGTTTATCATACGTGTCAAACGATACCCGTCGACAGGTTAACAATAATTGGTGTTTCCCCAGTACACTTTAGAGATTCGAGTTCACCGGTACGGATACGGGGGTTTGCGAAATGTTCTTTTCCTACAAGGGGCCGTGGAACGATTTTTTATGAACCCTGCAATAATTTTTTGCTAGAGCCAGATGTCCTCGTATTGAGCAGTGTCAGGGCGACCATTTTCACACAAATGAAAAAACTCCAAACTTTTCGACTGCATCTGCGGCAGTTATACATAATGGCGTTAATACACCAAGAAGAGTACTTCGACGCTATTGAAGACGCTACTGAAGATGACTGCCGCAGCTGCAGTTGAAAGCCTATATTTCTTCTTATAAAATTGTTGAATATAGGATATCTCTGACAACGCAGGAATCTTTTAGGTACGTCCCTCTCTTGTCCCAAAGTATACACAAGTATGTCACCCAAAGAATATCCTAAATGATACAACTCTGCTGAATATATATGAGTTTTTTTTAATCATTTATACGAATGTGTGTGAAGGAATATGCCTGGGACGTTATGAAGGTACAAATATTCTATCGGTGTCCCTGTGACCTAACAGTGATATCCTCTACCTTTAAGGGAATGTCTCTTGGATATCCAGTAGATGTTCTTGGGAGTATCTATAATAGTATGTATTCGGAATGTAGTCCGTAGTACCCGGTACATCCCAAGAACCTACTAAAAGGACATTCCATAGTATTTTTTTTTTGGTGGTCAGCGGATGTCGGTAAGATTAAGTGGATCAACAACTCCCGAGTAAAACCTAATACGTATCCAATCCAATCCAACCCAATATCGAATGTTTCATAGTCTATATAGTTGGAAGGATTGAAAAGTCTTTTTTGAATATAGAAATTTCAGAAAGAAACCAATGAATATCCGCCATGCTGATCTGTGGGGTAATAGAATTCCCCATTTAGATGAAAATACCCCGAGCTGTCCTCAGGGGGTCTGCTATCGCTACTACTGTGGAAACTCGTGGTAGACAGCCTCCTTATAGACCAAAAACAGGGTGTTTGCCTTACTATTTTTCAAACATTCACTTTGGAGTTCAATAATTCATTCAGTTTGTAACAGTAAACATTTGCGATAGCAGTCATCTTGCTTCGAATGATTATATGGTGATACTCTGTTATCTGCCTCAACTGGATTGGCTAACTGGATGATGATATGCTCTGACGAGAAAATTTATGAAATATTGCTTCGATTGACATATCAACATTGACAACAAATGATTTTAATGAAATAAGATTTGTTGGTCATCAAATCAACTGTTATCTTTTACAATGCGTGACCTCTATGTAAATATTTCAAAATTGGGTGCTTACAAACAATGTACAGTGAATAAAATTCCAATCAGTGCAAATACAAGTAGAGTTTATATAAAATAATACTTCGAATGGAATCAAAGGCGTATGGTGGTTTAATACCATATTGGTTTCAAACACCCAAGGATTTTGTAATAATAGTTAATGGGAAGTACAAGAAAGTCTGTTAGAATTTGATGCAACAAGCTCTCACAGACGTAAAGGCGTGGTGCCTGAGGGAGAACTTCAAGGAAAACAAAAAAAAATAACCTAGAAACCAACAGAGCTCTTCCAATCTCTGGTAAAAGCCTGCAGATGGGTGAAACCTTCACTCAAAGCTCTCTTGGAGCCAACATCTGGAAAAAGTTGTGACAAATGCAAGGACATCACCAATGACTGCCAGGCATCCTTTTGGCAAAGCATGTGGACTTCGACCCATAAATGCTACATATACATAGACCTCGATAATGTATGGAGCCTTGCCGTAGTGACCAAACGTAGAATAAGTGACACTAAGAAGGATGCTAGCTAGCTTACAGAGACTGGACCTACTAGTGCTAAATGTAGCATATATCGATGGTCAGCCTGAAGGTGCTCCAGAACTTCTACTCCATATATGTATGTATGTATATTATAGCAGAAGAAAAACTCTAAGCTTTCAGACTCCAGACCCAATAGAGGGGAAATATAATTTAATAGCATAATGGAGGTCATAAGAATATATACTTCTTAAATGCCGATGGACAAAATGACTCAAACCTTCTCCTTTGTTGGGACATACCAAATAGGGACTACCCTCAGACAAGTTGGGGATGAACAGCCCTACCAATGCCGTGGAAAGACCCAAGCGGTACATTCGTCTCAAATATGGGCGCTCAAGCACTAGAGATTTTCTAAGGAGTCATATAAACCAAACCATAGTCATTATGTCCGACAGTGAAGCGGCAAGAAAGGCCCTACGATTATGCAGATTTCGTTCCTAATGAACCTGGAAAATACACAATAACTTCAATGGCGTAGGAGCACAAAACATGGTTGAAATAACTTCGGTGCAAGATCGCATCCAGGGAAAGATGCCCTTGTAAAGGGGGGAGACTCAACAAGACCCATTGGACCTGTGGCACCCCTTTTGGGGATCATAAGCAGGACATGAAGGAATCTTTTTGGTAGAAGGCCTCAGATTGCCTGAGGCAAAATGATAATGATGAGGCCAACCGATCGGCTATCAAGACAGCTTATCGGCCTAGGTTGGAACTCTTCCAGATATGTGATGGAACAAACTGCCATTCGAGAAAACATCTGCATCTGCTGGGGGTACACAAAAACTCCATGGTATGCAGGTTCTGTCGATAGAAAAACGACGCAGAATTCAATGTACCTACTGTTTGAATCCAGAGCTCCTGCTCGCATTGGTATGGTACAGATGATACCATCCTACAGTACAAATGAGGGGATGAGAATCAATAGGATTCAAGTACCATTGTCTTAGTTTGGAGATATTCCAGGTAAAAGTTAATGTTAATTGATTATTGTAAAATGGCACAGAACATTCAAAAATCACTTAGATCATTTTGCTGGTAATTTTTAGTTTCAACTATCGAGATCTGCACTTCGTTTATTTTTTTCAAACTCGTCACATTGGTTTTTACCCCTTCAAATATAGCTATAGCATGAAGATTATTCACAACAAAAACAAAGGACACAAAATTATTGCATAGTTCTTCGCATGTTCTATTCCATTGTGGATAGGAGTTCTTAACTAATACAAGTCATAAACCCAAAAAATCATGTCAAGAAATGACCTGAGAATTTGAACTTCACTCCATTTTTAATTACCAATGAACTAATGACCTTCCACAATCTGAAAATGAAAAAATTTTTAATTCAAAGAAATCTGTACAAGTGTAGAAGGGCAAATTAATTAATTTGCCCGATAAGTTACTGCGTTCACAAGAAAGAAATTAATTTTTGTCAGTAACATACCCAACACTGAATTTGCAAATCTTCGAACAAAGCGTATTAAGATCCATTTTCAACACAAAATCTGAAAGAAGAATTGAATTTTATAAAGTCCGTTCTCAGGGAAATGCTTATCCAAATGAATTCGTGGAAAAAACCATTAATGAAATTGAAAATAGTACTACACTTTACAATCGAACAACACAACACACAGACATGCGACATCTCCATACACATCCAACAAACAATATTATACCTTATGTCCCTGGACTGTCTGAAAAGATAAAACGGATTGGCCATAGGTATGATGTAAGAACAACATTTAAAACAACCCATACATTGAGATCAATACTCACACATACAAAACCCAAAAACGCTGGTGAATGTTCAAAAAATTGTGTTTACAACATACCTTGTTCGTGTGGTAAGAATTATATAGGTGAAACATCAAGACCATTGATTGTGCGCCAGGAAGAACATAAAAGTTACATCAGAAATCGAAAAATAACGGGTTCGAAAATATCCGAACATATTCTAACATCTGATGGCGATCATATAATGGAATAATACCAAAATTTTATTGAGAGAATCAAATCAAGAAAAAAGAAAGTTGAAGGAAACTGCGTGCATTATTTTATCGAACTGCTTCTCAACCAATTCCATCGAAATGGACCGCACCTGGTTACCCCTCCTCAGAGATGAAATAAGAACTAATAGAATGGTGATTGATTGATACCGAACACCCTGTGTATCAAGATACCAAATATCAATCAAAAGAAGTATGACAGATTTCATTTGACTCTGTCAAAGAAAGGTCTTATTACCAAAATCGCAATTCAAATTCAGTTTCTTCAGCGTCTTTCTAAGAAGTTTTGATAACGGAGGCAGATACAGCCTCCGAAACGTCAACAGTTTTCAAAAAAAGAGAAGCATTCTTTGTTAATTCGATCTCATTTTTTCAGATAGGCAAATTCAGTGTTGGGTACGTTACTGACAAAAATTAATTTCTTTCAAGACAGCAGTCTTGTGAACGCAGTAACTTATCGGGCAAATTAATTAATTTGCCCTTCTACACTTGTACAGATTTCTTTGGATTAAAAATTTTTTTTCATTTTCAGATTGTGGAAGGTCATAAACCCAAAAAATCATGTCAAGAACTGGATTTCCTCCACAAAATCAAACTTTCAATCAATATCTCAGGTCATATTTTCCACATCGTATTATTGTTACCAACATAATATTATTGCTTTTGTTCAATTTTTCCTCACCATATTTTTTATAAAAATTTCCATTGCCAAGGGGACGCAAAATGTAATAATTTGATATAATCTCAATTACTCAGTAGTTTGTGAATTGAAAGTACTTTTTTGTCAATCCACTATACAACCACCACAACTCAGTGGTCCTCTACAATATCATGGGCACTTGTTTGGATTAGGAAAATGGATCTTAATACGCTTTGTTCGAAGATTTGCATAAATGACGATAGTTTGTAAAAAATTTGCCTCAAAATAACCTTATCGAATCCATCTTCACAAACAGTTTCGAAAAATCTTTGAAGACTGCACAAGCAACCGACGCATTTTTTCATTATCATACCAATTAGTCACCAGACCCGTCGCAGAATCGCGTTATTTTTCAACGGTCGGTAATTAAACGGTACATCGACAGCGAGTGGCAATCCGGAGCGTGTGTTTGCATAAAATTTCAGATAGGATCCCGAAAATGGATTAACATCCAAACAAAAATAAAAGTTGGTCCTCGATATTCGCATTCCGCTTCTTTGAAGTGTTGGGTATCGATACCGAGAAATTGTATTGATGTATATGGACCAGTCGAATCAGGGTTCATTCGCGTTTTATGTCTTCAGAAGCCAGTTTAACTGATGTCAATATGCCCAATAAACAGATGGGAACGAGGTCGATAATCTAATAGACCAGCCGGTAATGATACATTTTGTGCAACCTTTTTTTAATGTATGCATCTTTTAAGTTACCATTACGAGGATGTATCCGCTATATAGTTAGCCTAGAACGGTGCCATGGATGAAAAAAACAATAGCGTCACCATAGCAATATATTGATAAAATTGGAAAGCAGGCTCTTCAGAAGCAATTATATACATCAATGATGGAAATATTTCTTCTGCGGTAACACTTTGAAAGTTATTTTTTGACATAGACCTGTCATTGCATTGCATTTTGATTTTTGTTCAAGAATATGAATGGGATATTCATAAAATCTGTTGTGGAATCATCTGCGGCTGAAAGAAGAAATTTAATCGCTATTTTCCATCGTTCAAGATAACCTTTTGGGAGGTATTCATGTTGAAAAAAGGGAACATTCCCCATGAAAATTCAAAAATGAAAAATGTGATTTATTTGTAATATCAATAGCAGAAAACAACTACTTCTCCAGATGAAGCCACGCTGGACATTGAACTGTCTGCTTTTCAATTCTATCAATCTCCCGGATGAGTTTGGCAAAACGAAATAGATTTTCGTCGATCGAAATGTATTGCGGATTAAATGCGAGAGAAGCGAACCTTGCTTCAATGAAATGAACGATTTCTGTGAGTGATATTTTTTAATAACATTTATTATTTAATTTATCTAATAAATTTTCAATGAAAACTAGAGAACATTAAAAAAATCAACTATCTGAATGAAAATGCGAATTTTCACTTCTATTTTTTTTCTTTTCAGTCAGAGTCTTTTCACAATATCTATCAGATTTAGTTCAATGTCCAGCATGGCTTTAGCCGGCAAAGTAGTTGTTTTCTGTTAGATATTACAAATAAATCACATTTTTGATTTTTCAATTTTCATGGAGAATGTTCCTTTTTGTCAACGTGAATACCTCCCAAAAGGTTATCTTGAACGATGGAAAATAGCGACTAAAGTTTGTCTTTCAGCCGCAGATGATTCCACAACAGATTTTATGAATATCCTATTCATATTTCGACAAAAATCAAAAAGTATCATATTATTTGACAGATGATTTGATGTCCAAATCTCAAGTATCAAAACAATTCACAGCGAAGTGATGTCTTATGGGTTTAGATGAGATTCAACACAGTAAGTTGCATACACGGTGGCCAAAACTTCAAATATTTCAAATCTAATAACGCGTTTTTCACGCTTGAAATCCATCTGAAAAATATTGGGCATACAGCAGAAGATTAATATTTTTAATGTGCAAGATCCGAATGGAATTCGGTCGGAGTCTTTCTCTTCTGTGTCAATTATCATTTTCAATCAGAACTGGCACGTGAGATCGCTATTACGCATCATAACCCTACCTTGCAATCATTTCAGAATCGATTATCGGTTACGTTGAAAGGCCTATTAGGTGATAATTCAAAAAAGTTCCTCACCTCGAACTAGGCCGAATTCCCTGTACCCGCGCCCGCACCCGCCATTAACAACAACCACTGATCGGTTCACCCATGGAACAATTTCATTAAAATACGTTTCGAAACGCTAAATGGTATCGAAAGTTTCTCGGCTGTCAAGTGTTTTGGCGCCGGAGTCTTTGATCAAGCGGGCTTTGACCTGGACCGCGCGGTCGGTCCGAGCCAAGCGCCGTATAGAAATTTGAGGGGAGTTCTTGAACTCTCGCCGATGCCGAATTGTGGTTGATATAGACCAAGCTGTAGATACAAATAAGAGGCTCTTTTCACACAAAATAAAAGACGCAAATGGCCTATACAATTTTTTATAAGATAGTTCGTAAATGAAAACGCCAGTTTTCGCACCAGCAAAATTGCTTTGTGGAATTTTTTTAACAAGAAATAGTGAAAAAAAAACAACTTTTTTGGTTTCTTGCAAATATCCCAAAAAGTATTGAAGGAATCGTTTTACTGTCAGTGGACCATATCGGATAAGAATTTCATTTTCTATGTGTTGGTATCCATGAATATTTGTCATTAGTGTCAGTTGTCATTTATGAGAATGTCAATTGTCAGTCATGTCATTCATGTCAATTGTTAATTTGTGTAAAGTACAGAGTTTTTGATTTTTACTTTCAAGATTTTTATGAATATTGATAGTTTTACCGCAGTTTTAGTGTGTCTTCTGCCATGGAATTGACATTCTCATAAATGACATAAATGAGCTTTAACTTCTACAGCGACAAATACCCTAGCGGTTTGGGATGGAGGCTTTCACGGCTGGCGTCAATGTTTTGGTTGGTTTCCGGGTTTTGCCGTGGTCTTCTTTGGTTAAAATCTCCAAACGTTTCAACTGCAGCTGCGGCAGTCATTTCCAGTGGCGTGGTCGAAGTACTCTTCTTGACGTATCAACTGAAACTGAAGCTCTCGTCTCTGGCATATCTTTTATACTGCTGATTTTGCGCGCACTTTCTGTGATGGTGGGTTCGCGCGTATTTTCCGCGCGATTCGGGTAACATGGCTTCGTTTTGGCGCCTTTCAATGCTGTGTGCCAGATCTTCGGGAGATATGTTTTCTCTTTTTTTCTGTTAAAGTTCTCTTGGTATTTGTGTATTTCTATCGCTTCTAAAAACATTCTTGTTGTGTAATGTTTCGACGTTGCTAGTGTCTTGGTGTTTTCGAAGAGGATCTTGTGTTCTTATATACTTTCATCAGTCAGATTTCAAATGAAAAATCTGAAAAAAATCAGAGATCATCTATGTGGTTTCTACACTTGTCAGAAAAAATATTTAAAAAAAATCTCCCAAAATTTGAATTTTAGGGTATGGAAAAACCAAACTTGACAGATGTCCCATATGTAAGAAGTTGAATATATTGCGATTCCAGTTTGTGATGATAAAAATGAAATAACCACATCAATTGTCCTTCTTTTCGCTAAAAATTCAATCAGTCATGTTTTTTACTAGTTTTCCGAATAATCCGAGAAATTCACATTAAAGAATTAATGAGTAGGACGTCAAATTGCCGTGTTGCCGATTTTCTTACCGCACGAATCGGGAGATTAAGTCGGCTGTGTCTGAAGAGATTGATTCGGTTTCTACTTGAAGTGGTGGACTGAAAAAAGTTGTTAGTTGTTATTGTCTGACGGAATGTTTCTGATTCTTAACTGTTCTGAAAAGGAAAGAGGAACAACAGTCAGAGGTTCATCATGTATGGTAAATTTCAAATGCACTGAATCCTGCACACAAAAAGATTTTGCTTTCTTACTGAAATTAGGGATATAAATAATTTCACTCAAGCAACGAGAAGGGGAAATAGTTCCGAAAACAGAAACAGCGTTACCACGTTATTCTCTCTATCAAGGAAGTAGTTGAACGACGATCTTTCATTGCTTGGCTTTATCTTCTGCCCAGCTCGTGAATGAATGACAGTGAATCAGGACCATATAAACAATGAAAGTTCTAACAGCTACTGGATGAAACAAACAAGTAGGTACTACCTAGATTATGGTATTTTTTATGGTCAAACTTTTCGTCGGAAATGGCTGTAGATCCACCAGCAGACTTTAAACTTTCAGATGAGCAGGAAGCCGCTACTGTCTCAACACAAGACAAGTCCCAGATAATAGGTTTACCCAGTTTCCATGGTATGAAAGACATGCCATCTGGACGTTTACCATCATCACGACTGGTACCCTCAGACCGACTGCAATCCTGAAATATTCGTTATCCGATAAGGTCCCTCGAGGTGTTATGCCTTGCGTGTGATTTCAAATGAATTGGGGGGTACTCACTGCAAAAGTAGTGTATTCCAAAATGACCTATTCGAATCACATGCCAGATATGGCATTCCTTTTTGAGGAACTTGATTTCACTCTTCAAAAGCGCACTGTTCGTCACCCTCATAGAGTGGGGTCTGAAGTTTCTAGTCAGGAAGAATTCAAAAAACATTAGATCCTAATCACTCCTTCCCTTCTCATTCTTGAGACGATATGTATGGTTAACAGAAACGAAACAATATAAGATATCATTTTTGAAACCACCCGTCAAAATAACAACCTAAAGCTTCACGCGCACTTTAAGTTCACTCGCACTTAGCCGAAGCGTCGCGAACGGAAGCGGCGCGAAGAAACTTGTGGATTTTCCGCTCGAGAAAATGACATTATATTATATGGCAGCCCGCGCACTACAGCGGCTCGAAGCGAAGAGGCGCGTCATTTCTCTTGACGCTTCACCTCAATGCGCGGTGACAGGCGACGAGTATATTCAAATATTTCTTGATTATTCCCAATGGGCACAAGGACGTTGAAATAACGTTGTGAAATGGCTGAAAACCGAACGTTTTTTCAACGAAAAAATGTCGCGTGAAACAACGTAATATTAAACCAATTGCTTCCTAATTATCGCTTTATTGCCGTTTTCAATCATGTTTTTTGAACATCGAAGATACTCAATAAAACAACATTGTTCTGACCAAATAAAAGGTTAAACATTGATAAATGAATCGCATAAAGCAATTTTGATTAAAAATTCTTTTTGAATCAACATAACAATTGTTAAACGTATATTTACGACTTGTTGGGGAAGTAACGTTGAAAACACATCTTTATAACGTATTCTTTCAACGTTGAAAATTACACTATATTATTGCCGTTAAAATTTTCAACCAGAAACGTTTATTCAACCAATGCCACGTTTATAACACGTTTGAAAAACGTACGTGTGCCCATTGGGTTGTATTTTATTTCAGTTTTTAGCAGTATTTGGTAGGAAGTTGGTGGAAAATTGTGTTCCTTTGCAGTATCTAGCCGTGATGTAGAGACATTAATTACAAAGACAATATATTTCCTTGCGTAACAAGCAATCAGTGGATTTCAAATTTTGAAATTCAGCCAATAGAATCGGAACTCCAGTGAAAATATAGCTTGTCGCTGTATTTTCACGGTGATAAACCTGCTTAGTTTTTGTTTTACTATCTGTCAAGTAAAAATAATGATTTAAATTATAAACGTCAAATTTATGTGTTTGACTAGTTATCTTTATTTATCAATATGAGCGATCGTTGGGGACAAATGTCCATTGGTATTATAGATGAGGCCGTCGAAAAAAGTATTCCGTTGAATACGGCTAGAACAAAAGCATCAATTACCAGGTGACACGATTTTTCTTTATTTCAAATCGATATATTGTCGTCCTAAATATAATTCGTGGTATGATTAAAAACCTATAATTTTTTGGAATAGCAATTCATTGGCCATCCCAATGCAAGAAAATCTTCAGCTTTGGGATTACAATTCATGAATATTCCAAAAAATTATCGGTAATAATCATAACACTTATTATATTACCCATGATAATTCAATTATTATTGATATGATTGTAACAATAGGTATTCAGATTGAAATACGACATAATGGCAATTAAACTTGATACAAAAAGAGATCTTCTTCTGACGAACTGCTCAATGTACCTCATTAGAAAATGTACTACTTTCATTAAAATGTTTAAATAAATAAAATTCAAGCCGCGCTATTCCAGACGTGACGGGACGCTGCGTCCAAGCGCGCGGACATCAGCTAAATGACGCTTCGTATCGCACCGCTTCCGTTCGCGACGTTTCGGCTAAGTGCGCGTGAACCTTTTAGCCGAAGCGTCGCGAACGGAACCAGCGCGAGACGAAGCGTCATTTAGCTAATGTCCGCCAGCGTTGCCAGAAGTGGTACATTGTACCACATGTGGTACATTTTAGGCGTTGAAATTACAGTGGTACTACATCCTCGAAAATAGTCGAAAAGTGGTACAATAATTGTATAATTTCAAAGTCATGATACTCAAGTCTATGTCAACTGTCAAATGTCAAAGTCAGATTGGATTAGTTTTGTTCATTTGGGTCTGTACAGCTGCTCTAAGCTATAGTGAATAGTCCTTGGCTCTAAGAAGGTTATGTCGATGGCGATCTCTTTATCTCTCTCTAACACTTGTAATTTAATTGTCTTTCTGACCCATATCAACAACAATATCAAGAAAATATAGTTTAGAATTTGAAAATAAAAAAACTCCATTTTAGAAACGTAATACAGTTTATGAAACTATGAGGCTTTGGAGCTAGTCAGAGCAAATACATTATTTATGTTTTATTGACCGGTGAGGCGCAATGCGCAATGTTCTATGTTCATGTTCTATGAAATGAGAAAACAAAAGTTGGTGCGCATGCGCAGATTCGCAAAGTACAATGTGGTACATTTTGTTCTCTTAGGTTGGTACATTCGTGAAAATCTTCCTGGCAACACTGATGTCCGCGCACTAGGGCAAAGCGTCCCGTCACGTCTTGAACCGCGGGGCGCCAATTTTATTTATTTCAGCATTTCAATGAACGAAGTACGTTGTCCAGTGGGGTACAATGAGCAGTTTGTCATAAGAGGATATCTTTGTATTAAGTTTAATTGCTACCATGGCGTATTTCAATCTTAATACCTATTTTTACAATCATATCAATAATATTTGAATTACCTTTGTAATAAATGTCTCTGTATCACAGCTAGATACTGCAGAGGAACAAAATTCGCCACCAACTTTATCACCACTTCCTACCAAATACTGCTAAAAACTGAAATATTAGACAAGAATCAACAAATATTTGAATATTCTCTTCGTCTGTCACGCGCATTGAGGTGAAGCGTCAAGAGAAACAACTCCTAGTTGGTCCGAAGAGAATTCGCGCCTCTTCACTTTGAGCCTCCGTAGTGCGCGGGCTGCCTATAACATAATGTCATTTTCTCGGGCGAAAAATCCACAATTTTCTTCGCGCCGCTTCCGTTCGCGACGCTTCGGCTAAGTGCGCGTGAACCTTTAGGCTACCCATTCCAACGTCCAATTTGATCAAAAATTCAATTATTGTTTATAAGTAATGCCGTTAAATTATATAACTACCTTTCATCTACTGTCAAAAACAGTGATTCTAATGTTCTATTCATTCAATGAAACATATGCTCATGGAAGAGGTATTTTATGATGTTCAGGAATATTTGAAAAAATAGTAATTTACGTAACAAGTCCAAAAAAACTGTTTTCTGACGTGTTGCGTACACAATTTTTTTGGCAACCGTGTAGAATAACAAATCGAGACACATTTATTTATTATATTTCTTTGTAGAAGAAAATTTCGAACATTTTAATTATTATTTGTATTAAATATTGAAATTCGAACAGAAGATAGGTACTAACAAAAACATTCTAATTCTTATTTATATTAATATTTATATCAAAATTCGAGCATTTCCCGGACTAGTCCGGGAAGTGATACTTTCTCGAAGAAAAAAGTACCTACTTCCCGGACGGTTGCCGAAAAAAGCATAAGATGCTGAATATTTCCTATTCATGCAAAGTTCGTCAATGCGTTTTATCCCATTCATTAAATTATTGTGAGATGTGTTTATATATTATATTATATATGTTTATTTTATACACATATTTTATATTGGTTACAAGACTTGGTCATTAATATTTTCTAGAAACAATCGATTTAAAAAAGTTTTACAAAAAAAATCCGTAAATGTAAAGTTCCGTTGTAGTTATAAACAACAGCACGCCAGTGTAGAGTTGAGTACAGTAGAGTGAGTATGGAAGAGTAGACCAGAGCAGATTCGAGTAAAATACAGTATACAGTATCGGAAAGTTTTCATCGGGGTATGCTGGTTTCATACGAGCGTAAAGAATAGCTTGCTATTATGTTGAGAGAGCATTACAATTTCTCCCCGACTCGCTCGTGGAAGGGATATCGACGTGGCTGTTAATTCTTCGGACGAGGTAGTAGGGGAGGCGTACAGTAGTGCGTCTCTCTTATTTATGTGGTATTATCATATCATTGCATTCCTTGTTGCTCGCATAGATTTGTCTATACCCCCGATGAAAACTTTCCGATACTGTAGTATGGTATACTAGAGCGGAGTAAAGTACAGTCAAGTAGAGTGGAGGGGACAAGAAAAATGTAGAGTGATGTGGAGTACATAACAGTAGAGTAGGGTAGGGTAGGGTATATATACAGTAGAGAAGAACAGTGCAGAGAAGACAGGTGTATTGCAGATCAGATCAGAGTTCAGTAAGAGTAAAGTAGAGTAGGGTAGGGTCTGTAGGGCAGGGTATATTGAAGTAGAGTAACGTATAGTAGGGACTTTGATAATTTATAATGGATGTAAGATCACCCTCCAATTATAAAAAAAATCAAATCAGTTTTTTAGTTCAGAAGAGATTTGAAACGTTTGTTAACAGAAAAAGTGTATAACAGTCTACAAGGAGGTTTTTATAAAATTCTGGCTAGAGTGGCAGAGATGAAGGAGATCTTGGTGTGATGACGCTCATCCATCATCATGACGGATGAGCATGTGAATACTGTTATGTGTGAAAGGGGGCAATCATTTTCATGGAGTGGACGATCATTTGTCAAAGATTCCAGATAGTTGGTCGCCCCGTATATTTCAAGACTCCCCGCGGCGAGAAACTCAATGGAGCGCGCTGCTTGAAAAATTGGTCTAATAGATAAAAGCATTAATAAAATAACATTTAATTTCAATAGAATAACTACTTTACATATAATATTCACGATGTACAACAGTGATAAAAAGTCGATTAGATTCGAGTCGAGATAAAATTGAAATAAAAGCCGCCATTGTCAGTTGTATAAATATAAACGAGGTATCCTGGCCAGACGTATATTGCGTGAAAGAATGCCTGCATTTGCATCCGAAAATGTCAAAACACATCAGAGTAGTTTGATTTTCGATCGGCTATGGCACTTTCATCGTGGATAAAAAGTTATGACGAATGGAATGATTGTGCTCCTTTCGTATTGACCCGTTGATTTACATGATTGATGTTGTAACTTTACGGGCGTTGAAACAGGGCTTCCAGATACAAGAAAGGGACATGAGACTGACAATCGAGAAGAGGCTTTTCGAAACAATGATGGAGATGTTAATTTTGATATTATGGAAGCAGTGTCAGAAACGTTGAGTTAGTAGAAAATTAGGTAGAAATAGTCTTTTTCTATTTTGGGTCTGAAATGAAGTCATTATGAAACCCAAAATAGTATCGAAACAGCCTCAGTTTCGATACGCATTTTTTATTTTTTCGATGTTGGTAGCATCAAACTGTCACTTCAAGTGAATTAAAAAATAAGTACATATTAGTAAAGATGTTATCTACAGTGTGACCCACTTAAGATTGGAGCACCCTTATAAAATCTACATTTTTCAACCGATTGAAGGATTTTTTTTCATTAGGTAGATATTCAAAAAGTATACTGGGACACCAAATTTCATGAATAAATCTCCATTTCCCGATCTGTTTTTTTCAAGGTAAAAGATCTAAAAAAATTAGTAGTGATTTCGCACTGGATTCGCAACATTTTCAAGTGGTTTTAAATTGTGAATTATATTTAAATGCGTCAATCAATAAAAAAATTATACGGGAATGAAATTTGAAAAATATGCCGTTTAATCAACCTACCAATTCAAACTTTTATCAGAACTTTGACTACACCACTGGATTCAAGGGGTCTCGAAATATCACTGACTGTCAATTCATAGAAATCTGTTGATAAATGAAAAAAAAAATTATGATGTAGAATGACATTTTCCTGAAATTCCATTAACATATTTTTCAAATCTTATTATATTATGATTTTCTTATTTATGAATAGATTTTGATGAAACTTTGACCAATGATATATCAAGACCTGCTTAATATTGTGGTGTAGGTATTCCGAATTTTGATAAAAATTCTGAAATTGAATTGGTGGGTTGATTAAACGGCATATTTTTCATATTTCATTCCCTAATAACTTTTTTATTGATTGACGCATCTCAACGTAATGAGTTTTCGATTTTTTTGGAAAATGGCCAAATCATATTTCGAAAAAAATTACATCTTAACCAACAGGTTCAAATTCTTTCATCTCCTAATGATGAAAAATACGGCGGGTTACTTTTCGACACCAAACTCGTCTTGTACCAAACTCGGCAGAAGGAAGGGTCTTTCTAATCCGACAGGTTTTCTCGACACCATTTCTTTTCCAATAGTTATCGATATTCTAATGACAATAATTCATGATTTGCCTTCTTGTTTCATACATCTAATTAAAATTTATGTGTTCAATTTCCACGCACTGGAAGTCGCGTAGCAGACTGGTAAAATGTTGGCCTGATAGTCGCGAGGTGACAGCGAGGTCGAAGGTTCAAACCTAAATGGAAGCAAACTTTTTTTCATTAAAAAAAATTAAACTGCCACCAAGAAAAATTGAACTGACTTTGAATAGGAAATAGCGATCGATTGTTGTTTATCGTTGAATAAATGAAAATTAAAAGTAAGATACCTTTATTTTTGAAAAGTGCGGTCGACGGAATTAAAATGGCGATTAACAATCTTGAACATTAACACGCTCGCTTGTTAAATTATCTCGATTGTTAATCGCCCTCATTAATACACTTGGTCGTCAAACAACCATTAAAATGGGATGGAAGATAATGACTATGTTTGCTACCTGTAAAATGTCCCCTTTTTTTAAATTCGTATCATTATCGTGACTTTTTTGATAACTTTCAAAATAGCTGATGGCAATGCGATGGGCAATACTAGGTAGGGTATTTTTCTATTTTTTATTCATTGGTTGAACCTTCTCTGAGGTTCTCCAGGTGGACAAAAATATCTACTAATTAAAAGAACGGTTGGATAAGTTGCATATAACTGGTGACACCAAAAACGTTATTCTATAATGTACCTGTATTGAAAATTGCAAGAAGTTAATGACACTTCTTGATGAGCTTTCCAGGTGAGAATTGAAATTAAACAAAATTTAAAACGATACCATTTGCACTTTGATTAAATCGATTTTTCTTAAAGTAATTGCATCTTGTTTCAAAATGAGTAATTATTGACACATCCGCACATATGTTATGCAACAAAAGATGCATTTTTCGATAGTAATTATCAGACAGCTTCTGCTTGTAAAGAGTACTTAATGAATTTTTTATATCGAACATCGATTAGATAGCAATCAGGGCTCTTATGCATTGCATCCGGCAATTTTTACAGGACCCATTTAATTAAGTAATAGTGAATATTAATTAGTTTTTGGGACTTTGTCGGCCGAGTGCTTGAATCTATCTGTGTGAGGTAACTAATTGTTGTATTACAATCTTTCAGCCCGACATAGAAAATGTTAATTATTTTGTGTACGTATATGGACAAATTTGGTTCAGATTTCGTTGATGACTTCATTTCTGTTTGAATTTGAAATTAGAAATCAGGCTAAAATAATTAATTTTCTGTAGATTCAAATTTTAGTTCCCACTTCAGATTTTTATGTACAGGGTGTATCTTAAGTGATGTCATTAATTCCACGTGGTGATTCCTTGTCACATTTTATGAAAAAAAGTTCATATAAACGTGTGTCCTAACTTGCTTCGTTTCCGAGTAACACCGTGTCAAAAGTTTCATAAAAAATCGTTTTTTCGTGAATTACTTAAAATTCTTTACGCCGATTCTGATTAAACTTCATGTGTTTGTTAGTAGTAACAAGAGTATTCTTTTCATAAAATTATATTTTGAATTTCAATTCCAGTGGAGTCGCAGTTATATATGAACTTATATTCTTAAAATGTGACAAGGAATCACCTCCTGAAATCAATGACATCATTTAAGATACACCCTGTATATTTTATTTAAATATAAACACAATCATAACTAAGTAACATTGAAAATAATAAAATTAATCGGCGCTTCAGGCTGGCTCGAATTGCAGGGAAACCCGGAAAAACATGCCACACCACATCATCTGAAAAATTGGATTTTATTGAATGAAAACTAAACGGTACTTTGAATTATGAATATGTTCTTTTCAGCAAAATATGATGAAGGGCTCAGTAGCTCCAAACAGTCCAATATGAAAGAAGACATTCTTTACGCAACTATTATCAACGCATATAATTGCAAATCGCTTTCAGAAAAAGTTGCTGAATTCTGGGTATTTCGTATTTTATGTTATAATGATCAAAAGTTTTCATGGGCGCAACTCCCATGTAGAGTTTTTTTTATACAGAGCGTAGAAATTTGATATTTCATGAAATGTTCAATGATCTTAATTTTCGGTAATTTTTGAATTAGGTTCGTATAATATGATCTTACGATACCTTGAGTAGAGAACCACAGTAAATCGACAATTGTTATAAATATTATTCTTGAACATGGAATTTGAATGTACGTAACAAACGACACTTTTTGATTTGACTAGGTATTCATACTTCGGGTTTTGCACAAAGTGGAACCAATTTTTGATTTGCAAGTGTTTCGATGCAGAAACACAGGCTTGAGGAGAGATTTTTCAGCAGTTCGATCCTCTGATGGTATTACCCGTTTTTATATTTACGCTGCATATTGATTTCGATAACTAATTATCTAATCGAAACTACATGAACCACCCTAAAAAATATAAGATACTACCACCTCTTGAAGTTTGTCCGCGGAAGTATTTCTTTTCTGTAAATGACCACTTAGTGAGATTATTCTGACCAATCCAAGGTTCAATCAATTTCCTTATGCGTTAAGACGAACGCAAACAGAATCTAAAGTGAAGCGAGTGTTTTCAATCAAATTTCGAGAGTTCCATCGTCTGCTGACAGCTGTTTCGTCGTTTTCTACTCGTCTGGGTAGCTTATGAAATTTCTCGAAATCAAAACTAATGCACTCTGAATTAGTACCTCCCAGCAAAGACAGTTATAAAGAAATGTAACTCGTGACATCTACGACCACCAGTTGAAACTTGATTTGAAACGAACCATGGAATCCAATCTGATGATTATCTATTCATTGGCAGGCAGCCAACAGTTTTGTTGTTCTGACCAATCAAAGGTTCCATGCAGTTTCTAGTGCGATGGGAGGAACGCAAACAGAATCTTAAGTGAAGAGAGTGTTTCAATTTTAATTTCGAGAGTTTCATCGTAAGCCGGCAGTTGTTTCGTGGTTTTTTACTCGTCAGGACAGCTTAATGAAATCTCAAGAAATAAAAACGAATTGAGATTACTTTTCAGCTAATAATTAGGTTGAAATCATTTAGTTTCTTCTGTCTCAAAATCAATATAATAAAATAACTTTTCCAGAAATACTTTCATGAATTATATAAAAAGTGTAAATTGGTACAGGGCGTTTTTGAATAATCTCGTTTAAGCACCAAACTTTAAATTAATGAGTTCCTACAATCACCAGTTACAACGAAAACTTTTTAATTTCTAATGCAATATCAGTACCTATTCAATAACATTTTTGGAATTTACGCGGAATTACAATATAAGTTTAAACTAAACATCAAGTATCTAAGTGTACAATTTTTTTATAATTTCAGTTATTTTTGATTTGTTTGGCAGACGCAGCCCTCCACATATGAACATTATTCCTCAAAATACACGTTATACCTAATGACAAATTCAGAAAGAATGGCAAACCCTTTTTTTCTCCACAAGTGGATTCTACGCTACTTTGTGCTTACACAAAAATTTTCTTTCTGCATTTCATCCTGTTTATTAGTTGGCTTTTGTTCGAAGAAACCAACAAGAAACAAATGCCAATGTTTCAAAGAAAAAAAAATTCATATGATTTTGAACGTTGCAAAAGTATTGGTCATGTTTCGTCAAAATTCTATAAGAATCCTTCAAGAATAATTTGAATTGTTAGTGAGCATTCAACTAATGGCAACATTTTATTGTAACCGAGATTGTTGGAAGTATATACATTGCATTTATAATTATTTGAATAAATTCTTAAAAAAACATAATAGGTGAGAAAACTTTATTGAACTATTTTGTGTGATTGATGACTTGTTTATTTTGTGGAAATTCATGATCACTTTGATGAAACAAAAGAACACTCTTTTGTCTTATTTCCACTAGATTTTTATTGTTACGACCGGTTTCGGGTTTTAACCCATTATCAAGTATAAAAACTAACAATAAAAATCTAGTGGAAATAAGACAAAAGAATGTTCTTTCGTTTCATCAAAGTTATTGAACTATGTTCAGTAGAAAAAGACTCAACTGTCATTTTACTTCAACGTGCTGTCAGTCATCATGACTAACATAAACGTCAAACCCACTACATATTTAGCAGATATTCTGTGAGATTGGCAATACGTTTTAAACAGTTACATATTTTATATTACTTTGTATTAATGAGCAAACTGTCTGTACTATGACCACACCTCGGTATAACATTCCTCACGGCTACTATGATTTATATTTTTATAATGCTATTGTGGTTATAGACGGCCTGGTCAGACAATTTCACATCGAGTGCAATAAACACTTACTTTTTTCACTTGTTGCATAAATAACTATTCTGGGCTCATTTATATATGCGTTGTGTATTTTAAAGCATATTTCGAGCGATACAATTTTTTCGTGTCCTCGCCTATTATTTTCACGATATTTATTTCAATTTCAGCATTCAAATAATCTATGGTTTGAGATTTGGGATATATCAGACATATTCAGTATTGTTTCAGATATAAAACTAATATCATTAAGTATGGATTGGTTGTTGCTTTGTTTACTATAGTTTTTAGATTTGGAAATAGGGACTGTCAAAGATTTTTCTACTAATGGTTTATTCACATTCAAGAAAAAAATTTGCTAGTAGAACCATGAATAAATCTAAGACATAGTTGTTCATCCAACTCTGAAGGATTCTTTTGCTTCGAAGGGAAGAAAACATCGATAATAAGGGAAGCCACTGCCGGTGCAATTATACAGTTCAATAAAATCAGATATCAAGGATTTGGTGGCTTTCAAATTAGTTCCCCTTCCTAATCATAGTCGACTCCGATACTACCATAGGAGAGTGAATAATAAATGAGAGATCACGCGCCGTAGATATTCAGTAAATCCTTATTATAATATCATTAGCGCTAAAATCCTTTTGGAACCGATGAATCAACCGTAAAAATAACTGTAAAAGTGATTGATTGAATCAATATTTCGCGCATTGAAGTATGCGTGAGACATTCATTAATCTTTAATGATTAGTTTTTTACAACAACCCCTAGGCAAATTTGAATTGGTAGATGAAAGCATTTGTACACTTCTCAATATTTCGCTTACGTTGCCCCAAGCTTTTTTTTCTTGCAAATTATGAATACATATTACGCGGGAATACAGAGAGAGGATTGAGAAGTCTGGGCGGTGTAACGCTGAAGCAAGATAATCCTACAGAAGAGTAATTTCTAAATTTCTCGTCCTGAAAAATTATACTTGCCTGTCATCAAATATGTTTTGTATACAGTGCCCGTCTAAAGTCCGCCCCCCCCTACTAACCACCAGGTATATCGCAACGAAATTTGGAAGTCTCATATAGGAGATGAAAGCCTACATTTTCATGAAAAAGTCACAGCTGAAAGTTTCGAAATGGCAGCTGAGCGCCATCTTCAATACTTTTTTAAATAGACCTCCCTGTATATTATTGCATGATCGGTTAGGGGTGATCATAAGGTATCCAACAATACCAAGTGATGGTTAGTTACGTAATAAACCTTAAGGAAAAATTTATCAACCAACCGACTGTAATTATAGGATCATTCTGATTCGCTCAATCTCGTCTCTTTTTTGTATGATGAACTATTTTGTAATGTAAATGTAATGTAATGAATAAAATAAGCAATGCGATTTTGAATAAATCAGGTAAACAGATGAATATGCCTTGACTTACCAGAATCTTCAGGATGAGGTTCACAGGATGACGTAACTGCTACAATCCTAATGATCAACACTCGATTACACGATGGAAGTTCATATTGAAAATGCATCAAATCCGTCGAACGAAAACTTTGATATATTTCACCAAATACCGGTAAAAATGGTTTTACGAGAAGGCGAGTCGCCGTAGTAGACAGCAGTTTCGGTCTGTCTGCATGAATGAGTTCTCTCTCTTCGAGTGTGGTTTTTTTTGTAGGTTGACGTTCAGCAAGGAATGAGATAGATAAAAAGGGATGTTCATGTACGGGTGTTTAGCAGGAAAAACAACAAGACGAAATTACCGAATTGTCAAGGCATAAATGCGTGAAACTTTAAAAGATTAAATACTTTTAGAAAATAGCAAGGCCATTCCTACTAAAGAAGTGCAGCTTACATCACATGCTTAATTTCCCAAGTAAAGAAGTTAGTAAACTTCTGCAATAACAAAATAACAATGATAATAATAATAAATATTGAATGCGTAGAAATGAAAGATTTATTTGTCCCAAAATCGTTGGGAATGGTGAAATAATATTTTATGTAAACTAACTTAACAACTAAATAAGCGAGGACGGAGCACCAAGTTTGATGCTGTTATCTCCAAAGACTACGGAGGTATCGCCTAATATTTTATTCATGAGCTCAATGAGTGAGACTGAGAATTTATTGACCCGCTAGAAAAAGTTTATCTCTCCCACTCATTCGGCTTATGGAGAAAATAATAGGCGATATCTCCATAGTCTTTGGAGATAATAACATCAAACTTGGTGTTGTTGGATTCCTTATAATCGTCCCTAAGCGATAATGCAATGATATACCGGGTGTTCTATTTAAAAAAAATTATTGAAGATGGCGCATAGCAGCCATTTCGAAACTTTTAGCTGGAATTTTTTCATGAAAAAGTAGGTTTTCATCTCCTATTTGAGCCTTCCAAATTTCGTTGCGATATACCAGGTGGTTCAAAAATTAGTAGGGGGGAACGGACTTTAGACAGGCACTGTATGTAATCAAAGGGTGGCTTGAAACTATGTTTACAAAACTTTCGAATAGATGGAGCACCAGCCCATAATATAGAAATGGTAGCTAAAAATGGTCCTGAGTCATCAGATATGACACCCCTTGATTTTTATTTTTGGGGATATTTGAAAAACGAGGTATGTACCCAAACAAAAAAAAAAACATAATAATTCAAATTAATTGAAGAAATCATATTCGAACGGTAACTGATAAACAGATTTCAACAAATAAATCGAATACAAAAGCATGTTCGTTTCAAAACAACCATCTTTTCAAAGCTGTAATGCCTGTAATATTCTTTTTTTCAATTTGGAATTCTACAGTACTCAAAAGTATCCTTCATTTTGATGGCGACCTGGATAAATCACCCTAGCACTTTGGAAGCCTTTTCAGTAACCATATGCTTATTTATTTTTGCCAAGAATCTTCATTTTATAAGAGGCACATCTCCATCATTTTTTTCAGTGGCATGAATTGGACTTGAAGTGACCTCACGAAGATTTCAAGTGGATTCAGATCTGGAGATATGGCTAGTTGATGTTAGAACCTAGTCAACCAATCCATCCCTCAGGATCCTTTTTATTCAGATATTATCGATTTCCCATTTTATTGAATGAATGACTGATCTTCGAAAATATTATCCTGTTTCAGTACTCGGGTGATCCATTGAATCGAGAAAAGGCTACCCAGTCAGATCACCACGAATGAAAATTGGACGGATTGATTGATGTGATGTTGATGTTCATTGAACAGATTTTTGATCTGTTTGCTGACATTCAAAACAAAAGTACCTTCACCATAGATATTTCCGATGACACTTGAATGACACAAAATACAATTAGACATTAATAATGAAAAATGGATTATTTAATCCACTCTTCCGCAAACAAATTAACACAATAGGTAATTCGTTAGCAATATCCAACAGAAAAAAACTTCTGCCCGCTATGACGACCGTTATATATGTGTAAATTTTTGCAGATTTTGGCAAATTTTTCTACAAAAATAATTTTGCAGTTTTGTAAATACAAAGCAGAATTAATGTTTTGCTTTGAATTGGGAACACCAACGTACCATTTTCATGGTTCTTGCCAATAATTATCAGCGACTGTTATTTCCCAAATAAATCAAAAAACAATTTCAGCATTTGTGTGCAATTCCTATACTTTGAATACTGAATGTTTCAATTATTGTGTCGACTTCAATATGAATTCATGTAGAATGAACCACACTACTTGATCGAAGATCATTAATTCATAATGAAAAATGGATTATACAGTACAATCTACCGCAGAAAACCTTATGAAATGAGATATTCGTCGTTAAGTATCCAACAGAAAACTTCTACTGCCGCTACGACCGTTGAACTATATTTGTTCAAAACTTTATATACATAACTTACGAATTATCTTACTGAATCATGTTTCTATAGCATAGAAGACTATTTATATGGAACATAGGTATTATGGAAAAGCTTACTTTTAATTTAAATTTGTTTTTATATTTGTACCATACGAAATATCCTATACACAGTTAAAAATAATTTAGTGTGATTTTAATCACTGGGTTTCACAATTGAAAACAACATCACAATATCATGGATTCATCAATTTTATTAGACACTTGATGAAATGTTGTAAATTTTGCTAAAATAAGTAAACATTAATGTAATTTCGGTTTTTTTTGGAATTTGTGAAATATCAATCAAGAAAACCACGAGAAATTCACAATGAAAAGGGTTTTACGGTGCTTTTATACACCGTCATGCAAAATTTACACCGATTTACATGGAATTGGAACCATAGTAATGGATACTTGATAAAATGGTGAACAATTTGCTAGAATAAGAGAATGTGAATCTAATTTTGGTGTTATTTACAATATCTGAATAGTATATTCAGGAACGACACCAGAAATTCACAATGAAAAAAGTTTCACGGTGCCTTTATACAACGTGATACAAAACGTACACCGATAACATGGAATTGAAACAATTTCATCGGGTAAACGATAATATGGTGTTAATTTTAAACAAATTATCAGACAAAATTGTTGTCAAAATATTACTCCGACTTTATGGTATGTATATTCAAGAAAAACACCAAGATGTTGTAATGAAACGAACTTTGCGGTTCCATTGTGCACTTCCTTTTGAATGAAATACCAATAACGTAAATTTGAATAACGGTTTGTGATGAATTCTACCTAAATGAAACATTAATGAAGAATATTGCAAGCTAGTAAATTTCACCAAATTCACTGTCATGTCGCCATGTTACCTGCATCCATTCAGTCGAAATTATCAGTAAAATGCTCCGTTGCTAGCAGTTCACCATTACCAGATAGTACTCAGTTCTTTCACTAGAGGGCCCACTTTACAGGATATCGTTCTTTGCACAGACCATATGAGCTTAAGATACGAACGCAACCGTTATAGTATGTTTTCAGGCAGCACATAGAAATCTGAATAGCTCAGAAATGAGGAAGCCCAGATAAAGAAAAATACCGAGACAGCAGAGCTCGATCGCCGTCCAGTACAGGATGAACAGTTCTGGGGCCAACCGCCAGAGGCTTTTGTTGTCGTTAATTCACACCGGATTGTTTCAAGGTAAACACTGATTGGTGTTATTTGACAATAAATAAACCAGAAGAGCCCTCAGACTAGTGTTTTATTACACCAAGATAAAAAAAAACACCGAATTGTATTACTGGTATGAAAATACAGTGTTTGTCATGTTCAAAGTATGAATATATTCATGAAACTGGTGTTAAATCCCACCTGTTTCTTATATATGTATAGATCAGAAGATTTCAATTAACGCCATATTAGTGTTCAGGAAGACTCACTACTATTGTGGATTAATTTAACTTATATTATTTCCACATAAAGATGTGCTATGCAACTCAGTAAAAGCAGTTTTTTCTAAACCTTTCAAACGGACAATTGACACCACGATGGTGTTTTCTAAGACTTTTTTCAGGTGTGACATCTGATCTTTCCGAATTCAATCAACACCATAGAACGGTGTGAAATATATCGGTGCTATTTTTCACTATAATTATCAGGACCTATATGGACACCGAATGTTGTCTGGTGTTATTTTTTTTTACAGTGTATCACAGGATGAATTAACTATTCTATTTTATTTTAACAGAAAATCTATACCCTAGAACTAATTTGAATCATGATTGCAAATTCATACCCTCTGAACTTATTCTCACAATCCGACCTCTATACGCCGCATGAAAACAACAACTAATTAAGCAAAGAACCACACAAACTACCATGTTAATCCAAAGAAACAGGTACCACTTTCTCGATATAATGAACGCATAAAAGATCTCTCAACACAGCGTTCATAAGTCCTCCCTTTGATTTCCTCGTAGCGTAGGCGTCTCCAACAATCTCGAACATGTTGGTCCGTGTGTGCCGAGCCTTATTTTTCTCTTGTTCGCTTATGATATATGCACGCGTATACATATGTATGTGTGTTCCTACAACGAACGAACGTCATATCCAATGGTGAATTGGTCGAGAGGTCTGCATTATTTAAGAGGTATTTTTCAGAGATGCAAAACCGAGCATAGCTCTTTCCGGCATGAGATTCGGTACGAGGGTGCTACGAATATTTATGATTACTTGTGCTTCGGACTTCCATCGTCTTAATGGTTGAAAGATTTCTACCTCTTTCAATTTTTCACTATGTTTCAATTGCTTGAATCTGCAATCGTCTTCAGGTGAATACTGACAAATTTAGAATCTACACGATGTTTTTATAGGTCTGTCGGTAATTACGTTGTAATTACGCGCGGTCTTGTGGCTCACGGGCTTTCGCGTTAATTCTCCCTCCAAAACGGTCCATCAGCGGTTTCCATACGTTTTTAATTCCCACGCTCGGTTGACTGAAGGCACCATTGACTTCGAAATAGGCGGTTTGCGCTTCAACCAGTGTTCTTCTCTATGAAGAACATTAGCCTCGTTCCAAAGAATTCGATGGTGCTCTGTCCATGCGTGGTCGGCAATTCCCGACTTAGAATTAAGTTTCCCCCCGTTGAGTCCATTTTTTGTGTACAGCTATTCTTACAGATAATGGCCGCTTGGTCTCTCTGATATAGAAATTTCCACATTCACATGGGACCTCGTAAATACAGTTTTTGCTGGATTCTGTTTTTTTTTTCTGGTTTCGTCTTGGTGAGGAAGCTTCGTAAAGTACTGCCGAATTGAAAGCAACTCTTGATGTTGTATTTGTTTCCGATCCTTTTGATATTCTCGGAAATACCCCTGATGTAGTGAAGGACAAGAACGGGGTTTTGTGGTCGTTCTTCGACCGTCTTGGTCCTTTTAAGTTGTTTCTGAACTTCCCCTATCTCGGAGTATCCGGGATAGGGGATAGGTCTTTTTTTATGTGGTTTATTTTCGCATGCAGAGACTCCTGGTTGTTGCAAATACACATTGCTCTCTCCATCAACGTTCTTACAATACCCCTCTTCGTGGAATTCGGGTGATTGGAGCCGTAGCTGAGGTACTGTCCAGTGTGTGTCTTCATCCTGTTAACAGAGGTGAGGATAGCAGTGTCTTTTCTTTCAGCTTTCACATCGAGAAAAGACAGTGAACTTGATTGAATTCCTGATATTATTCATTCTTATATATGATGCATGTGTCATCCACGTATCTTAGCCATAGTTTTGGTTTGTATTCTACCTCTCTGATAGCCAATTCCTCAAAGTACTCCATATATATGTTGGTGATTACTGGAGAAAGAGAAGATACCATCGGCAGTCCATCAACTTGGGAGAAGAAACGGTCTTTTTCTTGGAAGTACGAGTTATGGAGGCAGCACTGCTGTAGTTCCAATATCGCTTGTACGGGAAGGTCAGTCCTTTTTTGTAGGACTGGAGGATTAAAAAAGACCTACGCCTACTCCGAGAAACTCATTGGGGAAGTTAAGAAACAACTCAAAAGGACCAATACGGTCGAAGAACGATCACAAAACCCCGTTCTTGTCTTTGCCTACATCAGGGGTATCTCCGAAAAGATCAAAAGAATCGGAAACAGATACATCAAGAGTTTCTTTAAATCCGGCAGTACTTTACGAAGCTTCCTAACCAAGACAAAACCAGAGAACAAAACAGAATCCAGCAAAAACTTTATTTACGAGGTCCCATGTGAATGTGAAGATTTCTATATCGGAGAGACCAAGCGGCCATTATCTGTAAGAATAGCTGAACACAAAAAGTGGACTCAACGGGGGGAAACTTCTAAATCGGGAATTGCCGACCACGCATGGATAGAGCACCAACGAATTCTTTGGGACGAGGCTAATGTTCTTCATAGAGAAGAACATTGGTTCAAGCGCAAATTTATTGAAACCGCATACTTATATTGAAGTCAATGGTGACTTTTGCTTACGGACCGCTTTGGGGGGAGAATTTGCGCGATAGCACGCGCGCTACAAGACCGCGCGTACTTACAACGTAATTACCGGCAGACCTATGAAAACACCGTGTAGATTCTAAATTTGTCAGTATTCACCTGAAGACGATTGCAGATTCAAGCAATTGAAACGTAGTGAAAAAAATGAAAGAAGTAGGAATCTTTCAACCATTAAGACGACCTTCAAAAAAACGAATATTTATATTGCGAAACCTTTATTACCATCCAGAATATTTCATTATTTTTTTCTGTGACGGAAAAAACGTTTGAAGGTAGTTATCTGCTGTTGCAAAAGATGATCTCGCACGCATCCGATGCTCGTGCTGAAATCTAATACTTTTTCCTTTGTATAATAAATAACCATATTTTTCATTTTCTGGTTCCCACGAAAAGGAAAAATCCTATAATGTTCAGAGAACATCGTGAGAGCCGAGGAAAAGTAGGTAGGAATTGTAGTTCTTGAAATGGGAATGTATCCCACTCGTATAGATATAATATCTCAATGTCACATTTCAGTGGAGGCAATCCTATCAATGATACTAGTTAGTTGACTATAGCTTTCAGGTGGCATGAGTGGAGTGCAAATGACCCTCATTATATTATTGACTTTATTACCTGAGCGACAGATATATAGGGTATCCCATAATAAAGGGGACAAACTCCCATGGTAGAATTGACGAATAATCGAGTTACAGGGTGTTGAGAACAATTTATGTTTTCCAGAATAACTCCATAACGGATCAATATTTCTCAATGAAATTAAATGTGTCACTTGACAGCATTCAGTTCCAAATTTTAATGCAAATCATGCGTTTGTAACTTCAAACACAGGCGTACAGCAGGTGGGTAACACTAATTGCTCCTCCCAAATTTTCACGCCACTGGATTGATATCGATTTCGTCTTCTTTTTCCTAATCCCAAACATTCCCTATACAAAAATAAAAAAATAATTAAAAGAGAATTTGGAAAACCACGTCTATATTTAAATGTACTGAAAAGGAGAAAATTAATTTTTTCATGGTTATGCAAAAATGTAGGGTATGAGTAAGAGCATGGAGCGCCAGGAAAATACATGTCAATGATGATTCTGCGCTCCACGCTTTCACTCATACCCTTCATTTTTGGTCAATCATGAAAAAATTATTTCCCCTTTTTAGTGCATTTGAATATAAGCGTGGTTTAATTTAATTTTATAATTATTTTTAAATTTCTACTTTTTGGTCTTATCATATCTTGTATCGATTTCAAATGCTATTTCATCACATCAAATTAGGTTGAAACATTGTAACATAGTGTTACACTTCAATTGAATGTAAAACCTTACCTTACCTTTTAGAGTGCGATTCGAGCACTATATCAAGTTTTTCAAAGTCAAGTCGATAAAGTGGAACAAGACCTTACCCTATTACATTTAGTCAGGTATATTTACATTTCTGAGAAAACGAAAAAAATTTCAAAACAAGCAAAGTGTTTGAAAATGTACAGTATGTTGGCAGCAACTGATTGAATATGTTTACAATATGGGTGACATTGATTCAGTGGTAAATAATTTCAACAGCATACCTGAAGAAATGAGTTATTATAAGATATCGTATTGTAATTGGGCTTAGAGCATGTTGAATGTAAATAAAATAATAAAATAAAGGACATCATAAAGTTACATCAACCCCAGCCAATTGTTGAGGCTGCACAGATACTCTTTATTCTCAGGGATTTGTTTGTGGGTTTGATGAATAATACACAGGCTCAGGAGTTCCAAAAAAGCTTTACTCCGGGGGGTTGATATTGCTGGCTTATCTTGATAAATCCTACAACTAAATAAAATGACCAGGGGTGGTACTCTGTAACTTGTTTTGCATATTCAGAAGTTAAACGAAGCACACGCTATCACTTTGTGGTGTACCGGAAAGAGATGCCGATTGTTTCGTTATCGCTATTGCTATGCGAAAAAGTTACAGAGTTCCACTGCAGGCATCAAGCGCAAACGTCGTGTTGTCCGCCACTTGATAGAAACCAACAAGGCTCAAAATATTAGTTTTGGAAATATCAAAGAATGAAGATATATTGCTTGTTTCCGACGTGAACTTTGCCGTTATCGTCCATCAATTATTTTCTACAGCGATTGAACAGCTGAAAAACTTTCAACAGTAAAATAAAAAAGTTTATAAAAAGTGTCTTGGTCTTACTCTTCCAGTGAAAATGCCTTATAAATTGTATGGTTTTGATTTTACCATTTTTGCAACTAACGATACAGCAAAGATCACCACAAGGGAACTGAATAGGTTATAGATCAATGTTGTCAATACAAAGAACATTAGCATATCGACTAAAGAAGGACTTCATTATACGTAAGAATTTGAATTTAACTTCCATACGTGGTTTCAGCACAAGGCTTCAATGGTTCACTACTCTGAACTGTCCTGCTTTTTCTGATACCATGAATTGGCGTTATGATGTGGAGCTTCCTTCATAACCAAAACGACATGTGATCAACCGGCTGAGAAGAATCTGTGTTATACCCCCTTCTTCGATAAAGAGATACATACATACAGATGATCTAGGAACTTTCACACTCTAGAGTGATGCGTATCCTTCCTGGATATCATTATACTTTTGTGCCACTAACTGACGGACCCTCGTATAATATCGTTGCTCGTATGTTCCGAAGAATTCATTTCGAGAATGCTGCATGTGATTTGATATTGTTATATAGAAATCCTCTTTCTGCCGGCTTTTGTCTTTTGCGTAAGGTAAGTTATAGTTTTCTTTGATTCGCTACTTGATGTTGCGCTTGGAAATAACGTTCTGCGGGTTCGTTAGTGCTTGTATCGAGTTACGCAAAAGAGAGAATTAAGATTATTCTATATTATATGCGCCAGTGGTTGAGATACGGTTTGATGTACAGGTTATACGTACGTCTTCAACGATGGCTATCGATTTGAACTCACGAACCGAACGGTTTACCAAAACCAAATAAGATTCAGAATTGGAACAAACCCACAGTGAATTATTTTTGCACTTGACAAATAGTATCCGTTTAATTTCAAGAGTGGACAAGGAGCAAATTGAGGTCGTACTAGAGCATCTTCGTTGTCACTTTCGGTTGAGGAAACTAAGAAAAACTCTACGAAAAGCGTTTGGAAGATAGAATTGAAGAAAAGTTCAAGGAAGGAGAACTTCAAAAAAAAAATGCGAAGAGTCTGAAAGATAAACATCTAGAGAATGCGAATAGGTAGTTTGAAAGAAAAACTTTGAGAAAATACGAATTCAAAGAACCTGGAAGATAAGCCTCAAAAAAAAAACACAAGAGGCCTGAAAGAAGAAATTCTTGAAAACATGAGAGGCCTAGAAGAAGAAATTTTTGAAAACACAGAAGAAGAACTTTGTGGTGGGGCGAACCTACTAGACGAGGGGGAAACCGCTGAGAATATTGTGTACACTGAATCCTAAAAATCGTAAGAAATGCCACTAATACCCAAGTAACTCCCGAGTAATACCCAGTAATTCCCGAGTAATACCCCCCAAGTGATGCCAGTAAAGTAAGAAAAATATAAAATCGTGTCTCAATGGTTACTTTTGTTGGCAAGTACTAGTCGGATGACCTTTTTTTTTTTTGATTGCACAATTCAGATATTTAATTCAAATTTTTGAGACAATTCCAATTCCCATGTTTTGAACAGACAATTCCAATTCCTATGTTTTGAAGACCTTTTTTGCGTTCACCGATTATAATTTTTCTCTCACTTCTGAATTATTCCTGTAATACCCATGTAATGCTCGAGTAATGCCCAATAATTCCTAACTAATTCCTCTAATGCCCAAGTAGTATACCAGTAATACCTATAATACCCAATAATTTTCTAGTAATACCCCTAATTCCCAACTAATACCCGACTAATGCCACCAATTCCCAACTAATGCCCGAGTAATGCTACTAATTCCCGACTAATGCCCAGTAATGCCACTAATACCCAAGACATATACACCAAAATTCCCCAGAGGTTTCCCCCTCGCTACTAGAAGAAACAAGAGAAAATGTCGAGACAGAGGTACATAAAGTCAAAGATAAAATCTAGGCAGCAATGAACAGAATGAAGAAAATGATCAGTGACAAAATCGAAAACGATATCGAGGCTGAAAAATAAAAAATGAAGCAAACAATCCAGTAAGTTGGAAACCGAATTAATACTGGAGAAAAATGCAATGCTAGATCTGAGTTTGAACTTTGATGAAGTTCAGAGTCTGCCTGTATTTATTTATTCATCTGGATATTCTACTGGATTATTCTGAAAAGACAAATTTTAGCGCTTGATAGTTCAAAAAGTTTTGGACTCCCGTCGAAATATCACCACTAAATGAAATATCAGAAAATCATATAGGATGATTTCCATAAAAAAACATTTTGGCAGTTTATTTTTATTATTTCTATAGAATCGCCCAGTGGGTTTTTTCCAAATTGATATATATTCAGAATTGGTACGTTCAATATAATCGTATTTATATTCAAAATATACAGGATGAGTCAAAAATGCCGAGCCATTTACGGTAAAAAAAAATGAATCACCCAGTATGAGTTTGGGAATCATGCATTATTTTCGATCAAGATTTGTTCATTATATTCTGATACATGTTTTACTAAAAAATATTTTCAAAGGCCTGATAAATGATGTGTATCGATTGAATTTATTTTTATTAGAAGATTACCCTGTCGATAATTGAAAAATACTTCTCATTCAAGCATCAAAATATTGTTTCAGATAATATGAATAACACCCACAAGAAAAAAATTATTATTGAAACTTCTAATTGTGTAAAAAGTAACTAAATAAAAATGGCCTCTTTCAACTTCAACACCCCATATCTCGAAAACTAGTCAGGATAGTGTTGGGCTAATGTACACTTTTGATCGAATACTACAATATACTGAAATTTTAAGAAATTTAACGGAAGGACATATTCCATGAGAAGTGCGGGGTCCTTTCAAAATAAAAATATTAAAGGATATTTGAATACAAAAAGTAAGAAATAATACATGGTATAACATTGAGTTTAATGTAAGGGTTTCGTGGGTGCCTTGATTGAGGTGAGAAATTAAATATGTCTTTTGAATTTAAATTTATTCAGCGGAGTGACAAAAGATGCAATCATCTGAACGGTAAAAACTATTTGACTGACAGCCGGGAGCTTGACCTCGTCTTCGGCAGCTCACTGGGCGAAGGGTTGTTGAGTCGGGTGGACAGGACCGTACTTGGTAATTTGTGGGTTGTTACAATGGTTGTATTAAGAATGTCATATGGAGGCAAAAAATAAAAATTACCAAGGTGTCTCATTTCAAAATCGAAAGTTTATATCATTTCCAGTGAAACCAGAAATTACATGAAACTGAGTTGGTTGTCGAAAAAATTATATTTATTATAGTTGGAGCCTTGTAATCCAAAGATCGTGTGTTCGAATCCTTATGGATCTTTAATTTATTCTTTGTTTTTTTCTTACTAGCAGTAACTGTTGTACAAAAAAAATTGTATTACTTATACATTTGTTAAAAGTGATTTTATTTTGGTCGTGGGGTTTCTCCACTCGCTAACGCTCATTTCGCAATATTCCTCACTCACAAAATAAAATGCCACTTTCAACACTTGTATCATAAATGACTGTTTTGGTACCATGCATATCTTCGAAAACAAATAGTTATAGGGGCGAGCCACCTTTGGTGAACACCCGGTATATGTTGATACGATAAATTTCATTGAAAAGAAGGAAAATTTGTGCCAATTAAATATCGGTTAGCGTTCGCAAGAATTCTAGAATGGCTCCCTATCTACATCAGAACCCTTAAGATGGGCTATTTTCTATGGGTATAAGGCATACCGGAGAGAAAAATAAAGTAGCAAAAACTCACAGAGAAAAGTGATGGAACCCAATATAAAATCCATTGCTGGTTGTTGCATGAAGCCAGAGAATTATTTCTTCAAAAAATATTTCGGAATTTTCGTGTTACCTATGTAAACAAGTCGATATACACAATTTTCACATTTCTCAAGGGAGACCAACAAGTCAGTCAGATATTATCCTTTTCTTAGGAAGATTGGAAACTTTAATTTTTCCTTTTTACAATAATTATAGCATTAAAAAAGTACATACAAAAATTGAAACGCTCTTTTTTCTTTGACTTAAGAGCCAAGCACACATTATGTCCGTGACCGGTCCACTTTCAGTTTCAAACTTCAGTCTTGTGCAATCAAATCCAAATTAATGATATACAAATTCAATTAACACTTCGGAAGTATAAAAAAGCTTGACGGTTTTCTGTTCACCTTGCCGATACGTAAAACATCCAAACGCCATGTAAATTGATCACTCTCAAACACATGTACTTACAAACCGTGTAAGGTTCAACGGAATTCCATGTAGGGGGTCCGCATTTCCATCACAGACGATGTCATCGTGCACTCCGATTTCTTCTTAATTGTCATTCATTACATGCCCTATAATTACCGATGAAAAATTACCGTAATAATATGGATTATCAATGATCCGAATCAATTTGAATATTTCTAATTATCTCCGCCGTATTAATTGCCAAAATTTGCATTCAGCTTTTCGCTTTTCACGCTCATCAAAAAGTTGGATTACCGGAAGCCGAGCGATGTGTAAATTAAGAGGTAATCATGATAATTGCACAAGGAGATGGCAGCTGGAAAATGTTGGCCACTGCTTTCGGGAATTCAATGAAAACAGCAACAACGATTTTGTACTAATTTTCAAGCGACTTGTATAGCATAGCGAGGATGTGTACATGCCTTACTTTTTGTAAGATGTGTTACGAGACATTGCAGATGATTGCATGAAACCGGAAAGTTATTCGGATTTATACAGCGTCCTCCAAGACAAGCTGAGTCGATATGTATATGGGGAGAGAATTTTGAAAGGCTCGTGTCACCGGAAATATATTCAATTATCTGCAACTTTCAGTTATACCGCATATGGACCTGAATTTTAATGTTTTTAATGCAATGTTTGAATGTTTGGAATCAACGCGAAATTACCTGCATTGTCCGGTATATGGGAAACTTTTTTATTATTGGATTATCAGAATATTATAATTTTGAAGATATCTATTTCGTTCAGAAACCAAATTATATATAAGGAAGTTCAATACCTAGCAAATTTTTCTACAAAAAAAACTTTGAAAAATAATTTGATTTCAATCATTCATTAAACGAAAACTTATACTGGACGACTGTTTTTAGGCACAGAAACATAAAAAAAATCATTCTGTCTTACTTACCAAGTGATCACGAGGTGAGGTACGTCCCCCAATTATTTCTACAGGTTTGAACATGCAAGGGTAGTATTCCGTGTACAATAGAGTTCTATTGTCGACAGTTTTGTCTCTTTCTCTTTCATGAATTCAACTATACAATGTCGTCTTACTTTTTTTATCAACAATAGACTTCTATGGTACACTTACGGAATCCCACCCCAGGTTTCAAGGTTGGTATATCTCTATAAATAGTATAGTGAAACCAACCCAGCTTGAGATGTGAAAACGTGATGCGTATTCTTAGCAAAACGGATAGTCCGTAGTATATCTAGTAATAAGACACTCAGCATGAACGTAAGCACAATTCAAAATATCAAGCTAGATTGATTTCACTGTACTTGAATACGCATATTTTCATACAAATACTAATAATTATTTCACCACCTCCCGTACAACTATAAGTGACCTTTTTTTGAAAGACACCCTGTACAGTTCTACAAATATTTCTGAATTTGTGATGATATTATTGAAAGTCGGTTGAAAAATGGTGGAGATACAGTTGATTGTACAATCGAGCGAAGTTGATCATGAAAATCAAACATAAAACATCACAACTAACTGATCGCGTCAGCGGTTACCAGAAAAAGATTCCAGGAGAGATCCAATTGCAAACTGGGGTCCTGATAGAATTGCACCACTCATATTCCTCAACAATTACTGAAAATTTCCTCAAAAGGGAATGGTACCCTTAAATAAACGCTCCCAAGCATCATTTCTCAAATAGCAACAAGAACCTCAATTTTCAACTGTACCTACTCTCGAAGCTTCATCTGGTAACTGCTGATGTCGTTCTTCAGTTGTGATCTTCACACCAACTTTTTTCGATTGAACAATCAACTGTAGAATTCCGGAAAATTAAAAAAATATACCTACAGGGTGCCATTTGAATAAAGGTTTGGAATGACTTCCAGTAAACCGAAAGTGGTAAAATTTCAGTAATAGTGTCAAAATATGCGTATCTATAGCGACATATCATAGTCGAAAGTTGTACCTTAAAAACCTGGCATATACAAATCAAAGGCATTGAGGACCTATATCCCGAAAAATACTTATAGGATCGAATTTGGCCAATGAGAACTTGTGATCAAGAACTCATAAGACCGGTGCTGGGTCGTTTCTCTAAATTTTCGAATACTGCAACAACCAACGGCCAAGGGCAGGCTAATCATCAATGACCAACGTGTTTTCGTGTAACGCTGGATGTCAACATGTGTACAGCCAGATTTTTCCTCCGTTCCTGCTGAAAGTGGGGATGAAGCTGGTGATTTATTATGAGTTTTAGCATGACTAACAATATCAAATTTTCCGAGCATTCTATACATATACGTAGCACTTCGCCGTTCTGTTTCAAAAAGAGGCAAACCTTCCTAGACTTATTCTGACCAAGACTCAAATTTTTCCAATCGAGTGGTAATAAATGGTTGTCTTTAACCAAGACTAAAATGCCACTGTGAAGCTGGCCTTCACTTGATCTCCATTTGCTACTAACTTGAAGCTCGGATAGGTATTCTTTACTCCAACGTTTCCATACATGCTGACATATAAGCTGAAGGAGTTGGTATCAAGCCAAAGGATCAATTGGAACATCCTCCAGGTAAACTTCGAGTACTGCTGTTAGCGACTTACCAATGAGGAAGTGAGCAGGGGTTAAAGAAGTAAGATCATTAGGATCTGATGAAATTGGAAATACCTTCTACTTGCACTACGACTAATTCCTCAAAAGTAAATGTAGTATTACTCATGACCCTCTTCACATGATGCTTGGATATCAGTTTGGTCAAAGTGTGCTTACCACAGAGAATTATAGGGTGTTTTTGTTATATGAAAAATTTGAATGTTTCAATCCGGCTCAAAATTCTATAAGCCGTAAGTAGTTTATTGAGTTTGACTCCTTTCTTGATGAACATGGTATGAAGAGAGCGGAAGGACGATTGAAATATTGAAATTTTTCATATGACAAAAAACACCCTATATTCCCTCTAGTAAGCAAACTGATATTCAAGTATTATCACTTGAAATTATTCCATGTAGGTCCCCAACAATTGCTTTCTGTTATTAGGGATAATTTTTGGACGATTAGTGGTAGAAACCTAGCCAAACACATGGGAAATTGGCCAAGAGATCGAGTTTCTCCAAATAAACCGTTTCAGGAAGTGGTCGTAAATTATGCTGGACCGTTTTTAGTGAAAGACAGAAAGGGTCGAGTATTTAAAGTTACTAAATGCAACATTAATTTGTTTGTATGCTTTTCAACGAAGGCAATACATATCGAATTGTTTTCCAGTTTTGACAGAGGGTTTTATCATGCCACTTCACCGTTTTGTTTCAAGAAGAGGCAAACCTTTCTCAATTTATTCCGACCGAGGCTCAAATTTCATAGGAGCAAATAAAGAATTAGGTAGATACATTCTTACAAATTTTCACGAATTCGATGAACAATATTTACGTGAAGAATCAATGAAATTATTTTGAAAGAGAATTGTCACAATCATACAAAAAATGCTATTTCAATCAGATAATTCACTTAAATACTAGAAAACTAATCATTACAGTCCGAACAAGTGTTACAATACGTGAACACAATGTTCTTCTAAGCATAAACTGCATTCGGACTATGGGGTATTATTGCCTTTTCAACGATGTATTAATGGAAATATATCGAAATGTTTATTAAATAGTAGCTCCGCTACGCTTCGCTTCTGTTTTGAAAATTGACCACTATAAGGACGTTTAATAAAACTTGTTAGATGATGTACAGTTGTGTGCATAAAAAAGTCGTACAAGGCATTGCACTGATTGCATTGTATTGCACTAACTAATTGAGCAAAAAAATGTTGAAAGCGCGTTACTGACGAAACTAGTTTGAATTTTCACTCTACTCAAGTCGATAATTTAATTAAGACGGATAAGGCTGGCCCACAATAGCCTTTAACTGCTGTAGGTACGACTTTTTTATGCACACAACTGTACATTCGATCAGTTTGATGTGGCCTAATATTTCATGCTGCAGAATAAGTGGATTGATCATGGTTGTATTTGCCTCCTCTTCATTTGGATCTACAGTATCGGAAAGTTTTCATCTTGGGTATGGTGGTTCCATGAGAGCGTGAAGAATAGCTTGCTATATATTGAGAGAGCATTACAATTTCTCCTATACTCGCTCGAGAAAGGGATAATTCGTCGGGTGCGGTAACAGGAGAGGCGCACAGTGGTGCGTCTCTCTTGTTTATGTGGTATTATCATACCATTGCGTTCCTGGTTGCTCGCATAGATTTCTGTCTATACCCCAGATGAAAAGTTTCCGATACTGTATAACCATTAATAGAATTAACAGATACTTAGTTGAAAAATTGGTACAGGTGCATTTGTTTAAAACGAAAGCAAGGCCCCAAAAGGAAACCTTGCTGTATCCTTGAAGTAAACTTCATAAAGGAGAAAAATAAATTACTAATTAATTCAGACTGACTTCTGTCGTCATGTAAGAATTGAACGAATGTAGTGTGAAATCATGTATACTTAATTTTAAGTATCTGCATTAAAATGACATATTTCATCAAATGCTTCGCTGAATCAAGCTGGTATGAATTATCCATTTGAAATTGATACTGGATAACACTGTTGTTAAATTCTTGATGTCGTTGTATGAGAAAATCACATACTATTAAATTTAATACTTTCAAAATGATCGAAAAACAATCAAATTAACCAAAAATTATATAGAGTTGCTTATAAATGTACAAAAATAAAATGAGTATCTTACCAATACGTCGCAATGGTTCAGCCTCTCACTTACCTGAAAAAAAAAAGAAATGTTATCATATGTTGCTTGAGCAAAATGAAATAAACATTCTCGAGTTTTTTGGAAAATGTTCACAGGGTGTTTTATTTATTAACAAATATGGAGGTCTTCATAGCCGTAACGGCTGTGAATCAGACTTGAAACAAATGTCATAAAAGATGTACAGTTCGCAGAAGTGGCTAATAACATAGAAAATTAATGTTTCTCTTACATTTGGACCTCACTGTATATAATGTGATGGTAGGTATATGAATTTAAAATATTCAAATTTTGTAAAGTATTTCTAAAAAAAAACAAATAAATCTTTAATCAATTCAGAACTTTGAATCAGTGATGAAAAAGACTGTTTCAAATCAAATTATACATATGAAATCACTTTTCAGTTCTTTGATGGGTCATGGATACATGTATTTTAGACTGAAAACAAGTTTTAAATAGCCAATGTTTAGACAATCGTGAGTTTTTATTTCAAGTGGAAAGAATATTTAAAACAAAAGCCATGATAATTGTTGTATTTTATTGGTTCAAGTGTATTGGTAGCAAATAGTCATTTGAATTAACACTAATTTCATTCATTCGTTTTTTTTTATAAAGTGTGACCCATTTAAGATGGAAGCACCCTTATAAAACTCACATTTTTCAACAGATTGGAATGATTTTTGTTTTCGTAGGTAGGTAGACATTCAAAAAGTCCCCTAAGACACCAAATGTCATGAATAAATCTCCATTTCCAGGGCAAACTAATCTTAATTTTCAAGGTAAAAAATCTACTAAAATTACTAGCGGGTTTTTCACAAAAAATCTGACTTCACACTGGATTTGCGACATTTTTAAATGGTTCGTAATATGTAAATTACGTTAAAATGCTCAATGATCATTAAAACAGTTATAAGGGAATGAAATTTGAAAAATATGCCGTTTCATCAACCCACCATTTCAATTTAAGAACGTCTATCGAAACTTTGACTATATCTCCGAATATCACTGACTATAATTTCATTGAAATCTGTTGATAAATAAAAATTATGAGATGAAATTGCATTTTCCTGAAATTCCATTAACATATGTTTCAAATTTTATTATCTTATAATTTTTTTTTATTTACGAACAGATTTCGATAAAATTTTGACCAGTGATATATCGAGACTTTCTGAATACAGTGGTGTATTCTGAATTTTGATAAAAAGATTGAACTTGAATTGGTGGGTTGATATTTTTCATATTTCATTCCCTTATAACTTTTTATTGATTGACGCATTTCAACGTAATTTACAAATAAATCATTTGAAAATGTCGCGAATCCAGTGGAGTAGTCAGATTTTTTATTGCTATATTTTTTTTTAGATTTTTGAACATAGAAATAAGAAAAGTTGACCTTGGAAATTGAGATTCATTTATGAAATTTGGTACCCTAGTGGACTTTTTGAATGTCTTCCTAACGAAAAAAAAAAAATAATTCCAATCGGTTCAAAAATGTTACGATATTGGGGTTCGTGGCAACAGACAAATACTGGACGGTTATGACTTGTTTATTCACAGTTCCCAAATAATCATAAATTCCAAAAAACTAATTATATAACTCAAATATACTGATAGGCCTCAACTTGTCCGTCTGATCGAATCGCCTTGCATGCTTGAATAATCCAGTGGAAGCTTCTAGAAGCCTTGCCTGCATTCCTCGCTTCGATGCTGCGTCGATGGTGACGTAATCCAACTCGAACGGGCCAGCGTTGATTGCTAAGTTCTCGGAACTATATTGGTTGCTAGGTAACCGCTCGCCATGCAGGATACTCCGTAACATTATGTTTATTGAAATCAGAATCCTATTATTCCCTTTATACTTCTTTTACTCTGGCACATTCTTCATTGGAAATATCTGGAAAAGATTCATCGTAGCTTTCAGTTCCTGAAAGAGAAAAGTTGAACGTCGAATGAAAATGACGTCAAACAAACAAGTTACAGAATAAAAAGGAATTAAGTGAAACAAAAAATTAATATTGCGCTCTAAACCTTGTATACGAATGTATTATACAGTAAGTACCAAAAGTCCGTCGCCCCACCCAACTTCTTTATTTTACATATTACAAAAAAATCTTGAATACATAAGTTTCAGTGTTACATTCGATCTCTTTAATGGTTTAAGTTTATACTGTTGTCTTCAAAGACTACGGAGATATCGACTATTATTTGATTCATAATCTTAATAAGTGTGAGAGAGAATTTATTGAGCCACCAGAAAAAGTTTCCCTCTCCCACTCATTGGGCTTATGGTTAAAATAATAGGTGATCTCTCCGTAGTCTTTGGAGATAACAATATCAAACGTGGTAATGTTGGATTCCCTATGATCATCCCTAACCCAACATGTCATAAAATACAGAGTGCCCCATTTAAAAAAATAAACTTCTGAGTTGCTGCGCTTTTTTGACACACTCTATATAAATGGAACTTACACTATTAAAGAAATCGAATGAAACCCTACAACTTATGTATTCAACATTTTTTTGTAATACCTATGTAAAATAAAGAAGTTACGGGTAGGACGACGGACTTTTACTGTATACAAACTAATCAGCATTTCAACTATCTTATCGGGAAATGTAACAACTTATCATTAGAACTTGTAACAGTGACAGTTCAAAGCAGATAAATAATTTCAATAACCAGTTGAATGGTTTCATTACAAATTCAATTCTCATGGATACATACACAGATGAACATGAGCTTAGGAAACATTTAGAATGTAATATCCGGCTTTGTAAAAATCTGCATATTTTGATATGACTTTTTAATGAATGTGACTCTGTATGACGTTTTTCACAATCTCTAGAGCAATCGTTGCAAAATATTTTAATTACCTTTGCGTTTTCAAATAAAAAACAGTTCATTTGGAATATTATTATTGAAATTTTAATTCATTTTATCAGTGAGGCATCTGCACATAAAAAATCAAGAAGGTCCAAATAAATTTTATATCACTAATTAAGTTCACTCACAACTTTATTCAAGTTATTGAAAATAACTCTAAAATTTCATGACTTCATTACCATCGATTAAAATACGGAATTGATACAATTCCACATATTAACTCGATTTTATTACAAGTCGTAATTTGGAATTGATAATTTAGTGGCCAAGAACCCAATGGGTCATTTCACGAGGAGTAAGCAATAAAATGACATGGTCTGGTAGCACCCAACCAGTGATTAGACACTCAAAGTAATCATTAGGAAACAAAGAAAAGAATATGAAAAACATTTACTATACCTGAGGCCAATTTCTCGTGTAATAGCTATTTATGATACAAGATCGTAAAGTAGAACTTTTTTGTATGAGCGTCAAGTTTGTTGAATGAGGCGCAGCCGAGTTCAAGAAACACGCGAGTACAAAAAAGTGCATCACACTAAATTTTTTCTTCAGCAGTTTTATATTAAATGAAATAGTAAAATCGACAATGTTGAAGTACCCTTCTCTCCAAATATTTCCACCATGTGGAAAATATGAGGCAAACATCTGACAGAAATCAACTACTTCCCTGGCTAATACCACGAGGGTTCTTCCAAGAACGTTGCACAAATATCTGTCAGATGTAAATGAATGTCCACATGATACTTCCAAAATTCTCGAACTTTGTTCACTTCCTGGTGCCTTTGCTACCGAGGATTGCTTATTTGTGTTCCCACGGGTGGCGCTGCTACTGACTTTTACTGTAAGTCGCTGCTTCATTTGTGGGGAAATATTAGTATAAACGCGAAACGCATCTGCAGGTGGTCTTCCCAGACAAATGAAGGAAACTTTCCTTTATAATTTTAATATATCTGTCAGATGTAATTCAATGTCCGTCGTGATATTAGCCAGGGAAGTAGTTGTATTCTGTCAGATGTTTGCCTCATATTTTCCACATGGTGTATATATTTGGAGAGAAGGGTACTCTCCGGCAATAATTCTCGAAGATTTATCATGTTGCCAAATTGTTGCAATTGAATGTTCATTTGAATGTTTTATTTTATAAATTGAAGTCGTATTATCAACACCTGTCATCCAATCCTATATCAATCCTCCTGAAGAGCTTGGCAAAGCGAAATAGATTTTTGTCGACCAAAATGTATTGGGGATTAAATGCGAGAGAAGCGGACCTTGCTTCAATGAAATGAACGATTTCTGTGAGTGATATTTTTTAATAACATTCTCCTATCTAATTTATTTAATGATTTTTTCAAGGAAAACTAGAAAGAATTTAAAAAGTCAGCTATCTGAATGAAAATGCAAATTTTCACTTTCAGATTTTTTCTTTCCTTTTCAGTTAGAGTCTTTTCACAATATCTATCAGATGTAGTTCAATGTCCAGCGTGGCTTGTGCCGGGGAAGTAGTTGTTTTCTGTTAGATATTACAAATGAATCACATTTTTCATTTTTCAATTTTCATGGAGAATGTTCCCCTTTTCAACCTGTCATATATTTCACACAAAGGTCGTACTGTTGTTGATATAAATAAAACACATTCAGATGAACAAACCAGTGAACTGGGCACACCTCAGGGTAGTGTTCTAGGACCACTGATTTTCTTGGTTTATATAAATGACCTACCCGATTTTTTTGAGGATGGTAGGTCATTTATATACGCTGACGACCCTGCGAAAGTTGTTTCTGGTAACTCACATGAGGAGGTACACATAAAATTGAATCAGCAATCGGTCAATTTTCGTTATGGTGCGAAATTAACCACCTTGTTGTTAACTTGCAAAAAACCTGCAAGATGATCCTTACTGGAAAATATAAATCACTCACCATTGATACGAGTATTCCTTTTGGTCATACAAATATACTGGCTGTTAACTCTTTTCATTTTCTCGGTACAGTTGTAGACTCAAAATTATCTTGGAATGATCAAATAAATCACCTCTACAATAAACTTGAATCTTTTTGTTGCCATATTCTCTCTCAAAAAATATCTCAACTCACAAGATCTGATTAATGACTATGCTCTGGCATTTTCAATAATCAGTTATGATATAATTTCCATGAGCCAAGCTACAGAGAAAATTAGAGTCTTTACCTTGCAGAAACGTGTAATTCGTCTTATTTTTTCCTGGAAGAACCAGGAGACTGACAGTGATCAGCATTTACATATTGAAGGTACTATGTCACATCCACAAAAGCAAACCCGTCCTCAAAAAGTGCTCGGAAATCTATAAATACCATAGGAGAAATCCAATCAATATTTTTATCGAAAAATTCCATCATATGGAGTACAAAAAGACTCCGAAATATAGCGGGAGCCACCTTTACAACTCACTGCCTGAATCATTAAAATTCCAATCTCAGAAAAGATTTAAGGCTGAACTTAACATTGTCACGTTCTGCCTGAGCCGAGTGTGCAAGCGAGAGCGTGGAACAAGCGACAGAGAGGCACGATAGGCATAAGAGTTCGGCTTGTGACGGATCTATCTCTCTTCCACTCCATCGCCCGATGCGTCCAAGTGGAAGAGAGACAGCGGCAGCACACAACCTACACGTGAACTGTTTTGTCAACTGTTTATAAAGTGAAGTGAAAAGTTAATGTGGTTTCCATTGTTTATTACAACAACAATTGCGGCAAAAAAGTAATTAATCCTTTCATTTAAGGAATTTGAATAGCGATATAATCTCATATATTTGTTCTTTGGTTATTAAAAAAAGAAGTCGGCTAATGCGAGTGAATATATTATGTTATTTTGACTGAAAAATTATTATGACTCATACAAACGATCGTATAAAAAGTCAAATGCTTTTATTTGGTATTCAATGAAAATCATGATCGTGCGTAGCTTTTACATGTTAGATTGATAATTAATGTTTAACCTCACACATGTTATAGCAATGTTACTGAAATGACAAGTTTAACCGGCCAACGACCGTGCGAGAAAATAAGAATATTTATGTTTTAATGAAAAGTTAACGCAGAGCAAGGAAATATATTATTGGCAGGTTCTGGCGGGCTTTTCAAAAGCATCAGTTTCATGAATTTGATTCGTGATTTCGATTTCATCGTAATTTATCGAAAAAATTGTAATTTTCAACGAACGTGTATTATACAAAATAACGATAATTCAGTGATAATAATCCAATTGAATTCATAGAAGTATGCAATTTTTCATCAATGTTTTCTCATGACGTAATCACGTAAAATTATCGTATGGAAACCGACTTTACACACAACCAGTTTTTTAACTCGGCTGCGTAAAAATATTGAAAAGGGAAACATTCTCATTGAACGATTTCTTGAGTGATATTTTTGAATAATATTCTCCCTATCTCAATTAATTATTTGAATTTTCAATGAAAACTAGAGCTAATCAAAAAAATCAAGTCAGAGTCAAGTTAGAGTCTTTTCACAATATCTATCAGATGTAGTTCAATGTCCAGCGTGGCTTTAGCCGGGGAAGTAGTTGTTTTCTGTTAGATAGTAAAAAAATCACATTTTACAATTCCAATGGAGAAAGTTCCCCTTTTCAACATGAATGCCCTCCCAAGAGGTTATCTTGAAAGATGGAAAATAGCGACTGAAGTTTATCTTTCAGCCACAGAGAATCCGCAACTGATTTTGTGAACATCATGTTCATTCTTTCAAACAAAATTTAAAGTAAAAATATCTTTCGACTTTCATAATAATAGCATGGTTTCTTTTCTAGAATATGGTCCCTCAGAAGACAAACATATAAAAAACCAAATTCGAGTCAATTGGCATTTAATTGGTAACAAAAATTACACTCTACAACAAAAAAAAAAACACAGTAACTCTGCGCTAATGAACTACCAGAAAAACTGTCGAATTCATTTCCCGTCCCCAACGACAACCAAAAGCCTACCTACATCACATCCAGAACGAACAAAAACCAACTCCTAAAGCCCTTGTTCGGGGGCCGACTTTTTCCTCGCCCGAAAACTATTCGCATATTTCTGGTAGCTATCAAACCGCAAATTCCTGCGCGAGACAAAAACTCTCAAAAATGCCATCGTTACAAGAAGTCCGGAGCGCCAACCGGCCACCGTCGCCAATTTCTCGAAAACAATAGCACGTGGCCGTGATCTCGGCCGAGGCGGAATTTTTGGTCGTTTTTCCAGCGGGCCAACACACCGAAGCCCGGTAGCGGTGCACGAATACTCGGATTACACCACGGCAGGAATGGATTTCGGCCCAGGACATACAGGGTGAGTGGAGATGTCAGTCTGCTTCTATACTTCCGAAAAGGAGGATTTCACAAAACAAAAAATTTGATTTTTGTTTTTCACTTATATCTGCTTTAATACAATAGATTTACAGAAACTGTTTGCACTTTGTCATTGCAACTTCCAATGGGATGTGAAAATATGTAAACGAAAGTGTTCTACAGGGTGTTGTTTTCTTTGGGCCACCCTTGACTATGAAATTTTAAATACGGACCTGGATTTTTTATCACTTTTTTTAGGCTTCAATGGTCATGTTTTATCATGATTGTGAATACCACTTGAAATTGTCAGTCGTTTCATCATCAATGAGAATTGAGATGTGTTTCGGGCCATCTCTTATTCAAATGATCGATTTATTGTATTGAGTGTTTGGAATATTTACATGTATACGTTCACCATTTTTGTTTTATTACAGAAAATCGTAATAATGTAGAAATCTATTTTTTTATCTTGCCCTATGATGCTTCCAGTTGATGAAAACAAAACCTAATGCTCATTATGTAGTTTGAGATAAAATTGAAAAATACAATTCTTGGTTGTCTTGGAAATCCATATCGATACTTCGAATACTTGCACCGACCTGATGATTTCTTCCAGTAGGCCATGCCAATTGTTTATTTGACAACAACTGTCATAAATTCATCAATTATCGTTTCTGTTTCCGACTGAAAATGCCGTTCACAAAAGTTTTGAGAAACGTGATATGATCATGGTTTATTACAAATCCTATAGAAATTGTGATTTAGTAAAAATTAAGTATTTCGAATTATGTCCGGAAAGACAGCAGCCGTGCAGAAGCATTTTCAGAAAATTAGATAACGATCTATGTGAATTTGGCAGTTTCGAGAAACTCAGTAGTAGAATTTCCAATCAAATGAAAGATAATGTTCTGTGACAGTTATTATATAATTTTTCTCACCTTTCTGCGAGCGCTTGCGTCGGCTCCCTCCCGACATATATGAAGCAAGTATCTTAGAGGTTTTATAAATACTTTCTCTCTATGAGTCTGCTGTTCAGAGATTTAGTAATACGGCGGGGTTCTTTATCAAGCGCTAGATCTTTTCCATGAGTGCTGGGAAGAGCCGGCTGCTTAGGAAATCTTAGTTTCAGATGAACGCTCAGTACTAAGATCTGATTTTTTGCTCGGGAAAACATCGACAATAATTCACACTGTTAAATCCAATCCCTTGCAGTGTCTACATTGAACAGAGACCTTACCCACGCATAAGCCATGCGTGTTACTCCAGAATCCTTGATATCACATACAAGCGACATTCCGCTAACATCTACGGGGTCTAACCATTGCCCTCCCGCGAGGACGCTTGGTCCTTTCTTGACAAACAGCGTAGCCCCCGAGTCGGAAACTACAAGTGTCACTTGATAACGACACAGGCAGATAATTAATTTTCTTTGTTTCTAGACAATGGGTGTCCAAAAGAATTCTACAGATTTTATTTGGTAATTTTTAGAAGATGTCCCAAACCCACTAATTTCTTTTTCATCGTCCCACCCTGTACAAACAAATTCACGACACCCCTGTCGCAACTGCCCTGCGTATATCAACTCCGCTGTGACCGAGCTGTACCACGATTCGTACGAGTACCCGTATATGGTACCATGTCCATGTAGGTACATTCGGTTGCCTACCGACAACCACCGAGCTGACTCATGGGTCTCTCGACCAGTGCGCAACAGCTATGTGATACCACGAAGTAAGAAATCACTTAGACGTACAATATGAGAAGATCAAGCTAAGTCCCAGGTGGCGATAGGGAACGACTAGGGCTCCAACAGGCCCTGGCCAGCTATAATTAGGGTGCGGGGGCCTCAAAAGCCCCTAAATCCTTTGCTAAATCATCGCCGCGGCCCAGCTTACAACTCAAACCGTAAACCGCTTGTGATGCAAGGACTCGTGGGACACCTAGTGTCCAACAGTACGTGTCACAGGGGGCACGGGAAATCTCTCCCAAAATCTCTCTCAAGGTATTGAGTGCGCCGAAGGGATGAATGATTGAGAGGTACTCAACTACTATCGACAATACTCTTGGAACCAGGCGCACCCAGTTTTATTTAGCCTTGGGCACGTGTGGGGGTCACAAGTGCGGCGACTTCTCTTCCCACATCCGGTGGGCCCTTCAAGTTGACCTACACTATTAAAGGGCTCTTTCTCAGGGTCCTACAATACACTTAATCTTTTCTTCGCTTCCACGCAGGTGGTCTCCAATACAGGGTCCTCCGCAACCCCACCTCACAATCTCCCCGACCCCAATAGCGGTGGGCTCATGTCCAGGGTATATCCTTCCTCTCATCCCGCACCCAAGCGTGCTTCTTCTTGGGGTCCGCCACTCCCGTTCTGACAGGCTCCACTTTGGGAAACTCATAACAGTGAAAATAATCCCAACAGCAGCAGTGGGTGCACAATTGGCTCGACTGAGAGGCCTACATGCTCATAGTTTTGTCCGCCCAAAACCCTTCAATCATCATTATCATCAAAGTATTTTTAAAAACCTCAACATGGATTTTCATCAGGTACTGTCGTTATCAAGTGACACTTGATAACGACACAGGCAGAGAATGGGAGTCAATAAGAATTCTACTCATTTAAGAGTTTAAAAATTTCAGATCAGATTTTATTTGGTTGGGTAATTTTTAGAAAAAAATCTCAGATGTCCCAAACCCACCAATTTCCTTTTCATCGTCCCGCCCTGTACAAACAAATTCACGACACCCCTGCCGCAACTGCGCTGCGTATATCGACTCCGCTGTGACCGAGCTGTACCACGATTCGTACGAGTACCCGTATATGGTACCATGTCCATGTAGGTACATTCGGTTGCCTACCGACAACCACCGAGCTGACTCATGGGTCTCTCGACCCGGCAGTTCTTCGGCAACCAGTGTGCAACAGCTATGTGACACCACGAAGGAAGAAATCTGTACGGCCGGCGGACGACGATAGGTGAGTTTTTCAATATTTTTCTCTCGGTTTGGCCGATTTCGAGTGTGGATTCTGGATCAGAGCGACGTGGGATGAGGTGATTGGGACGTAGGTGGGTGATACGTTGGGTGGATTTTTTTTGTTTTGGGTAGCGGTAACGGGCTTGTTGCGAAGGGAAGTGTCGATTAATGTTTTTAACCGCGAGTTTATCAAAATTTCGAATACTACAAGTTGAAATATTAAATGTTATATTTTTATAGTTCGCCATACACATTAGTATACCAGGTATTTCACGGCAGTCATGATCAATCGATATCTATCAATTTCTGGAATGTACAAATGAAAGGTACAGCACAATTTCTGTGTAAAATGGCATTTTGGAAATTTTTTCGGTATGTTGATATGTTGTAGATCCTGGCATCCTTGTTACTATAGTTCAATTGGCAATTAGATTTTATTGGGTACCAGTTTTCAAGCAACATGGTGTCAAAATAGTCTTTTTGCTGTTTGCATGCATGGCCGCATGGCAAGACAATGTTCATAGAAATATTATAGATCAGGGCTAATAATTTTTTAAACAAAAAATATTCTCAACAGTATGTGGATGATGAAAAAATTAAAGTAAGTTATAATTGAATTAAAAAACATCAAGACGACTCGGTAAAAGTTCTGTGAGAGGGTGGGAGCAGCTAAATATACGTTTTTTAAGGTTGGATCGAAAAGCACCTCAACATGAAAGTTATATAAAAATGAAAATTAATAAAAAATTGTATAAACATTTTCCAACATAACTTCAAAATTACCAAGAAAACGCTGAAAACCGTTTTTTGTTATAATTTTCATGTAGCAAAAAAAAAAAATTTTTGTGAGACTTCATTTTTTCAAAGCTAATTTTTTTTTTTTTTTTCGGTTGTTACCAATTTACATTCAAAAAAGCTTTATTTTCAATCGAAGGAGTTAGGTAACAAATTTTCTATGTTTCAACTTTGTCAGTGCTCATTTTCTTCAACTTCAAGATGACATGAAGAAATACATTCGTATGGAAAAATATCGTTAAAAATGCAAAAAAACAAATAAACAAATTTTTCATAATCGATTTTTCACTAATCTTGAGACTTTCTTATTTTTCGGTAAATAAGCGTGAATTCGATGAAAAAGCTTAATTTTCATACCATAAAATGTCAATTTTGATTGACATTGAAGTTATGTGTTAGGATCATCAATAACAGAGGTTATTATGGAAATATACCTTCATAGACATCTACTTAATTTTCCAGATTTTTAAATAAAAATAGTAATTTACGTAACAAGTCCGGAAAACACTGTTTTTTTGGACGAGTGGACAAGATTCTAGGATGAGCGTAGCGAGTCCTGGAAGTCTGCGAGTCCAAAAAAACTGTTTTCGGACGTGTTGCGTACACAATTTTTTCGGCAACCGTGTAGAATAACAAATCGAGACACATTTATTTTTTATATTTCTTTGTAGAAGAAAATTTCGAACATTTTAATTCTTATTTGTATTAAATTTGTATTAAATAATATACCGGGTGTTCTATTTAAAAAATTATTGAAGATGGCGCTCAGCTGCCATTTTGAAACTTTTAGCTGAAATTTTCTCATGAAAAAGTAGGTTTTTATCTCCTATTGCCTTCCAAATTTCGTTGCGATATACCAGGTGGTATAATTAAAAATTAGTAGGGGGGAAACGGACTTTAGACTAGCACTGTATAATAAAAATCCTGTTAATTGGATAGTTCTTTCTGACATTTGAAAAAATAAGGACATTTTGTTGAAAAGTAAATCACTCATAAAATAATAGTGAGAATAGTATTCACTCAATTTAGGAAAGCAATTAAAGGAAATGTGAAGTGTCATTTAACAAGTGTTTTTGAACTTGACCCTGGAGAAATTAAATAAATGCGATAAAAAAACACTGGAAATAATAGTTAACAAAGATTTTTCTCAAAGGAAAATTATAATTATTTCAACAATATAATTTCAACACGTTAATAGATACAGTTGTAAAATGAGCCATAGGGTGAAAAAAGAGAAGCATGTATAATAATAAATTATAATTTTTAGATAACAAAAACTTTGTTCCCCATGCAAGCAAATTACAATATATTTTGAAAAGAGCAATATTTGATGTACCATAGTTTATAATATTATAAAAACCATTGGTTGAGACATCACACTGCATCTTTTGACAAGTGACTCAGCTTCATGTAAATTCCCTGACATGAACTTTCAATATTTTGAAAGGAACACCTGGGATAATTTTCCTTATTTTGTCTCCTTGTAAAGTTCTAATTACAAAACCATGTATCACTTGTCGTTTTTCGTAACTAACATTTATCTTCATTTTTTTTTAATGTAGAGGGCTACGGATACGTTCAAATCACTCAATTCAGTCCGAAATTTTAGTATCTGCTATGTAAAATTTAATTTTCAATTTTGTATTACTTATAATTTTTTTGAAATGTCAACATGATGACTCGTCAGGTTAAAAAAATTATAAATTCATTACAATTATTTGATACCACACACTACTGAGTTTCAAATATATTTCTATTTAAAAACTTGTGATTTTTCTTGAAATGAATCATCATTTCAAAAACTTATGTCATATATCTGCATAAATATTGCTATTAACATATTTTTCAAATAATTACCCACAGAATCTAATTTACTTTTACATAAACGAGGTGGGGAAAAAATGTCGAAAGTAATTTTTTTATTTTCAAGAAACTTCAATGATTTTGTTTTATCAGTTGCGTTAGTCACATGTTGAGCCACAATAGGCCATTGGCCGCAGTGGAGGGCCTGATATGGGCTCACTCACATTTAAACCTAACCTAACCTAACCTAGTCACATGTTGCTAGATACATTTATATATTTTCAAAAGTTTTTTCAAAAACTGATAACCTAATAGTGTGCGGTATCAAATTAATTGTAATAAAATACTTTTTCTCAGCTGGAAAAACTACCAAGTTCCACCAAAATTCAATTTCACGTAGCAGATACATTGATGATCAAGTGAAGTTGTATTTTTTTCAAAATTCTAGGGCTGATTTTGATTATTTGAACGTATCCATAGCCCTCTTGATTAAAAAATTAATTTCTGAGAAAAATTGTTCACAAAAGTGACAAGGAATTCATGGTTGAATGCAGAATTTCATATGGTGACAAAAGAAGGGAAAATATACCAGGTGTCTCATTTAAAAATCGAAAGTTAATGTCATTTCCAATGAAACCGGAACTGAGTCACTTGTCAAAAAATGCTGTTTGAGGTCGTATACAGATTCTCGAAATGTAGTTTTATTATCTTCCGAAACAAAAAACTCATACGGGCGATATACTTCCTGCGAGCACCCGGTTTGAAATAAATAATGCTTGATGTATATATCAACTTATCAAAGAAATTATAGTTCTAAATTTTCTACTTCATCAATTTTTCAGTTTTCACATTACGAGACTAATTCAAAATCCCTGAGAGCAAAATAGTGAAATTTTCCTGTTGCTTCAGAAATTCTTCAAAAAATCAATCTAAGGCATGTACTTGCACACGTATGAATTTCTGATTATGATGTGCCAAAAATGTCGTTTTCAGTTTTGATTTTTTGTCTTCTGAAAGTTTTCTCAATGGATCAATTTTCCGAAAGTTCTAAAAAACCTTGGGGTGATTTATAGTAAAAAAAATGTAAGATGTCAGTTGCGTTCAATTAACGAGATCAACAGCCCAAGTGTAATTCCAAACGTTTTTCAAACGACTATTTGAAGATTTTCTCGATGAGCAGTTACTTTTAAAAGACAGCGTTCTATAGCACAGCTTGTTGAGGTATTTTCAATCGCCCAATTAGAAAAAACTCATATTCAATTTTTTTTTGTAGTTTTTCAGAGTTTTCACTGTTGCTATATTTGTATAAAACAAATTCAATCATGAACATTGCAATATCAGTCGTATCAGTAAAAACATAACGAGTGCATTGTTCTGGAGAGAAGAATCGCATACACATGATATTTTCACTTTGATGAAACGAAAGAACACTCTTTTGTCTTATTTCCACTAGATTTTTTATTGTTACGACCGGTTTTGGGTTTTATCCCATTATCAAGTATAAAAACTAACTAATACAATTGAACTCTAAGCCTAGTTATATAGGGAGTTTGCAGGTAGGCTGGATGGAGAGGTAATTAAGAGAACAAGGGTGAAACAATATAAACTTAAACCCTGGAGGTGATGGAAATTACCTGGGTTGTGGAGACCTACACAAATGGAGTTGCTCGTTGAGGGTTCTAAATTTTTGGTTTTTAATTGATTTATTAATTTCCATGGCTTCCAACAGATTCATTGTCTTCCCTTTATTACATGTGTGTAGAATTTTGAGGTTATCTTTACTTATCTTGTGTTTGGATTCTTGTAGATGTTCGTACATTGTTGATTTTTTGTCTAAACCGACGTGTTCACGAAACCTCACGTCAAAATTTCTACCGGTTTGGCCTGTATATACTGCAGAGCATTCCCCGCATTCTAATCTATATATCCCTGATTTTTTCATTCTGTCTCGTTTAGGTTTTGCATTGAATAGAATTCAGCCTAAATTATTATTACTTATAAAAGCTGTTGTTATTTTGAATTTAGAAAAATAATTTTGGATGTTTTCTGAAAGTTTACCTGAGTAAGTAATGCTCCCATATTTACGTGTATAACGTTCTTCAATATTTGGGTATAGTTCATTCTTAATCGTTTTTTGAGTCCCATTCTGGCAGATATTTTTATGGACAACCTAGAAAATACCCTCATCCTTAACAACCCCCTTTCTAAGAAGCATATTGTGTTTTGGTTCAGATACGTGGATGCCGTACTAGTAGGTTTTGATGGTTCTAACAGACAAATCAATCAATTTTTGAACTTCCTAAATAGTCTACATAACAAAGTTAAATTCACAGTAGAAATCGAACAAAACAAGAAGCTTAACTTCTTAGATCTGAGTATTTCAAGAGTTAATAATAGTTTTCAATTTAATATATACCGGAAAAACACCTTCACAGACTGTACAATTCCCTTTGATTCTTTCAGTCCGATCTCACACAAATTGTCTGCGTTTAGGTCAATGATTTCTTTAATAGAGAAATTAAAATCAGGTAAAACTCAAAAAACGATTAAGAATGAACTATACCCAAATATTGAAGAACGTTATACACGTAAATATGGGAGCATTACTTATTCAGGTAAACTTTCAGAAAACATCCAAAATTATTTTTCTAAATTCAAAATAACAACAGCTTTTATAAGTAATAATAATTTAGGCAGAATTCTATTCAATGCAAAACCTAAACGAGACAGAATGAAAAAATCAGGGATATATAGAATGAATCTGTTGGAAGCCATGGAAATTAATAAATCAATGAAAAAGCAGAAATTTAGAACCCTCAACGAGCAACTCGATTTGTGTAGGTCTCGACTTTTGAATTTATAAATTTGACAACCCATGTAATTTCGATCACCTCCAGGGTTTAAATTTATATTGTTTTACCCTTGTTCCCTTAATTACCTCTCCATCCAGCCTACCTGCAAACTCCCTATATAACTAGGCTTAGAGTTCAATTGTATTAGTTAGTTTTTATACTTGATAATGGGATAAAACCCAAAACCGGTCGTAACAATAAAAAATCTAGTGGAAATAAGACAAAAGAGTGTTCTCGTTTCATCAAAGTGATCATGAATTTCCACAAAATAAACAAGTCATCAATCACACAAAAACATGATATTTTGTATGTCTTTTCCAAAAATAATCGTTTTCATCCGACCTAAGAAACAGGTAGTACCTGAGTTTCAATTTTATCCACTTCAGCCATGTCAAGGTGAAGAGAGTTCATTAATTGGGCGTAGGCGGGCGTGTAGGTGAATCCTTTCATCAAAAACCCATCGGATGTGATTTGAATAAAGATAAATGTCAACTCAGCTAGAACAGATTTCGAGTAGGTACGCTCACACTGAATTATTAAATATTTTTCGTCAACACGATTGCTACTGATGGAAGTTTGTAGTAAACATTAAGTACTACATCGCTAGACAATTGATGTGAATATTATAATCATAACTGCAAGAAAGGTGGATATTATAATCAATGATACAACAAAGAAACCGAATTAATAAAATGGCAAAAGGCGCGTTTCCACTGGAATCGGCTTGGCAGATCGGCAAATCCGCAAAGCAAAACACTATGTTTTTTTTTTCTACTAAATCGGCGTATTATAACCATTCGACATTTTTGATGACGACGACGCGATTTTTGCGCGAATCTTGTAGCATTCATAATTTTCCCAACACGTTGTCGACCAGGATTTTGGGTTAGACCAAGACCATTCACATCTATAAAAATCCGTTGGTGAAGCTGTGGGTTTTCCGGGTTTTTCTACAGCTGAAAAGTGAATGAGCCACCATAAATCAGACAGTCGCGCTGGAGCCCCACGGAAAATACTGATAATAGCCATCCTCTACCCGCACATCAGGCTATGCCTTTGGCTACCCTCTACGAGTGTTTATGAGGTAGTATTATTATTATTATTCCATCGCCGAATTTGTGAGCTCTTACCCTTTTTAATTCTTTGCTGAAATGACTTTGCAATTGTCGTTTTTTTTTCTCAATTTCGGTCTTATATAAAGTTACTTTCACGGCCCATCTAGATTTTGCCCACATATTTCTTCTCACAGTCCTTACAGCTACTTTCATAAAAGTCCTGACTTTTTTTCACCTTTGTCATATCTTTGGGCTTACCCAAGTTTTGTAGTAGTTTTGTATACCAATTTCATATTGAGGGGATTCAAAAATATCGCCGAAACCTCGAGTAGCTCGAGGTTCGTATGGGATAACGATATATTCAGTAGGATTTTTTTTTCTGTTTTTGAAAAGTCATAGAGTTACGAAGGGTTTTCTTAAATCTATGTTTCCTAATCAGTTCTTTCTCTAAACTCACAGAATAACCGTTTAGCTTAGTCCTATTATCATTTTCTCAGTTTTGAATCTCTCCTTGTTGTTTTTTGTTTTCGAATCATAAACATCCGTCACACTGAATTTGAAAAGAACACTACAACATTCCGAGACGAATGAACCAAAAATATACTCTCCACCAAAGATTCAAGAACCTAGAAAATCGAAAATAGCGCAATGGCTCACAATAGTATATTACACACCGAGGTGGGAAGAGATTCATCCCTGTCGTGAGATTAGTTAGTTTACCTCGACGCTAAGCGTCGAGGTTAGCTATGATCTCGAGACAGGAATTAAACTTCATACCGAGGTTTGTATACTATTTTATTTACAACCATCATATTTCGATCAAAATTAATAAATCTCTGTTTCGTTCTGAACATATCTAAAATATTAGATACATTTAACGACAAATTACCAAGAACGCGGTTTTCTCAGAATAATCAAGTAGATTTATTGTTACCGTGACTATGGGGTATACAATTGTCACCAATATAAATAAATGTCAGATAAAGTCAATAAATGTCAGAAAAACATTCATCTAGAATAGATGAAATGTGGGCGGGAAATGAGGGCGGGAAGTGAGGTCGAGAAGTGAGGTCGGGAAGTAGAGGTGTGTAATGTGACACTTCAATGACGTTAGTAATGACAACATTACATATATGGTTGTAAATAAAAGAGTTTTAGGATCTCTCAGTGGCACAGCCAAGCTTGAGCGTGAACAAGTCACTATAATTCATCGAACAATTTAGGAACGCGAGATTGTAGGAAGGAGAGATCTTGATCTCTTTTGTTTCCAAGTGCGTACCAGAGTACCAAGCATTGCAAGACTCTGCATGAGGCAGAATTGCTTCCAGTTCAATAACTGCTTTTATGAACGACCTGAAGGTACAACTATGGGCAACCCTCTGTCCCCCGTTCTGGTGTCGCGTCAATTGGACGTGGAAAACTGTTGCCGCGTCCAACTGTCACGACGTCCAATTGTCGCCGCGACCAATTATCCGCGTCCAATTCTCGTGCGCCCAATTGACCGCGTCCAATTGTCGGTAATCCCCCCTTACTAGCCAATTTTTTCATGAGTAGGTTTGAGATGGAAACCCTAGGTCAGATATGTGGAAGACGTGAACGCTTATCTTTGATACAAAACAGGAAACGTAGACAGTTCTGATTCAGAATTGAATAGACAGTTTCAAACCATATCAGTGAAGTATAGAAATTGAAACAAAAAATAGTTGCCATTTTTATATGCGTTTGTAATTAGAAACGACCAAAATCAGCTTGGAATCGATGCCTATAGAAAAGACACGAGATATATCCCTGAGAGTTCTCACCATTGCATACATCACAAAATGGCGTGAATCGACTCTTGTTGTTTCCACTCAACAAGAAGGACATATTCAAAACGGAGGAAATGATTATCGGGGTGGTGGCTAAGATAAACGGTTATTCTATAGAATGGTGGACAAACTGATTGGTATACTGTACGACTTTTCGAAAACAGAAAAATCCTCCTAAATATATCTTAAGAACCCTCCATATGAAGGTTTTCTATAAAACTTAGCATACACTACAACTCTTGGGTACTCCTGTAATGAGATAGAGGAAATAGAAAAGTAGGGATTGATAACACTAGCTGTAAAGACTGTGAGAAGAAATATGTGGGTCAAACTAAGAGGACCATGAAAGTATGGTTCAAAGAACACATTGCTCATATACGGTTTTCGAGACCAGAAAAATCTAGTGTGGCCCAACATGCTATGAACTACAACCACCAATTTGAAATTAATTGGACAGGTTCATGACCATAGGCATCTCCATGCATTCCAGAGTCTGGAAATTGCAAAATGTGGAAAAAGTATGAATGCAGATAAGTGTCCAATACCATCTAGCCCATTGTTGAAGATCATGATACAATGGAAGTTTCTCCTCCTCAAAATTTATTATGTTTATTCGTTGTGTGAACTATTGATTTGAAAATATATTCGTAATAAATTCCCAAGAACGTTTGTCATCAAATCCAAGACAAGAAATTTAAAGCAGGTAAATTCTAATAACTGAAGCAAAAATTTTGAATAGACAATTTGGGGTAGGCCGGAATAAGTACTTAGTGTAGGGAACTTTTACATCTTCACTCTGAAAATATTAATTTTCAACATTTAGAATACAGAACGCGCTTATTTATGTACACAATTACTTGGCTATATTTATTTCGACTGTCGAAAGTTTGAATACTCAATACTTCCCTCAAGCGACGAGTGTCACGCTTTTTATAGATGGAAATGATCCGTCCAGTCGTTTCGGGAATACTTCCACTTGTTTCTCAGGATTCGAGTCGCTGTTAGAAGTCAACCGGCCGTCCGATGAATTCATTCCGAACGAAATGTGTTTACCGTGGCGTTCTTGAGCGGTTATGTCAGCTTGTTTATGTATTCTGGTTGATTCAACTGGTTCTTTGGATACGCTACAGTATTTAAGCAAAAAAACTACAAATTGAAAGCGAGTGAAATTATTCATTTAGATGAGTTGTATTAATAGAATTGCAAAAGAATTATTGGTTTGGTAAGCTTTTAGCTCTTGAGAATGTCAACTTGTTGGCGAAATACGCGTCGAGCAAGAATTGATGTAGATTTGGTGTTTCTATTTCTTGAACTAAATCTAGAGCAAACTTTTCTTGAATTCAAAGAAATAGAGCACTGTCAGTGACATAATTTGACAGTAACATTCGATGGAGGGACAAACAAAGCCATTTTCTATAAGACTACGCGTGTCCTTTTTGTGGATTTTCTGCGGAAAAATTTCTAAAAACACGTTCCTGGCAATTTAGTGAGTATTAACTCATTGTGTATAGTCTGAATTGAGTGCATAAGTCTATAGAGGTGTTGTAAACTTGGATTTTCCAATTCAAAAATACGTTGTTATGATGATAGGTATCATACAAACAGTTTTCGCTTTTAGATTTGAGGGCATAAATCATTAAGACTTGTGCTGTTGTGGGTTTTATAACCGGTCCGATCCAGACCAGCACGTGAAGTTTCCAAATTTACTTCCATACAAATAAGGCAGAGACAGGTAGAAACTGCTGGAGTACAGAGACATACTAGTCAGATCGTTCCGAACATCCGGACCATGTACCTACCCACAATACGTGGAACAAAAAAAAACGCTGGGAATTTACAGTTAACATTGAAGTCAACTTTGGAGGATGTTATGAAAGAAGTTTTGTATCACTAATATATATTTATTCTCAAAGATCGCAAAACTAACAGCGAAGTTGTTAGTAAAATTATACGATTTCTCATCTGAAACAAGAGTATTTCAAAATATTATCAAATAATAGGATCACTAAATTTAGTAAAGTTCAAAAAAATCACAATTAACCACTAATCACCGCAAAAAAACAATTCTCTTTTCAAACTCAAATTCTTTATTTCTCCCCCCATCAGCTGATCACCGCCATGTTGTGAGGTCAGTTGACAATGCTCTATTCCATAATCCAAACTGTCAAGTACCAAACTCATCCGCACACCGTTATATCCTCGGTGACGGCAACTCATCCGATAAATCAACAACAGGGAAAAAAGCACGTAACAAAATCCGCGACCGACGTGCAAAATAAGCTCACGAACACCAAATCAATACGATGACCCTCGCACACCCAATACCAATCTTCATTTCGAAACACCTCGTACAATCAACGTCGATTGCGTACACCTCTGACCCGGAACCACCTCACGTAACGAAAAAATAACAATAAAAATCGAAAATCCAGCATGATTCACTCGTTTCAGCACCGTAGCCGTACCGCTACACCGTCGGCACGACATCTGCTAGGATTATCGTCCGCCAGCAAGACAAAGAGCCCCGTTTCGGCCGGTAGCCGCCCTCAACCCTGGCTGACAGCCCCAAACCGCAGCCCAGCGAAGATTCCGAGCCGCAGAAGTGGGAATTAACCCCGCCAGGGGGTGCGGAAGGAACAGGTGCGACCCCGCCGCGGCCCCCCCGCTGCTCCGCCGGCGCATATCGTCGAAGACAAGTCGGTCAGCGCCAGAGTTGATGTCGAAGAACAAGTCGAAAATCTCGAGAAGAGCCGCCTCGATGCAAAGGTATCGTATGTCATTTTGATGTATGTGATGATTATGTTTCTGTTGTGAATTGTTTGAGGTTAGTCGGCTGCTGGGTTTCTTCTTTACCGGGCGATGCTGTAGATACGTACGTACGCTCGGGGAAATGTGAAATACAAGTGGCATTTTGTTTGTGCCATTCCGGTACCGGTTTGATGAATTGACATTATGATATACTTATAAAACTACAAAAATTATATGAATGACAGATAATTCTGTCATTTATATGTCAGTCATGTCATTTTTGTCGTTTGCGTGGGGTGCTTGATAAAGTTCTCTTGAGCTCTTGAACGCTTCGTATTGTTAAATTAAACTAAAATGTATGAGAATATAGATCGAAACCACCCACGCTTTTTTACATTTGAGAAATTGAATTGTCAATTATTTTTTACTTTTTAGTCCATGCGAAGTAAAGCGTGTTCTTCAGTTTTTTTAAACTATTATTTTTTTTTCTGTTTACACTCAGGCACACTAGCCGCTTCATTTCGGAGAATCTTTGTTTACAACAGGGTTAGTTGTCACTTTATGGTTGTTATCGTGTTGTGTTCATATTTGTTTTGTGTAGTTTACTGTTTCTGTATGTGTAATGCTTGGTTTATGCACCCTACCTAAGAACTAAACCTAAGACTAAGTTCATTAATAGAAAAACAACACGAACGTTTATGGAACTTCAACTAGTACTAAGCACATTTGCATTGATTCACTCTTAAGGAGGGAACGCATTAGGCGGTCGCGGTCCCGTCCCATCGCGAACTGAGCTGGTCGCGGTCATAGCAAAAGCAGTCGCATTTGGCATTTGCACACAATCCTGCTCGCGCTCTTCATTTATTTAAGAAAATGAGTTCTGTGGAAGAGGTCTTTATATTGGCTCTTCTATTTGAAGGGGAAGAAAAGCGCCTAAGAAAAGGGCGCGCGAGATTTTGGGTTCATCCAATTAACAGAAGCAGACAAGTAGAAAGTGAATTTCAAACCTTATTATATTATATTTTTCAACTAATATAATCAACTTTTCTTCATCCATATGGCACTACTTGAGAACTATCGCACACAACAACAACAAAACGAATGTAAACAGCGTCAGTGGTGACGAATGTTGCCGATTTATTGCGATTGTAAACGATTCATAGAAATAACGTGGTACGCGATCATCAAAAACGCGTGCACTAGACGTTCCCGAGCTCATCTCGATCGCAACGCGGTCTCCCGATATTCTTTTGAAAGGATCGAAGGAGAGCGCGTCGCGAATGAGCGTAGCCCTAGAACGCCGAGTGCAAATGCATGCATTATAAAACATAGGAAATATCTTCACTCAGCGGGGTCGCGACCAGCACAGGTCGCGATGCGACGGGTCCGCGACCGCCTAATGCGTTCCCTCCTTTAGTTCTTAGGTCTTAGGTTTAGTTCTTAGGTAGGGTGCATGAACCAAGCATAAGTTTTGTTAACTGGGTTCGGGTGATTTGTTTGAATTAAGTCTGTTGGGAATACTGGTCGGAAGTCCGATTATTGTCAAAATGTAACTTTAAGAGTGGGAATATCCGTTCCTGTTTGTAGAAGTCTTCCGTAACAGTAGGAGTGTGTAGTAGCAAGGTAACGTTAGTGTGAAAAACTGTTAGCTACTGCAGCAATAAATATATTGGAATATACCTGTTGGCCACCGTGTTATATCCTATTGAGGATTACCTAAATTCATTGATGCATAGTGGAGTTTTTAGTTTTGGGGCATTGTTGCGTTGGGACCTTTCTCGTCATATACAACTCATTGTATATCGTTTACTCTTGTTTACCAGGTAACCGAATTTATATGTCATCTAGTGTTTTTTTGATGTATAAAATGTAACTTTTTGAGATCAGCATTCGGCAAAGTTGTCATTTTGTCCATGTCCGTGTCCTAAATGATAGTTTCTCAATTATTTGATTATTTAATTCTTTAGTTAAATCATTCAAGTGCTACTTTTCAAACGATTGTTGGGATACTTCAAAGCGGATCGATCTTTTTTTGTCAATGTGGATTTTATTTGGGAATCTTCAAATTATGGTCAAAATCCGTGGTTGTAACACTGGTTTTTAACTCATAGGTTTTTTTTGGTTTTTTGGGGGGAGGGGCTGGGAGTTCTTCTTGTAGCCACAAACTATTTGGAGGCTGATATTTCGTCTGAGATTCGCTCTGAAGACTAAATGTATTGGTTGAAGGTTTAAATTTTAAATCCCAGTTGGAAATATAAAATCCGTTTAGGTAAATAACGAAGGCGTAGAAGGGCCATAAGCTTTTTTTAAATAGTTTACACTAATTTCCGACTTTTGAGTCAGAATTTAATAAAATTCAGGAAGTTACTTTAAAAGATGGAAAATAGCAACTAAAGTTTGTCTTTAAGCTTCAGATGATTCCCAAACCGATTTTATGAGCATCCTGTTCATATTTTCAAACAAAAATCAAAATAAAATTGAGTATTCTTCCGCGGCTAAAGCCACGCTGGACATTGAACCATATCTGATAGATATTGTCAAAGACCCTAACTGAAACAAAAGAATCTGAAGGTAAAAATTTGCATTTTCATTGAGATTTTCATTGAAAGTTCATATAAATGTATGAAAAAGGAAGAATGTTCAAAAGTATCACTCACAGAAATCGTTCATTTTGATTTTTGTTTGGAAATATGAACAGGATGTTGATAAAATCGGTTGTGGAATCATCTGCGGCTGAAAGACAAACTTCAGCCGATATTCTGCTTCGTTTAAAATAACCTCTTGGGAAGTATTCAAGTTTTCATGTTGAAAAGAGGAACATTCTCCATTAAAATTGAACAATGTGATTCATCTGTAAGGGGGCGGGGCATCCATTAATTACGTGAGACAGTTTTGGTGAGATATCACGAGATTTTGCTCGACCCCTCCTCCCTTCCCTAACCTGACGTGAGAATTTTCAAAATGCGTATTTGTAATGTAAATGAATTGATCTGTGCACAAATTTTTCTATCAGTACATAATTAAACCGCGATGAATATTATTATATATGATTTAGTCATATTTTATTGGAGAAATATTTTTCACTTAATTAGTTTTCTCGCAAATTTCACACTGTTTCTTGCGGAATTTTTTTTTGTGGTATTTGTCGAGACCACCTTCTGCTCCACGTGAGATATAGTGAGGTTTCGCTCGACCGCCCCTCCTAATTATATAATAATGATAATAATATAATAATTCTGACTTCGAAGTCGGAATTTTATTATTTTCCGACTTCGAGGTCGGAATTTTATTAAATTCTGACTTCGAAGTGGGAAATTAGTGAAAAATATTTTTAAAAAATTATATGGCCCTTCTACGTCTTCGTAGTAAATTATCAAAAAGTGTTTCTTACTTTTTTTTTCGGGGGCATTTTTAGAAAGAGGAAGAAAATGTTGTGTAAACATAACGTTTAGAACAGATCCGTGATGCCAGTAACGACACTATAACCATTACCAGCAAGAATGGTGTAATTTCTCGCGCTGGTTTGATTTGTCGCAGTTTGCGTTTCAAGCTCGCGAATGCAACTCATTCTCCGGTTTCATTTAATTTTTCAGTAGGAAGACGAACATTTCTTATAACCTGACTCACGAGTAACTGCTCATTTATACATATATATTATGCGAAATGTAAAAATAAATACAACCTGGGAAGCCATAAACATGTTACTGCTGACAGATAGCCTGCAATGTTGTAAAATTTATTAAATCAATGTGAAATTTTCAATGTATGTGCTGTCGAGTTTTCGAGTTTTTGCCGCTTAAAATATCGTTTTTACTAGAACTTTCACAATCGACTTACACTAATGTGTTTTTTATTGAAGAAGAAATCTACAGTCAATGCAAAATGGACACCCAAAAGAGCATCATTTAACGCCGATTTAATTTATGATTTGTTGTGATACAAACTGGTATATTATGCATGAATAATTCCTTTGCAATAACACGAAACAGCAATCGATCGTACAAGAAGAGTGAGAGAGATAAATTCGATGCTCTGCAAGGTCCACTTTGAATAGAAATGATCTTATTCTGAGTTATATATCGGAGTTTTATTTTCAATTTTAGGCGTGGTTAGGTAAGCTTGGGTGAGGTTATGTAAGGTTAAACTCCAGACAAATCAAGTCCAAATTTTATGATGTTTCAAAATTTTAATAGCGTCTAGCCGTACCAATTCTACTTTTGAACCCGCAGGTTCGCATGCGCACTTGTTTACGCTAGAAGCATGCAAACTAATTCACGCATTTTTGACTGACTCGCAAGCTTGGTTAGTCTGTTTTTTTAGGTATGTGTATCACAGTAGCAGTTTCGAACTTCATATTTCGTGTTTCACGTTTAACCTGTCATGTTTGACGTTTCTAGCGTCTTTGCCTAAGAGATTAGCAGGCTGTATTTTATAGACCGGCAACTTCAGATATTCCCACAGAAAACATCTGAGGGAGTGAGTTTTATTGACCTATCTATAGTATAGTTCGTAAATTATAGATAATGGTTCATATTTTGTTTGGGTCACAATTCATATCAAGCAGATCGAGAAATGGAACAAAAATTAGCTTGTACATAGGCTCAAAAAGTAGTTTTATTTGCTGGCGCCATATTGTCATGCTACAATACCAACTTACCCAAGGTTCTCAACTAAGAATAACCAAATTTACTAATTACATACGTCAAGGAAATTTCAAAATGATATTTATTTAGCCAGTACAGTTATCAAAAAATGTTTGAGTGGGAGTGAGTTTAGTATCAAGTTGATTTCATTTTTATATGAAAACTAAGGGCCCGTGGACAAATACTTTTCGGAATTTCCAAAAACAACAAACGAAAATGATATTTTGAAATAAAAAGAAAAATTTACAGAAGGCCGAGTCAAATATTGCATTTTTTGTGTACCGCATGTATAAAAGACAAATATATAATGTTCAAAATCTTTGTATTTGTTTTATCGGCTACAGTATGATTATATGAACATGAGATGTTCAAAGTTAAAAAAGGTGAAACGTACTCTGCAATGTTTCCTTCCTTCGATATTCAATAAACCCAATTAAAATGAAAAGTAGAAACGAAAAACTTGACACGAAAATTTTGAAGGACTGATCATTTGTTATATTATTGTGTAATAATGTGAAGACTACACAGTCTAAATTTCCGGTATTAATATCTGATGAATGATTATGTGGTAAAATAATGTACGAGTAAATTTTGCTGAGTTGTCAATTTTGCTTGAGAGTTCATCTATTATAACATTATAAATATGTTCCAGCAGGAGAAAAATATTAAAATTGCACAAAAGAAAATCAAACCATTGGAAAACTTGTTCGCCAAATTGAAACAAAAAGATCCGATAACAGAAAAGTCCAAATTAATTTATTGAAATTCCCGGTCTTGATTGTGAAAAAATTATTTGGGTCAAACAATAGTTATTTATGATACAAGTGTTAAAAGTGGCATTTTATTTTGTGAGTGGGGAATATTGCGAAACGAGCGTTAGCGAGTGGAGCAACCCCACGAGCAAAATAAAATCACTTTTAACAAATGTATCATACAAAATTTTTTGTTCAACAGTTACTGCTAATAAGAAAAAAACAAAAAAAAAATAAGATCCATATTCGAACACACGATCTTTGGGTTACAAGGCTGACTGACAGATACTTCAAAATAATAAACCCCAACGCACTTTATTTATGAATGTCATTATTTGTCAGTGATGAAGGACATTCTACAGTTGGACTAAATACTACTTCGTTTGTAACTTCAAAAGGAATTAGTATTATCAATTGCGCAAACGACCAAATACATGTGTGAACTTTTATAAACGATTCCTCTTGAGTAGGTGTTCTGATTATAATATCTGATTGAAGTGTTTCTCTTAGAGAGATCTATATTACTGAGTATCCATCATCTCATCTGTCATTTTACTTTTAACACTAGTGTTAAAAGTACTTTTAACACTAGTGTTAAAAGTGATTTTGTGAAAACGTCAGTTTTTAGTTCATGTGTCAATGAATTAAAAACGTCATTTTTAATGTCAGTTGTACAAAAAAAATAATTTGAAATCACAAATAGCTTTGCACAAAAGCAATCAAAGAAAACTCTTGTGCCTCAGTATTATTATTATTAGTATTAATACCTGAAATTTAGACTCTATTGACATAACAAATGATCAGTCCTTAAAAAATTTTGTGGCAAGTTTTTCGATTCTATTTTTCATTTTGATTATGTTCATTGAATATCGAAGGAAACCTCACATTGCACAGTACGTTATACCTCTTTCAACTTTATACATCCAATATTCATATTGTAGCCCGCGATAAAGCAAATAAAATTTTGCGAAAGCTCGGGTAGCAAAAAAGAGTATACTTCTTTTCTCAGACCTCAGACCGAATCCCCAATAGAAGCAAGTTTCTTTAAGACTAAGACGGTCCATATAATTTCCTCTTTATGAAAAAGATATTTCAAATTTGTGAACATGGAAAAATATTTCATAAAATTCATATTGGAGGGCTAGAGCTGACAAGGACAAAGTTAGGTTACAAGAATATTGGTTCTCCTGGAATCTTCCGAAACGGATTCTTCTGTTTGGTTCAATTACAAACCGTTTGGAAGTAATCGAAAAAAGTGTTCGCTGAGACCAACTGCACAAGCTGACCAGTAGGGAACTGGTTGCTTTTCATTTTTGAAGTACTCTGTTTGGCAATAATAGTCGTTTAGTTTTTGTACTGAGCGTTATTAATTGGAAATCTCTCGGAGAGTTTGTAACGAGAATCTAAATTTTATCTAGAATCGCATTCATGTTTAATGAATACCTGGTTGCTGGTCGGTAATTCTGCAAGAATTAAAGTCACCGACCGTTCAATTGACCTCCGAACTCGTGATTTCCGTGCGGTTCATTTCTCGAGAAATTAATTCTCGTGATCGGAATTACGATATTAATTGGACAAACTTGAAAATGGATGGAAATATCCGATTTAAGACTCAGGCTTAATGCGATGTGTTTATCGATATTATATCGCTTCAACCAGTAGAATTTCAGATTACTTACTACATAACATAAATAGATTTCAACAGAAATGTTGGTTTAGGTTCATTTTTGGATGGCAAGCATTATGGGTATAACAAGAGGGGAAAACCGCTGAGGAAATTGTGTACATAATTTTTCTAATACCCAAGTAATTTCCGAGTAATATCTCGTAGAAATGCCCAAGTCAGAAAAGTAATAAAAACATTGAATCGTGTCTTAATTTTAGATTTTTGTCAAGAACAATTTCGAAGACCTTTTGTTTTTCTGTTCTTTCAACGATTATAATTAACAGTAATATTCTGTAACTCCCGAATTCTTTTAATACGCATGTAATACTCGAGTAATACCTCCTCTTCCCGACTAATATACCTAATAATTTTCAACAAATTCTTCTAATACCCGAGTAATATCGAGTAATACACCAGTAATACCTGTAAAACCAAGTAATTATCAAGTAATGCCTCTAATTCCCGACTAATACCAAACTTAGACCACTAATACCCAAGGCATGTATACAAAAATTCCCCAGCTGTTTCCCCCTAGGTATAACATCAGGTATACCCAAAATGGCATGACTGTGGAACAGTAATATAACTTTATTTTCAATGATAGGGATGCCCAGAAAACGTATTAGGCCGACATTGTTAAAAATATAAATTATTAGCATAACTGGTTATTTTATAGAAAAAAATGCAAAATGGCGAAAACGAAGAATAGTATATATTCTGTAACAAGGTTAGAATGAAAATTCGATGCGAGTGGAAATCACGAGCATCGCGAATATTCATTATAACCGAGTAACAGACTGTGCTTTCTCCAAGATCAAAAATATTCATAAGAAATAACCAACCTTGAGTACACGTTAACTACTTCTTTAATACAGAAAAAGATGTATAAAAATAATAATATATAAACTACACTTAGCAAAGAATAGACCATTGCTGGTCCAGTGAACGTAGCACTACTGAAACAATTCTGGGAACAACTCAAACGTTCCGTTTGTTGTTCGGCTCGTTGAAATCGAATACGTCCATTCGCCGTTCTGTTTGACGTTCGGTTGTTCTGTTTGTTGTTCGGCGAAATGTTCAGGTCTGTACGAAGCTTTATGACGAACAACAAACAGAACAACGAAGCGAATGGCGAACAGAACATTAATTTGAAGAGTTCGCAGCGTTTCCATCACTTGTCGGTTTTCTCTCCGACATCAAAAAAAATGTCCGGGAATGCGTTCTCAGGTTTGGACGGGTCGAACCAAAATGACGAATAGACCATTGCTGGTCCAGTGAACGGAGCACTACTGAAACAATTCTGGGAACAACTCAAGCGTTCCGTTTGTTGTTTGGCTCGTTGAAATCGAATACGTCCATTCGCCGTGCTGTTTGACGTTCGGTCCGTTGTTGTGTTTGTTGTTCGGCGAAATGTTCAGGTCTGTACGAAGCTTTATGACGAACAACAAACAAAACAACGAAGCGAATGGCGAACAGAACACTAATTTGAAGAGTTCGCAGCGTTCCTATCGCTTGTCGGTTTTCTCTCCGACATCAAAGAAAATACTCGCGAATGCGTTAGCAGATTTGGACGGGTCAACTCAAAACGACGGATAGACCAATTGCTGGTCCAGTGAACGGAGCACTACTGAAACAATTCTGGGAACAACTCAAGCGTTCCGTTTGTTGTTCGGCTCGTTGAAATCGAATACGCCCATTCGCCGTACTGTTTGACGTTCGGTCCGTTGTTGTGTTTGTTGTTCGGCGAAATATTCAGGTCTATACGAAGCTTTATGACGAACAACAAACAGAACAAAGAACCGAACGGCGAACAGAACACAATTTGGACGGGGCTACGAACGCATTTGCAAACAGTTCCTCAAATCCTAGCCGTTTGACGAACGGTTCGCAGCGTTTCCATCACTTGTCGTTTTTCTCTCCGACATCAAAGAAAATGCTCGCGAATGCGTTCGCAGGTTTGGACGGGTTGAACCAAAACGACGAATAGACCATTGCTGGCCCAGTGAACGGAGCACTACTGAAACAATTCTGGGAACAACTCAAACGTTCCGTTTGTTGTTCTGCTCGTTGAAATCGAATACGTCCATTCGCCGTTCTGTTTGACGTTCGGTTCGTTGTTCTGTTTGTTGTTCGGCGAAATGTTCAGGTCTGTACGAAGCTTTATGACGAACAACAAACAGAACAACGAAGCGAATGGCGAACAGAACACTAATTTGAAGAGTTCGCAGCGTTTCCATCACTTGTCGGTTTTCTCTCCGACATCAAAGAAAATGTTCGGGAATGCGTTCTCAGGTTTGGACGGGTCGAACCAAAATGACGAATAGACCATTGCTGGTCCAGTGAACGGAGCACTACTGAAACAATTCTGGGAACAACTCAAGCGTTCCGTTTGTTGTTCGGCTCGTTGAAATCGAATACGCCCATTCGCCGTACTGTTTGACGTTCGGTCCGTTGTTGTGTTTGTTGTTCGGCGAAATGTTCAGGTCTATACGAAGCTTTATGACGAACAACAAACAGAACAAAGAACCGAACGGCGAACAGAACACAATTTGGACGGGGCTACGAACGCGTTTGCAAACAGTTCCGCAAATCCTAGCCGTTTGACGAACGGTTCGCAGCGTTTCCATCACTTGTCGGTTTTCTCTCCGACATCAAAGAAAATGCTCGCGAATGCGTTCGCAGGTTTGGACGGGTTGAACCAAAACGACGAATAGACCATTGCTGGCCCAGTGAACGGAGCACTACTGAAACAATTCTGGGAACAACTCAAACGTTCCGTTTGTTGTTCTGCTCGTTGAAATCGAATACGTCCATTCGCCGTTCTGTTTGACGTTCGGTTCGTTGTTCTGTTTGTTGTTCGGCGAAATGTTCAGGTCTGTACGAAGCTTTATGACGAACAACAAACAGAACAACGAAGCGAATGGCGAACAGAACACTAATTTGAAGAGTTCGCAGCGTTTCCATCATTGTCGGTTTTCTCTCCGACATCAAAGAAAATGTTCGGGAATGCGTTCTCAGGTTTGGACGGGTCGAACCAAAATGACGAATAGACCATTGCTGGTCCAGTGAACGGAGCACTACTGAAACAATTCTGGGAACAACTCAAGCGTTCCGTTTGTTGTTCGGCTCGTTGAAATCGAATACGTCCATTCGCCGTGCTGTTTGACGTTCGGTCCGTTGTTGTGTTTGTTGTTCGGCGAAATGTTCAGGTCTGTACGAAGCTTTATGACGAACAACAAACAGAACAACGAACCGAACGGCGAACAGAACACAATTTGGACGGGGCTACGAACGCGTTTGCAAACAGTTCCGCAAATCCTAGCCGTTTGGCGAACGGTTCGCAGCGTTTCCATCACTTGTCGGTTTTCTCTCCGACATCAAAGAAAATGCTCGCGAATGCGTTCGCAGGTTTGGACAGGTTGAACCAAAACGACGAATAGACCATTGCTGGTCCAGTGAACGGAGCACTACTGAAACAATTCTGGGAACAACTCAAACATTCCGTTTGTTGTTTGGCTCGTTGAAATCGAATACGTCCATTCGCCGTACTGTTTGACGTTCGGTCCGTTGTTGTGTTTGTTGTTCGGCGAAATGTTCAGGTCTGTACGAAGCTTTATGACGAACAACAAACAAAACAACGAAGCGAATGGCGAACAAAACACTAATTTGAAGAGTTCGCAGCGTTCCTATCACTTGTCGGTTTTCTCTCCGACATCAAAGAAAATACTCGCGAATGCGTTAGCAGATTTGGACGGGTCAACTCAAAACGACGAATAGACCATTGCTGGTCCAGTGGACGGAGCAGTACTGAAACAATTCTGGGAACAACAAACGTTCCGTTCGGCTCGTTGAAGTCGAATACGTCCATTCGCAGTTCTGTTTGACGTTCGGTTCGTTGTTCTGTTTGACGTTCGGTTGGTTGTTCTGTTTGTTGTTCGGCGAAATTTTCAGGTCTGTACGAAGCTTTAGATTTTCTCTATAATTATACATAATATGTTCTCACATTCATTTGATGGATTTAGACATTTCATTTATACTCAACTTAACTCCTGCATATTTAAGAAAACTATTTAAGAATCCTCATTTCGCTCATGTCCCCAATCTGGACATCCCAAACGCTCCTACTTGAAATTCAAAAATGTTTTCAATATAGTGTTAATTTTCTTTTCTTTTTCGTTATTTCTTCATATTCACTTGCGGAAAAACAGAGATTCGTAACTTGGTCCACTATATAAATGACAATCTGATGGCAGCTGTTGAATTTTTCTATCGAAGAGAATTATACACAAATCATACATCTTATCATGATAAAAATATCTTTCAATTAATTTTTCTAATGGGCATTTCTATCAATCATAAAATGATAATTTTATAGGTCCTCTTAGTTTGTTAGCACAATGAAATAAAAGAATAAAAAAATATAATTTTCCTAATAAAACTTATACGCCTTAAAGTATCGGTCATTACAAAATCATTTAACGGAGGCTCGTTTGATAGAAATGGTTTTCTTTTTCTTGTTAACTTGAAAAGAAAACCAATTGAAAATTGTTTGTAATTGCTATTACGGTATATAGATTCGAAAAATGCGTCTTTACCAATTTAACTTCAATGGATTGAGAAAAACAAAAAACAAAAAATCTGGAGAAGGATGTATAAGTAGGACCTGTCACACTTCTTCATAATTATGGCATATAGTCCAAAGAGGGTATGGGTTGCTGCTTCAGTATAATTATACCATATTTACTGAATTATTTATGATTTTTGGATCATTTACAAAAATCTCTTCGAAGTGCGACAAGACACATTTTAGGTACACGAATACTTACATTTTATGTTTGCATGAGAACGTAGGAGTCTTCAGAAACGATATGAACTTTTCTTTTTCCTTCTCCGATAATTTTTAGCAGAGTTATGACCAATCAAATATTCGGTTCCGCCAGAACTTTCAGCGGTGGTAAGCGTGAACCTGAAAGTTGATGTCGGCGTTCAATTACGTTTTCTGAGAAAACGAGCGCATTTCATAAGAAATTACAAAAAATAATTTTTGTGGAGAATGGAATTATCTTTCACCTTGTTGAGTTGTTTTTTCGATGAATCATATACTTTCCATGATTACAGCAAAAATCTATTAATTAATTTTTACACCATAAAAAAAATATGTTCCACCACTGGAATTTTTTTTTGTCGTCAGAAAGTAGCTTATGAACTGCCATTCCTCCAAAAAAAATTTCATGCGAAAATTCCAACCCGTTCAAAAGTTAACAGGGGGTGGGTTACTTTATGGAAACACTGTATATGGAAGTCGCAGGCAGAGGCGAGAAAAAGTCCTCAAATTTTCAATGAAAAATATTGAGGGTTTCTTATGGGGATAAAAACTTATCTCAAAATGGACCACGCAATATAGGCCAAGATGTTGATATAAATAAAAGAAAGACTCTTTTCACACAAAATAAAATACGCAAATAGCCTATACTACAAAAAATTGTTAAAAAAAATTACTTTTTGAATAAAATAATAACGATAAGAACTTTTATAGAGACTTTCAGATCCTACAAAACAGTTTTTTATGCGACCGCATCGGTGCAATTTTCACTGAGAAAATTGGAGAAAGTCTCGAAAAAGAAACCATTTTCCAAAAAATTATATATTATAATTTTTATAAATCTGAAGCTGTACAAACAATATTGCGGAAACTTATAGGTACTAACATGCGGTTCAACTGTGCGCAAGATGTTTTCTGTCCGATGAGTATTTTTTGCACTTTTTGCATTTTTGAAAAATGGCTTCCTCTTCGAGGATTTCTCGGATTTTCTCAGAGGAAAATGCACCGATCCGGTCATATAAAGAATTATTTTGTAGGTTTTATAATTCTCTACAAAAGTTCAGTCGACTGTAAAACTATTCCTTCGAAGGATATCTTATGGATATCCTCGAACATCCATTGGACGTCCATAGAATATATTTGGATATATACCGGACGTCCATAGTACATCCATTATGTCCATAACAGGTGTCCACTGGATATCCATTGGATGTCCATGTGTTATCTGGGATATTTTTTGTGATATTTGCAAAAAAACAAAAAAATTGCATTTTTTTCTACTGGTATTTTGGGAGATATTGAATTTAAAAGTTTTCCATTTTTTTTTTTTTTTGAAATCAATGATCAGAGGTCAACAGCCTGCGCAAACCGCGCTGAAACACTGCCAGCGGGCAGACACGCTGTTCCCTATAACAACCCATCTTCTCAATCGCTCCAATTTCGGAAACACCCTGTATAAAAACAACTGCAATACCCGGCGTTTGCGATAAGAATAGCAAAGAGAAGACTCATAGTGGGTAGAAATGGGTGGTGAAAGTGTCTGATGTTACGAAATTTTTAATAGGAATGTTCCAGTTTTTCCAAAATTCTTTGGACCTCCCACCCCCAAAACAAGTGAAGCAACTAAAATCTCACAGCTTCTTCCAAATTGTTTTTGAACTTTCGAGAACTTTTCACTCGAGTGTCCTACTTTTTAGAACTTGTTAGAACGTCTGTTCTGATTCACTTCACAGTTTTCTCGAAATTGCTAGAACCCTCTAGAGGTTCCACATTGTTTTATCTTATATTCTACTGGCATTCCCACTGGTGATAGAACTTTCGTGAAATTCACCAGAATTTCGTTACAGTAATTTCTAAAACTGATTTGTACTAAATTATATTTGGGGAAATATAAAATGCATCAATCTTTTTTTTTCAATTTTCACTGAGTTTGACTATTCTTCAGCGAAAATTAAAAAGGTTTTCCAAGTCTTCATCTTTGATTGAGGAATTCCTATAACAAGAATGCACGGATGGTAACCCAATAAGCTCCAAGGAAATCACTATATGGTCACGATGCCCTCATTCATTATATATTCAATCATCGCCAAGTTAATAAACTGAGTCAATTATGGAATTGTAAAAAGATATGGTGTGGAAGCGGTTACACGATATTCCTCGGTTAATAATTCACTTTTATGACGGGCACTGAAATTAATGGAATCAAATCTTGAACGATTTTCACGCAGTGGTAGCAAATTATCGCGCCGGACCGTGTATGAAATTTATTGCGGAATCATGTTGGGTCTTCGTGTAACTTCTGCATAAAACTCATGACTGAAATTGAAGAAATTCTTTTCTCCACAACCGTTAAAGAATTTGCCAATTCTGAAATCATATTTCATAACAAAATATCGACATTATCTCTCTTGAGATTGAATCGTATATTCTGTAACAAGGTTAGAATGAAAAATTCGATGCGAGGATAACAAATTTTCATTCTAACCGAGTAACGGACTGTGCTTTTTCCACGACCACAAATTTTATATAAAATCAAATAGAAAGCCAACGAAAAATTATGTTGACATTTTAATTCACATCTTGTCATTATGATGCCAGTCAAGGCTAACGTAATTATTGCTACAACAATGTTATAGTTATTTATGCAACAAGTGCAAAAAGTAGGTGTTTATTGCACTTGACGTGAAATTGTCCAACGAGGCCATCAGGCCGGTATGGACAACACGTCGAGTGCAATAAACTCTTTTTGCACGAGTTTCATACAATATTTTTGCTACGTTCATGCAAAAAACAGAAAATGTTTCATTTAGGTGGCACTAAACTGTAAGGAAGACATTGGGTGGTATTCATAAACAGTAGCAAATGCCTATACTTCAGGTTTGTCTCTCTCATTACTTAACAAAACGAATAGGTCTTTTTCAAGAAATCCGAGTAAGAGCATTTGCTTCAGTTTTATGCATACAACCCATTGTTTGTTTAAATCTATCTGCTAAAAGTAATTCAAAAACATTTTGTGTAGTTCAGATGATATTCGAAGAAAATAATTTTATTTTTATCAAATTGCATTTTCTAGTAATTTCATAGTCATGTAACTATTTAAAACGTAATACAATCTCACAGAAAATGGGCTAAATTTGGCGTTGATTTGAAAGTTTATGTCTGTCATGATGACAGAACGCTATAGTAGAATGACAGATGAGTGCAATGAAGAGACAGTTTTTCCACCAAATATAGTTCAATAAAGTTTTGGTTTTTGCATGAACGTAGAAAAAGAATATTATTCTAATACACGTGATTGAATGCATAAGACAGCAAGTGTTGTAGCATAATTTTGGTAACATTTCCGCTCTTGAGATTGAAAAAATATTCTACAACAGTTGCTGTCTAATGCATTTTACGCGTATTTCATTATATAACTTGGTTAAGAAACTGTCATCATAGTGACAAGATGGGAATTGAAATGTCAAAATAATTTTTCGTTGGCTTTCCATTTGATTATTTGTGGAATTTGTGGTTTTGGAGAAAGCACAGTCTGTTACTTGGTTAGAATGAAAATTTGTTATGCTCGTGGTTCCTCGCGCTCGCTATCAGCTCGCATCGAATTTTCATTCTAACCTTGTCACAGAATATACTATTCGCTATCTCGTGAGTACTCCAAATCTTCTGATGAACTCCTGGTGATTCCTACCGTGGTTTCACTTTGGGATGATATCTGCACTATAGTCACCGACAATATTGATTCTCATGTGAGCCAGGGCTTCGCATTCAAAGACAATGTGGGAGGCTTCACAGAACCTGCATAGGGTAGAGTCTAGGTGTATTCCCAGTACATGCAGGTGTTTTCTCAGGTGGCAGTGTCCTGTTAGGGGTCCTACCACCTTCCTAAAAGAGTTTCAGAGGCAGTTTCCTAGTTTTGCCAGAGGAAGTTTCCTAGGACGACTGATGATTCTTGACTATTGTCTTGCTTAATGTCGTAATAAAGGGATTCCACAGGCCGATTTTGTTCCGATAATAGTTGATTCTGGCCCTGCTCTTGCTAGGGCATCTACGATTTCATTTCCTGGATGCCCCAGTGGCCTGGTACCGAGTCAAGTTTTTTTTGTTATTACGAATCTCCCAAGTTTTCGGAGAAAACCCCTCATCAGCAGAACTTGTGAGATCAAGGGAAATCCGGGACCTACAGCTTGAATAGTGGATTCCGAACCATTTTAGCTCCGTGATAGCTATGGCGATCGAACCCAAATCGCCTGGATGAGACCAAACGCAATGAAAACACCTCGACCACTTCGCTTGCATGGAGTTTTGGTGAATCCCCAGTTCATGCAGGTTTTCTCAGGTGGTCGTGTCCTGTCCTGTCTTACCACCTTCCTTAGTGGGTTCCGGATTAGTTGTCTCGGTAGCCGGTCAGTTGGCCCTATGATAATCATTTTTCCGTTACTATTGCCAGAGGCATTCTTCCAGGAAGATTGATGATGGTTTTAACCTATTCCTTCGTGTTCTACTTTCTAAAAGCAAGTTTACAAATAGGGTTCCACAGGCTGGTTCTGGTCCGATGAGAGTTCTTGTTGTCCCCGCTCTTGCTAGGGCATACGTGCTCTCTTTTTCCTAGATGCCCCTATGACCTCGTACCCAGACAAGTTCCACCTTGCTCTGTTCTTTAGGTCGCTGAGGTTTTTGAGTCTACCAAACTAGTTTGGAAGAAAACCTGCCTGATCTCAGGACCTTTATAGCCGCCAAACTGTTGAAGAGAATGACTTTGAGTTTGTTTCTAGGACCTCTCCTCAGAATATTTCCGTTTGCACGAGAACACATACATTTGGTTGTTTATCAACTGAATGGCCCGAAAGTAAAAATCTTTTCAGCTCTCTACAGAAAACCCAGCCTCCGGCTTGCTGATTTTGCGATATAAACACCGTGACTCCCAAAATCGAGATAAAAGGACTTGATCCAACGGTATTTCCGGACATTGTGATGGAATGATTTGGGGAATTCACTTTCTTGTGTTTCCTCTGAGCGTTGAACTAAACAAGATTGTTGGTTCCCCACTCGATGATTGATTCAAGATCATTCCCCGAAACTGATCGCTAAGATGTGAAAGTTGAGGCAAGTGTGCTGTCGTCAGCGCAACTGTAAATGGGGTTCTTCGTGGTTTTCAAGAGGTCGTTGATGTGTAAAAGAAATAGGGTGGAGGACAGGATGAAAGGAGCGATCATGCATGAAGCTCATGAGCCATTGGCGCAATTTGGTTGGGAGATCGTAGGCAAATAATTTGCTAACAATGCCAGACGCGGTCGAAGCTTTAGATATATCCGGGATTCACCAAACTTCTCAACAGTGTTTGTCCAAAGCTGAGTGGCATAAGCCAGTGGACCGATGTTGACGAAATCCATATTGTCTATCATGAATTTACTCAAATTTCTCCAGATATTTGATGAGTTCTATGCTGATCACTTTTTCCATAACTTTGGATATGACTGAGTGAGAGCAATGCTTAGGTCTTGCCTCACCGAGAATTACCGCAAATTGCATGTTGTCCAAGGACTATAATATTTGTGATTGATAATTATGGAGATATCAGTGAATTATACGTAGAAATATCAAATATTACAGAAATAAGGTTTTTTTTCGTGAGTGGTTGATCTATTTTTTAGAGTTTTGTTTGAAATTAGAAAAAATATATAGCTGGAAGTTCTGTGAAAATATTGTCATCCGGAATCATTCTTATAGGCCATTTTTCTGCATTACTAATTGAACTGAGATGAAAGTTATGTTTCATTTAAACATTTTTAAAATTCAAAAGTGCTTAGTGCTTAGCGCTCGAAACTTTTAAGCACTGTCTGAAAATGCTCCGTGCTCGCGATCACCCCACTATTCAAAGTGCTTAATGACAAGTGCTCGAGAGCTTTGTGAGCTTAGTGCTTGGTGCTCGCGAGCGCTTTTTGTCAGTGCTCGGCACAGCTCTGCTTTCGACCTGACTTGACATCGACGATCCGCATGGACCAATTAGAACAGATGTGGGGGGAGTGTGTTCAATTTGAAAGACTTTCAATTTTTGATGGTTATACTGTTTACGTAAGGTTAGTCAGGTCGAGTTATATTTGGCTAATAATTTACGCATATTCAAATAACAATAATCGTAACTTCTTTGCCGTAGACGCAAGTTTTACAAGTGGAATTGGCCATTTTTTTATTAGTTTTTCCTCATCTCCAACTCTATTGCCTGAAGAAATGTCAAATTGTACCATACTAAAAACATTTATATCAGATCATTTCAGTCAGATTTTTGAGGTCGAATATACTACAGAAGTAGCAAACAAACAAGGCAGCTATAGAAAAAGATTCTTCATAGAAAGAAATATATAGAGATTCATCTCGGCACTAGATACTGAAACTTGGGATGATGTATATAAAGCAAGTGATATAAATAGCAAATACAATAGTTTCTGTAATATATTATACTACCACTTCGACATATGTTTTCCATTAACCTTATCCAAACTGAAAAATAACAAATGCCACTGGATAAATTCTGAATTAAAACGTTATTCCCTCTATATCCGAGATCTTTATGAACTTAGATGAACATAGAAACCAAATGCGAAAATGTATATATAAAATATAAACAAGAAAAGGGCGCTTACAGGAGGTATCTGTCAGACTATAAAAAATCTATCAATGACAGTCAAATATCCCACTCACAAAACAAATCAAAAACAGTCTGGAATATCTTTAAGATTATCAATAACGGGAAAGTGGTGAACAAAAATTCTGTTGAAATAAAAACTGATATTGGAACTATAACAGATCCCAAAGAAATTGCTAGACAATTCAACAATCATTTTACACAAAAAACTTGCAGCAATGATATGCGGGGTACGAAGATAGCTCGCAATAATAAAACCATTTTTTTAGATCCAGTCACAGAATCTGAAATCTACAATATCTTAAATGAGTTGCAGCCCAAATTTGCAAGTGGGATGGATTCTCTCCCTCCATTCATACTGAAAAAAGTAGGAAAATACATTAGCAAACCTTTGGTGGACATGATAAATGAATGTATGGCTTCAGGAATATTCCCAGATAATCTTAAGATAGCTCGAGTAATTCCCATATACAAAAAAGGTGCCAAAACAGACATCAATAAATACAGGCCTATTTCTATTCTGCCCTCACCTTCAAAGATTTTTGAAAGGGTTATATACAAGCGACTCATAACATTTTTAAATCGATTTGAAGTGCTTGCTCCTCAACAATATAGCTTCAGACGAGGAATGTCAACAGAACTAGCAATATATAATGCAATAACTGAAATATTCAACAAAATTGATGAAAATCAGGTGGCCGGTGGCTTGTATTTTGATTTTTCAAAGGCCTTCGATATGGTAAACCACTCTATCTTACTGAGAAAACTAGAAGAATATGGAATCCGAGGAAAGTGTAATGATCTCTTGAAGTCATATCTTTCGGGACGATCCCAAATAGTAAGTTTGTCACAAAAAAATTCATTAATTTTTTCAGAGAAAAATGAAATCACGCAAGTGGTTCCACAAGGTTCTATCCTAGGCCCGATTCTTTTTCTGCTATATGTAAATGATCTCCCAGGATCTTTGAGTCCAGGGCTGGTATACCAGTTTGCAGATGATACATCAGTAATAATGTCCACTCCTGGGCTTGCAGCGCTTTTAGGGGGATTATCGGATATAGCAGAAAACATGTCAACATGGTGTACAAAAAATGATCTAAAGCTAAATACAGGTAAAACAGGGCTTATATCATTCTCTAGACATCAACCTAGTCAAGAGTCTATCTATGTAAGAATTAACTCCAAATCTATTCCACTGATAAAGGAAATTAAATTCCTAGGGGTAACAATTGAAAGCAATCTCATTCAGAAAAAATATTCAAAACGCAAAAAAGAATTATTCGTACTATGTTGAAATTGCCATATGGATCATCCTGTAAATCTCATTTTGTCAATTTAGAAATTTTAAAAGTACCGTCTTTATACTTCCTACATCTAGTCACCTTTGCCAAAAAGCACTATAATATCTTTACAAGAAACTGTGATTCATATTCAAATGAAATGACAATTAATACAAGATTTAGAAATGAACTGAGGATACCACATCACAATTCATCATTTTTTGAAAAAGGAACCCAGTATAGAGCAATCAAAGCCTATCACGCCCTTCCTATTGAAGTCAGAAATATTGTACACACGAAAAAATTTCATTTCAACATCAGTCACAGAATACTTGACAAAAAAAGTCTATTACAACAGCTGGTAAGAGATGAATCTCAATGATTATACCTAAGTGGGTGTATATGTAAGTATGTGTGTGAGTATATAATATGTGTGTGAATATATGCGTATATGTGCTATGTGCATATATGTTTGTTAAGATGATTTTATTGTGCTATAATATTAGAAAACTTTGTAACCCAAACCTGTTTGACGTTGCTATGTCCGATTGATGATTTTATGGCAATAAAGGATATTATTATTATTCGAAGAATTGTTCGTTCGAAAAATTGTCAGTTCGAAGAATTGTCCTTTCGAATGACTGTCCATCCGAAGAATTAACTGTCCTTCGAATAATTAATTCTTTGAATAACTGTCTTTCAAAGAATTGGCATTAGGATAACTGTCCAGATACCATTTTTAGGGATGTTATGATATACTGGAGTATAAAGTTGTGTTTTCCTTCAGCTTTCAATTTCTCCAGTTCCTTTACCGTTCTGTCTGTTCCTGAAACTAGAGTGGAGTTTTATCACTACTGATTTTGATACTAGGTCACAATCTTTTTGAACTTTTGATTTATTCCTCAACACTGAGAGAAAATCTATACTTCAACTTCAACTCATTTCAAATCATACGTTTCCATACAATTGAAACTTTAGAAGAATCCATATTTAATGTATATTTTACAGATAAGCATCTAACTCATTTCTTGAAATATCATGTGGGGATTCATTCAATTTCCATCATAAATCACAATCTGTAAATAAAATTTACAGTCAGCAGAAATATTTCATGTTTAACACACGCTCCAACGAAATTTTCGTCATTGCTAAAACGCATTAAAAAATCATGTATCCATTCAGTAATCTTCTCAACAAGTTTCAAATTAAAACATTCTCCGTATCGTGGATTTTGTTCAGCAGAACGTGCTTGAAGAATAATCTTAAGACGTTTGTTTTCATTAAACACGATCATTTATTGAAATTACGTTGGATAACAGTTTTTTCAAAAATAACAAAATGTTACACCAGCCATCAAATGTCATGTTGCTAGCAATGTTTATGAATCCAGGTCAAATACATTATACATAATTTCATATCTCCAATAAAATATTATGAGAATTGCTTCAGATTTGAAAACGTAATCGAAAGTAGGTAATTAAATGCAGAGAAAAAAAGCCGAGTTGATTGAATATGAGTTAATTAGGCAATTCTGATGAGAATCCGCAATATAAGCTGCATTCAATGCGAATTTTGCTAGGATCAATCGATTCTAAATGGAAATTACAAAGCTTTTTGCCTGGCCAAAATCTTTTTCAACTTTTTATTTCAGTTTGCACATTCTTCCATATTTATCAGGGGTGTGATTTTATCAGTGACCAGATTAATGCCGTTTTGATTATCAAATAAACAGATTTAATAATAATAATAAACTTTATTGACCCCAAGAAAAATAAATGTTTATAATAGGGACCTTCTATGAGTAATTTAATAAACGATACAAAATTTTAAGTTGAAAATCAGTGTTAAGAAAAAAAATTAAATAAGAAAGTAAAGGGCATGGAAATCTTCATTGTAATAAGTATTTTTTTAAATCTTGCAAAAAATATAAATTCATACATAATTATGTTGAGTGACATAGATGAATTGGCGAAGTGTCAGCTGATGCTGTTTTAGAACTTAACCCTTGAAAAAAGAGAGAAAAAGGAAAGAATTTTAACAATTGTATAGAAAGGAACAGAAAATACCACTTATACCACTATCTCATAGCTATGAGAAGAGAGATATAATCAAACAATTGAACATGCATTGTCAGGAGTATATCTAATAGGAGCATTTCAGTCATACATTAGTTCTTTTGGTTTCTTTTTGAAGTTGACTATATTATAGTTCCGAAAATTAACAGGTGAAGAGTTGTAGTACTTGGGAGCTGTGTATGTACAGACTGTTTTTGAATTTGGGAATGACCATGGTGTTTTTGTTCCTTGTTCTTCTGTTATAATTACTGAAGGTGATCAATTTTGCAGCTAGGTATGCTGATGAAGAAGTTGTTACTACTTTGTGAGTTAATGTTAGCAAATGAAGTTTCCGCAATTTTTCCAATCTCGGCCATCCGGATTCCCTGAACTTTGCACTGATGTGATCATATTAATACCGTAAGCAAAATGTATGCAGGAATTCGCTGTAATCTAGAGGCGTCACTCTCCAAGAGTGCGAGACCATAGATGACGTCGCAATATGAGAGCTTGGAGATGATCAGGGATTGACGAAGGTTCAGTTTAAGTTTCGAGATGGGTAAAATATCCTGAGAGGGATACAACTGTCTCAGCACATCAATGGAACTTTGACATAAGTGACCAGACACCCAAATTTTTGCATTCGCTCACAAATGGAATTTGTTCACCTGAGAGGTAAAGCGTAAAATCAGCTTCAGCCATAACACGTTTAGAAATATTTCCGATAATCATAGCATGGGACTCAAAAGGATTGATCTTTAGGTTATGAGCAGTTGAAGAATTGAACAGAAAGGTCATTCATTCATTCACCCGTGATGTTGAATTGACGTTGTTTATATCAAAACTGACGTATAATTGGGAATCGTCAGCATAGTGATGGATATTACAGTACTTCATTGTCTCATGAAAATGACAAATACATAAAGAGAACAATAAAGGTTCAAGAACTGACCCTTGAGGTACTCCAAACTCAATAGGTAGTGTTCCTAAAGTTCACCACCAAGTGTTATTGACTATGTCCGATACGATAAATAACTTTTGATGAGGGCCACTGAGCTCTGATGGAATCCTAAGTATTTTAGTTTTTTACAGAGGACATCATGATCTATGGTATCAATAGCTTTGGTATAATCAAGCAAAACCAGACACGATATTTCACCTCTGTCTACAGACCGGTATAAGTCATACGTGACATTCAAAAGTGCAGTGGTTGTACTATGGCCAGTGCGGAATCCAGATGGGGCTGTTGTAACGTTTCGACTGATTACGAAGTCCAATATTTGTTCTTTGAGAATTTTCTCAAATGCCTTCGAAAGGGTATGAGCAACAAGCTAGAGGAAGTTGTTATGTTTATCAATTCAAAAAAAATGTTTTGCTAACCGATCCTTTTTAACATTGCAAAAGTTTATAAATGCTTTCCATACAAATTTGTTATTGTATACAATATATTTTGACATATTTGATACGAAAATTTCATTAGTCTTCTCGTCAGCATTACAACCAAATCGTGACATCACTGACATTTTGACGTTATTGAATATTTGAAGCTTTAAAATCGATGTATATCCATTGCGACGTAAGAGTGAAAACAGTCCTAGGGCGTGAATTAGTTTTTCGCTCGCAATTAACACACAACCATAACCTGAGCAAGCTAACCTAGATTGCGAGTCGAAAATGTATGAAACATACATAGTAATAAGGTTCTGATACATTGTATTTGGTGACAGATCTATCATTTTGAGAACACAATAACAATAAAATTTATTCTCATTTATCACGACATAACCATTTACTATGTCAACGTCTACTCCAGTAACATAATACCAAAATTTAAAAGTACCTGTTTGGAATTCTGCAAACATAACCATTTCGCGTGAATGTATGTCAATGTATTCAAGTTCACCCTGTAGGAACGGTCAGTGCTCACCTTATCAGCACCGCAGGAAAACAGTTATTGCAATAAATGTAGATTTTTTTATTCTCCATTCTCCTCACAAACATACCGCTTTGAATTTTATAACACTAGATGTCATCTCGAGGTTCATCTTGTTCAAGAACTGGTATTTCAAGAAATACGTGTATAAATTTCATCAAAGTATTTGCAAGAGAAATTGTTCAACAATGAATTTTTTGATTCCGAGGAAAGAAAGCTGGGTTCGGCACGTTTGATTTGCTTCCTCAATACAGGGTGCGCCGTTAATAAGGGTCCAACATGACTCTTGCATTCATACCGAATTTTCCAGAAAACCAGAGTTAAGTCAATTTTATTGAGGAACTTTCAGAGCTGGTGATTTGCAAAGGCAGAAATGCAACCACTGAGTAGATGTTGCCACTTATTCAAGTGGGAATGAAGGATAATAATAGTAGCTCTCTTTACTTTGAAACTGGTGCAATTACCTTACATTGCTTAAGTTTGAAACCAGATAAGTACTTCTTTGAGTGCATTCGAATATTTTTCATTTCATTTAGATCTCAGATTAAATAAAACGATATTTTTCGAAAGCCAACGTTTCGTCAGTTTATGTTGACATCTTCAGGGCACTGTAAGATTAAATATTTTACAATTTTAAAATTTTTAATTAACACTTGCAGAAAAATATATATGGACTAATTTCATCCCTTTTTGGATATTGCTATTACTTTTCATGACACAACTACTGAATATTGTTAAGGTGGCTGACCATGAATAAACATTCATAAAAAGAAAATAGTATTTTCCTCCTTCCCCTATAGAAAGTACACACTCAAATCAAGGAGGAAACTCATACTTTTCCTTCCTAGAGAGGATACGTACTTTTCCTCCATAGGGGGAAAATATTGACAATTCATTCAAAACAGGCACATAATGTTGCCTATGAGAAAATGAATCCTGAATCTAAATCCCAAATGGATAAGTTATCCAAATATCTAATAATTTGAATTAATTTTTCAGCATGCAAGCGTAGGTCCGTTTAACAAAAAAGCAGTTGAGATGCGTTTCAAATTTACAAAAAAAGGTTTATTGAGTGGGTAGGAGAAAAACTCATATGTATTACTTGAGAGTAAAGTGCCTTTTCCTCCCTTGGATGTTTACTGTCTTCCGCTTCGCGTTGGGCAAAAACTAAATCCTGCGGGAGGAAAAGAGGCACTTTCCTCCCTTGTAATACAAGTAATACAAATAGCTATTCTACTTACATAAAAAGTGTTTTCTGTGTTGGAAATAAAAGATGTTCCACCATAACAGGTTAAATCAATGAACAACTACTGATGTGCATTCGAAGTGGAACTGATGAAATGCCACATTTGAAAAAGTAGGGAAATAAAAACAGTGAATATTATTTATACAGAATGTGCCAGTTTTTGTTTTTTACGCGCTGTTCAAGTTTTAGAGATCTTTTCTGTAGTTAACTGTTTAATACTTCATTATGTTGTCCATTTCACAGAAATATCCTTTGAACAAAGAAGACCATAGCCTAGTATTTTTGTGTTAGTAAACTCAAATTAGTGATCGGTTAATATAAGTACAATCCTCCACCAATGATGTTCGGTTTTCTTAATGTCAATTTATCTTTTATGTCTCTCTCATACTTTTTTCACAGTCAATGCAAGGGATTCCAGAGGGTTTTTTTCTTTGGTCTTACTAAAAAACTATTTTCTCAGTGTTTCCATTTTTGAAAGTAAGTTCCATAGTTGAAGTGGAATCTTCTAGAATGGTACCTAATTTTTCACGAAGAACTTGTACGTATGGTATCTTGAAATATCTTTCATTTTCTAGTTCGTTATCCTCTTTGATTAAATAATATTTCAATTGTTTCAAATTGTCCTCAATGAAAACAGGGCTGCAAACTTCTTTTATCATTCTGTCCGTCAAATTATGTATAATATTCAATTTTTGTCTCATACGATGGTGTGAATTGAAGTTGAGGTATCTATATTCTGAAAATGTAGGTTTATGATAACAATTTATCAAAAGGCTATTATATGATGTTACTAAAGTATTACTAAAGAAGCCAGGCAGTTATGTTGTTCTAACTTAACCTAACATTTAATAATTCATCTTGCCTTCCTAGTGGGATTATTAGAAAAATATCATCAATATATCTCATATATGTCTGATCTTGGAAAGAGAGTTTAAAAAGACAATTTTCTTGTGAATTTTGCATTACTAAGGTGAGCAAATGGGGGTCATACAATTGCCCATTTCTAGACCAGATATTTGTCGATAAAAAACTCCATTGAAATTAAAGTTTCCAACAAAAGTTGGAAACAATTGTCCAATAAATCTATACAAACTTTATTTGTAACATTGTTAGAAACATGGTGTTTCTAACAATGTTATCCTTGGTGAGGACACGGCTTTTCACACTGTAGTTTATATCTTTAGAATGTACAGATTTTTTCACAAAACTGACCATTAGTTGTACTTATACTTATATCATATCCAAAAGGAATATTTGCATATTAATTATCAAAACAGAAATTATTTCTATTACAACATATTTCATCTGAAAAGTCATATTTTTAGGCATGTGTTTGATTAATGCCTGTCATATTTCTGAATAAACATCTTAGATGGAACCACCACATGGATTACTAAATTGAAAAACTACGTTGTATACTCTACAAATTCAAAAGAATCACAAACATGCTCAATCATGAACAGAAAATTATTCTTTTTTTATTCTTTAGTGGAGTCCCATCTGAGCTATGGCATAATTGGTTAGGGTGGAATTATCCAGAACCTATCTACAACCTCTTGAGGTCGTCCAAAAAAGATTCCTAAGGTGCATCCTGCAGAAAAGATATGACTATCCTAGCGACCTTCTCATCACGTTTAGCCATCAATATACCACTCGCCGAAATCACAGAATTGTCATACCATTGATGTACAAAACAGCTGGCAAAAAAAATTTCGCTTATCTAGGGCCAAAACTATACAGTCTCTTACCGGATGAGTTAAGATGCGAACCTAACTACAATAAGTTCAAGAGACTAATAAATTCAATTATTATACACACTCCTCGAGCAGAAATAAATAGACAAACATAACATAATAATATATATTATTTTATTTTTATTTTTGTAACCTTGCACTTATTTAAACAGGTATAATTTAGTTATACACTTATTTTATTATATTGTATTTTATATTCTAGATCAGTAACCTACTTAAACTTGTTTCATGTTAATTAGTTTATATATGCCTACACGCAGGCAGATTATTCCGCCTCGTAAGGTGTATCTTATTTATCTCTTTTCTCCTCAATCTGCTGTACTTATGTTCCCATAAACAATGTACTGGAAGAGAGACTGAATAAATTTTGAATTTTGAGTCACAACTATATAGGTAAGTAAGTAAGTATTTATTGGCCTTAATTTACATACATAGTACAAAAGGCAAGTCACAACAGTCAAAGTTAAAGTTGAAAACAAAAAAATATCTGTAAATACTGCTTTGAAGTGAAACATATATAGTCCTACATAAACATTGTACAATAAAATAATTGAAACTGGTTAAAATCGTCAATTAAAAGGAACATAACTGAAAGACAAATATTCTGTTATAGAGTAAAAACTGTTTGTTAATAAAAATCTTTTACTTTTCTCTTAAAAACACCATACAAAGCTTCTTCTCTTATGTTGCCAGGGAGGGCATTAAATAACGTTTGCAATTGTAATTATAGCAATCAAGTTCAAACTGCAACCTTCCCTATCTCCAAACTAGGAAAATGGAACACAGGACAATGAAATACCGGACTGACGATTTGGTGAATACCAATGCTCATCGATACTTCCATGCAGTTTTTTCTGCAATACTCCCGACTCGTCATTTGGGTCAAGTCAACGTCCTCGCGTGTATTTTTTCTAGACCAATTCCTTCGAAAACATCCATCCGCATTGAATACAATGGGTACGGGAGCGAATTAAAAACAGAAGCATCCGATCGCTGCTGACAAGGTAGCTCGCCGACCCAGGAATGCCGTATGACTGACCAGTTGTCTACACTCAGAAAAAAGTTGGCTATTTCGAGGGTTTCATGAATATTCTATGGGTTCGGATTGTTCCCAGAAAAGATCGGAAACGAAATTCGAGTGGTATAAAGAATCGACCGACATCGACGGCTAATGGTTTGAGGCGGCTGGCCGGCGTTGAAAAAGTTTCTTGAGGGATCTGTTCGGAAATATCGAGGGGATTTCATTTCCCAGGTAAAATTATTGGAAGAGTTGAACAAGCAGGGATGTAGAAATGAATACACAAGATCAAATCGTTTAAAACAATAATTGCGGAAATTATTGCAGAACTATTAACTCATTAAATACACTCAACTGGGGCGGGGATTGGCGCAGTGGTAAGGGATTGGCGCAGTGGTAAGGTATTGGCGCAGTGGTAAGCGCTCGAGCCGTGTGACCGAGAGGTCCTGGGTTCGGTTTCCGACAGGGACAAGGTTTTTTTCATTTTCAGATGTGAAAGTCTGGGGTGGCGGAAAATTGATCAAAACACAAATGAAAAAATTTTGATCGAAAGTATTTTTAATAGAAATACATTTGATCTATCTTTCTAGATAGAAAATACATTTGATAGAAACATAAACGAGAGAAAATACAAGTGATAGAAACACCGTTTGACAGACGAAACATTTGATAGACACGTCATTACATCGAAAAAATAGATCAACAAAACGACAAAATAAATTTTAGAAATTGAATTTTAGAAGCAACAGCTTTCAAATACAGGGTGTTAGGTTGGGTAGGGTATGTTAAGTATGGTAGCTTAGGTGGCTGGGTCAGGTTATTTTCCCTTCTTTTGCCTTGAAAGATTGGATCTGTGTTCAGTTAGGTCGGTACGCTGTAAAAGCAAGCGAAGCGAGCCTAACGTAACCTAAAACGTAAATGAAAGAAGGCGCTCGCTGCGCTCACCGTCGTTAGGCTCGCTTCGCTCGCCATTTTTACGTCTCGACCTAACTGCACACAGATCCAATCTTTAAAGACAAAAGACGGGAAAACACCCTAACCCACCCACCTAATCTAACCTACTCTATCTAACCCTACTTAACCTACCTAACCTATCCTACTCAAACCAACCACCAATTTCACCAAATATCTATTATAATAGAGCTTTTTCTTTCCTTCTGTTCAAAATCTTTGATTTCAATCTTACAAGAAACTTGTATTGACAACTCAGGTATTAATCAGAGTTGACGTTCAATACTTTGACAACCAAAGCAAAATAAAAAATTATCAACAATCAAAAATTGTTTCGATCAAACGTGTTTTCTGTCAAATGTATGTTCTATCATAAAAATTTCGATCAAATGTATTTTCAATCATATAAATTTCGATCAAATGTAAGTAAATTCCATCTTTTGTGTTTCGATCAAATTTCCGCCACCCGAAAGTATGCGAGACGAGACTTGATATGAGACTTATTATTTTATCGGCGAGACGAGACAAGACTTTATGAAAATGTCGTCGCACGTTTTTCGTAAACCATAAACTTTGAAAATGTAAATCGTAGAAGCGGAACATCCCTACAAAGTTGACAAAACCTCAGGATATAAACGCCAATAATTACAAAATAATTCGAATACAATTAGGTCCAAGAAGATCTGAAGAAAATTGTAACGCATCCTGTAGCTAAATGATGGGCAATATTGAACAACTGAATTAATCAGAAAATCATCATATTTTTTATTCAATCAACATTAGCAATGAATTTTTTTTTCTCATTCAAAACTAATCTGTCAAATTTTCAGTATATGGGTATAACCCAGAATTTTAATATTTTATATTTCAAATAGAGATAGTCATCGCCTAGAATAGATTGAAACTATGATGTCTCAGCAAAATATGAAATTCTTAAAAGCGATATTTTTGACTAGGCCCTGTATACACCCTCACGTACAATCGTTAATATTAACTATAATTGGGCATGTTACCCAATTTTGGTAAATACTTACATTTTCATCCTGAATTTGTCTCATTTCCACTAACAATAGTATACCTAAGATGTAATACACTTTACTGTCGTGATTTACACATAATTTTTTATCCTACACAATAATTGTTGCTAATATTTTTCCAGGGGTAATATATAACAAGACCTCGTTTATCAGCCAATACATTTTTCAATTTCAACGAAAACGATTATGTTTGGAAATTCATCGAGTTGAATTCGGAGATTTATGTTCTAAATAAAACCCGAGAGCTTTTAAGCCCGAGGGTTTTATTCTTTAAACATAAATCTTCTAATTTAACTCGATGAATTCTCTGAAACAAAAATGTTTGAGTGGAAATTCGAAAATTTATTCGATTTCATAAATGACGGTCGAGTATATCTGATCAGATTATTTCCCAAATATGTCAATTAACCAATAAAATTTTATTCCATAACGTACATAATTATTTTTATTAAATTAATGAACATAAGTATTTACTGAAATTACTTACGGCAATATGTCACACGACTTGTGAAACGTGTTGCATACATTCAGGCAACTGTCAAGAAGAACCATGCAGTATATTCGCAAAAGGAACGAAGCAGGTTTATCGGCGAATAAATTTTGACAGATGAGGGAAATAATCTACAAAATTTTCATTTATTGAAAATCTGACAAGTTAACTTCAAATATAACAACTCATTATTTAATGGATTTTCAGACATTCACAACTGCTTAGAATTTCTTTTTATACTGACATTCAATGGCATCGCCACCTAACGGGAAAATGTAAAATTTATTTTCTCGGATAGTCAAAAATGTTACTTTCTCCTCTCCGTAAAGCGGGTAAAATTCAACTTTCTCACAGTGTACGATAAATAACAGTTTTTTTCTTTGTCAATCCTACCCGTGTACGACAAACTTCGGTCACTTATATCTCAGAAATGACATATACAGAATTAATTATTTAAACCCACACATTTTTTTGACCACCCATATACAACGTAATAGAATTTCAGAAAATTTTACCAAGAGCTAAGTTCCCATATGTTTCCATATGTTCTCTGTAAGTTATGGCTGTTCCTATGGTAAGTTTTCAAAGTATTAATGATTTATTAATGACTACCTTCATCTCGCAACTTTTGATCCGCTCAAAATGGGTTTGACTTGACTGGATCCGATCCATCTAATCGATATAAACACTTTTCGGATTGGATTGAACCACTCATGTCAATTCCATAAAATATAGGATTGGACCCAACCGATCGCCTTGAACAGAATTGACATTACGAGATAATCGGGTTTGAAATTGACAGATGTCATGTAAAAGTAGCAAAATTCAGATTTGCTGTTTACCGTCTCAATTTTCTGTAATCGGATGAGTTTCTCTTTCTCAAAATGGAGAACAAATAACAATCGAGAAAAAGAACGTATTGTCCAAAGAAGAGGGCAGTTTTTTCATTCAACTGATTAAGGAAAAACGTTTTTGGGATACATGGATGAGGAAAGGATTAGGGTTTTGCATATTTTCAACAACGATTCGTAAATAAATTTGCAGAACACAAAAGTTTTACATTACGGAATTCGAAATATTGCTGTGCAGTTCGATTTTCTCGATCGGATCAAAGCATAGGATTCCTCGATCCATTTATATATTGCGACATAAACTGAAGGGTGGTTTAAGTTTACTCAATGCTATCGAATTTGAAGCGGATAGAGACTGTCGAGGTAAACGTAGTCTGTGAGTATTGATAATTCGGGACGTATTTCATTGTAATGTCAGTTATTAAGACTTCCAATCATTTTCTTGGACATCTGAAAAACTTCAAAACAAAATAAATTCGTTACCAACCCATTATTCTGCCAGACACGGTATATCCGAATGTCGCGATTCGAATATTGTATAATCGAAATCAATTAAGTTGTTTTGGTTCACCAGTCCTGTCCATTATTATTCAAAAATGTGGGCGACAACCTTCCTTGGTATGACACCATATTTGGAGAGAACAACAGATCCATGGGTACATGAGATTTATATTGCTGACTATTTTTGGAAATGTTCCTAGCTGAATTCTAACGGTCTAGGTCAAGAACTCGTCTGATTTGATTATCTGGGCGATTACTACGTTTGGTCTTGTTGACAGATATGACTCAACTGGGACGACTGATTTTCCTTGTAATTTTTGGTATAGCGAAGTCTACAGTGTCCGGCATGAAGTTCGAAGCATATGCAAAACTTTTTTATAATGGATTTCTCAAGAAAAATTATTTTCGATAAAAAACTCTACTTTCTCCCAAACCTAAATTGCACATACCAGAATTGAATTTTTTACAACCCTATATGCCGATTAAAAAACATACTTTGTTTTCTAAAAAAATTCAATTAAATTTTTCACGGCAGAATTAAAAGTCAGCGGGAAATGTTGTTCAGTATTGAATACTAGAAATTCAAATCATAGCCATCTAAGATCAATTACATTTTTTTTCCCATTTTCTCTTCATCGCCCTGTACGACATAAAGAATACTATGCTACACGGATGGTATATTCTTAGATATGATGAATTACTCTCTGGATGTTCTCTTCTTTTTCCCTCCTCTCGGAAAATAACATTTATTAAAATATGTGACAAAATTTTGCAAAATCTTGCTGCAAATAGTACATGAAACTAAATTATCTTCAAGATATGGAAGCCCGAATGGGTGAAAGAGTCGATAACTCAAAAACGGTTCTATCGTATCGATTTCATCCAAGGATATGCTTCTAGAGGAAGTTTGATTTCATGTAACTATGTCTGCGGCAGCACCTCAAGATTCTTTTCAAGGATAGTCGAAGTAGATAGGTAGGTATTTCTCTTCTATTAAAATTTGGAGCAATCTTCATCCGATCGAAATGAATTTGTTATAAAAAGGAAGATAAAATGTTGATCTATGTACGTGATGTAATGTTTTTTTGAAATTATTTGTTCATCTACCCGAAAAATTGCTTCAAAGATACTGCGTTTTTGGGACATTTTTGAGTTTTTTTTTGTGGAAAAGTGGATTGAAAATTCAATTTCCATTACAGCACGTACGTAGAATCAAACTTCCTCTAGAAGCCTGTCCTTGTTTAAAATCGATAAGGCGAACCGGTTTTTGAGTTATCAATTGACTGTTCTACCCTTAAAAGCGTCCCAAACGTGATCGCGCTCATGGCCTCTTGATAGAATAATGGAACAAATTTGTATAAAAAAATATAATATTCGTAGTGTGAAAATGAATTTATTGTCATTCTGTTATCATACCTTGAAGACAATTCAGTTTTGATTACAATTTGCAGCAAGATTTTGTGAAATTCCGTCACATATTTCAATTAATGTGATTTTCCGATTAAAGGAAGAAAGGAGAGAACATCCACAGAGTGATATCATATTATATCTAACAATATACCATCCGTCTAGCAAAGTATTCCTAACGTCTTAAAGGGCGATGAGGAGAAAATAAAAAAAAGTATAGGTGGCTATGATTTGAATATCTGGATCAACTTTCGAATCTGAACAATATTTCTTCATGGCTTTTACTTTTACCGTGAACATTTTTTTTTTTCAAAAACAAAGTTTTTTAATCTCCCTCGTATAGGGCTGTAAAACAATCTATTCTGGTCTTTTCAATTCAAGTTTGGGATGAAGAATGTTTTTTTTTAAGAAATCAATAATAAGATTTCCATATATGCTGCGAACTTTATGCCGGACCCTGTATACAGGCAATGAAATAGTATTTTCCTACGATTTTTTGTTTTGAAAGTTACTTTTCCGCACGATTTTTGCTTTTTCGTACGATTTTTACTTTTCCGCACGATTTTTGTATTGTTGAAAATGAGGATATTTAGGACTAACTAAATGATCTCTAACTATTCTGTCTTATCAGTCATTTTGTAGCATTATTATAAAAACTTGTTTATTAAAAACCTTGTTTTTTCATAAATAAGTTGGACAAAAACACTCGTAGGAAAAATATTGTACATAACTCTTAACGTCTTGCCCGAACTCCGCTTCGCGTCGTTTGTGCTACTGCCGTCGCGTGCGGAAAAGTACTATTTTCCGCACTTGTTAGGTAAATAAGTATTGAAAAATTGTTTTATCTGTTTTACCAAGGTCTTATTAAAAACAATCTGGTTATCATCCCTACAAATACATCTTCCTGACATTCAGATGTTGAGATGTTTTACTATTATTTTATTTCAGCAGAGTCACTGCTCACACAAAAATAAAATCTGCAAAACAGGTCTGGTTAGAAGATGAGAGTGAAGACGAAATATAAAGTCATGTGGAATGATATTACTAATGATATTGGTGATGGTTTCTTTGGATTAATATAACAAATACTATAAAAACGTGTAACATATACAGGTATTGGTTATCTAATTGGATATTGGTAGGTACGGCAGTATTATGTATATGAGGTGACGGGATTCAGATCTTCAGGTGAAAAATGTCAACACTTAAAACAACTAGCGTAATAATCTGATATTTATTAGCTTATACAGGATTGGTGAATCCACTGCATTTAAAAACAAATTTATTTCTGAGGCTATTCCTTGCTACCAATGAGATGTTGACTATTCAGTTTTATATCGACGTCCCAAAAAAATGGCGTCTTTCAGTTAATTCCAAACAAAATTACAGAACACCATTCTAAAAATAGCATTACCAGTAACAGAGGGCAAGTTTCTCATATAAGATCCCAACAATTTGTTGAATTTCATTGATGATTATAAAAAAATTTATATCAGAATCTATGAAGAACCTCATCTTCTATTCTGTAAATACCGGGTTTCCCAGAGCTTTTAGGCCAGCAGATGTTTCAATTATTTGCCGGAAAAAAAATATTGTGAAAAATATATGTTGTAGGAGACCATAAACACTTTCATTCAGGACAGCAAATTCCACCACCTGGCAAACAACCCCTAAGAAACCACCCATAACTTTTGTTTTTCAAATTGCACTCTTATGTTCGTTGTTGCTCAACCTACAGCCCTTTCAACTTCTTAATCATGTCTATGTCTCTATCTTTCTTGAATACAAAGTCTTAACATGACACCAAAACAGTTCACAATGGAATTTGAATGAAAGAGATTAAGTAATATCACAGATTCAACAAGAATTTATGCTAATTGTACATTGCAGATACATCTAATTCATTTCTTGACATGATTTTTTGGGTTTATGACCTTCCACAATCTGAAAATGAAAAAAAATTTAATCCAAAGAAATCTGTACAAGTGTAGAAGGGCAAATTAATTAATTTGCCCGATAAGTTACTGCGTTCACAAGACTGCTGTCTTGAAAGAAATTAATGTTTGTCAGTAACGTACCCTACACTGAATTTGCCTATCTGAAAAAATGAGATCGAATTAACAAAGATTACTTGTCCTTTTTTGAAAATTGTTGACGTTTCGAAGGCTGTATCTGCCTCCGTTATCAAAACTTCTTGGAAAGACGCTGAAGAAAACTGAATTCGAATTGCGGTTTTGGAAATAAGATCTTTCTTTGACAGAGTCAAATGAAATCTGTCATACATTCTTTTGATTGACATTTGGTATCTTGATACATAGGGTGTTCGGTATCAATCAATCACCATTCTATTTGTTCTTATTTCATCTCTGAGGAGAGGTAACCAGGTGTGGTCCATTTCGATGGAATTGGTTGAAAAGCAGTTGTTCGATAAAAGAATGCACGCAGTTTCCTTTAACTTTCTTTTTTCTTGATTTGATTCTCTCAATAAAATTTTGGTATTATTCCATTCCATCATATGATCGCCATCAGATGTTAGAATATGTTCGGATATTTTCGAACCCGTTATTTTTCGATTTCTGATGAAATAAGAACTAATCGAATGGTGATTGATTGATACCGAACACCCTATGTATCAAGATACCAAATGTCAATCAAAGGAATGTATGACAGATTTCATTCGACTCTGTCAAAGAAAGATCTTATTTCCAAAACCGCAATTCAAATACAGTTTTCTTCAGCGTCTTTCCAAGAAGTTTTGATAACGGAGGCAGATACAGCCTCCAAAACGTCAACAATTTTCAAAAAAGAGAAGTTTCTTTGTTAATTCGATCTCATTTTTTCAGATAGGCAAATTCAGTGTAGGGTACGTTACTGACAAAAATTAATTTCTTTCAAGACAGCAGTTTTGTGAACGCAGTAACTTATCGGGCAAATTAATTAATTTGCCCTTCTACAGATTTATTTGGATTAAAAATTTTTTTCATTTTCAGATTGTGGAAGGTCATAAACCCAAAAAATCATGTCAAGAATTGGATTTCCTCCACAAAATCAAACTTTCAATCAATATCTAATTCATTATTATACCATTCAACATTTCTTGTTATAACCACCATACAAAATAGTTACCAAAAGGAATGAACTCAATGAACGATATTTCATAATATGTAGCTGTGAAGAGAGTTAGTCGATTAATTGTTCCACATTGTATAGTCAAAAAAAGTGAATGTTAAATAAAATTTCAGAACTTTGTGTAATTCCTACGGTATCTAGATGACAAATTGCTATCAGTCGTGATATTGTTGTTAAATATCAAAATGCTTTTTACCTTCACTCCCAACGAACACGTTAATGTGCTTCCAATTATTGGTAATGCCAAAAAAATAAACCTGCTCTAGAGGGGCTGTATCAGCAGCGCTTTCCTGATCGTCGACAACCAGGGAAAATATATCAAACCCATCCTACTCCTGTGCAAACTAAGAAAACTTGTATAAATGTGTTAGTGGTGTATTTCGGTTCGTGCGTTGGCAGTGGAGATTGGGATCAGTAAGACATTGGTGCAAATAAATTTCAAACAGAACATTTACACCAATAAAGGACTCCGACTTACAGATGCATATGTAATTATCAACCAGTGTGTCTGACGTATCCAACTCTCGAAAAACCTGAGTGAATTTTGATAACATTTGAACTGCCACTTGCATATCGATCCAAACCCACAGCCAAGTCCATTAATCACGAAACAAAAAATGTCACCTCCCAGAGAGTCATAAAATTTGTTTTCATGCATATCGAGATAAACTATGCGCGAAAGAAGGTGATTTATCGGCGAATTGCAATTAAAAAAAAACTTTTTCACGCACCATTTGCCTCCGATAGGTGTGCGTGTAAACACACACTAAACCGCCGGAGCGAGTTTGCATTTTAATCAATGTAAAATAAAATGACGAAATAACATTAAATCACGACCATAACAAATGATTTACTCAACAATCGAATGAGTACTTGTTGCAGCAGCGCCTCCGACAATGGATAGGACGTTAGTGAAATTTTAATTGAATCCGCTTTTTGTAACGAAGGATTTTGAATAAAACAAACTCAGAATGGGCGTCTTCTCCAATTAAAATGTAAATTCAGTACTTTGAGGCCGTGGGTGATTGTTAATAGTAGACTAGGGACGCGGAAACAGCAAATGAAAGAGTATTTTTACTATCGATGAAAGCAGAGAACCATAATATGGCCCATTTAGTACCACTGTTAGTAAAAGTTCAAGATGATACACGAAAAGCAATCGTAAACATTGTTTCAGACTTTATGATTATCATCAGTGCGATGTAAACAAGGAAACAAAATAAGCTACATTTGAATGCAAGACAGATACAAACGAAACAATTGATAATAATAATAATAATAGCGTTTATTGCCCAACAGTTACCCATTTACAGGACAAATAATTTAAAAGAAGGTTCAAAGTGTAGTTACAAACAATCTATAAAATAAAGAGAAAAAAGAAAAGAAAAGAAAGACTGCTACATATTATATAATGTTTTCATTCAGATATTGAATAGCCATATTTCCTATATCATTTAGTGTATCATAATGAATATCACAGTGAACAGAAATTTTATTGAAATTTTCACACATGGTATATATAGGGGACTCTACATATAAATTTGTTCTGGCTCTATTACAGTGAAATGTCTTGGTGTACCTAGTTCTAGAATTTGGAACAAAAAATTTCAATTGAGACACTATATTACGTGCATCAATTTGATAGTGCAATAATTTGTAAAGAAAAATAATGCCAGCACGCTTTCTTCTTACGTCAAGACTTTCAAAATCAAAGCGCGAAATTAAAATTTGGTATGGTACGCCCCTTTCGGGATATTGATTATCGATATTAAAACATAAAAACTTCAGGAAACGTTTCTGAACTAGTTCAATCATCAACCTGTTACATATATAGACAGGATTCCATTATTCCAATTTAGATCTAACGTACGCATTATACAAGGAACATAGAGCTTTGATATTCCAAAAATATTTACAATTTCTTACTATAAAGCCATAGGCTTTAAGTGCTTGGTTTACTTTTACCGAAATGTGGTGACCAAATGTTAAGTTGCAATCGAAGTAAATGCCAAGATCCTTTATTAACTCACAACGAGACAAGATTGTGTTATTTACGTTGTAGTTGAATAAGATAGGAAACTTTTTTCTTGTGAAACTCATGCTTTTACATTTCGATGCATTTAAACTAAGCTTATTCTCCTCGCACCATTGCTGAACCTTATTTATTTCAAATTGCAGGGCCTCACAATCATTCATGTTTTGTATTATAGAAAACAATTTCAAGTCATCCGCAAAGAATAATCGTTTACAATCTATTTCGTCATTTAAATCGTTTATAAATAATGCAAATAAAAGGGGACCTAGGTTTGAACCCTATGGAACCCCAGATGTAGTAATAAAGTTATTTGAATTGAAGCCATTATAAGAAACAAACTGAGATCGTTGAGTGAAGTAGGATTTGAGGAATAAAACAGCTGACAAATGGAAGCCGAAATAATGAAGTTTCTGTAACAAAAAAAGGTGGTCAATTCTGTCAAACGCTTTAGCAAAATCTGTGTAGATAACATCCACTTGGCAGCGATTATCAACATGCTCCGACACGTATTGCGTGAACTCAGTTAAGTTTGATGATGACTTGAAAGCCTGACCTACCTACTAAAGGAGTTATACCCAAAGCGTTTCTTGGTGTAGAAGGGGCGTTTGATAACTGATTAATCATATTCGTCAGAGAAAGAAATGATGCTTCAGCCCTAAACCACTGAATATCTACCATACTTGGTTGTGAGGTAATACAGCCCCCCTACGCGGGGACAAAACGGAGGTGTTTGTCAAGAGCTACGCTGACGATATTGTCATAATAGTAGTTATTTAGAAGAACATTGGAGTCTGTTTGGATCTGTTGCAATAAGACCTCATAGACGTGGTGTATGAAGAAATACCTCAAGGTCAACCAGCAAAAACCACGATAGTTTCTTTCACTAGAAGAAGAAACCATCGATGAAGCCTACAGGTGTGAGGGTTATCAAAGTACCTGGGATAGAACGTGATCTCAAAGGTCACCTGAAACAATAATGATGGCCAGAATTTCGTAGGGGAGGCAAGGATTGAAGCAATAATCTAAAGCACTGCAACCTTATGAAGGCCTTGCTTCAATGAAATGAACGATTTCTGTGAGTGATATTCCTTAATAACATTCTGCCTATCTAATTTATTTAATGATTTTTTCAATGAAAACTAGAGAAAAGAAAAAAAAATCAACCATCTGAATGAAAATGCGTATTTTCACTTTCAGATTTTTTTCTTTTCAGTTAGAGTCTTTTCACAATATCTATCAGATGTAGTTCAATGTCCAACGTGGCTTTTGCCGGGGAAGTAGTTGTTTTCTGTTAGATATTACAAATAAATCACATTTTTCATTTGTCAATTTTCATGGAGAATGTTCCTTTTCAACATGAATACCTCCCAAAAGGTTTTATTGAACGATGGAAAATAGCGACTAAAGTTTGTCTTTCAGCCGCAGATGATTCCACAACAAATTTTATGAATATCCTATTAATATTTTCGAACAAAAATCAAAATGCAATGCCCATAACAGGTCTATATCAAAAAATAACTTTCAAAGTGTTACCGCAGAAGAAATATTCCCCTCATATCCATCCCTGATGTGTATATAATTGCTTCTGAAGAGCCTGTTTTCCAATCCTATCAAATTTCCCTGAAGAGCTTGGCAAAGCAAAATAGATTTTCGTCGACCAAAATGTATTGGGGATTAAATGCGAGAGAAGCGAACCTTGCTTCAATGAAATGAACGATTTCTGTGAGTGATATTTTTTAATAACATTCTCCCTATTTAATTTATTCAATGATTTTTTTAAGAAAATTTAAAAAAATCAACTATCTGAATGAAAATAGGATCAGAAGTAGTTCAATGTCCAGCGTGGCTTTTGCCGGTTAGATATTACAAATACATTTTTCACTTTTCAATTTTCATGGAGAGTGTTCCCCTTTTTAACATTCCATAGTCATTCTCTCTGACAGTCACGCGGCAGTGAAAGTCCTGTTTTCCTTCCAAAATAGTCTTGGAAAAACACAATAACCTCAACAACCTAGGAGCACAGAACAGGTTGGAACTTGTCTGCGTACTATCGATAGTATTGCGAGCACTTGTGGTATCACCTCTGATAGTTTAGCGTATGCCAAGCATACAAAAAATATTTCATCGAATAAAAATCCGACGGAAACCGATCGGCACAGGTGACGATAGTATTGCGAGCACTAGTGGTATTACCCCCGATAATTTAGCGCATGCCAAGCATTCCAAACAATATTTCATCGAATAAAAATCTGACGGAAACCGATCGCATACCTGTCACGTGGGTCCTGAGAGTCACCATATGCCCTCAAATGTGTTTTTTCCACGGGATAGCGCTATGTTTGCTTGATCATTGATCATTATTCATAACTGCCAAAACCCTAGAGAACATACACATTTTGGCAGCGGGCTGACTGACAGCCACTACATCAAAAAGATTTTTTTTTTATTTTCAAAAAACATATTTTATCTGTTTATAGAGTGTATTTCAATTGTGATTTTTTGACAAATCCTAAATCTCTCACATTCCGTGAATCGACTCCACAACAAATTTTTAAAAAACCCAGCATCCTCGCGGACCTCCCAAAATCCGAACTGTCTCCGTTAATAAATAGAAGACATCATACGTGTTTCTCTTGTTACAGAAAGGACGTGTGGGCGAGAAGAGAGAAATTCAACAGCATCTCATCCGTGAAGGACCAGAAAACCTGTCCCATGACCGACGACCATCGACCACTGACATATTAATGTAATCTAGATAGCCGACAAACGCTCGATTGCGTTTGTTTCGATTTTATCCTGGCACACTAGATAAATCAACCAGTTACATTAATTATAACAGTTTGTGTAACTTGTTTATTTCAGAACGAAAATTAATTTCCATTGCAATTTGTTAATGTGTTTTTCCACTGGAATGCGGTTTTGCAGGATTCAGAATAGACTTGCGAGATTTATTTGTACTATTTTGAAAGTAGGGTAAAGCTATTTTGTGTTAGGGCAGGTCAGATTAAAGGCCAGCTTTGAAATATTGCGATTCAGGATGAATGCCACTTATCGTGAGAAAGAGAGCGAGATGGAGAGAGAGTGAGGAAGTACGCTTGGACTTATTTGTTAAGGGTGTATTTGTACTATATAGGATTTAGACGACTTGAGCATTTATAGTTTGGAGTTCAGCTTTCATGTAAGTACCTATTTTATATAATATAGATGTATTATTCGGGCTTATGGTGTGTAGAGTGGGTGACAGTGTAACATAAACAAAAATCGTTAATAAATTTAAAAAAAAATCGTTCATTTCGGACACGTTTTTTCGGTGGGTAAAGTAGAGAGTTTCACCTAACATGAAGATTGAAAAAAAATAGAAATCATTTGAAAAACTTTATTCTTGTATATTTTCAGAAAATGATCATTTGTAATAAAATTGTATCTAGTGCTCGAAATGCTATTTTGGTGATCGAGGCGTAGCCGAGTGGAAAAAAATAGTCGAGATCACAAGTATTTCGCGCCCGAGATGCAAACAAATGTTTTTCTACAAACGTCAAAAAAAAAATAGGTAGTATCAAATTTTGACACAATTTGAAAAAAATTAATGATTTCTTGGATTTTTGGTATGTCATGGTAACGAAGGAAAATTTTAAAAAAATGTCACTTTGCATATTGTTGTCAATAGGCGAACCTTGTCATTTTTTGACGTATGTAGAAAGAAGTAATTATTGCAATATAACAACTGAACTATATTGAAAGATAATTATTCATAAACTAAATGATCTGTCACTTTTCATTATCAAAATATTATGGAGTTCCACAACTACATTTTCAACAAGGTGTCACCAGTAGGAAAATAAAATCCATGTATGTTTCATATAGTTCCTAGCCTAGAAACTCTATACCGATCAGTATGTCTCATTTAAAATTAATTACAGTCAACCAACTTTAATTTGAGTAACAAACTAAGATAGCCCTCTCAATTCTTGATATTTTGCGTCGACTTAAATACTTCTATCGAAAAAAAATTTATTGGAAAACGTTGTTCTGAATCTGATTTTGATCCCCAATATAAAAATCCACGCACGGATATAATTTTGTTCAATCTATAATTAGTCATCAAAACATTCCTAATATTTATCAGAGGCAGCTTTAAACTTGAAAACATTTCTCCTTTCTTTCACGATTATGACTATGTTAACCTTCTATGCTCTGGAATTCTGATTCATTTCACGACAGGCTATGCTTATTTAAACAAAGTTCTTTATTTCTGAGACTTGGTTTGTAAACTTCATTTCGCACCGTTTCTCATATATTAATACCAAAAAGTGTTATATTAAAGAACCTAGGAGGCCAGAGTTCAAAAGGACCGTTTCTTCCTATCCAGCGCATTGGAAAATATTCGGTCAACCACTGACAATGGCAGTAACTGGCAGAAATATTCTTCGGACGAATATAGATGACCGTTATCCTTGCTTCCCTTCATCTACTCAGGCCACAGGATTCTCGGACCTAACCAATTTTTTAATGCTAGAACAGTTTTCACAGAAAAATTCTGAGGATGATCACGAACGTACCTTGATACGTCATAAATGACACGATAAGTGAGGATATTTGACGTCCTCGACTGCTGAGGCCTGGGAGCAAGAACAGAGGTGTTCAAGCCTCGCCACGACCGGTTCAAAATTCCGAACTCTTTCCACAAAGAAATGAAAAAAAAACACCCCTTACAAATCCTACGAAAAAGTAAAAGTTACTTCAAAGAAGACAAGGATTCTAAAAATTTCATCCATTAAAAAACGAGAAACCCAGTAGACAGCTGTTTTTTGCGTTTTGAGCGTTATACCACCAAAAAAAGTGAAAACCTCGAAAAGATTTGGACCACCACAGAAGGTGGTCAATTAAGTGAAATTTGGACGAAAAAAAATGCCTCAAAAAGCAGCATCAGCGCGTTCTCACGAAAGTCAAATTTTATCGTTGCGCTGCAAATTTTGGGTGTGTGGAGTATGGGAATATATTTTTCAAGGACGATAATGGAGATAACGAAGCACCTGTTCATAACAAAACTACGTAGCTGGGAGCGCCAATAAGATAGATAGCTCTTAATTGTAGTTTCGGTTTTGCGTTAAAAACTAATGATTCAATAAAAAAAAGTCTTCTTCTGGTTCCATAATTCCTTTAAGAATTCTGGAATTTACCTATTTTTTTTTATTTATCAAACCATAATTTTTGTTTTCTTCAAAATCGTTAACACGAAAAATCAGTTATATTCCCGATTTCTCACAAACGAATTGAATCATTTGTACCAACAAAAATTTCGCAAACAAATTAAACTGAACGCACAAAACCAATCTCCATTTCATCAAAGGTATTGTTTGGTGTTAAGTTTTAGGAGGCAGAAAAAAATACCGCACAATGAAAGTTGAAGTGAATGTTCGACTGTTGAAAAATATGATCACCATTATACACCTTTGTCTAAAATAAATGCACCTCTTGAAGATGGTTATGACACTTGAAAATTTCAATCAGAAAATTTCTAGTGAATTAGTAAAAGCCAAATTAGTAACCAAAGATGCAAGAATTAATCCTAATCAAAGTGGTTTAGCATCAATTCCCAAGAAGTCATTTGGTAAATGCAAGAAATCGATCCGGAAATGCTATTGCTGTGATAATCAAGGAACCAGAATGCCTAGAGTTGAGAAATGAGTCTTCAAATAGAGGTAAATGCAAGGATAAAAATGAAAGACAAAGGTAACATCTCAATGTGTTATCGACTGCATTTGAAATAAGCTCGAATAGCATGGATTGGGGTATATTGACAAGGGAGCAACTTCTCATATGTCAGTGAGGAAAGACATAAGTTAGATGAAAATACATCTTATCAGCAAATTACCATGGCAAAAACAACAAATATGACCAGCGTGGGAATGGGCAACATACCGTTTAATGTGAATGGAAGCAAAAAAATTATTCAGGTTGTTTTGTATCCAAACTAGTTCTAAAGGGATTTGTAGTTGTTTTCTCTAAGTTAGGCCAGGGCTTATCAAGTACCCGTATCTAGGACAATGGAATCATCTGGAGGGCACGGGTTATGTCGTAGGATAATTTTTTTCGTTGCTCGGTGTGCAATGGATTACAACCAAAACGAATAAACATGTAAGAGCGCATGAAAGCAAACGCCTGGCTGTGACTCCACTCCCATGATCAGTGGCGCTTTTATGGAGGTTGCCGTGAAAAAATGTTCAAATTATCACGGATAACCTCCAAATTTTACTGCTGGTCGTGTAGCGACTACAGAAAGTGCTAGGAATCGCACGTAAAAAGGTAAGGCCTCGTTAATCCTTGGCTCGACATTTGAGGGCTGCCGTTCGTAAGGGGACAAACAGCTGGTAGACGGAAAAAACAATTTCAAACAATTTCAACAATTTCATCAATTTCAACTCCCACATGACATAACCAGCACCCCGTTTAATTCGATCTAATCGAGGGGCGGTGATAGCTCACGCTGTATAGAATGTTAGCCTATATGCCGAGAAATCTATGAAATACTCTTAATATTTTCAAAATTCGTCTTTATCGTCCGGTCAACTCTGATGATGCCCAAAAAGTAAAAACATTTCTCGTCTACTGGTGAGAAGATGCCGATTGGGGAATTGTCCCGAGTATTTTGATATTCATACTGATCATAGGAGCGCCACGGCAAATAATAATAATAATACCCGCACAGGCTATGCCTTTGGGTACACTCTACGAGTGTTTATGAGGGAGTATTATATTATTATATTATATTATTATATATAGTGATTAAATTCCACTTTAATCAGCAATATTCCAAAAAAACAAAAAGTATCAAAACACCTCATTGCAGTATATTTTATAGGGTGGATAAATTATATGGAAAAGGTATAAAACTTGTTTTACGTTTTTTATTATTTATGTCAGCTGTCTTTCTCAAGATCATTCTTCGAAAATGTTTTTTATTTCTTGTCTTTTTCAGTTTGTGATCTGATTTCTGATTTTCTTTAATAATCCTATACTATGTTAGAATACCAATAGCAAAAAAACATTGGAAAAACACTCTCAAACTTTCGATACTTCAAATCGTTAGACTGTAACTCACTCTCTACATCCAGTAAAACCAACTATAATTACTAAGTTATGAATACTGAAATATTTTAAACACAACTGTGCCATATTACTATAGTGATATTATATTCTAGTAGATATTTTTATAATAAGATATTCACTGTGCCATTTAAGATATTATCAAATAAGCGAGTTAGGTACACACAAGAAGCGTTTTCTACAAATCATGCAGTATTCAATTGGCATATAATTACAGGGTCTGTTAGATAATGAATTCATTCTAACTAAATGAATTAATATTTTGAAAATAAGCTCAGCTATACGAGGATCGATCGTAGCATCACCAAACTTGGAACCATGATAAAGGGGTTGAACATGTTTTTTTTTCATTTGAAAATAAATGAATAGATTTTTGCTGTAATCTTTGGGAAAACAACTCAACCAGGTGAAAAACAATTCAATTTTCCAATGATTCGTAGTAAATTCCTATGAAATAATGCGCTCATTTTCTCAGAAAACGTGATTGAACGCCGACATCAAATTTCAGGTTCACGTTTACCCGTCGATGAAAGTTCTGGCGGAGCCGAATATTTGATTGGTCATAACTCTGCCAGAAATGATCGGAGAAGGAAAAGGAAAAGTTCATATTGTTTCTGAAGACTCCTACCTTCTCATGCAAATATAATATGCGAGTATTTGAGTACCTCAAATGTGTTTTGTCGCACTTCACGGAGATGTTGAATAAATAAGTTAAAATGGAATTATTATTCTGAAGCAGCAACCAATACTCTATTTGGACTATAGCAACAATTTTAGAGTATAGTGTGACAAGTCCCACTCATACATGCTAAAAATGTTGAAAATAATCGCTTATTCATATCCTGCATATATGTTTAATAACACTGTTGTGAGGTGCAAACCTCAAGCTTGAATTCACAAACTGCCGGGATTATGGGTGAGTTGAAAACTGAGGCAGGAGTAAACCCCAGTTTTTTTTTGACATGTATGAAGTCTGAATTCGTTGCATATGGTCCAAAGACGGTACTGATTCCTGCTTCAGTATAATTATTTCATATCAACTGAAAAATCCATGACTTTCGGATCCTCCGTAAATATCGTTATGTGAAGTGGGACAAAACACATTTTAGGTACTCATATACTAACATGTTATATTTGCATAAGGAAGTAGAAGTTTTCAGGAACGATTTACACTTTTTCTTTTCCTCCTTCTATAATTTTTAGCACAGTTATGATAAATCTAATTTTTGGCCCTGCCGGAAAATGCAGTGGCGGGTTAACGAACCCTGAAGTTTGATTTGAATTCAATCAGGTATTCTGAGTAAACGAGCGCATTTTATGAGAAATTACTAGGTACTTATTTTTCTTGTGGAGAATTGAATTATCTTTCGCCTTGTTGAAATTGTGTCTTGATATATCTTATACTTTCCGAAACAACAGCAAAAAAAATTGTTATTTTTCAAATAATTTTTTTTTGGGTTCCACCCCTGATTTTTTAGCATACAATTTTTTTTCTAACAATCATGATGTCAAGAACTCATGTGCCGAGTTGCAAAGTGCCACGATTAATTCTTCACTTGTGGCTTACATTTGTCTGTGGTTACTGTACTATTATATATGGTATTACATATCCATATCGATATTAGGTAAAAACTGCAACACTGTACGTTTTAGATATTTCACAATGATGGACTATTTTCAATCAGGTATACAAATAATTATTTAGGAATAGTCTTATAGACTATTCAACGTGTATAGCCCTGTATATATAACATGACAAGTACAGATTATGGCGGGTAATCAACCCTAAAAGTACGCGGAATCAAGGATTTATTCATAACAAATATTCAACAATTCTACAGTGTGTCTCACTTTTCATGGAAGCACCCCCGTAACTTCCGTAATTACCGGTTGAATGACAATGGCCTAAGTGATATACACTGCCCGCCAGTCGCAATGGAACACCCCAGTTTTACGGTAAATCATATTAGGGGGCAAAACAGAAGCAAAATTCCATCAGATTCGTGATCAGGACCCCCAACTTATTACAGATACACCTTTTTCCTGAAAAAAATTTAGTCCTGAAAAATCTGAATTTGTCAACCTTTTCATGGGAGCACCCCCGTAACTTCCGTAATTATCGAGGGAGAATAATGAAACTCTCAGGACTGGAGGAAATGATGAAAATGCACCTACCGGTTGAATGACAATGGCCAATGAAAAACTGCATTGACTTTTATCGAGTATGTTAGTTCAATATGAGTTTTGGTCAGATTTACATTGACAGTTACAGCTTGAAATATTTGCTGCCACAGAGTGATTCATGAATAATTCACAATACGTTTTTCTAACACTCAATAATTCAATATTTGAAGTTAATACTTATTACTCTTATAAAGGGTGAGCCATACAGCAAACTGCCAAATATAATTACGCTTGGATATTAACAAAAAGAGAACGTGCAATTTTTTACTTACATGTACGAAGCAAAGGGATGGTGATTTTAAATTTTCCATGAAAAATGGAACAAACTCGGAATTATCGGGAATTTGGTGTACCTGTAATAAGTTGGGGTCCTGATCACGAATATGATGGAATTTTGCTTCTGTTTTGCCCCCTAATATGATTTACCGTAAAACTGAAGTGTTCCATCGCGACTGGCGGGCAGTGTATATCACTTAGGCCATTGTCATTCAACCAGTAGGTGCATTTTCATCATTTCCTTCAGTCCTGCGAGTTTCATCTTTCTACCTCGATAATTACGGAAGTTACGGGGGTGCTTCCATGAAAAGTGAGACACACTGTATTGTATGGATATTTTGTCTTCTGACACATTCGATTGCATTTTCGATCTGATAAGTTTCTCTCTGGGATTTCTCCAACTATCAGCACCTGGTAATTTATATCCGTATAAACTGAAGTAGATCTCAGACCCCTTGGCAGCTTATAGCTCCTGCAATCGCACAATTTCATTTCATTTCCGACTGTTCTATGCAGAGGCGACATATAACGTTTTGAGCTCCATCCATCTTTACACGATGGTATCGCAAAGTTTTATGTGTCTTTGTTGAAGAACCCGGTGGGGATCGATAGCATCCACTACGCTGCTCTGCTGAGATCATTCTCGTTAGCAAGTAAAACACTGACGCAGACTAGTGGTAATAGATAGTCATCAATATTTTTTCTACTCCCACGAATTATATATCTGCTTTTTATGTAGTCTATTATAATAAGGATTGTTCTGGGTCATTTCCGGGTTTTGCCGAGGTCTTTTTTGGTTAAAATCCCCGAACGTTTCGACTGCGACTCCAGCATTCATCTTCAGTGGCATCGTCGAAGTACTCTCCTTGGCGTATCAACTAAGACGTTTCAACAAACAAAAATTATTATAGTCAAGTTAAGCCTATAAATTCGAATATTTTAAAATGAAATGGTTGTTCCTGTTTTTTGGTTTTCTATCCACCTGAGTTTTTCAGAGATTTTTTCTTTTTTGCCATCTACTTACCTTCAGAGTTTTCTTTTCCAAAAAAAGTAAATGAAGTAACGTAGAAAAACTGTCCACTTTATATTTGTGATGATAAATTCTTTTGTTTCTGTATCATACTTTTCAGCTACATCATGAACTTGATGAATAATTTTCAAGTATTTTTTTCGCAAATGAGTACGACTTAATTTTTTTCTAACAAACTCAGCGTTTCTTTGGCGTTTCTATTCTACGAGACGATAAAAATATCTGTTTCATACTTCTGGAGAAACACTTTGTTACAACTTATTTGTTTCCATAGCATTCTTTTCAGTTCATCACCAGCTTGTGATGATTAATTTCCAAGTATTATGTCGGAGAAGAAATATTTATAACAGAGTTACCAACAATTTAATTACCAAATTGAGTTATGGCAATCGATTAAAATGTTCTGTTGTATTGTGATACAAATTAATGAAGGAAATTCATTCAAATTTGTTATGTGGGATAGAGAAACAGAAAAGAAACAACTGGAGATTAGAAAAAACTTCTGGTGGGGATTGTAAGGGTCCAAATTATTCCCACGTTTTGCCAAATGAGCGCTGACCATGCATGGCCATGAGAGACACTTTACAGCACTTCTAGGATTGAAACTTCTTCAAAGTTTACTATCACAAGCTAACTTCAGATCGTTTTTCGGTAATCTCTTTCATCAACTTTTTCTAATTCAGTTTGATATCTATACAAAGAAGCCAAACAATTTCACATTAGTTTCATCCTCAACCATTTTTTTATGGTGCAAATTTTTGAAATTCACTGTATACAGCGTCGTTGTTTCTTGTTGGATATTTATGTTCGTCCAGGTGGAATTCAGCATACTGATTGGAATAAGTTGGCCCTAGCCCATTTAAAATTTTGAATAAAAATGACATCGTTAGGAAAAAAATCGTTTCGATACATTCAACTACTGCAATCAATCTAATATGAAATGTATTGGTGTGTATTTGCTACACCTCACAATTATGCGAATACCTCTATTTTGCAGTTTTTGAAGTCTGTTCATTTTATATAAATTGAATATGTAATTGAGGCACAATAATCGAAATAAGGTTGAATAATGGCTAGTCTTCAATATTTATTTGTGCAGAGATATGTTGGGAAATTCTTCAGAAGTAAGATTTTTCACATTTATTTTTCTCTCTACACATTGAAAGTGGTCATTAGAAGACAAAACACTATCAATTAAAAAAACCAAGATACTTGCAACAACTACGAGTCTGTTATAATCGATATTTAGGTTTCCATACTTGTGAACTGTTGTTGGTATCATTGCTTAAGTTGTGCTTACAATGGGTTTTAATTTATTGATTCTGAGATAGCGATCAATTTGTGTTATTTGCTTATTTTTGTTATTGCTAAAGAAATATTGGAGTCACTACATGCTATCAAATTATCATCGGCGTATAAATTCAAAAATTCGCAATCAAAAAGTAACTTCATAAGATTCGAATACAGAACAAACAGCGATACTTCCTATTTTATTAAAACCCATTACTTTAGATTGGCTGAGGTTTGAATCCTATCCACCTCAAAGGAGTAGTAAAGCCCTTTGAGGGAAGTCTGTGAATCACATTGCCTGCCATCACTGAAATATAGATAGCGCAATAGGTCCAAAGAGAATTGGGTTTTTTTTAGGTATCTACTCTGGCCTTTTTCCACTTCTTGAATAGGAATCACCCAAAATTGTATGAGAAAATGGAACATCTCTCAAACAATGTTCTCTGTATAGAGTCGTACCAAAACGAAAAGTAATTTCAGGTATATGACAAGCGATAAGAATTCAGTACTTATGTTGAGGATTTTTTTCCTTAATAACTGCAAAGTAAAATGTTCATCGAACATTTTAGTGAAGCTACTGGCTTTTCCTCAAGCTGTGTTCTACTTTCCTTGATAGGAGAAGTGAATAATCCATATGGAAATTAAAGTTCTTTCCTCAGCTTTGGTTTAAAACCAAAGTGAACAGAATCCGTTGAGACATTCAACGTGTGTTACGTACAATTCTACCTTCCAAGTATTCTGCTTCAGTTTCAAAGAACAAGAAAAAATATAGTCCACATGGAAAGACCTAGATACATACCCAGCTAAATACCCAGATACATACATGCACAAGCCTAGACGCTTATGTAAATTCAACAGGGCACAAAACATCTGTGAACATTGCAGCGTGTGGATGGCCAACAAGATAGACGTAATCTTTTTTGTTTGCTAAAACAACGTGTGGTCTCAACTTACATCTTGGAATATAAAAGTATTTTTATTCCTTGCATTGTGCTGGTGAATTGATTCAGCTTTATTTTCAGTAGTAATGACCCAATAACATTGAAAATTATAACAAATAACATTGAAATCCCCGGCAAAGATGATAATTTTGCAAGTCTGAACGACAGTCACAAACAAAACATTGGGGTTGAGATGACGGAAGGCATGAATGAAAAATCATCCGTTCTCATTCGCTACTCAAGATCATTCTTGAGACACCCTGTATATTCCGACAATAAGAACACCTGTATCATCAGATCGTGCAAATGGATTGGTTTCGTTCCCAAACGATTAGCCGGGTGTAACTGCGTAGATAATTTACATGCTCAACACATAATAGACGTAATTAGTCCTATGAAACAAATCCGCACCATTGGACGTGCTGAAAAGTAGGTTGAACGTATCTAATTTCTCGTCGTTACCAATAAAACTTCAGCGTCACTCCTCTTTTAATGATATTGCGACGAAAAAATATCCTTGAACAAAGTGGATTGGTCGGACGAAAAGTAGGACGAGCTGTCTGTTTTGTTATCATTTGATGCTTTCTCCAATAGCACTTGCATACCCGACCAACAATGTAACTATAGGATCAGTTCAGTAACAAATTCTTATCTCGGTTATATTACACGTTTTTGTTCGGCATCCATCGCTGAAAATCTCAGTAAAAAGGATAGCAAAACCACCATAAAAAATGGACTAGTGCAGCTTACAAAACTACGTAATAATTTGAGCATTCATGCATGAAATAATAAAACTTTCATAATACGAACTTGAAACTTCAAGGCACTTCAGTGCACACATTTTTTATAAAAATCAACAAAGATGATGATAAGTCGATTTTACATAAAATTACTCCAAAAACTTGGGAAATTCAACAAAAATAGTTACCTAGATTTACTAATGCATTCGAAAAATCTGCATGGTAGAAAAACATATCATTGGTTTGACAGACATTTGTGGAGTTCAAGTGATCCACAGTGGAGTCTTCTGAAACAATTTTCAAGCGACGAGAAGATGAGATATGTATTTCCATATAATATTAGCAATTCGTTTGGAGAGGTAACTTTATCATGATACAGTGCTCTATTAATTGTGTTCCAATTTTTATTTAAAGTATTCTCATCTAGTCTATACCTTATATTCATCAATTAGGTATTTGATACTTTCAAAAAAATTAAATGAAATTTACGTCAACTTTATATATTAACTTTTGTCAATGAAAATTAACGAAAAACACTTTGATTACTTGTTCATTTAGCCTTCAAACTAGATGAATTCATGGTAAGACTGACTGTAGTATAAATATTATGATTTTGCTCATTTATTTTCCAATAGTGTCCAAATGGTTGGAGACTGTTAGAGAGTAGACCACTTGCGATAAATCTTGAATATGTCGAATTATTCCGATGGAACTGATAAAGCCACCAGAGTTTCTTAGCTTTACTCAAAATACACCATCGCTTGGAATTCGAATGTCGAATCATTATTTCTCAAAAAATCTGAAAATCCTATGACCATCGGTCATCTTAAAATTCTCGCATAATCTGACCAATCGCAAACCAAGGACAACGTGTATCATCAGTAGTAATACTATAATACTTCAAAATATTCGGGTTATACATCGATAACTTATTGCATACTTACAAAAATTGTCAGTTCAACAGTTTAAATGAACCGACCTCGAAGCGGGAGGTTTACAGGGTGTTTCGGAAATTGGAGCAATAAATGAAATGAGAGGTAGAGAATGACAAAACAAAATGAAACGAAAGAATACATTTTTGTCGAAAAAAAAATATTCTGGAAGATATTGAATTTTGAATTTTTCAAAAATTGTTTTTGGTAATCACTGATCAGAGTTCTAAAGCCTGCGCAAATCGCGCTGAAACACTACCACTGGCAAACACGCTGTGGCTTGGAGAGTCAAACCAGTGCCTCCCAAAAAAAAATAAAAATTTCGAAAATTTTTGATTGATTCAAAAACGAAAATTCTTGCCATTTATCTTTACATTATGTTCCAAATAACAAACCATTTTTTTAATTGCTCCAATTTTGGAAACAACCTGTATTCTGTTGAACTGACACGATTTGTAATTGTGCAGGAAATTTGAGATGTATAACTCCTCAAATATTTTGATGTACGAATTGTATCTGATATGTACGATTATTTTTTCAGTGACAATGACAAACGTCAAATCTTTACGACGTGCTTTGCTTGTGTGTAGCGATATGAATTGGTTACTATCGAAATTCAAATATTTCTAAATATCTAATTGGTGGAGTTTCTACATGTATATCCAAGTATAATCGAAATTATACGCGGTAACCTAACTCAACTGGACGATTGGTTCAAAATCATGCGAAAAAAATAATCGCGAACCAATCAGAAGGTCTAGTCAAGTTTGGATTACCAATAATACCAAACTTGACTCTTGTTTTTGATTGGCCTATCAAGTTCGGTGTTTTCATATTTGTTTACGGTGCATGTGACAGTTAAACGTCAAATATAAGTGATTACGCTGTGCACGCATTCAAAAATGTTTGTGAAATAGTCTAATAAATTCCACTCGTGATTGAATTTTTCTCATAATTCTGTCTTTCATTCGTGATCTCAACTGAATTGGTTCGAAAAAACACCACTCGTCTTGCGTACTCGTGGTGTTTTCGGGGGTAATACCACGAGTGGTCGCAATACTATCGATAATTCTGTCAGAAATCAACGAGATCAAATTGCTTGGTAACACCACGAGTCCCGTATTGTTTCTATCAAAGCAATTTGATCGAGTTAAAGATTTCTGACAGAATTATCGATTGTATTGTGAGCACGAGTCGTATTTATTGAGATAATTTCACGAACCAACCAAGTTATTATTTGAAATTTGATCGAGTAAACAAAGTGAATTCTTCAATAGTTACAACTACTGAATAATAAACATGAAGTCTGTCAACCTGACGTTTATGTCATATTAGATTACAAGATGTATCATTGCTGTTTATATTTGTGGTTGACTTGACGTAGTGGTCTTTCCGGATCGGAAAGAAAGGAAGCGAAAGGAAGCGTGTACTTTCGCGAAATCCCATTCTGATTGGTCCTCATATCGCAGGAGACGCGACTTTCATATAGTGAGTGAAATTGTCACGATGTAGCTGTATTTGTCAAAATGAGTCGCTTCAGTGCAAATTCAAATGAAATTATTAAACAAAACATTCTAATATTGATGATAATAATTTGTTAATGATTGTAAACATTGTTCGTATTTAAATAAAGGCACTGGATTCGTGAAATAGTCTAAACAATACCACAATCCCATGGGACGAGTGGAATTTAGATACTTATGACAATTTCCCTCATATTATATGAACCAATCAAATGCCATCGTTTCATATCATTTCCAACCAATGAGAAAAGGTCTTTTTGAAAACACTGCAAATACTTTTCTATAGTTACAACATCCATGGTAATTATGTAAACATCAGTTTGAAGGCCAAACTGACATTGATTATACAAAATGAAACATGTGCTGCTGTACAACCAAGTGTTTGTTTGACTCCATGTTTTTGTCTAACGATATACTTTGTAACATTCCATATATGCGTTTTTTCTGTTATGAATAATTTTGGGACAGCTTATATGGTATGTCGTCATGTTTTTTCTTCAACAACGTATTTTGAAACACCCTGCAGACGTTCTGGCTACATGTAAGATGACACCACATTACAGATGATCAATATCACCCAGTATATGACGCCATGTTTTTCTATTTAACGATGTATTTTGAAACACATATGATTTTTTCCTTTATGAATAATTTTAAAACACCCTGTATGTGTTTTTCAACTACAGTGAAACCAATTTCATCATGTGTTTGAATTATTATAATTTGCACGGTACGCTCATGTGAGTGCCTTCACTGGATATATTACGAACTATAATCCGTTATACACATCATTTCCGTCCTTGATTTGTATAATTGCTTCTGAAGAGTCTGCTTTTCAATTCTATCAATCTCCCTGATAAGTTTGGCAAAGCGAAAAAGATTTTCGTCGACCAAAATGTATTGGGGATTAAATGCGAGAGAAGCGAACCTTGCTTCAATGAAATGAACGATTTCTGTATGAGTGATATTTTTTAATAACATTCCTCCTATCTAATTTATTTATTGAAAATGCGAATTTTCACTTTCAGATATTTTTTTTTATTTAGTCTTTTCACAACATCTATCAGATGTAGTTCAATGTCCAGCGTGGCTTTAGGCGCGGAAGTAGTTGTTTTCTGTTAGATACTACAATTAAATCACATTTTTCATTTTTCAATTTTCATGGAGAATGTTTCCCTTTTCAACTGAATACCTCCCAAGAGGTTATCTTGAACGATGGAAAATAGCAACTAAACTTTGTCTTTCAGCAGCAGATGATTCCACAACAGATTTTATGAATATCTTATTCATATTTTCGAACAAAAATCCATTTATTATTTCATTCATCAAATTATTTGATCAAATCGATGTCGTGAAATTACTGAGTAAGATCTAATTCCGACTCACCCGTACTATGTTTCTAATTCTGTCAACATTAAAAAAATTTCAGGAGGTTGACAAATAATCAAATATGTTGTAAATAATTAGTGTTTTACGATTATTGTACAGGGGAAATTATGTTGCTACGCAGGACAGTTTTTCTCAATTATCTCAGAAACCTCAACTTTTAGGTACATCATGGAATGTTATAACTTTTAGGTTGAGTGTCAATTAGAACTGATGACAAACGCTCAATTATCCATTCACTTGCCCAAAGAAAATATGAAGGAAAATATGACCACATACCAACTTAACTACGCCACTGGTTTACTGAAATGAATAATTTCAACTTCAAATCATCACGTTGATAAACCTCGATTAGCGTATCAATTTTGATATTTTTTCCATCAGGACTTTTAGAGAAAAAAAATTAAATCCCAAATTTTTTTCGTACATTTGACACCCTGTATCTCAGATTTTAGGACATACCTTGATGGGAACTTTCTGTCCATTAATTTTCTTCTTTGATATAACACGAAATAAGATTTTTTTTAAGGAACCCACCCTGATATTAAAAAATACGTCATTACAATAATTCGGTACGTATAATAATGAGAATCTGGTTATATCATAATGTTACTAGGTGAAAGCCGATCTTGGAAATAAGTGTTTTAAAAATCTAATATGCTGTTCTAAAAATTCCACACGACCTGATTCTCATAGTTTTTCCGGAGTTTTCAACTGAACATGAAAACAAATATTTTATAAGAGTTAACAGATATTCAAGTCTTCCACCTTGTAGAAGAATTTCTTCCAATCTAACCATTATGATCTTGATGTCGGCATGTTTCAAATCGATTATTAAAATATCTAATCATGAAATCTCTTCTCCAATAAGATGATATGTTAGATACGTAATAAATAATACCACTGATGTTCAAGAACCGATAATATATTTATGAATTCAAATTTCTTATTGGGAATAAATAACCTGCGTATATTTTGGATTATAATTTATTTATTCAAAATGTCAAAAAGATAAAAGGATAAGACTTATTGATGTGTGATTGACAAGTCAGATATTGCCTGCTACTAGTTCTTAAACAACCAATTACAAAGTATAAAGTGCTTTTTCGTAATTCTCTTTCGTATGTTAGGCTATAAATTTTTCTACAATTAGGCTGAAGCAAAGCTTTAAATTTAGTTCATAAGATTCGATCTGTATTTTTTGTGTAATAAATTCTGTTTTTGATATGAGTTGGCCATTTATTTTCCCTTCATTATCATCGATGATGACTGGCGAACATCAAGAGATATGTATCTCCGGGGAATGTGGTACTGAAAACATAAATTGCTCAATTCCAAAAGTAAGTATACTTCATTTATAACGGTCAGGTTTCACTCGTAATTTACGTTGTTCGTGAAATAAATGTCTTCGGTATTTTTTGGCGGCACTTTGGGTTTTAGTTTTATTGGTCCTGATTGAGAACATATTTCATCAACTTGTTCAACGAATATATCATTACCTCGAATGGACAAATTACGATTGTTTTGATATATATTTCCTGTTGGTAGGATTGGAAAAATGGTAATACGACGTAATAAAACGAGTGCCTCAAATTTTACCGACACCAATAATTAAAAGCCTGAATTGTTTTATCGTTACAGTAGCAACTGATAAAATTTTTGGAAATTTTTCCCCTACTTGAAAAAAGAAGCATGAAATTACACTGGATATATTTTTTGACGTTTAAAGATAAAATGACATTTACGAGGGGGTGACCACTCTGGCAATACGTGTACAAATTTGCCCCGCAGTCGATCGCAATCGCTTGATTGAAAAAAAAAACAAAAATTGAAAAGATATTCAAAAACAAAAAACATGTTTGAGTGTGGAATTTTCAAACTAGTCAATGTAAGATAATTTTGGGTTGAATAAAGCAATGTGAATGGAAATTTCCTATACTTTTTTATATCGTCTATTACCATCCACATACAATTGTATGATAAGAATCACAAGGATTGATCGAGTTCTATAATATTCGAGATAATACTTGACGAAAAAAACAAAATTGGTCCCATTGAACACGATGAAACCAGAATTTAGTTCTTTTCGATTTCTTTCAATAAATATATTCTCAAAATGATAGGTACATCGAAAACATTTTTACCAAGAACTCCATTACTTTGCTGCAAAATAATATTTCGGTTTCAAGAATACACATGTTGTTCGGATTAAGTGATATTTGATCAAATTAATTAAATAAATTTGACTGAGAATGACTTTGAAATAACAAATCTTTTTATTTTTTGTGATTCAGGCACCAAAACTTCTTTAAAATCTTCCATTTCCAATAACGTGTTGCAATCATTTTTTTATTATTTCTAGGAAATCCAAGAAATCTTTGGAAATCACTCGGAATCGTATACGATTTCCACGGAATCATCGAAAATCTCTCGTAATCTTATATGATTTCCACGAAATCCCCAAAATCTTTTGAAGTCACATAAGATTTCCAGGAAATCCTCGGAAATCCCAAATATTTCAAGAAATCATAAGGGATTTCGGTAATACGTGTACGTTTTCTGATGAGTGGTCACCCCCTCGGACATTTACATTTAACTTCAGATTTCATTGATGCTAAATAGTCATCGGGTTCCTTGTAAGTTAGTTTCAACTCCTGATCTTGCAACAAAGGTATGTCGAACAATTTTTACCTGGTCGTTCTACACTATCTCAGTTCTTGGTCAAACAGAGTTTCTTCAATATGGCAATACGGCAAGCTTGTGAAAAGAGCACTACACCACGAATACTTGATGTAGCTGCTAATGGTCTATTGTGACAGTTTGCAATTATCAATTTTCGTTGAAAAAGGCTTGAAGGGAAACAGGTGAATGTAGGTGATGATAACCCTGATAGAAGAATAGAATTTTGCAAATTGATGACCTACTTAATTGAAACGTAATTGATACTAATAAGAAAATTATAATAAATGGTTTTTGTTCCACTTGACAGATTTTCTACACTTGACAGAATCTTTTCAGGGGTAATATAATAAGTGGTATGATTATTACCGATAATTTTTTGGAATATTAATGAATTGCAATCCCAAAGCTGAAAATACAACGAGTCCGCAGGACGAGTTGTATTTTCTTGCATTGGGATTGCCAATGAATTGATATTCCAAAAAATTATAGGTTTTTAATCATACCACGAATTGTATTTAGGACGACAATATATCGATTTGAAATAAAGAAAAATCGTGTCACCTGGTAATTGATGCTTTACTTCTAGCCGTATTCAACTCTTTTCCACGGCCTCATCTATGATACCAATGGACATTTGTCCCCAACGATCGCTCATATTGATAAATACAGATAACTAGTAGTCAAAACATAAATTTGATGTTTATAATTTAAATCATTATTTTCACTTGTTGGTAAAACAAAAACTAAGCAGGTTTATCACCGTGAAAATACAGCGACAAGCTATATTTTCACTGTAGTTCTGATTCTATTGGCTGAATTTCAAAATTTGAAATCCACTGATTGGTTGTTAAGCAAGGAAATATATTGTCACTAACATAACATAAAGTAAAATATTTTTGGCGAATTTCTTGACATATGTTTTTATCCTAATCGAATATTATGTTAATGTCGTATACTTATTACATTATTATTTCTTTTATTACTTTACTTATACTTATACTTATTAGATTATTATATTTTTACTGATATATATATATGTATACCGTTATATCTATTGTGACATTTTTTATCATTACGGCACTGCTTTAACTACAATATTAACATTTTTAATAAAGTATATTCATTATTGGCATTAGGCTTTACAATAATTAGTTATTTATTATCATTACTATTATTTGGAGAATCTCAAACGAAGAGGAGGCTCTTGGATTAAAACAGAAATGATTAAAAAGCCTGATCTCTCGGAATCAGAATATGATTTTTCCAAACATTAGTAAAGAAGTAGATTCAGATTTTTTTATTGCTCAAAACTCCTTCCTAAGCACAATCAATAAATATATTTGAAATAATTTTTGACTTTAATTACACGAACACGAAGTGTTTCTGCAGAAAAAAATTGGCTGAGGACAATTAGCACCATCCTTGCTCAATTTTAATCTAAAGATGGTGTTAGGTATGTTGGGTTTGAGTAGAATTCTTATGGACTTTAATTGTTCAGAAATAAAGAAAATTATTTCTATGCATGTGTTTTGGTCACGGCTTTGAAATCTACTATCGTTATCAAGTGTGTAAATGCGACAAATTATTTCGCATACTTATTATACAGGGTGTAATCTAACCTCTTGCACTCGCATGAACGAGGGGTGTATAATGCTGTTTTATAACGAATATCAGGTGTGAAAAATTCGAAAAAAAAAATTGTGGATAGTTTAAATTGTGGGAACCGCTGTCCGCCGAACGTCAGCTGACCAGAGCAGATCTGCAATAATACTGGAACTGGATGGAAGAATGGATGGTGTAATTTCGAACAGCGGTTTCCAAGATTTTCCGAATTTTCCACCAAATTTAAAAATTTCCAATTTTTTTTTTTTTGAATTTTTCACACCTTCCATTTGTTATAAAAAGGTATATACGGGAGTGCAAGAGTTTAAATTACACCCCGTATAGCAATCTGTGCCATTAGCATAGGGTCTCTCAGGTCATCCCTTTTAATGAGTGTCATTAAACACACATTAATTAACAGTGATGACCTGAGAGACCCCACGCATAATTACCCTATAGCAGGTACATTACTTTCATGCTAATGACACATATTGTTATAGAATAAGTATCCGAAATATCTTCTCGCATTCACACACTGGATAATGATAGTAGATGTTAACTGTTGAAAAGTCGTGACCCAAAAAAGTGCAGATAATTGATTTTCTTTGTTTGAAGACAATGGAAGTCCAGAAGGATTCTACTCATCACTATGTCATACATTGTCAACCGCTTTCAAACAAACATATATGTTGGGTTTGTTTCTTATGTTGTATACAGGGTGTCCGACGATGATGAAGACAGAGATTATCTCGGAACTCGAGAGTAGTAGAGAATTGTAATTTTGGTGCAGTTTTTTTTGATATTACGCAATAACCTTTTTGTTTTCGGTCACGTGACATCAGATTAAAAATTATTAACTGTATATTTTGACATTTCTATGTTCTTCCCGATGCATTGATTCCAATAAACTATCACGCTTGTGCTCTAAAACGATTAGTTTAAGAACTACAGGTACTTCAATATCCTTTGTCCCACGACGTTTTTTAATAAAATATGATCATTATAATTGTGCCTTGTTTCAATCATCTCAAAAAATATAGGACTGCCTGAGTATACAGGGCGACCCTAAACTTAAATAATTTGGTAATTGCTCGTTTCAGATGTCGTGGGACAAAGGATTATTGAAGTGTACCTGTAGTTCTTAAATTAATCGTGTTAGACCACAACTGTCATAATTTGTTGGAATCGTTTCATCGGAAGGTACATAGAAAAAATATACAGGTTGTCTCAATAATAATTTTAAATCTAATGTCACGTGACCAAAAAGAAAAAGCTCACTGGGTAACATAATATCATAAAAAGCTGCATTCATTGTTTTAATTCACAACCCCAAAATTACAATTCTCTACTACTCTCGAGTTCCGAGATATTTCGTGTCTTAATCGTCGTGGGACACCCTATATATCCAGCATAAAAAAAATATATGCTTATGCCAGTTAGTACAGCTTGGCAAATCTAGCAAGGCATGCGAAATCAACACGCATATCGATGCGCGATAGCAGCAGATGAGCTCAGTATACATTCTAACTGAATGTACAATGTATACTCCCCTCTATACCGCCCGAATACTTTCTCATTCTATTTCACGCATCTCATACGTTTATCGACATGTCATGCCAGATTTGCCAAGCTGTACCTGCTTTATATGCAATTCAAAGTACGAAACCATTTCTATGCGAATGGGTTTTCCGTTGCGCAGATCCATATGGACTTTTACTAAGAACTGCGCAGCCCACAGATCTTATACAGACTGAGTACAAACATACTGTGAAACAAACATCTGTCAAAAAGTGTTTGTTGGGGTTTCTAACAAAGATGGATATTTTTCTCAAAAAGGCACCAAAGTGTTAAGAAAGGAGTGTATAGAACAGATGATGAAGTGTGAGCAGGACATGGATTTATGTAACGGAGGTAAGTAAGTGTGATGGACATATTCTTAGAAATCGCCTCATTTGATCATTAGATTCTGAAGCTCATCAAATTTTAAATGGTTTAAGCTCGTCAAAATGCATAAGAAGCAACTAGCATTTTTTGAAAATACTGGTGAAGTATTAAATTGACAGTATGTAATTTGTAGAGAAAAAAATCTATATCGCATAAATAATCAATAAATTCCATCTACCCACAATTGTCTGAGCTTTCTGAGATAGATATATTCAATTCAGGTTGATATTTTTTTTAAATTAGTTAAATAATTTTCAGAAAAAAACGCATATCCACCACCACCCATATTTTCCTTATGACCATAATAAAATTAACATTGTTTTAGGATAAAACCAGCGTTGAATTTTAGACCTGATGATATTTTGGGACGTACATGAACAGTTTCAGTAGTAATATCATTTCAGGTTAATGATATCAATTTCTGAGTAAAAATGAAATTGAATTGAAATCACGAAAATTCAAAATTATATGGAGCTTCTCTTTCTGCTTTTAATTTTTTTAGACGTGTCCTTTGATGGTTTTGAGTACATGAGAATTCGATGTCGATGAAACAGAATATATCAGACCAAGTACTTTCGTTTTCCAGTATTGATATAAACTGGAAATGTGATATATTTTTTTAAAATATCTGACAACTTGGGAAATTCAAGTAGTTTCATTATAAGGATTTTTAGTATTTAGTTCCAATACTGAAAAAGTAATTAAGTTCAATATATTTACAAATATTTAGTATTTCGAAGAAATTATGGATAATCATTTCTATACAAATTACGAACTTCAATTATTAGATTGATGTTTTTTAATTCTGGCGCCATAATATACATATCAATGATTATCTAAGGATGGTCAGTTTCAATCTAAAGTATGCGTATGAACAAGTTAACATAATTTTGTGCTCATCCTTCAGATATATGCAGAATATACAATACACATCATTTCGTCAACAAATTAAAAACTTGTATCACCATAATTGAATGTTACCGACCACATTTTGTGGTCGTTTTGTATATGTACCGGGTGACCACGGTACGCCCCCCAACTTTTCTATAGTTTTAAAGATACAAATTTCAAAATTGGTATGTCGCTATAGGATACTTGAATACGCATATTTTCACGCCACTACTGAAAAATTGACCTCTTCCCTTTTAACCGGAAGTGACCCCAAACTTTTTTTGTTTCAAAGGACACCCTGTAGATACATATTTTTTCTTTATCTAAGAGCACGCAATTTGTAATAACACTCTTCTTCCAAATTTGAAATCAGTTGAAAACTGGCGGAGATACTGTTGATTATTCAATCGAACAAAGTTGGCCATAAAATTCATATTTAAATTATCACAACTGACAAACGACATCAGAAGTTACCAGAGGAAGCTTCAAAGTGAGATACAGTTGAAACCTGAGGTCCTCATGTGATTACAACTCCCATATGTATTCCAACAATTATAAAAAAACCTAAAAACGGAATGGTACCCCTAAAACATTGCTCACAACTGCCATATCTCAGATGGTAACATGTTCTTTACACTTCGTGATGAAAAGTTAATAATTATCAGATAACTCGTGTGAAAAGTTTTGGAGAAATCCAAAATACAAGATGTTTTTTCAGGAGTATCCTCAAAATTAGATATTCTTCAACGAATTCTGCTATGAACATAAAAAAGCGTAATAAAATGAGCTTTTGTCTATTATTGCTTGCCGCCTGAGTCAAAGAACAATGAATTTCAGGAGCACTCATCATGAAACCTGATTGTATCCTTGTTTCCTTTAGGAATTCTCCAAAACTTTTCACACGAGTTATCTGATAATTATTAATTTTTCATCATGATAAAAGTGAAAAGTACATGTTGCCATTTAAGAAATGTCAGTTTTGAGCAATTCTTTATGGGTACTATTCCGTTTTTTTAGGTAATTTTTGATAATTGTTGAAATATATGGGAGCTGCAATTACATAAGAACTGTATGACGCTTAGGAGCTTTCTCTGGTAACTTCTCCTGTCGTTTGTCAGTTGTGATGATTCAAGTTTGATTTTCAAGGCAAACAATCAACTGTATCTCCGCCAATTTTCAACTAATTTTCAATCTTGAAGATCAGTGTTATCACAAATTGCGTGTCCTTCCGGATAATGAAAAAATATGTACAGGGTGCATGTCATTTGCAAAAAAGTTTGGGATCACTTCCGGTTAAACCTGAATTGGTGAATTTTTAGTAGTGGCGTATAAATATATGCGTATTCAAGTACTATAACGACATACGAAATTTGAAATCCTCAAAACTATAGCAAAATTGGGAGGCGTACCTCACCTCGTATATATGCTTTGAATGACCAAATAACACACTGAACACATTTTCATAACAACTTTTTCACTTCAACTGTTTAATGGCGTTATACAGTATAGCTCTTAATTTCGAATACTCTGAGAAGTTTTCCTTATTGGTTATATTCAAAAGACTTTTTTCACGAAAATGAAATCATACCGTGAAGATAATGTTTTAATAGGCACAATTTCATTCTGCTCAACCGATTTCTTGAAACGATAAATAAATAAAGTTGTTACAGTTCAGATGTAAAAAAAATATAGAGCCATATACTAAAGAAACAATACTGCTCTGTATATGGTGATACCTTTTTAACATTCATATGTTTCATAGAATTCCTTTGTACTCGAAGCATGAAAGATATGATGAATCTGTACATAAGCTATGAAACCTTTTACTACATACAGGGGTTTTCCCTCATCATATTCACATTTCATCTCCTTATTTTCTTATCTGTGAATCTTGATCAATTATACTTCTATTCAAAAAACTTGGGTATTTTCAGAATGTTTCAAATATTCTACTTTGAACCACTAAGTCTTTTGGGATCAAAATTCAATGAGAAAAATCAAAAAAGCATAGTAGAGTTAGAAAAATCAATGCTAGTCGAAACAGCTTGATTTTTTTTATCAAATAAATAAGGAATGTCCTTAACGTATTACAATTATTCATAACCTAATGATCAAATCAAAATACCGCAATACCTAAATGCAAAATAATGAATATCATGCATTCAAAAAGTCACTCTCATCTGTTCAAACTGTATAATTTGACATTTATTATAAAAAAACAAATACATTTCCATGATTGGCCTAGGCCAACTATAATTTACCATTTTTTTTTTAATTTTTCTCAATAATTTTATTCACAATTAAGTATTAGTGATCGAAAGAAAAAGTTATAAAGAACATTTTGGAAATTACTCTTTCAAACAAAAATATCATTTATCAGGAGTCAAAACCAATCAAAAATAAAGAGAAACAAGAAAATGAATATGATAAGTGAAACACAATATAGAGTACATTTAAGTTAGCGACATACGAGAAACTTTTTTATTTTCCGTTTTGCGAAAATAGTCATTCTTCTTAAAAAAATTGCTTCTTATAATCAAATTAAAATTTGTCAGTTGTATAGGAGTTTTGTCAAAAATATTGATTTAGTACAAGAGCAAAAAACAATAGCGGAAATGGGTATTAAAAAAGGTGGTTCAGAACCAATAATCACCTTCATATTACATATGCAATCACTACTCCGAAAAGAAAAGATTTTTTTAGACTGTTTTTCTACAAAAACAGTGAGATAATTTCGCCATGAATTGGACCATAAAACATATCTTTCATTTATTAGTTTTGAAATATATTATACCCAATGTACTATTTTTTCAATATTACAATAAACAATAATAAAAAATCTTAGCCTCGAAGAATATTTTTGGTGCTGTCAAACAGCGCTCGATGTTTTGAATGAAAAAATTAAAAAATCCCCTTTTTAGTGCAGATGGCTTCATTGCGTATATGAAAATGATTTTCAATTCTGAACATTTCGTAAAATTCAAAAAACAAATAACAACAACAAACAGTAGTTTACTCTCTTGCATAAAATTCATATTTTTCAACAAACTTCGTATAACACTGATCAATTTTAAGATTTGATTATTCCGAGTTAGGTTTCAGAAGATCGAGAGCTTTTTATGAAAAACGGCTTTTATTTCTAAAACAGAAAAAAATATTTTTTTCTATAAGTATGTAGCCAACTTAAGTCAAAACATTGTATAAAATCATTCAGAAAAAAATGGAAAAATCAGTTGTAAAGATGTCATTAAAAAAATCACTCACCCTCTTAACTGCCTCACCTCCATCTCCAAATAGTTCTGCCTCCCACTGGACACAAAACATCACAGACACAAAACAATATTTTTATGTTATGATGATCACTTGTCTTTGACTGTATAACTTGGAAAATTTTTGCTATTTCAAAAAGCTTTCCATTCGAATTTTTCCGGATTTATCTGGTGTGAATGATCTTTGATTTTCATTTTGGTTTGTAAACATCTTTTGAACGAGAAAATTTTTGAATTTATCAAAGTATCCTAAATAATCAGCGATTTTCTTTCGACATTTATATTTCAACACATCACTTTTTCTTTGACCACCGTGAGAAATAATTGAAATTTGTTTCTCATACAAGAAACGTTCTAGTTAATCACTTTTGTTTGTGAAATTTTAATATACGGCCGACATTATAGTGAAATATCGCCAAATACTAATGTTAATGTAACGTAAAAGGACAAAAAAGTTTAAATTAAAAACATGTTTATTATCACATTTACGGGATGTAAATCGCGAAACAATTCGCAACATTTAAAAAATGTTGGGACCAAGCTAAGCCTATTATGTACAGTGTGCATTTTTCAAATTCCATTTGTGATTGTGAGTGTTCAATTAGTTATATTATTTCCTCAAATGGTGCTTGAAAAATGCATACCGATATCCAATCGGCAAACCAAACCAAAGAGAATTGTAAAATTCACAACAATGAATAAACTAAAATAAATAACAACCATAAACACTGATCTAAAAAAACATGCTTTCAATAATGATAACTAATACAATTATTGGTTCTAAGGTACACAACTGAATTTTTTACATCACACTACAGGCTAGTCAAAGAACTACTGGATATTTCACAATAAATAGATCGCATTGTATGCCTTGAAACATGCTTACAGAAAAAATTGTCTAGACAACTAATAATAAAAATCAGTTTCGACTAGCCTTCAAGACATTTCCATTCATAAAATCTAGGGTTAAATACTAAATAATACAGAGCCAACCATTTTGAACATTTTCTTAGACTACTTGGACTAGATGATAGGTGGTTAGTCACAAATATAGTGCAACTGAACCATAAATAAATATTTTATTCAATTCGTACTACAGAGAATCATATTCAACAAAATCATGTTCAAAATGTTGATAAAACATTAAACCATTTATGTTTTTGTGGATTATTAGTGTGTACCCTTAAAAACGCATTACCTACCTACCTAGAACTTCCCTTGGGGAAATAAATAATTCAAAAATTAAAAAAATTGTTGAATCAAATTTGTACAAATATTAATTGTTATAATAATCTACGCTAAATTTCATTACATTCTTATGTACAAAGTGAAAATTATTGGCACAATCGTGCAAATATGGCCACTCTGAATAAAGCTTGGCTACATGGCTATTTGCTCAAATTGGCTGAAGAAATTCAGAAATAAACATCACAAATTACAAAAATTTGTGAATGGAATGTGTGAAGACATCATTGAAAGTGATATTTTTGAACTGGGAAAAATACCTGAGGGCGTTACTTTCAAGAAACAAGATAACACTTTTAATTCAATTACTCTTATCATTATAGAATACAGAGACATCTTTTCGAACTGGTAGGATCAAGAAGGCATAGATTCCAATAAAATATATCAGCAAAGCGTTTGATCCGATAGGGCAAGCGATATATCGTTTAAAAGATCTTCTTTCACATAATACGAAGCAATACACAAATTCAAGTTTTACTCAAAAACGGTTCATCGTATCGATTTCAAACAAGGACAGGCTTCTAGAGGACGTTTGAATATAGGTAAGTAAATACAAAAAACAATTATCTTGAAAGAAAGCAACCAGCTTCATTACACAAAAAACCATTCTTTTATATATAGTCGAAACAATATGTTGACAAAAGAAAAGAATAATTTACTATTAAAACATGAAAATTCTCCGAATAAAGCAAACACTTTTACCCAAAACGTTAGTATCTCGATTCGAAAAACTAAGTTAAAAAAATGCTGTAATGGAAATTGAAATTTCAAACCACTCTTTCACAAAAAAACATCTCAAAAATGTCCCAATAATGCAGTTACTTTGAAGCCAAAACGGTCCCAAACATGATCGTAGTTTCCTGTTGAATCTTCGAGTTTCGATTTTATAATAAAAAATCATTTATGGCTATTAATGCTCATTTTAATGTCTTGTCTTTTGACATTGGTTGCAACACAGTTCAAGTGCTTCTCATTGATTTTGAACTACAGTTGGCATTTGTTGTAGTTGTTTATGAAAAATATTTGTTTTTGTGATTCAGATAAGGAGGCCGAAATTATCTTCAACGATCTCCACTTTTATGTGTACTTCGAAAAATGAAGATACTTCACTCTTGAGCTAGTTAATTTCAAGTTTTTTCACCTTCCTTGTTCACGAAAAGAGAAGATTACAATTTGGATAGTGCAATCTAAGTTTGTAAAAATACCTGCACCTTTTTGAAAAAAATTATGTTCTGAGAAATTAAAAACTATTCATCCACTTTTTTTTAGTTGGTTTCCCCCTGATATCAAACAGTGATCATTTGCTATTTTTTTTCAGCATTGTCTCTCTTATGTGTGAAATATATCGCATTCAAATGACAATTACCTCCAAACAATGGACAATTACATAGAATTAGTATCAAAATAATCATCGCAGACGTTCAATTTAATGTAGAATAATTTGGCTTAATGATATCCTCACAGACCCATCGTGAGTCACCATCGCATTAAACGGGATTTTTCACGATTTGTCCGACTTCATCAGTGCTTACGTGCGTTAATGTTTTGAATTTCGAAACCGTTCAGCCGAACCTAACCTGGTGAATTCAAGCATTCAATCTCCTGTGATACACAACACGTTGAAAAAAATTATCGTACGATTCGATCTCTGATTCGACTTTATTCTTGTTGAACACGAGTCACTACCTATTAGGTTCGTTTAGACACAATGAATTTTGTGCATCAAGACTCATTAATCTCTCTTACAAAGCTAATGAATGAACGAAATTAGATAATATAAGACGATATAAAAATTCGAAAATATGGACTGGGTTTGTTTGGATGTTTGCTAGATGGCCACAGAAGAAGAGTTTGAATACAGGTTGTGCCAAAAGTCGGTCCCAAAGGCTATGCTTTTAATAGGGTTTGTGCTGAAATATTTAAATTATTTCAAATGCTTTGAAATGAGTACTGTAATAATACATTTTAATTTTTAAACACTTACGCTTTGTTGCCAAAATGTCTAATGCTTTGGAAGTTGAAATTTTGAAAAAAAATATTTCTTTTTTATAGACCTAAAAGTGTGCAAAATCTTATTACTGGGAGCAGTTGTCCCAGGAAAGCATACCCTTCTTTCTTACTTTGAAAGGAAACCCACATTTTTCCACATGGTTCGATTGACCTTCTGATTTTGAGTTTAGATTTTTATGTCGATTTTTCTGAAAAGAATTATCGATTCAGTATTTCGCGAAAAAAACTGTACCGCCTTTTCACTGTTAGTCTCTTATTTTCTGAACGTGAAGATATAGTTGATCACGAAACAAATTGCTCGTTTGTCTTTGAAAGTTCAGGGGAATCAACGCTAAGATCAAGAAGTAGTTTTTCCACTTTACCACACAAGTAATAATTTATTTGATAGATGCGCAATTTGATAGCCAATTTATCTTACAGTAAATAACTGACAGTAAATAAATCGGACCAGTCGTATTTATATCATTCAAATAATTACTATGAATCAATATCAATACGTAATGAGGGAGTGATCATATCTTTGTTCATACCATAATACCATAAAAGGTTATCATTCCTACATCGGTGTTAATTTAAATTGTTTATAATTTAATGACAATATGATTTCTTGTTATGATCACTTATTTTAAATTTTATACATTATCAAAATTTTGACAACTAATTTCATAAATTCCTGATCTATTTTTAGTTGGTATTTTGTCTTTCCGATTACCTAATTACATTTGGAAATTGTTTGTACTGCTATGTAGCTGAAGGTTTACATATCCAAAAATTGAGACCTCTCGTATCGTGTGTAATTTTTATGATTTTTTTTTCTTGTGGTCGATCTAGTGTGGTGGTTCGTCTTATGGACTCAAAACTTTTCCATTTTCAGAAAATTATCTATTATATTTGGAGAATACCTACCCATTGATTATGGCTATTTGCTTGATAGTTTAATTTCTTTCTGAAAACGTCCATCAGTTAGTTGAAAGCTCAACTCTTTAAGAGGCCATGAGCGCGATCACATTAATTTGTGCCGTTTTTTAGGGGAAGTCGATAACTCAAAAACGGTTGGTCGTATCGATTTCAAACAAGGACAGACTTCTAGAGGATGTTTGATTCTATATTACTATGTCTGCGGCAGCACCTCAAGATGCTTTTCATAGATAGTGGAGGTAGCTGCAGTGGTATTTCTCTTCCATTAAACTTTGAAGCAACCTTTAACCAATCGAAATGAATTTGGTGTCAAAAGAAAGATAAAACGTTGATCTATGTACGTGCTGTAATGTTTTTCTAAGTTATTTTTTCATCTACCCAAAAAAATTGCTTCAAAATAATTGAATTTTTAGAGCATTTGAGACTTTTTGGTGAAAAAGTGGATTGAACATTAAATTTCCATTAGAGCACGTACGTAGAATCCCTTGTTTGAAATCGATAAGACGAACCGTTTTTGAGTTATCAATTTACTCTTTTACCCCAAAAAGCGTTCCAAATATGATCGTGATCATGGCCTCTTAAGAGGCAACATCACGAAAGTCAAATTTTATCATTGCGCCGCACATATTGGGTGTATGGGGATATGTTTTTCAAGAGCGATAGTGGAGATGACGAAGCACCTGTCCGTAACAAAACTACATAGCTGGGAGCGCCAATAAGGTAGATAGCTTCTAATCGTAGAATCGGTTTTGCGTCAAAACTAATGATTTTATTAATTTTTTTTTTCTCCTGACTCTATAATTCCCCTAAAAATTCGGGAATTTGCCTATTTTTTTCATTTGTCAAACCATAAAAAAAATTTCCCCAATATCATCAAAACCAAAAATCAGTTAGATTCCCGAATTCTCACAAACGAATTGAATCATTTGTTCCGACAAAATTTTCGCAAAAAAATAAAACTGAAAGCTCAAAACCGATTCCCGTTTCATCAAGGGTATATTGTTTGCTCTTAACGTTAGTTACTCATGAAAAGCCAAGTAACACTACTAGCTTTATACTTGTTCATTTTAACCAACACCGTCAACACATGATGGCTGGTTTCAATTTCCTTGTTGATATGGCGTTGAACTTCCCACGTTTCCAGAAAGAAATAACAACAATTAAATTCTCCAAATATAATAGATAATTTGCGGAAAAAGACAAATAAATAACCACACTAGAGCGGCCTAAAGAGAAGAAGAAATTCATAAAAATCACACAAGATACACGGTTTACAAGAGATCTCAGTTCTATTCTCTGAGACGTAAACTTTCAGCTTGAACATCATATAGCAGTACAAAAAAAATGTATTAGGTAATATGAGAGACGAAATTCCAATTTAAGATAGATCAGAGAATTACGAAATTACCTGTCAAAATTCTGCTGAACCAAGAGATCCCAATTGGCCCATGCTGAATATTCTCGAGAAAATAAATCAAGTGTTGCTGATTAATTGGTGAACCAGTTGATGATGTCAGGAAATCAGATTGTTATAAAAGAACGGTTTGATGCCCTTGCTCAATGATGATAATAATGATAAGTGTTGGTTTAGTAGCGCCCTACTGATAAAAATAACGTGTTTATCGAAATGCGCAACTAGAAGTTAAATTACTTATGTGTTGAAGAAAAAAATATTTTTTGTTCCACAGGCGTCCTGTATTCTTTTTTGCGAAGAATCTTCATTGCAATTTTATTATTATTTTAACAATCTAAGATTCATTTTTGAAAAATTAGAAGAAATTCAACTACTACCCTCTTCTTCATGTTTCACTACAAAAACCGATAAAACTCTTAAAACGTATCAGGACATAAAAATAATTCATCACTGAAGAGATTGTCAGGCTTCGCGATTGTCCTGATGATATATTTCTTTAAATATCGTTAGTTTGATCAAGTTACATGGTACGCCAGCTCTGTTTATTCTATACAGTGAGTTTTAAAAAGTTTGCTCCATATGGAAAACTTGTTATATTTTGTCAGAAAATGTACCTAATTCGTGATGAAAATTGGTGCATTGCAGAATATTTCATATGATTTGTCAAAATTTTAAATTTCCAAACAGTACAGAGGAGAACAAAAATAGGAATTTTTATTAGGTGTAGGTAAACTATACTCTTATGTTCGACAATTTGACATTATTCAGAAAGTTGTTTAGAATTGAAAAGAATATTCAAATTTGGAATCACAGTCACCTAGGGAACAAAAGAGTTTTATTTCCCATTTTTTATGATTAAGCCCAAGTAGCTCATGTTGGCTGAATGTTGTTTTCATATTGGGCCAATATGGATATATTGTAAATGTAAAAATAATATTGAACCAATATGGGTTCATATTGGAAAAACAATATTTCATGAAATATTGGGTCAATATTGGTTCAATAATTTTCACCAATATCGATAGAGCGATATTGCCTACATATTGTTTCCAGCATTTAGCTCCAATATTGCGATTTCAATATTACTCTCATATCGGTTTTAGAGATAAAAAACAATATTTTATATACAAGTTTGATAGCACATTGGTGGAATATTATTCAATATTCTAAAAATTCTATTGACCCTATTTTGATTGAGACTGTTACGAAAACCTTACGCCAATATTTGAAAGACAATATTTTGAAGTAGAAACGAAATTGTAGAATTTTTAAATCATTCGACATTTTCTGGAAATATTTCATCAATGTTTCCAAGGCAACATATTCACTTTGAATATTTCACCAATATATGCAAATGATATTGTACCAATATCCCTAAATATTTTGGGGTCAATATTGCATCCTCAATATTTCACTAATATTATTTGTATAATGTCCAAGTAATATTGTGCCAATATCCCAAAATAATTATAATTTTATCTCGCCAATATTACGTTTTAATATTTTGCCAATATTTTACCAATATTATTTCAATGTGTACGATATAAATGTGGTACTAATATCGCCTAACATTTTGAGGCCAATATATTGCTTCGAGAAAAGTAGACCAATATTATTTTTTTAAATATTGGACCAATATCTCCGAATGTTCACATTTTTTTTCTCGCCAATATTATTATTTGAATATTTTGCCAATATTTTCACAATATTGTATCAATTTTGTCCCAATATGGGTGTGCTACTTGGGAGGTGACCGTAAACTTGCAAATTTGCATTGTTTAGTTGATTTATTCAATAACTCTATTCCATTAAACCAGACTGATGGTTATTACCTATGGGCATTCATACAGAGTGAAATATCAAATTTGCACAAAAAAACTAGTGAAAATTCAAACCATTTCTAACAAACGTCGATATTTTAGTGCATATAATAAATTGGACCAAGTTTTACATTGATTTATAATTATTGGAATATGATGGAGACACCAAAGGTGCATATGAGACACTAGTACTCTTTATAAAGATTTATGAAACTGTGGAAAATTAAAAAAAAAAGTGTTGTTGCGTAGGTGGCTGTGATTTCAAATCTGAATGTTATTTTCATTTCCGAACAACTTTTCTGAATAAACTTTTTTGATAATGTCAAAAATGACGGGTAGTTTACTCCTGATCCAAAATTTATTTTTTGTTTTCCCCTGCATGCACACTGTTTGGAAATTCAGAATTTTGGTAAGCCAATTTTTATGAGAAATATTTTCTGAAAAATCGATAATAAAAAAGTTTCCCATATGGTGCAAACTTTTTGAAACTGATTGTATAATAATAATAATGATACAACGGGACGATGGGTATTTGAAATTCTTTGGAACAAAGTAACTACCACTCCTTGCCAATTATACAGAGTATTAGAAATAACTGTATATTCCAAAAAGAATTGAAATCTTATAAACCTGGCTAGTTCCCTGTTTATTGTTTAATAGCCACTAAAATACCAGTAAATTCCCATTCCCATGCTACTAGACACATCAACCATCGATTCTAGCAACAAAATGACTACCTATATGCGAATCACATAAAATATATAACCATATATTGGCCGATCAAGCAGTTACATACAAAAGATGTTCACTTTCTAAATTCCATTTCGATTTCTTCCATCCAAACCAATCTGCGACCATCATTATTCACAAGAAACAAATGCCGGCGCCTGTATTTGTTTAATTCAATCATTTTTCAATGTTAGATCTCGTTAGCCGTGCAATTACAGCCCACTAGATTTGAAGGCCTTCACGAAATATCATTGGCCAGGTAAAAGTTGCATGTGGGAGGCATGAAATACATCTGCGTTGGAGTTTTGCTCAATTTTAGGTCAATGCCCTCCTGTTCGAACTATCTAATTTGGTTGATTTTTTTTTCACTTTTGATTTGTACGAGAGATTGATGGGATGATTGTGATTTGCGGTCGATGTGTAATGATACAGGGTGAATGCCGTAGATATAGATTTGCTTGTTCAAAATTTTTATCGAGTAGTTGAAGGTTATTATTGCCAAAAATCTTGGTTTGACATGTTTTTCATTCAACGCATTGATTTAAAATGATTTTTACTATTCTACTATGCTAACTTCTGTAAGGATTATATGGCCTCCAACTAACGTGTAAGCATTAAAACTCGTGGCTGAAATTCTGCTTTTTCAGTAATTATCTCATTAAAGAAACTGATTTTAATCATTTAGGACAGTATTAGCTCTCATGCGAATAGTTTTTGGAAATATTTTTCTGGAAAGTTTTTCCATGATATTGGTAAGGATACTTCGATATCCACAATTATTAGTTAAAAAAAAACTAGCAACTTATGAGTTACCAAATTATAACATACCCAATTTTCGGAAATACCGCATTTTCACATGAGAATTAAAGATGTACTCTGATCTGTGAGTTCAACAAAATATTAAATCATTCAAACTGTATTTTGGTAAAATTAACATACTGAAATCGGTTTACATCAAAATGAAGTTACCGCAGGTTTTCTTAAAAAAAAGTCATTGAGATTTTGACAAAATGAGAGAAGCTTCAATCAATTCTGGAATGAGAAATAAATGTTTTGAAGAATTCAGAGTATTTAGCACTATAGCTATTAAAATTTAATGGTTTCTACACTTCCATCAAATGATTTATTATTGGCATGTTGAGTACTTTCTTTACGATAAATTCCTTGTTCTCCAATATACTAATCTCAATTCATAACATTTTATTGGGGTCATGTAGCTCAGTTGATGAGACTTTCTCGTTCGAAACCAGTGACTGCTGGTAGGCTAGGTTCGAATCCTTAGCGACTACAGATTTTTATCTGATGGCCCGGGAAAGTGCTAGGAATCGCACTTTAAAAGGTAAGACCTCGTTAATCCTTGGCTCGCACAAGTTTCGACTTTTGAGGGCTGCCGTTCGTAAGGGGACGTTAACGGAAAACTATATTTTTATTTTTTTATTGATTTACTCATGTTGGTCATTAAGCAATATATTTGAATATTCAAGTCTATTAATTTCTGATGTTTCAATGACTCATCTTCATTCCTTTATTTTCTATGCATAAAATTTGGAATTCTTCATCAGAAGCATTGATTATTGATAATCTTATGATGATTTGTACATGTTGAATTTTTCTTCTCATTTTCATAACTCAAATGATGTTCATCGATATGATTTCCGATTGTTCTACTAGTTTGACCAATATATCTGTGGCTTGGAACAAGAACAACCAATGTTTTATTAGTTATAACCAATGTATTTCACATAATCATTTTTGAATAATTAAGATGTGAGAATAGAATATGAGACACATCCTACTTTGGGAAAGTTTATCAAAAGTGATAAAGATATAACTCCCAAATTCGAGAAATCACGGGTGAATACATTAAGGGACTTGCCCTAAGGTAGGTACATATTGGTCAAACTGGTAGAACATTTAGAAATCGCTTTCACGATCATCATATTAGTAATGTGAATAAGAAAACTTAGTCAACATATTCATTAATTAAAATTATACTTTAGATGAAGAATTTGATATTCAACACATAGAAAATTGAGGATTGAAGTTGAATCATTTGAAATGATTAGAAATTAATGAACTTAATAATTCAAACTTACTACTTAACGACCAGCTTGTGAGTATTTTTGAATTCATTTCCTTAAAATTGAAACTAATTTCCATTGTATTCTCAATCAATCTGTCCTGTTATTGTTATTCCTTGAAAGAGGAAATCATTACCATTTTAATACATTTTTTTCATGTTACTACCTTCTCAGAAGTAGACCCAATTACTATTTCAATAGTGGACCTAATTTCATTAATGCAGATATTAGGGGTGGGTATACTATTGTTATCTATAATTAGTACCTGCCTGTAAAAAAATGGTTCTTATTATTAATTATTGTAAAGGATATATAAATGGAGAAAGTCAAACATATCGTGGTGTTGAATTAAAGTTTTTAAAGATCAAATCGTCTCCTGTTTATGCATTTACTATGGATTTTCGTCAAGTAACGGCCGAGTCAATCAGAAAAATTGATAGGTCTTTATTTGAAATAACAAGTTGGAATATATTTCCGGTATAACCAGAAGTTATAGCAACCTGAAAATATTTTAGCTGAAACGAGTTTTTCAGAAAACTCCTGTATACAAATTTTCAGAAATCCAGTTCCAAATACATATCGACTAAGATGGTATTGCCGAACCCTGTACACACGTTACGAATGTTGTAATGTAATCTATTTGAACCTCCGACCGGACCAAACAGTTCTTGAGACTCGTTTTAAAAACTTCAAGTGCGCGACGTTGTCAAGTCGAAAACCTGTTGTTGCCACCCTCGAATAAAATGCTAATATTTTGTTATTTTAATGCCTCCTACGTCTTACACGTGGGAAGATGTAGGTTACAGTCGCGAGCTGTATAAAAGTAATATTACTTCATATATGTAGGTAATTTGAGTAAACATGGATGAATTACCATATATGAGGATTTGTAGGAGATTATACGGGAGGTGGGTGGGTATTACAATTAAAAAATATTCAAAGTATCACGTGTACACGGCTTACGCCAGCAAGGGAGATACTTTTACTTCCATAAGTTCCATAGGCTGTTCTATTGTTTGCCGCAAGTCGGTGTGCTCGATAGCCGGAACAATTGAATGAGTTGCAGTGTCGAGAAAAACTCCCGATTACGACCATACTCAACTTTGCCTTGTATAGTTACATCGAATCTACATGGTATCATGCGACAATACCAACTACCTAGGGTTAACAACAAATAAGTAACATATAATGCACTCAATCCATACGACCGCAAAAATATAAAATGAAAAAAACGAAAGAAGTCAATATTTTTAAAATTTGAGGAGGATATTTTTTTTAAATTTTAAGTTCAATTTTTATAAATTTATTATCAGACTGTAGGTAAAATAACTAATAATAATAACCAACCCCCAGACGGACTCGATTCATAACGTAAAATATACTATAATTCAAAAATCATCTACATTTTTGATTTAGTATGTTTCACCCCCCCCCCCCCCCCAGAAAAGTTGCCTAGATCCACCCATGATCTAGTTTTAGTTATGAGCTATTCCATTTCTCATTTTGTGTTTCAGTTTATGCTAGGTGCACTAATTCATTTTTGAGGGCTGATTGAACTTCTCACCAACTGTGAATAAATGTTTTTTTTTTTATCATTATAATCTACGTTTATAAGACTGAATGAAATTATAATTTTTGTGAGTGAAGTATCGTAGGTACATTGCCTATCTGAAAAAAAAAGTTATAGTGCCAATAGTGTCGTTATTGAAGCTCAGGTAGAAGCTAATACTATTACTGATAGTTATCATCTATATTGATCTATCCATACTCCCTCGATTTTTTTTCAGTAATTTTTTCTGAAACTCACCACAAAACACATCAAAACACGAACATAAAATATAAACCAAATAGAACAAGTGACATCCTATTATCTAACTCTTCTTGTCCAATGCTTCTTTTGTTAACAATTTTAATTTTGGCGGTTTTAAATCAGAAAAATTATATTTTTCTACAAACATCAAAAAAAGACAAGGTTCGCGCATTGACAATAATGTGCGAAGTAACACTTTTTTTCATTTTCCTTCGTTACCTGACACTGTGCGCGAAGTAATGTGCGAAATCCCTATTTCGCACACTGCATGTAAACTATATGAGATTTTCATATTCTAACCTTTTGTGGTCGAAAAGTAAATTTTTACCACAAAAAATTTGGTTATATAAATTATTATTTGAAATAATTTAATTGTCCAATATTTGAAGCAAATTTCAAATGCTTGTCAGTTTGAAACGGAGCAGAGTTGGATAGAGAATTGTGAGGCCTTCAAAACCAGGTGGCACACGACCCCCTTCACAGTGAAAAAAAGTTGACGGTGCCCTCTTGACACTAGGCCACGTGACCACAATAAATTTTATGCCAAAAAGTAGTAAAAGTGGTACCTTTTTACCTGACGTCAATAGCTTGTTCCTTTCAAAAGTTATAAGTGGGTAGGAGGACTTTTTACGTCCTCACAGTATATTTGTCATGTCAGAGAAAAAAAATACTAAGTTTCGATTTTTTCCTATTCATATTGAGAATGTGCTTCTAGCATTCAGTTGCAGTACCTAAAATATTGATAGTAACATTAAAAAAGAAGCTGGTTTTTCGATTAGGATCATCTTGGTTTAGTTTCTGTAGGAGTTTACTTTACGTGATACCAAGCATTGGCATTCTCGACTTTCATCTGCGAGTAGGTTAGGAGTACTATGAGGATCTTCATCCACAAGTAACAAAATGTAAATTTTTGTATCTTCACTAGTACTGATCACCATAGTAACCCATTCGAAAGCGGGCCACCTCTCTAAAACTGTTATTTATTTTCAGAAGTTTTTTTTATAGATAGTGCATTAATAGTTATAGTTGAGAGCCATAAATTCGAAATAAAAATAAAAATTTCAAGGCCTACTTCGAATTTTTTTCTAGGTCAAAAATCCAAAAATGATACTAGCGATTTTTTTAAATAGAATTTGACGACACCACTGGGTTCAAGACATTTTCAAATGGTATATGTGAAAATTACGTAGGAATGCGTCCAGCAATAAAAAAGTAATATGGGATTAAAATTTTAAAATTAATGTCAATAAATCAACCCATAACTTCAATTTCAGAACCACTGGATTCAGAATATTTCGAAATATATTTTTCCAGAATTTCATCGAAATCTATCCTTAAATAAACAAATTATGAAATAATAAAATTTGAAAAGAACGTTATTTAGTGGAATTTCAGAAATATTTTATTTTATTATTTTATAATTTATTTATTTAAGAACAGATTTCGATGAAGTTCTGACCAAACATATTTTGAAGTATTCTGAATCCAGTGGTGTAGACAGAATTCTGATAAAAGTTCTGAAACTGAAGTGGTGGGTTGATTTATTGACATAATTTCCAAACTTCATTCCCATGTAACTTTTTGATTGATGGACGGACGCATTTCTACGTAATTTTCACATAAACCATTTGAAAAATGTCGTGAATCCAGTGACGTCGTCAAATTCTATTTGAAAAAATCGCTGGTATGTTTTTTGGATTTTTGACCTTGAAAAAAATTCGAAGTAGGCCTTGAAATTTTGATTTTTATCTCGAATTCATGGTACTTAACTAGAACTTTTGATGCTCTATCTATTGGAAAAAATAAACTTCTGAATCGGATAATAAATAACAGTTTTAGAATATGCATATCAGACAAATCGCACGCTCCTTTTGAGTTCTAGGTGTATTGCCACAATCTACGAGAATTAAAACTCTTTTCGATTGTGCCAAAACATCATTCATAAAAAAAATTTAATGTTCCACTAACAAGAATTAATATTTCCGAAACCCTCAGCCCAAAATGGATGAATTAGCATATTACTGAAATCAGAATGTAATAATATATTTGAATTTGCACGAACAGAGGGGTTGCAAAAATAACCGAGTTTGAAAATATGGCCGATCACTTCATAGCTCTTACAGTGATGGCGGCAAAAATTAAAAGTCTACATAAAATAATGCTGAGTTGAGAAAAATCGACCAACAATCAATAAACTCTCTGAGAAAAAAATGCAACTTTTTTCAATGCATTTGTTTTATACTTTTGCCAGTCACTATTATAACAAACTACTTGCTTTGTCTCCACCAACTACATTTTATTCGAAAGTGGAACGATTCCCAGAAAATATCGCATTCAATGTACGAAACCTCCCCAATATGGCAACAACAAACACATTAACAAAAAACGGCACAATAAGCTACCTACACACTCGGTACAAAAACCATGCATGCAACAAACGAAGCGATGCAAATACGTCAAAAACTATTACAAAACAAAATGGAGTAGCCGCATACACACGGTCGAGTCGTTTTGAAATAATTTCACGATTTGACGTAATGTCAAACTAATTGATTGGTTGTTGAATTCATAATTGTGGGAAATACAAATCCGGACCTTCGCTTGATTGACCTGTATACAGTCTGAACCGCGGTGAATTTTTTACCAATATTACCAATCTGGTTCCGCAATCAGCTCGAGAATTGAACAGGGTGAATCACTGTAGATTTTAATGATCGGTAATTAAATCATTTTAGCGTCGGCGAAGGTCACAAAAAGTGTGGGGAACTTACTTATGATATTTCACACAATTATTGTACCTTTATCTCCACTGAATTGAAATTTTAAAATGATGCCACACCCAGGTGACTTATTTAGGAAGCCGGGCTGAGAAGGCTTTACTGAGAAATTCTCACAATTACTAGTCAATTCTCAAGTAACTAAATGTTGATTAAGCTTCGATTGTATCAAATTAACTGTCGAATTTTTATGAGTACATACCGGTGTCACAAAACTTCATATATTTATCACATTCAAATAAATAAATAAACAGTGGGTCCCATCTTGGTATTTTCTCATTTGATAACCGATCCTAAAAAAGAATTTACAACATACTCAATGAGATTCATATTTCGGAGTCATCTTGTTGTATCAAAACACGTAAAACAATGTTTAACTGAAAATGAAAAAATCGAAGGCAATATCATTTATTTTTGCGAGAAACTAATGTCCTTCCTCTTCACGATGTGAATTATCTGAAAAACATGTGTTGAAATTTCCACGACGATCTCATATAGGTACCGCCTGTTTTTTTTATGGAGATAAACTTTCAATGCACAAAAATTATTTAACAAAAATATAGAATAACATGAATATATTCAGTAACCCCTTGTATTTATATTCATTATTGCACGCATCATATACAGGGGATTGTTTGTACTAGTAATTGATTATCTTTCAAGTTCAATTATTACGAAATTCCTGGTTTCTCAAATTGTGATGTTTTCTGCCTTCCTTTGAGGGATGTACACTATCCCAAGCAAATTCGGGTTTTCTCACTAATGAATACTGTTTTCTATAATTATTTTTGTGCAAGGGAAGATTATACTCAATACGAAATGCGTCCTGTATTTGATATTGTCGTGAAAATTTCAACACATCTGTTTAGAAAATTCCTGATATTTTGCATTTTCAACTAATTATAGTTGGAGTGGAATAAGAGATAGATTGAGTTGATTTTTTTTTTAACTTGCCATTGAATTAAAAGAACCAAAGAGTTGCTAGTCGAAGTGAGACACACTGTATATACAAATTACCTATACGATGAAATAACATACTATTTTTTTCGGAACAGAAGGTATGGAAAACTGTATCTAATAATACTTTCATTGAACCCCTTATTTATCCATTAAATCCATTAAATTGATAGTGAGATTTAACTTTTTGGCTTCAACTTTAAGAAAAAAAATAATCGCATGTTCTGGAATTTAAAAATTACTATTTCATTCTTGATATTTGGACCAATAACATACTCTCATTCGATAATTAATATAAATTTGTAAATAATCAAAAAAAAATAAATACGATGTAGCAAATTTTTCTGTCCAACAGAATGCCCGTATTTTCGTATCGGTGAGGATTTTAATGAGTGAAAAAACTTTGACGGACTGTAGTTTTGATAACAACTGGTTGTTAATTTTGTCAAACTATATTTTCGTCGGTTTTCACAATAATTTTTTTTGTTGAAATATGAATCGTTTGGACACGTTAAAGTTTTGTTTTGAAAGAAAACTCTGTAGCTTTGGTGATAAATAACTCCACCTTGAATGATTTTATCTAATGTTATTTTTGCTCGCGTCATATTACAAACAACCAAGTTTGAGTGGAACAAAATTAAAGATTATCCGATTAGAACAAAATCTCGAATGGCATTCAAGGAGATGAATAATGTTATCCTATTTATTCGATATCAAACTGCCAAATCTGACGTTTCTTATCAACAGTAAAAGCATAAGAGCTTTTTTTTATATCGGATAAATTTCTTCCTTCAACGAAATAATTTTGGAATCAGTAATTTCACGAGAAAAACGGAAAAAATTGCGAGATCGCAAGGTAGAGCAATTACTGATGGGAAAATTTTGAGTTGAAAGAGTGTTTTTTTGGCACGATAAATCATCGACAATATACATATAAATACACCACAATTATAATTATAATCACGGTCGGCCGCTTACTAGATAGATGAAGTCTGGTTTTGACGAGCAAGCATTTTTATCAACAGTAAAAGTACAAGAGCTTTTTTTTATCGGATAAATATAACGAAATAATTTTGCCAATCGATAATTTCACGAGAGTGTTTTTTGGCAAGATAAATCAACGAGAGTATATAAATAATAATCAACTTCGTTAAAAGGCATTTCAATCGCGGTAAAAAAGGTGCATCCTTTTTTATCGCTATTAAAACAGTTATTTGAAGGAGCAGTTATTAACAACACAGTTATTTTTTGTGATTTGTTCAGACGAAACTACTGAACAATCGTAACTGACATAACGGGAATAGATGTAACCGTCGGCCGCTTACTAGATGAAGTCTGGTTTTGAGGAACAGGCATTTTTATCGCGATAAAAAGAGGTGCATCCTTTTTTATCGCTGTCAAAATGACTCAGACGTCATATTTAGATAGGTTTCTCTCTTCAGGAGTTGATTTATCGCGATAAAAATGGATACACCTTTTTTATCGCTGGCAAAATGACTCAGACGTCATATTTAGATAGGTTTCTCTCTTCAGGAGTTGATTTATCGCGATAAAAATGGATGCACCTTTTTTATCGCTGTCAAAATGACTCAGACGTCATATTTAGATAGGTTTCTCTCTTCAGGAGTTGATTTATCGCGATAAAAATGGATGCACCTTTTTTATCGCTGGCAAAATGACTCAGACGTCATATTTAGATAGGTTTCTCTCTTCAGGAGTTGATTTATCGCGATAAAAATGGATGCACCTTTTTTATCGCTGTCAAAATGACTCAGACGTCATATTTAGATAGGTTTCTCTCTTCAGGAGTTGATTTATCGCGATAAAAATGGATGCACCTTTTTTATCGCTGTCAAAATGACTCAGACGTCATATTTAGATAGGTTTCTCTCTTCAGGAGTTGATTTATCGCGATAAAAATGGATGCATCTTTTTTATCGCTGTCAAAATGACTCAGACGTCATATTTAGATAGGTTTCTCTCTTCAGGAGTTGATTTATCGCGATAAAAATGGATGCACCTTTTTTATCGCTGTCAAAATGACTCAGACGTCATATTTAGATAGGTTTCTCTCTTCAGGAGTTGATTTATCGCGATAAAAATGGATGCACCTTTTTTATCGCTGTCAAAATGACTCAGACGTCATATTTAGATAGGTTTCTCTCTTCACGAGTTGATTTATCGCGATAAAAATGGATGCACCTTTTTTATCGCTGGCAAAATGACTCAGATGTCATATTTAGATAGGTTTCTCTCTTCAGGAGTTGATTTATCGCGATAAAAATGGATGCATCTTTTTTATCGCTGTCAAAATGACTCAGACGTCATATTTAGATAGGTTTCTCTCTTCAGGAGTTGATTTATCGCGATAAAAATGGATGCACCTTTTTTATCGCTGTCAAAATGACTCAGACGTCATATTTAGATAGGTTTCTCTCTTCAGGAGTTGATTTATCGCGATAAAAATGGATGTACCTTTTTTATCGCTGGCAAAATGACTCAGACGTCATATTTAGATAGGTTTCTCTCTTCAGGAGTTGATTTATCGCGATAAAAATGGATGCACCTTTTTTATCGCTGGCAAAATGACTCAGACGTCATATTTAGATAGGTTTCTCTCTTCAGGAGTTGATTTATCGCGATAAAAATGGATGCACCTTTTTTATCGCTGGCAAAATGACTCAGACGTCATATTTAGATAGGTTTCTCTCTTCAGTTGATTTATCGCGATAAAAATGGATGCACCTTTTTTATCGCTGGCAAAATGACTCAGACGTCATATTTAGATAGGTTTCTCTCTTCAGGAGTTGATTTATCGCGATAAAAATGGATGCACCTTTTTTATCGCTGGCAAAATGACTCAGACGTCACACGGTAAAAACAATTTTGTTGCTACAATCACTTTATTTTTGTTAAGAGTTTATTGTTGAATGAAAAAAATAACTTGCATCTGCAGCAAAAACAAGCTTGAATAGACTAGCAGCATTTACTGAACGAACAAAATATTTTACTCAAATATTTTGTTATTATGAGAAAATATATACTTCGGTCGAATACTTTTTTGTGTATTGGACATGTGTATCAGAATTGGTTCGTCATTATATGTGAATCGTTATGACTATCACAAACATTTCGCTTAAAAGATATTATGTTCAACCAACTAACTAGTGAATTACCTCAAAATTTAATGATTTGGTTGAACAAAAAGAATTGATTCAGTACTTTGTGAATTCAATCCGAAGTTTGTTCAATTTAAATTTATAATATGGTTTCATGTAAACAACCATAGAAGGTCCTATGAACATAATTGATTGATTGACAAGACTGAAAATAATAATTTCTTTCAAAACCCTATTCTGTCTGAACAAATAATTAGAGAAATACTTCAGCAAAAATTGATTTGACGGAACAAAATATGTTTTCCTCGTGAATACCAGAAAGATTTCATTGAAAACACAAATTTGTTCACGCAAGTAATACGAAATTAATTCAACATACATCGAATTGCCTTTTCGAAATATTTTGTCAAATTTACCATTGCGACACCACACGCAAGCGCAACAATCACATGGTATTGGCACAGTTAGCAACCCGCGTCCGCGTCGAAAATGTAGAAGGATGATGGTTGATGTGTAACGTCAGTAGCGTTGTATCGGAGGTTTCTTTTCAATTGTGTTTTTAGTGTTTGTGACTATTAATTATAATAATAGTGACCAAAATAATATTGTTTGGCTCCTTGAAGAATTTGAAAGCTGGTAAGTAACGTATTAAGATAATAAGGTTTCTATAAAACTATCAATGAGATTCATTTCAAAACATCATGGCGGTTATAGGGCAACAGGTTAGTGAAGTTATTTCAGAATTCGAATTAGGTACTTATTTTTGTTTCCATCTCACATAATATAACTAATAAGCTTAAATACCAGTACCAAAGTAATTGAAATCATGTTTCTCATTCTGCAACGGAAATTATTGAAAATAGATTCAACGAATATACTTTTGTTAATTGGTTAATTTTTACCTATTGAAACTTAACATACATCACTGATTATTTTTAAACAAAAAATCTAGATTTTTTTTAATTTTTGTTTTTTCACTTTTGTATTAACAATCCAAGGCTTTGAGAAATGAAAAACGTAAATTTAGCAAACAGATTTTTTTTCAATTATCTTTATTATCCTTATTGCCAAGTAATAAGATTTTTTTAAACGTTCTTTGGGAACGTAATCCCCGATGAAAATAATTTAAAAAATTCTCACTTCTTTTAACGAGGATCTTTTCTAAATTCTTTCAAGAAAAGCCTGAATTTTGGATATCTCAAATAGTTTTTGAAATATTTTGCAAAAAACAAACATATTCTTTTTGACTTAATTGTTTATAACTTTTGCAGTTTTTGCCAGCCCTAATTTTCAAATTTAACATTTTTTCTAGATGCCGTTCGAATAGATTGAGACCAAATTCATAATTTTTAGTGGTCTAAGGTCAGCTTTTATCTGTTATTTTAGTTTGTCTTTTGAATCTTTTGATTACCTTTTTTTAGTGCCTTAAGTATTATAATTCTCAAGTATTCCATTCTATTTTTTTTTCTTTTGGTGGTATCGCCAGAACTGAAGCACTTCTTCACAGTCACTTTTCATAAGCGTTCTCGTGACAATTTCAGTTTCATTATCCGACATTTGTCGATCAACCAACATCAACTTCATCATCAATTCTTTTTTAAATATGGTTCTATTTTAATAAATATATTTTTTTCAATTCATTTCAGTCTGAATTCAATGATGTACTTCTCTCACACGAAAATTTCTTTACGTTTCATCAACTTTCGATTTTTCACAGTCATAATGAATTTTTCAGAAAATGACATAACATTGGAAATGGCCAAAAAGCTGGACGATAATAAGTTGAAAGAACTCATACCATCTCTTGGACAAAGGAAAACAGTTACTGAAGCTCTGAGGAAGGAAGACCAAGCTTTTGTGGTGATGAGACAAATATAAAGGCAAAGGATAATTTATTATGCAAAGAATTAAATGAATTGATTATGATATGATGGTAGTTTTATGATGTATATTATTATATAATATACAAAAGAATTATATATTTTATTTTTTGTTACTGTTCAAATTGAGATGAATAAATTATTTGTTCAAATGTATTTTACATTTCATTCATATCCTGTCTTGATTACCTAGGAAGGTTTTTTCAAGAGATCTTCAAAATCTTTATACCTTACTATTTAATTTGAATAATTTTCATTCGTAGTCATGGATGTATCTGGACGAACAGAAATCTTATAATTTATTTTTTAACTAATCAACCATTTAGCTCGTTTGAGGAATATAGTTATGATATATTCGTGATTTTTATTTTTCAGGATCGACTAGTGGAGGGCCTATTCAAAATCGAGTCTTTTGCATCTCGAAAACTGTTAAGACACAGGGACAAAGTTACCACAAAATTGTGTTTTGAAGCTCTGTTAAAAATCTCCAAAATCATCTCAAGCTTAAATGATGTTATTAATTTCAGGTGGTGATTCCTTGTCATATTTTATGAACGAAAGTTTATATAAACTTGTGTCCTAACTTGCTTCGTTTCCGAGTAATGGAGTGTCAAAAATAAAAAATCGGATTTTCATGATCGACTAAAATTTTTTTTGGTCGATTTCGATTAAATCTCGTGTGTTTGTTAGTAGTACCAAGGGGTTTCTTTTCGTGAAATCAGATTTTTTATTTTAATTCCAGTGGCGTCGCAGTTGACACCCCGTTACTCGGAAACGAAGCAAGTTAGGACACGATAAACTTTTTTCCATAAAATATGACAAGAAATTACCTCCTGAAATTAATTACATCATTCAAGATATACTCTTTATTCGTGAAAAATATCCATAATCTTGTCTTGTCTTGTTAAAGAGCTTCAAAATACAAAATTTGCGGAAATTCAAACGACCCTCTCACGGTTTTCGAGATATTCATGAAAGATGGATCGGGATTTGAATGGACCTGTATGATTAATTGGAATAAATTTTATATTTGAAATCATTTCTGAATATTTCAGTTGACAAAATATTCTTTCAAATCAATTCAAACTATGTTTTCTTTTTGTAAAACTTTTTTTTTGATCTACTAACATAATTAATGAGTTTAAACAAACATTCGTAAATCGAATTAATATATTTTGTCAGAAGGGTAAGGGAATAACATTCACTCAAACGGATATTTTGTTCTATGAATTACTAAAATATTTTTATTCTATAAGATAATTTGTAAATTCAAAAATCCCTTTAGCAAATCGAAGAGATTGAAGGTATTGATTCAACAAAATATTTCGTTCATTTTGATTTGTGTAGTTTCCACTTCAAGAAATATTTTGTTCAATCAAACGATGCATTGAATGAGTTAACAAAATATTTTGTTGGCTGGAATCAAATTCAAATCAAAATTCTAAAAGGTAATGTTGAAATATCAAATCATATGATCGACTGAAACATCTGATGTTTTCGAGAAGAAAAAACAAGATTTTCTATGAACAAAACATATAATCAATTGAAAGCAAATTCCATTAAATCTAAAAGGATTTCGGAGAGACAAATCAATGACAATATTTGTTTCATTTGAATTGATATTTAATTGTGGGATACTGACACTTTTATTTATTCGAGTTGAATGATATTTTGTTGATTTAACCAAGTTTTTTTCTGCGTGCATATTTAGATAGGTTTCTCTCTTCAGGAGTTGATTCATTGCGATAAAAATGGATGCACCTTTTTTATCACTGGCAAAAGGACTCAGACGTCATATTCAAATGGGTTTCTTTCTACAGGAGTTGATTTATCGACGATTTTATACATGAATTGATTTTCTCGTGTTCGTTGCCAATTCAAATCGTGACATTGATCAAAAATCACTCGCCTTAACGGATCGTATTTTTTTCAACAATGTTATTCAACAACAATAACAATAAGAAAATTCTGCCGTCACAATTTTACGACTTGTGAGATCATAAATAAATATATTTCTGCGTGAATGAATTACCTACTTTTTGTACTTAACACATGTTTTTTGGAGAAATATGTTTTTATTTATTTATTTATTGAAAATAATAAGAAAGGTATTATGAACTTTAACGCTTTCTCGTAAAAAAGCCGCGGTTTTTATAGCTCATAAAAATTCAGTTTCATAACCATCAAAATGTTCGGAATTTTAATAATATTGCACTGGAGTCATAATACTAATCAACCAGCTGGTCATGTCCAAGAAACAGTTTAGGCACGGGTTTCCGTTTCCGGATAGAGGAAGTAATAATAATCGGTAGCTGATCGAACAATTCCAATGTTTTGTGGAGGAAGAGCACGACGCATTTACTGTTAAAAGTTTCATGCGATTTCATTCACCTGTATATTTTTGTCAGCCATTTTAATAAATAGTAGTAAATATATTTTTTCTGTGGCGAGAAAAACGTTTGATATTTTAGTTATGTTGACAGGACACACAATATCGATTTTAATGAGATTACTTTTTTCCCGGGAAAAAAGTGAGTACTTTTTTTCGGGTATCTATATACATAAGTATAGGTAGATATTTATACAACAACAACCTTGGCTATCAAATAAACTTCATTGGAAGCATTAAAAAATCACTAATTTGTATGTACTTGTAAAAATGACACCTTTCTTGGGCGTGTTTTGTTTCGGAAATGTAATTAGTTTGCAAGATTTGGAAATGTCTACATCATTATTGAAAGTGATGTCGAAACGAGTGCCACGAACTACATAGAACATAGAGTAGAGCGCCCACAGCCGAACGATATGGAGCATTGCTCACTTTCCCTTCTCCATGGGTACGTGAACGGGATTGCATTCTTCCAACCAATCGTGTATGTCGTTTCAAGCAAAGCTTGTACGGTTTCAAACAAGCGCCTCTCTGCCGGAACCAGGGATTCATCAATCCAAGTAGCTTGAATTTTTTTTTTTATATTTGACTTGACTTCAAAACTCAAGCTTTTGAAAATTTGATATTTAACTTGACTCGATAAAGCGTTAAAATTGGGGATTCACCAAGGTTACAGTTAAATGGTAGAGCAGCGTTGATCAAGGATAAACAGTGGCGGAAAGAGAATAATTGTTTAAGTCTGATTCAAGTGATTTGTCCGTAATGGAATCGGAACCTTTTCAAAGCAACGGCTCAGGATATATCGTACATGAAAAAGTATCAGAATTTGATGACATCGAAACAGAAGTAGAAAGTGCAGGGTCGGCGCCATCAGAAGCCAAATGAGTTGAAGTTGATAAAAGTGTATCTAATAAAACGAAAAAAATTACGGATTATATCATGGTCTAGCAAGATCCTCAGACTAATAAAAATACTGACAAACAATCCTTGCGTCTACATTTATCATACTTCGACTGGGAAAATCATCGTTCTGCTCTATGTTGACGATAAACTGGTGGCAACAACGCGTCAGTTCGAAATGGATTCGTCCATCAAGCAGCTACGCTCACGATTCAAGATCGTAGCGTCTCATTATCATGGAATTGAAATCAACCAACGTAATAGTGATATCATGGTCAGTCAGTCGTCTTACATCAAGAAAATTATCGATCGGTTCAACATGGAAAGATACAATCCCGTTCACACGCCCATGGAGAAGATCGTTGCTCACGGACAGAAAGTGACTACTCTAGGTGGCTCGTAGTACTTGTTTAGAAATGACTTTCAGCGTGAGTGTACTGTCATGTCGGTTGGAAAATTCTGCAGATGAAGACGTGGTTCGTTACCTGGCCGCAACCATCGATCTAAAATAGGTATAACACAGTCATCCCAAGACGCATCTACTCAAGTATTACAGATGCAGATGCAGATGCAAGCACATGGCAGAGTCGTCATCAGGAATTGGTTGCTGATTCTGCATGTGAGGCAGAAGTAATCGCAACTTATCTTGAATCAAAAGAAACCATCTGGAGCTCTCGTGTATTCAAAGAGCTGATAGGCCTATCGCCCGTTCTGCGAATTACCAATGATCCAGCAAAGAAACTTCCTGGAAACAATGAATTTCACTTCCGCACCAAGCACATTCAACGAAAGCACTTTTTCAGTCGATATTGAACCGAAAGGAAGTGTTAGTTGTTGAGCACATTGGTACTGAGCACCAGCTGGCAGACATCTTCAAGAAGCCTTTGCCTCATCCTCGACTGCAAGTTCTACGTGATGACCTGGGTCTGGCTTAGCTCAGCAGAAGATTATTCAAATAAGAGAAGTTGTTGAGGTTGAAGTATTATCCTCACAGTGTGCTGCTGTTGATGGTGTGTCTTATCTCTCATCTACTATCTAGCATTATCGTTTTGGACAAACTGTTAGCAGTACATCGTTTGTTCATGTTGATTACTTGTCAGTTTATCAGCCTAATGTATAATTCAATTTGCTGTTTAATAAATACGGAATACGGTAGGAACTTGATTTTTCCTTCGGCAAATTCAAAAACCTATACATGTCAGGATACATATCCTGAGTAGAATGAAATTGGTGGAAATCTCATCGTCTTTATCGTGATGTCTCAGAATATATTTATGCTTTCTGGTATAATATAATGACTGATCAATTATATAACTCACCACTTCTGAGTTTAGAGTGCTAAATAATCATTAATTGTACTGGGAGCTTTCTTCAGACTCATGATTGAATTTCTACTATTCAGGTCTTCTTTAAGTATCAATATTTATGATTATTATTCAATTTTATTATCCTCATCATGTCTGTAATATCATTTATGCTTTTCATGTTTTGTACAATTGCCCACGAGTCTCAAAAATGAACTGGAAAGCCACCTCTTCATCGGATTCACCGTCTCACAAAAAGTTCGGTTCAAACAAGGCGGACATGAACATGCCCTGACATCGGTCACTTTAAGCCTCTTCAACATCAAAATATAGTCAGAAGCATGCAAGCAGAAGTTGCAAACGAGACAGGTGACTGAAATCGAATTAGCAGTCAGCCATGGATCACCTTATTAATTTTCTGCGTATTGATTTCCGTCAAAATCATCCGCTCGGGTGCCTCAACAAATATGTCGTGCGACGCGGAAAATATCGCCTTCTCACCGGCCGTGTCGGAAGAACCAGAATTCAATTTAAAAAGCGAACAAGATACCGACTTGAATAATTCATCTCGAGAACTTGGACCTCACGCATATTTTCGTATGTGAGATTTATTTCGTTTCCCATCACGATACCTAATAGGGCAACAGCTGTTACGTTTCGGCGATTTACCGATGTTCTGGCGAAATTTTACGCAGAATTCTTGAAATATTTGAGAACAAGTCACGAAAAATACCAAGAAATGGACTGGTGCCCGAGAAAACTACCATCATGATATCTGAAAGTTCTAGGATACTTGGTTACTAGGGAAATTTGTATCTTCGAATGATGGACGATTGATTTTTATGGATTTGCTCACAAAGGAAGAAAAGTGACAGATCACCGGTTTGATGGCCGGTGAGGTCACCTGATTCATCCCCACTTGATTTTTTTCTTTGACGTCATCGAATAATAGTATGACAGATCACCGATTTGATGGCCGGCAAGGTCACCTGATTCATCTCCCGTTGATTTTTGTCTTTGACGTCATATCAAATAATAATGTGACAGATCACCGGTTTGATGGCCGACAAGGTCACCTGATTCTTCACCTCTTGCTTTTTTCTTTGAAGACATATGTTATAATAAAGTGACACTTGCTCGAAATGACAAAGTTTATATGGAAAATGAGTTAATACCAGAGCATGTACTTCTAGTTCGTTAAATCAATTTTTCTACACCCGTACTATAATAATACACTTATATGCCCAAAATCCGTTTCATAACGAGATCCATTTTGATACATATTTTTCATAGCGATAATAGAATATTGTACAATAAGCATGAAATTGGTCATTTCATGCAAATTATACACTATACTTTTTTATGATCTCTGATTCATAAACAAATCTGTAAAATTTTTAATAAAACTTTTCGTCATAAACTTTTCTGCCGTCAGTATTTCCATAATACATACAACCTAGAAAAAGGAATTGAAGATACAAATATTGAAAATTATAATAAAAATCGAACCCTAATCGATTTCATGAAAAAAGGTGGTTTATTTGGGATTTGAACCCTCAACTCCCACTTTCCAAATCCCGATTGTTCCCTCACTCATCACTCGCTGCTACGAGCTCACAGAGTGATACAGTGAAATTAACTGCTATAGAACTTCCTGCCAACTATTGAAATGAAATTGGCTGCGTCAGTGTCACTATTACTACTTATTTTCGATTACTTATTTTTAAACGAATTTTGTAAATACTAAAATTAATCCCTCAAGACTGATAATATTTATGATTTTGTATTAGTTCCAATGTCTTTGCGAAAATAGCCGCATTGTATTCCCTAAGGCATAAATCGAATGAATATGGGCGTTTTTCTAACCGCGTGGGAAATTTGTCATAGTTCTTAACACTTTCACGGTGTTAAATGATGGGTAAACAGAATTAAACGCTATGATAGAGAGGCCCGTTCAAGCATAACCAAGTTGTTTTAGTTCGGGAACCGAGCAATGATTCAACAGAAAATCAAAAAGCGGTTCAGAATTATTGTTTCGGTTCAAGCTGTTATAAAAAAATGCATTATGTTTTATATCTCGGAAAACTGCAATATGAAAATAACCCACAGGTATTATAGTAGAAATTGACTTTTCTGCACTAGTGCGAGAAATCAAAATTGTGTTTGCTTCGACTTATGTTTGTTTCGACTTATGTTTTTTCTTAATATTTTTTAAATTATCATCAATAAGCATTCTATATACTATCCCATTTTGCATCACGTTAGTCCATTTTCGATTTTTGAGATTTTAAATAGGTATTGTACCCTATACATCTTTCAAAATCATGCAAATAACAATCAAATCAGGCATAAGACAGATGTTGATAACAACAACCAATAATGAAGATGAAAATATCATCATCAACTTTTAGCATTCCTACGATTCGGGCATTTTCGATGAATGAATAACAAAGATGCACTTTCAATACTACCAAGAACTTCTTCATTATCTAATGTTGAAAAATAATAAAATAGTTTGCTGACAGCCTTTTTGGGATTTCGACCTTCATCATCATCATATCATCATACCATCATATCATCATATCATCATTTCATTATACCATCATATCATCGTATCATCGTATCATCGTATCATCGTATCATCGTATCATCGTATCATCGTATCATCGTATCATCGTATCATCGTATCATCGTATCATCGTATCATCGTATCATCGTATCATCGTATCATCGTATCATCGTATCATCGTATCATCGTATCATCGTATCATCGTATCATCGTATCATCGTATCACCATATAATCAAAAATATATCAGCATTGACAGATTGCAAATTATTGAAACATCTACACATATTCGAAAAAGAGCAGTAATAGTTGTGTCGCGAATTAGAAACAGCTAAATGAAAAGTAGTATTGTGTCTAGAGGTAATTCTTGGGACATTAAAATCGATCGATAATAGAAGGTTCGGAGAATCTATTCCATTGTTAATGAGTTTGCGTAGAAAAGCAAGATTTGCGATCTCTCTCTGTTTTCTTAATGAGTACATATCAAATCCTTCTAACAATAGATTATAATCATAGCCTCTATCAGGATAAATGCCATATTTCTTGAAAAAAGCAAATTTTATAACTTTTTCTGGACAGCCACATATTTCGTATAGTTGGGGTTCCATATAACACTACAATATTCCAGCTTGCTCCTAACCATAGCACAATAGATATTCGGTAAAGCATCGAAGGAATGGAATATTCTTTACCATTTCTGATAAGGAATTCCAAATTACGAGTGGCCTGGCCAATAATGGTACTGATATGGTTCACAAAATTGAGCTTTTCGTCAAAACTCACGCCTAAATCTTTGCATTCAGAAACACGTGATAGTTGTTGAGATGATATACAGTAATCGAAAGTAAGAGGACCAAATATTCTTGTACGGCATTCCTCACGTTGGTAAATTATGAAATAATAATCTCCTAGAACCCACCGCCACCGCACAAAAATAATGGGACCGGAAACCAGGATTTTTTTTTCCATTTCGAAAATTCAATTCAGTTGCTGAATGAAGCACAAACACAAACGGATTTTATGAATATTTGTTTCAAGTAATTAAGTTTTTATTTCAGTTTTGATTTTATAACAATTTATTTTTAGAATTTAAATTTTTATTTTCGTTTTGAGTCGATTTGTTATTTTTATACAATATTATAAGTTTTAAATTGTGTTACTGTTTCACTGATTTTGAAGACAAGTAATTGTGATTGTGGAACTTTTTATATTTTTTATTTATACATATTTTCGCCTATTATTGAATTTTTCATCGCTTTGTCAATGAGAATTTTTTTTTTTTCGATTATAAACCATATTTTGATTCTGATTAAAACAGCCCTACGCTAATTTCTGGACCTTGGGAATGGTTGACGCAGTAGGTTTCTGAATAAAGTAAATATAATAAATACGCCATCAAAAATCGGTAAGTCATATCGGAGCGCCCCGGCAAAACAAAATACAAAAAAAATTTCCACTTGGGTAAAGAAGCTCACAGTGCAGACAATTTCACGAAATTAAGGGACGGTGAAAATCATATTTGGAAAAAACAATTGAAGAATTGGTATCTGTAATAAATGGAACCATCCAACTCGACCAACCAGTAACTATATTAGTTCCATCATTTTGAGTTGTGACAAGAATATCGATTTGCAGGTAAATACAGAATGGGATGTTGTTGTCGACGATAGCCTGGACTGATACCCCACAAGAAATGGGTCGAAAGAACTCAAGTGGCTACCATTCCTAATACGAATTTAATGATGATGGCCTGCAGCAAGAGAAGTATCGTTAGAAATATGTAACACTAAGAATGCGTGACCAATGGATTTTCCTGGGGGTGATAAATTATATAAAACATATAAAGGAGATAGTAAAACACTACAATAGCTATACAGTTACTTCGCTTTTGAGAGACAGTTGGGAATAGAATAGCTAAGCTTCAGGGCCTGATCGTGAGTGACTGCAATGCTCATACAATCAGTGGTTTCATAGGGTAGTGAATAAATTGTATAAAAATTGAAGGCATATATTTTACTGCTACCGCCTGAGAAGTTTTAGGAGAACGGGGGAATAATTAAGAAACCCCTTTTCACTCCATAATGGCGGATAATAAAACAAAAAATAACTACTTTCCTGGATAATGCCTCGAAGAATATTGTAGACTAGTTTCGAGGTAACTGCCTCTCAACAGTTCAGGGTAGGTCAGACGAAACTTGACAGCCTTCCACTAGAAGTGCGATCTATTATTAAAATTCAAAGGACTTTTCGAAAAAGTGCTCCAAACCAATCATGCAATTCAATTTCTATCTGCAGCACTATTTCGAATAGAATTAAACATATGAATTATTCATGTAGGTAATATGACGATATCAATTTTTTTCCTTGATATCTACCATTTTATTGCGGAATTTGGAAGTAATATTTTTCACGTACAGAAGAGGTTTTTCAATTGCAAAATATTGAAATTGATGACAACGACAAATTCAGTTGATAACTAGTTACAGTTAAACAAACATAGCTGAAACTATGTTGAATTCCCACTCCAGTGCGCAAAGAATAACGTGAGAATGTAATCGGAAGAGACTGTACACTCGGGTCAGTGAGCAAAAACGGGCACATTCGGATACACAACCATAGGAACCATTATGTATGTGGAAGAAGTTGCAAAATAAAATAATTTTGGTATAAAATGGTTCATTGTTTTTCGCCTCTTCCTCATAAAATGAATAACATTAGCTATCACTTCCTTTGTCTGACCACTAAAAACTTTGCCCTTAAGATTGGACTGAGACTCCATTTTCATTGTGTATTACTTTCGCATAATTGTTTACTGAATACACGTTTGCTTACTCACTAGGTACTACTGCGCATCGTGGGCGTGACTATTTTCAAATTTGCCGCTAGGATTATTTGGTGTACGAGTTGTTTCTCAAATAAATATAAAATTTATTCATTGATAACTTTTATCTTACAAGATTTTAGGGTTATCTACGTATTGATCTCTTTTTTTGTTAATCAAATGGTGGGGAGATTATTGAAGGCTCGGGGAATAAAATTAGGCTATTCGAAATACTAATCTTATGCAGACAAAGTCGCGGGAAAAAACAAGTAAGTATTTATTTTCATATAATACCTACTATATCACAATTCGACCGATATATTGTTACAACTCTTCCATAAACTACTAGCAATCGAGCAATAAAATCAAGTTAATCCTCCACTACAATTCATGTTTAATCAGAGAAACCTATCAAACATACGCGATAATTGAAAATGAATAGTTATAAATAATAAATCATAATTACACAAATTCGACGATGCATATTTCATGAGCATCTCTCAGCCGAGTCACTCATTACAATAGAAAAGCAACGCGGAGTAGTACAAATAAATCAATAATTACCGAACAGAAGCTACAAATTCCTTACAATATCAGATCGTACTTTTTTTATTTCGCTCTTTAGCCAGCCTCGTTATAGAGCCTGATCGAAAGCCGACAAGCAGCGAGAAGCTTTCGAATAATCGCCTCCATGGGCGCCCGTGCAGGGCCACGGGGTATGTTTAAGAACGAAAAAAACGTAATTGAAAGGAAACCCATCGGCAGCCTGGGGGAAGTGATAGAACCACATTTTGATTATTTCCACAACATGTTCTTAGGTTGATATGAATATTTTATCGATTTATTTCTCATTTTAATACTTACTGTATTGTCTTTTTTTTTGTATGATATGTACGGTGTTTCCAAATAAGTGCGAAAGCTTTTAGGGAATCATTGTTTTTTTGTTCAGTATAAATAATTAATGATATAATTTTTTGTAATTAATATTACTATACTTGTAAATAACAAAAGAACTAAAAATGATCTCAAAGGTGCGATTTGGTGCCTTCCTGCTCGTAGAAGAGAACATAGACTTATCCGCTTACGAGGGATTTAGGTGAAGAAGGGGTCACTCGAGAATCATTGTACTCATGCCAGGTGCCTACATACGGGTGTCGACAGTAAGCCGTGTAGTGTCCGCTGTATGTAGCCCCGCTATGGTTAGATAAGGCATACAGACTGTACCGAAAAGGCGCTACATTATCTGCGGCATAGTTACTCGTGTCTAAAATTGAAGGAAGTCCTCCATTTGAACAAAAGCTCTTAGGCCTGTCCTTGAAAAGTTACACGCCTTCAGAAATGATGAAAATAAACATTTTTTTTTTGCTGTTAAGAAATTGTTGAAGAAACAGAATTGCATGGGCATGTTCTACCAATGAAAACGCTACTTATAAATGATTCTTTTGATATTGGTGTGATATTTTAAAGGTATGAAACATGCAACCCCTATTCCATTTTTAACATGTACGTTTCAACAAAATAATACTACTTGAAGAAGTCATAGTTTCTTAATAAAAAAATAAAACACAATATCGTGCATGAACGTATCTTCTGTAAATAAAATCAAAAAAATTTAGTACGTTCTGTTCGCACAAATTATAACTTCGCTCGTTTCAACTTTTAATATAGTTATGTACCAGTGCCGTGTTTTATTTCGATAGAATATCAAATTGAATATACAAACAAAACAGAGTATTTTGTCTTACAGCAAAAAAAAAGACAACAATATCAAACGGAACAGAGTTTTAAAACTGCTCGAAATGACCATCTCCATTCATTAGACAGGAACCAAGTCCTCAAATCATTTACACGTTAAATGGAGGTCGTACAAACCAAGGTCTTGAGGTGATACCAGATGCAAAAGTACATGGAGTCTAATTCTGGAGATCTGGGAGGCCAAGTTTGAGGTCCATGTCGGCCTCTCCAGCAAAAGTGCCTCGATTCGTGAATATGGTAAGTATACAATTTTTTAATGTTTATATCCAAACAGACCTAAAGATCTATCTACTATGGATGGAACACAACAGTTGAACAAGTTTTGTAACAAATCGTTCTTCTGAACAGATGCTTTTAAATCAAGAAACTGTATTGTGTTACAAAGTTTTGGTAAAAAACAGAATAGGAGTCACTAGGAAATCAATAAAGTATTCATAGGTAACCTCCTTATTGGTAGAACACGCTAACAAAATGCCATTTCTATAACTCTTCAAGAATTTCACAAAGGCAAAAAAAATGTTCCAAAAAAAAATTGAATTGACCGCCCACAAATGACATTAATCAAGCCAAGTATTCAAAACAAGGACTAGAAAATTTGACCCCGAAAGATCAAAGGGCCGCCTTTGAACCCGCTTCTGTGTAGGTGAGGTTAGAGCTACATATTACATGACAGCCTAAACGGAAAATTTTCAATAAATTCATCCAAGACGACTTTATCGCGTTAGTTATCACTTTTTGAAATTCGATGATTTTTTCCAATAAAAATTATTTCATTATAATGAATGAATTTCATAATCCGATCTTCCGTTAAAAAAAAAACTATACAATGAGTTTTTTCGCAGAAGACTGGATGATATAAAGTATTTTTCATTATTAGTTGTTGATAGTATTCCATCAAGTAGTGTCCATCACTTTTCATGAATGAACAATATTATTTCTTGCTTACTAGGGTCTATCTACAAAAGTTGAAATTATTAGCCAGATTTGGAGAAACGGGAAATATTGAGTACACTAATTAAGACCTATCCAAACCAGATGATGTACGAATGAGGAACACAATTTCGTAATATTGTAATCTGTTAAGTTGCATCAACATCTGTGTGGAAAGCACTTTGAACACGGGCTAGATTTCTGTTTATGGTCTCTTAAACAAGTTGACAAGGAGATGGCCTTTTTAAACATATTTTATTATCAGACGAATCAACCTTCCACAACAATGATCTGGTGAATCGACATAACTTTCATTATTATGACACCAAAAAAAGGCATTCATTTCGAACCGATGGAGTTATGGAATTAAGGAAACACCATAAACAATCACTATTTTTTTGACGGGCCTAGGAATGGAAGAAAACTTTTAAGATATATGAAAATAGATTTTTGGAATCTTATGGAGAATAATTCCTTGCAAATATGGCTACAAATAGATGGTGCTCCGGCACATTTTAATGGTTTGGTCAGGAACTATCTGGACACAATTTACAGAAAATTGCATAAAAAGCGGTGGTCTGCTAGATCTCCTGATCTAACAACATTGGACTTTTCCATGCGGATATATCACGAATATTGTATATCGTTCACCACCCAGTAATACTGATAATATGAACATGCGGATAAGAAATGCTTTCCAAACAAGGTTTCCAAAGGAATATCAGAAGCTTATTCGAAGAGAGAAATTAAATAAGGTGTTGAAACAGATCTTGGTCATGTCGAACATTCATTATAATTTTTTCACATAATTTTTCTTGAACATTATCTTTCAATGTTGTTTTTTTATATATATAAAACCAGTAACCCCACACATAGTAGATTATATAATTAGAGCAAAATAACAATGCTTCAAAAAAAGTTACTGTGGGGTGAGTGTGTTCGAATTCAAATCGCTAATAACATCGTGGAACTATTCTACAGTATTCAACAGCCAGCTGATGTAACTTTAGTAAAAGATTCAATGGATTTCAAATAGGTTTCAATAACACCTATAATACAAAATTTAAAAAAATACAAGGTGTTTAGAAATCATGCAGTGTAACTGTAAACCGAAGTTTGCAAGTACACTGGGTTAAGTTCTTATTAGACTTATTTTCTTAGCATTTCCTGGCTGTGGTTGAATAAAAATTCAGATAGGCTTTTATGAGTAATGATCAAAAATTTTAAATTGCTCCCATCTTTTGGCTACCCAAATTGTCTTTTCTTGGACTAAGAAAATACTCATTACACTTCTCCCATAACCTTGAGATCAATTCTAGTGGCTCCAATTTTAGAGCTAACACAGAAATCTCGATGGGGCCCCTAACTCTTGCTAGCAGGTATAGTGGGATGAGTTCTCATTGGAATGTTTTTCTCAATTTCTTTGTAGTCTCTGGTTGAGGTTGGACAGCACTACAGTGGCCTTTTTTATTACTTTTTTGACTAAAAACTAAGAAAGTTTTTAAAAGACCTCTTTCGTGACCCTGAGTTCAATTCAAGTAGCTCAAATTAATGAGGTAACACAAAATCATGATGGCGTTTTCTGTGGTATATCTTGACATATCTTTGGTAATGAAAGGTTATCATTAGACTGATCTTTTTCAGATCTATGTTCTGTTTTCACTATAAATTCATGTTTTGATTATTTCAATAATTAATGTGTTTATTACAGTTTACAAAACACACATTCCATCAGATATGATGGAGTCTACCATAATGTAATCCGTAATAATCCTTACCAGCGATTGAAGTTCTTTAATTTTGAATATTTTTCAAGATGTGAAGTTTGAATCTTCAATTTGTGTCGTGCAGATTTTTAAACCTGAATATTTAATTTCATCAAATTAATTTTCAATTATTACTTACTCAAAAGTACGCACTGATGATGACTTGACAGTGCTTCACTAAGATTTTATAAATAATTTTTTTTTTTTGCACGTAAAACAATTTTTTTTCTTCAAGTATTTTGAAGCGTGCACACAGCTTGACAATTTTACTTAATTTGTTACACTTACTCTACCACTCCTTTTACTGTATTAAGTAGTATGTTATTCCTCGGTAATTCTCCCATATGTTGATCTCTTTTTTTCATGAATACTTATTATTTTGCCTATCGCCCATTGTTCTGGCATTTTCTCCTCAGTTCATACTTCCTTTATGAATCACTTCTTCACTCCTCTATTCTTCGTACAACTATTCCTTCTTCATTGTGTTGGTTTACTTTTAAATTTTTTATTTCATTTTGTTGATAGAAGCTTACTATTCACTTTCTTGATATTCTATACTTCATTATCTATCGATGACTATTAAAGCCGACTCTGCTGCTATGAAAATAAAGTTAGGTACACGAGAATTTCCCACACGTTCGCGGGAAATTCCTAATTCCCAAGGTAGTAATGAAAATTATCATTTCACCCCAACTTTGTCAAATGAATATTAATTTATATTCTCGAATAACTTCAAACAATACAATTCTACCCTCTACACTAGAAGAGTATGAATAATAAATTCCGTGCCATCGACGCCTTCACTCCAACTGAAATCGGGGAGAATCCCAAACCCATCCGGGAAAAAGCCAGCCAGTTCTCAAAGTCGGTGCCCTCAGTATCTCAGATGTCCGATAAAACCGTCCTTTGAAGCACCGTAAATTCATCGACAAGAAAATAAAGATACACCCACAGAGATACGTGTGGAGAAGAAGGTCAAAACCCTTGTACACATCAAGACTGCATTTCTCGCTGCCTCCGGAAAAAAATGTCGACAGCGCCCATGATGCGGGGACTGCGGACGACGAGAAGCTTTCGAATGATCGGTTCGGCAGCACCAGATTGAAGAGCCTAAATAAAGAACCTGCCTTCGTATATCTAACGTAATATCGGGACGTGTCGAAAAATGCGGCCGTAATAAATCTACGCTCTTTAATCGGCTTGGCACATCGACGAAATCGAATTTCTTTGCGCTGACTTGAATTGGCGACCATGAGAAAGACTACCACCGAGAGGAGATTCTTCGACGGACATTCCTGCGCATCAAATGCGCGACGTTCGTTTCATATGTCACTTACGTGTGTACCAAAGGCTCGAGGGTGACGCAAGATGTCTTGCTTCGATCAAATACAACATTTTGCGTGTGTGTGGGGGCGTCATTTGAAATAATTGTTACCTCTAGAACGGCTTTACGTCGATAAGAAGTGAATATGCGGAAACCTACTTCTTTTTTCTCAATTTTCGCGTTTTGAATGGTTATATGTTGTTAAACCATTATTTGAAGGAGGATACCAAACATAATGTGAAAATTAGTATAAAAATAAATAATCGGCGTTATAAGGAAACAATATTTCATCATCATGGTAATTTGGTTTACTTATGGCCACTGCAGAAAATAGGCGCACGGTAAACACAAATCGCACAGTTTAATATATCTCGGAAACGGCTCAATCGATTTGAGAGAAATTTTGTATGTAGATAAGGTTTTTTTTGCTTTAAAGTTTATCTGTATAGTCGTCTTTCTTTGAAAAACAGGATTTTACTGATAATAATAATAATAATGATAATTTTTGGATCTCGAAAACGGCTTCAACGATTTGGATAAAATTTTGTATTTATATAAGGTATTGCTAATTAAGTTCATCTATATAAGCGCTTTTCATTTTACTCATAATATTAATAATAATAATATGAATTTTTGAATCTCTGAAACGGCTCTAATGATTTGGATCAAATTTTGTATTTAGATAAAGTTTTGAGTTTTAAATTCATCTATATAGGCGACTTTTTCGGAAAAAAGCGATTTATTTTACAAATAATGATAATAATAATAATAATAAACGAACATCGTCCGAAAAGAGGAGGAAAAACGGATAAAATATCGAGAGTTCCTCTTTGAACTCCGCAGACTGTACCCAAACCATTCGGTTAAATTGGTGGTTCTGGTTATAGGGGTCCTTGGTGGAATGATGGACAGATCTTTAATCTAAAAATCATACCAGCTTGCCGTGATGCGGCAGAAATCCTAGCTGGACGAATGCAGAAGGCCGTCATTCTTGTTTCACTCCGTCTGCTCAGGGCACATGATTCTTGGACCAGTAGTAGCTAGCTGGGTAAATGTCACCCGCGCGCCCTCCGGATGCGTCGGAGCTCCGGAGACAGGGCCCCAACCATATAAAAAAATATATATAATATGAATTTTTGGATCTCGAAAACGTCTTTGTGGATCAAATGTATTACTCAGATGAAGTTATAGTAACTGCCGTTTAACAATTCTTGCTTTTTGACCGTATTGACAGTCGGAAATTATTTCATTTCATCAGTTTTTCGATTGTATCATTAATATACCCAACTTTGCAGGAATGTTTAAAAAAATAATTATAAAATTTTCACAGTGCCTCAAGTATCCATTTCGAAACTTAGTACCAATAAAGATAAGTAGATATCAACTTCATTATTGAACTATGAATGGTTTACATGTATCTTATAACAAATTCAGTGTACTTTTTTCAAACTCCCTCCCTTTTTGACAGCAATTATTATTATTTGCCGTTGCGCTCCGAGACGACTTACTGATTTTACGAGAATACGAGAATATACTGAAAAATTATTGTAAGTTCAAATCTTGTAATTGTATTGTCTTGTTTGTAAGCTTTCTGTAGACATGCATATTTCCGAGTGTTTTCAGAATATTTTTGGGACTATTTTGTTCTGATAATTGATTCTGAATCTCAGGTAACTTTCACTCGACGCGCGTTTCACTAACAAAGTTGGCATTCTCAAGAGATATACTACGCCGAGTGAAATTGACGTATAGTGTCGGTGTTTAAGGTAGCTTTTATTTCTTGAATTATATTTTGATGGTTACAATGTAGTATTGTTCACAACAAAATAAGGATTTTATCCCATTTTATTGCATTTATCAATTCGTTATCGAATTTATTCATTCACCTACAATTGCCATCGACACCAGAACTTTCGTGAATGGGCTCTACCATGAGAATTTTCCGTTCTGGCAATAAAGTATAGTTTTAATTTGATTCGATGTGTCTGAAGCGATCAGAGCTATGGGCGCAATAAAATTGTTTCATGTGAACATTCTCGTGTATGAATGATCATTTACTATCCGCGGGATATAATAAAATAGGTGTTTTCGCCAACTGCTTCCGTAAATAATTGTAAGAGCGACGTTATCTTAATCGAACCTGTTTTCAGCGAACGTACGATGTGGAATCTGAAATCGATCGGATAAAAACCTAGACAATATTTTCATATGCAAATCCCGATTGGGTTGGGCGCCCGACTAAAGCGATGAAAAATACTTAAACAGAAGGCTCGACGGGTAGGTAATATAGGAAACTATCTTCTCGAGCCAGCCGAGAGCTCTATAGCGTTCCGTTATAACCGTAGATTACGAGCATCTATATCACCTCGGGATGATCATGACAAGCGAATAATAATATTTATTGGCATGAGTCAAAAGTAATTTATCGAGAAAAATCGCCGTGTACGAAAATTTCGTAATCGTTACGCGTCGAGATTTATGAACGAGTATTTGCAACATATTAAATTGCGTAGCTTGCAGGTAGCTTATAATGGAAACGTTAACCAACAGAATGCTCAAATTTATGTTCTACAAATGAATCCGCGTGAATTAACGATATGCCACAGGGACGTACTCTGAGCGCCTTGTCCGCGCCGTAAACGACACGCCAATTAGAAGAAACGTCAATGGCGTGGTGGGGCACCCACAATATCGGCTAGATTCGATTAATTATGTGTTAGTTATTATTTTATGTAACTAGATTGAAAGGGATATATCTATACCACTATCGATGCAATTTTACAAATTGTGAAAGTGATTACATTGACCCTTCGCTATTATAATCACTTTAATTATTTACATTCATCTTTGAAAATGAAGTTTCATTGATGATTGCATATCAAGAAACGAATTTTATGATATTGTGTAACAAGAAGGATATACAGTGAATATACCCAAGCTATTCGAACTTTACACATTGAATCGCTTTTTCGCCGCAGAAGTGTTTGAATTTATGATTTATTGATGTGAATTCAATAATACATACTCTAATAAATACGATCATTTGTCTGATCACTGCCCCTTAGTTAACGAGCAAGCACCCGCCATGAAGGATGCTATTATTGTGGTGCGATATTTAACGGTGTGTTACTGGCTCTATACCTCATAACGATTCAAAAGTGCAAAAGGGCCATATTCTGGGAGTTTTTCAGTGAGATTGACCGGTAGAGAATTAGGTTTCCAAGAGTCAGAAACTCTATGAAAAAATAGCCTTATTTTGATGTTCGAGAAGGAATACATCAAGCTTGTTGGCTTGTATTTGCCTGAGGCTAGAGACTGACAAGTCCAATGGACTCACTTCCCATTCTCCATAATGAACTCAATATCCCCCGGAGCATAAAGCAACACCGATTTCTCGTTTATACCGTACAAGGGTCGTAGATGGTAATACAACACTCGTAGCGCCACGTTAAGTCCGTGGATATAGGCTAGGACCGCATAAGCTTGACACGCGGACAGAAAATGCATTATGGTCAAAGGCGCCCCACGACACGCTCTGCATCTAGTGTCCGAAAACTCTATACCCGTTACGCGACTACGGTGGACCAGGATGTTGAAGACACCATCCTTGCCGGCCATTAAAAATCCTTCGGTCTCCGACTTCAACCCACTTGATATGAGAAATGCGAAGGTTATATTTTTTGATGAGCCAAGATCTTCAATGTTCTTGAAGAAGACTCCATGCATCGGCTCATACCTATATGCCTGCAGGAGTACTTCAATCTCAGAATATTTTGCTGAACGGGCTTCAACTTCGAGACAGATTTTGGGTCAACCCGTCGAAAACGAGACCAATTTCATCGGCTGCACGTACTGCTGTCTCAAAAAGAAATACTCCAATCGCTGCTTCACCAAGCCGAAAAGGGGCTCTAAACTCCTGATCCTACTTTAAAGGCTCCATCCAGTACCATTCTGTTATGCCGATACTCCACACTCAAGAGTCCACGGTATCCCTGTTGTCTGGGAAATTACAATCGTGAAATTGAATGAATGAATGAATGATTTAGGATGCAACCTCCTATACTCAAGTCCGTAAATTGTAGATAGTGACTCATTGTATATTTTCAGGTTCTTACGGGATTTTAAAGTGCGGAGAGGATGTAAGAAAGAGGCAATTTAAAATTTGATTTGAAGTGTGCTGCTGCCTCAAAAAGAAATGCTCCGATCCCTGCTTCAGAATGGTCGCAGACCAAGCCAAAAAGGGCTCTAAACTCCTGATTACTTTGAAGGCTTCATCCAGTACCATTCTGTTGAAACGATACTCCATACTCAAGAGTCCATGGCATCCCTGTTGTCTGGGAAAGTACAATCGTGGAACGGATGATTTAGGATGCAACCTCCTATACTCAAGTTCGTAAATTATAGATAGTGACTCATCGTACACTTTGAGGTTTTTACGGGATCTGAAAGTGCGGAGAGGATGTAAGAAAGAGGCAAAGTAAAACTTGATTTGAAGCCTAAGTACCTAGCTGATTTTTGCTCTATTTCTTGACCTGCTTTATATGAAATATGAACAGTACAACCTTTGAGTCACTATCTACTATTTACGAACTTGAGATGCATTAATTTGCGAGTTTTTACGTCGAGTTGTCGCAGATACGCTTCCATTTCACCACTCTGAAGGATCTGCTCGGCAAGCATATTAGTTGATGCAACTTTGTTCGTCCCCGACAGTTCTGACGAACAGATCTGTCGGAGTTTCTTCTGATACTTTCCGCGGAATTTTCAACATTGGTTTCTGTTCGGGAGAGAAGATGTTCCACCACTAGGTAAGTATACGTCTCTCCGGCATCAGGATGTAGGACGCTTTCTTATTATTATCGTCAATTAGTAGGGTACTCAAGTATATTCCTTATTCTCAGGTATGGCTATGTTTGACGCCAGATACTGCATACTGTAATTTAATCTTCAATACAATGAACAAATCCTTTGGAAACCAATGAACAATTTTGGTCTTTACATACTGAATCCTTCAAATCATGAGACACCATTCAAATACTATGATTGATATGAGTACTCTGATAAGTAGAACTATACAGAAGTACTAGTCAAATCTACACCCAGTATCCATCGACTCTTATCTGAGAGAAAAAGTTTCTTTAACGTAGTCCTTCATTTTACAACATTTCTCAAATTATTTTGGCAATTAAGTACATGGAAAAAAATATGTTTCAATACTTTTTAGCCGGAACATTTTATAGTTGAATAGGCGTTGGAAATGCGCCCCTCCCCAATAAATTTTAAAAATATACTAACAATTGAAATATCATGACTGAAAAAGTAACTTAAATGAAACTTCTATTAGTTACAAAAAAGTTTTAGGTTTTAGATATCATCGTTCAACTACACCGTAAGCCTGAACTAGACCAACAATCAGCAAAGTTATAAAAGTGTACAACACCACCACTTTTATAATTCTCTTGCGATGCTGTAGAAGAGGAAGAATTTTATGTTGAGTTATTACTAATACTAATAATGATATAATGTGTTCTCATATTTCCCATTTATAAACCCAATTCTACCAACTCAAAATGTGGCAACTACGCAAAACGGTATCTTATCATAGAATCCCACCAGAAAACCGGAATAGCGCGACTTTTCAAGAAGAAAACACCAAACAAATGTATATAGATTCATAATAATTATGATAATATTATTCTACATATTTCTCCAACTCGTATAAACTGAAAACTTAATTGAACCTCATTAAATGAGATATTTATTTGTGTAATATTTACCGAGAAATTAGGTTTTTTCCTCTTCTCCGCATTGGTAACATAGTATGAGGCGCAGACGAGCAGATCAAGTTATTATGATTTATTTCCTTAATAAATGAAAGCAGACAGCAGTATGTCTCTGTCTGGTAAACATACCTCCTTCATTTAAACAACATAGAAAATAATGATCAATAATTTTATAGCAGAATATTCCTAGTACTCTTATTTTGACTATAAATAAACCGGTTGATAAGTGATGAATGCCAGTTGTCGTCAATCATAATAAGCCATATGAGCTTTGGTTTACATTTTCCCAAGATTGAGTACCTGAATTTTGATGATAGTAAACTCATGCAAATCAACTCATTCAATAGCACAATTAGAATATTATCTTTGTTAATTCTATTAATCTATCTTTAAGATAGAATACAATATCCGTCGGGGCATCACTGAGGGAAGTCCTTGTTTTCCGTTGATAACCCCATATTCTACCTTAGAGGACGACCAAGGAGAAAGGTATGTCAACGTCGTCAAAAATTCCATTTATTTTGAGTTTAGTCACCAAGAATGGTGGTAATTTCGAACATATAGGTTAAAGTCATGCCAAGATTGTTCCTATTCGTTAATGATGATTTATTTTAGGTAAACACATATGAATCCATATGTTTGATCACATTGTTGAAATAGTTTTTTTTTTCATGGCATACTTGAAAAAGCAAGGGATATCTCAGTATTTCTCGAATTTTATTGAATAAATCCAACAAGGTGGTAGTTAGATATAGGAAATGTTATGGTACAAAGTGACGCCTTCAATGGGACGTGAACTACTGCGGTGGTAATTTTCATAAATTTTTTTTCCAAAAAAATCGCCTTATGTTAAAAGCTGAGTAATGTAACTGGATTTTTTAAACTCATAATTAGAAAGCCAATCGAATAATGGGAAAATAATGTTGGTTCCCATTTAAAATGAGAAACTTTGGTTACGGCTTTTGGCTCACCCTAATGCACGGTCTATGTAAATCACTCTGTATTGTATCAATGGTTGCCAAGTGGAGAAACTGAGACAAATATTTAATACGTTTTCGATTAATATATTAACAATAGTTTAATAAAAAATCACCGAAATACTCAAATTTTACATGACTTTTACTACACAACAGGCTCAGATGATAGGTTTTTAAAGATTTTCAGCGAGAAGGATTTCTAGATGAATCTGAACATAAATATAACCAAAAAACAAAAAATTATTGGATCTTAAACTTCAATATGCTTGAATTTTACTTGTCTTATGTGCTCACTTAATAGTTTGGGGCTGTAATAATGGGCCTGAGTTCTGTGGTTTCCAAAATGGAATACTGTTTTGAAAGCAGAAAAGGACATACTCCACAAAGCTTTTACGAAAAAGTTCAATTTATTTATTTTGATCGGACAAAACACTACCAAGGGATGTTTGAACATAAAATAGCATGTTTATTCAAATAAAGAGAGAAATTTTGTGACACGTTTGTAATTCGATCTACAAACTTTAGAAAAACAAACCTCAAGTTTTGAAAAAGTCAAAATATATATACAGTGAGGACCAAAAGTCCGTCGCCCCCCCTGTAACTTCTTTATTCTACATATTACAAAAAAATGTTAAATACATAAGTTGTAGGGTTTCATTCGATCTCTTTAATGGTTTAAGTTTCATTCATACAGAGTGTCTCAAAAAAGCACGGTGACTTAGAAGTTAATTTTTTTAAATGGGACACCCTGTATTTCATTGCATTATTACATTCTACGTTGAATTCTGAACAAGTTTGATAAATGGTTTTCTATCAAAAAAATTAATAGTTTTGGACTTATGAACACTTGTAAATAATTATTTCGACTACTTTTGCACCAGTTCACGAATAAATTAATGAGGTAGGCTATGCACGCTAGGCGCGTTTATTTTATCCATGACAACGAAAAAAAACTCTTATCTGTTTTTGCCAAATGTCATTGACATTTTGTAGGTTTTCAAAACTTTGTTTCAAACAGTTTTCAATTTCTCTTGTTGATTAATATGGCTCGTTCAGTAGCAGACAAAGTTGAAGCCGTTATCATATTTGGTGAAGCTAACCGAAATTACCACGCTGCTATTCGCATTTTGAACGGTTTCCAGAACGTCCGATGTGTCGAAAATATCTGCAGAAATTGGTGGCAAAATTTAACCAAACTGGCACCGTGAAAGATGCTCCGAGATCTGGGAGGCCGAAAATAATTACGGAAGATGTTGAAATTCAAGTACTAGCCGAAATGGTAAATAACCCACAACAATCAACTAAGCAAGTAGCTGAGACATGTGATGTTTCTAAAACATCAGTAAAGAGGGTTTTAAAACAAAATAAATTCCATCCTTACAAAATAAAAATTTTGCACCAATTGGTTGAAGATGATCCAGACCGGCGACTTGAATTTTGCGAGACCATGGCAGAAAGAATTGTTGCAAATCGACTTTATTTGCAACACATCTGCTTTAGTGATGAAAGCACTTTTTACCTAAATGGAAATGTGAATACCCAGAATTGTAGATATTGGAGTGATGAGAATCCCCATGAATTCCGCGAGGGGCATACTCAATTTCCCCAGAAAATTAATGTTTGGACTGGTATTTTAGGTAACCACATTGTAGGTCCCATATTCTTGGAAGAAACTTTAAATGGTCCCAGATACCTCCAAATGCTGCAAGACACAATAAGTCCCAGTATCGATGAGATCGTTGCGCAAAACCCACATGAATTTTACTTGGATGTAACATTTCAGCAAGATGGAGCGCCACCACACTATTTTCGGGAGGTGAGAAATTACTTAGATGAAAGGTATCCAGGTAGGTGGATTGGACGTCGAGGTACAACAGAGTGGCCAGCTCGCTCACCGGACCTCTCACTGCTTGATTTCTTTCTCTGGGGCTATGTGAAATCCGTAGTTTTAAAGACAGTTTGTGGGTCGTTAGATGAACTGCGCCGTCGAATTATTGAAGTGTGTTCAGAAATAACACCTCAAACCTTGATTAATGTTAGGGAAGAGTTTACAACCCGACTATTTGTGTGTCAAGAAATGCATGGTGGACATGTCGAACATCTTTTGAAATAGATAAAAACTCACCGTTTTTAGTTATAAATTAAAATATCTCTTCAGTTTTTAATGATTCTTGATCTGTATTTATGGACTACCTTATTTGTTAATAAAATGTTTCAACTTCATTTGTACTAGTTTTTCGTGAGATTCAACAACTCTAACAATTGTAAAATGGTACGACGAGGTAAGTTACACATGGTGCCATCAGCAGTTTGCAACATTGGATAGCTTTCAAAAAGTTAGGATAGGAAAGTGGAATACATTGTTATCCATTTGTTACGATTTTCTCATTGAACTGGCGCAAAAGTAGTCGAAATAATTATTTACAAGTGTTCATAAGTCCAAAACTATTAACTTTTTTGATAGAAAACCATTTATCAAACTTGTTCAGAATTCAACGTAGAATGTAATAATGCAATGAAATACAGGGTGTCCCATTTAAAAAAATTAACTTCTAAGTCACCGTGCTTTTTTGAGACACTCTGTATAAATGAAACTTAAACCATTAAAGAGATCGAATGAAACCCTACAACTTATGTTTTTAACATTTTTTTGTAATATGGAAAATGAAGAAGTTACAGGGGGAGCGACGGACTTTTGGTCCTCACTGTATATGCATGTAAGCAGGAAAAAAGTATTTTGCTATTAGTGAGATTTCTCGTCTAGTTCAGTCATATATTTTTTGTTGAACACCAAGCAACAGTTTGTGCTCTTCTCGTTTTTTTTTTATTTGGAGGTGAGGCAAATTATTTTAAAACTGTCATGTTTTTCTCAGAGTCGTCGCAATAAAAATAAAGTGGATAAAACGACTCAGTTACAGAATAAAGACGATTTAACCTGATATTCTCATCGTGATTCAATTTCCTGTTTTATGAAAATTGTTACCAAGAGTGTGAATAGGGTAGAACTGATGCTGGTTAAATGCCACACCCACAGAATGCACTATGTTACGCATGATTATGATTGCCGGATCTGTCTTCAAGATTGAATACAATATCCGTCGGGGCATCACTAAGGGAAGTCCTTGTTTTCCGTTAATCACCCCATTTAAATTTAAGATTTAGATTTATTCGCGAATTGTATCACTGATATCGTTAAATTCATCATCGATTTTAGATCGCCACAATTTTTCAACCCAGAAACTGTTTGCATCGGAAGTAGTTGAATGCATATACACATAATTTCTTAATAGAAAAAGAATATTCAAATAATGTATTCACATGTTGTGTGATTACCAAAAGAATTTGTGAATGCCATTGATCCTTTGTTTGTTCTAATTTTTTGATAGGGTGTATGCAAAGCCACATTTTGAGTATTTTTGCCCCCTTCTAATTCGAATATGGTCGACAAAAAATGCAACCTCAACAAATTTCAGCCAGTTTTCTTCCAACTGTTATTGGATTCTGTAGGTTTTTATAATATATTCCTCATTGCCACATATGAATATTTTTGTCGTTTCGTTTTGGTGCACTAACTGAATTTTTTATAAAAAAAAAACTACAAGGAAATTTATAATAATGGCAATGACTTGGAATTTTGATGAAGTGGCAGTACCTAATACTACGAATATATCTGAGTGTCACCCTAACATTTTTCATAACTTTCAGGATGAGGAAGATCATACAAAACACCTATGCAATTGAAATTTGTTTTTTGAAATTTACATCGTATTGTGGAAACTCAAAATACACCTAAAACTGGATTATTGCATAACTATATTGAGAATGGAATGATTTGGCAATTGAAATCAGATAAGGTTATTCCTTCTAGGTACCATAATTTACCATAAAATTTTCCATAATTTTTGTTTTGGTGTATATTTAACGTGTTTTTATTTGTCAAGACATTTAGATCACGACAGTAGCAATGTGTAGTGTTTTGGTAATTGTATCAGTACCTTAAAAAAAATGCGACACATAGATATCAAAACAGTAAGATACAAGTACATGTTGCCAGTTCATCAAGATTCACAAAATTAAAATATATTTCGTGCCATAACGAAAAACAAAACCATGGTTTTATAGTAATGAAGAACATTATAGAATCATACTCTCATGAATCAACAGAATTGAAAAATAAATGTAGAACTCTTACTTTGAGCTTAGATGTAACAGGGGCAAAATCTCTGAATGCCTTCAAAAGTAGTATAAAAAGACATAATTTCAACCTAATAATTTGTAAATTTTGAATGTATTCTAAAGATAAGTGCTCCGCCTCCAAATGATTCCCAGTTATAGTTTCGATACTCAAGTTGTAATTATTGTTTAAAGGTCATGATTTGTGAAGAAATGTCTCATTTCGCTCGATTTTGAGGGGTTTGCTCCCTTCACATTCTAAAAAAAATGATTTATTGATATATGGTGAAATATATACAAGTGCGGAAAAACAAAAATAATGTTAAGTACCACATCAAGTAGACGGGAAAAAAATTAATATTTGTCAGTAACTTTTTCAATCAGTTTTGATACGTAAAGGCAAAATTTGTTTATTACAAGGTACTGATAAATCTATTAATTCTTCATTCCCGTCTCTTCAATGCAGTCATTTTTATTTTATTAAGTAATATTACTGAATTTTTTCAGAATGTGAAAGGTAAAATACCCAACGCCATATCAAGTTAGTGTTCAACCATAAATGTCCTGATAAACCTCCCCTAGTATTTAACCACCAGAATATAAATAAAACAATCACTTTCGAACAAATCAGTCCGGCGATGACGACCAATTCAGGTCGGACCGACGACTGAACGACGTGAAAACAGAATCTAACCTAAAAAGACCTTGACTAACCCGCCCTACCGCTGGGGGTGCGAGTGCATATGCGCGTGGGGATGTTGGGGGTGGCCGTAACCCTGATGCGACGGGGGCAGCGGGCTCGGGCACGCTTGCGAGTACCCGCCGTGTTGCGGCGACCCCCCCAACCCCAGATGGGTCTGCTCGAGGTGCGAGTAATGCCCCTGGCTGGCCAGAGAGTGAGGGTGAGCGTGTGTATGCGGCGAGCCGTACACCATTTGTCTTACTTTGGAGTCGTCGTCGCTGATGTTGTAGGTCAGCTCGGTCTCTTCGAATCCGGTCGCCGACATTCGCTGGTCGCCGCCCGCGGATCCAACGGGGGGGTCCGGAGAGTTCAGGCAGGTTTGGATGAGGGCCTTCCCTGTACAGAGACCAAGAACTGTTAAAGAAACAATACGATATCGGTTTTTGTGTATTAGTGGATTAAACGTGGCGAGGTGGAGGAAGTTTGTATGTCATCGCGGATGTTGTCTCTTACTGGCAAGTACGTAGTACGCTAACTGGCTCGATTTCTGGCCATTGACGATTCAATACGAATTGTGCTGTGCGAGTTTTTCTTGTCACTTTCTCGAAAATCCTTCGAGATGGCAATGCGAATAATGGAGTTCTTGATTGAGTCAATTAAGGACTAACGAATTTACAGTCGGTATTCATTGAAACATGTTCTATATCTAGCAGGGATCATGGTAGGATGAACAACTAAAATCGTTTAATTTTCGGGTCATAATATTATATAGAAAAAAACTGTCGTTTGTATCTAGTGTCCTGATATATTCGGTTGCCAACGGTTCGGTGCAGAAGCGTCTAGAATCCCGGGTTTCAGATCAGAAAAGATTTTAGAGGGGATCGTAAAGGCCATACGGCCTCACGAGCACTTCGACTCATTAGATCTTTTGTGCGCGACCCTTGATCTATTCGAAGCCCGGGGTATCGTTCCGAGTTTATCGTTTAGCGTTAAGAAGGTCCTCTACAGGAACTTTGCAAAACAAAATATCTACAGTTTCAGGTTTCAAGTTTTCGCAGAAGCGGCTACTACTACTCTCTGATTTGCCTGTTTTATTGGGGTGGTACCTCATACGGAAGAGTCCAGAGAGGAGCTCCATTTCCAATTTCAAGTCTTCCTTGTCCAACTCAAGAATCTCTTTTGCTTTCCTTGGCGATATGCTCATTCTTGTCTTTGTCTTGGCACACTATTCCATTGGGATTTGGAAAGTCCACAAAAGGGTTCTGGTCATGAAATGTTATGTTTGCCCCTTCTTTGACAGTCTGCATCAAACTGACCTGGTTGGTTGAAGTTCCAAGTGTATGACTCCACAGCTTTCAGTACTGTTTGGCTATCTGACACTATTTATAGCCTTTTTCCCTCCGGGTGCCCCTTTCGAAGTACTTCTGGGTACGTATCTCTATAACATACACTACGTTTGAATGATGGTTGGAGAGTTACCAAGGAGTTTCGAGAGCTTTAAAGTTGGTCCTTCCCAGTTGAGATCCGTTTTCGGTGAATATTTGGTGGTTTTTTATGACCACATGAAACTGTATTTCGAAGTCGAACCTAACTGACATGTTATCTCTCGATTTAGCGAAGGGTTTTAGGAAAATTTTCCAAAATCTTCAGATGTGCGATCAAACTGCTTCTGTATTTACTGTCTGGCTCAGTCTGAAGAGACTAATTGCTGCTTCTTTCATTATACATAGGTGCAATGGTGGAAGATTTTGCATTAGATACTTCTAATGCTGGCATGAGGCACATGAATATTGTCCCTGTGATTCCCAGATGAACCAGCAGCAGCACTTCCTGCAGCTTGCCGAAATTTATAGATAGATGCCATTTTTGTTGCAGTGAAGTGCCTAGAATCCCAAACACCGGAATTGTTTGGATAATGTAACTTCCGAGAAGATGTGCCTCAATAACGCAATTCAGAAGTTTTAACAAATTGTTTTCAAATTGAACAATGGTTCCGCGGTCGGAAAATAGGTAATATTATGATCCCGTAACTAAGACGACGATGACTGGTTATTTTTTTCTTACAACATTCTGACCCATAGTATGAGATGCAATAACATTACGACCGAGACAGTAGGTCGACGACTCTAATTGGTTAGCTTACCATGCTCACTAGATATATACAAGGGCATAACGTTTCAATGGGGATTCTTTCTTTGCATAGATTGAGGAATATATCTGGTTATTTTGAAACTCAAGCTGGAGCCTGAAAACAAACAGAACCTCTGAACGTTGCTGATTATTTTTATTATTATTATTTTTATTTGATGTCCACCGTCAATACGAAGGAGCAATAATTATTACAATAAATTATTTATGAATGACATACAAATTCCGTCCACCGTCAATACGAAGGAGCAATAATTATTACAATAAATTATTTATGAATGACATACAAATTCCGTCCACCAAGCAAAAATCACATGCTAAAAACATATCGACATTTTTTATACAAAAACCGAATGAAATAACGTTACCGACATTTAATAATTCCGCAACAATCCTCCTGTATATCAATTCGGAACTGAACTAGATGATCAATAATTTATCCATATATATTACTTCCATAGAGAGATGGTTCAGCATACATTCTCACATTAATACCGTTATTATCGAGGAGAAAAATCGAATACCAGAATTAAGTTCTTGCAACAAGTACGCCTGATAAAATTCATGTATGAAGCATAATTTATCTAGATTTCTGTCGAATGAATAAGCACAAAGAGAAATAGACCGCAACTAAGCGTTTCACACTTATTCAAATTAATACATCATAAAGAAAGATAACTACATGGTGGAGTGTGACAAAAAAGTGACCGCATGGTTAAGAAAATTACTGTAATTTGAAACGGAGTTGATAGACCAGTAAAATACGCATACACTACCATCATTTTGGAAATTAGAATTTTTGGCAGTAGCGTAACCAAGCCTAGTCTACTCTGGCAATATTTTGATTTTGATGATACAGAAGATGGAAAATGAAACACGAAAAAAATTATTAATATCCAGTCTTCTACAAATAACCTTATACAAAAGCTATTTTCGTCGGCAAATGTGCAACTGTCCCTACAACAATTGACTTATATGTTTGACACATGGTTTCCTAAAAGAACTACTTTACAATGTTTTTTTTTAAATCACAGGTGAAATTATTCTTCGATATAAATAGGAAAACACCTACGTACCGGTTCAAAGGTTCTTGCCAATCTAGGTCACTCAATTAAATCGAAAAATCTTTTTTCGGCAACCGTCCTGGAAGTAGGTACTTCCCGAGCGGTTGCCAGTTTCTTTGAGAAAGTATCACTTCCCGGACTAGTCCGGGAAGTACGTACTTTCCGCACTACTCAGGGAAATGCACGAATTTCAATATAAATATTTATATAAATAAGAATTAGAATGTTTCTGTTAGTACCTATCTTCTGTTCGCATTTCGATATTCAATACTAATAAGAATTAAAATGTTCGAAATTTTCTTCTACAAAGAAATATAAAAAATAAATGTGTCTTGATTTGTTATTCTACACGGTTACCGATAAAATTGTGTACGCAACACGTCCGAAAACAGTTTTTTTGGACTCGCAGACTTCCAGGACTCGCTACGCTCGTCTTAGAATCTTGTCCACTCGTCCATGAAAACAGTGTTTTCCGGACTTGTTACGTAAATTACTATTCAGCTTCTGAAGTACTGAAGTAAATTTCCAGGGCCATTTCTAGATTCTAGATCCACATCGACAACTAATGTCAGGATCTACAGTGTGGATCATTTAAGATGGAAGCACCCCTATAAAACTTACATTTTTCAACCGATTGGAATAATTTTTATTTTTTTTTCCTTCCATTGATATTCATAAAATCTGGGTAATTTTTCGAAATGGTGAGCAGTGTTAATGAAACCACATACAAGAATTGAAATATAACATGAATATTTACCTGCTTCACTGGTAATCATGGGTTGCAACTTCCTAGTCGCGAAGGTGTACACGTGACCAGTTTCTGAAGCCACCAAAAGCATGACTTGTGTACCGGTCAGTGTCGATAACTCGTACGCCTGTAAAAAAAAAGAAAATATTGAAAGCTCAGAGGAAGATGGCAAAAATATTGAAGAGGTGCAGGTCACCAATTATAGAAGGGAAATTGTTTCTTTTTAAAACTAATGATATTTTCCTTTGGTTTGGTTTGGTTTTTTTTGAATAGAAACATGACGTGGCGTATGTGAATTGAACCTCTTAAGGTGAGGTAGAAATTTCTGAGGCATTTGCTTCTTTACATTAAAGTCATCTTCAAGAAGTAATAGAGTTTACTTCTTGAAATATGAACTGATGGTCGTTATTCTCCGAAACATTTATTTCTCAGGATTTTTCGAATATTTAAGGTAGTGAAATAATAAAAAAGAGGTATTTCTATTTTAGTGCGGATGGTGTAGAAATGTCCTACGCAATTATCTGGCATGCGGAAATGTTTTTTCATAAACTGTTGATAGAGGTCCAACATATCATAAAACCACAATAATCCATTTTGGACGGACATGGATTCACCCCTAAAAAAATACACCCTTGGTCAAAACAGTCTGTTTTCGCCTATAATTCGTTGACCGTTGAAAATATCAAAAAATTATTCGTTCTAATACAACAGACCCATAAAAAAATTGGATTACTTCAATAACACAAGCAAGTACATTGCTTATTGTCTGTAATTCCCAAACTGGAAAATAATAGTCATTTATAGTGTGTTATTTTGAAAATAAGTAACGTGAGAAAGATTTATACCACGAGGCATACATAACACACGAATGGCATACAATGTTTTATCCAACACATGACAGTTATGATAGTTATGACTGACTCACTAGTCAGTTATGGATTATAACACACTAGTGTGTTATTTGATAGTTCACTTGTCCAAAATGACATTAATAATGACAGTCATAACTGTCATCTGTTGGATAAGGGCATCATGTTTTTTCTTCGTTTCCAGATACAAAAAGATAATGCGCTAGCTCGAGTTCCTCTTACATACTTCAACATACGTAGAATGTTGAACGTGTAAGGTATGTTGAACATAAAGGCACTGGAAACAAAAGGCATTCTGGTTTTTTCTACCTTCGCAGATACCAAAATGAAATTGTTATAGCCAAGGACCTCTTTTACATACTTAATATATGTAGTATTATGAACTTGTAAGGCATCTTGAAAATGGCATCAGGTCTGAGGGGAAGTAATGGGGTAATTACTTTAACACTTTCATTGAAGTTTAACGTATATGAGGCTTTGCCGGATCTCATAAATTGTTTCACTGTGATTGACCCTAGACATATGGAGACATCCTGAAAAAGATGGCATCGAAACCGAAAGGCATTATAATCCAGTACGATTTGGTTTTGAGATTAGGATCGATTGTAGCACCACCAAACTTGGTATGCTAGGTGTTGAAACAATAATAAACACAAAAAAAAATGTTTACCAAAATTCCAAAGGTGGAATTTTTTTTTTTCAAAATAAATAGATTTTGCTGTAATCTTTAAAGTATATGATTTATCGGAAAAACAACTCAACAAGGTGAACGGCAATTCAATTCCCCACAAAAAATTCCTAATAAGTTTTTATAAAATGCGCTCGTTTTCTCAGAAAACGTGATTGAACGCCGACATCAAATTTCAGGTTCACGCTTACCGCCGCTAAAATTTCTGGAGGAGCCGAATATTTGATTGGACAAAACTCTGCTAAAAATGATTGGAGAAGAAAAAGGAAAAGTTCATATCGTTCCTAGAGACTTCTACCTTGTCATGCAAATATAATATGCGAGTATTTGAGTACCTAAAATGTTTTTTGTCGCACTTCACGGAGATGTTTGCGGATTATCCGAAAATCGTGAACAATTTAGTAAATATGGAATTACTATACTAAAGCAGCAACCCATACCCTCTTTGGACTATATACGCAACAATTTTAGAATAGTGTGCCAGGTCCCACTTCTACATGCCAAAAAAGAACATTTGCTTTTTCAACTTACCCATAAAATCGGCATTATCTTCAGTAAATGTTGAAAATAGTCGCTTATTCGTATCCTGCATATTTATTTAATAACTCTATTGTGAAGTGCGAACCTCAAGCTTGAAATCACATACTTCATTTTTCATGTAGGATGTGTATGTGCGATTATTTACTGAAGAAATTGCCGGGATTAGGGGTGAGTTGAAAACTGACGCAGGATTGAAACCCAGTTTTTTCTTTGACATGTATAAGTGAGACGTATCTCTCAGGAACGATATGCACTTTTTCTTTTCCTTCTACTATAATTTTTAGCAAAGTTATGATGAGTAAAATTTTTGGCACTGCCGGAAATGGCAGTGGCGGGTTATCTCGAGCCTGAAATTTGATATGGGTATTCAATCAGGTTTTCTGAGAAAACGAGAGCATTTTGTGAGAAATTACTAAGTATATTTCTTGTGGAGAATTGAATTATCTGTCGCCTTGTTGAAATTGTTTATCAGTAAATCTCATACTTTCCGAAACAAGAGCAAAAAAAGGGTTCCACCCCTGATATTTTGGTAAACAATTTTTTTTCTAACAAAACATAATGTCAAGAAGTCATGTGCCAAGTTTCAAAGTACTACGATTCATTCTTCACTTGTGGCTTGCATTTGTCTGTGGTTACTGTACTATTATGGTTTTTCTTCGTCACCAGATACAAAAAGAGAAGGTGCAAGATAAGGAAAAGGAAAATTAACGAAGAAAAATTCACTTTATAATAATTTATCACCCTAATATTATTTAATGTTTCACTTCAACCACCATCGTATAATTTATGATTTTTTTTAACGAAATGAAAATATATCGCGAAGTAGAATCTACCTATACACTATTTCCGAAAATTAAAAATTGTTTGAAATCAGTAAACGATTCAACTTCTTGAAGAAACTTCCAATATGAAATAATCTTTTCATTAGTGATTCAATGAGAGTGATATCGGGTGAACTTGCTGGCCACTCTATAGAACCAACCCCCTCCATAATCCTCCTACGAAATCGATCATTCAAAAACGTCCGAACAAGAAAAAATAATATAGCAGAATACTATAGTATAGAATAGTATAGTATAGTTGAAACACCTGCAAATCTGATCATAACTCTGAAGCTCTTCAGTTATGACTCAGCAACCGAAAGATGTATCAAACTATTTCAACGAATCAAGCTAGAAGAACACCCTAATCTAGCCGACTGCAATTACGAGCTTTACGCAGTCATTGTTCACTGTGGTTCTGGAGCTGATTTTGGCCACTACTACATGCACCTTAGCCAAATATAGAACAGACTGTTACAAATTTGATGACAATTGCGTAAATAGAATACCTTCTTTGGAACTTGACCTTTTGGAGCCTTCGAAGACACCATACATCCTATTTTACCATAGTGCAGATTGTCACAATTCGTCGGACCTCTTTAGAAGTTCTCTACCAATGAATTCCAACTCTTCAGATGATGTGGTGTTGCAGTTTTTTCCGGGTTTCCCTGCGGCTCTGAAAGCGAATGCGCCACCAATATCATTTAAGCCGCCCCGGAGCGCCGATCAATCATTTTGATGTTTTTACTTTGTTCTTGTTAGTTTCAATATGTTAATTTCAACTGATAATAAACTATGTTATTATTCCCATTACAATTTCAAGTCCTCGAAAATTCGCATGATCATTAGATCGATGATGACGGGAATAAAACAAATTTGCTTAGGATCTACATTTTAGAGTATTGAATTCTCCAATGGACTCTATGAATCCTTTCAAATTTTCTACGACCTATCATTTCGTTCATATTGAAACATCTCCCGAAAAACACCATTGATGTAACCTTTTCAAGAATGCAATCTCTCAATCATTAGGAGCACTGATAAGTGTTACATCCATTACATCTCATACCTTGTTATAAAGCATCACATCTAGTAGATGACGGCTGCTACTACATTATTGAATTCTATGAATGTCTTAGAGGCTTTAAAAAGCAACATGACAGGTATGTATATTGGATGTATACATAAAAAAATCGATAATAAGCATTGTAAAACCAATTTCTATCTCAACTACAATATAATGGATCATATATTTTTTCTTTCAATATTTTTGACAGATATTTTCCATTATAAGAAAGTATTCGTGTCGGCACTAACGCCTATAATTATAATTTTATTACTTTAACAATATTGGGATCATTAGTACAGAATGATGACGCACTTTTTTAGCCTTTTGTATTTTTTAAAGAACGTATTATAATTTCTTAGCATTCCCGATCGAATAATATATGCATATGGCCGCTAATTATGTATTACGAAAGGAGCCGAGTTATGCTTTCTCCTTTTATCTTTTTATCTAACTGTAAGTTTTGAAAATTATCGCTAATTATTTAGCTTTTGTACGGACGGGCTCCATCGATATATTGAGTTTATGAATTGACAATACATTCGCCAGATAATTCAGTCTTTTCAGCGTCTGCTTGCTTATCTGATTGGAAATGACGGGTTAAATGTTCTACAGTTGAAGAAAAGAATGCTTTGATGCCAAAAACAATAGAAGAAAAAGATACTGTCGAACATGTGACTTCGAAATAAGCATGAGAAAATGATGTTGTAGAGATATATTGCATGGGGCAACCGATATGGTAACAATGTTAATCATTGAATACACGTGGATATAAAAACTTAATCAATATACTCAATGAAGATGCAACAGAAATTGCAAAATAATGCATAATTTGAGTGCATAGTAAATCACCCGAAATCTCTCTCTCTTTCTCGCTCTCTCTCTCTTTGATATGAAACAACACTGAAGTATGTAGAAGGTTATACAGTGACCGCCAAAAAGTATGTACCATATGGGAAAAAAGTTTATTATTAGAGTATTAGAAAAAAGATTCTTGGGAAAAGTTTGTGCATGTCCGATAACCTAAAAAATCTATTCTGACACATGTCACGTGATCGCTGGTATGGCGGCAAATTGAAAAAAATTACTATGAGAACACAAAAAGTGGGGTAAAATGGCAAGATATCAAAAAAAGTGATTTTAAAAAGTTGCTTAGAATTAAATTTTATACACATATACGAAGTTTGAAAAGATAATGAGAGAAAATTGAAAATATAATTTTTTTTTAATATTTTCCTAGCTGTATAAAAATATCAAATTATTATCATATGAATAGCTTGACCATACTGAAACATTTGTATTTCAATGATAATGACAAAACTTTCTCATTTTCTCTACACCAGTAAGCACTAAATTAAAAAAATTGGATTTTGTTAAAACCCTGGCTGTTACATTGGTTCGTATCTAACACTTATATCAGAATTCCACGACCATTGTGATGAAATTACACTCCAGATACATGATGTTTTCCAGATTATAATCAAGTTTCGATGATAATCATGCCAGCGCGTTTCACTTCGCATGCAATGTTGAAAACTCAAGCCTCTTTAATTTGACGCACTATTTTTAAGATTATGTGAAATTATGTGAAACGTTCGTGCACGATTATCATCAAAAATTGATTATAATCTGAAAAACACGATATTTTTGGATTTCCCTATCATCGCAATAATAGTGGAATTGTGATATATCTATTAGATACGAACCAATGTAACAGCAAGTGTTCTGACAAAATTAATTTTTTTCAATTCAGTGCTCTCTGGTATGGAGAAAATGAGAAAGTTTCGTTATTATCATCGGAATACGAATATTCCAGTATGGTCAAGCAATTCATAAGAAAATAATTTGATATTTTTCTACAGCCAGAAAACTATTTAAAAAAAAATTACTGTTTTCAATATTCCCACATAAGTTTCTCAAACTTTGTATATGTGTATGAAATTGAATTCCAAGCAACTTTTTCAAATAACTTTTTTCGATATCTTGCCATTTTATCCGACTTTTTGACTATTCATGGTAATTTTTTTCAATATGCCGCCATACCAGCGATCACGTGACATGTGTCAAAATCGATTTTTAGGTTATCGGACATGCACAAACTTTTCCCAAGAATCTTTTTTTCAATACTCTAATAATAAACTTTTTTCCCATATGGTACATACTTTTTGGTGGTCACAGTATAAAATTTTCCAGATAAAACCCGTCAAAAGCTTGTGCGCGAGCAAGGGAGACCCGGGACTAAGATGCCTAAAAACCCTGGTGTACCGACTTATACCTGTAAATCTGTGGGATAAAACGAGAGACATTCGCCAACTTGATTACGAGAAAACAAATGAATCCGTGGGCTGTTTTTCGAATATCCCGCGACACTTGAGTGCACCGCCACCGTCGGTTTTCTTGTTAATTTTCATGAACAGAAGTTTGAAGTTATGCCTACGATTCACGAACGTGAAATCAATAAAACAATATAATTATGGGAATATACGGAATCACTGTCCCCAATCAGTTCTATTTGTTACATTTTCGACATGATTTATTAATTTTTTTGCTGAAATATAATTAACTCAAATTTCACATAAAAGTATTGCAGTTCAGCTGCATCGCATGGAAATTCACCATTAGCACCTGTCAATCTTATGCGCAGCGCATACTCTCGCGCTGATATCTGAGCATTTGTGCCCGAGTTTTCACTATAAATTTTTTTAAAGAAATAAAGAATAATTTTGAGGCTTTGAGTTTAATTGCATTTGGGATTTGATATTTGTGATGAGTTAATGTGTTTAATTGTTCTTCCACTTTTAAAAAACCGTTCAATATGACATTTAATAGTGAAAATATTTCTATTGTGCAATTTTGTTTGGCAGAAAAGTGTATTTTTTGATCAACTACACTAAAAAGATTTGCCCATTTCAAAATAGAAGGAATGCATGGAAAATAACCAAAACTTTAACAAGCTTACTGAAGACAAAATATTGATAGATTTCAGTAGGAATGGAGAAAAATTAATATTTTTTACTTTATCGCGGACTTTCGCTACTAATGGAAGATTTCAAGGTACGGTAAGATATAAAAACGCATCCAGAGTTGATTGAATTGATTAGAAAACATTTTTGCCATAAAATATTGTCAACATGCAAGGCGTTTTGAAATAAAATGTCTGTTTCAAAGTATGTTCAGATTCTAATTCTGTACTGAATATAAATGAGTTACCTACTTTGTTCATCTTTCTGGATTGTCGGCACGAAAACGGAACATGATCAAATTATTAAAATATAAGGAAAATGAAGAAACACATCAATAATATAAGAAAATTGCACATTTTTTTTATTATATTATATTATATTTTAGTAGTGTTATTTTTTCAATAAAACTTTTGATCTTCCATTTTGAGTATGGACTATTACTTTCGTATGGTAATGAAAAAGTTTAATAAAATTCCTTAAAATTCCAATAGCAATCACAATCACCATTTCCTTGGAATGTTGACAGTGTTGACACGAGGAAGATGACGCCATCTCTGGAGTGGATTATAAAAGTAGACCACTAATTCATTTGTTTTGTCTTCAAAAAATTTTAAACAAAATCTAATCAATCGGGACAGCAGGGTTTTTAGACATCTCACCCGGGACTTACAGCTTACGTACAAGTGGATTCAGAACTACTTCAGCTCTGTGACGGCGGTAGGGATCGAACCCGAGATGCCTGGGTGAGAGCAAACGCTTACAACACCTCGACCACTTCGCTTTCGTCATGATTCTAATATACAGCCTGTCCCAAAAAGTATGCAACAAATGGAAAGCTTTTATATTGTTGATATCACGTAAAAGAGCATTTGTGATACAAGTTGCTGCTCATTGGAAAAACCTCAATGGGTTATCAAAACGTTATGTTGAGTTCTGGGTTTCTAAAAGAAAATATTTTTTCGAAAAAACATCAAGAATAAGGTATCTCTATTTTTTTTACGCAAGAAACTCTTTGGGTATATTTCGTTGTCATCTAACGAAATAGGTATTCAGATTTTGAATATAAAAGAATACTTCAAAAAATGTATTTTTTCTGTGACAGGAAAAAAGTTTGATATTGTATCCCTATTGACAGGTAATAAAATATAACTTAGAACAGGGAAAAAAGTGAGTACTTTTTTCCCAGATATATATATATACCTATAGATTGAGGTAGGTATTTAATTGATTCGTCGTTTTTCCCGTCACAGAAACAAATAGTGTATTATACACGGGAGAAAGATTGGATTTTGACTCTCGGTTTACCTCGAGCTAAAATATAATACTTTTTTCCCTTGTATAATAAATAACTATTATCTCATTATTTTTCTCTTATTCTTCTCAATCTATTCTTCAGCTTACTTTAATAGTCGTCTCAATTTGATGATCAAAGAGAATGGTATCTGGACCGTTCTTCGAATGACAATTTTTCGAAATCAGTTATTCGAAGGACAGTTTTTCGAATGGACAGTAAGAGTCTGAACGAAGTCATCAGCTGAGATACGTTGTCATTCAATGATCTCAAAATTTTTCATTAATTTACTTCACAGTGATATACGAATTAATGAGATAATTGAATGGGGACAGAAGCATACAATTTTTAACGCCACGCATGCTTCACAAAGGATTTGGCAATTGTAATTGAAACTTTAGTTTTTATAGTGTGTCAACTGACTTCGTATAGACTATAATCGAATTGATAATTCTTCGACTAGACAATTATTAGAATGGACAATTCTTCGAAATGTTGATTTTATTTCATATAATAAGGGTTGTTGGAGTTTTATTAAGATCCATTTCATGTTTCATTTATTTCAACATCTTGTATATATTTATATTTGTTGAATAGTTAGCTGAGCTTGTTTTAAGAAAAAAGTAATATATTGAGATTAGTCTGACAAGTCGAACTGTAACCTTGAATTCGTCGATTTTTTACATGCTGTATGTCTCAGGGAATACTTCAGGAGGCAGTGAGTTCCAAAACTTTGCCGTTCGTTAGAACAACGAGCCTTGGAAAAGAGATATTTGGCATGTCTCCAAAGTGACAGCATATGGATGTGAGGACTGAGCTCAACGGGTCAGTCTCGATGGAACTGCTAACGATGGAAATATTGATGATATTTCAGGAGAACATCGTTTATGAGACTATCCTATGAAACAGATACAGATTGCTGACCTTTCTGTGGTGTCCAAGAGAAGTAAGAAGGCTTCCAAGCAAAGTATCACCGACGAGACGAATGTCTCTTTTTTGGACATAAACTAAAAGTTTCAATGCATATTTGCGTGTTGCACTCTATATATGGGAACAGTATTCCAGGGCAGGTCGGATTTGTGACGTATACATCATAATCAAATGACGGAAAGTGAAATACTTCTTGGCACAAAACAGAAAACCAAATTTTTAAGATAATCCAGTAACGACAGACAAACTGGAGCAAAAATTTCGACATCATGTATTATTGGAAAAAAAACGATTTCGATAGGTTGAGAGATAATTCAATTCTCCACAAGAATGATTTTCAGTAATACCTTATGAAATACGCTCGTTTTGTCATAAAACGTGGTTTAACGCGGACGTCACATTTTATGCTCGGGCTAACCCGCCATTGCAAGTTCAGGCAGGGCCGAAATTTAGATTTATCATAACTTAACATAACATAACTAAAAATTATAGTAGAAGGAAAAGAAAAAGTGCATATCGTTCCTGAACACTTTTACTTCCTCATACAAATATTGTTTTGTCCCACTTCACATAACCCTTCTACGATATTTACTGAGGATCCGAAAGTCATGGATATTTTAGTTGCTATGAAATAATTATACTGAAGCAGGAATCAGTACCGTCTTTGGACCATATGTAACAATTTAAGACTAGTGAGACAAGTCATACTTATACATGCCAAAGAAAAAATTGGCTTTTACTCCTGCCTCAGTTTTCAACTCACCCATAATCCTGGCAATTTCTTTAGTAAATGTTGAAAATAATCGCTCATACACATCCTATATAAAAAATGAAGTATGTGATTTCAATCTTGAGGTTTGCACTTCACAATAGTGGTATTAAATATATATATGCAGGATATGAAGAAGCGATTATTTTCAAAATTTGAAAAAGTTGAAAATGAGGCAGGAGTAAAACAAAGTTTTTTTGGCATGTATAAGTGGGACCTGTCACACTACTTTAAAATTTTTGCATATAGTCCAAAGAGGGTATGGGTTGCTGCTTCAGTATAATAAGTCCATATTCACTAAATTATTCATCATTTTCGGATAATCCGCAAACATCTCCGTGAAGTGCGACAAAACACATTTTAGGTACTCAAATACTCGCATATTATATTTGCATGAGAAAGTAGGAGTCTTCAGAAACGATATGAACTTTTCTTTTTCCTTCTCCGATCATTTTTAGCAGAGTTTTGACCAATCAAATATCCGGCTCCGCCAGAACTTTCAGCAGCGGTAAGGGTAAACGTGAAATTTTATGTCAGCGTTCAATCACGTTTTCTGGAAAAACGAGCGCATTTCATAAGAAATTACTAGGAATATTTTTTGTGGAAAATTGAAATGTTTTTCGCCCTGTTGAGTTGTTTTTCCGATGAATCATATACTTTCCAAGATTACAGCAAAAATCTATTTATATATTTTTAAACGATAAAAAAATATGTTCCACCCCTGGAATTTTGGTAAACAATTTTTTTACGTGTTTATCATGGTTCCAACTACTAGCATACCAAATTTGGTGGTTCTACAATCGATTCTTGTCTCAAAACCCAATCGTATTGGATTAAGAGGCACTTTTGGCAATGGACCTCATATGATTTTTCCATGAAAGGGTACTGCTGATGGTAATCCCGAACAATGGAGAACTTCATCGGAATGGATACTCCTGAAATAGCTATGCTGGCCACTGTGGGATCGGCCGATCTGGAGATGATACATCCTTGAGTTTTGTTCGCATTGATATTTACCCATTATATTATTTTTGCTGTGTCCGTAGTTATTTCGTTACTGATTATTTCCCGTTCACTTCTGCTTTTACTGGCAGATATCTGAACAGATATCTGATGTAAAGAAGAAACGTTGTTGATGCTAGAATGGATCCCTGCAGATCACCAGCATTTATTGACAGAGTATCGGATGATACTCCTTTAACCACCCCTTGGGGAGATCAGTTTGAGAGAAAGCCAGCCAGCAAGAAACACAACTGGAGAGCAACGCATAAAATGGATGTTTGGCAAGGTGTCCCTGCTGCAGAAAGCGATCAAACACCAGGAAGATATCTTATGCAACAGCCATTTTCGATAGATTGCTGCCAAGTATATGACACATCACTAATAAAAAAGATTTTTTGCATCAATGCATAATTGCATTGATTCAAGTCGATTGTATTCTTGAATAGGTCCAACCAAATATTAGTTTGACTTTTTGACGGAATCCTCTTGACCACTTGAAAGGAAACTTGAGACATATGAACACTTTCTTCACTGAATAATGGGAGTTGTTTGGTGCAAGAATATTTCAACTTTGATAATGAACACTATTGTGAATACTTTCTTTGTTCGATGGTGTGAGTTGGTTGAGGCAAGAATATTTCAACTTCAATAACGAACAATATTCTTCTTCTAAATGCAATACATTTTTGATTCAAGATTATCTGCATTTGAAGGTTCAGTCAAATGTGCACTTGGTTATAAAAATATGCCATGGAAGACATGTTCATATGGTACAGTTCAATAAACAGAGAACAACTGCGAACAATTGAGGTATAACGGTTACATATGAGAATAGTTTTGTAATATTTTAATTTCATAAACTATATAATCAACGTAGATACCTATTCGGTGACGCATAGGAATGCGATCGAATATAGAAACGACAGCGTCATTCGCTATTATCACACACCTGTTTGAAACAAAAATATCTTCAGTCAGATATGACCTAAATTGAAATCTTGCAGAAATAATTGGACCTCCATATTGCACTTCTGTAGCAGCACATTTGCACATAACCACTGTGACAAATACAAAACTAACATCTTAAACTATGATTCAAACACATCCCCCAAACCAAACGCGGGTAACAGCAAACAGGATAGAGGTCCCAGTCGGCAGTCGCAGTGCGCGCTTTCGCGTGGGTTCGCGCCGTTCCGGTAGCGGGGTTCCGCGTGCACCCGCTAGAGTAAAGCTATTGGTTGACTGTGCCACGTGCTGCTTTCTCCTGACCTTCGCCAAGGAATTATGTTCTTGAGTCAAAAGTAGGTGTCCTCTAGGGTAAAGAGTTGAAATGTATTAATGCAAACATATTCTTTTCAAGAGAATGTATGTAAAGAAGCAAACAGTTCAATAAGTTTGAAATAAGAGTATATTCATCAATTAAAATTAATGATTCTTTTCAGAAGATTATTCTGTTCAAGAGGATATAAGTATATATTTGATTGAAGACATCCTTTTCATCAGTGTAAGCAAGTCAACAGTTGATATCTGATGCAGGAAACCATATTGTCGATCATTGATAATTCCTAAGCGTTCTAGATATTTCATGAGCTCGATGTTGATGGCTGCTTCCGTGACCTTCAAAATCACACATAGCAGTGCGATGGATCTATAGTGGCTAGGTAGGGTTCGACAATTCCACAGTTGGACGGAATAAGTGATATTATCAAACCAAACCCAAATTTACTCATTTTATTTTCTATAAAAACATTTTTTATAGGTTCGCGGCAAAAAAAAAGAATAATAATATATTAATGACATTTGTAACCATATATAATATACCCACATCCGGTAAATTATTCGAGCAACCTTTGTACAAACCCACGTACCCCAGTCATAAATAGTAAATACACTAATAACCAAAAGTAATAATTATCGAAACAGTTATCTCTCATAAGAACAGCAAATCCAACAATAACCACAGAATAGAACGAAAGACCGAAACAAATTTTTTGTGTATTGTACTTTTCATCACGGTGAAGTTATGTTTGTTTTTTTTTTACTTTCCTATTTAGTTTAACATAAGTTCTAAACTTGCAATTTTCAAGCCCATTCAAACGCCATATTGAAATATACCGCAATGAATCCAATATTCAACGCATCGAGTCTAGATGGCGATAATAAAGGCGCCTCTGCGACCCAAATTAGTCAAGTTGTAAGTATCCCACTGACAACAGATTATGTAAATTACTCAATAATTTTTCTCCGTATGCAAATCATTTTGTTGGTCTTGTAACTTATACAAGATGTCGTGTTTAAACATTAGTACGACATAAAATATTATTTCTCGAAGAAAGAACTTTTACAGCGCTGTTATATTCACGCGACTTTCTTATCGTCGAGGATAATCCGTAATGTATTATTATTATTAGTATTATTGTGTAATTGATTCGTCAGCAGATGATTATCGCCGGGCTTGGCATAAAATGAAAGTAATCCTTCGCTGAGGTGGTGTACTATTAATTGAATCATTATTATTAACGTCTAAGCGGTCTGTTGAGATTGTATCTGCGGAAAACCTACATTCGATTAATAACTGCCATGCTGCCGACAGAGATTATACAAAATAATAGCTTGCTCTTTTGAATTATTAGGTACATGAAGTAATGGAACTAGGAAAACCAGCATGGAAATAGCAGTGTTGAGTACCCAAAAATTCCTCAAGAAAAAAGTTCTGAAATGGTATAGACAGATAAATATTCATTAAGTAGGTCACCCTACTGAAAAAAAAAATAATTAAAAGATTATTAGTAATATTATTAGTAATATATACAGAGTGACCCATTTGAAATCGGGCCACCTCTCTAAAACTGTTATTTATTATCCGATTCAGAAGTATTTTTTTCAATAGATTCGAAATGAAAATAAAAATTTCAAGGCCTAATTCGAATTTTTTTCAAGGTCAAAAATCCAAAAAACATACTAGCAATTTTTTTAAATAGAATTTGGCGACGCCACTTGATTCACGACATTTTCAAGTGGTTAATGTTAAAATTACGAATTTCTTCGTTCATCAATAAAAAAGTTATATGGGTATAAAATTTGAAAATTTTGTCAATAAGTCAACCCACCGCTTCAATTTCAGAACTTTTATCAAAATTCTGACAACACCACTGAATTAAAAATATTTCGAAATATATTTGGTCAGAATTTCATCGAAATTTGTTCATAAATAAAAAAATTATAAAATAATAAAAGAAAATTTTCCTAAAATTCCACTAATATCAAATTTTATTTAGACTTAGATGAATTTTTTCCGAACCGTTTCGAAAATATTGGAACGTTCCCAGACTTTTGAACGAAAATGCCATGTTGTCATATTTCAAAAACCACAATAAATTAAAATCTGATATTTGGAGACAAAAGTAATGAGGGAGCGCTGAATTGATTGCAATGAAAATAATTAGGATGGTCCATTTGAAAAAATTGAGTTAGCCTCAGTATCTGAAAAACTATTGATTTGGCAACATTGCCAATATCACCAATGAATCGGGCATCATCAAAAACCATCCAGTAGAAATTTTCATGAATTTTCTTTCGGCCGATTCTGAAATATGAGAACGTTCCCAGACTTTTGAAAAGCACTGTATACAAAAAAATTTGTTCAACATTTTATAAAATTAAGGCGGAAAACATTGTTTGAATGTTTTTATTTGCGGCCGAAAATATTCTTCTATAGAATCAAGGCAGCATTTCATGGAGAAGCCCAATTTGGGACTTATGAACATTAATTTGTATATATTGCAAATTTTCGACATAGAACGCATCGCTTGGTAACCTTCTCATGGTTTTTGCTATTCAATTTTCTGCTGAACGTAATATATGAAGTAGTCTCATTACATACTTATCAAAGACCGCACAGGAGAAATAATTAAGAAACAAGATTCAGATTATTTCTAAAATTCATTTAGAACTTTTGAACTGAAATAATTATGCACTGATTGCAATTAGTATTGATTGAAATACCTACTGAAAATTTACAGAGATAGATAATGTAGTAAAATACATACAATTATAATGAATAGAGTTCAAGATATTAACGAGAAAATAACTTCTGTAGGAAAGTTCCATCATTTTTTAAACTAAAAAATTATATGCGAAGTAAACACATCTTATCTATGAGTGGAAGAAGTGAACCATAGAGAAAGTTGACGAAAAGGGCATTTCTTTTGTCTTTGAAAGCTTGGAAATCGATAAATTCTCGCAATACCTACTGAATCGCACGGGTACCAAAATGGTAATTTATGTATCAGGTGAGTAATTGATATATTTTTTACGAGCAGAAAATGTTGACGGACGACGAAGTAGGCGGTGTGTGGCAATTCCTACAAGTAAAAAAACACTTTACTCACGAGTTTCAAACAGTATTTTTTCATATAACTGTCAAAAAAAAAACAACCAAATCAGATTTTCAGTACAAATATGAAATGAATTTGCCATATTTATTGATGTCGATATTATTATTATCAACGTTGGGAGGAACAAGAAAAACTCATATTCGCACTACCCACGATTTGCTTTTTTCAGTCTTCATCAGTTTCAATTTCTGCTTTTATTAATTTCATTGTTATCAAGAATTTGTCATTTCGAGAGACGCACAATTTCACTTATTTCATCAATTATTAATGTCAACAAATTTCTGAAGGCCCTGAAGGCACTGAAGGCCAAACAGCCCCATCTACTTTGTATTACCAGGTCCAATAGTTCCTTGGAGGTATCATTGTTATTATACACTGAAAAAAATGTGGAACGTTATATCAATAAATGCCGTTTTTTACCTCTCCGTTCATTGGCAAAATATATTTTTCATCGTGGCAATGAATAAATATTCACTGACTTTTGTAGGTATTTATTGATACAACGAATTCAAGTTTATTGAGATCAAAGATGATCCTGCGGAAAAGTTTATTGAGTTGAGGAAAGGGGTACACTGAGATCAATGATGATCTTATTTCAGATCTATGAACATATTTCGTTACGGCTTTGAAAAAGATTATTGAAATGAAGAAAAAAGTACATTGGAACAACGTATATTATTTCATGAAAAAAATTTGGTACATAATATCAATGAATACCGTTTATTACCTTTCCGTTCATTGGCACAATTAACTTTTCATCGTGATAATGATTAAACATTCACTGATGTACGAAGGTATTTATTGATACAATGAATTCAAGTTCATTGAGATCAAAGTTGATGGTTTTTTATATTTATGAACATGTTTCGGTGCTGCTATGGAAAGGTTCATTGAGGTGAGGAATGTGGTACACTGAAACAATTTGAAATTGTTCATCACATCAATGAACATAATTCATGGTCCCAGAGCACTGAAGTATATATTTTTAAAAAGTATGGTACATTTTATTGATAAATACCTCTTCGTTTATTGGCACAATACATTTTTCGTCAAGTCAATGAATGACCATTCACTGAAATATGTATGTTTTTATTGTGTTACAATGAATTCAAGTTTATCGAGATCAATACATTTTTCATCGTGACAATGATTCAAGTCCATTGAGATCAAAGATGATCTTTTTTTACATTTATGAACAGGTTTCGTTGCTGCTATGGAAAATTTCATTGAGGTAATGAAAGGGGTTCACTGAATCCATTTGAAATTGTTCATCATATCAATGAACGTAATTAATGGTCCCAGAGATGATTTTCTTGTTACAGTGAATCCAAGTTTATCGAAATCAATGATAATCTATTTTCAGATCTACACACAGGTTTTATTGGGGCTATGGAAAGATCATAGAAGTTACTAAGTCCCAGTTTTGTTAGGCAGATAGAAGCAACATTTTCCTCCCATTCTATAACTCCGTAATTAATATGTTCATGAATATAATAAAAAGCCTTATGTCGAACCAAGCCATCTCGTGTTTAAATATACTCATAAATTTTGCCGGCATCTGTTCAGCCGAATCCTCGCATAGAAATCTCCGTTGCTGGCAAGTTAGCTTTAGCTGGTAGTACACAGCGCCTCCACTAGAGGGACCACTCTGCACGACTTCGTTATTTGCACAGAGCCGGTTAACTTAAGCAGACAGAAGCGATCGTTGAAGTTGAAGCATCTTCTCAGGTAGCACAGACTACAGAGACATCCGAAGAGCTCCGAAAGGAGCGAGCCGAAATAAAAGATAACTTGGAGATACGCCTTCCAATCAGGATTGCGATGTTCTGATGAATGCATGTTAATTATTTTGCATATCTTTCGGAAACTCACCGTATGCTCAATATCAGTGGGAGGCCTTCATTGCATTTACGAATGATATGCAATGATTGAATAAATACCACTTATTCAAATGATAAACAAAATAATTAGTTCAATGTGTGAAAGCATCACGAGAATAAACTGAAACATAGATTTAATGTATATCAATTATTGAATCAAGGAATAACCGATACTTAATAATCACCGTTCATTGGATTGATGAAAAATATCAATCGTCGAACTAATCTGAACCATTATATCAATCATACAGCATTCATTCGAAGAATGGACAATGATAACTAATTTGATGAATACAGTTTCATCAGTTGAACGAATACAATATATTGCTTGGGTGAACACTCTTCATTCGTTTGATGAATGGAATTCATTACCATAACGAACCTATTTAATGTACTTGATCATGATATCAATGAAAGCATACATTGATATTATTAAGATCCGTATTCATAGTATGGATAACCAGAGGTACATTGACATAACGATTGCGTTCATTGGACCAATATTGATAAAAATATTCATTGAGTCACTGAACTTTTTCATTGTATTCAGGTACCAATTTTTTTCTGTGTACGCTGAAAAGGATACGATTTTTGGCAACACTTGCTTTATACATAGTCAAAAAGCTATGAATATTATCAGGAGTAATATATTAAATGGTATGATTATTACCGATAATTTTTTAGAATATTAATGAATTGCAATACCAAAGCTGAAAATACAACGAGTCCGCAGGACGAGTTGTATTTTCTTGCAATGGGATTTCCAATGAATTGATATTCCAAAAAATTATAGGTTTTCAATCATACGACGAATTATATTTAGGACGACAATATATCGAATTAAAATAAAGAAAAATCGTGTCACCTGGTAATTGATGCTTTCTTCTAGCCGTATTCAACGGAATACTCTTTTCCACTTCCTCATCTATGATACCAATGGACATTTGTCCCCATCGATCGCTCATATTGATAAACAAAGATAACTAGTCAAAACACATAAATTTGACGTTTATAATTTAAATCATTATTTTCACTTGACAGATAGTAAAACAAAAACTAATCATGTTAATCACCGTGAAAATACAGCGATAAGCTATACCTATTTTCACTGTAGTTCCGATTCTATTGGCTGAATTTCAAAATTTGAAATCCGCTGAATTGTTGTTAAGCAAGGAAATATATTGTCGGTGAAATATTTGTATATTAAATATTTATAGGCTATTAGTTGCCACAAAAAATAAGAACTGGCTCTTTGACAGGATTTCTTCGTTACCTATTCGGATATGTCATTGTTGTAGACGACAGTAAAATAAACGTAATAAGCGCTCTGTGATCACTCTAACGGCGGGAAGTTTAAATAAATAACAAAAAGTGTTCAGTAGCCATGGTCGGAGCGTTTATTTCGTGCATTTTACTGTATAGTCATTGTTGTCACATACAATTTCCATCGCCTAGCAACAACCGTTCAAAAAGTGTACTTTTTTCCCGCTTTTCCCTTTAATAATGAAATCGTATGTGGATAGTGAAATATTGTTATACTTTACGCACAGAAACTACAAAAAAAGTGGACTTTTGGACAGTTGTTGAAAAAAAATATATTATGATACTTGGCGCACCTTTCTATTGACCTATAATGGTATAAGTAATGTGGAACGCAATTCAAAAATAAGGTTGGCTATGCCCATCAGTCAGCTCATGGTTTTTGCGACGATAAACACTGGATAACACTGTTCATGAAGCATGTGTTACCAATATTTTCCAACCCATTGAGGGGCCATGAGCGCGATCACATTTTGGCCGTTTTTTATGGTAAAAGAGTCGATAGATCAAAAACGGTTCGTCGCCGTCGTATCGATTTCAAACAAGGATAGGCTTTTAGAGGAAGTTTGATTTTATGTAACTATGTCTGCGGCAGCACCTCAAGATTCTGTTCATGGATAGTCGAAGTGTGGTAGTTCTCTTCCATTAAAATTTGAAGCAATCTTTATCCGATCGAAATGAATTCTCACTAAAGTCACCACAAAATTTTGAGTTAACTATAACTCAAGTGGAAAAGCTTGCTTGGAAACCTTTTGTGACGATTACTCAGAATTTACTTGGGAACAAGAAGGCTGATAACTACCTGGACTTGGTGATTTACATGCTTGGGCACTGTAATATGAGCATCAAGATACATCACCTTCAGAGCCATATCGATCATTTCCAACATAACTTGGGAGACCTAACTGAAGAGCAAGAAGAGTGCTCTCATCAAAAAATAAAAATAATCAAAAATAGGTACCGAGGGAGATATGATGCTAATATGATGACGGATTATTGATGGGAACTTATTTTCGAAGAAAATCACTGAAAAGGCAATTTTTTAATGCCTTAAAGCTGTAGTTTTTTTGTACCCTTTTAAAAGGGACGAATGAAAAACTCTTGTTTGGACCAAATGTTTTATTGTACCCAAAGAAAATAAGCACTTTCGTATATTATTCAGAGTAATCTGAATTTTCATAAAAAAACGCTCAAATCTGTGAAAATATCAAAACTTCAATATACACCAACGCCATACGTAAGAGAATTATCATTATTTCGTTTACATTTCATGTGAGTTCAAGTTGGTATATGGACAGACTGGCTGAGGCATGTTTACAAATTTAGACCAGCTCGTCGTTACGATCTAAATTTGGTATAAATACTTGCGTACATTCATAAACAGGACTAATACACTCGATGGCTATTTTAAAGTTACTGCTTCACCGTGTTTAAATTAAGAACTAGCTTCCTTGTAGAGAGTTTGTAGAGCGATGAATGTACGAGATACTGGATATGCTCCCGCGCTTGATTATTGATAGAAGCCAAAAAAGTACATAAAAAAATATTAGTAATCCTGTTGAGATTTATTTTTTATTTTTGAACAAACCTTCGCTGGGGACAATACCACGTTGTCCGGTTAAAATAAAATTTCAAAATTTCAAATAACAATAGGTTTACCACTTACGATTTTTTTGCAGTGATAAACGTTGTTCAAATTCTTCTTTCATGTCCAAGAAAATGACGATTCAAAGATGAAAGTACATTACACTACTCTATGTTTGTTCAAAATAACTTTTTTTATTGAAACTGCTGCAAAGTCTGATACATACTTCAGTCGGTCAAGCTATTACAACAATGGAAACACGGTTCAAGGAGCACGTTGCATATATTATTATTATTACTTATTTTATGCAAGAAAAATAAAGTTTTGCTCAACATATTTTAGACAACGATTTGAATTTGTTGACATGTACTTGTTTTAATCGATCGGATTAGTATTTGACGACAGACTGCTAGATGGATACAATATACTCAGGAATGTATAGGCTTTTACAGTCGGCAGTCATCTTCAGTGACGTGGTCTGGAAATACCCTTCTTGACCTATCAACTGACGTATTCAGTTAATATATCAAGAAGGGTACTTCGACCACGTCACTGAAGATGACTGCCGCAGTTGTAGTTGAAACGTTTGGAGGTTTAAACGAAACAAGACCACTGCAAAACCTGGAAGCCAATGAGAACAGATGAATTCAATATTCAAAAACTAGCAAGATGTCATAGTGAGAAAGAAAGAGTACAGTAAGAGTATATTAAAAGTACAGTTAAGGTCGAGAAGGGCAGAGGAGTATAGTAGTAGTAGATGACCAAAAGATATCAGGTTGAGGTGCTTGTACGGCTGCACAGCCTTCACGACCTTGCTCCCTACAATCTACAATAGTGTAGTAGAGGAGTAGAGTAGGAGTAGAGGAGTAGAGGAGTAGAGTAGGAGTAGAGGAGTAGAGTAGGAGAAGAGCAGGAATAGAGCAGAAGTAGAGCTGATGGAGTAGAGATAGTCATCATCATTCATTCAAAATATCCTATCAGGCGTAGGATTTTGAGGGGGTGTACTTGTAGTATTTCTCTCACAGTCAGCTGGTGTGATCCCAGTATATTCAATCTTTTACGATGTATACAGCGTAACACTCAATCAATATATCGTGGGGTGTTTCTGGATGTTCCTCACAGAATCTGCAGGTTTATGCTGTCCTCCTCTAAGCCTAGCTTCCTCAGGTGTTTTTTGAGTCTGCAATACCCTATTAGAAATCCCGTTATTATCTTTAGAGTAGTTTTGCTGAGGTTAATCAGTGTCTTCGATCTTGCTCGGTTGAAATTGCCGAGGAGATCTTTGGCCTGCCTCAACCCTGGAAGTCTTAGCCAGCCCGACGAGCCACTATGTTGCCATTTGAAAAAAAAATAGTAATAATAATCTTAAAATAAAATTTTACCCAGCAGATGCATTTTAACCGAAAACCATACTTTAGGACTAAAATCAATAATTTAAATTTATTCATATCCCTCTAGATTCAAAAATAAGTAAATTAAAAAATTTTAAACATTTTTGAATACAAAAAGTAACAAATGATGCATGGTTGTATTTAAAATGTCATATGGAGACAAAAAAAGTGAAAATATACCTGGTGTCTCGTTTAAAAATCGAAAGTGTATATCACTTCTGGTGAGACCGGGAGTTGCATGAAGCTGAGTCACTTGTCAAAAAATGCAGTTTTATGTACTTTATAGATCCTCCAAATTTCATTCCAATATCTTCAAAAATAAAAAAGTTACTTATAGGGGCGAGCCACTTTCTGTGGAAACCCGGTATAGGTACTGAATTCTATCTAGTCTTAAATACATTGCAGTAGAATATGCAAGTTCACTTACAACTATTTTTGATAGAAAATATATTAGTTTTTATTCTGATGACACAAACTGACAAGACCAGTTCAAAATCGTGAACTACTTTCACACTAAAAAAAAAATATTTCACAAAGTTCTATGAATCTTCCGTAACACCATGTACATCATAAAGTAAAATCTTCATTACTCAACGGCAGCGAAGCCGTACGAGTTTTAAATAATAGCGTGAGTGCCTGACATCTAATCATTATAATTTCAGATAAAGTGAGATAATTTACTTTCGTTCGTCCCTGGTATTTATCCGAGGCTGGGTAGATATCTACTAATACTATCAAATGAGACGTCCCAACTGATAACATATAATTATATCTTGGGCCTAAGTAAATGAAAGGTCCATTTCACGTGCTGCGTTGATAGTTACAGGTTTATAGCTACCGGAGATATTATAAAGATAACTACAAAGTTAAGAGCGTTGATTTCTCAGAAGAGAAATGCCGATTCCATTGAATGCATAACAGGAACATCGCACCGTGATCAACTAACACCATTGTTATTTTTTATCCGAGTTTGAAAACGTGACATGGACGAGACCTAGATTGACACTATTGAAGACGCGTTTTGAATATAGTGTTATTAATAACACTGATTTTGCCATTCAGAAGATTTCCTATAGGTACCCAGTTTTTCATGAACGGAGTTTTTCATCCAAAGGGTGAGAAAATCATTACTTTGTTTAATTTCGATGACATGGTAGTCGGATGGGTTCGAATGGAGATTACACATTTAATAACTCTGTCAAGTAATGTAAAAAGCATTTCATTATTTAACTTTTAATTTGCCTTGGAAGGAAGTCAATATTTCAAATAGTTTTATTTTTGCCTACTTATCATATAGTCTTCCCTAAAATTTTATATGTTCTGAATCGAATATGGCAACCGTACTTGTTAACGCTCAAAATTGTGGAGTATATGGACGACGGTGAGTGTCCTGTTGGAGTTTTTTGTGACCTCAGCAGGGCATTCGCTCTGTCAATCATGATATTCTAGAAGAGAAACTATCAAGAAATGGAATACGAGGTACACCTCTGAAATTGCTTTCAACTTTCATAAAGAATCGAAAGCAATATTTGTGTCAATAACACCTCACCGGAACAAACATATATCAACATTGGGGTTCATCAGGGTTCAACCCTGGGCCCTGTTGCATTTCTTATTTATATGAACGACATTGACAAACTCGACTACCAGCTTCCCTCACAATTTATGCTGATGATACATCGGTAGTGATCTCATGTAAGGATCATATTGGCCTAACGAAAAAATGTAGTAAAACGTTTAAAAAAATGGAAGAATGGTTTGGTTCCAATCACCTTTTGATGAACATAGAAAAAACACAGTAGACTAGGTTTCATAATAGACAGAAAGAATGTGAACAAAACGTAAAATTTTTAGGTATAATTTAGATCAATGTTTAACATGGAAATCCCATTGTGAACATCTGATCTTACAATTGAACTCATATCTTATCAGTTAAGGAATCTGAAAACGGTATTGGACATGAATATGTTGATGAAATTGTATTAAGCCCAAGCTGAAAGTAGAATCCGTTATGTAATCTGTATTTGGGGCCATCTTCTGCGATGTCAATGGCGATTCTTTCAAATAGGTCTTATTCGAAGTAAATTGCTGGCATTCAATAAAAATTTGAACCATGGGAAAACAGCGGCAATATGCAGATTAGATTGATCACTGTACTGTTTGGCAACAAAGAATTATCAATATACATAATTTAATAAAGAAGAGACAGATTGGCTCTAAATAAAATTCCAACACAGAAAATTATGTACTTGATTCCACAAAAACTGACACTCAGCAATCTTTCTTGACCTGGCCAAGGCTTTCGACACGGTATCTCATGACACACTTCTAGCAAAATTATGCAGGTATGGAGTTTGAGGCATACCACTGAGTATCTTGCGGGATTATCTATCATAGAAAAGACAAAAGGTCAAGTAGGTTACCAGTTAAGTGAATGGTTCACAGTGACTCTTGGTGTGCCCCAGGGGACTATGTTAGGACCAATACTGTTTCCGTTGTACATCAACAGCATCACACATACACAAAACTTCCAAGATCACCTTTCGTACTTTCACTACAAAATAATGATCAACCAGAAAATTGAACGCTTGAAATACACAAATTTAACTGTGATCAAGTTTCATGTTTATGTCCCAGGATTGAGAAAAACCAACAAAATTAAATATTTAGGGTTTATCTTCGACAAACACTTTCGATGGGATTTGCCGCATGGGGGGATGAATGTACAATAACATCCTAGAGGGTATACAAACTTTACAAAATACAATTTCTAAGATAATATTTAAAAAAAAACACTTTCTCGATCCAAAGCTATATAACTGTTTGCTTAATATTAAAAAAGTAGAAAACTGAATAAAATTAAAAATGCCATAAAAAATTCATATTTACCAACAAAGAAAAAATGTATAGGTCGAAAGAATTGGGAAAGAGAGAATGATATAAATATATTTTCTGAGGTGACACTCTTTTTTACATAAGCCTGTCATAGGAATGGCATTTCATTTTTATTTGAAAATATGAAAGACAAACTTTTGTCCCTATTTTCCATACCTCAATATGTCAACCTCTGGAAAGTTATTAATGTTGAAAAGAGAAACATTCTCTATTAAAAATTGAAAAACGTTTCTTTTTTGTAATATCTAACAGAAAGCAATTACTTGCTTGGCTAAACCAACGCTGGAGATTGAACTTTAACTGATAGATATTGAGAATAATTCTGAAAGTGAAAATTTGCTTCATCATTTAGATAGTTCTATTTCCAGCGTGGATTTAGCAGGGGAAGTAGTTTTTTTGTGTTCTAAACTCAATTTTCAATGGGGAATGTTACCTTTTTCAACATGGTTAAGAGATTATCTTGAACAATGAAAAATATTGACTGAAGTTTGTCTTTCAGCTGCGGTCATCCTGTTCATATTTTAAAATAAAAATCAAACTGTCATTTAACAACAACAGGTTTATGTGAAAAAAAAACATTTTCAAAGTGTTACCACAAAAAAAATATTTTCATCCTTGCTGAGGGAAATTGTTCTAAAGAATTTTTAATGGAGAATGTTGCCCTTTTTAACATGAATACCTTCGAAAAGGTAATCTTGAACGATCGAAAATAACGACTTAAGTTTGTGTTTCAGCCGCAGATGACTCAACTACTGCTTTTACGAACATCCTGTACAAATTTTCAAATAAAAATCAAAATTGTTATTACATTCGTTTGAATCATGCAATGCACGAAATGTGGAAACAAATAATTTTCAACACGAAATTGCAAACATTCTCTCTTGAAATTTTCATTGATATACAGTGTGTCCATAAAGTTAACTTTTAACTGTTAACTTTTGAACGGAGTGGAATTTTCTTTTGAAATTTTTTTGGTGAAATGTTATAAGCCACTTTTTGATTGTAATAAAAAATTTTACCCTTCAAAATGGTGGCCAGGCGCCAATTTGAATGATTTTTTTAAATGGCATGGCTCTTTAATAGCCATTTATTCGAATGGATCCTCTCACATGTGAGAGTTCTAAAATAATGTACCGCCATTTTGTTTTGGACCAATATTTTTGTTCGAAATTTTGCTATCGAATAGAGAATTGAAAGACGAATCGAATGAGGTACCACTCGACCACCCATGCCATTTAAAAAAATATTTCAAAATGGCGCCTAGCCACCATTTTGAAAGATAGAATTTTTTTATCATTGTCAGAAAGTAGCTTATGGACTACCATTCAACCAAATAATTTCAAAAAAAAATTCCACTCCGTTCAAAAGATAACAAGAGGGGAGGGGTTACTTTATGGACAGACTGTAGATTAAAAACAAAGTGGGAACCAGGAGAAATTCTTCGTAAAACCCGGCATTGATAAGCATACCGGGAAAACACTTTGAAACGCCACATGGAAGCAATCAGGCTAATACGAGGAAACTAGAAATTGAAAGGAACACTTGTATTGAAAAAAAGCATCCGAGTTTATATGCTTAAGTACTACGCATGAAGACAAGCAGCGTACCTACCTATATTAACTTTTTTTATATACGAAACAGGGTACATCATCGATAATTGAAAAAACCTCACCAGGTGAGATGTGTTACAGCTTCATTGTTCGAGGTCTACATTTTACTCTAATTTTTTTAATTGGTTTCTTAACGGGAGCTTTCTCGCGGTTCATAAAAACAAAATGAGATTACTTCGGCGTAGAACACCCGTTAAACACTCACTAAACGCATCATTGATTAAAATATTTCATAATCGAATTACCTGCGTCTTAAATGCTGCACAAAAACTAGTCTTTCAATTAGGGAACCTAGTAAACTTTTTACCACTCATCATTAGCACCAAATTCCTCACTTAGAAAATACTTTGATGTTTTCATCTGCCCGACTGACTATCAAGAAAACTTATTTTGATGTATGCATTTACAGCGGAAATAACTGTCAATCTATGTGAATATGAAGTTTTGATGAATGTCTGTAATCTCAAGAATAAAATATATCAATCGATTTTCAAATTTGCTTGCACAACAGAAATGGGCCAAATCGAACTAATAGTATCTAATTTATTTAATGAATTTTCAATGAAAACTAGAGAAAATTATCAAAATCAACAGTCTGAATGAAAATACGAATTTTCACTTTCAGATTTTTACGTTTCAGTATTTTCACAATATCTAGCAGATGTAGTTCAATGTCCAGCGTGGCTTTAGCCGGGGAAGTAGTTATTTTCTGTTAGATATTACAAATAAATCACATTTTTCATTTTTCAATTTTCATGGAGAATGGTCCCCCTTTCAACACGAACTAATAACTTTTTAACAGTGATATATATAACAAAAAAAATTTTATTTGAAAATTTGCAAATATGGTTTTCACTCCCGATTTTCAGGGGTAATATAATAAGTGGTATGATTATTACCGATAATTTTTTGGAATATTAATGAATTGCAATCCCAAAGCTGAAAACACGAGTCCGCAGGACGAGTTGTATTTTCTTGCATTGGGATTGCCAATGAATTGATATTCCAAAAGATTATAGGTTTTTAATCATACCACGAATTGTATTTAGGACGACAATATATCGATTTGAAATAAAGAAAAATCGTGTCACCTGGTAATTGATGCTTTACTTCTAGCCGTATTCAACGGAATACTCTTTTCCACGGCCTCATCTGTTATACCAATGGACATTTGTCCCCAACGATCGCTCATATTGATAAATAAAGATAACTAGTCAAAACACATAAATTTGACGTTTATAATTTAAATAATTTTCACTTGACAGATGGTAAAACAAAAACTAAGCAGGTTTATCACCGTGAAAATACAGCGACAAGCTATATTTTCACTGTAGTTCTGATTCTATTGGCTGAATTTCAAAATTTGAAATCCACTGATTGGTTGTTAAGCAAGGAAATATATTGTCAGGGGTAATATAATAAGTGGTATGATTATTACCGATCATTTTTTGGAATATTAATGAATTGCAATCCCAAAGCTGAAAATATAACGAGTCCGCAGGGCGAGTTGTATATAAATGCTCTAAAACGATCTAGAATGATCTGTAATATTCCAGAACGCTCTGGAAGGTTAAGGATAATTTTAAATGTTATAAAAATTATCTAGAATCATAAAGAATTTGAAACATAAATGAGAAAACTATAGAATGTTCTGCAAAATTCAAAAAAACCGTGGAATGAATGAGAAACAAGGCTCTGGAAGATTCTAGAACGTAGTGAAAAAACATTCATGTGAAGTTCTTGGAAAATCGGACATCAGGGAGGAAGCGTATGATGGTTGGAACTTTCTGTAAATGTTTAGATTATAAGTGAAAACTGCAGAATGTTCCCGAAGCTTCTGAAATTTTCTGGAAAATTCAAGAAAACTAATAAGAGGCTCCAGAAGATTCTGTAATGAAGGGACAAGATACTATGTGAAGTTCTCGAAAAATTGTCCACCAAGGAGAGGGTGCAAGCAGTGGAATTTTCTGGATAGAATATAAATGAAATTATCTAGATGCCCTAGAAGGTTCTAGAGCGTATTAAAAAGACAGTCATTTGAAGTTCTCGAAAGTTCAGCTATCAGGAAAGAGGCGTGGTGGTGAAACTTTCTATGAGTTTCTCTAGTTTAAGAAATAAAATTCTAGAAATTTCTCGAGGCGTCTGGGAAGTTCTAGAAAATTAGCGATATCCGTGGAATGGACCAGAACAGAGCCTCCGGAAGGTTCTAGAACGTTATGGAAAGATATTCATGTGGAGTTTTCGAAAGTACCGCTACCAGAGAGGAGGTATATCGGTGGAGTTTTCTGGAATATTCTGGAACAAAAACTCTAGAGTGTTCCCGAATCTTCTGGAAAGTTGGACGAAACCATGGAATGGACCAAATCAGAATTTCCGGAAAGTTCATGCTTACATTTGGTTGGGCGCTGAATTTAAAATTTAGATGAAACCTTCGGTTTTGAGATTTTTCGATTTCTTTAGATGAAAATCTTCCGATTTTATCCCTAGAAATATTCCACACCGCAGTCTTAGAAAAAAACGTTACACGTTATCTCATAAATCCAAGATGTTCATTACTAAATGCAGAAAAAAACAAACTCATCTTTCAAATCCGATTGAAAGAAAAGCGGCGAATCAAAAGATTCACTGATGCTTACTTTACCAGGAGAGAGTACTTGTGAGAAGATTGAATTAGGTATAAATGATATATGAGTTTTCCAGGCCCACGCTTATAATAATTTATTAACAATTCATAAGCATCATCACATAATACCGAAGTTGTATTAGTCCATACAAGTTTACCTTGCCTATCATCCCACAGTTAACATCTGAAGTGTTTTCTTTGTAAACATAATAATGCTGCAGTTCGTTGGGAAAATCATTCTACAACACTTACTGTTACTGAGATGTGTGCTTCCTGTCCAACACAAATATTTAGTTAAAGCTCACTATTAGGTGTGAATTATAATAGAAGATATTTACAAATATTCATGGGAATATTTCGGAAAACAACGAATCTTTACACATACTTACATTAGATGTACTGCGAATGAAAATATGCAGTACAGAAATTTATGATGAAATTAACCAATGTGGATGAAGTTGGCTTCAGATTTGAATCTGTCCTTCCGACAATTCGTAGAGGTCCAGACGAATATTGTTCAGGCATGATATACGGCATATTCAAGTTGAATGTTTTGGACACATCATCATTTTATTATATTCGTGACATTTTGACCGATTTTCAAACGAATATAAATTTTGAAAATTGGAAGAAAGAGAATTTCTATATGAATCATACCATCAGTTACACATCTTTGGATTTGAAATACTTTATTAATGAGAGAAGCCATATGAACAGAATTGCCTGAGTATTTCAAATTGTACATTCACCATATTCGTAATACGAAAAAAAATGATAAGCACTTATCATGAGACGGCAGAATATCTGAATATTCATGTTGAAAAGGGGAACATGAAAATTGAAAAATGAAAATGTAATATCTAACAGAGATAATTGAAAAAATCAACTATCTGAATGAAAATGCGACTTATCTATCACTTTCAGATTTTTTCTTTTCAGTTCAATTTTCAGTCTTTTCACAATATCTATCAGATGTAGTTCAATTCCCAGCGTGGCATTAGCCGGGGAAGTAGTTGTTTTCAGTTAGATATTACAAAAAAATCACATTTTTTTATTTTCAATTTTCATGGAGAATGTTCCCGTTTTCAACAGGTTCCCAACGGTGGAAAATAGCGACTAAAGGTTGTCTTTCAGCCGCAGATGATTCCACAACAGATTTTATGAATGAAAAATCATAATCTGAAAATATTCCTTACACATTCAAACGGGGGGGCATATGATGTTAGCAATGACATAACCTAATGAATTAACAGTATATGATGTCTTGAAGTGTCTCTCTTACAGTATCGTAATATACTAGTTTGTATTTAGTGATATAGTACATATTATTAGTCAAAATAGATAGTGTTGGAGAATGAGGCCCGGCGGTTAATAAGGCCCATCGTCCTTTTCCTTGGAGACTGGTCACTTTTTTCGAATCTGGCAACATGATTAGTAGCATCATGCGAATGTTGAAGCTATACAAAAATATCGTTTAGTTCAACAAATTATCGACAACAGGAGTATCTATGGTTTTAGGGCTGCACAGACAAGAAGGTGTTTTTCAATTCGAACAATTTTATTTGAAAAAATGCATAGTGCTCTATCGTTTACTGTAACATTGTTACTATTTTCTGCATAGGATTGACGGCTGAAGATTTTGAGGATTTTTACTGCGGTAAATATTCTTGAAATTTTTTATTTATCAGTTCTTCAACAAATTATTTTATATATTCGTTAGGTTTTGTTAAGGTTTTAGTTTTGTTTGCCTTTTTTGATTATTAAGAATGATCTGTATGCGTACACATACAATCAATAAACAAAATTCTACATAACTTATTATGGGTTTCATTACCCTAACGTGCGGGTAATGAGGCCCGACAGAAAGTTTTTAATATTTGCCTTATTTTGGTTACAAAGGTTTTAAAGGACACGAATATTATGGTTAACATAGCAGCAAATATGACAAAAAAATCTCAACAACAATAAATGTTCAAAAAAATTACAAAAGTATTTACCATAGTTATATATAATACAAGTTCGTAAAGTCAGACTTTTTTGTATGATCGTGAAGTTTGTTGAATGAGGCGCAGCTGAGGTCAACAAACACGCGAGTACAAAAAAGCTCTTTACGAATGTGTATCATGCAAAGTTTTTTATACAATAATCATTATTTTGAAAAATTGTCTACTTGTATCATCAATTTGAATGTTTTATGTTATCAATTGTCGTACAATTAAATTATGACTTCCAAGTAGAATTTGACATGAAATACTGCCGTTTTCGATAATGAGTGAATGCATTAACGGTGTGTAAAAAAATACTTTACACACAGTTGATGTTTTTATGCATTGTTGTTTTTTAACAAATAGGTTACGCACATAGCATAGTTCGTAAAGTAGGATTTTTTGTATGAGTGTGAAGTTTGTTGAATGAGGCCACAGAGCGCAAAAGCTTAGTTTATGCACTGTCGTAGAAAAAATATTTTTATTTATTTGTGAAATATTATAATTTGTGATAAATCTCCAAAAGTGATGTGTTGAAAATGGGTTTTTATACACTCGTTGAATTCTAGCTCCACTTTGATCATTCCAGTTCGGTACGTAGATTATGAACTGAACACAGCCCATGCACGTTTGAAAAAAACTCCAAGTAGAAATTTGAGAGGAAATATCTGAGTTTTACCCTGCTGAACCGAAATACTAAGAAAACACGACCACAGCATTCAGTCAATTTTCTAACGTCAACATAATAGAATCAGTACCGAATCAACGTATTCAAATGAATCAATCTTTGAGAATGTGAATCATTTCATGACATTTGAATTTTTAGCGAAAGTTAACGAATTTTTTTATCACTAATTAAAACCTCTCACTTCGACATACTGATAGGTGGCAGGTGTTCGCACGTAGTGACCTTTTTTTTTCACGCTGAATTTATGACCAATCGACATTGTAATGCATATTATAATCACCTTATAAAAACTGGGCGATGAATTTTTATAAGGTACAAAAGAAACAAGAAACCTTTATAATCATAGTGGGCTGGGGACAATTTATAAGCAAATTTCCATGGCGATTAACAAAATTGACAACTTGCAACTTGTTTACCAAATATTTTCGCATGCTCCTTAAAATCAGGATTGATTGGCTTCCTCGATATGATCAGAGCACAACAAAATTCGGTTATGCATTTTGAGAAAGCCACCATATTTCGTCACAGTTTTCAGTACAAGAGAACCTCTCATTTATTTTATTTTCGTAAGATTTTTATCGAATTCGATCCTTGATATAATAGATCACTCCTAGATGTTTTTGTGATATTATAACTCATGTTGGTTTTTTGATAAATTGAACAAAATCTAAATGATTAAAACACAAAGTTTAAGCACTTCGTCATGTGATTACCGTAGAATGACAAAAAGTGCGTTCTTCTGTATTATGTCAATTATGTCTTTTGTATTCTGATAATAAAAATGTTAAAAAATAGTTATTCATGATACAAGTTCGTAAAGAAGGACTTTTTTTGTACGAGCTTGTTTTTTTTCTACGACAGTTATTATATTACCAAATTGTAGCAATTGCATTATTAATTTGAATGTTTCAATTTGACGCAAAATACTGTATTTTTCAAGAATTCATGAATCTATTTACAGTGCGTAAAAATTAACTTATTGACAGTTGTTTTTACGCACTGTTGATTTTACCAACAATCAATTTTTGATAAATTTTTTTTGTTGTTTTGAATGATTTTTTGCAAAATAACAAGATAAAAGTTTATTTCAAAATAGCACCTTATTCAAATTAACAAATTATTTCGATTGTAGTTATAGTACAAATGAACACAATTTTGTTTCGCCCAACAAAACATACAGTTGATACAAAAAATAAATGTCTTGGTTTAATATTATTCTTGGTGTTGGATCAATAAAATGCATTTCGTTCATTTAACAATAATAACAACAGATATCAACAAAAAAGTTTATTCATTTTCAATAATGTTTATTTTGTCACATGAATCCAGTTATTGTGTCCACTGAATCACTTGCATATTAGAAACAAATTCCATATTTTGTTAATACAACAATTCCATTATCTTGCATGATCAACATTTTTATTTGAATAGAAACACATATATTGTTATTTCAACATCATGCTCTTATGTTGAATGTACAAAGCGAAGCTCTGAATGATCTCTATACCCGGAGTGCTTCTACCTCTCGCAAGGTGGCGCGATCTAGAACCCGTTCCATCGCGTATAGGACCAGAGTAATGGTCCGGAATAGGAACAAATGATAGGAACAAATGGCAACAGAGCCGTCTTGACTTTTCAGTGATCTACCATCTCCTTGCTTCTGTTAAAAATGATTGTGAGAGTGTGTGAATAGACTTATTTGAGAATATCGATTCCATAATTTCAACTAAAAATTGTGAAATTCCAACAAAACAATTTGTTAGATGAAAAAAAAAAAGTGTCAACAAAATGATGAAGTTATAGTGATACAAACAAGTTTTTTGTTGAATCCGCATAACAATTTTATCAATTCGACAATTTTAATATGTTATTGAAACTAAAAATTTTGTCGAATTGAAATACTACTGAATTGATCAAATACTATCTTCAATTACATTAAACAGATATTTTATCATCTTGAAAATATATCATGTCATCCTAATAATTCAACTAAATTTATAACTGAAATTTTTGTAACCAGATACACATTATATGTCTATTCAATTCTTAACTAAGTCATTCCAACAAATAAACTGAGTTTATAACAGCAGATATTGTATTTTTGTAACAAAATATGTTTTATTCTTTCAACCAATCACTATGTTAGGGTTGACATAATAGTTCTTTACGTAAACGAAATACTTAATTGGAAAATAACAAAAAAAATTGATGTTATAACAAAACATTTTGTTGTGGATATACGACCCTCAGATTTTGTTAAACCCATGCAATTTTTGTTGTGTGCGCTAGAAAGTATCACCTTAATCAACTAAACACTAAGTTCACACACTTTCGTAGAAAAACTAGTTTAGGCACCTCCACCACTTTGATAAGGTCGGCTATGGAAACAAATGATAACCGTATGGTGACCATTGAATTACAGCTGTTATTGTCACGCATTAAACCAGATTCGTAGATTGTTTTTCATTACGGGTATATGAAATCCGGAAGAATAAATTGGGTCAGCTGAAAAAATACTGTTTGGGTGGTGGACATCAAAGTTCTACTGAACCCTGGCATTCATTATGGGAAAAAGTTAAAGTTAATAAAAAAAGTGATACTTTTCTGTTATAAACTATCAGAAAACATCCAAAATTACTTTTCCGAATAAAAAATAACAACAGCTTTCATAAGTATTAATAATTCAGATAAAATTGTCTCTAATGCAAAACCCGAGGCAAAATCGAAACGCGATAGAATGAAAAAGGTAGAAAAAAATTCTACTATGTATAAACATCTATAGGAATCAAAACACAAAATAAGTGAAGATAACCTAAATATCCTACATACATATACATACATACATACATACATACATACATATACATACAGGAAGAAAAATAAATTTGATTGCAGCTATGGAAATGAATGAATTGATTAAAATCCGTGATATAGACCCCTCAAAAAACAACTAGATTTGTGTAGGTTTCCACTTTTGAATTTATCATGTTGGTAACCCTGCTAATTTATGTAGTATCCACTCTTGAATGTATATCCTTGCCCCTCCTCCCCCCCTACATTGATTACCTCACCATCTAGTTTACCTATAAATTCCTTATACAGTGTCCGCCATAAAGATGAAAACCTCTGCTCTATCCCAAACCTAAATTGAAAACATCAAATTTTAATTTAAAACCACCCTGTACGAGGAAGATAAAAAACATGCTTTGTTTTGTGAACACATTTTTCGGATAGATTAAATCCGTAATTTTTTGGTTTTGTGAAATTCCATCACATATTTCAATTAATGTAATTTTCCGATATAATGGAGGAAGAAGAGAACATCCAGAGAGTTATATCATACTTAATAATATACCATCTGTCTAGTATAGTCTCATGTCAAACAGGTCGATGAGAAGACAATGAAAAACAAAGTTGAAAAATTAAACTTGTCATAATTGTGACACTAAGGTAAAAAACGATTAAAATTTCCACAAAATTTATTGTCTTTGCAACATGTTTCGGTACACAGTATCTTTTTCAAGCGAATGATACTGTGTATATGTACTGTGTATCGAAACATGTGGCAAAGACACTAAATTTTGTGGAAATTTTAATCGTTTTTTACCTTAGTGCATGTCATAACTATGGATTTCCATCAAGTAACGGCCACGGCAATCCAAAAATTGGTCATAATTGGTTATGATTTGAATTTCTGGATCAACTTTTGATCCTGAACAATATTTTCCATTGACGTTCAATGCTACCATGTAAAATAAAGCGATGGAATCATATTTTTTTGAAAACAAAGCAAGTTGTTTAATTTTCTTTGTATGGGGTAATATAAAATTAAATTTTGTTTTTTGAAATCCAGATTTGGGATGAAGCAGAGGTTTTCATCAAAAAAATTTTTTTTTTGAGAAATTATTAATGAAAAAGATTTCCATTTGCTGCGAATTTCATGCCGAACACTGTATAAACCCGTTTTAAATTTCAAATGTCATAGTAACTTACTAAATATATGTAAAAAATGATTCTGAATGCTTTCAGTACTACATAAAAAAACACTGGTGCGCTAGAGGTGACTCAGTTTAGCTGCACGCAACTAATAATAGTGATAAATATTATTTCCAAAAAGACGTGTTGTATACTCGACCCGAACTATATATAGAGAAAATTAGGTCATTTTATTTGGGAACTAATAGGAAAACTGTAGAGACAGAAACGAGCTAGCAATTTCAGTGTTCTATTTTCATCTAACGACGGAATACAATATTTTTGGACCTGTTTTATGTTAGTAATGGACGTATTAACCTATATAGATTCAATTTTAATTCATGACTCCACCAGTGTAATAACACATGAGATATTATTCATTTTTAGTTTTGCTATGAACATATGCTTTTTTAGTACTGAAAAATTGAGAATATGGTTTTTATTCATCTCGGTGACCTCTGAAAGTTGTGTTTTAATTGGAAGGCGCCAAATTTCATTGATTGAAATATGCTGACAGGCAGCATCAAAAATCATCAGATATAACTCCACAACCCATGAATTATGATTCAACGAAAAGATAAAAGAACTTTAACCCAGACTTGAACTCTTGTGAAATCGAACATAATCCTTTTCATCCATTATTTACTTACCGAGAAATTCTTATTGAAATCTTTTGACCACTCATCGAGCTGTAGAGATTTTATCAATTTTCTCCGATGGTGCCTCATATTGATTATGCTCGATTTCTATGTTAAAGTTTCTGATTAAATTAGGTGATTACCTACCATTGACATGTTCACGTCGAAAAAAAATGCCTCGGATTTAACGATGGTCGAGTTAACATTCCGAATTCACCACACTTCGGTAATATGATTATTCAAATTATTTTTAAATCAAACCGAGAATCAAACAATTTTAATGAGCTGATTTTATTTGTGCTTGTTTCTTTTTATAGCCTACTTCGTTATTATTCTATATTACATTTTTATCCGATGATCATGCAAATGCAGAGTTATTTCTCGTCCAGAGTTCTTTAATTATCGACGAGTATGTATATAATGAGTATTTGCAGGAATTAATCAATTATATTTATATATATATATATATATATATATATATATATAACTGAGCTAATGGCACATTTCCTAACTTTTTTTCTAAGTTTCATTAACGAATGCATTTTATTATACTATTCACCCTTATTAATTCAAAAAGAACAGCTATAATACGCTAAAACCTGATTTAGAATTCGATAGTAAGACACATTGTATATAATTTAGGATAACCGAGTTTACCCACATGAGGTTTAAATGAAAAACACGAACCTTCAGATATAAACGGTGTTGCTATATAAGTACGAATAATGTCGAAAATTAAAGGAGACATTTCATGGAAACACAAGCTATTATGCTCTTAGGTTGCAAGCAAGTTTGACCGGAAGTGGCCACTAACTTTTTTTTTTGGTGACACTATTTACATTGTTTTAAATTATCCGGAAGATCACGCAATTACCCGAGAAAATCGGTTGAAAAATGGTGGAGATACAGTTGATTGTTCAATCTAACAAAGTTGGCCATGAAATTCAAACTTTAATCATCACAACAACTGACAAATGACATCAAAAGTTACCGAACGAAGCTTCAAAGTCCGATACAGTTGAAAACCGAGTTTCTCATGTAATTGTAGCTCCCACATATTCCAACAATTATCAAAAATTACCTAAAACTGGAATAGTACCCCTAAAGAAATGCTCACAACTGCCATTTCTCAAATGGCAACAACAATGTGAGAAATGGCAACATGTTCTTTTCACTTCGTCATGATGAAAAATGATAAATTATCATTCTCGTGTGAAAAGTATCCGAAAGAAATCGAAAATACAAGATGTTTTTAGGTATTGCTTTCTTAATTATGTTCTAAGCCGCATACGTTGAAGAACGTTCAATTTTAGGAACACTTCGTGAAACCTGATTTTACTATCGTTTTCTTTAGAAATACTCCAAAACTTTTATAACTTTTCATCATGACAAAGTAAAAAGTACATATTGCCATTTGAGAAATAGCAATTGTGAGCATTTCTTTGTGGAAACCATTCCGTTTTTAGGTAATTTTTGATAATTGTTGGAATATAAAGGAGCTGCAATTGCCCGAGAACCTCAGTTTTCAACTGTGTCGTACTTCGAAGCGACCTCTGGTAACTTCTGATGTCGTTTCTCAGTTATGATGATTTAAATTTGAATTACATGGCCAACTTTGTTCGATTGAACAATCAACTGTATCTCCGCCATTTTTCAACCGATTTTCCATTTCAAAGATAACTGTTATCACAAATTGCGTGCTCTCTCAGAATATAAAAATATATGTACAGGGTGACATTTGAAAAAAAAGTTTGGGCCACTTCCGGTTAAACCAGAAGTGGTGAATTTTCAGTAGAGGCGTCAAAATATGCGTATTCATGTACTATAGCGACACACCAAATTTGAAATCTATATCTTCAAAACTATATAAAAATTGGGGGGCGTACCTCACCTTGTGGTCACCCGGTATATTTATTAGATGTTACAATGGGCGCCACCGACTAAATTCTAATGAGCCAGCCCTAACTATCAGTAGATCACCAAATTGGTCAGGATTGAGCAGACAACGTTCTCAAAACAAATTAACGAACAGATAAAAGAGCACACGGTACTGACAAGTGTATAATAATACAATCCAATGATATCAAAAAAGGGAAATTGAAGACCACAACTATAATTCTAATTAATATAGAAGACCAGAGTCATATATACAGCGCTTTCAAACAGAAAGCCCGAGATAAATGACCAGAGGAGTCGTCTACAGAGATATACAGGGCTCCAAAATTGGAGCAATCATTTTTCATTTTAAAACCAATCAAAAATTTTCGAAACTTATATGAAATTCCATTGAATCGCTTTCAGCTTTGTTTGAGAGGCACTGATTTTGATTCTCCAGGCCACAGAGTGTCTGCCCGCTGGCAGTGTTTCAGCACGGTTTGCGCAGGCTGTAGACCTCTGATCAGTGATTACCACAAAAAGTCTTGAAAACTTTAAAATACTTTTTTTTTTCGGCAAAAATGTATTCTCTCATTTCGATTTGTTTTGTCATCTACTTCATTTATCGCTCCAATATCGGAAACACCCTGTATATGGTTTCCAACCAGTATGGCGTTTAAACTAGGTATGTGAAAAGAAATGAGGAACAAGGGAGAGAGACTATAAGTTCCTTTGGCCTGAGGCTTTGCAGGAATGATTGAAGACTGTCAGGAATTCAGTGCAAGACACACTGCTAACACACTGAATGCAATACACTAACAAAGGATCACCAATTATATCCATACCATATTCAAAGAGTGCAGATACATTGGCCGCGAGATTTTTCCCATCGAGTAGAGTTTTATCAATATAGACTTTCAACTTTTCAAATCAAGGTATCACACATTTTGATAACAATTATTTAAGGGCCGAAGAAAATCCACATGTAATTCAAGAAGGTCGGTACCAATATGGATTATCACTTAACTTTTGGGTCGGAATTATGGCAAAAATATTATTGAAGCATATTTTCTACCGTTGAGGCTAAATGGTGTATTCCATAGAAATTTTCACGTCAGTACTTGGACAACGTGTATCCAAATGGTTGGATAGGACGAACCGAATATCAGCCTTGACTTCCTAAATCTCCAGACTTAAACCCACTATACTTTTGTATTTGGGGTCACCTAAACCTTAAGTCCTTGGTATATACGACCACCATTAAATGTGAAAATGATTTAAGCAATCGCATCACTGCAGGCTGCGAGACAACACATTTTTCATTTTTCAATTTTCATGGAGAATGTTCCCCTTTTCAACACCGCTTGACTCCTTCTTTTGGGACAGTTCAAAGATATTCTCGACCTAGGAAATAGGAAATATGATCACCAAAACATGCATGGTAATTAATAGAGAAGAAAATCAAGGGATCTAGATTTTCATGACCTCGAAAATCTTAGGTATGATATGGCAAAATACGGACACAGTTCACTTTCGAAGGCTGTCAAATGAACTTATTTCCATACCAACATAATAGTATATTGTACAATGAGCATAAAATGGCATACATTTTCCACGAGTAGGTATACGAAATTTTGTAGTACAAGCGTAGCGAGTACTACAATAGTACTACCTACTAATTTTCTACGATCATCTGAATCATAAACAAATCTGTAATATTTTTAATAACACTTTTTATCATAAACTTTTCTACCGTCATGATTTCCATAATATATACAACCTAAAAAAAGGAATTGAAGACACAAATATTGAAAATTATAATAAAAATCGAACACTAATCGATTTCAAAAATGAAAAAAAAATGTGGATATGTGGAAATTGAACCCTCACCCCAATATCAAAATCCCGATTATCCCTAACTCTTCACTCGCTGCTACGAGCTCACATAAAAATATGATGAAATTAACTGCTGTAGAAACTTCGTGCCAATTATTCGAAAATATAGAATTCGATTGTTGTCAATCTTCTTATTGAAATTAGCGGTGTCAATGTCAAATTATCCTCACTATTACTACTCATTGTCGATTTCTTATTTTTGTTAAACGAATTTTGTAAATACTGATATGAAATGTCAAATGATTAGAACGTTAACAAACTTGATTCGATCTTATTTATGAACATAAAAATGACAGTCTAGTAGTTCACGAAAGTCATGGGAAATGAAATAGCCTGTACGGAAATGATCATTACAGTACAGCTCGCGATGTAGAAATAAAAAAGTTTTTTACAATCGGCCTACTTCCTTGATCGATAATGCGCATAACATGGCCATTTTTCCATGTGGTCCTAGAAAAAATTCATTGGGTATTTTTAGAAAGGTTGCTGCTATTCAGAAATAACATATCAGAGAGCACCGCCATCTATTCAGAGTTATTTGAAATTTTACTATTAATGTAGTAATCCTTAACCAACAAACAAGTGAATACCGAAGGATGTGCATTTCTGGAAAAATACATTAGAAAATGAAGAAAAGGGTGCCAAATATTCAGTACCTAGAATTGGCTCTAGAAAGGTCACTGCTACTCCTATTCAGAAATATAGGTAATCATAATTGTGATAAATAATATCGTCACCTTACAGAAATGGATTATCAGAATTATATACAATAAAAATAGAACCTACTCGAGTGACACATTGTATAAAGAGAGTCAACTTTTCGACCCGAGACAACTCTTTTGTCTCAAAATTATATACTCGGCATTCACCAAAAAAAAATTAAAATCGATCCCATTGAACATGGTCATTATACTCGGAGCAGAGAAATGAAACTTTTTGTGCCAAAATGTGAGAAAAACCTAGGGCAGCGTAGTATTGAATTCCTGAGTCCAAAGATATACCTACCAGGTCACTTGAAATCGATCAAAAATTTCCACTCATTCAAAACTCAAGTAAAATTATGGTTACGGAATACAGAAAGATATGTAATACACGATAAAGTCAACAACAAATAAAAAGGGGTCACTCTCAAGTACTGAATAAAGCTCAACTCTTTTATGAACTCAAGACTAGTCATTATTTTGTGATATTTATAAATCAAAATGTTTGTTTGCGTACTTATATGTCCATGCTTATTTGTATTTTGAATTTTTATATTGTATATCCGTCCAATTTTCACATTTTTATATTTATGTTTTTAACTGTCTTTTACATTTTATATTACTCTTTTTATCTGTTTGTTACATTTTTACATTCACCTTTTTATTTATATAACGTCCGATCCATTTTGTATCTTATCTTCTAATCTATTTATAAGAATTGGTTCATATGTACTATTTCATTTCGTTTTTACTAACAATACCACTTAAACATGGATTGACCAGAACAACTATCTTCTTTTTATGTTATCTCTTCACATTCGATAGACAAATTTTATGTATATGAATAACATTTTTCACACTATCACGCACAAGCTGTATCCAATACAGCTTCAGTGATTACACTGTTTATTCATAAGGGGAAAAAAACATGTAACACAGTTGAAGATTCTTGAATAAACATTATTATTATTATTATTATATTATAGCATCGCCATCTATTGGCAGGTATTCGAAATTCTACTCTTAATGTGGTAATTCTTGACCAACAAACATGTGAATATCAAAGAATGTGATTTTTAGGAAAAATGCACCAGAAAATAAAGGGGAGTGAACCAAATGTTCAACACTTGGAAGTACGAGAATCACCCTGTAGGTAATATTGCCTCACTGTTAGTTCTCGCGTCCACTTATACATACAGCACACATGACATAATTTAATAAATTTCCGTGGAATTCATTAGACATTCGATCATTAGACCTTTTTTAATTTCCATTCAACTTTTTCATCGGTAAAGTTTGTTTATTGATTATCAGAAGGCTGCTATCGCATAAATAATACACCTTGCAAAACACTCAATTACATTTAATGAATGACCGATTGCGTTGAAATATTTGCCCGTATGTTTAATTCTTTTTATCGAGATTTTATAAGCCGTATCCTGCAATTTACGTTATTCAATAACTGAGTTTTATATTTAATTATAATCGAATTACTGCTTGTTACAGATGATGGTGCGTGAACGAAAATCTCACCTTGCGGATAATATAATAGCCATACGGAAGAAACACAATTAAACAGGATAATTATGATGATCCTGAAAATTTGCTACTGGAAATGTTGTTAACGATCACTTTGTATTGTACCAATTGATACCTGATCACAGCCACATTTTTTGGTTTGTTTGTTTGTGTTATCATCTATTCGGGGGTAATACCACGAGTGGAATTATCGATTGTATTGTGAGCACGAGTCGTATTTATTGAGATAATTTCACGAACCAACCAAGTTATTATTTGAAATTTGATCGAGTAAACAAAGTGAATTCTTCAATAGTTACAACTACTGAATAATAAACATGAAGTATGTCAACCTGACGTTTATGTCATATTAGATTACAAGATGTATCATTGCTGTTTATATTTGTGGTTGACTTGACGACGTAGTCTTTCCGGATCGGAAAAAAAGGAAGCGAAAGGAAGCGTGTACTGTCGCGAAATCCCATTCTGATTGGTCCTCATATCGCAGGAGACGCGACTTTCATATAGTGAGTGAAATTGTCGAATGAATTCAGGAATGTGCTGAGTTTCACCCACACAAAAGCGGTTATATACGACATGACTACTTCTTATTGAACAATTTTATATCAAAACTGTTTCAGAAAAGAAAATTGTTAACATATCTATGACTTTCTGGATAGTTATGGGTTAATAATTACTTCTTAGAATATATCTACTTCTTTAGGAGAAGTTCGTTTACTGTACGTCTGATCTGTCTTGAATGCTCCTCAAATCTCTGATAAAAATGCCGGCATGTCTGGACTATATAGTGCAAATGAAAGTAATAAATTCTTCATTTCGTAATTCGCTGACCATGCATACACAAGAGTTCGCAAATTGCAGATAGTAACTCATAGGTAGTATGGCTCATAAATCATACAAAGCAGGTCAAGAAATAGAACAGAAATCAGCTAGGTTCGTAGACTTCAAATCAAGTTTTACTTTGCCACTTTCTTACATTCTCTCCGCACTTTCAAATTCCGTATGAACTTGAAAATGTACGAAGAGTCACTATCTGCAATTTACGAACTTATTGAGTATTGAGTAGAGAGATAGACGAGCAGTGAACTCTCAAACTCTTTCAACAACATCGTTATTCGTTCCATCACGATGCGTATATGGTCTTTGAGGCGGCCATGGGTATTTTGTGGTCTAATCTGGTCTACTCTGGTATTTTTTATTATCTCCTGTGAAAGAATTGTGTGTGTTTTGTATGTATGTTGTGTGTGTTTTGTGTTTGTTTTGTGTGTGTTTTGTTTGTGTTTTGTTTGTGTTTTGGGTGTGTTTTGTGTGTGTTTTGTGTGTGTATTGTGTGTGTTTTGTTTCTTTCATTCAGAGGAGTTTAATCTGGCGACCATAGGTGTCCTTGCGATTGATCCTCTTCATACCTTATTCACCGATCCAGAAAGACGTTATCCAAGTAGTTTTCACGAAGTCACTATAGTGTGGGGCGCACCATTTCGCTACAGCCTTAAATCATTTTTGTTTAGGAACCGATTCAGTAAAGATAGCAAAAAGTTTTATGGTTAGTCCAAATATCGAGAACAAAGTCTCATTGAAAAAATATTCTCCTATAATTCCCGACCATACCAATTTCTCTAGGTATTGAGTATGATACTGCTACATCCACTGTGGATTTTCAATGGCCCAATACCGACGAATGATATTATCGTTTAGAAGAAGTGTAACTTCATCAAAAAAAATAACTTATAAGAGCATCAGAGAAACAGACATAGAAGAAAATTTTCTTCATTATAATTTCGAAAAATTCTGAAAATTATACCGGCTTGCCGTGATGCGGCAGAAATCTGAACCTGAAATAATAATAATAATATTTCAAATAACTGTTCATCCGTATAAGTCAGAAGAATTCTCCTTTCGCAGGATTATTTAAAAGTGGAGAAAATTGTGGAAACTTGTACATTATCATGCACTGATCTTTCTGGAATAAAATGAAAGTATATTAGCTGTGTGCCAAACAAATCTGTACTATGTTTTATTGCGTTACAAAAATTAAAAACTTGAATCCGACCATAGAAAGAACAACTTTTTGGGTCCTTGGGATGAATTGGTTTAATCCGAAACTTGGGCGAGAATACAACCCCAACTTACCTCTGATGGTAATTATGGTAATTATTGGTACAGTTGTAACAGGATTATTTGTATTGACCATACCTCCGTGAGCTTCATAATATTATATTTATGAGTGTCATTATTAATGTCATTTTAGACAAGTAAACTATCTAACAACACACTAGTGTGTTATAATCCGTAACTCACTAGTGAGTTATAGATTTTAACTCGAAGTAGTATTCTATTTATTTATTATGGATTATAACACACTAGTGTGTAATTTGATAGTTTACTTGTCTAAAATAACATTAATAATGACAGTCATAACTGTCATGTGTTGGATAAAACATTGTATGCCACTCGCATGTTATGTTTCCTAAGTCACTTGAGATATATTCCTTATCGCATATTTAGGGCGATTATCACCGTTTTAGGAGTTCAAAAATACCTAACCTAAACTACCCTAGCATACTTAAAATATCCTGGGACTATTTTGTAGAGGTATTTGTTGCCTTTTATTCTTTTACAGCCGTTTTCTGATAGCCATCTCACTTTGACAAGAAAACCCGAAAACAATTTTTTTTATCTCAGTAAACTTTTGGTGTTCCTTCTCTGGATTTTTGGTAAACATTTTTTCCTAAATATATATGATGTCAAGAAGTCACGTGACTAGTTCCATACTGCTACAATTCATCCTTCATTTTTGGCCCAAATTTTCCTCTTGTTACTGCAGTACTGATTTTCAAAGTTGTCGGGATCTTCGATGGAAAAACATATTTTCTCCATTGGACCGCTGCGAGTTCGTACCAGGTTTTTTATGGAGCCACGTTGACTTAGTGATTTATCGCCCATAAGACATAAATAATAGTGATTAGTTCCCAATTACAATGTAACAACGGTGAAACGATATACGGTTGCTTCGCGCCGATATTCTTTATAATGAACAAAACCCAATTTTATGGCTACAATTTCGAATTTCTTTTATACGATGCCCGCTCTGACTTGAAGAGACAGAGCGAATTTGTAATGGGCTGTTTCAATAATAAAAATAATACTTGATACGTGTATTATTCCATTTCAATTATATTCAATTAAGCTTGTAATTTAAGCACTACCAATAATGATATGATTCGAATATTTTGTTGTATTTTAATGCATGTATTCATTGAATGGTAACCCAATACGAAAAACACAATAACAAATAACGAGGACATAATTCTTTCATTTCGAATACCACCTGCATCGTTCGCCAGAAGGTACTTATAGTAAGTCCAACACATTTCATATCCTGAATCATCACTTGATTTTTTGACAAAAAGCGCCGATTAACAACATTTGTCACAAACTGATCGACAACATGTTTTTCATCATCAAAAATCAACTAATGTCCTGCTTTCTTATTACGGTTTACATGTAGGTATGTCACTACGAGGGGGCTGAAAAGGCATATAAACAAAAATTTTTTCAAACAAATTCAATTTAACCCACGACATAGTTTTCTTTTATAGGTACACGTTTTCCAGAGATTCTCCCAATTTTTTGGTTTCATTCGAATATTACCGTTTCTGGAAGCCCTCAAAATATGCCTCAATATCTTACAATATGTTAGAAAAGCATTAGGACTTAATGGCATTCAAGTTTTTAATATATGTCATTAATAAATCAATATAATTTATACTTGTACGTTACTAATTATAAAATTGACCAAGAATTAAAATGAATCCAGCGGAATTGGAGAAATTGATAACGGCTCTAACCAAGATTTAAAGTCGAGCACTCCAAACTCAGATGCAATTTCTGGTCATTTGAACGTTAATTTAGAGGTGGAAAGAGGTGGAATGTGCAGACTTTGAAAATGTCACCCAAGAATCAATGATCCTGGAACTCTAAACTTCAAGTTATCCAATATTCTCCTACAATATAGGAAAATTCGTAACGCAACAACGGATTATCACCATCCTCTTTATTACTGAAGAGATATATTCGATCAATTTCAGATTTGGCAAAACCCAGTTGATGAGATGAGAGAGAAACAGAACCCACTTCTTTATAAAGGCAGTGTGAATTTTGAAGAACAGTCAGTCGTAGTTCGAAATTATAACGAGAAGGAACGAAAGTGGAAGTTTACTGAAATAGTAAGGAAAGACCTCGGGAAAGACGGTCCACTGAATTATCTGGTACGCGTAGATGGACAAATATGGAGGAGACATGCTGATCAGATCAAACCGAGTATCACCAATGAAGATAATATACCTTCGCAATCAGAAAAAGAGAATCCTGCAACTCCCAGCCGTATTCCGGTTATAACTCTTCCGGAAAATCAAAATATTCAGTAAGAACAAGGAACGGGACATAGACGTGATGATGAAAATTGTGTTGGTGATGAAGACGCATCGGATAAAATAAAAAGGCAACAATGATCAGAAGAAGTAGACGAACACGAACACAACCAGACAGATTTTCCTACGGCTGAATGAATGAGAGGGGAGAACTGTTATATATTGATTCATCAATTATCTTCATTTTGTTCATTTCAATCACCTTATATGTTAGAATAGCATTATGACTTAATGGCATTTGAGTTTTTAGTATATGTCATTGATAAATCAATATAATTCATACTTGTACGTTACTAAATATAAAAGAGCCATTGTAACCAATTTAAGTGGTGGGAAACCCGACCAGGATTGAGACAGGCCAAGGAGTTCATCAAAAGACGCTCACCAAAATTCACGACGGAACTCCTCAGCTATAAAAGGAGGATCGTCAGACAAGTAGTAGGTCTGCTGACAGGCCATTGTAGGCTTAAGAGACACATGAATATTATAGGTCTGGCGGAAGAAGCAATTTGCAGGTTCTGCCAGGAAGAAGAGAAAACCGCAATACATGTAATGTGCCAATGCGAAGGACTAGCAAGAGTGCGGTTTCTACAACTTGGAGATGAAGAAACAAGAGCGGAAAACTATCTCGAGAGGCCATTATCAAATCTGCTCAGTCTGATGAAATGGACGAAGCTAGATGATGTGCTATAAGCAATCGGAGCCTCCACAATTGATCTGAAAAGGTCGCAGTGAATTAGGCCAAGGGGCCAGCTCCCTTGTAACATCTAACATCTTACCAATTTAATTGTGGTAATATTTATACAGGACAAACCAAAACAGCAGTAACACAAGCAAAGTTGTCGATTGGAGCAAACCGAAGTCCGCAGTCACCAAACATATAAGCGTTGTCCGACGGAGAACACAAAATCCTTTTCGAAAACGTCGCGAGGCTAGCAACGTCGGATCATCCTCCAACAAGAATGTATTTAAAAGCCATAGAAATACACAAGCACAAGAAAACTCCAACAGGCGCCAAAACAATGCCATGCCACCCAAACTACGCGCAAACACACCCTCGCAAAAAATGCATAACAAAACAGAATCATGAATGGTGTACCAGGAACGAGAGATCCAGTTTCAGAAGAGTACTTCGACCACGCCACTGAAAACGACTGCAGTTGCAGCCGAAATATTTTGAAATTTCAAACAAAGAAAGATCACATCAAAACCTGACAACCAACCATAAGTTTGAAGCCAGTCGTGAAAGCCTATATTATCTGTAATGTTTTGTATGTAAATGTTTTGTTAGTTTATTTATTGACTTGTATATTTTTTTAAATAATTTTTGAGTTGAAAAGAGAATTCATTTCTCTTTACAACCATCAAAATATTTTTTAATTTTGTTAATTATTTTTTTCACAATTTCGTTTTTTATGCCTTTCGATTATATGTAGTTAATGTGCTCCCAGCGCCATCTGTCGGGTAATTGTAATGTTTTTTTCTCAAAAAGAAGTATCCGCAATACCCTTCAAAAAATTTTTGGTTTCATTGTTCCACATCAAACCGTTCAAATTATTCGAGGTATGAGTAGTATTTAGATCCGCATTTATATTTGATATATCGATTTTGAATTGGAAAAAAAATATTAACGAAATTCAAAAAAAAATAGATGATTGTAAAGAGAATCGAATTTCTTTTTCAACGATGTGACACTTGACCCCCCATGTCATTTAAAAATTTTGAGTTGATGTGTCCCCCCGCCCCCCCTTTCGGTAATCACAATTTTTTTTTATTTCAAAAAGTAGTATTGGTGAAACCCTCGAAACGGTTTCTTTTTCATGTTTCTAGGTAGAACCGTTCAAAAGTTAACAAGGGGGTGGGGGCTATTAAAAGCCGCACTGTATAATAATATATGATCTATATTCGCTGTTGATCGATTTTTCCTTTCAATATATGTGAATTATATCTTGCACATTCCATAAATCTGTGACCACACACATCAAAAGGATTTTTTTATCGAACAAACCCATTCTCTTGAAATGGAATTTCTTTAAACAATAAATTTTAATTTGAATTGGGAAAAATCCACACGTAATTCAAGCAGAAGCCAAAGTAATACATACTCCAGATTGATTGGTATTTCATATCCAAACCGTGTGTTTTATTGAAAGTAATCATCAAGGGTGTCGGATGAAATGAACACGAGTACGTCACAGATTTGTGGAAAACCGTGTATGATACTTATTATGCCTAATGCCGGAAATCTTGAGTATATGTGTAGATAATCAAATTCTGAAATTCCATCCAATCAGTGTCGTAGAAAAGATTTCAGCTTTTTACATGACCAAGGAATGGCTTCAATGAAATTCAGACATGCATACCGTAACACTCCAATTTAGAATGTGGCATTCAACAACTACTTTCCTAGTTCATACCTCGAAAACACTTGCAATATTCTAAGTTACCAACATAAAATCTATCCGCATATCCTAGCAACCTTTTTATAAGCTAGATTTATCCTTGAACTTATCTCGTTTTTCATATTTTCTGTAGCAATGTTGAAATCATCGTATACCATTCCCTTCGCCAAAAAATAGAGAATGTAGTTCGGTTCCTATTCAAAAGTTAATTTTTGCAAAAACTGATTTCAGCTTATTTTGACAATTTACACTTGTTATAACGCCTACGTTTCGGCATATAATTTCTGTCGTTATCAGTGCTAAAAAGGCAACTGTTACTGCTTGATAAATTAGAAAACTTTATTGGTACAAGTTCAAAAATCATTGCTTACTGCAAACGCAAAAAATGCTTTTATTGGTAGTAATATTAGTACATCCAAAATAATAGTGTTGGCGCTTTCTCATACTAGATGAGAAAGTATTACTCTCTCACAAATTGAACAACTGAGTTATGTTCCATTATCGTAAAAATTCTTGAAAATTTAAAGCTCTGCTTATCGTGTATATCGATCATTCAATGGTAATCATCGTTTCGGCATGTCAAATATCAAGTAATTATAGTTTGGAATAATCACATAATCGCCTATGCGATAGTCAATAAATCCTAAAAATATTCCTAAAATATCACAATTTCGAATCGCTGAAAAATGTTGTGTTTCAAAAATGGCTTTGCTGAGTTCGGCCGAAGCTAGCAAAGCCACAGATTTTTTTATGAAGGAAGAGTAAAAAAAATTAAATAGGGTAATAAATTAGCCCAAAATAGGTTCTACAATTTGGCTATATCAAATTACACTTTTGTTTATTTTTAAAGTATGGCTCTGCTGAGTTCGGCCGAAGCTAGCAAAGCCACGGATTTTTCTATGAAGGAGGAGAGCAAAAATTCGGGAATATTGTAATAAATTAGCCTAAAATGAGCCTAAAATTGTGTAACCCATCCCGAGTCGAAATTCGAGTTGAACCACATGTTATTATGTATCAGTTTCCGAAATATTGTTTGTCCAGTTTCAGATTTATAAAAATTGTAAAATTTTGAAAAATGGTCTCTTTTTTAATTTTTTCTGGATTTTCTTAGACGAAATTGCACCGATCCGGTCATACAAAAAACCATTTTATAGGATTAATTATTTTCTACAAAAAATTTGACTGAAAAACGATTCCTTTAATAGTTTTGGGAGTATTTGCAAAAAAGTTGTAATTTTTTTCATTATTTCTTGTTTAAAAAATTCCACAAAGCGATTTGCCTGGGGCGAAAACCAGGGTTTTCATTATCGAACTATCTTTTAAAAATTAGCATAGGCCATTTGCATGCGTCTTTTATTTTGTGGGTGAAAAAACTATAGCTTGGTCTATATATACATTACTCAGCTATTCCACAAACTCGATATACCGTTGAGGTTAGTGCTGAATTTTGTGTACATTTCCGCTTTTCTGCTAGTTATGTTTCTTGTTTGCGAATGTTCAGTTCCTACACAAAACTCGATACTGAAAATCTTTTTCGCAAACTATCACCACGCAAACACCGTTAATACTGGCATGCCCACCGGGACAACGATATTCATTCGGCTTCTTCGTCGACAAAACGAAAATTTGGTGGTCGAGGTACTCAAACCTATCGTATATTAATTACGTTCGCGATGATTACGCCCGAAGAGAAATTCGAGGTGAAAACAAATCTGCCGATATAAATCATCGTTGCCAAATTGTGGCCTCGGGTACGGCGACACCTCACTCTATAATCAAGAAAATTTTTTCCCCACATCAACTGTCAGTGGCAAGGCAGGCTCATAATTTTTGTGAGCACCGTAATTACTGAAATAAGATTGTGCGTTTTCGTAAAAGCGCAATTAAACGGTACGGGGGACCGTCAACAGAAAAAAAAATTAAAATTTTGTTGATATATGTAATGGGTTAATCTCCGTTTGGAAGGTATTCGAAAAGGGAAAATATATTATATCGCAAAAAGCTGAAAAGCTACCCAAATACACGTCATATCACCTGACATCTGGCACCATCATAAAACTATGCTGGGTGTAAAGTAGAACCAACAATCTAGTAAGGTTAATAATCAATATTAGCCGACGACCCTCATTATTATCCATTGTTCGGAACAGATAAGTAATGAAAGTGTGTGTCCCTTAAAATATTCCCAGGTCCAGATTCAAATATCTCATGAAATAGTTTGACATTTTAATAATAGTAGGCTCTCCATTTTTTTGGCTTCTGTTGACAGTTTTGTATTTACATATATTTGGTAATAAAAAATCTCCTGAGTTGATTTAGAACCCTTGGTAATGATATGTTTAAATGTGTGTAAGTAATAAAATTTACTTACCTGGCCACCTGACTTTTGGTACTAATGGACTATTAACGAGATTATAGCAATAATGGTCTATTTCAGAAATAAAAGGGAGAAAGTTAAACAACATTTAGTCATTACCTAATATTCTGTTGTCAGATGTGTCTATTCGAATTTTTTGTCATGAAAAATGTGGCGTCCGTGGGCTCATCCTGAAGCTAGTACTTCAACTTGTGGTCGTTGTACCACTAGTCGACAAATGTTACACGCTCATGGAAAACAAATTATATTAAATGTTTATACTTCCCTTCTGGGACGTGGAATGTCCAAGGATCAAGCTGTGTAAGAAAGTGCTTCTTTAACAAAAACACCGTATTCCACAGTGTTTAAAATAGTAAGTAACCCTATTTTATAAAGAAAGAAACGAAAAGACTCTAGTGGTTTAAAGAAACTGTGATATAGATATAATTCAGTATATGCCTTATATAAAGAGCAAATTGTGCCTATACATTAGATATTTTAATGCAACGGCTAAAAAATAATGAAACAGGTATCTAGCGTTGCAAAGAGACTTTGAGGACGTCTCTTTTACGAAACGTATTTCAATTTAGAAAACTCAGTAGTGGCAGAAACATCATAATGGAATCTGCGCGCCTCAAGAAATGGAGATTTGAATATTTAGTGGCTATAAACGAGTTTAGAGAATGTAGTAGAACGATAGTTTATTTGGATGAAACTTGGTTCGATACACACGATATTCCAAAAAAAAGTTGGGTAGACTCATCTGACTTGTGCCAAACTAATGCGCCGTCTAATAAAGGAAAACGCATTACGATAATTCACGCAGGAACCGAAAGTGGTTTTATACCAAATGCATTGTCTTTATCGGCAAAGACTATTAAGGACTAGTAAGTAGATTATGATACTACAGCCGAATTATTTGAAGACTATGGTTCCAAAATAAACTCATACCAAATATTCCACCCAACAGTATTATCGTAATGGATAATGCTAGCTACCACAGTCGAAGATTAGATAAAGCACACCCTGTTCAAAAGACACCAAAGCCACTATACAAGAATATATATGTTAAATCATGATATGTACTATGAGGAAAAGTACACAAAAAAACAGTTACTAGAAGTTTTACACAGTTTTTCGATAGAAAAGAAATATTTTTGTGATTCACTTATCACTGTATGTTTAACCCAATTGAACATATGGCATCAGCTTAAGTTCAAATGTGGTAGCTCTCATTCAAACAGAAACTGCAAACATTACTGACAGCAGCTGGGCCAACTGTGTTTTTCATATTGAAAAGGTGGAAAAATCATATATGATATAGAAAAACTTCCCAAACAAATGTACAAATGATAATTATCAATTTGGGTGACGACAGTGAGAGTGAAACTGATCTTAGGGAGTAATTTTGTAAGTGTGTTGTATATTAATTTTAATTCTAAACAACTCAAAATTATAAAGTTTCTGAACTCTAATCGCATTCATTATCGTGATGTTTATAAATGTTTGTGTGTTATATATCATAATATATTATATATATATATATATGTACATAGATAATTCTCAATTATAATCAAGCAATTTTTCTTAACCCCATATCATTATACCTATTTATTTACATACAAAACAAAATTGAATGGTTAGGGCAGGTACAACTCTGCGTAATATGGACGGCCTGACCGCCTGCTGATATCTCAAGTGGTTGGTGATTAATGACCTTCTTATAATTCTGGTTATACTTCACCTTCACCCAAAATCATTATTTTTGAGGAAAATGTTCTACCAACATTTCATCTGCAACTGCGAAAGTCATCTTCAGAGGCGGGTCGAAGTACTCGTCTTGACGTACCAAATGAAACTGAAGCTCTCGTTCCTGGCACGTCATGCATGAGTTCGCGCAAACTTTCCGTCGATTTGGGTGACATAGCATCGTGTTTGTGCCAGATCTTTGGTAGATATGTTCTCTCTTCCTCTCTTTCGAAATTTTCTTTGTGTTTGTGTATTTGATTCAACCAGATGGACGTATAAGCTATTGGAATACGCAGAAAATTTCAATAGAGAGCGTCACCCAAATCGAGCGGAAACTTTGCGCGACCCAGGGTTATTAAAAAAAAACAAAACGTTGTTTTTTTTAATTTGAAATTGTTTTATTTGATTTAAATCATGTTTTTTTTGGTACATTTCAAAAACATGATTTAAAGAATTAAAAACATGTTTAAAACAAAATTTTCTGCTATTTTTTCTGTTGGCAACATTGCTATGATGGTCTCGGGTAAAATACAGTTACGGTGTATGAGATGACGGTGGATACAAAAGAATCGTGAATCGGAGTTCCACGTGTCCTGATTTTTTTTAATATAATATCTGGAAGAAAAAAATACACTATTTGGAATGAATTCGAGCCTACTCATTCTTCAGTCATACAAACAAAAATAGTGAAATGCAAAATTGTTAATGTGAGATGATAGAGCACTGGTCGCGAGAATGGAAAATCAAAGTGCCGAAATAAAAACATTAAATTTGAATGCAGAGATGGCGATGAAGATCAACTTGATTACTGGAATAGGCAGAACACAAGCAGTTCACTTTCTACAGGTAAGTACAGTGTTAGAGAGCGGAGAACATTTTTTCATTTATTTGTTTGTAACTAATTGAAAACACTTGTTTTCAAAACACATGTTCTAAAACATTCCAACCCTGGCGCGAACCCAACATCGCTGTAAGTGCGCGTCAAAACATCATCAAGAATGGCGTGCCAGGAACGAGAGCTTCAGTTTCAGTTGATACGTCAAGAATAGTACTTCGACCACGCCACTGAAGATGACTGCCGCAGTGGCAGTGGACACGTTTTGAGATATTAACCAAAGAAGACCACGGCAAAACCCGCAAACCAACCAGAACGTTGACTAAAGCCGTGGAAGCCTACATTGTCAAATTGTTTGATGTGTTTTAGCTTGACTACTTTTAAGTCAAATTATCCAGAAAAGGTGATTACATAAGGAACGATGAAATTGCGAGGGGTAAAAACTAGGCAGAATTTTGTATACCAAAATTAAATATCATGTACTGATAAAGTAATGAAAGACTAAATGAGGTACTGAAAAGTACTGAAAGAGTGAGACTGAAGTACTGAATAAAGTATTGAAGAGATACTTGTATTGATAATGGGTGTACTGAAATACTGAAAATTCTGAGATGTACACCTACTGAAAGAAGTTGTTACCACCTCGTTGAGAGCTATCTATTTCAAATATATTAATTATCACTGAAAAAAATGCCAACGATTATGCCGGAATGATACCAGATGAGTTCTGAACCAACCATCCACTTCTAAAATGACTACTTTTGTTATATATCGATGCAAATGCTCTAACGAAGCTTTCAATATGTATTAGTTCTGTTCAAGACAATACTTTTTAAATCGTTTTAAATTATAGATGTTCATCAGCTTTTTCTTCCCTGACTGCAATATCTGCGTTTTCGTTACCACGAATTTCAATATGAGAGAGAACGTACCTCAATATCACTCTATTTTCAGTTTCTTGAATATTATTCCATTTTTCATTAATATTGGCAATGTGCCATCTGTCTAGAATAGATGCTTGCTCGGATGCTGATTTTGAGTGCACTACGACAAGCCTTGATCTGTTATCGACACGTCCCTAGGTATTGTCATCCGGTAGTTGTCAGATGAGTGTCGCTTTTATTACAAGCAGAGGGGGCGGAGTCACACTTTTGCAGCTGGATGAGCCAAGGGGGAGGGTTTCATAAAAGTATTCGGGAATGCTGAAGGGAAGAATAATTGAAGTTGTGCTAGGTGTCATTTGATTGTTTCGTAAAATGGTGGTTAGTTCGTAGATGGCCATTGTCCGTTTGAATACCTTATCCAGATGTACGAGACTCTGAACCTCCTCTGAACTATTAGGTATTAGGTTCCATAAAAGTTTTATGTTCTGCCTCACAGCTAGAGTTTCTCTCGTTTCATCGAATTTGGACGGAATTGGACTGAACAGTAATTCCTATTTCTTTCGCTGAATAGGAACGTGTGTTTTTTTATATCACTGTACTGTCAAGAAAATACGAGGGTGTGGCTGCTCAAAGTGGGACACACTGTACATGCTTTTACCTAAATAGTTTTATGTAATAGCTCATTTTGGCTACTACACTGTATAATATTACTGAAAACCTTCAAATAAACGTCTCTTATTTCTTTCGAGATAACAAGAGGAACAAAAGTCCCAAATGCGATAAATTGGTATCAAAATAGCAACAAATTAAGTATGATGTCTAATCTATTAGTCATTTATTTTTAAAAAATATTCAGCGTGGAAAGTATAGGTACTGGTTTTTTCATTTTTCTTTGAAAAAAACTAAATAATCCCGAGTGGACAAGAGATCAGCAACAGAAAAGCAAAAATATTTGGATATATTTTGGTATATTCGATTCTAATTTCAGTGATGAAATAGAGAAATTGCTATGCCAGCTTATCATAAAGTTGTCATGGACAAATTTTTTTTTATAAATGATAAAATGAGTGGGTGAAAATGACCCACAAAAAATCACTACCTACATTTTAGTATATTTGTCGTGCCAGCGCAACAAATATAAAATTATCTCGTCACCCAACTGTACTTTTCATCGATTCAGGTGAAATGCTGTCCAATTAAAACAAAATTACGGAAGTCGAGGACATTATCTGATATACAAGCCGCGTGTGTTCAGAAATCGCTGAAAACGCGTGTAAATAAGTGGGAAATTTAATAATTGATGGCAGATGCAGAACTCATGTAAATTTTTACAGCCACGATAGTCTCATGCGCTGTTGCCGTATTTAAAAAAAATCTAGGAAGTTCCGAAATTGGTAACTTCCACAGAATTCATAATTTATTGATATGATCCAATATGGCTCATTCTTACTATTGATTTTTTCACATAATCCAAGCTTTCTGAATAAGTCAATTAAGGTAGGGTAAGAAGGGCATATGCCAGTTTTCATGGCATCGAGTAACGTCCATTTGCCAAAAATACAGAAAATCTGATTCTGCCTGCTGTAAGAAGTTATGGTCATACTATTAGCTCTGTCGGTTCCTTTTTTATTTATTTAAACGAGCAAATCGTGTATATTCATTTATGAATCTAGCGATGTGCCTCCAATTTTGTATTCAGATAAGGTCTTTCTTTTGTAGTTTATCTATGGAGGCGTCTTTCCTAAAAAAACGCGATTTTATTTAAAATTATTTCAAATAGGAGAATTCGATTTTTGGTCGACAAAACATTTTGATATATTGAATACCAACAATCCACGCGATCCACTCAAGAAGAGATGTTAAACTGAATAATAAAACTCCTGGAGCTGTTGGAACAGTTCTTACAGCTTTCGGAGGAACGTTTGTTACAATTGAAAGCTGTCAGTTGTCAGAAATAGTTCTTTATACACCCAACATACAGAATCTTATGTTCCACTTATTCTGGTTATATAATGTGGAAATCCTATGAGGAGCCTAAAACTCCGTAAAAATCCAACAGTCAGTATTTGAAGCCCATTTCATATGTCAAAAGATTCATCATTTGCCAACTTGACCATACATTTTATCATTTTCATTTAGCATTTAGCAAAGATCTTCACTAGTTTTCGTTTATGTTCTTCTTTGTGAAATAACAATGACTGAAGAGTTCATCCGACCTTCTCTCGTCTTTGTGAACAAATCCACTAGGTCCCCAATATATGTATATACAACTTGTTAAATTTCAGAATCTTGGTGGTTATTTTGCCCATGTCTGAGGTCCAGACCATTTTGTCTAAGGCCCAGAACATTTTCAGATTCATTCTAAAGCCGATCTGCTTTTCGGAAAAATTAATGTAAAATGTTCAAGACATGACAACGTCCCATCTTCTGTTGATTCTCATGAACTCTGTTCAGATGCAGACCGTCTGTTAACAATTTCTGTTAACATTTGAATATAAACGGAAGCATATTCATAACTACCTATTACCAATTCCTAATTCCTTTTTTTTTGTGTGTGATTTCGAAGATGAACACACATAAATCCAAATACATAACTTGATTTACATTGTATAAGGATTATTATTTCCAACAAACGGTGCGAATACAGGAATTGTTTCTCGCTAAACGTGGCAACATCGCACTATCAAACAGGACACGCTGCGCGCGCATACTCTCACGTGCATGCGCTAACTTCAGTCTAATTTCATAGAAAGAGGTTATATTTTCATCTCGACTCACCTTCTTCATTATTCCAGTTTTCCTTTTAGAAAAAGTGGTGTACCTCCTCAGTTTGTTCTCGATATACTCCATCTTGATCTTGACGCGACCCTTGGTCTTCTTCCCGTTGCTGGGAGGCGACTTTTTCGACTGCATGGAGTACGTATCTTCGCTGATGTCATTCACACAACTATCAAGTCCCATACCTTGACTGGACATGCCTCTCTCGTCGTACAAGTCCGACTTGAGGCCACCGCGGTTACAAGCACTAGACACCATCGTATGCCTCGGAGACAATTGCTGCAGACTGGTGGACGGCCTGCCGAGATTCGGATTGCCGTATATTTCCGGTGCAGTTTCACTACTCAGCAAGTTCATGCTGTACCCGAGGTTGAAACGGGAGTCCCTCCCGCCCGATGGTTCCATCTCGCACCACAGTTTGACAAAAAACAATTGAACGACGAACTCGCGAAACGTACAGAGCGCACTTCGATATTGTACACAAACACAGCTGACTGCACAATACGATCTGTGATACGGAATCGTGGGGCGATGTGCACCGCCCAACGGCTCGCGGCGGCGTTGCCACTTCGAACATTTTTCCGACAATTCGCGGATTGAATAAATTTTACCTACATGCTACAAGACACAGCAGTTTGCAATAACCATGAGAGTGGCCAACTACATTAGAAGTTTTAGAGGGATTCTCAACTCAATGAGTTCATATATAATGTCAATTCATTTACTTCAAAAGGAGTTCGTATTTTGATATATGCTTGACTTAATTATTGTTAATTATTTGAGTACCTAGTAACCAAACTTCAATTTATGATTCATAAGCACGAGCAGAACTCTCAAAATGTTTTGCTATGGACTCATTTTAGTATTATTATTTTCTCATTCGGAATTCAGACCTTGTGACAAGAAATTGTTCTTATTTTTTGGAGACCATACGATTATTAAATCTGGCAGCATGTACCTCCTGCAACCAATGTTGGCATTATCAAATTGCGCATGCCTCTAGAATTCGCGTTCTTGTAATATTCCGTTTCACTCTGTTCCACAAGTCCTATCCGTGGCATATTTCTGTGATAGTGGCAACGTAACCTGAGCATAGTTGTTTTTGGAATAAGCAAAATTCTTCCAAATATACTTCAATTTCCTATTTATCCCCGTGAAGTAAAAATAATCGGTTACAGACCTCATTTCGTGCGTAGCGGGTGTCTAGATTTGGGTATGGGAGGAAGACAATAAAAGGCAAAAGTGGGATGTAAACAAGCAGTGTTAGGACAGCCCAATGCCATATTTAGAATGGTTCGACTCCTTATAAGGATAAGTTGTCCTTAGATGGAGAATCGAAATCCCTCCCCTAAACGATCGGCACACGCTGTCAAAAGGACGAATTTCAATGCGTAGTTAGTAATATGCGATTTATTCCGATTTGTTGATGCGGATTTGAGAAATTGCAAAAGGGAAAGCTGTCTGTTCTACTGAAAACTGGTGGGATAAAGTGAAAATTTATATTTGTTCAGAAAATAGAACTTGAAATAAATTTGAAGTTTTTCTGTGCACTCTAATATTGATGTATTTAGTTGGTTCGTTCTCTTTTTTTGATGAATATGATTAAAACCTTAATTTCACTGATGCTTACTTACACTTCCAGAGTTTTTCCATGAAAATTTCACACCTCACTTTTTCAGCCAATCAAAAAATTGGTTTTTATTTAGTTGTCGTGGCAACCCAAAAAATTTCCGGAAATTTTTATCCTCCTGGGTACCCTGTGCGAAATTAATAAGTGGAAATTTTTCTGTCAAATATTTGACATGTGATAGTTAACATTTTGCTTTTATGTACAAATGGAATGTTATTTTTCATATAAAAGGAGATAATATTTCATGATTATATATTCACTAAATATTTCGAATGTGTCTGAAAATATTTTGAGAACTTCCATTTTAACGATGAATAGGTCCATCGGTAAAAAATGTTTATCAATCAAATCTATCTATGCTTGACTTGATGAACTTAATATTTGAAACAATTTTATTCAACTTATCTTTTCGTGAATACTCGGCTGAAATTTGCAAGAATTCTTTTCCATATCACTTCCCAATCGACAATCCGCATGGACCAGTCAAAACTACTTATTTAAGTTCTGCGTGATGTGCAATGTAATTTTAGGTTGAAAATGTCGCAAAATGAATTTTCCTTTCTCACATACAAACACCGCCACTAATACCAACGCGTAACTGTCATTATATCAACAAAAACCATTCATGGCCCATGGCCCACTGATGTTACATCTTGTTTTCTCTCAGAATAATCTACAAGTCAGTTGAATTAACCATTAATTTAATATATTTTGGTGTGAAATTTTCGTACCAAATCCCCCGCGTGCTTGAATTAATTGCTGGAAATTTATCTCGTACATGAATGAATGAATGAAATTCATGTACTCGAAAAATTTCCGGCAATAATTCAAGCACTAGGGAGATTATAAGTGAAAGATGTCAATGTGTCACCAGCGATTGAGATAAAATATATGAATGACCTATTTCCAAATTACAACCCCTTAAGTACATTCGCCCCTGATATTGCATGTGATATTTTAGTTGTCTCATTCGTCTGAGTAAAAATTTACAAAAAATGATTCCAGTGACAATAAACTATAACAAATCAATTCCTAAGTCTAAACGCTCATGAAATTGAATGTTATTATTAATTCTTAATTTTTCTCTTTCGGTGAAAATTTCAAGCCAATCAAAGACTTGTTTTTTGTTTGGTTATACCGCATGGAAACCCAAAATATTTTCGAAAATATTCTTCCTCTAAAGGGCGGAAGTATATAAATAAACATAATGATGAAACATTTCACCTATTTTAGTAAACATAACATAATTCATAAATGTAAAATAAGTTTATTTCAAACAAGTTTCTTTAGTTTTATTGAACTTAAATTGATGGACGTTTTTTATCCTTCTATATTTAGTAATATAACACCAGCATATATATATATATATATATATAAATAAATATATATAAATAAAGTATAAATACATTTCATGTTTCATTACGCAAAATAGTCACTATAATAATAACAATTAACTAACTGAAATTGGCCACGTTTATACTGTCTCTTGGTAAGCTGACTAATGATTTTATGTCGACCAAATATTCTTGGTCATCCTGGACATCTATTAAAGGTTTTTGCGTCACAGTACCAAATTCGGTATAAACGTGTCCATTATTTTTAAATTATTCGTTTTATTTTGCAGAGAAATTTTCATTTCACCAGATCTCCCACGATGTTAGATTAATAATCTGATTTCTGGTAATAATCAAAACTCTAGGGAAATTACAAGTGGATTTTTTCTCTCTGTAGGATCCCTCCGGACGAAAATCTTTCAATCTTTCGTGGATGAAAGGCTTATTCGGACATAATGATATAACCCCTTTAAAATCAGAATTACCATAGATATTTCTACTGTTGTTTGACAAAAAATCTTGTAATGAAGGCCTAATAATGGGCAATCCACTGGCTCTGTTCTATAAATATTTTCATAGATAACCTTGAATGAAAAATACACTCTGCTCCATGTTTAATTTGTGGCTGGTTTTATTGGTAGGTGTAAACAATTGAACTCATTCCCTGAAATTCATCGCTTTGATTCATACATCGATGAAATCATTAAGGAAACATACGTATCATAGTAATCCATTCATGAACTACTACTATAATGGAAATCAATTTGAAAAAGAACTCTATGTGATGAAATAAATTGCAATTGATAAATTTTAGCGATCGTATTTTGAATTAGAGAATAAATAATCATGAATTTTCACAAAATAAGAACTCAGTAACCGAAAAAGTCGATTATATTCTCTTCAATAAATTACTTTAGACCGAGCTTTAGACTATTCAAGAAGTGGCCAAGAAGTGAAAGAATGCTTTTTTTATATCAACGAAATATCAATAGGTAACTATTGACATGCGCTTTAGAGCTACTTCAGTTATTTTCGTAATAGGTTTTAGGTGGTGTTAACCTTTCACAACCTGAAATTTCAAAAAAATCAAATAAATATGCATACACGTTTAAAGGGACAAATACATCTTTCCCGATTGTTTTGAAAAATTAACTTAATCAGTGATATTTTTCTTAATTTTCAGACTAAGGGAGGTTTCGATATTTGCAAAGTACCCAACCGTAGAAGAGCATTTGACTATGATTTTGATACAACTATAGTATAATTGAAAGAAATATCACTCATGGTGATTTTTGGAATGTTTCTAATTTTCAATATACCTCGTAAATGTTTGTATTCAGCAATTAGACACTTCCTTGTGGCTCACCGTTATTATAAAATATTGAGATGGAGCATTCGTCCTCAGTAGGACCAATATGTTAAGAAAACATATTGTACTAAGAACCAAATTGCAAGAGCTGCTGATATTTGCATTTTTGCACAGTTATACAAATTGTATTTAAATATGTCACAATAATATGTGTTGTCTTTGTTCGAAAATATGAATAGAATATTCATAAAATCTGTTGCGAAATCATCTGCGGTTGAAAGACAAACTTTTGTCGCTATTTTCCATCGTTCAAGATAACCTCTTGGAAGGTGTGCATGTTGAAAAGGGGAACATTCTCCATGAAAATTGAAAAATGATAAATGTGATTTATTTGTAATATTCAACAGAAAACAACTACTTCCCCGGCACAAGCCATGCTGGACGTTGAACTACATCTGATAGATATTGTGAAAAGACTTACTGGAAATTATTTGAGGTATTTGAGGTCTACAATGTTTCAAGAAAGATTATATGGTTTGCAATCTTGGATAGGGGGCAAGAGATCCTCGATAAAATTGATTTTAACAATATTATAAATGAATTTGCTGTAGCCAAATCTAGAAAAATAAAAGTACTGATTCAATTTTTGGATTGGATCTGATTGATTTGTTTATTGTTTAATTTGTGCTTTTGCCTTTGTAATTTATATAAGAATAAAGTCTTAGTTTTGAAATATCTGTTTTTTCCTTACAAAATTAAATTGAAATGCGTTTTGTTTTTTCCTTACAAAATTAGATTAAAATGCGTTTTTACTCACATGTTTAAATAGCTATGAAAGTTCTTGACATGATTTTTTGGGTTTATGACCTTCCACAATCTAAAAATGAAAAAAATTTTAATCCAAAGAAATTTCTACAAGTGTAGAAGGGCAAATTAATTAATTTGCCCGATAAGTTACTGCGTTCACAAGACTGCTGTCTTGAAAGAAATTAATTCGTCGTAACGTACCCTACACTGAATTTGCCTTTGAAAGTATTATACCAAACAGTGCCATTTGAAAAACGTTTAACAGCTAGCAATTTCCTATACCCTAAAGTGCTATACAGTATCGGAAAGTTTTCATCTGAGGTAAGGTGGATTTATGAGAGCGTAAAGAAAACCTTGCTATATGTTGAGAGATCATTACAATTTCTCCTCTATACTCGCTCGAGGAAGGGATATCGACGTGATTGGTTAATTCGTCGGACGAGGCAACAGGAGACGCGCGCAGTAGTGCGTCTCTCTTGTTCATGTGGTATTATCATATCATTGCGTTCTTTGTTGCTCGCGTATATTTCTGTCTATAACACAGATGAAAAGTTTCCGATACTGTAAACTAAGGGAAAGTTTTTTAATTCATCGATGATCCATCGATGAGCATTGCATCCTTCATCCTTATTTAACTGATGGAAAATGACAATGGCAGCACCATTGCATATTATTCATCTAAATGGATTTGAAAACTCATCTTGAAGGGCGCCAAAATATTCCCGGCACGCGGGCGGCGGTAACCCTTGCAGGGGCCCTGCAGGGGCCCTGCAGGGGCCCTGCAGACAACTATGGATATTTCAACATGGAGCAATTTTTTTCTATAATTTTCATCATTTCGACCGAGTCGACTTCAATTTTATATTTGTATGAGCTTAGGTGTGTTTGTGTGAGGTCAATTTGAACGGTATTTGCATGTACAGTTGTGTGAATAAAAAAGTCGTACAGCAGTTAAATGCTATGGTGAGCCAGACTTGTCAATCGTAATTAAACTATCAACTTTGATAAGTAGAGTCAAAATTCAAACTAATTTTGTCAGTGGAGCTTGTGGCATAGAACAGAACAGTTTGTAGACGTTATATTTTATTAATATACCAGAAATTTCGTAAAATATTGAAAAAATGACAAAATCTAGAAGTCGCGAAAGAATATTCAAATTCGGCAGAGATGTGTGTAATCAAAATAGAAAAACTTTTTTCTATAGAATTTCTCGAAATTCGAACAAATGACCCTACTTTCAGAGATTATTTTGAAAAAAATTATTTTTGACAGCAAAAGTCAAGTGACCCGCCCGAGAAGACCATTTTCCATCTTTTCCAAAGTCGTGCTCTGGAAAAGATTCGAATTTCATAATAAATTATTATTAAAACTGTTTCCCATATGATGCCAACTTTTTGAAGGACACTGTATATCATTCGAATTTTAGATCAACCTAATCATAAAGTAAGTAGGTGGAAATTTAAATATCATAAAAGAACGAGTTATAGAAACTTTTAATGATCATGTTAATGATTACTCTAGGGGAAAACCGCTGAGGAAATTGTATACACTTATTTCCAAAAATCGTAAGTAATGCCTCTAATACCCAAGTAATTCCCGAGTAATACCCCCTAAGTAATGCCAGTAAAACTATAAAATCGTGTCTTCGTGTCTTAATGTTAGGATTGTTGTCAAGTACAAGTACAGAATGTCAACTGAAAAATAATGTATGTTAGTTGTCAGTGTCAAAATAGTATAAAGTATGAGTGAATAAAAAGGTTTTTCAAAAACGCGCGATTTCGACCTTTTTCCCGAAATATCGACTTTTATGTCGAACTTTAATAATTTAGACTCTAAATTCGAAATTATGAAAAGTTTCGTTTAGTCGAAATTATGAAAAGAAAACTGTTCATAATGATTTCGATGTTCATTTTTCTACCCTACGTTTTTTCACACAAGAACGGCAACATGATTCCGAAGAATGTGGTTGACTGACAGGAAAAAGGAACATGCCCTGTGTTTTGTATGTCTTCATTGGACAGGTTGTTGTTTACTGTTTACAAATTGTCATTCATTTGCTTTCAGATGTATACCTGACTATTAAATAGTCACTAAATATGCACAGAAAGATGTTAGACGACCCTAAAAAGGAGTACCATTAGCGGTACGCCCAGGCACCATGACGCATTCGGCAATTAATAAAATATTTATAGCTCAATGTCGTTTCCGCGTACAGGGTGCTAATAAAATACGAGCAAATCGCATAAATTCGAAGGTAGTCGTGCGTTGTGGTTTGATTTGAACATGGAATGGAATACCAGATATGTTGTAGGGGGCTTGAAGGGTGGGCCAGGAGGGCCTGCTATCTACGATGCTGTTGATTATCAACTATGGATTTTTTTTTTAAATGGATGAAAAAATTGAATTTTGAAAAATGTGTTAAAGATCTTATCTATGTTCCCTTTTTCCACTTTTTCTAAATTTGATATGGTTCTTTCCCAAAGAAAAATGGGGAAAATCTTTAAAAAATAAGGACTTTTAAGATTTTTTTAGGAAAAACTAAATAAAATTTTGAAAAGTGAGAAATTAGTAACATATATAACACCTTAAGCAATATGTTCTCATTTTTTGATTCACTCAAAGCGAAAAATGAACCAAAAAAGTTGTGTACAACATCCTCTAAACAGCTATAGATGGTAACATTCCCGCGCTCTTGATATTGAACAAATATTCTACAACACTTGCTGTCGTATGCATTATGCGTGTATTCCATTCCATCATTGTTAAGGAACACTGTTGTAGCAATAATACCGTTAGCCTTGACTGGCATCATGCTGGCGACAAAGCACAGTCTGTTACTCTGTTAGAATGAAAATTCGTGATGCTCGTGGTTCCTCACGCTCGCCTCTGGCTCGCGCTCAGAACTTCCCACTCGCATCGAATTTTCCTTCTAACCTTGTTACAGAATATACTATACTTTATTCAAAATGAAAATATCAATTGGAAATAATGGAATGAATATAGGAGAAACGTTGTTGACCACCAGTATTTTATTAATCTAGTATGATTGGGTTTTGAGACAAGATCCGATTGTAGCACCACCAAACTTGGTATGCTACTAGTTGGAACCGTGATAAACACGAAAAATGATTGTTTACCAAAATTCCAGGGGCAAGTAGTGTGACAGGTCCCACTTATACATGCCAAAAAAAAAAAGTGTTTTTCTCCTGCCTCCTATTCAACTTACCAATCATACTACCATTTGAAGAAGCCGTTATTTATCAAAGGTTATTATTATTATTATTATTCATTATAAAATGTGTAGTACAGTAACCACAGACAAATGTAAGCCACAAAGGAAGAATTAATCGTAGCACCTTGAAATTCAGCACATGACTTCTTGATATCATGTATTGTTAAAAAAATTGTTTTCCAAAAAATCAGGGGTGAAACCTACAAAATTTTGTTTTTTGCTGATTTTTCGCAATGTATAATATTTTTCAAGAAACAATTTCAGCAAGGCGAAAGATAAATCAATTCTCCACAAGGAATATACCTAGTACTTACCAGAAAACCTGATTGAATTCCGATATCAAATTTCAGGCTCGCCTTAACCCGTCACTGCAATTTCCGGCAGGGACGAAAATTAGATTTGTCATAACTTTGCTAGAAATTATACTAGAAGGAAAGAAAAATCAATTTTAGATGTTATAGGGGGTTGTGTGTGCTAGGATACCGGAACGTGGCGAACCTTTTACATTTTTCGTATTTTTCGACCATAAGGAGACACATTCGTTAAACACATGTCGGTATAGAAAAAAAGCTTAGAAAATTTCCTACAAGATGATGTTATCGTTTCCTTGCCTATCATTTCGTTTTTGGATGTTATAGGTGGTTGTGTGTGCTAGGACACCGGAACGCGGCGCACCTTTTACATTTTTCGTATATTTCGACCATAAGGAGACTCATTCGTTAAACACATGTGTATATAGAAAGAAAGCTAAGAAAATTTCTTACAAGATGATGTCATCATGTCCTTGTCTATCAGTTCAATTTGAGATGTTATAGGTGGTTGTGTGCGTGCTAGGATACCGGAACGTTGCGAACCTTTTACGTTTTTCGTATTTTTCGACCATAAGGAGACACATTCGTTAAACACATGTCGGTATAGAAAGAAAGCTTAGAAAATTTCCTACAAGATGATTTAATCGTTTCCTTGCCTATCAGTTCAATTTTAGATGTTATAGGGGGTTGTGTGTGCTAGGATACCAGAACGTGGCGCACCTTTTACATTTTTCGACCATAAGGAGACACATTCGTTAAACGCATGTCTATATAGAAAGAAAGCTAAGAAAATTTCCTACAAGATGATGTTATCTTGTCCTTGCCTATCAGTTCAATGTTCAATGTTATAAGTGGTTGTGTGTGCTAGGATACCGGAACGTGGCGCACCTTTTACATTTTTGTATTTTTCGACCATAAGGAGACACATTCGTCAAACACATGTCTATATAGAAAGAAAGCTAAGAAAATTTCCTACAAGATGATTCCATATTTACTGAATTATTCATGATTCTTGGATCATCCGCAAACATCTCCGTGAAGTGTGACAAAACACATTTTTGGTACTCGAATACTCGCATATTATATTTGCATGCGGCTGGTAAGTGTGAACCTGAAATTTGATGTCTGCGTTCAATCACGTTTTCTGAGAAAACGAGCGCATTTCGTAAGAAATTACTGAGAATCATTTTTGTAAAGAATTGAATTGTCTTTCACTCTGTTGAGTTGTTTCTCCGATAAATCATATACTTTCCAAGATTACAGCAAAAATCTATTTATTTATTTTAAACGAAAAAAAAAAATATGTTCCACCCCTGGAATTTTGGTAAACTTTTTTTATTTTCCTGTTAATCATGGTTTCAACTACTAGCATACAAGTTTGGTGGTGCTACATCGATCCTCGCCTCAAAACCCAATCGTACTAGATTAGTGAGAATTTGTCATTTCTTGGATTTTCTCGTAGTCTTATTTTCTACAACACTTCTTAATTGAAGCCTGTCCTGCTCAAGATAATTTCACCAGACCCCATTCCACCATCAAAAATGTTTTGTATATGTTACGTCTCAGACTTGACCCCTTGTTTATGTTATTGATATGCGTCTGTCCGATCGAACTGAATAAGAGCTTGCATATACTTCTCAACTCCGAAATGACCACCAAGGATTTAGGAGTGCACAGACCATTGGCGTTGATAGGGTTTGTCACATTTATTATTATTGTAATATATCTGTCACGATTGGCCAAGTCAATGGTTTAGATACAAGCTATAATAGTTTGCAGTCGATTTTATTATCATGATAATTGAAGAAATCACTTACCAAGAAGTTACGTGTAATATGTGAGGTACGTATATAAATTAAATGTTTTTGACGTGATAACGTATTATAAATCGATGAACGCCTGCTGCACGCACGAAAAAGTATGACTCATTGTCACGTTCCGCCTGAGCCGAGCGTGCAAGCGAGAGCGTGGAACGAGCGACGGCTTGTAACGCATCTATCTCTCTTCCACTCCATCGGCCGATGCGTCCGAGTAGAAGTGAGACAGCGGCAGCACACAACCTACACGTGAACTGTTGTCAACTGTTTATAAAGTGAAGTGAAAAGTTAATGTGGTTTCCATTGTTTATTACAACAAAAATTGCGGCAAAAAAGGTATTTAATTCTTGCATTTCAAGAATTTGATTAGCTATATAATCTCATATAGTTGTTCTTTGAATATTAAAAAAGAGTAGCATCGGTCGGCGAGTGCAGTAATAATAGGTTAGGTTACAATTTTGACTTAAAAATTATTATGACTCATATAAACGATCCTAAAAACAGTCAATTCTTTTATTTAGTATTAAATGAAAAGAATGATCGCGCGTAGCTATCAATGTAAGATTGTTACGTTTAAATTTGTCTCTAAGTTTTACTCCTATATAATGAAAGACGCTGTATGACTATCACCTGATATTTTATTCACATAATAAACATTTTTTGTGGAATAAAGAGGATATATTTCTTGACATAGCTGCTCCTCGTATATAGGTCACTCTGGGGCCCATGAAATGGATGACACCGACCTAGTACACCTCTGATATTACGATCAGTTTGTTCTTCTAGTAAACCTCAGACTGGCACTTTATCACTTCACCAGCGAATAGTCTTCTTTTTAGGCTACAGGTGTGTCGTACTACAACCATTCAGTACTACCTCTCTCGGACACTGAAACTGCTTGGAAATGAGTTGATTCACTTCTTCCTGCCTCACAGATTCGCCATAAATCCTCACATCTCAGCTTAATACGGGGTCTTTCCTGAAAAATGTAATTTTTAATTTAGAATTAGGGCTCTGCCTACAGAGTCGAAGTTAGTAGTTGTGATGTAGAATTTTATTGAATGTAATTTATTACTCACCTTGAAATTTAGTCGTGATCCTGCTCTCAAAATGTTTAAGTGTTTCTCGATTTTCTGGTTGGTCTTTATTTACATGTTTACTGTCGATTCCAACCTCCATTCTGTTAACTTGTCACTATTCAATTTGAGGTTTGAGGTTTGACGGGCTCGACGGTCGTCACTTCTGCAGTGTTGCCAAGCGTCCAGATGGTGATCTTGTGGAGTCGTCATATTTTATGAGAGATCGGGAGATATATGACTATTTAATCATACTGGGACATATTAAAGTGATAGGCGATATAACGTAATGTTTTCACCGGGTTTGGAAGCGAAAACATTATTTTTGTCCTAGCAGACTGACTCTACTAGCGCCTCTGACTTGTTCTGTGATCTGTGGCTGTGACTAACTTCGGAGTACATCGGACCCGGTTTTTTTTTTGAAAAACGGTGGGGCACGGTACTCTTGAAATGGTATGGTGATGGTGTTGCTTAGCTGATTCGAGAAAATTTATGATCTAATATCATCCTTCAATGGGATAACTTTTTTGAGTCAACATTGATTAATTTGGGTGTAACTGGTATTGCCGGAGTGCATGATTTGATATTTACCCGATTCTGAAACTCTACGGAGGATTTGTTAAATACCTCGCCCAGCCATAAGTGCAGAAAGCGAAGTCTTGTGTTTTTTTTTGACACTACATAATAACCACCAGGTAGGTATGTTTCAGTACTCAAGTTCCTATTTTCTCGTTTCAAAACCCGTTATTGAATTTTTTGGAATTAAAAATAGTTTTTCCTTATTGACAGATTCCATAAGGCCGGAAATCGGTTGACCAAAGGACGTGTCCATTAAAATTGGTGAAATTCTATTTGGAAAATAAAAAGAAACCCCTCACGGCCAGGGTATGTTATTTTTAGTGTCATATTCAATTGTTTATTGATGTTGTGAGTTGAATGCATTTTTTTTGTTAATTTATTCAAAAGACAAATGTCAAAATGTCGAATAACGATTTTACTAAGTGGTAGATATTATACATGTATTTCAAATTTTTATGTGGCAAATATTGCCAATTCAATTTATTGTTGGGATTATGATCCCGTTTATTGTGATTTTATTTCAATGATACCGTCATTGAATCAAGTTTTCGTTATAAAAAATGCGAAAATAATTTCGTATTGCATGTGCCGTCTCATGCGTACCATCATTTGATTTCACTTCAGAAAATATATTTTTCTGCAGGCACTCATTTGCTGAAATTATATGATTGGCCAGACAAGCAAATCGATTGGATTATTCCAGTTACTCAAAGGCGTTCCTTATGAATTCATATTTATTTAAATTATTTTTTTTGGGCATAATACAGGGTGATACTGTTTCACTAGTACCATTCGTGGTGAAAGTCCATATTAGGGTTTTGGGTTAAACTTTTTGGAAAAGTAGTCATTTATTTTTCGTTTTGGAAACCGAGTGCGTTTTGGTGTGCTCATTTTTTTAATTAAAATAGGGAAAAACCTTGACAATGTTTTCCCTGTCTCTAGGGTTTTTTCCTGGATTCTGGACTTCATTTTCCTGAGTTTGGATTTTGGTTTGGAACCCGTAGCTGGACAATTCCTGGTCCCGACGTTATACAGGGTGGTTTAGCTGTCCAATATATGTACAGGGTGATCCTCCCAAAAGTCTGCTTCGTCTGTATTGTGGTTTGGCTAAAGTTCCAGGACATACAGGGGGATTCACCCATTCATGATCTACAGGGTGAACTCTTGAGTATCCTGCATCTACAGGGTGGACGGTTTGGAGTTCCCCCCAAAAAGCTAAGTGGATTCGCTAGATCTCCCACCTACGAGTTGGATAAACGGGAGGTTCCTTAAGGATGCACGCAAGTGTTAACTAGAATCTCTTATATATATATATATATTTTGATTATTGCTCATTTGCTATAATACGAGTTTTGCTTGATAGCTATATTGTCAGCGGACCTATTATTTTTTTATTATTGCTTATCGCCACAATATTATTTTAGTGCTTTTGCTTGGTATTTAGTGTAAAGTGGAAATTGAAGGTTAGATCTTTTGGTATATTTGATATAATTTTTTTTGCGCATGCGCCTGAACTCAAGCGACGCTTACTAATTGCTTATATATGGTACCCCTCTCAATTTCTGCGGTAGTGGTTATACAGTGCGGCTTTTTATAGTCCCCCCCCCCTGTTAACTTTTGAACAGTTTGCCGTAGAGAGATAAAAAAAAACCGTTTCTAGGGTTTCACCGATACTACTTTTTGAAATATATCGCATTGTGATTGCTCGATAGATGGCACGGGGGGGCACAAAAACCTAATTTTTTTAAATGGCATGGGGGGTCGAGTGACACATCGTTTAAAAGAGAATTTGATTCTCTTTTCAACCATTTTTTTTTAATTTCGTTGACACGTTTTTCACAATAAGCATTTGAAGTGTCAAGTGTAAGAGCGGATCTGAATTCGTTTCCTCACCTAACCTCAATAACTTTTGAAGGGTTTGATGTGAAATAATGGGACGGAAAATATTTTGGGTGGTATTAAAATAATAATGTTTGAAGAAAAATACCTTAATTGTTCTAGTGATTCACAATTGCAATCAATACCACGAAATACAGTCAATAAAGAAAATTCACAACATTAATAATTATTCATTTTGAATTCCTTTCAAAGCTTAATTAGATATTAGGATATCGAAATTATACCCATTTCATTTATTTTTAATGACAAAAGTAATAACAGGTACTACGAAACGACTATTTATTGGATTTATTTAAATGACAATAATTAATTAGTTACCTATAAAAGTACAATGGATTGATGAATTATTGTATTCATATTCACTGAGGAGTTTTGTCTACTTATAATTATTATTTACTTGGAATATTTGATATCATCATGGTTCGTATACGTCCTTTCGAAGAAAAAATTGAAGCAATTTATAATTTTGGTGAGGCCCATCGGAACTACCACGAAGCGGAGAAAATTTTTATATGAAAAATTTCCTGAATATCCTATAACTCGGAAATATTTGAGGGAACTAGTTGAAAAATTCAACAGAACTGGCAGTGTTCGTGATAAAGGTGAAGCTGGTCGAAAATCAATTCCGGAAGAGGCAAAGGTTTCGATAATTGCCGAAATGGTGGTAAATCCGCAACAAAGTACCTCTCGTGTAGCAAGTACGATTGGGGTCTCAACAGCTACAGTAAAAAAATATTTGAAGAAACACAAGTTCCATCCATACAAATTAGTAATGTTACACCAACTCACAGAAGACGACCCAGACCGAAGAATGGAATTTTGTGAAATTATGGAGGAAAAGATAGCTAGGAACCCCAATTACATTAGGAATATTTGTTTTTCAGATGAAAGTACCTTTTTTTTGAACGGAAATGTGAATACACAAAATGTGCGATACTGGAGTGATATAAATCCCGATATCTTTCGAGAAGGTCACACACAGTTCCCACAGAAAGTAAATGTGTGGGCTGGAATTCTGGGAGACCATATTATAGGTCCCTTATTTCTGGAAGAAAACTTAAACGGTAATTTGTACCTGGATTTACTAAGAGATACGGTTGAACCACTTATCCTTGGAATATTAGAAGAAAATGAGAACGAATTTCAGGAACACATCACCTTCTAGCAAAATGGGGGCCCTCCTCACTTCCAACGTCAAGTTTGAGAGTATTTGGAAAGAACGAATAACACGGGTTGGTGCTGGTATAACTGCAGACATGTTGAATAATGTTCGGCAGGAATTTGTGAATCGAATTTTTTATTGTCAAGAAGTATTAGGTGGACATTTCGAATACCTGCTTCTTTAATGGACAACAATTTTGCTTCTAATTATTTAAATACTACATGTCATAATAGTTTGTTTTCTTTTTGTTACATTGACACTTCAAATGCTTATTGTGAAAAAACATATTAACGAAATTTTAAAAAAATTAGATGGTTGAAAAGAGAATCCAATTCTCTTTTCAACGGTGTGTCACTCGACCCCCCATTCTATTTAAAAAAATTAGGTTTTTGTGCCCCCCCGTGCCATCTATCGAGCAATCACAATGCGTTATATTTCAAAAGGTAGTATCGTTGAAACTCTCGAAACGGTTTTTTTTTATCGATCTACGTCAAACCGTTCAAAAGTTAACAGGGGGGGGATTATAAAAAGCCGCACTGTATAGTAGCAGTATTATATTTTATGTGTATATATATGTATAAATATTTTGCTACTTGTTGATGATATTTTAGAATGCTTATTGCTTATCGGTATATCTGTATTATTGTTTACTAGCGCTTACAGCTAATCAATAGTGCCTAGCTCTTGCTCGTTACTGCTTCATTGCTCATCAGTAAATTTAAGCTTGATACTTATTTTAATTTTTCAAGGTCACGGTATTGCTGAATCAGTGCCCGTTGGGGTCTGATGTGATTATATGTTGTATTTATTTTTCTCTAAACAATAAACGTAGTTTTTTTGTACAATTGTTTATGATTCCAATTTTGTTGGTAAATTGAAGGATTGGATTGTGCTTGAATGGGTATTTGAAAGGGAATCAATTTGCCTGGCGCCCCTTTAACATATTTTATTTAGATCTGATATCTACTGATCGAACCTCCCCATCTCCACTGGAGTTAGCCGCAAATGCCCACTTGTCCCTTGACAACTGTGGCCAAGACACATTGTACGTTTAGCTCGTTGTTGTACGTGTCAAGATTAATAATTAATGTTTAACCTCACACATGTTATGACAATGTGTCTCAAAATGACAAGTTGAACCGGCCAACCAACGCGCGAGAAAGTCTTATATATATATATATATATATATATATATATATATATATCAAACAGGTTAAGGCGGGCTTTTTAAAAGCAGCAATTTAAGAAATTCATTCATTTGTCCAGTTTCCTCATTTCAAATTAACAATTTATTGACAGTGATTTGATTTCAGTTTATTTCTATATTTAATAAAAGTTTTAAGAATATTTATGTTTTTATGAAAAGTTAAGGCAGTGCAATGGAATATATTATTATATCCAGCAGGTTTTGGCGGGCTTATCAAAAGCATCAGTTTGATTTATGATTTCAATTTCATCGTATTTATCGAAAAAATTGTAATTTTCAGTGAACTCCTTCTTTTTATTTAAAAAAATAATGATAATTCAGTGATAATAAAATAACATAAAACTTTTTTTATTCTTTGAATATTATAAGCTTCAAGAAACAGTTTTCTGGTCTTTGAGAAAGTGATTTTTTTGTGATATCATTTTAAATGGGGAATGTTTCCCTTCTTAACATGAATATCTCCCAGGAGGTTATCTTGAACGATGGAAAACAGCAACCAAGGTTTGTCTTTCAGCCGCAGGTGATTCCACAACTAATTTTATGAACATCTTGATCATATTGAAAAGGGGAACATTCTCCACAATAGATTTTATGAATTTCCTATTCATATTTTCGAACTAAAATCTTGATCATACTTTCAAATGACAATAAAAAAGAGTAAGAACAATGAAAAAAAATCATGTGAATACACAAAGCAGGACGGACATTTGATTTATGTGAATATGAAAAATATTCATCAATCTATTGATCTAGAATTTTAAAGCAGGAGACTCACCGAAGCTAGTATGTTTTTTTAAGTTCTGGTTCCCAAAAAAGGAAAATCTTGTATTATTCAAGGAACATCCTGAGAAATGAAGGAAAGTAGACGTTCTTGAATTTCTAAAGGCTATATGCCCCAGGAAACACCTCAAGAAGCAGCGAGTTCCAAAGTTTTGCAGCTTGAAAAAGATGTTCGGCATATCTCCAACTGACGGCATACGGATGTGAGGTCTGAGTCCAACGTGTCAGTCTCAATGGGACCGCTAACAATGAAACGATTGGTGATATTTAGGAAGAGCATCGTCCATGTAAATGTTCCCAAAACAGATACAGATCCCAACCTTTTTGCAGTGTTCCGAAGAAGTGAGCAAGCTTGGTAAGCGATGAATTGCTCTTTTTTGAACAGAATCTAAGAGAAGAGACACACTTTGTTTGTATAGACATACTTGGTTTCTATTCGCATTGAATTCTACTGAGTTAATGTGTCCCCATTCTAGAATTTGTGCCGTGTAATTATTTCATCGACGATTCTTTCCGGTTTGAAAGATACCATCATCCGCAAAGCTGTGCACTACACATTAGGTAGCTCCCAACAAATTATTGATGTAAAGAAGGAATAGTGTTAGAGCCAGAATGGATATCTGCGGAACTGCAGCATTTATTGGTAGAGTATCCGATGATACTCCATCGACCACCACATGGAGAGAAAACAAGAAAACTAGATAGCAAAGAACACAACTGGTGAGGCAAACCATAAGATGAAAGTCTGGTAAGGAGTCCCTGGTACCAAACGCGGTCAAACGCCTTGGATAATATATCTAATGCAACGGCCAGTTTCACCATCCTTTTCGATAGATTGCTGCTAAGCAATAATCAATGATTTTCTCAAATATATCATATATGTGGATGACGCCAAATTTTCCAAAAACAGAATGTTTGATATGTTTCTCAGTATTGATTAGGAAATATGAATATTGACAGTTCTTCATTTAGTCCCAAAATTCACAATTTTCGTCTAGTTTAATCAGAATGATTGGTTTCCATAAGTGCCTACATCTGTGTATGAAATCCAATCATTCCTATGAAAATCTTAATCACTCTGTATCAATTCGATCGAGGATGACTTTCAGCCTGCCGAAACCTCATTATCTTGCGATCATTATGTTAGTGACTACACCCACTGACTTCTATCGAGTAATTTCGCCGGGTTCTGAATCAGGCGAAGCTATGACCCCATACAAAACAACTTCGTCTTCAACAACAACAGTCCCAACGGTTGCTTTTCGATGGCAGCGAACTGTTAATAAATGGTACGTACCGTGATTAATTGAGTCATCTAGAATATTCTATGGACTTCACCGATACATCATATGCGAGTAAAAGTTTTGAAATGGTCGGTAACGAGTCCAAATGAGCAAGCAATAACTCAACGTTGTGACACTCGTAAACATTCGAACACAGGAAGGTTTTGCATCGAAACATATACGAACAAATCGAGATATTTATAGTATGGGGAATATAGGAACACTTTTTGTCGTTCAATGAGAAACGATAGGATTCCGCTAACATACTAACCAAGTATACGAATTGTAATCCAAAAGTAAACCTAGCAGAACTTCAAACTTCCGTATAATTTGAGAAGGTAAACTTTCACGACCAGCAATCTCTGAACTTTCGGTGGTTTTTGGGTTTGTTGATCGTGTTCTCGACGTAATTCTTCTTGCATGACGTTTCGTCTACATCTGCGGTAGACTTTCAAGTCAGTCATCTGCGCTTGTCAGTCAGTCAGGTAGAATATAAAAAAGGCATTTCTGAAATATAAGAAAGAAAACTCAAGAATTTTCCTGAAGCTTCTGGGAAGTTCTATAAAATTCGAGATGTTCTATAACGTACTGAAAAGACCTTTGGATGCAGTTCTGGAAATTTCTAGAATATAAAAAAAAACAATTTGGAGAATACCAGAAAGAAAATTCTAGAATACTTCCGAAGCTTCTCAATGGTTTTAGAAAACTAAATATCTCTGTGGAATAAGCTAGAACAAAGTCTCCGAAATGTTCTAGAACGTACTGAAAATACAATCAAGTGAAATTTTGAAAAATTCTGGAATATTCTAGAATATGAAAAAGGAGTTTCTGGAATATAACAAAGAAAATTCTAGAATGTTCTTGAACCTTCTGGAAAGCTCTAGAAAATATGGGATTTTCTTGGAATAAAATGAAGGAGAGCCACCGTAATGTTCTATAACTTACTGCAAAGACCCTCAATTGGAGTTGTAGAAAGCCATTAGTGAGTGGGTGTGGTGATGGAATTTTCTAAAATATTCTAGAATATAAAAAAGTCATTAATAAAATATAAGAATACTATATTCTGGATCAAGGTTAGAATGAAAATTTGATACAGGTGGAAAGTTCCGAGCGCGAGACAAAGGCAAGCGCAAGAATCCATGAGCATAACGAATTTTCATTCTAAGTAGCAGACTGTACTTTCTTCACGATAAGAAATTGTGTTTGAATGAAATGAAAAGCATTCAGCAATTCATAAGAAATTACTAATCATGGGTTAACCTACTATTTATCATTTATAAAAAAATAGTGCACACAAAATAATATATAATGAAGTTTTCATCAATACTTAATAAAAAAATTTTATGAAAAAAAAATTATTTACTCCCACTTTTTTTTTTGAACTTGCGACCTGGTGACTACTAACCCAATATCCTTTTACCTGCGCGCTACTACGACCTATAAATACTGCCTTATAATTCGGTGGAATGAAAATTCAAATGAATTCATGGATCACCTCTAGTTTTTAGATGGCCTATTTTCACAGTCCCTTTCTGAATCCCTTCATAAATTATTCAAGTTGAATAAGTTACTGGGAAACTATAATAACGATAGTAGCCATCTTTGATGACAGGCAAGGCTAACGTTATTTTTGCTGTACATGTAAGAGTAAAATTCTGCGATGATCGTGGAAAAAGAAAATTCTAGAATGTTCTTGAAGCTTATAGGAATTTCTAATTCGGAATCTCCATGGAATTAACTAGAACAGAGTCTCCGTAATGTTCTATAACGTATTAAAAAGACCTTCAAGTGCAGTTATCGAAAGTCTATTATATAAAAAATAAATTCCTAGAATATACTTATGAAAGTTTTGAAACGTAAAGTCTTCCGAAAAGTTCTTGAAAGCCGAAATCTCTCTGGAATAAGCTAGAACAAAGTCTTCGGAAGGTTCTAGAACGTACGGGAGAAAACACTCAAGTGAAATTGTGTAGGCCCATTTATTTTTACACGGGCAATATCGGGTGTTGTAGCTAGTTATAGAATAAGTATAATCGAAATTTCTGTTTTATATATTCCATATGGATCAAAATCTCACTCATGCACATGGAATATATTTGTGAACTGAAGTTTCACATGAACTTGAACCTATATTCCATATCCTGTAATCATTTATAAGTAATCCATGTTTAAGAAACTTTTTTCTCGCCCAGCAACTTCACCAAACTTTTGAATATAGGAATTGTCCTTTAATAACTCAACTACCAGAGACATTTCAAAGTGTCTGTGTAATTTTTAAATCGGGAATGAACTTCATGTTGAAATATAGCAAAAACATAATGTTCAAGAAGTCCAAATAACAATGAACTTCGCTAAAATCACTTTACTAACTTTCTTTACTTCAACAAACATTACTGATAAAATTATGACAAAAAAATAAATACGTTTACAGAAAAATAATGAAAATAGCCAAAAGTAATGATTATTATGCAAAAAATTATTAAATTGTTATTTATACACGAGGCATAGTAAAAATATAGAAACAAACTTTGTGGTAAATCGTATGAATAAATGTTATTACGCTGTCTCTCAAAATCTATCATTAGATACAATTTCTCAGAAAGATACAATAGAATACCTCAAATTCATCCATGGCAAATGGAAGCGGAAATGAAATACATTCTCAATGAACAAAACAATTTAAGATATCCAGAAGTAGATGGAATAAGCATAAACATTTTCGAAAACTCACTGAATGAACCATTGCAGCTGAAGTTATTAATGTATTTTTTTCAACATGTTTTATCGTATCATTGGATATTAAGCTTCCTTTAAGTTAAATCTTCATTGCAAATTATTAACATCATAATATCATAACAACACATAAATACATTAGTTCCAATACTTATAATACTTTAGTTACTTTATAATAGATACCAAATGGCACGCTCTAATGACAATAACGTGATTTCATTTTGTCAATGTCAATGATACGATAAGGCTTTGAATGTAACTAGATTATTATGCAATTCAAATAAATCTCGGAGGTTGCATCCTCGATTATTATAAATCGCATAATAATCTCGTTACATTAATAGCTATAGATCAGCTGTTATCAAACTCCTTCATGAAGGAAGAAACATTCTAGATCCATCGTATTTCCGACCAATTTCACTATTTTCAACTATATCAAAAACTTCAGAATAGTATATTCTGTAACAAGGTAAGAATGTAAATTCGATGCGAGTGGGAAGTTCCGAACGCGAGCTGTAGGCGAGCGTGAGGAACCACGAGCATCGCGAATTTTCATTCTAACCGAGTAACACAATCACAAATTTTACATATAATCAAACGGAAAGCCAACGAACAATTAATTTGACATTTCAATTCATATCTATCATGCCAGTCAAGGCTAACGTTATTATTGCTACAACAGTGTTAGAATATTCATTCTTTAACAAGTGATGGAATGAAATACACGCCCAATATCAAGAGCGAGAATGTTACCATTCTGTTATAAAATTTGATTTCATATTTCTGTAACTGTTTTGGAGAAAAGCTTATTGAATCATATATCTTACAGTTCTTGAATCGTCATAGTTTACCGACAAAATACCAGTTCGGATTTCAAAAATCAAAAGGCAATTATTATTATTTGCTTTTGTGCTCCAGGGCGAATTCACTTTTCAGTTGTAGAAAAAAACGTAAAACCTACGTTTTATTGTATTTATTTTCTTGATATTTCAACTGCACTTTTTGCAATTTTATAGTTACTCCATAGTAGTATTTCTTGTGATAAATTCATACTACACTATTTCTAATGTTATATTGTATTTGCCTTCATGGTTTAAAATGTCTTTTTTCGACACTAATAGCATATTAAGTGGTGAGTTTTATAATTTTCCTTTCAGTAACGAGTATATTACACGAGAGAGGATTTTATAAACGCATACTTTCTCTACAAACTCATATCAAAACATCAAAAATGTCTTTAAGTTGATTTGTCTTATGTCATCATGAGAGTTTCATTTACTTTGCTGTTATTGTATTCAATATTCGAATGAAGAAGTCTTAGCATTGATAGAGCAAGATCTAGTCTGTCAGCCGACTTGCATTGATATCAAATGCCTTGCATACTTTTTCTACGAAAACAACAAAGAACGTCTCAAGGTGATTTCATTTACTTTGTTGTCGTATAGTTGTATATAATATTTAACTAACCACTGATATCAAACAGTTACCATAGCTAAATAGATATCTGAACACAAAGCTTAGAGTTCTTTTGGGATATCGTTAAGTGTAGTCGTTGCCTCCTGATAATTTACCATTTTTTACTTATATGCATCTACAATAATTCATATAAGTATGCTGTTTTTGGCAAAAACATGTCCGAAAACAACTACTTCCCTTGTTGATACTCTGACTGTTATTGAATTATATCGAACAGATACTCACCCAAGCATGTATAACTATAGTGATATAAAGAATGGAGTTGTTATAAAAAGTTATTGGATCATTTAGCAATAATCGTAACCTAAAAATCCTGTTTCATAGTTATGGGAGCAGAAATAGTGTATTGTATTTGATTTGACTTTGAAAAGTAACTAAAAACTTTTCCGATTTTCTGAACTAGGGCTTCCCTTTACCGCACACTTCCTAACTACGTCAATGACTGTTTTCATTAGAAGCCGAACAGGTAGATCATGGCGAGTTGTTTCTCAACGAGAGCGACAAAGTAAACCCATTAAATCAATACTAATTTAATAGATAAAGCGCTTGTAATTTTGTAATTGCAAAATATAAATAAGAACGTGAACAATAAACTTCTGCAGGGAAACAATGCATATGGTAGCGAGGATGGAAGATAATGCACACCGACTGGCGGCAAAGTGCTTGCCTGTCCCATTCAATTCATCGTGGGTGAGATGATTTTTTCCTGCGAGTTTTCTCTTTTAATGCCAATGAGATGCGGCAAATCGGAATACAATGTTGTCGGCTGCGGGGCACTTTGCGGGACGGTCCATTTATCGCGTGCTAACATTGCCATCTGGAAAATCATAATAGGTGTTAAAGATTGCAATTACAGAAAGTTGCAGTCTTTGAGGGATATTTGACAAATGCTGTTCAAGGTTTTATTTTGAAGTTTGTGGACAAGAGCCGCCGTGGAAGCGGAAAATTAGGTATACCAGTCAATTTTATTTTATAGGTACGGACCAAAAATCTATTTTCCCAAAGGAAACTAATTATTTCGACTAGGTCTAACCATTCCAAATAAATAAACTTAAAAATTCAAACCTACTACTCAACGACCAACTTGATTTGAATAATTCACCATTGTTGTTTTTATTTTCTTAGAAAGAACTAATGTCCATGTAGGTATTCTTAATCAATCTGCTAAGTTATGTTATTTTTTAAAGTATAACTTTATAATTACCATTTAATCTTAATCCTTCATATTATTGTTAATTTAGAACTAGAATGTTTACCTTCGTTATCTTCGATACAATTTTATTAATGCAGGTAGGTTAGGAATAAATACCCTTGTTAATTGTAATCATTAACAGTCTGGTTAGGGGTGTTTTTAGTTGTAATTATTGTTAAGGGTATATAAATGGATGTATGTAGCTTATTGTATAATCACTTGAGGATGCTACTGTGATAGCCAAACATGTCGTAGTTAAATAAAATTTTGTGAAGATCAAATCGTCTCTTGTCTATACAATTACTATAGATCTTCATCAAGTAATGGCCAAATCAATCAGAAACTAAATAAAATGTTTTACCACCCACTTATAGATTAAAAAATTGAAGGATACAACCCTTATTCAAGCGCAAACTAGGTGTCGTCCGCCACTTGATAGAAACCAACAAGGCTCAAAATATTAGTTTTGGAAATATCATAGAAAGAATGTACATTGCTTAGTTCCGACGTGTACTTTGGCATTATCGTCCATCAATAATTTTCTACAGTGATTGAACAGCTCAAAAACTTTCAGTAGTAAAATATAAAAGTTTATAAAAAGTGTCCTGTTTTCATATCACCCTCTGAAACTGCCTTACAAATTGTATGGTTTTGAATTTACCATATCTGCAGCCAACGATACAGCAAAGCGAGTATGAAAAGTTGCATAACCATAAGGAAACTAAATTATCGATAGGTTATAGATGAATGTTGTCAATACAAAGAAAATTAGTATTTCAAATGAAGAAAGAACTTCGTTATACGCGAGAGTTTAAATTGAATTTCGGCACATTTCTGATTGGATTCCGAATTTTGACATGGTCTTCTTTGGTTAATATCTCCAATAGTTTCGATTGTCGCAGTTAGAGACAAAATGTTTGGAAATTTTAGCCAAAGACCAGAGCATGACAAATCTGCGAACGAAAGCTCTCTGTGTGCCTTACTGATCACCTCCCGAGGGAGCGAGTTCCAAAAGTTTGCAGTTCGTTGGAAGAACGCGCCCTGGGAAAGAGATGTTCAGCATGTTTTCAAAGTGATGGCATATGGATGTGAGGAATGAGCTCGATGGGTCAGAGTCGATGGAACCGCTTACGATGGAACAATTGATGATATTCCGGAAGAGCACCGTCCATGAAAATATCTATGAAACAGAGACAGATCCTCGATCTTCCTACGGTGTTCCAGAGAAGTAAGAGATCTTGTAAGTGAAGTATTATCGACAAGACAAATGGCTCTTTTTGAACAGGATCCAAGAATTTCAATGATTGTTTGGGTGCTGTACTGCATAAATAGTATTCCAAGACAGGACGGATTCGTGCCTTATAAACCATAATCAATTGACAAAAAGTGAAATTCTACTTGGCACAAAACAGAAAACCTTGTTTTTGAGAGGCACTTTTGGCAATGGACTTCATTTTCCACTGCTACTGCTGATGGTAATACCGAGCATTGGAATGAAGGATTTCACCGGTTTGGATACTCCTGACATAGCCACGGTGCGAACGGCCTTTCTAGAGAAGAGACATGCTAGATTCTTGTAGATTCTAGATTCTTGTAGATTCTAGATTCTTTCCCATTCATTTCTGCTTTCACTGTGTGATACCGGAGCTTTACAACAGAAAGCAGTATCAAGGATACAATCATCCCCAAAGTTGTGCATAGGACATGAAGTAGCTCCCAACAAACCATTGATGTGATGAAAAATACTGTTGGTGCTAGAATGGATCCTTGCGAAGCATTAATATTTATTGGTAGAGTATCGGATGATACTACATTGACTACCGAGTGGATAGGTCTGAGAGGAAGCTTGATAGCAAGGAGCATAACTGAGAAGACAAGCCATAAAATGAAAGTTTGACAAGAAGTTCCTGGTGCTCTGGAGATATCAACTGCAACGGCTAGAATTTTACCATATTTTTCAAAATATTGCTGCCAAATATGTGTGATGTAAGCAAGCCGTTGGTATCTAATGCCGGAAACCATATTGTCGATCATTAATGATTCCTGAGTTCTATGCATGAGCTCGATATTGATAACTTTTCTATTTCCTTCTAGATAACGAATAGCAGAACGATAGGTTTGCGGCTGCTAGGTAGGGTCTTTTTCCCCTGTTTGGGGACTGGTTGTACTCCATTTTCCACCTAGACGGAAATACCCCCCAAATTATTAAACGTTCAAGGAATTGGTGTTAGTTCGGAAGCACATTGCTTGAGGACAATCGGCGGAATTCCGTCAAATCCACTAGCTTTGTTGATGTTAAGAACCAGCAAAATGCGTCGGATGGTTCGTTGGTGAAAGATAATCTCAGGTTCGAAAATATGAATAGGACATTCATAAAATCTGTTATGGAATCATCTGCGACTGAAAAACAAACTTTAGTCGCCATTTTCCATCGTTCAAGATAACCTCTTGGGAGGTATTCATGTTGAAAAGGGGAACATTCTCCATGAAAACTGAAAAATGTGATTTATTCGTAATATCTAACAGAAAACAACTACTTCAGGCATAGTTGATGAGAATAATATTCTGTTTTTTTTTCGAGTGAATTCAGCGTATAGTTAACACCAAACATGTTGGGGAAGATATTGGCTTCTCCTTGAGCATTCGTTGCTGGTGTTCTATCTTCCTTGGTTTGGGTAGGTAATGGAAATGAAAATCTTCCCAACGGCTTCGGTAGATGACCAAAGAGAGAGGGACCTGTTAGGACACTCAACGAGCTTTGATCATAACTTGGCGTTGTTAGCCTTTCTCGATGATTGAATTATCTCCATGCAGATATTTCTTGTTTCAACATATTCCGATTTTGGTCTCAGGGCCCTGATTTATCAGATGATGTTCTAATTGATATGTTAGTGTCCCGGGACACTGTTGAATCTCCAAAGAAGGAACACACTCTTTCCCATGTTAATGCTGATAAAAACATCCCAGTCGGCTGAATTGTAGTGCCAGAAGAGACGGGGTAGCCTTGTGCTGCTCGATGAAGTAGAAAAAGAGCGAGATAGTGATGATGAGTTCCCAAGTCGACCACAAACTTCTTTACTGTATTCCATACGAATACATGCCCCCATTTCTCACTTTCAAATCTTGTCAATTTTAAGAACAAATAAATATATTTTCAGAACGAGCACTTCCATTTTCTTGAACTTTCCTCAACAAATGACTTCTCGATTTCCTGACGATTTCCTAACTATCAGTGATATGCTTCGGAAACTCTTCGAACGAGTTACCAGTCTTAGGATTTATGATTCTCAATTTTTTTTTCTTCTCCTTCATTACTTGTAATTACTCAAACTGTTCGTTCACTGCTCACTTTTGAATATTACTGACTTTCGATTTGGTAAGATTTTTTCATAAAAATTTTATCAAAATCAAATATATCATGATTTTTCTACAAAAATATCATGACAATTAATTTTTTATTATTCAACTTCACCGCCCTCTAGCGGCTCTCCTAATCATACGATCTCATAACTAGTCAAAATTGTGACGCATCTTGGACCAAACAAAATATCAAAATATTATCAAATTTTGATGTTTATAGGGTTTTGTGCCCTGTCCATTTATCTCTAAATTCCAATCCGATAAGCTCGTAGTGGATCGCCTGTATTTTCACATGTTTTTGGACTGGATAGCCGAGCTCATTATTTTGCAACGTACCGATACTGGCTATCAATGTTAGTATTTCACTTACTCCTCTACTTTTTAATCTCGCGATACGCACCATAACCATAACCATGCAGATTAGATGCGCCACTGCGTTCGATTATCGAAAGACACTAAGCGGCGTTAATCTAATACCGATGATAAAACCTACGCGGTGGCGGTCTATCCATTAATTCCGCAATTTACATATTAACATATATCGCATAAGATGAAGTAAAGCGGGCGGATCGAGGCAGGCCATGAAAGGATAAAGCGGCTTGTGTCTATCGAGTCGATACCAAATGGGGCGATATCTGGGGCATATTCGCTCTTTGCTCGTTCCGTGCTCGCATGACAGTTGACTGCTGGAGGAAAGTTTCGCTGATTGATTATTTGTTTCCCGTCGATCGTTCCGACTTGGTGATCTGATGGGAGAGTGAGATGGACCTCATTATGTCATTAACGGTAGGAAATGAGCATGGATTGGACACCATTCGCAATATGGCAACGATGAGAAAAGAAGATGTATTTCCATTCACAACAATCCCATATTTTATTCACCCCAAAGTATACAACGTTAGTTTATGCAACTATTGATTCAATGGTTCAATGAACATTTCCATGCAACTAGCAATCACACAGAAAGTCTTGTAGCAACTCTGCACGGGATTTCATCAGATGTAATTCAACGTTCGTCGTGGTATTAGCCAGGAAAGTAGTTGTTTACTCATGAATATTTGACCCAATATCTCCTATTGTACAGAATTATTGCAATGAGCAGTCCTGGTATGGCAGGACATCTTGTTTCTTACTTGATAAGCTCATTGTGAACTATTACAGATTCCTTTATCTGTTATTTTTTGGTAGAAAGGCTGAAATTGTTTTAAAAAAAGCAGTCCTGGTAGGGCAGGGCATCTTGTTTCTTATTTCCTAACTATTGATTATTACTCTGATAGTATCGAACCCACTTTTCCTGTTCAGAAAATATATGTTTCATCAAAGGAGTTCCAACTTCCGGAAATATTCTAAGAAGTCTCCATCACATCAGAAAATACTACAATGATTTAGCTACTTTACATCGAATACCGGGTGAATCTGAGAGATGGCTCACCCCTAATCTTGATAGATATAATCCGAAAATTCGGGGGGCAATTGGAGAACTAGATGGTGATTTTTTGAAATCACTTCCGGTTTTATAAAATAAATCGTAATAATAACTCTGAAGCACTCAAAGTATGACCTGACCTAGTCACCAAGCTCCTACAACGAATTAAGTTTGATGAACACCCCACCCAAGCCGACTGGCATTATAAGCTTTATGCACTCATTTTTCACTCTGGTTCTGAAGTTGATCAGGATTACTATACCTCGGCCAAAACCAGAATGAACTAGTCAAAATTTGATGATAGTTGTATGATAAGAACCGCATAATACATTTTGGATGAATTGAAGCCTCTTGGACTTGCTCTACACACTTTTTTTATGAAAGAGAAGAGTTTCACAGATCAAATGACAGGTCTATCATTGTCTTTCAGGTTACTGCTAGCTCATTGGATGATGTGCTGTTACATCTTTTATTAGGGTTTACCTGCAGATTTTTAGGCAAATGCGCCACTGTATATTACTCACTGGTGATTTTTTCCGAAATAAAATTCTTCAATAATCTCATTTACCTACCTGTCTCCAAAGCACAATTTACAATAATACTGATCAAATTCTTGTCATGATTTTTTGGGTTTGTAACCTTCCACAATCTGTCAATAAAAGGCAAAGAGGCAAAAAGTGTTGAAGGGCAAATTAATTAATTTGCCCGATAAGTTACTGCGTTCGCAAGACTACTGTCTTGAATGAAATTAATTTTTGTCAGTAACGTATCCTACATTGAATTTGTCTATCTGCAAAAATGGGATCAAATCAACCAAAAAATACTTTTCTTCTTCAAAAAACGTTGACGTTTCGGAGACTGTATCTGCCTTCGTTATCAAAACTTGCTGAAAAGCCGCTGAAATCTGTATTTGAATTGGTTTGGAAATAATAAGATCTTTCTTTTTTTTTAATTAATTTGCCCTTCTGCACTTGTTCAGATTTCCTTGGATTACCAATTTTTTTTTTTTCAGATTGTGGAACCCAAAAAATCATGGCAAGAATCGAATTTCCTCCATAAAATCAAACTTTCAATCAATACTGATCAAATGTTTCGACAGTCTGAATCATTGATTTGAAAAAGTGTTCGCATTTTCTTAGTAAATCGTATTCTAAAATTGGATCTAGGATAGGCTGTTTTCTTTTTCATTGAAGAAAATCAAATTAAATTTTTATAGATTTTCTTGATTTTACGTTTCTTCATTTTCCAACTGTAGAAGGTTGAACCCTCCCAAAAAAATTCCATGTAATACAAGAGATTATTACATCAACGAAATCCTGTATCCGTGACTGTCAAGTTTGGTTCTATTACAAATCCTGAGAGATGTATTAGTTGCACCCCAGAGACTGCCTTTCTTGCATCAGTCAGTTCAAGAATACGGTCTTGAGTTCTTTTTTAATTGATCTACTGACCCGTTTTCAAGAATACCGGCCCTGATCTTTTACGTTCTTATTCTTGCAATAAGATGTCGAGGATTTTAAATAATTAACCGCTGCATTCATTTGATGATTGGACGACAATTTATAACATAATGATATAATTACCAATATTTGGCAGTATGATAACTGTCTAAGAAAAAACTTTGTATGGTACACTTTCGTTAAGAGCTTTTTTATACTCGCGTGTTTGGTAAACTCGGCTGCGCCTCATTCAACAAACTTCACGCTTATACATCACGAACTTTTATCATAAATGACTATTTTGTAGAAATTATTCTCAAGAATCGATTCGAATAAATGAAACTAAGTAGAATCGGACATTTTATAGTCAATAACTTACTAATTAAATTAATTGAAAATGGGTTGTGCGCACAGTTTTTTCAATTAAGAGCTTCATTCGGAGGAATTTGAAGATGATATACCAAACATCTGTGAAGGAAACTAACCACAGAGCACAGCAAAAAGTACCACTTTTTTACTTTTTTACCCTTCGCTTATAAGTCGATAATGGCCAGTCCTAGCAAAAACGACTTCATTAAAAGAAAATTTGTCATGAGAGAGTTAATACTCATTTTTTTCTTATCTCTAACACTTTTCTATTTCCAATCTGTTGGAAATCACAAAAATTTTCCAAATATTATTTTCACACCACATAATTGGACACATAAAGTCTCATCTTCTTGCCTGCCTGCCTGCCTACCTGCTTGTCTGCCTGCTAAGAAGAAAATTAATATGAGCTTTCTTACGCCAAACTTTGTCATCTTCAGTTTTCGATATACGTTTTCGAGATAGATATAAGCAAAACATTTTTTTTTATATTCCTTGTAATTAACTCTCCTGGACACTGCAGGAATTTTGGTATATTCATCTCCAAACAGCTCCAAACACCTCCGTACACCTCCGAACACAGATCTCAAGTCCAAAAAAGTGCGCACTGAAGTATTTCTAGAAAACTTTCTGATTGAACTGAACAGATTTTGATGGTAACATGAATGTTAAATTTTGGCGAACAATAAATCAACGAGAATATACGTTACACCATCAGTGCGAATTCACCAATTATTGAAATTAACAGCACTTTCGAGACTTACAGTTCTTTATCGCTACACATCTTGTTATTCATATTTATCTATTCGCAGGAATATCTGAGATTCCTGCTGTACCGACATTACATGTAGGCGTATTTTACTACACATTTAACACGAAATGTTACTTGTTCCGCTCTACTCTTAAGCACCTCATATATTTTTTGTTTCGCATATTGAGTGCCGTATATTCGATACTCAGAATTAACTAGTGCCATTGGAAAAGTTAAGGTATAGAAGTTGGAAGTTGTTACCATTGTTTATCCTAAGGACGTTCAATAGTTTATGGTGATTAAATGGAAGACATTCATAGCACGGAAGGTCTTCTCATAGGTTTATATGCTTTGTTATTTCTTAGGTATGATATGGTCGTTTGTTAATACCTCTGATGGGTTTCGAAACACCCTGCGTTTCTTGACGTAGCTAGATAGTGTGACAGGGTAAGAAAAACCTTCCTACCCGGTGATACAATAGAGGTGACAGCCACGAGAGGCTTGTCTCAGGTTAGAGTACTATGTCCAGTACTTCAGAAACTCGCGATCTGAGAAAGTTGTTGGCTCAGGACTATGCTGACTATTTCATCATAATAATAAGTACCATACAGACACCATCTCTATATGGATCAGACGCAATCATGCCCCTCATAGATATACAGACAGCGGAAGGGAGATCTTAAGGATAACTTCCAAAAAACAACGATGGAAACCTAGGGGCCAACCTGGCTCTTCAAGTAAAAGCCTACAGATAAATATCAGGAGAGTCGAGATATCTGAGATTAAACTTAAACTCACAGCCCACCTAGAAAAGACGTCTGGATAAAGAGTTAGCAATGGAAACGAACTCACCAATAATGACTAGGCGTTCATTTGGCCAAACATGGGGACACACACAATTCCTTCCACTATGAACAACGATAGTGTGGCCATCGACAACATATGATATCTATGCTAGGAGTAATTGGAAAAAGCTTTCTCAACATTCTTCCAGACAGTATACAGGGTGTTTCCTAACTACGGTTCCTAACTACAGAAGGTGATTTGTTAGGTCATTTTAAGAAGAAAAGTTTCTATGAACGTATGTCCGGAGTTGCTTCGTTTCTGAGATACAGGGTGTTGAAATTAAAGAAAAAAAACGATAATCATAAAATATAAATATCCTAGAACCGATTTGGTTGAAATTCAATAAATTTATTTGAACTAATAAGGCGCTCATTTAGCCCTAACTAGATTGAAATCATTATGGCCAGTGGCGTCTCAGTGGGCATCACAGCCAACAATATTGTAAAAAAAAGTACGCCACTGACTTTTTTTCGTAGATTTTCTTTTCGCATGGAAATTCACCATTAGCACCTGTCAATCTTATGCGCATGCACTCGCGCTGATATCTGTGCATTTGTGCCCGAGTTTTCACCATAAAGTTTTTTAAAGAAATAAAGAATAATTTTGTCGCTTTGAGTTTAATTGCATTTGAGATTTGATATTTGTGATGAGTTAATGTGTTATATTGTTCTTCCACTTTTAAAAAACCGTTCAATATGACCTGTAATAGTGAAAATATTTCTATTGTGCAATTTTGTTCGACAGAAAAAAGTATTTGTTTATCTAACTACACTAAAAAGATTTCACCATTTCAAAATAAAAGGAATGCATGGAAAATAACCAAAACCTTAACAAGCTTACTGAAGACAAATTTCAGTGGGAATGGAGAAAAATTTATATTTTTTACTCTATCGCGGACTTTCGCTACTTATGGAAGTTTTCAAGAAACGATAATATATAAAAACGCATCCAGAGTTGATTGAATTGATTAAAAAACATTTTTGTCATAAAATATTGTCAACATGCATGGCATTTGAAAATAAAATGTCTGTTTCAAAGTATGTTACAGATACTACTCAGATAGTACTCAATTTCTGTACTGAATATAAATTAGTTACCTACTTTGTTCATCTTTCTGGATAGTCGGCACAAAAACGGAACATGATCAAATTATTAAAATATAAGGAAAAGAAGAAACACATCAATAATATAAGAAAATTGCACAACATATTTTTCATTACACCACAACTATATTGACAAATTGTTTTTAGATTTTTTTTTTTTTGAAAAATTACACAATTTTAGTAGTGTTATTTCTTCAATAAAACTTGATCTTCCACTTCGAGTATGAACTATTACTTTCGTATGTTACTAAAAAAGTTTAACAAAATTCCTTAAAATTCAAGTAGCAATCACAATCACCATGTCCTTGGAATGTTGACAGTGTTGACACGATAAAGAGGACGCCATCTCTGGAGTCGATTAAAAAAGTAGACCACTAATTCATTTGTTTTGTCCTCGAAAAATTCTAAACAAAATCTAATCAGTCAGTACACCAGGGTTTTTAGACATCTTAAACTGAATAAAGAGCTCACACAATCTCAGTGTCTCCGACTGCAATACCCGACAATTCTCTCTATCGTTCCTATATATATATATATATTGATATTATTTGCGCAAACAAGTATAATCAAAACTTCAACTTTTTTTGACATGAACTATATCATTGTAACCATCTACTGGTTGTAATAAATATTGTATTGTATTCTATTTGTCAGCCACTTTCCGCAACACAATTTCCGTCTGCATCACCTGGCCTAAAGTCCGCGGAGGCAATCGTATTCCAAGATTATGCGTGAACCATCATTGTAGCAGTCCTGTGTTGGCTTTTTACCTCGCGCAATGGCTAAGTTCTCACAATACTGCGTGGCAATAAAGTATGTGTCGTTTCGATATGCAAGTCGCATCTTCCCTTTATTCTTCTTCGCTGCAATAATGGCCGATTGAACTCTCTCACACCAGAGCCATGCAGTCTACCGAACAGCGGCCACATTTCCTCATAAGGACTTCCAGGAGCTGTACAAGAAATCAGAAATGTTATACCTACCTGCAAGCGTTCGTGTCACATGGTCGGGTTACAACATCATTTTTATTCGTTGGGAACTGCACGACCGCGAAAAATTAGTTGTATGCGATATGAATAAGCCATTTCTGATTGGTTATGTGCAGAGGGATGAGACATAGCAGCACTGAAAATGAGAACTTCCAAGAGTTTAGTTTTTTTTGTAGTATGGAGACAGGAAAATCCAACGAAATTTGGTAGAAAATATCATTGGGACCAAAATACAGCTTATATATTTTTTTATTTATTTTATGAGCGATTGTTGTATGAATTTCAGTACTTAATTATTTGAACGTCCATTTATATCAATGACTTACTATAACATAAAAGTTCAACCTCACTACGTTTTAATGTTGACACAAATCCTCATTTCAGCAAGCAGATAATCCTATTGAGAATATAAGCGAAAGATGTCCTAGCCCTAACAGAAACACAAGTAAACTCTTTAATCACCAAGGTACACGTGCTCTGTCCCCGTTATGAGCACCATTCTTGATTGAGATTCAAAAATGGTGTTTACCTCTCCTCCTAACCTTTCATGCCATTGCGAGGAGAGTTTGGAGCCAGAAGACGATGTAGTCCAAGCTGGCTAATATCAAACAGACCCAATTTTTCTGCTGCCTCTACCAATCAAATGATCCATTCTATAATTTCTATAGTGACCTCATCGGGTTTTTGTCACTTGAATTGGACTTGATCCAGCAAAACCATCCATCATAAGAAGTCATCATGATAGGAGGTGTCAGTATGCATAATCCTACCCACCTATACAAACTGAGGCCTTCACTATCACGTAAGGTGAAAACAGATGAAGAAGCTATCCATACGCATTCTTAACGTCAACAATATTCTCTCCACTTAGGAAGTCCGACCTCAACAACCTTATCCAGTGCCGGTTTAACCAGGGGTCTTCTAGGTGCTACAGCACCAGGCGGCAAAATCTTTAGGGCGGTACGCCGTGCTCCATTAGTAACGAGTTGATGTTGACAAGAAACAAATTTACAATTTACGGTGATGTTAAAAGAAAACTATAGAAATAAAATAAATATTATTCGGCATTTTCGATGTGAACCTTATTTTTTTTTAATCAGTAGGTACAATATCGCTAGCTGGCTTGTTGGCGAGGTAGCCGACGTTGGCTGGTCGGCTTTGCTTTGACTCCTTGACAAGTCGATGCCGCCGCGTCCGGCGTCCGCAGGTCGCATTCCAAGGGGAAAAATATTTGGCGGCGTGCTTACACAAAGAAAATAAAGAAATACATGGGTAAGGCAGTTCCACAGTAAACTAATAAACAGTGAGATGTGACATAAATGGTATATATAATATTCCTATTTTCTTTATGTGTTCCATCAGTAGTACAGTAGTCAGAAATTCAGTTTCACTTCAGAATTAGCAGAGAATTAGTTGTGTTGTTCTTTATGTCGTGGTTGCTTCTTGCCAATTTGTGATCAAGAAACAAGAATTTCTTGAAATTAAATTACACGCCAATATTATGCTTTTTATTATGTTCGACGAAATTTTGTATTTCATTGTATAAGTAAGTATTTTTATGTTATTCTGTGTTTTTTGTTTCATAAAATTTGTTGAAAGAATGTTTAATGATTAAAAATAATCCGAACACCTTCAAGTTAGCAATATTTTTGAGTTCAAAGGGCGGTCCCTCAGTTATAGCACCAGGCGGCAAATGACCTTAAGCCGATCCTTATGTCCACTCTTTGTTCTTTTTCGACATCATCCAGCAGCACAACATTGTCCATCTTAACATGTCACAATTCAGGCCATTGGGATGGTCTTCGAATGTTTTTCTCAGCTGTTCATAGAAGAGTTCTGTGAAACAATTCTATGAAACTGGTGAATTTTTGGTCCGGACTACAAGTATTTCCCGAGTAATACGCCGAAGTAATGCCAGTAATACCCAAGTCAGAAAAAAAATTAAAATACTGAATAGTGTCAATACACCAGTCATACCTGTAATACTCAATAATTTTCAAGTAATGCCCCTAATTCCCGACTAATGCCCAACTAAGACCACTAATACTCAAGGCATGTACACCAAAATTCCCCAGCGGTTTCTCCCTCGGTGCGCGCCAAAATAGCATCATAAATGACGAGCCAGGAACGAGAGCTTCAGTTTCAGTTGATGCATTAAAAGAAATACTTCGACCACGCTACTGAAGATTACTGCCGCAGTTGCAGTCGAAACATTTGGATATTATCAGCAAAGAAGACCACGCCAAAATCGGGAAACTAACCAGACCATTGACGGCATCTGTAAAAGTCATCAATCCTATATCAAAAGAAAATGTTTAATTAAACTCAGATATTGGTCAAATCCATTGACTGTTATACATTGAGTTACAGAGAGAATATAGAAATACAGAATCATCCCGTCAATTCGTATCGAGAAGAACGTTTCAATCTGAGAAAAGCAAGGACGCAATCACTAGCAGATAATATGAACAAAAATCCAGAATAAAAATAACAAATTACCAATTCCAACGAGTTGGAAAACTTGATGCACAGATTTTCAGACGTTGAATCTGTTTCAAAACTATTCCTCATGAATTTTTTTCTTGCTAATGAATGAATCTTTTTTGTGACTATTCCCGACTATATCTGTCCGACAACTACACGAAGAAATCAGAAATGTTACCTACCTGTTGTTATTCGAATGACATGAATTGTCATCCAGTTACCACGTTTTCATATATTCCCGGTATTGACCACTTCAAGATGTATTGTGCCGACCAAAATATGCGGTCGCCGATGCTGAAGTATTGATCTCAGTATCGATCCCAGTGGCGGAGGTATAAGTTTGTATTTTTGAAAACTGTATTTAAAAATATTGCCTAAGAAATACTTACACAGTTTCCTTTGCAGTTTCTCACCTTTTTTAACCTTTTGATATCAGCAGCTAAGCTCAAACGGTACGTCGTAGAAAAGCTGGTACTTTTTTTCACAAGGAAAGTTCTTGGAAAGGGGTTGTCAAGTTTATCAAATTTTAAGTGATAATATGTTGTATCAGTAGCCAAATAAAATTTGTTGATCCAAAACTGAAATTTGTCGTTTATTTCATAAAATTTGCTGAAGAATGAATACAATGTGATCATAATCCAACTCAATGGTTTTCAAATAATATCTTAATAATACCTAACTAGCGAAAACTAACTTATTGCAGCAAACTTTTTTTTTCATATCTTATCAAATGTTCGAATTCTGTGAAAAGTATTGAAACTGAAATTATGGTCACAGGTAGAATTAACACAGATTGTTGACTATTATCTCGTATGAATATTGATGAATATTCAGTGAAAAAAAAATGTTTGTTCTATGTTTGCACTTATAAACAAGACCTTACTTAATTTCGTTTTTGAAAGTCTTTGATAGAATATTATAAACTAATTAAATAAAAGTTTTTAGACGGTTTCAAAACACCTTGTCTATATCCTTTGAATGGTGGTCTTAAGATGAAGTGTGTTCAGCGAAATTTTATTTTGTCCTGGATTTCCTTGGTTATTGTTATTGTTCGAAAACTAATGTTCTTGCCGTTTCGACTGGTTTCTGATGTATGTTTTGGATGATACAGATGAAGATAAGACTTTGAAATTCAGGTGAAGTATTTTGCATGGATTTCAATGGACAATTAAAATAATTTTTGACATGATTTTTTGGGCTTATGACCTTCCACAATCTGAAAATGAAAAAATGTTAATCCAAAGATACAAGTGTAGAAGGGCAAATTAATTAATTTTCCCGATAAGTTACTGCGTTCACAAGACTGCTGCCTTGAAAGAAATAAATTTTTGTTAGTAACGTACCCTACACTGAATTCGCCTATTTGAAAAAAGTTTTGATAACGGAGGCAGATACAGCCTCCGAAACGTCAACAATTTTCAAAAAAAGAGAAGTATTCTGTGTTAATTCGATCTCATTTTTTGTGTGTAATGCTCTCTCAACATATAGCAAGAGAGTAGGTGCGTATGTGATACGGATACTCATTAGTGATTATTTTGTTAGTGGCTATGTAAGTTTTAAATATCGGGAAATTTTTGTGGACTAAATCCCTCGCAAATGCCAACAATCTTCGAAATATTTGAATTTATACTCATTGCAAGGTATGAAATACTTCAACTTCAAATATCTCGAAAACCGTGGATATTTGTAAAACGAAACGTATTTCTTTTTAGTATAGGAAATATTGGGGATTAAGAAAAAAAGACGAAATCGATACTAATCCAGTGGCGTGAAAGTTGGGGAGTGGCGAATAGGGGTGCCCACCTGCCGTACGCCCCTGTTCAGAGTTACAAACACATGATTTGCCTTGAAATATGAAACTGAATGCTGTCAAGTGACATACCAAATTTCATTGAGAAAAGTTAAACCATTATGGAGTTATTCTGGAAAATCTATTTTTTTGTTTCACTTTCAACACCCTGTAACTCGGTTAATACTCATTTTAGGGTATATGGTTATTGGAACTTTCAGCCTTGAAATGAAGTGGGGATTCTACCCTTGGAGTTTGTCCCCTTTATTCTGGGACACCCTGTATATTGTTAAATATTATTTTTAAGGTATCTACTTGCTGACTTGCTACAAATATACTTGAAATATATGTAACGTAGTGAATAAACTATTCTATTCTATACTTTTTCCTACGACCACCTTTACAGCAAAAAGCACACTATTTTCTTGGTTATTCAGGAAGTAGCTTTTCCTATGGCTGTTCCATGTCTGGTTTAGGTCGATAATAACTCCCAGATATTCCTGCTAGTAACGACATTTCTAGAAGAAAGCTGAATTCGATGAAAAGAGTGGTATCGATGAGAAAATCACAGCAACCGTTGGAGCGGTTACTGTTTAGACGGTTTAGACTAACATGAGCAAGCTAACCTAGCTTGCCTGTACACCACAGGGAATTTTTTCGAATAAAATTCCGAGCGACAAATTGCACCACGTTTTAGACTGGGTGCCAAAGTGTACTTGTGTTTGGTCACAACCAATCAGAGAGCTAGAATATCTTCAATTGACTGAAACGTGGTACGCTTAGACGGACACATTTACAGTATGAATTTGTGACCGTGCTCAGAATCGCACGTTTCAAGGTAAGATCCTCATCATTCTCAACTCACACAAGTCTTCTGAAGACTTCTAAGGGTTGCTCGTAGAGGTGCAGCCGGATGACCTTGCCCTGGATGCCGACAACTAAGTAATCGGCGTAACCTTGAGTCGAGAAACCATCCTTTCGTCGTGTCAGGTTGTCGACAACCAGTAACCACAGCAAAGGCGATAAAACTTCTTCTTGTGGACAATTTTTTTCTAATGTCATTCTGACTGTCTCTCTTTTAATAGTCGCTACAATGACTCTGCATTTCGACACTGATTGTATCCATGTGATCAGTGAGGCGTTTATATTTCCTCTAATGACGTCTTTTTGATGCTTTCGACTAGGCATTGTAGAGCATCCTAACCTACAAGTCTGTTACTTTTTCCATTGCTTTCCAGAAAAAGGGAGTAAGACTGATGGGAGCGGTGAGACTTTGGTTCGTCAATTGGGCATCTCCCAATGTCTCGAGTAAACGCCACTTCAGCCTCTCTCCAAGCTGGTGGTATGTAAGCATAGTCTTTTCAAGAAGGGCCATGTTACAGTGAAGCGAAAAATAGTCTGTCCTTTTCTGGCAACGTAAATAGTTGAAAGCATTCGATTCTTTGAGTTGTAAAGATTTTTCCAAGTAGGCTTTTGCTGGATCTGTTGGAGTTGTGGACAACCTATTCCAGGTGAGTACTTGGCTTTCCATTATTCACAGCCATTTTGGAAGCAGAAATGTGTGCCTGCAGGAGAATACTCAAGCTTGCCTTATCCAGACTAAAACGTGGTGCACTTTGTATAAGCGTGTATTAATTTTTTGTTCGCAATTGACACACAAACCTAACTTGAGCAAGCTAACCTAGCTTGCGAGTCGAAAATGCGTGAATTAGTTTTCCGCTTGCGATTTACGAGGATGGTCCCCGAAGTACCTGGCCTGACCTAGAGATGGCGGTAGTTGCTTGAAAAATACCATTGCAGTAGACAGTACACAATCTAGACAGCATATGTGTCAAGTTTGACGACGCCACGTTGTTTAGTATTTGTTTGGCAGCCATCAATAGTAAACGTTTTAAGTGAATTTGTAAACATGGAAAAAATTGGTCAACGTTATGTGATACAATACTTTTATTTGAAAGGCCTTAGCCCAACCCATATAAAAGCTGAACTAGAATCTACTCTGGGTGAGACTGCTCCTTCGTTATCAACAGTGAAATATTGGGTAGCAGAGTTTAAACGAGGCCGTACGACCTGCGAAGACGAGCACCGCAGTGGTCGACCAAATGAGGTGACGACTCCGGAAACGGTGAAGAAAACCACAAAGCGGTAGTGAATGATCGTCGACTGAAAGTGCGCGAGCTAGCAGACATAGAAGGAATTTCAAAAAGTGCGGTACATCGCATATGAACTGAACATTTGGACATGAGAAAGCTGTGCGCAAGATGGGTGCCGCGTTTGCTCAAAATGGAACAAAAACAGCGTCGTGAAGATGTTTCCATCGAGTGTTTGGCAAGAGTTAACAGAAATAAAGCCGAATTTTTGCGCCGTTTCATAACCATGGATGAAACATGGGTCCCAGACTTGAAAAATGGCTTGGTGGTAACAGATTTTCCAACAATGAAGAGGTTACATCGGCAGTGAATGGCTATTTTGAGGACCTTACGATTCTTATTATAAAAAGGGTTTCGAATGCATTAAACATCGCTGGGAAAAGTGTGTGGAGCTAAAAGGAGATTACGTTGAAAAATAAAATAAAAATGTTTGTGTTTTCTTTGTTGGGCCAGGTACTTCTGGGACCACCCTCGTATACACCAAACTAACCTGAGCAAGTTAACCTATCTTGCCTGTGCACCACAGGGAATTTGTTCGAATAAAATTCCGAGTGACAAATTGCAAATTGCACCACGTTTTAGACTGAGTGCTAAAGTGCACCTGTGTCAATTAATTGAAACGTGGTACGTTTTGCGTATATGCGCCAGGGCTGCCACCTCAAAAAAAACTCTGATTTCTACTTTTTTACAGTCATGGACCATGCAGAGAAGAGGATCTAAACTCCTGATGACATCTGGAAGTCCCTGACATCCTGTTGTGTGGAAAAGTAAAATCGTAGAACGAACGATTGATGATGCAATCTCCTAAGAAAATGCATCGTTTTCACGTCGGTCTCGTGTTGTCGCAGATCTTCTTAAATCAATTTCAACGGTAGGAATATTATTATTACACCTATTAAACAGATCCTAGGAAAATATGCCGTTCACTGAGGTCAGAGTATTTATTTACTGCTATAAGATCCGCAATAGATTTCTTCACAACGTTCCGGCGTTCCAAGAATGTCTCCTTCTATCGATTCCTGGCAGTAACGCCACTGTCTCATCGATCAGTCCCCGTAAAAAGTTGTTCGTGTAAAACTATTTGATAAAAGAAAAACAGGTTTAATTACTGATGCAATTGTTGTTTTATCGTTATTTTTATTTTAAATGTTTTATGTTCGTTGCGAAGAAAAATATTTCACCGTACTGAACGGAAAAAATTCAAACCTTAAATACCTACAGCTGACTGGGTTCTCTACTGTGCAAATTAACTTGAGAGATTGAACAAATTGCGATATCGAACGTGACGAGTGGATTGTGAATTTCTAATTGGCACAGGTGGCCGGAGGAAAAATTCTGGAAAACGATTCAACGATCGATTTGTAATTTCCTTCATATCAACTAGAAAGTATCTTCAGAAATATTAACACTAGTATCATAACTATTTTTATCAACAGTAAAAGCACAAGAGCTTTTTTTTATTGGATAAATTTCTTTTTGTAACGAAATAATTTTGCCAATCAGTAATTTTGTCAAATGTCAGTTTTTCGAGCAAAATTACTGATGGAAAAATTTTGAGTGAAAAAGAAATTTATCCTTAAAAGAAAAGCTCGAGTGTTTTTTGGCAAGATAAATTAACGACCGAATATATGAATGAACAACAACAATTATTATCTTATTGTTTGGTTTGGTGTACTGATTTCAAAATTTTCTTCTCTGGTATTCACACATGTAGAATATTCATTTTGATTTTTCTCACTCGAGGCTCGTAAGGAACTAATAAGATTTTCCTGATGTTCAGGATCAATTTGGAGGTAAGGTTTAATAGAAGATGATGATGAGTGTCCCGTTATCTTTATAAGTTGTTGGTCACTTACTCCTGCTTTTGCTAACTGGGAAACTGTACTAGCACGGTTCGAATGATTGGTAATTTTATTATTTGTGATGTCGAGTCCAATTTTAGTTGCAGAATATTTGGTCCAAGTAGAAATCGTATTAATACCCAGTGGAACATTTTTGTACCAACCTTTGAAATTTTTATTTTTCCAAAAGGGATTTGGAGTTAAAAAAAGCCGTTCAGATGTTATGTTTTCATTTCTTTTTTGTAACAGTCAGTTTAACAATGCAACGGGACAAATACCCTGTGTCGTCTTTGAAAATATTGTATTGTATTCAAATCTTCCTGTTGAAGTTCCATCTTGATTTTTTTCTTCTTTAAAATAGTAAATTTTACAGTTTGTAGCTTCTCCCCCCTCCAAGCTAATTCATAAGAAGCTATATGAAAGAATCTTTTTTGTAATCCCTCTGAACTTACTTTTCTTCTACTACAGAACTTACTTTTCTTTTCTCTGGAATAACTTGTAATTCGTTCCGTTTACTATTTCTCGAATCACGAGCTTCTTTAAAAGTTATGTCGGCAAAAGGATCAAATTTAATATTGTATTCCTTGAAATATCTTTCTTGAATCATCTTCAATAATAGGTACTTGTATAACTGACAGGACAGACATTGAAGTGATGCAAGCATACTAGATGTAGACGCTTAAGAGGAACAGATATTTTATCGGTGGTAAAAAACGATGCACCTTTTTTATCGCTGTCAAACTGACAAAACAGTCATCTTTAAATGACACATTTTATACAGGAGTTAATTTATCAATAATAAATGAAATTTGTTTTTTATCGTTTATTCAGCAAGCTTCTCGGCTGAAAATTACCTAAACCATGTTTACATAATCCTGGTGACCATCTAATCTAATACTATATCCATTTATATACTAACTCATACTCGATAACCATTCTAAAAGACTTACAGATTCCAGCTAGAAAGCTTATAGGTGTCAGGAGAAGCAAAATTTCCGGGTTTGATCCTAGACTCGAAGACCTCTAGAAGAAACATCTGGAGAAGGGATTGCCAGGCGCTACTTTGACAAAATGTAAGGATGTAATGGATATTTCCGTTTACACGAGAGAGATTATACAGTGACCGCCAAAACGTATGTACCATATGGGAATAAAGTGTATTATTAGAGTATTGGAAAAAAGATTCTTGGGAAAAGCTTGTGCATGTCGGATAACCTATAAATCGATTTTGATATATGTCACGGCAAATTAAAAAAATTTATGAATGGGCAAAAAGTAGGGTAAAATGGCAAGATATCGAAAAAAGTTAGTTGAAAAAGTTGCTTTTTGCCTTTTCGTTCTAATTTTTTTCAATTTGCCGTCATACCAGCGATCACGTGACATGTGTCAAAATCGATTTTTAGGTTATCGGACATGCACAAACTTTTCCCAAGAATCTTTTTTCCAATACTCTAATAATAAACTTTTTTCCCATATGGTACATACTTTTTGGCGGTCACTGTATAAGGAGGGGTTAAATGTTATATCGTCTTATTTTTCAGATTATAAGAAAACAGTAATAATTAAATACCAGAATATTGTAGAAATGAAGAATATTTCACAAAATATTTCGAAAATTCAGATCAACACGAAAAAAAACTTTTAATATGTTCAATAATACATGATCTAAATACTGTTAGGAAGCACAAAATTCTCAAAAATAGTTTTGCATTTCCTGGAATGTTCCAGAATTTTCGAGAAACGTTTCAAAATATTTCAGAAAATTTTCTGGAATACGTGAACCAATCCATCACTTTTGAAAAAAAATTAAATATTTATAATAATAAATGAAAGTCCAGAGTAAACCAATATGCATCAGACTATATTATAACTATGTAGATTATACCAGTGCATACCAGAGTTTATCAACTTAAGCAATTTTGAGTTTGAACTAATTCAAGACCTTTTTATATCGTTCAGGAATGTTCTATTGTGAAATTATCATAGTTAAAAAAATATTCCACAAATTTTATAATTATCAACATTGCTCCAATATGTTCTAGATAGTTTTAAAACGTTCTAGAAATTTTCAAAAACTAAATAGTATTTAAGCACCATTGTCGAAAAAAAAATCCTAGGATACCTTGGGAAAAGTGCCTCTTACTGATTAAAACCAAATACCTTTTCACCAAACTTTTTACCAAACACACTTCGCCAATATTTTAAATAGATAGCGCGCGTTCACCAGTTTATTGACTAGTGAGTATGGCAATAATGCAAATGATATTGTACCAATATACTTGACCGGTTTCAGGCTTTATCCCATTATCAAGTATAAAAACTAACTAATACAATTGTACTCTAAACCTATTTATATAGGGAGTTTGCAGGTAAACTGGATGGGGAGGTAATTAAATGAAATTAAATAAACATGGGTGAAACGATATAAATTCAATACTGGAGGTTATGGAAATTACCTGGGTTGTCAAAATCATAAATTCAAAAGTGGAGACCTACATAAATCGAGTTGCTCGTTGAGGGTTCTTTATTTCGGGTTTTTAATTGATTTATTGATTCCATGGCTTCCAACAGATTCATTTTCTTCCCTTTTTTACATGTGTGTAGGATTTTGAGATTATCTTTACTTATCTTGTGTTTGGATTCTTGCAGATGTTCATAAATTGTGGATTTTTTGTCGAAACAGACGTGTTCACGGAGCCTTACGTTAAAATTTCTACCGGACTGGCATAGCAGAGCATTCCCCGCATTCTAATCTATATATCCCTGATTTTTTCATTCTATCTCGTTTAGGTTCTGCATTGAACAGAATTCTGCCTAAATTATTATTACTTATGAAAGCTGTTGTTATTTTGAATTAAGAAAAATAATTTTGAATGTTTTCTGAAATTTTACCTGAGTAATTAATGCTACCATATTTACCTGTATTGTGTTCTTCGATATTTGGGTATAGTTCACTCATAACCGTTTTATGAGTTTTACCTGATATTAATTTCTCTATTAAAGAAACTGGTACTTGATTGTTTACCGCAATTTGTTTAATGATGTTTAGTTCATCCTGGAAATTCTTATCAGGTAAAGGGATTGCGAAAGCTCTCTGTAAAATTGATCTAAAGGCGGATAATTTGTGACATCGGACTGAAAGAATCAAAGGGAATTGTACAGTCTGTGAAGGTGTTTTTCCGGTAGATATTAAATTGAAAACTATTACTAACCCTTGAAATACTCAAATCTAAGAAGTTAATCTTCTTGTTTTGTTCAATTTCTACTGTGAATTTAACTTTGTTATGTAGACTATTTAGGAAGTTCAAAAATTGATCAATTTGTCTGTTGGAACCATCAAAACCCACTGGTACGTCATCAACGTATCTGACCCAAAACACAATGTTTCTTAGAAAGGGGGTTCTTAAGGATGAGGGTATTTTCTAGGTTGTCCATGAAAATATCTGCCAGAATGGGACTCAATGGTGAGCCCATTGGGAGACCAGAGTTTTGTAGGTAAAAGCTATTATTATATTTGAAAAAAACTTGTTTTAGACATAAATTCAAGAGATTGCAAAATTCGTTAGTTTACATTACGTTTATCTAATATGCCCTTTACAAGGGGGATGCATTGGTCTGTTGGAATGTTAGGAAACATGTTTTCAACGTCGAAGGATACTAGTTTGATATTGTTTTTGACATTCAAATTTGATAATTTGTTAGCTAGGTCTACTGAATTCAAAACTGTGTTTGTTGGAAGGAGTAAATTTTGTGAGGTCTCTGAATTTTGAATTTAAAAATGTTGACAACTTACCGGTTGGGACATAAACAAGTCATCAATTACACAAACCAATGAAAGAAATTGCTTTTTGCTTCTTAATCATTATACACTACCAACAATCCAACAAACACAACATTCATTACAAAGATAACACACATAAAAAATAAACATATCGCAACGATAACCTCTTCCTGTTTCGAAGCCAATTGAAAATCTCTCCTCGCAATAGGTTTTTCATCAGATACACCACTGGTCGGTAAACCTATGGACGACAACGGATCTCCTTTTGCGGCAAACCGCACCAAGAAGTAGCTGGTATATATCGGTAGACGGCCTGGCACCGACAATAGACTCACTAAATCAATCCATAATTATTAAACCACCGTCTCGATTTATTAGATTATTTGTTTATTCCAACATAAAGCATTTACTCCGAGGGCTCACGGCTAGTTATCTCGGCTCTTATTAAGGCTTTATTTATACTCTCTTTTTCAATAACACATAACTAAGGGCGTCGAGAATGCCGAGATTCATCGGCAGCGGTTACTTTGCCAACGCGAATTCTCGGCGATACGGAAAAATATTGCGGGAATAAGAATATATCGACGTTTTTTCACGCAGCCGTCCTTTCGCACACAAACGATCTCGATAAAGAATGGATTATTTTTATAAGCCGTATAAATATCGACCCGTAAAGGGAATAAATACATTCGCTAAAATAAAATATTTCTTCGAAATACACTTCTTACCAAACTAATAACGTGCAAAGAAATACAATCTGCACGGAGTAAAAACTTTAATAACCATTATTTAAACTTTAGTATCGGCAATAAAAAAGCACCTGTATTTGGGACTGGGTCTCACATTGCCACTTAGAAATATAAAGACCCAGACAGTGTTCAATTGCAACTATCAAACTATATAACTGAAATCCAAATATAAAGTAGTGCTAACTACTATCAAATGAAGTACTTATATTAATGACACAAACTTGATGGCCCTCAATATATATTTTAATTATTGTTTTTGTCAGTTTTATTTGGTATAAGAAAATATTTATCTGTGTCGTAAACTATAAGATGGAATTCCTGAAATTACTGGAAGCTTGGGGATAATGAAAATTTTTCGATTATTCCTTACAGAAAAGTTTTAATCAAGTTTTATAAGCTTACCATCTTTTATGCATATAGAATATTTTTTATTGTATATAAGTTTACAAAATAGTATATGTTTTTTTTTATAGTAAATATCTCATTTCAAGCATAAAATACTGATATCAAAACAATACAATCGTGTGCATTTGTATTTTCCCATTCGATGGAAAGTGTACTTCTACGGTACACGGAATCACAACGCTGTGATGATTCGTCGCAATCTTAAATAATATACAATAGGAATTATTCCTATTGGCAATAAGCGTGGTCCTGGTATTGCAGGACATCTTGTTTCTCTCTTGACAAGCTTATTGTGAACAATGAAATGCAGATTTCTTTAATTTGTATTAGTGGTTAGATTAATCACGAAGTTCTGGGTATTGCTTTGGTTGAGGGGCTGGAGTTCAGATGGCGCCTGTGGTTTAGTGAACGCTAGGCTGCGGGCGGTGTCTCAGCTTCTGCCTCTACACGGAGATTTTGTTGAATCGTTTGTTACAGACATTAGTTATTGTCTGCAGAGTCCTACCCTATACTGATGAAGGCAAGAACCCAGAAATCGATCTATAGGTGGTACAAATGTTTCAATGAACATTTCTATGCAACTAGCAATTGCTGAGACATCCTTGTAGGACTCTGCAAGGAAATTCATTAGATGTAATTCAACGTTCGTCGTGGTATTAGCCAGGAAAGTAGTTGTTTTCTGATTGATTTTCGAACCAATTATTCCTATTGTATAGGATTATGGCAATAAGGGTGGTCCTGGTATTGCAGGACATCTTGTTTCTCTCTTGACAAGCTTATTGTGAACAATGCAATGCAGATTTCTTTAATTTAAATAGTCCTGTTTCAAGGAAATCAAATGCAATATCAGTATTTTATATTTGAAATGACATACTCCATATTAAAAAAAAAACATATCAAATTGTTAACTACTACAAGAATAATTTTATATCCATAAATGATAGGTATGACCAAACTTCGTTTAAAACTTAAATAATTTGTACTCACCTTCCAAAAATATTGATAATCCCCAAGCTTTCAGTAATTTCGGGAATTTTATCACATAGTTTACGATAACTATCCATATAGAGCACTGTCAGTGACGTAATTTGACAGTTGTCAAACATTCGATGGGGGGACAAACAAAGCCATTTTCTATAAGACTACGCGTGTCCTTTTTGTGGATTTTCTGTAAAATTTTTTTTCAAAAACATGTTATTTTCAGGATAGCATATCCATCGAAAACTAAAATTTCATGCCTTGTGTTTAGTATCATCAATCTGTTTTGCAATTAAAGTTGTCGCAAATGAGCGGAGTTTACCTTTCAGTAACCAAAATATTCAACCATCTGTCATATAAAAGAAATAAAGCCTTTACCACACTTCGGGAAGGCTATGAACTAGTTTTAAGGTAAGTGGTAAACGTTTCAACGAACTCCATTTCTATGGCCACCTTGATCTGTTTCATTTTTTGATATATCTACATTCATGCAAGATTTTCCGTCTATACATCACTTATTTCGGTGTTTCATCTCAAAATTTATAAAATCATCATAAGCAAATGTTCAACCGTTTCAACACCCCATCTCCACCACTGAAGTATTCTCCATAGATGCAACAATTATAGATGGCCTTAGTTGCGAAGCTAAGTTACCTCACCGCCAACTAGTTTATAGCCGTGTTTATTAATAGCATACAATGCGTTAGCAGGATTAATTATACAATTACTGCATGAGAAACATTCAATTTATTGATTTTGCCATTGCTAATCAGCTTGTCACTAAAAACAATCGCGGTTGCAATTTCTTCTTTTTTGTCGATTTATTTCTATTTTTTTTCGTCGGTCCGGTTTTTTGCCTACATAAATCGAAGCTTACTCCGATTCTCAGAGTTCTTGTTCATCTATATGACCAATCTGTCAATAACGAGTGAATAGATTGATATATGCAACAAGTTTTTCGTTATAATTACATCCTAGACTGAGTTATAATTTAGTTGTACTGGATCGCCATTTTTGGTCATTGTTGAACAACAATTTCCATCGTCAGGAAGAAGGCAGATTCATATGGATATTCTTTAGAAGGTGAATCAAATAACTTGGCTTCAAAATTGAGATTCTGACTTTAAGACCGAAATCCTTACTCAAATTCGGGATTCCTATCGATTTCAAACTAGGGTAGGGTTGGTAGAAAAAAGTTTATTATTAAAGTATCGGAAAAAAAAAGGTGGGGAAAAGTTTCTGCATGTCCGATAACCTAAAAATCAATTTTGACACATGTCACGTGATCGCAGGTATGCCGGCAAATTGGAAAAATTACTATGAAAAGGTAAAAAGTGGAATAAAATGGCAAGATAATAAAAATGTTATTTGAAAAAGTTTCTTAGAATTAAATTTCATAAACATATACAAAGTTTGAAAGGGCAATAAGAGAAAATTCAAATTAGCTATTTTTTAAAATATTCGTATTACAGTAGGAAGACGTCAAAAATTCCATTTTCCATTTGTTTTACAGAATCGAGTTTATTTTTGTCTAAATGTGACGAATTGTATGAAATAAAAATTTATGTTTCGTACTTTTTGACAAACAACAGATGACGGTTATAGCAGTTCTGTTCCACTATACAAAAAAAAGTCTTATGTGACGGACCTGCTACAATCGTCACAAAATAAAAACGAAAAACAGAAGGAAACTGTTAATTTCCAACTGGAAGAACAAAATATAGCAAAAGATATACTAATACTAATTAAAGAAAAAAGTAAATATATCAACTTTCAACTTTCAATCTAGACAAGACATTTTTCCAAAACAATTTTCCTAGAAGCATAATAGTATTATGGTGATTTGTAGCACTCTGATTATGGAATGAAAAACTCAAAAACAAAAAAAAAACATTCCAGTTAATTCACACATATTCACGTCGCCCCAATACCTACTGAATTCGCGCACAAACTACATGAAGACACCTGCATCCACACCTTCCATAACTTTGGGAGAATTCTTGCAGTCACACGCTATCAAAATACCATTTTCCTCTGTCTACTGGGACACATGTTGAAGGCTGTCATATGAATAACACGTATTTCAGACCTGGCTGTAACATTGGTTCATATCAGAATTCCACGATCATTCTGATAACATGGCACTCCAGAAACATGGTGTTTTCCAGATTATAATTAAGTTTCGATGATAATCGTGTCAGAGATTATGTACGAAATGAAACGTTCGTGCACAATTATCATCAAATATTGATTATAATAAAAAAAAAAACGAAATTTTTGGATTTCCCCATTATCGCAATAATCGTGGAATTCTGATATAACTGTTAGATAGGAACCAATATTCAGGGTTCTGACAAAATCCATTTTTTTTTTTCAATTTAGTGTTCTCTGGTGTGGAGCAAATGAGAAAGTTTTGTCATCATCATTGAAATAAAAATGTTCCAGTATGATCAAGATATTAATAAGAAAATAATTTGATATTTTTATGCAGCTAAGAAAATATTTAAAAAATGACTTTTTTCAATTTTCTAGCATTATATCTTCAAACTTTGCTAGTGTGTATAAAATTAAATTATAAGCAACTTTTTCAAATTACGTTTTTGATATCTTGCCATTTTACCCCACTTTTTGCCTTTTCATAGTAATTTTTTTCAATAGAGCACTGTCAGTGACGTAATATGACAGTTGCGGAACAATGTCATAGAGGGACACACAAACCAAACTGAACAAAAACAAACCCATTGAACCCATTTTCCATAAGGCTACGTGAATCTTTCTGGTTCACTTAATGTTTGTACAGTTTATAAAAATCGCAATTATCCACAAACACCTACTAAAAACGAATTTTCATTTCATCAAATGTCAAATACTTTGTTTGTCCCCACATGAGCGCCATGTTGTGGCGTCAGCTGACAGTGCTCTATTTGCCGCCATACCAGCAATCACGTGACATCTGTCAGAATCAATTTTTAGGTTATCGGGCATGCACAAACTTTTCCCCAGAATTTTTTTCCAATACTCTAATAATAAACTGTTTTCCCATATGGTACATACTTTTTGGTGGTCACGTATATTCAAATAATATTGTATCAATATCGGTAAATGTTTTGAGGCCAAAATGCCTCCATAATATTTCACCAATATTATCTGTATAATGACTACGTTTATCTCGACCGTCTCTATCCGCTTGAAATTCGATAGCATTGAGTCAAGTTAAACCACCCTTTAATTTATGTCGCGATATATTATATAAGTGGATTGAGGAATCTTATGCTTCAATCCGATTGAAAAAACCCAACTTCACAGCAATATATCGAATTTCGTAACGTAAAATTTCTTCTGATCTGCGAATTAATTTACGAATCGTTGTTGAAAATATGCAAAAACCTAATCCTTTCCTCATCCATGTATCCCAAAAAACGTTTTTCCTTAATCAGTTGCATGAAGAAACTGCTCTCTTCTTTGCATTGGGCAATACGATCTTTTTCTGTATTATTACAGACAATTGAGACGATAAACAACCAATTTGAATTTGACTCAAAGGACACAACTAGCGTCTAGCGACAGCCCGGATATTTTGGTTGGCGAGCATATTGACAGTATCATAACCTCCAAATTGGCAGCTATCCTTGGTCTGATTTCTCAAAAACACATAAAAAAGTAATTGAAAAGCTAAGCCGTTATAGTGTTATTCTGGAAAAAATATTTTTTTGTGTCACTTTCAACACCCTGTAACTCGGTTAATACTCATAGGGTATATGTTTACTGGAACTTTCAGCCTTAAAATGAAGTGAGGATTCTACCCTCGGAGTTTGTCCCCTTTATTCTGGGACACCCTGTATATCAATTAGATGGATCGGATTCAGTCAAGTCAAACCCATTTTGAGCGGATCCAAAGTTGTGAGATAAACGTAGTCAAATGTTCAAGTAATATTTATTTTTTTATTTATATACGGACATGCCAATTTACAAAAAACATGAATATTCAAGAAACAATGTTTACGCTACCTTATCAACAAATACAATATTGCAGAATGTTTATAATTATTGTATATTTTGTCAAATAATATTTGAATATTTTGCCAATATTTTCATAATATTGTACCATTATTGCTTCGAGAATATTACACCAATATTTTTAGAATATTGGACCAATATTGCGAAATGTTCCCTTTTTTTCTAGCCAATATTAGTATTTGAATATTTTGCCAATATTTTCATAATATTGTACCATTATTGCTTCGAGAATATTACACCAATATTTTCAGAATATCGAACCAATATTGAGAAATGTTCCCTTTTTTTTCTAGCCAATATTAGTATTTGAATATTTTTCCAATAATTTCATAATATTGTACCATTATTGCTTCGAGAATAGTACACCAATATTTTCAGAATATCGGACCAATATTGAGAAATGTTCCCTTTTTTTTCTAGCCAATATTAGTATTTGAATATTTTGCCAATATTTTCATAATATTGTACCATTATTGCTTCGAGAATATTACACCAATATTTTCAGAATATCGGACCAATATTGAGAAATGTTCCCTTTTTTTTCTAACCAATATTAGTATTTGAATATTTCGACAATATTTTCACAATATTGTATCAATAGTGTCCCAATATAAGTGTACTACTTGGTTAGCGCCTTACTGTGCAACCGGGGGGGAGAGCGATTCCCATCCAAGTCGGTGTTCCACTTAACAAATTATTCGAGCTGCAAAGTCGGAAAATTATTCAATCAACATCATCGACATGAGAGGTCGAAATTTTCTCATCGTCCTTCTGGCTAGCGATCGAACGACTTTATACAATACTGACAGAAAAATCCCTGGCATCTCGGCCATAACAGAATACTTCTGCTCACAAGTCGACAGGTTGGAGTCATTTAAGATTGCGGACACGTATCTCGTATTTATTCGTAAAGCGAAAAAAATCTTTAAAATATCCAATTAGTTGTTCGTAATGTGCAAGATAAGGTAGTTTTTCAGATAAGTTGGCTATGAACAGATAATCCGGGTGGTGAAGACCAGTTTTTTCGCGGGAAACGGCAAACAATGTCATCGAGCCAGAGGCCAAGGCACTCGGTACGACCAGTACTCACTACTATTGTTTACTTTTATTTGTCGCATAAATTGTAAATTGTAACCTGTTATATGAGTCACAAGTGATCTGAACGATTTTTTTTTCTCGTGCCGTTCTTGCCCGTCGATAGCTTTCTGCTATACCGACGGATATAAATAAAAGACATCTGGAGATGTATTTGTTATTTTCCTTATTATTATTGACAATGTTGAAGGCACTTCTTGAATTCCTTACTCTATGGGTGGCTGAGGAGCTTCTCGGGAAAAATTCAGACAGAATATCGAAGCAAATTATGGTAATCGTGCAGAACGAGTTTTTCCGAGCATTTTCGATCGCAACAATAAGTCTAGACTTTGACGAGGGGACAAGTAGACTTCTTGTCTACTTTGAACTATGAGAGTTTATTATTTTCTTGGGTGATGGAAAAGTATATTTGATCGAAACATTAATATTAGAAATGCCATTCGATAGGGAACACTTTTGATATAAACTATTTCTGATTGCTGATAATTTGAATATTTTATTTTTATTTATTGGTTGACAAAGTCTGAACCGTCAACTCTGATTGTTGGTTTATTTCATATATATATATAAATATATTTGTAGAATTTGCAGGTTTTCAGTCAGGTCATGGAGATAAACTCTTCTTCACTTTCACGAGCTTTCAACAAATTTATATAGTACATGGTTAAAAATATCTAAAATAAAAAAATGGTATGATCTTACATGTAAAATAAGTTAAATTAACGAATATAATATCATGTACATTGAATATGTCGACATGACATGCACGTACAAAAATTTCACACTGATAGACGTTTTCATTGAAAGAATATGGAAGTATTTTAGTCGGTTGTGCAAGGGTTTTTTTCAATAATATTTGTATAAAAATTCGTTTTGTAAGTAAATACGAGTAAATTTTGCTGAGTTGGTCGATGTCAGATATCTTATTCATATTGTTATTGTCACTATTAATTGCAACCATTTCTAAGAAAAATTTAAAAAAAATTACCAATGTACTCAAAAGTGAACTCAATATCAAAATAACACAAAGATATGTCGTTACGATAAATAGATTATACCCAAAATTGAAAGACAGGGAATGTGCACAGATGAGAAGCAATATAGTTTTTAGCATACCTTGTATGTCTTGCAACAAAAACTACATTGGTGAAACAAGATAAACTTTCAGATCTCGAATTGCTGGTCATAAAAGGGACTGTAGACTCCAGAAACTTTCTTGCGCACTCGCTGATCATGTAGTGAACTTAGATCACATTATGAATTACGATGATGCAATAATTATAAATCTAGAACAAAATTTAACAATAAGACTTTTCTTAGAAATGTTTGCAATTAACCGTGACAACAACGATATGAATAAGAGATCTGACATCGACCAACTAAGGAAAATTTACTCGTATTTACTTAAAAAATGAATTTTTATACAAATATTAATAAAAAAACCCTTGTACGACCGACTAAAATACTTCCATATTCTATCAATGAAAACGTCTATCAGTGTGACATTTTTGTACGTGCATGTCATGACATATTCAATATACACGATATTATATTCGTTAATTCAACTCATTTTACATGTAATTTTCAAACCACTTTTTCATTTTAGATATTTTTTAGCCATGTACAGTTTTTTAGACTTGATAAAGACAATAAATTTGTCGAAAGCTCGGGAAAGTAAAGAAGAGTTTTTCTCCCTGACCTGACTGAATATCTGCGAATTCTATAAAAATATTATAGAAACAGTCGAAAATAAGCATTCTCTATATCATAAGTGGTAAAATTCTATAGGCTAAATTTCATTTAAAAAAAAAATCATAAGCCGTCGAAGAGAGTGATTTTTGGTTAGTCACCAGTTAATTTGCAAATTGCTATGCAACAAACACTCGTAAAAATAAGGAAATTTTGCAGAAAATCAATTAATTTTTTTGCCACAAATGGTATTCGGATGACTACTTCACGAATAGAGGAACCAAGAACGACATACAAAGAAGTGAATTTTTTATTATTGATCAGTAGTAGTTACTTACCTGTTTTACCTGGGCGACCGAGATCCGCTCGATTTTTAATGATATATGAACGTGAAAGCGAAAAAACGTACTTTTCATGACAACTGTCTCAGTGGCAGTTCTCAATTGCATCAAACATTCTTTCAAAACCAATAAGAACTATAATTTCCCACGGCTTGAGTGACGTTTTCGTTTTTCTTGTTCAACACCTTTTATTGAGTGGATTGGCAGAATTTAATGTATTTTTAATATGGCAAAAGAGCATATGCCAAATTTTACATTACTATTATTATAACATTAATATTATGCAATTCTTGTGTTGTCGTCGGTTCTTGGAATGTGTACCAAATATAAGATTACTCGAACGATTGACAGTGAGTGCCAATTGAATTTAAAAATTCAAATCACTATGTTATTATAATTAAAACATTATCATTATGACATTCTTGTTTCGCCATCGGCACTTGAAATGTATTGCCAAATTTTAGATTATTAGGACAATTGGAATTGAATTTAAAAATTATCGACATCATTAGTATTATCATAACATTAAAATTGTGCTGTTCTTGTGTTGTCGTCTTTCCTTGAAATTTGAGCAAAATTTTTGATTATTCTTTTGGAAGTTTCCGAAATTGAAAATATAAATGAATAATTTTTTTTTTCTTGTGTTGTTCTTGCCCGTCGATAGTTTTCTGCTATATAGACGGATATAAATAAAAGACATCTGGAGATGTATTTGTTATTTTCCTTATTATTATTGACAATGTTGAAGGTACTTCTTGAATTCCTTACTCTATGGGTGGCTGAGCAGCTTCTCGGGAAAGATTCAGACAGCATATCGAATCAAATTATGGTAATCGAGCAGAACAAGTTTTTCCAAGCATTTTCGATCGCAACAATAAGTCTAGTCTTTGACGAGGGTACAATAAGTAGACTTCTTGCCTACTTTGAGCTAGGAGAGCTCATCATTTTCTTGGGTGGCGGGAATTTGAACGGTAACAAAAGTGATAGACAAACATTTGATAGAAGTCTTCAAAAAACAGAAGATAGAATGAACTTTTTAAAGAAAATACATTTGTTCGCCGTAACATACATTTAATAAATATCATTTAATTGAAAAACACGAAAAAGAAACTCCTATTATGTTCAGAGCACATCGTGAGACCATAGGAAAGTATGACACTAAGGTAAAAAACGATTAAAATTTCCATAAAATTTATTGTCTTTGCGACATGTTTCGATACACAGTATATTTTTCAAGCGAATGTAGTACATGTACTACATTCGAAACATGTCGCAAAGACAATAAATTTTGTGGAAATTTTAATCGTTTTTTACCTTAGTGCATGTCATAACTATGGATTTCCATTAAGTAACGGCCACGTCAATCCAAAACATAAGGAAAGTAGGTAGGAATTGGTGTTCTTCTTGAATTTCAGCAGGCGGTATGCCTCAGGGAATACCTCCCGAGGCAGTGAGTTCCAAAGTTTCGACGTTCGTTGAAAGAACGATGAAAGTAAAGACTGAGCTCGACGGGTCAGTCTATTGGAACCGCTAACGGTGGAACGACTGATATTTCACAAGAACATCGACCTTGAAATTGTTTATTTTTCATGCTGCCTGCTGCCTACTGGAAGGCGACAGTTCTTGTTCAGTTTTTAATGAACCAGGGTTTGGCATATGTATTTCCATCTAAACCATGATGAAAAAGTTGCTCGGTGTATTGTTTTGGATTTCTAAAAGAGAAATATACTTCTTTCCTTGGAAATGCTGAAACATGAGAAATCCATCCGTGATACTTCGCTCACAAGCTTGCTTTCTTCTCTGGAACATCGCAGAAACGTTGGCAAACTGTCTATTTTATAGATATTTTCATAGACGATGTTCTTCCGAAATATCATCAATCGTTCCACCGTTAGCGGCCCCATGGAGACTGGCCCGTCGAGCTCAGTCCTCACATCCATTTGCCGTCGCTTTGGTGACATGCCGAACATCTGTTTCTCCGGGCTGGTTTTTCCACCGAACGGCAAAGCTTTGGAACTCGCTGCCTCGGGAGGTGTTCCCTGAGGCATACAGCCTTCAGAAATTCAAGAAGAACGCCAATTCCTGCCTACTTTTCCTTGGCTCTCACGATGTTCTCTGAACAATACAGGATGTTCCTTCTCGTGGAAACCACAACTTAAAAAAGTCCGCTGAATTGTAATGGCATATGACACGAAAAAAGCAGAGTGGTCGGTGCTCCCAGGTGAAACACAAACTGTACACTGTACACACTATACTGTATATGTCTTATAATTGGTTGTGAAAAAAAAATCAAGTATTTGGCAAACTGGTTTTGAACAACAATAATGCGTATGGGCTGACCAGGTACAGTTGTGTACATTGAAATCTCCCATTATGATGACTTCAGCTCTTGGTTTTGCTAGATGAAGCCCAATTTGAATGTTAAAAACTTGCTATAGGTTGGTATTATTATTATTATTATTATTATTCGACGGAGCTGGCTTTCAGCTGAAGTGCAGGTTGTTCTGTATAGAACCTTACTGCTTCCTCTGAGTATTCCTGATCTACCGATAAACTCCTAAAGATTCCTCATGAAGTTTTCCTGTGAGATGATATCTTCTGCACTACAGTGTCTCAGTGTCCCAAAATATCCATCCTTGTGCGAGACAGGGCTCTACATTCAAACAGTATGTGAGAGGCTGTTTCTTTCTCCTCATCACAGTACCTGCATAGTGTGTGCACATGTAGATGTTTTCGCCTGTGACAATGCCCTTTTAAGAGTGCGACCAAATAAATGGAGCTTATAATGGCTTCCACCTCCTTCTTCTCCGGTGAGAGCTTCATCACTACTTCCACCTAGTATCTGAAACAGGAGTCAAGAAGTAAGTGTCTGATAGTATCTCTAACATACATGCATATATGCATGCGCTTACCCTACCAGGTTTGAAATCGTAGATCAACTCATCTCTCAGTCCTTCTAGTACTCTCACATATCACTTGGAATCCCAGAGTTCTTGTATAGTGTATTTATTCTCATTATGAATTTAAAAAAAAGGCTATTGAAAATTATTATACATGAACTAATATTGCAGTGAAACGGAGCAGCGCACACAGTTAGTAATGATCTGACCGCGCGCTGCACCAAGGAACCGCAGCTAATAGGTTTAATCACACCTGAGCACCAGCTAATACGTTTTTTTATGATTGTCAAACTGATTAATATTCAGTATATCACTTTCATCCTCGATAAAATGGTACGATTTGTTCTTACACATCATACACGCAGCTAACAAGTTAAATCACAGAAATGATGAAGCTATGTTTTTTCACGGATATAATTCAATCATTCAGCTATCTGCAAATTATTACCTTCAGTAAAATACTCCAAAAATCGTTGTTTTCTCGCGAGATCAGCAGCCTCTCAAATTTGGACCAGCTAACATGGAAATTTTTCTCTCAAAAACATAAGGAAACTATAAAATTCAACCTCTTTAAAATGGTCCGGTGAAATTTGGTATTATAGCCAGTTACAGCTACAAACTTTCAACCATTTCAATATCAATCCACATATCTCTGTTTTGAAAAATCCAAATTTGTCTAACTTCTCATGGAAACAACTATGGAGGTTGTTTCGTAATTTTATACTTCGAATTGTACGTTTTCGGTTTATGTATCGATGCTGAAATTTCCACCATTCTAAATCGAAAATTACGGAAGTTACAGGGGTGTTTGTGTGTAAAGTGAGAAAAAGTTAGATTTTTTAAAACTGAGTTTTTTTCAGTAAAAAAGTGGATGAACCTATTTTGCCTCCTATTACGATTTTTTGGAAAAGTTAGTTGTTCCATCGCTACTGACGCACATTGTATATGACTTAAAATTACCGCTTCTAGGTCATGTTGTGCATTTTTGATGTATCTATCGATTCTCCTAATTCACAGTTACACACTACACCAATGTTTAGACAGTCATTAAACAATGACTACACCATAGGCTTTTATCTTGGTGCTATTGTTAAGTTGGCACACCTTCAATTCACCCAAATTCCAATTCTTCCAATTTCCCTGAAGAGCTTGGCAAAGCAAAATGGATTTTCGTCGACAAACATGATTGAAGATTAAATGCGAGAGAAGCGAACCTCGCTTCAATGAAATGAACGATTTCTGTGAGTAATATTTTTGAACAACATTCTCCATATCTAATTTATTTGTTGAAAAACTAGAGATAATTGATAAAATCAACTATCTGAATGGAAATGCGAATTTTTACTTTCAGACTTTTTCTTGTCACAATATCTATCAGATGCTGTCCAATGTAGAGTGTGGCTTTAGCTGGGGAAATAGTTGTTTTCTGTTAGATAAAAATCACATTTTTCACTTTTCAATTTTGATGGAGAATGTTCCCCTTTTCAACATGAATACCTCCCAAGAGGTTACCTTGAACGATGTAAAATAGCGACTCAAGTATGTCTTGCAGCCGCAGATGATTCCACAACAGATTTTATGAATATTCCATTCATATTTTCGAGCAAAAATCAAAATGCAATGCCCATGACAGGTTTGTCAAATAAATAACTTTCAAAGTGTTACCGCAGAAAAAATATTTACGTCAACAAAAATGTATTGGGGATTAAATGCGAACTTTGCTTCAATGAAATTAACTATTTCTGTGAGTGATATTTTTGAATAACATTCTCCCTATCTAATTCACTTGTTGAATTTTTAATGTAAACTAGAGATAATTAAAAAAATCAACTATCTGAATAAAAATGCGAATTTTCACTTTCAGATTTTATACTGTTTAATCAATATATCAATTTCGAACACCAATTAGAACAAAATTCCTATGATAAAGTCTGTGTCCAATGATCCCACAGCTGACACCAGTTTTAAGAATCTCCCGTTCACGTAGTGTGTTCAAATAACTTTAGTTCTTGGATTTATCGATATCTATTGAACAGTTTCCCATCATTAGGATGTTTCTGTTTCTTACCAAGAATACATGGGACAGCAACTGAGAAAGTTCTCCTAGGACCAATATTTCAAATGAAACCTCTCTGTAACCGACTCATCATAATTGAATATATAATTTAAATTTTCGCATTTACAACATATACAAAACATCAAGTACGATAAAAAATCAATAAAATATTTAAAAAAATATATAACCCTGGTCAAAAAATCAGTACAACAATAAAGTATTTACAATATTTACATTATCTACACCTATCTACATATAAATATATCGTCTAAAATTACAAGCTGCCAATATCGTTAAAGCGTTTCAGTTTTTCAGGGAATGGATCTTTGAATAGAACCGGATCTGCTCTGAATTCTACTGTGTTGAGAGGCATGCGGCCGAAAGCCTTGGCGAATCTATCCACACACTGGGACCGCTCAACCATGTGCCCCATGTCGGCCGAAAGCATCTCATTGCTCGTACACTCAGGACATTTGAACTTTTTCCTTGGGGTTACCTAAAAAAAAAGACACCTTTCTTCAGAACATATAATATAGTTTTTCCGTTTTGGTATATATCCAAGACATTTATGAGGTTTATTCTTGTAATAATTCTTTATTTCAAGGAATAATATTCCTTGTGCTTTGCAATTGAACCTGGTATGAAATGGGTCACATTGAGGAATGGCCTTATGTTACTATAAATGAGCCACCATTGCCAAAAATGATTAGGACCTACAAATCAACTAGAGATAAAAGCAAAACTTCAGTAATTCTCTCAAATTTTATATTTCATATCCCAGAGTACTTAGCAAACATTTCAGAATGGGATCCTACAACCAAAATTTAATGCAAGCAAAACCCAAGCATGGCTGTACTCCAGACAGAGCGATTTTACAATGGCCAGCGTAATTATGTCAGGAGTATCCATACCAATAAAGTCCTCCATTTCGTGGAAGAACCTTATGAGATCCACCGACAAAAGTAACTTTAAAAAACTTATTATTTATGTTTTGTGACAAGAGCTATTTCACTTGCTGTCAACAGATTATTATTACAGATCGGACCTGTCCTGAATTACTGGTCCCATAATTGGATTGCGACCACTAAAGACACTCTGAAACCTCCAGAATATGTCCAAATTAGAGCTTTTCGTCCAGTTCGCGCAACCGCAGGAAGGTGGCGATCTGTCTCTGTTTCATAAATATTTTCATGGTCGATGGCCCTCTGAAATAACATCAATCGTTTTACTCATTAGCGATCCCATCGAGATCAATCTTGGCATCTATTTGTTGTCACTTTGAAGACATACTGAACATCTCTTTCCCAGAGCTCGTTCTTCCAGCGAACGGTGAAGTTTTGGAAATCACTGCCTCGGGACGTATTCCCTGAGGCATACTTACAGCCTGAAAAAATTCAAGAATAATGCCAATTCCTAACTACGTTCCCTCGGTTCTCGCGATGTTCTTTGAAAATGAAAAAGTCAAGATCATCTATACAGTACTAGGCACACCTATAATAGTTTATCTTTTGATGTTGTGTGTGGACCAACACAATTTCAATGCATCATAGAATGAACAACAAATTTGCCAATAAGTGTTTTTTTTTTTGTATTCCAGTCAATTCAAAATTCAAAAGAAGTATTAGCCATGCTTGAATTATCAGGTCTGACTAAAAGTTAGAATAAGAACCCATTTTTCTTAAAAACGACAGATCGTTTTAAGATTGTGCCAACTACTTCGACAGTTGCCACATGGCTTTTTGATATATTTGGGGCAGTTATCATTATTATTATTATCATCCGTCAGGAATATCCCAGTCTCCCTGTCTCTAGAGCCCCGATTCATCCGGAAGGTATGCTGGTGTCGTTTACCCAGGTAGTCACTTCCAACGTCCATGGGGTCGATAATTACTGGGTCCAAGAAGCATGTGCCCTGAGTATACCCAATGAACCAATGATGACGGAGGAATGCGAATGTCAAATTTTTGAATAAGCCAATATCTTCATTGTTCTTGACGAAGACCCCATGCATTGACTTATCCTTATGTAGCTGCAAGAGGACCTCAGTCTCCACAGCTTCAATGTGAGATTTTTGCTGAACGGGCTCCAACTCGATGACAGAGTGTGCGCCGCCCTGTTCAGTGTCCAAGACCAAGTTCATCCCCTGCACGTATTGCTACCTTGAAAAGGAAAACTCCGATTCCTGCTTGGAGCAGACAATTTAGGAGCAAAGTTTCTATAAAGATCAACCATTTTGCGAGTTTTTACGTCGAGTAATCGCAGCTTCTCTTGAGTCCATTTCATCACTCCAAAGGAATAGACTAATATCGGCACGGCAAGCATATCAGTTGCAGCAACTTTGCCCTTTCCTGACAGTTCTGATGACCAGATCTGTCGGTGTTTATGCTGATACTTGTTGCGGAGGGAGTTTTTAAGAGTGGTCACCTCTTGGGATCAGCGTTGTTCCACCACCTTGCTTTCGACCCCTAATCCGAGTGGGTCGGTTGTGGGGGCGTCTACCTAGTATACCTACGACCCACATCAGAGAGAATAGCTCATTCCCTACCTCCCTTCCTGTTGCGCAGGTAGGTGGTCTCGCTACTTCACCAGAATTTCAGGTGTTGGACCCCGCTGCCTATTTATTATTATTACTATTATTGAGATTAAATTTTCCAGTCGGCCCCTTTCTCTATTGGGTTCGGCCCTGAGCAGACGCAATGAACCTTCTGCATTCGTCCGGCTATGATTTCTGCTGTCTTGCGGCATGCTGGTATAATTTTTTTATGAAGGTAAATTGAAGGTAAAGGTAAATTGGAGGTAGAGAAAAAGAAACCTGCGTTTCCCAAGGTTCGATGAGCGTTGCTTCATAATCTTTTATATCAGATTTGCTATTGGGATTGTATTCAAGTATTTTTTTTTTTTTTTTCAAATGGATGTCATTTTTCTTCTGAAGGAGTTTTATAGCAGGCTTTATGATAATATTCAATAATTCTTTCACAGCAACTATGTCTCTCTGTTCCTTTCTTTTATGTATTTAACTTACCTTTATAGGTGGCTTATTGGTAATATTAGCCACAAGAAAATTCATCGCGATATCTTCGCAGTTCATATGCTCGTCGACCCAATCCTTCACCGTGGACGGCATATTTCTTGTATACAAATAACTCCAGTATTTATGCAAAAAAGCCGCCCCCGTCAAGACCATGGATATTTCGTTGGTCCATTCAGATTCGTACTTCCATTTGTGAGTGGTGTTGTCCCAGATGTGAGTTCTGGACGGGAAGCCTAAGCAAAAATAAGAAAACTGAATAATTCAACAAACAGTATTTTGAAAAAAAAATGCATGACAGTGTTGTGATACAATTCGGTCCAAAGTTATATTAACTTCTACGCACCTACAATTCGATCAGGAAATTCTCTCCAAACTTCATAAGCGAATTCCACTTCATCTGATGTCAACATGACTATGTCATCGTCTATGTGCAAAACAGCCTCTGTCTCGATCTCCTTGTAGGGATAAAATCTATTAGATAATTTATTCGCTTTGGTTTTAATAATATTCACGGGTTTCGAAATTTTCGGAAATTCAGACACTGAAAAAAAAAATTTCAAATAAAAGTACAGATAAATATTGCGTTTTTCATGCAATACATCTCAGTATTGAACATTACATAGACTTAGGCGGATTTATGCACACAGCTTTTTAACAATTAATCTGTAACTTTTATCAACTCTCACCAAACTTCATTAACTTTTAGAATTTTGATGAAATTACGCACTCACTATTCGCATTATGTTAGGGTCACTGGATCCAGAAGGCTTTAGCAAAGCAAAGCATTATGTGCGAAGGGTGCTACATCTATAATTATTTCGTAGAACTGATATAAAGTTATATCAGGTTTTTCTTGCCTTAGTGGTACTCATTAATCAATTTCTGGTAAAAAAAGGCTTTTGTGCTACTTTTGGTATTCATACTCATAATGAATTGACTTGAAATGGCGTGGCAGTGGGATGATATGCTCCAAGATGGCGCCGTATTTCACTGTATTTCAGGCAGAAGTTAGTGCCTTTCTCACCTGTGTAAGAAAAAATATAGCACAGCCAGCAAATAATGATATGCACCGACAGCCTAGCGGCGATCAAGGGCCTCCCATCATACAGTCAGTTCGCTGCTGCTGTCTGAATGCATTGACGATCTGCAAAGGTTATCCAACGCGAATAAGGTGGAGCTACTTTAGGCCCCCAGACATACCGGAGTGCCGGATACGAACAGGCCGATTATTTTGTCAGATAAGCTCAACCATTGGACCAGAACCAATCATAGGAGATTCTATTATAGAGTGTCTCAACCATGAAGGAAATCCTGGACGAAACATTCTAGGATGCATAAAAAGAGGCCCATGGAATCAGACAATCACAGCGACGGCCCTTCTACTAGAAGGATCAGGGTTCCTGGATCACTGCCATTTAAACACCTCAACATTATAGTTATCACGGATGATACTGAATGAAGGTGGTGCATCCTCACAAAATGCCCAGAAATGTCCAGCAGTTGCAGTAATACTGGAAGCGCACTTCGGGAGCATCGTTCTGAACCAGGAAAGTGTGAGAAAGGGTTAGAAGGCTGGCCACTTTTGCTCGCGAAAATTGAACCAATTTCCAATAGCATTTGGGCCTCATTAGCCGACCACACACATAAAGGTTGATCCGCTAGTTTGAACCGAAACAGATAAGTTTGACGGTTTCATAAGCCACGGTTGAAACCAATGTCAAACACTAACGCACAACAAAACCCCGCGGATCAATCTCAAACCGATATCTGTCACGTACAAAACTGCGTATCAACCTGAAAGGTTGGAACTACGCTTTGACCAAATTTTTGTGGTACACCGAAAGTTTTCAGTTGTGATGCAAACTGACAGGTAAATCCGTACCGTCAAATCTCGCATGTGCTTAACCACTAACGGACAGATAAGTACGTAGGATCAATGCGTGCGGTTCCAAACCGGCAGATTAATCTCTGTGTGGTGGCAACCTATTGAGAATCCTACACACTTATGGTTCTGTCTGCTCATAAACATATATTAGTGGTAATTCTGTAAGCGTTATGTTAATTTTTACCCATTTACTTTATTTATTGATCCCAAGAAACGTTTCTGTTTATAGAGGGATTAATTTTTACATAAATTGATTAATGACAATACATAGTATATATGAAATACAAATTAATGAAGAAATCAAACAATTTTGTTACACGTTTATATAATTTTACAGAATAAACAGGTATGTTAATATGTGTGAACATTCAGGCCATACAGCTATACTTATATATTTTTTACAGAATTGACAGTTATTAAATATGTATAAAAATCAACACCAGTTAAAATTGAACATAAATCTTACAGAATTACCCCTATTTTATCTTTATCCAAAAAGTGCCAAAGCTTGCGTAGAGGAAAATGTCTGATGAACTTATTTCAACTTTCTACATCTTGAACAGTTCATTCAAATTGAAACGAGGAAGCAATCAAACACTTTACTCTTTTTTGGAACTTTGCAGCTGATCACCGCTATACTATTTCGCGCGCCATCTAGAGGGAACGTATTTCGCGAATTCAATTTTAACCCTTTTAATGATTATTTTGACATAAACATAACAATTTATTTGACAATAAAGCATACTGGGGACTTTCTAAGGGCAAATTGTACAAAACAAGTTCAACAACGGTTCAAGTGAACCGAGTTCAGTTGCTAGTGATTAACCAATGAAATTTCTGGTTCCTTAGTAACCAAACTCGGTTCACTTGAACCGTTTTTGAACTTGTCTTGTACAACTCACTCTTAGATCAATTTATTTTACATAGATGAATTTATGTCAATTTCAGGAAGAACAATATTATTTTAACATTTCATTTTTTTTTGTTTCGAGAGATAATAGTTATCCCTCAAAAATAAAGAACGACAAAAGTTAATTTGATTTTATGAATGGTGCTATGAAAATACAATACACAGTTTCAACATCTCAGGGAAAAAGGAAGTATATCTATCTATTTACCATTTTACACTGTAGGAAAAATGCTCTCAAAGTGGCATACTTACACGGCGGCGGACGTTTTTTCTGATTATTCCATATAACTATGACTTTCATAAGACTAGGAACTTTTGACAATCTTTCGATCAATTTAAACAGACTTTCTACTCTATCGTACGTTAAAATAACAGCAGTGAAACCGTGAGATTTCGGTGAGGTGATCGGAAAAAACAGCGGATTCGTGTTGATCTGAAAAAATAAAAAATCATTATTAGACATAAAATCAACCAATAAATACTGGGCGAATATTCATACCGTACGGTGAAACGTTCTAAGAACATAGGGAAATCCTATATATTCATGTACATGAGCAATTGATTCAGAATAGCACTATCGAGATCCCAGAAGAGTGGGGCGGCCGCAGCACAGCGTAGTCAAACATATTGCCGCTCTGTTATCTGCGCGCTAGTCTGACCAGTAATGTCAAATGTCATGAAAACGCTTCACCGTTCGGTATGTAAATAAACATTATCAGACATAAAATCTACCTATAAATACTAGTTGTTTATGTACAGCGTCGCAAATCTAACTCTGGATGTGAAATCGCCGCGCCTATCGATGCGCAATAGCAGAAGGGCTCAGTACAGTCTGTTCAACAATTATGAATTACAATTGGTCAGTTCTATTGTATCTGTCGCATCGCGACGTGCACTTTGAAGTAATTATTTGATTACTAAATGCACCACCCTCTTTATCGTCTGAATACTTTCTTATTCTAAATTCGCCCAACTCATACCTTTCTCGACATTCATAGATAGATTTGTCAAGCTGTAGAAACTAGGCGAATATACATTGTGTCGAATTTTCAAGTTTGGTAGCCCAATTAACGCATTTTTTCCTACTGTCGTTGCCGTTCAGAAAATAGGAAGCCTCGTCATAAAAAAAAATCTATGTTGCTTTTTTCCGAATTTTGTGGTGTCGTTACTGTTATATTGAACTGAGAGGCCAGTTGGTTAAGGTTTATATACACCCATAGTTTTTTTTTAAATTATATAACCGAGATTCCGTTTTAAATATCGTGGTATATCAATGACAGACAAGAGAAAATCCTATTTTTTTTTATTTTGATCCCAATTAAAAAAAAATCTGAAAAACTTCTTATAAAAAAAGGCAAATGAGAACAATAAGTTTCTCGAATGAAATTTATAAGAATGAACATTAAGGAGCTATTATTCATAGTACTTTTCAGACATGAAATAAAAATTATTTTTGAAGATAATTCTTAAAACGAGAAATGGTCAAATGGACGCTACATCCAAAACATGACAGAAACAAAGAAAATAAATACAGTTTTATCTCGCCTGTTATAGCTATTATAACGAGATTATTATGCTATTTATAATAATCGGGGATGTTGCAACTTCCGAGTTGAGTATCATTGACAACGATGATGTGAAAATAAAATCAACAACTTTGGTTATGTCACGTTATTGTCATTTTAGCGTGCCATTTGGTATCTAGAGTATAATAAAGTAACTAACGTATTATTGTAACTAATATATTATGTGTTGTTATGATGTTAATAATTCGTAATGAACTCAAAGGAAGCTTAGTATTTAATGACATGATAAACTTTTTAACGACAAAACAATTCAGAAACGAAACATTGAGAATGAAGTGATGATTTTACTGCACCGTCAAAAAAACAGAACTTCTTCTGATAGCTAATGTCGGCTAGAGTCAGGAAGATCACGCGCATTCCCAATTGAATGCACATCCTGTCTCCAAACCCGATCATAAAAAAATCTCAGTTGTTTGACATGAAGTAAACCATTTCTATTAAAATAACAAGTGTACTATGCTATAAACACTCCAAATGTACTGCTTTTGGCAAACAAAAGATAAGAAATGTGTTTTTGAGCAAATATCTTGGAAAAACCTATTTGACAAAGTTTTTATGGCTGACAGTAATAACATACATACAACCGATCATTAAGGCAGCCAGCCAACAGTGCATAATTCAAATATTTGATTCAGTTGTTTTTTTTTATAAACATTGTCACTAAATTTAATTTAGTTCGTATACATTTTGAAATTGTCTTTTTTTACCTATTCTCTTAGTTGCCCCTCGGACTAGAAGGGGTACTCTATAAGTAGCAGAGCTATATCTCCTGTTAAAATACATTTGGTAAAAAAATTAAAATAGTTTGGATCATTGAAATGTTTAATAACTTCTAAAAAAAATTTCCTAAGTAAAATGGAAATCACATCTGTTTGTGGTTTATCGTCTAAAACCTTGATCTCTAGAGTTCGTTATCATTCACAAAATTATCGAAGGTCATTGTCTCTGGGGAAATGATATTAAATAAACGTTGAGAAAGAATTTGCAGATCAATATAAAAGCACTTTTTCATGTTCTGGTTCTCGCGAAAAGCAAAATGATGTAATTTCAAAATTCACCCCCTGTCCCCCACCCCAAGGCTAGATAGAGAATGCGTAGAAATTTGTAAAAAATTTCGACGGAAAGTTACGGCAACAAAATAATGTCGGTAGGGGGATCGGGGATCGGACCCCCTAATTCTCGAAAAATATTGATTTACATTTCAAAAAATTATACTACTCTACCCCCTTCTTTCTTTAAATAGATCGCGAAAACTCGCAAAAATTAAATCGAAAAAATCCGTAAAAATAGTAAAAAACACATAGAACCATCTAAAAATTTTGCTTGAGAAAATTGTACACCCTGGTTATCGAAAAAATTTGTGAAAACTCGCGATAATGAAATCAAAAAAACTCGATGACCTTCAATGACATTTGCTGAGTAAAATCTTTTTCCGGTTTTTAGGGATTTGTTGTACTCTTGCAATTTTCCTACAAATCCTAAGAGAGATTGAATACTTTCCTGCAATGAACTGCAGTTCAGGAGCAAATTCCTTGAGAACGATCGGCATAATTCCGTCAGATCCACAGCAATGTTGGGATTAGACCCTAGCAAAATGTGGCTGACAGTTCGTTGGCCGAAGGTACCTCAGACAAATGACTGTCAATGAGGGTTCTGTGGTAAAATTTGCAGCAAACATGTTGGAATTATATTGGCTTTCTCCTGGGTATGCCACCTTCCTTGCTTAGGAAAAGAAATGAGATAGAGAAGTGAATTTTATTTGTCAAGAGATCAAAACGAGCGGGAATTGATCGATATTCTTGACAAAGTTGTCAAAAGAAACTTTGAAATGCTTTCTGCCAGGTACCTTGACAAGCCAGATCAACACATTACGTAATATCTCGTTTACAGAATAGTTGCTGAAGTCTTCGAACATTTGTGAAGAGAAGGTTCTATTCGGAAATTTGCCATGTTTTTTGTATGGCTAATAAGAGTTAAGACCCTACTAATACAATAAATATTTATAATGAAAAACACTTACCTCACCCGGTCTCAAATTGAACTGGTCGTAAGTCCTGCTCAGATGGGGATAGACCCGATCTTGTATAATATCTAACGTGGTTAGAACAATCTTCTCCATGTCGAAAAAATACGTCTGATAAATAAAGAGCAGCCCCTTCTGCATCTCTCTTATACGCTTCTCAGAAATGGCATTCAGGACTTCCATCAGACTGTCCAGATGACTCTCACTAACGAAGACGCAGAAATGCCTCCAGTCGATGATGTTGTTGAAGGGCATTACGCTGCCGTCTACGACTATCACAGGAATGCAGTTGGCAGCCATGGCTTCCAGAAGTACGAACTGTCCCATTCGCTCTCCGCGAAACACGAGGCAGAAGATGGTTTTTCGCAGCACGTCCGGGTAGGAAAATCTCTTTCCGGATTCGATATCACATCGTTGAGTATATTTGTGGTCATGGCAAGCGTCGAGTATCAGCAGATATTCGTTGTGTCGGTACCTGAGCTTCTGCAGTTCGGTGAGAAAATACGGATCTATGTTGAGCTGGGATGACGTGACTAGCCAAGATCTGGAAAATTACTTCATTGTATCACCTACGTGAGAATGCAGCACTAGTCGAAGGAATGAAATTAAACTTTCCCTTCGAGTTTTCTTCTACTACAAAAAGCGTGACAAAAAAATAAAAGCAACTTTATTAATCTGCTCCAGCTAGAAACTGTTTACACCCCCCGCCATATTCCTGTAACGATATGGTTAGTAGAACATCAGGTCCGGTATGAGTTAGAATTAGTCCTAGGTATCCTCTGCCTGTTGTAAACGCAAACTGAAAAAAGGACCTAATCCCGCTGTGTTTGTGATCCGTCTCCAAGAGATGAATAGTAGCCGAGCTTTTATCAGCTACTATGAACGGAGCCTCTGTGAGACAGAGCAAAATCCCAGAGTAAACAACCTTGCACCTGCACAGATGCTGACAAACCCTACCTCATTATTCATGAGAAAGTGCATGGACCTAATAAATAATAAAATCAAAACCAGGTGAAACTCTGAATGAGAAAGAGGAGGTGGTGAGCAGACCAGGGAACTACAGAAAAAAAAACTTCTTGAACTCAAAAGCGGAAGCACTAGTGATTAATAATTGATGGAAAAGTCGAGGAGGAAGGTCAAGCTCTGATCTACTCCAATGGCAAAATGCCATTTGAAACCGTCAAAAGGGGTCGTGTCAGGACTTATTGGCGCAAAGCAGTGCTTCAGTTTCAGTCCTGCGTTTGGGAGAAGTTGCTCTATATTCTTTTATCCGTTGATAGCTGAGAGTAAATGGTAAATCCTTGTCAGAGGTAATACACGTCATAGTTCTCTATCACCGCTACTTCTTCTTCAACGGTAAACATTTTCCAGTCCTCTCTATTTCTCATTGGAAACTATAAAGTGGTGGTAGAATCAATGTGGCAGCAGTAGAAGGGGTTCCTCGATGCTGTTGTCATACTCAGGCATGCCATTGTTGGTTTTTCGATACCCATACTACCAAACCATTGGATTTCATATGCTTTACTTTTTTTTGGATTGACGTGGCCGTTACTTGATGGAAATCCATAGTTATAACACCAATCGTTTTTTACCTTAGTAATATGTTTTACTGCCCATGAGTATAGCCAGAGAGGGATGTGAACTCCAGTTTTCCTCTTACTTACTTGAACTTTTGCCAATAAAATCTCGAACCTATTGATATCAAATTAAATGTGAACCGCCACTTATAAATTCTGAAGGCGCATAACGTGAAGGTTATGAGATAGATAGATAGATTGACAGATAGATATATAGATAGATAGAGATAGAGAGGTCTCATGTTCGAAACCCGCTCGGCTTACATTTATAATTCAGTTTTTACCAATTTTGTTCTGTCTAATTTTCTAAGAATTATTTTGATTTTGTCACAAACGCTATTCCATTCATTTACTTTCAATTCGATATTTTATTTTTACCATTATAACAAAACTAGCTTACATATTTCTTAACCATTTACGGTATCGTTCTTGAAGCTTGGTTCAAACCAAGATCATAATAATGGCCTCGAAAGTATCAATGATTATATTACGTATTCATTTATGATATCAATAATTCAGAAAGGCTTTTACCTACCACCAATATGTAATATCAAACATTACGATACTGATATGAGTTTCGTAATGAGATACTTTACCGCACTAGTGCGGTACTTTTGGAATGAACGTGTCAAAGTTGACAGTTCGCAAAATGAATCAACAATGGGCGCAACGCTTGCTTGTTGCATGATTCTAATATCATTAATTTAAGGAATATTGACTAATTTTGAGTAAATAATTAACATTATTGGTAGTAGGTAAAATATTGTACAATATTTGTGTCGTAAATTCATATTACGATAATCGATGGGTTATCAAACTCGGCCTAAATGTTCCATCTCATATCGTAATATGAATCTTTACGACACTTATATCGTAAATATCTATTAGATATGGAAGAACAAATCATTCAGAGAAGTCTTCTCTGACTTAGTTGAACTTCGCCCATTATTTTTATCACAATCAAAATGTTTAGTTTTTTTTTTTGTATACTATCGAAAATAAAAAAGGCGTTAATTATTATTAGTATTATTATTAGAACATTTGGAGCTTACCTTTCGTGCGATATGTCTTTAACCTCTCCTAACTTAGCTACTGGACTAAAAACTGGCAAGGAAATATCGAATTTTTCTCTAAAACTATAAGTATCGAAACCCGCCCCTGCCACCATGGCTTTCCCGATGTCCAGCTCGATGACCGGCGAAAAACCAGGTGAAGAACCGGACATCATGTTGAATATTAGGTGATTCTCGCCATTTCTCCAACTGAAAAAAAAATTAAATACTTAAGATTACTTAATTTACAAAACATGAGGTAAAAATATTTCGTTGTCATCAAATTGTCGGTGTGAAAACAGCGACCAAAGATAGCATTACCCAAAGGCTTATATAGTTCCACTTGACAAAGAAACCTCAGTATTTCGAAGTGCGACTCATACCACAAGGTTGAATCTAGATAGTGGGTACAAAACAAAATAAATCTACACTCAATACGACAACCAGAACACAATAAAAGCTGTGAATTCAGTTTGGGAATGCATTCAGAGCCTCAATGAGCTGGCAAAACACAACAAGGTTACAATTGTGTGGGTGCCTGGACATAGGGAAATAAAAGGTAATGAAAAAGCACACCAACTTGCAGAACAAGCATCTAAATTACCATTCACATACCTACAATTAGTGTTAGGAATTAGCAAAATCCGATGCGGAAACGTAATAAATGAGTGGAAGAAAACGAAACACCAAATACATCGGAAATAAGTCGAAGGGCGCAGCCACGGTGAGGCACTTAAGCCAAACACTGTCGGCTGACACTCAACCTAAACAGATCTAAGATACGCACAATAACCGGCTTACTAGCCAGACACTACGGCCTGAGAAAACACCTGCACACAATGGGAATAAATAGAGAAACTGTGGTGACGAGGATAAAACAGCCTCTCACAAAATCTTTGAATGCAAAGCACTGCACAACAGATGTAAGAGAATATTCGGTCAGATCAACTTAGGAACATACATGAACCCGAAACACCTAGTGAATAGAATACTGAACCTGATGATGAACGACACAGGCCTATATTACTGGGACCACTAACGACAGAACAATACATTGGACCCCAGCAGGCCTCAGTGTTAAGGTGTACCGCAAAAGTAAACCCAGTATCTCACTCGTCATCCTCAAACCAATCATCCAACCTGAAAAGAAGGTTCCAATTTGAAATAAATGACATCAAGAGCAACTCAAGATCAGTGAAATATGGTATTCCCAAAGGAACAGTTCTTGGCCTTCTTTTCTTCAATCACTATTATATTAATATTGTATTCAAATTACGATTTAACGGAGAGTAAATCACGAGTAACGAATCTTATGCGGATAGTCACCTGTTTTGATTAACATTCACTAGTCGTTACAAGGACCATTGCAGAGTGTGTTCTTGTAGAAAAACTTTCACAGACGTTGGACAGAGGTGATTCGGCGGTCGTATGGGGCTTGTTGGATTAACTTCTGTTTGATTTTTGCCAACAAAATTTGTTAAACGCTGGATTATCGATAATCTATTTTCATTTTATGATCTTCTGAAATATTTAGCCAACTTGATTTTCGGTACAGATATTTCCGAAGACCCTAATGTCAGACACTTCAAAATATTTAGCTAAATTGATTTTCTGACACTTCCGAAGACTTCAAGAGATGGTTGATGTAAAAGCCGTCCAAGGGGTAGTTTATATCTATGAAATATAAAAAAAATTGTTTCACGCCGACCGAAATACTTAGCCAACTTATTTTCGTTTTGACCGCCAAAAAGTATGTACCATATGAGAAAAAAGTTTATTATTAGAGTATTGGAAAAAAGATTCTTGGTAAAAGTTTGTGCATGTCCGATAACCTAAAAATCTATTTTGACACACGTCACGTGATCGCTGGTATGGCGGCAAATTGTAAAAAATTACTATGAAAAGGCAAAAAGTGGGGTAAAATCGCAAGATATCAAAAAAAGTTATTTCAAAAAATTGCTTAGAATTGAATTTTATACACATACACAAAGTTTGAAAAGGTAATGAGAGGAAATTGAAAATAGCTATTTTTTTTATATTTTCCTAGCTGCATGAAAATATCAAATATTATCTTATGAATAGCTTGACCATACTGAAACATTTGTATTTCAATGAGAATGACAAAATTTTCTCATTTTCTCCACACCAGTGAACACTAAATTTAAAAAAATTGGATTTTGTCAAAACCCTGGCTATTACATTGGTTCGTATCTAATAGTTATATCAGAATTCCACGACCATTGTGATGACATGACATGAAACGTTCGTGTACGATTATCATCAAAAATTTATTGTAATCGGAAAAACACGATATTTTTGGATTTCTCCATCATCGCAATAATCGTGGAATTCTGATATAACTGTTAGATAGGAACCAATCTAACAGCAAGGCTTCTGACAAAATTCAATTTTTTTTTAATTTAGTGCTCTCTGGTGTGGAGAAAATGAGAAAGTTTTGTTATTATCATCGAAATACAATTATTCCAGTATGGTCAAGCTATTAATGAGAAAATAATTTGATATTTTTATAAAAATCGATTTTTAGGTAATCGGACATGCACAAACTTTTGCCAAAAATCTTTTTTCGAATACTCTAATAATGAACTTTTTCCCCATATGGTACATACTTTTTGGCGGTCACTGTATATATACTTTCAAATACGTCAACAATATTATACTGAGAGATGAGTGACCCAGGGACCGTCCAAGGAGTAGTTTATAATTATGAAATATTTAAAAAATTGTATATTATCCTATGAAATATTTAGCTAACTTCAGTTTATGTAGAAAGCGATATTTGAAAAATTTCATAGATTTAAACTATTCCTTAGACGGCCCCCAAATCAGTCATTGCTCGGTTCCACTCTGTTGAGGTCTCCGGAAGTGTGTATACCGAATATCATGTCGGCTAAATGTTTTAGAGGGTGTTCAACGATTTTTCGAAATATATCATAGTAATAACGTAGCCCTTAGACGGCCCCCAAATTGCAACAACTGAGATATTTCAAAATATCTTTTCAAGAAGCTTTTGAAGCGTTTTCATTTCTGAATGAACTCAACTAGTAATATAATTCGCGGAATGTTTTCGACAGTAGATACCGGAGTATCCTGTAACTGAATATGCCAGTTATTTCGCTACCGATATTCAGTTACAATTATGTAATACAAAACTCGAATGGAAATGTTATACGTGCTTCAATCACGCCTTCGATGTATAAACTCATCAAATTAATATACTAATTCGTATGTTATTGAATTCATTATGGCTGCCAGATCGAAGTACAAGTACAACAGCTATGAGAAGAACTCAATGGGCACATGTACGTTTTTTAAACGTGTTATAAACGTGGCATTGGTTGAATAAACGTTTCTGGTTGAAAATTTTAACGACAATAATTTAGTGTATTCTTCAACGTTGAAAGAATACGTTACAAAGATGTGTTTTCAACGTTACTTCCTCAACAACTCGTTAAATATACGTTTAACAATCGTTATGTTAATTCAAAAAGAATTGTTTATCAAACTCGCTTTATGCGATTCATTTATCAATGTTTATGATACGTTCCTTAACCTTTTATTTGGTCAAAACAATGTTATTTTATTAAGTATCTTCGACGTTCAAAAAACCTGATTGAAAACGGCAATAAAGCGATAATCAGTAAGCAATTGGTTTAACATAACGTTGTTTCCCGCGACATTTTTTCGTTGAAAAAAACGTTTAGTTTTCAGCCATTTCACAACGTTATTTCAACGTTCTTGTGCCCATTAGGAAGTATATCCGATTTGGAGACGATCTTTCCAATTCATTAAAGCTTTCTATGAACATCAAGATTATGTTGTCATCTCCGCTAAAAACGACGTGAAATATATTTTTTTACAAGTGTATGTATTTCACCCTACACCCGCAAGATATTTAGTTTGGGAAGTGTCATTTTCCGGCACTAGTGCGGGAAAACAATCCGGCACGATATAGTATATTACATTACTGGTGCGGTAAGTGACTTTTTTCACACGAGTGGGAAATATTCGTTTCGATGTCACATCAGTTTTGTAGCCAAACACGTTGTTAATCACTTCAAAGCTGAATAATGATATCAATTTTGGAATTATTTTATAAAAAAAAATCTCACAGCCTTTGTTGCCATTATTCAATGCAAACCTGAACTTCGATTCATTTACGGTTGTTACTAGGCGGCAGAAAGTGTTATGTGACAACAATGATAGATCCGAAATCCTGTCAGAGCCAGTTTTTATTTTCTGTGGCAGCTTACAGCCTATAAATTGGAAATTAGTATACAAAAGTTTCCCCGAAAATATTCATAGCGTGTTGACTGTAAAGTAAGTAAGTATTATCAAAAATCGCGAACAGCGGAATATTATTCACGCAGCAATAATTTAATACCTACAACTCTAAGGAACTATTGGACCTAATTCACAATAGGTAATCCAAGGTAGCTGTAGCTGTTTGGCCTTCAGTAACTAGTGAAATTTATGTGCACCTTTCGAGATAACGAATTCTTGATAATTATGAAATAAATATAAGTAAAAATAGAGTTTTAACACGCTTTACTTCCAGCATGGAGTAAAAAGTAAAAAATAATATGCAATTGAATAACGAAAACGTAAAAAAAGCGTGGGTGCGTTCGATCTATTTTCTCATATTTTTTATTTTGAATTAACAATACTAAGATTTCAAGAGCTCAAGGGAACTTTGTCAAGCACCCAACGCTTTTTTTTACGTTTGATTAGTTACATTAAAAACTATTTTTTACTTTTTAGTCCATGTTGGAAGTAAAGCGTGTTCTTTAGTTTTTTAAACTATTTTTCATGACTAAAAAAACGAAATTTCCGACCCCGTTTACCCCCACATACCAATTTTGAATCGAATCCGACCATAATCACAAAACACGTCCACCATCTTGGGCTGCCATCGCCATCTTGAATTCATGAATTTTGACAAACAATTCATAATCTCTGACCCCGAAAACCCTCACGCACTAATTTTGAATCGAATCGGACCATAATGACAAATCTCGTCCGCCATCTTGGAGCTGCCACTTTTAATTTATGAATATTTTTATGAAAAAATTCGAAATCTACGACCTAAAAAAATCCCTACATACCAATTTTTAATCGAATCCGACCATAATCACAAAACACGTCCACCATCTTGGGCTGCCCTCGCCATCTTGAATTCATGAATTTTGACAAAAAATTCATAATCTCTGACCCCGAAAACCCTCACACACTAATTTTGAATCGAATCGGACCATAATGACAAATCTCGTCCGCCATCTTGGAGCTGCCATTTTTAATTTATGAATATTTTGATGAAAAAATTCGAAATCTACGACCTAAAACACTCCTACATACCAATTTTGATTCGAATCTGACCATAATCACAATTCTAGTCCGCCATCTTGGAGCCGCCATTTTGTTATTTTTCTATAACAAAAATGTCAGATTGCATTGTCACCGGAATTATGAACACATGCCAAATTTCAATACATTCAGACTTCTGGAAAACACGTTCAAAGATTCCGTTACACACATACATACATACATAAATACATACACCGAACAAGTGAAGCTAATAAAAGCGTGTTAAAAATGTGAAGTGATGAAGACTGAACAGATAAAATCGTGGATAGTGCGAATATGAGTTTTTCTTGTTTCTCCCAATGTTAATAATGATAATATCGACATCAACAAATACGGCAAATTCATTTCATATTTGTACTGAAAATCTGAATTGGTTGTTTTTTTTTTGACAGTTATATGAAAAAATACTGTTTGAAACTCGTGAGTAAAGTGTTTTTTTTACTCGTAAGAATGTCGCACTACGCCTATGGCGTCTGGCGTTAACATTTCCTAGTCGTGAAAAAAACACTTTACTCACTAGTCACTCAACTAGAACTATTGATGCTCTATCTATTGAAAAACAAACTTGTGAATCGGATAATAAATAACAGTTTTAGAGAGGTGGCCCGCTTTCAAATGGGTCACTCTGTAGATATTTATAGGCTAATTATTAGTTATTACAGAAAATAAGTACTTTTGACAGGAACTTGTTGTTTTTAGGATCGGTCATTGTTGTCGCACACAATTTTCTGTTTTCTAGCAACAACGCCAACAACCATAAAAAAAGTGTGCCTCTCCGTTTAATAATGAAATCGTATGTTGGTAGGGACTTTTTTGACAGTTGCAAAAAAATTACTATTACCTACTAAGATTCTACGAAAATAAAAATAACTTTATCTGATCCGATAAGACTTCTCACTAAATCGTTTGAGGCGGTTTCCATTTTTTTATTTACAATCAATGCTTTCTAAAAAAGTCCTTCCGGTGTCAGAAATATTGCTGTTATTTCCAAAAAAAATCGAGACACAAACATTCCAAATATTACTACAAAAAACTTTCTATGTCTCCCGGTATGTGTTTTAAATTTATCAAACGATTTTGTCGGCTGCAATTAATCTGCCAACATCCCGAACACTCCCCGGATGTCCATTATTCATGTACTTATTGTTTGCTGTAACCAGAAAAACCGATATTGATAAAAATCAATTATGGATACGTTGACGCATATCAATTTCCGCGACTTTTCAGAACGCCTTCGTGTCATATCACGATTTTATTTTATTTAAATATTAGTATGCGTATCATTGAATTTATCGAAGAGGGAGATAATTCAAGTAAACTTTTGATAACATTGGCATCGTGCAAATAAAGTTCACTAAATGTCGATAAAAAACGATAACCTCAAAAGTTTAACAATGGCTATATTTCATAAAACATCCGAGAAAAAATATGATATTTTTGTGCAAATATAATGGTTCCCTAATTGTAATAAATTTTTTTTTCGCCCCAAAATGATGTTCACTCGGGCATATTTTGATTTATTGGAATGGTTGTCATAGAAAAAACAAGATATCAACAATCATACGTAACTTTCGACTCAATTCAAGGAGTCACATATTCATTAGGGTTTTTCAAATATTTTCGAAAAAAAAAAGATTAACAAGTTTCATCCAGTTCTAACCCATATTACAGTACTATCAAAACTCTTACCAAGTAGCTAGTACTTTCAAAATGACATTTTCAATTCACATACACACAATCAATTTAAATTGACAGGATATGTGAGGACTGAGCTCGATGGGACCGCTAACGGTGAAAGAATTGACATTTCGGAAGAGCATCGTCTGTAAAAATATCTATAAAACACAGACAAATCCCCAATCTTTCTTCGGTATCCCGGAGAAGTGAGCGATCTTGTGAGCGAAGAATCACCGACGAGACGAATGGCACTTTTTTGGAAAGGATCTAAGAGTTTCAATATATGTCTGGGTGCTGCACTTCATATATGCGATCATTATTCCAAGATAGGTCATTATTCTCTAACAGAGATCTTCCCGATTGGTTGGCCTATTCCTAACAACTTTGTTTTGCAACGTTTCCCATATATTAAAATCTAGTGGCATTAGATCTGGGGATCGTGTCGACCGTACAGCGAGAGTGCTAGACAAGATTAAGAATTACTGTCGGAACATCTAAGGGTCCTGGAATTTGCAGAGTTCTGTTCCAATAATTCCGTAAAATACGGGGTGTTTGCATGAAGAGTGATACAAATTTGGTTTTTTCAGCAGAAATCCCTTGAAAGTTTGAGCCTATATTTTCCCCCAATATTATTTTTCGCAAAAATCGGCATTTCTATCGTTTCTGACGAGCACTGTATGTTACTCAGACCAAGCTTAGTCATTGTCGGTAAATCGATCCTGAAAGGACCAGGCAGCGGCTTTATACAAAAATTATCACCGGTTCATTTTTCTGAATTTTTGGTATTTTGTAGAATAATATGACCTCCTGGAAAATAGAGTCCAAGGGCCAAACTCAATCCCAAGGCTAGTTTTCGAAATATAGCCGTACAGGGTGTCGAAGTTGAAATGGTTTGGGCGATAAACATTACCTGCCCATGAGGCAATGATTTCGGACTGCTTTTTGATATAAAACAGTGTTAGATACAGAGTAAGTCAAGCATTATTCGAAATGAAATTCTTAATCAACCCTTTACAATGAAGATGAGACCATCTTTTAAGATAGAGTGTACAGTGCTTTGTCCTGCTGGAAGCGCTTCTGGAATGACTTTTGTACAGAGACCCCTGTCCTACTAGCAGTACATTATTCCGCTCATTAAGTTAACATGCATACAGGACGTAACGTACTACCAGCAGTACATAAAGCAAAATGTGAATAAAATATAACTTCTGTAAATCGAAGACCTGCTGGCAGGACTCACTTTAATCGTATATTGTGCTGCCAGAAGTACCTACAGCGCCTCAATCGGAAAGATATTTTAGTTATGTAATTGAAATAATTATATAAAAATATCTTTATTAATAAAAATAAATTTGTATTTTTTAAGTAACAACATAATATAAAAAAAATGTTATGTTTGAATTTGAAACTAGAGGAGAAAAAGAAATTAAACGTTACAAAAATAGTCCTTTAGGCTGGAATACCATGCTGGATATGGTAGGTAAAACAATTTCTTCCTGTTGTTGGGCCTAACTCGGCCTAACGGCCTCGTCGGACAATACGTTGAGTGCAATAAACAATTTTTGCACGAGTTGCATACAACATTTTTTTCTACGTTCATGCAAAAAGCCATAAATAATTTATTAAGGTACGGCATTAAGTGTTGGAAAATGAAAAGCGCAACTTAAATAATTTATTATTACTATCGATTTGCATTGAAACAGATCACTATCATCTATTTTCCATTAATAATATACTCATTTTATAACTTTCAATTCTGTATTTGTCAGAAATAATTTTTGACTGACGTTTCTATAACCACAGCTGCATTGTAAAAATCAAAATCATAGTAGCCGTGAGCGCGTATGGATCACTTTTGATTATGGAGATTTTCTCGGGAAACCAATGTTTGTTTAACTCTGGCTGCTAAACATTATTACAAAATAATATAAAATATGTAACTGTTTAAAACGTATTGCCAGTCTTACATAATATCTGATAAATATCTGGGTTTGAAAATTTATGTTTTTCATGATGACAGCACGTTAAGTTGAATGACAGATGAGTGCAATAAAAACTGTATTGCACTAGTGCAATAAAGAACTTCTTTTTCCACTAAATATAGTTCAATAAAGTTTTGCTTTTTGCATGAATGTAGAAAAATACATTTATTTACCTTCAATTTGAAGAGAATTACAACTAATCTTCGTGGTGCTTCCATCAATGTCCCACTCGACACAGATTTTTCGATTTAAATATTTTTTTTATTACTCCGAAACACCTGGCGGTATTCCAGTCTTGGCCAAATTGCGATATACTCCACGAATGGTCATTTTTCGTATCAAAAGCCGTTGCTGGCGTGGAAATACGCGTGCTTGGCTTCATCATTTAAGAGTCACTGCCTGACAAGTTTAAGCTCGTATAACTTTGGAACATTTGGAACTAATAAAGATAGCGACCTCGGACAAAAATGCGCTTTCAGGGCATTTCATTGGCTTCTGGAGTAAGTACAAATTGGCCTTCAGGTAGGTCTCATAGTCCTAATATTAAGCGATTTCTAGCGTACTCAAATGAGCTGTTATCGTACTGCCGGCAGGACTCTGTACGTTCTATTAAATTTAAATTTGTCAAAAAGTCAATTTTGATATAAGTCAACATTTTGTACAGGGTGAGGCAAAAAGTGACATTATGTATATATTTATTTTATATTTCAAGCGTTAGGGATACTTTTTTATGAAACATTCAACGTGAATGACATATTGAGTTGGCCCCTCGGACACTTTTGTGCTGGAGATCGTATTCTATAACATACCAAAAATTCAGAAAAATTACTTAACCGGTGACAATTTTTTCAAAAGGCCGCTGCCAGGATATTAATATATCTATTAATAATATCTAATAACTACGGAATTACGGGCCATTCTGGTTGCCGGACGCAGGTTCAAACCGTAGCGACTGGAGAATTTTTTTCTGGTGGCCCGAGAAAATGTACGTAAACAGGTAAGAAGTCTTTAATCCTCGGTCGCACAAGTTTCGACTTTTGAGGGTTTCCGTTCGTAGGGGGACGACAGCTGGTGAGACACACTGTATTTTTTTCCATTTCAGAGATCTTCTTGCAAAAAAAATTGGATTAGATATTTTGCACCATCCTTTGTACACCTACCTACAGACTATAGAGATAATCAAGTGTTTGATAGTGTATTTTGAGCTTGATGAAATGCAGGCGCCTTTAATGAGAAATGTTTCTGAGAAACTACAAATATAAAAAAATCCTCGGGTCAATGACTAATAATAACTTGGAGTTGATCGATTTTATTTGTAATAAGCGATTTATTTATAACCGCCTATAACTTGCTTCTGTTAAAACAGACGCAGGCGGCGCCGCAATCAATGAATACAAATTTTCAACTTCTTTTCACACTCTTTACGAGATTAGTCATATTGTCTGGATTATTTCACAGACGGCTGACTGCTTGCATGGATTCACAGAAACGACAAGTGTCTAGTCAAAGTGCACACACATGGCATACTAATCAATTAAAATACTCACAATCATCTGGTTCTCGCCAATTATTCAATTTTTCACACTTCAACGCACATAAGGATGAATTAAGATTTGATTCGTTTTTCTTTCAATTGTCTTGAATATTTACGTCTCTAAAAGTGGACTAAACAAATGATAAACAGTCATGTTCCAAAACAATTTAGACCAGGGCCAAAACGATTTGAATACCAGAATTCATGAAGAATTCTTAGCATTATGTGAGTGGTCGTAAAATTTAAGTTCCGGAAGGGAAAAAGGGATAGGAGTTGGTTGAAACCTCGCGTCTTTGAGACAGGCGCTTGCCTAGGATCATTTCATGGGGGTACTCATCACATTGGCCGAAATCTCCTATGCCCTTTTTTTTTTCTGAATCCTTCAATTGTCACTGTGCCTAGCCTACGGTCTTTCCTAAACATAGGGGAGGGGTAATCAGACCCTTTTCGAACCCCCCCCCCCCCGCGCAATAAACCATGTTTCAATAATCTTGAGAATTTTGCAAATAAGGATGAAATTGATTTCATTTAATATGATGTACATAATTATAACTAATGTACATGTAACTTTTTGAAAATTAAAATATAAAATTGTTTTATATTTATGTGAAGTTAGCCACACTTTTCCAGCCACGGTTTCTGACGTTTAGACCGTCGAGTATGGGATGCAGCGTTATTTACTGGCAATGTTGCCAGATCTAGTGAAAAAATATGTTTTCAATAAAAAATGTTCAGCCACACTTCCTGACTGAAAACAAAATACGTATTGCCGGAATACTTATATCAGGATGACATTGTAAAAATCTGTTATAGATGTTAATCATGAATCATTTGAAGAGGGTAAAGAAAATATTCCATTGGTGTTTAGAAAAGTATATCTGGACGCCCACAAATATGATTGAACAAAATTCAGATAGTACTCCGGATTATGAAAACTCTAGAAAGCACTGCGCTGATACAAAAATAAAAATTACATCGGAAAAATGAGATTGAGTTGCGTATGGAACAACTTCCAGATTTCTTTAGACTCCCGTCGACAAGACAAAAAATAAATAAAGTGTTTTTCCAGACTACAAAAATTGCAGAAACAGACGCGCTGCTACAACAAAAATCTTTCCAGACTATCAAAATCAAAGAAAGAGAAGCGCTGCTAAAAAATAAAAATACTTCTAGAAAGAGGAGATCGAGATGTGCATCAAACTTCTTTCCGATTCCTTCGAACTCCCGTCAATATGACTGAATTTTTTATTTTTTCTTCCTCAGACTACAAAAATACCAGAAAGAGACGCGCTGCCACAAAACTAAAAATACCGTTAGAAAGAGGATATAGAGATAAAACTCATTTCAGATTCTTTTGGACTCCCGTCAATATTACTGAAAAAAATTAAAATAAAGAATATTCTCAGACTACGAAAATGTCAGAAGGAGACACGCTGCCGCAAAAATAAAAATACCGTTAAAAAGAGGAGATCGAGAACCGTGGCTGGAAAAGTGTGGCTAACATAAATTGTTTTTTTACCGTCAAATATATAGAAAATAAATCGAATTAGTTTTATTTTAATTTAATTCTCTTTGTAGGTTGCTCTTCACCATCAGAACTAATGAAGCTTTCGTTTTCTTCAGTTTCATGTTCGAACTCCTCTATTTTTTTTAGTTCTAGTTCTAGATTTTCGACTTCGGTATTATTTTGATTTAAATTTATTGGACCGTGTGTACAGTTTGGCAAACATAGCTGAAAGTGTGAAATTCCCACTGCATGTGCGACGAACGCCTTATCACTGGATATATAACGGACTACATTCCGTCATACGACTAATGCGCATCAGGGGCGTGCATATTTTCACACTTTTAGCTGCTGTCTTGAATATCCTCGGAAACAATCGTTTTTGTTAGGCGGGTTTTCAGCATTTGAACAGAATTCAGAATGTCACAGATGTGTGCATCTCAAGCCATGATTGCGATGGCCACATCTTTTACTATTGCATCCTGTTTCCTGGACTGTTCGCAACTACAACAGATGATTTTCAGATACATTTTAAGACCTTGCATTCCGCATAATTATCTGAAAGTACCCTGCAAGTTTGAGTTGGTTTTTTGCATGGGAAGTTTGGTACCGAGCTACAATGAAAAGAGAACAACTGTACGTCAAAAATACTTCACAAACAGAATCTCAGAGAACAGAATCTTCACGAAGTGGAATACTCTACCTCAAGATGTTGTGACAGCCTCAAATACAAACAGTTTCAAGAACCGTTATGACTCTTTTGTACAATCAGTAAACATGTGATATAGTTTATACATTATTATTTCATAATTTTGCTTCCTTTCATCTTATATAAAATCATATCATTTCATAAAATTCATAAATTCATATTTTACTGAGCACAATAGGCTATGCCTCTGCCCTTGTTGTATTTAAATAAATAAATGAATAATATATCTCTCTCTCTCTCTCTTTCTCTCTCTCTTGAATGCTGACAAATGAATCTTCTACCTTCGTTTACTACGCTACAATAAGTAAACAGTTTTAGTGCCACACTTTTTGCAAATGAAAAACCTTTCGTTTTCCATCAAAATCAACATGGACCTTTTGTATTCATTCACTTCTCATTATCATTAAGATGAATCAGTTGTGTACGAATGGACGTACTACTGAAGGAACTAACTTCTTAATCAACACTGAGGCCAGGCACAAACAGGCTTCTCCCATTGAATGTGAATGACATTATATTACATGAAAACTAATAATTTGAAATAAAAAATATGAAATTACTGAAAAATCGACTACAAATTTTTTTTTTGTTTTTACATTTTTTACATTTTTACATCACCCTCGTCGCTGCGCGACTCGGGTAATTTTCAAAAAATTCATGCACTCGAAAAATTTCCGGCAATAATTCAAGCACCAGGGAGATTATAAGTGAAAATTGGACTATATAATCCATTTTTCATTATCTATTTTATTATCGCATTTTGTTCGATTTTTTACTAAAAAAATCGTACTTCAAAATTATCGACCTTCAAGATTCAGAAGGGTATTACTTGAAAAGTACTTGAGACCCCCTCAAACATTTTTCCGGTTAGTTTTCAGGAAAAAAAAGACTACATGAGTAACATCACTTTCTTTTTCGAAGTAGGTAGTCCAATACACTTACATTTACCGATTTTTTTTTCTATAAATGTGCGTAAAGTTAGTTTGGTAATTATATTGTTTTGCCAATTAACTCGTGACATTGATAACCTTGACGACCTTGGCGGACTTGACGGCCTAACAATAAGAAAATGTTACAAACAAAATTTCATCACCTTCGATTTATACCTTATTATGATTCAATGTCAAAAATTATCAAAGTTGATAATGAAACTGTACCAACTTGCAATCCTTTTTTCAACCATTTGTTGGCATCTTATCGAGCTGCACACGTATTTGAGTACCGATGACAATACAATAATTAGTTTCAGAAATTGAAAATGACGGCGAAAAAAATAATGTCGGGGGGGGGGGGGTCGAATCTACCTCATTCTAGAAGAAATTGGCAAAGGGGATCACATCTATTTGTGGTTCATCGTCTAAAAATATAATCATCTTCCAGAGTTCGTTATCATTCACAAAATTATCGAAGGTCATTGTGTTGGTCTCTGGGAAATGAAATTTAATAAAAGTTTGGAAAGAATCTGCAGATCAATGTAAAAGCATTTTTCGATATTTTGGTTCTCACGAAGAGGAAAATGCTGTAATTTTAAAATCAACCCCCCTGCTCCTCCGAAAACTAGATAAAGAAAAATAATGTAGGTAGGGGGATCGGGGATCAGTCCCCCTCCTCGAAAAATATAGATTTAATTTTCAAAGAATTATAAAACTCTACCCCCTTATTTCCCGAATGAAATCGCGAAAACTCGAAAAAATAAAATCGGAAAAATCCGTAAAGAGTGAAAAACATAGAACCATCAAAAAATTTAAATTGAAAAAATTTTACACCTCTATCCCCCTCCCTTTCTATCTGAAAAAAAGTTGTGAAAACTGTGTAAAAATAGTGAAAAACATAAGACCATCGATTAATTTATTAAAAAATAATTATACCATATACCCACACTCTGAAAACTCGTGAAAATACAATTGAAAAAATCCGTAAAAATTATTTAATTAAAAAAATAAAACCCTTGCCTCCGAAAGCCAGAACGAGAACTCGTAGGAATTCGAAAAAATTTCCGACGGTTTCGAAAATTACGGCGAAAAAATAATGTCGGTCGGAGGAATTGCAAAAATTGAGGAAAATAAAATCGAAAAATCATCGAATGTTATTTAAAAACAAATTTCCACCTGTCTCCCTGAGGGTCAGATAGAGAAAACATGTCGATGGGCTTGAATATCCCTCTTTCTAGAAAAAAAGTACAAAATAAAATGAACAACATGAACGTGAAATATTTTTAAAAACAAGCGTTTATTTATAAACTATTTAACTAAAACGTAAAAAATAATATTTAGTGTACAGAAACAAAAACTTTCAATTTTTTATTATTTTATTAAAAGCTTAACGCGTAAACTGTCATTACACTTAAAATAAAACCTCATGCTTGAAATATGCAAATATTGAAATTTTCAAAAGTTTTTTATTTCATACACTAAGAAAATATTATTTTTTACTTTTTAGTTCAATGGTTTATTAATAAAAGCTTGTTTTCAAAAAGATGTTTCACGTTCATTTGATTCTATTTCAATTTCAATGAAACGTTTTACAAAATTAGTTGAATAGAGAATTTAGTAACATATATTCCCTTCAAGTCATACCACGCAACGCAAATGCCCTTCAAATGTAAGACCTTTAAGTTGGTACCGCCCCCTGGACCATTTTTAAACTCGCTTAAATTCCGTTAAAAAAGTTTTTAAGAATAATGTTTAAAACTGAGAACGTTTCTTCGAATTCGTTCAACCCCCTGTACCAATCGGCGCCATTGTACCTCGGAACTACTCGCTCGTAAAATCTCGAGAGCGCTTTGAAACATATTGGGATCATTGTTGAGATAATTCGCAGATTTTACGACTTCCAGTCAGGATGCGGCGGGCTATAAAATGTATCTCGTTGAAGCTAGAGTGGCAAGTTGACGAGGGCGTTCCCGCATATTTTAAAAGCGGTAGTACTCGTATACACAGTATTATACGGGGTGTTGCGAAATTCAATACAATCATTTTGAGGGCGTACTTATTCCTGTAGTCAAAATAAGACTGTTATCCCACAAACGTGGGTACTAACATTCATCGTAAATTTGTAATAGCTATTTCATTGTAGTTGCTCTGAAGATGACTTTATAAATAGCTACTTATTTTTATTATTAGGGAGGAAAGTACCACTTTTCCTACCGCAGGATGTAGTTTACTAGCATGTGCACTAACCAACTGAGCTATATAACCTACTTGTAAAATTCAAATTTGTGAATGACATATTGAAAAAACTCTGTCTGACTTAGAAGTTTGGAATCATCTTCATTCATCAAATAATAATTATTATGTAATCAATATAGAATACAATAGTCGTAGAAAAATCAGTTTATCATAATTATTTATTTCCTCATAAGATATTCAGAAACATCTGCTTCCTTGAAAAATGTAATGCATTTTTCTTGAAAAAATGTTTTGGACATTTTGGACAGGTAATTTACAGAATTCCGTTGGAAAAATGCTTGAACTTTATGAAAATTATCATAACTGATATTTTCCTTGACTTTAAAACTGCTTTTCATTTGCATTTACAATCTTTGATCTTTCCGATAGGTAAGCAAGTAGGTGATACATTTTCTGTTAGGTTTTTACCTTTTTACTACTTTTCACTTCAATTCATAGTTTGATTTACAGTGATGTTTAATGAAAATTAATGTGAAACAACAAAGTAGGTATGCAAGTGACAGTCAAAGTTGTCTAGATAGTGAAAATCGTGATGTTATGAATTTTTTGCACTTCCGGGACTAAAGTGCCAAAATTTTGGCGGCCAGGGCTGCTGGCCTACAGTGTATATCACTTAAAACGACCCTCTATGTCATTTTGCTCATTTTTGATATATCTATGGAATCTGCAAATTTCACAATTCTATGTCAAAAATTACGGAAGTTACGGAGATGTTTCCATAAGAAGTGAGACACACTGTATAATTTTCAGAAAATGTTTTGAGGAACAAGAGAAATGAGATAGGAAATGGTTCTATTCCCGAATTTGCGGAGGCTGCTTCTGCAAGTAAATACCAGACAATGCAAATATCTGACAGAAAAATTATTTCCTGGCTAATACCACGACGGACATTGAAATATATCCAACATTAATTATACAATGTTAGTTTTTCAATTTTTTCAATTGAATGGAATGTCCTCCTGCAATCCAGTTTCTACATCACCATTCATCTTTAATTTTACTACTCTTTGACCAATTTCTCTGAACTGTCATTGTCTACCTGAGAAAGAATTTAATTCTCTATGGTTTAAATCATAACATTTCGCTTGGTTTGTACCTACAATCGTTCTCATGTGGAAGTCCAAAACAATTTCACCCAAACTGAAAATATGTCGATAATTTCCTTATAATTGAGTTTCGAAAAAGCTGTTGAGTTTTTGAACTAACTGGAGGTTATAATTTTGGAGGACCATGGAAGATCTGTTATATCTAATATATTCAACGGCTGCATATGGAAACAACTAATAATAATATTGCACTACAAATAAATCACAATTCTCAATCACAAAAATTACTGCTTCTCAACTATTTTATTTCCTTCAAAGTTAGAAATTTCAGTGGATCAAAACTGCATTTGCACACTGTACCCCATATTTACTCACATTCACATCACATAAGAACCTCAATAAATTTATTAGTGTACAAACTATAGAGAAGAGGACCCACCATGGACCCTTGAGGTACACCTTGAGTAATTGATAGTTTCCCTGGTGTATTTCTACATTTAATATTCCTGAAAATAATATATATTGAAAGAAATTCTTTAGATTCATTGCCTATCACATAGGTAATTATCAAAATTTAAATACCCACTGGATAACTGGACAACTCATTATTTTGTAATCACAGTTTTTGAGTGTAATTATAAAATTCAATACTCACAATGGAAGAGAATTTAAAGCTCTCGATGTTGAATTCAGTAGAATCCTGTCCTGATTCAAAGTATCGATAGATGGAATGAATATACATGCTTCTGCTGGATTAGCCGTATAATATTTCGAGTTTATCACAGCATTCAATAATGAAAAATACTGTTTCGAAAAGTGTGCAGTAGCTGGGACACCGTCTTCATCCACATACTTTCGAAGGGGGTAAACGTAGACCGCTATTCGGTCATGTCCTGTATGGCCACATCTGTATATATTAAAGCAGTCCCAATGGGTGCATAGGGCGTTTCTGGGAACCAGTACACTAGCACTATTAGTCAGTTTTATAAGGGGTAAATTTTTTAAGTTATTCAAGTCAATTCGTTCGAAATTTTTAGATACATCACTAGCAAAATTTGTGAGTGGAACAGATAGAGCTATAAATATAGATATAATAAGTAACACAAAGAAGAAATTTTTGTATTTTTTATACAAAGAGACGTTCGCGAAGTTGTACACTTTTGATATGGTTAATCTCGCAGGAACCGTCATCTTTTTGGACACTGGGTGAAATAACTATATAATAAATACATGGCACTGGGTATCTGATGAGAAAGATATGAGGAAATATTCACATTTTTATGGATTTACTTCGTGTTATTCAACTTTACAGTTCACTGTTCCCTGTTGTCACTTCACTACCCACTACCCTTCAAAAATGACAACTAAGAGTAAACACTGTAAACAGGTTTTTTAGGTTAGCCGTCAGACGTCATTATCTTGAAGTTGACTGATGGGTCTTGTTCTGAAACATATGAACCAGCTTCGGGTATTTTTATCATGCTCAGAAAAATTTGATGATGCGTTCGGTTATTTCGTTCTCTTTAATGAGAATAGCTGAATATAAAGCTTGCTTTGGGTTATGAAGGTTATTAATGAGTATAGAATTGTCATAAATGATGCAGCACTGAAGTTCAGCTGAAGAAATGATATGTTTCAATATCTTGATTTAAACTCACTACTTCACAGGGCCGGGTTAAAGAGCTAACAGGCCCTAAGCGCTCAACTCTTTCGGGTCCTTCTCTGGATTGAAAGTATCATGGATAAAAATAAAAAAAATAATTTCAATAAATAGAATAAAGTAAATAGGAATATGGGTTAAAGAAAAATAGGAAAAAAAATATTAAAGGGGAAACAAAATCTTTTCAATTCTTAATTCCGTCAACCAGCTGCACCCTTGCGAGTAACCCTCAGACGTCCCGGCTCGAGAGACTTGTGCGAGCTGGATAAGACGCATCTCACTCACCTTTTAAGATGCCATGCACGAGAGGCCGGCGACGGCGCGGTAGATGGTACCTTAGAATAGCAAGCGAGCACATTACCTACGCGCCACCAAGGCTAAATTATAAAAATGTAAATTAACAAATTTTCTTCTGAATATAAATTGTTTCGAAGTTAATAAACGATAAACTGATACAAAAAAATATTTTTCATTATATGACAGTATATCTTTTTTATTATTATTTTTTTTTTTCGCAAATTCATCAATTGGCTCATCGTCTTCATCTAGTAGGTCTAGAATGGCTCGTTCAATAAGATCTAATCTTTTCTGACCTGTTACAGATCTCAAATAATTTTTTAATCATTCTCAGTGCTGAAAAGGATCTTTCACCAGACGCATTTGAAATGGAAATTGTGAAAAAAAATCCAAAATGGAGTTTAACAGCTGATCACCATTATATTGTTTCGCGCCACCTAGCGGAAACGCATTTCGCGAATAGTCATATTAGGCTTGTCTTGCTACCCAGACACAGTGCAAGGATAATAAATATAGTGTACAAATAGTGTTCAAAGTCCTTGGACACCGTGTACCAAAGAGAAAAAGAGTAATGCACTTAGCTCTCGCGCCTAAATGCCAAACGAAAATCCTCAAACTGCGCCTGTGGTTGGTGGTATTGAGGTGTGATTGGTCACCGTAAGAGCGGGACATTCAAATGAACGACAAGAAAAAAGCAAACTTATAGTTGAAAATGCGTAAATTTACTTTTTCACTTTTTTACGGATTTTTCCGAGGAGGGGTTTTTGGTATAATTATTTCGAATGGTTTGATGGTTTCTATTATTTTTACATATTTTTCATATTTTGTTATCGCGAGTTATCGCAATTTCCTTCAGGAGGGTGGGAGAGTATTTTTTTAAATCAAAACATTAGACGGTTCTATGTTTTTCACTGTTTTTACGAATTTTTTCGATTTTACATTAGCAGTTTTCGCAATTTTTTTCGGTGTTCGGTTGTTCGGTGGAGCAGGGTCGTAATTTTTTTTAAATTGTTGTAGTCATTGTTTCCTATAATAAGTGTGCAAAATGGCAGCTCCAATCAGATCCCAACAAGATAGACAGAATAAAGGACAGAGTAAGTTGAATAAAAAGCTTTCAATACTATAAAAAGTCAAATATGTACGTACGAAAATGGCATTGCATTTGTTAATCTCCAATAACCGTTATGTGCATTCTTACCAAAAGGCTCTTAATGAACAGTGAACAGGGTGTTGCATTTAAAAATGACTTTGTTTTTCAAAGACTCTTATGAAATTTTTCCATACATATCAGCGACTCAGTTTTGCACTCAAGTGCTATACCATACTGATAATGACCAACAATTCTGAAACATATGTGAGTGTATATATAGCTGCTCTAAAATCCAAGGGTTCAAAAGATCATTATAAACCATCATTTGAAACGCTAAGAATTTTAAATAGAACCCTTTTTTACATAATTTTAAGAAAGTCAATTTCCATGTTCTAAGAGCTAATTTTTAATAATCATATCTTGATGCACACTAGTCGCACAACGGAGGACTATACTTAGTCCGTAATATATAATAATATAATCCCTCATAAACACTTGTAGAGTGTACCCAAAGGCATAGCCTATGCGGGTAGAGGACGGCTAGTATTATTACTTACCGTGGCGCTCCGGGACGACTTACTGATTTTTGGTGTCGTATTCACTTTTCAGCTGCAGGAAAACCCGGAAAACCTACAGCACCATCTCGGGTGGACGGCGTGCACTCTATGCTAGCACTAGACGAGATTGGCATCTAGACAACACATTCAACAAGGACTGTGGTCGTCTATCGATTCCGATATTGAGTACTTGAGAAAAAATCCCTCGTACATACATCGGGCTCGAACACCGACATACTAAGCCTGCGCCTTAGACCATAGAACTTAATTTTGAGTTCTGTGCCTTAGACCGCAAAGCTACCGGCCACCCTATATCTAGTGATAAGGCACTCAACGTCTAGTCTCAACATGAACGTACGCGCAATTTCACATGTTCAGCTAGGTTTGTCGAACTGTAGTGTACAATTTTATTAATTTGGTATTAGAGTAAAGTTTGTAGACTTTCATTTATAACAATGTCGAATTGAAAATTGTTTTTGGGTTCAGAATTCAAAATCAATTATGCCATATTATATGCATCTATGCTAAAAGTAAAAAATCAAAACAGTTATAGATATTACTATACAATAAAACTTTAAACTGCAGAAATGGAATTCAGTGTTATTGGGAACAATATAAAAATAGCTATTTTTGATACAAGTAGGACTTTTTTGTATTAGCGTGAAGTTTGTTGAATAATAATAATAATAATAATAATAAGTTTTTATTTTCCAAATATATTTACAATATAAGAGGAAAAACGCCGAAGATCAGATAGTGACACACGTGTGTATTACCTCTGTTATTATTCTTAAGCGTAATGAGGCTCAGCCGAGTTCAACACGCAAGTACAAAAAAACCCTTTACGCAAGTGTATCATACAAAGTTTTTTCTTCGACAGTTATTATATTGCCAAATTGTAGCAGTTGTATCATAAATTGAATGTTTTATGTTATGAATTGTCATCGTATCAATGATGACTTTCGAATTATATTTGACGTAAAATACTGTATTTTTCAAAAATGCATAAATGTATGAACAGTGTGTAAAAATTTACTTTACTCACTGTTGATGATTTTACGCACAGGTGACTTTTTCACGCAAAAGTGTCACTTTACGCACTGTCAACAGTGCGTAAAATCTTAGTTTACGCAATGTCGTAGAAAAAATAATATTTTACCCTACTCATATAAGTACAACCAACAAAATTTTATTATTCAAAGTAGGTTCTAGAACAAGCAAACATTTATTCCTACAACGAAAAATTAGAAAGTTTTCTGTATGTGGCCAACTCAAGTGGACACACACTGTAAATAAATTTATTAAAAAATCCTCTTTTATGTTCTGGTTCCAAAGGAAACGGGAAAAGGTGACAAAAATTGATATGGAATTAGAGAAATACAAAGAAGGAAACACCAAATCATTTTTCCAATACTACATACAGTATGCTTTCGATAGGAAGATTTGGGATATTCCTGATAAAATATTTAAATTCTTTCAAATGCTTAGAAATGAATAATGAAGTTCATTTACAGTACATTTAAATTTTTTTTAATCTAGAATAAGTTATCTTTTGTAATAACATTGTTCTTGAATTAATTTGATAACTAATTTTCAGAACTGACATTTTCCATTTATTGTACAGTTGTATGCATAAAAAAGTCGTACAAGACATTGCACCAATTGCATTGTATAGCACTAATTAATTGAGCTAAAAAATGTTGAGTCTACTTGTCAAAGTCGATAATCTAATTAAAATTGACAAGTCTGCTCACAACAGCCTTTAACTGCTGTACTTTTTTTATGCACACAACTGTATATTGAACCCAGGATAGACAATGCTTTGCTGCCAAAATGTATAATTTAAATTTTTTTTGCCTTCAGAAATCTGCTGTTGAAGAACATATTTGAAGATGTTTCGAAATGGTTTGAAAGTTGAAATTTAGGGAAAATGTTTCTTTTTATAGACCTAAAAGTAAGCAAAATCTTAAGACCGGGAGCAGATGGCCCAGAAAAGCATCCCTCCTTTGAGAGGGATCAATTGAAGAGATATTTTTGAAATGAAATAATGTATTAGTGGAAATGCTGTCTCTTACACATCTTGTTTAAAAATACATAACTAGGTACATTTTGAGTGTGCTTCTATTCATAAATTTAATATATTTACAAATTATTATTATTCCTTTTGACACAATATCTGCCTATTCTTTCAGAAATGTTATAACTTTGATTTGTATTGCTATAGGAAAAATTTTAATATAGGGCAGTGATACCAGGTAAAAGGTCATTAACTAAACCATTTCCAACGATGCTATGTACCCTCTTTTATTTAGCACCGATTCAACCTACTCACATACCAAAAAATATGAGTAGGAGATACCATAGTGCAGGAAATAATATCTGCACCCAAACGGTCAACCAAAGAACATCTAATAACGAGAGAGTTCGAATAAGTGAAATATTTATTAAAATAAAAATCCAGAAAAATTGGTTTGGTACCCCACCAGTAAGTTAAATTGCAAATATACCAACAGAAATAATAAACAAAAAGATGTCAATATATAAACGAATTTATTCATCCAACACACAAAAAACTTATTACAAGAAGTAAGTTCTTGGTTTACGAACAGAGAATCGGTTCATAGATTTGTGCTGGATACGTTTTGGAAGTGGGAAACGAATCTTTGAATCATGGAATTGTTTAACCTGTGGCCTTCTTGTGTCAGATGCCTTGACTTCTTCCACTTTGATAATCTGTAACAGAACATAAAATTTAAAATTTCATTAAAATAGTAAACATCTTGCCTGGTTCACAACCAGTTCATTTCAATATGTTGTGAGAAATAGAAAATACAAAAATATTAACAATTATATTGATTTTTATCAACTCTTTTTCTAATCGTATTCTTGAGACAAATTTTATTGTAGGGCAGTGATACCAGGTAAAAGGTCATTAGCTGAACCATTTCCAACGATGCAATATACCCACTTTTATTTAGCACCGATTCGACCTACTCACATACCAAACATATGAGTAGGAGATACCATAGTGCAGAAAGTAACAATATCTATTTTCAAACAATTAAAAAAAGACATAGCAGACAGTAACTTACAAAATACAATAAAATAAATAAATTAAACCAATATTATATATAGTGCAGCTTACAGCTGAACAAACATAATTCACCTTTCAAGTATTTCATAGGTAAGATTTCAAATATTCTCAGGCCATTGAGATCAATGAATTAAAACTAAAAAAACCCGATATTGAAGGGTAAAAAATAAATTTTTGAATACCTGAAAATAAGGTGTTCTGAAATTCAGTAAATTGGTCACATTGAAGCTGTGGTATAATAGAATAAAAATATTCTTGAACAAACACAGCATATCAGCTGGGATCCATACATGGTTTCGGCGCGGATAGATCCACTGGAGCTACAAAATCACTTTTCCCTGATTTCATTCATAAAGGAATTGGTGACAAGAAATTTGTAGATGGAATATTTTCTGACTTGTCAGAAGAGACTCTACTGACAAATGTTTTGTGGCCTCTAAACCATATACTCTTGGTGTTAGAGGGAATGGTACAGAGTTACATACATTTCCAGTTAATGTAGGAGTGGCTCAAGGTTCAATTCTTGTCCCTCTCATATGCGTACTATTACTCAACGACCTTCCATTAAACAATCAATCAATCAAACTATGCTCTATCATTCAAGAAATAACAATCCTTATTGACAAGTGTTATAGTATAGTCAAGTCAAGTCAAGTATAAAATGCAATATGTTAATTGGTAAAGTTATGAACTAAATTAGACATATGACATATTCCTGAAGACACTTGTTAGAAAATCTCTGGGTAACCAGAATTGTCAGTCTAGTGACTTTTGACGATTAACGGAACATATCTCATGTCATGCTGAGGAAAAGCAACCAAAGTTACCAGTATATTCATTGCCCAAAAGTATATAGTCAGGTTGAAGTTCAATACTGAGCCGTGTGACTTTTGTTGTACTCAATATTCATATACAAATGTTCTCCGTATGTAACAAAATATGAACGAATATTAAACATAATGGTCATCAATACAACACAAAAATGATTCCAATTTATTGACCAAGGCCCACAGAACAACATTTGAAAGTTCACCAATTTATGCTGGTTGTAAAATATACAAAAAGATACCTGACAACATTGAAAGATGCCAAACTTTTAATAAGTTCAAGGCAAAACTTAGAAAAATGCTAGTTTCAAGAGCATATTCTCTTCTTTACATACATTTTTATGTTCGGCTCCATATTTTATATAAATCATTCTACTTCAAAGATTCCTTATGGCAAAAGTAAAAACACACAAACTTTTGTTAGGGCACACATTAAAAGTGTGTTGTGTAGAACACCACCATTTAATCTTTGTGACAACTTTATTAGAGTGAAGGTTAAAGCAAAATTATGGACTATGAGCCAGCTAGCTATAAAACCATGCTGAATTAAAACTAAACCAAAACAGAGCCACGCTCTATAATTATTTTTTACTATTATTATGACAATTACAAAGTTGTATATAGAGGTCCTCATTGGAAAAAATTCCACAAATATGGAATGAAAAATAAGCTTGCATCATAATTTACTGTGTCATAATGTATTTTAACAATTAACAAGTCCTTCACAGGTAAATAAGAGTTAGGAACTATTAAACGATTTTTATTGAATTGACTTGGCCGTTACTTGGTAGTGTACTGAACTGTTTGGAAATTTTATTGTGTGTACCTTAGCATCATATCAAGCAATAATTTTCGGAACAAAAAAGTCTTTTTCCTAAACTTCATACCTAACTTAAAACCAAAATGATTGTGAAACGATTTAAGACTAGATTACTTGTGCTTCGGAGTTCCATCGTCTTAATGGTTGAAAGATTTCTCCTTCTTTCAATTTTTCACTACGTTTCAATTGCTTGAATCTGCAATCGTCTTCAGGTGAATACAACCTTCAAAACAATGATTTAAGACTAGTTTATGCAAATACGAAATTCGCCAATAAAATATCTCTTGTTCATTTCAATTCCATGAAATGAAATGGAAAAAAAATATAATTTTTTGCGAATTTCGTATTTGCATGAACTAGTCTTTATAGTTGTCTACTGATACAGCAAAAAGTGATTTCAAGGATACAGCACAAGTACTTAAAGACTGACCACCATATGACAGAATATACAATGCTCAGATGCTAAAACATATTGCAGAGGAACCTGAAGTCCCTTCAACTCAGCAGCTGGATTGAAAAAAAACATTACATGCAGTTAATTTAGTCGTTCTATTTTAGAAATGTCAAAATCCCAGTCCTAGTTGAAATTTCCATATCACCGAAGCAAAATAACAAGAGTTTCAGTGTTGTAAGCACTTTAAATTTATTTATCAATTATTGTAAACATAACTCACCTGAATAGCATGAGCTCTTGCTCTATGACGTGCCCCCATATCTCTATAGCAAGTCGTCACAGCTCCAGATACGCTGAGATCACGGTATTCCCTGTACATGTTATGTGTACCAGATCGGGAATCGTACCTCAGCCAAATACCGAAGTTCTTAATTCTGATAGGTGATTTTTCGGGAATAGGTTTAACCGATACGATTTCACCGGTGGCCTTCTTGAACTTTTTCAACTGACGAAGGAAATACCAGAAACGAGACTTTGCAACGATTAGATCCGGAGCGAATATCCTCATTTTATATAGAGGAGTGATTTTCTCCCTCTCTGTGGGCAATTTGCGCCCGATGACTTCATATTCCTTTAACTGAAATGAGAAAAAATTAGAACTAGCGTGGATCCTCATCAATAGTTTGTTGGCATGACATTATGCACATGTGGGGGACCATACAAATAGAATTAAAAATCAATTTAATGTCATGAATCGCAGGCATGATTTAATATATATGAAACTACCACTAGTAATATTGAAAACAAAACCTATAAGAAACTTTTAATTTATTTATATTTATAAATAAAAACTTCTTAACTAACCTCTCCTTTAGCTTTCATGGCTGCGGTATTTGACGGAAAGGAAACGGAAACTAGTTGGTAGTCCCACGACGTTACTTTTCACTTGTCATCTGTCAATTTTAATAATTTCTATTTCATCTTTTTTTTCAAAGTCTTTATTCGCGAAATGCGTTCCCGCTAGATGGCGCCTTGCAAAGCCTTCTGGATCCAGTGACCCTAAATCTCGAAACAATAGAGAGTTATTGCACAACATTTGGGCTATACGGTATGCCTTAAAACTAGTTCATGCAAATGCAAAATTCGCTTTTCCACACAAAAAAGTAGACTTTTTTGACAGTTGTAAAAAACTCAATTTATTATCCAAAAATCGATTATTAATAATGAGAAAACAGTTGAAATAGATACATTACCGCCTAGGGCAAGAAGAGGTGGGATTCTGTGTACCATAGAATTCTATTGTCGATAGAAAAAGTGAGATGACATTATGATTGAATTCATGAGAGAGAAAGAAACAAAACTCAAAACTGTCGACTATAGAATTCTATGGTACACAGAATCCCCCCTCCCCTATTTACTTATTTTTAAAGGAAAAAAAAAAGTTCCACCCCTGTAATTTTGGTAAACATTTTTTTTTCGTGTTTATCAATTTTATCATACAGTAATAAATCACCTGAAGTCACAAAAATTTGGGGAAAATAGAAAAAATTGCTGGCTCTCAGCACCGTCCTTTTTGTACGGCATTAGGTCCTACTTGATTATTTTTCAGTGATTTTGTCATCTTGAGAAATGCCGTCCAAGAATCTTTTGTTTCCTGCGTACTCATCTGCACCGCTCACAACTGACGGCACAGTGCGCAAAGGAGTTGTTTCGTATGGCACTATAATTCTGAATATAATTCATGCTGGGTCAAATGACCCCTCCAAAATCGGCCTGGGCTTGTAGTCTAAAAGGTGGAAGGGCTAAATTGCAAAATAGTTTCATTCAAGTTATATCTTTGCTACTGTTCATTATAAATAAACATTATATAGGAGGGGGGTCGGATTGGTTCATTTGCTTACACCGTTCCGTAAGTAGGAAATACCCCTATAAATGTAGGGGGTCATCAGGCCCCCAAATGTCTGGTGGCGGCCCTGGCCAGATGCATCATTTTATGCTGAGTATGGCTATCATTAAAACTCAAAAGTACCTTAAGTTCAGTTACAACCTTGTTCATTGGGGGTGTCGATATTTAAGACGCTTTTTATGGTGAAAGAGTCAAGTCAAAAAACGGTTTGTCGTATCGATTTCAAACAAGGACAGGCTTCTAGAGGACTTCAATTATATGTACGTCTGTAGCAGCACCTAACGATGCTTTTCTTAGATAATCAAGGTAACTGCAGTGGTATTTCTCTTCCATTAAAATTTTAAGCAATCTTTCCAATCAAAATGAATTTGGTGTCAAACAAAAGGTAAAACGTTGATCTACGTCCTTCCTGTAATGTTTTATTGAAATTATTTGTTCATCTAGCCAAAAAATTGCTTCAATGTAGCTGCATTTTTGAGATTTATTTTTGTGAAAAAGTGGATTGAAATTTCAATTTCCATTACAGCACGTACAGAGAATCACGTCCTCTAGAAGCCTGTCCTTGTTTTAAATCGAACCGTTTTTGAGTTATCAATTGACTCTTTTACACTAAAAAGCATACTAAATATCATCGTGCTCATGGACTCTTCAGTACTGTTGATATTAGCCTGTACATTCATAATTTTTATTTACACTGGAAACAATGCACAATGGTTCAAATCAAATATACAAAAAACTCTGAATCAAGATGCTTAGCCAAATGATGCCTGATAAATGGGAGGAATAAACAATGCATTACCTGGAAAAGTGGTAAACTGAAAACATTCTTGTTCATTAAAAAATATACACATAGAAACAATATATTCGACTATTTCAATATCAGATCACAAAATAATTTCCTAGTGCGGCTTTGGTGTGTGCCCGTCTACATAAAAATTCCTTGTTGCTTTTGGCAGTTCAACTTCTAACCCTTCTAAATCTTTCGTGAGAACAATTTGACATCCCAATCTCGAATTTTCCTTCAAGAATGGTGCCATATCCAGCAGATCTTCTTCGGTTTCTGTGGCTTCAGGTAAATCATCAATATGTTTACTTTGAATATATATGTGGCAAGTAGTGCATGCTAAGGATGCTTCGCAAGCTCCTTCCATTGGGATTTGATACCTATGAGCCAAGTATAGTAGATTATCACCCACTTTTCCTCTAATGGGTATACGCTGTCCGTCTTTGAAGATAACACTTATATTCACCCTGAAAAATTGAGAATAACAGGTATTTTTCTGATAGTAATTCAAACACAATATTCAAAATGGAAAGGATCCATAAAATTGATAAACCATAATATTTCCTAAATGTTATTGATAAAATAATGTCTTACACCTCATCTTCTGATTTTGGATCTTGCCATTCATACTCTCCATGGAGCCTTGCTGAAAATAATAACAATGAAACTCAATAAATGGTTTTCAAAAATCATACTCACACAAAGAAGTGTGAATAAATTTCTTCCTCATCGGACTGTTATATAGTTTGTCTTTCGGCGATGATGTCCTTATCAGATGTGTTAAGTATCTCACACCATTCAGCATGGTTTTCAATTGATTGTATCATGTATTTCGAAATTTTAGCATTGTTATGAACTTCAGAGTTCAGTCTGTAAGATAAGTTAGGTTATCTTTGGATTTTAGGTTATGTATGAAATATATCTAGGCGTTTTCTGACGACAGCAGTGACTGAAGGATTTCTTGGCAATCCCACAATATCCAACTTTACATTCTGACGTCATCGTTCTTATCACAGATGTTTGAGTTTCGGATATGTGCGAAAAACACTCTAGATTAATGCCCACATCAAGATGGATAGAAACCCTAAACCCTGGTGCGTTCATTTATACCTGTGAAATCGGCCTACCAAAACTGTTAAGGTAAGGCCTACGTGATTCTTCATATTTTATTAGATCGGATTAGCTTCAGGATCGTTCGTAGATGGCGGTAAAGTCATTACAGATCAATTACAGATTGATAAATGAATACTTGTCATGATGACGTTGGACCATTGTCATGACATGTTTACACTTCGTATTTATTCAATTTTGTTAAAAAATACGACATAACATGTTTAACGTGCTTATTTCATCAAAAATCAGAACAGTAATTTTAAATTAATTAGTTGGATATGTGATATGTACGGGATATTTAAACAATGATACTAACCTTAGATCTTTCATACAAACGCAGCCATGTACAAACTTGAAAAAACATTATGCACTACAAATACAAGAATTACAGAAAACTCAACAATAAACAAATAACTAATCATTGCGAACTGAACGAAAAGTAGTAAAAGAACAGAAAAAAACGATAAATGTGAATCACAGTTAATCAAAAATTATAAACATAGTCATAAACAGTCAAATTTCAAATATTCCAAAAAAAATATGAGTCAGTACTTCGGAATGTAAACTCGGCTATTTTTTGATAATGCGCCATCTACTGACAACGGGAAAGCTAATCCCATCTTATTACAGCATTAACAACTTTGGGTGAAACAAAAGCGAATCAGTCAATCCACCAGGGTTTCTATCCATCTTGGCCCACATAATGGAATAAGAAAGTTTCGTCCCCAAATAACTATTTTTTGGGCAAACACTCCGAAATCCACTCTTTGATATGAGTTTTGTGCTCTTGTATTTATTTGTTAGATAATGTTTTTAGCTTCATTTTGTATATTATTTCATACGTTGAATAGGAATAGCATTTTGTACACTGACTTTTTTTAAAATATCATTTATTTAAACAACATTTATCCCAATATCATTGAACTAATGTAAAAAATTCTCAAATCAGTGCTTCAGACACTGTCATCGAGAGTAACAAAATTTAAAGTTAATACAGTGACGCAAAGGCAGTTAATTAAAATTTACATAAACTTTCAATTTTCTAACAAAACTTTTAAAATTATTCAAGTCTTATTATTAACAATAATAATAATATATAATAATAATAATGAAGAATTCATTCAATAAGTAATTATTACATAATTCAACACCATATTATTCATTCACTGATACAGAAACGTGTTGAAAGAAATCATGTTCAGTGTCATAATCCAACCAGTGAGTATTCCATTATGACCCTGTGCTTCCACAAATGTTTTGATTGCATCTACGCAATCGGATTGTTTAAACCTAATATTTGTCCTTGTATATATTTGATAGATCTTGGGATATTGAAATCAACTTCGGCACACATTCCCGACACCGGCAAGAGATACCTGAAGAGTGTTAAGAAAAAAGAATTATAAAATATAATTTCGATATTTATACAAAGCGGATAGCATTGAAACTATTTTTTCAGATAATTTGGTAATGTGTTCAAATTTTTATCTACAAATATTCCCAAATATTCAAATATGCAATTCGTTAATTATTTTATTTTTATGCTTAAATACAATATTTGGTTTTATCACTATTAATTTATAGGTCAATTGGTGGGTAGGTATCAATGAAACATTCTTTTCTTTAATAATTTTTCTAGCAGTTCAGAAAATACACTCAAAACCAAAGTAGGTCTATAATTGTTCATGAATTTTTTTATCTCCCGACTTGAAAAAGAGTGAAGGAATTTTTTACTTATCTTTAGTTCTTGTGGAAAAATTCCACTTTGGATGGTTTCGTTGATCAGATGTGGTAGAATATGTTCTCTGAGGTTATGTATATCCTTAGCGGTAATTTCGTCGTGTCCGGGTGCTGAGTTTTGTATTACGCTGGCTCCACACATTGGGGCCAGTGTTGGGGCCAACAGCATTTGTCCTATGTGTGGATGAACGAAATAGGGTTGGCGCCAACGTTGGACGATGTTAGCCCTCGTGATGGGAGTTAACATAGTCAAGTTGGGCCAAACGTTGGCCCCATCGGTGTGTGGAGTCAGCGTTAGTTCCTTAATGATATCTAACATCAACTCCTGTTCATTAGTTAGAAGTACGGATATTGAGTTATTGTTGTATACTTAGTATCTTTCTTGAAAGTAACGATTTTTTAAAGTTCATATCTTATGGTTTATCTGATTTTTAATGTTTTCAAACTCTTTGGCTAATATGTGCTTTCTCAGGTTGATTGAATTTTTTTTTATAAATTGTATCTCTTTTTTTTTGCCATTTCCCGGACTTAACCATTCATCCAGCAGGTGTTATTTGAAAGAGTTTTTAATTTTTTACTATACTCAGACTTTTTTTTACAATCCCTGAATATCAATTAATTGTTGAAACGTTAGTCACTTTCACGCAAAAAAAATTTTTCCTCAAATGAATTTACTAACTTATTATAATTTACTTAAATAATAAAATCAAAGAATTTTTGTCCAAGATTTTCATTACTTGCCCAGGCTGGCCGTTTGAAGGAAAAAATAAATGAGATGGTCGAAGGAAGATTTGTCAAGAGCTACCTATAATTAATTTCGAAGTCATTCGGCAAATTAATTCCACTGATAGAAATATACTGTTGTTGACATTAAGACCTGAAAATTAGAGGGGAGAGGAAAAAGGTGATCGGAATTTATCAACCAAACAAAGAAACATGGAATAATCCATATAGTTCAAATATAATGGTATTTCATCGGGCGATGGTGGAGTTTATCTACCACCCATGTTTAACCGTTTAGTCGCCTCACAAAGGCTGATTCAGATACATGGGTTTTTGACCCCGTATGATAAATTTCTCCAGTATTAACAAAGTTAATACTTCTGAAGAGGAGAAAATATGACTTTTTGATAAAAACGCAAGTAAAAGGATGGTATGTGAACTCTATTGCAATTTGCAGGCACAAGGATCAAAAATATATGCTTGTTAATTGCCCATGCAGGGTTTTTGAAGCATGTGCAATTTACAAGCATATATTTTCTACTCTTGTGCCTGTAAACTGCAAGACAGTTCACATACGTTCCATACGTCATATTTTCTTTGGATCAGAAGTATTAACTTTGGTAATACTGGAGGATTTTATCATGCGGGGTCAAAAACCCTGGGTGGGCACCTATGCATTTGAATCGGCATTCGAACCATGGGCACATTCGAGCGAGCGATTTTTTCAATTTTAGTACAATTCGGAAGACAATCTAGTACAAAAAAAATCTGGAGTGGCAACCCTTTTGTAGTATTTTTAGTATTTTTTAGAACAAGAAGTAGTTGGCAATACTGGCATGGCATAGGTTTATCTGGTTTATGGTTTATTTTGATATTGGGATTACATTTATTTGTAAAGTAAAAGTAATTATATTATTCAGTTGTAATAAGTAATAGCTCAGAGATGGTCATTTTGAGTACATTAAGGTCATTTTTGAGACTGCCAACAACGGCAATAAGAAAAGAAGGTATATTCTAATTATTTTAAAATTCAATGTTATGTAACAAGATGTGAGGTTATAATTGTTAAAATTTTTCATACTTCGAATTTCAGTGTCCAAAAGATGTATGTCCGAACACAAGACGTTTCCTATGGTACCTTCAAAATGGCAATGGACTAAATTCAAAGACCATGTTCATTTTTATATCTTGCTCGGAGTCATACCCTGTGGTTTAGGTGTATTGGGCGCAAATGTCTTCATAGGACCGGCTACACTTTGCGAAATACCCGAAGATTATACACCTAAATATTGGGAATATTACAGAGTAGGATGAGTAATCTGTGAAACCAGAAATCATTTATAAAACCGATTCTTTGCAGAGTCCAGTGACTAGATTTCTAGCGAAATACTTTTTCAATGATCCTCAGCAAGATTATGAAAAATATTTGTGTTTCATATTCATGGAAGAAGAAAGAAGGCTCCTCAGGTAAGATGTTAAGTGAATTGAAAGGTGAATTTTGTTATATCAACAGAAGGGTTCGAGATTTTTGTTATGTTTTACCTGGAATATTGTCTATATTAAAGAATATCCGGTGCGAAGAAAGAAATTGTATGTTTTAATTTTCAATGTCTGTCTGACAATCTTTTATAACAAACTTTTTTTTTACATGGGTAGATATAACATTATAATAACAACAATGAATGATAAAACATGGAAACTATTTCCACTACAACAATTTTAGGCCCAGAAATAATTATTTTTATATTTTAGGAAACTAGAAAGAGATATCAAGCAAAAAATGCGTGAACGAAACGACTATCAAGCATACTACTATAGACCAGTAGCAGCAAATTATCACAGAGTTACCAGAGAAGCTGCAGATTATCTGGAGACAATCCGTGGGGAGTAAAAGGGAGTTTTGTGAAAGCTAGTACAACGGACATTGTTTGATGAGTGGAATATTGTATTTCTATCAGTTATACAAAGTAGTGATATTTGAACTAATGAAAGATTCGAAATTTATTTTGAAGTTTCATTTTAGATGATAGGGAAACCAAAACATTTTTTGAACTTGATGACTACTTCACATATTGAGTCCATTTTTGGCACTATATATTTTGTAAAATATGTGAAACGAACACAGAATGTTAATAATAATGGGAAATACAGCTCAAATAGAAATTCTTGCACAGTAGGCTACTACAGACAGCTTTGAGGCCATCTGTATCCCTTCCCAAGCATCAAATCACTCTGTCTATTTGGTAACTGTGGTTCTCTTTTGGGAGATCTTTGAGTAAAGATATTCGTTGCCGACTAATGTTAAATTGAGGTGAACCGTGATTAACCTGTTGGGAGCTAGAAGAAACCTCTATCGCCAGTATAGATTAATTCACTAGTTTGGCTAGACATTGGGGAAAAGTTGATGTTTTGAAATAAAGATTACTTTAAAATGTATGAATAACAGAAGGATGATGCTGAAGTGCTCCAAATGTCAATTTTCTCCGGATGGAATATCTATTAGAATTTTTATAACTAATTGAAGCAGTCTGCAAATTTGACCACTTAGATTCATTTTCCTAAACTCACTTCAACCTTCAACCCGAAATTGACTTCAGAGGGTGGCTGCGAGGGCAAAGGAGAATTTCGTTGCTTGGTAATTTAACGAAAAGAACGGCATCTTCGATAAAAAAAGCTCGTGTATAATTTTGGAAGTCACTACATTTACAGACAAGGTGAAAATTCTACCGTTCAAAAAGTTAGATTCAGTTTTGTTGCTGTTAAATCAAACTTATGTCGCCTTCATAATGACAAAACAATTGCGGATAATGGGATTTTTCTCGATTTTTAGATTTAAATCGTCGCTGATAAAACCACATAAAACTAATGATAAACAGTTGCCTAAATGTATGCAACGCATTTTACAAGTCGTGTGATATACCTATTGCCGTAAATAAAACTAGTACGCCCTAATCATTAGTGAATATGTTCGTTAGTTTCATACATAACATTGTATTTTGCTATGGAATATGGAATACATGTTTTTGGTTAATTCATAAATATATGGGAAATAATCTGATCACATTGTGGAAATAAAAAAAAACGAGAATAAATAAACAATTAAGGTCTTAATTGTTATAGAGAGGTTGTTTCAAAAAGAATTAAAAATAATTAAAGGGCGTATTTCTGGGGCCAAAATAGAATTTTTTTTTCACTTACAGACAAATCACAAAATTTACACTAAACCGAAGAAACATCAAAAGATGTAGACGCTGAAGAGAAATCAAAGTGCTGTACTACAAAATGGAGTCACAGTATTTTAGTCTGTCACTTTAATATTTTCCTTTTATATTGAGTAGCGATTTTCTCGAAAACGGTTAGCTGCGGTTAAAAGGTTAAAAAATGCAAGTGTCCAAAATTTTAGGTTTTTCATGGCCAACTTGGATAGAGTCGCTTCACTTTTGCAGCAAGAAACGACTAGAGCGTCAAAAAAAAGCAAGGGCCAGTAAATTGTCCGAATATTTGTATAAAATTGTAGCAACCAATAAAAATTTACTATTTTTTCGTGCCACTTGCGATGTCTGTAGCTTGGAGGGGGTGAATTTTGGGACACATGTTTATGGAAAAAAAGTCTTATTTTTGATACGTCCTCTGGAGATATTGGATTTTAAAACACCCTGTATTTCTTCGAATAGTTTATCGAGTGATTCATATTCTGAAATGGAATGTGATAATACGACACCCAAAGTTACATAATAGTTTGAAATGTCTTAAGTACACTTGGGTGGTAGATAGGACATAATATATTAGCATATTAGTTCATAAAATCTGTTGTGGAATCATCTTTCAGTCGCAGATGATTCCACAACAGATTTTATGTATGTCATATTCATATTTTCGAACTAAAATCAAAATGCTCATGACAGGTCTATGTCAAAAAATAATTTTCAAAGTGTCACCGCAGAAGAAATATTTCCCTCATATCCATCCCTGATGTGTTTGATTCTGAAGAGCCTGTTTTATTCCAATCCTATATCAATCCTCCTGAAGAGCTTGGCAAAGCGAAATATATTTTCGTCGACCAAAATGTATTGGGGACTAAATGCGAGAGAAGCGAACCTTGCTTCAATGAAATGAACGATTTCTGTGAGTGATATTTTTTAATAACATTCTCCTTATCTAATTTATTTAAAGATTTTTTTTTCAATGAAAACTAGAGAGAATTGAAAAAATCAGCTATCTGAATGAAAATGCGAATTTTCACTTTCAGTCTTTTCACAATATCTATCAGAAGTTCAATGTCCAGCGTGGCTTGTGCCAGGGAAGTAGTTGTTTTCTGTTAGATATTACAAATAAATCACATTATGTTTATCGAAATATCGCTTTTTCTAGAATATTAATTAAGTAGTTTGTAGGTGACACCAATAACATTAATATTCCAGAAAAAGCGGCATCCCGATATGCAGTTGAAACGCATGTATTCTCGGTAGCTCAGTTGGTAGAGCACTGACCGGCAATGTAGAAGTAGTCGGTTCGAATCCTGTGTTCAAAGTAAATTTTTTTCTGGAATTTTAAAATTTATTTGTTTGCCGCTAATTTTTCTTCAACATATTCATACCATATACGCTAACTTCTTCACGTTTCTTTTAGGACAGTTTTTTCAACGAATGTCAAAATAAAAAAATACGATTCACTAAAATCCAAAGTAACAAAAGCTCTTCTTATTTCTATCCTTACGAAAACATACATTTCTCGGTAAGAAAACCACAAGAAGTATTCTACGAGGCCGGTTTTATCATCGATATATTCCAGTGTTATGTGTGCGGATCTCCAGGGTGACCAGTAGACCAGATGACCAATATACCTACCCTTATTACCATACACCGTAAGTAGCGTCACGACGGTCCGGCAGTGCGCCGCGAGCCAGAGGTCGAAACACCCTCCACCCTTCGTTAGTCCGCCCGCCACTCAACTGAGATTCCCGATCCATGCAATCTTTTGAATGATACAATTGGTGGAGAAATTTTTTATTGAGAATTGTATGTGATATTTTATATATTGTTTTGAAAAAGTTAAAAAGTTGGATATGTGAAAAGTAATAATAATTAGAGTGATACTTTTGGAATCGACCACAAGGTAAATAAAGGTTTAAAAATTGTTGAAATCATCACAAACCCTGAACCTTCCAAGGTGCATACAATGTTTACCCGATAAAGTTCATTACCTATCTATGGTCAAATGTCTATATATACTATAGAATAAAATCCTTTAAGATCACCTATATTTTATTTTAAAATGTAGCACCGACTTGAAGAATTCGAAATATATATTAAAATTACAAATAGTCGTTGCTAACCGATGTTTCACCGATTTTACTCACCTACAATGCATCTAGAATACCTACCTCTGAAAACAACTAAACTCACACATAACGACATTCATAGTATGTTACGGGAAAACTTGAGGCCGTGTTCGAAAATGTCTCGTAGACGTTACAACAACCTTTTGATGCGTTCACAATAATAATGCCTTCAAAATGTCGAGCGCCAACCGGAGGTCGTCCTGCTCATTTTGATCTTTTGCTAAAGTAGTGGGAAGAAATTATACATCCCCGAATGAAACGATGAAACAATAGCTACGAATGTCCGAGAAAAGCCAAAATGTTTCCTGTAAATTCTACCCTGGATTCATAATCCAGTACGATTGGATTTTGAGACAAGAATCGATTGAAGCACCACCAAACTTGGTATGCTAGTTAGTTAGAACCATGATAAACACGAAAAAAAATTGTTTACCAAAATTCCAGGGGTGGAACATATATTTTTATTCGTTTAAAAATAAATAAATAAATGTTTGCTGTAATCTTGGAAAGTATATGATTTATCTAAAAAACAACTCAACAGGGTGAAAGACAAATCAATTCTCCACAAAAATGATACCCAGTAATTTTTTATGAAATGCGATCGTTTTCTCAGAAAACGTGATTGAACGCCGACATCAAATTTCAGGTTCACCCTTACCCGCCGCTGAAAATTCTGGCGGAGCCGAATATTTGACTGGTCATAACTCTGCTAAAAATGATCGGAGAAGGAAAAGGAAAAGTTTATATCGTTTCTGAAGACTCCTACCTTCTCATGCAAATATAATATGGGAGTATTTGAGTACCTAAAATGTGTTTTGTCGCACTTCACGGAAATGTTTGCGGGTGATCAAAAAATCATGAATAATTTAGTAAATATGAAATTATTATATTAAAGCAGCAACCCATACCCTCTTTGGACTATATGCAGCAATTTTAAAGTAGTGTGACAGGTCCCACTTATACATGCCAAAAAAAAACTTTGTTTTACTCCTGCCTCATTTTCAACTTACCCATAAAATCGGCATTATCTTCACTAGATGTTTGCTTATTCATATCCTGCATATATAAATTTAATAACACTATTGTGAAATGCAAACATCAAGCTTGAAATCACATACTTCATTTTTTATGTAGTATATATGAGCGATTTCATCAGGCAGGAGTAAAACCCTGTTTTTTCTTTGTAATGTATAAGTCAAACTTGTCTCACTAGCCTTAAATCGTTGCATATAGTCCAAAGAGGGTACTGATTCTTGCTCCAGTATAATTATTTCATATCAACTAAAATATCCATGACTTTCGGATCATCCTTAAATATCGTAGAAGAGTTATGTGAAGCGGGACAAAACACATTTTAGGTCTCAGATACTCTCATGTTATTTGCATGAGGAAGTAGAAGTCTTCAGGAACGATATGCGCTTTTTCTTTTCCTTCTACTATAATTTTTAGCAATGTTAAGACAAATCCAATTTTCGGCCCTGCCTGAACTTGCAGTGACGGGTTAGCGCGAGCATGAAATGTGACGTCGGCGTTAAACCACGTTTTCGGAGAAAACGAGCGTATTTCATAAGGTATTACTGAATATCATTCTTGTGGAGAATTGAATTATCTCTCAACCTATCGAAATCGTTTTTTGATAAATCTTATATTTTCCGAAACAACAGCAAAAAAAATATATTTTTTTTAAATGAATTTTTTTTTAGGTTCCACCCCTGATTTTTTGGTAAACAATTTTTTTTCTAATAATACATGATGTCGAGATGTTATGTGCCGAGTTTCAGAGTGCTTCAATTCATTCTTCACTTTTTGCTCGAGTTTGTCTGTCGTTACTGGATTATCATTGGGAAAACAATCATATAGAAGATCACCCCCATTGACAGTCATATGCGTAAGATATGGGTGACAACAAAAGCTCATAATGTATTTAAACAAAGAAAAACACTCATAATACCAAAATAATAAGTTAAAGGGAAGTAAATGTTCGAAGCGTGAACCACCAACTTGTTGAAATTTTCTTACATTCCATTGTTCGGAAATCTTGACTCGCCATAAAAAAATATCGAAGAAACAAAATCAGCGGGATTAGCAGTAATATTCTGAATTATCCAACATTTTCATACAAATACTGCTAAACTAAACGACGTACAGGTCGACAAACTAGCTCAAAACGTGAGCCGCACTCGTCGCACAACGGATTATAGTCCGTAGTATATCCAGTGATGAGGCACTCAACATGATTGAACGCGCAATTTTACATGTTCGGCTAGTTTCTCGAACTGTACCTATTTGGTTGTTCAAAATCGTTTTTGTGACTCGTTATTTGTAATCCTTGGCTAATTTCTCTGGTAAAAGCAGTAGGATTCTATTTTATTCTATTTGAAATTTCAAAGTTGTCGTAATTTCCAGTTCTTGAATCCAATATGCCTGAAACTCTGGAAACTATGTCTTGTCTAAAGAATACGTTGACAACCGGTATATCGATGAGTCTTAACACCATTAAAGTTATATAGTGGATTTCATGGAATACCAAAGATCGTTCTGAAAAAATGTGCCTCCGAACTAGCAATAGATCTTTTCCAATGGGCACACGTATGTTTTTCAAACGTGTTATAAACGTAGCATTGGTTGAATAAACGTTTTTGGTTGAGAATTTTAACGACAATAATTTAGTGTATTCTTCAACGTTGAAAGAATACGGTATAAAGATGTGTTTTCAACGTTACTTCCTCAACAACTCGTTAAATATACGTTTAACAATCGTTATGTTAATTCAAAAAGATTTGTTTATCAAACTCGCTTTATGCGATTCATTTATCAATGTTTATGATACGTTCCTCAACCTTTTATTTGGTCAAAACAATGTTGTTTTATTAAGTATCTTCGACGTTCAAAAAACCTGATTGAAAACGACAATAAAGCGATAATCAGTAAGCAATTGGTTTAACATAACGTTGTTTCACGCGACATTTTTTCGTTGAAAAAACGTTCAGTTTTCAGCCATTTCACAACGTTATTTCAACGTCCTTGTGGCCATTGGGTTGTTGCTATAGAAATCTCACGACTGTAATAATTCGTCTTGATAATTTTTTAACTGGACATTTATCAGTGTCATCTTGACAACCAAGTCAATGGCTATCTTTCTTATGTATGAGCTTCTTTTTTATCGAATAAATATCGTTTTCAACGAAATATTTGTTTTATGTCAGTTTTTCGAGTAAAATTACTGATGAAAAAATGTTGAGCTGAAATAAATTCCCCAAATAAAAAAAAAATTTGAATGGACGAGTTCATACATGAGTTGAATTATACCGATATTTTAAGTCATGTATAAAATCGTTCATGAGAAACGTTAGTTTTGGCAGTTTGATATCATATAAATATGTTATTTGCTCTCTTCAATTACCAAAGCAACCAAGTTTTCGTTCAAAATAAAAGTTTATCCCATAAAATAGAAACCTTTTGTGATGTTACTCAGACATCATCATTAAATGGTTTTGTTCAGCCGTAGATATATCTAAGTGAATTGCTTATTCACTATTTTTATCCAATTTACATAATTAAGAGTCCCTCCAAAATCTCTTATATAAAATTGTTATTTCCGTCAACCAGCTGCACCCCCACAGCAACCATCAGAAGTCATCAAGAACTTGTGAGGGAAGACGTAGGTCTTACCTTTTAACGTGCGATGCCATGCACGGGATCGGTGACTGCGCCGGGATTCGAACTCATGCACCTATATACCGATGATTAGATCAAGAAGTGAAAGCTTTATCCTCGCGCCGCCTCATTTCTTGGATAAGGTTCAGTAAAAATATGAGAAAGTAATTTTTCCACCCGTTTAAAAGCTCTAACTGATATCGAAGATGAATTTTATCAGTCTTTGAATGGAAAAAATAATTTAAAAAAATAACTAAAATCCATATCAAGCGTACTCTTTGAACTAAACTGTATATTGAAGACAAACAGTTTTCATTCATTCGTCCCTGATGTATCCAATCAATTATCCCAATTCATGAATTTTTGATGACATTTTTATTGACGCGTTTCCTTGACTGAAAATCAATTATTTTCCATTCGAACTCTAATGGACAGTCAATTTTCACATCCATAATTTTTGTCTACAAGGATTCAATAATGGGAAATCATTATGTAGGTATTAATATTAAACTGTTCCAAGAAAGTTGAGCATATTTACAATTTTTTCTTCTTTAGATAGATGAAAAACGATCATTATCGGAGAACATGTGTTAGTATGAGTGTTATTCTTGAATTCTGGTGATGGAAATACCACCAATCATCAAGAAATCTGATGCATGGTTTACAATGTTCGAAAATCACAGTCTAGCCACTTGACAAAATAGAAAAAGATAAAAACATTGTTTATGAAATAAAGAATAAATTGAATATGAATGAAAAAAACGCCAATAAGGTAGTGAGTTGGAAAAGTAACGATTGGTAATAGACCAGTGAAGATAATTTTCATCAATGCAGACTTACCCGAGCAAGCATTGAAGCAGAAATCAAAACTTATTGGAACTCCATACCAAATTAGCAGCGATTCAACTCTACTACAGTTCAAAGAAGCAAACAGGAACTCAAAATTTGTATTAATGGTAGCAAAGATTTCTTCATCGTGAGAGCCGAGAAAATTTAAGTGAGATTTGGTATTTCTCTTCAATTTCTGGAGGCTGTATGCCCCAGGGCTTCCTCCGAAGAAGAGTTTTCCAAAGTTTTGCAGTTCATTGGAAAAACGAGCCATATAGAAACAAGATGATCGCAAGCCTCCAAATTGACGACAAATGAATAAGAGGACTGAGCTCGAAGGGCCAGTCTCGAGGAAACTTCTAAGGGTGGAACGATTGATGTTCTTTCAGAAGAGAATATCTGTAAGTCGGGGACTGATCGTCAACTTTTCTGCCGTATTCTATGGAAGTGAGCGAGCTTGTAAGCGAAGCATCACCGACAAGACGAATGGCTCTTTTTCGAACAGTTATTGAACCTCTCTTATGATTTGGGGATATTTCCGTCCAACTGAAAAATTGCTGGAGTGAAACTTTTAAGGTTCGTATTCACTAGAGCATTCGTTCCACATGAGCATCGAACGAGCGAATGCTTGGACAGTGTGGACGCTGATTAGAACACGAACAGAATACGTGTTAACATACGCAGCATGACACAGATTGAGCTTAAACCGAGCATCCCATGTGCTCATTCGGTGCACATGCGGAACGAATGCTCTAGTGAATACGCACTTCAAAAGTTTCACTCCTGCAATTTTTCAGTTCGAAGGAAATATCCCCAAATCATAAGAATGGTTCAATAACTTGGGAAGAATTGGTGTTCAGGAGCACATTTCTTGAGAAAGACTGGAGGAATTCCGTCAGATCCACTTACTATGTTATGATGATGAGACCCAACAAAATGATACTTCGTTGGCGAAATGTAATCTTAGGCACGTGATTGTCAGTAGATGTGATGTTCTGGGATTGTTTTCCTAATGATTTCGTACAATTTGCAACAAACATGTTGGCCAAAATATTGACTTTTTCCTGGGCGTTCGTTGCTAGTGTTCCATCTTCCTTGGTTATGGGAGGAAATGGAAAGTGAAATTTTTTCCCACAGCTTTGACAAAGTACTAAAACGAGCGGAACCCGTTAGGAAACTCAATAGTATCTTGGTGATGAAAGACTTTTTCGAGGATCTGTTTGTGTCCTTTGTACCATCGATGGTGTGATGCTAAGTTGAAGGTTACAGCTCTGCAAAATCTGCTGAACCAGGGTTTACCAGATCATCTTCTTATTGGCATGTTTGTTGTATATGTTTATGTTTGTATCCTCAGCATTATTATTATTGTCTCAGAAATTGTCTCGGGTGATGGAAATGCTGAGAAGAACATGCGAAGACCATTCCAGTCGACTCGTCTGTTTTTTTGTTTTTCTGTATTCAGATAAGTATACGAACGGAATTCCAAAACCGATATTAACAGTACTTGAATGTGCTGCACAACTTATTCTTTGAATATATATTTTATTCATTCCACAATTGTCTGAAAAAAAATAATTTGTTCAATTCAGATAAACTAGATGGCACCAAGTAACTCTTGGAGGTAAAAATCAACCCCACTCCCTGCTTACCTCAAGGGCAGACCATCTCAAAACGGGAGCACAATATCTTTTTTTTTAAGTTCTGGTTCCCACGAAAAGGAAAATCCTGTATTGTTCGAAGAACATCGTGAGAGCCGAGGAAAAGTAGGAATTGTGTTCTTCTTGAATTTCCGCAGGCTGTATGCCTCAAGGAACACCTCCCGAGTCAGCGAGTTCCAAAGCTTTGCCATTCTGTGGAAAAACAAGTACTGGGAAGCAGATATGCGGCATGTCTCCAAAGTGACGGCATATGGATGAGAGGACAGAGCTCGACGGGTCAATCTCGATGAGACCGCTAACGGTGGAACGATTGATGATATTTCGAAAGAGTATCGTCCATGAAAATATCTATAAAACAGAGACAGATCGCCAACCTTTCTGCGATGTTCCAGAGAAGTAAGCGAGCTTGTGAGCGAAGTATCATCGGCGCGAGGAATGACTCTCTTTTGGACCGAATCTAAAAGTTTCAATGTGTGTTTGAGTGCTGCACTCCATATATGGAATCAGTATTCCAAAACAGGTCGAATCTGTGCCTTATAAATCATAATCTGTTGACTAAAAGTAAAATGTTTTTGCGAGGCACTCTTGGCAATGGACCTCACATGGTTATTCCATGAGAGGGTACTGCTGATGGTAATACCGAGCACTGAAATGGAAGATTTCATTGCTGAAGATACTCCTGACATAGTTACGCTGGCTACTGTGAGATCGGCCTTTCTCAATCTCAATACAAATAAAAGTCATTGGATATGGGAAAGTTCCACATCTCCTGAACCAGGGGCGTGAGCGGAGTTTAAAATAACCCTTCTCTCCAAACATTCCTACCAATTGAAAAATTACCTTTCCAACGATGAATCACAATCGTACTTCCAAAGTACTTATTGTATTCCCCTCGTTACGGAACATTTCCATTACGGAAGATGAAACAATATCATGTGAGTAACAATAATTCGATGTCATAGTTTTCACACTATGATTTGTATGCAGACAATTTCACAATTTTTGTTTTTTTTCTTTATTTTTCAACATCAATAAACTCATTTCTTTTAAATGCTAACATAGGATTTTTTTGTGTAGGTTAGAAACTCCTATCTATGTTGAAATACAAAACATGAAAAGAATTACAAACACATATTTCCTATTTATTTTTTATGAAAATAATCTCCATCCTATGTTCCATCTTCTATACCACACTTTCATGAAAATGTTCCGTTACGAGGGGAATACAAAAAGTAATTTTTTATAAAATCTCAAATATATCACTATTTGGTGAATTGCAAGTTTGATTGTGGTATATCATTGGAAAGAAAATTTTGTAGGCAATCGTAATTAAAAAAAAAAATGGTACTTCTCATTTGAACAAAAAAAATTAGATGCGCTTCCGGTTAAACGGAAGTGTTATATTTGGTCTGATACTTGCTAAATTGTACATTTATAACATCAAATAGATATAGGTACCAAATTTGAAACATCTATACAAAATAACAACGAAGTTACAGAGGGTGAGTTGGTTCCGGGTCATCCGGTATATTGTTTGGTTACAATAAGAAATTACAATTGGGTTCTCTTCAAGAAACATTGCAAACATTTCTATTATTGTAGTGCAACATCCGTTGTGGTATCAGCCAGAAAAGAATTGTGTATCTGTCATATGTTTGTTTCGTACTTTCCACTTGGTAGGAGGTACAAAAAGTTCGAATTTTCGTCGTTACGCTTTGTGAATTAACAGATTCTTGATAGTTTTTGTACGCTTTTTCGTACAACGATTTTTGTGGTATTCAAGTACAGTTAACAGTATCTTGCTTGTGTTCAATTCAAGATAGCGAAATCACCATTCGTAGAGTTCAACACCCCATTCAACATATATAAAATATGTAATATTCAACCTAAATATACCCCAATTAGATGACGAATGCTGATATCAAAACGCGTGTGGTCTACTTACAATTATCATCACGCAAAGTCAAGTGATAGATCTATGAATGTACTCGTAAAAGAGAAGTCCCTAAGGTTGGTGTCACCCTTTAAAAATTATGGCCACAAATGTGGGGGAAAATCCCAATAATTGTTTGCCAGTGATTTTTGGATTGTTATCTTCATAAAACAAACGTAACGATGACCGTAACTGGTCATTAAACTGTAATAGACGACGGTGATTTTTAGATAAACGTAATTTTCACGAATTCATTGAGTTCAGTAGTCTTATATGGGTACAGTTTTTCGAATATTTCGTTTGATGATAATTGAAAAAAAAAATCATTATCAAAGTACAGTGCACATACAGAGTGACCCATTTGAAAGCGGTCCACCTCTCTAGAACTGTTATTTATTATCCGATTCAGAAGTTTTTTTTTATATCTCTATGCAGTCAATATCAACATCATCTGGTAAGAATTTGGATACTGCTATAGTAAAAATACGTAGAGGGTTATATTTTGATGACTTATTAAGCTGTTTTTCGTAAATGGAGATCAGTAATGGACTCAGGCTAGGACCTTGGTGGATTCCAGATTTCAGCTGCAAGACTCTGGCTCCGCGTTATCCAGTACTGCTCTCTCGTGCTCCTCCTTCAAATCCTTGAAATATTTAACATGTCTGTTTTGTCATTTCCATATAATTTTGGATTGAAATCCATATTACATAGGGATGATTAGATTTCCAAAGATTTTTTTTACAGTCGTGACATATTTCGACACACTTTGACTTTTTCGAGCGATATGTAGTACACTAAATTATTATTCGTTGAATAACTCTTGAATATCATTTTTATCGATCGAGGTAGTTAGGGACCTACCTGTTATTATCTCTAATTCCTAGGAACCCGTACAACTTATATTGATTAACAATAAAAATGTACCTGAAAATCTCATTATATCTATAATACTTTTGTTTCTCTCGGATGTTGGTCCTTTCGCCAGCTACACCTCAGCCTCTTGGGCTTTTTGTGTTTTCCAGGTTAGTTTCACAGCATCCACTCCGTAACTCTAATCCTCTGTACCAGTCTGTACAGGTTGACTGTTGTATTCTTCGGGAGTTAGTCTGGGTTTCCCGAATATTGCCTGCCTCTTGCGGTCTGATTCCTTGCATTCTGAAAGTATGTGTTTGGCTGTTTCTGCCCCTTTACCACATTGTCTGCAGGAAAGTTCTCCGTGGTACAGTCCCATTTTGTGCAGGTGTTTTCTTTCTCTTTGGACTGTGCCCAGTGAGAAGGTCCGTTATTGTCCTAACTTGATTCCTGCTGAACTTGAGTAGTTAATCAGTTTTGTGTTTTGACGGTTCTTTTGTGAATGTTTTCACGAGGTGCATGAGAGGGGCTTCGTTCCACCTGTCCCTTTGTTTTCGTTCGACCCAGTCCCGAATGCATCTTCGAATGTCAGATTTATTAATCGAGAGTGTGGATTCTGGGTCAATATATGGAGTTGATGAGCCCTCTCTGGCTAACTCATCAGCTTTGCCCTCGATGCCCCAGTGTCGTGAAACCCACATCAAAGTTAATTATTCATGTTTTGAATGTTGAATTTGTTTTCTTATTTACATAATTCATACGGTGTCCAAGAATGCCGTTTTTGAATGGTCTACCTGTCTGGCCTACATATACTGCAAGACCCACAATTCAATTTAACAACTCCTAATTTTTCTGATATTTATGTCCTATCTTCATTATTTTTTAGTTACCTTTTCCTGACATATTATCTGTTCTATAGGCTACTCTTGAATTTTGTTTATGTAAAAATAAAGTAATTTTTTTCTAATCTTTTCTAAACGAGTTAAAGTACTAGAATAATTTTCAAGGCAATCCAATAAGTGTACACCACTATAAGGAGTCTTGTCAATAATTATAGAACTTTGATGTTTTTCTGAAATATAATCAATTGTTAGCGCTTCCATCGAGCTTAGTTCTTACATTTCTTCGTCGTTGCTTCGGTGAAATGGCGAACATTAAAAGATTTTTCTTTTCGTGGGAATGAGAACAAAGAAAAAACGCTGTTAATACTCAGTATCCTCATTTCGTTTAAATATTTCCCAAGTTAACACAACTTGACCAAAGAAACAATAACACGCGATCATCGCACGATATAAATCGTTTCACAAATAATTGATTGGACTTTTCCAGACTGGCGTAGAAAACACCTGTGATCCGCGCGACTTTCCTCTATTATGCGATGGCTGCTCTTCGTTTACGGTCCTCTTCTGGTAGCATCGGTTCCACGTTTCGACTCGTCCGCCCTCCTCAGAGACGTCCTAGTGCCGGCTGACGCGGCAGTGGGGTCGGTCATCTACAGACTCCGGGCCAGTGATCCTTCCTTCGACTATCCGTTGGTGTTTGGTGTCGTGGGGCAATCGAACATTCTGGAAGTGGCCAGTTTGAATTGCAGTAGGTTTAATTCGGTGAGTAGAGATTATACCGATAGAAATGGAAAATTGATTTATAATCAAGGGAGTGCAAAAATATTCTTATGGAATCAATCGTTTTATACAAAAGTTAGATAAGGTAAACCTGGGTAAGGGTGAACGCTTTTTTGATTAGTGCCGCTTTAAAGCATTATAACTTCTAAATTAGACGTATTTTAAATTTCATGTTATAAACATAGCTAGTATAAAGTATCTGTCTAAATGAGTGAGAACAATATTAGTAATAATTTATGTATCAGGTGAGTAAAGTGATACTTTTTTTACGAGTAGGAATAGGCGGAGTGCGGCAATTCCTACAAGTAAAAAAATACTTTACTCACGAGTTTGATACAATATTTTTTCTACAACTGTCAAAAAAAAAACCAATTCATATTTTTTTGCAAATATGAAATGAATTTGGCATATTTTTATTGATTCATTATTCGAACAAAGTTCGAACAGTATGCCGGAGAGTTGAGTTTCAAACAAATGAAACGAATAATTTCGACAGAGTCGAAATCTCTTTCTCTTCACACTATCCCGCAAAATGGAAAATTTGAAGTGAATATTAAAATAACATATCCATCGAGGTCAATATTATTATTATTAATGTTGACTTGACTTTAGAATAACTAGTCCATCGAAGTAACTTCACTTTCTTAGATTTTGTATTCAAAATAAGTAAACAATCCTCGTGAAGCAACGAATACCTTTTTCTTTCTTTGAACTATGTCAAGGAAATCTCATATTTGCACTATCTACGATTTTCTCCGTTCAATCTTCATCACTTTTCATTTCTACTTAAATTAAATTTATAGTTATAGATGCCCAATTTCACAAATTTTATTAATTATTTTTGTCAACTAGTTTCTGACGGCCAAACAGCCATAGCTACCTTGGATTACCTAGTGTAGATTAGGTCCAATAGTTCCTTAGAGGTATATGCTATTATTTTGAATAAATTCGCCGCGATAGTTTGGAATTTTAATAATACTTATTTAATAGTAAGAATGCTAAGAATATTATTAGTGAAACATTTGTATATCAGATATTTATAGGTTATTAGTTGCCAAAGATAATGAGAACTGGCTTTATGACAGGATTTGGTTATTATTCGGATCTGTCACTGTTGTTGCATGAAACTGTCGGTTGCCTAGCAACAGCCGTTAAAAAAAGTGCACTTTTTTTACGCTTTTCCGTTCAATAATGAAATCGTATGTTGATAGTGAAATATTATTGTAATACTTTACGCACACAAACCACACAAAAAAAGAGGACTTTTTTTGATAGTTGTAGAAAAAAGGTATTTTCAGATCAAATGGGACAAGTGTGAAAAACTGTTAAAAAAGCTTCAACTTCGTTTTTTTAACACTTTAATATTTAAAATAGTTAAGAAACTTTTTAAATAAAATGTAACTAAGTGCCTAAAATAAAGTTTGATAAATCTTCTGACAAATAGTTATTTTGTATACAAGTTAAAAAGAATACCAAGAGCTAAAATCTAATATTTTTCTCGTGTATAATACACCCTTTTTTCTATGATGGGAAAAACGACGATGTAATCAAAGATCTACCTTTACATATGTGTATATACAGGGTGTAATCTATCCTCTTGCACTCCCGTGAAGGACAGGTGTATAATACCATTTTTTAAAGAATGGCAGGAGTGAAAACTTCGAAAAAAAATTGTGGAAATTTTAAATTTTGTTAGAAAATTCGGAAAATCTTTTTTTCGAATTTTCCACATCTGCCATTTGTTATGAAATGGCATTATACACCCGTCTTTCACGGGAGTGCAAGAGGATAGATTACACCCTGTATATCGGGGAAAAAAGTAGTTTCATGAAAAGTTATATTTCATTACCTGCTTAATTACCTGTCAACAGAGATAAAATGTCAAACTTTTTTCCTGTCACAGAAAAAGTTAAGATGTCTCCTCTGCGGACTCTCTTGGCGTCTGGTAGGATTCTTATGATCATTCATTTATTAATCGTATCAATATCGTCTACATCAGACCAAAAACAGGTTTTTCTGCCGAATTAAAAAAAAATTACTTCCCATTCTTCATCAGGTTCGTCAAAATGTTGCCAACAAAATGCCTTATTCTCTTCTTGATTTCATATTAAACTACCACCCATTTGCTCTTTTCGATATTGCAAGTATGTTGTTCTTCGATTTTTCTGTCCATAGTTTTATCTTCTTCTGTATCAGAACTCTCTGGGCCTATGTCATCTGTTGAATAAAATATTACAGAGAAATCGTCCAGTTTTTCATCTGTAGATTCGATGTCACTTTCTTTTTGGATTGTACGCTTTTTATTACCTTTTTGTGGAAATACTCTCTTAGTTTCAGTAGCTTTTACTTCTATTATAGCTAATACCTGTAGTGCATTGATGACTTCAGCTCCAGATTCCTTCCTTATTTTGATTTGGATCGACTAGTTGTAGCTATAAAGGACCCCGCATATTTAGTACGTAAAATGGCTTTCGGCTAATTTTGCTCAAATTTTCATATATTGTAGATCTTGGAATCCTCATTACAGAGTCCACTTTATAGATCGATCCTATGACCAGTTTTCGAGGTACAGGGTGTCAAAAATTCGATTTTCGCTATTTTGGGTATATTATGCATCGATTTGATTTTTGTGCTCTAATTCGAAATTGAACTCTCTTACAAATAAACTTATTATATCTAAGTTGTAGCTCATGAGTCCCTCCATACGAATGCTATATCTCATGAATAATTCTATAATCATTATGAATTTTCCATTACTGTTACTATGATATGAAAGTTAAACTGACTCGTGAAATAATCCTTCCTATCACCCCCCCCCCCCCAGTGGCGGATCCAGGGGTGGAAAAGGGGTAATTACCCCCCAAGCCTATTCCAAAATACTCATATTGCCGTCCTAAGGTCTGAGGATGAACACAGTATGTTTCAAAATATCGTAATTTGAGTGTTTCAAATACTTTTATTCGCAATTCTTACATACCGGACCACTTTATTGGTTGTTTTTATTATTTCATTTGTCTATTGGAAATATATTCATATTTTACTTTTCTTAAATGAAAATATTTATATTCATTACCCCCCTATACCAGTACCCTGGATCCGCCACTGACCCCCCATCACCCCATTAATTTACAGCAACCTGTGCATTCGAATACTTCCAAGTTTCGATAGAAATCTCTACTTGTGATATCTCATTGAATAGCTGATAAAAATTGATCTATTCTCCGTCCTCATCAAAACTATTATTTTTGTGAACATCTCAGCGCATGGGAATGAAATTAAAAAACGCATCATCAATATTTTATATACCTCAATAGGTATTTTCATACTCTAAGTAGTAAGTTATAAAAAATATATTAGATAAATGAACTTACAAAACAGTTGTTTTTATATTCTATATACAAATATTAGTATCTTTAGTTTCAAAAATGAAATATTAATGGAAAATTATTTGTATATTGAGGTATACAAAATATTGATGATGCGTTTTTTAATTTCATTCCCATACGCAGAGATGTTCACAAAAATAATAGTTAATTAATTGTTTGATGAGGACGGAGAATAGATCAATTTTTATTAGCTATTCAATGAGGTATCACAATGAGGTATTGAAAGTATTGGAATGCACAAAGCTAAATTGAACCAAGATTGGACCACATACAAGGTTAAACTCACGCAGTACAACAAAGAAATAAGAAAGGCCAGAAGACAATCGTGGAGGAAATTCTGCGAGGAGGTAACAGATACCCCTATGTGCTCGAGAATCCATAAGGTTCTAGACAGAGAAGGTACTGTAAACCAAACAGGTTTCTTGAAAAAGAACGACAATACCTATACCACAACATTTGAAGAAAGTCTAAGAATGCTCACAGAAGCACACTTTCCGGCCTCAGAAATTCTCAATGGTCCGTTAACAGTAGACAGTACCAGAAGCAGGCCAAACAAGCCAACGGCTTCGGAATGGAGACTGGCTACGGAAATATCGAGACCAAATAGAATCAGGTGGGCTATCAGCAAATTCAAACCATACAAGTCCCCTGGAGTAGATGGAATATAACCCATATTTCTCCAAAAGGGACAGGAAATACTTATTCCACACCTGTGCCGTATATTCAAGGCTTGCATAGCATTACGGCATATACCTACGATGTGGCAAGAGGTGAGAGTCATATATCTCCCAAAAGTAGGGAGAATACGCGACAAGACACCCAAGGCATATCGTCCCATAAGTTGGAAAGGCTGATAGATAGATACATAAGAGACGAGGTATTACAAACAACCCCGCTCAACGAACGCCAGTATGCGTATCAACCAGGCAAGTCAACGGACTTAGCACTGGACGACCTCAACAGGCTACTAACGAAGTCCTTGGTAGACAAAGAGATAGCCATGACAACATTTATAGACATCGAAGGTGCCTTCAATAATGCATCCACCGAGTCCATAGCAAATGCCCTAGCGAAAAAAGGGGTACATCCCCTACTGTGCCAGTGGATAAACGCCAATTTGAAGAACAGGGTCATTATATCAGAAATTGACGGAACAACACTGACAGCTAGAGCAAACAAGGGATGTCCGCAGGGAGGGGTGCTATCGCCCCTACTTTGGGCCATCCTAATTGATGAATTAATTGAAAAGCTAGTTTCCAGAGGCTTTCATTGCCTAGGATATGCCGATGACCTTGCAATTATTGCAAAAAGCAAATTTGCAAGGACAGTATCGGAGCTTACACAGTCAGCCCTAGATACAGTCGACAGGTGGTTTAAGGAGGAGGAGCTGACAGTAAACCCTCATAAAACCACAATAGTCACATTCACACGAAAAAAAGTACTGGAAGGACTTAGGTCACCGGTACTGAACGGGATAGAAATTCCATTTGTCCAAGAGGCAAAATACTTAGGAGTCATCTTCGACCATAAGTTGACCTGGAATCAACACCTACAAAAAACCATAGAAAAATGTACTGTAGCCTTCAATCTGTGCAGGAGAATGTGCGGGAGAAATTGGGGGCTACAACCAAAAATTACTACATGGCTTTACGCCAGAGTTATCAGACCCATGATAACGTATGGGTCGGTGGTATGGTGGCCAAAGACCAAGCAGGCAGGAGTGGTTCGACGGCTTGGAGGACTACAAAGACAAGCATGTCTGAGTGCCACCGGGGCCATAAGAACCACCCCAACAGCCGCCTTAGAGGTCTTGCTCAACCTACCTCCACTACACATATACATCGAAGCCGAAGCCAGGTCTGTCACGAGCAGGTTGCTTAGAGGACAAGCACCCATTAGCAATATGCACGGGAGAGACTACAACAAGCTATATGAAGAGTTGGATAACGACCCGGTTACAAGAATGCCATCAGATGGCATTCTTCCCAGATATAGCTTTGACAAAACTTTCAAGATAAGTATAACGGACAGGGATGCGTGGAAGGGGGGGCCTCCCATCAATGCGGAAATCGCTGTCTATACGGACGACTCCAAAACGGATGAAGGTGCAGGAGCCGGCATTTACGGAACCAAGCCGAAGATGAAAATCTCACTGAGCTTGGGCAAACATGCGACGATATTTCAAGCGGAAATCGTTGCAATACACCATTGTGCACAAGAGCTAATAAGGCACGATTTTTCACGAAAAAACATTGCCATATACTCAGATAGCCAAGCTGCGATAAAAGCAGTCAACTCAATGCAAGTTACCTCAAAACTTGTTTGGGACTGCATAGAAGCCCTAAAAGAGCTGGGCAGTCAGAACAGACTGGCACTAGCCTGGGTACCAGCACACACAGGTTATAGAGGCAATGAAGAGGCCGATAAACTAGCCCGAGAAGGAGCAAGTAAGGCCCTGAATGGTCCAGAACCGTATTGCGGTATAGCAAAAGCTGTACTAAAAACAAACACCAAATCATGGATTCAACAGAAGTCTCAAAAATGGTGGAACAATGCACCAGGGATGAGACAGGCCAAAGAGTTTATCAAACAACCGCAGCCAACATTCACAGACTATCTACTAAGCCAGAAGAGGAACACTACTAGAATAGTAGTAGGACTTCTCACAGGGCACTGTAGGCTCAACAAACATATGAGTACAATAGGCCTGGCAGAAGAAATGCTATGCAGGTTCTGTCAGGAAGAAGAGGAAACATCAGTACACATACTATGCCACTGCGAGGGCATAGTAAAGGCAAAGGTTTCTAACGCTGGGAGAAGAAAAACCAAGAGCTCCCAGATTCATGGGAGTTCTAAAAACTAGCCTGTGGAGTCTCGTAAAGAAGACAGGGCTAGACAAAGAACTCTAAATGATCTCGAGGACAAACACAATAGATCTGAAAAGGTCGCGGCGTAGAGGCTTGTAGCACGAAAGTCCCTAATATATAATCTAATAATCTAAATTGGAATGCACAGGCTGTAAATTAATGGGGCGATGGGGGTTGGCTATTATGGGGGGGAGGGTGATAGGAAGGATTATTTCACGAGTCAGTTTAACTTTCATATCATAGTAACAGTTATGGACACACAATGATTATATAATTATTCATGAGATATAGCATTTGAAAGCATTCAAATTGTCACCTTTTACATGGAAAACTGGTCGAGAAGCAATCATATGAATCCTCATGTAGTTGATCAATACCCATACTTTATAAAAAAATTGGCAAATTCTAGCCGTTTGTTTTCTAATTTCAACGGATTGAAAATCAAAACGATTATGATATTGATTTTTATCTGTTTCTATGAACATTATGTCTTGTCATGCTGTAATGCAACACATTTTGTGAGATATTATTTTTTATTCGTATGGAGGGCACCAATGCCACCAATTGAAAAAAATAACGTAAAGTATTCGTGGATAACTGATCTTCCAAACACTTGCTCTGTTTAGAGCTCTCCGGCTGCGCCGTCGTGCGTGTTTGAAAGACCTTTTTATCCACTTATACTTTAATATACTAATAAACATTCCTACGATATTTTATGGACCACTTAGTTAATAGTTAGGTATAGTTTTTCATAAACAACATAACTTTCTAAATCACCCACTTTTTCTTCAAGGTATGCCAGGCAAACGTGGTACTGAAGAAGCGACTGGAACCCGGTAGATTCTACGACTTCAGCGTCGATGTGCGGAGCCAAAAGGGGGAGTCCGCCACCTTGAAATGTTCGTTTCGCGCCACCAATGCCACCACTCCAATGGAGAGAATATTTCCTGGAGCTCCAAGCCTGCTCACAGTTTCCGAGGGTGCGAGACGAAACACAGAGATCGGTACCATCCTGGCGAAAGGTAATCCTACCAGTACCAGAAGCGTACTTTTGGAACTCTGGGGCTCGTCTGAATTCGGCCTCCATCAGAAGTTCGTCAGTGGAAATGATGCCGAGGGGACTATTCTACTGCTGAGTTCGTTGGACTACGAGAAAAAGACTGTGCATCATTTGATGATTCTGGCAAATGTTAGTATACGTGATTTTTTATTATAACGTGGGTGAATAGCAGAGAGCTTTTTTAAGGGTCATATACACACTACGATAGATTTTTATCTCAAAAAGTTCTAAAAAAAAATTGTAAGTGGCTCAAAAGACGTAGGAAATACCTAGAAGGGAATTTTTAAATACTATATACTGGGACTGACAGTGATGTTCTGTGAGACCAGCAAAAATTTCTTCTGAAATGAAAACTTCAAATTAACACAAAAAATACAAAGCGTGAGTCGATTGTGGGTGGGTTTTTTTAATCGCACTTTTATTATAATACTTTTTTGTCAATAATTAAGTAAATTAGTACTCTCAATTCATGAAAAGACTCTATATCTCCAGGACCTGCTAAAATTACTATTATTTCCGTTACACATTAAATTGAAAGATGAAAATAGTATATTGTACAATGAGCATGAAATGGCATACATTTCCCACGAGTAGGTATATGAAATTTTTTCTACGATCACATTTTATGCGCTTTATCGACCAAGGAAGTAGGCCGATTATAAACACTTTTTCATTTCTACATCGCGAGCTGTACTGTAATAATCATTTCAGTCCAGGATATTTCATTTCCCACGACTTTCATGAACTACTAGACTGTCATCATAGGTATTAATGAAATTTATGATCATAAATAATATAAGATCAAATCAAGTTTGTTAACATGTCTGTCTAATAATTTGACATTTTACATCAGTATTTACAAAATTCCTTTAAAAAAAATAAGTAATCGAAAATGAGTAATATAGTCATATTATTTCGATGTAAAGATTGATGACAATCAAATTCTATATTTTCGAATAGATGGCAGGAACTTTCTATGGCAGTTAATTTCATTATATTATTATGTGAGCTCGTAGCAGCGATTGTTCAGTGAGGGAACGGTCGGGTTTGGATCGTGGGGAAGCGTTCGAATTTTATTACAATTTTCAATAATTTTATCTTCAATTCCTTTTTCAGGTTGCATGTATTATGGGAATTATGACGCCAGGAAAGTTTATGATAAAAAGTGTTATTAAAAATATTACAGCTTTGTTTATGATTCAGATGATCGTAGAAAAAGTATAGTGTACAATTTTCCACTCGTAGGTATATGAACTATTGTACAAAAAAATATTTAAGATGACCATGTGTCCATATCTAAATCTTCAAGTTTTCTTAATAAAGACGTTTTTTTGGAAAACATTATTTTACAAAGAATGAAATTTCAGGTAGCCATGGAAATATCAAGCTTATGATAGTTTGGTGACTTTTATTAGTTATTTTTGTATCTTGTGCACGAAATGCTACTTTGGTGATCGATAGCCGATTTTTTTAACGAGGCGCATCTGAGTTGAAAAAATAGTCGAGATCACCAACGTATTTCGTTGCAAACAAAACTTTTTCTACAGACGTCAAAAAATATTGTTCTAGAATAAGTAATATGGTTAGCTTAATATAAAAATAGTGTTGAACTGGTTTAAATGGTTTTTTCTTTTGAAAAGTGTTAAAAAGCCCTAATTATTGTTAAACATTCAGAAAAAAATGATTTATTGGATTTTTGCTTGATTGGGGACCATACTGGTTGATATATAAAAATCACATATAGTTTATATGCAGTGCGCGAAATATGTATTTCGAACACTATTTCACACACGATATCATGGTAATGTAGGAAAATGAAGACGGTGTTTCAAAAAAATCTCCCAAAATGAATGCAAATATCGATTATTCAAAGGAAATTTTCAAGAAATTATTTATTATAGTCGAAAAATGTTATCAAATCATTTGTCAGAACTTTACCAAATGTATACTAACACCAATGAACTAGAGGAAGTTTATAAGATTGCAAAATAATTTCAACCATGGCTCAAAGTTTCAACTGTCTCAAAAATCAACTTTTCATCTCTCATTTCTAGGTAAAGAACTAGATTTACTTACTGGGCTATAACAAGTGAATGTACAGAAAATAACAGAATTAGGAAAAATACAAATAAAAAAAATTGTGAACCTCACATTTTTACAATAAATGGTGGAAATGTTGTCCATTACATTCTAAACATTTCAAACTGTGCTTCTGTATACGACGTGTTAAGCTGAGTTCCCAATGCATCGTTTTTGCTTTTCGCGTCGCGCGTCACGCCATCTTCACGCATTCTGATTGGCGAATTGGTGAATCGTGTCAAGAATTCGCCAATCAGAATGCGAAACGCGCGACGTGAAAAAAAAATGATGCATTGGGAACTCAGCTTTAGGGAAAGAGTCAGAGAATCATTTAATTATTGTCATTGTACCGCGAACAGATATGTTGCCCTCAAACGCCCTGCATAGTCGGTACGCACTAGTATGCAGAGACATTCCGTGAGTTTTTGTTTACGAAAAAACTGCGAACAATTTCAGTACCTAATTAGCATCGGTTCGTCGTTTATCGGTGATCGATTTATTTCGCCTCAATATACATATATACGTGTTAAATAGTTATTTCTTGTTGGATTAACTGCATACTATTTTGCTTATATCATTAATTAATTGCACGCTGTTCCTCCTTCGATAATCTAAGTGTCGTGGAGTGTTCAATCGTCCCGGTAAACTACACAAACAGGCAGAACATCAGTGGAACCCTCTTCGCCTTTCCATCCAAAAGGGCCCTTTGTGAAGACGACAGAAGAAGGGACACCGAGACAGACAGACAAACAGATCGTCTACGGGACTGGTAAGACGTTATAGGGCATCCGTGTTATCTTCAATTTATAGTTATTTATGGTACTAGTGTGTTATTTTGAAAATAAGTCACGCGAGAAAGATTTATACCACGAGTCCGTCAGGCCGAGTGGTATAAATTCTCAAGTGACTTAGGAAACATAACACACGAGTGGCATACAATGTTTTATCCAACGAGTGAAATAAATCTTTTTTTATGAGATAAAAATCAATAAGTTTCAAATATTAACGTGAGTTAAATCCATAACTCACTAGTGGATTATATCTCACTAGTGTGTTATTTGATAGTTTACTTGCCTAAAATGACATTAATAATGACAGTCATAACTGTCATGTGTTTGATAAATATTTTTTCTTTTATCTAATTTTTCTTTACTTGGATACAGTTTACATAAATCAAAACACTAAAGGCTATCGAATTAAAACAACGACGTGTGGTTGCTTTTTCAATTCCAAGAGGAATTCGTCGTTCCAAATCATTCGTGATCATCATGTGTATGTACTGAAAAGGATTTGCAAAAATAAACTTCTGCATTCATTTTGGGAGATTTTTTGAAACACCGTCAATAACTATTATTTTTTATATTATAAGTTACTTATAAAAGTCATCAACTACCATCAGCTCATAAAGTCATATTTCTTCTATTCCCAAACGTTTTATGGGGTCAATAAAACAGTAATGATCTCATTGCTCTTAGGACCCATGGACGAAAATCGAAGAGGACACCCGCAATATAGCGAGTTGGCCACTGTTGGTGGCCGTTTTGGACGAACAAGATGCCCCTCCTGTGTTCACAATTGCCCCTCCGACGACCACCCTCAGTCCGAGCCTGACTCCGGGTGATACGATTCTCAGGGTTCGCGCTGAAGACGGAGATAGAGGAAATCCAAGGGAAATCCGGTACGGACTGGTGCCAGAAGAAGGAAATGCTTACATCACATTTTTTGATATCGACGAGAAAACAGGTGAGGGTTCATATCATTTTATTACAAATTAAGTTATGAGATTTTTTCTTATTTTTTTTTTATACATTTTGGCCCATTTAAGATGGAAGCACCCTGTCTTTCAAAAAATTGGATATGAAGGAGAGCATGTTGCCATTAACTTGCCACCCAATGGGCACACGTACGTTTTTCAAACGTGTTATAAACGTGGCATTGGTTGAATAAACGTTTCTGGTTGAAAATTTCAACGACAATAATTTAGTGTAATCTTCAACGTTGAAAGAATACGTTATAAAGATGTGTTTTCAACGTTACTTCCTCAACAAGTCGTTAAATATACGTTTAACAATAAATTTTTAATCAAATTTGCTTTATGCAATTCATTTATCAATGTTTATGATACCTTCCTCAACCTTTTATTTGGTCAAAACAATGTTGTTTTATTGAGTATCTTCGATGTTCAAAAAACCAGAATGAAAACGGCAATAAGTTGATAATTAGTAAGCAATTGGTTTAATATTACGTTGTTTCACGCGACATGTTTTCGTTGAAGAAACGTTCGGTTTTCAGCCATTTCACAACGTTATTTCAACGTCCTTGTGCCCATTGGGCAATCACTCAGTTTTTAGGACGTTGCTATAACTTTTTCTTTATTTGCAAATACTTCAATGAATATCTGATTGGAGACCTACGAGATTATCTGTAGTTGTAGTTGGTTAAATGCATTCTGGTATGGATAGGATTTTATTCTTTGAGCTAATTCCGTAGTTACAGGAGACGTCCTCAACTGTCGAATTTCCAAGGGGACAACCTATATATGTTCACATTTTCGGTTTCAGGATCTCATTCCACATACAATAGTTGAATTTGCAGGTGAAAATTCTATAGGCGTCAATTTTTATTTCTTGGTGTGAGTGCCATGAAATATTTTTGTTTCAGTTCATTTTCGTAGAAAAATTACAGTCATACTATTCCACAACTATCTTGTTTTTCTATGATAACTTCGTTTTTCCAACCGAAACAGAAAATGTTTGACAATATCCAATCAAAAATTAAAGCACTGCTTTAAAAAATTCAGATTTTGTTACTGTCAAGTTTGAATTCTGATCAAAGAAGTAAGATTTCGGCGAAGGGATATTATTTATGGTGTATTTCCTTTTAATTATCTACCGTAATCCTTACGGAAAACCAAGTACTAACAAGCTTATTTATGTCTTTCGACATTGCATCATCGTGTTCAGCCCCCCGAAAATAAATACAAAAATACACAAAACAAACTTGTTTTTGTTGACTTAAGTTTCACAACTTTAACACTTTGCTCTTCTAATGGTTTACTGAAACAATCAAAGTCTCGCGTGTCCAAAACTTCGGCAGAGTTGTTGGATGAAAAAATTGAAAGTCTGCGTGTCGCCGCAAGGAAATTTCCATTTAAATGAAACAAAAACAAGTGACGTGTAATTGATAACATGATGCACCAGTATTTTTATTTAAATTCACTAAAGTGACCCATATTTTTTCGAGCCAATCGATTAACTGTCGTCCAATAATGAGTGTTATTTAGAATAATAGCAAACAGAAATGGAATAATGTGATTCAAGCATCAGAGGGGGTTGATGGAAAAAAGGCCTAAGACTTCGTATTTTTATTGACCTTTGTCTTCTTAATTTCCCACAAATATAATTGTTGTACAGCGCTTAGTTTTCATATCATTCATTCATTCTAGAGCTAATGAAAAATATATCATATTGCTAGGAAAAAATATTTTATTTTTGCCATGGCCACTCGCAATTTTATTAGAGGTTAGGTTAGGTTAGGTTAGGTTAGGTTAGGTTTAAATATGAGTGGGCATACATTAGACCCTCCACCGCGGCCCAAGGCCTATGCTACCGTGCTAAGCCCATTGGCGGTAATTGATAATCGACTATATTGTGGGAAAAACAGTTTTTATTTTTTATTTTGATATTTTAATACATGTTGAATTTGTACCTTCACTTGGGACGCTTTTATTTACGATTAAAGCATTCCAAATGAAGGTACAATTTCAACGTGTACTGAAATATCAAAATAAAAATTCAAAGCTCTTTTCCCCACAGTAAATTCGACTGTCATGTACCACCAATGGGCTCAGCACAGCAGTATGCACGCCCCCCCCCCAATGTTTGTATTTCTCTTAGTGTATCCAATCTCTCAACGAAATTGATAAGTAGGTACATATATTGTGGTTTCTTATCCACTATTATCCTGTCACATAGTATTGGTTATAAAATAGAAAGAGTAAACGTTTGTGGGCGGACAAAACCATAAGCATGTAGGCCTATTAATTGGGCCCGTTATGTACCAACCTCTGCTGGGAAATAATTCAATTTTGAAGGTATCTCAACTTTTCTGGAACCAACAAATGAACTTGAGGTAATGGAACACGATAGCCCAACTGAAAAACAAAAAAGCTCCGGGATATGACGTCCTGAAACATTGAAAGCTATCTGAACCTATATCTGTAATCCACTAGCATACATAATCAACCAATGTCTCCATATGCTTTCAAATTATCAGTGGTGATCCCCGTATACAAAAACGAAGGAAAACAAAAAGTGACAATCTATAGACCAATCTCCCTAATAATGTCTCTAAGAAAAGTTACTCAGAAAATTCTAAAGAGTAAGTACATAAAATACAGTCCTGAACAAATGTAAACTTCTATCGGAATTCCAGTTCGGCTTTCAGAAAAATAAATCTACACAAGACGGTATTCACGTTTTAACAAATAATATTTACGAATTCTTAGATAAAAACATTCCATGTTTAGGCGTATTTGTAAATTTGAGTAAGGCTTCTGACACAGTTAACCATACCATACTTTAAGCTACGCTAGATAATACAGGAATACGACCGATGTTATTCACAATATATTTATAACTCGTCAACTGATGAAATACTGGATAGATCCTTTTGGGTTTTATTCCAGAAATATAAGATAATTTATAAGATCTTATTATTCAATATATCAGCAGCTTTTGGAGAAACTAGAATTTGCTTTTTCGATATACTATCGTAGAATACAGCCCAATGGGCACATGCACGTTGAAATAACGTTGTGAAATGGCTGAAAACCGAACGTTTTTTCAACGAAAAAATGTAATATTAAACCAATTGCTTACTAATTATCGCTTTATTGCTGTTTTCAATAGGTTTTTTGAACATCGAGGATACTCAATAAAACAACATTGTTTTGACCAAATAAAATGTTAAAGATCGTATATATAAAGCAATTTTAATTAAAAATTCTTTTTGAATTAACATAACGATTGCTAAACGTATATTTGACGACCTGTTGAGGAAGTAACGTTGAAAACACATCTTTATAACGTAATCTTTCAACGATGAAGATTACACTTAATTATTTCCGTTAAAATTTTCAACCAGAAACGTTTATTCAACCAATGCCACGTTTATAACACGTTTGAAAAACGTACGTGTGCCCATTGGGAGGTAGGAAAAAATCAAATATCCATCGCTGATATCTATTAGAACATTTTGAATTGCCAAAAGTCTATATTTCCAAAACTATCGATCCAGCAAAAATTGTGTATTTTCCATGGTGTGATTCTGAACTAAAAACCACACACCATTTTATGACTCATTATGCTTGCCAAAGACCTCGGAATTTTAAACAGCAGTGCAATGAAAAGCTTCTATTTTCGGATTTTAACATAAAGTATCGATTGAATTGTTTCGTGCAAGATCGAGCTGATATGCAGCTTCCGGAAAAATCTTTCATATGCCAAATATGGAAAATGTATTCAAATCAGGTACTAATTTCAGCTGCGTTTCGTACAAAAAAATCTTTGCAATCGATAACTTAAGTAGGCAATGTTTTCGTTATATCAACATCAACTTTCGATGGCTTACAAAATATTTCTGATATGTATATACAGATGTTACGAATTCTACTGAAAAATAACTTCCATGATGAGTGAGACATACTGTATTTAGAACGTTAATTTTTCATTTTTTGATTTGCTGCTTCCATCGGAATAATTTTCAGTGAAAGCTTTTTACACTTAAAACTTACCAAATGAATGGCCGATATGTTTGTGTTTTTTTCAACTACAATCTTATACGTGCGCGATTCTGATCATGCAATTAAAAACAGCTGATTTACAGTCAAATATAAAGATAGAATAGATAAACTCTATACATTTCCCAAACGAAGACTCGGAAAAACACGCGAAACATTTACTATGAACCTGAGAGATTGAAAATTTAGATAATTCAAAGCCTGCACGAAATATTTATCGAAGTCCCAATTCGTCAGGATACTAGCAGCACTAACACTAAAACACCCGATGTTCATCAAAATATATTTTTTCGGCAACCGTCCGGGAAGTACCTACTTCCCGGACGATTTTTCTTTGAGAAAGTATCACTTCCCGGACTAGTCCGGGAAGTACGTACTTTCCGCAACACGTCCGAAAACAGTTTTTTTGGACTCGCAGAATCTTGTCCACTCGTCCAAAAAAAACAGTGTTTTCCGGACTTGTTACGTAAATTACTATTACTGCTCTCCACAAAGTTAGTTTAAGGACTTAGTAGGAGATTTGAGCCGGTTCTGGGCCTCCCCCCACCACTATGACGTCATCAGTGACCTTGACCTATGACCTATGACCTCGACCTATGACCTTGACCCATGACCTTGACCTATGACCTTGACCTATGACCTCGACCTATGACCTCGACCTAGGACTTGACCTAGGACTTGACCTAGGACTTGGGCTTGCCCTTAGCCTTGACCATGATGTATATTGTTGGGAGGTGTTCAGGGTTTGTGTTTGACATTGAGATTATAATGACTTGGATTTTTTTTTCATACACGGACAAGTACTTTTTCCAAGTACTTAATTTATTTTTCTTACCTCAATGTCTTCCATGTCCTTCATGTATACTTACTCTGCCATTGTGTATGACCCTTATGTGTGGAGTACACATACAAATCTATACCGAAGTATAGAGAGGGTACAACACGTCTGCACACCACGGAGATCCAGTCAGATATGTGAACTCTGATTACTCTCCAGTGATGTATACCTTGCGATGGTGGTGGGAGGAGGGGTCGCGTGACGCTATGCGCATCCACCCTCGCTCTCGATAGGGTGGGTTGGATCCGCGCTGACGTCACACACCCATACGCTGCGGTGACTCATCGACTACTATTTACTCTCCGCCCTCTATCGATGCGATGCAAACTCGCGCATGGTGGGGGCTTTGTATCATACATGTTTCATAAGTCTGTGGTGGGGGGTGGTTCACTATCTATTATAAAAGAAGTTGGTATGGTGATATGAAATCAGAAGTTGTATACCTAGCAGTCGAGCAGTCAGCAAGAGTAGTGAAGTTATTCAGTGCCTACACAGTGAGAGAGATCAGTGAGTGTGTTTTTCTATTGAAAATTATTTATATTTTCCATATATATTATCATCATGTCAGTTCCAAAAGTAGATTTACAAAAAATCAATTCTATAATTAAACAAGAGATGGAAGTGTTAGAGCAAAAAGTAATATCATCTTTGCCACTGAATGAAGCTTACCCAATTAAGACGATGTCAGTTTGTTCTACCCGGTTTGGTAAATCCATTTTATTGATACTACTTGATGTAAGCAATGATACATTATTCAAAACATGGCTGCCAAAACGCGTTTCAGAACAATTTACCGATGATGATGTAGCATGCATCAATTCATCAGGTGGTAAATATACAGTAGCATATTTGGGTCAGAGTCCACAAAGCTTTGCCGGCATGAAAACGAGATCGTTGGTCAAATTTGATCTCACTGAATAATTGTAATATATAATTTCCACTTGTCATATCTTCTAATTCTGATTCTTTTATATTATAGGTGATAATTGTAAGGAAAATATAAAAACTTTTCATACATTGTTAAACACACTCTTCGGTGGAGACATCATCAAAAGTCTAATGTGAGTAGTACTGATTATTTTTGTAGCATTCTTATTTCAATAATTTCTCTTTGATCATAGCTTCATTTTTGAAAAATGTGGATGATGTATGCAAGTCAACACTGGACCGAAGCCATAGACATCTCTTCCGCCGTTGAAAGGTTAACTTCTGAGTTGCGTGCTTTGAGCGAGGATGCTCACCACGCCACCATTTATGACCTGAGCGTATGCTATGATGAAGAAAGGATCCAACACTGTATGCGTGATTACGAGAACTACAAAAAGGGTGTGGATCTCTGCGAGAAATATACAGATGGTTCTTTCGATCTACATCACCTCTGCGACGCAATGATTGAATGTGAGCTGAAAAGATTTCTCCACCGCCTCCTACCATACCTACCTGAAGACATCATCAAAAAGTACCAACTGGATGATGATGATAGTGAAATCGAAGAAGGAGAAAATTATGATGAAGATGAAGAAGAAGTTATATTAGATTGTTTGTACATACCTAAGACTATTTGAATTCTAAGCTAATGATATTTGAATAAAAAAACATAAAAATTTTTTACACATGTTTTATTTACCTATTTCTCTTTTACATGAATAAAGAAAGAAAAATGAAAAAAATGTGTGTGTGTGTGTGTCTTCATCAATATCTGCAGTGAACTGAACCATCCAATGCATTGTATGTCAAAAATGTATCATGCAGAATGAGTGCATATACTTTGGTGTTGGCTGGGAAGTTGACTTTCCTAGTTTCAAACTCGAGCTTAATATCAATAGTTGATGATTTTGTGGCATTCGGCTGATGTGAACAATCAATGATGAATAGTGGATTTTGTCGAAATTGACCAATGTCCATGAGAGGTTCACTCATATCTTTATCATAATAACTTCGTTGAAAGTTCTCATAGGCATAATAAGCCGAAGTATCGAGTTTTTTATCGAAATCCAAATTCCAACGTTCATATGGGTATACTTCAGAGTTCAAGTACACACGAATGTTATTGATATCAGCAGTTGTGAATTTAGTGATGTCCTTTGTCCTGTCTTCAGAAGTGGTAGTGCTTTGGAATCCAATGATGATGTAACGAGGTGTTTCAAGGGCGTTGGTTGTCTTGATAGCCCATATGTCTGAAGACGTGCCACGTAGTGATGGAAGTTCATAGAGATCCCACATGCGATAAGCCAACTTGATTTTAGCATTCAGACCGCTTTTGTTGATTCTATTTAAAAGTTTGAGCTTGTGCTTATCTTCTGGCACTATGTGTCTTATTTTCCACTCAATTTTATTGATTTCCAAATCAGCATCAACCTCACCAATATATGAGTTCTTGAAGGATCGAGCGATTATTAAAATCATTTCTTGTTTGGCATTCAAGATACTTTTGTTGTAATCTTCAGCGAAACCCATCAAATATTTCAGTGGTAATTTACCACTGAATACGTGACTAGTTGTATCCAAGATATCCTGTTTAGTTTCCGAAAGTCCCCATCCAGTTGTCAATAAAGTGTTAGCATGCGATTGTCCAAATGATATCATATTCTTCATTGTAGATGTTATCCCCGGCTTCCTGACCACAGCAACTTGTTCACCACCCATTTCGTAGCGAATTTCATCAAAAAGGAAGGCGATTGCATTATTCGAGAGATAACATAATTTTGTTTCATCTTTAGGTGTGAATTTACCCTCTATATAAATGAAACTCTCAGCAATGTCAAGTATAACGTCTTGATTATTGATTGCAATTCGAATTTCATCTGAATTCCTAAACAATGGTGATCCATATGGTTTATATGTATGCTCATGTAAACTTGTGAGGGAATGATCGAGCATCGGCTCGTCAAATATATTCAACTTTTCACTATTTGTTTCGAGCACCATTGTTCCTTACTTTCAGTCCAATTGATTTCAAAAATTTGAGATCTCTCAGCGAGAGAGCAGTGTGGTGTGCTAACTGTTTAGCGTACACTTTTGGAATGAGCCTTTTTCTATTCGAACCTTCCTTTTTAGCTATTTGTGGAATGTTTTCAAATCCTTGTCGATTCTGTCTATTATAACAAAAACCCATAATAGTTATTAGATTTTTTTCAATTCCAAAATTATAACAATCTCTTCTGCACTTCCAAAATCAATGAGATTATTATTATGATCCAAAATACGCACTGTGATGTTGTGAATCAACTGACGACCTTCTGGACTGATGGGCATATATATAATCTTGTGTGGTTCTTTTGTGAGATTGAATCCAGGCTCCACATCGATATCGAATGAAAAAAGAATGTGGGATTCTTCATTGTTTATGTATGAACCAGATATAATGTTGCAATCTAAGCGGATTAGTCTCACAGTTGTTATATTTATCGGATGTGAGGATTCGTGTATCTGATTCGGTTGAAATCTATCAAAATTAAAACCCATCATCTTTGCTATGGAATTCGGATGAGTTAGATCAATTTCATATTTTGATCGCATCTCACATTTGAAAGTATTATTATTGGCATGTAGGTAGAATATATCATCTGCATTGGTATCGTTTTGATTTTTCCCATGAAACAATCGAAACATGATATGTTTCTGAATAACTGCATTGATCTCATCTATTTCATAGGCACCACATGGAATTTCAATTGTGTACTTCTGAAGTATTGGTGAACTTATATCACTGATTCTAAAACTGATCACATTGTTTTTTTCAGTTATATTATTTACTGTGTTGCATCCATAGAATCCTAAAAGTCCCAATCCATAACGACTGTTTCTATCCAATTCAACGGGTGGGAAAAAGTCTGCACTCAAGACACTCGTCCCGACAGCTTGTAGTTCGAACTTCCGTGACATGACTGATACATTTTATGGATTTCACTTCAATTTATTGTTGTCTACAACACACTCGGGACAACCTACGCTTTTTCGGAGATGGTTCATCAATATCCATTTCATTTTTATTAGCACCAATATTCATATCCTTTATATTGCAATAACAGCAGAATATTTTTCGAGGTATAGGACCATCATTCACATCAGAATCTGAAACGCTTTCGCCGTCAAGATTGTGGTGGTCATTGCAATATCTATATTTCATTATATCAACATCATCTTGTAGACTTTTAGGTAACTTTTCCCAAACAGAAGCAATCTCATGTGCAGCGCATGCGAGTATCACTTCCTTCGGCATATTTGCAAGCATCACTCGATCCATTCTTGTCAAGGTCCGATATTTTGAATACATTTTGAGTGATAATCCCATCGTCCTAATAGCCTCTCGAGTCATTGCTGGAGTTTTATCCATTCTATAATAATTCAGAGAGAAACTTCAGGCACAAGTGACCGCAGAAAACTGTGTTGAACTTCTGCTGGCGATCATAGTTATATAGAATTTTCACTTTCGAACATTTCTGGAAGTATTGAATCAACTCTATTGGTGGGGGTAGATTTCCAAAACTATCAAAGTATGTAATGTCTTTCCCACATTTGCTGTATGCCACCCAATGTGTTCCCGATCCTCTTATTCCATCTAAATTGACAATGGCGGTCTCGCGGTGTCGTGGACCTCTAGTGGGTAATGTATCACGCATGAAAATACCGCGAAAGTATGGAATTTTCATTTTCTTGGCATAATAAGTGAGATCGATGTCGGTGAGAGGTTTTCGAGGTAGGGAATCAACTAGTTTTTTGGATTGTATGGTTTCAAATAGAGTCCGAGTCCTTTACGGTAAGGTTTAAGGTATATACCACTACCACTTTTACCCAATGCCACACTTTCCATTTTCCTATTATGACGATTCGCTTCGATCAGGGCGGTTCTGCTTGCTTTTGCTGAATTCACAGCTCTGGTGATGCCTGCAACAGCACCAGCTAAACTTCCGAGCGCAGACAATCCAGCAAAAATTGGTATCAATGGTAGAATCCCTCCGACTTTAGGTATTGGAATTATGCGAGGCGTGCGGATCGTTTTCTTTCCACCGGCAGCTTTGAGGTATTTACGTGCTGCATGCAATGCCACTACGGTGGCTTTTTTCAAATTATTCGTCACAAATTGCTCACCCCCAGCTTTTTTCAGTACATTCCGCACTTTATGAACCACCCCAGAACCAAAGGCGATTTTTATGAGATTATTTTTCTTCTTCTTCGGTTGATTTCTCTTCTTTTTCTTCGGTTGATTCCTCTTTTTTGTCTTCACAGTAGTACTACTACAACCCATACCGAAACGTCTCTTTGATTTCATAATGTTGGTAACGAGTAGGGCAGCTATTCTTTCCTTAATACCAGCGTCCTTCGATTTAACCCTGTTCCAAGCTGCGTATTCGAGTTCTTTGTCTGCTCTATGTCTCGCTGTGAGATCAGTTAGATGATTCAAATATTGAATATCGTGTTGTTTGCATGCAATATCCAATTTATTGATTCCAGGATCTTTGCGGGCTAAACGTTTTTCCAATTTTGTACCGGGTCCACAATACTGATATCCTCCGGGTAAATGTAATTCGAACGGCAATTTGTTTATTAAATTATTAACGAATCCACGACCGCTTTTTCTGCATCCACTACGAACACATCCGTATCGTTTGATGGTACTCATTTAAATGAAATGTTCACAGCATATCATCGCTTACATAGTCTCCAACCACGGTACGATGCGCATTGTGAAGCAGAAAGAAAAGTTTGCTGTAGATAATCTAGATGAAAAATTCGGTTGTGGATTGAATGGACAGAAAGTGTTGCGGCATGGTCCACTACTTCCATCATCTGTTCGAGGACTCATTATCGGACCATCGAATTGTGGAAAGACGAATGCCATGATCTCTCTTTTAACACATCCACAAGGACTGCGATTCACAAATGTTTATCTCTATTCGAAATCACTCAATCAACCCAAATATCAATTCCTACGAAATGTATTGGAACCCATCAAGGGGTTGGGATTTTATACATTCAGTAATAATGCAGAAATAGTGGAACCATCCGATGCCAAACCAAATTCTGTTTTCATTTTCGATGATGTAATATGTGAAAAACAGGATATTATAAGATCATATTTCTGTATGGGACGTCATAAAGATGTTGACTGTTTTTATCTTGCTCAAACATATTCACGAGTGCCCAAACAGTTAGTGCGAGATAATACCAACTTTATCGTAATGTTCAAGCAAGATGAAACGAATCTACACCATATTTATTCGGATCACGTGTCACCCGATGTAACATTTAAGCAATTCCAATTGATGTGTGTTAAATGTTGGGAGGATCAATATGGATTTTTGGTCATTGATAAGGATAGAAAAATGCATGAAGGTAGATATCGCATGGGGTTCGATAGTTTTATATATCCATGATAATACAATACGCATTCAATCGATCGCTGAATTGCATAGAGGTTACTTCAGTGTATTCTCTCTCTTGTGAAGCAAAATGAAGACAAAAAATGATAAAGTAGTTGAAGATAAAAACAATGAATTGAATTTGAAACGCCAACTTGTTGAGACAACAGAAGCTGTACGGCAGAAATTTAACTCTATCAAGAGTGGACTTATTGAAAATCGAATGGCGCTTGAAAAACTCTATGATCCCATAATGAAGCCATTAAATGTTCTTTCTTCAGCTGCTGCTACCACGAAACCACAGCCACCACAGCCGACGTTTTCGATGAAGCAAGTGAATTCTCAGTCTACTCCAATAAAAGTTAGGAGTACTTCAGTGGGAAATAATTCATCATATAGTAGTGAATTATCATCTGTTGACAGTGAGACAGATACCATCAAAGAATTCGGAAAAGATGAAAAGTCCGTATTTGATAATTTTGAAGACAATACTGGAGATGTTTTGAAAAGACATTTGGAAAATGTCAAAACTAAGAATGCAGCTTATGACAGAATATTTGGCATACGGTTAGATCCTACTACACAAAAACTGAAAATGGGGAGTCACAATGTACGTTTCAGTGATGGAAATATATTATTTTGGAACAAAAATAAAACACGAACACATGAATTCCCAAGTAGTCTGGAGTTATACAACATGATTTTTTTGAAAAACCCACCTGAAGTTGATGATGATGATGAAGTTCGTCATACATATGCTAAAATATTGAGGCTAACAAATGCACCTTACAAACAACATCTACTGCGAAATGGTTTCAAACACCCGAAATCTAAAAAATTCCGTGAAGTTATTAAACCTATACTAAACTTATCACATTATCAGACGACCAGAAGTAGGACAAAAAAAGGTGAAGGGTTCCATCGAATGAAAATGCAGAAAATGTATGATCCCAAACCTGCGAATTATGTTTACTGGAATTCACCCAAGGAGTTAGTCGCTCGTTTGCGGCTATTGATATCTTCAAAGTCAGCTGGACACACTGGACATGATAATGAAATAATTTCCATAATTGAAGAATTACGTGAGGAAGGTATAATAATCTAATACATCAGCAAAAATGATCAGTTTGTTCTCATTATATGATGCCGTAACATTGTCAAATTGTTTGTCTGAATGAAAACAAATAAGTGATTGCGAGGAGATGGATAATGAAATAAGTGATGTCAAACGACAAGTTGTCAATGAGTTACATAAGCCGGCAAGACGTAATTTCATCAGAAGAACCACCACCGTCAAAGGTTTTGCAGATCTGTGGCAAATAGATCTTGCCGAATTACAACCTTATGCTAAACATAACAAAGGATATCGATATGTTCTTGTGGTCATTGATTGCTACTCGAAATATCTATGGACGAAGCCGATTAAAAATAAAACAGGTAGTGCTGTAACCAATGCAATGGAAGATGTGCTGAAAGAAGCCAACTATTCCCCGAAACATCTACAAAGCGATCAAGGATCAGAATTTTTCAATAGTTCTTTTTCATTTTTGATGCGAAAATATAAGATCAACCATTATTCAACATTCAGCACCATGAAGGCGGCCATAGCTGAAAGAGTAATTCGAACAATAAAGACGTGGCTTTATAGAGAATTTTCAGCGATGGGACACAACAAATGGTTGAATATTCTTCCAATCATAACAAGCAAATATAACAATAAGGTGCATCGTACAATTGGTATGAAACCAATCGATGTTATGCCAGCAACAAAACTGAAATTCAAAAGTTCCAAAGTAATCCCTCGAAGAAAACAAAGTATTTCCAAATTTCGAATGAATGATATTGTACGTATAAGCAAGTACAAGAATATTTTCGAAAAGGGTTACACTGCCAATTACACAACAGAACTATTCAAAATTGTTAAAATTAACCAAACATACCCCATAACTTATATTCTTGAAGACATGGATGGGAGCCCGATTAGAGGATGTTTTTATGGAGAAGAATTATTGAAAACGCAAAATCCTGACGTATACCTAGTTGAAAAAGTGTTGAGGAGGAAAGGAAATAAACTATACATTAAGTGGTTAGGCCTTCCAAGCGGAAAGAATTCATGGTTACACAAAAGTGCTATGGTTTAATATTTGAATGAAATTGTATTACTTATTATTCTCACTAAGCTGTAAGATTATTAATAAACTATAGAAAATATAGAACTATTTTTGAGTTTTTTTTCAAAATGAATAAATCATGAAGTGGTGAACGTTGCCCCAACCAAACGCAACGCCCAGTGTATGCCAAAACCGAAATAATCTGCATACTCCTCCCCACTTCATAGATTTTTGAAAAAGTCTTTCATTTCAACTCACAACATTGATAACATTTCATAATCCTCAGAGCTAATCACTATCAGATTGGAATGCGTGATCAAACTCTTTTCGCCACTTATCACGTACAGATGCTACCATATCAAAAAGTTTAGTGGACTCCTGAAGCTCAATTTCAGCTTGCATTTTCAAACAAAGGGCGGACTGATTCTTCTGTGTGATTTTGAAACGGAGTTTATCTGCATCTTCACACATTTTGATCAGTTCAGCCTTCGATGATACAATCTTTGCATCGAGCTTCTGAAGAACCACCTCGTCGTCCATGCTACCTCTTCGAACATCGTCATCGCATTTGACGATGATAGCTCTCGATTTTACGATGCTGCATTTCGCTTTCTTAAGCATGTCTCCACAACGCTGCAGTGGACCAAAAGAATGAAGCGATACATCTTCCAAATCACCTATCACATTCTTGAAGGTGTCATCTACTTTCTTCTTACGGGGTTTCCGTACACCCTTACTTGTTTTCTTGGGATTTGAAGCAGTAGATGCACACTTTCTCCTAGATGGTTTCGCTTTCGTATCGACACTAAGAGGAGAGAGAAGTGACGGGCATTTTGGTAGTGACAATTGTGAAAGGGTTGGATCAACACTTTCTGAAGGTTCCGGTATATCTCCCATCTTCAGATAATCATCAATGTTATATTCATCGATGAAACCTTCTTGGGATGACAAGTGATATACCGGAATATCTTCAAAACCAAAGTCATCATTTGTTGCAATACATGGCATTGCTTCTTCTTCAGCAGACAAATTTGGTAATGAGTTCATATTTAGCTCGTAGGAATGTGTGATATCAATGGGATGTGGACAGAAATGGTGCTGATGTTAATGCGACTCTAAGTTTTATTCAAACAAGTCGACTGGTACATGCGCACAATGAACATGACAACAAACCACCATAGAAGGAGAGGGAGTAGATATCCCTCCCTCCCAGGAGTTACCTTCACAAACTTCATAGGAAAAAGAAGTGTTGGACATCAAGAAAGTGAAAAATTCAAAATAATAGACCTACGGACGAATCCGCGGATTCGAGACCTTGACCGCTGTTTTGATTCGCGAGCGCGAATCAAAACGCGATTAAATTCGCGGCCGCGAATCGAACTGCGATTAAATTCGCGGCCGCGAATCGAACCGCGAAATAATTTGCTGGTTGAAAGTTATGATGGTGGGGGTAGGTCCAGAACCGGCTCAGATCTCCTACTCCTACTTATTTTTGAAAATTATATCTCACTCATGAATGATAATAAAGAAAAAGTTTGTTGGTCAAAAACATTAAAAATGATCATATCTTCCAAGAAAAAATATAAAATTGTAGGTTATACTTGAAATAAATTTTACAACAAAATCTCGATATCAATATTTAAAAAAATCATATCTCACTCATAAGTGGGAATTTCAAAAAAGTTCTATGATGAAAAACTTTCGCAATGATCATATATTTCCAAAAAAATATATAAAAAAAATCGCAGCAAAATATCTGAAAAGCGGTTCAATGCATTGCCCCTAATCAAAACATTCTGCACTTCAATGGCTGGTGGATACGCCAAGATTCAGATACATGGGTGCCCACCCAGGGTTTTTGACCCTTCATGTTAAATTCCTCCAGTATTAACAAAGTTAATACTTCTGAACTAAAGAAAATATCTCTTTTGAATAGGAACGTATGTGAACTGTTAGCAGTTTATAAACACAAGCAAGGGTCAAAAATATATGCTTGTAAATTGCCCATGCAGAGTTTTTGAAGCATGTACAATTTACAAGCCTGTAAACTGCAAGATATTTCACATACGTTCCTTTTACTTGCACTTCTATCACAAAAAGTCATATTTTCTTTGGGGGAATTTATCATGAGGGGTTAAATAAAGGTCTTTAGAGGTAGCTATAACGAATTCCTTCGGAGATCGCATTAGCTCAGTTGGTATAGTTTATATGTGTTGTGCTATTTGGCACTAGATGGACCAACTCTTCAGTTTTACGGAATTGTAGGAGCATGTATATTTAGTCGCATACATTTCAGGGGTTTGATTTAAAACATTCATATAGAAGAAATTTGACTAATTCTTTCGGAGGCTGCGTAGCTCAGTGGTGAGTTTGCAGTGTGCCCCGAGAAAGAAATCTCTCTATATCACCTAGGAGGTGGGTGGAGGGTGATATTAAGAGATTTATTTCTCGGGCTTTTTTTGGTTTTGTGACCTTGAACTCGCCCATCAAAAAAAAACCTATCTTTTCTGTTCGATTATATTTTTTTTGCATAATTCCATTTTTATTTTTCATATCTAGAATTTTGCGCTGTACAGGTTCGAATCCCAGCCTAAAATAGTTTTTTTTATTTATCGTTTTTTAATCAATGAACCTCTCTTTTCTATTCGATTATAATTTTTTTTGCATTTCGGATCCCAGCTTAAATTAGATTTTTTATTTCAAATAATTAATCAATGAATATTTCCATTTTTATTTTTCATTTCTAGAATTTTGTTCCGATCCCAGCTTAAAATAGATTTTTTATTTCAAATAATTAATCAATGAAAGTCCGTGAAGGGCCCCTCTACATCGCCCTTCACTGTGTACATCGACCAATTAATATATATGCACTCCTTTCAGAACTTTCATCAACTAATCATTTCCTGAAAAAAAATTGCATATTAATCATTTCCTGAAAAAAAAATTGCATAGTTTTCCATCATCTGCTTCCTGAATTCTATTGCTTCTTCACGCTTTCCTATCTTATTTTTCAGTTGGTCACGTTGTATCTGAGCTTCCCGAAATTTCTTTTCATACCTATCACATGTACTGTTCAGTTTTTTCAAATTTTCATTGTCTGTATCAGTCGATAAATCAAGTTTCTCCAGTAAAGCAAACATACGCTTGCTTTCCTTGACAAAATTCTCCGTTTCTGTAGACCTTTGTTGTTTGTTGTCTGTCTGTTTTGTGTCTGTATCTGTAGATGAAGTATCTGTGTCTGTAGAAGAACTCCCTGAGTCTGTAGTGTTTTTTGTGTCTTTTGGTTTGTCTGTCTGTTGTTCTGTTGGTTCGTCGTCGTCGCTAAAGTCCTCCACTCTATATTCTTCCCTAACACTCGGTTGTAATGAAAAGTTCGGTTTTCTCCATGCATTCCGGGCATATGGGCTAGCTTTTTTGACGATTTCTTTGAATTTGTCTATTTTCGATATCGGCCTACTACGCTTCCTTGCACTTTTCACAGGCGATTGTTCCACAATTTCGTTTTCTCTAATGGGTGATATGATAGTCGGCACTATATTTTCCATGTCCAACAGTGCCTTAACCGCCGCTTCACTTTCTGATTGAGATTTTGTTACTAACGCCATTACAGATAAAACACAACTGAACTATCGCAAAGAAACGCTATGAAATAAAAATTTACCCAAATGAAATGAATTTACGGTCATCTCAGGTAAAATTCACCCTCACCGGTCAGTTACTAAAATATTAAAGCTATTGTAGACGGCAGGTATCATTGGCGTTTCCATGCGGGGTTGAATCAGTGCATATTGGAATTGCTGTAATGTATTGTATCCGCGATATAATGGATTTTATCGAAATTTGTCATACTTGATAAAAGATTTGAAAGAGTAAATTCAACTAGAAAAAATATTTGAAAATATTTTTTTTGTCATGTTTCTGCACTTTAATTCGAAAATCAAACATATCTTTTTAGAATCTCTAATATTTTTTTATCCACGTTATAATGGATTTTATCGAAATATGTCATACTTGATAAAAGATTTGAATGGGTGGATTCTACTAGAAAAAAAATTGAAGATATATTTTTGTCATGTTTCTGTGGTTTAATTCGAAAATCAAATATTTTTTCCTAAATATCTTCAGTATTTTTGTATCCTCGTTGTTTGCATTTGCGTCACTAATTAGATGACGAGGAAATCTAGGTTAATGGAGGAATTGCTATTCTCAGGAGATGAAGTGTGGGTTTAGTGGAGGTGGTAACCCCCACTCACGATTGTAACATATAAAATCGGTCCAAAATCCTAACATTTCATTCGACTTTTGTATTTTCTGTTAGAAACTGTGTTTGTATAGCAATTATGGTTGATCAAGTTGGTTTTGCATTGGAAGCCCTCTCCCAATTAGATGCCAACAATCAAGTTGATGTGTTGGCAGGTGACGAGTTTGTTTGGGAACAAGAAGATGAAGTTGTAGTGGGTGAGAATGGTGACAATGGCGAATTCCATGACCTGGTAGATTTTGAAGATGGCCGCCAAGACATACCCGCTGGGGATGACTTCGTCGAAGAAGAGTTCCTAGAAGATGACGGAGAAGAACCAGAAGTAGACGATGGAATTGTACCAGACTGTGAGGATGTCCCCGAAACGATCGTGAGCAATGCCCATCAGATAAATATGACAGAGGTGTTAGAAGACGTTGCAACAAATTTGTACTGTTGCAGCTTTTCATTTGTTACTATCAAAACTTGTGATAATGAAAAACGCTTCCTATGTGATATTTGTTTTGTACGGTATTGCGGCATGAATAATAATGGTGAGTGGTATCAGCATGTTAATTCACATGATACACTCGAGTATGCAAATGTTCCCACTCATAATTGTTATTCTTGTCACTCACCCCTATATCTGCTCTGTCCCGTAGGTGGATGTGTACATTGTAACAAATAACAGAGCTGAAATAGGGGTGGGGTTATGATGGGGTGGGGTTTTCTGGTCTGAGGGATACTGGCAAAAGAAAGAGGTGTGGCTTAAGACATAGTGGGGATTGAAGTGGAAGGTCGGAGTAGGTGGTCGATGTGGGGACTGGAGTAGGAGGTCGGAGAAGAAGAAGAGGAGTGGGTGGTCGGAGTGGGGATTGGAGTAGGAGGTCGGAGAAGAAGAAGAGGAGTGGGTGGTCGGAGTGGGGATTGGAGTAGGAGGTCGGAGAAGAAGAAGAGGAGTGGGGTGGAGGTCTGAGTGTTTAAAACAAGAACTTCCTCCGAATAATCTTCAGTCACTCTTCTGAACTGACATCAGCTACCACATCATCCACAAGATCACCCGCCAGATCAACCACCAGCCAACTGAATTAGCAGACTATAGCAAGCTGTAATAATTTGAGAGTAAGTTAACAATCTTGTAATCATGAACCCGTTTAATTTTTTTTTGTATGTTTAGCTATGGATTCTCCCGCATTAACTGGTCTTGCAGCAATAACGATCCTGAGTAACATCAGGGTGGATGGCGCCGCACCTCAAATGCCAGACGAAGAGCACTTCAATGACGTTATGGACGTCATCAGGAGAGAGGTCCCCGAAATGCAGTCGCTGACGATGGACCAACGCAGACGGCAAGGTGGGTTCATTAACGGAGTTGCTTCCAAGAGATCCCGTGACGCAGGAGCAAATTCGTCGATGGAAGGTTTGCCTATAATCCAAATTGCTGACAGCGATGATGATTTCCTGCCTCCAAAACCACCGAAGAAATCATCATCGAGGAAGCACGCACACAACAGCAGAAGAAGGGTGTCCAAGAAGACATCCTCAACTGTTGTGACACCGGTTATAGACGCACCTTTACCACCTGTCGTTGAAGTTGCCCCTCCACAACCCACTGCTGAAGAAGTCCACCCTCCAGCACCTATCGTACCTGAGCTGGAGATGAGTGTGCAACGGGCAAAGCGTGGGATAGAGGAGGCCCAGCGGGACTATGATGACAGTCAGCTGGCGCGGGCAGAACTCAACCGCCAGCTGGAAGAGCTTGAGCGCCAGCAGGCAGAGCTGATGGCCCGCGATCGGCAGCAAAGTCTCCGGGAGGTCCAGCTAGTCACCAGGCTGGAAGACGCCAAGGCGCAGGGGGTGGCTTTGGTGGCACGGCTCCGAAGCAACCTGGAGCAATTTGCTAATTTTAATTTTTAGATATGTTAAGGTTAAGGTTAAGTTATTTGTAAGTAGATATAAGTTTTGTATATGTAGATTTAGAATAAAAATAGAAAAAAAGATGAAGTGAAATAGGAGTGCACATTTAATGGTCTGGTGCACATTGAACAATGCGGAGGATGGGGCATTTTTCTTCAATTCATCTGAATTATGTTTTTACATATTTTATTTATATTTTATTTATATACATATTTTATTTATATTTTATTTACATATTTTATAAAATAATATGATGTGTATTTCTCCCATCTCCTGATTTCTCTCAGCCTTCAAACCCCCACTCTCTTCTCCCACCCTACACTGCCACCCCCGAACTAGTATAAATTCAATGCCAGCTCAGATTATAGTATCAGTCTTCCAAGATGCCTCTTCCAGACTCCACCTCGTCTCCGAGACATTGTGCCGAATTCGAAGATGATTTGGAACGGGAAGCGATGATAGCAAGATATCAGATCGTCTCTGCCGTACAGGTCCAGCAGGTATACCAGGGTGAGAGGCAGGATCCATTTTACCATCGAGATCCACGGGGTCCGATTCAGGTGAATGAGGTGTCGGACTCCACAGATGTGTGGAACTATCCATCTCCGTCGACTTCGGACGACGAAGATATGGATCAACGCGTCGACGACTTCGATAGCTCCTCGGAGGATGAGTTCGAGGATGATGGCCAAGTGGTCCATATCCGTGTCGAGGACATAAATATGGACCTCGACCCGGACGAGTTCCCCGTAGAGGACGACTCCGATGATGACACCATCATCTTGGTGTCATCGGATGACGAGGATGACGATGTCATCTAAGTCCTCACCCTGCCCCCCCCCCCCCCCCCCCCCGTGGTCGTCCCGCATAAATATGCGGGATGGCACCCAGCTCTTCGGAGCACCCAATAGGCCCTTTTCAGGGCCACACAAAGAACATAAACACACGCATCTGCGCCACTCAATGGCAAAAATGTACAAAGTTTCCATAACTTGAATTGATACTTTTCAAAAAGAACTCACCCACTACCAAATTCTATAATATATTTGGTGAGTAAGAAATGAAAAATTTCAACATTGATTTAGAACATTTTATTTGTAATATTTTCATAATACAAATTTATTTTTCAAACAGCGGGTTCTGGATCACTACCTGGAGCCCACAGTTTTGGTCTATGTGTGAGCCAAACATCAGGATGTTTATTCTCCAATTCAGCTAACCTTCTTTCCAAATCATTATATTTCAGCATCACTGCAGATGTGACATTCAATGCATTGGCATCCAAATCATTTTTCAGATTTTTGCTGTTGTAATCGAGTTCAGTTGTCAACTCTGATATTTTTCGTGTCATTGTGGCTGTAGCATCCCATACTTTGATATCCACATCACTTTTTAGATTTTTGTATTTGCGATCTAGATCATCAGTCACCTCCTCTACTTTTTCATTGAATGCTTGACGGGCTTCAGGTACAATCTTAGCCATTGTGGCATGTATGGCAGCCTGCAAGGCTTTAAGGACAAGTGCCTTCGTCTCCGTAATTTGTTCATTGAGATATAATTGAGTTACACAATCACTCTCGTCTATCGGTTCACCAGCATTTTTCAGTCTTTTACCTTGCATATCATATTGGTCGTCAGGCGAAAGCTTGAATCCCATACCTTGAGGACCTTGGGAACCTTGAAGAACTCGAACTTTGACAGTACCCCATTTTCGTCTACGGCCGAATTTATCAATAGCTTTGGACATCTTTCTTCCACCTTGATATCTTTCATACTGATGATTTCAAGACAATTAAAATCTATATATCTCTGTGTAGATATTTATTCTCTTAAATGAAACAATAGGAAATCAGAATAACGTGTATATTTATATATTTTTATATATTTGGTAACTGGACAAGACATTAACTAAAATTGACTAGTATAATTTGACTTTTATATAATAAGCGTAATTACATCTCAAATACAAATAAATAAGTATGGTGGTGAATTTTCCATTTGAAATGATATTTCATTTGTTCAATTCAGCTGTTAATAAATGAAGTAATTGATCCAAAGGACTCTCTTGGGAAAAAGATTGAATAATATTGGAAACCCAACGAATATTCTCTACTGGATCATTCTGGTAGAATTCTATATCGCTATGACCCCAAGGAAGAGTGTGTGTCGTATTGGGAATGATGAACCGTTTATCATCATGGTATGACAATGCAACTTTGTTCTTCAATTCAGTATACATGTCATGCAATATGCTTCTGAACGAGTTCATCTTCCTGAATATTAGACCACCCTGTTCGACAATTTTCTTATAATCTTCACATGTCAATTCATTCTTTATGACGGATCTTTTGACACCTTTTGCTTTTTTGAATTCACTACCTACAGACTGAACATAATATGCTTTGGCACCGGTACCATAAAAGCTAATTATGGGATCATTCGGAAATTCATCTTTGAAATTACCCAGAATTGACTTTGTAATAGGAATATTGAATTGGTTTCCTACGTTGTAATTGGAAGTATCAAACTCGCATATATTGTTGGTCATGAAATCATAAAAATTATCGGTATTTACTTTCAAAATTAAAGAATCCGTGTCAGTGTAGAGTAAGGTGGCATTTTCTGCATAATGACGTTTGATACATCCATAGAAAAAGTTGTACATGACTGTTTTGGATAATTCTAGAATACAAAATCCCAAATATAGCGGTTTATCGTACAATACATTAACTTTGCCCAATTGAATAGCAACAAAATTTTCTGAAAAAATTGAACAGCTTTTGAAATTTGGACGTGATATTAGGGCGCTAGCACCAATTTTCCTCTTGATACTTTCCCAATGCGTAACCAGTCTAACATCAATTCTGTTATCAACGTTTTCCATTGTTTTCCCATAAACTGCATTATTCATGAGTTTATAGAAATCTTTTTCAGCTTTGTTGTTAGATCGATTTCGCATTTCAGTGTTCAAATCAATATAAGGTTTCATCCAACATGACTGCTTGAATCTCAACACTCTATGTGTGTTCATAATAATAAGACCATTGGCCACAGCCTGCTGTAAGTTTTTATAATGTACAATATATTTTCTTTTGTCATTTAAATTTGGAATTAATTTAGGAATTTTTGATTTCGAGTGTGGTGGTATTAAACTTTCAACGAGAAAGGGAAGATCAGCATGTTTGTCATGTAACTCTTGGGGATAATGAACATCTACTTCAAGAACATAACCGTATGGACTATCAGATGCCACTCCCATTACATCCAAATTGATTATTTCATCGGGTGTTAGCCATGCAAAATCGTTGGTGGGTAATGGTTGTGACATACTGTGACCATATAGGTTAGTTGCATCTAAATATGATATGTATGATGGAGGTTCATCTGGGTTATAATCGGGTAAAAATTTATTATTAGCTATATGCTTCCTTTCACTACACTGACTTATTCCGCCCCGTATTCCTTTTTTGAAAAAATTAATCATGTCAATGTCTGTCAATAATTCCAATTCAATATTCGTATACTTCAGCATTGCATCCTATGATATTCCGGGCGCTGTATAATACTGTGCCGGATCTAATTTATATTTATCTAAGCATATATTTCGAAAATTCTCAAATATGTCGCATAATAGAAGAACATCGGACTTCAAATATAAATCCGAGTATTCCCCTAAACTCTTACACTCGAATAAATGCCAAACAAGTTTCGCTCTCATATAATCCTTATCTGATATATGCTCTCCGTTAAGATTGTCATAAAACTGATTTTTAGTGGGTAGAGTTGGATAATTCAACTTGTCAATATGATCAACAAAGTTATATGGAAAAACACCTTTCTGTCTCATCAAATTGAATTTGTCAATTTGTGGAAAATGTTTATGCATCTCAATACACTGATCGGATGTTAAGTTAGCACCTAAGTTCTGCAAAGAATTCGACATGAATTTGAAACTATCTATAAATCTCATTTTCAAAAAATTCTTTTTTTCTTTTCCGTCTTTGTCAGTGTATGTGTGAGTGAATAGATGCTTAGTGAAAGAAATGTATTTTTCCTTAGTTTGTGGAATAACATCCACTTTGTCTTTGTTTCTATACAGTTCTTTTATGAACAAATGACAATCATACCCACTCAGATTATGGAAAATGATTGGAACAAAATTTGGCAATTTGAAATTTAAGTTACATACGGAATGTGCGGCAGGTGATCTTTTTTTTCCAGTGAGGTGGCAATGGTCTCTCACTTTCACATCACCACCCGTGAATGGTTTATCACATATTCCACAAAATTGTGTAGAAGAAAACTCTGCTTCTTCCGCGGGGGTTTGTGCAGCCATAGGAATTGGATACCTCAAATAATTGTGATAAATATTTCTCAAATCATCTTCAAGTTTTGTAACAAATTTCTCGGCTGCATCCTCACCCCTATATGTAACAAATTTCGATAATTTATCATTGTATGAACATTTTATCGAATAAGCAAATGAATAAGGTTCGTGTTTGTATGTTTTATTCGAGAATGAGTGTTTAGGGTTGGGTTGACTAGTTTGAATGGGTTTGAGAACTGATTCAAAATCAGCATAAACTACAAATGGCACCTTCATTTGTTTCTCAAAATTTTCAAACATAAGTGCATTACCCGGTAACATTTTACCATATTTGTTGATTCTGAAATTGACTGATGGTGTTGTAGTACTCAAGTGATTACAGTCATGCAACTGATGACGTAACAGTAATCGCTCGTGAGAGAAATACAATAAACATCCATCACAAAAATATTTTTTATGCTCATGCGCAGATAGTTGACTTGAAACTAACCTAGAAAGGTCTTTAATCCAACAATAATGACTATTGCCAGAATAATCTGTTATAAGTAACAAATTAACATGTCTTCTAAGTCTTCTCTGTGAGTAACGCAACGGACCAACCACTTCATATTTCATTTTACCCTTATCAAGTTTTGACTCTAACCCATACACATTAATTGAAATATCATTCATGTCCTCAAACTTTTTTATAGCTTGAAGTTTAACTGGAAAATCCATACCTGTTACATTCAAGACATTGGCGTAGTGGGGGTATGAGGAAACTTCTGACACTCTACCATTCGCAGGAAACAATGCAGATGTGATGGCCCATGCAAAACAATGTTGATCTTCATTACGAATATTCACAACGCCTTTTCTTGTCTCAATGAACTCGGGCAGCTTCACATACGAACATCCGCTGAGTGGACTATACTTGTTGATGTTCACTTCGAGGAACTTAATTTTTTCACAACTCCATCCTGAAACATAACAATAATTTATTATTCATATAAATAGAAATGAAACTTTAAATAAATACCTGAATCACGTTCTTCAAATTCCGTAGTCTGAGCAATAATGACATCACGGAATCCATCGAATAATGCACCCAAATCCGTAGACTGATCCACAATTTTATTCTGTGAATTGAATGACTTCGTGTCACTCAAATCCCGTGTTTGAACAATGTAGCTGCCAAATACTTCCATATTCACTTTAAAGATCTTGTGAACCTTTATTGCCTCTTCAAGTAATCCAATAACCTTCTCCCTGATCTCATTGAAGAATGGCATATATTCAGTGTAAACATTGGTACTTTCCACTCTATAACTCACAATTCTACACTTGAAAGCATTCCTTATAATCTGTATGCCATCACTCACTTGCACACATGCATTGTTCCTGTGTTGGAGAGTTCTTTTGTGAGAATTAACTTGGGATGTAGGAATTGTCACATTACAACAATTGCATGTGTACATTGGTGTCGATGCAGCCACATCTAACTTAATCCTTTTCACAGAAGGGCCACCTTGGCAACTTTGAAGTTGATGCCGACGGAGATTATCACTACGAGTGAACGATTTACCACAACCACAGGAATACATTTTATCGATGTCGTCTTCTCAGCACAAAACTCAACAAAATACTGATTTCACAATCATTCCCACCTCCTTTATATGTAATATCGATGAGTGGGAGAGAGGGTGAACAAATTCTATCCGCTTCGACTATTCATACAACGTCACAGCAGAACCATCCCCACCATATCAATGAAGAGAGGACGGAGAGTAGTCGATGAGTCACCGCAGTGTATGGGTGTGTGACGCCAGTTCACATATCTGACTGGATATCCGTGGCGTGCAGACGTCTCTATACTTCGGTTTAGATTTTTATGCGTACTCCACACATTAGATCATACACAATGGCAGAGTAAGTATACATGAAAGACATTGAGGTAAGAAAAATATATTAAGTACTTGGCAAAAGGTACTTGTCCGTGTATGAAAAAAAATCAAGTCATCACAATCTCTAGGACAAACACAAACCCTGAACACCTCCCAACAATATACATCATGGTCAAGGCTAAGGGCAAGCCCAAGTCCTAGGTCAAGTCCTAGGTCGAGGTCATAGGTCGAGGTCATAGGTCAAGGTCATAGGTCATAGGTCATAGGTCAAGGTCATGGGTCAAGGTCATAGGTCGAGGTCATAGGTCATAGGTCAAGGTCACTGATGACGTCATAGTGGTGGGGGGAGGCCCAGAACCGGCTCAAATCTCCTACTGGACTTACTTCAGTATGTCATACTCACATGACTGAACCCTTATCCACCTCTTACATAACTAACAGAAAACTACAACAACATAGAAGTATTCAGGGTGATACTACAACAATTTACGAATATCCTCACGAAATAATGGCAATTATTGAAAATAGACGAGTAAATAGGCTGCAAGATTTCGAGCGCAAAATTCCATGTTATTGCATCCGTTCATCTTGCTCATTATCACACCTGCGATCGTATCTTTGTGCGAAGGAGTCTCCAGATGCTAATTCAAACATTTTCTGAATTGGTTTTGAGCAAGTTCTGATCCGCTTTAAAAAGTTTTTCAAAATAGAAATGAATTGAATGAGGAGCCTTGCCTCAACTTTTAGTACTTTATATAGAGCAAGAAGTATTTCCCCTTCACCACACAAGTAATTCAATTCCTTGTGTGGTGAACCATAACCAAGAAGACTGACTCCTTTGAAGAAAGGGCACATCCAGCTCAAGCTGAAATAACTCTCTCTACCCTAAAAAAAGATCAAGGAGTCCCTCTTGAGGCAGTAATCTCTCTAACGTTGATTCCATATGGACAAGTTGAATTACAAAGACAGAGCACGTAAATATCTTTCTTTGCGCTAATGATAGAGTGTTGCTTGCCACTTCGCAGTGCCAGGAGTATGCCTGCAAAATACAGCGTACAGCGGACAGTGTTGAAGACGATTCTGGGGAGGAAAATCGACTACAGAACGCATTTCAAGTACTTAATAGGTCTAAACATAGATCGGGGGTTCACTTAGGACCAACACAGCTTGTCCAGATCGGCATGCTCTACCCTCCGTACTAGGATGTTATTTTTGCACAACTCTGTGTGTTTTAGCAGCCTATTGGCAAGCTGCCCATAACCACATTTTTCCTCTTGAACAGGACTGAAAGAAAACGGAAACGAGAGGGCAGAAACATATGCTCCTTGTTTTGTACGGAACGATCAAATCCGTAACAAACTGAAGATATTTATTCCTTGAGCAGAGCAGAGTCGAAATATTTGAAAATGGGTTAACATAGTTCTCCCTCACATCCCTACTGTAAGGATAAACAAAGGTCAAGACGTCTCAGAAGTAATTGAGCCCCAAACGCTCAAATTGTGAAACCCTTTACGATTCTCTGAAAGAAAATCTGCCCTGGGGTCCACACGATATTATTTTTGCCAGGGGCTGAGAACTCTATGTCGAAAATTGATAATCAAGGAGAACTACGCGTATTGGATGGTATTTGCCTGTGGGTGGGAAATGAGGAGTTTCAAAAGATTGAGCAATTCTCATTTTCCAAACGGACTCAATTATGCCAGGACTATAAGGCAACCCCGGTCTCGTCTATACAGTACGAATGTCGTAGATGGCAGTATGTACAACACCCATAGCGCTGCGTTATGCCTGGGATTATAGACTGAGACCGCACAAGCTTGACAAGCAGAGAGCGAATACATTATAGTCATGTTAAGCCTGGCAGGCTCTTGGTTCAGGCTCACTTGACCTGAAGAATGTAAAGGTCAAATTTTTGTTTTGGATGTGCCAAGGTCTTCAATGTTCTTGAAGATGATCACATATATTGAAATATTCTCATGTAGCTGCAGTCTCTACATCTTCAATACTTCAATGAGCTCCTTGCTGAACAATTTCAAACTTGGCGACAGATTTTGGACCACCCCTTTCAGTACAAGGCTGAGTTCTGCTAGAAAGAATGCTCCGATCTCTGGTCACGGACCATGCATAGAAGGGGATGTGAATTCATGACACCCTTCCCTTTTGCCTGGGGAAGTATAACCGTGGAATTTTTTGTTAAACATTTTTGTTGTTAAAATTGTTTTTTCCGTTAACCAGCTGTCGTTCCCGTACGAACGGTAGCCCTCAAAAGTCGAAACTTGCGCGAACCATGGATTAACGAGGTCTTACCTTCTAACGTGCGATTCTTAGCACTTAAATCATTTAGAATAGATCATTTAAGATGCAAGCTCCTTATAGAGATGCATCATTTTGCGAGTTTTCACGTATAATAGAATCAGAATGGCCAACATATTTGTTGCAGCAATTTTTCCTCGGCAGTTCTAATGACCATATCTGTCGGAGTTTATGCTGATAATTGCCGCAAAGTGAGTTTTTAAATGAGGTTTCCCTTTGGATGCGGCGTTGTTCCACCTCTTGATAAGTATACGACTTTCCGGAATCAAAATGGTGTAGGATGCTTCCGTATACGAGCAGGACATCGTCTATGTATTCTTCGCATCGCCCTCTTCTTCATGCGTGTTCTGATAGATTCTTTTCTCCGAAGATAAACATTTTGAGGCCATCCATTCAATAAATCGGTAACCTTAAGCCTCCGGTTGCTGGGAATGCAGCGGTTGTATCCACAAGTATACCTAAGTGCAACTGACAATGAATATAGTGAGGGTGCAGGAAAAGAGAGGGCTTAGAAGATCTCCCAGAAATACGCACCTTCTGAAGATTACCTACTCTGTTTGGGCTCTGACTTGACCTTCTACGTGATACATCTGTTGATGAGTAAGTTCTTTCTGCAACCAGCGACCCCCTTCTTTGACCCTCTTCATTCATATATTTGTTCATGCACCTCATTCAGCAATATTATCGGTCTGGAGTTCTGTTATTATCATTATTATGTATGGTGAAGGTGAATCTCGTCTGATATTTTAACTGCAAGTACTTTTCTTTCATTGTCGTAAAATTAGATTTAAACTAGACTTTACAATTACACTGTATATTTTTTTAACAAAATCATGAATTAAATCCGCATCCAGTAATATTCCTTTATGTACCAATCTTGATTTCACATACTTTATGAGGCAAGTATAAAAAATTCAGATAAACGATGATACAAAAACGAACCGTTGCGTCATACCGATAACATACAGATTTGATTGTTTCCATTCAGTTCAGTTTTGGCCAGCAGACAGAGGAGACCGTAAATTTTGTTTCGGTACTCGGTGAATAGTGCATTTCATAGTGTATTTTGTGTTGATATACCGAGTGTACACCCTCGGTGGATTTAAGAAAGAGAACCAATCACGCCATGAGAAACAGGTGGGAATATACTTGCATATTAAAATTGCTCGGTTTCCAGGGAAGCGTGAAGGTGGACATGTATTGGAATTTTACTTATTGTTATGGTACTTCCTGAAAAGGTTAACAAAGCAGGTCCAGTTTCATTATTTTTAAGAAATATCACATGATTCTAACGATTCCAAGTTCGACGGTCAGTATGACTTTTCGAATATTTGTATGTGCTACAAACTTAATGCTTGTTAGTTTTTCACCGCTGAATGTTAAGGTATTTTTTAGGAAACAAGATAAGTTTCTAAATGAGAATTGATTTGCCCACAATCCTCGAAAAAAATATTTAATTCTGTATTCTCAGAAGAAACATATTTTCGTTAATCTTTCCATAAATTTATGATTTTTCTGTTCATTGGTACGTGGAGGATGGAATAATACTTTAGATTTTGATTTGGCACCTTTTGAATAATTCTCCACAGGAGGTTCATTATATTTCCGTGGTGAATATAACGAGAACGAAAATTCAATCATGTTCAAAAAACATCGTGAGAACGTAGGGAAAGCACGAATTAATGTTCATTTTGAATTTATGCAGAATGTATGCCTCAGGAAACATTTCCGTAATCTCCGAAATTTAATGTATGGACTGCGATGCAAAATATTATGGACAGACTAAAAGATCTATTGAATGAAACGAAAAATTTCGACGAAGTCGAATTTTTCTTCTCTCCACACTATCCAACAAAGTGGAAAATTTGATGCAAATATCTGTCAGAAAACAACTACTTACCCCTACGGACAGTGAATTACGTCTGACATCAATTTGTGCAATGTTCCTTCAAAAGGACACAATTGCAAGTGTTAATTGCAATTAAGAATTGAATATTATCCTCCATTGGCTGGGATTGACCACCTGCAGACATGACATGTTTCACGGCTTGTTTACCACTTATCAATGCAAGGATAGGTCGCACAATTTAAGAGTTATCTTGGTCCATTCAATGAACGATAACACCCAAAACTCAAAAACAAGAAGTACTCCTCGGTAGCACAGTCTCCGGGAAGAGTTAAGGCATGAATTCGAACAAAGTCCACTTTGTTGGGTAGTGTGAAGAGAAGGAGAATTCGACTTTGTCGAAATTTTTCGTTTCATTTATTTGAAACTCTCCGGCAAACTTTTCGGATAAGTTAACAACGACAGGCATCTACATGCCTATGAAAACTTAGCAAAATTAGATTCCTATGAAATTAGGAATAATGGGGTTGGCCTTCACGGGGCATAGTTTTAGGTCTTCCAGAGTGTTCCAAACTAATCTGGTTTTTCAGTGCCTTCTGGCACAAATTTTCACGAATACCTTGTTGTTCTTGTGCATTTCAGCCAGTAATACTATGTTGTTCGTTCAGAGAGTGTAGTAGCTCAAGCTCTGAGACTTTCATATAATATATTCAAGATTCCCTCCGATTGTCAGTATTTTATCCGTTGGTAACCTGGTCGGTTCTCTGGGATCATGTTCTGGTGTCCATTATGGCCATTGTGAATGATACATTGTAATCACATAGAGACGTTTGTTGAAAGAATATAGCGGTTTCATGTAGTCTAACATCAATTCAAAAATTGGGTGGTCTACAATGCTGTTGATATACATGTGACCTTATCGGGTATAATAATAATGAAAAAAATGAATAAATAACACAAAGTTTCGGATAAACCTATACACTAGGGCTTTTTGAAAATGAATTTTCAACAAAAAATAACTACCGCACCTACGACCGTTGAATTATATCTAAGGGTTTCTTGGCAAAGGTTTATATAAGAACTACATTTACTCAATCTCTAAGTTGTCGTCAGACTGGAAGTTTTTCAGAGCACCCTGAGAGACTCAGTCCTCCAGTTTAGTTGGAGTAAAGACCGCTATTGACGCCTCCACGACCAGTGAGCGGGGTCTACTGAAGCCGTATAAGTGTCCTAACCGGTTCAAATATACCTTTGTTAGGTTAGGACGGAACTATCAGTGGACACTGTTCCCTGGAGACGGGGTAAGAGCCAGCCAAAAGGCATACAAAGTTGAACGGGATATCGTTGATTATTGAAACAATAAGTGGGCGAAATCTCTCTCGAGACTGAAACCTTGCCTAATTTTCAAGAGGGGAAAGAATAAGAGGGTGGATCTTCCACTGATTCAATAGTGAGACCGGAGTTTGCTACGCCTCAGTCGACAAAGCGTCATTATTGTTCAATCAAACGGTGTTTTGGCCAGGACAAATATATAGTAGTTTCTTTCTCACTCTTTCTATATGTTTTTTGGGGTGCTGATTCCGAATTTCAATTTTGCTACTTCCATGGATATGACTTCACAACGAAAATCGCAAATAATCTCAAAATTTCGACATTTTTTCCACAAAGTAAAAAATTATGCACTTTGGGGGTAGGTCACTCGATACAAAAATAAAGCACATCAAATTTTATACAAAAAGCATACCTCAAATCTATTTTTTGGTTGAAAAGTTAGGCCGCTAGAGCTCGCTGAAAAAAAGGCCAAAATTAACTACTTTGGGCACAGCACCAGGACCAGAGCACCATGACAGACTCAGTCCTCCACCTGAGATGAATGAGTCGCAGCATTCGAACTTAACGTAAAGACCGCTATTGAGGCCTCCACGACCAGTGAGCGGGGTCCACTGAAACCGTATAAGTTTCCTAACTGGTTCATATATACCTTGTTAGGTAAGGACGGGACTATCAGTGGACACTGGTCCCTGGAAACGGGGTAAGAGCCAGCCAAAAGGCATACGAAGTTGAACGGGATATCGTTGATTATTGAAACGATAAGTGGGCTGAAGCTCTCTTGAGACTGGAACCTTGCCGAATTTTCAAAGGGGGAAAGAACAAGAGGGTGGATCTTCCACTGATTCAATGCTGAAAACCGAGTTTGATCAAACGGTGTTTTGGCCAGGACAAAAATATAGTAGTTTCTTTCTCACTCGTTCTATATGTTTTTTGGGGTGCTGAATCCGAATTTCAATTCTGCTACTTCCATGGATATTACTTCACAACGAAAATCGCAAATAACCTCAAAATTTTCGACATTTTTTCATTTTTTTTCCAAAAATTAAAAAATTATGCACGTTTGGGGTAGGTCACTCGAAACAAAAATAAAGCACATCAAATTTTATACAAAAAGCATACCTCAAATTTATTTTTTGGTTGAAAAGTTAGGCCGCTAGAGCTCGCTGAAAAAAGCCAAAATTAACTACTTTGTGCACAGCACTAGGACCAGAACACCGTATCAGACTCAGTCCTCCACTTGAGTTGAATAACGAAAATCGCAAATAACCTCAAAATTTTCGACATTTTTTTCATTTTTTTTCCAAAAAATAAAAAATTATGCACGTTTGGGGTAGGTCACTCGAAACAAAAATAAAGCACATCAAATTTTATACAAAAAGCATACCTCAAATTTATTTTTTGGTTGAAAAGTTAGGCCGCTAGAGCTCGCTGAAAAAAGGCCAAAATTAACTACTTTGTGCACAGCACCAGGACCAGAACACCGTATCAGACTCAGTCCTCCACTTGAGTTGAATGAGTCGCAACATTTGAACTCACCGTAAAGACCGCTATTGAGGCCTCCACGACCAGTGAGCGGGGTCCACTGAAACCGTATAAGTTTCCTAACCGGTTCATATATACCTTGTTAGGTAAGGACGGGACTATCAGTGGACACTGTTCCCTGGAGACGGGATAAGAGCCAGCCAAAAGGCATTCGAAGTTAAACCGGATGTCGTTGATTATTGAAACGATAAGTGGGCTGAAGCTCTCTCGTGTCTGGAACCTTGTCGAATTTTCAAAAGGGGAAAGAATAAGAGGGTGGATCTCCCACCAATTTATAGTGACTGAAGAGTTTGCGACCACTCAGTAGACATAGCGACAGCATAGTTACACACGATGGAATATCAGCTCGAAATGAAAACGTTGATAAAAAGACAATATTGACCGTGATACTCAGTTGAATAACTGAATCCTATGAATTCTTCACCCTTTTTCCGTGTATGATATTCGAGGAATAAACCCATGGAAGAGTCAGTATTGTTTCTACAGCACCATGAACTAGTTCTTATAGGAAACTTTGCCAATAATCTACCAGATATAATTTCATGGTCGCCGAGGTATCAGTTGTTCTCCATTGGAGATTTGTCGAAAATCCTTGTTGTGTGTTTATATGGAAATTTGGGTTGTTCTATCCATTTTCCATCTCCATTATACTCGAACAGGTAACATGAAAATCAAAGGAATTGTAGAACACCTAATTTTTTGATTGATTTCAGTTTTCAAAAAACTTTTCTAGGTTACCAAAGCGCATTATTTGAAATGGCTCGAAGGAATACCAGAACACAATCTCACAGAACTAACTTTGTTTGCAGACAGATCAAAGACTGACAATTGAACATGATCTGACATAAAGTGTGTACAGTCCTAGAGTAAGCACAAGACCAATGATTTATTCGTGAAATTATGGGGAGTGAGCATATCCATATTGTTTCTGAAAGTCAGGTGGCATATAAAAACAGATGTATAAAACTCTGGAATACCTAAAAACTTTGATACATTCGAAAACTCTGGTAGAACAGCAGAAAGTAAAACTATCTTGGGTACCGGTATACAAAGATACAAAGGAATTCTAAGAAATCAAAAGGCTGACGAAATAGACGAAGCAGAAATCATCCATTCAATTTCTGTTCCTTGAACTAGGACAATTAAGCTCTCTTGATAGGATAGAAAAGAGCAAAGGACTATTTACTCATAAAATCCAGTGCATTGCCTGAACTAGAAAATGAGAAGACACGTATCGGCAACAAGTGTAACGATCTGAAGAAGAACATCGACTGATCAGTACCTAAAACATATAGATCGAGATTTTACCTAGAGACTATACATTAAAGAAATCTGCATTGCATTGTTCACAATAAGCTTGTCAAGAGAGAAACAAGATGTCCTGCAATACCATGACCATGCTTATTGCCATAATCCTATACAATAGGAATAATTGGGTTGAAAATGCATCAGAAAACAAGTACTTTCCTGGCTAATACCACGACGAACGTTGAATTACATCTAATGAATTTCCGTGCAGAGTCCTGCAAGGATGACTCCGCAATTGCTAGTTGCATGGAAATGTTCATTGAAACATTTGGACCACCTATAGATCGATTTCTGGGTTCTTGCCCTCATCAGTATAGGGTAGGTCTCTGCAGACAATAACTAATGTCAGCAACAAGATCAACAAGATCTCCATGTAAAGGCAGAAGCTGAGACATATGTTGAATCGTTTGTTGCAGACATTAGTTATTGTCTGCAGAGACCTACCCTATACTGATGAGGGCAAGAACCCAGAAATCGATCTATAGGTGGTTCAAATGTTTCAATGAACATTTCCATGCAACTAGCAATTGCGGAGACATCCTTGTAGGACTCTGCACGGAAATTCATTGGATGTAATTCAACGTTCGTCGTGGTATTAGCCAGGAAAGTAGTTGTTTTCTGATGGATTTTCAACCCAATTATTCCTATTGTATAGGATTATGGCAATAAGCATGGTCCTGGTATTGCAGGACTATACATTAATCAGTTGCGGCAGGAGAACGCCTTAAAGTTAGATACGCTCTACCCATTCCTTAACAGGAGAAGTACGCTTAGCCAATGGAATGAGATACTCTTGTACATCTCGATGAACAGTTTCCTTTGGCTGCCGCACTGCGGATGACAACGATCTGAAGCTGCCTTAGGATCGATATCTATGGATCTTTTTGGATTTCGAGAAGACGTTCAAGAATCCTCTGGACCGCTACAACAGAATAAACTAAATTTTTTCTTCTTCTATAAGAAATCGTGCCTTACAGTGGCCTAAATTCCCAGCACTCGTCGGAAACGGGTAAACAACATAGTTCTCTTAAATATTTCCGCCTCATTTCAGGATACACCGCTACCAAAACGGTTCAAAAGACCTTGGCTCTCGCCTCAAACGTTCACATTGAATTTCCCCTCTTTGGCAGAACATAATTAAGTGAACCTATTTTGGGTGACAGAACATAACGGAATTCCAGGGACTGGAAACGTGACTAACTTTCACTTAATTTCTTGGTACTGGCGATAATACAATGTAGGTACAGTGATTAGGTCATTGAATATATAGTTCCAGTAAGAGCAACATCACAGAAAAATCCTACCGGGACAAAAGAAGTGTGTGTAGCGCCAAGCAGGATCCATCACAAAATCATTATGAGTTTCTCACTGGCCATGGTTCTCTGAAGAAATGTCGGCTTGAAATGAGACCGAAGGCACTAGCATGGGTAAAAAGTCTGTAAGAGATTGACAGAAATAGCATACCAAGCGTGTGGCATATTCTAGGAGAAACAAATCGTACTGGAATTCCTATATCATCGCATGCCAAAAATCAGCTTTACATCACTGTTCTTCATGAGAAAGTTTAAAAATACTCCTCAACTGTTCTACGTTCCCCATTTTTTTCCTTGACTGTAAATGAGTTTAGTTTCAAAAGTGACTTTAGTGACACTCGTAAAAAAAAAACTAACTGTTTATTGAAATATTATTTCATTTAATTTCTCATTGTAATTTCATTCAGTTGGATAGTAGTGGAATTAGTTTATTAAGAAAGTCAACCCACCTTTGAAAACTTCCCGAGCATATGGTGCACATATATTCGATAAAGTACGAAAATTGTCGATGACTAACGAGGAATTGATTACTATTGCATCATATTGACGGCACATCTTTTGTTTTGTCCTTGCAATGACTTTCATTCTTGTACTCGAAAACTTGTCAGCGAATGAAATAAAATGAACAAGCTTAGAAATGATCAGCAAAATCAACATGTGATGGATTAGATGTACCTATGTCCAAATCTAATAATTCAGTCATTCTGCAACAAAAAAGACACTGAAGTGAGATTGATACCTACTAATAAAAGCATGTGTCTGGAGATTAGTAAGATATTGTTAACCTTGATCAGCAAATCAAACCAGCTGTTTCGTGAACGAAGCACAAAGGTTAATTATACAACTACTACTTCGCTTACTAATAGGTAATTTGATTTTCAGATTTATGTCTTTGGTGGCCGAATTCTCAGATGGTAAGAAGGACAACTAAACGGAAACAGATTCATTTTCCGCTAGAGTTCATGGGGCTGCATCATTTCATGAGAAGGATCAAGTTGGCGTACAATATGTGGAAAACAGCGATAAATTAGTACTAATTCTTGAAATATGTTTTTTTAAAGCAGTTCCGTTTTCTCAAGTTGCCCCTGCCTGAAACCGTTTTGTTTCCAGCGATTAGGTATATTGTATTCTGAACCTCGGACAGTTGGGAATGAATATAACGACTATAACTTAAGGACAGTTTTATTGTATAGAAATGAGAATTGCTTTATAACACAAATGTTATCTTTAACAACATATACATACATACACTTATAGACAGGACTGATTGGAGATAACTAATGGTGAAATCTAATTTATTTCCAAGTACTTTCTGACCATTATACCTAGGATTATACACTAGTTTGAGTGAACTAAAGTCCACTTACACTGATTTTCAATATTCCAGGCGAACTTCGATTAGCCCGTCCTCTCGCCGAAATCTTATCCATTTCCCATACTGGCCAGCCGATACTCATCACAGTGGTGGCTGAAGAGGTGCGCTCAAACCCTGAAGAGACTCCGGCTCAATCCTCGACGGTCCAGTTGGCGCTGATACCTCCAGGCGTGACCGCGGGGCAGCCCACGTTCGGTTCTATCGAATACAACGCGCTCCTAGACGAAAATTCGCCCGCTGGGACTGCACTGGATTTGCCTCAAGCGGAAGTTAATGTTCAGCCTGGAAATGTTGTTACGTTGGAGTTGATGAACAATAATGGTAAGAAGATTGAGATCAGAGTTGACAAAAACAACAAAACAAGAATTTATCAGTTGACAACATACAGTGTCTCAAACTTCTCATAGAAATACACCCGTAATATTTGCCGTATGATTGGTTGATTGGTTGACAGCTGTTTAGCGAGATAATGGGTTTACGCTGCGGATGAGCTTGTCAGCTGTTAGTATTTGGCTTAGGTGCTTCACAAGAGCTGTGCTGTGTCAATTCCCTTCGATCTGGTCCCAATGTGTTCGGTGTCTTGTTTTCTTCCACTCATTGATTAGGTTTCCGCATCGGCTTTTGCTTATTCCAAAAGCTGGTTCTGGGCCTGTGAATGGTGATTCAGAAGCAAGTTGGTCTGCTTTTTCATTGCCTTTTATTTCCCTTTGTTCAGGCACTCACACAAGTGTAATTTTGTTGTGCTTTGATCGTTCATTATGGCTCTGAAGGGCACTGTTGGCATTCCTTGTTTTGACTTATTCTGTACTGATGTGTCTTAGCTCGCAATACTTTGTTGTTTTTGCCAAGTGGAACTATAACGTTCCTTTTTGGTCTCACTCCACATATTCCTGCTTCCTGTTTTTGAACCATCTGTATATGTACCAGATTGTGATTCCAGATAATAGTGATTCTACTCCCGAGTTCCATTCCACTTGAGCTGTGTTCTCAATGGTTTTTCGTATGAATATTACATGTAGTATGGGGTAAGGTTGACTGTTAACTTCATGGATGATTTTGGTGTACCCAGTATGTAGTTGGGTTCTCCAATTACCTTTTTGTTTGAGTCTGTATGCACTCATCCTCGCTGCCCTTGAGACTATGAAGGTGGAAGTATGATTTCTATAGCAGCGGTTGGAGTGCTATTCATAGCTATCGTCATACACAGACAGGTAATCCTTTGTAGTTTACCAACGTTGGTTTTCAACTGTCTGTTTTATTTTTGGCCACCACAAAACTGAGCCATTTGTGATTCTGGGTCTTATGGTCACGGTGTATAGCGATTTTCGATAAATTCCGATGAAATTGAAATCATAAATCAATTTCATAAAACTGATGCATTTGAAAACCCCACCAAAACCTGCTTGATATAATAATATATTCCCTTGCACTTCGTTAACTTTTTATTAAAACGTAAATATTCTTAAAACTCTGGTTAACATTAGTTTTTAATTTTCAAATATTATTTACAGTTTTTGCAAATTTAATTTAAATAATGTGTTTAAATATAATCACGAACAATTAGTTATAGAAAAAAACTTAAATCAAATCAATGTCAATAAATTGTTAATTTGACATGACGAAATTGGAAAAATAAATCATTTTTTTTTAAATTGCTGCTTTTAAAAAGCTCGCCTTAACCTGTTTGATATTACGTATAGAAGATTTTCTCGCACGATAGTTGGCCGGTTCAATTTGTCATTTCAGACACATTGTCACATTGTTATAACATATGTGAAGTTAAACATTAATTTGGAATCTTTCATTAATAGCTACGCACGATCTTTTTTTCATTGAATACTAAATAAAAGCATTTGAGTTTTTATACGATTGTTTATATGATTAATAATAATTTTAAAGTCAAAATTGTAACATAACCTATTATTACTGCACTTGCCGACCGATGCTACTTTTTCATTAACACGCTTATATTAGCTTCACTTGTATGTATCTATATGTAACGGAAAATTTGAACGTGATTTTCGGACGTCTGGCCGAATGATTTGAAATTTGGCATGTGTTCATAATTCCGGTGACAATGCAATATATGACAAAATGGCGGCTCCAAGATGGCGGACGAGATTTGTGATAATGGTCCGATTCGATTCATAATTGGTTTTTCGGTGTCAGAGATTAAACATTTTTTATCAAAATAGTACAACACTCATAGCACCGATGTATGCCTGTGGATATAGATCAAAACCGCATAAGCAGACAGAAATACATTCTGGTATCTGGTATCAGAAGCCGCACGACATTCATCTAGTGTCCGGGACCCCATCACGTGACTACGGTTGACCAGGTGTCGAACCTGGTAGACCGTAATGAATCCCTCAGTCTCCGACATCAGCCCACTTGACCTGAGGAATGCGTAGGTAAAATTTCATGCCAAGATCTTCAATGTTCTTAAAGGAGAACCCATGCATTGGCTTATCCTTATGTAGCTGCAGGAGGACCTCATTCTCCACAGCTTCAATGGAGCTTTTTACTGAACGAACTCCATCTCGGTGAGATAGTTTCGGTCATCGGCTGCACTTGCTGCTGCTTTGAAAGGGAATGCTCCGATCTCCGCTTTTTCATGGTCACGAGAAGGAGAAATGAACTCCTTATAACCATCCACTATCATTATGTTACGCAGACAATTCAAAATCAAAAGTCCACGGCCTCCCTGTTGTCTGGGAAAGAACTACCGTGTGACGGACGATTTATGATGTAAGCTTCCATAAAGATGCATCATTTTGCGAGTTTTTACGTCGAGTTGTCGGAGCTCATGTTCATTCATTTTCATTTTCATCACTGCAAAAGAGTAGAGTAGAATCGGAACGGCAAGAATAGTAGTAGTGATTGCAAATCACAGAGGTGTTACAAGCAACCAGGAAGCAGACTCTTACCAAAGAAGAAGGAAATACACAATTTCATGGCTCAGAACCCTTCTGTGGAGTCTTCAAAGCCCACTTGAAAGTTTTGACGCTGGATAACCGATGAAATGAAATCTTCCTGGAATAAAGTATCAGGACGAAGACAAGTGAAAAGGCTAGTTAGCCTATCGAGTTGATCAAGAAAGACACGAAATTGGTAACAGGACTTCTTACTGGACACTGCCCTTCGAGGTATCGCCTCAAAATAATATGCAAATTAGAGCAAGAAGCTTCTTAACGTCCTCCGACGTCAGGACTGTTGAAATTTCTGAATCTCAGGCGTCGAATAGATTAAGGGTCATGTACAAAAAATCCAATAGTCCGAAGTGCTTGTAGAGTCTGCATAGCCTTTACGACCCCTCCCCCCCCTTCATTTCAATCTAAATCTAGTCTAGACGTTTTAAGATTACTGTCCCGGCAAATGTACCAGCACTCATAGTGTCATATTTGAATTAAAACAATCAGACTATAATCGCATGTCAAGTTGAAGGCATGTCTGCTCTCTAACACTATTCACATCAATGGAATCTCTCAGCTCCGCAGATATTCCTTGGGTGCATTTCATCTGAAGCCTCCTGTATAATATCAACACTCTGTGTTTCAGGTACTTTCGATATCAGCCCCAAAGTTATGGAAAGCAGCTCATCATTCCGAATAACAGTCCACGACTCCAAGCTCCTAGACTACGAAGCGAGACGTTCCGTAGAATGTTACATAGTTGTGAAAGAAGTAGGCGCAGCTAACTACAGTTCTAGAGCAAAACTGATGGTTCTCCTGAACGATATAAACGATAATCCTCCTGAATTCACGCAAGGCGAATACCATGCTAGCGTTCAAGAACACGCCAATATCGGCACCAACGTTTTAGTGGTGGAGGCTGTGGACTTGGACAGAGAACCTGGGAGCAAAGTCAAGTTTACCAAAATGACAGGTGAAGGAATCGATCTCTTTCGGCTAGACTCCGAAACTGGCCTGATAACCGTCGCTGACTCGAAAAGACTTGACGCAGAAGAGGCTTCAACTGTGACACTGCAAGTTGAAGCCACGGATGAAAACGGTAAAGGTTTAAGCGCCACGAGTACAATCGTTATAACCCTGATAGACATTAACGACAATGCTCCCCAGTTCGAAAAAAATGTCTACGAATTCATATTGAATAAAGACAAGACAAGTTTCACAACCCCAGCTTTCATCAAAGCTACAGACCGAGATATCAGTCCTCCTAACAACGTGGTTTACTACGAGATCATCAACATTCCCGACAATTTATATATCAGTCAGAGAACAGGGGAGCTTCTAGTTACTAAAGACTGGAATATCAACGATGTTATCCTTTTGAGGGGAAGAGCGTGGGACGGAGGGGTTCCAAGGCATTCCAGCGAATGTGAAATAAGAATCTACCCTCCTGATGGATGGGAGAGAAAGATGGTATTTGTTGTGTCTGGTAGAAATCCTGATAGGACAGCACTATTGAAAACCTTAGAAACTCTGACCGGGGGACGCGTATACATTGAAAGGATCCGGCCCTACAATGGAGATGAACCTGGTACTACATTTGTTAAGCTGAGTGAAGACAATGGTGACAGGTAAGGTACAAACAAGCGCGTTGACGTGTAATTGAAATGTATGTTTCAGGAGTGTTGTCGAAGCCAGCGTCACCTTTTCCAAAGACTCCTTCGTGGATGTGAATGAAATAAACAAGATTATCGCCAACAAAAATGAATATGATCCGAATAAAGGCAGAGAACGAGAATTCATCAGAATAAAGAAGAGTAGTGGAGGGAATCTTTTATGGCTTCTAATTTTATTCTTCATCCTGCTAATAATAGCAGCCCTGTTGCTCATCTTTTGCTGTATGTGTAGGCAATGCCCTCTGTACCATTATATTCATTATAAAAGAAGAAAGGAGAGTCCAGTGATTGAAAAAATCAAAATAATCGGTTCAGGACAAGGACGAGAGAGTAAATCAGTGCAAGTCGCAGAATGGTTTGGTAGAAAAGAAGCATGGACACCTGAACAAGCTATGGTAGATACTGAAGCAGAATCACTTCGAAGACACGAAATGGACAGAGGATCAGATCGAGGAGGAGCAGGGAGGAGACGATCACTAAACAGACAAAGTCAAGTTCAACAGGAAGCGTTCAGAGATCAGTTCTACACCAGAGAGGGCAATGCAGATATATTGCGACTTATTACAAGAGGGGGAGAGCCCCAGAAACCCGTGACTTTAGTTGCTGATCAGTCATATATGGTTGATAGTGGCAAAGATATCCTCATGCGTCGGTTTATGGAGCAACAGCAACAGCAAACCGAGGCAGCTAGACCACAGGTATTATGTTTAAAATATGTCTAGTAAATTGGGTATCTGCTAGGATTTGTTTTTTGTTGAGTCGGAGTTCGTTGTTAACGGATCTTGTGATTTTGTTGTGAAATAGATTCAGTGACTAAAAAAAAGCAGATTTTACAAAAACTAACAGTACAAACCCCAATTTTTTTTTTATAAATTTTGGAAATGTCAAAACCTGAATCATTGTCACAATATTCTATAATATCCACACAGCCAAACTACAACGATAAGTAAGCTTAAGGTGTGGTATATCCTGTGGAAAATGTGTATCAATGCGGAGAACATTGAATCATTCCTGCTCACATGGCGAAGCAGGACACGAGACAGGCACCTCATCATGAACGGCAGACAAATTACCCGAGTACACGAAGCCGTGTACCCAGGGGTAACCATGGACAGGAAATTTACTTTCCAAAGGCACGCCATAACAAAATGCAGAAACTAGGTCTACTCATGGGCAGAATGGCCTTTTACTCCAATAGTCGCGCCCCATAATTAAACAAATATAGTCGCGCGCATCTGAGAGATAACTCACTTAAACTTGACCAGATTTCTTTATTTTGGGTCAAGGCAAGATAATTATAATTCATCAATGAAAACGTGAATAAACGTGAAACATTTTTGTGAAATAAAAATATTAATATTCAAAACAAATGCAAAAAATTTAGCGCATAAAATATTACAATCAAAACAATAAACACCACCTTCAAATTTAGTCGCGTGGCATCAAATCTAACATGTGCACTTGGCACTTCGGCTTGCCGTGGTTGACTCTATGAAAGGCACAATAGTAATTACAGCTACGTAGGCCACAGTAACAGCGCCTAATAGAAGACTGAATCTCTATGATCGGGCGCGAGTGTTAAGCAAAGCCTAATCAGGACCATCTTGATCCTATTACACGGATACCAAATCCAGATCTTCCTCAACGTCTGTCTGAGAATGACGGCACACCCCGATACATGCCAAATTGCCACTATTCTTCTTCTTCGATTTTTCTTTCTCCATAATTCATTTCAGAATTATTCCAGAAAGAGTTGCCCAAAGGGGTTTTGCAAACCGTATACATTTTTCAATCATGAGTCATGTTATATCCACCATAAATTACGATCTTGATCAAAAAGGAAATAAAGAAACATTAATTCTCGCCTTTATATGCCCACTAATAAAGGCAATTAAGTTATTTAAGATCCTCACTGCGCGTGCGTACATATCAATATAACGGCGACTTTATCACTACCTGACGTTATTGAGTACTGCAATTAATATCTCTCTATTAAGGCCGATGGGTGCCCACCCTGCATTTTTGATCATGCATAAGAAATGCATACTTTTGTTTCAAACGCGGGGTGAGCACGCACGCGACGTGATAATTTGAATAACTCAAATATCGTTCACTCAGTATTGAGAAAATGACTACAGAACCAAAAAAAAATATGACCTTGTGATAGAAACGCATGTAAAAGGCATGTATGTAAATGCTCTTCAGTATTCAGGCGCACGGGTCAAATTGCATATGCATGTAAATTGCACGTGCTTCAGAAACCCTGCGTGCGGGCAAGCATGTCATGAACCCTGCGTGCGGGCAAGCATGTGACTCAATCTTCCGAGCCGTATGAGAAAATCGGCAACACCGCATGAAAATCAGTTTGACGTCCTACTCATTAATTCTTTAATGTGAATTTCTTGGCTTATTCGGAGAACTAGGACGAAAACATAAGAAATTGAAATTCTAGACAAAAGAACGACGATTAATGTGGTTATTTAATTTTTTTCATCACAAACTGGAACCGCAATATATTCAATTTCTTAGAAAATCTGTCAAGTTTGGTTTTTCCATGCCCTAAAATTCACACTTCGGAGATTTTCTTTAAATATTTCTTATGATAAGTGAAGAAACCACATAGATGATCTCTGATTTTTTTTCAAGATTTTTCATTTGAAATCTGACAGATAACAATAATATGTTATTGTAAGGTACAGAATGTGTCAAACTACCTGAGTTTGGTACATTCTGTATAATGTAATGTTTGTAATGTAATGTAATGTTTCCTGTTGAATGGCAGTAGTGGAAACTTCTGTCCAATAAGAAATGTACCAAGGCCTGCAATACATTTTCTCTACAATGATTGCAAATACCATGATGTTGTGTACAACATCACGCAATCGCTTATTTTTCTTGCTGTTTTATTGTTGAAAACGATTATTGAACACCTCTATATATGGTTTACCACCCAATGATCTTGCCCTCAGACCAGACAATTTACTAACAAATTTTATTTTCAGGTTTTCCTACCTAACTCTGTCAATAGACTCCAGACTGAGCATGAACTTCTAGAATCGTCTTTGCGCCAGCAGAATGCCCTACTCCGTCAAATTCTGTTGGAACGCGAAAGAGATTTGAGACTGGAGACCCAATCTCTGCCGGCTGGTACTCAGACCGACCAAGATGCTGTAACTCAGACAGAACCTCATTATTTACTCCCACCTCGTAGGAAAGTCAGATCGGACAATGATCAAAGTGACGTCAGCGATGAAGAAGACGAAATTGCCGCCATAAAAGCTAGAGCGAAAAGAAGGCATGGTCAGAAAAGTCATATCCGAAGAAAAATCAAGACCCCTATTCAGGAGGAAGTCGAACTGGAAATAACAGAAAAGCCCCAGAAAGAAAAGAGGGCGGAGTACAAGCACACTAAAACGAGCGAACTGAGACAGAAAAGAGCCCCGAGCGAAACGAGATCTTCGCAGTCAAGATCATCGAGATCTGAACTGAAGAAGGAAGTGCTGGAAGAAATTTCGGCTTCTTTAGAGCAAAGTGACGAGAGTGAGAGCGAAGAACGGTATTATAAGAAGAGAGAAATATTCTCGGATGACAGTCTCGAAATAAGTCCACGGTCTGAGAAGACTAGCACCGATTCAACAAAACAAAGATACCACTCAGAGTCAGATCTGAGACTAATTTCCTCACAAAGTAACAGACGTGTCTCTGAGAGCAAACCAAGAGCGACAATTAAATCCAGAAGCCAACTTGACTTGACTAAAATTCCGCCCAAAACAAAGCAGATCAGCAAAACAGATGGTAAGGTTCGTGGATCCCGTTACATGGAGTGGTACCATAAAACACCGGGTGTTGAAAAGAATGCAACAAAAAATTCGACAGAAAAAGGGAAAAAGGAAAAACCCCACAGGAAGGAAGAATCCAAGCCATCTGCAGCTAAGCCAGCTGGTGTGAAACCTGTAGTGAGCTCCAGGCTGCTGATGGATACAGAATCGAGTTCACGTAAGAAAGTGGACGCAAAAAAAAATTCCATCGGTCCAGAGCATCCCTTATTACAACATTCTGAGCACCGATTCGAAGTGCAATATCCACCAGCTCATGATCCGCCAGTAAGAAGGCCTGAAGAAGACAACGACTCAGGAATCGCTTTGACGAGACCTCCCATGGCTCAGAAAAAAAGTGTTTTCACGATAGCTTATAATGACATGCATACTAACCAGTTACGAACTGACAGTACGACTTCCCCATGAGATGTGATTTTGAACTTCGGAATAAGTGTGTCTTATGATGACATGCATAGTTATTCTTATAGGCTTATATTTTCACATTTACTCCTCTGATATGTATACAGATACATTGTTGCATCGCATGCATTTTAGCCTGGAATATACAGGGTGGATCACGGTCGATGTTACCTTAGACGTTTACGGAGAACGGGACATAGGATCATTCTGAAAATTTGGTTTTTCAAGTAGTTGCTCTTGGTCTATCGATCTAAAATTTTTTCAGCAATGCAGCGTTGCCGCTTATACCAGAAATTAGCAGCATCTTTGTTATTTCAAAAGGGTCACCCTGTATATTACCGCATTTTTGAACTTGTCATTCCTTTCTGATTATTTCTGCCTCATTCTCCCCTATACCTATCTCTAACGGTTTTTGAGATATTGGTTATTTTCCATATTTTTTATCCAAAACATAGCTCGAATTGAACGTTTATTTCTGCGGTATTTGGATTCTTGGGAAGTTGCAATTTTGTGTTCAGTTCATCAAGATCATGTACATTGATTCTGTATAGAGAAGTTTGTTCTGCGTTATACAGGGTCGTTCAAAATTCATGATCTTACTGCTAGATACGAAAAGCGTTGAAAGTGCGTTTTTTTAAATGGAACATCCTGTATATTATGAAATATTCTGAAAGATGACTAAATTCCCTTCGAATTGATGTATCGTGTTCCTATGCCTAAATAGCCAGAATTCCGAGATAATAGCAATTTTCACTTGTAATCTCCCAAATGCTTGAATTATTGCCGGAAATTTTTCGAGACTTGTGACCCACCCTGTAGTCTGGTCCACAAGTGCTTTTTGGACGACTAATGTATACAACAAATGGTTCGATCACGTCACTGTTTCTTTACATTATTACGCTCATTGTGAACAATTACAGATACCTTTATATCTATTACCTATTGTGGTCTTGACGACCTCGATACTGGGTATTGCTGGTTGAGAGGCGAAAATTGAGATGGCGCTCGTAGTTCAGATTTATCTACTCGCGGTTTCAGCTGAGGCTGTGAAATGGAGATGTGATCGAACCATTTGTTGCAGGCATTGGTTGTAGTTAGTCTACATAGATCCATCTTTTATTGATGAGTGGCAAAACCCCGAAATACATAGGTGGTCCAAATGTCTCGATGAACATTTCCATGCAACAATTAATTGCAGAGAAACCTTCTAAGGAACTCTGAACGGAACTTCATCAGATGTAATGCAACGTTCGTCGTGGTATTATCCAGGAAAGTAGTGGATTTTTTACTCAAATATTCCTATTGTATAGGATTATTGCAATGAGCAGTCCTGGCAGGAAATTTTGTTTCTTTACATTGTTTATAAGACAATTCAATTTTCTTTTTCCTAAAAAAATTATTGCCTGAAAACGCATTTGTTTATTAGCAATTTGTTCATGCAGGTAAATATTAACATTAAGGAGACATGTTTTCTTCAAAAATCATATTTCATATTTCTGCATCATATTCTGAAGGAAAAAACATTTTTTTTCATTGCATAAGAGCTTTATTCAAATATAAATATGAAAATGCAGTATACAACATAAATTTTTATTTGTTTGTTCAGTAAAAAAAATATTTTAAATAAATACATTTGGATGTGATATTTTTTTCAATTGTTCAAAATAAAACAAATACAACCACGTAACATTAATTTTATGAAATATGAAAAAATTGTTAATTAACAAATGCTTTTGTAGGCAATCATTTTCTCAAAGAAATAATTTTTTTCAATAAATGTCATTATTCTTATCAACGATAAGGTTTCCAAACAAAATTTTTGTCTTATAAACAATGCATTGGTTTATAACAATTATTCAAACAACGGGAGTAAAGAATAAAATGAAAAAATTTCATGTAGCTTTCAATAATAAAGAAACAAACTAGTTAGCATATTTGGATAAAAAAAGAATTCTATTCATTATTTATGTTTTTCATTTTTCAATGTCTTACATTTTTTATAAAAATTGAAATTTCAACAGGAATCGTTTCTTGAGCCTTCGAAGAATAGCTCCAAGGAAACAAAAAAAATTAAGATTTTTGACTCAACAATTTTCAGGGTTTTTTTTACGTTAATGCTCAACTTGTTAAAAATTAATTAAATTATAAAAGCATAACTAATAGAAATATTTCGTAATTTTTTTATGCCAACGACTTAATTTTTTTCATGTATTCGGAAAGTACCTGAATTTTTTCATTTCATAATATTCATATTTCATTATTCAAAATTATTGTTTTTGTTTAAAACTTTTCGATCCGAGTGACGCACGTGTGAGCCGAACCACCCGTTTTTATCTGTACGTTCACAGATCATTTAAAATTTAAAATATTGGTGGTACAGTTCCGGGAGGTGGGACTGTTTTTCCTACTCTGTTTGGATCTTTCACAATATATAATCAATTACCTAGCCGTTTGAAAAATATAAAACATCTATCAAAGTTCAAATTACAACTAAAAGAGTATTTCTTAATTTCTTAGTTTTTTAGAATTTTATCAGATTTGACAATTTAGTTTAATTTTATTTATTTTCATTTATCCTATATACATATTATATATTGCCAATTATTAATGCTTGACTCCCCTGTAAAAACAATTAATGTTTCTTGGGTGAATAAAATATATATTTTGGATACCTGCAACAACCAAACGCCACTTTTTTTATAAATTGTTTATAATTTATAACTGAGGGTCAGGTAGCTCAGTGGTTAAGACCACCGCGTTCAAAGCCATTGATGCTGCTGGTCGTGTCCAAATCCTATCGACTACAGATTTTTTTTCTGATGAGAATGATGAGATGGGAATAGCACGTTAGAAGGTACGACTTCGTTAATCATTGGCTCGCACAAGTTTCGACTTTTGAGGGCAGCTGGTTAACGGAAAAAACAGTTTTAACAATTTTTTTAACAACAATAACTTTTGCAAATTTTTGCGAGCGGAACTTTCTTCTTCGATATTTTTTTCATATGACCTCCAAATCGAATGACACCTCGATCATAATTTTCTGTCTCTCCAGGAGAATAGTCTTCCAAAAAGTACTTATGAACCAGACTAATAGGCGATAATACTACTCTAACAAAAATACCATGATCTTCATTGAGGTGAAACAAACTTCCAGAAAAAATCTAGTTTCTTCAAAATAAATTCTAAAAGTAATTATCTCCGAAGACTATTGTAGTCAGATATAATCGTTAGTTACAGTATATTCTAACTTGCAAGATTATTTGAGGAATTTGACATTGTCGAAAGTATTCGCCAACACAACGAATACAATTATTGAATTAGAAATTTTATCATAATTGGTCGAGAGAATGTTTTAGGAACAGAAAATATCAGCTGGAATTCTTTAATGTTTACCACTACCATAGCAAGGCACCACAGAATATCAAATCTGTGATTTTTAAGTTGGGTATAGATTAAACCCTACCCGAACTGCACCACAGTCAGGGATTCTGTGATACCATAGAATTCTACAAAACTGACGACAATAGAATTCTATGGTACACAGAATCCCACCCCAGGTTTGATTCCTCAAATGTACTGCATAAACTGCACCACCGGCAACCAAATGAGTCGAAGAATGATGAATAGACCAGTAGAAATAGACAATCAATTCACATTAACGGTCATTATCCCTTAGAATAGCGAAGGTATATCGCTACATGCCAGTCCCAGTTCCACCGAAGGAACAAATCTAAACTCCTCCCTATTAAGTGAGGAATCACACTGATCGACCAGGACCGACCGTCCGCGACCGTCCACCTAGGACCAAAAGTAGAAGTAGATCAATGAAAACTTTCAAAGTCACACTCATCGACCATCCACGACCGACCACTACAATAATTTTGTAAATCTGACATTAATTTGACATTCGAAAGGTTATGTGAATTGTATGTTCATTTATTGAAAATAAGTTAAATTCATAATATCAATAGTTTTTAACAGACATTTTATTTTTCCGGTAGGAAATATACCTATTTACATGAGTTTTGTTGAAGTCAAAAGTTCATCATAAATGTGTGTCAAATTGACATTACGTCAGGATAGTGTGACACCGACCAAAATTTCCAGCAGACTACAATTTCGAACATGGCCTTTGAAAAACGGTCGAGGACGGTCAATGACGATTATACAGTGTGAGTTGTGCGATAAGAATATACGTGTTGGAAATTTGGTCGTAGATGGACGGTCGGTCCTAGTCGATCAGTGTGATTCCTGGCTAAAGAACATTTTTTTTTTTTCGACCTATAATGTATTTCTTTGATATATCTAAGAGAAAATTCCAAAAGATCTGAAAACTTGACAGATACGTCGATAAAATATTCCGGACAGTTGTGCAGATTTGCAACCTTTTACGTGGTCTCGAAATAATTGCAAAAGTTTTGAAACTTTGTTGCAAATTTTGAAAATATCCATTCTGATGCATCCACAAATTTGCAACTTGTACACGATCCAAAACATAAAAATTTGAAAAATCTAATCATTTTCGTATTAGATGATTGCAAATTGCATGAAGTTCCGGATTTTGACAATGTTGCGTACTTCGGAAGAGGTTGCAAACTGAGATTTATTGCTTTCTCGATATACCATTCACTTGACCAGAGTTTGAAAACTTTTGGAATTCTTGTTAAGTTTTGGATTTTTCATGTCTATCTCCACTGGCCTAAAATTTTCAATCTGTTCTAACTAGGACGAACTGACTTTGAGTAGACATTTGGGCGCTAGAAATTAAACGAACTGATTAGATTAGATTAGTTGGTAGGGGGTGGGGGAAGGGAGTCCTAATAGCTATGCGGCCTTACTAGCACTTCGACCTATTAGATCTTTTGTGTATGACCCTTAATCTATTTGAGGCCCAGGATTTCGAATCTTCGTATAAAGTTTGTCAGTTTCCTGGAGGTCAAATTCTGAGCATTCGCAAAGCAAATATTTTGCATATTCAGCGCAATTCACTCTCTGTTTGCATCCCATTTTTTGAGTTGATACCTGTCTAGTGAGGAGTCCTATTACCAATTTCAAGTCTTGTCCAACTCGATGATGTTTAGCTTTTCTTGGCGATAGTCTCACCAGCTTCTCCACTTATATTTGTACCGGCACTCTTTTCTAGCGATATTCCATTTCATCGGTTGCCCAGCGCCGAAACTGTTTTATCAAATGGTCTCTGGAGAGTTCACAGAAGGGTTCTGGGCCGTGAAATCGTGTGTTTCCCTCACAGCTTACAGAAATACCACTACTTTTATATATGTTTTACAGAATCACCAAATATTCTTTGGCAAGGCAGCCAGTCTCCTATAATATATTTGTGACCTGGCATACACATCGAAGCGACCAGATTTTTTGATTCTAGTAATCTCAGGAGTTCAGTCCCAAGTCAGCTTAGACACAAGTGTATGGCTTTCACATTTACCTCTGCTTGAAAGATAGTTGGGGTATTTCCAGGAGGCTTTGAGAACATGAAACTTGGCCTTGTAACGCCCACCCCAGCTCTTTCATTCATCTTGGATCCATCAGTGTACCACACTGGTCCATCCCTTCCAGTTGGTCCTCAGTGGTTGTTTATAACCGTTTCAAACTCCTGCGGTTGCCAGCTTCATTGGCGCAACACACGCCGACTAAAATTTCCGTAGCTTTAAACTTCAACTGCATTTAGAAGTCGTAACTAACTGTCAGTTTTGACATGGCTTTTGGAAAAATGTAGTCCAAAATCTTCAGATATCCGATCAGATTTCCTGCTTTTGAGTTTACTCTCTGGCTCATTCTGAAGGCACTCATTGCTGCTTCTTCCATGCAATAAGGGCGTAAGGTTTAGCATTGCCTCTGATGCTGTAGTGGGGCACGTAAATATTGCACATGTGATTTCCAGACAAGCTAGCCGCTGCAATTTCTGCAGGTTGGCTTGTGCCGAATTTTATTACATCTCTGCCACCATATTGGTGAGCATAGGTGACCATGGGTTCGATAATCGTTTGGTATGACCAGAAGATACTTTTTGGTTTCAGACCTCATGTCTTACTAAAGACTTTGGCATGGCTTGCCGCCCTAGCTCTGGAAAGAGTGTGGTTCATTTAGGTGTTCCGTGTCAGTTTTTGGTCTATTATAACGCCCAAATATTTCCCCTGGATATAACTGGGTCCCATTTAGAGCTGGGGCTTTAAACTAGCACTTTCGTCTCCCGGTGAATTGGCAATAAGTCCCACCTTTGCACACCAGTTTCTGATTGTCATTAAGGCTATTTACATACGTTTGGAAATTACTCCGTCATGTCTGCCCCTAATGGTGGTCATCGGCGTAACCTTGAGTCGTGAAAACAGAGTCCAGAGTCGTGTAGCTTCACTATCAGGTTGTCGACTACCAGTGACCGCAGCAAACGCCATGTACTTCTTCTTGGAGACAACCTTTTTTGCTGATATCCTGCTGTCGCCACAATGATTCTGCTTTTCAGCATTTATTGTATCCATCTTATGAGGCATTTATATATCTGTCCTTTAGTCATCTGGCTATATGAGGTGTTATTAAAAGGACCCTCTATGTTAATGAAGGCACAAAGAGCCATTTCTTTTGCCACTTATGTCTTTTCAGTGCATTGTAATCACTGATTCACCCAAACGGTTTCGTGTTGAGTGGTTTTAACTCAAGGAGTTTGATTCTTACATACCGGTCTATTATTTTCTCCATTGCTTTTAGGAGAACTTTGATAAGACCGTTGGGACGGTAGGACTTTGGTACATCCATCGGGTGTATCCCAGTATTTGGTTTGAATGCCACCACTGCCCCTCTCCAAGCTTTAGGTATGTAACAATACATGAAGCTGGCCTTGAATACCCTCTTCAAGAAGGGCTCTATTATTGCAAGAACATGTGACTGGAAATATTCCGCACTTTCCTGGCGACTTAAATCGTTTAAGGACAGCTATATTTATGTGCTTGCGTTATAGCAATTTGAAGTTGTCTCGAGGTTATATTGAGCTTCTTGATTGATTCAGTGGGTCTCAAAGCGTCTCTCTGTGCTGATGGCCCGACATTGAGGAGTTATCAGAGATCAATTGTTATAAATGGATCCGCGAGGATTAACCCTTCTTTTTAATCGCATTTATAAAGGTGATTTATTTCTCCCATTGATTATGTCGATATTAGTGGCCGAAAATTATTCTAGAGAGTCCACACCACCTGCGTTTGTGTCTGTGCTTCCCCTTGTCGTTCGTACCGCAGCACAGAATGAAGTGCCTGTTACCTTTTGTGCATCATCTGAGGAGGCTTTGAACTTCCTCTGGTTGAGGGTCTGTTAAGGTGCGTGTTCACTAGAGCATTCGTTCCGCATGAGCACCGAACGAGCGAATGCTCGGATAGTGTGTACGTTGATTTGTGCGTTCTGTTTGTGATTCTTACTGAGATTTTGAATTTAATTTGGATATTGATGAGTACGAATATTTGAACGCGACTGACTGCGGATCGGTGCTCATGCGGTGCTCATGTGGTGCTCATGTGCCAAATGTCAATACGCAGCCTGATGCAGCCTGAGCTTGAACTGATCATCTCATGTGCTCATTCGGTGCTCATGCGGTGCTCATGCGGAACGAATGCTCTAGTGAATACGCACCTTTAGAGAGTCTCTTAGAAATAGACCTCTCACCTGCTCCAATTAGCACTTCCACGATAGCGGTTACCAAATCTCCAGTGATGAACTCAGGAACAGGAAAAAAATAATACTAAAAGCAATCAATATGGCTGCTCGTGGTTTTTCGTGAGAAGTGCAATGAAGTAGGTAATTTACACGATTTGATTTGATGCATGTTGAGTCCTTGTATTTGTCCTCCGTGGAGTATCAGTCTACGTCAAAGTTATCTTGATTGAAACTCCTTCTGAACATACTCGTGGCAGCTTTTGAATGTTGGAGGGGCTTTTGCCTTCTCTTTTTTTCTAGCTCCGCCGAACTGGTGCGAAGGAATCAAACACATATATTTTGTGACGAGTAATTTTTTCGTCAGTTCTAACCAGAACGATCTAAACTTACACTAGGCACTTGGGCCAGAAATGGCCATGAAGCAGTATATGTACCGGCTCAAAGGTACAAGTACTCATCCTTTAATTCAGTTAAGTAATTGAAGGACGGATGGTATTTTGGTGCAGTTTGTTTAGACCGGTAACTCGTTCAAAACTCGATTGATTCAAAATGAAAATAGGGTTGATTGACTCATATGAGCTGGGGGTTGGGTATTAATTCATTGGCTGTCGTTTCTTGAATGCGAGTTATGAGATCTTGAAACCGACTCTGAAATGTTATCATTTTGTTCGTTACTGGTCATGGTAAAATATTAAGATGTATTTTTATACTAAATATATGTCACCATTGTAAATAATAAGTTCATCGAACTATGATAAGATTATATAAATATATTATACTAAGATTATTTATATACTTTCTAGACAGTTGTAAATAAAGTTTTGAGTAAACAATAAATTTTAATTTTGATCATGAAAATTATTTAATTATTTCTTTGCAGAGGTTATCGAAAAGTCCGTTTCATAACTTTTCCATCATCCATATTTCGACACAAAGTGACTGTCAATGAAATGTGAGTCAAGTTAATATGAATTAAATTTTCAAGAGAGTCACAAAGTTTGTATTGTTTCCTTTAATTCACAGCAGAATGACAATAAGTATTTGGGTTCTTGTTCGAACAACAAACAAATCCAACAAGTCGATGTTAGATAAATGAGCATAACATTTCTGTGCCACCAAATCTCAACGTAGTCATATGCTCACCGAGCCTCAACAGCACGACCCCCCTTGTCCGCCCAACAAATTTTTTCAACTTACCTGTCTTACTCTTTGGATCATATGATAGTTTTTACAGGTGTTGGTAGACTTGAAAACAAATAATGACTAATATCTAAAATATATGTCATACAAGTTGGAAAAAAATTGTAACTATAAGGTTATGTGTAAAGGTGGTAACATAAAGTTCGTTGGGCACACAAGGCGGCCGTTCTGGTTAGGCATATTCGGCTCTGGTCCCAGAGAAAATTCAAGTACCTTAGAATAGTCGGATATATTGAAAAGCAAAGGGAAGGTAATAAAATGTAATGATAAACTAGAACAAGGGCCCGAATCGTCCTTTTTACGGACGAAACCAGAGTTGGTTTAGTTAGTGACAGTCAGCGACACAAAGTTTGGAGAGGGTCAGGGCGACGAAAAAGACTATCTTACCAGAGAAGTCGTTCCATACCAACAAGGATCAGTAATATTTTGGGAAGGTATAATGCATGGTCGTCGTACGCAGATTATTCCCGTTCGAGACACTATGAAAGGGGATAGATATGTTCCAAATATATTGAACCCATATGTATCCTCTCCGCGATGAAATTGGAGTCAATTTCATTTTAATGTATGACAATGCTAGGCCCAATTGCACCAGAATACAAATTGCACTGGAGAGAGAGATTGGGAATTTTAATAGATTACCATGGCCAGCAAATTCGCCAGACATGAATCCCATTGAGCACATGTGGGATTTCGTTAAGCGAATAATCTTAAATAGAATTAATCCTCCTACCACCCTCCAGGAATTCACACTCAACATCCCAATGAATACCATTAACGCCCTTATTGTTCCCATGCACAGGCGAGTTACATCTTACTACAAAACAGGAGAGGACACACCGAATATTAATGCGTTTTTGATTTCGGTCTTAAGTGATTTTCTTCTAGATTTTGGTAGATTCGGTACTCATTTTATCATGCACTATATTTCGTTGGTAATTTTTTTTTGTTCAGTTGAAATTAAATTCAGTCAATTGACATTGGTTACACTGTTACATAACCAAATTCAATGTACTTTGTAATAAACTTCTTGATTTAGAATAATAGTGTCTCATTTTGACAAACAAAAGGGGGTCCAAGAATTTTGGCGATATGTGGAAGTATCTTGAACTCTTGCAAAGTGAATATAGCAGAAATTTGGCTGCGCTACCCGCTTGAACAACCATTCGTACGTCAATGAACGTGATTGAAGTAGGTGGGCACTTTTATAATAATAATTTATAATTCTATGTTATACAATAAGAGGACCTCGAACTTTATTAGCCTTGACCTTGCTTAGCATTAATTCACTTTCTGGTTACTCGTCGATATTTTAAAGTCGAAAGTGTATGTTCAAGTATCTTCCGTTACACATTTGCTAATTAACATTCATCGATGTGGACCTCAGAGAATTTGTTATGGAAAACATTTACCGGGATGATTAACTGCCCCAAAATCAAATAGATTATGAATATATCATAAGGTAATTTTTTATTTATTGTTTGTGTGAAAAATTGCTATTGATGTGCGAAAATTACAAAGTTACACCATTATTCATAGTTATACCGATGGTGGTCGTTTTCAGTACCATGTTTGAGCTTTCAAAAAGAAAGCGCAAAGTTGCACTTTTCCGAGTAGCCAGTGTTTTTTAACTTTGCCGCTCGCCGAGCGACAAAGTAAACAAAACGCTTTCTGAAATATCATGGAAACCATAAAGTAATTGAATTTTAGATTCTACATGTGTATTACGATAAATAAAGCAAATTACAAACTTTAGTTATTGAAAGCAATTAAAAAATAGTTACTATGATTATAAACTCTCATTTTCGAAACTTTTCATTACATTATACTGTATATCTTTTGTGGGTAATTCACGTTATCTATAAATTAAATTGATGCCCAAATTATCGCATTAAATAAAATACAAAACTACCAACTTTACTTACGAAAAACAGTAAAAATATTGGTTATTTTATATTTTGACAATTTTGTACTACTAAAGATGGTAGAATAGTTATTTATGGTACTAGTGTGTTATGTTGAAAATAAGTCACGCGACAAAGATTTATACCACGAGGCCGTGAGGCCGAGTGGTATAAATTCTAAAGTGACTTAGGAAACATAACACATGAGTCGCATACAATGTTTTATCCAACACATGACAGTTATGACCCATTATTAATGTCATTTTAGACAAGTAAACTATCAAATAACACACTAGTGAGTTATAATCCATAACTCACTAGTGACTTATGGATTATAACTCACTAGTGTGTTATTTGATAGTTTACTTCTCTAAAATGACATTAATAATGACAGTCATAACTGTCATATGTTGGATAAATCTATTTTTTAATCACGCACGTTTTAAAATCTGGCCTGTCAAATTTGAAGTTATCAATGATAATCATTAAATTTTGTAAAAAAAATCTTGTGTGTAATTCGAGCGCAAAAACTTTGCCGCTTTCGAAACATTGTCAAACTTTTTTCTCACGCGGCAAAGTATTACTTTGCGCTCTTAATAAAAAAATAGCTACTTCACCCTTAGATATTCTATAACATTAATTCTACCCATCTAAAGTTTGACATTACACTCTCTTCTACAAAGTGATCTCTTGCAAAATGTTAACTGAGTCCTGCTATTTAATTTATCGTATCATTGAATATTAAGCTTCCTTTATGTTAAATCTTCATTACAAATTATTAACATCATAACAACACATAATACTATATTAGTTACAATACAGGGTGTTTCGGTAATTGGAGCAATAAAAAAATGGGTTGTTGTATGGAACATAATGTATCAGTGAATGGTAAGTTTCGTTTTTGAAGTAGTTGAAAATTGTCGAAAATTTTTATGAAATTATATGAAATCGCTTTCAGTTACCTTTGGGAGGCACTGGTTTGATTTTCCAGGCCACAGCGTGCTGGCAGTGTTTCAGCGCGGTTTGCGCAGGCTGTAGACCTGTTATCAGTGATTACCAAAAAAATTCTTGATAACTTTAAAATTCAATATCTTCCATAATAATTTTTTTTAGACCAAAAAGAATTCTTTCATTTCATTTTGTTTTATTTTGTTTGACAATAACATGACATTTGTTGATTTTATTTTCACATCATCGTTGTCAATGATACGATAAAGCTTTGAATATAACTTGATTATTATGCAATTTAAATAAATTTCGGAAGTTGCCCATCCCCGATTATTATAAATCGCATAATAATCTCGTTACATTACTAGCTATAAAATGTTATACATTTTATAACTAATAACACAACCATAGCTCGATTTCTTGAAACTACGTCTCCTATATACAGAAAACATAAAGGTTGGAAAAAAGTCTTCACTAGACCAAAGTTAAATAGCAACCCCCATTTTTTAAAAAGTCTATCGAAAAACTACATTTTTTGAGTTTCATAGAATTTGATATTAATAACATACCTATGGTATTACAACTCTTAGAATATCAAGCAACCGTAATATTTAACTACACCTTACTTACTGATGATGACCAAGAAGTGTGAAATACGTGCATATGGCTGCTTGATACCCTGAAGGTTGTATCCCTAGTTTTTTTACTTTTACTTAGCTACGTAGACATGACTTATTATTCCAATGTCAAAGGTCAAAGTATATCAAAATTAAGTGTGACATAAAGCATTGATATGTTCACGATTGGAGACAGGGCACACGATTAGATCTGATAAATCTGACAATGTTACAGTGAAATGATTTATGATTGAAAATTGTTTTTATTTTCAAAAAGTGATACTTTTTAGTACAAGTACGTAAAAATATGAACAGTGCGTAAAGTAATTTTTTTTGCATTCGTGAAAAAATGCAGTATTTTGCGTCAAATTTTATTTGAAAGTCATCATTTGATAAATACGACGACAATTCATATATAATATACAACACTAAATTTGAATATGACACTATAATGACAGTCGTTGAAAAAACTTTGTATGATAAACGTTCGTAGAGAGCTTTTTTGTTTGATGAACTTGACTGCGCTTCATTCAAAAAACTTCACGACCTTGTATCATAAATAACTATTTGCAAATTGCGATTGTTCTAAAACCTACAACTTTCCGCTATTCGTCAATATCACAAACACCACAGTTACATCATCCAATGTTTATAAAGCAACCGGAAGTGTGTGTGATAATTACATAGACAGAGGAAACGTTTTTCACTGGGCATATTTGCAAATTATATAATCGTAAATATTTTCCATATTTCTTGTTGCCATTATTTTGTATTATCTTGGTACCAATTTTTTCAGGAGTTTCTTGTAAATATAAGTATTCATGTGGGAATTGTTCTAGCGTTATTATACTTTTATCGGATTAAATAGAAATTGGACAATTTTGTTTTAAGTATTTGTATTTTTTTCTAAACTTATTTTTATTGTTCAGATTTAGATTAGTCGTTCGTGGCATCACACGTTAGAAGGTAAGGGCTGCATCTTCCCTAGCTCGCACAAGTCTCTTGAGGACTTCTGAGGGTTAATTAATTCTCACTATAATTCTCACTATAATATATTATGTACAGTATCGGAAACTTTTCATCTGGGGTATAGACACAAATCTACGCGAGCAACAAGGAACGCAATGGATAATACCACATAAATAACAGAGACGCACTACTGCACGCCTCTCCTGTTGCCTCGCCCGACGAATTAACAGCTCAGTTGATATCCCTTCCTCGAGCGAGTAGAGGAGAAATTGTAATGCTCTCTCAACAGTATTGCAAGCTATTGTTATCTTTCCGACACTGTATAACAAAACTGGTTCAATTAGAATATTCTTACCTTCGTGATGAAATCACAAGAGTTTTTAAGATTTCTTTTGTATAGCTACCAATAATTTCATTTTCCCAAGCGACCACATGTAAAACATGTAAAATTAAGGAAATCTACATTTATAAGTGCAGAAGGGCAAATGCATCAATTTGTCCCGGTGAGTTACTGCATACAAGGAAAAATTTAAAAAATGATTACTCAGAAAAGAAACACAATTAACACCTCTAGAACAGAAAGGACAATAAAACCTTTGGTCAGATATCTGAACACAAAACTCAGAGCTTTTTTGGAAGATCGGTTAATAACAACAGTCGTTGACGTCCGATGTTTTATCCTTTTTACTCTCATAAACATAACGTAGGTTTATTGTGGCAAATGCCTGTAAAAAAACAACTACTCCCCAGGCTAATACCATGACGGATATTGAATTATATCTAACAGATACTTGTGCAATGTACCTCATTGCAGAGGAAACAATTGTGCTCCCCTGTGAAAAATAACATAGTTTTGTTTTGATTCGAACAGGAGAGGACCATACCTGTATACTAGTTTCAAGGTTGTTGCCTCGTCATCAGTACAGGGTAGGTCACCTCAGAAAGCCTTGAGGCCATCTGTCCCCCGTCCGAATCATCGCACAACTCCGTCTATTTGGTCACTCTGGTCTCACGCTATTAAAACGGGTGTAAGCCGCTCCACCTCGTGAGTAGATCGAGAAGTACTCCAAATCTTTAGGTTAAGATATTCGGATGGATATCTGAACACAAAGCTCACAGATCTTTTGGGTGATCGTTTTATAACGATAGTCGATGCCGTCCGATTTTTATCCATTTTATCCCCATATACACCTACAACGTGGGTTTATTGTGGCAAATACATGTGAGTAAACAGCTACTCCCCTGACTAATACGACGACGACTTTTGAATTATATCTAAAAGAACTTGTGCAATGTACCTCATTGCAGAGGAAACCATTTCAAATGCTCCCCTGTAACCAAAGAGCAGAATTTTTATTCAGACAGGAGGACCTCCTGTGAGACCAGAGTGACCAAATAGACGGAGTGGTGTGATGATTCGGACGAGGAACAGATGGACTCAAGGCTTTCTGTGGTGACCTACCCTGTACTGATGGTGAGTCAACAATCTTAAAACTATACTACAGTTACATAGGTTCCTTACAATTCGACTCTGGGGCGTTGAATATCCAGAATCAATTTATCAAATTCAGATTCAAAATCAAAAATTCATTTATTCGATTAAATTCATTACATCTTAAAAGCAAGTACGCATACAGAGTATAAATAAAATAAGACATAATAAAATACTGTATTTTTCCCGCCAAAAGGGCAGGGAAAACAGGGAGTCTCGACCATGTGGCGGGCGAATCAATCGTGGGGCGGACCTAGTATTCCAAGGGTTGTTGGGGTCAGCCTTTGCCATGTTAGCAGATACCCTTATCTATATGCGCCTGTGTAAAGTGTTTTAAGATCTTCCTCGTCCTCCTCTAAATTATGTGGGGAACTTGAATATTTATAAAATTTAGGTCATCAGGATTTTAGAGTTTTCGATGTTAGTTTTCATGCGTTAGAGAGTTCACAGAAAAATCGAAAAAACTGGGTTTGATAAAAAAATGTCCATTGGTTCTCACGATTTATTTTGCCATAAATAGGTACAATGATCAGATAAATTAATTCCTTTAATATTTCTTTAATCCGGAAAATAAAAATAAATAGCTTTTAAATATATCACCCATTACGATAAGAGCATCTGTATATACGATGTTTCAAATAGCCATCAAGGTCGCTGATAAAGTTAACCACAGAAATAGAGATGCCGGTAAATGCTCTTATAATTTTTTTTTTATGGACGGCTGATTAGGTTCCGAGTAAATTACGTTAGTCCATATCATTTATACAGCGTGATTTACGTAGGCCGTGCATTAGAAGTTTTTTAACTTGCAGTTGGACTAGAAACTTGAAATTTGGTATGCTGTCATAACTGATCATGTGCGTTCTACCTCAAATGTTTTCAGTCCTACAACTATACAGGGTATGCCAAAAGTCGGTACCAACTTTCTTATTTTAAATGGAAACCTAATATTTTTTTGTCACGGTTCGATTGGCCTTCTGATTATGACTTCAGACAACCTAAGTTATGTTTACTTATCTATCACAGTTTTTGAGATATGTCCATTTTTCTGAAAAAAATTACGGCTGTAGTAGTTTACGAAAACATGTGTAGCCCGCAAACCGTTCAAAATTAGGAAACCAAATTTATGGAGCAGTTAGCTGGTAGTCCAGGCTAACACCTGATGTCCCATCGACGGTCCCATTTTGTACCATATGGGCGCAGGCGATTTTTGAATGTCGCAATATAAAATTGTCAAAAACTCAATTTTTTCAAATGGCACCTACCATTTTTTTTAAACCATTCGAAAGAAAATTGAATTTTAGGATGAGTTATTTCAGCATTCCCTATACCCAAGTTCAACCTCTATCGAGTTATTCAATAAAAATCAAGAAATGCCTTATCTTGCAGAATGATTATGTGTGTATGCCATAGAAACAAAAGAAAATTGTAATAATTTAATCAAAAATATTGAACAATATTGACAGAACTCTAGCGTAAATGTTCAATATGACCACCATTGTTGTTCAAACATTCTATTATTCTACTTTCAATAGATTGCGTAGCACGTCTGACTTCGTTGGGATCGAGACTGTCAAAAGTCTGTATTATTCTAAGTCTCAACTCATCTATATTGTGAACTGGTGAAGAATAGACCAAATCTTTTACCCTACCCCAAATATAAAAATCTAAAGGGGTAAGATCTGGAGATCTTGCAGGCCAGAGAAAGGGTCCTCGATATCCCCACCAACGGTCCTCGAACATGGATGTCAATGTGGTAAACACAGTTCGTGTATTGTGCGGTGGTGCCCCATCCATCTGGTAGCTCTAGCCAGTGTCAAATTGTCAAGAAATGTTTCTATTACGTTTTGAAGAATTTCTACATATCTGTCACTATTCAGATTTTCATCGTACATAAAGTAGCGTACATTTATTCGAAATTGTACTTGATTTTCAACTTCGAACACCATATGTGGATTTTCAGAAGCCCAAAAATGTCGATTGCGCCTATTGTAAACTCCCTGCTGACAAAACTTTGCCTCATCAGTCCAAATTATGTTGTCTAAGAATCCGGCGTGCTCTTGTATTTTGAGTAATAAGTCCTCGCAAAAGTTTACTCTACGGGGAAAGTCACCAGTGTGTAATTTTTGCAATCGTATAAATTTGAAAGGATGTAGCTTATGGCGGTGTTAAATGGTTTGTATTGCAGAGTATGAAAATCCCAATTCCAAAGACGCCGTTCGTATTGAGGCTTGAGGATATGCTTGAAAATATCCGAGAATGGTAATTTGATTATCGTCATTGCCAGTTAGTGGTTTGACTCTCGTAACGGGTCTAGCCACCTTCCCAAAATGTATAAAATTAGTTTTCAATCGTTAGAAATTGCCCCGTGTCATCCTCGGTAAGTTTGGATATTTCAAATTAAACTCTCGGACAGTTCGCTGCACAATTTTTTGACACATGCCGTGGATAAAAAACAAGTCAAACACAACTTCGTTTGTATAATTTTCCATATTCCAATCAACTTTATTTAAGAATTAGCACGACTCGTTTTTACTTTGACAGAATAGCACCTTCTTGTTTACAGTTGTTTTTTGTTTTCATGGCATACTTGAATAAACACAAAAGCATTCGACAGGATAAGGCATTTCTTGATTTTTATTGAATAACTCGATAGAGGTGGAACTTGGGTATAGGGAATGCTGAAATAACTCATCCTAAAATTCAATTTTCTTTCGAATGGTTAAAAAAAAATGGTAGGTGCCATTTGAAAAAATTGAGTTTTTGACAATTTTATATTGCGACATTCAAAAATCGCCTGCGCCCATATGGTACAAAATGGGACCGTCGATGGGACATCAGGTGTTAGCCTGGACTACCAGCTAACTGCTCCATAAATTTGGTTTCCTAATTTTGAACGGTTTGCGGGCTACACGTGTTTTCGTAAACTACTACAGCCGTAATTTTTTTCAGAAAAATGGACATATCTCAAAAACTGTGATAGATAAGTAAACATAACTTAGGTTGTCTGAAGTCATAATCAGAAGGCCAATCGAACCGTGACAAAAAAATATTAGATTTCCATTTAAAATAAGAAAGTTGGTACCGACTTTTGGCATACCCTGTATAGTTGTAGGACTGAAAACATTTGAGGTAGAACGCACATGATCAATTATGACAGCATACCAAATTTCAAGTTTCTAGTCCAACTGCAAGTTAAAAAACTTCTAATGCACGGCCTACGTAAATCACGCTGTATATATGTACGTCATTTTTATTAAGGCGACAAACATACAACAGTTCGTAAGCTTCCATTGAATACTCTCAAATATCAAATATTTGCCATGTCTCAGTCATATAATGAAATGAAAAAAGTTTGACGCACCAGAGAAACAGTTGTTTTCCATGTAAGTTTATCTTATCCCATATGTAATACCATATGACAGCAAAGCAAAATATCAACGAAAAATATTATACTGTACAATAAGCATGATATACCCACGAGTAGGTATATGAAATTTTGTAATACGAGTAGGGAGTACGCTCGTACTACAATAGTTCGTAATATACCTACGAGTGGGAAATGGGTCATTTCATGCAAATTGTACACTATACTTTTTCTACGACCATCTGAATCATAAACAAATCTTTCTGTTCGAATCAAAACAAAATTTTTCACAGGGGATTGCCACAATAAACCTACGTCATAGGTGTCAAAAACTCTTGTGAATTCATCACGAAGGAACGAATATTTTTAATAACACTTTTTATCATAAACTTGCCTGCCGTCATGATTCCCATAATATAAACAACTTAAAAAAGGAATTGAAGATACAAAATTAATAATTAATAAAATTATAATAAAAATTGAACACCGATCGATTTCAAAAAAGAAAAAAAATGTGGTGTATGTCGGATTTGAACCCTCACACCCACTATCCAAAACCTGAACGTTCCCTCACTTTTCACTCGCTCCTACGAGCTCACATAATAATATGATGAAAATAACTGCTATAGAAACTTCGCCCCAACTATTCGAAAATATAGAATTCGATTGTCATTAATCTTTATAGTAAAATTGGTGGTGTCAATGTCAAATCATCCCCACTATTACTACTCATTTGCGGTTATTTATTTTTTTTAACGAATTTTGGAAATACTGATGTGAAATGTCAAATTATTAGAACGTTTACAAACTTGATTCGTTCTTATATTATTCATGATCATAAAAATGATAGCCTATAGTAGTTCATGAAAGTCGTGGGAAATGAAATATCCTGTACTGAAATGATCATTACAGTACAGTTCGCGATGTAGAAATGAAAAAGTGTTTACAATCGGCCTACTTACTTGATCGATAAAGCGCATAAAATGGGCATATTTCCATGTGGTCGTAGAAAAATATATATTCATAACTAATGTATTATATCACAAGACCTATATGAATTTTTAACGATTAAACTCTCTAAATATTTTCAGCCTGGTTTTGATTGCACTGCACTGCATTGTTTGGAATCTTTGGTGTAGTAATGTATATACTGGAGTTTTATTCCAACACCAAACCGTTATTTTTAACACCTCGACAGGTGTTTCAATCACCAAGTGATCATCTTCAAGAGGAAGAATAAACTGTCTTATCTTACTCTATAAGATGATCACTTGGTGATTGAAACACTTGTCGAGGTGTTAAAAATAACGGTTTGGTGTTGGGATAAAACTCCAGTATATTGATTTTGCTTGTAAAATAGTTGAATATACAATAATTTAATTTAAAATTTGAAAGTTATTGTGCATAAACCTATTTGCCAAAAAGCAAAATCGCCCAAAAAATATTTTGAGTGTTTAATTACTTTTAATAGGTCAAGTTGTATACGGCTAGATTATTTCCTGAATAACCGAAGAATTTGATTGATAAATAATCACCAAATCATCTCCTGTAGAAAGAAACCTATTTAAAGATGATGTCTGAGTCAGTTTGACAGCGATAAAAAACGTGCATCGTTTTTTATCGCGATAAATCAACTCCTGTTGAAAGAATGAAAGCACAAAGGTCTATCCTTTTTTATCGCGATAAATGCCTGTTCCTCAAAATCCATATTCCATCTAGTAAGCGGCCTTCACTCGAATTTCCGTCATGACAGCTATGAATGTTCAGTATTGTCGACAAAGTTGCAACTGAACAGATGAAAAAAAAACATCATAACAATTATTGTGTTGTTATTAACGTTATTAACTGCTCCTACAAATAATGCTTTTAATGAAGGTGATTATTATTGTGGTGTTTTTATATATTGGCGTTGATTTATCTTGCCAAAAAACAATTGATCTTTTCTTTTATTCCATTTATTTTCTTTCAACTCAAACAAAACTCAAAACAAAATTTTTTCTTTAGTAATTTTACTGGAAAATCTGGACCAACTTGCCCGACCTACGGTCTCGAAGTTTTTCTCGTGAAATTACTGATTGGCGAAAATCCGATAGAAAAATCTTGTGGTTTTCACCGTTAATAAAAATTCCTGTTCCTCAAAAACAAACTTCATCTGGTATGCGGCTTTCACTCCTATTTCTGTCTTGTATATACCTAGGCTATGATTGTTCAATATTGTTGACACAATACCGATGATTTGTTTTAGGCATTTTTCGTCTGAACAAATCACAAAAAACATAATGTTATTCATAAAATTATTTGTCCATAATCTGTGTTTTTTGTTTGGCGCCAACTTCATTTACATTGCTAAACATTGGAAGTGAACTGATCACAATGAAATAAGTATCACTCATCGTAATGATCAAAACTCGTTGATTGGATGAGCAGTTCACTTGGTACTCACCCTGTATAATGTTGAAACTATGACTTTCAAATAAACAGACTATGTGAACAGGACTTCATTGTTGGTGAAAAAAATGAAAGCACATAACCGCTAACAGTAGGTACTCATAATCCACAAAAAAATAGCGACATAACAAGATTTGTGATAGTATGTTCACCTCTGCCACTTCCAACGTGTTTGCATCAACTTCATCAGTCAAGGTCGACGTAATGAATTTTGCGGAATATTTATTGTCCTATTCCTCTTGCAGTTGCAAAACCTTTGCTCTGATTGTCGGGTTTGTAATTTTTGTTCAAGAATAATCCAAAGATATACAGGAATGCAGGCTTTCACGGCTCGCGTTAATGGTTGGTTTCTGGGTTTTGCCGTGGTCTTCTTTGGTTAAAATCTTCGAACGTTTCAACTGCAACTTCGGCAGCCATCTTCAGTGGCGCGGTCGGACGTATCAACTGAAGAGTACTTCAACCACGCCACTGAAGATGACTGCCGCACTTGCAGTCGAAACGTTTGTAGATTTTAACCGTAACCATCCAAAATAGGATATTAGACTCCTGTGGTGTCACTCAACGAGAACGAGAAGTATTTTCCCCTTTACCACACAATTAATTGATTCCCAGATGCGCATTTCCAACCAAGTTCTCCTCTAAAGTAAACAATCAAACCTGCATGTCTTATTTAGACCCTACAATAAAAACTGTAACCTCTAACCTGTAACCTCTAATTACCCAAATTCAAATCCAAATCCAAAATTCAAAATTATTTATTCAATTACATTATCATGTAAAACAAAATATATGCATATATAAAAACGGATAGTATAAAACTCGAACACAATAAATATATACAGTGCGGCTTTTTATAGTCCCCCCCCTGTTAACTTTTGAACGGTTTGACGTAGAGCGATAAAAAAAAAGCCGTTTCAAGGGTTTCACCGATACTACCTTTTGAAATATAACGCATTGTGATTGCTCGATAGATGGCGCGGGGGGCACAAAAACCTAATTTTTTTAAGTGGCATGGGGGATCGAGTGACACATCGTTGAAAAGAGAATTGGATTCTCTTTTCACCAGACCTTACACCTTGTGACTTCTTTCTGTGGGGATACGTCAAATCCAAAGTGTATGAGCAACAATCCAACTCTTTGGAAGAACTTAAAGAACGAATAACACGGGTTTGTGCTGGTATAACTGCAGACATGTTGAATAATGTTCGGCAGGAATTTGTGAATCGAATTTTTTATTGTCAAGAAGTATTAGGGGACATTTCGAACACCTGCTTCGTTAATTGACAACAATTTTGCTTCTAATTATTTAAATACTACATGTCATAATAGTTTGTTTCCTTTTTGTTACATTGACACTTCAAATGCTTATTGTGAAAAAACATATTAACGAAATTTAAAAAAATTACATGATTGAAAAGAGAATCCAATTCTCTTTTCAACGATGTGTCACTCGACCCCCCATGCCATTTAAAAATATTAGGTTTTTGTGCCCCCCCGCGCCATCTATCGAGCAATCACAATGCGTTATATTTCAAATGGTAGTATCGGTGAAACCCTCGAAACGTTTTTTTTTTATCGCTCTACGTCAAACCGTTCAAAAGTTAACAGGGGGGGGACTATAAAAAGCCGCACTGTATAACGCACACAATAGAACTTTATTTCCACCCAAGGAAAGGAACAGGGAGCTCGAATGTGTGGGGTGGGCGTGTTCTGTCCTGCCCTTCCGACAAGTCAGCGGGCTGGCGAACTGGCCTGAAAAACCATATCTCTGCGGATGATGGTTCTACCTCTACGATGTTAGCAGATCATCCCCTATTTTGACAATGTCTTGGTCCATACTTAGTACCTCCCCCACCTCCTCTTAAATTATGTGGGATAGTTTCCATGTTTATGTTATTTAGATCATCAGGCTGTTAAAGTTTATGATTGCTATGTTTTTGTGAGGGATATCCCAGAAAAACGAAGAAAAAACTGGGTATTGACCATGTGGTGCCTTATGGCGATGTTAGTGGCTTATTCTGGAATCTCGTGGAAGATGTCCAGGGCTTGATATATGGGACCTCCATGTTTCTTGTTATGAGCTCTGATGCTGGTCATGTTTCTGGTGAATGGACTTCCCAGGATGAAATATCTATAAAACTTTTCAGATATGTTCTTGATGTTTTCTGCGATTTTCTCCATGTTGGCCAGTTCACGTAACTCCTCCAGCCGAATGTAGCTGTCACTGTCCATGACGATATTGAGTATCTTGATCTGCATTCTCTCCAACCTCAGCATTTGACTGTTGGGAATGCTGCAGAACACCGGACAAACATATGTCATGGTAGGCATTATAATTTGTTTATATATAAGTACCTTATTTTCCATCGACAACCTGGAGGTCCTTGCGATTAGCGGGTAGGTCCGTTTGACTGCCGCCAATGCTAGTCGATACTCGCCAGGCTGACATAGGAATGCATGTTCATACGCCGATTCTTTGGTTCAGAACTCCACAAAGATCTTCGAACATATGAATTTCTTTGTGAAGTTCTTAAGTTCAGTCTTCTCCGGATTAATCACAATTTTGTTACTCGCCATATACGGTATGACTAACCTGTTTAAGTGAATGAGTATTTGTCGTGCAGCCACCTCGCTGTAATACGATCTGCTGAATGTCGCAGTGCCGTCTGCGTATACTGCTGTGTTCGTTTTCAGGAACTTAGAAAAGTCATACGTATATAGCGGGTATAACAGTGGTCAGAGACTCGAACCCTGAGGCACTCCTGCCCTGGCTGAATACGTACGTAAATTGGTATTGTTGACTCTCACTTGAAAAGTTCTATTGTAGGAATTAAGGAGTGTCACCATGGGCGTAGGCATGCCTGCCCGCAGCATCTTACTGAAGAATTCCTCTATCCAGACAGTATCGAAGGCTTTCTTTATGTCAAGCAGGACCATTACTGTGTTCTGTTCTTCCTGAAAGCCCCTTCTTATTTCGTGAACAATTCTAGCGACTTGTGATGATGTCGAATGTCCTTTGCGAAATCCGAACTGTTCGTCCGGAATCATTGAATCTTTTCAGTATAAAAACAGAAACTGGAAGTATGATATTGAGTTCTATGAACTCAACACCCACGAAGATTACATTCTATTTAAACTTGGAAATTTAGTAGAATCGTCATCATATTCATCAAACGACAGAAAACGTTTACATTCAACTTCTACGAATACTGGAATCTTATCTCAATAAAGGCCGTCTAGTCTATGTGAACAATGTTTATGATAGCGCATATTTATCTGATCATATCTAACATACAAACTATTTATTGAGTAATTTTGCTGGTTTAATAAAAAAAATCAGAAAAAGTGAACACGTACTAACAAAATAGATATATTACTTTACAAGAAAGCAAATTTTGTTCTGCTTTTTACACTGACGAGACACTCTCAGAAGTTTTGCCTAGAAGTAAGTAATGATGAGCTAAACGTTCTTCTAAACGTATTCAGCACATGATCTTCAACTGTTACTATCACCATAAGTACGACAAGATATACGAAGTAATACCGTTTAGTAATCAGGCATGCTTCCACGTGAATGGCCTACTTTACAATCTCGATCTATAATTTAACAATGAAAATTTTGCAAAAAGTTAATCTTAACACATTCACTTGATAATTTGATTGAAAGAAAGTATCGATTTTTGTCTCTTTACTTTCATCATGAAAGCAGTTTATAGAAAGCTACTTTTTCGCAAATAATCAAGTCGTCAGAATCTAACAATTATTGAAATGGGTTTACATTTAGCTTCGGTTTCTGACTAGGTACACGACACCAGTTGAAAAAAAGAAGTGAAAAAAGGGCGATAACTTTAGAAAAGCGTTTGGACCAACATAAATCAATTGTAATATAGTTGTAGGGCTGGAAAACCCCTCAGAATAGTTCACCTGTTACCTCATTAATAATAAAAGGGAAGCCACACTTTTGTAAATTTCTTTTTGTCGAATTTTGAAAATATTTGTATTCATACAGGGTATTCTACAAATTTGCCACAATTCAATATTCTGCTAAGCATTAAAAAAAGTGATTTATTTCCAAGTGAGACAAAATTTGGAACTTATGGAATGATGCTGTGTTTCCACATGAAATATCGTATAAAGGGTGACAATTTCGAAAGAAGCAATGGGCTCCAGAATGGAAAGAGATATTTAGAAATTGAAAATATTAGTTTTATAATTTCAAAGAAAGTGTAATTATTATTATCATTATTTTCAAAGGGGCATAATCATCCTCAAGGACCAACACCACCCCTAGAAAAAACATATATTGGACTGTGGGTGCAGTGTAGCTACAGATACACCTATAGACAGTTGACTTCTGAAAAGTACAAATGCATACCTAAACTTTCTACTTTAATTGCTTACCCAATTTTGGAATTAAAAAAATGTCCAACTACTCCATTTACCTACTCTATACTCACTCTATTCACAAAACTTCGTATAAGCTCCTACAAATCTTGGGTGTACCCTATGATAAGACACAGGTCGGGATTGATGGAATTAGCTGTTAGGACTGCGAGAAGTATGTCGGTCAATCTAGAAAGACCTTTAAAGTATGATTCAAAGAGCATATTGCTCAAATCCGATTCTCGAGACCAGAAAAATCGAGTGTGACCCTAAATGCTTTGGATTACGACCAACGATGTAATGACACGAGTTTGAAATCAATTGGACATGTTCATTACCGTAGGCTTCTCGATGTAATTACCCCCTTCCCACGATCTAAGAAAGTTCAGTGTTTCAATTTTGTAAACCTGATTTTTCTTTGCTTCAAGTTAACTTTGTAAATGTAGAATGTATATATATATATATATATATATATATATATATATATATATATATATATATATATATATATATATATATATATATATAGAGGAAGGGTAGTCGTTGCTGACTAGTTAGGTATGGAACTAGTAAATAGTGGGGCTTTGTAGCAAAATCAAAGAGTACTACTTTAAAGTTTGTCCAAGCTTTCGGAAATTTAATAAATCATTTCCATCATCAGGGATACTACAAATTGCATGTGTAAGTAATATAAAAAAAAATATATATGTATTGTTAACTTACATCTTTGTTGAGATTGTGAGACGCGATGTTATTCAACAATAAGTGACACATTGTGCAAGATGAAAGTTGATATAAAACATGTAAAATTGGTAGGATGTCTTAAAATTTTTTCATAAAATACGTTACATTTAAAATTGTTAAAAATTTTTATTTTGACCACACCAGGCCAAAGCAATGCTCTTGGTTAGGAGAAGACAGACCTGAAAAAATTTTAAGACATCCTACCAATTTTACATGTTTTATATCAACTTTCATCTTGCACAATGTGTCACTTATTGTTGAATAACATCGCGTCTCACAATCTCAACAAAGATTATCCCTGATGATGGAAATGATTTATTAAATTTCCGAAAGCTTGGACAAACTTTAAAGTAGTACTCTTTGATTTTGCTGCAAAGCCCCACTATTTACTAGTTCCATACCTAACTAGTCAGCAACGACTACCCTTCCTCTATATACTTATATATAGTTATCTATAAATGTATTTAGTTTCAGAATGAATCTGTTTCGTAATAGTTATTTATGATACAAGTGTTAAAAGTGGCATTTTATATTGTGAGTGGGGTAAAATAAAATCACTTTCAACAGATGTATCATATCAATTTTTTTGTACAAGAGTTACTGCTAGTAAGAAAAAAAATTATAAGACCTTTCGATCTTTGGATTACAAGGCAGACAGGCAGATGCTCTAACTATAATAAACCCCATGAATGTCATTATTAATGTCAGCGGTAAAGGGATTTCTACAGTTGGACTAAATACTACTTCGTTTGTAACTTCAAAAGGAATTAGTATTACCAATTGCACAAAGGGCCAAATACATGTGTGAACTTTTATAAATGATTCCTCTTGAGTAGGTGTTCTGATTATAATATCTGATTGAAGTATTAGAGAAATCTATATTACTGAGTATCCATCATCTCATCTGTCATTTTACTTTTAACACTAGTGTTTAAAGTGATTATGTGAAAACGTCAGTTTTTAGTTCATATGTCAATGAATTAAAAACGTCAAAAAATAATTTTTTCTTGAATACATTCCATAATACACGATCTGAAATAAAGAAAGTAGAGGGTTCATAGAAATTGAAAAAAAAAGAGTACCTAGACAATTTTATTCACATGTTATGAAGTAGGAGGTTAATTTCAAAATTAGGTGAACATTAAAGTAGAACGGACAGGACATAATGAGTGCAATTGGCCATTGAGATATGAAAAGAGTTAGAATACCTATCATAAGCATAGTAAGTAAGCCTTGAACTCCTGAAGACGCCAACTTTATTGGCGAAACGCCTGTCGAGTAAAATTGACGTAGTTTTGGTGTTTTGGGTAATTTATATTTCTTGAATTGTACGAGGATCGGCTAGAAAATAATGGGACTGGTTATCTGTGAGACAAACGGCCCAAGCCTCAATTTCAAACACCATATTGCCGAGGAGCCTGACATACCCCTTCCACATTCAAGCCGGTTGGATGATACTGGGTTGCCCATAGCTTTCGTTCGTGTTGGACCTTGTATCTACCGCTTTTCGGAAAAATTGTAGGCGTTTTAATTGAGCAAAGTGTCAACCTGAAATGTTTAGTAAAACCCGGTAAATCCGCAACAGAGACCTATTCTCTCTTATAACAATTGTATGGATTTGAATGTATGTCATGTACACGGGTGTTTGAGTGGTGTAAACATTTCAAAGGAGGGTGAGAAGATATTGAAGATGATTCACGCCCTTCAACTTCGAAAACATCGAAAAAATAGCCAATTTCATCCATAAAGATCGCCAGTTGAGTATCTGTGCAGTTGGCGAGACCATAGGAATTGATAAAAAAACAGTACGACACAAATATTACATGAAAATTTTAACATAAGAAAAGTGTGTTCCAAAATGGCGCTAAGAGTCCTCAGCATGAACAAAATGGATCATCCATGGATGGATATTTATTTGACATCTCAAAAAACATCAAGAAAGATCCTCAACTGTTGGAAAGAGTTATTTCTTTCGATAAATCATGGCTTACCTATGACAACGTCCTAGCCCACACCGCCCTGATTGTTAAGTCACTTAACCAAGCATGGGATATCGGTGTTGGAACATCCACCCCACCCAGACCTAGCTCCGTGTGACATTTTTATGTTTCCGAATGTGAAGCAATCGTTAAATGGAACCAGGTTTGATACAGTGGAAGCCCCAAAGGAAAAAGTGACGGAGACCAAGAATTAACATCCTTTCAGGAAATGACTTAAAACACTGTTTTAAACTGAAATCCGAATGGAAAGGTATAGGGATAGTGGAGGGGATTATATTGAAGGAAATAAGGTTAAAGTTGTAAAAAAAAAGTTACACCATAAATACCGTTATTTTCTAGCCACACCTCGTATTCACACCAAAGGTTAAAAATATTCATTTCTTTGATGCAACAATAATTATAAATAGTAAACATTCTCGAGCAAGAATTATTCTAGCATCTTCTGAAATCTTTGGAATATTTCTTTGTGTTCAACGATACATGAACTTGACCTACCTTTTTTAATGCGTCGTATCGAGTAGGAGGAAGAGACGGTATCGCTGAAGATATCTCATTTATTTCATTATCGTTATACAAAGAAGTCCAGGTACCCGCATTGCATATTATTTATGCAGCTGTGTGAGGGTAGAAATGTTCAACCAGAGGCGGATAAGAAGAAAACACCTGGGGACTGTTAAATAGCGAAGTATTAAAAAAGTATCTAGGCCACAAGGAATTACCATACCATGTCCAAAAGGGCCTAGGCGTTTTCGACTATCAGACAGGTACTTTACATATAAATATGTAATAAAATAATGTAGTGTGAATACATACATTTTGTGAAAAGCAATTATTTAGTATAATTGAACCAGAACTAACTAACCTTAAGTAGATATTTGAGTGCGTGGAAATTGAATACATACATTGTGAGAAAAGTTATTATTTAGTATAATTGAAGCAGAACGAACTAACCTTAAGTAGACATTGGAGTGCGTGGAAATTGACAAATACATTTTGCGAAAAGTAATTATTTATATAATTGAATCAGAACCAACTAACCTTACGAAGACATTTGTGAAGAGTGTGAGGAAATTGAACCCATAAATTTCAATTGGGAGTACGGAACAAGAAGGCAAATCATGAACTATTGTCATTAGAATATCGATAACTATTGGAAAATACATGGTGTCGAAAACTACTGTCGGATTAGATACACCCTTCTACAGAGTTTGGTACCTGACAAGTTTGGTGTCGAAAACGCAGCAGCCCGTCTGAAAGACTGACGTTTCTAGGATTATAAAAATTTTTAAGTAATCAATTAGGTCTTAATATTTTTGTCAACAATATTCAGCTTGGGAAAATTATGAACACAGTAGCAATAATTCAATTAAATTTTATATTGACATTTTCATTTCTGGCGTCTAGATGTACGATTCAGAAACCGTCTGCTTCAGTAGGTTTTGAATTTTACCTACGGCCACTGTGAAAATAGGCAAACACACGACACACAGCCTCAGTAAATAGCTCATTACGCACGGTAAACAAATCGCACAGTTTTCGTAAACAAAACGCAGAGTTCTTGTAAACAAAACGCACAGTACTGCTAAACAAAACGCACGGTTTGAATATATTAAAATGTATACGTAAAAGTAAGCGAGTAAAGGCGGATTCAGCGGATTCATAATGCATAATTTCCCAGTTAACACAAAACAAACATCTCTGCGATATCGCTTTCTTGCTTATAACTGGGCTTCAAAGTGAGGTACATTTGTACGTTACTGTTACCAACTGAGGATGCTGTGACCACAGATCTCAATTATCTTCACAATAGTGTTGATCTGAGGCACAAAAAATATGTTAATTTACGAACCTCTCAACTGGTATGTCACATATTTAAACTATTGTGAGTAACATTTGGCATCACATTGTGACACCTTTGTTTCGTCAAGAGGGCCCCAAATAGAAGTTAATGAGATTGTAATGTGAGTAACAATGCACTTCACTCATGTGATTTGAAACTTGAATGTGAAGCACTTTACTGCCTTTGAGACCATTTTGTGTTAACTGGGTTAGTGCATATGCATAACTTTATCCTGCTGTGTATTTAAAGGGAATGAAGAAATAAAATTTTTAATAAAATCTACAGCTTCATTATTGACACTATGCTTTCACTCAGAGTTACTCCTTGGTTCTCTTTCAACCACAGTGAATAAAAATTATGCATACGCACTAAATTGTGCATTATTTAATCCGCTAAATCTGCCTTAAGCAAGTAAACATTTAATAATTCCGCAAGTAGGTCATGGTCGCGCAATCGCCCATCAACAGCGCAGTCATAGCAACTGTCAAAATGTCATAGGATTGTACACATCGAACTAGCTCTATTTGATAATTGTACAGTAACCATGTATAAATTATTATGATGTTCCTGATGTTGCTTAAACGAACGTAGTAATACCGAAATAGAACTAATGATATACTGTATGATGAAAAATGTAGTACCCTGTCATATGTCCAGACTTTTTTGGCACACTGTATATGGCCGTAGATATAGTACGTAATTTCGTATTGTGAAGCAATTACGCACGAAGCCGCGTAGCGGTGAGTGCGTAATTTTTCCATTCGTGCGTAATATGCTCTTTACAAGTTCAAGGCAGTGTATACTCCATAGTTATAGTATGAGACAAAGTCTACCTGTTATTATTGACTAATCGCAAAAGCAGGTAATAATTATCTCTATAATAAATATGTAGTTATCTGTGAAGCCTATCATCTGCATATTATTAATTGATCAATGATATTTAAATCCGGAATCAACCGTACGGTGTTAAAAAACTGCTTGATACCATTTGTCCTAATAACTATTACTTCATATCCATCCAAACTTCCAGGATCATTAACTGGTTTGACGACTTTTAAATTAGGAATGTTAATCTTATGGCAGCTTCGAAAAAATGATCAGTCCCGTTAGATTTGTCTTCCTTCGAATATCTGGCGTGAGCCAAATGATGGTGGATCCTCATATTAACCGATTTTATCCCTTCAAAATGCAGCATTTTCAAAATACTTTCACCTTGCCAGGCACTCAAACTGTGTTGCTGTACAAAACACCACCTGAGCAAGCTCTCGTGGTATTTCTAAGCAACATAGTTTTTGTGCCAGCAAGGTGAATGTATTCTTTGAAAATTCTGCATTTTGTCGGGATATTATTATGAATATCTGGCGTGAGCCAAATGACGGAGGATCCTCATATTAACTGATTTTTTCATCTGACCATAATAAGCACTTTCCACAGCTACCTAATTTTCCCAATGTTTGGTTATTGTCCTTTTGATTCCCTAATAGCGTTCGTAAATTATTGCTGTTGCTTTCAGATATGAGCAAGTTAGGCCACCATTTTTGAAGATTTTATGGAAACCCCTCGTAGAAATAAGTCGAAATATAACTTACGATTTTGAGATATTTCGACATATTTCTTCTGTTCCAATAGTAAGCCCTCAGGAGGTAGTACTATCGTCACTAATACTTTGGAACCTCGCGGGAGACAGCCTCCTTATATCTAGATCTAAACCGGGGGGGGGGGGGGGTGTTTGCCCTGAGTCACGTAGTCGAGATCGTCATATTGGTTAAGTACCTAAATGGTAGTTTTTTTGGATCTGATTCGATCAGCCTTCACAGAAACACGATTGTTCTTTTGGCTACCCGGAAAAAACTGCAACTGCAACGAAGAACTGGAGAAAAAAAAAATATTTCCTTAATGTTTGGGACTCGATTGTAGAAACGAACAATCTAAACGTCGTAGACTTAAAACCGAAGAGAATTAGTTTATTTTTTATGCAGGCAATGAAAGTCCAGAATAATTAAACTAAAATTTTTTTCCCATCAATCTCGAGCAAACCCACATGTGTTTGGTACAATGGAACTATTAGAATGTTGCTATTTTCAAGAGAAATCTCGTTTTTTCGCCCAGGATGATGGACTACCGATGGGATCCTCATTATCGCCGGTCATAGCAAACATCTATATGGAATGGTTCGAAAGTTTTGCTACAGACAAAGCCCAATAGAAGCCTCGGATTGGGTTGAGATTTATTGATAATACCTTCGTCATATGGAATCACGGAGACGAAGAACTTGATGCCTTTCTGAAACACCACAACAACATCAGACCACCCATAAACTTCACATTGGAAAATGAGACCCAGGATGGGTTACCCTTTCTATATGTGAAAGTTCAAAAAACAGATGATAAGTGCCAAACGTCGTAACAGAGAAACCCAACTCACACCTAACAATACCTGATCTTCGAGTCGAACCATCACGGAGCGACGAAGAGAGGAATTGTCCGTTAGCTGATTTATCGTGCCTATAGCCTCTGCAACAGCAATGATAGTCTTACCATCGAATTGAACTGAAGAAAGATCTACGACAAATTGGGCAATCGGAAAAACATATAGGAGACATTTTGGTCCGCAGAAGAGACAAAAAAACAGACGAACCAACACAGCCTACCCTGTACCTTTCTTATGTAAGAGTTTTATGGAAAAAAAAGACGAGTTGGGTTGGGGTACAACATCCGAACATGTTTCAAGTCTGGTAACACCATTCACAGACAACTCAAAAAAAAAACAAGACCACCTATAACACTAGAAGTTACTCCAAAAACTACATGTAACATATTCCTTGTAGATGTGGTATGGTTTATGTTGGAGAAATTAATAATTCATTGAATATCGGAATTGGTGAACATAATAAAATTACTCAACGAGAAAAAACATCGAAATCAGGAGAAGCATTCTGGACGAATCAGCATAATATCAAATGGTCTGAATCCTAAGTTATCCATAGAGGAGAGCACTGGTTTGAAAGAAAATTCAAAAAATCGAAGTCTCAACCAAGCATAAAGATTCGTAAAATGGAAACCTTTAATTGGTGCAATAGCTGAAATTTCACGGGACATAAATAAACTAATTAGGATTGGTGTACCTGAGAGACCCTAAGCAAGTGGCACTGTAACCTAATAGCAGGTAAATTATTCCCACGCTAATGACACAAATTAGATAGTATCCATAAGAGTTTGTCGCATTCACACTAGATAACGACTACAAATATTAAGAGCCCCTCACGGCCTAACTATGCTGTACGATTTCGCCGAATTCGATAAAATTTAAATACAATTTTATCGTGTATTTTCGCCGTCCAATCAAGTCGCCGCGATTTGATTGTATTAGATGGCAGCTGAACCGGTCTGTCTGCAGCAGCACCTACTATAGTGTTGATTTGATGGTTTATTTGATAGTGTATGTTCCTTTCCATTTCCAACGGAATTGTACTTCAATCGCATACGGTTCAGTCGTACTGCAGAATTGTATCGTGTGTGGGGCCCTTTAGAAGCTTTAGAGAATGAAAGTCCGGAACGATTCTACTCAAACTGAAACAATGCTAACCACTTTCAAAGAAATGATGAATGTCTCTGTTGGAAAGAGAATATTTCTTAATTTGTTAAAGCTTTCAAATAAAACAACAACTTTCAAAAAAAAATCAAATTGAAAACTATGTCGGTGCTTGATCCTAAATACAGGGTGTCAATTAAGTACGTTGGCAAACTCCTGAAGATGATTCTTTGAAAGTTTTCAGGGCGATAAGTTCATATAAACATATGTCCCAAACGGCTTGGTTTTCGAGATACCGGGTGATAAATATACATTTTTTTCAAGATTTTTTGCAGTTAACTTCGACATTTTCGACAATAATCAGTTCAAATTGGGCAAGTACAATCCATTCAATAGTACGCACGATACAAAATAATTCATTTCTCAAATAATTCACAAGGTCCTCCTTTTTTCAGAGTCAAGCCTTGTTCAACCCTTCAGAATTTTTTTTCTGCCGTCACTGAAATATTATGAGACAGGAATGATAATGTGGTTTCATTTAACATCTTTTTGTTCTCTTGAAGTTTTTCATTTACTTGTACGGTTGAGGAGCTACAGTGAAAATATTAATGCGAACATTTTCCAGTACCTATTGCATAACATAAAGAAATTTGAAAAACAAATATTCTCACAAACTTCGAAGGGTGATTCTTTGTAAGTTTTTAGGACGAAAAGTTCATATAAACATGTGTCCCAAACGGCTTGGTTTTCGAGATACAGGATGATAAAAATTAAAAAAAAATTAATATTTTTTGGAGTAGACTTAGACTTTTTCGACAATAAACAGTTCAAATCAGGCGAGATACAAAATAATGCATTTCTTAAATAATTCACTGGGTCCTATTTTTCTGTGGGTATTAGATTAAATATTTTATCTCTTTTATATCCGCGGAGGCCTTTGAATTTTTAACTCACAGAATAACCTAGACCAAACAATGAAAGAAGTTATTTTTTAATTTTCAGTGTATTTGTATAAAAGCTTGTCTTTATATTTTTTATATTATAATTTTAATTCATCGTAAATTTTTCTAAATTCTGAAAAAATACTTTTTCCTATTTACAATAATTGGGAATGTTTTATTTTCAAATTTTGTATATTTATATATGTTATATTTTTATTATAGCTCGTGAACCGTACAAGTAAATGAAAAACTTCAAGAAAACAAAGGTTGAATATTGATAGAGTCTGCCGTCAGTCAGCCTGTTTTTGGGACAACTGGCGCGGGGGTGGTTCAGAACATATATTTTTTGTCACATTCAACCTGTAACTTGTTATTATTCACTTATATTATATTATAGATATTTCGTTGTTTTTTTGGATGTGTTTTGTCAAACACGTAAACAAATGACAGCCTGAATTATTATTTCGGATCTGCAGAAACTGGCGTGAAAAAAACTGTTCGATAGTCGCAAATGGATTTCGACACTCTTTCTTTGTACCCTGTATAATACGCATTCCATACCAACCCGAGAGGGGTGGTAGATAAGCGGAAAAAGCCCGTCGGCACATACCCCCGATCTAAAAAGGCCGACAAAAACTCCAACGACAACCAAAAGAAAGAACCACCTATAAACAAACATAGTCACTCAATGTGTTCAGTTCAGAACTTCCGTTAAAGAGTCTTGTAATGATACGGCTATTGAACTATTCCAACATCAAACGTTCGAGATACGAGATCTTAGATCAAATGATCTATTCTACCGTGAGAAATAGCTAATAAGTGTTAGGTGTTTTTGTGATAAGGCAGTTTCGTATTTTGTGCTGGTTGTTTTCAGGAGTTTGTAAGGTGAGTAGAGAAAATGAGTAGAAGCGGGGTTTTTATTGCACATGCGTTTATTTTTATATTTGTTCCATAATAAAATTGTGTAAAATATGAACCGGGTGTACCTCTCAAAATATGAAAAATTTCGGAGTACAGAAATATGCCTTAGAAATGTGGAAAACACATATGTAAAATTATTGAGTACCTACCTGTGTGAAAAATGGATGTTTAAACGCGGCTGAATATTTGCAGAACGAGCGTATATTTTTTGAAAAGGAAGTATTAGTTACAGTGCCCATCGGCAAAAAGTTTACTGATAGATACTGTCTCCAAACTTTCTGTATGGCTTCATTGGACCTAGTCTGCCACCGTTTTCCTCTGTGACTTGTTCGGGGGGCGTTTTTCGAAAAAAAAAAAATCCGAAACACGTCGTTTTGACGACTGCAAATTTTTTATAGATGCCTACTGTTTTATTTTCAACTTGAACTGAATCCCGAAAATTGTCTGACAATGAACATGGGTCATTAGGGGTGTCTGCCCCCTCGAACATGTCGGAAAAACGACCATAGGAAAATTTATTAATAACTAGCTGATTTTCTCCGGATCCATTCATTAAGAGCAATAATTAAAACCAACTTTTCGTATTGTCTGACACAGATCATGGGGCGTTTTTCCAGTCTGACGCGTCAAAGTGGTCGATTTCACGACCACAAAAAAAATTATAGATACTCTCTCCAAACTTTCTGTATGGCTTCATTGGACCTTGTCTTACACGTTTTCCTATGAGACAGACTTCTTTTGTTTCGGTGGCTTTTTTTCCAAAAAAAATCACTACACGGTACGAAACTCCAGGCGGAGTGCGGCATTCCTACGAGTAAAAAAAACACCTTACTCACGAGTTTCATACAGTATTTTTTCTAAAACCGTCAAAAAAAAATAACCAGTTCATATTTTTTTTTGCAAATTGGTTTCGTGCGCAATTGACAGACCCTGGAGGTAAAACAAACTCAATCGTAGAATGAGAAGAAGAAATAACCCCACTTTTCCATTTTATTTCATTTTCTGTTCTCCTATTATTAAGTAATTTGTAAAAATTTGTGACTTTTTAACTTAAAAAGTGATTGCGTTTCTATTAAGAGACTCTAAAGAACGTTTCAGTATAAATAAAGCGGAAAAATGGGGTTAGGTGGGTTGTCAGATATCCTAGGTTAGGTTGTTTTACCTCCAGGGTCTGTCACTTGTGTACGAAACCAATATGGAATGAATTTGGCATATTTTTATTGATTCATTAGTTATTCGAAAAAAGTTCGGAGAGTATGCGGGAGAGTTGAGTTTCGAACAAATGAAACGAATAATTTCGACAGAGTCGAAATCCCTTTCTCTTCACACTATCCCGCAAAATGGAAAATTTTAAGCGAATATTAAAATAACATATTCATCGAGGTCAATATTATTATTATTAATGTTGAATTGACTTTCGAATAACTAGTCCATCGAAGTAACTTTTCATTTTCTTAGATTTGTATTCAAAATGAATAAACAATCCTCGTGAAGCAACGAATACCGTTTTCTTTCTTTGAACTATGTCAAGGAAATCTCATATTTTCACTATCCACGATTTTCTCCGTTCAATCTTCATCACTTTTCATTTCTACTTAAATTAAATTTATAGTTATCAAGAATTCGTTATCTGGATAGACGCCCAATTTCACAAATGTCATTAATTATTATTGTTGTCAACTAGTTTCTGACGGCCAAACAGCCATAGCTACCTAGTGTAGATTATTAGGTCCAATAATTCCTTAGAGGTATATGCTATTATTTTGAATATATTCGACGCGATAGTTTGGAATTTTGATAATACTTATTTAATAGTAAGAATGCTAAGAATATTATTGGTGGAATATATGTATATCAGATATTTATAGCTTATTAGTTGCCAAAGAAAATGAGAACAGGCTTTATGACAGGATTTTGTTATTATTCGGATCTGTCACTGTTGTTGCAACAGCCGTTAAAAAAAGTGCACTTTTTTTACGGTTTTCCTTTTAATAATGAAATCGTATTTTGACAGGGAAATATTACTACACGCACACAAACCACACAAAAAAGTGGACTTTTTTTGACAGTTGTAGAAAAAAAATTCTGTCCACTCCAGTGTGTAGATATCAAAAAGACTGGGAACAAACTAACAAATTCACTGAGCTGAGGCTAACTAGCAATGGTCTGCTCGCCGTTTTATTTTAACCCGTCCAAACCTGCGAACACATTCGCGAGCATTTTCTTTGATGACGGAGAGAAAACCGACAAGTGATGGGAACGCGGCGAACCGTTCGCAGAACGGCCAGAATTTTCGAAACTGTTTGCAAACGCGTTCGTCTCAATTGTTGTTATGTTCGCCGTTTAGTTCGTTGTTCATTTTGTCGTTCGGCATGATGTTCAGGTCTGTACGAAGCTTTACGGACTATAATCCGTAGTCCGACAAGTGCGCAGCACGTTTTCACGTCTAACGTTAGGCTGGTTTAACAGTACCTACATAATGATACTGAGAGTATCTTCTCCATTTGAAACATCCGTCGATATTCTCCAAGTGAAGGAGAACGAAAACAACTTCTCTGGGCGAAATCTGGGCACAGGACAGTTACTGTTGCCAGACAGCCAATTTTGGTTTTGATAAACCTGAAGTGAAAGATATCACAATGTCCATAACAACTAACTCTTATCGAAAAAACAAGATTGAAGATAAGCCCAGCGACATTCGTTCTTACTCTTATTGTCTAGTTTCATGCCAGTATTCGAAATATCAACATCAAGGTTAGTAATCAACCGAAAAGTTCACGTTTTCGAATAGAAATCGAAAACACGCGTTTTTTGTATTTGAATACGTGAGCAATGTACTAACTTTTTCGTTCAGTGTTTACATGTCTTCATCTGCGGGTAATATTAAGTTTACCGATAAGGAAATCAATTATTTTTATTGCCCAAGAATTTAAAAACTTCTGGTGAATATTGTGGTGAAGTGATTTCGTTTATTTTGGTCAGGCTTGCTGAATATGAGTGTTTATGAAATAGTAAAATCGACAATATCGAAGTATCCTTCTCTCTCAAAATATGAGGCAAACATCTGACAGAAAACACCTACTTCCCTGGGTAATACCACGACGGACATTGAACTACATCTGACAGATATTTGTGCAACGTTCTTCCAAGAAGACTGACTCACTTGCATATGCTTGCGGTGATTTAACAGTAGATAATCTTTCATTTGGCTGGAGAAGACTACCTGCAGCCGCGTTTCGAGGTTCTTGCCTCTCGTCAGTAACAGGGTAGGGCGGACAACAGGTCGGACGAGAGTCAAGAACCTCGAAACACATCTGCAGAAGGTCTTCCCCATTTAATTACCTACCATAAGCTTTTGAAATTGGTCTTCTTGGAAAAACGTTGCACGAATATCTGTCATATGTAGTTCAATGACCGTCATGGTATTAGTCAGGGAAGTAGCTGTTTTGTGTCAAATGTTTGCCTCATATTTTCCACATGGTGGAAATATTTGGAGAGAAGGGTATTTAGACATTGTCGATTTCACTATCTCAATTATTTGATACTCTCCGGCAAAAATTCTTGAACAGTGAGTGTTTGTGATACTTCAAGTCTACTTTTAGTACAGTTCCACTAATAAATTGTTCTACATATACCGTATGTCAACGTCGTCAACGATTTCTTTAGACAAGTCATAGTTTCCAGAGTTCCAAGGCTATGCGAATCAAACTTAGCAGGAATATTGTTTTCAAGAATTGGATTTTTTTTCAATATTTCATACTCCTCCATCACTTCCGGTTTCACCGGAAACGAGCCCAACTTGGGAATTCCAAATGGAACACCCTGTATTTTACTATTTTGGATTCTAGAGACGATTATGAGTAAGATAACATAGTTTTGAAGAAAAAAATCACAATTGATTTTCAGAAAAAAAAATCTGGATCTGGAGTGCGTTAGACACACTTCAACCGATGTGATGGACATGAACGATGTGTAAAAAATATTGTCTACAGTTTTTTCCGACCAGTCGAGTACTTATGGCGGTTTGAAATTTTTAATACCACTAATTATTGAAAAAGTCAATTTTTTTAGATAAACTAAATTCAAATGCAGAAAAAAACCAACTTCCTAACATTTTCGGACTCTATCGACGGTGTTTCGCTAAATATTTCACAATATAACGGGAGTTATTATAACAAAAAAAATCACGAATGCTGAATAACATTTCAAATGTTTGAGGTAGTGTATAAGGGCCAATTTGTGTATTATTTTCATTATCATAGTCGTAGTCACAGTCACTGCTGATTATGAAATCAAATTGAAACTACACTTCAGTAAGAGCATTACTACGATTGAGACTAAAATTAAAAAAATTGCATAAATGCTCTCACTGAAATGAGTAGTTTAAATTTTTTTATGATTAAAACAGTCACTATGATTAGGACTATGATAATGACAATAGTGCATAAATTGACCCTAAAAAACTCGTTCTTTCACATAACCGTTATTACGCGAGGCCCCATTTTGTTGAAAATACATCAATTCAGAAACGGCAAGTGGTAAGTCCATTAACAATTCTTTAATATCATTGTGATGGAATCTAAATACATACCTTATCCCTGTCCACTGTCCTTGGAATGAAATCGGTCCACTTATTTCACTTCCGATATCACCAACCCATACCTATGTTTACTCCGAATATTTCCTGAAAATTAGCTTCTTTCGTCAAATGCTGATTTTGTTGAGTCCAATATCTGCAGTTTTGTCACATTCAACTTTCCATTCTTGGTGAATCTTGATTCGTCGAAAAACAATTATCGAAGAAACAAAATGGTGATTAGCAGTATTATTCTGAAGTAACCAAGAAATAACCAATCGCAATAAACTAATCTTTGGTTTCCATCACTTTCGTACGAATAGGTACTGGTGCACTAAACGACCTGTGCCTACTTGTTCTTTTGCAAAATTTTTCTGGCTTACTCATGAAGCAGTAGCATTCCGTTCTACAAATAATGCTAAAACATTGATTTCCCAAACCTCATCAATGATAAAAGTTCCATGTTCACATGTTTATTGAAAATAGTATTGACATAAAGCACACCAGGTAGGTCTGCGAATTTATGAAGTTATTGATGCAAGTATACTAATTTCTTACTTGTCAGAGTTATTTTTGTTTCCGTAGCACACTTTCCATTCACTAAACTAAGAACTCTGTGATGAGAATGGGAATAAATATGAAAAATTAAGTGAGCACTATTCGTTTCTGATACTGAGTAGACCTACTTGGATTTCTTTGCGGAAAAATTCACAATTATACAGAGTGTTACATGAAAATTTTTAAATGTTTGACTTATTCAATAATTGATTAATTTACATGTGTGTTAAACTTTCCGTTTTAATTATAAAATTGTAGTTATGAATCCGGTTTAGTTCAATTTTGTATCCATAGCATACTCGACAAGCAAATTACCCCAATTTCCTTATGATTTTTATCAAATAATTAGTGTATTAGGATTGTTATCGATCTGATTGTCGATTCTGAACCATCAATGGATTCTGATGAGAAATGCCTATCTGAAACATGTCATTTGAAAAAATTGACTTTTTAACAATTACCTAGTATTAGAAATTTCAAACAATATTTTTTACTCAGCATTCATGTCCATCACCGTTGTTTCCATCACATTGGTTGAAGTACATCCAAAGCACTCTAGATGCAATTTTTATTTTTTTCAATCATATGCCTAATTTTCTTTCTCAAAACTAGGTATGTGATTGTACTCAGAATAGTTCCTAGACACCAAAAAGTGAAAATATACATGGTTTTCGATTTCCTGTTCGTTTCCTGTGAAACAGGAAGTGATGAGAGGAGAGTATGATTTTTTTTTTTTTTTCAATTCTTGAATCCAATACCCTTGCCAAGTTTAAATCTCATACTCTTGAATCCCTGTAAACCGTGTAAATCATGGCTCGTATTCTAAAATTTGTCAAAATGAAAAAAAAAAATAACGAATTGCATATATACTTTTATTTGATTAATTTCTACGAAGTGAAGTAATTTCGTTTAATTTTATTAATGCAATGATACCTAACGTAACAAAATTTTCAAAAGAAACTGCTGTAAGGAACATACATTGTAGTGATAATTAAATACAAAGGTATGAAAACAAACTGGTGGATGCTAACAACAAACGAGTTTTTTCACTTCGAATGGGAAATTATCAAGCAATTTATTGTTTTCAAATAAAAAAATCATGCGTTAGAAATAAATTATCTATTAATTGATATGGCTATATGTATGTATATATGGAAATGAAAGATCTTTTAAATAATACATCGCATGACACCTATTGCCTTAAAAAAAATAGTTGATTACGTAATCTCCAACCACCAGACTTTTCCTCATTTATATTATAAAATAGCCACTTGAAGCTGAAAATCTGAATTTTCCTTTAAATGCAAATATTTTCGAAAAATAAATTTTCTCTATTTAGCGGCACCCTGTACAGTGTCTTGAGCATTGATTACTTCAGTGTGATACTTACAACACAGTTGATGGATGGTTTTGTTGAATGTCAATTTTTAGCAATCATAACTCGAAGAGGTCGCGATATGATGGGTCAATAGGTGATAAAAGTAAAGACAGCGAAGGAATTTTGTTTGTGATCAGTTTCAATTGCGTCATAGTCCAACCAAACGGTGTTTCGGTCAGAAATATTATATTAAAGTATTAAAGACGGGGCAGCCGAAGTGCTGGAAATAGAGCAAGCGTTTGAAAGATTCTCAGAGTAATAAAAGACCATAGAGATGTCTTCTCCATCCTTGTCTTGAAGTCAACTTTGTTTACAAGCGAGGGCCTTATACATGTTAAGTCCGTATTCATTCGGGTAGTTTCGTGTATGCCCGCTCATTTCATTCGGATCAAGTTGCAGGGTCCTTCTTACGCTAAATGTAAACAAACTGTCGATAACATTTCACCACATGTCACCCCCCTCGACCGCAAGTTGTATAGAAAAGGATAGTTCATGTTCACAGATCTTAACTTAACTTTGAAACACGCGCGTTTTTGAATATTTGATTTGCACACGCTGAGGCGTGCTTTAAATAGGAAAAAGCGGCACCAATTGAAAAAAATATATTAGTATTATTCTCACTCGTTCTACGGTCTGTCCATAAAGTAACCCCCATCCCCCCTGTTAACTTTTGAACAGATTGGAATTATTTTTTGACACTTCTGCATGTGAAATGATAGTTATTCATAAGCTACTTTTTGGCACCTAAAAGAATTATCTATTTTTCTGGCCGCCATTTTGAAAGATTTTTTAAATGACATGATAGGTCGAGTGATACCTCATTCGAAACGATTTTCTATTATCTACCTATGTGACATCAAAATTTCAAACAAAAATATTCATCCTGTTAACTTTTGAACTGATTGGAATTTTTCTTTGAAATTTCATATGGTTGAAAAGTAGTTCATAAACTACTTTTTGACAATAAAAAAATATCAGTTTTTCAAAATGGCGTCGGGCTGCCAAAACTTTCGTCTGAAATTTTCTTATGTTCGATGCCATTTTGAAAAATAGATATTCTTTTGTTGTCAAAAAGTTGTTTATTAACTATCAATCAACCATATGAAATTTTAAAGAAAAAATCCAATCCGTTCAAAAGTTAGCATACGTGGGGTTAATCAATAATAGTTCTAATATTAGGTACCACCTTTTTGTTGTGGATGAACAGTTTCGTTTGAAATTTTGCTGTCATATAGAGAATTAATCAAAAGACGTTCCGAATGAGCTATTACTGGAAAAAAAATCTTTCAAAATTGCGGCCACCGGGAAAACTGTGTATATAGGATATGGTCGTAAGTATCTCATAACATGCGTTCAAGCATGTTATCGATCTGCTATTTTTTGGATCTGACAAATCTCCGCTTTTGAGGATGAGTACGATTTGCCTCTCGGCAAACCCATCTGGAATTTGGTGCTCCCCATCTAGCCATGAGTTCAGAGCTCTAGGGCCAGATGCTGGTGGATGCTGGGAAATATTTTTCCACCAATAGGTATTTAACCTATCAGAGATTGGAGCAGAAATATTCTTCCGAGATTATCGGGTTTCGCAGATCATTGGGCTCAGGCTGACGAAGCCTCCTGCAGAAAGCTTTGATCTGCGCTAGGGCTGGAGTATCTATGTGAGTGGTTGCGGAAACTCATAGATGCTCTTTCAAAAGGTTTCCACCTGATTAGCAGCTGGCTACGTGGAGGCTCTTGGAAGAAGCGAGAAGGTTTATCGCGGAACTTCGTGTTTTCCATGACTCTTCTCGCCCGCCGTACTAGTGAATTTTTTGTAGCCACCAACATTCGTATCCTATTAGACAGCTGTTTGATGGAAAACAGTACGCTTTGATTTTGTAAGCCAGTCTTAATTTGCGGCAATTTCCCATACCGTACTGTTATTATTATTATTATATTATTAAAATGTTATGCAATAATATCGCATTGCCATCCAGTTCTGGGCTATGTTTAAAATTTCTCATCGTGAAGTCAGTTTAAACTCGATTACAAAATTTGTAACGAATAAACAAACAAATAAATAAATAGACGAACAAAAAAGGGAGTTGATATAAACTTAGTAATAAAAATAGGTGTTCATTTCCAGATGTTCGAAGAAATCTTTCAATCATTCAACACTCTACACTACCTCTTCGTCATCATCTGCTTCATCCTCGTGGGCTACGGACCGCCTTGGTGGGGCAGGAAAAAAGACAGCTGGCAGCAAAGAGAAATCCAAGATATACCCGGGCCTTTTTCTCTTCCAATTCTAGGAACTAGTTGGGGGTTTCTCTTCGGAAAACATCCTTTCAACAAACTTCACGAATTCTACGAGGACCTCTATAGGCAATACGGATCTATAGCGAAAGAGGAAGTGTATTTCAACATCCCGATGATCAGTGTTTTCGAAAAGAGCGACATCGAAAAAGTGTTCAAGAGCTGCGGAAAGTACCCCATTAGGCCGCCTACGGAAGCGGTCGCTTTCTACCGCAGAAGTAGACCTGATATATATGCTAGCACAGGATTGGTTAATGAGCAAGGTAATCATACTAAGCCATAAGCTTACTTGTTTTATTTCAGTATGTTTTTGCATCATTGTGAAGAAGTTATTGTTTTCCTTCGAGTCTGTTTTTTTGCTACTGTTTCTACCAGTTCAAGAACTAGAAAGACACAGTCAAATGCCTCAGTTAGATCACAAAGAACTGCTGCGGTTGTTTCTCCAGCATTTACCTCTGAATAGACCTTATACAGAAATAAGATTATTGCATCATTCGTTTTTTTTTTCTAATTATGTTGTGTGAGTTGTAAAATTCTACCAGACGCTTCTTGACTATTTTTTCGATGATTTTGGTAATACTTGGAATAAGAGAGATTGGTCGAAAATTAGATCTCCGCCTTTGTGTAGGGAAAGAAGAAGAAGATTGATTAATAATACCGATGACGGCACCTAAAGGAAGGTTTTGTACGATTTTATCACAGCCCGCTGTGATCTTGTTTTTGGTACCTATATCCTTCATGAATGGTTGTATAATACAAAATGAGGCATTCATCAATTCTGCATTGTTCCAGGTTTTTCAAGGGATCATGTGTGGCTGTTATTTTGTCACCTAAGTTTTGAGCCATGGAACAGTAGAAATAATTCATTGTGGTGGTTGTCTATGATATCATTTATAATTGACTAATCTTTGGTCTTATTGCCAGAGCCACTAAGTCTATTATGGTAGTAACTACCCTTTGCTATCTTGATAGTAGTATATTCTTCTATAGCGATTGAAATAATTATGAATGCAGCCCTTGAAGTCTGTTCTATTTTGGGACATCCTGTATCCTTAAGCTAGAACGATTCGATTCAAAACGAAATCGGAACTTCATCGGAATCGGAATTTCATATGCGTATTTTGTGTGTTTCAAAAAAATTTATCTGAATAGAAAATCTAGGATAAATGGGTTGACATTACTATCGGTATCAGATATCACATCTTAGTTTCAATAATAACAACATTGGAACTATAACTTAGCAAAACATTTTAAACTTTATATGTATTTGCCTTATACATGTGGTAACCAAAATTGCCTTCTGTAGAATTCTCTTTGTATGTCAAAATTTCGAAACTTTTTAGTCCACGGAAGCATAGTTTTCATCTAAAAATTAAATTAACTTGATAATAAACTCACTCCTACATTTTTTGAGAAATGTACTGCCTGAATAAATATAATTTTAAATTTTCACTGACGTATGGAATCAGTAAATTTGGTTATTCTTATTTGAGAACCCTAGGTATAGGAATATGGTCAATTGGTGTTCCTCTCAAATTTCTTCTTTGAAAGCTAATGCACGAATAGGTCAACCTGCAGTTGATCAGCTTATGATCACCAGTTGCTTTTGTCAAATGGTCCTACGATAACTACGAGAAAGTAAGTAACAGAGCCATCTATCATCTATAGGAAACACATAGGACACTTTGACTTTATCTAGAACCAGAATTGGGAAGAGGTAAAAGGAAATGGTGATCAATTTCAGGTTGACGGATTCAAGCATTACCTATTCCTTCTGACCGGGTCTGCAATGATGATCGGCAGGAAGTACCGTGAAACTATAGTTAGCATTTGCTAGTTGTTACAGGATGCATTGCAAAGTTCTTATATAAAAACTTTACCAGGTGTTGGGCAGAGGTGAATCGGCAGTCGTATGGAACTGTTAGATTATTTTCTGTTCGATATACTTGCTGACAAGTATGGAAAAGGCTGCATTATTTATGATCTATTTTCATTTTATGTCAATATATCACATCAAAAACCAATATCATGCATATCCAACCATTTTGCAGGAGAAGTCTGGCATTCCTTACGGGCCTCGCTGACAACCGAACTGATTAGTCCCAAAACTATTTCGAGTTTCCTGCCGCAGGTCAACGCGATTGCTGATGATTGGTGCAATCTAATCACCCAACAACGGCAATCTAACAACGAGATACACAGCGTAGAAGACATCGTTGGACGATTGGGCCTGGAAACATCCTGCGCTTTGGTTTTGGGGCGCAGAATGGGCTTTTTGATACCTGGGGAGGAATCCGAAACGGCCAAGAAACTGGCAGATGCTGTTCACCAACATTTCATAGCGACAAGGTGGGTATTCTTCGGGCACTGTCAGCTGACGTCACAACAAATCGGTCGAGGGGGGACAAACAAAGCATTTGACAATTCGTTTTTTGTGGGTGTTAGTAGATAATTGCAATTTTCATAAATCACTTTTCACAGAAAATTGATCAGAAAGATTCACGTAGCCTTATGGTAAATGGGTTCAATGGGTTTGTTTTTGTTCAGTTTGGTTTGTTTATCCCCCTATGACATTGTTCCGCAACTGTCATATTACGTCATTGACAGTGCACCATCATTGTTACCGGAGCGTGCTTTTTCAGAAACTGTTAACTAATAAATAACAGCTGACAAAGTGCCGTGTTTATTTTTCTTTTCAACTCTGAATTTACTCGTCATATAACATATTAAAATCCGTCTCAGAAACAAACTCTATATTTTTATTTTTTTGGAGTACAGGGATAATTTTGAGTGCGATCAAATGACCCAGCATGAAATATATTCAGAACGATGCATGTTATAATAATAATTTTTCATCTGAAGATGTGCTTTTTCGACAAAATATCCTCGTACGGCATTCTTCAAGTTGGTAGATTATGAAATAATAATATCCTACAACCTACTGCTGTACAAAAATAATGGGACCAGAAGCCAGGAACATTTTTCAATATCCAAAAATTCAGAAAAAAATTCCTGGCTTCCGGTCCCATTATTTTTGTACGACAGTAGGTTCTATGAATTCATCTTTCAGGCAGCCATTTATTAGATTCTAATTTTCATGGTTTCAAATCTAAAATCGGATGGATAACAATCCAATAATTTACTTATTACTTCACGAAAAAGTATAAGGAAATTTGAGTAATTCGCTCCAAGTATGCCGTGGATACAAAATTAAACTAAACTGGATTCATACCTTCAATTTTATGATCAAAACAAAACAAAGAGATAGGTACATTATTTGGCAAATTACTGAATGAATAAACCATTTCGAAGGCATATTTCCCCAGAAAACGTGATTGAACGCCGTCATCAAATTTCAGGCACACGTTTACCCGCCGCTGCAAGTTCTGGCGGAGTCGAATATTTGATTGGTCATAACTCTGCTAAAAATGATCGCAGTAGGAAAAGGAAAAGTGCATATCGTTTCTGAAGAATCATACCTTCTCATACAAATATAACATGCGAGTATATGAGTATCTAAAATATGTTTTGTCCCACTTCACGGAGATGTTTGCGGATGATCCGAAAATCATCTCCCGATTTGGACTATATGCAACGATTTTAGAGTAGCGTGACAGGTCCCACTTATTATAAATGCCAACAAAAAATGTTTTACTCCCGCATCATTTTCAACTAGTAAATGTTGAAAATAATCGCTTATTCATATCGAAAATTAATAACACTATTGTGAAGTACAAACCTCAAGCTTGAAAACACATACTCTATATGTAGGATGTGTATGAGCGATTTCCATATTTACTGAAGGAAATGGCCTGGATTATGGGTGAGTTGAAAACTGAGGCAGGAGTAAAATCCAGTTTTTTTTTTGGCATGTATAAGTGAGACTTGTCTCACTAGTCTAAAATCATTGCATGTGGTCCAAAGAGGGTACGGATGGTTTCTGTTTCAGTATAATCGTTTCATATCACCTAAAAAATACATGATTTTCGGATCCTCCGTAAATGTAAGGGTTATGTAAAATGGGACAAAACATATTTTGGGTACTCAGATACTCAAATATTATAATTGCATGAGGAAGTAGAAGTCTTCAGGAACGATATACACTTTTTCTTTTCCTTCTACGATATTTTTCAGCAAAGTTATGACACATATCCAATATTTTCAATCAGGTTTTATGAGAAAACGGGCGCATTTTGTGAGAAATTACTAAGTATATTTCTTGTGAAGAATTGAATTATCTTTCGCATTGTTGAAATCGTTGCTTGATGAATCTTATACTTTCCGAAACAACAGCAAAAAAAATTATAATTTTTTTTAATAAATATTTTTTTGAGTTTCAGCCCTGATTTTTTGTATTTTTTTTTCTAACAATACATGATGTCAAGAAGTCATATGCCTAATTTTATAGTGCTACAATTCATCCTTCACTTTTGGCTTACATTTGTCTGTGGTTACTGGACTATTCATTAAAACACTAAAGTAATAATTCACCAATTAATTGTAAGTAAGCTATAGTTCAATTACTTGACGGCTCTCCAGATAAAAACGAAATTGGTCCAAAGTTATTTAATAGAGGTTTTGTCCCTCCAACTACAGCTAATACCCAATGAAATATTCACCCTCATTGTTTCCAGAGACACATATTTTGGATTGCCATTTTGGAAAATTATCGAAACCCCCGCCTACAAAAAACTAGCTGAGAGCGAAGACACAATTTATAAGTTGGCCCTGGAGCTGATTTCAACCGCAGACGAGGCGACGTATGAAAGCGCTGTTTTCCAGTCTGTCCTTAAGGCTGATGTTGATGAGAGAGAAAAGACTGCCGCCATTGTGGATTTCATTGCCGCAGGTAACTACGAATATATTTTTTTCAAGTTCTGATTCCCACGAAAAGAAAAATCCTGTAATGTTCAGGGAACATCGTGAGAGCCGAGGAAAGGTAGGTAGGAATTGGTGTTCTTTCCGCAGTCTGTATGCCTCAGGGAATACCTCCCGAGGCAGCGAGTTCCAAAGCTTTGCCGTTCGTTGGAAGGACTAGTCCTGGGAAAAAGATGCTCGGCATGTTTCCAAAGTGACAGCATATGAATATGTGGACTGAGCTCGACGCTCGAATAATGATATTTCGGAAAAGCATCGTCCATGAAAATATCTATAAAACACAGACAGGAGACAGATCGCCCACCTTTCTGCGGGGTTACAAGTGATTGTAAGCAAGATCACCGTCGAGACGAATACCTAGCTCTCTTTTTGAAAGAATCTTCAATGTGTTGTTTGAGTGCTGCACTTCATATATGGGAGCAGATTTGTGCCTTATGAATCATAATCAGTTGACGGGAAGTGAAATACTCCTTGGCACGAAACAGAAAATCAAGTTTCTGAAAATCTTTTTTGGCAATGGACCTCACACGGCATATGGTGCATATGCTGCCTGCTTGAAGACGACAGCTCTGGTGCAGTTTCTGCTGAACTAGGATTCATCAAATGATATTGTCTCGGCGCATTGTGTTTGATTTCCAAGAAAGATACACACTCTTTTCCATGGAAATTCCGAGAAAAATATGCGAACACCATCACAGATTCCTTCAGAATAAAGACAAACACGACCTTTGAATCTGAACTGAGAATGGAGTTCGTGACCAGGAAAAAGCATGTGGACCTTGTTGGTGAAGGAGTTCACTTGGGTTGCTAATAGAGCCAGAATATCAGGTTTTTCTACTCTAGGTAATGGTGAACGTCATTGATGTTCTTGTTGAGTCCACGGATGTTACAAAAGTGGATCTTCAAATGTATCTCACCTCGAGTATCCTGCGCTCGGAAATCCGAATGGAGATGTATTTTGCTCCCGGAGTATTTCACTCGATGAGACTTAAGAAGTTATCGACGAAACACTAAAACATGGAATCATACATTTCACAGAATATATATCAGTTGATATGGTGGTATTTAATCGGGCGGTGGTGGAGACTATCTACCACCTATGGTTATCATTTAGTCACCTCTTACGATCAGCTTGATTGACTATTCTTATTTCAATCCATTACAGCTGTACAAAATGCTCTACATTATTCTCTTTTCAGGTATTCATACGCTCAAAAATAGCTTGGTATTCCTACTTTACCTCATAGGGAAAAACCCGGGAACTCAAGCAAAAATCCTAGAAGATCCCTCGAATGCCTACTTGCGGGCATGCATAATGGAAGCATTCCGCATTTACCCAACTGCCAACTGCTTGGCAAGAGTAATTGAAGAAGATTTGGAGCTATCTGGGTACAATGTAAAAGCCGGAAGTCTCGTCATATGCCAAACAGGGATAGCTTGCCAAAACAACCTATATTTTGCGAATGCGAAGCAGTTCAGGCCGGAGAGGTGGCTTGGTGAAGAGAAATCTGTAACATCTAGCAATGCTACATTTTTGGTGATCCCATTCGGTAACGGAAGAAGGATCTGCCCGGGCAAAAGGTTTATAGAACAGATGTTGCGTGTGATACTTGAACAAACTTTGAAAAACTTCGTGATAGAGGTTTCAAAGCCCATGGAATTGCAGTTTGAGTTTCTTCTGGCTCCAAAAGGTCCTACATCTATGGTTTTCAAAGATAGACAATAATTCAATCATTATTCATATTCAAAGCCATGTAACTTGGCTCTCGTTACTCGTAAATGTATTCGAGATTGACATCTCGAATCCAAGGGCGAATAATATGTCTCATGTTTTGCTACAATTCATATTGAACAAAAATTCGCCGAAACAAACAAACCTGGAAAATAAATACACCCTGCGTGATTCAATAATTGAATGATAGGACATACAACCATTTTTGTATGCCGATTTGTCAAACTCCTTGCCATTATAGTGGCCAGAGCAACAAGAATGGAAAAATTGCTAACTTTTTTCTTTTTCAATCGGGGTCTATGGAGCAATTAGAAATCTCAACATGTCTCTCCATTATAACGTAAAAAATAAACTTTTTCTGTAGTCTGTTTAGATTTGTGCATGATATATCACTAATCACTTCGAAATTAGATTTTATAGTTTATATATTTTTTACATTATAAGCTGATATTGTGATAGTTAACAGATAAGAATATTAAGTACAAAAATACATATATTGAAATACTGCTGTTATGTAGGCTGTGCCTTTTATCAGGATTCATTTTTCGTACAAACTATTATAAGCAATAAGCAATAACTGATCATCATTCACTGTTACTCTTACCAAGATCTTATACAGCGTTTACCAAAAAGTACCCCTCAGATATAAACTCTTCATTTTCAGAAATCACTTTAAATTTTTTGATTTTTCAACCAATAAACAAAAAGTTTCGAATATGGAGTCTCATTTTGGGTAAACGCAGAATTAGTTTTATGATAACTGAATACATTTTTTAAGTAACACTGTATTTTTATTTCTGAAAAAATCCACTACTTATTGACGAACAGATAATAAGAATCGCAGAAAGGCGACGATCAATTTCGATTAGGGTGGTAATTAGGGGGTTGTTTTCACTGATTTTTATTGTAGAAATATGTAGTGGCCGGCCTTACTTTCATTGTAGCTCGCTTAATTTTGGTGCTACCGACTTGTATTTTTTTTCAATCTTTTTATGCATATTAAAGAAACTCAAGTTTTTTTTGCTATTTGACTCTGAATCTCTTAAATTTAGCATTTGGCGAACAAAAGCTAACCATTAACAAGCCGTAGCTCGGCCCTTATTGGTAGTACATAAATTAAAAAATATATATATTCTTCGTTTTTTATAGACTACAATTTTTTTCTCTCCGCAGTTTTTTTGATAAAATGCGGATTTTTCAAATTAATCGCGAAAAACGGATTAAAAACGTTGAATTTTTCGTCGAAAAACTGTTACTTTCAATCGCGAATAAGTCGAAAAATATCAAGTTTTTCATCGATTTCTGTGGTTAAAATGTAATAAAAAATGTCCACCCCAGAGATGGGGTGGGGTAGCAACCACCCCCAGGATAAAAGCGCCTCTCGGCATGATTAGATTTTGATCCTTGGGGTATTCCCTACCTACTGTTAAAGAGTTTGAATGTCTACAGAAATGGTTGATATCCAAACCATTATATGAAAAGAAATTAGTTGACATTCCCTATAAAGATTGCAAGCTTCTACCTTCGGGGGCTTGACTGTATTGGTGGCGCCTTGGCTGTATGGAGGCACCTTGTGTACCAGATCGGCAACTTCTACGACTCCGTTAGTAAAATTGAGGAGTCACTCTAGCTTAGAGCCGCTGAGGACTCAAAGTTAGAAAGAATATAGATCCCAGGTACGGTATGCCTGTTGTAAAAGGTGACTGAAAAACCGCCCACAAAGGGAACCAAAGCAGAAACCTACATAATCCATTTTGACGGAAGTCAATTCAACCGCCTCAACCAGGAGAACCCCCAAAGGTACCTCCGAGATGGCTGACCTACGTGCAGAGGTGAGCACCCTGAAAAAGGGGGCCATTGAAACCGAAGGTACCCGGGAAACTCCCAAGGCAACCCTGAAACCACTTTTCTTGGAAACACCCCAGATATGGCCGGGCCGTTATTTATGACCATACCTACAAGAGGAACCAAAGGAGACTTCTGGAACCAATTCGAGGAAAGCCAAGCCAACCGTCACGAGTGCCCCGACCACAGGAGACCCAAGGGTGCCTCTGAGATGCAACCCTATGTGCGGAGGTTGGGCAACCGTTCGCAATATGAACGAGTGATCGTATCATTACATTCTGAGCTACAAATAGCATTTCAACGCCTTGCAGAGAACATCAGAATGTGCGGGCTATGAGTACACGTTATCATTGCGAACGGTCAAGAATAGCACCCCAGAGCAACCGCCGAAGGTATGCCCAAAACATAAGTTAGCATGGAGCCTCCCAATAAAGGGGCCCCCTAATCACCTAATCACAATCGCCTATTTGTGCCAGAAGGAAAAGAACCTTAGTTGATCCCAATGAGAATACTATGCCCTAACTCACACGTCTATTCCAATAATTATCAGGTATGACCGAGGTCATTTGAAACTTTTTTTCTTGTTGTGGGCATTGCACAACCGACGCATTATCCAATCAATAAGGGCTACCAGAATGTTAACTTAGGGCCGGCTTCAGAGGGAAAGTTGCCTTTTCCCTACCGGACCCACCGCCGGTTCGATTTTGCATCGGTTGTTGTGGATAAAATTGTGTCACGTCTCTCCAAGGCCTCAAATTTTAGTTGGGACTCTGTACTTTTAAATGAGAAAAGTTTGTAGGAGAATAGGGCAAAAAAAAACGATAACAATTTCTGTAAGATCTATATTTTTAAATTTGAATGTCAACAACGTTGAAGTACTTTATGTTCCTGCCTGTACATGAATATTCAACAAAAATGCATTAATGCATACAAAATAGACATTACCGTATGACTTACTGCATGCTCTCAAAAAATATCTGTTGGGGATCTACTACATTTCAAACTTAGTTACAAAGAAAGCTCTTCTGACTTATTATGTATATTTTAACTTTTGGTGTAAAAACAATTCAAAAACGTAAAAAAACTGTTCAAACAGTATAACTACGTTCATTTCACTAGACTAGCGTTTTGCCGACAAAGTCAGCATGAAGTCACTTCTTCTAAGTATACACTACACATACAATTGTCTGCTCTGCTCCGCCAATTTTTCTGAATAACGCAATTTTATCGAAAAGTTTTAATTTGGTTGTATTTTCAGTCGTTATATCCAAGAAAGTGTCTTTCTATACCTTGAAATTTGTTCAATTTGATATTTAATAGGGAAAAGGAACAGCTAAACCACCCGACCTAACGAACCTCGATATATTTTCTGTAACCGCGGGCGCTGCGCGAGGGAATTTGCGAAAAATGAGCCGTGCGCATAGCCATTGCAATTTTTATGTAGAATCGAAATGGACTTAGCGTTCCTACATGAAGACGTTCGGCCTACATTTCGCAAATTTCCTCGCGCAGCGCACAAGGTTGCGTTCTGCAAAAATGTCCTGAATCCGCGCGCGCAATGCTGTTTTATGATAAAAGTGTGACGTTTGTTTGAATAAACGGATTAGTAATGAAAACAGCTGAATGTGTGGTTAGTGTGTTACTGAGCAAAAAAGGATAGTTGTAGTCCCTAGAGAGATGTTCCACAACAACCCATTGTTTGGAATTCAAAAAGATAATATCTGGCACAATTATACAGGATGTTTCCGAAATTGGAGCAATAAATGAAATGCCTCCCAAACAAAGGTAACTGAAAGCGATTTCTGCTTCAAAAACGAAAATTATTGCCATTTATTGATACATTAGGTTCCATATAACAACGCATTTTCTTAATTGCCCCAACTTTGGAAACACCCTGTATTTTCCGTATCAAAGTTTTATTTGCTATGGTGATTTTTTTTGGCATTTTTTTTCATGTGTGAAAGTTTCCTGAAAATCAAATAGGTTAACGCTTTCTTAACCTTTACCAAAATAGATTCCGTTCCCAATATTCACTTTATCACATAAAAAATCGATGAAAATATTAAATAATCTAAAAGGAATCATTAATTTTCTTTTTGACAGGAACCAAACAATTAGTATTTGACACTTTGACTGGGAATCGAAGTTGGACACTACCGTGCCACCAACCTCAATTTCTTGGAAATGAAATATGAATTTTTATGAATGGGCCACCGGTGACGTTACCGGTGGAGAGTAGTAAAAATATAGTACAGGTTTTCTCCGGGAAAACGTTGTTTTTCGAAAAAACGCTTCTACAGGTTCATTCAGAGTGTCACAAACTACAATTGAACAGATCTTGAGGAATTTTTATTTTTCATTCCGATTCCTCATTGTTTTTTCAAAACCCTATTCAGGCAGGTATACCTATATCTGTGTAGATAGTTGAAATAAGTATATATATATATATATATATATATATATATATATATATATAACTTCAGAAGATGTTAACTTTGTTGGCGATAGGCACACCTAGTAGAATTGACGTAATTTCAGTCCCTGGGTAGTTTTTTATCGATTTGGACAGTTCTTCTCACCAAACAGTTGACACCCTATACACGAGAAACCTTCAGAAACACCCAGATCCTGCGTCTAGTATTGTTCCTTCAAACAACTTCAATATCCAAACTTGTCATTCAAACTTGTTCTACCGTCCCCCGATTGATCACTTGGGGGCACCCACATGCTATAGTCCTCTCTAGCGGCATCTTCTTCATAGCCCCTTCGCCTATCCATCTCTGCCTTCTCTTGTCTCTGCTGTATCCTCCTCTGGTTCTTCTTCTTCTTTTTGTCGTCGTTTCCTTCATCAGTGTCCATTGAATCATCCTGAAATGTTGAGGTTTCAGGTTTTTCAACAGGATTTTCATCAGAAGATGCTGATGTTTTTGGTTCAGGGTTACATTTAGAAGAGGACACGGAGTTGTTGGACTCTGCTTCCTTTAACTCGATGCGAGTAACACTATCACTTGTTGACTCGGGAATGTTAAGTTTGTCGTCCTCTCCTTTGGTATCCAGCATTGTTGATGATGTTTCTGAAGTCGTCTTCTTCATCTCTATTTCCTTTTTGTATGCATTAAAGTCTTTATCGATCGCTTCAGAAATAGTTTTGATTTCGTTTCCCATCCTTTTGACTTTATCAATCACCTTGTATTTTTGTTCAGTCATCGTGTTCAATTCCGTCAATATTCGATTGAGTTCCGACGACACTTTATGTTCTAGTCTTTCGTTCGGTTCACAGTGTTTCAGATCTGATATCAGTTTCATCACTTTGCGTTTTTTGGCCGCCAACATTTTCCAATCGACGTGCATACGATCTTCGCTGGCTGCCAGCTTCTTCAGATTGTTGAGGATTTTCTCCAGTTTTTCTTGGTGTTTATCTATTAACAAATGTTTGGTTTATAAACATAGTATAATATCTCATTAAATATCGCTTAGCACAATGTATGCGTGTTTTTGCTAAATAACTATATTTAAATATTAAAAAAATATATTCAAAAAAGTTTCATCATCAACAATACTTCAAATATAGAACTAGTTGCATCAAAATGATATCCTGTTAAAAAAGCTTGTATTTAAGAATAAATGTATTTCTCTCTTTCTCACCAACTCTCTTACTCTCCATATCTCTCTCCATATCTGCCTCTCTCCCCAAATCTCTGTATCTATCTCACTCTCCTCATCTCTCCCCATATTGATATCCCTTTATCTTTCAGTGTATCTCCTCCAATCTCTTCTTCTACTTCTCCCTCTCTCTAAAAAAAAGTCTATCTCGCTCTCTCTCAATCTTTCTTGATCTATCAATCTATCCCTTTCTCTTTCATTATATCTCTCTCTCAATCTATCATGCTTCCTCTATCTATCTCCCTGTCCTTCAATCTATCTCACTCTCTCAATATATCTCGCTTTATCAATATATATTCTATCAATCTATCTTCCACTCTTTCAATAAGTTTCGCCCTCTCAACCTATTTCGATTACTCAATTACTCAATTGCTGTTAGAAACTACATTGCAGATCGCTTTGGAGAACTTGTCTTCTCTACGTATGGACCAATTAAGTGGCCTCCTCGTTCGCCAGATCAGACGCCTCTGGAATTTTTTGGGGTTATAATGAAAATATTGTCTATGTAAACCGCCAAGAACACTAGGTACCAATTTTGAAATGACGCATACAAGAGGCATTTGAAAGCATTACATTAGAAATGCTTAGGAATGTAGCACAGCAAAATAAATTCCGAGTTTGAAAAAGCAGAGATCAGCTGGATCAACAATTAGATCAGCTGGATCAACAATTTGAACAGCTGATTGGGGATAAGGATATTAGTTATTTTTAAAACACTCGTTTCATTTCTTCTTTGTGTATCAAACTTATAACTTATTCAAAAGACTTCTTTTCGCTGCCTAATATCCACATAGCTCTCTTTCTCACATCTATCTCTATTAACCCTTCTCCCAATTTCACTCCCTTCTCTATACTATGTACACCTTTCTCTGCCCCTTCAATCTCAGTACCCACTTATTCTACCCCTTCTGTTTCTATCGCTTCCCTCTCCTGTCCCTTCTGAATGAATACATGTGTGTAATTTCTATCGGACCAACTGAGTAACCAAATCTGAATTTCCAGAAAAAAATTACTCACCAGCAAAAGGCGGAAGCCCCTTCTTCAAAATCTTCTCGAATTTCTTAAAAGTCATGGTATTATGTAACCCCTTGATTGACATGAATTCCTGAGCCCTCACTTCGTCCTCATCGGAGAGAGCTGACGACGATGAACTGGAAACAGACTCGTTCACAACTTCACTCTCTTCGTTCGAGGTGGGTGCTCTAGAAGAGCTGGTTTCTTCCTGAGGAATGTTTACAGGCTGCTGCACTTCTTCCTCCCTGTCTGCCTCGTCTTCTTCCTCATCGCAGTCTTCGTTGGTATCAGCCTTGGCATTAACATCTGGTGGTTTGACCGGCAACTGTATCTTGATTTTCTTTCGTTTACCTATTATAGGTAGCGAAATTTTGCTGGCTTCTCTACTTGTGCTCGGTGTAGCCACATTCTGAGAAACCAACGCGGGTAATGCGGCGGGTTTGGCTATTTTCAACAGCCTCATTACGTTGGCATGTTCCTTCTTTGATTTGGACAGTTCCATTTTCAATTTACTTGTCGTATGTTTGTCGATCTTCGATTGCTTCAGCTCTTTCATGAAAGTATCAAGAGAGTCTTCCTCTGTGATTGAGCTATTGCCGGCGCTATCAGCGTCCTGCGCAGCTTTCAATTGTTTTTCCAGCTCTGATATCGAGGCAGCGATGGCTTTCTCCTTCTCCAACTAATTAAAAACAGTTCAAAGTATTATTGAGTTACCTTTCTGATCATCAACAAGCAGTTAAAACAAACAGTGTCTCGAAAACCTCACATATATAACATGGAGTGCCACAAGGATCAGTACTTGGACCGCTCCTACTCGTACTTTATGTTAATAATATGGGTGTTCTGGACATCAAAGGTAAAATTACGTTATTTGCTGATGACACCACTATTCCTCGCAAGAAGAGAAATAAATGATACTACACTCAAACACATTGCGGGATATTGTAGTCATTAGAAATTGGTGTGAATCCAAACTTCTATCTCTTAATAAAAACAATATCCTGACCTTCAAATGCATTGTCCTAAACCATGCTTAAAAAACTAGCTTTTGGATGCTATGCTCTCAGAAACATCGCCACCGAACTAGGGTTTGCATCTACCAAAACAGCATACTTTGCTATACTTGAATCCCATGGAATAGTATTCTGGGGGCCTGCAGTAACCAGTTATTCTAGAGCAGTTTTGTTTTACAAAAAAAGAACCCTAAGATATATGTGTAAGGCAAAATCTAAAACCTCCTGTCGAGATTTATTCAAAAAGTGTAGTATATTAATAGTAGTTTGTATTTACATCTTAGAACAGCTTCACTGGTATATAAAAACAAAAATGCATACCAGCTAGTCTCGACGAACTACAACACAAAACAGAGGGGCCAGGTCAAATTGATAATAACCCGTACTACTATGATCAAGAACTCAATTATTTACAATGGAATAAAAATATATAATCATTTGCCAAGTCTCATCAAAAATATCTTATACTAAGGTGAAAGCATTACTTATTCTAAATCCTTTGTATAACCTGGATGAATACTTTTCACAGGAATTTTAATTTTATAACTATGATTTTATACAAGCTTCCATTTGCATACAAATTAATATCAGGTTCGTATGTTGACAATTTCCATTGGTATATGTTTCTAATATGTTTCTATTATCTATCTTTAAATTATTTATATGTTTGTTTCAAATACTGTTAGTATCTATGTATTATTAATTTGTATGTTTGTACGGTTATGTATATTTATATAACAAGCTTTGTCAATAAGTGTATATATCAATATATATTGAGACAATAAAGCATATTTTGAATTGAATCGAATTGCTGAAATTTCAAAAGATTCTCAAAGTGAAATGTGAATTGATCAAGTTTGAATTTTTAAATTCAGATACATTTTTTCCAGAGAACAAAATGTATGGAAACATATTTCTTGACTACCTGGATAAACAAGTACTCACCAAGCTGTCGTACGTCTCTACTGCTGGTGGAAGCTTAGAGGTCATTCTCTTTTCTCGTTTCTTCTCTATTGTTCCCGTCCTGTCAAGGAAAGTGTCTTCGTCACTATCATAATAGTCGTTTTCCTCCCAGTTTTTCGCTTTTCTTTTCCGAGATTCTACAAATAATTATGATTGAAAAAAGTAGTCGATAGAGCTGAATACGCAATTGCATACATGGAAAGAAGAAATCAGTTATGAAAGTTTGTGAAAATAAATTAGTTGGCTGTTAATTTTAATAGTATAAATGAGTTGGAGAATCAAGGTTGATTAAACTATAGACTCTATTAATAATAAAAACACTATAAGGTTCTATGCTCTCAACTCCATAAACTTTACGAATAATATTGAAAGCCTAATTTTTTCATACCGTTTATCAGCTGAAGATGATGTCAGGCATGACAGCATCTCCAAAAGAAACAAACAACTTTAACTTTAAAAAATGCTCCGGAATAAAACTTGAACGCAATGCAATGAATGGACTCCATATACAGGATGAATACTTGATTAAAAGTAACAATAATCATTATTACTGTTTTAATAAATTTTTTCCTAGATCACCCTGATAATTTCTAGTTTCAAGAGAGCAGGAAAGGTTCAGCTCTTCAGTCAATAAATTTAATGTATGTGCAGAGGGATTTTTCAAATATTTTTACCATGCACTGCTTGCCGAAGAACCCCAAATCTATCCAGAACTCTGCAAGCTTCAAGGGCGCACTGCACCACTGCCTCTTTTTTCTTTCCCTTGTGCAGAACCTCTGCTACTATGGGACGCCCTAGTTCGTCATCCAAGGGTAGCTCAACCTTGCATAAAAACTGTCCCATACCTAAAATAGAATTGGTTCAAATAATGTATAACGTTTTATTTCGTAAATATACCTTGTTCGCTGCAGTCATATTCGAGATCCACACCTTCTCTCTCAAAAAAGCCCCTTAAAGCTTTTTTGGGGTCGTCCAAATACAGCTCTTCATTGTTAGTTTGAGCAAAGGGGTTTTCGGAGAGGTCAGTTTCTTCTTCTGCATCTTCCCCTATAAAAAAGAAAAGTATTAACATTAGTAAATTTTCTTCAAATACCTTAAAGACTACTAAAATTAAAATTAAATTCCACAGTTGGGGTAGTCTCAGAATTTAAAGTTCTTTAATTTGTGCCTTTGTATAGTTGTTCAGGAGATATGAGCGAAAAACTAAAGAAAGTCCAAAAATTTTGACGTTTTTGGGCACTAAAAGTTAAGCTCAACCCCTGGAGGGGTACAAACTCAGATTACCCATTTTCAAGACTATCTTAATGTTGTAGAACGATTTCCAGCTATTGAGGTTGCTTTTCAAGTCAACTATGCAACAAACAACCCCACTAATAAGCGTTCTCACCTAGACCCCAGTCCACCCCCTTTTCTTCTTCACGTTTCTTCCTTTCTTCCATTTCCATTTCGATTCTGAGTTTTTCCAGTTTACGTTTCTGCAGCTCTTCTTCCCTTTTCTGTTTCAGTTCCGTCAGTGTAAGTTCTGATTCTTCCTCTTCGTCAGATTCAGGTCCGCTGAGGATGTAGGATCTTGTACTGCACCCAAGCTTCAGCATGTGTCCCACCTACAAGTGCGATTAGTTATAAAAAATAATAACTAAACCAGTGGAATCAATCGAAAGTTATCTAACCATAGGAGGCACAAGTTTCGACTTTTGAGAGCTGCCGTTTGTAGGGGGACGACAGCAGGTTAATGGAAAAACAATTTTAATTTTTGCTGAACGATCAGTTAGATTTGGTATATTCGCCGGTTTTTATCTTTGGAGAATAGAAGAATTATTATAAATGCATGTTTTTTAAACAAAATTTTATCTGGCAGCAGCAATTGTGAGGAGATTTTATCTTTTATTAATTTGAATGTCAATAGACAGACCAGTCAGTATCGAAATATTTAAATTACCTTTTCACTCTACAAATTATGGTTTTTTCTCTCCAGTCACCCGAATGCTCAGAAATGGAAATACGTATCAACAGATTGATATCTTTAGCAGCTCCACAAATACCATTAAAATTGAACTGAGTCGTATTATTTCCTGAAATACTTCCTTTCATTGTTCTGTATTATTATTTCGTAGTGTACTATTATATTGTTTTGCATTTTTATATTGTATTGTACCACTATATTGTATTGTGTTTTATATTATTAGTATTGTATTATGAATTTAATTATTCTTAGTTTTAAGATTCAACAATTTTTTTTATAAAAAATTGTAATTGTAGTTTCGGGTTTCCCTCGGAAGATTCACCTGTTGAGTTGTTGGTTTGGGGTACCTTCGGTTCCTCTAGTTTAATTTTCGGGGGTGCCCAACACCGCACCTCAGTTTGCCATCTCAGAAGCCCCCTTGGGGGTTACTTTGATCGACGACCTTGGGATGGGTGGCTTGGCTCACCTCAAATGGGTTCCACAGGTCCCTGCATCGGTTCCACTTAAAGGCGTGCTCTTGGGAAGTAGTTACCTTGGGTTCCTCTGGTTCCATTTTCCGGGGTGCCCAACTCCGCACCTCAGTTTGACATCTCAAAGGCACCCTCGGAACGGTTGATTTGGCTTCTCTCAAATGTGTTCCTTAGGTCCCTTCTTCGGTTCGTCTTAAAGGCGTGCTATTGGGTCCCTTTGAAGGTTCTCCTGTAAACTACTGTTTGGGAGGTACCTTCGTTACCTTTGGTTCCCTTTTCCGGGGTGCCCATCTCCTCACCTAGGTTTGCCATCTTAGAAGCACCCTTGGGGTTCCTCTTGTTGGACGCACTCAGTTGGTTTGGCTCCCCACGAATGGGTTCCAGAGGTCCCTGCTTTGGTTCCCCTTATTGGTGTGGTCTTTTATTCGCCTCTTACAACAGTCAGACTCTACCTGGGATCTATTCTTTCTAGCCCTGAATCCTCAAGGGCTTTCAAAATGGTGTACAATATTTCAAGCCATGCATTTTTCAAATATTGTTTATATCATTAAGAGTGAAGATATTGGTCTGTAGTTTGTTAGATCATCTGAATTTTCAGTTTTGAAAATTATAATTATTGGTTCTTTCAACACAGAGGGAAAAATGCATATGCTTCAAAAGTTGTCTAATAGGGATTAAGATTATTTGTTTAGGCATTTGATAACTTCAAATTTAATAATTTTCATAAAAAAAATTCAACATCAAGACCATATATCTCGCATAGGTTTATTTTGTAAAGAATTTACCTCCCTTACCCCAGTGAAACAAAAATTCTCAAAATTTTAATTGTGGAGTTTGTAATCTATTGGACCTACCATAATATTTAATAATAATAATAATACATACATACATCATGGTTATGAAAAAAGAATATACCGAGAACCAGTTAATACCGCTTGTTTATGGACATATTCAACAGTGATAGATTAACATTCACCTAAATATTTATAAAATATGTGATAAACTAAGGCTATAAAAATATGAAGGAATTAATAATTATTTATTTATTTAAACCATAACAATTTCTACCAACTATTTGAATTTTAGAGATCCTTTTGACTTGCTTCATTTATAATTTGTGTAATTGAATGGAACTTATTTATCACACATTGTAGAAGAGCCAAGCAGTTGTTTGAACCAACCAGTTCGTTTCCAATGTTTTATTGATCAAACTTGACATTTGACTGTCATCACTCCAGCTACAACATAAAAATTATTTTGCATCAATTTCCTCCAAATCTGCATCAGAATGGATTCATTCAAAGAAAAAGAAGTGAAAGAGAAGATCAATGAGGCGCTGCAATCCTCAGAAATGTCCGAAAACCTACAACAATCATCATCCTCAAACGAAAACCAATGCAGAAAATCTCTAGACCAAATTAAAGACATCTTTGAGAAAACAGAAGCCATGAAAGATGTGGCAAAACAAAAAAACCAAGAGCTTGAGGAACAATTCAAAGATCTGAAACAAAGACTCAGCTCCAGCTCCGAATATCTCTTCAGAATTAAGAAAAACATTGAGAACTTGAAGTTTTCCTACCAAAAAAACGTCATGGAGATGAACAACAGACTAGATCCTGGCACTGAACTGGAATCAGGCTCTATTGGAACCAGAGAAGAAATGGCAAGTCACATGGAAGATATCAGAAAAAAAATCGATGATTTACAGAATAAAATGGCCACTCAACAAAATAGACAACAACACGTAACTGAGAATTATCAAGATGCCTTCGATAAAGTAATGGACACACTGAAACAAATCGAAACAGGAGCTTATAGTTCCCAATCACTGAAGGATACAAGTGAATGAATTTCTTACCTGCATTCTCACATACACCTTAGGTTTAAGCCTGTTTTTATTCAGAAAAGTACCATGAGTACTTCCCAAATCATAAAGGTAGAATCCTGAACTTTCAGTTCCTGATGGATCCTTTCTGTACTGCAGAACAGCATGATACCTAAAAAAAAAGATTCATTTACTTTGTTTTATAATGTATTTTAGATTTTGAATATACTATATAAAATCCTTCTCTATATCAATTTCATGGTAGTCATTATTATTTGTGGCAATTTCAATGCAAACAATGCAATAATTTTAATATATTTGATATGATACAATAATATTTGAAAAAAAAATAATAATTGATGGAAGATGATAATTCAACGGTCGCAGGAGGCAGTAGTTGTTTTTTTGTTGAAGACGAAAATCCCTATTGTATAGGGTTTTTTGTGGAAGATTGTATTATATTTTCCTTTTTCATTGCTATTGATGATTGTTAGAGAGATCTCTTTAATGTACATGACAGGTAAGTCTCAAATAGTGGTTCACATCAAGAGCTGAAAGGTAGTACACTAACCATGTCTGTTGAATTTATAATTTCAATTTGTTGTTGAAAATGAACAACACTACTTGGCAAAAGACCATGAAATAATAATGAAAAGGGTATTATATAATCCAATCTTCCCGTCTTCATGAATTTATTTAGCCTCATATTGAAGTAGATCCAATGGTCGAAATGCTTTTATTGGAACTTAGAGATGGCACTGAATATAGAAATTCCCTCGGAAATTTCCAACTACCACGAAACCGGTACAGATGTGTTCCTTCATATAAATTGAAGAATAATTTCATGTGATTTCAAAGAGTATTGCAAAGTAGCAATTGTATAATACTTTTCAAGCAGATATCATATCAAACAGATATAATTCAATAGTTGTAGAGGGCAGTCGTGGAATTTAACCGACAAATTATCTATTTTATACGGTTTTTTTGCGGAAGATTAGATTATATAATCCAATCCATTTTTCATAAATAATTTTAATTAGCATGTAATACACCGAGAGTAGTCAGGGCAAGAAAAACTCACACAGGGTTTTTTAGTTTAGAATATAATCCATTTTTATCATTATACCTTCTTTGTTTATTTGAAACCTCACATACTAGGCTTACATGCTATTTAAAGTTTTTGTAGATGGGAAAGACCATTGAATCTCTCTCTCTCTCTCTCTCTTAGTTTCTTGGTGAGTTTCCCTAAGGCGGTGACATGTACCAGCTCTCCCCCTATTATGCAACGTCTGTTACATAAGTTCGGGGCTTCGTCGTGTGGAAGCAATAGTCTCGCTCTAAGCGATACTGCAACCAATTGAACCTATTATCAATCCTTATGGTACACTGACAGATATAACACTCGATGAAGAATTTATATTTTTGTGAAAAATGGTTCTTATCAGATGCCACATAGTTTGAAAACATTTGGACCCAACTCAGAGCATCTTTAGTTATGCCATGAGTTAATTTATAATTTATAAAAATCAGCTCATATTTTGAATTGTACAATAAGTAGCACATTAAACCTGTTGCACAAGAATGTTTACATATAGGATATAAATGATTTTCTACTCATGATATCTATGTAGTCTTACACTTATGCATCTGAAGGGTTTTCCCCAAAAAACTGTTACAGATGAGTTCTTGCATCAACTCAGCAGCGAGATATTGTTGTTTATCAGTTTTTAGTTTCTACAAAATCCAGGTATTAATCTTCCACATCATCATTTAACTGGGCCATTTGTAAAATAAACTCCAATAAATAAGTCTGGTCTTATGAAAATATAAAGTGCAAGTTTTTGTGTAAATGTGTGTAAATTTTCATTATAAAACCTTACTTGAAACCATATTCGACCCACTTTTATGAAATGAATAGAAAAAACAAATTTGTCTAATTTCCGCTAGGCATTTTATTGTTACGACCAGTTTTGGGTTTTATACAATTATTGAGTATACTAATAACTGACCAGTACATTTGAAATTTGAAAACTGGTTTATAGATGAATTAGATGGAGAGGTTATTATTGTACAGGGGGCGGGTGATATAAATTCAAGAGTGCTGATGACATGGGGACCCACATAACCAGATGTTCGGTGAGGGTTCTATAATTCCAGTGTTTTAGTCAATTTCTTTATTTCCATAGCTTCATTTTTCTTTCTTTATTACATGCATGTAGGGTTTTGAGGTTATCTTTACTCGTTTTGATCCTTGAAAATGTTCATACATTGTATACTTTTTATTCAACTAGATGTGTTCACGGAATCTTACTTCAAAATTTCTACCGGTTTGGCCAGTATATATAAACTTGTTTTAGATTTCAAATGTGTTTATCAGTTATTATACTTGATAATGGGATTAAACCCAAAACCTGTCATAAAATTAAAATACCCAGTGGAAATTAGACAAAAGTGTTGTCCTCTGTGTTTTCACTATTCATTTCATTAAAGTGATCATGGATTTCCAAAAAATAAACAAGTCAGCAATTACACAAAATACTCAACCAATTCGAAATAAACGGTTTTCAAACAGATAAACTGGTGTTTGCAACATTTATTGCTATATTACAAATACATCCAAATGATATATAATATGTTCCAGAGTTTCTCATCTTTCACAAACCAGAAAACATAATAGTTATTTATGGTACTAGTGTGTTATGTTGAAAATAAGTCACGTGAGAAAGATTGTCAATTCTCACTAGTGTGTTATTTGATAGTTTATTTGATAGTGATAATGACATTAATAATGACAGTCATAACTGTCATGTGTTGAATAAAAATAATAATTGATGATCTATTGAAGACAAAATTTCAATTATTTCCAGACACATGAGTTATAATGTTTTAAACAATGCATTACCTCAATTTCGAAGTCATGATAAGAGAATTTTATTTATCCTCTGAATTAAGAGTTGGTGTGATTTTGTCAGGGGTAACTTTAATGACTCACCTGGAAATGGTTGGATGTTGCATACAAATATTGCAACTGGTGATTCTGCCGAATACCCAGTATGATTTGGACATTAAATTTAATGTTTCTAGGATTATACCATTTTTCAAAACTTCAAATGCATATTCTTTGCCACTGCTTTCAGGAATTCCCGACCAAACAGGCTCTTTGTATGGTAATTGAACAGAATTTTCGACAGTCTGTTGAAGAGTATCTCCTGTTGCTGTGAATTGATGATGAAAATTATAGTTGGAATGACAAGATAGGTATCCAAATATTGGTTGCAGAAAACTGTTTATCAAATATTAAAAAATATTGTGTCTGGGCATAAAAAATTATGATAGGTCAACTGACCCAAGTTCATATGAATGTCCACATCGATATAACTTAGAAACATTGACAAAGTTTTCAGTTCATTTGGTTTGAATTTTTGATACAATGGAATTAAACCATTAGATTAAAATTCTATGGCTATCAGGGTTCAGTATGATCCCACCACTGAAATCTACTCCATGGTAATGGTTTCATCAAACTGATGAAAAAGGTATATAATTTAGTTTCCACCAAAGACAATGGCCACAATTATACAGTCTCTTGGTAAGCTGACCAATGACTTTATTTCAACCAAATAGCCTTGGTCATCTTGATGTAAACAGTAAACTTGGTCAACTTGGTTTGCATCATTGGTGAGCCATAAGTCTGTGTTCTGATCTACTAAGTGTGTTTATATCCATTTTTGTAGAACAACGTAGGATAATAATGTTCCTAATTTACACGTGAATATCAAATTCGGATAAATGACTACCAAATGAGCCAAATAAGTAACAAACTGTTTACTGATTAAACATGTGTAAATAGGAGGTAACTTATTCACTTGGTAGTAATTTGCTATGGTCAACTTGGTCAGAGTACCAAATTCGTGCACTGTATAAACGTGGCCAAATGGCATCTTCTGTTTTAAATACCTTTCTCTGACACTTTTTCACTGCTAGTTTCAGTAGAAAGTGATGTGTTTGCAATTACTGTTTCAGTTGCCTTTGATTTCGATGTATTAACATCACCGGTGATTTTTACTGGCAATATTTTCTTGACTAACTTTCCGATTTTACCAATTATTATTGGTTTTTTGAAAGGGGCTTCTTTCTTATCTTGTTCATCCTTATTTTCTTGATTATTCGATTCGCCTTCGTTCAGAGACGTGTCCATGATTCTTTAGGCGCAGCTCTCGTCTTTGTACTTTTGTTACTTCACCAAAGAAAATGACGTGACGAGAGACTTGACAAGTTGATAAAAATATAACCTTAAATTAAAAATATTATTCTTCTTTAGTTCTTTATCACGTCGACAGTTTTCGATTTTTGACAAGTTCTTCTTCTTTACTTTGTTTATAACTCACAGAAAATTATGAGTTCTGTGGACTTACTTATATAGATCAGGGGGGCTATTCTCGAATTGTTCGACTTATGATTCGTATACGAATAAGAGAGACAGACATACATATTTAATGTGTATAGGTATGAAACAGTATATGAAATTCGCATACGTACAAACTCGAGAATAGGACCCCTGGGGTCCTATTCTCGAGTTTGTACGTATGCGAATTTCATATACTGTTTCATACCTATACACATTAAATATGTATGTCTGTCTCTCTTATTCGTATACGAATCATAAGTCGAACAATTCGAGAATAGCCCCCCAGTGATTATTGAGCTGTAGTTTAGTGGTGATCAGCTGTCAAATTCCATAAGAGAATGTTGTGTTTTATTCGCAGTCTGCGCAAAGGGTGTGACATCTATATTTATCTGGTTGAACTGATAAAAAGTAGATCATTTGATTTTTGCCAGAAGGGGTAGTGTATCTATTTCAATTGTTTTCTCATCATTGATCGATTTTTGGAAAATAAATTGAGTTCAGTGATATTCTGTAGTGTTCCTAGTTTCAGGAGTAATACCACGAGTGATTGAATTTTCGCGATAAGTCTGTCGATTTATTTCTGAACGAAACTGAATTGCTTCGTGAAAATACCGCGAGTCCGCAGGACCGATCAGAATTGAAAGATAGCTGGTGTTATCGCGATAACACGAGTTGTCTTTGGCTTCCGATTGGTCAGATAAGGTTAGAATTTTAAGATGAGTGAAATAGTCAGAATAAGTCAACTTGAAGTGGTGGCAGAAGTCAAAAGTTCCATTGCCAAGCGTATTTGCTCAGTGCCACAATCATTCCACAATGCTGAATGTACCATCATCAACAGTACCAAAGACAAAGTTCCTTTACATTATTCTCCATTAAGAAAACAAAGAGTTATGTTGGCAATCTCGTCGTAGATAAAAATGTCTGATAAACTCATTTCATCTCGAGTACTTCATTCAAATTTAAATGGGACAGAAATCAAACACTATGGTATCTTATGGAATTTAGCAGCTGATCACCATTATATTATTTCGCGCCTAAATTTTTAGCGCTATACTAGCGTGAACGCATTTTTTGAACTATCAAACAACGGTGTTATTCTCAATCTAATTTGAATATAAGTTCCTGAAGATGTCAAAATTTGAAATGAGGTCAAATGTGGCGGGTAGAACTCTGTAACTTCTTTCGCATAGCGAAGCGAAACGACATTAAACGAAGCAAACGGTATCAGTTTCTGGTGTACCGGAAAGAGATAGCGTATGTTTCGCTTCGCTATCGCTATGCGAAATAAGTTACACCCATATCTGGATTTTGAAACTATGAACACTAGGAGGATGTCACTATTCTTAGTTTTTAGATACACCAGCGCTACCGCGTGTGGCCAAAATAACCTGGAATACTTTTTACCATTGTTTGTAGAGAAGACAATAAACAATGTTTTTACTCTTTACGCAGAATACGATTTGGAATTTTCTCTGTAGAGTCATTGACTAAAAGTTATAGTCATAACACTGTGAGCATTTTAAAATTATAAATTCTCATTTTGATTTCGAAAAAGTTTTTAATTGGTTTTGAATATCTGTTGGTAGTGACATCTAGTGGTTCATCACAGAAGTATTGAAAAAGGAAACTTGTCGAATAGAGAGTAGCAGACTCGCTATGGATTATTAGTTCTGGTACTGAACAACAGATAGAAGAACTAGGAATCAAATTTACAAGTTTAATGTAGTCACTACTATATAATAATCAAAGAACAAAACGGGATTGTTTATCCAAATGCTCTTATCCTGATACTATGAATCTTTTGGAATGATGAATTCTCATTTTGAATTTGAAAAAGGCTAAATGCATGTTTATACCTTGAAATGGTCGAGGATGACAAGGATGGAGCAATCACTGACCTATAAAGAGTATAAAGTGGGTGTAATTGATTTTGATCAATTTTTGCACAGAGTACAGAGAAGAAAAATTCTTATGCATTGTTTCGTCATCTAGTTGAGTGTGATAAAAGTTGCATTAAAAGAAAACTTATTGAAATAAACAAAGAATTGCCGTTAATTTTGCTACTGAAAAACTGATGGCGAAACAAAAATCAAAACCCCACATCATTGCCAACACTTCTTTCCTGATGGCTAATTTCAATTTAGGGACAAACAATTTTAGGGAAAGCAAGAATACTTTTTCCGTTTTAAGAGCGTCATGGAAATTTGACAGTGTTTCCGGATTTCGTTTTCGAAAAAGGAATTTGATACCAAGATAACTGTGAGGAGCTGTTGGTATCATCAAAAATTTGTTTTCAATAATTTTTAGATTAAAAATTAGTTTTCAATTTTGATATTAATATTAGTATTTGTTCGATTCCTGATAGACATTCTTCGTTTGATGAAGATAATTGGAATCCCAGAGAGGGGCAACACATCTACGATTTTTCCTTTATATTCCTTTATAAAGCAAGAATGTGTTTTCGGTTTTGAGTCATCGGAATTTGCGATCAGGATAACAGTAGTTAGAGGAGGTGTTGAAAATACTAAAAATAAATTCTCACTTCCTTGCACTTCTGTTATCCTGATAGGAAATTCCATTTCAATATAGAATCAAAATCAGACAATTTTAGGAAAAGCAAAATTGTATTTTTGGTTTTGAGAGTCATGTGAATTTGTGGATCGGGATAACAGAAGTTCGAGGAGGTGTTGAAAGTACTAAAAATGAGTTCTCAAGACCTCCTTGAACTTCTGTTATCCTGATAAGAAATTTCAATTTCATTATAGAATCAAAATCAGACAATTTTGGAAAAAGCAAGAGAATTTGCGATCAGGATAACAGAAGTTCGAGGAAAGTGGAAACTTCCAAAATATCAGTTCTGTTTAGTTTTTTCTAAAAAGGAATCTGAAATGGTATTTGAAATATTCTTCATAGAAATTCCTCGTTCAAGATAAATGGAATTCAAGAGTAGCTCCATATACACGATTTTTCCTTTATATTGAAGCAAAAATCAGGGTTTTCGCTGATCGTAAGACCTTCTTGCACTGCTGTGATCCTGGTAAGAAATTTGAATTTCGATGCATAATCGAAATCAGAGAATTTTAGGAAAAGCAAGATGTGTTTTCAGTTTTGAGAGCGCCATGGAATTGCGATAAGGATAACAGAATTACTAGGTAGTTGTTAAATAGTAAAATTAATTCGGTTTTGAAACTACTTACTTATCTTACGAAAAGACTGATATTCAAGGAAAATAGAGAAAGTGGTCGAGGTGTTAAGAGCTTTTGTGTTCACCCAGGCTGCCCGGGTTCGATCCCCACCGCCATCACGGAGCTAAAGTGATTCGGAATCCACTCTGTAGTCCCGTGTCTCCCCTGCTCGGACAACCCCTGTTTTGAGGGGTTTTCTACGAAAACCTGGGAGATTCGTATTAACAAATTTTAACAAAATAATTACAAAATTCTCTCAGCTTGGATTTTACTTTTAATTTCAGCATATTTTCTTCTGCTTGTCCCAGACTTCGTTCAAATCCTGTTGTCCTGATGGAAAGTTCATATAATTACTAAACATAATTAGAATTAGATATTACAAGCAGTTTTTGATTTTCAGATAAAATGAGAGAATAATTACTCTCAGGAGAACAGGGGTGCGAGGAGGTGTTGAGAGCAGCAAAACTATACTTTTTGCCGCTCCCTTGACCTTCTTGTACTTCTGTTAGTGTTTTCAGATAATATCTAATCGAATTAGAAATAATTGTGTTCTATAACCCTTGGAACAACCAGAATTTTTCGTCATTTCTAAAAGGAGGGCAATTGATGGTTGTAAAGAGAATGGAATTTCCTTTTCAACGATACGACACTTGACCCCCCCATCTGAGTTGATGTGTGTCCTCCTCCTGGCATTTGCATATGCCTGAATACGCTTATCGACGAAAATGATATTTCAGTGGTTTTCTCGACTCCAAAGAACTAAATATTCTAAATATTTTATTGAAATAATTAAGCTCGTGTTTAATTAATGAGATTTTATATTAACATTTAAATACATAAATTTCCTCGAATACAGAAGTAGAAGTTAATAATCGTGTCATATTATAATGGATATATTTTATTCATCAGTAGGTAGTTTTGGCGAGTCTTCTGGTTTATTGTCGAAGAAGAGAATATCGGCTACCTGAACTTTATCCTCTGTATATCCTTTGATTTCCTTCGTACGCATATTACTTTCGGATAGAGTCGGTTTGAAAACGAATCTACAATAATTCTGTTCTAACATTTCCAGTGGCGTATGCATTTTTCACCAAGTGGCAGTGATATATTTTTTCGGAAAATTTCCGACGTAATTGTAAGTATACATATTTCAACTACGGAATTGTCTCTGTCACATTTTGACGTCGTTAATAAAAAATAAATAAATATCAGTCAATTCATTCCATTGTCTGAATCTTCTTCAAAGTGGTCGACAAGTTCCTAACCGGACGAATTGGACACCTGAAAAAAAAATTTGAATAATAATAAAAACAATTTCATTCAGATATTACGACACATATTATATGAATATGGAGCAGTATGCACAGATTTATTTATTTTTTTCAGATATTGTTGACAACGAAAGTCAACTGATCCCATAAACGGAAAACACAAGATAAATAGGTTGGGGAATCATCCAAGAACGCTTTTTTTTTGCAAAATTTTTCTCAGAAAGTCTTGATTTTATAATAGGAAAATATGAGATTTAACAATTTTAAATGAGATGCTATTGATTTCTGTATGTTTTCTCCCAACATTAACAAATGTTGAGAAGGTTGACAAATATTCCATTATGTTGTAGAAAATTAGCGTTATGCGATTATTGTACAGAGGAACTTATGTTGGGATTCAGGACATATCTTCAGTTTTTCTCAATTATTGGTACATGGAATGTTATGACTTTTAGGTTGAGTATCAATGAGCCTAACTGATGTTAAATAAAATATGACCACATATCAACGTAACCACTCCACTCTGGTTTACGAAAATTAAAAATTATAACTTTTCATGTTATCACGTTGATAAACTTGGATTAGTTTACCAAGTTTGACATTTTTTCCATCAGGAGTTTGGGAGAAAAAAAATGAAATATAATTTTTTTTCGTACCTTTGACACCCTATATCTCCGAGGGAATGCCTTTTTGGACATGCCTTGATAAGAACTTTTTACCTCGAAATGACATGAGGAATCTGTAATCGGAGTTTGTTGGTCCTTATTCTGACTCAGTAACAGAGTTGTGTCCATGAGAGTTTATCGCACCCACACTTGATAACGGCTAAATGTCAATAGCCGAAACGTCGTGACTCAAAAAAAACTACAGAAAAATGTATTTCCCACTTTTCAACAAATGAAGAAAATAATGCTAATAGTTACTCACTTGTCCCACATAGCGCAGCACAATCAAGTCTGGCACTGTTATGATATGTTTCGCCATTTGATCCACAAACGGGATTATACTGAGTCGTGGTTCTGCATTCTTCCATGCAACGTCTGAATGACGCCGGCGCCCTTGTTGTTGTTGTTCCAGCAGTCGTTGGTGACGTTGGTTCAAGGCCGCCACTGTTTCCCCCGTTGAAGTTGTTGCCTTCGTTGAAGTTGTTGCCCCATTCGAATTGGCGACGCTGTCGTGTGGGAACAGACGTTACTCCCAAGATAACTGCGACTGAAATTTTGAGAAAATTGTTATTCAAATGTTTTTCAAAGTGAATCTTCTTTAGGCATGGTATAGGGCAGAACATTCGTTAGAACCGGACGACGAAAATGAGTGGGCCCGTGAGGGGAAAATCTTCCCCTCTACCAATACAGTTGGGAACTTCTACCTAAATTAGTCAAAAACGTTTTGCGTTAAAACTTTTTCGATTTCTTGGTATGTCGCCAGCATAAAATAAAATGTACAGTCAACCGCTCATATCACGCCCCACGATTTTCTTTTATTCTAATCAATAACCTAGATTGATGACAAGAGTATTGTGATGACTGGTACCTAATATGTACCCTCCCAGCAAACCAGCGAAGTCACAGAAGTCGCTAGGACGAACCATTTATATACTTATTGTTAATTCTTTTTGGGACTTACCAACGACTGTTATAGGATTTCTTGTTGTAATTTCGAATGCTCAGTAAAGTCTCAATGGGAATTCTGTTTGTTACTTACCTGGGAGGTATATGCCAAGTTTCTCTATAAACATTCAAATGAAGTACACGTTAGTTAAACCATAGGTCTTTCCCGGATGGTAAAATTATCAACATTCTAATTGTTACTCAATCGGTAAGTTTTTAGCTATTCGTGAGAGAGTTCCCTGAGAATTATTGTTGTAATTGCCTTAATTTTGATTTCCAAACAATTGGTATCTGGTAAAAATGAAGTAAAAATTTATTTGAAACAACTTCTAATTGTTAATAGAATATATAAATATATTTGAATAATTGTTTTATAGTTCTTGAAAAATTCATCGAAAGCTTATCACTTTACTATTAAAAATTGGAATGGAATTTTCTTCCTATTGTATATTATCTACTATTTTTTAGCTTTCAGCACATTATCTGCATCATTATTATATGTTTCTTCACAATAAAATCATTTAACTTAATTTTTTTTTGAGGATTCAAATTTACCAAAGCCTTGGAATTATTCAAATTGTAAAAAGAAAAATTGTTTTAGGTAGGTAGATAAGCTTGGTTAGGAACAATTAATTTTTGTAAATATAAAAAAAGTGGTCGTTCTCATTTAATTTGAATAACCGCTCTCAAGCACTTCATAGAGGTAAGCCTCAAGCCTCAGCCTGAAATGGAAATGTAATATGAACTCAAACCATTGTTTTGTGTCCGTCAGTCTGCAGAAGCAGAAGCGTAGTTTGGTTTGGAAGTGTTTGGTCATTGTACAAAGATATCTTTATACAATGGTTGGGTGCAACGTGATTTTGACAAATAGTACTTACTTATCACAGGAAGTTTATCGCAGAGAAAATTGTCAATACTTCATAATAACAATATTGTTGATCACGGATGATTGAGAGATGTTATTGTCGCTGGATATTAGTTTATTTACGTGGACTGGAGATTATGGTCCTGAAGAAAAATATATTTTTAGCTGCATGTCTTAAAAACATGAAGTATGTCAGTTTTGTCCATTCCAGTAATCAATAATTTTTTTGCGAATTATCGTTTCTTCATTCACGATACGCGATATAAAATCTAGATAATTTTGTTCCTCTATTAGGTACTGCAAGAAGTCTGAATCAAAGCCACCCATAGATTATTTGACTAGTGTTTTCTAAGTATGTAGTAGATCTGCAAATTTTCTAGTCATTTCTAGATTATTTGTTAAACGTCAATATGTCTTCTTGTGTTTGTATGTCAAGGGATTGTCAGCTTACTTCCGTTGTCAGTGAGAAATCAATGGTCAAAAAGTTTTTATCCAACACATGACAGTTATGATTGTCATTATTAATGTCATTTTAGACAAGTAAACTATCAAATAACACACAAGTGAGTTATGCATTATAACTCACGCATTTTTGCAAACCTTCCACAGTCTGCATTTAGGGTATTTTGTGATTTATCCAGCATAAACCACATAATTCTGCTGAGAAAACTTCAATGGTTTGAAGTATATTAAATAAATTGCAGCCCACTGGTCAGAACTAACCACCTGCCTCACCCCGAAAATACTCAATATGGTTACCGTAAAGAACTGTGCTGGGGCCCATCCTGTTCCTTCTCAACATCAATAATCTCACAAAACTCAATATTCAATTAGGTTGTTCAAATCCTCTTGTATGGAATTTCTAATCCCAACTGGAACGCCAACAAAAATAAGAGCATTACTAGAACTGCTCATATATGCACTGCTCGGCAAATTGGGAAATTAATGTAGTATGTACCAGTGTTTTTACTTCTATATAGCGTTCCTGGTACAATCATCAAAAAGTTTTGTCGTGTTGCCCTAGTTGCCCAAATTATTAGTAAAGGCGTTATCAAATATATACATTTGAGGAAAAAATGCTCGGCTAGCTGGACTGGATACCTATTTGCTGAAGCCGAATGATTTCATCAGTTCACAATATTCCTTAATAAATGTCGTGAGGTAAATTATCCATTGAAAATTATTTTATAAATATGACTTTCTGGCTTTCTGGAAATTTGAAAATAAGGATTTGGATGTTCAAATTCAGCGAGTAATTTTGAATATTCATGAATGCTTGAAGAAGGAAAAGTTTCACACTTCACAGAATGAAATTGTGAAAATGTGCGAGTTAACGGAACTAACTCATTCAACACTTCTTCGGGTTAATAAATCAGGGGATGTCATTGACCATTCAATGGAACGAAAACAAAGGAATAAAAAGGTCGCAAACGTTGAGGGGGCTACAAAAGATGTGATTCGGTGAACAAATTATGGTAAGTATATATATACCAAAAAAAACGAAGTTCCAACCTTGGAAATGATGATTCGGTATAAATTATTCGACTATCCCGATTACAATTACAAATGTTTGGAAACTCTACGAGGTGTTTTATTGTATCGTGGTTTCAAACATAAAAAATTTAACAAATTGAACAGTCGTATGGTCCGCAGGGGTGTTTTATGGGTTACAGGCGCCTGAGGCTAAAAATGTATCTGGGCCTGTAGTGATTGAATCCTCCGATTTCGTTTCCAGCGCTGTCAACTTTTGACTTTTTCCTAGGATCTGCCGGCGCCCCTAAAATCTGCGGCGCCTGAGGCTTTAGCCTCATCAGCCTTATGGATAAAACGCCTCTACGGTCGTAATGGAATCGACACGCTTTGTTCGACACCGACAGGAATATTTAATGCGGATGATGAAAACTAACGAGAATCCAGCAGACTGATATCTACCTCGACGAAACTTGGTTTACATCCATGATGTCAAATATGGTTACGAAGACGAAATCAAGAATTGTGCTTTGAACACCTTCTTCAAGGAAAAAAAAAGTGTTATAATTTTGAATTTTCGTGCCAATACGCTTCGGTCCTGTTGGCCAAAATTATAGAAAATTCTTCTGCTGATTACCACGAAGATATGACTGCGGATTTATAAATATTCCGCCAAACTGTTATTCTTATGGAGAACCCTTCGTATCATTCTCGGTTATTAAATAAAATACCAAACAATAACACAAAACAAGAAAATATAGTTGATTTCATGCAAAATCATGACATGGAAATAGCCGAAGAGATTCCAACGAGAAAGGTTTTACTGGCGGCAGTAATAGATATTTACGACATAAGTGTCGTAAAGATTCATATTACGATATGAGATGGAACATTTGTCAAACGAGGCCTCTAGGCCGAGTTTGATAACCCATCGATTATCGTAATGTGAATTTACGACACAAATATTGTACAATATTTTACCTACCACCAATAATGTACTAATGTAATTTACTGAAAATTAGTCAATATTCCTTAAATTAATGATATTAGAAACATGCAACAAGCAAGCGTTGCGCCCATTGTTGATTTATTTTGCGAACTGTCAACTTTGACACGTTCATTCCAATTTAGTAAAATTTCATCGACATCAGTTCAGACCATTAGAGAATAGATTCAGATATAGAATCCGCTACAAATTAACCTTATTACCTGATAAATCCCGGGATAGATACTCAAATTTATGATAAATTAGTTCTTATTATCCTTTTCCATTAAATAGACTGACATTTAAAATGAAAAACAAGTTCCATAAATCCGATCGTTATTCAACCCGATGATAATTCCACCTCATCTGAATAAAAAGAAAAATTTTGATCTTTCTAGTTCAATTTTGTTGGTCTTTATTTGCTCGTAAGTATATTTTTGACAAGTACTCACAATGATTATGTATTTGTGTTTTCGTTGTATTTTTTTTTGACTCAGCAGTCAAGTAACTCATATTTCAAAATTTTTCATAATTATTCAGGGTGGAAAAATTCAGATTGTAAGAAAAAGTAACTGAATCAGTTATTTTCTGATGGATTTTTGACCCAAATATTCCTATTGTATAGTATTATTGTATGGCAATACATCTGGTTTCTGTGAAAAAATACCACTGAAAAATAATATACCGACGCCTATGTTGAGGCGGCACCTGGAAAGATAATTTCTTCTCAAAACTTCTTATGCTGTTCCAATTGGTATTAGAAATACTTTAGAAGAAACTGATTGCTGTTTTTTTTTTTGAAAAGTTTTAAATCATCTGCGAACAAAAGATATTCGAAGAAGTGCGAAACATATTGATAAATAAGAAAAAAAAGTGGAGAACAGGGCGATCCTTGAGGTACCCCTGACTGCACACAAATTTCGTCGGACCATTCTAGGGGAAAAAAACGGAAAAACAAACGGAAACAGCCCCCCCCCCGGAAAGAAACAAAAAAACGGAAAAAACCCTGAAAAAATTGAGTAATTATCTAGCCTGATCTAACCAGAACGAACTAACCTCACGCTGGCATTTGAGTGCGTGGAAATTAAATATGTAGGTACATTTAACGAGGAGTAATAATTTAGTCTGACCTAACCAGAACGAACTAACCTTACGTAGACATTTGAGTGCGCGAAAATTTTATTATTGTTCGAAGGGTTTTTTCTTTTTTCTTCCGGTGGTGTTTTCCAATTTTAACTCTTTGCTTTCGACCTAATCGCTATTCTTAAATTAATAATCTATTTCCTGAATTATTACAGTGTTCAGATTCAATAATTTAAGCTCGAGAGCATAGTGGTGACTATTATGAATCAAACAATATTGTTGTAGGTCCCAATCAGAAACTTTATTGGAGCATAATCAGAGGTCAGTTAAGAACGTAATGTAACCTTGGAATCTCAAATTGTTTTTCAGTTTTTCAACTTATATTAATCCGCATATTTCCTTATTTTTGTAGATGATGTGACTTGGACGTATACTGATTATCATAATGTACCTACTAAAAAATGTTTAAGTAATAAAAACTCACTCTTGGAACAGGTATTGTGACTTTATATTTGTTATATCATTTGATGGATTCTAACAGGTTAGTTCTGGAAAATCGTGGCATTTTTATAGACATGTACTTAGTGAAACCGATAATAGATCCTCCTAATAGGTATGAAAAGTGATAGATTATAGAATGGTTATTGTTATAAACCCGATTCATTATCAATTTAAAGATGATGCACATTCCCATTGCGGTATTAATTGAACAGGAACAAAATCGAACTATATTATTTCAATCGCAGCGATTTCGAATAAAATACATACCTCATTTCCAACCAATATTATAATTTTACCGATAAGGGAATAATCGATAATTATTGATCATCAGAAATCTTAACTTTATATGAGAACAAAAACACTTACCTAGTAAAAGAAGCGACAGGTTTTTCACCATTTTGTTTATTTTCTTATAAATATTCTTATCACAAACTACCTCGATCAAGCTGTTAGAGTATAATCTCTTCTCACTGGACCGGTCTTGTTTATTTATATCAAAAGAAGCGACTGGATTCTCGATAACATAGGCGTACTTACTTCGTTGTGAAGTTTTGCGGTTTTTCCAGAGTATGATTAGACAGCATCAGAAGGTCGTCATAAGTATGTATAATATGCCCACACGCAGTGTTTATACAATTTTTATGGAAGCAATTCTGAATACTCTAACGGTGGTAGAGTTGTAGAGTTGACAAATTTATTAAATTTTGCCAAAACTAATAGACCGGGAGATAATGACAGATTTTGGGAAACGATTTTACTCAGTATGCCCTTTGGAAGACAGTATTGTCCGTTTGTCCGTATATCCTCTTGTTAATAATGCATGAATCGAAAAGTTATCGCAGGTTCTTCAAAGGTTCTTCATATATTTTTTTTTCCCTAAAAGGATGTTCCAGTCAGGCCCTGTCTCCGAAGCCCTGATACATCAGAAGGGTGCGCTGGGTCGTTTATCCAGATAACCACGTCCAACTCCTCGTAAAATGTATGTACTATATTTAAACGCACTCAAATGTCTACGTTAGGTTTGTTAATTCTGGTTAGATCAGACTAAATAATTACTCCTCGTTAAATATACCTACATATTTAATTTCCACGCACTCAAATATCTCCGTAAGGTTAGTTCGTTCTGGTTAGATTAGAATAGATAATTACTCAATTTTTTCCAGGGCTTTTTCCGTTTTATTCTGGGGGGGGGGGGTTGTTTCCGTTTGTTTTTTCGTTTTTCTTTCCCTAGACTCGTCCTACGAAATTAGTGCGCAGTCAGGTGTACCTCAAGGATCGCCCTGTTCTTCACTTCTTTCAACGATATGTTTCGCACTCAGAATATCTTTTCGCAGATGATTTAAAACTTTTCAAAAAAAAAACAACCATCAGTTTCTTCTGAAGTATTTCTAATCCCAATTGGACCGGCCGGCATAAGAAGTTTTGAGAATAAATTCTCTTTCCAGTTGCCGCCTCAACATAGGCGTCGGGGTATATTATTTTCACTTAGATCAGGATGTCTTGCCATACCAAAATGCTCACCTCAATAATCCTATATACAACAGGAATATTTGGGTCAAAAATCTATCAGAAAATAACTGATTCAGTTACTTATTCTTACTTATTTTTGCAATCTTAGCAAATGAACACCCCATGTAAAAGTAGGCACATGCGTTATCCCAACTGAATTTTTCCACCCTGAATAATTATGAAAAACTTCGAAATATGAGTTACTTGACTGCTGAGTCAAAAACTCTGAAATACAACGAAAACACAAATACATAATCATTGTGAGTACTTGTCAAAAATATACTTACAAGCAAATAGAGACCAAGAAAATTGGAGTAGAAAGTTAGAGCAAATTATATAAAATAAATGACTCGTACCGCTCTCCAAGGACTGGGTAAAAATGAAAAATTCAAAAAACACTCAGAAACACCCTGTACAACACTAATTCCTAATATTTCTTTACACTTATCATTATTTTATTACATGTATTATTGTATATTAAATCAAAATTGAATGAGCATATTTATATGAGAATGGTTTTTCTCGTTTTCCCTCATATTGGTAAAGTAACAGAAAAATATGCCGATGCCGTATACCTTAAACAAAGGAGACCGCTAAAATAAAGTCTGTTTTGACCACTGAAGTAAGTGCCAGCCGCATGCCGATCGTAAACTTATATGCGGCCTGCGGTCGCGACCGCGTGCGGGGCACGCGCTGCACATCTGCTAGGATCGGCCGTGCCTTCTGCGGTATTCCAGATACGTGAGTGAGCTTGAAGCGAAGCAACACCGACGAGATGAATGGCTCTTTTTGTACAGAATCTGTGTTTAGGGACTGCACTCCAAATAGAAACAGCATTGAATAAATCAGGAAGGTAAAATTTTAAGTCGATCCCCCACGAAAAAAAATTGTATGTAGGTAAGATGTGTTTATTTTTTTTTTCAGTACATGCATTTCGGAAGTAGGAATCTCTTTCTTCAGCACCTTATACAGAAAATCTAAAAAAGTTGAGATGACAAGTCTTAAGTTCAAGAGGCATAAAACAACACTTACATTACAGATGGTTACATCAGTAAAAATGAAAAGTTTCGTTTGTTTTTTAACCAGAACTGTATGCCTCTTTAAGCTAAGAGTTGTCATCTCAAGTTTTTTAGATTTTCTGTACCTATTACACGGTGAAGATGGAGGTTGCTACCTCCGAAACGCATCCATGAATGAAAAAATAAACACATCTACTTAGATACAGGGCATGGTCCGTATAGCGCCACATTTCAGAGCAGTAAGTAGGGGTTTCTGAGTTTTCAAGCAACCGGCTGCACATATACGGACCCCTTGTCACTTGTCTTTAGTCAACAATTTAAAATAAATTAGTTAAAAATATAATTTTTTCTTAAAATAGTTATTTATGATACAAGTGTTAAAAGTGGCATTTTATTTTGTGAGTGGGGAATATTGCGAAACGAGCGTTAGCGAGTGGAGCAACCCCACGAGCAAAATAAAATCACTTTTAACAAATGTATCATACAAAATTTTTTGTTCAACAGTTACTGCTAGTAAGAAAAAAACAAAAAAAAAAATAAGATCCATAAGGATTCGAACACACGATCTTTGGATTACAAGGCTGACTGACAGATACTTCAAATATAATAAACCCCAACGCACTTTATTTATGAATGTCATTATTTGTCAGTGATGAAGGACATTCTACAGTTGGACTAAATACTACTTCGTTTGTAACTTCAAAAGGAATTAGTATTATCAATTGCGCAAACGACCAAATACATGTGTGAACTTTTATAAACGATTCCTCTTGAGTAGGTGTTCTGATTATAATATCTGATTGAAGTGTTTCTATTAGAGAGATCTATATTACTGAGTATCCATCATCTCATCTGTCATTTTACTTTTAACACTAGTGTTAAAAGTACTTTTAACACTAGTGTTAAAAGTGATTTTGTGAAAACGTCAGTTTTTAGTTCATGTGTCAATGAATTAAAAACGTCATTTTTAATGTCAGTTGTACAAAAAAACAATTAAATGTAATACTTTCAGAACCAAAGACATTTTTTGAGATAAATTTTAGATTTTTGATCCAAAGTTTCAAATCTGGCACTCAATAAAATGCTCTTGGTGACAATTAAATCACCGAAGTTTCGGGAAATAGTCACCAAATTTTCATAGGAATTTGTTATATACGGACCGCCAAATTACTAACCAGAGTAACCAAGGATATATACGGACCATACCCACAAATTGTTTTCGTGGGTGATCGACTTAGGGTTGTTACCTCCGTCATTCCTTCAAATAATCACCGCAATCTGAAAAACCAGTACTATTTATACTATTAGGAACAGTATTCCAGGACAAGTCACATATGTACCTTTTGAAGGGACTTTTGGTAATGGTTTACCAAAGGAAAAGTATTGCTGATGATCATACCGAGTATCGAAAGAGAGAACTTCATTAGTATTTAGTATGGATCCTCCTGACAAAATTACACTGTCTATATGAATTCTACTACGTTGTTGGATACTATAACATTTTTCCTAAGTCTGTCGTTCACGTTGAACGACATTGAATATTGAGATTCCTTAGTTAAATCTTCATTACAATTTATTAACATCACAATATCATAACACATAATACATTAGTAACAAAATAATATAGTTATAATACCCTAGATACCAAATGGCAAGCTAAAATTACAATAACGTGACATAACCAAAGTTGTTGATTTTATTTTCACATCATCGTTGTCAATTTCAATGATACGATAAAGCTTTGAATGTAACTATTATGCAATTTAAATAAATCTCGGAAGTTGCATAAGCAACTTGGCGCAGAGCGCCTCGTTGCCTGGCAACATCCTCGCCAGCTCATACTCACCATTCAGAAATCATTAACATGAAAGATGCATTTAATATCGGAAAAACTAATGATACAACCCTTTTGGGACGCTCATGATTATGTTGAATTCTTGGGATACCACTTCGCATTGCTTTTCATTCTGTGAATATAAATATGTTGTCTTGGGAACTCCCAAATAAATAATTTTAATCAGTTTAAAGAAGTACAGTTGACGTTCTAGAAAATATGATCTCGACAATATTCAGTGCAATAAATTAGCGTGTTACTAAGTGGTCAGCATTATCAGCGGGTACTTCCCGACTCATTAATTATTTCAAACAACAAAGGATATTCCCAAGTTCGAATTTATACAGGTTGCTCCAGAATGTACAGGACCTATATAATATATAGAGGCACAATCTAGCTTGAAGCTTGTAATTGATGAGGATCAGCTTTTGAAGAAATAAATAAAATAAACTTTGAAGTAAATCAAATCCATCATTTTGCTACATTATAAATGTTATAAGATTGCTTGTCGCGAGAAGTAACTACAAATATATTTCTTATAAATGAAATTTGAAATTAGCTGTATGCTGTATCAAGATTTATTCTCGCGACAAGCTTTTATATATTATATGAAATTCTACAATGTATTACAAAACGATGGGTTCGATTTACTTCAAAGACTTTGATAACGTAACACAAAGTTAGCCATTGACTTGGTTGCCAAAATGACCCTGACAAATGTCCGGTAAAAAAATAATCAAGCCGAATTACATTCGTGGCACTCGTCTATGTTGCTATTGAAAGATTTCTATAGCAACGAAGATTAGTGCATCTAGTTAAAATTATCAAAAAATTGTGTGATAAATGAAAAGCTGTATTTTGGAAACTATATTGGGTCTACAGAGATATGGTTTGGGCTGATATTTACTCTCCTTCGAAGTTGAAATCGCCAAAAATTGAAGAAAGAGAACATTTCCTAAATTTATGGACTTTTATGGATTTTTGACAAAGTAGCGTCCGCGCTCAAGTTCAAAAACTTGGATTATTCATTGGGCCAGCATCATAAACAACTCAGCAAAATATCAGAGCTACAGGATCTGACTCAAGGTCTGATGTATACATAATAATATGGCTACTGGACTATTGATGATCATTTCAATATTTGTGTAACTACTGGAACACAAAAGGGGTTATTTTTTGTCATTACTTGTTTTAGTCAAATTGAAAATAAAAAATATTTTAGTATTTTCGAATGGAATTTTTTTGCATCTACTGATCTACCTACTGTGTTATTGTTATACCAATATGTTTCAACTGGTCCGACTTTTACCCAGCTCTCTCTGAGTTCGATTGTCTTATTATTCTATACTCTGTATATTAATCACTCTATTTCCCCAAAAAACGTAGTAAGATATAAGATATCGACCAGAAAAGAGTATATTTCCGAAAGAAAGCCAATTACACCGAATTTGAAGCCGAAAATCAACTCAGTATAATTAAATACTTGACCAGATAATGTTTATTGTGTTTTCAACAGTGCCTGCGTGAGCTGTGAAATCAAGTGTTCCAACTGTGTTGTTTTCAAATAATGACTTTGTTCTTGATTACATGTGAGTGATTTTTAATGGCATTTCCTAATTTCTCTTTAAAATAACACTCGGAGTATTCATATATATTTTCATTTATCAAAAGGCACTATATTAACAATAGAAGAAAAATTATTTATTTCCCATAGACTAAAAAGTAAAAAATAATTTACAATTTAATTTCTCAAATGTAAAAAAAGCGTGGGTGTTCAAGAGCTCGAAATAACTTTATCAGGCACCCCACGCTATTTTTATATTTGAGAAATTAAATTGTCAATTATTTTTTACTTTTTAGTCCATGGAAAGTAAAGCGTGTTCTTTAGTTTTTTTAAACTATTATTTTTTTTTATTAAAAAATCGAAATCTCCGACTCCGAAAAACATATCAATTTTGAATCGAATCTGACCATAACCACAATACTCGTCCATCATCTTGGGCCGCCATCTTGAATTCATAAATTTTTACGAAAAATTCATAATCTCTAACCCCGAAAACCCTCACACACCAATTTTGAATCGAATCAGACCATAATGACATCTTGGAGCCGCCATCTTTAATTTTGACAGAAAATTCGAAATATACGACTTAAAAAACCTCACATACCAATTTTGAATCGAATCTGACCATAATCACAAATCTCCGCCATCTTGGAGCCGCGATTTTGAATTCATGAATTTTGATTAAAAAAACCGTAATCTCTGACTCCGAAAACCCTTATATACCAATTTTGAATGGAATCGGACCATGATCACAAATCTCGTCCGCCATTTTGTTTTTTATAACAAAAAAAATGTCATATTGCATTGTCACCGGAACTATGAATCATTCGGACGTCTGGAAATGGGTGAAAATCACGCCCTAAGGAGTCAGTTACAAACATACAAACAAACATACCTACAAGTGAAGCAAATATAAATAAGCGTGTAAAGACAACTGATTATTGTTATATCAACTTTCTAGTTCGCCTGAAATATTTTCAAAATCACGGCTAAAATTGTCAAGTAATCGAATATTCTATATATTCAAAGATAAACATCAATAATAATTCCATAAATAGAACAAAATAACCACTTTACATCTAACAGTAATAATTTATATAGACTATATACACCCCGTTTTGCAATAAGGAACAATCTGAAAATTTGTAAAGGTTTCAAATTCGAAATTTATCAGATTAAACTACCATTACTTACCGAAAATTGAATGTGGCACTGTTCTACACACATGGTAGAACAGTACTACATTCAATTTTCATGGTGCACAATAAGAACCAAAAAACCATAAACGATGAAAATAATAGGACATTTTAGAACATTTACAGATTAAAAATGTTGGGCTAGGATTATCCTCGATAAACAATTTTACTACAACATGTCTATGTACAACTGACGAGTAAGCACTATGATTTTTTAATCTCCGATATGAGCCAGTGAAACAAAAAAAACATCGGGGAAAGAACATGAATGATTTAAATATGAACTTGGCAAAAATTCTGAAGTAGACATCCAGAAACTTGGTAGAATTCAATATAAACAAAATGACTGCAAATTTTATAATATATCTCCAAAGGAAACATGGTCATGAATTTTGGTGAATTTCAAAAACGATTAATTTTTTTCTTATTTAGGTATTTTACAGAACCTTCTGATTAGCAGTTTTAGGTTTCGCACTTTCCTGTGGAGCAACCAGATTCCTACATTTTCATGGCGAAGACTATCCGCAAGGACCTCCTGATGTTAGACTAGGCAATATGTGGAATGAATGGAATAACGACAATAGGTTCTGGAGACATGGAGATAGACGAATGAATCGAAATAATCCAGCATTCAACGGAAATTTTGTTAATAGAGGCTTTGGAAGTGGTAAATGAATATTCTCAACAAAGTACAAATGTAACTAAACTGTTCAGTATTCCGATACTGATGCGAATCTAGGAATGTGAATACTTGTGTGACCTAATCAAATTCCTGAAAATGATTATTTTTCCCTATAAAGTTGGTTACCTAACTCGAATATACTATAGATGCCTCGGAGATATCTAGTGCAACGGCCAGAGTTTCACCATATTTTTCGATAGATTGCTGCCAAATATGTGAGACATAAAAAAAGCAGGTCATCGGTTGATCTCTGATACTTGTAACCAAATTGTCGATCATTGATAATCCCTGAGCGTTCTAGATATTTCATGAGTTCGATGTTGATAGCTTTCTCCATGACCTTAGAGATGACAGATAGAAGTGGGTCTGTAGTTGCTAGGTAGGGTCTTATTCCTTTTTTTGGGGAGTGGTTGTACCCTTGCATATTTTCCAGTTGGACGGAAATACCCCAAATTATAAGAGAGGTTGAATAACTTGCAAAGCACATTTTCTGAGAACGATCGGTGGAATTCCGTCAGATCCATGCAACTAGCTTTGTTGGTGTCAAGACCCAGCAAAATGCGTCTGATGGTTCGCTGGCAAAAGATAATTTCAGGAAGCAGGCTCTTCAGAAGCCAATTTTATCAATCTCCCTGATGAGCTTGGCAAAGCGAAATAGATTTTCGTCGACCAAAATGTATTGGGGATTAAATGTGAGAGAAGCGAACCTTCAATGAAATGAACGATTTCTGTGAGTGATATTTTTTAATAACATTTTCCCTATCTTATTTAATGAATTTTCAATAAAAACTAGAGAAAATTAAAAAAAATCAACTATCTGAATCAGATTTTTCCTTTTCTGTTAAAGTGTTTTCACAATATCTATCAGATGTAGTTCAGTCCAGCTTGGCTTAGCCGAAGAAGTAGTTGTTTTCTGTTAGATATTACAAATAAATAACATTTTTCAATATTCATGAAGAATGTTCCCCTTTTCAATAATTTCAGGCATATGACTGTCAATGGGAATGATGTTCTGGGGTTGTTTTCCCGATGAATCCAGTATAGAATTTGCAGCAAACATGTTTGCAAAGATATTGGCTTTCTCCTAAGCGTTCGTTGCTAGTGTTCCATCTTCTTTGGTTAGGGAAGGAAATAAGCTGGGAGTCAAATTTCTTCCAACAGCTTTGGCAAATGACCAAAAAAGAGCGGGACCCGTTAGGACACTCAACGAGCTTTGATCTCATCTTGGCGTTGTAAGCCTCTTTAGAAGATTCGCTTGTCTCTTTGCATCAACATAATCCGATCTGGTCCCAGTGCCCTGATTTTTCAACCATCTACATGGAATGTGTTCCAGAATCTTCTGATGTCCAATAAGATTTCCTGACTTCAAGACTAGCTCAGTTTGGAACCACCAATTTCTGCTTCTTTCATTACACAAGGTTTAGCATTAACTATAATTTTGTAAAAGGGCACGTAAATATTGCCCCTCAGACAATATAGCCGCTGTACTTTGCATCTTTTGACCTCCATATCAAGGCAGCATTGGGGACCATTGATTTGATGATCTTTTGGTATGTTTTGTTTCAGGCTCCAAGTCTTACCATAAACTTTGCGGCATGCCCAGCTTGTCGCTATTGCTTTCGAAATAGTGTGGTTGATTTGACTTGATTTGAGTTCTTGGTCGATTATAGCGCCCATATATTTAACCTCTTTGGGAAAATATCAGCTGGATTCCATTCAGAGTTGGGGCTTTAAGTTCGTACTTTAGCCTCTTGATGAATGGAACCAGCACTATTTTGCTAGGATCAATATGAAGTCTCTGCTTTGCTCACCAGCTTTCGATTGTATTTGGGGCCATATACTTGCAATCTTGATTTCATATTGGGCCAATAATATGGATATATTGTGAATATCGAAATTATATTGATCCAATATGGGTGTGAATATTGGAAAAATACTATTTCATTAATAATATTGGTGGAATATTGGCTCAACCTGCTCTGAATGTGCATTGTTTTATAAATATTGGATCAATATTGGTTCAATAAGTTTTACCAATATCGGTAAACCAATATTGCCTACATGTTGTTTTATGCATCTACTATTAATATTGCGATTTCAATATTCCTCTCTCATATCGAGATAAAAAACAATATTGTATATCCCAGATTGAAAGCACATTGGTTGAATATTATATCATATCAATCTTGTGTTGGTTGAGATTGTTACGAAAACGTCACATCAATATTTCAAAGGCAATATTGATAGAAACTTACAAATTAAACTTATTACCATTATTGAAATTCGAATATTGGCCGTATTTTTTTGAGAATATTTCATCAATGTTTCCAATCCACTTTGAATATTTTACCAATATAATCAAATGAAATTGTACCAATATGCCTTAATGTTTTGAGGCCAATATTGCTTCCACAATATTTCACAATATTATTTGTATAATGTCCAAGTAATATTGGACCAATATCGCGAAATATTCATAATTATCTCGCCGTATTCTACCAATATTATTCCAATGTGAGGGTGCTACAGCGACATTGTATACCAATATCGCTTAATGATTTGAGACCAGTATTGCTTCGAAAATGTAACACCAATATATTTTTTTTTAAATATTGAACCAATATCGAGAAATGTTCACATTTTTTTCCTCGCCAATATTGTATTTTCACAATAATGTACCAATATTGTACCGTTATAAGTGTACTATTTGGGCCACAGCACATCAAGGGTCACCATAACCACATTGTATCCACATGATCACTGAGGAGTTTACACTTTTTTCTTTTAGTGATCTGGATATGGAGGCATCTGAGGTGTTATCAAAAGCACCTTCTATATGACTAGTCTTTTGCTTTTATCTTCTAATTGCATCAGATGAGACAGAACAACTTCCTGAGTGGTTTCTTTACTACGCTGTACTGTGTCTATGTCCTGACAAGCCTTGGTAAAAATTGTTATCGTTCTTTCGCGAGTTGTAATAAGTTATACGGTCCTCCTGTCCTGTCACGGTCGCCAAATGGTGACTACCAAAGAATTACTCAAGATAAATACTCATTTTCGAAGACTTTCACTTTGAGAACCGAAACTCCCAACTTCATCAAATTGCTGATGGGAAGCCATACACTTTTCTGAATAGAACACTATGTACTTTTGTGGGTACCTTTTCACGGAAAAAAATCAAAAGTTTTTCCTTTGTCCTGTCCTGGGTTAATCTAAAACTGTGTCTTTTTTGCAGGATTCGACTGGAATGCTCGTCCGATTTTCTCTAATCAAGCGATGCCTCCACCAGTGAGAATCAGACCCGTTATTGAGGATTTAAACGACAGCAACAATTTCTACACCTCATATCAAAGATTCACAACAATGAGTCCATCAACTTCAACTGCAGCTATACCCGGCCAGGAAACCACTAGAACGCCTTGTGAAAATTTGTGTTCTGCTACCAGTCAATTCGATCCAGTTTGTGGGAATAACGGAGTCACATATACCAATATGCAGTGGTTTAATTGCGCTTTGAGATGCGGTAGAAGTGAGTATAGTTTCTTATTCTGATTGTGGATTGGTAAAAAATTGTTTTTTTCCATTATCATAAAATTCCAAATCTGATTTTGACTTTAGATATCCAGTTAGTTCTACGTTCTGTATATGAATCACAGATCTGTACCTTAAATAGTTGTGAAATTACTTTTCTTATGTATGATGGATAGTAACCGTTTACACCTCGTAGAATAATACTCTTCAGAGACAGAGTCTTTTGTTGATTGACGTGTTCATTAAGTTATTGATAACTGGGGCGATGCCATAGGACGAGGTTGCGTCAACTGCTACAGATGGACTGTATTTAATTTTACGTCTCAACTGGACTAACTCGACTACGCACCTATCAAATTGTATAGTTTGACTACCGAGCTGTGTCTATATACAATGGTTCAGGTAGACAGTGCGAGTCACTTTAACTTCAGTAAATCAAAGACAGTTTTTTTGTTGGAAATATGCTCCAACAGGTTGATTATTATTTTGAATTGCGCTCTTTTTGATGTCACAAAACAACAACAATTTGTTCAAAACTGGGTTGATGCTGACAATGTCAAATACAAAAGAGTTAAATAAAAACAAGTAAGGAGAGTAGTATCGTATCGAGCGAGGATATTATTTATTAGTTTGTAGTTTTGTGAGAAACATCGTTCGGTGAAAAATCAAACAAATTGCTAACTAAAACCCATGCACAAGCTTGAAAAACATTTTCGGGAAAATGGGTATTTAAGAAAAACAATTAATCGTCGACAGAGTGCTCTCAATGAAGATGTCAAGATGAATATAGTGCGCCTCTCTGTTCAAGAAAATCCTCACGTCTCCACTAGGCAGATAGGTAACTATAGGGAAGACGAAATTAGCCAGTCTTCTGTGACCAGAATTCTAAATACCCAGAAATTTCATCGTTACAAATGCCTCCAGGAACTCGGCGAAGATGATCCGAAAGAACAAATTATGGATCTACTAGACAGAAATGTTGTAAACATAAATGTCCTGAAAAGGGGAACATTCTCCATGAAATTGAAGAATGTTTAGGATGTTTCCCTTTTCAACATGAATGCCTCCCAGGTTATCTTGAACGACGGAAAATAGCGACTAAGGTTTGTTTTTCAGCAGCAGATGATTCCACAACAGATTTTATGAATATCCTATTCATATTTTCGAAAAAAAATATAAATGTCCTATTTTCTGACGAATCAACGTTTACGTTGAATGGTGAGGGATTGTTGGCGATCGAGTAATAGGAATGATTTTCTTCCAAGGAGATGGATATTTGGAATTTTGCAGGAACTAGTTCCGAATTTGGCTTCTCGGTTTCCCGATCCAGATGAAGTCGATGTAACGAATACAAACGCCTGTCCGTGAGTATCTGGCTGATGTACTTCCAGATAAATGAATGGCCTCCCAGGTCTCTGGATTTAACACCTATAGAATGATTCTTTTAGAGGTACTTTTAAGACCAAACTGGGAAACCTTCAACGAATAAGACAGGAGTGTAGACTAATTTCCGCCCAAGTAATTAAAAAACGAGCTCAAGTTCAAGTTTAGGATATAGTAAGTTAGTTAATGGACAACATTTTAAGCAGTTATTGAAGAAACATATTTGAGTTGATATTATAATATAGATCCGTTGATTAAATTTCTTAATTTAGTTGATGTTTACTATATTTTGAACGACAAGAAATAAAAAAATTGATATTTGGAGTACACGTGTAACTATATAAATATACCTTACAAGAATAGTTATAAAAAATTAGGATTGCCATTTAAAAAAAAGATCTTTGACATCATTTCTCAAATTTGGGACACGCTGTATAGCATTATCTTGAATGAAAAAGAGTGCAATTAAAAACACTAATCGACCTGTCCGATTTGTGTGATTGATGACTTGTTTATTTTGTGGAAATTCATGATCACTTTGATGAAACGAAAGAACAAATAAGACAAAAGAGTGTTCTTTCGTTTCATCAAAGTGACGTGTCCGAGCATATTTCTAACAAAAAATCTGTTTTTGAGTTACTGAATTTTCCAAGTTAGAAACTCGCACTGTATAAATTCATTATGCGTAAAGTTGTCAATGCCAAAGAGTGCCAACTGAACTAGGATTAGAAAAATTCATAGGATCGTCTCAACTAAAATGTGTACATTCTGAAATATAAAGGTAATATGAACTATCATAATAATAATTGAGATCAATTCTCACAGTTTCATTGCCGATGGTTACAATTCTCTGTTGTTTACAGATCTGAAGATAAAGAATCGTGGTTCCTGCCCTAGACCTATGTGAATTACCGATTTTTATGAGTACCTGTCCATGAACAGTTCCTTGAAATATTGTAGTTCAAAAAAAGAACTTACCTTCTAACAAAATTAGCAACTTGCGACTATGCTTCAAATGATTCTAATTTTGAATAGGTGTTGATTTTCATTTTTGTATTATTTATTATAATAAAACAGGTTATATTAATTAGAGTTTTTTATTGCTATTATCACTGCAACAATTTTTACTCAACGCGCGTTGTTGATGGACCAGTCCCTTATTTGGCCAGATAAGAACGTATTTTATTGATTCCTCGTGAAATTTGACCAATAGTGTAATAATCTGCGATCTTTCGACAAGATCATTTTCTTGGTAGTCTCAGTACGGCTCCTTGGGAATTGTCGTACCAACAAACGCCAAAGAATCCCTTTCGTTGGCCTTCGTTTGTCTGGTCTGTACAACTGTACGTAGATTAAACTATTTTTGTAATTTCGATTGAATATGGCGACTTTTTATTTACATTTAAAATTACCTTTCTGCGGCAGCTTTAATATTATTATCCTTTTCCATTTTAAGGTTGGCTTCAGGCGCAACCAAAAAATGTGTATTCACCGACTCAACTACCTGCAAGTATGGCCCATTTATGTTTCAATTAAAATAATCGTCACCATTCATGTTGAATCCTCAGATGTGAAGAATGTTGGCAATAATTTTTATTTCCTTGCTTTGCAGAATTCATATAAAGAACGAGTTTTCAAGGTATTTTTTGGTGTTGCGTACATCATGGAGTTTTCAATTTTTTCCAAAACAATTCATGATTTACCAGAAAAACTTGTGAACAGACTATGAACGTTACAATCCGTCCAATTTTTGTAGATCCGCATGTTTACAAAAATTATTCTATTAATTGTATAGAAAAGCAGAAAACATTTGCTAGACCTTATTCTGTCGATTAAATATTGGGATTGATTGTTGAATAAGAGGTCGCTGTTGGTCGAAATATCAATGAATGAAATAGTCAACAAAATTAGGTTTTTGGTAAATTTTAGATCTAAGTAATTTGGCTGAAATCATGATCAAGTGGCAAACGAGAAAAAAATTCAAAACCAACTTAGAACAGTTGAACTCAAATATATTATTATATACCAGAAGTCGGTAGTAGTTAGTAGTAGTTACAAACTGGCTCTTCCATCAAAATTTGAAATATACAATGTCCACGTAAGTGTGCGTCATATAGAAAAATTTAAGTTATTCTTCATAAAAAGTTTTGCATGTTCTAAAACCTAATTTCAAGTAATTGAATCTCAAAATTTGCATGTCGCCAATTTAAGTGAAGACGCTGTATATAAACACATTTATGTTATAGGACTGATGCTTTCTCATTCAAACCTTATATATTAGGTTGTTTCACCGCCCCACAGATTCATCCATTCAATGTTGTCCAAAAAAAAAACATTGTGCCAAATTTAACACATATTAACAATCAAAATTCCGAGAATTTCAGTCAAAAGGGCTTATACGATGTTTGTACTTACATAAGACTGATGTAAAAATCGAAAACAGCCTTCTTTTAGAAATAACAAACTAATTGGTTTTAATGACTTTTATTTTAAAGGAAAAAAAGATTCATAACATAAAAACTGACAGTACTAGTAATAATTCACAGGTAAAATATTTTTTAGTCACATCTATTTCAGATTTATACTTCTAATAATTTCGTATGGCAAACTTCAGTTACCGACCTTAAATTTGAATTGAAAGTGTTGCAGATTAAAATCGAACTTTTTATACAGGGTCAATCTCATAAAACAGTACTCAATATTCTTTCTAATAGTTTTCTCGAGTCAGCCCCCTGTCGAAAGCCAGAAAATAAACCCCATTCAACAGTCATCAATTGGCGGCGTTAGAAATGGCTATATTGATTCTCATTGGAACAACCCTAGACTAAAAAATGTAAAACCTACAATTTAAGAATTCGGAAACAATTCGGGGATACATACTATATAGTAAGTGCACAGATGTATTCTTGTATCACAAAGTATGAAAAAAAATAAAGAATTGGCTAATTTGTATCCCCTGAAACTAACATCGAATAGAACGTTAATTGATTTTCGATATAAGTACATTTTCATACTTTGTGAGTAACTCTTTAACTTCAACTAGACACGAATGTAGCAATGACTTGAAACAACTTGCGGTGGGCACCTACACTGGAGGCACTCCGACCTTCCAAGGAAACAAAAATAAATATATTACAAAAATTTACACAATTATATTAATTTATAAATATTTTTATTAATTAAACTTGTCTTGTAAATTAAATAACTTTGAAGTTATTCACTTTTAATGGGCCCGGCCACAAAGCAAAAAGTTCGAGGTGTTGAAAAATGTAGACAATGGGCCGGGATGAAACAATGGAAAGCTGAAAATGCATCTGTTGATTTCTTCACTTTGAAGTCATCATGGTGACAAACTCTGTAACAAAAGGTAAAACAAAAAATTAGTTCAATCGAGTCACGACACTTTTCAAATTCAATATTATTCACATTTGCCGCTTTTGAAACCGCACACATCTTATCTTCACGGCAGTGATTTCAATGACCGTGAAAACAAATGTATACTTTAAATTACATTACAGATATACATAAAACTTGATCATGCAATAAAGGAACTAATCATCCGAACTCCAGAAATCTCAGTTGCTCAAAGATAACCAATTCAGAAAATTCAAATGATGTACACTAGTACTTTACAAGTCAAAAAATAGAAACTACCCAAACACCAACATTACCTCACTTTCAGTCGTTGCGCTTTTTGCCAACAAAGTTAGAAACTTGAGGAGCTGAAGCTTACTAATGTTATCTATTCTATCCTGGTCCTGTTCAACTTACAATGTAGATAAAATTAAATAAAACGTACCCCACCAGTAATCTGAACAGGTAAAATTTTGTGGCCCCCTCGCTTAGCAAACCTAAATCCCCTAAATTTTCATCACTGGGTTTGCTTAGCAGCAGTCAAGTAAATTTTGTTTTCATTACGATGGACTAAACTTCTAAAAAAAATCTATTCCCAAAACCTTTAATAATGGCTATCTAATATTTATTATTTAAATGTTAAAAGTAATATTTTATTTTGAGAGTGAAATAGAACTTACTTTTAACAGAAATATTATACAGTACAATTATTTGTATAACTGGCCAATTATAATTATAAAATGGAAATGAATAAATGGAAATTTAATATTTCAATAAAATCACATTTTGACGTCTTTTGTCAGTTAATTATTATTATGGCATAATTTGCATTTGTTGTGAAGTGACGCCGAATGACCTTACTTAGTTACAAACAAACAATATTGTTTTATTGTTTACAGATCACGCTTTTCATTGTATGTTCTTGCTGGTGTTTTTCGCATAATGAAGAATAATAGTGATAAATTAAGAACTATATCTGAATTATTAACGAAAATATTGGCTCAGCAGTACGCAGCATATTCTATTTTTTTCAGCTGGAGTAGAATTTAAAATTTCGAAGGAAACTTCAGTAAACCCGTCTTATTAGCATATCTAGAAGAAATTTTTAAAACTAGTGTTAAAAATATTAATTCTACAACCGCTTGCCTTTGACGCTTTCAGATCTCTACGCAAAGATGACGTTTTACGAGAAACGACAGTATTTTCACTACCTATAGAACGAAAACAAAAGGCCCGGATAGCTCTCCTCTTGGAGAATTTTTTTTTTAATGTAGAAGTTAGAATTCAAAAATATAGGTGCCCAATCAGGGTTTTTGACCCGCATGATAAATTCCTCCAGTATTAGCAAAATTAATACTTCTGAACCAAAGAAATTATGACTTTCTGAACGTATGTGAACTGTCTTGTAGTTTACAGACACAAGGGTAAAAAATTTATTCTTGTAAATAGCACATGCTTCAAAAACTTTGCATGGACAATTGACAAGCATATCATTTTGATCATTGTGCCGCCTGTAAACCGCAAGACAGCTCACATACGTTCATTTTATTTGCGTTTCTATCAAAAAGTCCTATTTTCTTTGGTTCATGTATCTGAATCGGATTGTTTTCAGGCTGAAAACAATCCAATCTTTATAACTGACTTCACTGATCTGGTTATTTCACTGATCGGTGATTATTTTTCTACCTACTTGTTTTCACCATTGCACACAGCACCAAGTGACGAGACTGAATTTCATGGTGAATCGACCCTTTTGTCGTTCCCACTCAACAAGGAGACATTCAAATCTGAAGAAATTATTATTAAACGGCCAACGATCTTGTGGATAAACTGATTAGAAAAATATATTTAAGTAAACTCTCTTCAACTTCTTATTTTTAAGACGCCTAATATGAAGGAGGTACACAAAACTTCATATGAAATACAACAAATTTTTAGTCCTCCCAAAGAAATCGAGGGTTTATGAAATAAGCTGTAAAGGACTCGAGAAGACGTAGTTGGGTCAAACTAAAAGGGCCATGAAAGTAAGGTCCAAAGAGCCCATTGCTCATATTAATTTTCTAGACCAGAAAAACCAATCGTATTTCAACATGCTCTGGATCACCGATTTGATGACGAAAATATGAAATTAATTAGTCAGGTCGCTGGCCATAGACTATTCTCAATGCATTCGAGAAATTGGAAATTGCGAAATATAAAAGAAGTATGAATCTGGATAAGGGCCCTATTCCAACAGCTCATTGTTCAAGTTCACAGTAAATCAATGATGGTTTTTCTTTTTAATTAATTATTTAATTAATTTAATTAATTAATAATTTCCCAAAAAAGAGTAAAAAATTATTTTCCATGTAATTACTCAAAAGTAAAAAAAGCGTGGGTGCTCTTATTTCACAAATTTTAATTTTACAATATTTAGCTCAATAGAAATAATGTCGAGCACCCTCCGCTTTTTTACATTTGAGTAATTACATTAAAAACTATTTTTTACTTTTTAGTCTGTGGTGGAAGTAAGGCGTGTTCTTTAGTTTTGGAAACTATAATTTTATTGTTCTTACGTTTGCATTATTTAGAGGTAATCGGACGAGAACGAAAATCGTTCTAGAATGTAATTTGATGATCGTTCTCGATTCTTGCAAATTTGCAAACCAAGTTCAAAAAACATGATTTCTGATAATGATGTGGTCATAATCACCGAACTTGTTCGCAAACTTGGAATCGTCAACTCGATTTTATGGATCCTGACTAAAAAATTAAAATCTCCGACTCCGAAAACCCCCAAATTACCGATTTTGAATCGAATTTGACCATAATCAGAAAACTCGACCACCATCTTTGGCCGCCATGCCTAATCAAAAAATGCATAATCTACCACGAAAACCCTCACATACCTATTTTAAATCAAATCTGACCATAATAACAAAACTTGTCCACCATCTAGAAGACGCCATTTTTTTTCACCATTTTGCACTATCATCGAAATTATGAACACCTGCCAAATTACAGATCATTCGGACGTCTGGAAGTGGTTGAATATCACATTAGAAGATTCCGTTACATACATAGATAGAGCGATAGATAGAGATGAAGCTAATATAAGCGTGGTAAAAAAGGTAAAGATTCGATCGGTAACGCTATCGTTTGAGTAAAAGTTTAATGATTTTGGCTGAAAATTATGAAGGAATTGATAGAAATTCGCTGTCCGGACTATACCTGGACTACTATTTGAATTACATCCCATGTAAAGGTTCTAAAAGTTCATGTTTGCAATTGGAAATTTAATCTACCACCTACGAAACAACCGACCAAATTCCGTTCATTTTGCATACTCAGTGTTTCCTGGAAAACTCTGAAAATAAAATAATACCCCAAATAACAAGACTTGGCTTTGATATCAAGTTAGTCGAACCTACCCAGTAACAATTACAAATTCTTGTGATCTATTGAGGAAATTCTTCAACCGTTACAACAACAAAATGTAGTGAGAAATAGAACTGGTCCAAATACACATTTATTAAATAAACACTATAAATAAAGAGAAACTATTTTCTCACTTTTAGTCACTAATAATTGAGCTTTCGTTTGTAGACAGACAGTTTCAACGAAGGTAGAATGTTTATTTTTATATTTAAAGTATTCCATCAAATTTGACAGACTTGGCTTCAAATATCCTGATCGCTGATGTGAGGTTTGAGGAATAAATTGAGGTTTCCTAAAGTTGTAAGAGTAGGCCAGTAGAAATAGACAATCAATTCACATTAAATCCAAAAGTTCTCTCAAACATTGGTCAAGTGAATGATACATCGAAAAAGCAATAAATCTCAGTTTGCAACCTCTTCCGAAGTACGCAACATTGTCAAAATGACATTTAACTTGAATTTAGCTGAACAGCGTATATTATTTTATATAACGAATAAGGTGTGCAACCAAATCAAGTCTAAGGAACATTTTTTCTATCGCAATCTAATGTTTTTCTTTGATATACCATAAGAGAAAATTCTGAAAGTTCTGCAAACTTGGCAGATATATGCGTTGACCAGAACATATATTTTTTTAATTCGTGGTCATTTTTTTGATCAATGTCTTCAAATAATAAATTTGAAATATTGTTGCAAATTTTGAAAACATCTCTTCTGATGCAGTCACAAATTTGCAACCTTATACATGATCCAGAACTTCATGCAATTTGCAAAGATTTTTCAAGGCTGTGTAGTTGCAAAACTTTTGCAATTATTTCGAGACCACCTTGAACAAAAAAAATTACCACGAATTAAGAAAATATACGTTCCGGTCAACATAAAAGGTTGCAAATCTACACAACTGTTCGGAATATTATTCCAATGTATCTGTCAATTTTGCAGAAGTTTTGGAATTTTCTCTTATGCTATATAAAAAAAAACATAAGATCGTTAAAAAAATGTTCCGTACACTTGAATTGGTTGCAAACTTGATATGAAAGACATGAAATAATATATTTAATACTACTTCAAGTTTGCAGAACTCTTGGAATTTTCTCAATGAGTATACAACAAAATTCAAGTTAATTGCCATTTTGACAATGTTGCGTACTTCAGAAGAGGTTGCAAACTGAGATTTATTGCTTTCGCGATACATCATTCACGTGTCCAAAGTTGAAAACTTTTGGAATTATTGTTAAATTTTCGATTTTTCATGTCTATGTCTACTGGGCAAGTGGGCACTCGAATCTCTTTTTGGCATCCGGTCGGAGAGTCGCCCATTTTTTCTCAAAAAGGCGAAAAATAATGAGAAAAGTTTTTAAGGGTCATCACGAAGAGAAACCAAAAGATTGGGTAAAAAATGTGATGTGCGAAGAAAAAATCGGATATATTATCAAAATACTCGGACATACTTTAGGCTAACAACATATCCGTCGAGTGACTCCCCCTCCTCTCTGAGCCACTAACAGGTGAAAGTGCCAGAATCAAGATTTTTGAACAGAATGGAATAGAATAATTTCATTGTTCCACTAGTGTACAAAGGTTAAATTTTATTATGACTGACTTTTTTTCTACAGAATGGAAAGGAGAGAGAATTATGAAGATACTTCGGGAATTTTGAAGAGACTTCGGGGATTAGAGAATTCGAGGTTTAGGAAGAGAATTCGGGGAATGGGAAGAGTTAGGGGATCGGTAAGAGTTCGGAGATTGGTGAGAGAGTTCGGAGATTGGTGAGAGAGTTTGGGGATTGGGGAGTGTTCGGGGAATGGGGGAGATTTCGGAGAATGGTGGAGATTTCGGGGAATGGGGGAGAGTTCGGAAGTGAGGGAGAGTTCAGGAGTGAGGGAGAGTTTGGGGAATGGGAGAGAGTTCGAGGAATGGGAAAGAGTTCGGGGAATGGGGGAGCGTTCGGGGAATGAGGGAGAGTTCGGGGAATGGGGAAGCGTTCGTGGAATGGGAAGAGAGTTAGGAGATTGGGCCTAAAGTTAGGGGAAGGGGGAGAGTTCGGAGATTGGGGAGAGTTTGGAGACTGGGGAGAGTTCAGAGATTGGGGAGAGTTCGGAGATTGGGGAGAGTTCGGAGATTGGGGAGAGTTCGGGGATTTGGGAGAGTTCGGAGATTTGGGAGAGTTCGGGAAATGGGGGAAGTTCGGGAATTTGGGGGAAGTTCGGGAATTTGGGGGAGTTCGGGAATTAGGGAGTTGGGGTTCGGGAAGAAAGTTGGGGAGACTGGTAAGAGAATTCGGAGGATTGAGAATAGCTTGGGAGTTGGAAAGTTCGGAGGTTGCGTATAAAGTTCAGGATTGGTGAGAAAATTTGGGGGTTGACGAGAGAGTTCGCTGGTTGGGAATAATTTGGAAGGGTTGAGTAAAAGTACGGAAGTTGAGGTAAGAGTCAGATTTCGATGGTTGAGGAGAGAGTTCGAAGGTTGAGGAGATAGTTCGAAGGTTGGGGGAAGATTTCGATGGTTGAGGAGAGAGTTCGAAGGTTGAGGAGAGAGTTCGAAGGTTGGAGAGAGAGTTCGAAGGTTGGAGAGAGAGTTCGAAGGTTGGAGAGAGAATTCGAAGGTTGGAGAGAGAATTCGAAGATTGGAGGGAGAGTTTGGGAATTGGGGAGAGTTTGGGAATTGGGGAGAGTTGGGGAATTGGGTAGTGTTCGGGAATTGGGTAGTGTTCGGGAATTGGGGAGGGCTCGGGAACCGGGAATAAATTTGGGAGGACTGGGAAGAGAGTTCGGAGGATTGCGAATAGCTCGGGAGTTGGAGGGAAAGTTCAGAGGTTGCGAAAGTTCGGGATTAGCGAGAGTGTTTGGGGGCTGGCGAGAGTGTTTGGGGGCTGGCGTGAGAGTTCGCTAGTTGTGGAAAACTTGGAAGGGCAGAGGAAAAAGTTCGGAAGTTGAGGATAGAGTTAGGATGTTGGGATGGAGTTTGTAGGCTGGAGGAGGGTCGAAAGTAGTGGAGAGAGTTCGAAGGTTGGGAAAAGAATTCGAAGGTTGGGGAAACAGTTCGAGGGTTGGAGAGAGAGTTTCGAAGATTGTGGAGAGAGAGTTTCGAAGGTTGTGGAGAGAGTTCGAGGGTGGTGAACGACCAAGAGAATGTTTTTCAACATAGTTCTTAATATTTTTCCTTTAAGGAGATGTCATTACAAAAAAAAAACTGGAGTTAATGGTAGATATGTCATGAACGAAAAATTTTTAAGTGACATTTTTCAATATATTGTACCATTATGTGAGTTTGACACACGTTGACTAATTTTCCTTATGTTTGTTACAAGATTTCCTGTACTATTGGAAATGTTGACATATTGATATCAGTTTTTTACGTTTCAGAAAGTTCAAAGAACGTGTTTATATTTTATTCATTTAAGAAATATAGGTTTTTTTCAAGATACCGAAGCGAAATAAAAAAAAATGTTTCATATAAAATTTCATTGTCAATTGAATATCTACATAATGTATGTTTCGATTATTCATTTCATTCATTGGTTCGCCTAATTATTCAGTATAAACGGTTCGACTTTTTTCGTGAAAATGTAGATTTTTTTAATTTTTAGAACAGTTCCTCACCCGCACAGTACCTGTGAGAAAAAATGAAAGCCAACACGTCAAAATTAACATTTTATCACTAACAGTACATAACACAAAAAATACTATAATTATCAGCCGGTTAATCCAATCTGCGATCCTTGGCTCCGAATGTATACCACGCTAAATCTACTTAGCCATGAGATGCGTCTTAATGAATTCTAAAAATAAAAAAAACCGTTAGAACTTTCGGAAAACTTACCATTTCAACTGTTCAATTTACCTTCACCTAGAGTCAACCAAGCGATGACAAAACACTGGACACAGTACAGAAAGAGAAAGAGAAGAAGAATGTTCTTGATTTTTTTCCAAAATTCAAGAAGCAGCACAGTTGATAAAAGCTCCATATTTTTATTAAATATGAAATGTATGGTTTTTGACGAGCCACCTTTATTTTGTGTTGGTCACTTCAAACTTGACACTGTAATAGATTGTTAGATAAAACTGATACACTAAAACTTTCTACTACACAATACACAACACTGACACATACACACAAATTATACATCTTCAGAATTAGTTACACTACGAAAGTGTGAAAAATGTGCATTTGTGTCAACTCGAGAAAGTTATTTGAAGAATAACCATACTTATTACTTGGGAAACATAAATGTGTTTCAACAGAAATATGTTCCATAATTATATTCTAACATCAAAAGCATAAAACAAGCAGTTAAAAGAGAAGAGCAGAGAGAAATAAAAAAACATAAAAAGTGAACAGAATGACTCACTAAAAATAAAACATAAATCAGATCATCAACACTCACTCTTTTTCAATCTTAAAAGGAAATCAATAACATTTTGAGAAAATAAGGTAGATTATGAAATATACGAAACGATTGTAGAAATTTTGACGAAGCGAAAAACCGTCCTCACCAATAATATCATAAAGTAAGGAAATGGGGAAAGGGGAAAAGAAAAAAGTCAAAGAGAACCAGATTGGAGAAAAAGAGAGAAAAAGGAGAGGGAAAAGGGGAGGAGAGAAAAAAGGGATGAGAGAAAAAAGGATAGGAGAAAAAGGGATGAGAGAAAAAGGGATGAGAGAAAAAAGGATGGGAGAAAAAGGGGGCCAGAAAAAAGGAGGGGAGAAAAAGGGAGTCGGAAAAAAGAAGGGGAGAAAAAGGGAGTCAGAAAAAATGAGGGGATAAAAGGAGTCAGAAAAAAGAAGGGCAGAAAAAAGGAGGGGAGAAAAAGGGAGTCGACAAATAGGACAAAAGAAAGAGGCAAAAAAACACTAAGTGAAAAAATGTATAGAAAAAAGAAGAGAAAAAAGTAAGAATGGATAAAGGAAGAATAGAAAAAGAAAGACAAAAAGAAAAAATAAAAAAAAGGATAAACAGGGGAACATTAAGAAGAGAAAAAGAGAAACGAGGAAGAGAAAACGGAAAAAAGAAGAGAATTAAATTACAAATTAGAGCATAGTTTTTCTCGTTATTTTATCTCCATCTTCTTTTTTTATACTTTTTCTCATTTTCCTCCCTCAGTCATGAAGCTAATTGATTTCCACCATATAATTGTACCATTTTTTATCCGTACATCATGGTGATACCGGAGGTAAATAGCTAAAAGAGTTAATGGAGAGAAAACTAATTTGACCCGTGTCGAAATTGATTTTTTTTTTCACAAACTCCTAATTATATACGATGTACCTCTATTAAATCTCAAAGAAGAACAAAATGAGCAAATTCACAATATTTGCTAGGTTGTGATCAATTAGGGCCAACTGAAACAGGGGCCGTTCAAGTATTACGTAAGCAAATTTTTTGTAATTTTTGACCGCCCCGTCCCCCTCGTCAGCAAAAGTAAGCAAATCTCTTAACTCCCCTCCCCTGCTTACGTAAACATTTATTACAAGTATTTTTTAATCTGTTCTCGTTTCCTTATTGGTTCATGAGCAGCATTTAACAAGTCTAGAAATACGGGATTTATATACAGTGAGGAATAAAAGTCCGTCGCCCACCAGGTAACTTCTTTATTTTACATATTACAAAAAAATAATAAATACATAAGTTGTCGGGTTTCATTTGATCTCGTTAATGGTTTAAATTTCATTTATACAGTGTCTCAAAAAAGCTCAGCGACTTGGAAGATTATTTTTTTAAATAGGACACCATGATCGGTTGGAGATGATCATAAGGAATCCACTAATACCAAGTTTGATGTTATATCTAAAGACTACGGAGATATCGCCATTTATTTCATCTATAATCGACGAGTGTGAGAGAGAATTTATTGACCCGCCAGAAAAATTTTCTCTCTCCCACTCATCGGATATTTCCGTAGTCATTGAAGATAACACCATCAAACCTGGTATTGTTGGATCATCCCTAGCAGATCATGCAATGATATACAGGGTGTTCTATTAAAAAAAAAATTATAAGTCGCTGCGCTTTTTTGAGTAATACTTAAAACATTAAAGAGATCGAATGAAACCCTACAACTTATGTGCTCAACATTTTGTACTATGTAAAATAAAGAAGTTACGCGGGGAGGGGGAGGGAGGGACTTTTGATCCTGACTGTATACTCTATAGAGAGATGAACTTATAGTGATTCGCTATAAGGGCGATAGCTGCCGAGTGGATAAGACGCGCGCTCGCATTCGTGGGGTTGAAAGATCAATCCCAGATACGCACTAGTGGATTTTCTAAATCTAAGTGCGGATTTATATCACTACCTCGACAGTGAGGGAAAAATCGTGAGGAAACCTGCACATTTAGAATATCTAGATGTGTAACCATAATTCGATTTGTCTGTTTCCCCTCTCTAAGGGTTATATTTATGCCCATCGCTTCAATGTGATACCAGAATCATCAAATACTGGAATTATGCAAAAAATCTAAAAAAGTTAATGAATAAATATTGCTGACATGATCAACATCCAGATTCCCCCATCTCCCATGTCATCAAAAATAAGCAAATCAAAGACCCCCTCACGCCCTTCAGTGCTTACGTAAACTTAATTGACCTCACATGAACCTTTTTTTACCATAGAATAAAATAAAAAAACAATGACTCTTTTTAGTGATGTTATGAATTTATAAGAGTCTAATGCATCCAAAAGAGCCAGTTAATTTAGACTGAATCTCTCCAAAGATGGCAGACATACAAAATACTCAATTTCATCCAAACAATTGTGAGTTCCCACACTAGACATTCTAAATATAGTGATGTTAATGATTAATGATACTGAACAAAAAAAATATAAATATTAAAATAGTCATGCCACTAAGCACATTTCCAAAGCAAGACTATAACTGACCAGCTTGAAGCATGTGTAGAGTACGGACTGAAAACTATGAGCGAAAGGGCTCGGAAATCTGTAAAGGAATAAATACTGCCAGTCACACCCTTCGCAAACCTACAATTTCACACTAGTACTACTACTATGATGACCCGTTTTCATTTTACACTGAACAAAGTAGGTATATGCATTGAAAAAAAAAATAAAACGTAAATTTTTTTTTAGCAGATTTATGGAAACCTTGTAAAATACTCTAGAATTATTCCAAAATGAAGGTGAATGAAAAAAGATCATCTCTGTGCACATATCTTTGGAGAGTGGTTTGAAAGAACAATAACATAAATCGATATGAAGAAGACAGGGAGATGCTCAAGAAAAATTAAATGTAACAAGGAAGATGTTTTCATGTAGATGACTTGATAAATTTGGTAGGAATCAAACCATTCAATACGAAGCTCTGGAAGGGAGATATTACTGAGAATTTAGAAGTAAAATTCCGAGTTGTAACTTGGAACTTCAGAAAAAGAGATTTTTTTTCTACGTATCTCTTCCAGAGCTTAGTAATCCAATGATCATAAGATTTGATGACTAAACTTTTTTGTATTCTACATTTGATATCAAGGGGACAAATAGTAATTTTTGTTGAACATGCAAGCTAACCACTAAAAGACAATTGAAGAAATACGGAACAAATGGGTTAGGTTTCAAATATTGAAACCGTCGCGCCAAGGCAGTCAACTGATAAACTATATCAAAAGACAGTACTTTTTTATTGTTTGGTTGGTTCTCTCACGTTCAGAGTTGTATTGATTGCGATACTGACATTTTCTGATTAAATATTTATTTCAATAAAAAAAAAATTCTGCGAAGTAAAGAAATAAAACTACTGATTTGAATATGGTAACCCTTAACTTGAAAACAAAAACTTTTTGTCGATCTATTTACGACTTTTTATTAAAAATATTTAGGAAACACGTGAACAATGCAGACTTATTTTCAAGATTAGTAATAAAAAAAAATATAATCAAACTTTTCCACTCACCAAACAAAGAAAAACGTAGTAAAAGTACCGTCTATGTATAGTTCAGCAATTCGACCACCAGATACATTTATCATGTGCTCAAGGTCTTACATGAACACAAACTCTGCAAACACTAAGGAATGCAAAGTATTTTCGTAATGTTTCCATACATTGTCAGGTTAGTAACGATAATCGTGTCCGACGGACGGTTCCAAAGGAAGCAAAGGAAACAAGACAGAAAGTGACAGCATAGTACAATTTTCGGAGGTTGTGAAAACCAATATCGTCTGCGACATTCTTTTCAAAGAACGATTCCTGAGAAACCTTACGATCGACGAAGGTAATGAGGACCTTTCCTTCAGTTTGACTCACGAAATTGGTTTCCTCGTATTATTAATATGCTCTTTCACCGTGACAAATCACTGAATATTTTTTATGCGGTAAATTTATAACGGGTAGAACAGTGACACAGAGCAAAATCCCAGGGCCACCAGACGTCACTTATTTTCTGACGAACGAAACGTGCAAGATTGAGTAGTGTTGTTATGCCTACCAGGTAGCTTGGTCAAACAGACATTTTCCAGGTATACGGTAATCAAGGTAAGTAAAAATATTACTCACCTCACTTATATTCTGACAGCTGATTTTTATATATGTTAGCCAGAAAACTATTTAAAAACGTTTTTTTACGAGAAGACAAACCGGACCGATCCAAGGGACCCCTAGACCCAATTTTAATCCCTCTTTGGGTATGAGCGCAGGAGTGAAAAATTTATAATATTGATAACACTAAAAAAAAAGAAGTTTACTAGAGTTTATTAAAATAGTTAATTCTAGAATTATTGTGGTCAGACTGGCACGTTTTTTAAAATTGATCTTTAATTATTTACCTGATTTTTTAAATCTTAGCTGATTTTTTTTTACCTTTTAATAATTAATAAGAGGGTAAACCGTAAGAGAGAGAGAGGTCAATATAACACTAATACATGTCTCCCTCACGCTCCTGCGCACAGATAATACCCTCGCGCTCATATCCAAAGAGGCATTAAAATTGGGTCTAGGGGATGATTGGCTGTCAGAATATAAGCGAGGTGAGTAATTACTTACCTTGATTACCGTATACCTGGAAAATGACCATTTGGCCAAGCTAGCAGGTAGGCATGCAATCATAGTACATACTATATAACACTACTTAATCTTACACATTTCATTCGCCAGAAAATAAATGATGTCTGGTGGCTCTGGAATCTTGGACTAGTAGGGCCAGTTGTTCATTCCGAGATTATCCTCAGATCAACTGGTCTTGCTTTAGTTGTTAGGTAGTAGCCAATCAAATCGCTAGTTCCTTAGCAACGAAACCAAGATTAATTAATCTGGGGATCATCTCGAACTGAAAAACCGGCACTTAGGGACATTATCTGTGTTAGTTGGTTATACATCACTGCCGCTTATGCATGTATTCGTACGTTGTTGCCAGATATATAGTTCATTCCATCCATAGAAGAGATGTTCGACTTTCATAGACTCAGATTCAAACATCCTACTGCCGGTAAGCAACAATATGGTTTCCGTTATCAGAGATCAACTGATGATCTGCTTGCTATATCTCACATATTGGCAGCGATCCATTAATAAATACAGAGAAACTCTGGCCGTGGCATTTGACATCTCCAAGGAGTTTGATCTTGTTTGGCACCAAGGACTCTTCACAAAGCTTCCATTTTATGGCTTGTCCCTTCCAATTGTGTTTTTCGCTAAATGGCTTTCTCTCAGACAGATATCTCTATGTGGTGGTTGACAGAGTTTTATCCGACACTCAACCTATAAATTCTGGTGTTCCATTCTAGCACCAACACTTTCTTCTCCACATCAATGATATGTTGGAGCTACCTTAGGCCCGTTGCACAGCTTTGCGGATGATGTTACTCTTCATAGTACTTTCCCTGCAAATTTTCTGATAACCAGCTCGTAAAACCAGAAGAAAACGAGGAATGAAAGTAAACGATTTAACGACTTATGCTCTTGTAAAATATCATCCATTGATCGATCAACCGTTAGCGTTTCATCAAAACTTGACCGTCGAACTCAGTATAAACAATTTTTTTCGTTACTTTGGAATCATGCCGGATATATCTTTTCCAGGTCTCGTTCTTCCAAGGAACGACAAAGCTTTGGAACTCACTACCTCGAGAAGTGTTCCCTATACCATACACCCTGTAAAAATTTAAGAAGAACACCAATTCCTACCTATTTTTCAATGTTCTCTGAACATTGCAGGATGTTCCGTTTTCAATATAACCAGCACATAAAAAATTCACAAACTCTTTCAAATATTTCATGACCAACTTTCAACTCAATAGTCATTACAAGAGCCTTTTATATAAACTTATTGTTGAATATGGCAATGGCTTGGGTGCAACAGAACAGAGCCCGGCTCCGATTTCAACGCATATTTAATCGAAATGGTGGATGCGTCTAAACTTCTTTTGTTTTTTCTCCAAGTCAATGTGAGGTTGACTTTTCATAAGCTTCACATGCAGAGAAGAAAATATATATGTGAAGAGAAAAACGTACTCCTTTTAGGGCTTGAATTTATCCTATTTTACGGCCCAATTGAAATGTACATCAACTTCTAGCGAAATCCGTCTATCCCGTTTTGGCCTCAAACACTTTTGTCCGTGGCGTATATGTTGCCATGTAAATGGCCGATAAGTTTAGGAAAAGCATTGGGGGTTTAGGCTATTTATTCCATACAGTCTGAAGGAAAGCTGACGCGCTTTGCGATGATGTAGTTAGCCAAAAAGTCCAAGCGCGAATTTTTCAGATTGGTTTGGTTTATACAGGGACAGGCAGATTTTTAGCTAAAAACGCGAAACCGATTGATTTAAAATTTCTTAGAAAATTGTATTCCTCGTAAAACCCGGCATTTCTTCAACTCAAAGTATACCATCCATACTTTGAAAATCTCTTCTCGTATACGACGAAAAAGAAAACGGCAAGAACAACAAAGATCGATTATTTTGCGATACGAAAAGCTCATTGGGTAACATAATATCAGAAAAAGCTGCACCAATTGCTTTAATTTACAACCACAAAATTTCAATTCTCTACTACTGTATACAGTGACTTTCAAAAAGTTTGCACCATAAGGGAAACTTAGGCTTTTACTAATAAATGTTTTCGAAAATGTCGAAAAGAAGGTCAGTTTGCACTTGATCAAATTTTCTATTTTTTGTTCTTCCTGTATACCGATTATAAATTTGGTAATTTAAACAATTCATATGCAAGTTTTCTGCAATGCACCAATTTTTATGAAGAATAAAATTTTCTGCCAAATGGATAATAAACAAGTTTTGCATAAGGTGCAAACTTTTTGAAACTCACTTTATACGAAAATAACTTCAACCTATTCGAAAAGTAAATTATTCAGAAATCATTCACATATTTTTTTGAAAACCTGTATATTGTTTCATCAACGGTCATGAATCGCGATAGAAATTTCATGCTCAGACACCGTTGTCCAAGATTTATTTACTTAGTCTTTTGTTTTAATTTTTTTATCGGCCAACAAGATATCACGGATTTTATTGAGCAGCTTTGCGGTAGTCTCTCCGATTCTAATCATTACTCGAGCTAGGCCGATCACATAAAAATATTATTGTGCCACCAGCGACCCGCCTCACCCGCTTCGTAAGGCTGTAAGGACTGCGGGCAGAAGTTCGTGGGACAAACTAGAAGGGCCATGAAATTAAGGTTCAAAGAGCAGATTGTTCATTTCCGAATTGAGTGTGGACTAAAATGTTTTGGATCGCGACTGATTTGATGCCATAAGTCTTAATATTAATTAGACAGCTTCGTCTATCAAGTAGAGAGAGAACTATGAAACTAGTTTATTTCTTGTATCCGTTATGAGAAAGCTGATCACCCGATGCTAAAAGTCATTTAATCCAGAGGTAGCCTAGTTTAAGGAATATGTTCAAGATTGCATGGCATGGGTGGTATATTCAGTTTGAAGAAACGCAGGGGTTTTCTTGAATAAAATTCTCTGACAAATTTCAAATGAAGGCTTTTCCCATTCGAATCTAGGTATCTTCGTCGTATCATTTAGTAGTAGAACGATATACAAATCATGGTTGGTCGAATTGTTATCGCCTTAATAACGAAATAGTCGAGCTTTTATATAGCCTGGTGGTATTTTTTCGAGACGCCAGCCACGTCGGTAAGTTCGTAACAACATTCACACGTAATTTCCTCCTCGTCCGCCCCGTTATCGACACTCACCTTCGTAATTGACTTGACCGTCACCGTCAATGTCGGCCTCCCTGATCATTTCGTCGACCTCCTCGTCCGTCAATTTTTCCCCCAAATTGGTCATAACGTGGCGCAATTCCGCCGCAGAAATGAAACCGTTTCCGTCTTTGTCGAACACTCGGAATGCCTCGCGAATCTCCTCTTCGCTGTCTGTGTCTTTCATTTTGCGCGCCATCATCGTCAGGAATTCGGGAAAGTCGATCGTGCCATTACCTGGAATAATCCCAAAAATCAAACAACTAAACAACACTGAAAAATAAATTACAAGTTTCGAAATTATCAACGCCACAAATGATATTTCCAAAATACGAAGGCCACACTTTTTCTTTTTCATTTTTATCTTCAGAGATCAAGTCTAGATTATAAAAAAATAATAAGAATGCAGCCATTAATAGGGCCCAAGTTGCCAACATTATTATTTCTTAACTCGTATGCCGTGACGGCAAACGGCATGACGCTTACACACACTTCGATTGTCTTATCCATTTTGTTTTTTTTGTCATGGAATACAAATTTCGACAATATCAAGTTCTTAATCGACAAGAACTTATGAAAATGACCTCCAGCGAGGATGCAAGAATCTTCTCCTCAGTGACTACCGAACTTTCAAAAACACGATAGTTCTTTTTTATTTAGTTACACCAAGAAATTATCCGATTTCGTAAGTCTTCCACATTTTCCACTGGGTAGTGTAAACTTATCTGATGACTTCAGATGGCCCCCTAAGAAATAATTCAAGGAGTTTAATTCCGAGAATCGAGCAAACCATCGAACAAGTCCAGCTCGACCAATCCAGCGATATCCGTATGTATGTATGTCTATTTGTACCTACTCGGAGTACCCTGTAGAAAAAGTACAACATTCCGATTACTTCGAGCATACTTCGAAGACAGTTGAAACTTGAATTTCAGTTGAATACGTCTCGACATTGATCCTGTATCCTGTGGTATCTGTCAAAATTGTTAAATGTGTGTGACATTTGGCTGTTTGACGAGTATGTTCTGTATTTAGAAGTAAAACTGTTGTTCGTGAAGTCGTTCATCATGAATAGCTATATTAAAGCCAAGATAACTGACATGCATTTCATTCATGGCCTTGCTTATTGCAATTCATTTTAAGTTAGGCGGTTGTACATTGAACGATTTCCCGACAGAAAAATCTTTCCAAGTGTTCATCCTCGTTTTCTTGAACCAGGCAGTAGAAGACCAGGGCGGTCAATATCAGTAAGAACGGTAGAAGTGGAAGAGAATGTGGTGGGCATGATAGATGAATATCCTACTCGAAACATTGCAAATACGATAAAGTAATAAGACAATTTGGGCATACAGAGATCGCTGGATTGGTCGAAGTGGATCTGCTCGAACCCCGGACTCAAATCATCTGGATTAATTTCAATGGAGTCATTAGTTCACCCTACTCAAGTATAAAATGTGAAAGACTTGCGAAATATGATAATTGCTGGGCAAAGAAACAATCCTCGTGTTTTTTGAAACAGTTCGGCAGTCAATGAGAATATCTGATGCTTGCATCCTCGCAGGAGGAAGTTATTTTCAACAGTACATGTTATCTTTGGTATGTTATTGTGTCGAAAATTGTGTTCGCCCTGTATCTTCGAAACATAGCGGTTTTTCAAAAATCATTCATTATCATCATACATTAAAGTATGAGTGGATAAAAATCTTTCAAACACGTGCTATTTTTCGAGCACGACGGGGCAGCCGGAGACTCGAAATAGAGCAAGTTTTTGAAAGATCAGTTATTCACAAATACTTTACGTAATTTTTTTCAATTGGTGCACTTTGAAATCATAAATACTGGTTTAATTATTATAAATAATGAAAATAAGAAATTATAATGGTTGAATTCGTAATGTGACATCAGTATAACTTTCGTTAATGTTTTTCAATAAAAGTTTTGCATTTGTTTGTACTATTTCATTCGACGTTACAAGGTACTCCTGTTAGAACAATATTCATAACATTGTCATTTAGACTTCACGGTTCTCGAGTTGTTGATGTAGCGCGTTTTCGAAAGTTCGATTTGCTCACGCTGAGGCGTGTTTCAAATAGGTAAAAAGGGGCACCAAGTGAAAAAGACATGGATCCAGGGAATAAACCCTTGCATTTTTGCTTTAACAAAACACCCTGTATATGGTACTGCAAATATGTTTGTTATTTAAACAGGTAAATAGGTGGATTGAAAAGATAATATACTGATTACATAATGGCCTTTACTAGTCACGTGCCGAGTTTAAACTTGAATATTTGGAATAAACCAAAACCATATCGAATGGATTAAGCATTCTAAAAGTACTTGAAACATATAAACAGTACCGGTTTACACGACGTTTTGATTATTTGTTGCATAAGCAATCAGCTCTAAGTGAATACCAGGAGAACCGACAAATTTAAGGCATTCTCAGAATATTTATATCGTGTTTATAAATATTAAAAAAAACTACCCAAACACTATAACAACAGCTTCTGATGACGCCAATGTCTATTGAGATGATTTATGCTAAAACATGATTATCTGGAACAAGCACGAAATATAAACAACCAACAAAGCCACGGAAGCCATAAGGGTGTGCAGAAACTTTGGGGAGGAGGGGAACTGGGGGTGTAACCCATATAACCTACCATAGATATACACATCACTAGTGAGACTGTTCATTATTTACGGTGCATTGGTTTGGGGTAGCACAACTTCTAGCTAGTACAAGGGCAAATATATAGAAAATCCCAATATTGCCTTGTGAATGCATAACATGTGTTAAATAATAATTGAGAACGAATGTGAAAAGGAATTTGTGGAAACTCACTCTGGAAGCTCACTAAAATTCATATTTTGAACGAGGCTATTGAAACCGAGGATGAGCTGATGTAAGCAACTGAAACGTTCTGTATGTACATCAGAAAGCCGAAGAATAACGTTCGCAACTTAGTCGCCTGCCTTCGAACAATCATTTTAATGTTATTTCTCGTGAACAGATGTCTAGTTTTCCAACGTCTAAAATCCAATGCAACAAATTAACGAATAATGTCAACTCTGTATATTTTCGATATAGCCAAATGCGTCATGGTCATAAAAAAAAACCTTGAAGTCCGCCTATTGAAGTGTAAATAATAATATTTTGTAACCGACGAAAAAATAATTGAAGTAATACTTTTATTACACGTATAATTCAAGCTGATAATCTTATCAGCAAGCTAAATCAAATTTACAAATCATTTGAAGAAGTCTATCACTTCCATAAAAGCCCGAGGTGAAATAAAAAATTAACAAGTACCAAGCAACTGAAAGTACGATTCAACTACTAAATAGTTTTCGACTATTACAAAACTATTATTCCTGATTTTTCTATATTTCTCTTGCAATTGATAATAGTTAAGAGTGCACATAAACAAAAATTTTACTTATAGAGACTTTCTGCAAACTCTCTGTATGGATTTATTGAACGTAGCTGCCACCGTTTTCCTCTGTGACAATATACAGTATCGTAAAGTTTTCATCTTGGGTATGGTGGTTTCATGAGAGCGTAAAGAATAGCTTGCTATATGTTGAGAGAGCATTACAATAATTTCTCCTCTACTCGCTCGAGGAAGGGATGTCAACGTGCGGTGTTATCGGTGTGTCGCATTGCCACGTGGTCTGTTAATGCTTCGGGTGGGGTAACAGGAGAGGCACACGGTGGTGCGCCTTTCTTGTTTATGTGGTATTATCATACGATTTTTTTTATGTTTCCCTTGTGTTTTCTAACTACGGTATGAAACTACAGAGGGTTTTAAGAAAAAAAATCCTATGAACAAATGCCCTGACAATCGACAAGTGACCACAGAATGTGAAAGTAGCTAATGATCAAAAAACTGGAAATTTGGAACATTAAAACTAAAGAAAATTATCATTTTTATCTTCTTTGTAGAGGAATATATCATCCATTTAATTGAACTTAGGCATTCAGAGGTTATTAGTATGTTTTGTAAATCCTCCAGAAAATCCAATCTATTGACATTTTTTCTAGTTGAACTTGTATCACTTAAATTATAAATCATCCAAGTGAATATAATTTTCTTTGATTGAACAGTATACAAATTAAAATCTAAGGAAAATAAATAAATCACTTGCGGGGTAGGTATCCATTAAACGAACAATACGGAATAATTACCAAAGACTAATTCTCACGCCAACAAAATCAATGGACCGGCGATTCGATCCGATGGTCAGGTGCACAATCAAACCCAAAATACCGTTCCACCTGAATTTGCATCGCGTGTCTTGCAATTTCTGACCTAATTTTCTTCACTTTCGATAACCGAACACGAACAATGCCTGCCTCCGTAATACCTACTAATAGTACTGACATTCCCCTTTAAATTATAGGTCGGCAAAACTGGAACACTTTTGGAAGAACCCACTGAGCTATACAATCAAAACTGCCGAGTGGCACTAGAGGTACAACGTACTGATTCCATTTGAATTGCAAGGACAATGTCCCAGATTGGGTCACACGGACATTTGAAAAATGGGAGACCTGATTTCCGACATGAAATCAGCCCATATATCTTATATTAAACATGCAACCCGAAATGCTTCATGAGAAAGTATTCGAACACTGATAAAAAGGATGTCCTCAATCAAATATACATATATCCTCTTGAACAGAATCATCTTCTGAAAAGAATAATTATTTCTAATTGATGAATATACTCTTATTTCAAACTTATCGAACTGTTTGCTTCTTTAGATAAATTCTCTTGAAATGAATTTGTTTGCATTAATACACTCCAACTCTTTACCCTAGAGAACACCTACTTGTGAAAAATGCTCCATTTGACTCAAGAACGTAATTTCTTGACGAAGGTCAGGAGGAAGCAGCACGTGGCACAGTCAACCAATGAGCTTCACTCTAGTGGATGCACGCGAAACCCCGCCACCGGAACGGCACGAACCCACGCGTTTAATTGGTTTGGGGGTTGTGTTTGAATCATAATTTGAGTTGTTAGTTTTGTATTTGTCACAGTGGTTATGTGCAAATGTGCTGCTACAGAAGTGCAATATGGAGGTCCAATTATTTCTGTACGATTTGAATTTAGGTCATTTATGGTTGAAGATATTTTTGTTTTCAACAGGTTTGTGATAATGGCGAATGATGCTGTCGTTTCTATATTCGATCGCATTTCCATGCGTCACCGAATAGGTACCTACGTTGATTATATAGTTTCTGAAATTAAAATATTACAAAACTATTCTCATATATAACCATTATACCTCAATTGTTCGCAGTTGTTCTCGGTTTGTTGAACTGTACCATATGAACATGGTTTCTATGGCATATTTGTACTGAACCTCCAAAGGCAGATAATCTTGAATCAAAAATGTATTGCATTATGAAGGACAATATTGTTCGTTATTAAAGTTGAAATATTTTTGCCTTAACCAACTCACACCATCGAACAAAGAGAGTATCCACAATAGTGTTCTTTATCAAAGTTGAAATATTCTTGCACCAAACAACTCCCATTATTCAGTGAAGAAAGTGTTCATATGTCTCAAAACAGTTTTCTTTCAAGTGGTCAAGAGGATTCCGTAAAAAAATCAAACTAATATTTGGTTGGACCTATTCAATCAGTTATGCTTTGATGCAAAAAATCCTTCTTATCAGTGAACTAAATAAAATAACAAGTTTAAATTTTTTAACATATATCTCACAGGAAGTTGGAGATATCGAAAAAATCAGGCATTTCAAACATATGAAGAAATTTCATTTCGAATTAATCTATTTGACCATGACCATGATTAGTCATGCAAAATTTCAGCTTTTTCGGTTCGGAGTAGTCTGACAAGGAAAGGACACCAAGAAATTGTAGAAAAAATCGTGAATAATTCAATTTTTCTGTAATTATTAAATCAATTGTTCAAAATAAAATAACTACTAGTTAATTGTGTAGTTTTAAGTGACGATAATGTCACAGAAAATGGTGTTCCTAGATGATCGAAACAGGCTCGGATACAGGGGGGGCAATTGCCTCCCCCCCCCTAACGACAATGTTAAACTAAAATTTTATCAAATTTATTGTTTACAACGAATTTTCCAAAAGATAGATGAAATCACCCAAAAATTATCTCCCCTAAATGAAATTGCCCCCTCCCAAACGAAATGCTGTATCTGCGATGGATCGAAATGAAATTGGCAAGACGGTATCGCCTTCAGGACGGACAGCGCTACGCTTCGATAAAACTGACGATACCATCTTTCAACTTCAACTTTCAACTTTCGTCAATTTTAGATAAACCTGAAAAATATTATTTCAATAATGAATCATGAGTTTTAATGTCGACAGAAATGATTTGAAAAAAATGGTGGAATAAAATGAAAAGGCATATACCAACCAAATTGAATATACTGGAGTTTTATCCCAACACCAAACCACTACCGCAAAGGTTCCAAACAGTGCAGTGCAATAAGTATATACCAAACTGTTGAAATGAAACTGAAGTTGTACTATTCCAGCGTTTTTTAAACGAGGTCCATCATAGACTAGTGAAACACTTAAACAGATTTAACTTATTGTGAAATTCAGGAAAGCTTGTGTTTTCTCACACAGTAAAACTTCCCTCAAACTCTTGAATTGTTTGCGGGGTATTTTGTATGATCCCAGGAAGCACTCGACACCAGAATTGGCATCCAGGCAACCAACCCACTTCACACTTGCTGTCTGAAAAACCCGTGGGCGTCTATAAAAACCGATAAGTTAAATCTCTTCCCGTATCGGTGGAGCAATGCATATCAAATGCTGCTTAAAAACAAAATCGAGCGCCAGAGACCTGGATAGCTCGAACAAATGAATCCACTAGGCCAATCAATAGAGGATTTTTCGTAATAAGAATACTATGAGGATACCGACTTTGCCATCACATGAAAGAAGAAGAAGTCTGTAATTATATTATATTATGGACTAGAAACTGTCATTTATTATTTATAAATTTAAATACGAAAAAACGTGTTTTTTTAGTGTTATGCTTATAAAATGAAAACAATTTAGCGATCTGGTTGCTTCAATGAGAAGTCTTTGATGAAACGAAAGAACACTCTTTTGTCTAGTATTATCAAGTATAAAAACTAAGTTTTTATACTTGATATATAAATATATATATATATATATATATATATATATTTATATGGGTTAAAACCCGAAACGGGTCGTAACAATAAAAATCTAGTGGAAATGAGACAAAAGAGTGTTCTTTCGTTTCATCAAAGTGATCATGAATTTCCACAAAAGAAACAAGTCATCAATCACACAAATTCAATGAGAAGAACTGTACAGAATTGAAATACAAACAAAATGAGAGATTGTATGACCCGATTGGATCATTAGTAACTGAGAAAAACTGGAAAAACTAGAAAATTTAGCGATTTTTTTTTAATTCACAACTCCGCCATTTTTCAATTTGTAGGGTTGGCCTCTTTCAAGTAGTGAATTATGTGTACTTCATTCGTGCACAAAGGCTTTGTCGGACCATCAGTTTTGGAGTTTTTGCAATTTGATTTTTTTTGCACTATGTTGCAGGGTGCCTCGATTCTCTTATGATAGTCCGAATTCAATAATTTCTGAAACAGATTTTGAAAGTAGAATTATAGTCTATACGAACTCATTTGAGACATACAGTCGGCGAATCTTTGATGAAATAAAAACTCAGCGGCAAATGTCATTTATCAAATTGTTTTAAACATTTAAATTAATTTAAATTTAGTGTTTAGTATATGTATATAACTATACGGACTCCTACTATTTTAGTTGAAAAAAATCACAATTGATCGGTGTACATTGAAATGCTGCCTGGTCTTGGAAAAGTAGTTAAAATAAACCAGTCCCAAACAAACCGAAAAGTTACCAGTTTTAAATATTAACTTTTGATTATTATTCCCTGGACATAGTATAATAACGTGTTATTTCAATCGCCGGAAAACCCAATCATTCTCGTTTCCGTTCCAGTAACTTGATTATCCGATTCATAAAACATTAGAATACACGTATATTCCTTATTGGTGTAGATAATCCATAGAAAAAAATCAAATGGTCGTTCCTTTTCAAAAAACCACTAAATATAATCCGAACAGTGAGTCAGGTTATGATTATGCCTGTCACTCGCAATGTCACATAAATGGAATTGAGAATGTGTAATATTGATTAAATAAATATTCATCATCATCCGAGTTACGACGATCATGAATCATTCAGTTTTAAACGGAATATCATCATAAAACTAACGACAAAATAAGTGTAAACGCCCATTTTTAGAACGTGTTTTACTAAATGTAATATTCATTGAAGTTTAATTGAAGAATAATACTATAGTATATTCCAAGAATAACGTAGAGTAAATTCTCAGAAAAAAAAACTAATTTGGTGTGCATATGCCTATGTATTTCTGAGAATTTACTTATTCTTGAAAGAGCTGTTCTCGCATTTTTTATTTTTAGTTAAGTAAAGGAAAAATGTAGGGCACAATCCGGCAACATTGTATTTTCACCGCTGGCCAGAGAGTGAGAAATAAAAAATTCAGTATCATCCTAACTTAGAGAAATACCATCTAATTATCAGTGCACATCGGGGTGTACAATTTTCGGCGGGTATGTTAGCTGTAACTCTGTACCGGTGCTAGGATCGGCTAGCAGGTCCTATCGATTGAAGAATTATTTTCTGAAATGTTTCCTGAAAATGTCCGAACATTTTCCTGGACTCTCTGGTCCCACTATTTTTATAGTAGGCAGTTGGTTCTAGATTACTTTCCATAATCTACCAACGTCAGGAATATGCCGTACAAGAATATTTAGTCGGAAAGAGAACATCTTCCGATAGAAAATTAGTATTATTATAGCCACCTATACTAGCCAAAACTGACGGCAGTGGTATTATTTTTTTATAAAGAAGTATCGTTTTAATTATAATTCATGTTGGGTCACTACTATGTCTAATTTCCACCGAATCTTTTACACAATTTTCAAATAACTGGTGGTTTATCAATATACTGTTAGCGTATTTTGAGTGACAGGTACATTTGATTGAACTTTGACAAACCATTCAAACTGTCCTAGAGTGACCTCATTTCTATGGGTTTGTTCGACACAATTTGAAGCAATTCAATAAAAATTACGTCACTTCAAGGCAGTTTGATCAAACCGTTTCACCGTGAGCCACGGGCTCTACAATGACTTCCTAATATGTACAGTGTATTCCAAACTCGATGGCATATTAGACGTTTCTGAAGAACGAACTTATTTTCAATCGCGTGATAAGATACCGCGATCTAGCTTGTGGAAATAATTTCACGATTTTAGTGTTGCTACATCTACTTGTACTGATATCTACTTTGTAATCAAATGAAACACTTCGTATATTACAACTTTTTTTGTAGCTATACATAAATTCAATTGGTCATTGAAGATTTCAAACTATGGATTTTTCTTCAGTTTGTTTATTTCTAAGGCTTCTTGTAAAGGTTGCTGATTTCTGCCTATTTGGCATGTATAAAGCTGCTGAACAGTCGCCGCTTCTCAATTTATATACAGTGTACACATAAAGTATTCAATAATCATTATTTCTGAATATGAAGATATTTCGGAAAAATCCTCGGATAAGTAGATATTTGCAACACACCGAAAATCTATAGGGTTATCCAGAATTGTGTACACTGTAAACGTGTATACCCTATCTTTTCATTCATGTTTTGGATTTTGCATTGAATAGAATGTTTCCTAAGTGGCTCTTATACCATTGAATGGAGTTGTTATAATAAATATTGGAAAGCTTAACAAAAATTGTGAATACTGAACGACGATTTTTGATTGAACACGTCGAATAGTTATAAATAATGAACAACTTTAAACGCTAAAAAAGGTAGAATTTGGGAAAAAAAGTGTAGAGAAAAAGGACAAAAGTTCATCATCTATTGTAAACGGGATATTCGTACAGTATTTTAATCACCTTTCTAATTTTCTTCGTTAGTATTCAGAACATAATTCTATAGAAAGCAACGTCGTTTTTAAATGAACGAAATGGAAATGTTCCACTTGTAATAACGCTCCGTGTCGAATATTAATCCATGCATTATTTTTGTCAACTGTCCTCCTCAAAATCAGGGTTAATATAAAATTAAAATTCATGGTTTTCCGGCAACTAACAATGTAAGACGTGAAAATTCCTCGTTAGTTATTTCCATCATACACAAACAAGCCAGTACGTAGCAATAAGTTCTTCTACATCCGTGAAACTTTTTATGTTATTCAAAAACTGTCAAGAGTGTGCAAAAAAAAATACATTGCAGTCAAGAAAAATTGACTTTCACTTGCCTAGTTCGAATTCCGGCTGGAAGTAGAACAGCGCGTCAAATACCAGGGGTAGGACGAGGCAGGCGTTGTTGATAACCATCATCGGCAGCAAGTTTATCAGTATTTCGATGGTGAAGAACAATTGGAAGAAAGTGCCAAGCGTGCCTCTGAAAGGACCATAGCGATATGTTGTGCCAATACTATATGTTGCGCAAATACTACGAGTAGCAAGCCGATCGTGAAGGGGATCAGAAGGACGGCGGTGTTCCTCCCTAACAAATCTTCTAGCCAACCGATTTGGAAACTCATCATCATCATCATCATTGCTCCTAGATTCATGCAAGATCCTAGCCATCCAAGTTCGCCATCATCTATCATACTCAAGTCGTTGAGTTTTCCTGCCTTGAGATCGTCGGTGATATTTTTTGATATCCATCCTATGATAGTACCGGTTCCTAGGGCTCCGATGTAAATGCACACCTCGGCGATGTATTGGCGCAGCTTTTTGCCTTCCGACATTTCGCGGGGTTTATAATGGTACTCTATGTGGAGTTCACTATACTCTTTTCAACATAAATATCCACAAAAATTGGGATTCATCAAGACATTGACACTGAAATTTCGAAGGATACTTCTTTGACGTCAACTGAGATGGGTAATTTAGTATGTGGGAATAAAAAGCGAGGGACATGACATAATTTCAGTGGTTTTTGGAATTTAGTCAAAATTTAAAAAGCGCTTTGTCTCTGAATCTACGTGTGCTCTACCAAATGACAAATAATGGTAATAGTAATGGGTACTGGACGCAAGTGTCAGCGACTAAGCCCCTTTTCGCAAATCCAGACATATTAACTCAGCCTATGACAAATACCTGCTCGAACCTCTTCCTTCCATTCTTGCAATAATTCATCTTCCTCAATAGTGGGTCTGCCTCAACTCTGGCGATCAGATGCCCCCCAATGCCGCAGTGGCCGGTTAGAACGACTTAGCTTCAGTATCTTGGCGGCCCTTGTCAATTATTCGACCTTTTCCAAATACAGGCATGTCTTCATAAAACTCCACTGATCTCGCTGATCCGTTTTTCAGTTTTGACCAGTCGATTTCGAAGTTTTGTTCTCATTAAACTGACTGATACAATTCAAAAATTCCAGAAAAGGACAGTTTTTAGATTCCTCGAGCTAACAATGCAGGCATAAATTCCGAGGGGTTCTGTCTGTCTGTCTGTTTTGCCAAATAAATCAGAAAAAATTTGCCCATGTAAAGTAATCAGAGTTTTGTAATTCTGTTACAGTCCCTCAAAGAGTTCTTAGAATTATTTTCATTTCACTTCTGTTAGTGTATTACTCGGAGATTCAGGAACAGTCGAAAATTTTCGAAATTTTAAAGGAGAAACATAACATTTTGAACATTTTGAACAACTAAGCCTATCGTCATATTGATAATTTACTCTCAAGTATGATGAAATAATTTCGTCGGTACCAGTGGATTTTTTATAGAAATAAAACTTATATCGTACTATGAAATAACACGTATGAAGTACGTACACTTCCAGCTATATTCGATAAGATAAATTGAAACCACCTCATTTGTTAAACTTACACCATAATTGGCATGCCTATCGCTATATCTTTTTACAATAAGATATGGTTTGAAGTAGAATAAGATTCTAAATTTATTTCATCGTAATTATTATAATTAAAAAATACCAAATATATACAAAAATTATCACATAACTTGTGTTCGATGTTCCCATTAGAATACAATTCTGAAAATTAGCAACATCACATAAGTTCCCTTGTGCAACTACCAACAAAATACGCCAGAAGTTGGTATTGGGAAATATAATTTTATGGATTGGGAAAGAAAAAAGTAGCGTTAGGGATTTTTTTGTAAGAAGCGCGTTTTGACAAATATTTAGAATCATTTATCAAAATCAAAGAAACAAAAAAAAATAATTATTATTTTTAAATCAATGATTGACTTGCACCTTATTTTAAATGGAACACCCTGTATTTTATAAAAAATTTTGAATCAACGTACTAGTTTGAAACTGAAACAATTTGTGTAATATGTAGAAAATATGGACAGCAACTAGCAAGAGTCATACTGAAAACTGTTTTTTTTATTTGGCACTAGCATATGGAAACAAAACTAAAAAAATCAATTTTATTGATCAATTAAGTTTATGATTCCTGAAAGTTCTTTGACAGTTAAAACAAAAAATAATGTTTTTTAATCAACAAAAAAATATTCAGATAAAATTGCTATTCTCAATTATTTCATTTATTTCAGATGAATATTCCCAATTGTGTATGTAGAAATGATCCTCTTATGTTGCATAATGCCCACACTGTATATAGGTATACTTCAAAGCCTCACGATGGATAAATTAAAAAATATTCAAAAAATAATCTTGATTATTTTTTATACCATCCTGTCAGCCAATCGTCATGAGAAAACATTTTAAATCGACCAATAGTATCAAAATTACGCCGATAATTTTATACCAATCATTTTCAACCAATCAGATGCTTTATTTTGTTACTATGGTAACCAGCAAATTTTCTGAAAATTTTCCATCCACATGAGCATGTAGACGTAAAATTAATAAGTGGAATTTTCCCGGGATATATTGCCCTGAAACCTTGTAAGAAAATTATATGAAATCAATTATTTTTATATAATAATGTAAGTATCTGATATTAAAAATTTTATTTTACTAGGACACGGGAAAAATAAAAAAAAATCCCGCAATACGAACATCCACTTTAATTTTTGTCAATATTTGACATTTCTCTGAAACCTAGTGAGAAAATTGTATGAAATCAATGAATTTTATATAATAATTTATCTAATATTATATATTTTAGTTTACCAGGCACGGGGAAAATCAGAAGTCTTCCGCAATACTAATATAATTCCGGTATAACATTTTCTTACCGAATTAATTGCGTAAAATTTCCGGAAATAATTCATGGTCTGGGAAGATTATAAGTGATAATTTGTTAATAGCAAATTACAGCAATTATTTTTTCACGTTGTTTGCATGGCTTACATTCGTGGTATTATTTTTTTTGAGATAATTTCAACTAGATTAGCACTCGTCTTCGTTGTTATTGAAAAACTTCTATAGCAACAAAGATTCGTGCATCTAGTTAAAATTATCAAAAAATTACCACCACTTGTGTAATTACTGGTGGACTTTCTACTGACGTTCATATAGCCATCAGTATAATCAGTAAAACTGATAATCGAACTCATATTACCAAAATAAATAAGCTCAATTATTATACCCATCAAATTGCGTAGCGTGAAAATTGTGTTTTTGATAAAAATAATCTAAATATGTAACATCTATTTTACTTTGTCAATATACTGAGGAGAAAACTATCACAATTTAACCAAACTACTCGTTTTCGTAGTATGGAGACACAGCTGAATCCCAAATGAAATATACAACAGTGAAACAATAAACAAACTATCGGTTCGTACGTCATCCGCCATTATAAACAAAACTGATAAAAAATTCTTGGTGATATAATATTTGGAATAACAAGCTAGGATAATGTTTCTACGGTGTGTGACTGAAATGATAATTTCATAACTTTTTCTGCATTCCCGTCATATGGAATGTCACGAAGGTATTCCCATAGGAAGAGGGAGAATAGTAAGCGATACCCTTCAAAGGACTCATAACCAGCTTACTCACGTCAAAAAAAATACACTGAAAAAATAATTTTTTTTTCGGATCACACTTTTCAACGTTATAGCCCGTCACCGATGCCAAAAAGTGTAATTATTTTATAACGTATGCTCTCTAGGGTTTTGGCAGTTATGAATACAATGATCAATAAACAAGCAAAATTAGCGCGCGCCCGTGGGTCAAACACATTTGAGGGCATATGGTGACTCTTAGGACCCACGTGACAAGCCATACCGATAAGTTTCCGTCAGATTTTTATTTGATGAAATATTGTTTGGTGTTCAGAGTATGCCAAGCAATAAAAACCGCGTTCGGTATTTACGTCGGACTGATCGGATTAGTCTGTATACCAAATTTCATTTGTTAATTTCTAGTTCCATTCTACTCAAAAAGTTGGATTGCATTGTGTCTATGATTCAATTGTTTTAGAGACTTTAAAATAATCCCGAATGAATTCTTTCTGTAAGTGAAATAAACAATGAATTTGCATTGAAAACGGTAAATTGAAATAAAAAAATATTCTCAGTGTATTTTTGTGGATAGCTTCACTCTCCTCTGGACGGGTAGTCATTCTATAAGAATAACCGTGTGTTGTATGGATACTTTTACCTCGCTACTAAGTAAATTTGGATTTGAGTGAAAATAAGACAGTTTTGATATTTTTAGTTCTGATGAAGGCTCCAAGACACCAACAAAGTTGTTGTTGCTTTTAATCACAGATCTCTCAGTCTGTAAAGGATACTTGGCCTAATGTAACTTGTTCAAATTGTTTGTTTCACTAAATTCGCATTCATTTGTGCCTGACCAATATTGAAATTTCGTAATTATTATTATTATTTCAAATGCAATATATAATAAAGATGCCAGGACCTGTAATATAAAAAATTCGGAAAAATTAACCAAACGCCACTTGACATACAATATGTGCAGGATCCTTTGTTGGTTGCCCAGTAATGAAATGAAACCTAATACTCTTCAAACAAGACATTCTTGAAATTCAATACGCTCAAACTTGGAATATAAAACTATTAATTATATTAGCTCCAGTAATTTTTTTGTTCTGAATTCGCCAAATGTGGTTATTTCATAAACTTGTATGATAATGTAACAATGAAATGAGTATGATGAAAAGCAAACTCAAAAATTGATTTCACCATCACTATTTTTATTCGAGTTTATAAAAGACCGTCGTATTTGGGAATTATTGTTTCCCAACGTTTCTTTAGCGCGAATGGTTTCTTCAGAGGTTAATTCATCTTTGATATTTCACCGATGACGCACGGTTTTCTATCCTGCAAATTGTATTTATACTGGCCTCAGGTAGTTTTGTTCATTAATTATAGTTTCTTGGATCGCACCTATACTTGTAATTCCATGTTTGATAACATGTTTTTACCTGCTGTCAATTTAAATTTTTCTTAGTTGTTCTTTCCTAGGCATATTTTAAAAAAAATTTCAAGACTTTTAGGCCTTAGCCATGAGAGTATCCACTCACGTCAGTGCTTTAATCGGGGGGGTCAGTATTACTCAAAAAAATAATAAGGAAAAACCAATATAATGAAATATACAAAGTGCATGACTAGAAATAAAAAAAATGCAGGTTATGGGCAATGGGGGAAAATCTCCATAATACAACAATCAATAGAGCATAAAATTAGCGATTTTTTAACTAAAATACGATTAGAAAACCGACTGTGCCATGACATGCAACACAGTCCGTAGTTATATTATGTTATGTTTTGGACTCGCAACTGTTACTTGTTAATTTGTTATAAACAGTTAAATACAAAAATAAAAACTATTTTTTTAGTCTTTTCCTTATAAAGTGAAAACTAATACAGAAGCAATATGGTTGCTTCAATTCACGCTCCAAAATAGTGCAAAAAAATTCAAATTGCAATTGGGCCAAAACTAATAGTCCGACTGCGCTTGTTTTGCGCACAACTAAAGTACAAATTTAATGATTCACTCGTGAAAAGGGCCAACCCTACAAATTGAAAAATGGCAGGGTTGTGATTTTTTTTAAAAATCGCATAATTTTCTAGTTTTTCTCCGTTACTAATGATGTGATCGGGTCGTACAAAATCTCATTTTGTTTGTATTTCAATTATCAACAATTCTTTCCATTGAAGCAACCATATTACTTCATTAGTTTTCATTTCATAAGCAAAAGACTAAAAAAATCATCATTATCATCATTCTGATTGTTATTATATAAGGACATACCTACAGAGTGATATATCCAATATGCACCAAAAAAGCTATTAAAAATTCAAACAATTTTCAAAACATGTCGATATTCTAGTACAAATGACAAATTGTATCAAATTTCGCATTGAAATATTGTTGTAGGAATATAAGTGAGGCGACTAAGGTGCATATGAGATAATAGTACTCTGTATGAGGTTAGAACTATAAAAATTTAGGAAAAAAAAAAATTCGCAACAAATTGAGATTTTAAAAACTAGCCAACTTTATGAAGTAAAAAAATAAGTCATGAGGAAGACGTTATTTGATCCGGTAACGATGAAACTATATAGTAGATCCTTAGGATTTTGCTTCAGTCTCAATATTTTGTTATTTCCATCGTTGAGAGAATAAAAACCAGGAACTTGCACCTTTTCAATAAATAGAACAGAATGTGTTTATTGTATACAGAATACAACTTTTACTGAATTAGAAGTGAAATTGACATATTATACACTTCAAGGTTTCCTTACCTTGATAAACAAATTTGTGCGCGTAAAAAATATGACTAGAACAAAAATTTACTTGTCGATTCGAGGTTCGTTCAACAGATAAATCTCGATTCCAATTTCCAATTTTGAAAACTTTGATGGAAAGGATTAATAACTGTAAAAGTTGGTTAAATAATATAATCTAGGTATCCATTCCTAAAAACCCTGATGTAGTGATTCATACCTACAAAACTGTGGGATAAATCTCGAGACATCCGCCAGCTTGATTAATGAGAAAACAAATGAAATCGTGGTGTGCTTTTCGAATTTCCCGCTATACTGTCGTGTATCGCCACCAGTGATTTTCTTCTTAGGGCAAGTTTTCATGAATAAAAGAAAAACAACATAATTAGTGAAATATACGAAAATACTGTCCCAGGTAGGTTTGATTGTTACTGAAATCCATTTTCGAAAAACTATATTAAGTATACAAGTTTTGGTGGAATGCAACTAACTAAGATTACTAATAATGGTTTTCATATAGCAATCTTCAAATTCAGGTACATGAAAAGTTACCTTTAGTACTTATCAATGACTGAAACCTATGAGGACGCCATCTCTGAAACCGATTATAGAAGCACCCCATTATTTTCTTTGTTTAGTATTCAAAAAAATCTGAACAAAATCTAAGCAGTCGGTACACCAGGGTTTTTAGATATCTTAGTATCCATGAAGCAGGAAGCATCCATTAACAGTTTAGCTCAGTCTTTCGGACTATTGTCAAAGTGATTAGTTCCGATATTTTTACAGTTGAATGGACATTCTTCGTGTAATTTGAGTCATGGTTACGCAAAAAGAGTCAATTACTCCCAGAAACATCTGCATGAATTACAAGCTAGTCTACTTTGCAGCTAAGTATATAATAATTGTATCAAAGAAGCCTCAATCTTATCTAGTCTTGTATCATCATACCACATCATTCTCTGATAAGGTGCAATTCGTATTAATAGAATATTTGAAGCACAGAAATTAATCGCAGGTTAACTTACGTCAGGTTAACTCCGATACCACACAGGCTATATGAGAATTATCATCTTAACCACATGCTAAGACAAAGTTAGTAAACTGATTAACATGATTAGAAACGAAACAAGTCCTAATGAAGTTTTTAATGTTGGTCAAAGATTGATGTTTTATTATTTTCACTATAAAAGTAGCTGCGTTATTTCCAGTATGACCAGAAATAAATTTGGACACTAATTTACAACCAATGTTAGTGCAAATAAAAGACAAAAATGCGAGAATAAAGTATGTTTTGCAGAAATAGTATATTACAGTATAAGTGCATAAATAGGTCTTTCAAACACGCGCGATTTTCCGAAATAGAGCAAGAGTACCTAATGGACGCATACTCTACGCATTTTTTTTTATTGGTGCAATTTGAAATCATAAATACTGGCATTATTACAACAAAACATGGAAATAAGATCTTCAAAATCGGTCTTAACGTGCGGGTGTGAGATTTAGTTACCGACAATTTATTCAGTTTCCTCTCATTCCTTTGTGTTGAATCATACCCGTTCAAATAAAATCCCAATGATACATGAGACAGACATATACGATTTTCACATGCGAAAAGCAGATGTGTTGATAATAATAATTTTCATCAGCGCTAACCCGACCGATTTGGACTATAATAATGTAAAATGGTTGAAATCGTGATGTGAAATCGGTATACCTTTTGTTGCCATAAAAATGAGAAAAGCAAAAATAAATATGCAATTTGTCATCAAATATTGATAGTTGTCACCGCGGTCCTTAAAATGAATTCTTATATTGATTCTTTGAATAGTAAAGCAGAATCGCCGTTAATCCGCAAAAATCAAAAGAAGCCTATAACAAAGAATACCTATGACAAGTTCGTACACTGGATGGAAGTGCAAAAGTTGATTGAAATAGATGAAGGAGTTCTGTTTTTGGTAGTCATATTTTATATGACGTTAGAAGGTATTGCTGTCAGATCATTCATCAAAAGTTGTCATTTAGATTTCTTGTTTCTGGAGTTGGATTTAAAAACGCATAGGCGTGCTTGAAATGGCTAAAATATGGCACCAATTAAAAAAAAAACAGGCTTCTTTGAGCTGCATTCTGATTAAGCCTTTGAATGCAAACGGTTGATTATAATACTCCTCATAGTTCCCTTTAACTAGCATCCATTGAATGAACAATTTTCATCTAGTGCTCCTTGTCAGTACTTCTTCTTGAGTATAAATACTTAAGGGTTAAGTTTTGTTATTTTATAGTTGAACTGACAATATTCATGAAATTTGCAGACCCTGGTTAACAAAACCCCAAAAACAAAATAAGTATAGAAATTCTTATTTTAAAATACTTTTTTAAGTACTGTGCAGCAAAGCTTTTATCTAATCATAAATGATTAGATAAGGCATATTATATTTGCAAATTTTTAGAAGGCACCAAGTTTTCTAGAGGTATTCAATATTGAAGAAGCTGATGATATAATTATGCTTAAGATAATAAAATATCTCAAAAGGAGATAGATTTGTCTCTTAATCTAAGAATTGGAATTCGGGACATTTTTTTCAATTGAAAAGTAAAGTACAAATGGAGATATACCATTACCACCTCTGAACTCATTTTTAAAAACATTACCACTTAATTCCTAAAAATACTCAAACCACCCCTTTCCACAAATTAATGAAATGAAAAAGTCAAACTACTGTCTACAAATAGTTCAGCAATTTACTCACTAGATGGCAATCAGTGGTGTGGTTGTGCCAATATTGGTTTCAATATAATATAAAAACATACAGCCTCAATTATATTAAGATACCTAAATCCTTTACCCATTTGAATGCATATAAAGTATGTAGATTGAATTTTGACATATGTATGTACCAATAATATTATGCTTGTTCTGACAGTCACTACACCCTCTTTTTTTTCATTGTAATGATCCAAATACTATGAAGATATTTGAAAAGGCATTGACATTAAAAAAATTGTTACATGCAACCACAAATTATAAGCTAAATAATATCCCACAAATAGCACACAAGATACTTAAGTTCAAATTGAATCATTTCTAATTCAATAAAACTGAAAAACTTTTAACCTAATCGGTACCTATATCTATGTACCTATATCTCCCGATGAACACATATCCCATTCTCAAATTTAGCCTCTCAAATTCCGCCTCCCAAATGACAAAGTTCATTTGGCGAAAATGGAATTCCATCCAATTATCCGGTAATTAGCGTGCGAAAACTTAATTAACTTAGCTGAACACAATTAATTATTTACTCACCATCAGCATCTACTTCATTGATCATATCCTGTAATTCTGCCTCTGTAGGATTCTGTCCAAGGGATCTCATTACAGTGCCTAATTCTTTGGTAGTAATTGTGCCATCACCGTCTTTATCGAACAATGAGAAAGCTTCCTTGAATTCGGCAATTTGTTCTTCGGTGAGTTGGTCTGCCTACAAAAAAATATAACGTTATTTATAGGTACCTATACCTACCACCAAGTAAACACCCAATATGCAACAGATCGATACGGGGACTGGCTTTCTTTTAGTCGCAAACCCGATAATTTTGATGCATTTCAGATTCAGGAAAATATTAGGAAAGAGTTTTAGCAATTATTGGAAAAATTCCGCATTGCGGCAAAAATATACACCGGTCGTTGTCATAAACTTTCAACATCCATAGTGAATTCCGAACTTATATTTAGATTACTCAAATAAATATCAACCTAAAATCCAACTATAAAAGCCTTAGAACCAAATAACATACACGATTACAATGAAGGAACGCTTACCATTATGATATTTTAGGATTAATCAGAACACCAAACAGAATATGTCGACACAAGAGAACCACCTACGTTATCTCTCACGAAAGTGCACCAGCCAACTGTCTTTTCTCGTTTTGTTTAGGAACTACGTTGCATGAGGAGTGGGGAGATTGCCACTGCGAAACCACCAAAGCGCAATAGTGCGGCTACGACACAAACCGGTAAAATATTCCTACACCCAACTACAAAATATATTCTTTTTCTTTGATATTGTTCTTAGTTTCAAAATTATTGATATCCCAGTCGCTAGCTACATTTTCAAATTTGAGGTTGTTGCTAGAAAATAGTCTCTTTGAATGACCAAAAATAATGGATCTAGTTGCCGTGGCGTATTGTATGTGAAGTTTACATGTCGGGTGCGGCTTGTTTACAACGTCTACTCCAATGAAGGAGCGTTTTGATTGGTGGACTTCTACCTGCAATGCGTCAAACAGTCCACGGACTAGGCTTTCGCGCGCTCTTTAAGCGCTGTGCGTCGTCCTTTGAGCTTCTTGCTGATGTGCGGGTGCGGTATACGCATTTTTGTACGACGCGCAACGCGTAAAACCAGAAATCCGCGAGATTAGATGATTTCAATTAAAACTAGGTACATCTTTCCGCAAGAATGTTTGATACCTGTAAGGTGTACGGAATATTTTCTGTGTTTGCGGAATAGTTATTGATTACCTGCTTCATTTCAAATTGAGCCCCACTAGATCTAGCTAGCTGCTAGGTCGTGTCATGACCACTCCTACTGCGAAACACACCCCTTTTAATGTGATGAATCTATGTTTACTTTTGATGTTTCACCGTTTCACTGAGTTTAGAGTTTGTGGGTTTGACATAATTCTGATAATAATTTTAGGTATTATAAGGTAGATATACCGGGTGCCCGTAGTTCGAGCTCCACAACTGGGGACCTCAGTTATAAGAGATACGAGGTTGGTTAAATTAGGGCAAAGTTGCACGTTTTCATGCTGAACAAATCTCTGAAAGAAAATTTGATGAGTCATTTTTAGTTTTTGAATTATCGGACAAAAACGGAAATTGTAATTTTCGTTTTTATATTTTTCAAGCGAAAACCAAAAGAACTAGACGTTTTTAACTAACACGTTCTTAAGGCACTTTTTTAAAAAAAATCTAAATCTGTCATCGTATTTTCCAAGGCGTTCTTGATGCCAGAGTTACAACACTCAACTTTGGTTTTTCTTATGAGCGCCATATTGGATTTTTGCATTTTTGAAAAGTATTTTTTTTTCCTGATTACAACGATGTATCACACAATATGATCGAATCTTACATGCTGATCAAAATTAGGAAAAAATCGTTTTTGCGAAGAGTGCTTTGGAAGAACGCCAACAATGTTGTTTAACAAACTAAATTTTGACAGTTGAATTGGATTGAATTTCGATCTGGAACGTTCACATTTCCATCAAACTTACCTACTTAAAAACTAAGATTTTGAATTAGGAACATGATAAGCAAGAAGTTTATTCTTCACAATACAAAACATAAGAAATTTATAAAAGATGCTCGGATACTCCACCTTCCACTTCTAAACACAATTCTACTCGTTTCCTCAGATTCTGAATAGCTCCCGCGATATGTCCAGTCTTCTTATCTTAGTCCTGATAGTGGTGATTATGGTTCTTCTCAGTTCATCAATATCGATGGGTACGGTTTTTAAAACCAAATCTTTCATAGTTCCCTATAAATAATAATCCAGGTGACCGCTCTGTCCAATGTATGTATCCGTTGTTCGAAATCACCGTACCGGGAAACATTTCTGACAAACACTCCAGCAACTCCTTCTAGCGTTATGCGGCTGTGGACCGTCCTACTGGAACCAGAGAGAATTCAGCCGGTTGAGACGAATGTTGTTGTCCAAGTAATCCGGAAGGAAGGTTCTCAAAAAATTTAAGTAACGATCGGCATTCAAATTTTCTTCATAAATTATGGGCCAATTATTTGTCGCCCAATAATACGACCCATAACTTTAAACCGAAGCGTACTTGTGGCCGCCGTTCTTGATATCCATGTGGATTCTTTATGGACCAAATGTGTTCATTGTGTCGATTGAACATGCCCATGTTTGTGAATTTGCATTCATCCGTGAATATTATTAGTATCCTCCACACCACTTGATGCGATAGGCCAAGATTTGTTGCAACTTCCCGTGTGGAAGTGACTGATTGTCTTGAACCTGAAGAAAAAAGACTCGAATCCTATTTTTTTTTAAATTTCACTCACCGCTTGCAAAACTGCTATCTCATTTTACATTCTCTCTAGCGTTGTACCTTCGTCTAGGCTTTAGAAATGAACCATAATCGGCTAAATTTTTATGGAGCAATAAAAAATAATTCTGAGATGGTTGCTCTTTCTCTGGATACTGCTGGAAATACGTTTCGGACGTAATTTGCGCATTTCGATGCGAGGCATAATAAATCTGAAGCATATCACGCTTTGCTTCATTTGAAAATGGCAAAAGAATTCAAAAGTTCTGCTCGAATATTTAACTGAACTGTCAAAATTTAGTTTGTTAAACAAAATTGTTGATGATCTTTCCAAAGCACTCTTCGCAAAAACGATTTTTTCCTAATTTTGATCAGCATGTAAGATTCGATCATACTGAGTGATACATCGTTGTAATCAGGAAAAAATACTTTACAAAAATGCAAAAATCCAATATGGCGCTCATAAGAAAAACCAAAGTTGAGTGTTGTAACTCTGGCATCAAGAACGCCTTGGAAAATACAATGACAGATTTAAATTTCCTGTGAAAAAGTTCCTCAAGAACGCCCTAGTTAAAAACGTCTAGTTCTTTTGGTTTTCGCTTGAGAAAATAAAAACGAGAATTATAAATTTCCGTTTTTTTCTAATAATTCAAAAACTAAAAATGACACATCAAATTTTCTTTCAGATAATTGTTCAGCATGAAAACGCACAACTTTGCTCTAATTTAACCGACCTTGTATAACTTATATTAATTGAGATCCCCATGGTGGAGCTCGAAATACGGGCACCCGGTAGGTGTTCTCGTATGTTACGACGTTGGTTCTATTTAGGCTCGTTGCATAGATTGCTTTGAATGGATTATTCTTGGGAATGGTTATCAGATTATAGGTACCTAGTAGGTAGGTAAACCGGGTGTGTCAACGTATTCTTTAGACAAGCCATAGTTTCCAGAGTGTCAAGGGTATATTTGAACTTGGCATGCAGGGGCATTGGATTCAAGAATTGATTTTTTTTAGATATTTCATGCTACCCTATCACTTCCGGATTCACCGCAAACGACCCCAACTTGGAAATTTCAAACGGAACACTCTGTATATTTTAAATTTGTTGGATTCCAGGGAAGATTCTGTTTGCGATCACAATTTCCAGGCAAAAAAATTTACACATTCGATTTTTCAGAAGATTTATTATTTTCGCATCTAGAATGCGCTGACCGCACTAAAATCAATGTTTGAACACGTTTGAAGAGTAGGAAATATCCACATTTTTTTTCTTGAAAAAGTCAATTTTTTCAGACTGCTATTCCTTGGATTCTAATTTTCACGACTAATCCATTGATGGTTTCAAAATCGAATTGATAACAATCATAATATACCTACTTATTATTTCTTGACGAAGTATGAAATTACGGTAATTTGCTCATCATAAAGTATGCTGTGGTCGCTGTGGATACAAAATTCAGTGGCGGATCTTGAATTTTTTCGAGGCGGGGCAACAACTAAAAAAAGTGCCCCGCCCGTCTATATTTTTATCAACACGCTTTTATTAGCTTCACCTGTATGTATGTATGTATCTATGTAACAGGATGGCGACCCAAGATGGTGAAAATCGAGTTTTGTGATTATGATCAGATTCGATTCAAAATTGATATGTGGGGGTTTTCGAGGTCGGAGATTTCGACTTTTTTAGTCATAAAAAAATATAAAGGTTTAAAAAAACTGAAGAACACGCTTTACTTTCAACATGGACTGAAAAGTAAAAAATAATTGACAATTTAATTACTCAAATGTAAAAAAAGCGTGGGGTGCTTGACAGAGTTCTATTGAGCTCTTGAACGCTCAGTATTGTTTAGTTAAAATAAAAAATATAGTTCGAAACCGCCCTCGCTTTTTTCAAATTTGAGTAGTTAAATTGTCAATTATTATTTTTGACTTTTTAGTACATGTTGGAAGTGAAGCGTGTTCTTTAGTTTTTTAAACTATTATTTTTACCTATTATCATCATCATTATTTCAGCCATCAGACGCCTAATGATCATAGGCTTCGTGGATAAAACGCCACAGAGCGTTGCTCTTTCTGTGTTCACCCTATTTATTTACACATACATAGACTACGTTTATCTCGACGCGGTCTCTAACCGTTTCAAATTCGATAGCATTGAGTCAAGTTAAACCACCCTTTAGTTTATGTCGTGTATTACTCAGTAATCGTGGACAACTTCCATTAAAAAGCAACTTCAAGAATATATGATTTTAATAAGAAAAGATATGTCTTACTTGACATTCTTGGCATTGATGACAGGTTATCATTACCTAGTTACACTAGATTAGAACACATACAACAGAATACAAAGAACACTATATTAGGTATATCATACATGTCGCAATATACAGTGCTAGTCTAAAGTCCGTTCCCCCCTACTAATTTATGAACCACCTGGTATATCGCAACGAAATTTGGAAGGCCCAAATAGGAGATAAAATCCTACTTTTTCATGAGGAAATTCCAGCTAAAAGTTTTAAAATGGCAACTAAGCGCTATCTTCAATAAATTTTTTAAAAAGAACACCCGGTATATCATTGCATGATCGGTTAGGGACGATCATAAGGAATCCAACAACACCAAGTTTGATGCTATTATATTGGTGGATTTATGATGAAGTTTTAGGTCGCAAGTAATAAGTCAGAAGTTTTAAGTAATAAGTCGTAACAAGTTCAATCATTGGTTTTCAATAGGAGCTTTCATAAACGAGTCATAAGTTTCTAGTCATAAGAAAAGTTGGCCAACTTTCATCTTTTATGATTAAAACTTATGATAAATTATCAATACGCATGCGTCAAAAGGAAATAACGTTCTGTAATTGCTGTCAATCTGTCATGAGTGTCATGTGTCATATACATCAAGAAGATAAATGTTCTGTGGTGGTGTTTTTGTTGTTGTTTTTGTTTAATAACTCAAAAAAATAGTGAACTACAAGAATACCAACACTTTCAGTTTAGTGTCGTTTGTAAATAAACAAAACTTTTTCACATTCCAACAGCAGATAAACATACCAGAGCGCTTGCGTGAAAACGACCAATGGCAGCATACCTTCCTTATGACAATCACAGTCTTAAGATTTGTTCATGAATGGTAATTTTTTTCCTTACGACTTATGACTATTACTTAAAACTTCTGACTTATTACTTGCGACCTAAAACTTCATCATAAATCCACCATATCTCCAAATACTATGGAGATATCGCCTATTATTTTCTCCAAAAGCCGAATGCGTGTGAGAGAGAATTTCTTGACCCGCCAGAAAAAGTTTCTCTCTATATATGAGAAACTGACGTGATTTTGGCTTTGTTTTTTTATTGAATTGTGTTCATTTCCCAACATTTTTCATTAAATGTTATTTTATATAAAAGCTTTATTTATTACTTCCTCCTCTGAATGACTGGAAATATTTTGCTTTATCTCATTTTATTTAATTTCGTGATTTTGCAGCATTCTATTAAATTTCCCGTGGCGCCCTTAAAAAAATTACTATCTTTATAAAAAAAAGTTCCTCAAATTCACGTCCCCTATAAGCTCCCAGACGAAGAGCACCGGTGGTCCGGTGCAGTGTACCTTAGAGAAAATAAGGTTAGAGAGATTCCATTCTATCTCTGTTCAAAAAAATTTCGTAATTCCGATTTCGTTTTGAATCGAAAACATACATCGTTCTAGCCTACGGATCGTCACAGCTTTCGTATCGAGTGGTCATAATCCCACCCGGGGTGACGGATGGTGAAACGGTATGGACAGTTTGTTTACACTTATAGTAAGAAGGTCTATATTACAAATGAAGAACGACAACTTGATCCAAATGAAATGAGCGGGCATACACGAAACTACCCGATTGAATACGGACCTAACATGCATAAGGCCCTCGCTTGTAAACAAAGTTATGTTGACTTCAAGACAAGGATTATTACTCTGAGATATTTTATGAATACTCTACTTTTTATTTTGTGAAAATTGAACTTGATTTTATGCATAATTTTAGTATAGGGTCCCATAAAATTTCAAGGTTTATGTTGATTTTATTATGTTGGCATATTCCTATCATGTATACACTGTTTATTTCAATTTTATGAGTTCAGATATTTCCTGGCTGGTAGTATAATTCATTCACATTAACTGACAGTTATTATTCTCAAACCGGCAACACTGCGTCACAAACAAGAGAAAGGAAGCTATGATTCAAGGACATTACACACAGGACTGCTGGATTCCTATCTCCCATGTTTGTATCAGAAATGACCTTGAAATGACGTAATGCGGTGGCCTCCGAGTGAAAAAAACAAATTGTTGTGTGGGAATAGTAGGGGGCCACTGAGGTACGTCACTATAGGAATCCAGCAGTCCTGCTATGATTGACATTGACAGTCAAACTACTTAAATTGAGCATGCGCACTCAAATTTGTGATGATGAAAAGGGCCTTTCTTCGCCTCTTGTTAGTTGGAGTACTCTTTGCTGTCAACGTCACTCGTCAGTCAATCATATCTTGACCTTGACTTGACAGTTGGTCTGTTTTTGTTTATCTAATTTTTCAAAAAAGAAGTTTGTTGATAATATTTTATAATGACTGGTCGTACTAAATCGGGCACTAGCAGGATAGAAGTAGAAATAGAAAAAAATAGGGAAGAATCGAATTGGTTGAAAGTAATAGAACTTGCAGAACAGCTCAAGGAAAAATCCCCAGAATTTGGTAAGCTATTCACAGTTCCAGCCGAGAATATCCCAAGTAATTCCTTAATTTCCCAGTGTGTCTTTCTGACTTTTTGATTGGAGAAGGAAAACTGGAAAACTACTTGGAAGAATGGCCACCAATCGAAGCTAATACGAATAAAGCAAAGCTAGGGTTAATTGATGCCAAACGTTACTTGAATTTGGTTGTAACAGAAGCTGGTATAAAGGTAGTATTATCATAAGGTGTATACTTAATTAGTTATATTGTTGATAATAAATTCAAGGTCAGTCGTGTACTACTGTATTGGCAAGTGAAACTTGAACCTAGCAATTATATTTTTTACTGCTTAGCCTTCAGTGTTCAAAGAACAGTAAATATAATATTCAGGTTGAATTATTCTTGGTTCTTGTGAATTATATGAATCCATGATCAAGGAAATATCTTTGCCAAAGTTCAATCATCCACTGGATTGCATATTCATTGTCAATTATAATTTGGTTAATTCATTTCACTCGAAGGAACATAACGTCTTGCCTGAAAACTGCAAGACCATCCACATGAGTGCCTTTCTCTTTTGTTTCTATCACAAGGTCATATTTTCTCTGGTTCTGTATTACTTTTCTCAATACTGGAGGAACGACATTTGAGTTTTTCAAATTATCCCATCGTATATTTCAATGAATCTTCCATTATATGAACTAGAACTTGTTCTAATTCCCTGTGTGCTCACGTACACCGACAGGCACAAGTGTGAACGTCGATGGGTATGCATTTCTCATGCATGGTCAAAATGCAGGCTGGGCACCCATAAATCTGAATCAGTCTTTAGAAAGAGGAGATCAAGTTGTGTTTGGAACATATTTCAAATTTCCTTGGACCCCCTTGATTTGACAAAAAAATAATTTCTCAGACAATGAAAACTGCATTAAACTGTACTGTGTACTGAGGCCAGCTTTATTCCAAAAGTAATTGAAACCTTATTTGCTCTTAGGCTGGAGTTGCAATGGATGCTCATCTTCTCCTTGGAAAAGTTCAGTATGCTTGCGGTCAGTATGCTGAAGGATTGAAACATTTCAAAATGGCTGATCTGCAAAATTTAACTGAAAAAAGGTTGCCACTGTAAGTATTTGCTGTTTTATAGTTTTAGAACAAATTTTGTCAAATAAAAACGTAACTTCACGTTATACAATCTTTTCCATTTTTCATTAAATAATTAACTAAATATGAATTACAGTCATTTGAATAGCGAACGTAAAAGCAGCAAAACCGAAAAAAACTCGCTATTTGTGACGACTGCCACAGTGACAATTCTCAGTTGCAACAAACGTTTCCCAAAACCTGTAAGGAACGTTTCAACGGCTTCAGGAGTTTTATCATTCCTGTTCAGCATTTCTGGATTGATGGTCTCCAATATATTCTTAATATGGCGAAGGAGCATATGCTGAGAAGGGACACATTTACAAACGATCAGTCTTTCATGATATAAAACTTGGAGTTCCGCAGGGTTCGGTAATGGGACCGTTATTGTTTCTTTTGTTTGCAAATGACATACCAGACCACTTGAATGATTGTCACATTACAATGTTTGCTGATGATACCACCATAACGGTATCTGATAAAAATAAATTAAATGTTATCTCGAAAGCAAATACAGTAATACATGCTTTTTCATCCTGGTGTGACAATAATCGCTTAGTGTTGAATACAAATAAATCAGTGTTTATGACATTTCACAACAAAAAAAATCTGTTGACAGATATGACTTGCCTAGATAATGCAATACATATAGGTACTGATATTAAATTTTTAGGCACTGTGTTAGATCCCAGTCTGACTTGGGAACTACAAATTCAGAGTGTTTTACGCTATAAAACAATTAACAAAGTGTGTGACTAGGTCTAGCTTGTTAAGTGTTTATTATGCAATGGTTTTCTCTCATATTTCCCTGAACATCATGTCTTGGGGCTGTGGGAAAGATTTCCAAAGGGTTTTCATAGCTCAGAAACGCATCATAAGGCTGATATTTGGTTTGCCATTTAGGGACAGTTGTAAGCCAATATTTGTGAAAGAAGATATTTTATCTGCTCCCTCAATATATATTCTGAAATGTGTTTGTCATGTAAGAAAAAATGTCAATTCTTTGCAAACCGTAAACTCTTCACACGAGTACCAGACTCGAAATGGGGGATTGTTGAAGGTTCCCGCTCACAAAACTTCCAAGTTCAAAGAATCCCCTTTGTACAATGCGATAACTCTCTACAATAAATTGCCGAACTCTATTAAGCAACTGGGTTCAGATCATGCTTTTTGTAATAAGGTTAAAGAGTTTTTAATACAAAAATGTTTTTATAGCAAAGAAGAATATCTGAATTATTTAAATACGTAATATTCTTATTAAATGTCATGTCCTGAAATTGTTAGTATCAAAATGTTATTGTTTGTTCATATATTTTTGTAATTGTTATTATTTTTTCAACTAAATTTTGACTTACCATATGTACTCTTGTACCAAAAAATGGTCAATAAAGATATTCTATTCTATTCTATTCTATTCTCAATCAGAAAACAACTACTTTCCCGGCCTAAGCCTCGCTGGACATTGAACTTCATTTAATAGATATTATGAATAGTTATTTTTGTACATCCTGTTCATTTTTTCAAATAAAAATCAAATGACCATATGCTCATTCGCCAAAAATTCGAACATCGATCCGAAATAAATTTTTAAATATTTCCAAGGAAACCAGAGAGAAAAGGTATTTTATTTGTGAACTATTGGCAAAATATGACGTATGATATGTTAACAGAGAAAGTAGTAGATGAGATGTTGATGTTGAGGTTGAATTATTATCTGTCAGAACTCTATAGATGCTGCAGTTTTTACGAATCACAATTTTAATTGCTCATTTAGAGTGTATTGTATTCATTTCCTTGTATTATTTTTCAGGAGAAGTTTAAAAATAATTGCAGAATCATATGCGCTCAAAGCACTTTGTCTTCAGAAGGATGACTCCACTTCAAGTAAATTCAAGAAAGCTGAGAGGTATGAAGAGATGTCGAAGTCTTTCGACTTGGCTTCAGATTTGAGTCTTTTGTATATGCAAAAATTGGAAAAGGAATTGATCACTACTGCTCCAAGTTCCAACACGGGTGAATATATTTATCATTATTTAACGAAAACTAAATATTTTCCTTTCACCACACACTTTTTTCGTACATATTCCTAAAGCGCATGTCGGCAATCAAGTCATTTTGTTCGGAAGGATTTCATTAGGTTTGAAATTGTTATTCCTACCACATCTATTGGAAATAAACTCTGAATCTACGAAATTCCAGCAACCTTTATTTCTTTTTGTAGGTAGTCATTCCCCTCAACCACTCGCAGTCCAAAAAGCTCTCGGCGAAATACTCGATCAAGCCTTACAAGCCGCGCCGTTCGTATGTTTGCAACACGGCAAACCATCTGCAGCTTTGGAAAGATATAGAAACTCTTTATGCGCGATAGAGTCGCAGGGTCTGAACAGTATTCGCTTGAAATTCATGTGCCAAATGGCAGAGTTACTTCTGCAAGGTCTTGTAGGAGAGAATTATAAGCCACCGTTGGATACTGCACTAAAAGCTTCTTCCTGGAAACCAAAGTATTACACTTCACTCAATCAAGTGAGTAGAATGGATAACATATACTTTTTATTTCCATTCCTATTCAGCTCAGTACCTTCTGATTTGCAGCTTCAGTTATATTTTCAACCCATTTCCACAGACATCGACATATGTATAATGGAGTCCAATGTTAATCCATTTTTATATCTTATGGACAAACATATACCATATCCAAAGGGGTCCAAAATATATCTGGATATCCGATATAATTTATACTACTTTTTATGAGGTAGTTCCTAAATGAAAACCCCCGTTTTTGCCCCAGCAAAATTGCTTTGTGAAATTTTTTAAACAAGAAATAGTGATTTTTTTTTTTGCAAATATATCAAAATGTATTGAATGAATCGATTTACAGTCCATTAAACTTTTGTAGAGAATTATATATCCTACAAAATGGTTTTCCATACGACCGGATCGGTGCATTTTCCACTGAGAAAATCAGGGAAAACGTCGAAAAAGAGACCATTTTTCATAAATTAATAATTTTATAAATCTGAAGCTGGACAAACAATATTGCGGGAACTCATAGATAATAACATGTGGTTCAACTGTGCCCAAGATGTTTTCTGTCCAATGTGTAGTTATAAACAATTTAAGGGCACATCTCCCAAGATGCACTGATTTAAGGGAAATCGTCATACTCCAATTATTTTGAAGGCATGTGGAAGAAGAGATCAATATCTACAATTTATATATTTTGGATTTTCATTTGAGGGGTGGGAAAATGTCACTGAAAGTTACTCCAAATGCTTGAGAGTGTGTTTGTGACAGAATCGAGGAGCGATAGTGGGGGAATTGCATTGTTCAAGTCGCCGCAGCAAAATTGAAGGCATTTTCTCAAAATACAAAATAAAATGTAGTAAACATAATAGGACGAGAAGTAACAAGTATTAAATGAAACAGTTGTTCAACCTTCTTGGACTACTTGATATTATATCCTGTATGAACAAATTCGTTCACTAGATATGTGTCTAGGCTCTTTTTAGGACATGTCTAGAATATCCCTGGTGCTCAACTAACTTCCGAGGTTCATTTCAAGTGACACTAGTGTAACAGAATAGAATATAGTAGTATTCATTCATCAATCAAAGATCATACAAGGCATCATACATACACGAGTGTATATAAGAATATAAAACTTATCAGACTAGTCAAAAAGGTTTGTTACAAATACATTTGTAAAATAGAATATAGTCACAAAAACATTTATACAAACAATAGTTTCACAATAGTAAAATAACAAATATAAAATTCCTTAACAATTCCTCAACATAATAAAATACCTTTTCAAGAAGGAAGTTTCTCAATTCATTTTTGAATAGAGTTTCATTCAAATTAACATGTATTATATCTCTTATTTTATTGAAGCATTTGCTGATACAGTATCTCTCAGATTTTTACTATATAGCATGTAGTGCTCAGTTTTGAATATCCAATATTTATGTGTGCTTCCCAGGTTACCTTACTATCCAAAGTAATACCTAAGAACTTGATGGTTTCCACAGATTGTATAAATTTACCAAATAAGCTTAAGTATAGATCATAATTTGGATTTATGTTTTTTTAGCAAAAACCGGCCATAATTTGTTTTCTTTCTATTCAAGATGAGGCCATTTTCAAGGCTATATTTTGCTATTGCATTAGATGTATTGTTGCTAAATTTTGTTAGTTGGTTAATGCTTTTGTGTGACATAGAATATTAGTATCATCGGCATATATTATTGATTGATTTGCGGAGATATAGGTGTCATCAATGTCGCTCAGAAAGGCTATAAACAATAGTGCCCCCAAGATTGAACTTGTAGAACCCCTGTATTTACTATTCTTGAATCTGATTTCACATTATTCACTACTGCTGTCTGAGTTCTGTTTGTTAAGTATGATGTTACCCATTGAATTGGATTATTTTAAGTAATAAGTAATGAAAAGTAAACATGTGGTCAAACTCACAAACTGCAAATAGAGCTTCCATAAGAATGCATGAAATCTATTGAGTGCAACTTGGTTTCAATTATAGTTGAAATTTAACCTACTGCATATATTTCTCACATAGTCGCAGTCTGTGCAAAGTTTTGCTGTCAATATGATTAGATTGAGTATATGATTTTTTTTTAAATTTTTCAGTTCATCCCCAAAAATGAATGTGAAGAAACCATCCTATTATTACTAGTTGCCGAATCTATGGCAGTTCGAAATGCTGTCTTATCTCAATCTCCGGAATTCAGGGATATTAGACTCAGTGCTTACCAGGATGCTATTGCAGTGTACGATTTGCTGACAGTAGCCACAGTGAGGTGGGGTCAAATGTCGTTGTTGCAGGAGGTAATATCTTTCATTTATTTCAGTAATATATTAAATACAAACGCGAGATTGGAGAAAGTAGAATTTACTATTAAAAAGTTTGTGCCTTTTTGATTTCTCGAAACTTATTCGTTTTGTGAATGAATTTTCAGTGACCTCGCTTCTTTTTACAGTCTCTTGAGCGATCAATGAAGTTTTCCTTTGAAGAACCTCATCTCTGGAAGCAGCATGCATTGAGTCTGTTGACGACCAATAAATATGAACATTCTTTTTCTGTGTTGAAAGAAGTTATCAGAATGGAACCAAATGATCCCAGTAACTACCTAATAGCTGCCAAATTGTGCTACGAACATCTTAACCTAGCAGTAGAAGGTTAGAACTTGTTTATATTTGAAAAAAATTGTATACTCCAAATTAAAATGGTTTTATGTGTTAGGAACTAATTTTAGTATGGAAGCCAGGGAAAAATCTTTAGTGTCACCTTACGGACTTCTTGGTAGGAGCCATCTGTATATAGGACTGGGTTATCACTTGCAGGCAGAGGCCTGTCAACTTCGAAAGGAAAAAGAACAGTTCAGATTTAGAGCATTGGAAAATTTTAGAAGGTCAGTTTTATGGTTTAAACAAGTTTAACTTTTTTCCTGATGATACATTGAGACTGAAATAAAACACTTTCCAAACGGCAATCTAATTGGTTCTCTCCAACTTTCATACAACCCAAATTTTTTTGGAGACTCAATCAAAGTTTTATTGAACTAGTTTTCTTTCACAATAATATCAAGTGAAACCTAACGAAACTGGAAAATATTAACTAATCCAACAAGTCAAAACAAAACCCCAAAAAAAACTATACATAAGTATTAAAATGTTATTTGAAACAGTAGCTTCTATACATATATTTAAATGAATATCATATCAAATTATGATTCTTGGAGAAATTTATCACTCGAGTAGTAGGGGGAATGGGGGTAAATTGATGCAAGGGGCACATTGATACATCACCACTCACTCGAACTGTACAGCAGTGATAGAAACGTGACTATCCTTCAATAGATGGCTCTAGTGATTCAATATTACCAGCGAAACTATGGTCGTTTACAATGCAAATTCCGCTGTTGACCAATACAAGTGCATTTCAGAGCCGATTGAGTAAATTTAGAGAGTCTCAGATAATCAATCAGTTTACGTAAATTACGTATTTGTTTTGTTAGGTTTCTTCGTATTTATGTAAGTACATGTCTGATTAAGATACATATAAGAGGTTACTTGTTGATCTTATATAGTTTTTTCGTCAGGTAGATGTTTACAAAAACCGACACGTTGGGGTAGATTGATACAAGCTGCATGGAGCGGTTTGGTGTGTTTCAATGTGCCCCTTTTACAAATGAAGGATATCATCTAAATTTTCGTGTACTACACACAACACGTCCATGCACTTCGGCTGTCATCTTAACACCTTAAATGACCATATCCAAAGGCCCAACATAAAAAAATCCAAAATAAAAAAAAGAATAAAATAAATTGCAGATGCTTCAGTATCAGAAAAGAGAAAAAAAAGAAATGAAAGAAAACGCAACACAATTGAAAAATGCTAAAAAACTACTGGGTTGGACTTCTCGAAAGGAAAATAGCGAGAAAAGATCGCGTCGATGCGGACTTGACTCAGATTCCACTAGTTCTGAATAGTTTTTTCGAATTTGATTTATCCCACTTGAGGAAGAAATCGACATCTTATGTTTTCATTATCCATATTACCAAAACCTCATATTACTAAAGGAACCAACCGGACTGCTTCGTTCTTTAGGTTTTCTTTCTACTTTGATTCTTATAATGTACAATGAGCAGCATTGGTTACTCGTTTTTTTAACTACTTCTTTGATTTATAACGTAAAATGAGCAGCAATTCGTTAGCTTGTTAAATCGGTGAGCGATAATGTTTTTTTCTTTAATTATTATAAGAGAATTCACTGAAAGAAGTCGTTTAAGATTCTTATTTTTGCATAAAGTATATGAAATATCAATGTGCCCCATACCGTGGTTCAATGTGCCCCGTATGTGGGGTGGTTTGATACAAATCCAATTTTTCACATATTCCATCATTTTTCTTTTTCATTTAACGTTATGAAAAAATCTGTAATACACCACGAAACTAGATAAAATTGTGTCTGCATTGGTGCCTCAAACTTTATCTCAAACTAGCTCTATCACCCATTTTTCAATTCTTAAAAAAAATTGAATCAATCTGCCCCTACTCCCCCTATGCTTTCTTCAACAGAAATATCCTTAGTTTTTCAAATAGTATTGGGGGGTTCAAGTGTCACATTGTTGAAAAGAGAATGAATTCCCTTCTCTATTGAAAGGTTGGTGTGATTGTAAATCATTACTGGTGTTATTTTCATGTATTTGTTCGTCATTTGTAGCTAGCACCTGCCATAATTCTTATTGCCTTTCTCTGAACTGCTATGACTTCGTGAGCATTACTTGATAATCCCCAGTGTTCAAGACCTTAGGCCTTAACAGACTGTATCAAACTATGATGAAGCAGTTTAAGAACTTTTGTTGAAACTGTATGGTTCAATTGACTTATATAATATATATTTTTTATTTATTATTCGTACGTCCCAAACATTTATTGTAATTGAACTGATGTATTGATTCATCATTCAGTTTCACCAAGTAGCTTCTATCTGTTGAGACATTTTTTGCAACAAAACTGAGCATTTGAGTGTTTACAATATTCAACAGCAAGCCATTGAGAGAACACCACTCAGATATCTGATCTGTAGCTTCATGAGCTCTTTGAACTAATGTTGAAGTTTTTTTCGCAGAAACTAAAATGTTTGTGTAATCAGTAAAAATTACAGGCACAGAAGTTTTTGTACAGTATTTAGGAAGGTCATTGAAAATTGATACACTTTTAACTTCAGAACACTTACTATTGACACCAACCAATTGTTTTCGGTCTGAAAGGTAGGAACTAATCCAGTTTACTGTAGATCCGCGAATTCGATAAAGCTGTAATTTATGTAAGAGTATGTTGTGGTCAACATGGTCAAATGCTTTGCTCATGTCAAAATACAATCCCAAAGTTTAATGTTTTCCATTCAACATTTTCAATACATGTTTGAGAATTAGATCATTTGCACTGATGCTGGATTTATTTTTTCTTTATCCATTCTGACGGTTGACGAAAAATAACTATCTTGGAAAATTGACTGAGTATCCATGAACTATCTATGAACAATAAATGGAAACTACTTCAATTTCTTGGAAAAATGAATTTCCAAAGTTGATTAAAAGTAATATTAAAGGCGGAGTATTAAAGGCGGAGTATTAAAGTTGTAGATTTCTTTAAATTGCAATATTAAGACGAGCCATTATATTATTCTTAATGATGTGATATCCATAATGGAAGAACTATTTATTACTTTTCTGGCATTTTTCAGTTTTCTTGTAGTAGGCTCTTTCTTCAGTCGGAATTTGATCCTTTAGGTTTCTTTCACTTTATAGTGTGAATGAGTAAACATTTTTTTCCTTGCAACTCTCAAAAATATTTACACAGAAAATTTAGAGCAGTCTATTGTTTCAACTTAGTTCTGACAATTCGTATTTACGTGTCCAAAATTGCTCTGAGGCTGTTGAAAATATTATTGAAATTAGTTAAATATATATTTTCACTGATGCATCATTTATCAGTTGTGGATGCTCACTGAAAATTTTTATATTCAGGATAACATATTGTGCTTTGTAGCAACTATCCAAATTTTCCCATAATTGCAAATAACTACTTTTCGTTCTAACAGTTTCAAGCATTCGCCATTTGTCCTATATTTTTCAGTTCCGTCGAGCTAGAACCCAATGACCACTTGTCCAGGTACTACCTTGGACTCCAACTTGCCATAAGCGGACACATCGCTGAAGCTCAGCAGCACATACGAATAGGTCTGGATCTTCATCCCGAGCATTCTACCACTTTGCATCTGCTGGTCTTACTCTTGACTTCGGAAAGACAACATAAGACCGCTCTCTTGGTAGTGGAAAATGCTTTGGAGGAATATCCCGATTGTCTGAATTTGATGTATGTCAAGGCGTATTTGGAATTGCATGAGAAAGGAGGAGAGGTGAGTTGTGACTTCAAACAAATCACCAATAAATAGGATAATACATACACACATATTTCATTCTGCTTGAAAACATAAATCTTCTAAAGAGAACGTGTAAAATCATATTAGTACAAACATATTTTCCTACATCATTATGTAATCTGTAGGTTTTATAATTTTCATCAAATTTTTCGGTACATCTCACAAAAATACAGTCCACTGTCATTTACATCTAAGAATGTTCCAGCTTTCATGAATGGTTGTTCTCAGATGGTGAACGCAATAGAGGGGGGGGGGGGGAGTAGGTCAGATACCAATTTATCAAACTGTGATGTATATATTATTATATACATTTAATTTTTTCTCATATAAGCTGTCGACGCTAACATAAATGAATTCCTTATTTAAATGTAGCTTTAGTAGATTTATAGAAATCTGAAATTTTGGGTGTAGTTCATTTATGTCCTTTGCATTAGTTATGTCTGAGGAAGTCATTCTCCGTTTGCAGGGTCGTTAAAAATTTGTGATGTTACCAATAAATACAAAAACGGTGAAGTGCATTTTTTTAAATGTATCACCATCCTGTATATTATCGAATATCATGTTATTATACCTATAATATTGAGGTATCCGAAATAAAAACAATTTCCTAAAAATCGGATTATTTTACCATGTTCTGTATTACTTAGGTAGCTATGAAATTTCATAGAACATTTCGTTATGAAATTATTGTGTTAATAATAAAAGTTTTTGTGATCGTTATCGAATATTTGAGTTGAAAATAATTCAATTGGAAGGCAATAACTATCAGAGTTCATTATTTTCTGTTTATGATTATCTGAGTCTATATACTGAAGAAGTATGCCATTTGGAACATGGTTTAATTTATTTGTATATTGGAACTATCTTTGTGAATACAAGTCATTACCAACTGTTTACTCTCGTAGAAAGCCTTGGTTACTGCAAAACAAATGCTGGAGCTATGGAAGAACCTGTACGAAGGACAAACAATATCGGACATGCCCGAATGTGATAGAAAAAGTGACACGAGATCAGTCTTCCAACTTTATACCAACGAAATGTCGGATAAAGATTCAAGTAAGCCAGTATGAAAATTCAGTTATCATTCAAATATTTCTATTAAATAACATTGTTGAAGGAATCGTTCTTATGCAGAAAAACTTATAAACAGGCCCACAATTGGCAAGCTCAGATCAGTCCCAAAAAGTCTAAACGCCCTTTATATTTATGATATCGGAGTCGGATTCAGATTTCTGGATACTCTGTTTAATATGTGCAAGAATTATCCATATGCAAGGATTTTTCAATAGAATTTTCGAAAATTTTCTACACAGACATACTCAATCAAGCGAATCATAGAACAGGTATTTTCATCAAAATAATGACACGCCACTGTTTTTTACCAAATAAATATTATTTTTGTAATTGTCTTCGATCTTTTTATAAAAATGGTTCTTGCCTTTTTTTTCGTCCGGCGAACAATTTTCTATTTAGAAAACAAGAGACTAACAAAGAAGGCAATAGACGATTTTTATGAAAATATACAGGACAATTACAAATATAATATTTATTTCGTTAAAAACAGTGGCGTATCATTATTTTGTTGAAAAATATGGCACTCAACATCCTGTATCTCAGAAATAAAGTGGTTGCAGACCTATGTTCATATGAAAAAAAAAATCTTAAAATCATCCAAGGATTATCACCCTTTAAGATCAGCATTCAACTATGAAACACCCTGTATATTCGGACTGACTGACCGGCTCTGTTTTAATATATGAGTGACTAACATACATATCTTTTGTTACCCTTGTAAATGCTACATCTTTGATGTCGCTCCTGAGTCACCTGTTCTACGATTCGCTTGACTGACCAGAGTATGTTTATATACACATCCACTATAACTAATTCAGAGAGAATTTTCGGCTCTGGCTTATTTATTTATACTTGAGAGCTGATGGTAATAAAGATTATAATAAAGAGAAAGTCTATGGAAGCGAATAATCAAATGTTTGAAATTTTAAAGTTGGCTTTGCATGCATGTTTGAACAAGTTCGTGATGTATCTTGTGATGTTTGACGTTTCTGAGTTTTCTCATTGACTTTCAGGTTCCTTGCAGTTGCATAACACTGCCGTTTCTAGAATCGAGCAAGCTCTAAGTGAAGTGGCGAGCACTATGAGCAGTTTTAGTCCAAGACCTGGACCACAGAGGGCGTGGATGCTTCAAGTTGAAATATGGCTATTATTAGCCGAGCTGTACCTCGCCCTAGACCAACCGGCCGATGTTCAGATGTGCATTCAGGAGGCAACCCAAATATATCCGTTGAGTCATCACATCATGCATATGGTAAGCTCAATATACTATGAGGATTATGTATACTTATTATACGCATGAAAAATAATTTTTATGGTTATTCATGAGTAGTTCAATATTTTGTTTTGTGTATTTTTTACTGCAAACCTGTACACTCAAAAATAACAGATTCTGGATTCTTGGAGCCAATATCCTCAAATGATTGATCTTGAAGATCTCAGAATTTAAATGGTTTTATCGCTGTCGAGTTGACTTGGAATTTTAATAAATTTTCAAAAGATTTTTGACCATCTTGAAACTTAGAGAATCTGGGATCTTGAGAAATATCAGAAGATCTTGTATACTTGAGAGTCTTGGTATTTACGGATGATATTTGAATTTGAGCCATATTAGAAGATATTGAAAATTGGCAGATCTTGAATAACCTTGGAGTAGGTCGAGTTAACTTAAATCTTTAAAGAATTTGTGGGATTTTGAAAGATCTTGTATGTTTGAGAATCTTCATCTTCAAGGACTTTCGAACTTGGAGGATATGAGTTGTTAAAAGGTCTTTGAAACTTCATGGATTTTAATGAATCTTTTTTGATCTACACCAGTAGATTTACCCACTACAGGTATCTTCTTAAATGATGGAAAATAGCAACTAAAGTTTGTCTTTCAGCCGCAACTGATTTTATGAACATCCTGTTCATATTTTCAAGTAAAAATATAAATCTTTAAGTATTTTGGAACTTGAATGATCCGGGATATTAAGGAATGTTAGAAGATCTCGTATGTTTGAGGATCTTGAATAATCTTGGAGTTTCTTGAGTTGACTTGATTTTTCAATGAATTTGGAGAATCCCGAAAGATCTTTGATAATCTGGAAACTTGAAGTATCTGGGACCTTAAGGAATATTAGAAGATCTTGTACGTTTAGGATATTCGTCTTTGAGGATCTTGGAACTTGGAAGATATGTGATATTGGAAGATCTTGAAACTTGATGGATTTTGAATAATTTTGTAGTATTTTAAGTTAAGTTGAGAATCAGCGTTAGAACACGCCTCAAATGTAAATGACAATGATGATTCAAAAGTTGATGATTGATGTAATATTTTGTATCATCATTATTATCATAGTTTTATCTACCATATTAATTCAATGTATGCAACTTTGTTGATACATTTGCCTGTTAAGTACGGCCTACTTGGAGTTTTTTTTTTATTTTCTTCCAAACTTACAATTTTTCCTTGAAAAATAAATGAATTAAATGTCGAAAAGTTGGCAATAAACAAATAGTGTTTAACTATATTTGTCCCCCAAACCTACAAAAAACATTACTTATATCTTCAAGTATGTTGATATTTGGAGGATCTGGGAATAATATTAGATCTTTGTATGCTTGTGGATTGTGGTCTTTGATGATCTGGGATCTTGAAACTTGTATTAAAATTTTTTTTTATTTTATTTTTAATGTTATTGTTATATTTATATATTTTAATAAATTCACGAAGTTAGCAAAGGCGCTAAAAAAGAGAAAAGAAATTTTGAAATATCTCAAGTTAATTTGCAACTTTATTGGATTTAGAGAATCGATCTCAAGAGATCTTTGACTACAATGAAACTTGGAGGATCTGGGATGTTGGGAGATCTTGAAACTTGATGGATCTTAAATAATCTTGGAGTTTCCCGAGTTAAATTGGAATTTTAATGAATTTGGAGAATCTCAAAAAATCGACTATCTTGTTACTTGTACAATCTGGGATATTAACGGATATTAGAAGATCTTGTGTGTTTGAGGAGTTTGGATATTTACGGATCTGGATATTGGAAGATCTTGAAATTTGATGGATCTTTATTAATTTTACAATTTCATGAGTTAACTTGGTTTTTTAAGGAATTTGGATGATCTTGAATGATTTTGGAGTATCTTGATTTGACTTTGATCTCTAATGAATTCGGAGGATTTGGAGAGATCTTTGAGTATCTTTGAACTTAGTTGATCCTAGATAGTGGAGGATTATGATCAAGTTCAAGGAAGGGTGATGTATGTGTATAAAAGTTGACCATGGCCATAGATAATTCATGATTGTTTTATTTTTAAATTTGAATGATTTCAATTTCTCAGAAAGGGCTCCTGCACATGCATAAACAAGAATGGCCAGATGCGAAACTGTGCTTCCAGAATGCTGTCGCTATCAACCCCCAACACATCAAATCATTGCAACAGCTTGGCTTGGTGTATCATTACTTGGGCCTTCAAGGGTTGGCTGAAACCACTCTGAGGGAAGCAGCAAAAATCGAACCTCGGAATCACATCACATGGTGAGAAAATACTTATTTTACACACACAGTCTGCATGCTCTGTTTGGGTGGGTTTTTCAGAGGTATGTTCAGTTATTAATTTGTATGAAACTATATTCTTCTAGCCTCTTTTAGATTCAGATATGACCACACAGTAACCCTATGAAAAAAGTTTTTATGTTTCAGTAGTATTACGGATATATGTATATAAAGATACCATTGTGATGATCTTATAGACAAGCTTGAGGTGTGAGATTTTGGACATTTCGGTTATTTTTCAATGCTTCAATCTTCAACAAGAGTAATAAAATATAAAAAAATCCCCCCCTGCCTCTCTGAAGGTTTCATAGAGAATACGTAGAAACGTAGACGTTGAAAATTACAGCAAAAAATATGTCTGTTGAGAATTTTGAAGCAACCTCCTTCTCGAAAATAATTCAAAAACTCGTCGTAATAAAATAGAAAAAAAATCTGTAAAATTGCTAAAAACATGGGACAATCGAATTTATTTTCTTGTTTAACATATACAAAGTATAAGAACGTTAGGAAACAGATCATAGATCAGAAAGAGTACAGTTTGGCAAACAGCTGCATTTGAGAAGTTCTGACTTCATGTGCGAACAGTCACTTTATGTTCTATGCCTTATCTCTGGATAGTCTATCATACGACCAATGTGCATCATGGGCGAGCATATTTTCACAAAGGCAGCTGTTTACCAAAATGTATCTAAATCAGTTTCAATTTCAGGTATAACTTGGGGAAGGTTCTGGAAGCCATGGGAGAGTACGAAAAAGCAGGTGATGCCATGGCGACAGCACTAATGGAGGAAAAAAATAGCCCGATTCTTCCGTTCACTTCGGTTCCTTTATGTTTCGAATAAAGTATTACTATTTGTTGTATTGTTGATAGGCTTTAAGTTGGTGACTGCCCTGTTTGGTGATTTTACAATTCCAACTATTTCCAGTTTATTTTCATCGGTGAGTATCTGATGAACGTGATATAAAGGTAAAAGAGAAGGCAACATCGAGTTATTGATTTGTTATATATTGAAATTGTTTAAATAATTGTATTTATATAGTACTAGAATATTTTAAAAGTTCCATTGTTTTTATAAGGTGAAAAAAAAATAAAAGAGTCGACTATATTGAGTTGTTATGTAATAAATATCTTCAAATATTATTATTATCTATAGTTTGCTATAATGGATATTCCTCCTCTTTGTGGGCGCCAAATATATTTCGTCCGATCGCTAAATTTTCATTTTGAGTCAACACTGACATAATTTTCAGTAGTTAAAATCCCCAAAGAGAAAATTAGTCAACAAAATATGTCATTATCTGACGGTGCAGTAGTAATCGAAAGCTGAAAGATGACAAATTTTACCATATTGGCTAAAATGGTTAGAGTCGATGAAGTTATTTTGTTTTTGCAGTTACACAATGCTTTTATCTTTGGTACTGCAGCTATTAATTTGAGGGATCTGTTCTGTGGGGTTGCTTTATTACAAATCGGTGGTGGGGCTCTATTTTGCTTGGTCTTTTCAAGAAACGAGATAATTATGAATTTGGTCTTTTTCAAATTCAAAATGCGACACAGAACCATTTGTGGAAATATGTCTTTTTGTATTAAATTCATGTTAGATATTGCTTTCTTCATAGGAAATAAGGCATTTTGAATACTTCTATCGCTGTTAGAAGATGCCTTTTAACCTTAGAATTTGATTTTGGTCGAAAGTTTATTTGTGGGTGTACATGGAAATATGGCCTTTTGAAACATCACTCCTCATTTTTATGCAGTACGGCATTACGTAGGAATCGACGTAAATTGCAACTTAGGACAGTATATTTCTTTTTTATAAAGACAACACAGTATAACAGAAAGTGTAAATCGGAATACTTTCGGGCTTGCCTTTACCGACATATCCGTGTTCTTCAAGATAGGATTCTCATTCAGCAGTCACAAACTATATTTGCATATCTGAGGTTTCTTACATCTGTCTAACTAATCCCTCAATCACGTGCAAACACCAAATAATTCCACTCCTGTTGAATTTCTTTCAGTTTCAATTGTTGAAATTCGTTTTTCTCGTTAGACAAAAATAAGGCAAGTGTTTGGAAAAATGACATTTATTCTAAGAGGCTATAAAAATAAAATATTTGTACAGCTACCCAATATGACACCTCACAGCATTATCTGTACTTATAACATTACATATATACTTTAACAGTTTTCATTTGATGAAAATATAAAAATAAATTCGATATTTATCGGAGAATCATCCAAACATTCCTTTGTCTTCTAAAAGGCCTATTTAGTCAACTTTGTCTTTGTCCTAATTCTAATCTTTAAACCAAGTTGATTCTACACATTTACATAAGAGCATTTATACAATGCTTTTTGCCATAGTCTCAGGTCTGTCCTAAAAACGTGACCTTGAGAGTTCCCAATTTTCAACTGTTATGCTCAGGACAAAGGCACCGACGTCAAAACAATAAATGATAAATGAACCAAAACAGTTTTGGTTATAGTTCTGTCACTTCATTTGTCGAAGTACTAATATTAGTGAGTTGTATAAAAAATAGTAATGCTATTATTCCTTAAGGCGAAGACCTAATACTTGGACTATCACTGAGTCAAAGACAAAGTTGACTAAACAGGCCCTAAGTTGGAACTGTTTCCATTCTTATTCTATACACTAACAACTATCCTACTTGAGTATTAAAATGTCTATATAAAATTTACAAAATAGTACCGATTGATTCAATAGTCAATAACATCAACAGAAGCGACATATTTATAATAATCATCAAGGAAGTATATAATTATGATATATCTAAAAATATATCGGTACACATAACAAAATAGTAAACTATTACTTACAGCCGATATTTCAAAGGCACATTAAACATTTCAAGCAAAGCTTGTATTATTTCAGTCATCAATATGAAATGTAATATGATTTGTACTGAATATTAGAAATTATTCAGTAACCTGCTAATTGAATATTTGTACATAATTTTCATACTTGCAGCAAAATGAAACGTTCAAGAACTTGTTCAATTTCACATGAATTCGGGCTAAAAAGTACTCAGCCAAGGCGAGGGATAGCGCCACCAGTTTCAAAACAATTTTGGTTTTAGTAATTACTAACCTGCAAATGTCTTCTGTTGAATTTTTTGATAGCTGAGTCATTTACTTTGTCATCGATGGCGAACAACTTTTCCATTGTTACAAAAATTAATGAAACAGAATATGCAGTGATTAGATACGATTTTTTTACTTTTCTTTAATTGATATCTTTTCCAAACCCAAAGAAACAGATCGATGGTAAAAATTTGGACCAACAGAGGTAGTCACTGCTGAAACAGTAGCCTATAGAATTGGAATTGAAAAATTGTTTTTATCCCACAAAAAGTTGTATTTTACCGGCTTTACGGAGAGGAAAAAGTTACCTTTTCTACGGCTAGCCGAGAAAATGAATTTTACATTTTCATGCTAGGTGGGACGCCATTAAATATCAGTATAAAAATAAATTGTTAGCAGTTTGGAGGTAACTTGTCAGTTTTTCAATAAATATTTACCAAAATAATTATTGTGTAGGATAAAAAATTATGTGTAAACCACTACAGTAAACTTTTTCAGGCCTCAAGAAGTGGCCAGGCTAGGCTGCGCTTTTCCTGTCCAATCTTCTTTCAGCCTGAAAAATGCAACCTTACGGCCTAGGTATACAATATACTATTTCTAACTTGAGCCACTTACATTTCAGCTCGCCCACGTAAATATGGAGTACAAATTTTATCATTCTTTGAAGTATTTTGAAGGAACAACAGGTACTAAGGAATAATGAAGTACGATGCATATTCAAAAATACTTTTTCATTTGGAATTACAGTCCCATATTGATCCTTCCAAAGCTCAATGATTGAAAAATCTTCATTTTATGGTTTTCAGAAGATAATATTTCAGTTCGTAGGAGTCTTCAATTTATAAAATTTCTAGGTTATTCAATTTTGCAACAGAAAGGTCGTTGTATTTTGTGATTAGCATGAGCTTCTCATCTGCAAGACATAATTTTGTTCCACTTTGACCAAAATTTTGTCTAGTCCAAAATCACATTTGAAAACTCAAAACGTATTGAATATTTTGTACCCAGTGCAACACAAAAGTTATTGAATGGGAAAAAAAGGAATTAAATTATTTTTATTTTGCATGAATTTTGATTTGTATGCATATTGACTAAAACCCTTACTACACTATGCCTTCTATCATGCCCATCTTTGTGCCTATTTGTTGGCTAAATTTCCCCAAATGACTGGCACTATTACACTATGCCTTTTTAAATGATTGAGGCAGTAAATTCGGAGCTGCAAACGAAGTCAAATTATTGACATTTACCATAAGTGATTTTTGAGATAATTATCAATGTCACAAATAAATTCTAGAATAAAATTTAAAAAAAAAATTGGTAATTCATTTATTATTTATGTCTGGTCAGACAGATAATTAATATGTTGGCGCACCTTGCATTCCAACAAACGTCCTTGAAAACCCCTCGGTTCGGGGGAAATATAAAACCAGCCCTATTTAATTTCATGCCTGAAACAGTCTACAACATTATCTCGCGCGCAAGCGAATGTTTTAAATTTCATCCACCGGAAATCAGGCAGACAAATAGGCAAGAAAAAGGGTTCAAGAGATTTTGTTGTGAAAACTTCATCATTATTTTTTCCTATTTTAACCCAGTATGATATTCAACGAGCCTGTATATTGACATGGAAACAAAATAAAATAAACATACCATTTGAAAATTATTTTGATCGTTTGAAAAAATATCAATGGATTAAACGGATTAGAACTTTCAATTAATGTTTCACAGCCATGTTTAAAGATAAGCCATAAGTACAGTCCAACTGAACAGATTGATCGCAAAATTGACAACACCAAACAAAATGATTTTCAAACTCGATCTTCAATATAACAGAATATGAAATAATTTCTGGAAATTGTTTTCAAAGAAATAGATATTTCTTTTGACATCGGTCGTTTGAATTCATATTTCATGACGACATGGCACTTTTCTTTAATAACAGAGTATTAATAATTTTCTATATCTTGTAAAACAAATGATCGTTCAATATCAGTCTAGTGGAGTAAATAAAGGAGAGAAAACTTTCTTGTTTTGGAAATTGACATATAAGCATGAATTTTGGTGAAATCTTGATGTGCAACTTCAAGCAAGTATCATAAAATTTCTTAATTGAAAGTATTCCTTTATTCCTTTTGATAGAATTACCTCTACAGAATTCCAGTACAATCATATTTTGAATTATTAAAACAAAAAATTTGGAGGCATGTCCTTTCTGATTATTACAATTAAATGATTAGTTAGAACTGATTTGAAATGAAATTGGAAACATTTTGAAAAAACCTCCCCGAAAAACGTAAAAACCGATTTTTTTTCAAAATCATTTTTTTACACGATTCAATTTCCACAGATTTTATTATCTTCCATACACAGTATCTTTCTCAAACGAACAGTAGGACACAAAATTATTCTTTGTCGAAAACTACTTTAATAGCCTTTTTATTAATTAGGATAATATGGACCTACCTATGATTATCGCTAATTCCTAGACTCGTACACTTATAACAATGGACAATTATGAAAATTGAAGTAAAATGAAACAAAAATGGGTAAGAATCATTAAAATATCTCTAGAAAAGAAAAAGTTATGGGACTTTGAAGTTGCGCTTGGAAGAATAATTTCATCTAGTGTAGGGTGTCACGCGACATAAACGAGAGCCCTCGCGCGGCCAAAGAACTATTGTGGTGTAGCGATCTCGGATGTTACATTATTTCAAAATCGAGCAGAGGTCACAGACATTCCGCACTAAAATACTTAAACTTAAATAATCTATTTCTCAGTCATTTATTGATAGATTTTACAGTTATTTTCACTAATTTATTACTTTTGATCTATAAACTTTTTTCCAAAATATAATGGCATCTGTTGGGTAAGTTTTATTCTTTACATAATTCATATGGTGTTCACATATGCGGTTTTTGAATGGACTATCTGTCTGGCCTCTATATACTTTGGTGAAAATTTTTTAATGCAAAAATCAAGCATTTTTTTCTGTAACAGGTCCTAAATAAGTTAAAGTTCTATAATAATTGTCAAGGTTCCTCATAGTAGGGTACACTTCTTGGATAGGCCACTATGAGGAACCTTTACAGTATATAATTATAGAACTTTAACTTACTCAGGACCAGAAAAAATAGCTACATTTTTGCATAAATAAAATTTAACAATAGCATAATACAACAGATGACGCGTTGGAAAAGTTTATTAAAAATAATAAAGACACAATAATCTGAAAAATCAGGAGTTTATAAATTGATTTATGACTTTGCGCCAAAGTGTATGTAAGCCAGACAGGTAGACCATTCAAAGACTGCATACGTGAACATTGTATGAATTATGTGAAGAATAAAACAAACTCAACATATGCCAATCATATTATGGGGCATAACTTTGATGAAAACTTAGAAATTCTACGGTATTAGGCTTAATTATCTAGATTTCTTAAAAATTATGAAATTGAAAAATTCAAATTAATAATAATAATTAATCAAGTAGGGGCGGGGATTGGCGCAGTGGTTAGCACTCCGGCCTTGTGTTCGGTTCCCGACAGGGGCAAGTTTTTTTTTTCATTTTCAGATGTAAAAGTCTGAATGATTAAATCTTGTTGCCGACAGGGAACAATCCTCCATGACGTTAATTATAACAATGCTGCCCCTAAGGTGGCGTATGGAGTTAGTAACAAGGCCTATCCAGAACATGTGGCTAATGACCATAGCAGTCGATGCCAAGACAAAAAAAAATAATTTTAATTGAGTAGTGGGTATTTAATGATATTTCCAGGTACATTGTTATAGTCAATAAGTGTATAAGTATGAGTTTGGGAATTAGCAATAATTATAGGTAGGTCTAAATTATCATAATTAATAAATCCTCCACGATTCATTGTTGCGTTAATAATCAACAATGCTGCTCCTAAGGTGGCGTATGGGGTTAGTAACAAGGCCTATCCAGAACACGTGGCTAATGACCATAGCAGTCGTCAACACACCAAGAAAGAAAAAAAAAGTATATTTCAGTAGTTTTTGAAGAAGAATAATTTAGTGTCCCACTATTCCCTTGAGAAAACATGTCATGTTCAACTCAGTATCGTATAGTATGGATTTTCATCAAGTAACAGCGACGTCAATCCAAAATTCACCACAATTTCGAAACTGAACGCATCATCCACTATTTACTCCACCATAACATTACCTTCCACCAAGATGATACTTTATACTTCTTCTCAAACCGAACCCACTAAGATTCAGCACAGCCTTCGTAAGTGATAGAAATGCCACAAAACGTTCAAAGAGATCAAAAACTTCCCCTCCTTAGTTGCTTAATCCCCTCCGATGGGTATAACCAGCGGCGTCTCGGCGGGGGGCGTTTCAAATTTGTTGGAACGCTTGTAACTGAGCGGGCTGGTTTTTAACATGGCGGGGTCCAATCCCAAAACGGGCGGCGTACTCTCGGAATGCGCCAGAGGCGGACAAGTCAGTTCGAATTTGTCGTCGATTTTCAACATCATGTTCGCGTGTTTTTGGTTTTCGATATGTGAATGCGGCAGCGCGTATCTCAGTTTCTTCCAGAACCACGGTTTGCCCCACTCTATGTAGGTGTGAGTTTTTAGGTATGTCTTCATTCCTTCGTCAAGCTTCTCTTCGTCTAGTTCTCCATACTTGATGACGATCACCCTGGTTCTCCTTTCCCTGATTGCTTGGGTATGAGCTGCCATGAACTCCATTCTTCCCCAAACGCTCTGCGAGAAATCGTTTGAAAGCACCACCACCGTTCTTCTGGAGTCGTTCACGGATTCAGCAATTTGATCCATGATGGATTCTCCCCCCGTCCAGTCCCTTTCATGTATGCAAATACTGTATGGATCTGGACCGTCTTCCAAGACAGGCAGCAAGGTCTTAAGAACAAAATCTACATTTTTGTGTGAGTAACAAAGGAAAATGTCAAACTTTTTGTCTTTGTCAAGTTCTTTTTCTTCAACGAACTTACGCAAACACTCAATGCCGAACATCCAAACTTTTATTTCCTCCTCATAACGGAAATACAGGGCACTGCCTCCTGCTGTGAGAACAAGAAAGAATAAGATGGGCACGACAATCTGCACAATCAATGTCGAAATGGGTTTACAAAGCTGGGTCTTTTCGATTAGCGGTTTCTTATCTTCATTGCAGACTATATTCTTGATTCCCTGAAATATTTACAAATTCAGAATTGAAGAATACAATAAAATAGAATAGAATTTTTTTAACCACATGGTATACAAAAAATGTAAATGTATAGATCAATGTGTATATAAAATACAACAAAATATAATATTAATTCATCATTAAAACACAATAAAATGTAAATATATATAAAAAAATATATAAAAATTTTTAACATAATATATTCAACGCACATCATAAAATAAGATATAATAAAAGTATAGGTGTATAGGTGAATGTAGTCTCCATATATTCCTGAATTGAGTAAAAGGAATTTTCGAGAAGAAATTTCTTGATTGAATTTTTATAACAATAGTTATTCATGTTTTTTATGTGTATATCAATATTTAGTTTGTTACGAGTAGAAGTTGTTAAGTTTTTTTATTGCTTGAATAGAGTGATTTTTATTGCATAAGAAAAACTCTAATTGAGTGAGTTGAATTACCCCACAATAAGATTCCATATGATAAATGTGAATGGAATAACCTGTGATAAGACATGATTAATACATCCAAACTCAGCACTTTTTTCATCTGACGTAGTAGGTTGAGTTGTGTAGCAAGTTTTTTGCAAAGTTGATCAACGTGATTTTCCCATCTTAGAACGTTATCGAGAACCTTGCCTAGTAATTCAGTGTGATAATTAGATGTCAATTTCGAATTGGTTGAAAATAGGATTTTCTATGTCTTATATTTGTTAAGTTTCAGCATATTTGCAGAAAACCCCTCTGCTGTATCTTCAAATCTGTTTGTAGTTTGCATGAGTTCTTCTAGTGCCAGTGCAACATTGTTGTATCATCGGCATAACATACACAGATGTTGGGGCTGAAGATGTCATTAATATATATTACGAATAGAATGGGACCGAGAATAGAGCCCTAAGGCACTCCGTGTTCTATATACCTAACATAAGAGCATGCATTTTCTCTATAGACGGTTTGCTTCCTATTGGTCAGGTAAGATTTGAGAAGATCTGATGCCGTACCTTGACTCCTATAGAAATTGAGCTTTTCTATCAGCAAATCGTGATTGACACAATCAAAAGCCTTAGTCAAGTCCTACATAGTGAAAGCAGTATGTTCGCCTCTTTCAAGACTCTCAACAATGTTACGGACTACCTCCAGAACTGTTCCAGTTTAAGAATGATTTTAACGATTTTGCCAAAGATGGGAATTATGGAGATGGGTCTATGGTTATCTGGTATTGTATTATCTCCTATACCAGAAGAAAACCATTTTTTTGAAATATATTGGTTGGCGCGGGTGGTGTCACCCTTTCTCACTCCTCCAAAACGGTCTATGAGCGGTCTCCATACGCTAGGTTGACTGAAGGCACCATTGGCTTCTATATCGGCGATTTCTATAAATTTGGGTTTGAAACAAAGTTTCTATCTATGAAGAACACTAGCCCTGTCGAAGTGAAAGCTGAAAGAACGGACACTGGTATGCTCACCTCTGTTTAAAGTCACACACAGGACAGTAAATTCAACTACGGCTCCAATCAGCCAAATACCACAAAGAGAGACATTTTAAGAACGTTGATGGGTAAAGAGCACTGTGGGCACCAACCAGGAGTAATGCAAGCGCTGTAGCTAAAATGTTATTACAACCTGACAATAAGTCCAATAGAAATTATTTTTGGGACAAGACAAGACAGTTTTTGAAGAGTACTTTGAGAAAAAAAAATGTTCATCATTCAAGCACCTATGAAAAGTGGGGAAAATTCCCGGAAAGGCTCGGAAAATCAATAACTTGGAAGGGGTTGGAAATTTTGATATAATGTATAAGAACAAACTTGTAGAACGTAAAAATCTCCATAAAAAAAGTAATCGCATGTTTTTTCGAAAATTGCTTCCTTTGAGAGATGAGCTATAACTGATATTTTCAGATTTCCGCGCGAACAACTCGGGATATAATAACGCTCTAATAATATCTCTGTATCTCCCTTGTTTTTGGTAGACAATTCATAAACTGAACAATGTTGGGAAGGAAAATCCTTCATATATAGCTGGCGGTTGTTGGTAAAGTGGTTGTATTTGATATTCGAAGATGAAATAATGATCTTTGATAAATAAACAATGTAATTTTATGAATTTCTTACCTTTTCGTATCAAATCAGTTTGACAAGCTGAGTTTGCACAATGATTGAGCAAATCAGATATAACTTCATTCCCAATTTATATTGGGCCTAAATAAATAATTTTTTTTGTACCCATTGTTTTTTAGTTCGGCAAAATAGAAAATGATGACTGAAAACTTTATCAGACGTTTTTCGATGCATATTCTGAAAGTATAGGGTCTTGTCAATGAAATGACCAGTAAGCCTTTTCAGGAAAAATGAGCAAACTAAAAAACAACGGGTACAGAAAAACTTGATTCAGTTAGGGCCAAGACAAATTGGGAATGAATGTTATATCTGATTTGTTCAAATTTGACCTACTGAATCTTTGAGCAAACTCAGCTTGTCGATTTAATTCTATAGGAAAACGTCGAATATCAAATACAACCACTTCTCCGACACCCGTCAGCCATATATGATAATTGTTGAAAGAAGATGTGGCTAGAGTTCTTCATAGAGATGAACATTGCTTTGAACGCAAATTTACAGAAACGGTCTATAACAAGTCCAATGGTGCCTTCAGTTGACCGAGCATGGAAATTAAGAACATATGGAGACTGCTCATTGACCATTTTGAAGGGTGAAAAAGCACGAAACTACGCGCGAGCCACAAGACCGCGAGTAATTTCACCACACCGACAGACCTTCAAAAACATGGCAAAGCTTTTTTAATTTGTCAGTATTCACCTGAAGATGATTGCGGATTAAAGCAATTGAAACGTTGCGAAAAATTTAAACATGTAAAAATCTTTCAAACATTAAGACGATGGACGTCCGAAATGTAAGTAATCAACTCCAACACTACGGCTTCAGATGGTAAAGCTTCAACTCATTTGAATCATATTTAGGCCATCGAACTCAGATTGTCAAAACTGACAACCTCTCAGATATTAATACATGGTGTAACACATGGCTTTGGCCTTGGACCTTTATAGTTCCTGTTTTTTTTTTAACCCCTTAACAGTAAGGGTTAATTCACTAACCAGAAAGGATCTTAGTTGCCCAACTTTCTCCGAAAGGCCTATTAGGCAACACAATTATAGTTTTTACAATTTTTCAAGGGTAATTCTGAACAAAAAACAAAATGTTATTACCATTACCGAGACTTGTCAATAACTATATAATTTAATCCTCACCTTGCCAAACTTATCTAGGACGAAATTCTGGAACTCCAAGGCAGAACAATCACAGGTCCAAGGGTTGTCAGATAACGTCAAATCTGAAGTTGAGTTCAACATTTCCAAAACTTTGGAATCAAGATGCTTCAACTGGTTTCCATTCAATTTGAGAATCTGAAAAAGAATGAAAAAAATATATATTTGAAAATTCTTTCGGTTATTTTTTTTTCAAGTTATATATTATCAATTTTTTAAAATAAAAAAAATACTGAATTAGTTTTCCCTAATAATAATAATCTACCATGTGATATGAAAAACACTGTAACTGTCCAACTTTTTAAAAACAAACTGATATTCTATAGATATATATCAACTTTATTATTGTATTTGTTAATAATTATTGTCAACAATCAAAAGTAATCATTTGTTTGTATATGTATATTTTTTTGTTTTTTGTTTTTCTAATTTTAATCTGTTTCAACATGCTTTATAAGAACAAAATACGTAAGGTAATTTACAACTGTAATTTTAATTTTTGTTTTATTTGTATTAGCTATATTTTATTTGTATATTAGGATATTCCTATTTAAATAAACTACTTACTTACTAGTTAACTATTACTTACCAAATAAATGTATTTATTATTTTTATTATTAGTATATCAGAGTTTTTATTTATCTGTTTCTAGAGAATAAACTATCATGACAACCGTTTATACAACATTCTTTCAAATGAACTCTCTTGAAATAAAATGAAACGATTATATTACCTTGGTTTTAGGAGGTACCCATCTAAACTGCTCAATCCTGTTATTCGTCAAGAACAAATTAGTCACATTGTCATATCCTAAACTGGAATTTGGACCGTGACGTATCATATTTCCAATTAAGTTCATTTCCACCGTTTCACTTTCCACTTCAATCCTTGGACATTCCGTGAGATTTTTATTAGAGCAATTCACCACAACAGCCTTATCGAAGGGTCGATAGAAGCACTGACAATCACCTGAGGACCAGCATTTCCGCGGATAGGGACAGCTTATGTGTCGGGGTTGGAGTTCATTTATTTTTATGTGCTGGAATATATCCGGTGATGCACATTTGTAATCTCCTAGTTGTAAATCGACCTTCATTTTCAAAGCAGGGTCCACCTTATCATGGATATACCGAACCAAATCATAAATACGACAATCGCAAGCCAGCAAATTGTTATACAAAAGAACTGTTGTTACCGCTGACATAGAATCATTCTTGAAACTGTCAAGATCATTTTTTGCAAGAACTTCTGCATATCTGAAATCCACTTCAGATATTTTGTTGTTACTCAAGTCAATTGTCATCCCTTTCACTGACACTGTGCCTAATTGAGAAACCTGAAAACAAAAAGATTAAAGATATACAACAATGTATTAAAATTTTACTGGAAAAATTAGAACCCTTTGGAAAATAACAAAATAATTATCAACACCAATTTAAACTTTTTAGCGTTAAACTGATAAAAAATAAAACATTTTTTATAGAAGATATAAAATGAGGTTAGATCCTCATCTAAAACATAATCTTGATAACTACAATAAAAGTATTCAGAAATTACCAATGCAATAAAGAGAAGTTTGTGAAATAAAAATTATTCACTCACATACAAAATAGAATATTATATATATACAACAAGGTAAGATAAGAGATTTTTCTCAGCCGAGCTTTGTTATCCCGAGATGGGAAGCATCAAGCGATAATAAGTTGCGAGGCTGAGAAAAAAATTCTCTATTGTGGTTTATATACTATTTTTTCCGCTACTAGAACATTTAATCATTTCAATAATGATAATTTTTCCGATTCCTTTTGTATTTGAAAGAATACAATTCAAAAGGAGTAGTCTGTGAAAACAAATGAATGAAAATTCAATATTTTACAAATGACAAACGATGAAGATATTAAAAAAAAACCTGTTTATTGTCCAAGCAGGCACAAGACCCAATTACAGGACTGCTCATAAAAATTATGTAAACATATAACTGTGAACAAGAACTTAAAAACTATAGAGTGCTATAACAATCTCAGTACGTAATTTACAAAATAATCATAATACAATACACTTGCTTTTCAACACGGCATGCTGCCGCCTACTGGTCCGATATGAAGTATTTGAGAAAAAATCTCTAGTACCTACATCGAGCTCGAACTGCTGCTGTTTGAATAGCCTGTGCATCAGACCTCTAAGCTACCATAGATGATTAATTTCTTTCTTGTTTGACAATGGAGGTCAAAAACAATTTCACTTAAATAATAGTTGATCAGCAATTTGCTCTGCAACTTCTAGCAATTCGATTCTTCCCTAATTTTTTCTATTTCCACTAATATCCTGCTAGTGCCTGATTTCGTATGACCACTGACCAATCATTATGAAATATAACAAACAAATTTCTTTTTAAAAAATGAGATAAACAAAAACAGAAAAACTGTCAAGAAATGTTCGACGTTGATAATTGACTAATATCACAAGTACTTTTACCTAAAGGTTAACAGCCAAAGTAGATTTGGTATGTTTAACAAAAAACAGCGAACAGCGCATGGTTAAAACAAATAAGTATAGGAAGTGACTCCTGTAGGAAGTGGCTCCTGACCGGTGGCTCACTAATTTAGCGTTCGGTGCCGGTCCCACCTTACAATAACATTTTGTTTGAGGCCGGTCCGATCGTGCAGACAAGAAGAAGGCGAACTTGAATGCGTGAATTTGTTTTTTCGCCTTTTTGTCTTGATACACATATTCGAAATAAAAGTACCCTGTGGTGAACTAGCAAGCTTCTTGTCTGTACAGTCGGACCGGCCCCGAACAAAATGTTATTGTCGGTCGGACCGGCACCGAACGAGAAATTAGTGAGCGGTCGGACCGTGCTTGAGCCAGTCCCATAAATCTATTACAGTGTTGCTATAAAGATATTCAAATTCCAGAAAAAAGCAATCAGAATAATTACAAATTCAGACTAGAGAGATCATTGTCAACCCCTTTTTAAAACTTCATATAATGCCACTACCTACCCTAATCTATACAGTGTCCTGTTAGAAATTCACAAGAAAAAAATACATTAATCAAAAAATCTGACGTTCATGATCACAATACCAGATCCGCGAATAATATTCAAACAAATCGCTAGGGCCTGAATAAATCCCAGAGAAATACATTAGACTTCAATCTTTACAATCTTTTGCCAGATGATTTGAAGTGTCTCTGCATGTTTCATTTAAAAAATCTCATGAGATATTGCTGCAACTCTGTCATTGAATATGTTAGTCATTTACAAAATCAAAATTGATATTCATCAGTTTCAATTTAATTGTTTTCTAATAACTATTATGACTTGATTTTTTTTTAAATTGGTATTTGCTACCTTTTATGTATTTTTTGTACTCTTGTGTTTTGTGACTTGCTACAAACACTTCAAAAATATAACGTAGTTAAATAAATACTTCACTTTATAAAAGTGCAGAAGTGCAAAATGATAAGTGAATGCGTTAAATTTTGTCAATAACTGATCGTATTTAAAAAAAAAAAACAAAAATAACTATTCGATGGTACTTCAAAATACGTTTCTCTTACAATAGACGCGGTCAGTAAATGCAAATGTGACAGGCAATTTATTTGTTCCATAGGAAATTATATAAACATGTTATCAGATATGTTAATTTTTAACAGATGTTAATATTTACATATCTGGTAAATCTGTAAAAAATATATAAAGGAAGTGGTAATTCTGTAAAAATTATGTTATTATTCTATATGTTATTATCTTAAACGTATAAAAATTACCATACAGCTTAAAGGATTACCATTTTAGTCTATGATAATTAACTTCAAGTTAGTTTTTTTAGTAACCATAAAAAGTAAGTGAAGCAATTTCAATGGGATTATTTCAAGTTTTGAAACTGCACTCAAACACTATAATCGAAACCAAACATTAGTAAGGAGATCTACTCACCATAACATTTGTGATGTTATTATAACTCAAATCCAATTTAGCCAGGTGCACCATCAACATGATATTCGTAGGAAACTCATCTATATAATTTCCACTTAATATTAATTCTTCTAAATTAAGACAGTTCATAAATGGATACCCATCGGTTAAGTCATTTTTCATATCATATAAGTTGTTCGAAAAATCCATAGAAATTAATTTATTATCTTTGTGGAAAGCACCCTGTGCGATCGTTTTTATTCTGTTGTTGTTCAAATAAAGCTTCCTAAGATTTTTAGTCATTTTGAAAATGTTTTCGTTGATTTCAGTAATAAGATTGCCTCCCAATTTCAGAATCTCCAAGTCGACTAAGGATGAAAATAATTCGTCAGGTATGGTAGAAATATTATTTCCAGTCAAGTCTAGCTCTTTCAGATGCTTCAGACCACTGAATATCACTTCAGGTAGATTCTGCAGAAAGTTATTTTGTAACTTCAGGATTTGGATATTTTCAGAACCTTCAAAAACGTGATCTGGGATGTTTTGCAATCCAGAGTGCTCCAAATTTACAGAGGAAAGATTTTTCATATTCGCGAATGCGTAGTCGTCCAATGTCACATTGAAACTGTAATCCATTCGAATAGTATAAAGCTTTTCATTCGCCCTGAAAACATCAGAACTTACATGGCCCAGCTGATTTTCTCTCAAACTTATATCAACTAGCTCTGACAGGTCAGAAAAGGCATCATTGTCTAGGAACTGTATATAATTTCTGCTGAGCTCGAGGGATCTTAGATTGTGAAGACCGGAGAAGTAACTTTTCGTGATACCTGTAAGATTGTTTCTCCATAAATGCAGTTGTTGCAATTCTGAAAGATTCTGGAACGTATCATTAGGAATGTTTGTGAGAGAATTACAGGACAGATGCAAAACTTTCAAATACTTCAAATTTCTAAACATTCCAGTTATTTTCTCTATATTATTGTTCTCTAAGTAGAGAACGGTTAAATTAGGGAGGTTATCAAATGCGTCCATTTCTAGGGGACTACTCAAATAGGAAAGACCAAGGGTTTGCAAGGAGGAAAGGCCTTGAAAAAATTCTTTAGTAACAGGAGCAGGTTCTTCAGACGAATTCTTCCTTAGCACTACATCTTCCAGGCGTAAATTCTCTAAGTTTTCAATGCCAAACTTCTCGAGTACAGAGAAGAAACCATCTTGTGACAACGGACAGAACCGCAATTCAAAAAGTTCAATTGTACCAGCTGTATAGTTTGGCAAAATTTCCAAGTTGAATTTGTCGTTCAAGCAGTCTACTTTAATATATTTGTCAGGTGTCGCATGGATCACCACACCATCATTGTCCGATGAAGAACACTGGAATTCATATTCCTCAGATGTTTTGATGCATGTGCAGTGATTAGTTTTACTGCATTTATTCGATGTCGCCAAAACATAGTGGTTGCTCATTATGAAGATTAGTACAGCTACGAAGCATCTCATCTTGCCTGAAAGAAATATACTTTTTTACAATACAAACAAACACAACAAATTATTCAGAAATCAATTCCTTCAATTCGCATTTCCCATCCAATGCAAGTTCTAATATTTTTAAATGTTTCAACCTACAACCTGTTAATTATTTGTCAATGGTTTTTTTAATGGGATACATTTCTTTTTTTCAAAAAAATAATAATGCCAATCAGTAATTTCATGAGAAAAATTTCTGACGGAAGAATTTTGAGTTGAAAGAAATGTATACAAGTATTTTTTGGCAAGATGAATTAACAACAATATATAAATGCACTACAATTATAATCACCTTCATTGAAACAATTATTTGAAAGAGCCGTAATTAAAAACACAGTTGTAATGTTCAGACGAAACTTCCTGGATACGATTTATAGACATTGGGGAGCATCCATTAATTGCGTGAGACAATGTTGGCGATTTTTCAACCTCTCACTTGGTAAGATGTAGTGAGATTTTGCCAGACCCCCTTCCCCTCGCTTAATCTCACGTGAGATTTTTCAAAATGCATATTTTGTAATGTAAACGAGTTAATCTGCGTTCGATTGCACTGAATTTATTTAAAAAAAATAAATAGTTTTCTCGTAAATTCTACACTCTTTCTTGCAAAAAAAAAATAATACGTGATAATTGCCGAGGGCAACCTCCCCTCCCACAAAAGATTGAGAACGGTTTTGCTCGGTTTTTTTTATTGGATAAATTTCGTTCTTCAACGAAATAATTTTGCCAATCAGTAATTTCACGATAAAAACTGACAACTGAACAATTTTGAGTTGAAAGAAATTTATCCAATGAAAGAAAAATTCGATTGTTTTTTGGCAAGATAAATCAACGACAATATACAGTGTCACACATAAAGTTTGCTACATATACAGATATAATGAAAATTTGACTTCGCAGTTTGTTTGTGCTTGAAAAATGAGGAAAAAACAGCCTCTTTCCTTTTGTCATATGCTACTCTAAACCTGTCAAATTTGACATTCTCATCGAAAATCCTCAAAAACCCAGTTTTTTTAGAAATTTCGAAAAATAAGAAAAAAGTTGCTCAGTTTCGAATTATTCACACAATTATTCTTATAATGTTTCATATTATGTGTCAACAATAATGAAGAATCATAGCTGTCAGGACAGAAATTGGAAGGACGCCCTCTTACTAGATGAAGTCTGGTTTTAAGGAACATGCATTTTTATCGCTGTCATAATTAAATTCAAAAGGCTCATTAAATACAATTTTGTAAAAATACGTATGGATACATATTATTAAAAAAAAATCAAATAATTCTTCATAAAAAAGTACTGAATACTTTTGAAGATTGTTGGTAGAAAAATATAACAGTTTTTTCAGCAAGGTTTCTTCTTCTTTGTTGCACATTAGGATTTCTTTTCAGGGCATATTTGGTGAATATCTCTATGTTTTCTTGTTTTTGTGGAAACTTCCTGTATAGATGTCGTAGACAATCCTGTATCGGCATTACATTGGTCCGCTGATAAAGCAGAGGATTGGGAGAATATGGAAAGGATTGTTAGGTTATATTGGAGATTTTCCTGATAGTTGTTGTTTCTGCTACTTTAAGTATACGCAGACTTCGTTGTCTTAAGTTGATTAACAGCGGGTGAGCGTAAAATTCATATAAACGTATGTCTTAACTTGCTTCGTTTCCGAGTAACGGGGTGTCAACTACGACGCCACTGGAATTAAAATTTAAAATATAATTTCGTGAAAAGAAGCCTCTTGTTTCTACTAACAAACACACGAAGTATAATCAAAATCGGCGAAAAGAATTTTTAATAAATCATGAAAAGCAGATTTTTTATTGAATTTTTGACACCCTAAATGGAGAAATCTGCATTGTTCACAATAAGCTTGTCAAGATAGAAACAAGATATCCTGCCCTACCAGGACGACGCTTATTGCCATAATCCTATACAATAGGAATAATTGGGTCGAAAATCCATCAGAAAACAACTACTTTCCTGGCTAATACCACAACGAACGTTGAATTACATCCAATAAATTTCCGTGCAGAGTCCTACAAGGATGTCTCCGCAATTGCTAGTTGCATGGAAATGTTCATTGAAATATTTGAACCACCTACAGATCGATTTTTGAGTTCTTGCCCTCATCAGAATAGGGTAGGTCTCTGCCACCAATACAAATGAAGAAATCTGCATTGTTCACAATAAGCTCGTCAAGAGAGAAACAAGAACAATAAGCTTGTCAAGAGAGAAACAAGACAAGCATGGAAATTCATTAGATGTAATTCAACGTTCGTCGTGGTATTAGCCAGGAAAGTAGTTGTTTTCTGATGGATTTTCGGTCCAATTATTCCTATTGCACAGGATTATGGCAATAAGCGTCGTCCTGGTAGGGCAGGACATCTTGTTTCTCTTTTGACACTCTGTTACTCGGAAACGAAGCAAGTTAGGAAATACGTTTATATGAACTTTTTGTCATAAAATACAAGGAATCACCACCTGAAATTAATGACATCATTTAGGCCATTTATATACGGCTTGCGGGTGTTATGCTAGCACCTGTCCATTTGTATATCAGGCTAGTGAATGTAGCTTTCTTCTTTTTGAGTGTGACATGGCTGTTGAAGTTCAATTTAGTGTCAAAGTTAACTCCAAGATAATTTACAGAATTTTTTGGATGAAGGACGTGATGATGAAAATATACTGTTGGGTAAGTTGGTGAGATAAGGTGGTTGAAGATGATGAACTGTGATTTTGTTGGATTTGGTCTAAGCCTTCTTTTTCTGAACCATGAACTAGTATTGTTAATGAGACCCTGCAAGCTACTAATTGTTCTGTCTATAGATTGGTCATGTGCTACAAGTACAGTATCGTCACATATTGGAGAATATAAGCTTCAGGATTGAAGTACTCGATATCACCCTGGTGATATTAGAAATAATGTTTGTGTCCACGCAACAAACACTCAAAATTACAGGAGACAAACTAAAAGATTCAACGGACCAGCAATGGTGTGTTCGCCGTTTTGTTTTGACCCGTCCAAACCTGCGAACGCATTCGCGAGCATTTTCTTTGATGTCGGAGAGAAAAACGACAAGTGATGGGAACGCTGCGAACCGTTCGCAGAACGGCCAGGTTTTGCGAAACTGTTTGCAAATGCATTCGTAGCCCCGTCCAAATTAGTGTTCTGTTCGCCGTTCGGTCTGTTGCTCAGTTTGTCGTTCGGCATGATGTTCAGGTCTGTACGAAGCTTAACAAAATAATCAATAGTATGCGTGAAAACACCTATGCAGTAAAGGTGCATATTCACTAGAGCATTCGTTCCGCATGAGCACCGAATGAGTACATGTGCTGTTCGATTCAAACTCAGGTTGCCTCATGCTGCGTAATATAAACACGCATTCTATTCGTGCTCAAATCAGCGTCCACATTATCTGAGCATTTGCTCGTTCGGTGCTCATGCGGAACGAATGCTCTAGTGAATTCGCAACTTAATAATTGTGTGTTCAATAAATAACTTTGTTCGAATTGCAAAAACAAATTCTCACCGAATATCCCTCTAACATTGATAAGTAACTTCCTCAAGCACGTTATTTTAGGTAACAGCCCTCCGAATCCGAAATGTTATCAAATAGCGTGCTTTCGAAAACTGTGATAAAATTATTTCGTTGTTTATCAATGTCCTTGGGATATTATAGCTGATAATTTAACGAATCAAATAAATTGATTATTAAACAAAAGTACATAGAAAATAATTTACTGAATTAAATGAATAATGAAGACAAATAAAAGTATATCCACTTGAAAACAGTTGTGTTCGTTCCTATTCATCCGATATGAAACTGCCAAAACTGACCTTTCTCATGGACGATTCTATACATGAGTTAAATAATCGGAGGTAAATACATAAAAAATGTATTGTCACTACAAAATATCGAGAATCAAGGTAAGGTAACGCAAGAACGGAAGAAAGTTAAACCATTGGAAGTGTACACACTTTCATGATAAAACGCAAGGTGAAAAATGTGAAAATCTGAATAAAAATGGATGATACTCATCTCAAAAGTTTAATCAAACTATTCCCTCATATTCATGGCAAAATGTTAAACTACTGTCAGTCGTGTCAATTCTATCTTACGTTTATATGAACCGTCAATTGCAGGAACGGTTCAAGTGTTATTAATGCCAGTTAAAGAGTTGAACCGTCAAACTGACGTTTCTATATTAACCGTGACTGTCGTAACTATGGAAATGTATACACAAGGAAGAAGCGAAATACCGATTTGAAAATACCACGGCAGTGTTTTCAAAAAATTCTGTTTTCATTGGTTATTTGAAATGAGAAAATGATTGCATTTGATTGGTTTATATAATATGAGGGAAATTGTCAGTAAAATACCGAATGATTGTAGAGTAATGTCTATTAGTTCAAATCACCAAATGTCGGATACATTTCTTTTTTCAAAGAAATAATTTTGCCAATCAGTAATTTCACGATAAAAACTGACAACTGAACAATTTTGTCTAATGTCAGTGTTTCGAGTAAAACCAGCGATGGAAAAAATTTGAGTTGAAAGAAATGTATGCTATAAAAGAAATGTTCGAGTGTTTCTTGGCAAGATAAATCAACGACAATATATAAATGCACTACCATAATAATCATCTTCTTTAAAATAATCATTTGAAGGAACAGGTGTCAACAACACCATTGAAAAACATTTTTATTCTGATTATTATTATTATATCTTTTTTAATATATTACGCAATAGTATTACACTGTTATCTAGTTCTGAGCCATGTTCAAAAGTTCAAGGCTCTAGCTCAATGGGAATTTATTTTATTTTGCGATACCCCATTACAGTAATATGTGTAATATATACAGTGCAGCTTTTTATAGTCACCCTCATATTAACTTTTTAACATGGGGGCAATTGTATAATATTTTCATTGTATAAAACTCTTTTTTTTTAACTTTTCTACTAACGCATACATAGCCGGTCGTTCCTCCTTAATGTATTACCCTGTGTATTCCAAAAACTGATCAAAGCAAAGCCATAAGTATTTGACGTTATAATAGTGTACTCAACTAAGACTAATAAAAAATTGGAGAATTTACCCGAAGAAATTTTTTATTACAGAGTGAATTATAAAAAAATCGCTTTTTTGGCATTTTTGTCAACTAGCGTTTGTCTCATACTGTACATTAATTTTGGACCAAAAAAGGTTTGTAGTCAAGAAAAAAATTAACAAAATGCCACCAAAAAAACTGCCAATTTTTGACTCACCCTGTACAAAATAATGAATTTGTCAATTTTGATATTATATGCATACGATGATCATTTTAGTGTGTTACTTGGTTTGGTCACATCTTCATTGTATAGGGTTTTTCAACCATCTATTATTTTTTTCGTTAATACTTTTTAGCAATTCTCTTTCAAAATATCAAGTATAAGTGTGGATCTGAATGGTACTCATACATCGATAAAACGGTTCGATGTCGAACAATGAAAACGAAAATACTACTTTTTGAGACAAGAGACATTGAAATTACTCGATAGATGTCGCTGGGGGTGCATCAACTTGAAAATTTCAAAAGGCTCCTGAACAGTGTGTAAACACTTAATTTGCGCATTGTGGTAGGAAAAATATTTTACCTACCACCAATATGTAATATCAAACATTACGATACTGATATGAGCTTCGTAATGATATACCGCACTAGTGCGGTAAAGTAAAATTCATGTGTTTCTCTTTTTAAATGTCAGTCTATTTAATGGAAAAGGATAACAAGAACTAATTTATTAAAAATTTGAGTATCTATCCCGGGATTTATCAGGTAATAAGGTTTGCATTTTTTAATTTGTAGCGGATTCTATATCTGAATCTATTCTCTAATGGTCTGAACTAATGCCGATGAAATTTTACTAAATTGGAATGAACGTGTCATAGTTGACAGTTCACAAAATAAATCAACAATGAGCGCAACGCTTGCTTGTTGCATGATTCTAATATCATTAATTTAAGGAATATTGACTAATTTTGAGTAAATAATTAACATTATTGGTGGTAGGTAAAATATTGTACAATATTTGTGTCGTAAATTCATATAACGATAATCGATGGGTTATCAAACTCGGTCTAAAGGCCTCGTTTGGCGAATGTTCCATCTCATATCGTAATATGAATCTTACACTTATATCGTAAATATCTAGTATGATACACTTGTAAAAAGTTCACTTTTCACACTTGTACCTCAGATTATATCGTGATTATTCCCAAAGAATGGGAGCTGTAATAGTTCGATGACTAAAATAAAAGCGATGCGTGGGAAATTGATACTGATATTTTTAATACTAATTTTTAACAGGTTTGTGCCGTGGATGAAAACTACCATATTTTTTTTACCAGTTCAAAACTAATTCATATGAAGGAAAATAATAGATATGGAAAACATAAATATTCGAGAAATATTTGAAAGAATGACATTGAAAAATAGAAGGAAGGTAGCTGTGTATATATATTATTGGCCAAAAGTGGGTTTATATTGAAAATAATATTCAGCCTCATTTTTATAAAACTCAAGTAAAATATCTACAAATTGAGACAAAATTCTTAACATATACATAAAAAAATAAAAATAAATCAATGATGTCATTCTCTTCTAATTTTAATAAGTTGTTATTGTATTATTTACTGACTCACCTCACAATTCACTGAATGTTTTATATCAAAAAATACATAGATTTTGCACTTTCAAACATATACCACTACCCAGTTGGAATAGTTACAAGAAACTGAATCAATATTGTTTTGATAAAGGTCTTCTCACGAATGAACAAAGTTTTCAAAAATCCAGTACTAGAATCATTATTTCTTCTGGGAATTGTTCAATCGATAAGAGGATTAAGAAGGATTATAATAAGAAATGTTTTCATTATAGAAAGTAGATTTCCTTACTACCTGTTTCATTGAGGATATCATTTCCATAAACATTTCCTGTATATATATAAAGATATATATATATATATAATTTCATGAATAATTGAGGGCCTGGAATAAACGGGATCTGAGCAACTGTTTTTAATATTTGGGCTCAAGTATAGATTTGGTTACTTTTGTTATAAAATTCTTTGGTGGGAAAGAAACCTATCTAAATGATTTTTCACATAGTGAACCTTTTTATGTTGAAGTAAAAAAAAGCTCGTCAAAAAAATTATATAAATCTTCGGTTTTTCGGTTATATAGGAATCCAGAGAGCTTTAGATCCCTCTTAATCATAATTTGGGAATTATTATAGTATTGTTACTTCTTGGAATTATTGGTATATGGCGAGGTATATGGTTAGTAATCAGTAGTCTTATAATTATTACTTTAGGATGAGTAATCATCTCTATAGGTAATACAGGTACAAATGCAATTAAAATATTGGAATGCACAAAAACCGATAAAAAAAAAAATTATGCAGTAAAGTAAAAATATTCTACTGATACAAACGTTATATGTTTCGATCTAGGTATATCACATTGAACAGAACCTTCCTACGCCCTCACTAACCACATTTGAAGTAATAATGAAAAATGGATCAACTATTCCAGTGTTCCTCTTTAACCTATACAGAAGGTATATTCGCCGACAAGTCTAGAACAGAAAACAACTGCTGTTCTCTACTGTCGCTGAATTATATCTGAAAGTTTTCTACAAGAAACAATGTTCAAACCTACGGTTTCATACTTAGTTCTTGTCAATCATCAGGAAAGGCTATTTTAACCAATTATATAGAAAAATCATTTGAGCTTTTGTTGGGAATTCTCGGAATTCCCAAGATAGACACTAAAATATGTCTCCAGCGTTACATCTATAGTCTAGTTCCTAAATTGTACATAATGACTCAGGTTTTATGGTTCATTATTTCTTATGAAGCAGGTCAAGAAATAGAACAGAAATCAACTAGGTACTTGGCTTCAAATCAAGTTTTACTTTGCCTCTTTCATACATCCTTTCGCACTTTCAAATCCCGTAAAAACCTGAAAATGTATGATGAGTCAATATCTACAATTTAAAAACTAGACTATAGGTTTCTTCTTTTTTTATTTTTGTTTTGCATTATGTTTCGACTCTTCCCAAAATTTCTTGTTCAGTCCCGTTCCATTGTATTCTCCGCCCTGAATACCGATTTGAAACTCAGATTGACACTTTATTTTAACAAGCACTATTGTTTATTCTTACAACTTATTTATTTGAAACAATTTTTATCATAATTAGAAAAATCTGATTAATGAACAATCTCGAAAATAGTAATTCTAACCTAGCTCTATCAATAACCTACTTTTTGAATGAAAACATTTCGATACAATTTTTCTCATTTTAGATTTGAAATTCCCATCTGTTAATTTGTATTTTGACATTTCACTTTTAGTTTATTCATCTATGTACCTGGTGGTCTTTTATTTCAGCTTTTAAAGTTGTGTGTTTTCAAGTAATTAACTAATTTATTGTTTCTGATTGTCAGGGTTGGTTTTTAATTTATTTTTAGTCATTGACTTGGACCTTGACGTGCTTTGGGATTTGGAATTTCTATGATGATCAGACATTTTGTGTTCTGGCTTCTGGTTTTTAAAAAAACATAATTTAACTAATCTTCCCTCCAGTCCGTTTTCTTTGGGAAATACCCTTCCTCCAATGTTACAAAGGGCGCGCAAGAGGTTTGAGATTACCTACAGATTAATCATCCTCTACATTGTTCATATTTTTAACATTACTTGCCCTGTTCTTGGGGTTACATTATTGAAACCTTGTCTAAACGTTTTATGATCATAAACCTCCGAAGGGAGGGATTTTTATCACCTACCCAATATTCTATAGCTTCTTTTACTCATTATGAAAGGAAATAAAGATTATGAATGAGTATTTATATTTCGACTTATAAAAAATATATTTACTCAAAATGGCCACAGCACAATATTCACCAATCTACTGTAGACATTATAATAACAGATTAATAGTATTGATAGAATAAACCTCAGCCAATTAATATATTTTTTTCGTTGTAATATTCCATGTCCGAAACTGTTGGGAAAAATTCCGAATTCCTGAGCGTTCTCTATCTAGGCTTCAGAGGAATAAGTTTCTTTAAATTAAATTAGACGACGTTCCGATGTTTCACTATTCTTAGATTTTTTATTTAATTTTCACGAGTTTTCGCTTTGTTCGAGTCAGGTCACCTGACAGATATTTTTTTTCATCGTTATTTTTCCACGTCAGAAAAAGTCGGAAATGTTTGCGAAAATTTCTTTTCTAGCCTAGGTTAACAGCGGGATACATTTTTTAAATATAATTTAAACGAATTTCTGATTTTTTTCACTATTTTTACAGGTACTTTCGATATTTTTTCGCGAGTTTTGGTAACTTTATTCGAGAAGGAGGGGGTCTGAGACCTCTGACCAACAGTTTTGCCGTAATTTTCGACGTTCCAAGTTTTTCCGAATTTCTATGCGTTCTTTATCTTGTCTTCAGTAGAGCAATATTTTTTTGTTTTTGTATAGTCATCAGTTCTTGATACGTTAGCAATATTTCAGTTCAATCGGATATATAGTTTATGAATTTTCGACCAAAAATAAGGGAGATTCGGAGATTTTAGTTGTTCGCGCGGAAATCTGAAAACATTAGTTATAGCTCATTATCTCTCAAAGGAAACAATTTTCGAATAAACATAATATGATTACCTTTTTTATGAATATTTTTACGTTCTACAAGTTTGTTCCTATGCATTATTTCGAAATTTCCAAACCATTACAAGTTATTGATTTTCCGAGATTTCCCGGGAATTTTCCGAATTTTTCATAGGTGTTTGCGTGCAGAACAATTTTTATCCTTAAAGTACTCCTAAAGAACTGCCTGTATGCCAAAAATCATTTCTATTGGATTCAGTGTCAGGTTAAAACCCCTGGAACTTGTGCTAATACAAGACATACGAAAAGAGCAAGTTAAATAAAAGTTTGTAAAATCAGTTAAATCATAATCTTGCTTTGAAATTTTAAATTTATATAAAATTCAATCAAGATTCTGAATTTTCTGCTAGTACGTAGGCCACAAACTATATTGAAAGCAACATATAAAAATATTGTGAAAGATCAACAAAAACCCACGATAGTATATATTGACGTCATTGATTGATAAGCCTTCAAAATCGCGAGATATACCAATAATTAATTGAAATATCATTAAAACAGATAATATGGGAATTCCTGACTAAGTAACTGCAACAATTCGGTGATTTTAAATTTCTGTTCAAACTTTTAGGATATAAGTTTTTCTCATTCACCGGAACTTTTAATATGAAACAATAAAATTAATGAAGCCAGTAAATCACCAACTTTTTGTCAAGAAAATGAAATAATTTCCACAGTGCCAATATAACTCTCCCGTCCATTCTGGATAGTAGGATATGAGGTAAATATCTGTCACCAGCTACTTTCCTGGTTGATACCGATACGGCGATACATTGAATATATCCAACAGATACTTATCCAATGTTCTGTGGTGATGCTGTAGGTTTACTTCTAAGAGGTTTTTGATGAAATGTATGCCATGTATTTGAAAAACAACATCATAAGAATTGCGTTAGTATAATCATTCTACACTACAGAGAAGTGAACAATAAAAAGTTTCCCGTATAGTGTGCTCCATATCTTCTCAACGAGCTGGTTTTATAAGTTTGAAATAGTTATTGAGTTGACAACAAGCTTACAGCTTGGCAAATCTAGCAGGGAATGTCGATAAACGTATGAGATGCGCGAATTAGAATGAGAAAGTATTCTAGATTTTTCAAGAAAAAGTTTGGGGACAATTTTCTTGTTTTCCTAAATATTCTCCATTTCTCCTGCAACTACTCCTATGGCTAAGAGAAAGCGTAGAAATCAAAAAATTCCGACGGTCAGACCCCTCCTTCTCCAAAAAAATTGAAAAAACTCGCGAAAGGAAAAATAAGTTTGAAATAGTTATTGAGTTGACAACAAGCTTACAGCTTGGCAAATCTAGCAGGGAATGTCGATAAACGTATGAGATGCGCGAATTAGAATGAGAAAGTATTCTAGATTTTTCAAGAAAAAGTTTGGGGACAATTTTCTTGTTTTCCTAAATATTCTCTATTTCTCCTGCAACTACTCCTATGGCTAAGAGAAAGCGTAGAAATAAAAAAATTCCGACGGTCAGACCCCCCCTTCTCCAAAAAAAGTGAAAAAACTCTGAAATTTTCGTACATCGAAAATTACAAAAATTTCTGAAATTTTCGTACATCGAAAATTACAACAAAAAAATTTTTATAGAAGGAGTCGCCCCCCCTATTCGAAAACATTAAGAAAAGTCGCAAAAATAAAATCGAAAAAATCCGTTAAAATTGTGAAAAACATGGAATCATCGAGTAATCCAATTTAAAAGAAGTATACTTCCCTACCCCCCTGCATCTTGAAAGAAATTGCGATAACTCGCGAAAATTAAATCGAAAAAATTCTTTAAAAGAGTGATAAACATCGAACAACCGAATAATTTAATTAAAACAATTATACACTGCTACCTCCTTCTTCTAGAAAAAAATTGCGAAAACTCGCGATAATAAAATCGAAAAAATCCGTAAAAATTTTTAAAAAAAGTTGGGATCATCGAATAATTCAATTTGAAATGATTATACCCCTTAACCCCTCCGCAAAAAAATTGCGAAAACTCGTGAAAATAAAATCGGAAAAATCCGTAAAAATAGTGAAAAACATTGAATATTTAATGTAGTTTAAAACAATTTGACCATGCTGTCCCCCTGAAATCTAAAATTTTCTGACGGTTTCGGTCGGCGAAAATTACATAAAAAAATTTTTATTTGGGGACTTGGAATCCCCTTCTTGTTCGAAAGAAATTGCCTAAACTCGCGGAAACAAAATCGGAAAATCCTCAATACTTTCTTCATGAAAATTGAAAAATGAAAAAATGTGATTTATTTGTAATATCTAACAGAAAACAACTACTTCCCCGGCACAATCCACGCTGGACATTGAACTAAATCTGATAGATATTGTGAAAAGACTAACTGAAAAGAAAAGAAAAAATGTAAAAGTCAGTGAATCATAAAATATAAGTGGCACAAAAACAAAGTTTTATTTCTCATGTTTTCATGGTGATCTCCTACCAAGCTGTAACGACTACATACATTAATTTATGATCAACACTGTACATAACTACAAAAATATCCAGCAGCATATCAAATATGTCAAAGTTCACATTCAAGTGTTTTTCAAAAGATTAATTATTGGATTTACTATCTTTTTATAAACATAAATAGATTTTAACATTCGATTTTGTTTGGTGGAAGGTTCATTTCTTGTGAAAATTATTGACCTTCCTTGGGATCCAGGAGTGGATTTTTCAACCCTTACTTTTTTAACATGAACAGATCTGACCCTGAATCCCAAGGAAAGTCAATAATTATTAATTTCCTTACGAAATGAACCTTTTGCAACACCTCATGCTAAAACAAAGTTCTATGTTGAGCTGCCAGCACTAATGAGAGGCAAAATCTTGAAACTAAGTAGTCCGGTCCCCTGTCTGTATCGAAACAAATCAAAATTCTGCTTTTGGTTACAGGGAGAATTTGCAATACCTACAATGAGGATCATTGCACAAATATATGATATTACTCAATACCCGGTGTGGGATTAGCCAGGATAGTAGCTGTTTTTTGAAGTTATTTGCCATCATAGCCTACATTATATGTGGATTAGAGCAAAAAAGGAAAAAACATCAATAGGCAATGACTTTAGTTAATATAGTTGAGACAAATACAGGAATGTGGAAGAATAAATTATACTTTTCAATATTTTAGTATTTCGTTGGAGATGATTGGATACATTAACAGTAATATTGATTAACGACTTTTTATTTTTATTTATACATGAATTGTGTATTTATATTTTTTTAATCGACATGACCATACATGCTCTACCAGAGCTAAAGGTTTACTGGCACCCAATCCACATCGAACTTCTCTCTATGATAAAAGTCACTTGTACCTCGGACCAAAAATACCAAAAATTTGGAAACTCCTATTAGGAATTCACCTCGGAATTCACCAAATATTTCGATATTGTCAGATTAAGAAGACATTTTTGAATTGCTAAACCATTGATGAGTTGTTATTGAGCAATTTTTTTTTGTTACTATATTGTACTTATTAACAGGTGAAATATATCTTCTATTCTATTCTATTTTTGATTTAATATTTCTCTAACACAAATTTAAAAAATATTCATTGATATTTCGACCAACAGCATACCTACTACTCTCATTCAACATCATTTCAAAACTTTTAATCAACAAATTAAGTTCTAACAAATTTTTTCGGCTCTTTTGTCCAATAGAATGGCAGTGTTGATGAGTTGTAACATTTTGATAGTAACACATTGCATATTTTATCAAACAATTTTCGTCGGTTTCCACAAGTTTTTGTGTCAAAGCACAATCGATTTGGGGAAAAATCACTAAAAAAAATTGAAAACCGCATAACAAATGCAATAACAAAATAACTGAAAACTCCGGCTCAATTTAACGAGTTTTGTGAAGCAAGGAAATACAAATTATTGACTTAACATCAACGGAACAAATATACAAAACTTTAATTTCGGGGAATATCCTTACCAGAGCATAAAGAGATTCATTGCCTGATGAAAAGATTAGACTCTTCGAAAGAATTAGGGGGTGCATTTTACACACCTTATATTCAAAATTAAAATTTTGGGAAAAAATCTTTATTGGAGCATAAACAGATGTTGGCACTCCAGAGAGATATCATCATATCTAAAAATATACCATCCGTCTAGCAAAGTATTCTTAATGTCATACAGGGCGATGATGAGAAAGTGAAAAAAAAAGTTGAAAGTTAAATTAATCCTACGTTGCAATGATTTGAATTTTTTGGATGAACATTCGATTCTGAACAATATTTTTCCTTGACTTTAAATTCTACTGTGAAAAATAAACTGACGGGATATTTTTTTAAAAATCAAAGCATGTTTTTTTAATCTCCCTCGGATAGGGTTGTAGAATGATTTTTTTGAGAAATCAACAATAAAAAAGTTTTCCATATGCTGCGAACTTTGTATAAATAACTTAAATTTCGGGGAAAATTCTTATAATAATAAAAACAGACTTTGACAAGATATTTCGTATTACTCATTCATATCATGATAAATTTCGACTTTCTGAGGCCAAGCTGTCTTGGTGAACTGTACTTGCCTCAATATTGGAATATCTATAGGTAGATCAGTATTTAATTACTTGAATCAGTATGCAAGCATGTGTCTAAGTTTAATAAGTATTTTCATGATGACATTTCAGCAAGCAAGCAGAGCATTCCACTGTGTTAACCATCAAATAATAATTATATCAAAATTATAAACATATGGCTTAGAGGTGCTTCTTTATGTTAGTTAGGTCTTTATGAATATTATAGATCATTTAGCTACAATCATTATTCTTTACTGTTCATCATCACGTAGTTTTCCCCTCTACTGATAACAATATCCTGCTTGCAAAAATATATTGTATCAACATTCTGTTTAATCTGTTTCAAAACCTTGCAAATATCGTAGACAATGAACAATACTATAGTCTTTATACTTACTACTTGTTTCCAAAAACCAGTTTCAGAACGATCAGGAGTGGTACGCCTCCGATATCTGCAATCAAAATTGTTTTGATTCCTGGAATTAAACAAATCGTCCATATTGTTTATACATAGCAGATCTAACAAAGTTCAATAATGTGTTCAACATATCACTAGCACAATGACAATTCTCATACTATTAGGCAGTAAAACTGAATGAAGTTAACAATAAACAAATATAACAATATTTCAATAATAATTCATTAATGCCAAGAGATAACTTAAACTGAGATAGTGAGATAAGTGAATAAAAAATAAAACATACAGCAAACTGAGCAAACAGAATCACCACAAAACTGCTCTCAGTTCTGTTCTGTGTTCTGTCGTTCTGTGCCAATCTGCCAATCACTACTCTAGCCGTGTTTTATTGCTCTGATTCTGCGTTTTATTGACGTCATTCCCATTTTGGCAGTTGTGATTGGTTCTTGAGTTGTCACTTGTCATTCTGTTACTACCACTACTATCAGTGGCCCGATTCTCAAATGTCTGCTACCCTATGTCGTATGCGACAAAATATCTCCATTTTTTTTTAATGGTTGGTCGAGAAAAGTGATAGAAATATCGATATTGTCGCATGTGACATAGGGTAATCGACATTTGAGAATAGGGTCCCAGGGGTTATACTCTGTAATTTGTTTTGCATAGCGAAGCGAAGCGAAACGAAGTTAAACGAAGCACACATTAACACTTTGTGGTGTAGCGGAAAGAGATACCGATTGTTTCGTTATCGCTATGCAGAGGAGATGAAAAAAACGCTGATTCTGTTGCACATGTCAAACAGAGCCGTTTTCCATATAGGAGTGTTAACCCTTAACTACTGTGGCACAGAATCTTTATTCTGTGGTACAGAGTAGAGATGTAGTTAAGGTGTTCTGTGGTAGAGACGCCCAAGGCTATACAACTAGGGATGGAATTAATACTAGAAATGTTCAATGTTCAAATGGGCATCGCTCACGGTGACCGCACCACAGTAGTTAAGGGTTAAGCCCCAGTGCGACAAGCCCCTAGGCTCGGAGCACCACTTTTAAATAAAACGCATTGTGTTACCTGATGGGGTGGTACCATAGAAATTATAATATATATACTTGCTCCAATGAAGTTTCTTTATATGAAAGATCCTATCTTTTTTTCGATGAGGAATCACCCCCTTAAATGTTTTACACTCATTTAGTTACACCTTGTATTAGGTTCATCATGAGCTAAAATTATGGAGAGAAAATGTTACATAGAAAAAATATTCACAAGGGGTTACGTGGGCACAATTGTGAACCCTTTTTAATTTTTTAATTTTATTGAAGTTCTATATAACATTTTTTCTACCTAATTTTAAAACTCAGCTGATGACGAACCTATATAGGTTCGAAACATATACCACTATATGATACCATTGAGCTATAATAATAATAATAATACTTCCTCGTAAACACTCGTAGAGTGTACCCAAAGGCATAGCCTGTGCGGGCGGTAGAGGACGGCTATTATTATTATTTGCCGTAGCGCTCCGGGGCGGCTTACTGATTTTTGGTGGCGTATTCACTTTTCAGCTGCAGCTAGCAAGCAAGCAAGCTAGCACTAGACGAGATTGGCATCTAGACAACACACAATACACTTGCTTTCAACAAGGACTGTGGTCATCTATCGATTGCGATATTGAGTACTTGAGAAAAAGTCCCTCGAACCGACTACCGCTATACTGAAGCTTCGAACGGCCTGCGCCTTAGACCGCCAAGCTACCGGCCACGCTTGACTGATCGATATTTTTGATCGTTCTACCATCACTAACATTTGGTGGTGATTTAAATTTGTAGAGATGACTTTGAGTTTTTCTGCATCGTGAGTCTGTAACTTGTTTTGAATAGCGAAGCGAAACGAAGCACACGCTATCACTTTGTGGTGTACCGGAAAGAATATGCCGATTGTTTCGCTTCGTTATCGCTATGCGATAAAAGTTAGAGTCCCAGCTCTCAGCCCTGTTCATTTCTGTTCTGGGTTGTCATTCAATATACAAGCTGAGTTCGGCTTGCTCACTCTTTTGACTCTATTCACTCGGTAAGCACCATATGCGTTCGGGTATAATGAAAAGCTTCCAAGGAGTGCGAATTTCAGCGTTCGGGTTTTGTGACGGGAGTGGATAGAAGTGACTCCAAAAGTACCACCTCGACCTATGAGGGCACAAGCTAGAGCAGCTCTTTTTCTCTCTGGGTCTCTGGTTTTAACCTAAAAATGTTATGCAGTTCGAGCAAGGTCAAGTCGAAGCACCGATAAATCATTATTTGAAAATAGGTGATCAATTGTGTTAGTAGATATACACTTTGATAGGTTCTCTTTATTATCAAAAAAGTCGTTCGGGAACTTCGGACACAGAAAACCGCGGTGCTTCAAAATTTGCCACCTGTCTTTATCCACTTTAGCTCCACTCTCACTCCGCTCCAACTCCTTATAACCAATCCGAACTCACCTACAGTATTTATCGCAGAGTAATAAAATACCATAGAGATGCCTTTTCCATCCTTGTCTTGAAGGCAACATAACTTATTTGTTTGTTTACAAGCGAGGGTCTGCTTATACATGTTAAGTCCGTATTCAATTGGGTAGTTTCGTGTATGCCCGCTCATTTCATTCGGATCAAGTTGTCATTCTTCGTTTGTATTATATGGTCCTTCTTACTCCAAATGTAAAAAAAACTGTCCATAACGTTTCACCACCCGTCCCGTCACCCTCCTCGTCCACAAATTGTACAGAAAAGAATAGTTAATAATATGTTCACTTCAAAACATGTTCAAAACAGCTATTTGTGTCGGTATACACAGAGCATCTCTATGTCATTTATTACACATCTGAGTGTATATATAAATTGGGTTTTGTTTTGACTTTTGTCTACTTGGGCTTTATGCACCTATAAAACGTGGGGGTGCTCGAGAGGCAAGGGGAATGTCAACCAGTACAGCTCTCAGCTTGAACTTGCAACCCCACTAAATGGAACTTAAAGGTCATATGATATATCTGGCTAGTTCCGAGGAGCTCCTTATTTACGTTAAACGGAAAGCAGCTATTGTCATTTGTGAACCTGGCAATCTAACAAGAATCTAACGTCCTGTAAAATTTTGACATTTATGTAAAATTTTTCCTACTCTTTCCTCGGCATCCTTGTTCCCTTGGATCCATTAGTGGAATTGAATTTGTTTGTAGTTCACTCATAATCAAATTAGCTAAATCTTGCCCTGTTTTTGATGCAGCCGAAAAAACTTAATCATTCACAAACTTCAAATTTATCAGATTCACAGTCTAAACAACACATTTCTCGAAACAAACGTGTTTTATCCCAACACCAAAATATTCATTACTACACCAAAGGTTCCAAACAGTGCAGTGAAAAAATAGATCATAAATCACAAATCCCTGAAATCCCCACATACCAATTTCAAATTGAATCGAACCATAAATTATAAAACAATGAATGGTGCTTTTTTTAAAAATGAAGCATTCTTTAGGGGAGCTAAACGGAATCATTTGTTCGAGGAGTTTATTATTAGGCTATTAAACAATAAAAAATCGGCTGCTCTCTCGAAAAATTTCCTAGATACCGATTTCAAATACTCGTCGTATTGAAGTCGTATTGAATTTTCAGAAAAAAACATCAAACGACTTGTTGAAGCTCATATATATATAAAGAATTTTATTGTTCAGTTATTTAGATTAAATATACAAAATGTAATAATAAACAAGTACAGGACAAACAGTACCCGCGACCCGCCAGAGATTTCGGCAGGCATGGACGATTTCGCTCTATCCAGAGGTGCTATATTGCCAGTGGAGGTCATGAGTATCAACTGAAAACTAGCATATCACTTTAACCATTCGCTAATATGGAAACATATATATCATATGAGTGTGAGAAGCCTCATATTGGAATTGAAAAAGAAAGTATCAAAAATATCCGGCAGTATAGAGCAGTTGATAGGATATAAAGGTTATACAGTATCGGAAACTTTTCATCTGGGGTATAGACAGAAATCTACGCGAGCAACAAGGAACGCAATGATATGATAATAACACATAAATAAGAGAGACGCACTCCTGTTGCCTCGCCCGACGAATTAACAGCTCAGTTGATATCCCACTCGAGCGAGTAGATGAGAAATTGTAATGCTCTCTCAACATTATGGCAAGCTATTCTTCACGCTCTCATAAAACCACCATACTCCAGATGAAAACTTATACTTATACTGTATAGTTGCTGGAATCGATGTTGAAACATCGGTATACCAAATGGCATGCTAAAATGACAATAACGGGACATAACCAAAGTTGTTGATTTTATTTTCACATCGTCGTTGTCAATGATACGATAAATCTTTGAATGCAACTTGATTATTATGCAATTTAAATAAATCTCGGAAGTTGCCCAAGATATATAGCTCCTTTTTTAAGTAATGTCTTTGCTAAAAGCAAATAAACTCTCATCAATTATAGGTTAGTTTATTTTTTTATTCTCTACACTCTTGAACAAGATTATTCTTCTCTCCGACCAACTAAGAATAATGATAATTTTTACATATAACAACCTTGTCGAAGGAAAAATCCTTGAGCATAGCGTCTTATTCACCAAAGAGTTTGTTTTGCCTTGCCTGCTTGTGCCGATTCTTTGGGAAAGCGATGCTCTGAGGTTCCGCCGGAGCAGAAGGGTACAAAATTCCTATAAGCACCAATAACCTACACTCTTTAACATTACCAACATGACCTCCACTTTCAGCAGTGCCTCCTACGTTAAGCTTGCGAAAATATATACCTAGTGTTGTTCATAATCGGATTATTTCCATAATCGCATTCTGGCAATTTGATGATTTTAAAAATCGGATTATCATTCGAATTAAATATCACTTGTCGTCACTAACTAGTCAGTTCGTCAGTTGTCATGTGTCACGTTAGTTGTCGTTGTCTTAACATGTGACTTTTGTCAGCTGATAAAAACGAGGATAAAAATAAATAAATAAATATAAATATTCAGCACAATTATTTTTCATCATATTCATATGCATTTATTCATATGACATGACACAATTGACAGTACTGACAGCTTTTACGACGCGGTCACACGCTAAAGTACATCACTAATTGGTTATTTACTTATTTTTCATTCGAATTCTCTAAACACAATGCTTCGGGCATCAGGCCATTAGGTCTATCTGGTGTTTTTTATTAATCTGAGGTTCGAAGAGATCAAACAACTTTCCCACATTGTCCGATCAATCCCTTCCGATGGGTACAACCAGCGGCGTCTCGGCAGGGGGCGTTTCTAATTTGTTGAAACGCTTGCAACTGAGAGGGCTGTTTTTCGGCATGGCGGGGTCCAAACCCACGAGAGCCGGCACACTCTCAGTATCGGCTAAAGGTGGACAAGTGAGATCAAATTTATCATCGATTTTCAACATCATGTTAGCGTGTTTTTGGTCCTTGTTTATGTTTCGGGAGCGTGAATGGGGCAGCGCGTATTTCAGTTTCCTCCAGAACCACGGCTGGCCCCACTCTACGTAGGTGTTCGTTTTCAGGTACATCTTCATTTCTTCATCCAGCTTCTCTTCGTCTAGCTCTCCGTACTTGATGACGATTACCCGGGCTCTACCTTCATCGATCGCTTTCGTATGTGCTGCTCTGAACTCAATTTTTCCCCAAACGCTCTCCAAGAAATCGTTCGAAAGCACCACCACCGTTCTTCTGGAGTCGTTCACGGAGTTAGCAATTTGTTTCATGATGAACTCTCCCGCCACCCAGTTCCTTTCGTGTATGCAAATGTCGTAGGGATCCGGACCCTCTTCCAAGACTGGCAGTAAGTTCTGATGAACGAAATCTTCATCTCTGTGTGAGTAACTGAGGAAAATATCAAACTTTTTGTCTTTATCGATTTCTTCTTCGAAAGGGGGCCAATTAATCCACTCAGAAAGCAAAATTCTTATTTCTTCTTGGTAACGGAAGTACAAGGTGGTGCCTATTGTTATGAGTACAATGAAGAGTAAGATAGGAATGGCAATCAGCATGATTAAAGTCGAAATGGATTTACAAAGCTCTGCCTTTTCGATTAACGGTTTCTTATCGTCGTCGCAGACTATATTCCTGCTTTCGTTTTCCTGGAATATTCAGAATTGTAATATCAGAAAAAAAATCATTCAAAATCTATTGAATAAAAGATATCACCCTAATAAAATTTATACAGATTCTGATAATTTTGAAATGAACAAGAAAAAGAAAGTTTTTTAAAAGATAATAGACCAGGATCCCAAGCCTATTTTCAAAAATGATTAATAACAGACTAAACCTTCATGAGTAGCTTCATTTTGCCGAGACGCCCAACTTTTTCCTCTACGAAATTTTTCGATAGTGGTAGCTAATAAACTGCGCAGGCGTCATCAATCATGTCGATTTGGTGAGTGCAAAAAAGTTAGTTTTTTAGTTGAAGCTCTAGATAATTCGCCAAAGTACTCGAACAAATTTTTGTCCTACAAAATGGAAGGACAAATTGGTAGGAATGAAGAGTCCCCCACTCCCAAAATGTACCAATAACATGGAAGAAATCATTAATAACCAGCAGATTTTTTTACCGTTCACAATAATAACTAATTGTGGGTTAAACTAAACTATTTATTATATATAAAAAAAGATGAATAAACAATAATAAAATGAAATACACTCAATGAAGTTTTCATCAGTATTAAAAATTGAAATTAATATAAATATAGTCTGAAAAAGTAAAAACACGCTTTACTTCCAACATAGCAAAAAAAAACAATTTTGAATGTAATTACTCAAATGTGAAAAAAATCGTGGAAGCTCTTGACCTATATTATTGTTTTACTAATTTTAACTTCACGTTCATGTTCAAGAGACCATGAGAACTTATGTCGATCCGTTGATAATTTTTTTTTTACTTTTAAGCATATGTCGGATATAAAGCGTGTTCTTTTTAGTTTTTTAACTATAATTTCATTTTATTGTTTTTAGTCTTAGGTTTGTATCAATTCGAGGTAATCGGACGTGAACGAAAAAGGACGGAACCTGACTCGTTCTTGAATTTCATTTGATGATTGTTCTCGATTCTTGCAAAAATTGCAAAATCAAGTTAAAAAATTTCTGACTAGATTAATCACATTCGCAAAACTTGTTCAAAAATTCGGAACCGTCATCTTGATTTTATATGGATCTTGACAAAAAAATTGTCCTGAAGCATTGTCATCGGAATTATGAACGCACCTGCCAAATTTAAAACCATTCGGACGTCTTGAACTGGGTGAAAATAACGAAGATTCCGTTACATACAGATAGAGTCGAACAGTGAATTAGCATACACATCAGTTTTCAAATAAATTAGCATATATTTGTAGAAATATTGTTTGTGAAAACATATTATATAGACAGAGTTAAAGTGCATTTTCATTACAACAGATACAAGTAAAGCTTATATAAGTGTGTTAAAAAAAAGAAAATTCCGGCAGATTTAGAAAAATTGGTTGCCATCTCTTCCAAGGACGTAGGACCGACTCAACAGTCCAAATTGAGGAATGTAGTCAAGGGGTACCAAAACATCTTCGATATTGGACAAGCATCAACATGGGGTAGAACAAAGGTGGTCCAGCACAAGATCGACACTGGGAAAGCAAGACCAATCCAGCAGTCAGCTAGAAGACTTTTACCAAGAAGGAAGGAGCTGACAAAATAGTACGCGATATGGAGGAAGAAGGAGTCTTTGAATCATCCGACAGTCCCCTGATCCTCTCCAGTTGTGTTGGTGAAGAAAAAAAGATGGACTGCCACGTTTTTGCGTAGATTATCGTCAACTAAACAACCTGACGAAGAAGAACAGTAACCCTCTTCCGAGAATAGATGACACCCAAAACACGTTAGCCGGCTCTTCGATATTCTCGATGACTTAAAGAGCAGATATTGGCAGGTAGAACTGGCTCTAGAAGATCGAGAAAAGACGGCTTTTCCCGCCACATTTGGAAGATTGATGTAAGTGGTTCTGAATGGACTCTCATGAAACACGTGTCTAGTGTATCTTGATGACATAATTGTAGACGGCAAATCGTTCGAGGACCGTGAGAAAACCTGAAAGAGGTATTCCTGCAACTGAGACACTTTGGACGGAAACTGAGCCCCAATAAATGTCATATGTTCCAGAAAGAAGTCCAATATCTCGGCCACGTTGTTTCTACAAAAGGAGTAACATTAGAGATAGGCAGAAGATCGAAACAGTGAAAGAGTGACCTATTCCGAGAGACATACACCTACTATACCCGCTCTGTACCTACTTGGGTTTGCCAACATCACTAAACCCCTGACTATATAGACTCACGAAAGGTCAAAATAATGCCGGTGGTCCGAGAAATGCCAATACTCGTCCAGGAAGTTGAAAAGAGCTTTATATAATCAACGCCCCTATCTTCTACTGAATGAAATATTCATTTTGGACTCGAACGCCAGGAACGTGGGAGCCGCCCTGTTTCAGATCCAAAACGGACAGGAGAAGGGTATTGGATACTTCAGCAAGACCCTTAGTAAACCGGAGGGCTATTACTGTGTCATCAGGTGGGAGATGTTGGCTATTGTCAAAAAGGAGTAGAGCACTTTTACAAATACGTGTACGGGAGAAGATCCCTGTTGAGAACTGACCATGCAGCCCTCAAATAAAAGCCTCTTCAGTTCGAAAACCCCAAGCACGCTACATCGGGAAGATTAAACTCCATCTTGAAGATCACTTGGTGATTGAAAGACGTGTCGAAGTGTTAAAAATTAATTTAAAAATAGCGGTTTGGTGTACTCCAGTATATTCAATAAGAATCTAACTTAATCCTCACCTTGCCAAACTTATATCTGATGAAATTCTGGAACTCGAAAGCAGAACAATCACAGGTCCAAGGATTGCCAAATAACGTCAAAACTGAGGTTTTGTTTAACATTTTCAAAACTTCGGAATCAAAATTCTTCAACTGGTTTCCATCCAATTTCAGGATCTGAAACAGATTATAAATAATATATTCGTCTATAAATATCTATTGTAAAGTTCTTTGGATTTTGGAATGTGTGCAGCAGATGCTATTCAATATCCATAGAGGATCAAATAGGGAAATGTGTCCTGTCGAAGGGCGTCGATATGAAGGGGTAATGGGGTTAATTACCCCCCCAAGAATAGTTTTATACTAGTATTTTTGGTATTTTAAATGAAATTCAAGCATTTACCTCCCCCCACAAGAAAAAAATTTAAAAAAATTAGCGACGCCGTTGGGATTGTTGCATACTGAGTTTTAAACACATTGATAAAAATGTATCGGATAGAAGACAGATATTCTGTTACAGGATTATGGTTCACCTGCCACTGAAACTCGATATCGACGATATCAGAAACATTTTTTTACTTGTTGTAATGGTATCAAAGTTCGATAATATATTTATGGTTATTGAATTTTACTCAAGTGAACTTGTGTATGTACCTGTCACTTTTCTCTAAGTGTATTCAAAATAAAGGAAAAGTGAATCCAGTTTTCCGCTCCATAGAAACTCAAGACTTAAGAAATTACAAGAAAAAATAAAAAAATCAAAACCTATAATTTAATTCGAGTTGTTAATTCAAAACTGTTTGCTTTATCAGACTATAATGTACATTTAAAGTACTAGAACTTGTTCTGAATGATAGTTAGTTCAATAGAATTAATATAATATTGTTCTGGTTGGCTTTCAGATTTTGGCGTGGTCTTCTTTGGTTAAAATCTCCAAACGTTTCAGCTGCAACTGCGGCAGTCATCTTCAGTATCGTGGTCAAAGTACTCTTCTTGACGTACAACCGGAAACCAACCAAAACATTGACGCCAGCCGTGAAACCCTACATTCCAAAAATGATTTTATTATTAACATGAAATTACCGTCTTACCTTAGTTCGGGGAGGTACCCATGTTAACTGCTCGATCTTGTTATTCGACAACAACAAATTGGTCACATTGTCGTACCCTAAACTGGAATTTGGACCGTGGCGTATCATGTTTCCGGTCAAGTTTATTTCCACCCTCTCATCTCCCACTTCAATCCTTGGACATTCCGTGAGATTTTTGTAAGAGAAATCTACTACAACAGCCTTATCGAAGGGTCGATAGGAATACTGACAATTATGCGAGGAACTGCATTTCCTCCAATACGGACAGCTTATGTCTTTCAGTTGGAGTTCATTTATTTTTATGTGCTGGAATATTTGCGGTGATGCACATTTGTCATCTCCTAGTTTCAAATCGACCATCGTTTTCACAACATGGTCCATTTCATCTCTGACATAAAGAACCAAATCATAATTTAAACAATCATCGCACTTCAGAAAATTGTTATTCAATAGAAGGGTTGTCTTGAAACCTCCCACATTTCTTTTTGCCGTATCTGCTGCATTTCCGAAATCCACTTTAGATATGTTATTGTTGCTCAAGTCAATCGTCATATTTTTCGCTAATAATTCGGCAATCTGAAAACAAAACGGGGGAAGATTTAAAAAAAATATATCTCACTGAAATAGATATTCATGCGATATGATACTTTTGCGTTTGAGAATAACCATTCCAGAACGCAAAGGTTTTTCGCATTCGAGATACAAACAACATTTTTTCGAAAACTGCATTAAACTAATACGAGATTAAAAAATTAATAAATAAGTATGTCTGTCATTGTTAATTGACATTTCGTGCCATTTCATGTTGGAACCAAAACGAACGATTTAGGGCGGGGATTAGCTCAGTGGTTTTAGCGCTCCGGCCTGGTGACCGAGAGGTCCCGGGTTCAGTTCCCAGCCGCGGCGAGCTTTTTTTTTTCATTTTTCTGAATGATCGAATCTCGTTGCCGGCTGGGAATAATCCTCCAATGATTCACTATTGCGTTAATAAATAACAGTGCTGCTCTTAAAGTGGCGTATGGAGTTAGTAACAAGGCCTACCCAGAACACGTTGCTAATGACCATAGCAGTCGATGCCAAACAACAAAAAAAAATCTCTAGGTGATATTGTTCGCATGACTATCGTAATGGCAACAGCGTAATAAATGATAAACAGGACGAAATAGATAGTATCTAGAATGCGAAATGATACATTTGCGTTCGAGAATAGCGAGGCAAAAAGCCAATCGAGGACCCAAAAGTATTTCGCATTCGAAATGCAAACATAATTTTTTCAATTGGTGCCCTTTTTTACCTATTTAAAGCCTGCCTCAGAGTGTGCAAATCGAACTTACAAAAACGCGCGTTTTTTAAAGTTACCATGGCTACGTTAACAATTCGAAAACAGTGAAGACAGAATGACAATGTTATTCTCCATGAAAATTGAAAAATGTGATTTATTTGTAATATCTAACAGAAAACAACTACTTCCCCGGCACAAGCCAAGCTGGACATTGAACTATATCTGATAGATATTGTGAAAAGACTCTAACTGAAAAAAAAAATCTGAAAGTGAAAATTCGCATTTTCATTCAGATAGTTGATTTTTTTAATTATGTCTAGTTTCCATTGAAAATTCATTAAATAAATGACATAAGGTGAATGTTATTAAAAAATATCACTCACAGAAATCGTTCATTTCATTGAAGCAAGGTTCGCTTCTCTCGCATTTAATCCCCAATACATTTTGGTCGACGAAAATCTATTTCGCTTTATACCAAGCTCTTCAGGAGGATTGATATAGGATTGGGAAAAAACAGGTGTTCCTGCAGAAGTTAGATTTATTTGTTATACTGGCTCCTATACTATGAAATGTATTTGTGTTATTTTTGAATAGTGGTCAGGAAAAAAATGACTATATATATATATTGTCAGATAAAACATTGGTCTTGTCACTCGAAATATCTTTTCGATCCAAATATATAAACCAAAGGCTTTTAAAACCCAAAAGATATGAAAACGTTAATCAGAACTTTGAAAACTCAAGAAAGTCAATGATGAATTTTGATAAAGTTTCTGGAAAACCTGAAGGCGAAATGGACAAAACCCTTCAGAAAAGTCCAGCTGAAACGCATAAATTCAGCAAAGGATCCAGTAATAAATCCAGAAGACGAAGACAACTAGAAATTGAATTCGAGAAAGAAAAAAGGCTAGCTGAAATCGAAAAGAGATTGGTTGAACGAGAAGCAGAGATGAAAAAGACAGAATTGGAGAGTCTGAATTCCAGCGACTTTTCCAATAATGAAAAAGAAAGCATGTCCAGTAAAACATCTTTCGTTCAAGACTGGGTGAATTCGTTGAATAATAGTGCAGAACATCCACAAAACAAAGAGAATGTTCAATCAAAAGAATCCAAACCATCAGATGCTCAGGGAAGTAAGGCGGAAGAACTGAAAATAAAGCAATTCGTAGCTCGACAATCATTCAGTAAAGAACTTCCAGTATTTTCCGGAGAACCTGGAGAGTGGATGAATTTCATACATCAATTTAGAGAAACAACAAAACTTTGTGGATTTTCTGATGCTGAAAATATTGGGCGTCTACAGAAGTGCCTGAAGGGTAAAGCAAGAGAATGTGTGAACGCCTTATTAATTTTTACCTAGGAAGTAGAAAAAATCATCAATACTCATGAGAAGAGGTATGGCCGGCCTGAAATCATCGTTAAAGATTTGATAGACACTGTGAAAAAAATTCCTGAATTGAAAGAAGAACGACTTGAATCAATTTTGGATTTATCTAACAAAATTCAATATTTGGCTATTACAATTATTGAAAGTCTGAAATGCCAAACTTACTTGTCAAATCCCCAACTTCTGAACGATTTAGTGAAAAAGTTGAACCCTAATTTGAAAATGGAATGGGGAAGAAAAGTTATTGAGTTGAAAGAACGCAATGAATCAATTTCAATAACAGATTTTTCTGTATGACTCGAAGAAACAAGCGAGGCCATTATACATGTTGTTGGTCCAGAGCAGAAAGAAGCAGAAAAAAGAAAGAAATTTGTTTGCACTGCTAGCAGATTATAAACTAAAGTTTTGAAGTGTAAATATTGTAAACACGATGGGCACAAAGTGGAATTTTACAAATCTTTCAAAAAAACGCTGGGACTGGGTGAGAGATAATAAAGTATGCTTCACCCGCCTGGGGTCATCTCATCACACAAAATTTTGTCGAATTAAGAAAAAATGCGAAGTTGATGGTTGTTTCTTCAAACATCACCCACTTTTACACAAGGATTTCGATAAAAAACCCGAAGAAGTGGAAGAGCAAGTGAATTATCACGTCAACAATACCCAGAAAACAGAGATTCTTTTGAGAATCGCTTCCGTTGAACTGATTGGTCCTAGAGGAAAATTCAATACATTCGCCCTGTTCCATGAAGCTTCTACTATAACCATGATCGATGCTGAGCTGGCAGACAAAATAGGAGCAACAGGGCCATTTGAACCTTTGAGAATCAAATGGACGAACTCAATAACATCAGAGGAGCAGAATTCGAAAAAAGTTAATTTTAAAATTAAATGCCAAAACGAGGATAATACATACAGTATGAACAATGTCCGAACTGTTGAAAACTTGAGTCTTCCTGTCCAGTCTATAGATGTGAGAAACATTTTTGAAAAATTAGATTATCTTCAAAAAGTAAAAGTTTCCCCTTTAGTAAATGCAAAACCACGAATCCACATCGGTCAGGACAATATCAATTTAATAATTGCCAGAGAAGTCCATGAAGGAGGAAAAAATGACCCTGTGTTGTCTCGATCTCATTTAGGATGGGTTGTCCATGGAAAACTTAGCAAAAATTATTTGGGACGAGTCGACGAGGAATTTTCTTTCTGGAGGAATTGGATCATCTGCGGCAGATGATTCCACAATAGATTTTATGAATGTCCCATTCAAATTTTCGAACTGAAATCAAAAAGACAATGTTATGATTCTTATCTGACAGGAGTACCTTGTAACGTCAAATGAAATATTACAAACAAATGAAAAACTTTTCAACCATTTTACATTCCCAAAAATGTTATTAATCCATTTAAAAAGGTTTTCTCAAAGAGAAAATTTTAGAAGAAAATTGGATGTCATCATTGATTTTCCTCTAGAAGGATTAGGTATGAGCAACTACACTGCGGACAATGTAGCCCCTTGTCGCTATAACTTGTACGCACTGTCGAACCACAGCGGGACTACCTATAGCGGACACTACACTGCTTACTGTAGGCATCCATATGAAGGCGCGTGGCACGAGTACAACGATTCGCATGTTTCCCCGATTTCATCAAATTCCCTAGTGAGTGAAAAAGCATACGTACTCTTTTATGAGCAGGAGGGCACTCAATCGCACATTTGAGATTATATTGAGTTTTTTTTTGTATATTATTATTATTGTTAATACGTTTTATTTTATATATATTATTATTATTAATGTTATTGTTATATTTATACCTTCAGAGAGATAGGTTGAAAAATTATTGTATCTAGAATAGAAAATAGAATAGATGCTTGTTCACTAGGTTTTACATTATAAGTTCTTATTTCCATTATTTGTAAGAATGAAACCAGTATTTATGATTGCCAAGTGCACCAATTAAAAAAAATAACTGATTTTTCAAACACTTGCTCTATTTCGTGCATTTTAGGTTCAGCGAGCGTGAAGTAGACAAAATTCTCAAATTGTCCATATTTGCACATAATTTCACGGAAGACCTAACACGAATCAGAATTATTTCATTTCAATAATTTTTTTTATTATTCATTTTATAATCGACATTTTTTCAACATATAATTAAGTCATAGGACTGAATATTGAAAATGTAGTTGGTTCAGTTACTGATGTTGAGGATGGGATAGTCTCTTGAACATAATTATTACATTTTGAAAGCTTCGTTACAGCATCTGCATCGATACGAGAACAAGCATTCTTTTTAGAAGTGGATGGTTGGTTCAAATAATTATCTGGTAACATTCCGGCACCATCGTCTGAAATTTTTTTGTGATGAATAATTTATTTGAAACAGATTCTTCAATATAATAGCTTTAAGCTACTATAGTTTCACATTCCCCATACCATGTTACTATTGATTATTGTATACTTACATAACGTATGAAACGTGTAGACCATTGGAATTCAAGTCAGTATTTGTGATTCGCGCTATTAAACCGTTATTGCATGAAAAATTTATTGGAGAAATTTTGTAGATAGGGTTTTGCTTTTTAAGTTTATCCACATAGGCGTCTTTCTTGGAAAAACACGATTTAACTGATAATAATAATGATAATTTTTGGATCTCGAAAACGGCTTCAACGACTTTGATCAAATTTTGTATTTAGATAACGTATTACTACTTAAATTCATCTATATAGGCGCTTTTCATGAAAAATTGTGATTTTACTCATAATATTAATAATAATAATATGAATTTTTGGATCTTTGAAACGGCTCTAATGATTTGGATGAAATTTTGTATTTGAAGTTTTGCGTTTTAAGTTCATCTACAGAGTGACCCATTTGGAAGCGGGCCAACTCTTCTATTTTTTTTTGAATAGATAGAGTATCAATAGTTCTTGTTGGGTGACATAAATTCGAAATGAAAATAAAAATTTCAAGGCCTAATTTGAATTTTTTTCAAGGTAAAGAATCCAAAAAGCATACTAGCGATTTTTTTAGATAGAAATAGACGGCGCTACTGGATTCACGACATTCTCAAGTGATTTATGTGAAAATAACGTAGGGATATGTCCATGAATAAAAAAGTTATATGGGAATGAAATTTGAAAATTATGTCAATTAATCAACCCACCTCTTCAATTTCAGAACTTTCATCAAAATTCTGACTACACCACTGGATTCAGAATATATCGAAATACATTTGGTCAGAATTTCATCAAAATCTATTCATAAATAAAAAAATTATAAAATGATAAAATTTTAAATAAGTGGAATTTTAGGAAAATTTTATTTTATTATTTTATAATTTTTTTATTTATGAACAAATTTCGATGAAACTCTGACCAAATATATTTCGAAATATTTTGAATCCAGTGGTGTTGTCAGAATAATGATAAAAATTCTGAAATTGAAGTGGCAGGTTGATTTATTGACAAAATTCTCAAATTTTATACCCATATAGCTTTTTTTTTGACGCATTCCTACAAAATTTTCACACACACCACTTGAAAATGTCGTGAATCTAGTGGCGTCGCCAAATCCTATTTAAAAAATCGCAAGTATATTTTTTGGAGTTTTGTCCTTGAAAAAAATTCGAAGTAGTCCATGAAATTTTTATTTCGAATTTATGGCACTCAATTAGAACTATCAATGCTCTATTTATTGAAAAAAAAAACTTCTGAATCGGATTATAAATAACAGTTTTAGAGAGGTGGCCCGCTTTCAAATGGGTCACTCTGTATATAGGCGTCTTTTTTGGAAAAAGGCAATTTTTCAAATGACCCCGGAACAAATTAGGGAATTTATTGATAAAGCTCCTGATGAAATTTTTCTTTTGCGTAAATTTACCTGATTACAAATAAATTTGTTCCTTCAAAATTTCAAATGAATAAATCTGTCGTTAATAAAAAAGAGTATACTAGTCACTATAATGGCTATTATTCTCTCGGAGTGTTACTCCCCTTGCCGCTGACGCGGTTCGGTTCGAAAAAATTCCCCGAGAATAATAGCTATCATTATTGACTCGTAGTATAATCTACTATCAAGAAATGATATGGTCTTTTTACGCCTTCGAAGGTCCATAATTCAAATATATGTTTTGGGTGCCAGGTAGCCGAGTGGTAAAATCACCTATCTTTTCATCACTCTGGCATGCCGGTTATGGGTTCAAAGCCTAGCGACTGCAGATTTTCTTTCTGATGGCCGATGGCCCGGGAAAGTGATAGGAATCGCACGTGAAAAGGTGGGACTTCGTTAGTCCTTGGCTCGCACAGACTTCTGAGGGCTGCTTTTCGTAGGGGGAAGAGAGCTGGTTAACGGAAAAAACAATTTTAAACAACAACAACAATATTGAAATAGTAAAACAACCGAAAATTCACTCACCTCAATACTTTTGATGTTATTGTGACTCAAGTTCAATGTTGCCGGATGTGCCATGAGGTTCAAAGGAAACTCATCTATATGATTTCCACTTAATATTAAGTCTTCTAATTTAGGACAGTTCATAATTAATTCTATTTTCATATTATAGTTATTCGAAATATCCATAAAAATTAGTTTTTCATTCTCGAAGAAAGCATTCCGTGCGATCGTTTTTATTCTGTTATTGTTCAAAAAAAGCTTCTTAAGATTTTTAGTCCTTTTGAAAATGTTTTCGTTGATTTCAGAAATAAGGTTGTATTCCAATTTCAGAATCTCTAAGTCAACTAAGGATGAAAATAACTCGTCAGGTATAGTAGAAATATTATTTCCATTCAAGTCCAGCTCTTTCAGATGCTTCAGACCATTGAATATCACTTCAGGTAGATTCTGCAGAAAGTTATTTTGCATCTTCAGGATTTGGATATTTTCGGAACCTTCAAAAACGTGATCTGGGAGGTTTTTCAATACGCAGTGCTCCAAATTCACAGAGAAAAGATTTTTCAAATTCGCGAACGTGTAATCGTCTAATGTTACGTTGGAACTATAATCCATTCGAATAGTTTGAAGCTTTTTATTCTGTCTGAATACATCAGAACCTATATGGCCCAGCTGATTTACTCTCAAACTTATATGAACTAGCTCTGACAGGTCAGAAAAGGCATCATTGTCTAGGAACTGTATATGATTTTTGCTGAGCTCAAGAGATCTTAGATTGTGAAGACCAGAGAAGTAACTTTTCGTGATACTTGTAAGATTGTTTTTCCATAAATGCAGTTGTTGCAATTCCGAAAGATTCTGGAACGTATCATTAGGAATATTTGTGAGAGAATTACAGGACAGATGCAAAACTGTCAAATACTTTAAATTTCTAAACATTCCATTTATTTTCTCTATATTATTGTTCTCTAACTTCAAAATCGTTAGATTCACTAGGTTGTCGAATACGTCAATTTCAAGGGGACTCTTCAAATAGGAAATATCAAGGATTCGCAACGACGACAGACCTTGAAAAAAATCTTTAGTAAGAGAAGAATTCTTTCCTAATACTACTTCTTCCAGGCGTAATTTTTTCAAGTTTTCGATACCAAATTTCTCAAGTACAGAGATGAAACCATCTTGTGGTAACAGACACGAATTTAATTCAAAATGTTCAATTATGCCTGCTGTATCGTTGGGCAAAATTTTCAGAAAGTTTAAATCCTTTTTCCCACAAGTTAATTTCATATATTTGGGTTTCGTATGGATCTCTACGTATTTATTTGATGGGCACTGGAATTGATGTCCTTCAGATGTTTTCGTGCAATGACAGTAGTGATCACTCTTTCTGCATTCACTCCATGATGCCAAAACATAGTGACTGCGTAGGAGGAGGATTAGTAGAGCTGCAAAGCATCTCATCTTGCCCCTGAAAGAAAATAAACTTTTGTATGAGAGTGGTTGACAATGACAGTTTGAGTAGAATTTTTCTGGATTTCGGTCGTCTAAAAAAAAGAAAGAACAAGCATCCTCTGTAGTTTTCGCGACGTTTCGGCTATTAAGAGGTACCATCAGCACATATAGTGTGCTGTTGCGAGGCACTTAGTCCAAGCAATAGGGAAAAGTGCGTGCAGAAGTTACCTATATAGGAAAATCGGTGAAAAATCGGGTTTTCTCGTTAACTGTAAGATATTAAAACTTGTTAATTACTGTTATGTGTAGCCTATCGCAAGCCAAAAAACTACTTTTTTGAAAAATTGATAAATATTGTTTATTTTTTAAAATATATGCAGTTTTCTCAAAAAATATGCTTTTTTAATTTGGCTACAGTAACGATTCAGGGTTATTTTTTTCTGTAAGAGTTGTACTTTCATATAATCGAATGAGTATATTGATATTTTCAATTTTAAGGGTAAAAAAATGACTTAAAAAAATTACACAATTTTTTCAAAAGTTTCTTATAAATAAATTTCTTTTTTTTGGTTTTTATAGAAATAACTTCCATGAAAATAGATTCCCAGCATGATTTCACGCATCAAAAAAAAAAAAAAAATTGTATTTTTACGATGACAAAAAGCCGAGATAATTTTTTTATTTAAAAAAAATCTGGAAGGCTTAATAATCATCGCACAGCAGTCACCTTCATGGATATTAAGGTTGGATACCTTCAATTTCAATAAAAAAAGATTTTCCATATCTAAGAAATTGAATATATTGCTATTCCAGTTGGTGATGAAAAAAATCGAATAACCACATTAATAGTCGTTCTTTTCTCTAAAAATTCATTCTCTTATGTTTTTTCCTAGTTTTCCGAATAAGGCGAGAAATTCACATTATAGAATTAATGAGTAGGACGTCAAATTGCTTTCCATGCGGTGTTGCCGATTTTCTCACGACGGCTCGGAAGATTTAGTCGGCTGTGGTCACACCGTTTCAGTGACAATGAAGTCAGTTAGGGGTGGGACTCTGTAACTTATTTCGCATAGCGATAGCGAAGCGAAACGTATGCTATCTCTTTCCGGTATACCAGAAAGTAATAGCGTGTGCTTCGTTTAACTTCGTTTCGCTTCGCTATGCGAAACGCGTTGCAGAGTGCCACCCCAGTCATCCTATCAGAGATTACACGACAGAAGATAGTACGGGTACGTGCGTTTGCTGAACAAATAATTCAAGTAAACACCATGACTGTCCCAAGAAAATAAACATATGGTGAAATAAATTTCCTCTACAAATACTCAACATTGAAAAAGGTCTATAGGTCAACAAAAACCCACGATACTGCAAACCCACTTCAGTGATAAGAGTTAAAATAAAATGATTAATGAATTGCAATATTATCATAATTATAAGATCAAACGAACATACAAGTGATGTTCAATCATAATTATATGAAACGCCTTGTCAGAGATGATCGGTACATTTGGAAGGAAATGGGGAAACTATACAGTTAAATCATTGAGGACAAGGCGTGAATATAATCATAAATATACACTGTTCGAACGAATTTTCTATTTACTTAAGGTTTTGCTGCATTGAACGCGTGAACGTTTTATTATATTGATGCACTGATTGTCAAATTTTCATAATGACATGATCCATGACATTTCATGGCTACTTAATACAAAATATGGCAAAATAATCCAATACTTGTCTTTATTTCGAAAACCTGACAAGTCCGCTACAGAAACTTGATACATCATTTGAAAGAAACTTCAATCATTTTTCAGGATATTGGATAATATACAGAATGTTACATCTGGAAAAATGCACTTTTCACGACTTTTGATCTATCGGTAAAATCACAAATTTTGAACAACCCTGTATTATGGAGAACGAATTCCCTTAGACATATAAGTATCAATCAATCAATCAAGATATATTTTATTGTCGAAGAATATCATTCTCATTGACAAAGCTTAATTGATACAAGTATATAAAGGCTAAAGGATAAAATTATCTAACTTGCAGTAGAAACATCTTAAATATGAAATTCCATACATAAAAGAATTTATATAGTTGTCAAAGCTTAAATTTTTTTTTTTTGAGTCATATAACAAGTAGTAGAACAATACATATATATATATATATATATACATCTATATACACATATATATACATACAATACACATACATACACACAAAATACAATAATGGCTAACCATATAATATAAAAATAAACCTATAAAGCAGTGGTGAAGTAATCTTCAATATCGTAGAAAGCTTGCTGAATCAATATATTTTTTAGATTTTTCCTGAACTGTCGGATACATGTTATATCCCTTATGTTGGTTGGCAGGTGATTGTACATTTTAATACCATTGTAAATTATAGAATCCTTCACAGCTGTGTTGCTTGGTATTGGTAGTTTGAGGGAGTTGTTCTGACGCGTGTTGTATTGTGAGTCGACCCTATCTAGTTTTATTTTTGTGGATCAGACTGACAGATTCTAGAATGTGTAAAGAGACAACAGTTAGAATTCTGTGTACTTTGAATAGCTCTCCACAAGAGTCTCTAGGTCTTATTTTACAGATATATCTCAAAGCTCTTTTTTGTAATATAAATACATTTTGTAACAGATATGTACTACACACTCCCCAAAATGCAATTCCATATCTCAGATGTGATTCGATTAGGGCGAAGTACGCAGTCCTTGCCGCCGAATAACCCAGCTCATTTGATATTACCCGTATTGCGTAACAACCTGATGCTAATTTATTGCAAAGATTTCTAATGTGTGAATCAAACTTCAATTTATTGTCTATATCTAAACCGAGAAATCTTGTTGTTGTTTTATTGATTATACCTATACTGATTAGCCAATGGTATGTCAGGAAGATTACAGCGGAATGTTATTATGTTGGTTTTGTTCAAATTGATTACTAGTGAGTTGGAGTCACACCACTGCTTGATTGTTACTATCTCTTTTTCATTTTTTTTTTCCCTGTTTTGTCATGCCACAGTATGGTAGTGTCATCTGCGAAAAGGGTTATCTTTGCAGAGATATTCAATTTGGTGATGTCGTTAACATAAAGAAGGAATAGAACCGGTCCTAAAACTGAGCCTTGTCGTACTCCGAATTCTATATTCGATATACTGGAGTATGAGCTGCTGTGCACTAGTTGACTTCGGTTGCTTAAATAGGTTTTGAACCATTTTAAAGTAATGTTCCGAAATCCGTAACGCTGGAGTTTCTGCAGTAATATTTCGTGATCCACGCAGTCGAATGCTTTGGAAAAGTCACAAAATACCGCCGCAGCACACTCTCCAATATTTATTTTCTCATATGTCTTGTACATAAAGGAGAATAAGGCATCATTGGTTCCTTTGTTTGGTTGAAATCCAAATTGTTCGGTGCTCAATATGTTGTTCGTTAGAAGAAAAATATGCATACGTTTTTTCACTAACTTTTCAATTATTTTTGCGAGGCTAGGTATAAGAGAGAGGACGATAATTTGTAGGATCGCTTTCACTACCCCCTTTGTGAATGGGAATAACCACAGAAGTTTTTAGAAAATGGGGAAAGTTGGCAGCTTTAAACGAAATATTAATAAGTTCTACTAAGGACATTAGTGCTGAGTCAGGAAGGTTTTCAATTATATTAATTGATATTTCATCAATGCCAGAAGAGTTTTTATTTTTTATTTCATTTAAGATTTCTTTGAGTTCAGTAAGGTTAGTATCACTGAGATGAAACTCATTAATAATCTCGATATCGCCCATGTACTCTAAGGGTGAATTGGGGGCTGATACATAGGACATTGTCAAACTACATAAAAAAATGTATCTTTCCATGAATCCAATAACAAAAAATAAAGAAATCAATGAATTTCTCAAAAACCACCTGTGATATGTATAGGGAATTATTACACAAAAAGAGAACAAATATACTGTACACCAAATTAAACTGTCCGCCAAAAAATTTAATGAACATCAAAAAATCTTAATGGAATTTATATATATTTCTACCTATTTTACTAAATGTTCACCATATTTAGAATTCATGCAATTTTGACTCGCCATCTAGATTAACTTGCTCAGGATAGACTTGTATGTCAATTGCGAGCAAATTTGGTGAACATTAAGCATATTAATATCTTACCAGAACGAACTAACCTTATGTGGACATTTGAGTGCGTGGACATTTTGATAATGTTTATAGGTGTTTTTTTTTCGTTTTTTTTTAGGTTTTTTTCCGGGAGTTTCTTTTCCGGGGGTATTTTTACCGTTTACCGATTTTTCATCATAGCTTGCCTAGTTTTCGAGCAATTTAATTTTATTAATTTTATTAATGGAAAATTTAACAAAATTTTGACATGGATTTTCTCGTAAATTATTGCTGATATGGAAAAATGACTTATTTTTTCAGGATATTAATCAAGCTTTCTTTCTTGTAATGAATACCTTTTAATATCACTAAATTTTCGGATAAATCATTAACAATTAGGGTACTTCGATATTGTCAATTTTAGTATTTCATTTATTTGATACTATCCGGTAAAAAATCTCGAACTCTATTCACTTCCTGGTGTCTTTGCTACGGGGATTGCTTATTGGTTTCACCGCGGGTGGCGCTGCGACTGACTCTTACTGTAAGTCGCTGCTTCATTTTTGTGGAAAAATTTGTTATACAGTGGATTATAATTCATTGGGCTGGGGCAGGACGACTCTTATGTTGACCGACCTACCCTGTCACTGACGAGCGGCAAGAACCGCGAATCGCGTCCGCAGGTGGTCTTTCCCAGCCAACTGAAGGATAATTTGCTGTATAATTATAATAAGCAATTGCAACTGAGTCTTCTTGGAAGAACGTTGCACAAATATCTGTCAGATGTAATTTAATGTCCGTCGTGGTATTAGCCAGGGAAGTAGTTGTTTTCTGTTTGGAGAGAAGGGTACTTCGGTTTTACTATTTCATTTAACATTAACTTTGTATTTTTTCCACGCCATATGTTATTAATCTATTTTTTACATAGAAGAAAGAAACACTGAATTTATTTTCCCTATTTCATGTTTTTTAACATTTTAGTAAAAAATAAACAATCGCGTAAATTTGGCGAATTTCAAGATGCTAGTAATTCTTTCAAAAGGAATATGTTAATTTTTTAATAATACCATTCAACTATGATTGAACACATTCATAAATTATATTGAATCACTTTATTTTTTGTAGGATTGTATGCAGTAATGAACACGAAATTTCAGTGGATAATTACACTTATTATGCTTTATTATATAGTTAAACCACAGATGATTAAGTACCTATGACCAATAAACATGACAAGGTCTGCAAGTATTTTTTATCACCTTCAAAACCCAATTCGGTTTTTCGAATCTAGGAAAAAAAAAACTGATGAAGGAGTAATTATTTATTCTGATCTAACCAGAACGAACTAACCTGACGAAGACATTTAATACATACAGTTCGCGAGGAGTGATTATTTAGTCCGCTCTTACCAGAACGAACTAACCTTATGTGGACATTTGAGTGCGTGGACATTTTGATAATGTTTATAGGTGTTTTTTTTTGTTTTTTTTTTAGTTTTTTTTCCGGGAGTTTCTTTTCCGGGGGTATTTTTACCGTTTACCGATTTTTCATCATAGCTTGCCTAGTTTTCGAGCAATTTAATTTTATTGATTTTATTAATGGAAAATTTAACAAAATTTTGACATGGATTTTCTCGTAAATTATTGCTGATATGGAAAAATGACTTATTTTTTCAGTATATTAATCAAGCTTTCTTTCTTGTAATGAATACCTTTTAATATCACTAAATTTTCGGATAAATCATTAACAATTAGGAACTCTTCATTTCTGTTGGTTTTTGGTTGAAGTTCATTGAAAGCTTCATGAGCCTCCGATAGTGATTTTGGTAAAGCTGGCAACAATTTTCGACGTGCAGTATAAATGTTTTTTCTAGCACATTTTAGATCACTTGTCGTCAAATTGTTTAAAGACACATCATTTTTAATTTAAAACGGGACATCATATGATTAACATTTTAAAAAATCCCTATTCCTGGAATATGATGTCCCGTTATAAATTTTTACATGGTCCTATGGACACATGATATTTTTATGGTCTTGCTCTTGTACACCTGACGAGTACGCACTGATGATGACTTTATAGTCGAAAGCGCTTTGCTATGATTTTATAAATAAATTTCTGCACGAAATACAAATCTTTTCTTCATCCAATTACATTGGAACGTGCACACAGCTTGACAATTTCCTGCAGCTGAAAAAGGGTTTTCCTGCAGCTGAAAAAGCAAATGCGCCACTGGAATCAATCAAATCGCCCCGGAGCACCAATTAATTTTTGTTGTTGTTTTATATTTTGTATTACTTTCGTTTAATTTTTTTTATTTGTGTATTTTATATTAATAAACCTAAACATATAAAATGCATTGGGATTAAAGGATTAGGATGTGCCGAGTTTAATGCCGTTTAATGTGCGAATCGTTGAATAAATTTTACCTTCGTAAAATCCTTATCCAGTTGAATCCTGACTGGCCAGTCTTTTGGGGTTGCTCTTCTTTGATGAAAGTGGGAAAAGAATATTTCATTGTAAGATAATTGTTTAAAATATTGAAAAACAATAATGACGATGGAAAATCGAAAAAATTTCCTATTGGGAGAAACCGTGCTCTCCCGTTGAGATTTTCCGAGTTCGACCACTATCGACCGCGTACCGAATTTTAGTGATGTGCAAGGTCTGGAACTCGCGCAAGACAATTATACAGTTTTACACAGTGAGTCAAAGAAATGGTTGAATGACACATTTAGTTGCAGGAATGTGGCTTAGCTCAAAATAGGTAGGTAATAATTGCTGTACTTACTTATAATAGTTCTACATAACAGAATGGTACTATAAATGGAGCCTGTGAAGTGCTAGGAGTTCGGACCCCCTTATTAAGGACGAAATACGTAAGAAACTTGAGCTGAAATGCGACAATACCTGACCGGTGTGTATATAAAAACGGTTGAGGCGCCAGAAATGAAATATTAGTACACGCGCATTGGTATTTTAATTTCTATATTATTATGATTGTAATGATGATGATGAATGAAATTTTACACACAAACATATGGTGCATTAAAAAAAATAACATAATATTTCTCAGTGGCTGTGACAATCACATATATGACGATGGAATAAAATAAAGCGTTTCTCAAAATTTATCTTTTACTCTATATTTAGAACGAGCTGAGAAAGCATATCTACCCCATTCCAGAATATGTCTCAATGTTCACCCTGGCAACTTATCCCCGTATCCAAAAAATCCCTCAAACAGAATTAACTCATCGTATCCGGAAAGTTCTTTTTCACTGTATATTCAGAACGAGCGGAAAAAGCATACCTACCCTATTTCCGATTTTGTATCTCAATATCTCACCCTGAAAACTTCAAAACTGACTTAAATCGTATCTGGAAATTTTCTTTCTACTTCATGTTCAGAATGAGCTAAGAAATCATATATACTACTTTTCAGATGTTGTATGTCAATACTCACCCTGGAAACTACCTAGTATTAAAAAAATCCCCAATACAGAGTTAATTCATCGATTTTCGAAATTTATTTTTTATTGTACATTCAAAACGAGCTGAGAAATCATATCCACTCCATAAAAAATCCCCAAAACATTGTTAATTCATCGTTTTTCGAAATTTCTTTTTAACTGTATATTCAGAATGAGCCGAGAAAGCCTACTTACCCCATTTCAGACAACATATATTTTAAAAATTCAGTGAAAAAAAAACTTCGAAAAACGATGAATTAACTCTGCATTGGATTTTTTTAAAACGGGGGTGGTTTCCAGAGTAAGTATTTTTTTTCCTTGGTGTGTTGGCATCGACTGCTATGGTCGTAAGCCACGTGTTCTGGATAGGCCTTGTAACTAACTCCATACGCCACATTAGGAGCATTATGTTAATTATTAACGCAACAGTGAATCGTGGAGGATTATCCCCAGCCAGCAACAAGATTCAATCACTCAGATTTATATCTGAAACTGAAAAAAATTTACCCTGCCTGGGTATCGAGCCAGCGACCTTTCGATAACGAAGCCCCGGTGCTACCACTGCGCCAATCCCCACCCCAGGGTTAGTATTATTGGGATACAAAATCTCAAATGGGGTAAGCATGCTTTCTCGATTCGTTCCGAATATACAGTGAAAAAAAAACGAGGAAAGATGAAATTTAGAGTTTTTTTTTTAAACGGGGCTGGTTTCCTGGGTGAATATTGAGACACAGAATATGAAATGGGGTAGGTATGTTTCTCGGCTCATTCTGAATATACAGAGAAAAATAAATTTGGAAAAACGACGAATTAACTCTTCTTTGGAGATTTTTTTAAAGGTAGGGGTGGTTTCTAGGGTTAGTATTGAGATTTGTGTAATTGATGACTTGTATAAACATTAGAAATCTAAAACGGGTTTACATACGGAGTATATAAGTAAAATCGGTGCCAACTACATAAATTCAATTATCAGGATTGCCGAGATTATAAATTCAAAAGTGGAGACTACATCAGTTACCAGGATTGCCAACATTATGAATTAAAAAGTGGAGACCTACATAAATCCAGTTGATCGTTAAGGGTTCTATACTTCGGGTTTTTAATCGAACCGAAAAATTCATTTTTCTTCCTTTATTACATGTATGTTACTTATGTTGTGGTTTGATTCTTATTGCAGATGTTCATATATTGCAGATTTTTTGTCCAAACGGATATGTTCACGGAGTCTTACGTCAAAATGTCTACCGGCTTGGCCTGTATATACTGCAGAGCATTAGCATTAATATTGAGATACAAAATCTGAAATGGGTTAGCTATGGTTTCCAGCTCGTTCTGAATATACAATGAAAAAGAAATTTCGAAAAACGATGAATTAACTCTGTTATGGAGATTTTTTTGAATATGCGGGGTAGGTTCTAGTGTGAATTTTGAGATACAAAATCTGAAATGGGGTATTTATGATTTATCATTTCGTTCTGAATATGGAGTTCTTTTGTTGTGGTTATTGTTTTTTCCGTTAACCAGCTGTCGTCCATCTACGAACGGTAACCCTCACAAGTAGAAAGTTTTTTATACGCCGGGGATAGTTTCCAGGGTGAACTTTCATTCACAATCATCATTATCATCATAATAATATAGAAAGTTTTATTTTCAATACTAATTCGGAATATTTCAAAGGAGTAACATATGACACCCTTGCGCATATACTAAAATATTTATTTTCTGGCGCATCGACCATGTCAATACCTGACGTAATTCTAGAATGCATAAGGAGTGATGACAACTTTCTTATTGCAACTTGCATTTTGTGTGTTTTTATCAAAATTAACAATTGTCTCATATATTACATTAGATAGAGTTGATACAAAAAACAGGGTGATATTCTAGTTGATCATTTAGAATAAAATGAAATTTTGGTAAACGGAAAAGAAAACGGAAAAAATCCCAGAAAATAATTACTCATTCTTCTCCTAGGCGATTTTTTTTTTCGGAAGGTTTTTTTTCCGGGGTTTTATTCCGTTTTTTCACACGACTCGGCCTAACACGATCCTATGACTAGTTTTCGAAATATATAGGTGTTGAAATGGAAATGGTTCATTTTTATTTAATTATTTCACACAATTAGAAGATTTAATACGTTCTTTTCTAGCGGTCATTAATCATATTATCAGAATCAATATTCTGAATTTGGAATAAAACCAACGGTGTAATCTTCAAACAAAAATAAGCTTAATCGATAAACATCATTTATAAGGGATTTGATTATATTTTACAGTAAACATGTATCAGAATATAATGGAGAAACCTACATCGAAAATAATTCCCGACTTCCAAACTCATACTGTTTTGAGTCATCCTTTATATTCCGAAGAAAAATACGATTCATAAAAGACCAATTCTGGAGTTGGAGAGAAAGGTAAATAGGTTCTTGATGATCACTGAAAACGAATAAGTTCTCACCCATCCAATAACTCTCCAACATCTCACAAACTCCGTCGTTTGTGGGTGACACTACTAACATAAAAAATTCTAGGAAAATAATAGTTTAAAAAACTAAAGAGCACGCTTTACTTCCAGCATGTATTAAAAAGTAAAAAACAATTGATCATGTAATTACTCAAATATAAAAAAAGCGTGGGTGATTTCTCTCTACGAATATACCTACCAATAGACCTCGTAATCGATCTCATTGAAGAAAAATGGCACCTCATAGAACCCCACAAAACTATTCCATTAAACACTTTCATTGAACTATTCCAACTTGTAACAGACAATAGTTATTTCAATTTTATTAATGTTCTCTACAGATATTTGGCCTTGGAATGGGCAATTGCCTATTCCCTAATGTAATGTGATTTTCCAATAATTTTCTTCAAACGATATGTAGATGACATGAAGAAAAAACGAAAAAACTCACCGAAAAAAAAATGGTAGTTCGTTCTGGTTAGATCAGACTTGATAATTAACTCCTCCCAAAATATTTGTATTGAATTTCCACGCTCTCAAATGTCTTTGTAAGGTTAGTGCGTTCTGGTTAGATCAGACTAAATAATTACTCCTTTTTTTAGGGTTCTTTTACCGTTTTTTTTTCGTTTTTTTCCTAGATTCCACTTTCTAATACTTCATGTAGCAACTAGAAATTGTTAATCAAAAATGCTGAGTTCATGGAGTGACCAATCTTGAACTAAACATATATTCATTCTCCTCGCTTTTTTTATAAAACTTTCTGAGAAATATGGTTCATCATCATTGTTGAAGCAAATAATTGTGAACGCACTGTTGCTTCTTTGAAGCCGTTAAAAATATTCTTTGTTGATGCAAGTCACAAACGATAGTGTGTCAAAACCTAATTTGGATTACTGTGTACTTACGTACTTACATTCCAATTACATATCAATAACAAGGTTTGGATTGAGAAACAAAGACGAATTTGAAGTCAAGATCCAAATGATCAATTAGTTCAGTCGACAGGTAGTTTCAGATAGAAAAAGGTCGGAAGTTAATGAAACTTTAAGATGTTGTTCAAGAATGGCTGATTAACATTTTCTCAAGTTTTGGACCTCGAGGACCCTGTGCTAAAAAAGTAGGGGGGGGGGAACTGCAAATTTTTCGACGTTGGTGTGGTTGTTCTCAATAACTTTTTTGCCTTACGTTCTACAGCAAAAACGTTCTTTGTCAAAGATCTTTTATAAAATATGTTGATCAATTTCTTTGGTAATATTTCTATCACAATAAAACTGTCTGCTTGTAGTTGCACATTACACTGTCATAGAAATATGATTATAGTTTCAAAGGAACAGCGGCGTTACTTATTACAAAATGAGTGATAAGAGATTAATAGCTTGTGCAGTTGCGATAAGTGCGGCTGTGGTTACAACTTGTTTGGTATTAAAAAAGAAAAAAGGAAAATCTGGCCGACTTTGGCCGACTGGCGGAAACCCAAAACCTCATAAAATTTGTGCCTGGTCCATAACTTGATGGCTAAAGCGTTCAGGACGAATAGTTATAGTGCAAAATCTTGAAAAATAGTTTTATATACACTTGTTAATTTTTTCTATTTCTGGTTGAGTGGCCCCTCACTAATGCCAACCGAGATCCTACCTATACTTACTATCAATTTGCAAGTTTTTTGGCGTACCTATTTGCATTCATTTTTGTGAAACTTATCTTCATTTTCTCCGATAAGTACCGGCTTCGTAACCCATTTAACTTTGTTTAATATCCTCTACTTTGCACTATTTCCTCATTGTCCTTATTACCTCGACAATCGTTTTATAGATGTCCGGTCTTTTATTTCTATTTTTATAATCGGGATGATGATGGTTGTATAGCATCTCGTAACTTTCGTGTTCGGAAATTAGCAATTTTGTTGCAGCAACGTACCAAAAAAACTTGTCTTCCGCCATATTGTTTTGAAATTGTAAAATCTTTTATCAAATATAATAGATTGGTATTATATTTTATCAAATATATTTTATGAAAGAAATATTTTGTAACATTTGGTATATTACACCGTAAAATTTTTCATCAAAGATCTTTTATAAGAGATCTTTGACAAAGAAATTTGATAGTCTAATATCGGCCTTAGACTTCACGGTACTCGAGTTGTTGATGTAGCCTGTGGCGTGCTTTAAATAGGTAAAAAGGAACACCAATTGAAAAAATAGTAGGTATATTAAAGTATATGCGGATAAAAAGGTCTTTCAAACACGCGCGAATTTTCGAGTACGACGGCTGAAAGATCAGTTATCCACGAATACTTTACGTTATTTTTTTCAATTGGTGCACTTTGAAATCATAAATGCTGGTTTCATTCTTACAAATAATGGAAATAAGAACTTATAATGTAAAACCTAGTGAATAAACATCTATTCTATTTTCTATTCTAGATTCAATAATTTTTCCACCTATCTCTGTGAAGGTATAAATATTACAATAACATTAATAATAATAACATATATAAAATAAAACGTATTAACAATAATAATAATATAAAAAAAACTCAATATAATCTCAAATGTGCGATTGAGTGCCCTCCTGCTCATAGAAGAGTACGTATGCTTTTTCAGTCACTAGGGAATTTGATGAAATCGGGGAAACATGCGAATCGTTGTACTCGTGCCACGTGCCTTCATGTGGATGCCTACAGTAAGCAGTGTAGTGTCCGCTATAGGTAGTCCCGCTGTGGTTCGACCAGTTATAGCGACAAGGGGCTACATTGTCCGCAGTGTAGTTGCTCATATCCAATCCTGCTAGAGGAAAATCAATGATGACATCCAATTTTCTTCTAAAATTTTCTCTTTGAGAAACCCTTTTTAGATGGATTAATAAAATTTTTGGGAATGTAAAATGGTTGAAAAGTTTTTCATTTGTTTGTAATATTTCATTTGACGTTACAAGGTACTCCTGTCAGATAAGAATCATAACATTGTCTTTTTGATTTCAGTTCGAAAATATGAATGGGTCATTCATAAAATCTATTGTGGAATCATCTGCCGCAGATGATCCAATTCCTACAGAAAGAAAATTCCTCGTCGACTCGTCCCAAATAATTTTTGCTAAGATTTCCATGGACATCCCATCCTAAATGAGATCGAGACAACACAGGGTCATTTTTTTCTCCTTCATGGACTTCTCTGACAATTATTAAATTGATATTGTCCTGACCGATGAGGATTCGTGGTTTTGCATTTACTAAAGGGGAAACTTTTACTTTTAGAAGATAGTCCAATTTTTCAAAAATGTTTGACAAATATTTATTATTAAGTGTTTACAAAATTTCAAACGAGCAATTCTTGTAAGTATAAATAAATATTAATGTATTTATGTTTTAATATTCACACTAAGTTACAAAAAGGATATGATCAAAGTAAGAGGAAACACGTTTAAGTAGAGCCGTGGAGATGACAGCACTGACTGCTATTGAAAGCGCTTGCATCGAATAACTCAAGGTTATAAATCTTTGAACGAATACCTTATGAAAAATTCATAGATTTTCATACAGTCAGTGAAAAAAGCATGAATTTGGAAATTTGTCATTGTATAAAAAACAGCCTGTATGAGATATTGCGCTGAAACTTGGTATACAACTGTTTAAGTTATGCCCGAATCGATTAATTAGGCTTTCAACTTTTCCAAAAAAAAAAATGCCTAATGGTCGTTCTCGAAATTTCGACTCATTTAGCAGACCATCGTAAGCCTTGAAAATGAGAATAATTCATATTTGTCTACAGCTCATTGAGAACTATAACTCTGAATTTTCATTTTTGAAAGTCGGTAAGTGGGTTCCAAAATAATAGGGTGTTGCGGTTTCAAATCGCACACACTGTAGTAGTATATAGAGGCACTGTAGTGGAAAAATACTTTTTGTACAACTGTCATTAAAAATTAAGTTTTTAATTCATTGACATACTTATGAACTAAAAACTGATGTTTTCACAAAATCACTTTTAACACTACAGTGTTAAAAATACTTTTAACACTATATAGTGTTGAAAGTAAAATGACGGATGAGATGATGGATACTCAGTGATATAGATCTCTCTAATAGAAACACTTCAATCAGATATTATAAACAGAACACCTACTCAAAAGGAATCATTTATAAAAGCTCACACATGTATTTGGCCGTTTGCGCAATTGGTAATTAATTCCTTTTGAAGTTACGAACGAAGTAGTATTCAGTCCAACTGTAGGCCCTTCATCACTGTCAGTCAGCCTTGTAACCCAAAGATCGTGTGTTCGAATCCTTATGGATCTTATATTTTTTGTTTTTTTTCTTACTAGCAGTAACTGTTGTACAAAAAAAATTGTATGATACATTTGTTAAAAGTGATTTTATTTGCCTCGTTAAAAAAAATCAGTTCTCGGTCACCAAAAGCATTTCGCGCATTATAGATACAAAAATAACTATTAAATTACAGATGGACAGAGGTCTGGTAGAATATTTGTTATCAAATACCCAAGAAATGCTAAATTATACGATGATCTTAAAGGTTTATCACGTAGGTTTCCCCTCTGATACAGATATCCTGCTTGCAAAAATATATTGTAAACAACATCCTGTTTAAAAATTCGTAGTTATATTGTAGACAATCAATAAGATTTTAGTCGTTATACCTATTGGTACTTACCTACCACTTATTTTTTTGAATCAGTTTCAGAACAATGAGTGGCAATTCTCATACTGTCGGGCGGTAATTTGATGATATAAACATTAACACTCTATTTCAATTCAAAATATGTAAATCACTGAAAACAATAAGCGAATATCTTTGTCACCACAACCACAGATTAGAGAACCTCCACAACACAATTTCAAATGATCCACTCAATTCTGCGTCCAGTGCGCGTGTGTGTTTAAACGTATATCAGCTATCGCGCTATATCAGCTTTTTTCCAAGGTATTATAGTACAGTCGCTAAAGTCAAATAAACAGTCAATTAATTGGCATGGAATAGTAATTTATGTATCAAGTGAGTAAAGTGATACTTTTTTTACGAGTAGGAAATGTTGACGCACGAGTTTCATACAGTATTTTTTCTAAAGCTGTCAAAAAAAATAACCAAGTCATATTTTTTGCAAATATGTAATGAATTTGGCATATTTTTATTGATTTATTATTCGAACTAAGTTCGAAGAGTATGCCGGAGAGTTGAGTTTCAAACAAATGAAACGAATAATTTCGACAGAGTCAAAATCCCTTTCTCTTCACACTATCCCGAAAAATGGAAAACTTGAAGCGAATATTAAAATAACATATTCATCGATGTCAATATTATTATTATTAATGTTGACTTGACTGTCGAATAACTAGTCCATCGAAGTAACTTTTCATTTTCTTAGATTTGTATTTAAAATAAATAAAATGAAGCAACGAATACCTTTTTCTTTCTTTGAACTATGTCCAGGAAATCTCATATTTGCACTATCCACGATTTTCTCCGTTCAATCTTCATCACTTTTAATTTATACTCAAATTAAATTTATAGTTTTCAAGAATTCGTTATCTGGATAGATGCCCAATTTCACAAATTTTATTAATTATTGTTGTCAACTAGTTTCTGACGGCCAAACAGCCATAGCTACCTTGGATTACCTAGTGTAGATTAGGTCCAATAGTTCCTTAGAGGTATATGCTATTATTTTGAATATATTCGCCGCGATAGTTTGGAATTTTGATAATACTTTTATTTAATAGTAAGAATGCTAAGAATATTATTGGTGAAACATTTGAATGTCAGATATTTATAGGTTATTAGTTGCCAAAGAAAATGAGAATTGGCTTTATGACAGGATTTCGTTATTATTTGGATCTGTCACTGTTGTTGCATGAAACTGTCAGTTGCCTAGCAACAGCCGTTAAAAAAAGCACACTTTTTTTACGGTTTTCCGTTTAATAATGAAATCGTATGTTGATAGTGAAATATTGTAATACTTTACGCACAATTCTATTTTTGATCCCGCAGGTCCGCATGCACACTTGTTTACGCTAGAAACGGGGTGAACCGTCAAAATCGCTGCTCCACGCCTGTTCTTTCTGAATTTTGGATAAATATTCGTTATTTCGTAACAATTTTGAATTGTTAATAGGTCTGTCTAGGTAAGGTTAGTCAGGTCAGGTATGATTGGCAAGTAATTTACGAATTTTCAACTCGGTTTGCATGCAAACTAATTCACGCATTTTTGACTGATTCGCAAGCTATAGGTAAGCTTTCTCAGCAGTGTGGGACTCTGTAACTTTTTCGCATAGCGATAGCGATAACGAACCAATCGGCCTCTCTTTCCGGTACACCACAAAGTGATAGCATGTGCTTCGTAGAGTACCATCCCTGATGGTTAGGTTTGTGTGTCAATTGCGAGCGAAAAATTAATTCACGCAGTTACAACTCAGTTTGCCATCTAAACACCCCGCTTCACACTCTTTAAATTATTTTAATTCGAGTTGTGAGCATGCGAATCTGTGGAATCAAAAGTAGAGTTAGTACGGCTAGATCCTTGTATATGCCACCGGGTCTCTTGGTCCGCCGCGGTTTCGCAGCGGTCGCGAAAGTTTCGTGCCGGTGTGGGGGATCCTTAAAACGTGAATGGATTGTAGGAAAAACGGCAACACGGCTTACGGCTTGTCCTAACTAGAGTACTACTCAGAGCAAATTTGCTCTGAGGAGTACTAGAGTAACTTAACTAGTCAGTAGTCAGTTATAGTCAGTCAGTAGTCACTTGTCTCAACTTAGGGTCTTAGGGTTCTATGACTTCTATGTTCCATGATCATTTTTATTTTTTAAATTTTTTAAAAAGTTAATTTAGTAATAAACAAATTGTACAATGAAATTATATTCTGTTAGAGTTATAAGTTTGGATTCTTATATGAGCACTCCTATAAACGGTCTAGATGTGATGTACTCCGAATTCAGAGGAGCTTCTATAAATCAAGTCCCAATTTTGAGGTTATTTGGGTCTACAGCAACAGGTAGGTAGTATTCAAAAGTATTCCCACACTAAAAATTATTTTCAAATAGGTGAAAAAATTTGTGTTCACATACACGGAGTATTTCCTTACATATATATTCCATATGATGGCACCCAAGAAGCAAATAGTTTGATGTACAAAATTGCTGCAAGTATAGATAGAGCCGTTAATATTTCTTTGAATCAAGCCTCGTCTAATTCTCAACATGTGTACAAAATAAGTCTTGTAAAAGGAATGTATGTAAATTAATTTTATTTTTTTATATTCTATTATTGCTTGTATATACTTTTCAGACCAATGTACGGATATCACAGCAAAGAGCACCAGTTTTTCAAAATCTATTTGTACAATCCCTTACTTGTTCGAAAAGTAACCAATCTTCTGATGAACGAATCTACTCTTGGTAAACTTTTTCAGCCTCATGAGGCCCATTTAAATTTTACTTTACAGTTTATGATTGATTTCAATCTCCATGGGATGAGTAACATGGTTTTGTCTGAATTAAAATTCAGGGGGGATCCTTGTAACCCAGATATTAATATTAATCCAGAAGATCTGCTTCCAGCAACAATTACTAAAATTACAGTATGTGAACTAGAGGGAGATTGTTTAGCTGAAAATATAGTAAATCGAGAAGAGGTAGCCTCTGGAAATATAGCTGCTAACCCTGGAATTGCCGCTTTGTGGGAGGATGAGCGGCAGAGAAGAAGGAATAAAGGAGAAAACTCACAAATTCCTCATTTACTAGAGTTGAGCAGAACACATATTGAGCCAACAAAGTCACATTTTGTACATAAACAGATTTTGAGAGAAAGATTATCTGTCTTAACCACAGAAAGAAATATTGATAGAATGAATGCCTCAGGTGAGTGCAAAAATATACTCAATAAGAAAAAAAATCAAGTTATTGGATGAAAAAGCTGTATACTGTCTTGAAACTTCTCCAAAGATGAAGTGAAATTTATTATTCTGTATTAAATTACCATAAAGAAATTTAGTATTGAATAAAAAAATTATAAATTTTTAATGTGCTTAGGATAATGCAAGGTTAAATCCAATGTATAACATATACTTTTTAAACTTTTAATATTCTCTAACTGGTCAAAAACAGGCTGTGAACGGTGATCTAGGACAGAAACCATTTCTAGTGGAATAAATCACTTGATGCACTGAAATGACTAAAGACCTTCACTAGTTCTTTTCAATTCAACTTTATGCTTTCTATTTAATGCAATTGATTGTTAAGTCCTTGTGTGAGCTGACAGTAAATCCATATATCTTTCATTCTGCAGTCCAAGTTTGCAATATCGTATAATCTTTTCCCGTTGGAACTTTCAGTGCCTCTAATAAATGATTTTTTTTTAGTATATCCAGCAGAAACACCAGATGATTTATTAATAAAAAGTGCATCAATGATTGAGTCCCAAACCTCATCTAGCATGGAACTCAGTTTGAATGACACTTTATTGAATGATTTGGATGAAACAATAAAGCCATCACAGGATCTAGATGTAAATATGACTCTAGATCAGGATGCTCTGAATCTCTTAGAGCTATTGAATGAATTAGGTAAGTTTTAGAGACGCACTACTGTGCGCCTCTCCTGTTACCCCACCCGACGCAATAAACTGACCACGTGGCAATGTGACACACCGATAACAGTGCAAGTCGATATCCCTTCCTCGAGCGAGTAGAGGAGAAATTGTAATGCTCTCTCAAAATATAGCGAGCTATTCTTTACGCTCTCATGAAACCACCATACCCAAGATGAAAACTTTCTGATACTGTAGTGTTTCTGTTATTATTGTAATCATTCTCACCTTGTATATGTATTGAATTTATCAGTTTTGACATTTCATAAAAAAAAAGAATGTTGGCATTGATCTAAATATATTGAAGTTTATCAAAGAAAAGAGTACTAAAATAATGGTTTGGTTCCTGGTTTATTTCGACTTTAAACCAGAAGGAATTCACAATAGGACTGACTATTCCAAGACCTGAAATGTATCATAATTGTCTCATCTAACTTATAAGCAGCATTGATTTTATTGGAGTTTTTTAAAAGGCATTGTTTTAGAAAAGATTCTAGTAGGTAATTTGTTGATGAAGGTAAGTTCAGTGGACTTTTTCAAAAATAAAAATAAAGTGAAGTTACTTATATAGTTTTGTCTCCTGAACACAAATCTGAATTTGAGGGGGTCTCAAGTGCTTTTTACAAGCTTGCCCTGTTAGTATGTATGTATGGGTCAAATCTTGCAACTGAATTTTCACCCACTTCTATTTATCCAACTAAAATCGAATTTGGTAGGTGTGCATGATGACAATGCATTCTGAAATTGTTGTAAGATTAAAATAAAAAATAGCGGCTTCAATATGACAGATGAGTTTTGTGATTATGGTCCAATACGATTCTTATATATACGCTTTCGTATTCGGACTGAAAACTTTGAGCGGCAAGCTTTTGAAACTGTAACTCACAGAATAACCTACATTACACATCTAAAGACAGTTATATTTTAACTTTTTAGCGCATTTGAATAAAAGCTGGTGTTTAAAAAGTTTTTTTTTTGTTATTTTTTGGTCATGTCCTTCCAAATCTTGACCATTTTCAAACAGGAATTTCTCAGTGAAAAGTATTCGACATTCTTGTGTTCATTAACATAACCGACAATGTTGATAATATTTTTTCATGCAGTGAGTTGGTCCCTTGCTATACATTATAACAGAAAATATCCAATGTTGCCAAATCACCATATAAGTAAGAGCAAACATCTGATCTCACTGTTCATGTTGAATGCAATCGCATTATACCATACAAACGCTAATTTAAATTGACTGATAAGATTAAGGAGAGTATGCTCACTTCACTGGCTACCTCATGGCTCAGGGGAGAAGAAAAAACGCGAGAATCCTAAACTGACCTCGCTATCCACCCACCTAATCTAACTGATAAGATGTATTAAAATATGTGAAAGGATTGCATTCAACTTGGATGACGAGGTATCTTTTCTCCCCTAAGCCATCAGAGAGCGAGCAACACATTGTAGGTTATCTTTATGGGTAAAAGAAGGTTGAATTCTTGTGTAAAATTGTCGCTTTTCACAATAATTCGTGTTTGAAAACGGTCGATTTTCAAGATTCGGAAGGGCATAACTCAAAAAGTACTCGAGACCCCCCTCAACATTTTTTTTCAGATTCGTGTTCAGGAGACAAAACTACGTAAGTAATATCACGTTTTTTTTTCTTGGAAGAAGTCCACTAAACTTACCTTTACTATTTTACCTTTGGTTTGTATTATGGTATGAGTTTGGTCATGAAAAATACGACTATTTCTTAGATAAAGATGCCATTTAAAATGATAATCCTTTCATCTTCAATTACTGGCCTACCTACAAGTTTAGCTGTAATAGTAGTATTCTTTTTACCAATTTTAACTGAGATATAAGTAAGATTCTCAGCACAGCTCAATAGCTTAGGTAATGACATGTTACATTTACTTAAGACTGATAACTGTCATATATTGAGCAATTGAGCTGTGCTGAGAATCTTACTTTGATCTCAGTTAAAATTGGTAAAAAGAATATCGCTAATGCTGTTGATCAATGAATATTTTATCACTTGGTACAGACATGCTTCATAAGAAAATTTTACTGTGTATGTTGTAAGGTGCGTTTCTAGATTAGTAATTATATTTTGATTTTTGTTCGAAAATACGATCTGTTGTGGAATTATCTGCAGCTGAAAGACAAACTTTAGTCGCTATTTTCCATCGTTCAAGATAACCTCTTGAAGAGGTATTCATGTTGAATTTTTTTATTTTTCAATTTTCATGGAGAATGTTCCTCTTTCTAATAATAATTATACATACATAATTTTTCATGAAAATATTTTGTAAAATGATTTTTAAAGATGTTTTGAGTGTTTAGCCAAATTATTCTTCCAACATAGACTTATATCCAGGGTAATGATATATAGGATAGTTGTGGGACAGGATCTAATGAGATAGGTTTAGGTTAGGTTAGGTTAGGTTTAAATGTGAGTGAGCCCATATCAGGCTCTCCACTGCGGCCAATGGCCTATTGTGGCTCACCCTATGGTTATATTTCTCCCAGTATATCCAATCTCTTAACGAAATTGAGTAACATATTGGGAGAACAGTTTACCAGATGTTCTGGCCTTACTTTTGTATTGCCAAATATTGAAAATCTGGTTCTGGCTGCTGCAGGGCATGTACACAGGATGTGTTTAGCCTCTAATGAGATAACAACAGATGTTATGCTTTGCAATGTTGATGAAAAAGGGTATGCTTTTGATAGGAAAATTTGGAAGACCATGAAAAAAAAACTTTCAAATGCTTAGAAATGAGTACTTAATGTAGTAGTACATTTCCATTATTTTTCCAATCTGGAATAAGTTATCTTATGTAGTGAGTTCTTATCCATTATTGTCAAAAAATGCAAAGTAGTAACATTGCTTTTTCAATTGTTATTTTACTTACTAATCATCCGAACTGACATTTGTTTATTATTGTTGATAAGGATAGGCACATAATCCGTATTGCCGAAATGACTATTTTATTATTATTGTCTTCTCAAACTTTGCTGCAAAAGCACTTATTTGAAGATGTTCCAGAATGTTCCGGAATAGTTTCTTATGACCGGGAGCATGGAACCTAGAAAAGCAAAAAACCCCCCTTTGTGTTATTTTTTATTCCATTTCATATTGTGCAGAGTGATCATTTGTACTGAATACTACAGCAGTCTTCTGCAGACTGTTTCGAATATAAAGAGGATATAAAAAGGATCCAGCAGCTATCCTTGAATTAAGGATGTGATTGATGATTCATTAGAGTCAATTTAAGTTATGCATCAGTGTTTATGTGTCATATGTAAGTAAAGTGTGGAAGTTAAGTGCTAGGAATGCACAACATTTTGTAGTCAGTAGTAGATGATGAACACCATCAATAGCCTTTGATAGAATAACTCTGTTATGCTAACTTTGTTAGTGAAATGTACGAGTATGAAGTGTTTTGGTGACACTATTTCTACCATTTTCATTTCAAGGTTTTTACATAGGATTGTTATTTCTCAAAAGTTTCTTCTATAATTGTTGATATCAACCTCATTTCCTTTTTTAAATATACTTTCGACAAATACATTTTCGAGTATTTCAGCAAAACTTCACATCTAAAATAAAATAGTGTATGGATGTATTGAAGGCATACATAACTCTGGAGTTGTAGATTTCAGTAGTTTTACTGGAACTGCTTCCTTTGCAAATAACTGACCAGGTATTTTTTAATGGTATAAACTCATTGGAATTTGTTGACAGAAAAAAATTGCTTTCAACAAATGGCTCTGTATGTATTGATTACATGTATTTATTAACAAAATCTTTCTATTTAGTAAATTCAAATAGTGACTGAGGAAAAATTTGTTTATGCTATTGAGAACTTGTGTCTTTATTAGTTTCGTTATGTTATTTCTTTAAAAATTTGTTAGGTGAAAATGCAAAGGAAACAATTGGTGAAGATAGCATACTAACCCAGGTAGTCAAAGAAGATGATGATGAAAAAGATTTAGATCTCAGTATGCCTTTAGAAACGGTAACAACTCCTAAAAAATGTGTCGTGCCCAATGATTATAACGGGGAAGGTAGTGATGATGATCTTTGGAATACTCCCTTGATTCCCCAGTTGGATGGGGAAAGCGATGAAGTACTGATGGTAAAAAAATTTTCAAATAATGCTGCACTAATATACGGAAACTGTAAATATTTTTTTATTCTAGAATTTCCAGATTGATTGTCTTCCAAATGCAACAAGAAAACTTAAGGAGGACTATAAAAACTCTTTTGGTATCAAGAATTCCCCATCAGGAATACTGATAAAGAAAGCTGTGTTTATTAAATTACTGAACAAAAATGCTGCTGGAAGGGATATGCCAGATCTAGATGAGATATCTCCTGAAGCTGTGAAAAGTACTGATGATAAAAATGTTGCACTCTACTCTCCAGAACCTCAAGTGGCAACCAAAAAATCTGTAAGATTCAGAAGACCACTGGCGACCGTTTTTGGAGAGAAGAAAATAAGGCCTAGATATAAAAAACGGAAACTAACGAGGAAAGAACTCAAAGAAAGAGCAACTAGGAAAACTGAAGAGGAGGTGAAAAAGCTCGGAAATAGAATAAAGAAATTGAACAGGCAAGATCAGATCATTATGATTATGAGGAAGCTTCATGAAAAAGAAAACAGAATGATTGTTTGGGTGAATGCATTTGGTATGCCCAAGTTCAGAGTTCTTTCAAAACATGATGTTAAGGGTGAGTATCTTAATTTTTTTATTATGCAAAAATAGAGGAGGCTGTTTACTTGTAACCATAATCATCGATCATTACTAATTTACAAGGTTGTTTCTCCAGTGATGAAAAGTTTCACTTTGGTGGTTATTGGGATCAGCAAATCCAGGTATAAAAAAAGTTTGATCATGTCACATTTCTAATCATATAATCATTTTAATTTTATAAAAAACGGGTATTTCACACACAAAAAATTTAAATGTACCGATTGACTTTTCTCTCCTACTTAAGTCAGTTTTTCTTATCACCAACTAATGAAATGATTGGATTGATGAATATCCCAAGAATTGTAAAAAAAGAGTACATTTTAATAATTGTCTATCATCTGAAATCAGTAATGATATGGGTGTTTCTCAAAGAAATATCCTAGGTCCGCTACTGTTTATTCTTTATTTGAACAAAATAGATTCATTTATAAACTGTGATAGCTTGTAGTGATTGTAACTCAGATATAGCTGTTAAAAAAATCAACACAGTTTTGAAAGATATTACCAAATCTTTGAGGGTAAATTAATTTAAATTGAATGTTTCCAAAACAAAAGGGATGATAATCACGACAAAATATGAATATGGTGTTCTCAATATCAGTAATATAAATTTGCACGTAAATAATGATCAAATGATAAGTTTTGTCTATTAGATCTTAAATCTTCTGACAATAAATATATATAATAATAATAATAATAATAATCTTTTGATAATAATTTTGAATTTATCAACAAAAACTATAATTACTCAATCTTTGTCAACTGAAACTAAAATCATGGTGTACAACACTATAATCTAGCCACATTTTGTTTGTTGTGTTTCCATATTATTTATGTTAGATCTTAGCAACAAGAATCAATTAAAAAAATTTCAAAATGTGGCATGCAAATTATTTTGAAATCCAATAATTGGTATACCTGTGTACTTTTTATACAAACAACTTTGCAACGGTTTTCTGTTAACAAACGTCTTCATTATCATAAAATGCTCTTTATATTTTAAATCTTGAACGACTTAGCTTGGCTCCTTCATATTTCCAGAAATATTTGCTTTACCTGCATGATGTTCATTTATATGAAACTAGAAATTGAAATGATTTTCATATTACCAGAGTAAACAGAAAGAATACAATGAATTCATTATTTTTTAGAGATTTTCAAGTATTCAATTTTTTTTTTGCGTTTTGGCAATGACTGGTATGTTTTACGACACTTTAAGAGCAGCACTGTAAGTTTTTAATGCAACAGTGAATCGTGGAGGACTATTCCCAGCTGGCAACGAGATTCAATCATGCAAAAAAATGAAACAAGCTCGCCCTGGCTGGGAACTGAACCCAGGACCTCTCGGTCACCAGGCACTAGCGCTCACCAAGCCCTAGCGCTAACTACTGCGCTTATCCCCGCCCCCTGGTTATTGTTACCGTCAAATTTGAAATTAAAATGGATCCGTTAGTAGCCCCCCAGTGTCATAAATATTTTAATTTTAGTTTTATTAGCATAGTATTTATGGATAGCAGTATTTTTATCTGGCCAAATAAAAAAACTTTAGAAAGTTTAATATTTTCGGAAATTGTCTCATTTGCATACATTTTTAAGAATAAGTGAATTATTTTTCATGTAGGTAAGTATAATTTTTATTTTTAATTTTTTCAATTCGGGTACGGTATTATAGGTTTCCTATTTGAAAAAAAGATCTATTATCATTCCCTAACATAATTTTTTATTTTTCTAGATGGTGATTTTAACATCCATTCTATGACTGTAAACGAGGTATGTTATTTTACTGATATTTTGGAATAATTTCGAGTATTTCCAAAAGTTCTACTCCTACTAGAGTAACTGCTACATGTGTCAGTATTCTAGATCAAGTATACTTAAACTTTGATGAATGTGAGGGTATTGTTGACATAAATACTGAATCAGATTATCACAATTTCCTACCGAAATTAAATTAATTTCCTCAAACGACTGTTAATAACTATATAAATGTTGGGGATACAAGTAAAAATAACACATAATATCACATTTATCTAAAGAAACTTGGAAGGACGTTTATGAAGCCTCTGATACAAACACTAAATTTAAAATATTCCATGATATTCTAATTTATTACTTCCATATTAGTTGCCCTATAAAATCGAAAAGAGCAATAAAAAACAACAAAAAATGGGTTAGCAATGAATTAAAAAATTCATCTAGCAATCTAAAGGTTTGTTTAATTTCAAATGTAAATATCCACAACTTGAAGCAACGTATTTAAAAACAAAGTCTTCACATAAAGGCTTGTTGAAAATGGGGGCAATTAAGAAAATGGGTTGTTCCATGGAACATAATGTATCAATAAATGACAAGAATTTTCCTTTTTGAAGCAGTCAAAAATGTTCGAAAATTTTTATGAAATCGCTTTCAGTTGCCTTTGTTCTGGAGGCACTGGATTGATTCTCCAGGCCATAGTGTGTCTACCCCTGGCAGTATTTCAGCGCGGTTTGCGCAGACTGGAGACCTCTTATCAGTGATTACCAAAAAATGTATTGGCCCAATTTCGGAAACACCCTGTATAAAAAGTAATTACTATTAGAGTAAAATAAATAATTCGTCCAATAAAAATAAAACCATATGGGGTGTTATAAATGAACTCAAAGGAAACAAAATATTCAGAAAGCTATCACCTCAAATATTGATAACACCACAGTAAATTATCCACTATTAATTTCTAATAAATTTAATGAATACTTCAAAAATGCCCCCAATGAAGCATTAAAAATAAACCTTCATGTGGTTCTGATAAAATGTCTGGTATTGCCCTTAAAAAAATTGCAAATTTTATAATAAAACCACTTTCTCATATAATTAATACCTCTTTTGAAGAGGGAGTTTTCAATCATGCATTGAAAGTTTTAATTGTTTCTCCTATTTTAATAAAGGGTGCTGTCGAATCACCACCCAATCTCTGTATCACCAGTTTTGTCTAAAATATTTGAGTATGCTGTAGCAGATTTTTAGAAATTCATAATGTAATTACATATCATTAACAAGATTTTCGAGCAACATTTTCAACTTCAACTGCTTTGGAATCGTTCTATAATAAAGTTCTGAACTTGATCAACCTGCCCAAACCCGATTGGGATATTTATTCGAGCTTTTGACTGTGTTCATCACAGTATTTTGAAAGACAAGCTATAAATATGGTATGAGGGGAAAAGCGTACGAATGGTTATTCTTGTCTCAGGTTCCAATCCAAATTGTTGATAAAGGAAATACATATATGTCTGATCTTATGGTGAATACACAAGGAGTTCCACATGGATCCATACTTGGACCTTCGTTGTTTATCTTATATATATATAACCTTCTGTTATACCAGAGTCATTTACCACTCTATATGCAGATGATTTAACATTTCTGTTTAGTGATAAACAACTCGAACATAACAAAAATAGAAAATGTGAAATTTCTCGGATTATCATTTGATTCAGATCTGTCTTCTAAAACTCACAGTTTAAATTTATGAAAGATATTAATTTCTAAATGTTTTCAAATTAGAAATTTAAGGAAAACACTTCATATAAATAACTTACCTTTACTTTATTTTAGTGAAATACAGTCTAGGATTAGGTATGGAATTTATATATTGGATTTAATCACATCAGTTCATATAAATAAAAACGATTATTTACGGAAAAGTGATATTCATGCTCATGACACAAGATATAAATCAGATTTCTCTATACCTTACCAGCTTATAGGAATCTGTATGAAATCACCTAGTGTAATAGGAATTAAGTTTTACAATAGTCTCCCACAATGTTTTAAATATATTGCTTTAGTGCATAAATTTAAAGAAAAAACTAAAAATTAAACTGCAACTTACACTGTGTTTCTAGGTTTTTTTGTAATATTTTTTGTGTAATGCGTTAATTTATTTTTTAACCTGAATTATTGCTTAATTTTAATATTTTAAGGTAAATGTTCTAGTTTTAGCTAGACTTCTTAATTTTAATTTCAAATTGTTCACATCTTACCTGTCTTCATTATTTGATATTGTGAGATCAATAAATTCTATCTATCTATATATGCTCATTCCAAAAGTAGGAAGTGGATTTTCAAAGACATATTTTGTGGTAATTCCCCAAAAGTTTGGAAACAATTTGTCTAAATTCCTCATTTTCTTGTTTCCCTGTGAAGTATTTTACTGCTATTTTAAAAAACAAATACTTTTTCCAAGGGCGAACGCAGAATTTTTATTTGATAGTTTTGAATTTGTTTATTTCACTTTGCAAACTCCGAAATATTTTTTTATTAACCAACTGTGCAAATGAGTAATTATGACCATTTTTTATTGTTCAAAGGGCGAAGGGCCAAGTAGCTCAGTGGTTGAAACTGTAGCGTTCAAAATCATTGACTGCTGGTCGGCTAGGTTCGAATCCTAGCGACTACAGATTTTTATCTGATAGCCCGAGAAAGCGCTAGGTATGACCTCGTAAATCCTTGGTTCGCACAAGTTTCGACTTTTGAGGGCTGCTGTTCATAAGGGGACGACAGCTGGTTAACGGAAAAAACAATTTTAACAATTTTTAACAAATTAAAACAATTAAAATTACAATTTTCTCAAAATTTCGGCTTCTTTTTCCAAATTCTGACTGTTTTTTCGAAATTACGACTTTATAGTCGAAGTGGCCCTCCTGCGGTTTCGCAGTTATTACAGTGAGTTGAAGTGAATTTTTTTTGTTTTTACTCGAAAAACGAAGCTAGATATGAAGAAAATACGAGAGACCGAAACGTTGTATTTTCATTTGCCTTATCCAAAAAATAAAAATCTACAAAAAAGTCAGTGGCGTACTAAGACGCCACTGGCAGTAATAATTTCAATCTAGTTATAAAATATTAGTTCAAATAATTGAATTGTACTAAATTTTAAACCCTCCTGAAAATTTTTACGAATTCTAACGCATTCTCTATGCAGCATTTAGGGGACAAGGGGATACAATCTTTTTCAATAATTTTTTTGTCATCGGTTCTTACGGGCAAAATTTCAGCCCAATCCAGCGAGTTATGAATCATCGGAAAGACAAACAGAACGCGCAAAGCAAGTTGAATAAAAGCTTGTATAAACTATGCCAAAAATCGAATTTCCTTCTCAGAATCAAACTTTTGAACAAGCCCTTTTAGTTAGTACCTGAGGTGTAGCAATAACAGACGTACACATAAAAAAAACACCCCAAATAACTTATATCGCAGTTATAAGAAAGAATTTATCATATAGCACAGTCAAAACTCGTTAGAGAAAATAGTGATCAAGAGTTAACGCTAATTCAAACGAAATTATCACCTAGAATTTCGTTTCAGCACCATATCCTCTGAGGAAAATTGAAAACGAGAAGGAATTCTCCAAAATCAAAATTATTAGCGAC